>BTCW01000009.1:12632500-15250000 GCA_033239725.1 Echinochloa phyllopogon
TGTAAAAGCTGGACCCGTCAGTGACAAAGGAAAGTATCTGATTCTGAAAGCCTCATCTGCCGAAGCCTCTCCAAGCTGCATCAGATATCGAGCTATATGTTCCACAGTGCTAGTATCATCTTGTCCTGAGAATTTAGTAAACTCTGTAGGCACCTTGACTCTATTCGGCAATGATACCCTTTGGTACCATTCCGGGAAAGGAGACGAGTACATGTACCCCTGATTTTTAGGCTTCAGACCGAATTGATTTTGCAATACATCGGTCATTTTTTGCACCATGAGGTCAATACTGGTATCTTGATTCCCTGGTCTCCCAGCAAGCATGCCTGCAGTACCAACATATCCAGGATTCGGGAGAGCGTCGATAGCATTGTAATCCATAAACTCTGAATATCCGTTTCCATATAAATCCCTCTGCAGTCTGTTGTTCAAGGGAGATATCTTGTAAGCAGAAGCAGGCGGATTCCCTGTGGTGCCGAATGCCATATCACCGTATGTGCGAGTTTTCGGCAGTGCAGGCTGAGGATCTTGCCGAATCGGTTGTCCATTTGTATCTTTAGCACCAGAACCTCCAGTTTCATCAGCATTTCCTTTACCATGTAGTTTCTGAACTGGTGCTTGAACATTGAAGTACGTTGGACCACCCAATTGCCCATGTATTTGCTCGAAGGGTTTATCCACATGCTGACCAAAAATGCTTATCATTATATGCCGAAAACTGTTCAAGAACGCAGCATTGTGATTGGTCATTGCTTCTCCCAAAGCTTTGTATAACAAGCCCGATAATCTCTCCCTCTCTTCTTCTTCAGTAAAATCAGACTGCCCAGGAAGGAGAACTCTTGGCAAGTCGGATTTGAGAAACGGTGCACCACTCCTGTTCTTGGCGAAAGACAGTAAACATTTGTTAATGAATTGGCCAGCAGCAGCCTTTACCATCTGTTGATGCTCTTCAGACAACTCTTCCAAAGTGACATCCATGATGTCGCTCAACTCAGGCATCTTGAAAACTTGTGTGTGTCCCACCGGGCGTGCCAAAAAGTGTGTTGACGTAAAATCTGCACCTCACGCCAAGCACACAGCAAGCCGAATTAGCTGGCTTCACACGTGGCCCGGGCTTTTGAATCCGGAAGCGTGCCAGTCAGTTTGCCTGAAAACTAACAAAGGGACAAAAAAGTTTAGATCAAAACCTGGAACGTGTCGGGCGAGACCAGACAGTTCCATATTTGTGGCATTAAAGCCAATTTCGAGAGACATATAGCTACGGACAAGCTATCTGTCGGCAGTTAAAGCCTCATTCGGCAATCGGCAAGGCACACAAGGAGCGCACTGCCGAATGCGTGACGTAAGCATGACGAAAGATCGGCTTTCAACCGAATGAACATTGTAACACATACTCATAGCCGATTAACGAGAAACAGAGCATGATAGATAAATAAAAGGGTGAAAAATGATCATAAATTCGCAGTAAACAAGGAATGCATAGGCCGAAAGCAGCACCCGTCAAGCATGATAACAAAACAAGTTAATCCACCGCATGATACGACTTGTTTGAGACCACACCACTAATCAGATTAGACCAATCCACCGCATGATACAATCTAACCATGAAAAGCTAAAAGCATTCAATGTTTAATTACGAACCCACAACACACGTTCACTCGTGAGAGCACTACCGAATGCGGCTATTTAGCCGAATCGGGGTCCATGGCGAAGGAACAAACCTAATCGGTAAAGATAAATCTATCAGATCGAATCGAATTCTAATCCACCGGATGATTAGCTCTAAGACGACCCAAAAACCTGCATCTACCGCATGATACCCGGTTCTGTCAAGATCTACACGATGCCGACAAGCTCGAACCCGCGACACGTGGCAACCTAGATCGGTTTCGGACTCGGCTGTGAGGGGATAAGTCGTCACATCGTGAAGTAGAGCCGATTCTAGCCGATCTAGATTGGGCAAAGGTGTGTTGCATGAATTAAGCACATAGTAAAAACGAAGCAACACGGGGTAACTTAATGAATCTGTTAGATCTTGCCGAAATCTAACAGAGCCGATAACTTGGTCCATACTAGATCTTAGCCCACCGCATGGCTCATGACCTAACAGAGGAACCTTCTTGAGACCACAACTTAAATCCACCGGATGATACTAAGCATGGTGACAAGACTACTTGCATCAAAGCTTAAATCCACCGCATGATACTAAGCATGATACAAGGTTGCCGGTACTTACGGAGGTCGACGGATCGATGACTCCTCTCGAAGAACTCGACGACTCGACTAAAGGACTCGATGTTGGCACGGGGCCGGTTTGTTGTATGATTGATTGTATGATTCACAATTGCCATGGGTTTATATTTATACCCAGGTCTTGATACAACTCCTAGTCGGATACGACTATAACACTTGTTTCTAAAAATAGATGACGGATCTTCGTGCCCATATTGCGTTCCTTGTTCGAACCGGCTTTTTCCTTATATTGATCCACGTCATCATGTCTTCCCGAACACTACCACTCTTTGCCTGCGGAACAATGCCTCTGCCGAATGATGACGTATTCCCGACCGCAAAGTATCTCTGCCGAACGCTTCAGAGAAAACCCCTTAGCCGAATGGCGACGCGTTCCCGACCGCAAAGCATCTTTGCCGAATGCTTCAGAGAAAGCCCTTTAGCCGAATGGCATCCTTCCACCAAATCCGGCCCACATGTCAGCCTCTTCCTGGTGCTAATTTTTGGTGTCAACACATGCCCCTTCAATTTCGGGATAAAGGATACTTTTATCTCGGAATTGACCAGGAATCCCCAACATTTCCAGGCTGAGCCCGCTCGACATCCGTTTTATCTCTTGAATCTTCAGAGCTCTCATCCGGATCCGAACCCTAAATCATCGACTTCCAGGATTCAATCTTCAAATGGCGAATCAAGATTTTGCCCTCCAGGTAAGCTTCAATCCCCTCAAGCATATTCGGCATTCTTCTTTCGATTCACATCTTAAATTTCTCCTCATCTCCTTCCACTCTTGATAGGCCCTGGCTGCCGAAATCCTTATCCCTGTTGAGGAAAAAGCTCCATCCTATTTCCTCGGCCCTGTAGGGGATTCAGACCCTTCCGAAATCATTGCGGCCGAATCTCAGAGGATTCCTTTCAAGATTTCGCTGACAAAACCTCATGAGTGGCAAGACGCCTTCAAGAACTGGCCCTTGCCCCCAATTGCCGGCTGGAGAAATTGGTATAAAAGGATGTCTGATGATAAAAGCCCTCAAACACAGAACTGGGATCATCTGTGCATTTCTCATTGCCTGGAGCTGTCATTAGCTGAAACACCAAAGAATGAGAACCTCCTGATTGCAGCTTGCCACTTTTGGTCCAATGGTACAAATACCTTTCTTTTTGGTCATGGCCCAATGTCTCCTACTTTGGCCGATGTCTACATGATGACCGGCCTGAATGTTACAGGAACTGTACACCCATATGATCACAAAGGTTCCTCCAAGCAGACATGAGTGAAAACATGGGTTGGATATAAGAGATACATTCAGAATCATATGTCTGATGGCCCTCTGACCGATGTCGAATACAGGGCCTTCCTGAATATGTGGCTATGCAGATCAGTCTTTTGTGGCAAAGCCAATGAGCCAACCTTGAATCACATCGTGATGGCTGAAGAGCTGGCTGCTGGAAAAGTCATCCCACTTGGGAAATACCTCCTGGGAAGCGTCTATCATATGCTCAATCAAACCACCCACCTGATGCATACTAGTAAGAAAATCCCCTGTGTAAATGGTCCCTGGTGGTTTGTCCAAATGTGGCTGCAGTTATACATGCATCAAATCGTTGCTATTGACCTCAACAGCCGAGACTTCCCTTCAATCAATTACAAAGAAGGAGAAGCCCGGAGAACCAAAGGTTGTCAAACCTATGGAGAAGCTGCTTCCACTGTATCTATCAACAAGAACATTGGTGAACTGTTTGAGCTCTTCTTCAGAGGCTTTGCTCATCCTCTTTGGTTCCCATATTTGGATAATGACAATCTTACTCTCCCTTGCGAATTCAGCTTTGAGACTGGATGCATTGATGTACGATCTGTAGCAATTTTCAATGCCTTCATCCAGCCCTGCATCCTGCCAGCCGAATTCCGTGGAGGGAGGCTGGTTCAAAGCACTTATGAATATTATCAGCCAAACATGATGGCTAGACAATTGGGATGTGGCCAAGTGCCCCCCAGGCTATTCTTCCATGAATTCCTCAGGCCTAGGGAGATTGTCAAGGATTCTACAGAGACAAGAAGGATTTTTACTTATAAATGCTGTGGAACTATTTATGCACCTGATCCTTTTGTGCCAATAATATCTGCCCATCCTTCCTTCACTCTTTGGTGGCAAGAATTCCATGATCATATCTTCAACATGCCAATCCATCCCTTCTGCCTTGAATTAATGCCTGATTATCAACCAACTGCAGAGGTAATATGCTTATTCCTTCATCTGTCTTAATAACATTAACCCCAATCGATTCTAACTCTATTATTTTGCAGGACATAACACCTGCCCCTCTTGCCAGGGTAATTTTATACAAAACTGCAGGCCCAATCTCTGCTTTGGGGCACCAATCTCCTACCTTGGCTCAGCTGATGGCTAGACAAGCTTCTTCAGATCCAATACTTACTAGACCATCATCTGTCAAGAGGAAAACTCTTTCTTTAACTGCCCCTTCAGTTGTAAAGAAGAAAAGAACAAGCAGCAAAATAATTGCACAGGTCAAATTTCTCCTTCCTCGAGTAAAAATGCTAATTTCATTCTGCTCATTTCTGTTCCTTTATGATTTCAGGCCAAATCACAACAATTGGCCATTAGCACAGGACCTGCCGATGCTTCAGTGATCAGTAAAATTTCTCACCATCTTGTCCTTTAAAAATTCTTTTTCATCGGCACTAACTTTCTTTCAGTCACAGAGCAAACTTCAATGGATCCAATTTCGGAGAGCTCCTCTTTTCATCAAGAACCAGCTTCAGCTCTACCTGATGTACCTCAGCCAGAAGCCTCATCTCCACCAAAGAACCTTCCAAGCTCTCCTCAGCACGACATACAAGAACTTTTGCCTGAGCTTGAGCCGCCCTCTCTCTCCATCCAAGAGATCAGGAATGAGGTAGAGATAATTTCTCAGTCTCCCCAGTTCTTTATTCAATGGATAATCATTAATTCGGCAATATCTTTTTCCAGGAGAAAATAACTTCATCACCCAGCTACTCATTTCCCTTAGATGATCTTGTTGCCGAACAAGCAGAGGAAATTTCTTCTAGTCAGACTTTATCAGAAGAAACCCAGGCAAAACTAAAGGAAATCTTCTCCTTTCTGCACAAAGACATCCAGGATCAAGTCAAGGATGCTGATCTTCTGAGAGATATGCTTGAGCCTATTGAACAAAAACTTCCTGTTGATATTCAAGCTTCTTTGGAACCAATCTCTCAATTGGATCAAAAATTTGCTGCAGTCAGACAGGTTCTGAAAAGTCAATCTTTACAACCAGCTTTAGAACAAAGAAGAGCCATAGCTAAGCAATCCTTGAAAGATCTGTATATCCAAGCTCAGAGCAATAAAGAATTGTCAGCTAGACTGCAGTCAGCACTTGATCTGAAGAAAATCAGAAAAGCTGAGCTAGAAGCCGAATTGAGGACTCTGTCAACCGAAATCGAAGCTGACGAGAAGAAGTTAGCCGAACTCCCTGATCTGACAGAGAGGATACGAAAGGAAGCATCGGCAATTCTATCTGAAGATAAACAGCTCAAAACGAAGCTCTCTGCTCTGATAAAAACCCAAGAAGCAGGCAAAAATCTTTTGGAGACCATTAATAGAATGATATCTGATGCTAAAGATGTAATCTCCAAGTACTTGGGTGTGTAATTGTATTGAATATTTAATTAGCCGAATGTCTTACCAACTTTGTAATTTCACCAATTTTTGCTTTCTCTCCATTGTGGATAACTCATTCGGCAAAGCTGGTTTTAATAGCGTCAGATCCGAAAACGCTTCAACTATGACATAGCCGAATCTCATCCAGTCAAAGCCGAATACGACTCGATAAGAATCCCAAACGACATGAGAACCGATCGGCTGGAAAATCCTTTCCACCTTCCGAACTCTTCGGAATACGCGCCACGATCTTTGGCCACGATTTCCTTTGCGGGTTCTATAAATAAATACCCAGGCAGCCCACAGTTTTTCACCAAGTTCTTCGTCTTCCAAGTTCTTGCCGGCTCAAGTCATTCTTTTCCCCATCCACAGTAACTCCGAGGAACTTCCAATGGCCGACAACAACAGGAGGCGCCCGGCCGTCGATGAGGCCGAAGGAAGTCGCGCCGGCGCTCGCCGCAGGTGATTGGCTGCTTGCTTCTCTCTGTTCTTCTCGAGATTTCCTTTCTCTTTCTTGACGAATCTTCTTTGTTCTTTCAGGGTAATCCAATGGATTGCCGGCGCTGGTGCGCCAGTTGCGGCTCCAGCCGCTGCTCCTGCGGCGCCCAACTCCTCGAGTTCGTCCAATCGGACTCGTTCATCGGATGACTCCCGCTACTCAGACGGCGATGCTCGCCGATTCAAGGCGGAGCGCGACGACTCTCGTCGCGAACTGGAGATCATCTCCAAGCAAGCCGGGATTGCGGACCTCGAATGGCAGGCCGAGCGCAAGCAGCTGCTTGAAGTCATTGATGGTGAGTCCTGCAATCTGCTCAATCTCAATTCTCGTCCTCCAAATGATATTAATCTGTTATCCCCTTGTGACTTTGCAGCGCGTGATGCTGAACTTGATCGACTGAAGGTGCTGGTGGAGGAGCTGGCGGACAAGGTGAACGCCCAAGGGGACACACCCGAGGCACGCCTTGGTGCGGTGGCAGGTCGTGTCGACGAAGTGGCTTCCCATGGCGTTCGCCTGGGCGTCGCTGCGGGTCTCGTCGCTATGTCGACGCACACCGGCACCGACTATTCCAGAATGCCGGTTGGTTTTGCCAACAGCAACCCAGAAGACATCGATGATATTGACGCCTCCATTGATCGTCTTGATGGCCATGGTGCTGCCATTGCCGATTCCATTCATCCCCAGTCTGTTTTGAACAGGCTCTTTCAGTAGTTTGTACTAGGGATTTATGGAATTTCGGCAATAAAACTTATCTTTTGCATGAACTCTTGATGTAACATATTTTGTGCTAAGGGCAATACATTCAGTACTGGCCATTTTTCTTTTTCTCCAATGTCTCTGTCAATTTCCTTCTAAAGACGATTTCTTCCCAAATATCGGCTGTTCGGCAATTTAATATATCAATCACCGATCGATTTCAATACTGGGATAATACCTCTTCAAATATCTTCCATTTATAGCAGAAGCAAATTCTTCTCCCAATAATGTCTTCAAAATATATGCATTTCCAGGCACGCATCTAACTACTCTGAAAGGGCCTTTCCAATTTGGAGACCATTTGCCGAATGCTGCATATTTGGTTCCAATCGGCAATATCGCTTTCCAAACTAGATCACCTTCTGTAAATTGCTTAACTTGCACCTTCTTGTTGTAATATTTAGCAACTCGCATTTTATTTTTCTCGATATTTTCCAAGGCCGTGAGACGAATCATATGCAAATCTTCTAATTCGTCCATCATTAAATCATTATAATCTTTAGAACTTAAATCCTTTTGCAACTTTATTCTCCTTGAATCTAATTGTATTTCCCATGGCAAGATAGCATGATGCCCATACACCAACTCATAAGGAGACGTCTGTGTAGCCCCATGTGGAGCCATTCGGTAAGCCCATAAAGCCTCATTGAGTACCGAATGCCACTTTCTCGGCTTCTGATCAATCTTCTTCTGTATAATTTTAATCATAATCTTGTTAGAAGCCTCTGCCTGACCATTAGCTTGGGCATAATAAGGAGAAAAATTTAACAATTTGATGCCCATACTTTCAGCAAAATCTTTGAGCTCTGAAGATGTAAATTGAGCCCCTTGATCTGTGGTGATTGTTTGAGGAATCCCAAATCTGTAAATGATATGTTCTTTAACAAATTCAACCATATTCTCCGACGTCACCTTCTTTAATGGAATTGCCTCAACCCACTTGGTAAAATAATCGGTTGCCAAAAGCACAAACTTATGCCCCTTGCTAGATGGAGGGTTTATTTGGCCAATCAAATCTATTCCCCATCCTCTGAATGGCCATGGCTTGATAATGGGATTCAAAGCCGATGCCGGAACTCTCTGAATGTTTCCAAATTTCTGACAGTCTTGACATCCCTTATAATATTCAAAACAATCTTCCAACATTGTCGGCCAGTAATATCCAGTTCTTCTAATAACCCACTTCATTCGGTAGGCCGATTGATGTGCTCCACATAACCCATCATGTACTTCACTCATCAGCCTTTTTGCTTCTTCATGATTTAAGCAATGTAACAGTACCCCATCCAAGGATTTATAATACAAATTATCATCAATAAGAACAAACTTTAAAGCTTTATACCTGAGCTTTCTAGAAACTTTCTGGGATGGATTCTCCAAATAATCGGCAATTTCTTTCCTCCAATCATCTCCTGCCAGATTACTCCCGAAAGCATATACATCATTAGCAAACACTTCCTGAAGCTCTCTATAACCTGATGCATTTTGGGCCAATCTATTTGCCTCTCCATTATCCCCTCTAGGAATGTGTTGTAGAATTACTGACCGAAAGCTCTTTAATATTTCTTTGCATTCTTCATAGTAATTCCTCAAGGTATCACTTTTGCACTCATATTCACCATTCAATTGTTTTATGACCAATTCTGAATCTCCAAAAATTTCAACTACAATGGCCTTTGCTTCTTTCAAATATTGGAGCCCTTTGAGCAATGCCTCATACTCAGCCTGATTGTTAGTAACAGCAGATTGAATGGGAATAGCAAACTCAAATGTTTCTCCTTTGGGTGAAATTAATAAGATACCTGCTCCACCACCTTTGTTGCATGAAGATCCATCGAAGAATAACACCCAAGGAACAATGTTAAGCAAATTTATCGATGTATCATGATGTTCAGTAATGAAGTCGGCAATAATCTGTCCCTTAACAGCCTTTGCCGATTCAAACCTTAACTCAAATTCAGACAAAGCTAAAATCCATTTGCCAATCCTTCCGTTCAAAATTGGCATAGACAACATGTGTTTTATCACATCAAACTTTGAATACACAATGCATTCGGCATGTAGTAAGTAGTGCCGAAATTTTGTACAGGAGTAGTAAACACATAAGCAAAGCTTCTCTATAGCCGAATACCTTGTCTCTGGATCTAGTAACTTTCGGCTAAGGTATGCAACTACTCTTTCCTTCCCTTCAAATTCTTGAATGAGGGCCGATCCAATAGTTTGGGCATCGGCCGCCACGTACAACTTGAAAGGCTTGTTCAATTGTGGAGGCACCAATACTGGTGGCTTCTTCATGTACTCCTTTATTTCATCAAAAGCCTTCTGTTGTTCGTCACCCCATACAAACTTTTGATCCTTTTTTATTTTCAACAGTGAGGAAAAGGGCAACACCTTTTGTGACAAGTTTGATATGAACCTTCTCACAAAATTTATCTTGCCAAGCAGCGATTGTAACTCTTTAAGATTAGTTGGAGGAACAATTTCATCAATTGCCTTCATGCTTTTCTTACCAACTCCTATTCCTCCTTCATGTATCAAAAATCCCAGAAACTCTCCAGCCGAAACTCCAAAAGCACACTTGTTCGGGTTCATCTTAAGCCCATGTTTCCTGGTGCATTCTAGAGTTTTCCTTATGTCGGCCAAATGAGACTCATGATCCAATGACTTGATCACCACATCATCAATATATATTTCCACAATCTTGCTGATCAACTCATGAAAAATATAATTCATAGCCCTTTGATAAGTTGCACCAGCATTTTTCAATCCAAAGGTCATGACAACCCATTCAAACAACCCTATGTGTCCAGGACACCTGAAAGCTGTCTTTACTATATCTTCCAATGCCATAAAAATCTGATTGTATCCTGCATTACCATTCATGAAACTGAGCACTTTGTATCCAGCAGCAGCATCAACCAACGAATCAGCAATAGGCATTGGATATCCATCCATGGGTGTAGCCTTGTTTAGATCTCTAAAATCTATGCAAACCCTCATTTTTCCATTTTTCTTATAGACAGGAACGATATTAGAGATCCAATCCGCGTATTTACATGGCCGAATGAAATTTGCATCTAGTAATCTTTCAATCTCCTTTTTCACATCGGCCAACACTTCTTCCTTGTAGATTTTTCGGGGTGGTTGCTTGTAAGGCCTGTATCCAGGTTTGATTGGCAACCGATGCTCAACAATAGAACGGTCTAGACCGGGCATCTCCGAATAATCCCAAGCAAAGCAGTCCTTGTATTCTTTTAACAATGTCACCAACTTTTCTTTGAAAACCGAATCCAAGTTAGCACTGATAAATGTCGGCCTTGGCTTGTCACCATCTCCAATGTCCACTTCTTCTAATTTATCGGCCGACACAAATCCACGTCCTAATTTTCCATCAGTTCCATCAATTGGATTTTCCATCAAAAATTACTATGAGAGCCGACTGCTTCGATCGGCTGCTGATCACTGCTGGCTGGTGCCACAGGACCTTCTCCCCAGTCTTTGCCTGAGAAACAATCTATGCCTTGATACTCCCAGAAAGCTGGTTCCATATTTGCCATGCTTATTGAATCATCTGCTTGGACAATCTCCACCTCATCATCTATCCACTGAATAAGCTGTTGATGCATAGTAGATGGAATACAACAATTTGCATGAATCCAATCTCTTCCAAGCAGCAAACTATATGCCCCTTTGCCCTCAATGACAAAGAAAGTCGTAAGCAGAGTCTTGGACCCAATCATCAGATCAACGTGCACGCATCCCTTGGTGTCCGAAGGATTTCCAGCAAAATCATTTAGAATTATGCTCGTTGGTGTCAAATCTCTAGGGCCCATACCAAGCTTCCTGAATGTGGTATATGGCATTACATTGACAGCAGCTCCTCCAT
The DNA here is from genome assembly GCA_033239725.1 of Echinochloa phyllopogon. NCBI lineage: Eukaryota > Viridiplantae > Streptophyta > Magnoliopsida > Poales > Poaceae > Echinochloa > Echinochloa phyllopogon. The sequence goes on from BTCW01000009.1 coordinate 12,643,554, forward strand.
CGACAAACATCTTGGTCAATGGTTTGCCATTAACATATCCCTTCAAGTACAGTGGCTTCATGTGCCGATTCTGGGCTGGTTTCTCAAAAACAGCTTGTTTGTTCAACATCAATTGTGCCATTAACCCAAATTGTTCGGCATCATCTATATCAGGCAATATCTCTTCCTGTACAATTTGGTTAGCTGGAGCCATGAATTCATTCGGCAGAAAACATACCATACATGTAGGAGCCGAATGACCATGTTCGTCAGGCCTATCTTTTGGGAGCCATATTGATTTCACCTTGACCTTTGCTTGCTTCAATTCCCGATTCCTCAGGCGTTGTACTCTTCTCTTCTGGCTCTTCCTCAAACCAGGTGGGCACCATTGTCCTTCTTGCCAAATATAAGTATGATCTTCTTCTTCTTCACGATCAACCCACTTGTAATCAGCATGTCTCTTTCTTGGTTGATCATTAAAACGCCGATCATCACTAGGATGCATCCTGCCAATTCTTTCATGGACAGATCGGCGATTGACAGTTCCCTGCCTATATTCATCATACCTATTATTGCATTCAGGATAACTATTCCATGTGGGAAGCTTCAAACCTTCGTTCCAACAGTGTCTGAAGAATGCACATCCCCAATGCGCACGTTCCTGCTCTCGAGCATACTCTTCTTGTTCTTCCTCAAACCTTTCTTCTTCGCGCCTTCTTTTCTCCTCCTCGTATTCACGCCTTTGAAAACGCTCCTTTTCTTGCTGACGCTGCCATTTGTTGAGGAGAATACGTGTAGTAACTCTAGGTTTAAAGGATTTTCCCACTTCAAATCGGCTATTCGGGAACCGAAGATCTTTCTGGCGAATCTGTTCAATTGTGATCTGCCGAGTGGGATCAACTGAACCATCCTGTCTTGCCTTCTTTGAGGTTAAAACTTTCAATCTTCCCTTTTCTCCAGATGGAACAACATTCACCATATTAACCGAGAACCCGATCATATTCTGAGGGAAAGGATTACTGTCCAGTTTCATCTTGTTGTCAAATTTCAGATGTCCTTCCTGGATAGCTTTCTGAATCTTCATCCTAAAGACTCTGCATTCATTAATGGAATGAGAATTTCTATCATGAAACCCACAGTACCCCTTATCTTTCATTCCATCAGGCCGAAGCATAGAATGCCCCTCCGGCAATTTGATTCGGCCTTCTTTCACCAGGAACTCAAACAATTTGTCCGCCTTAGTCACATCAAAATCATACGTTCCCTTCACCTGTTTGATCCATCTTTGAGTCATTGTAACTGGTTCTTTGCTCCACACTATCTCTGCTGCGGCTATCTCCTCGCTATCTTCATACCCATCTTCTTGATCTGCTCTTTCAAGGAATTGGTTATAGATGTCAGCTACATCATTATTTTTAGCAAATCTGGCATCTTTCTTGAAACCATATGCCTGGTTACTCATCAAGGCCAATCTGTGCGACAACTGGCCCAGATCATCAAACTCCATCCCGAATAGCTTCTCCCGAATGGCAGGCAGCATGCCAGCTACAGCCATACCAGCCAGTTGATCATCAGGTATGTTCAGAGAAAAGCACATACTCTTTGTTTCCCTAAATCTCCTGAGGAACTCCGTAGGTGTTTCATTATTCCTCTGTCTCAAGCTGGTCAAATCAACCAACTTTTTCTCGGTACTGCCAATGTAGTAATGGGCATGGAATTTCTGTTCCAGGTCTTTCCAAGTACAAATCGACTGAGCAGGCAAAGAAGCAAACCATGTAAAAGCTGGACCCGTCAGTGACAAAGGAAAGTATCTGATTCTGAAAGCCTCATCTGCCGAAGCCTCTCCAAGCTGCATCAGATATCGAGCTATATGTTCCACAGTGCTAGTATCATCTTGTCCTGAGAATTTAGTAAACTCTGTAGGCACCTTGACTCTATTCGGCAATGATACCCTTTGGTACCATTCCGGGAAAGGAGACGAGTACATGTACCCCTGATTTTTAGGCTTCAGACCGAATTGATTTTGCAATACATCGGTCATTTTTTGCACCATGAGGTCAATACTGGTATCTTGATTCCCTGGTCTCCCAGCAAGCATGCCTGCAGTACCAACATATCCAGGATTCGGGAGAGCGTCGATAGCATTGTAATCCATAAACTCTGAATATCCGTTTCCATATAAATCCCTCTGCAGTCTGTTGTTCAAGGGAGATATCTTGTAAGCAGAAGCAGGCGGATTCCCTGTGGTGCCGAATGCCATATCACCGTATGTGCGAGTTTTCGGCAGTGCAGGCTGAGGATCTTGCCGAATCGGTTGTCCATTTGTATCTTTAGCACCAGAACCTCCAGTTTCATCAGCATTTCCTTTACCATGTAGTTTCTGAACTGGTGCTTGAACATTGAAGTACGTTGGACCACCCAATTGCCCATGTATTTGCTCGAAGGGTTTATCCACATGCTGACCAAAAATGCTTATCATTATATGCCGAAAACTGTTCAAGAACGCAGCATTGTGATTGGTCATTGCTTCTCCCAAAGCTTTGTATAACAAGCCCGATAATCTCTCCCTCTCTTCTTCTTCAGTAAAATCAGACTGCCCAGGAAGGAGAACTCTTGGCAAGTCGGATTTGAGAAACGGTGCACCACTCCTGTTCTTGGCGAAAGACAGTAAACATTTGTTAATGAATTGGCCAGCAGCAGCCTTTACCATCTGTTGATGCTCTTCAGACAACTCTTCCAAAGTGACATCCATGATGTCGCTCAACTCAGGCATCTTGAAAACTTGTGTGTGTCCCACCGGGCGTGCCAAAAAGTGTGTTGACGTAAAATCTGCACCTCACGCCAAGCACACAGCAAGCCGAATTAGCTGGCTTCACACGTGGCCCGGGCTTTTGAATCCGGAAGCGTGCCAGTCAGTTTGCCTGAAAACTAACAAAGGGACAAAAAAGTTTAGATCAAAACCTGGAACGTGTCGGGCGAGACCAGACAGTTCCATATTTGTGGCATTAAAGCCAATTTCGAGAGACATATAGCTACGGACAAGCTATCTGTCGGCAGTTAAAGCCTCATTCGGCAATTGGCAAGGCACACAAGGAGCGCACTGCCGAATGCGTGACGTAAGCATGACGAAAGATCGGCTTTCAACCGAATGAACATTGTAACACATACTCATAGCCGATTAACGAGAAACAGAGCATGATAGATAAATAAAAGGGTGAAAAATGATCATAAATTCGCAGTAAACAAGGAATGCATAGGCCGAAAGCAGCACCCGTCAAGCATGATAACAAAACAAGTTAATCCACCGCATGATACGACTTGTTTGAGACCACACCACTAATCAGATTAGACCAATCCACCGCATGATACAATCTAACCATGAAAAGCTAAAAGCATTCAATGTTTAATTACGAACCCACAACACACGTTCACTCGTGAGAGCACTACCGAATGCGGCTATTTAGCCGAATCGGGGTCCATGGCGAAGGAACAAACCTAATCGGTAAAGATAAATCTATCAGATCGAATCGAATTCTAATCCACCGGATGATTAGCTCTAAGACGACCCAAAAACCTGCATCTACCGCATGATACCCGGTTCTGTCAAGATCTACACGATGCCGACAAGCTCGAACCCGCGACACGTGGCAACCTAGATCGGTTTCGGACTCGGCTGTGAGGGGATAAGTCGTCACATCGTGAAGTAGAGCCGATTCTAGCCGATCTAGATTGGGCAAAGGTGTGTTGCATGAATTAAGCACATAGTAAAAACGAAGCAACACGGGGTAACTTAATGAATCTGTTAGATCTTGCCGAAATCTAACAGAGCCGATAACTTGGTCCATACTAGATCTTAGCCCACCGCATGGCTCATGACCTAACAGAGGAACCTTCTTGAGACCACAACTTAAATCCATCGGATGATACTAAGCATGGTGACAAGACTACTTGCATCAAAGCTTAAATCCACCGCATGATACTAAGCATGATACAAGGTTGCCGGTACTTACGGAGGTCGACGGATCGATGACTCCTCTCGAAGAACTCGACGACTCGACTAAAGGACTCGATGTTGGCACGGGGCCGGTTTGTTGTATGATTGATTGTATGATTCACAATTGCCATGGGTTTATATTTATACCCAGGTCTTGATACAACTCCTAGTCGGATACGACTATAACACTTGTTTCTAAAAATAGATGACGGATCTTCGTGCCCATATTGCGTTCCTTGTTCGAACCGGCTTTTTCCTTATATTGATCCACGTCATCATGTCTTCCCGAACACTACCACTCTTTGCCTGCGGAACAATGCCTCTGCCGAATGATGACGTATTCCCGACCGCAAAGTATCTCTGCCGAACGCTTCAGAGAAAACCCCTTAGCCGAATGGCGACGCGTTCCCGACCGCAAAGCATCTTTGCCGAATGCTTCAGAGAAAGCCCTTTAGCCGAATGGCATCCTTCCACCAAATCCGGCCCACATGTCAGCCTCTTCCTGGTGCTAATTTTTGGTGTCAACACCGACGAAGCCTTCGCCGCGGACCAAACCCGACGGGGACCTCGACCCCCGCCACCCCCGGGAGGCCGGTTCGACGACATGCTCAAAAAGTCGTGTCCATACCACAACACCACAGTCTCGCATACCCTCGAGCAGTGCGAGATGATCAAGAAGCACTACCGGAGCCTCGTTGCGAAAGAGGGAGACGCGAAGAAAAACGCCGGCGGAGGCGGCGACACCGCGGGCGGTGACTTCCCGTTCGTGGAGAACGTCTTCTTCATCACCGGGGGCTCCGCGGCAAACATGTCCGCGCGGCGGCGACGGCGTGAACGCCAAGAGGTCTACACCGCGCGCCCTGCCACACCCTCGTACCTCAACTGGTCGACGGAGACCATATCTTTCGGTCGCGAAGACCACCCGGACTACATCCCCAACCCTGGACACTATCCGCTCGTTGTCGACCCTGTGATCGGCAACACCCGATTCTCCAAGGTGTTGATGGATGGAGGCAGCAGCCTCAACATCATGTTCTCCAGCACCTTAGAGTTGATGGGGATCGGCACGGACAAGCTGCGGCCCAGTTTGTCCGCATTCCACGGCATTGCGCCAGGCAAGAAGGTCCAGCCCCTCGGGCGGATAGACCTGCCTGTCTACTTCGACACACCTGGCAACTTCCGCAAAGAGGTCCTCTCCTTCGAGGTGGTGGGGTTTCAAGGGGCCTATCACGCCGTACTTGGACGGCCGGCCTACGCCAAGTTCATGGCGGTCCCCAACTACACCTACCTCAAGATGAAGATGACGGGGCCGAAGGGCATCATTACGGTCGGGCCGACGTTCGAGCACGCCTACGAATGCGACGTAGAGTGTGTCGAACGCGCCGAGGCCCACGCTTGCCTTGAAGCTCAGGTGGCTGACCTCGAGAAGATGCTCAACGAGGCCGCCAGCTCCCACAACAAGCATGCGGGCAACTTCGAGGCCGCGGAGCAGACCAAGGCCGTACCCCTCGATCCAAATGATCTCAAGGGTAAGGCGGTCAAAGTCAGCTCCACCCTCGACCCCAAATAGGAAGCAGTGCTCGTCGACTTCCTCCGCGTCAATGCTGACATCTTCGTGTGGAGTCCCTCGGACATGCCGGGCATTCCGAGGGAGGTGGCCGAGCACTCCCTTGATATCCAGCCTCAAGCCAGATTGGTGATGCAACGCCTGCGACGCTTCGACGAGGAAAAGCGCCGCGCGATCGGAGAGGAGCTGCGCAAGCTTCTGGAGGCCGGGTTCATCAAGGAGGTATTTCACCCCACGTGGCTAGCTAATCATGTCTTAGTTAAGAAAAAGAATGGGAAATGGCGCATGTGCGTAGATTACACTGGCTTAAATAAAGCATGTCTCAAAGTTCCTTTCCCTCTGCCACGTATTGATCAAATAGTTGATTCAACTGCTGGGTGTGAATTGCTATGCTTTCTTGATGCTTATTCCGGTTATCACCAAATCAAGATGAAAGAGTCCGGCCAGCTCGCGACTTCCTTCATCACCCCATTTGGCATGTTTTGTTACGTCACTATGCCGTTTGGTCTCCGAAACGCGGGGGCTACATACCAACGATGTATGCAGCACGTTTTCGAGGATCACATCGGGCGGACCGTTGAGGCATATGTTGACGATATCGTTGTAAAATCTAGGAAGGCGGACGACCTAGTCAATGATCTTCGAATCACATTCGATTGCCTCCGGGCAAACGGGGTAAAATTGAACCCAGAGAAGTGCGTGTTTGGGGTGCCGCGCGGCATGCTATTGGGTTTCATCGTCTCCCAGCGAGGCATCGAGCCCAACCCTGAAAAAGTATTGGCCCTGGAATGAATGGGGCCGATTCGAGACCTCAAGGGGGTACAGAAGGTGCTGGGCTGCCTCACGGCGCTGAGCCGTTTCGTTTCGCGACTCGGTGAGAAAGGCTTGCCCTTGTATTGGCTCCTGAAGAAACACGGACGTTTCACTTGGACCCCCGAGGCACAAAGGGCCCTCGACGGGCTGAAAGCGTCGCTAGCACGCACACCCATCTTGACGCCGCCGCAGGACAACGAGCCTCTCTACCTCTACGTTGCCACAACTACTCAGGTAGTTAGCGCGGTCATCGTCGTCGAGAGGACGGAGGAGGGGCACGCCCTGCCGGTACAAAGGCCGGTGTATTACATCAGCGAAGTGCTATCCGACACCAAAATGAGGTATCCCCATATCCAGAAGCTGCTCTATGCTATAGTGCTCGCACGACGAAAGCTGCGACACTACTTCGATGCGCATCCGGTGACCGTGGTCTCGTCTTTCCCTCTGGGGGAGATATTCCGTAATCCAGATGTCGCTGGCAGAATAGCTAAGTGGTCGATGGAACTAATGGGTGAGACTCTCACCTACGCCCCTCGAAAGGCAATAAAGTCACAAATCCTGGCGGATTTCATGGCAGAATGGACGGACACGCAGCTTCCCCGCCATGTATCCAGGCTGAATGCTGGACCCTATACTTTGACGGGTCGGTAATGAAAGCTGGGATAGGCGCGGGCCTTCTTTTCGTCTCACCTCAAGGGGAGCACATTCGCTATATTGTGCGACTACACTTTCCGGCATCCAACAATATGGCGGAATATGAAGCCCTCCTCGCCGGCCTCCGCATCGCCGTCGAAATCGGAGTGAAGCGCCTCGACGTTCGAGGTGACTCTCAACTGGTCGTCGACCAAGTCATGAAGACCTCAAGCTGTCGCGATGACAAGATGGAGGCGTATTGTAGCGCGGTGCGCAAGCTCGAGGACAAATTCTATGGCCTCGAACTTAGCCACATCCCACGCAAATACAACGAGGAAGCGGACCAACTGGCGAAAATCGCGTCCGAACGGCTAACCGTTCCGCCGAATGTCTTCGCCCGCGACCTTGACAAGCCCTCCGTCGATCTCGAGGGTGCCGAGCACCCCCCTCGGAAGGCCTCGAAAGCCTCGGGGGCTGGAGACGGTGACCCCATGAACGAGGACTCCCCGGAAGTGAATCTCGAGGTCCCCGACTTTGAGACCTCCTCGATGGATGAGGCGGAGGCGATGGAGATCGACGCCGACCCACCACCACCTCGAGACTGGCGGACCCCGTACCTCGAGTGGCTGGACCAGGGACGCCTGCCCTCGGACCGAACCGAGGCCCGACACATCGCAAGAAAGGCCAAGTCTTTTGTCTTGATCGACGGTGAGCTGTACAAGCGCAGCGCCTCGGGAATCCTGCAGCGATGCGTACCCCTCCCCGAGGGTCAGCAGCTGATACGCGACATCCATGAGGGCATCTGCGGGCATCATGCAGCGCCACGAACCCTCGTGGGTAACACCTTTCGACAGGGATTCTACTGGCCCACGGCCGTAGCTGACGCCAAAGAAACCGTGCGCACCTGCGAGGGGTGTCAGTTCTACCCACGCCAGACCCATCTCCCGGCGCATGCTCTGCAGACCATCCCCGTCACGTGGCCTTTCGCGGTCTGGGGTCTGGATCTCGTAGGACCTTTTCGGCAAGCGCCCGGGGGCTTCACGCACATACTGGTGGCCATCGACAAGTTCTCAAAGTGGATTGAGGTCCGAGCCGTCACCAACATCAAATCGGAGCAAGCCATGCTGTTCTTCACAGACATCATACACCGGTTCGGCGTGCCCAACTCGATCATCACTGACAACGGCACCTAGTTCACAGGCAAGAAGTTCCTGGAATTCTACGACGACCACCACATCCGGGTGGACTGGTCAGCCGTGGCACACCCCCAGTGCAACGGCCAAGTGGAGCGCGCCAACGGTATGATTCTGCAGGGGCTGAAGCTGAGGATTTTCAACAAGCTAAACAACTACGGTCGAAGGTGGTTAGTCGAATTACCCTCAGTGATTTGGAGCCTAAGAACCACTCCGAGCAGGGCCACGGGTTTCAGCCCGTTCTTCCTCGTCTACGGTGCCGAGGCCATCCTGCCAACCGACCTCGAGTACAGGTCCTCGAGACTCAAGGCATACCAGGAGGAGCAGAACCAGCGAGCACGCGAAGACTCGCTGGACCAAGTGGACGAGGCTCGAGACGTGGCCACCCTGCACTCGGCACGGTACCAGCAGTCCCTGAGACGATGCCAGGAGTGCAAGGTGCGCCGTCGAGACCTGAACGAGGGCGACCTGGTGCTGAGGCTACGACAGGACAACCGAGGCTGACACAAGCTCACGACACCATGGGAAGGACCGTTCATCGTCGCCAAGGTTCTCAAGCCCGACACCTACAAGCTGGCGAACGAGAAGGGCGAGGTCTTCCCCAACGCTTAGAACATCCAACAGCTACGTCGTTTCTACCCATAGAACCTCTTGTGCTTTCCGCAATCTCGTTTTATCGCACGATGATAATAATAAAGTCTGTTTAAGGGATGGAAACATTGTTACTAACAACAATGAAATAGGGTGACTCGCCTTTACCCTCGAAACGAACTTGAAGTAAAGCCGAGCCCCCCTCGGGGGCTACTGGGGGACTAACCCCCCAACAAGTCCTAACCTTTTTCCATGCGCTTTTTTTTTCGAAAATGTGTTGCCGAGCCTCTTCTCGACCGCTCAGGAAGATGAAAGCGAGGCGCAAGTCTATCGCGGTTAAGAGTCGGTCGAGTTGCGGGACCGCCTACGCCCTCGAAAGGCTACGGCATCCCCCTCACCACTCGACGTCAACGTTACTTGCGAGCGAACCTCCTCCGCCGAAATCAATCTTGAGCCAAGAAAGAAGCACGATGCATACGAACTATGGACTAACACAAATTTGGTCGCGGAAACCAAAAGGTCGCCGCCACACGAGGCGACCTGTTGAAGAGTCTTCATCACAAGGTTCACAACTTAACACAAGGAAGATAAAGCAAACTAGGGTACTCAGGTGCTTCAAGGGGTGGCCTCAGCGTCACCAGCAGCAGACTTAAGGTCGGGGTTGGCTCCAGCGTCGTCAGCAGCGGGTCCGAGGTCGGGGCTGGCCCCCGCGTCACCAGTTGCAGGCTCGAGGAAGAGGTCAACGTCGAACTTGGCGGCGAGCACGGTGGCTGCGTCGGCAGCCTCGGCGCCAGCCTCGTCGATCACGGCAAGCCGTGCATCACCCTCGACGCCCTCCGGAATGGTGTACCCCTCGGACACAAGGTCGAGGTCGACCAGGTAGTGAGTGATCATCACGCCAAGGGCCTTCTGGACCCGCCTTCTGGACCCCAAGATGAAGAGCACCGCGGAGACGCTCGATCACCACCGTCTCCACCGCAGCCAGGCGATCTAGCAGGCTCACACCCGCTGGGCCACCCGTACCCTCGACCACCACGCAAGCAGCCGCGGCGGCACCCTTGAGGGACTGGCGCTCGCCCTCCGATTGCTCGTAGGCAGTCCAAATAGCCGTCCATTCCGACGACGAGTCTGCGTTCATCTTATGAAGATCTGAAAGAGCAAATATGAACGCTTTAATAGCAGGACCCAAAGGAGAGAAAAATTCCGAAGGGGAAGGGATCGAGAATTCAGGACTCACCCTCGACGAGCTTCTGCTCTGTCCCCAGTGCCCGCTCCCGCTCCCGCAGTGCCTCCTCCTTCTGCTGGAGTTGAGCTCGTACATCTGCAAGGGCAGAATGCTCGTCCCGAAGCTGACGCTCAGCCTCGGTGAAGGCTTCTGTCTTGGACAAAAGGTCCTTGGCATGAGACTCGGCCAGGACGCGTTGCTCGTCACGCTCCTTGCAGGCCTCATCGCAACGGTCCTGCAGGGACGCCAACTCCTGCACCTTCAGCTCGAGAGCAGCCTTCGCCTCCTGGGCCTCTTGCACCTTCACCTGCAATGAGGTCCTGAGTGAGGGAATGCCCTGCACCGCTATCATGGCTTTCTTCAGAGCCGTGTCCTGTTTCTGGAGGAGGGGGTTCACCTTCGCCAGTTCCGCCGTCAGCCCCTCAACAGCCGTTTTTTGGGCATCAAGGTCCGACCGCAACTGGCGAACCTCGGCCTGGAGGGCCCCTCGGGTGTCCCAGAGCCCCTGGCGTTCGACATAAAGGTTGGCCAATGTGATTGACTTCTCATCAGAGACACGCTGAAGCTGCTGATAAACAAGGAAAAGAGATCAACACAAGGCAGAACCACCAAGCACAAAACAGGCCAAGATAGTGGTAAGAACAGCGGCACCAACCCGATGAAGCTTGAGCCCCTCCGAGTTATGACAGTCGAGGGCGGTCCGGAGCGCGCCCAGAATGGCGGCGCCGTTCGAACGCTGACCTTCCCACAGCGACTTCTCCGCCTCCACGAAGGTGACCAGGCTACCCGGAACCCCAGGCTGACCTAGCGCGCGGTCGACATCCGAAGATGTCCCAGCAGCCGGGACCACCGGCAACTATTGCGGCTCCCCGGGCCACGCGTCACACACACTGGAGTCCTCGAGGACTCGAGGGAGAACAGAGACGATGGCGCGACTGGTGTGCGCGCCTCCACCGACACCTGACGCATGCGCCACCACCGCGTCATGGGCAACCTCCACCACATCCGCAGGCTCGTGCTCGTCCCCAACACGAGCCGCCTCCTCCTGGACCGCGACCTCACTCGCGGATGTGGGGACGGACTCCGCATCCCTCGAAGGAGGCTTCGTGGGCCCATGCTCGGCCTCCGTGGTCCCCCTTGCGACCGCGCCCGGGTCGACCCGGGTGGCGCCCGGAGAATCTTTCAGCCCCCTCTTTAGCCTTTTCAGGGGAGCAAGGCCGGGAGATAGGCGGAACGATGGCCTAACAAAAGAAGAAAAAGGGAAATTGAACCCGAAACGCAAAACCGACAAGGTGGAGGATGAAAGGGGACCAGGAAGAGAGACACTCACCGACTGCCACCGACCTGCCCCAGCCTCTCCCTCAATGACGCCGCGGGCATCGAGCTCGAACCCCCCATTTGGGGAAAGGCCTTCAACGTCCGACGCTCGCCCGACGCTGAGCCCACCGCAGTCGCAGGGGTCGCGCGCATGCGCGACGGGGACGGTGAGGACTGAGATACTTCAGCCGACCCCTTGCCCTTCTCGACCGATGGGCGGCCTCCTGTGGCATCTCCACTTGTGCCGCCTCTTGAGGCACCAATTCCTCATCGTTGCTCACCCCCTCCTCCTCTGTATCCTCAGGAGTTGGAGGAGGAGAGCGATCCTCCAGCTCACATCGGCGCACCTCTGCCTCATGCGCCTCCTTCCGGTCACGCCGCCGCCTCAGAGTATCCTTCTCGATGACCTTCTGGGCACGGAGCTGCTCATTCCTGGCGCGATTCACCGCCTTCGACGCAGTAGTCTTGGGCTTAGAGTAACGGGCGGTCGCGATCACCCCCTGAAATCTAGAACAAGAAGACGATCGGAGTCGAGATCAAGATGCAAACGCCCGAAAAGTGGGGAAAAAGACCTACCAAGGGAAGACTGCCCTTCTCCGGAAGAAGATGAAAGGACCAGACGTCCTTGGGGTCGCACGACATCTCCTTCTGATCCACCGCCATCCGCGCCCGCATGAAGGCATGCTCGTCAAGAAGCGGCTCCCCCATCATCCGGGAAGCCGCTAAATCCTCGGCCGTGGCGCCCGGCCCCATGGCGAACAGGGGAAGCTTCCGCTCCATGAGGGGGAGCACCCTTCGCTTGTGGAAATGTCCGATGACCGTGGTCATGGACACCCCCCGAGCCACCAGCTCCTTCAACGCGTCGATAAGAGGCTCGAGCTTCTCCCGATTAGACAAGCCGCTCACGCCGAGAGACCATTTCGGCCCCGCCTCGCGCAACACCTTCCCGGTGTAAGCCGGAAGCTCAGGCGCGGGATTATGATGGTAAAACCACGCGCTGCTCCAGCCACCATTGTTGGTGGTCATCTTGCTCGGGAGGTAGAGGTCTTTCCGCTTGTCACGCACCGACAGCGTGAAGCCGCCGCGCGGACGGGCCTGCACTTCCCCGCCGAAGAGCCCTTCGCCAGATAAAGGCCGCCGACGAAGAGGTGGAACCAGAGATCCCAATGGGCCGGGATCCCCAGCAACCCCTCGCAGACGGCAACGAACCCGGCCGCTTGGGAAATCCCGTTTGGGGCAAAATTATGGAGCTCCACGCCGTAGTAATCACAGAGCCCGCGACAGAACTCACACGCGGGGGCATTAAAGCCCCGCTCGTGGAATCGAACAAAGCTAACCACGTACCCGGGCGGCGGAGCCAGTTGCTTGTGCGCCCTGGGCGGCACCATCCACGCCGGCGACGCCTCGTCGCCCTTCCGCGACAAGAGACCGGTGCACACCAAATTGAGCAGATCGCTTTCGGTCACAGTCGACGGCGCCCACTCGGTGGGCTCCTCGAGCTCTACCGCGGCGGCGCAAGAACGGAGAGGCATGATGAGGATTGCTGGGGGAAAAGAAAGCCACTCAAGCTCGGCGAGCGACGCGAGGAACTCGAGAAGGACCGCGGCGGGGAAGGCAAGAGTGGGACGACTAAGGTAAGTCTCCCCTGATCCCCTCCCATTTCTTTTATATATAAATCAGAAACCACTCCACCAGGAACGGCTGGGCCGCCTGGACCGGGGGGCACGCGTCAAGTGCGGCGTTTGGTTGAGCCTCTGACACATGGGCCCCATTAGCGGAAAAACCGCCCCGGCGTGGGCGGCCACATTAACTGCGGCACGGTGAAACGAACCGACGCCGCAGTAACTCTGGGCGCCCCGTCACCTCAACCACCGCCCGCACACGCCACTCCACATAAAAAGGCACGCCCATTACTCCCACGCGGAGTGTCGCGTCACGACAACCGAGATCGTGTGGATACGAATGGCTGATTCTGGTCGACGGGCCGATGCACCGCCACGTTAGCCACGACTCGCGCAAGATGCGGATAACCGCCCCCAGTCAAAAGAGCCAAGAAATGACGACGGCTTCCCAGGTAAGCTAAATCGCCTCGAGGCGTTCCGCGGAGGCCAGGGTTCGAAGTCCCACCCTCGAATGGGTTCAAGCGGATGCCCCGGCCGAATCGGAGACGAACGGGGATAGGGAAACTAGCCCAACCCTCGAGCGGAGAGGCTCGCACGTCCTCTCCGTGGCCTTACTGATCAGGAGTTCGAGGCCAGGCCCTCGAACGGGTTCGACAGGCGCTCCAGATCGACAGAGTCAGGGACGATTCGGGCGTGCTCATCATGACTTTACCCCGAACGCGGAGTTTGGGGACGCCCCTGTTGTGTTCGAGGCCAGACAAAGGCGGCTAGTTGAGGGATCCCATCGTGGGAGTGCTTCCGCGCCCTTGGCCCTTGTCGGACGGGACCAAGCCCCTGTCTAGCAAACCTTTGCGAGGGCCCATCGATGGACGCGTCTCCGGACCACGAGCCGACCCCCAATGAACGGGGCACGGGCGCCCACTCGGACTACCCGCTAAAAGCTCAAACGAGGCAGCCGCGTTCGCGAACCCGCTCGAGGGTAGCGCAGAGCGTCTCACCCCTCAGCCCCTCAAAGGGGAAGCGAGGGTCGCCATACGAAAATACGGGGAACTCAACCCGAGCGTCCCTCCCAGGACAGAGGGCTCGGGGGCTCCCCGCACCGCGACACAACACCCCTCGAGCGCGAAGCTTGGACCCATGCGTAGTGTTACCTCGAAACCCAAGGCCCAACGCACGAGGGTACAGCCTTTGCACGAGTGAAACCACTCCTACGAAGGCTCGGGGGCTACACCCGCGGGTGCGCTAGCGCGCCCCCACGGAAGCCATACGCATGCCAAATCAAACCCCGGCAAGGAGCACCCAAGACAAACCGCTTCGGTCTTCATCCTTTATGGGAGCAATCACTCCCATATAGGCTCGTGGGCTACTGTCGGGGACCATAATTAGGGGTCCCTCAACTACCAGGGTAATCACCCTCAAAAAACGCAAAATAAGGCTATTACCCATAAGCCTATGAGCCCATACCTGCGAAACCGCGAAGCCCACTACCAGCCGGCAGGGCCCAAACTACGGCCCACAAAGACACGTCGCCCTCACACCTAAACTCCACCTCGCTCGAGGGTCCCTCGCTCCCCCCCTCGAGCTACAAGCCTCCGCTCCGCCTCACCGGGACTCGCTCCGACCCCTCGAACGAACGCCACGTCTACAGCACAGGCACTGACGGTCTCAACTCCCGCACCAGGCGCCGGAGTCAAAGGGAAGATCTCCCCCGCACGTCGCCCCTGATAGAATCCGGTGCACTGTGCCCTCTGCGGCACGGACAGGCGGAAGCTGTGCAGGGCCTGCGCGGCACTATGCCCCCGACACCGCTGACCCCAGCCGTACCTTCGCATGATTCTACTGGGGGCCCCACCAGTAGCAGATGACCCAGCACAGGGGGCTCACCACGGTCAAACAAAGATTACTGGTCCGGCAAGGCAAGGAACGGATCCCTTGATCCTTGCCCACCACGTCTCCGGGCGACAGGATGTGCACTGTGGAGTAGGCTGGCACCTCACCTACACCACCCACGCCCGTCCTCCAACGGAGGGGGCCCCCGCGGTGGATACGGGGAAATCTCTGAGCCACCCCGGCAGCGGCCGCCCCATACGAATATGACCTGCTCCCTTCGCCAGGGCAAAAGCCGGCCGTACCGGCACAGTAGGACAGGTCGAGTCCATCTTGTCACCACGCCTGACAGTCTGACGCTGAGGCGACAGCCTACGCCATGCTAGCCCCGTGCCTCTCAACGGGCTAGCCCCCGAAGTGGTCGGGGGCCCACTCGAGGAGGCCCTCGAATAAACGCCCAGGCCACCTCGGCGACTAAGCGACCCCTCGAGACCCCATCGAAGAGGAAGCAAGGAGACACCACGTCAGCAGACAAGACCAATAAGCAATCTTGACAAGGCCTGCAAGGCATGGATACGCCGTACGACTCACACTGTAGCGCGTATTGTACACGCGAACTGTAATCCTTCTCTCCTTTGAACTATAAAAGGGAGAGAGAGGGGACAAGCACAACAGAGCAACAGCTCGAGGTTCATCGCCTTGGCTCTCGCTCGCACAGACACACACGTCCGATATTGGCATTCGCCTCAATCATCCCCACCAACGACTGGGACTTGGAGACTGCCTCTCCTCTCCCGCATCCACTTGTAGCCCCCTCTCTACAAGCACCCCGGTGCAAAGCTAATACGAGTGCGCGAGCACGCCCCTGCTGGACGTACGGCCCCGCGGCCGGAACCAGGATAAACCTGTGTCCTTGTGTTAGCTTCCGCATCGATCATCAAGGGACGAGACACAATGCATTTCTGTGCGGTGTAGGGAGTGCCAACCATTTCCGACACTGACACTACGATTATTCAAACTTTTGAATCTTTGACTAACACTAATCTAAGAGATGTAGATTATATATCACACAAAAATGGTGCCATTGGATTTTCATTTGAAAACTTTTGCAGTCATGAACAATATAGCACGTGCATGAGCGCCAAAGTGTGGTTTTGGAGACCACGCCTTGAAAATTAAATGAGGGAGGATATAGTATGAAGGACAGGGTCTCAGGATGCAAGCGGGGCGGGCTCTGCCGCCAACCCGCTAGGCAGAACCGCGCCGCACGCCCGCATAAATCGCGCCGCATGACCGCGTAATTATTGCGGCTTTACGCGGACAGCCCGTGCGGCCCAGCGGCGCCGTGAAGCCCGCAACAAAGCGCATCGCAGCACCGGACGCGCCGCCGCGTTTCAGGGACGGCCTCCGGCAATGGCGGTGGCGGTGGTGAAGACACCGGGGCCTGCTGCTGATTCTGCTGCTTTTCACGCGACTTATCCGATAGCTCCTCCATCTTCCGCATCGCCGGCATACCGAACGCCGCCGAGAAACCCGTGCACCCCGCGCCCGCCATGGAACGCGAGAACCGCACCGACGAGCTTCCGCTACTGCGCGTGCGAGCTCATGCCGGCAAGGAAGCACGCGCGCCCCGTCTGCTGGTACTCCCGCTCGTCCGCCACGCGCAGGCTCAGCTCGTGCAGCTCCGCCACCAATGCCCTGCACATGGCGTCGCCAGCCAGCGCCGGCGCCGACCGGCTCAGCGCCTCCCGCCGGGCGTCCAGGATCCACGCCGCCTCGCCATAGTCGCCGCGCTCGGCGGCAGCCTGCGCCAGCGCGATGTCCGGTGCGAGCTCTGCGGGGGCGCGGCGGCCGTACACTGCGCCACGGACTTGGCATTCCTCTGCCTGTGCTGCGACGCCAAGGTGCACGGCGCCAACTTCCTGGCGTCAAGGCACCTCAAGCGCCGCCTGGGAGCCGGCGCGGCCGCGGGCGCGGCGGCGGCGGTCGAGCCCGAGCCCTCGGTGTCGTCCGCGTCCAACAGCTCCTGCATGTCCACGGGCGGACTCCACGTAGTCGACCGCCGCGGCGCCGGCGACGACAGCGGTGAGGGCCCGCGGTCGTCAGGGGTGGTGTCCGCGGCTGCCTTGCACAGGGACTCGCCGGCGTCGTTGACGAGGATGTGGCGCTGGCCTTGGAAGGGGTCGTGCACCATTGCGATGAGGCTCTTCCTATCACGCTCCGAGGACACAGGCGCTAGCATGCGTTCGGGTCGCCGGCGGTATGAAAGCAGGTGTGCACGCGGCTGCGGCGGGCAAGTGCGGGCTGCCGCAAAGGCCGCGAGAGTTTCGCGGCTTCATGTGGGCCGTCGCATGTGCCCGCATAAGAGCACGCGGCTCATGCGGACGCGGGGCGGACAGCCGCAACCCGCCCCGCTTGCATGCATAACAGGGTCATTAGAAGCTTTAGCTTCTAAAATATGGTTCTTTCAGGGATTACTCAGTATATTATTGGAGGCCCAGGCCTTCTACCAGCATGACAGAGTCTTCTATGGTTTGGCAACATCAAAATCCGTGCACCCATGGTACGAAAGCGAAACGACGGAGAAGAATCCATGTCTGCATAAAGCAAGCAATGCATTCCGAAAACATGGATACGTTTTCGCGTCGCCGTCTATTTTCTCCAACACTCTCTAAACTATAGGAAGTCTTGTACTTTCCACACTGGTTGTGGTATGTGTTTTTCTTTCCACGACTTTGAATAATGTGAAGAAAACAATACTATATATTTCGCGTTGGTAGGGTCCCTTGCCACCTTTTTCCAACCCAAAAAGAAAAACTCAATGGAGCCACAAGCTTCTTCTTCTTTTTTATTTTTGGCAAAATGAAAGGCAGTGAATTGCATGGGCGCACAACTGCACACGTACCATCGTGCCACTTCCACTTGCTGCTTTCGCTCATTCGCTGTCATAGACCTCGCTGCTATACTCCGTCAGTTCGTCCATCTATCAACGATATTTTACTCGAGTTTCCGATGGAAAGAATCGAAAGATCCTCTTTTGCGCGCTTTTACCACTTTCAGGATCATCGCCCAAATGCGCTCGTAACGAAGCTCGATGCAGTAAATCTTTGCCTTCGTCGAGATACGCACACGGCTCTCCTTTTCGGGAGATTCACGTAGAAGACGAGCAAAAAGAGGTCCATGGCCGGCTTCGCATTGCGGCAGCAGAACAGCAGTGGTTTCATATGGTATGTTTCTGGTTCTGGAGTTCTGGACTTCTGGTATGTTCATTCATCTCAAAAAAAGAAAAGAGCAAACACAGCGGTATGTTCCTGGGATCGCGACAGACCAATCCATCTCTGGCACTGCCAGCTCCGCTCCTACTGCAAGTACTACTACAACACTGGCTACCGAAATTGCCCTAGCTACAAGGCTACGGAATCTGCTAGTAGGGCGTATGGAAATCGTAGGGCTCGTGCCCCTGGCGCGATCCGGGAATATGTTCAGGAGAAATGCATCTCATCTCCTGGCCTACGCCCTAGCCCGTGTTCCCTCCTGGCACACACCGTGTCGATGCACCGGGCAGCCGCGCCTGGTGCCCGTGCCGAGCGCTCCCGGGACACGCCCAGCAAAAGGGGTCGCAACCCGTAACATCACTGCCCCAACCTTTGGGGTCATCCGGACCTGCCAGACCTACACCCGACCCGCAGCATACTCTACCACCACCACCACCACCACCCGAATGCACACTGTCATTTCAGTAGCTGTACGAGCACGAGCACCTGAAAAATTCCACGGGCCTCGAGGGCGTACGCTGCCGTCGCTGTTGGCCACCGGACAGGACATCGTCGCAGCTGGGGAGCTTGATAAATAAATGTGCGCCAAGCGCCGCTGCCAGGCCACCCGAATGGTCCCGTCGCCGATCCGATCGGCGCGGCGCGGCGCCGGTCAAGGACGGCGACGGCCGAACTCGCCGTGCGGTCCTCGCCAGCACGTACAAGCGCCGCGCCGGCCTCGAGCCCGCCCGCGCCGTCGTCGGCACACGCATGCACTTTTTCCATCCCCCCGGCCGGTTCGGTGCACGGCATGATTGCGCGGCTTTAATTTGCTGGAGATGGAGAGCCACCGCGAAGAATGATCGCCGCTTTCGAGCGAGCTGCGTGTGGGGGGCCGGTCCGGGCGCGCATCATCAGGATGAGCTAGCTAGCGAGCTCGATCTGCTGGTAAAGCGGCAGCCCAGCGCCCCGAACAAGGGGACCCGGCCCCATGGAGACCGAGACGAGACTCCATGTGTATCCGCACAGCGAGGGCACGCACGCGGGTTGGGGGATCGGAGATGGATAGATTGAGCTGGGGCAACAGCAGCAACAGAGCCGCACATCGAGGGAGATATCATATATGCATATTTGTATGTATATGATATATATATATATATAGACATAGACATATATATATATCTATGTGTACTTAGTGAAGCTTCCACTCACTTGAAGATGTCGCCTTTTGGTGCATGAGTGTACATACAGAACACAGGTTGGACCAGGGATTGGACACCACATTAAAGATGCGCCGATGATCCGCCCTCCTTGAGTGCGCCTTTGCCGAGTGCTTTGCTTGATTTGCTCATCGATCGGCCGATCCGATTCAATTTCGTTCATGGGTTGAGGTCCATGGAAGGATCCACGAGCAATGTGGAATATACTATTGCAGTAGCCAGTAGATTATGTGTGCCACTACATATTCACTACTCGCTGCTAGATAGTGTGTTGCTTTCTTTCTTCATGGAGTAGATTAGATAGATGTATGTGGAAATGGGACTATTCAGGTGTCCTTGGTCAAACTATGGGTTCCTCTCTTTTTTTCCCCTGAGGGGCTCTATGGAGTCCTGCTGGTATAGCACTTACTTTGCTTGCAGATCGTGCTACATTTTTTTTTCTTTTGAGGTAGTCTGGTTCATAATAAATCAATAACATAAACTCTCATTATCTCTCTCTTTTTTTTTGAGCTGGAACTCTTATTCATTTGATAAACCACCAAGTGTTCCATGATCAATGATGGATTATGTTTCCTGAACTCGAGCAAGTTGCTGAGTAACCAGCTCATCCATGTCCTTGCATTGTTCCACACATACATGTACATAGAGAATCTTATTGCAGAACAAAAGGTGAAAACAAGCTGCTATGCCTTGCCAAGACAAGATGAGGGGATGCAGGCCCGGCAGCTGAATGAGAGCTCTGTCCTGCCACATTGGCATCATGCGAATTGAATAGGTGTGAGGCGGAGAGCTCTGCCTGATTTGAAGCTTCAGTAGCATGAACCGGACATCCACGTCAGTGAGTGCCTGACCGCCCAACTTGGAACTGAAAGTTTTAACCAATCACTGTCCTTGATGCAGACTGTAATCATGCTAGTAGTTGATTACCAAGCTTTCGCTACTATTTAGCTGACAGAAACTATTAGCCATAATGGTTCGTTTCGTTTTGCAGAGTGCCCCCTCTATTTCTTTATTTTAAGGCGTGAAACTGTGAATGCATTTACATACTCATTTTTTTTTCTAATCCTTGATAAACAATTGATAATATAAAAGTTTGAAACCTAAACAATGTGTACCTTTACATTCGTATTTCAAAATACATTTACAAGGGAGGGAGTACCGAGTAGTACGTGACAAGTGACAAGTCGGGTTATTAGGACAGTTTTGCTTCTTCTTTTTTTGAGAAACATTAGGACAGTTTTGCTACGACGGATTAAGAGACCTTGTGCAATAATGCAAAACAACTGGCCTTGGTGAATGGTGACCCAATCTGGTCTACAACGAGTTATTCCCTTTGCAAAATTAAAGGCCCCATTCGGCCGTGTGGTTGCTGCCCAAAAGCGGAGGAAGTTGGGGGGGGGGGGGGGGGGGGGGGGCAGAGCGGCGCAAATCTCTTGACGCTTTACATTAACTTCCCGTAATCTAATCATTAAAAGCGGGAAAAGGGGGGGCGGGTCGCCATCCTCCCCGGCCGTATCCTATTAACCCTATCAACCCTGCAATTACTAGTTTCATTCATGCTTTGTTGGCATCCGTCCATTTCACTCGATGATCTCTCTGCAAACGGGCACAGTACGTACTCATTTGGCGAGCTATATATCTATCGTCGGGAAAACGAATGAAGCGTTCATTGGTCGGAACTGACGTGGCATACGTGGCTTGCATACTCATTCGTGATCGAACGTGGTAGCACGGTGCCGAGCTGCAGCGATGCATGATAACGACCTCGTTACAAAAGAGCAAGGGTCGTAAAGCAAGCATGATGCCGTTGCGTTGGTTGGCTAAAGGAATTAAGCTTATATATATGATATATCTTGTGCGTGACAAATTTTAAACGCACGTAGCTAGCCCCACGACCACATGTATATAACGAAAAACAGAAGAAGCAATGCTACTTTGAAACACAAAAAGGTACAGTATATATTCTGAAGATGACCCTACAACCGGGTGACGCTGACTGAATGAATTAGTGATGGAAGTATATATCCTCGCAGAGAAAAACTATCTATATGCTTGTTCTTTCAAGATGATATTTTAGTGAGAATCTTGGACTGTCACCGTCGCCGTCGGCCGGTCCCACGCAATATTAACCGCAACAAGTTCCAGGCCTACTGTACATCGATCGGGTGGGTGCCTGGATCATATCGCAACGCAAGACACGGGGTCGAGCTAGCACGAGACGAGACGCGTGGATGTGAAGAGGCGAAGCAGAGCAACCCTATAGCTAGAGCTTGAAGATAATGATCTGGCCATTCAATCGCACGACTGATCTGATCGAACAGCCGTGAAGTATCGGCCGATCGAGACATGGCTACTGAATTTTTCAGACGCCTGAAAAATGAGCACCGTCTCTCGCGATATGAAAAACAGCGTCGAAGACTTGGACTGCACACGTACTAGTGATAAAGGGAAAAGAAAAGACTTGGCCGTGACGACGCCGAGCAAGCAAGCAAGCCGTCGTCGACGATAACATTCGATATATTCCATCGCGATTACCTTACCCGACGCCATTAATGGGCGGCACATGGGGAGGCTATCATGCTGTTTTAGGAGCTCCAGCACGCGCGTCAAATCCAGCGACGACGACGCCTAGCTCCTTCATTCCGTTCCGTTCCATGTCGATCGCGCCCCGGACAGCGACGGCGACGAGGACGACCGCCCGACGTGTCGATGACGCGGCGCGGCCGGCCGGTGGCCGATCGATCGACGGGGAGGCGGAGCCCATTCTATTCCATGTCCTTGTTCAGCCGGCGGGCCCGTCGCCATGCGCAGAGCGTTGTCTTCCATTTGCGATATATATCCACTTGGCTTGGTGATGGTCAGATCGATCCATGGCTGTTGAGGCTGAGGTCGATGGATAGATTCTCGTGTGGGCATGGCAATGGCGCTGGCAACCACCAGCTGCGGAAATTAAAAGCGTTTTTCAATAACCGCATCATGATGATTTCAACAACCTTAAGTACCCCGCGACCACAGGGCAATGATGCTCAGGATGCCAGGTGACCTGGCCGCGTGTGGGGCAG
Source organism: Echinochloa phyllopogon (assembly GCA_033239725.1). Classification (NCBI taxonomy): domain Eukaryota; kingdom Viridiplantae; phylum Streptophyta; class Magnoliopsida; order Poales; family Poaceae; genus Echinochloa; species Echinochloa phyllopogon. The sequence goes on from BTCW01000009.1 coordinate 12,665,851, forward strand.
CCGCGGGGCGTGGCACGATCTCGGCCGTGCGATCGGGGCCGCCAGTTGATGGAGCGACAGCATCTGACTTTTTGGCGAGCCAGAGATGCCCCAGACGCATTGATGTTCCACGCTCGCCCCAATCGGAGGGGTCATTTTTGGGTTCGACTGTCTAATCACAATTGGTTGCTGTGTGGTTAAAGCCTAGTATGATGCATTGATGCTTGTCGAATCACAATTGGTTGCAGGGCACAACGAAGGCTTACTACGGTCCAACCTGACGGGCAATTTTATGCCTGATCCACACACGAATTAGCGCGTTATTTGAGCTTTTGTCTCGACCGGCTGTTGCAAAACACACGAGCATGCATGCATGGATCCAAACGAAGAAGCCAATCTGTCACATCCCCGTGGTACGTACAGCCTAGCTAGTACTAGTACGTAGCATCCACATATGCCGGCACGCAAGGGGTTCGTGGCGCCACAGGCAACTCGGACGAGGCCCATGTCCGGCATACAGGGGAGTTCGGCACGCATGCAGAGTCGCAGATGGCGATGGAGATGCATGCTCAGTCAGGTGCAGGTAGCCCACACGACATCGCTCGCGGACCCGGCAGGAGAGTACTACTTTGTTACCTTTCACTTCTTTACATTTCCATTTTGTACCAGCGACGCTCACCTTTTTCTCCCGGCATGGGACGACGTCCAATCGGCAATTACTGTCATGTTTTACATACAGTAACGTTTTGGTCCGTAACGGTTTCTTTACCGTTGTCTTTCTCTCACTTGGGGTACGTGCGGTGCGTCGTTGCACGGTGTCAGCTAGTAGGCTGTTGGTTGGGGGTAGGTTGGTAAAATTCCCAAGAGCTACCGTTCAAGAGCGAGCAGAGCCGTGAGGAGGGAGCAGCAGAGTTAACCCCGATGGCCTGGTCAGTGGTCACTACGTAATGGTCCCTGTCGTCTCTGCGCTAGCTGTGCGCTGCTGGTCACCATGCATACCTGCTGTACATGGTACATGGATACCCTCCGTCCCCGTATATGCTGATCGATGCTGTTGTTGACCACACTTTACTGTGCGTGGCAGATGAGCTGAGCGTTATGCAGATGCAGCCACGCAGGTGGTTACATATGCGAGCGAAGCAGTAGTACTTACGTCTGAGAGAGGCTGCAGTCGACTGACGACATCCCTTGTCTGAATCTCTGCCCGGCCGTCTCTCCAAGGTCAAACTAGAGAGGGCTCGGCTCGGAACACTAGCACCATCAACCGCCGCTCTCGGGTCGTTTTCTCGCACGGCTCCACGGACCACGGTTGGCGATCGGCCGTATGCATGCATGGATGTCGCCGGGGGCCATGCATGCATGGCGGTCAGGTCAGAGAGGTACAGTTCGTACAGGCAGCCGGCGCAGGCCTCGGCGTGCCGCTTGCAGTCACAGAGCGCCTCCTCGGTCTCGTGGCAGGATACCGCGTGCGTGAGATGTGATGACGACCCACCGGAGAGCTGAGCCGGGCTCGCGCAAAGGTGAAAAGCTACCCGCGGCCGCACTCCATTGCCAACTTTTCGTCCTCCCTCGCCTCGCATCATCGGGGCGGGGCGCGCGGTTGATGACTCGGGCTGATCCTCCCCGTGCCGGGGGCATGATTCGCCGGCGCGCGACGCGAAATATGCACCAGCGATTATCATGAGGAGGAGCTAGCAGCGCTCTCTCTAGTGGCTTGGCTTGGCTTGGGTCTGTTCATTAGGCGCGTGCCCGGGCGCCCGGCGTGCATGCCACGCGCGCGGACGCCGATACCGAGGCTATCCGCGACGACGCCGGCCTTTCCGAGTCGATGAGGGGAGCAGAGAGCCCCGGCCGACGTGGGGTGGGGTGGATGATGGATGGGGACATCAAGGGACGCATCATGCCATGTCGTCCCTCCCGGCTCCATCTTCCCTATCCCTACTTACTGCAGTGTTGGTTATTTTTACTTCCCTTTGCCCCTGCTCTGCTCCCAGGGCAACGGAATTACGAGCAGCACCTCTCTATATAGCTTGACTTGACTTGGCATTCGTGCTGGGTGTTTGCGTGCCGGTGGCCAGCGGGCCGTTCCTTGCGTCCCGCCCGGCGCGGCGGCGAGTTTGGGCCCGGCCGTCGCGGCTCAACTCCTGCGGCCTTGCGTCGTCGCAGATTATTGGCCCATTAGAGCACGCTGTCGGGTGGAGGAATCAATCGGTTCCGGCCTTCTGGGCCTATTTTACGTGCGTACGTACATGCTACTGGGTCAAAAGTTACCGGCTACAGCATACTGTTGACTCAGTCAGATGAGAATACGGGTTGCTTTTGTTTTTTAAATCGGTTGACTCGCTGACGCATATTCCTCGTTGTGGCCTCATCCGTATATGCATGCATGCATGGATTGCTTCATGATCGGATACTTTTCGCTCCGTCCTCACTGATCGACTACTTAATGCTCAAGGAAAGACCACGAACAGTTCAAGGATCTCTGGCGGTGGTGGACTTCCACAAGTACGTCATCCGAGGGGAAAACATTTACAAAACTTAAGTATGAAGGTTGATTAGCAGGCAATTTCAACTTTGAAATTAAGGAAAATCAATGAGAGCACGAAATTTTCTCGGTGAAATACTATTTTGACGGAAGGCTGCCGTGCTTGCGCACTCCCTCCTGTCCTGTCCCCCGCTCCCGTTTGACGGAAGGACCCATTTGTGGGGCTACGGCCGTCAGGTGAGCTCCTACTTCGCCGCGGGCCAGCGCGTCTGCCTGGCCATGGAATAGAATTCCTTCGACATGGCTTGCCGTGAGGGCAGTTGGATCTTCGAGGAACAAGCGGTGTACGTCCTGGCCTACCTTGGAGGTGCTCGCGACATCAAGGTCAGCCTACACCTACAGATATCGCGCTTGCGCTTCCAAAGCCGTAACCTGGTCTGCCAGTGCGTGCCATGCCAGTCGCCACCGCGCCAGCCTTTAACGGCTGGAAGGCGCGTACGTACTCTAGCTGAAAATTCGTGGTGCCTGTTTACTCGCTTATCTCACATGTACATGCACACTTTTGTTTTTTTTTGTTCTTTAGAAACCCACTTGTACTTTTTACTGGACCGATATGATACAACGTCAACTTGATACAATCGGTACCAATCAACAAAAGATATGGTCTCTTTTGAGTATTTGGCCTTCGCTCTTCAGTTTGATGTGATATAGAATAGTCTAATTAATTTGTGGTTTTTGTATGATCCAAACTAGAGCAAAACATATAATAAGATATTGTACGCGCGCGCAAAAAAAAAAAATCTTTGACCCACTCTCTTTTGAGTTCGAGATGTTCTCGATATGCGGCTTTTACCTATCCTAGTAATTACTTCACTTCAAATAACAAACTAAGGTTATTCGGATTTTTTGAATAAAAATATGTCAATGTCCATATGACTAATAATCATCAGACCAGCCATTTGTGCTTTCAATAATCCACCTAGCAGGGTGGTGCAGACTGCAGACTATTCCAGATGATAGGGTGGATCGGAAGTCAATAAAATTGATGCTATCCTGATATGGAACAGCAATATATCCAGCTTGTCGACAGGATGTAATCTGTAGTTTCAATGCACATTGTAGACAGACTACGACAATACAAACCGCCATCATATATGGCGTTATACGAATCAAAGATGGCTTATCCAACTCGTGGAAGTTTTCGAGAAAGGACCGCGTTAGGGAATCGCGCGACCCGCCGCCGCAGCCCCCGCCGCCGCCCACCTCCTCCGACTCCGGCGGCTTCCGCCGCCTCCGCCGTCGTCCACCTCCACGGCCCAACGCTAACCCGTCGTTCGTGTTCGCCGGCACCCTCTCCGCCCCCGCCGCCTGCACCTCCCCCGGCTCCGGCCGCCTCCGCCACCGCCGACCGCCGCGGCCGACGCTAACCTCGCCGGCCGCCGTTTCTCCTCCGTCCCCTCCGCCCCCGCCGCCGGCACCGCCCATCGGGGATCTCCCACCGCCCGGCCGGCGGCGCCATCGCCGCCCGGCCCTCCGCCCGGCGCCCGTCGCCCCCGCCGGGCCGGCCGCCGCCCCCCGACCCCCTTTCTAGGTCCGGCGGCGGTGGATCTCCCCCCAGCAACCCCGCCCCCTAACCCCGGGCACTAACCTGATGGTGCCGGCGCCGGAGAAGACATCGGCGGCGGCGCGGCGGCGACGCGAGCGGCCGTGGGCCGTGGGCCGCGAGGGTCACGCGCTCGCGCGATCCCGCGCGCGTTAGACTTAGCGTTGGAGAAAACTCAACGCATGCAAATGCTGACTTCCTCCCTATCAAACTGCTATAAATACCCATCCATTCCCCAGCACTACTCGGCTCTCTATTGCCAGTCTACCACACACCCCAGATAGAGTAGAGTAGAAGCAAACTAACGATCGAAAATGGCATCCGTCTTGCGCCTCTTCGCTCTCCTCCTCCTCGCCGCCGCCGCCGCGGACGCCGTGACCATCGTGGTCACCAACAAGTGCGGCTACACCGTGTGGCCCGCGGCGCTGCCGGGCGGCGGCGCGGAGCTCAACACGGGCGAGTCGTGGACCATCGCCGTGCCGGCGGGGACCCGGAGCGGCCGCGTGTGGGGCCGCACGGGGTGCGGCTTCGTCGCCGACAACGGCACCACGCTGGGGCAGTGCCAGACGGGCGACTGCGGCGGCACGCTGGCGTGCGGCAAGCTCGGGTTCTCCCCGATCACCCTGGCCGAGTACTCTCTCGGCGGCGGCGGCGCGTCCGACCAGTTCGACATCTCCCTCGTCCACGGCTTCAACGCGCCCATGTCGTTCCTCCCCAGCGCCGGCGGGTGCGCCCGCGGCGGCGGGCCGTCGTGCCCCGTGCAGGAGATCACCTTCGACTGCCCGTCGGAGCAGCGCGCCAAGGCCGGGTGCAACAACCCCTGCGACGGCCAGGGCGGCAGCTGCGGCCCCAGCAATGGGACCGAGTACTTCAAGAAGGCGTGCCCGGAGACGATCACGTACCCCAGGGACACCACCAACACCGTCTACACGTGCCCGGCTGGGACCAACTATGAGATCACCTTCTGCCCATGAGCTAGTACGTGTGAGGTAGCTGGAACCACGTACCGACAGGAGCTAGCGATCGGTAATTAGCAGGTCATCTTGGGGTTCAGCGCGTGCTTGCATATGGCATATAGTATCTGATGTACGTTATCTTGGTAAATAAAAATTAAGTGGCCAATGGTATGAAATAGTGATGTATAACGAACGTATGGATTTGAATAAACATATGAAAAAAACTGCAGAAGTCGTGAATGAAACCTGTTTTTGGGCCCCTTTGGTACCGCTCCTTCACCAGCTCCAAGACCGGATTCAGCTGTAGCTGTACCAAACGCACGGTCAAAAAACAGCTCCACGCACGGAGCGCACAAGGAGCAGTCGCGGTTTTGTGCTACGCGCACGGAGCTGAAAAAAACATGCTCCGCTCGGCTCCACCCCGCGCCCCCGGTGGCTGATTACCAAATTACCCCCAAACGTTCGCAGAATTTACCCCAAAATTGCCCCTGGCCCCCTCCGGCGACGCCGCCGCCGTGGACACGCTGGCCGCCGAGGTGGGCGCGGCGAGCCAGGACTGGGGCTTCTTCGTGGTGGTGGGGCACGGCGTGACGTCGGAGGCCGTGGCGCGCGCGGCGGAGGCGCAGCGCGCATTCTTCGCCCTGCTTGCGGAGAGGAAGGCCGCCGTGCGGCGGAGCGAGGCGGAGCACACCAAGAACGTCAGGGACTGAAAGGAGGTGTACGGCCTAGTCCCGCGCGAGCCGGTGTTCGCGAACAAGTGGCCTCAGGCCCCGCCGGGATTCAGGTGAATGTGAATCAACTCTCTGTCCACACTGTATTATTGTTTTGGACTTATATATAAGGTGAAGATGTGCAAATCTTTGTTGAAGTAGTCCAGGAATTTTTCATCTCTTTGATCAAAGATACAATACGTTCATTCGGTCACTGAATTTTGATGAACGACTACAAATTGGTGTTTTCACTCTCCATATCAGTAATTGTTTTGACTGAATTCTCCAAAAAAAAATCTCTCTTTTCATGTTGACTTGAACGGTAACTTTTGCAGAGAGACGTTGGAGGAGTACGTGAAGGCAACGGAAGAGCTGGCGTTCAGAACAGAAGTTAAAGGTAACCTCATGGATCCATATGGTAATTAAGTGATCTCGTGGACCCATAAAGAGAGTTTGGCCTCGTGGTAATATGGAAACAATTTAGTTTGTAAACTAGTTGCTTGAATTTGAACACTTAAATCCCTAGGTCCATATGTGATTGATACAAGGAGCTGGCATGTTGTATTCCTGTAAATTTAACAGAACCAAATGCCTGTCCAGGATCTAAGTATTGTTAGCTTGTTACTGCACACTTTTATGTGAATGCCTGAATGAGATTAACTATCTTCACTTTTTCTGTCAGCATCTTTGGTGGCTCCATAGTGAGAGTTGCATAGTTGTGAATAGCATCAAATTTTGTAATTTGAGAGAATAATTACAAGAGGCAATGCTGATTACCTGGTATCCTTTGTACTCAAGGAGCTGATTTCTGTCTCAATTTCATTTTGTATCTGCATACTGAAGAGTTAATTGTATCATCTCATGACCCTTGGAATCTTTTGAATAATTTACAATTAGCATACCTGCCTCTTGTATCTTTTGGAGGAAAAAAGAAATTAAACTCTGCAGCTGAACTGGCATAGTGATGGTTGTTCTGACAGAAATCAAATTACTAAAAAAGTTTGGTGTGTTGCAGGAGGAGAGAACGAAGGCCTTGACAAACGAGCTCGTGGCAAAGCTGACTCTTGTTTGCTGGGACAAATGCGTTACTGGGAGCATCGGAAGCAGTTTAAGCAGGAGTGAGCAGTGTGTAATTGTTATGTTTTGATGTCCTGGATAAATACTTGTTTGGTTACCGGAGAACCCCTAAATTGCATTCTAAAAATGTGCTTCTACTACTATCAATTCATTTGGGATCATTGTGCAGGGCTGATGCTTTTCTAGCATTCTCTGTTTTCTGTGTGTCTCGCAGCACAGCACACGCACACGGAATCATGCACAGCACACGCACAGCACAGGAGAAGATGCCTGATATCAAGGGCTATTTCGCTAATTGATCATGGGTATACTAGACCATTGAAATTTCTCCTCCATTTAAAAGATACAAGAGAAGCTGTTTTACCAAACACTTTTGTAGAATAGTTCCCAATTCCACTAGAGAAGCTGCTCCACTAGTGGAGCCACAACCGGAGCTGTTTTTAGTGGAGCCGGAGCCCTGCCAAAGAGGCCTTTGTTTGCTTGGCTCCTGACCTCATGTCACTGCTTGCACGTATATATGTAGCTGTGTTCAACATCATCTGCATCCACACGAAGCCTGACGCGCAGATCATAGCAGGAATCGATGTTGATTGTCGGCAGACCCACTGCACTAGGGTCAATCAGCTAGGCTGACGATCTAGTACAAACTCGATCCTACAATTGTACAAGCAAAACGATTAACGACTCGTGACGTGCCAATTAGGCACACCTCGTCGGTGACAACTGGCATGTCTGGGGGGCTTTTGCTTTGTACTTCAACGTCCAACCGCCTGAAACTGACGTTTCCCGGAAGAACCGTGGACACGTGACGTGGAACGATCGTGCTGAGCTCGCCGCGGCCGCTGTGATATGCATGATCACATGTCGCACGGCGGAACGCACACGCCAATGCGACGCCGCCGGGATCGCCCGTCGTGGCAGTCAGTACGTGCGCGGGAAGTGGCTGGACGCACCGACGGAATTGGGATGCAGCTGGAAATAGGATCTGTTTTTTTTTCTTGTCACTTGTTTTATTTGACGTGTACGTGTTCAAGGGTTATACTGTGTGACTGTGTGAGGGTTTTTTTGAGCGGCAAGGGTCAGCATACAAGAGGCCGGAGACAAGAAATTTGTTTTCGGTGCCGCGGAAATTCCTATCTTCAGTTGCAAACGACTCGTGACTACGCACCGATCCAAGAGTTGGCTGCGTTTCGGCCCACCACAAAACCGCGACCGAGCGCGCGCGGGCCCATCTCGGTCGAGGCCGTGCGCAGGGATCAGCTGGGCACCTCGGCCTTCGATCTCACGCACCGGAAAACAAAATGGAAGGCGCGGCGGTTACAAATTAGGCCTTCCCAGACGCCTTGCTGGGCTCTGCCAGTTCCGTAACTACTGATCGAGCGTCTCGCTGCTCCTTTCTAAACGGGCCGTAGTTTCACTGAGCACGTAGGTAGGATTCGCCGAACAACGTGAAAGCTGAAAGCCTCTTCTCCGGCTCTTGCTTTTCACTCCTCACTGTCCCGGCGTTGTTTGCCAAACGGCCGATGCACAAGTTGCATCGAAAGGGATGGATTTTTGCAGGCTTGCATCGTGCTAGCACGATTCCTCGCCTCTCCTTCAACATGCCGGGACAAGTTCTTGGCGTGCCGTGACAAAAACTCCCTCGCGCACACCAACCCGACCAAGCAGGACTCTTCTCCTGTCGTATTGGTACGGGGAGCAAGACGACACAAGAGGAAAGGGAAAGGAAGAATCATGCGCCGAGACCCTAGAACCCCGGATGGCCGGATCAGATCGAGTGCCCCCAAATATTTGAGAATATTTTCAAATGTATATAGTGGCGTAGCCACATTGGGGCGAGCCGGGACGGCCGCTCCAGCTAAATCTGTGCTAGTCCGAGTATATTTCTTCTTATCCGACGATATTTCTAAGTTTCACCAGCACTTATAGATGATGTTATGGCTGTCAGGTTCTTATTACTTGATAATGTGTGTCTTTATTCTTCAATTTTAAGGATACATCTTTAAACTTCACATAAAATCTGTATAATTGCAGTATATAGATGTGTGAACTGGTGTGTGTTTCATTTTCGTTTGATACGTCGTTAGAGTCGCTCCAGCTAATTTTTTTTTCTGGCTCCGCCACTGATAGCCTGTCCATATATCTGAGAACAGAGGTGGTATATAATGTGTACAGGGGATAAGATAACCATATAACGTTGATTTCTGAAAACGATCTATATATTCAATCCGAAAGCGACGGTTATTCAGTTAGTCTTTCAATTCGCCATGGCCACACAGCTCCTCGGACGCTGACGGGGCAGGAAAACGAAACGCTTGCGAGGAGGGCGCTCTCCGATCGGAACATGCGCAGGAAAAAAATGGGCGAAAGCTACCAACAGATGCAAGGAAATTTACTACTGGCATATACATCTAATCTACAAGGTGTAACTACCTAGCACCACAAGGAGACAAGAGTACACAGACAGCTACTGATTGGAGGTACGTACGGGGTGGCGTATTCTATTCCGAGCACGTATACCGGCTGAGCTTGCTGCGGAAACTAATTCCAAGCGTCCGGACTCCGGAGCCACACGGGGAAGAAGATGTCAAAGCCTGGCGCGTCTCTCGCGAGGAATTTCAAGGCGCTAGCCTATCACGGCCTGCCGGCGACTGACCCAGCCACCTCTGCGAGCGAGCCAGCCGCGATCACAGGAAAAAGCATTGCTGGGGTTTTGTTTAGTTTCCTCCGCGTGAACCGGTCAAAGGGAAGATTGGCGCTTCACCTAATGATTTGAGACTATTTCTGAGTCTCGGCTTCGAAAAAGATCAGAAGACGCCACGGTGATTTCGTTCCCTCACTGGCGATTGCGAAAATGCCCATAAAATGCCATTGCCACCCCAGCGAAGCGGTCGCGTTTCGCCGCCCATGCCGGTTTGCACCGGAACGGAGGAGACAAGCCTGGCTAGGCGACAACGCCTCGCGGCTCTTCCCCCGTTTCCGGACAATGCCCATCCCCGGCGCGCGCGGACACGGTGCGCGGCGGTGGCACTTCCAATTCGGGCGGCAGTTCACTTCAGATCGGATAAGCTTTGCCCTCCCCGAGCCAGTGACAGTGAACCGTGAACGTGATCGACGCAGCAGCTCGGCGAGACGGCGAAAGCCGAGAGACGTGGCGGCGGGGCCGACACGCCGCCGCCGAGCGCTTCATGATTCAGGGAAGCAAGCTGGGCCTGCCTACCTGCTGCTGCCGCTGCTTTGGAATGATGGCTGGCGCCCTCCTACAGTCTTTGCAATGCTTGCCCGCTCGCTTTGCAGCCGCAGGCTTTGCGAGCGCCCGTCACCCGTGGTCCACCGCCGCGGGGTGAGAAGCAGTCTAGCGACGTTTTGCCACAGCGCGGCACCCGCACCTCGTGCTTTGTTCTGTTTTCCTGCTGCTATATGCATTGCAGCTACGAGTTTGTCTCTGGACTCTTTGTTCATCCTGGGGAATCGAACGCCCAATGCAATGCAAGAGCCTCATCTGCTCGACTGCTCCCGACTCGCGTTCAGATCGAAGAGTTCGGCAGATTGGAGCTAGTGGTGGATTTTTGGTCACGAGGAGGAAGAATTTTGGCTTTTGGGGGTGAAGAACGGCACGACTGTTAATTAGCTCGACAATGCCAGCAGAATGTAATTAGCAGCGAGTTAAGTTAATGTTGCACTTGTTGGTCCGATCCAACAAGGCAACGCAAACGCAGCACCAAGAACTGAACAGACACCGTATCTTTTCTTCTCTTTTGTTGCCCTCCCACTAATTTACAGCAGTTAACTTTACTACTACGGCGTGGAGACTACCTCCAATCGCCTCCCCGGCGAGCTACCGCCACCGCCACCGGAGGTCGGTCTCTGAACCGAGCCAAGGAACGCGTAGCAAAGCACCGTCAGCGCCACGGCGGGGACCTTCCCGGCCACCAGGCCGACGAGGACGACGGCGACCAGAACCAGAGCGGCAGGAAACCGGCTTCCCGCTCTGCCCTCCTCGTCATCCTCGTCCTCATCCTCCTCCCCGATGAGGGCCACCACCGACGCATCGATTTCCACCGGCGCGGCGACGGCCACGATCTCCCCGCCCTGGCTGCGGCGAGAACACCCGAGACAATCCGGCTCTCTGGCGGCGGCGGCGGCATCTGTTTGGTCCGCCGCTTGGTCGCCATCGTCGCCGCGGAAGGAACCCGTGGAATCCGCCTCCTTGCCCTTCCGGCCTCTGTGCAGTTTCTTGGCGCCGGCGATGAGCTTCTTCCATGAACGCTTCTTCGCCTTCGCCTTGGCGGGGTCACTCGATTCGTCCACGGCGCCGCCGCCGCTCTTTTCCTCGTCGGCGGTGAGGATGGAGACTTCGCTCGCCCTGTCGGTGTCCGAGCAGCTCGGCCGCGGCGGCTCCGTCTCCGCCGCGCCCACCTCCCGGATCGGGGAGACGCGGCCCCGGCCGTCCAGATAGAGCCGCCTCTCCGCCGCCGCCGCCGGGCGCGGCCGGCAGGGGCGCAGGGAGGACCTCGCGGACTCGAGCAGGAAGAGCGAGAAGGCGGCGACGGTGACGGCGGCAACCACCTTCCTGCTCCAGATCACGAGGAGCGCGAGGGACACCACGCCGGTGGCCGCGAGGAAGCCCAGGCCGAGGCCAAAGCCGCCGCCTTTGCCGCGGCGGGCGGGCCGGGCCGGCGGGAGGTCGGGCCTCGGCCGATCCGACGGCGACACGACGACGGCGGACGCGGGAGGCGGGGGCGGGGAGGCAGGCGGCGGGGACGTCGATGGCGAAGGGGAAACGGAGGGCGAAGGCGAGGTGACGGCTGCGGCGGCGCGCCTCCCGCGCTTGGAGGACGGTGAGGGCTGCTGCTTCTTGAGGCGGCCATGGTTCTTGACGACGAGGTCGGCGAGGGAGGTGGGGAAGCCGGTCTGGACGGGGAGGGGCCCGGCGCGGGAGGGGCGGAGCGCGGCGAGGAGGCGGCCGAGGCGGCCGGACGGGCGTTCCTTCGGCGGGCTGGGCATCGGCGGCCGCGCCCGTCGCCGGCGAGCATAGGAGGACGCCGGCGCGCGGGCCGGGGGGTGGAGATTGGGAGGGGGTTCTTGGCTTTCTGGTTGGGTTTGGTGCTTCTTCCGCTCTGGGTTGGTGACTTCCTTGGGTGGCCGAGTTCGTCTCCGCTTTTGGGGCGTGCGGACAGCGGAGACCACCGAGTTTAGAGCGCGAGTGGGTTTTGTTTTCGTTCAAACTTTTTTTGCCCTTCCTTTCCTTCGGATGGAGGGCAGGTTTTCTGATTGGCTAAATTTGAAAGGGAAGCGTGTTTATGATGCTTTTGCGTAGAGAGGTTGAGGATGAGCGCGGTGGTTTTCTCAATAGAAAGGTATGGAACATGTGTAAGTTATTTAAAAAGCATTCTAATAATTGGAAAAAAAGCATTCATATGCATAGATGACCTGCAATAGAAACTATAAGGTCTTAGAAAAACCTCATTTTGAAACATTAGACTCGGTTACCATCAACTTTATCAGGATTTTGATTCAACCTCGTGGGTAAGTTTACAACCAAATGTCGACGCCTTCTTATAATGGCCAGAATATCGGTAATAAAGGCAAGAAAAATCGGCGCTTAGGACAACATGATCCTATTTCTCCATGTCATTGCATGACTCAATAGCCATTTGCACACAGCTATAATTAGTGGGGATTTATGTTTTCTGATTTTAGAAAAATTCGAATAAGTTGGATGATACGACATTTCAGAGTGATCCATTTGGCAATAATGTTGCTCTTGACAACAGTAACATAAAATTGGAGCAAATGTTGCATCCCAATTGGCAAATAAATAGGAGTTTACTAACTAGTCATCCAGTGGTTAAGTCCTCATCATAAATCCATCATTGTCGTTGACCTCGTGCCATTAGGTTTATCATCTTGGCTAGCTCTTTGCACAGCCACCTTCATATTATCAGTTTATTACGATGGTGGCCCTCAAAATTAAATCTTCAATACTCACAATTTTGTTATGGACATTTGTTTTTCATATTCCAAAGATCTTCGAATCCACGGTTTTTAATTAGATGATAAACGCAGCCATCATCATCGGGGGAACGTAGTAATAGAAAACTAAAAAAACGCAAGCATGTAGTAACCTATGAATATGTATCCCTATTTTCCACCATGTTCCTACTACTAATTAAGAACAGAGGCCCAAACCATTCCACCTCCCAGGCTCTGCGCAAGACACCAAACAAAATTAGGTGTGTCGATCAATAAATATATGGATTGTTTTTACTAGGTTTTCCATCTCTTCTAGTATTTCGTGATATATTTTTTGCAGGAGGCTTCATAAATGATTTTTTCATGATCTTTGAATGAAAGATCAATACATTTTCTGGCTGAAGTTGTCGGAAGCTTGCTTGTAAAATTATAATATGGATATTTTTCTAGGGCTATCACATTTTTTTATTGGGGTTCCAGTGCTTTCAGAGATGGTTGCTGAACATATATGCAATATGCTTCATCATCTTGTAAAATAATATGGATTTCTATTATCAAGATTCATGGAGCATGTTAATAGATAAAGAGAATGATATTTGTTTGGGCGGGTTTAGGAGGGGTGCGGGTTTAGGAGGGGTGCAGAGCACCCTAGTTCCTCACGATGTGATGTAACTCGTGATATTGTTTGGTTTTTTCATCGAAACAACAGCAGCAAGACCCAACAATAATGTAAAATTACAATATGACAACACAAAATTTGAATAAGTTTATACATCACAATTGGCACACGTAGTTTCCAACTAGTAGAATCACAAGCAGCTGCTTACTCCTAAAAGTGACTCAAGTACTAAATATGAATCCGCTAGAGCTCTTTTTTATTTGGGCACTGATGATACACGCTCCCTTTTCCTAATTGGGTACTAGACAGATAAAATATCGAAGCATTCACAAATTACACAAACCTCGTGGCATTAGATATGTCACCTTGCCTCTTTCCAACACATCAACTTGTACTAGGTGCTGCATGAACAATATTCCATCTCTTTCAGCCGGCAGGATCGATGAGGCCACCCACGTAAATTACAACTTATAGAAGACATCAACATTCGTGATTTTCATAAGATCGCTGTGGATTCAGTCGTACAGCGATCAATGCTTGTCAGGTGGGCTCTATCTATAGATTTCTATAGATTACGAAGTTTTCAAAATCGATGCCTGCCACAAGGATTTGATTTACTTTTTAAATCGTTATGCACAATTCAATCTTCCAAAGAAAAATCCTTGTAAAATTGCGTATGGTTGAGCGTGTATCTATTAGTACATAAAAGAAACTGCTAGGGTAAAACTTTTTATATACAACACTAATACATACGCATACACCGACATGCGCACGCACTCGGTCTTACAGAAATGATCTTGAAATTGATGAAGTCATCATAGACAGCTAAGTATCAGCGGACACATCGCCTACCAACCGGTTATAAAGAGGAGAGAAGTAATTACGATATTTTTTCTCCAAATAATTTCTTTTACTTCTTCTTTATCCATCAAAATTGAGATGAATTATTGTTTATTATTTGATGAGCCATATATTCTGTGCACGGGACTTTACAAAGAAATGCCCTGAGAGGTCAACACAGTTTTCAACTGGGGCCATCATCACATGCTTGCACGTGAAAGTTGGGCGATATATATATTTTGTGTACTTGTGGTGCTTTCTGAAAGACGGCCGGTTGACATATATGCAAGTACTCGCAATATGCTCCTTGATCCTCTAAAACAATGTGGGTTTCGGCAGAGAATCAGGGGGTTCATCTTCATGTTGTGTAAGTTAACGGACAACGAGGAGGGTCCACATTCGCTGCGCGCGCTAATACGGAGTAGATTATAGGGCTTCGTTTATTATCACGAGAGATCTTCCCCCTGGAACGAGTGGCTGCTGGCCGTCCTCGTAAAAACGAGAGATGATTCTGCCGCGTCTTGCAAGCAACCGGGCAACCTCTGCGTGATCGATCCGTGAAAACATGACGAGCCAAGAAGAAGTAGAAGAAGAAGAAAACCAATTCGTCGGAGATTCGTATATGAACTGGCTGCACACGTACTGGACACGAGAGATGACGTACGAGACGAATTGCAGCTGGCTCGTCCGCTCCATGCCGATCACCGTAGAACAGGGTTCAGAGTCAGAGCATGGCGTCTGATAATGATACCGACGAGAAAGTAAACAACCGGCCGTGGATCCCTGGCCTCGCACGACGAGACGCTGTACGTAGTAGATGGAGTCAGTGACCTCTCTGATCCTCGATCTTTTTCCAGGACCTGGCCGTCTTCGTCACGCCGGCCTCGTGACATGACACAGCGCGTGACTTCAACCCTGGCGACCCGGGCTTCGCACAGGCACAGGGCCATGCCGTGCGGCGTACGAACAGGTGCAGGAGCAGGAGCCCGGCGTCCTGGTCCTGCCGCTTTCCACGGAAACCCAGAGGCCGGTGGCCTGCCCACTTGCCCTGCGTGTTGGGGAATTCCGATTTTCTGATGAATCACGCGCGGCTGCTGGATGCAGGTCTCAATTTTCTCAAGAAAAAAGTCGGCGTGGTGCAGTACAGCGGCGGAGAATACTCCCTCCCCAGTCAGATGCAGATGAGAAATATGAAACAGTACCGTGACAATTATCGAGCGAAAGCGACGCAGATACTGAACATGACGTACAGTTTTGCGAGAGCTATGTAAGTAGGTTTTGTTCTGTATAAGAAAAAGAACTCAGTTTTAGGCGAGGGCACGTTCAATCCGTGCAAAATTAACGTGTCTACTCCGGTCAGTTGTCCCTATCACGCTAATTAACACCAGCAACACCCCAGGATGAATCTCTAATGGATGGTGCCAGGGCGCCAGGCCACTCATGTAGGCCAGGCCATATGCCTTTTTGCATGGTTCAAACCCACTTTGCATGCCACGCATCATACATATCATTGTCGACTTGTCAGTCAGGTCACCCAGCCCCCTTCGCACTTGCACCAGCCGCGCGTCATTGTCACGACGAGATGCGAGACACGGCCACGTACACTGACAAGAGTTTGGACCATTTTTATCTCCAGGAACAACTTTGGAGGGGAGAAAAGAAAAGCAAAACTTCAACGTACCAAATCCGCCTCTTTTCTCTGTTGCTTTTTGTCACGTCTATAAAAGGGGGAAAACATCACATCCCTTTGTCTCTGGCTTTATTTCCTTTAGGCCTGGTTTAGATGTTAGAATTGAGAGGTTGAATTTGGGAGTAAGATGTCACTTCGTAATCATTGCGCTACTGTAGCATTTTGTTTGTATTTGTGAAAAAATATCCAAAAATTGATTAATTAGGCTCAAAATGTTCGTCTCGCAGAGTACAACAAAACTGTGCAATTAGTTTTTGATTTCATCTACATTTAGTACTCCATACATGTTATGCCATTTTGATGTGATGGGGAATCTTCTTTTTGCATAGTGTACTTAGGAGTTACTTTTTTTTGGAACTAAACAAGGCCTTAGTCTCCCCTTTTGAGGGCACAGAATGCTTTGCACTGTGTATATTTTCCCAAATATTCAGTTCATAAAATGCAGTACAAATATCTTCAAAAATATGTCAATCCCTGTTAACTGAGCAATAGTCATGTAGCGGCGACAGAATTTGTATTCTCTTTGCTTTCCTCTTCCCTTTGGCCCTGTTTAGTTCCAAAATTCCACTCCCAAATTTACTATGGAAAAAGAAGATTCTCCATCACATCAAAATGTCATAACATGCATGGAGTATTAAATGTAGATAAAATTAAAAACAAATTGCACGGTTTTGTTGTGCTCTGCGAGACGAACATTTTGAGCCTAATTAATCAATTTTTGGATAATTTTTTATAAATACAAACGAAATGCTACAGTGACGCAATGATTATGAAGTGACATCATACTCTTAAATTCAACATCTAAACACCACCTTTGTTCTGGTCCTGTCGCTAAAAACAAATCTCAGCGAAAAGGCTCTTGCTTTCGTCAAAGGGAAGATCACAGCAGAAAGCTGTGACGACTGCTGCAGCTGAGCGCGTACCTGGCCGCTCGCCGCTGCGTTCAAATCCCTCAGGAATACTCCCATCGCACTTGAGGTACGGAGAGGAAACATTCGCCGACGATGACGAGTTCCTGAAACCAAACGCCAGAAAAATCGTAGCAGCGGCTACATGTCATGTCACCCTCGCGTTTCAGTTTCAACGGCCTCTGAATCCGTCCAAGTTTCAGATCCAGTTGCCTTGCCGGGGGCACGTTTGTTTCGGAATCCACGGCACATTGCGGCGACTTGTGCATAGCATATATTCACAGCATATATTCATAGCATAGCAAAGACTAAGAAATAAAGGAAAATCTCGTTTAAAAAAAGAAAGAAAAATCGAGGATACATCTGTTTTTGGTCATGGAGAAGGGGAGTTTTTTCAATCAGAATTGCAGGAGATCGCCGTGGGGAAAACAAAAATTGTGCAGGTCTCGTCAGCGACCTGTGCGCAATTGTATAACGGGTTCCAGAAGATTCAGTTCGGTAGAGAGATAAGACCACCGCATAAACAAAACAAAGCAGCAAATGATGGCCTCGTCGCTGAAGACGTCACGGCCTGGCTTGGCAAGATTTTTTTTTTTGAAGGAAAGGCAGGAGCGCTGCCGTGTCATATAAGAAGGGGAAGCATGCGAGTTCTCACGAGGTTGTGATTACACAATAACAAAAAGAAACTCTCGTACATTCTCCTGATTAGGAGGCTCACGCATTGCACACGCTCTGACGGCTGCTTCCTCTTTGATGAGCGCCATGACTCTCCTTGGTGATGATGAGTGACCTTGAAAGACCCTACGATTCCGTTCGTTCCAGATGTTCCATGCGGTGTAGATAAGAATTGCGGCTGTCTGTTGTTTAGCCTTCTTGGACAGCGCTAGCAGTGTTGAATTCCACCAGTGTTCCACCCCCTGGGCTCTATCTGGGACAGTGACAGCCCCTTCAGTCCATTGCTCCACCAGGTGCCAAACTTCTTGCGCAAAAACACAGTGTAAGCATAAATGTTCTGCCGATTCAGGCTCTTGATCACACAACGGGCACGTCGGATTGCATGGCCAGTTCCTCGCAATGAGTTTGTCAGCAGTGAGAATCTTGCATTGTACCAACAACCAAGCAAAATATCTATGCTTGCCCTCAGTCTTGGCCGTCCAGACTGCCTTGCTATCAAAAGAGCAGAAAGATCCAGTGAGTTGCGCCTTGTAGGCAGATTTGGCTGTGTATTCACCATTTGCTGTCCATTTCCAGCAGATCTCGTCGTCAGTCCGAGTTAGCTCCACTTCACTGATCCTTGACCACAAATTCACATATTCAGCCATCTCGTCTACCGTAGACATTCGCCATAGTCCCCGGGTCCAGTTGTCATTGTGCAAATCATCCTTCACCATCTGAATTTTCCTCCATGCCAGCTTGTACAACTGGGGGGCTAAATCTCTCGGTTCCTACCCATCCAACCACGGGGACTCCCAAAACTTGGCTCGGCCTCCATTGCCTAGCATTACTGATGTGCTTGCTCTGAACAGCTGCCTGTCGATTTCACTACATGGTACTTCAGACCCGACCCATGGTCGATCGGGCTCCTTCCACTGGTACCACAACCATCGCAGCCTCAAGGCCCTGCTAAACAGCTCTAAGTCTAGAACCCCCAAGCCCCCAAGGTTCTTTGGTCGTTGCACTTTAGTCCACTGAACAAGGCAGTGCCCTCCATGGACAAGGTCTGAACCCTTCCATAAAAAACCTCGCCGAATCTTGTCGATTCTTTTGATGGCCCACTTTTTCATAGAGAAAACCGTCAGGAAGTAGGTTGGCATTGAGGATAACACCGTGTTTAGCAGCTTTAATCTCCCTGCTTTGTTAAG
Source organism: Echinochloa phyllopogon (assembly GCA_033239725.1). NCBI lineage: Eukaryota > Viridiplantae > Streptophyta > Magnoliopsida > Poales > Poaceae > Echinochloa > Echinochloa phyllopogon. Next base: position 12,684,556 of record BTCW01000009.1, read on the forward strand.
GAATTTGCCCTTCCAAGTGGACAACCTATTGGCCATTTTATCAATGAGTGGTTGTATTTCAGCCCGGTGCAAAGCCCTGTGATGCAATGGCAGCCCAAGGTATGTGCAAGGAAAACTTTTGATTGGGCAGGTGAAGTCTGACATAACCTCTTGCACATCTATGTCTTCACATCTGATGGGATAAACAGCACACTTGGCCCTGTTTGTAACCAGACCTGCTGCCTGACCAAAGCTGTCTAGAATATCAGCCACAACCCGTACCTCATCTGCTACGAGATTTAGGAAGATTGCCGCATCATCAGCATACATACTAACTCTCAGCTTGGCCATTTTGGTATTGATAGGAGAAAGCAATTGCTCATTGGTAGCCAACTCAAGCATCCGTTGCAGTGGTTCCATAGCCAGAATGAACAACATTGGAGACAAAGGGTCACCCTGCCTTAGCCCAGCGAAGTGCTTGAACCACCTTCCTCTGACTCCATTCAAAAGGACCGATGTAGATGCAGTAGATAGCAGTGCAGACACCCAGGCTCTCCACCTTGCACCGAAGCCAAACTGCTGTATCACTTCCATCAGAAAGTCCCACCTAACTGTGTCGAAGGCCTTGGCAATGTCAAGCTTCAGGAAAAGACCAGGCTGTTTGCTCCTATGGAGTGACTTAATTAAATTCTGGGTGTAAAGGAAATTGTCTTGTATGCTTCTTCGCTTAATGAAGGCGCTTTGCGCACGGGACACCATTGCATTGAGTTCAGGAGCTAGCCTATTGGCAAGCAGCTTAGATAACAGCTTGGCAAAGGAGTGAGTGAGGCTGATCGGCCTGAAGTCAGTAACCAGCACTGCATCGGCCTTTTTGGGTATCAACACGATATGTGCAGTGTTGAGGTGAGATAGGTGCTGACTATGCTGCTGGTAAAAAGATTGGACAGCAAGCATGAAGTCCTGTTTGATTAGAGGCCAGTTGCTCTTTAGAAAAATGCCAATGAAGCCATCAAGTCCCGGGGCCTTGTCTCCAGCTAGATCCATGATCACTGCAAAGACCTCCTCTTCTGAAAATGCAACCTCCAGGTGTGATAGGTCCCTCGTTCCCAGCTGAACTTGATTCCAATTGATAGTGCTATGTCTCTGAGGTGGACTACCAAAATGAGTACTGAAATGATTATATATTTCTGTTTCTTTGGCCTCATGGGAGTAACAGAGTCCATCTGCTGTTTGAAGGGCGTGGATTGCATTTTTCCTTCTTCTGCCATTGGCTTGGAGATAGAACAATTTGGAATTGGCTTCTTCAGCTAGAATGGCATTAAGTCTGGCCCTTTGCTTTGCTCTTAGCTTCTCCACTGCTGTTAGCCCCAGTAGTCTAGCCTTCACATCTCGCACTAATTGTATCTCTGGTTCACTCAATTGTCTGAACTCTCGAACCACATCAAAGATCCCAATGAGTTGGCTGGCAGCTGTGATCAGTAGTTTGTTGTTTCCAATGAGCTGTCGCGCCCAAGATTTCAGTGCTTTACTTGTGCGTTGAAGCTTAATGTGCAACTTTAGGAAGGGGTTGGTGACTCGAGTTTGCTTCCCCCAAGCAGCAGCAACTGTGTCTTGGTAACCTGGCAGCTTGGGCCAGAATGCCTCAAACCGGAAGCCTCTGAAACGCCGTACTGTAGCTCGTCCGGCAATGAGCAGCGGGGAGTGGTCAGAGGTCCAGGATGAGAGTGCTTGCAAGAATGCATCAGGCAACATCAAATCCCAGCCAGTGGAGCAGAAGACCCTATCAATCCTTGTATGTGTTCTGTCATTGGACCAGGTAAATTTTCTCCCCCTCAAATTCAACTCCTTCAATTCAAGATCACGCACCACGTCCTTGAAAGCTCCCATCAGCCTTCTATTGATGTTGTCATTGCTCTTGTCCCTTGCCTGTAGAATCAGATTGAAGTCCCCGATTACCAGCCATTTATCAAACACCACGGTTTGCATCCACCTTAACTCACCCAGGAATTGGATCTTTTCATTGTCATCCTGGGGCCCATACACTGCCGTCATAAACCACTCTACTGGTTGGGCTAGAGAGACCAGCCTAATTGTGAGTGAATGAACTCCCAACTCAGAGCCTGTGATTTTATAGTGATCCCCATCAACTGCAATCAGAATACCACCCCTAGTACCCACCGCAGGTAATGATACGAAATTATCAGAAAAGTTCGAGCCAAGGGTCTCCACCACCACTCTTTGATCCAAATCTTGCATTTTTGTTTCTTGTAGTGTCACCACAGTCGCCTTGTACTCCTTGACCATGTTCCTCACCACCTGTCTTCTTGCCACGCCATTTAGCCCTCGAACATTCCAATTGAGGATTACACAATTCTGATCAATCATTAGTTCCAGACAAACTCAGAGCAGTACGGGAAGTAGGAATATAGTACACATCCATCCACACACCACCTCCAGCCAACAAACCCACAAAACCACCTCGTGCCAACGACCCAGGACCTACTGACCTAAAACAACCTGGGAAAATACAAGCAGGAACAACACCCATGCTGGACTGCTTAACTGAAAAACTAAAGAGAGAGACTACGATACACGGGCTCCTGCACCTCCCGAAGCCCCCCATCCAAGCCCCAAGAGGAGATTATTCATCTGCTACACCAGCATCACTGATCAGAGCACTGAAGATGTCAGTGCTCCCGGCCTCCATGAGACCAAATGCCTTCCTCAAGTCGCCAACAGGGTCATGACTCAGCGGAGACACGAAATGCTCTCCCAGCCGCTGCTTGGCTGTATCGTTGTCCTGAATTGCCTCAACAGAGGTGCCACATGCTTTCAGCAGAAGAACTGTGGCCTGCGCATCCACAGTCTGGTCCTGAGGTCGAGCCTGTTGAGCGCTAGCCTTCTTCCGATCCTTGATAGACTCAGAGGTGGTGCTCTTCTTTGCATTGCCGGGTCTTGGTCTAGTTGATTGGTTGCATAACAGTGCCTTCTTGAGGGGTACTGTGTACCGTGCCACACCTCTACCTCCTCCCTTTTGGTGCTCCCTGTTGTCCTTGTTCAGTCTTTCTTCAGCTGGGCCTAATGCCAGTCTTGCATTGTCTGAAGCTTCACTTGCAGTGCCATCATGCTGTGAGTCAATTACCTGATCTAGGTCCAGTGCTGTGTTTAGGTCCAGTGTTGTGTTAAGGTCAAAGCTTGGCATCCTGGGCCCATTGTGGGCTCTCTACATGGGCTCCTCCAGCCCAACTGACCCATCCACCTCTACGGCCTCGGTGCACACATTCATTCCCATCTTCAGCTCGCACTCTGTCGACAGCTCACACTCTGTCGTCTGCAGGTGATCATCATGGAGGGATGCAGTGTCCTGCTTGCCGCTTGACACAGGCCCCACGACCGCAGTTGGCTCCACCGAGTGCTGCGACAACATGGCATGTCCAAGCCCTCCTACGGACGCAGCATCGACCCCCACACTCTGATCCTGTCCCTGATCCAACCTTGCACCTGCAAGGGAGCTGCCCTCTGAAACGGCCATCCCGAAGCTCTGTACTTTCTCTGCCCGAATCCTCTCTCCATCATCCTGATCCTCCACTCCTTGACCCAAGCTTTCATGAACAAGGAAGTTGTCAGCTGGATCGGCCAGCCCGATGCTTTGGGCTTTCCCTGACTGCATCTCCTCTCCGGCATCCGGGGCAGCCACATGTTGTGTAGTGGGTGGCTTGGCGCTCCCCACCACAGTGCCAATGGCTCTCCACTGCGTGCAACGCCCAGATCTGCGCCGGCCCGGTCCACCGGTGCGACGACTACTGCCACCTCTGGAGAAGCCTCCCCCACGGGGTGCAGCACCAGGCCATGCCGGCGGTGGGTACTGTTGTAGACCAAGTCCACCCAACCCGCCAGCACTGAACCCTCCTGCCCCCCCCCCCCCCCCCCCACGCGGTGGTGATCGATCCCGTCCGCCATTGCCAAGCCTGTCGTGCACTGACCGGCGACGTTGCTCCGGCTGTCGGCGACCCTCTCCATCTGGCACCCCAACTGCCAGCAGAACGTATGCTTCACCGGCCACTCTACCTCAGGCTCCTCATCTTGGAGTCCACTAGTGTCACGCATTGTACTGCGGTGCGACGGGCTATCAGGCAGAGGAGAAAAATCATGCACTCTGTCAATGTGGGTAATGACCTCATAATCAAGTGTCTCAACCGGCCCCCAGCGCAGCGCCCCCATCGGCATGCCCAGCTCCATGAGACTGTCAGCGTAACGCTCCTGCGGCAAGGTAACTGGCTCCTCCGCCAGCAGAGTTCCAGTGACACCAATCTCACTGGGATCCGACGTCCACAACCACGCCCTGAAGCACTCTTCCTCCTCAGGCTTCTCCATGGCGCAATCCAGGAAAGCAGGGGGCTTGAACAGCCCGGCCACAGCGGCAGCATGGCGAAGATGACTAGGAACACCCTCAATGCACAGACGTACATGGTAGTAGAACTTGGACAATGTTGCTGCACTGACCTGACGGGTCCAAGGCAGGAGCCTGAAACAAACATGTCCAACCTGAAATCCTTCCTTGCGAAGGGAGTCGTTGCGCTGCATCTGGGAGTCGAACCGCAGCAAGGTGGACTTGGCCACCCTCGACACCCCCAACTCGAGGAAGGGGATGCGAAGCTGACGAACAGCCTCATGCCTCACCCGCGCCGTGTCGATGCGGATGCTTGCGTCGAGCTGCACGGCCACGAGCGCAAACTGCGACAGCGCGCTCTCCTCCTCGCGAACAGCATCAGTCCTGGGGACGCCAGCTCGAACATGTCCCGCGCGCAGCTCAGGCGCACCCGGGGCACAGTGCTCCATCGAACCCGGAGGAGTCGCGGCTTGCTTGGCGGTGGCGGGAGCAGCACCGACAAGGTGGTGCTGGGTGGGTTTGTGGGCAGGAGCAGGTGGGCAGCGGGAATGGTTGTGGGCAGCTGCGGGGGGTGGCGAAGCGGGTTGTGGGCAGCAGCGGTGGGTTTGACGATGGTTGGAGCGGCGGCAGGAGCGGGCTTTGTGCCCAAACCGGAGGCAGAGCAGGCAGCGCGGGGGGTCTCGACACTCAGCGATGTGGTGCCCAGCAGACAGGCAATTGAAACATCTTCGCCCAGCCTTGGCTCTGAGAATCTCTAGCCAGGACCGGCCAATGCACGCCGGTAGTTTTCTTCCTCCCTTGTCATGAATGCGCCCTGGCAGTGATGTAGACGCCTCATGCCCATCCTTACCCGGTCCAGAGATCCATACCTTCTGGGATTGAATGCCCACCGGGAAACGCGGCTTGAAAGTCCTGGGCCGCAGCAGCGCTTCCTTGTAGGAGACATGAATGCCGGGAAGCTTTGCAGCCCCATCATGTCGCCGGGATTCCTCACCCTCGTCCTGCAGCGCAGAGGCGACAGCTTTGCCCTTATCCTTCCTGGTCTTGTCATGTCGCGGTTGAAAGTGCTCACTCTCCTGGCCACCCTTGGCTGCGGCGTTGTCCGCGTGCTCTCTCTCACCGGTGGTGGCTGGCGTGGGTAAGCGGGTGGCGGTCGCCGGGGGGATTCCCGGTGGCGGTGGCGGGAGGAGCTCGCGGTCACTCATTCTCCCATGGCACTCGGCCAATGAAGTAGGTATTTCTGCCGAACTATTGGCTTGGCAAGATCTCACTGAAGAAAGCTGGCATTCAAATGAGTAATAAGCCTAGTGCCTGGAGCACTCACGTCGACTGTTGACGTAAAATCCGCACTTCACGCCAAGCACACAGCAAGCCGAATTAGCTAGCTTTACACGTGGCCCGAGCGTTTGAATCCGAAAGCGTGCCAGTCAATTTTCCTGAAAACTGACAAAGGGAGAAAAGATGTTCAAATAACACCTGGAACGTACCGGGTAATACCAGATAGTTCCATAATTGCGATTACAGAGCCAGCTTCGAACGACATATAGCTATAAAGAAGCCATCTGTCAGCAGTTAAAGCATCATTCGGCAATCAGCAAAGCATGCAGGAAGCGCACTGCCGAATGCGTGACGTAAGCATGACGAAAGATCGGTATTTGACTGAATAAACATTGTAACGCATATTCATAACCGATTAACGAGGAACAGAGCATGATAAATAAATAAAGGGCGAAAACATGACCATAATTTCATAATAAACAAGAATGCATAGACTAAAAGTACTAGTCTACCGCATGTCTAGGTACTTTTTAACCCGTCGAGCATGAAACAAGCAAGTTAATCCACCGCATGATACGACTTGCTTGGAATCACACCACCAACCAAGAATAGATCAATCCACCGCATGATATACTCTAAACGTGGAAGGCTAAAAGCATTCTTTATTTAAAACAAAACCTTGAACATGTTTCGCTCGTGGCGATACTGCCGAATACAGCTATATAGCCGAATCGGGTTCCATGAAGAAGGAACATGCTTCGTTGATGATGATAGGTCTATCAGATCGAATCGAATTCTAATCCACCGGATGATTAGCTCTAAGACGACCCAAAAACCTGCATCCACCGCATGATGCCCGGTTCTGTCAAGATCTACACAAGACCAACAAGCTTGGACCCGCAACACGTGGCAATCTAGATTGACTTCGAATTCGGCTATGGAAACGCAGTGCATTATGAGCTAGAACCGAATCTAATCAATCTAGACTGGGCAAAAGAGTGTTGTAATGAATTAAACATAAAGGTAAAATCCAGAGCAACACATGGTAACTTAATGGATCTATCAGATCTTGCCAAAATCCAACAGAACCGATAACTTGTTCCACGCTAAAACTTAGCCCACCGCATGGCTCATGATCTAACAATGGAACCTTCCTGAACCAAAGCCTAAATCCACCGCATGATACTAGGCATGGTGCAGGGTTGCCGGTACTTACGGAGGTCGACGGATCGATGATTCCTCTCGAAGAACTCGACGACTCGACTAAAGGACTCGAAGTTGGCACGGGGCCGGTTTGTTGTATGATTGATTGTACTCCTTTTTTACAACTACCATGGGTCTATATTTATACCCAGGTTTTGACACGACTCCTAGTTGATTACGATTACATTATTTATTTCCTAAAAAGATAAACGTCGGGGCACCGTATCCGTCTTGCATTCGAAGTTCAACCGGCCTTTTCCTTACACTTGATCCACGTCGTCACGCACTCCCGAATTCCTCCTGCGGAATATTTTCCTGCCGAATGACAATGCATTCCCGACCGCAGAACGTCTTTACCGAATGCTCTGGGGAAAAACTTCTTTGCCGAATGATATCTTTTCAACGAATCCGGCCCACATGTCAGCCTCTTCCTGGTGCCAATTTTTGGTGTCAACATCGACCAACCCGTCTTTTGTTTGTGCATTGACAGAGACGTCTGAATGAAGCAAATGCAGGGCCCTGGTTCTTCAGGCGGGCCGGACAGCAGGAGCAATATCTTTCGTTGCCGAAGCTCTGCAATGTCTTGGCCCCCGGAAGTGCAGAGTAGGGCAGCCAGCCTGCCACCTGCCAGTTCTTTCGGTGGCACGTTCAGCTCTGTCGGTGAGCGCCGCTTCGATCTCTTCTGCACTATAGCTGAGTGGGAGAAACTTTAACGAATGGGGTTGCTTTGGTCACATGAACTGAAACGTGTCTCTGCTTGTTGGTTTTGTCCACACAGTTCTTGCGCTAGTGGAATAGCCTGAAAACAAAAATGACAAGGTCGAGCAGAGTGGCAGAAGGCCTGGAGTCTGGAGACAGGCCCAAGCCCGAGGCTGTGCTTCATCTTCCTTGCTTGGGCCGTCTAAGAGATCTACAATTTTGCAGTTCAAAATATTAGGCTGGGCTGGATCTTCCTTGCTTGGACCTAGAATTTGGTTCCTTTATTTATGGGCTTTTGATCTTAGGCCCAGGCCCGAGATACACCACTGATGACAATCGGTAGCACATTGAACTAAGGAATTTTGGCACCAAAAGCAAAACATCGCAGACAGGGGAAACACAGATGAGCCTTTGAATAAAATGGGTATTCCTATATATAACATATACAAAAAACAGTAAATCCCCAGCATATATGAATAAACAAACGCACAAGATCTGAACAACGATGACCGTCACAAGTTCACGACACCACAAAACCAGCACTAGAACACACACAATCTTAGATACACACACAGGCTAGCAGCAGAACCAAGTGCAAATACGGCAGTACATGAATACACGAACATACTTTAGGCATGCAGTAGGGATGCATAGCGCCTCGATTGGCATAGCGTAGGATAGAGAAACTCAAGCCCTCGGCATCCGATCATCATCATCGTCATCAGGCGTGGTCCTCGTCGCCGTCCTGCTCCTCGTCGTCGTACTCCTCCTCGGCGGTGGCGTCCTGGTACTGCTGGTACTCTGCGACGAGGTCGTTCATGTTGCTCTCGGCCTCGGTGAACTCCATCTCGTCCATGCCCTCGCTGGTGTACCAATGCAGGAAAGCCTTGCGCCGGAACATGGCCGTGAACTGCTCGCTCACGCGCCGGAACATCTCCTGGATGGAGGTGGAGTTGCCCACGAAGGTTGACGCCATGGACAGCCCCACTGGCGGGATGTCGCACACGCTCGACTTGACGTTGTTGGGGATCCACTCCACGAAGTAGGACGAGTTCTTGTTCTGCACGTTGATCATCTGCTCGTCCACCTCCTTGGTGCTCATCTTGCCACGGAACATGGCCGACGCCGTCAGGTACCGGCCGTGCCGCGGGTCCGCCGCGCACATCATGTTCTTGGCGTCCCACATCTGCTGCGTCAGCTCCGGCACCGTCAGCGCGCGGTACTGCTGCGACCCGCGCGACGTCAGGGGGGCGAACCCCACCATGAAGAAGTGCAGGCGAGGGAACGGGATCAGGTTCACGGCGAGCTTCCGGAGGTCCGAGTTCAGCTGGCCCGGGAACCGGAGGCAGCAAGTCACGCCGCTCATCGTCGCCGAGATCAGATGGTTCAGGTCACCAACTGCACAGTCATCATTAGGATTATTGTTCGTCGGTTAGCAATTGTCTGTGAGCGGGCAATTGGCATCGAGGGAACATGATGCATGGAGGCGAAGATAATGCTTACACGAAGGGTTGGTGAGCTTGAGGGTGCGGAAACAGATGTCGTAGAGCGCCTCGTTGTCAAGGACCATGCACTCGTCGGCGTTCTCCACGAGCTGGTGAACAGACAGGGTCGCGTTGTAGGGTTCCACGACAGTGTCAGACACCTTGGGCGATGGGAACACGGAGAAGGTGAGCATCATGCGGTCCGGGTACTCCTCACGGATCTTGGAGATGAGCAGCGTGCCCATACCAGAACCTGTGCCACCACCCAGGGAGTGGCATACTTGGAACCCTGCCAGCAACATGGGTGATGTCAGTTTCAGTTTGACAGATGCAGTGATCCAACAAGTAACTGTTATCCACTGTCAATAATATCAAGTTAAAATAATCAAAGATTCAGAGTTTTGCTGTATAATTCAGACTTAGGAATCAACATATTTCAGTCCTGTAAAAGCTCAGGCCGTCAAAAATGAAGGCAAGAATCGCAGGAAATTATAACTTTGATCTCAACGCATATACAATTTCAAGTAATGCATTGCAAGTTGCAACCAACTTGTTAGTTTTTTTATGCTCCTTTTATTAGGTGCACTAAAATCCATTTCACCTCATGCCAAGTCCAAATGCAATCATGCAAGTATATACACTAAGCGAGTAAGCAGCACATGAGTAATCCACCCAACCACCAGCCACTGGGTACAGCCTGTCTCAGTGTCTCACTTGGGGTCGCAACCACCACCGACACTATTACACTAGCAGCAGATCTAGATACTTTCTTTTTAATTTTGGTAGGTCGTACAGCATTATCATTAATCAGAGCATGATAAGATCATTAGTACTGCATTATTGCAATAATCTCATATACTTTCGCCATCCCAAGAAGATGTTGACAGGTGATGTAACGTTTCTTCAATACTGAAAACTGGTATCTGACCGACAAAACCAGGGGTTTGGCGCCTCAAAGGACTGAAAATCTTCTCTAAACAACAAAAATATAATTCTACGAGTAAAGATGATTTTTTTAGTAAGATAACTTTCACATACCTAGCAATGAAATTAACATTCACAAATGACGCATTTGGTCAGTTAATTCTGTGCTGCATTAGTCATAGCTTGGTAGGACAACAAATGCACGGCAATAAGAAGTTCTGCTTTAATTTCAAAAAAAATAAGAAGTTCTGCTTGGCTGTGATCAGGTTTGTTTGTTGCCACTGAAAAATAATCTGAAAACACTTGGCCCCACTATGAATAGACAAAATGCAGGACAGATTGATGAGAAAAACAGGTGAACAGATGAGACATGCCTACTCTACCTTCTTTTCCGAACTGCAGTGCGTTTCTGAAGTCATAACTTCATGATTACTTTTGGTTAAGAATTAGCAACATCCACACAGACAGAGATGTAACTTTCGATGGGTTAATTATATATGAATTACAGAACTCATCTAATACTGTGCAGTGCTGTGTAGCATCAAGTTTCTGCTCCAAGTATTAGTTTTTTTACAGGAATCTGCAAGTATTAGTCTTTGGCTGTGTCTAGCAAACATTTAGAAAATCTCATATCTGGACTCCTGAGCCACAAAGTTTCAGTCACTTAAATTCAACTGAAAACAGGCATCCAAGATGAATTCAGATAACTACTGGCCTATGCTGATTCCAATCATCTCAATGGACATTAGACAAAGGGGCAACTGGTGAGGCAATGGGAGAGTATCATTTGAATAGTAAATTAGTACCACTACAGTACGAATCCAGCACAAACGAAAGGGATGGTTCTAACTAGCACTGAAGATGGTCTTGGTCTTTCAATTCATCCACGCAGTAAATGGGGTAATTTTTGGATCCCAAGGAAATGCACCCATCCCTTACATTCCCAATCTATTTTCCTCCAGAGTTTAATTTCACCAAATCGGCAGCAATTTTATTTTTGTGATACTACCAAATCGACAGCATTGATACTCGACAATCTGGTACCCTATCGTGGCCTGCCTGTCATCTATCGCTGCCAAGTTGGCATCGCTGTGTTTAATGCAACTAATTTCCCCTGTGCAGTGTTAACATTGTGCTATTCCCGTCCTCACAAAAACGTAAAGATCAAACCACAATTGTGTATATCGCTCCTTGGCTACTGGATACAGAAATGCAGGACAATTGCAGCTGGATTTACTAATTACATGGCAAATTTTATAACTTAATTTAATGCCAATTTTGGACGAAATCGGTGTCCCCTGCATTTGGTTTTTCAGTACTAGTTACGATTACGACGCCCCCAATGCCCGATCTGATTGATCTATGATGCATGAAACGGAACACAAGCGAATTCCAATGCATGGAATACGAGATCGATCGATCGACGAGGGAATTGAATATAATGATGCGTCGTATGTAGATGATGTATACTAGTAGTTCAGATACAGACCTTGTAGGCAGTCGCAGTTCTCGGCCTCCTTGCGCACGACGTCGAGGACGGCGTCGATGAGCTCGGCGCCCTCGGTGTAGTGTCCCTTGGCCCAGTTGTTGCCGGCGCCGGACTGGCCGTAGACGAAGTTGTCGGGGCGGAAGATGCCGCCGAAGGGCCCCGCCCGGATGGACTCCATGGTCCCGGGCTCGAGGTCCATGAGCACGGCGCGGGGCACGTAGCGGCCGCCGCCGGCCTCGTTGTAGTAGACGTTGATCCGCTCGAGCTGCTGCGCGGAGGCGGCCGTCCCGGAGTAGCGGCCCGTGGGGTCGACGCCGTGCTCCCCGCAGATCACCTCCCAGAACTTGGCCCCGATCTGGTTGCCGCACTGCCCGCCCTGGATGTGCAGGATCTCCCTCATCTTGCCGCTGCCGCGCGATCAATCCCTCGATCTCCTCGCGTTCTTGGACGGTGGTGGCCGGGGTGGGGGTGGGAGGCGAGGGCGATGGAGGAGGAGGAAGAGGAGGGCCGGGAGAAGCGGGTGGGACGGAGGGGCGTCGTGGGGGGGAGGTTATATGCCCACCCCGCTTTGGAGGGAAACGCCTCGTCGTCTCGATGGGATGGGATCCATCTGTCTGCCGCTCACTGTAGGTCGCCTCGCCATGGTTTTTCTTTCCCGTCGGTTGTGCTGCCTGCCTGCATGGACCAGGTGTATCTACAGTTTTGCTGCTGCTGCTGTTGTTGTGCAGTTTCCAGCTAACCATTCCATTCCATTCCATTCATCCAAGGTTGATGCGCTGCTGAAATGAAAATCGAGCAGGCCGGCGAAATGGTTTCATCAGAATTCAAATGCAGGGGATGAATTGAATTGGAGGAGAAAGAAAAGTGACTGATGGAGCAACAACTATATTTATACGAGGCAATATAATGGAAACTTAATTAAGCTTCGTTTTACAAACTGGAGGAGGGAGGAAGGAAATGTGGGCGAGCACAACGAGCCGCGCGATGCATGGGCAGCAGTCAGTACCTGAACAGCAACGAGTTTTTTTTTTTTTGATAAACGAACAGCAACGAGTTGAGTACATGTCTACGATGAACCGCGTGTGGAGATCGAATAGCACAAGATTGGGGCGTAGACGTGCGGTGTCGGGAGGTGGGACCAAGGGTGACCTACAGGAGTACAGGTGGGCATGGTAACGCTAGGCTGTCGTCTTCGGTTCATTTTCTACTCTCTTTTTCGAAAAAAAAATAAGGTTCGTTTCCTACTTGGTGTGGGTCACTAAATTATTGGAGAGTGATGATATTCGTCTCAGGTTACCAATGCAATGACCTCCTGACGTATATATATGTGCAGTCACAGTCTGTTGATCATCAGATGAAGGCGGAAAACTCCAAAGAAAACTCCCTATTGATCAACTCCCTATTGTATCAAAATATTGTAAGGTGTACTCTATTTTTTTTCTTTATTGAAGAAAAATATTTTTAGAGTTGTGCGTGGATAAAGTCCAAATTAGCGTCAGGTCCTTAACCTTTTCATGGCCTCACTTTTCAGTCAGATGGAAAACACACATTTAAAGTGCTGGTTAACGCTTCAAACTTGAGATTAAGTACTTTCAGCTCAAGAACGAAGTCACTTTTAATTGGCAGTTCAACACATTCGATCTTTTTCTCCTTCTCCCTTTTTTTTTTCCTCCTCCTCTCTTTTTTCTTCTTCCTCCCCTTCGAGCAAGGCTAATAATTAGCCGAATACTGGCTGTATGTACGTGCCACGTCACTTATAGCCAAACAACCACTCATATAATAGTTTGATATTACTACAGACTACATCATTAATATAATTTCTGTTTCATCCTCTCACAAAGTGTATTGAAACATGTTCCTTAGCTAGTTGTAACCTTACAGTCTGCTTCTCTTCTCTCTCATCCCCTCATCCACCTTATTACTAATATAGCATGGCATCTGTCTCAACCCGCTTACATCCCCTCACCCTACTTGCTCTTCCATGGAAAAAATAACAGAGGGACTTAGAGGGCTCCATGGACTATGCACAAGTAGGGTGGCTGGCCCCTGCTGGCTTTACCACTGCTTCCAAGAAAAAAAACGCCAATGCATACGAGATCGACTTTGAGGCTCAGGCGAAAAAAGACTCGGATTATGATTTGTTTAAAAATTTGACATGCAACAAATCAAAATATGTTATGCAAAAAAGGAATTTCATAAAGACAGCTCTCGAATGCAAACCCGTCTTGGATGACGTATATTGAAAGTATCTTTCCATTTCTTGTTAAAAAAATGGATGCATGGTGTCTCAGCTTCCGATGTACTGGAGAGCTGCTACGACCATTTTTTCCTTCAGCTGCTCACGGTTCCAGCCTAAACGTTGGTTACAGTCACAGCCAAAAAATTTCCTACTGATATGCATGGGCAACGTGGGGCCGTTTGTATGAAGTAGTTCAACATCAAACCGTCGGTGTATCCTGTCCAACATCAACTTGCCATGGAAGCTAATCCATCGTCGTCCAAACCGTCGGTGTATATCTTTTTTTTCCTTTTTCTCATTTATATAGATGTGGAAATAGCGCTAAACATCATATTTAACTTGCACGCAGTCAAATATCTGGATGTCTTTCGGTAATATATATATCCGATTTACGTGTCTAGTATCTTGTTACGCAAAGTTAATTTGATCTGTCTTGCGTGGGATAACGTACTTACGAAGACAACGGCTGGTGTGTGTATAAGCGCCAATATATTTGTGGATATATTCTGGGGTGATTAAATAAATTAAACTAAATAAATACCGATTGGTAAGGCTGGACGTCGCTTGCCGATAGTCGCATTCGCTACCTAGCACTGTCATGTTGAAGTTGTTTATGCCCTTTTCATTTGGGTAGAATTTACAATGTTTTCATGGAGATATTCTTGTTTCTTGGGCATCGTCGTCAATCAATTATACTGGTGATCAAATGGTAGTGCCACCTACCAATAATTCTGCTGCTGATACGATCCAACTCAGCGAGTCCACATGCACAACCACATGCCCTGTCTGATTTGGACCAACCAACTCCAAGTCTCCAAGTATGCGTGTATGTGTATACATCCTATGGTTTCTTTCTTCTTTTTTTTTGTGGAAAACATCCTATGGTTTCAAGGGGGGAGAAATAAGAAAAGAGGAGGGGGGCCCTGAAGAGCACTGGCGCAGCACTAGTGCCCAAGATGAATGGGCCCGAGTAGTTAGTTCTCGTATCCTTTTCCTTCTTCTCTCTCATTTGAGAAAGGAATGGGCTTTCGCGGATTAAATAACAGGCTCTCTCGATCCATATTAATGCTATGGGCCGGCCTACTTTCTTTTGGCGTTGGGCCAGTCACGTGTACCTCTCTCGATCCATATTAATGCTACGGTGGGCCGACGAGATGACGTGATAGTAGGAGACGGGCCCAGAAAAATAGTGGAAGGAGGACGCACCTAGGCCCGTTTAGAACACCACCGAACTGCTTCACTACTTTGATCACTGATCAACATAAGTGAGGTGTAGATATATACTACCCAAAACTCTGTCACAGTACGTGTCACACTGTAACTGTAACTAATAGGGCGTTGACTGTTGACAGTGCTGATTTTTTTTAAAAAAGAAAGTGAACGCAAGCGAGGTGTAGATATACCAAAACGCTGTCACGTACAGTGCCACTGCTAGAACTCCCAGTCTCCGTGTGTCTGTCCGTAACAACGCCGAATGCACCGTACGCCGTTCATGCACCGTACGTCCGTACGAGGTTAATTGGCATTTGGCAGTCCGTAGTCGATGGAACGAACGAACCGGCCCTACTTATCATAATTAACACAGCTTCATTCCTCTTTCTCGTGCTCCGAGCGTCTCCCCACCTTTTCCTGCCTGCGTGACCTCGCTCACTCACTCACTCACTGCAGGTTCATTCGTTCAGTTCTGGCTCGATCCCCATGCTCCGGCGAGGGCACGGCCTGGCCGGCCGCCGTGCACGTACGTACTCGCTCACTGATATCCAGTGATCCTACTGCGGCCTGCGCTACGCTACTGCTACCAGCTACTGTTCTGAATTGCTGGGGGCCATCAACCATGCATCATCACTTGATCATCCGTCAGTTGATTGAATAGCACGCCGTACGTTCGTCACGAGCCGTACGTGATTCGGCACCAAAATCAGCAGCGCGTGAAAGCTGACGGATGTCTCTCGCCGTTGCTAAACCCACGCTGACACCGGTTCAGTCACGGGTTCCAAGGATGCGTATGCATGGCGCACTCTGTCAGGAGCTTGATCGGGATCGGTCACGAGTTCCGAGACTCCACGCAGCCTCGCCAGCCGTTGATGTGGTTGTGGGCTTTTGTGGTGTGGTTTGGTGAGGCGTTACGCTGACAACGGTGTACGTGCTGATGATGCAGTGATCAACCCGGCCGGGCCCTGTGGTACGTACGTGCGTGTAGACAGTACTAACTGGGAGGCCTGACAGGTGTTCGATCGATATGGCCCCCGGGTCATTCATTCACACCGTTTAATTTGTTGAAGAGGATTGAATCGAGTGTACTGTACCTAGTAGGAGTACTTGCGTGCCCAATTTAAAGAAGGCAGTGCATATATGCAGAGACATTGATCGCCGGATCGAGTTGATTGCAGATTTTGCTGCTGGGTTGTTGCACGAACAGAACGGCCTACTCCTACTACTACTACTAAAGGTACGGAGTAGTACATACAGTAGTACTCCAGTCTACTGAAGAGCAGTGTTAATTGCCGCACGGCTCTGATGATGGGCCATTAGTTAATAATCACCGTATCGAGCAATGATTCGCTGACTAATCTTCTCCTTCTCACTCCCTTTGATGGATTCCGTATAACTCCAGCTACTACTAGATCCACAGTTCTGTTTTCAATACGTTACAACTCGTGCCTTTGCTAGGCGACTCGGGCGGAACCCCGAGGCGCGGGCGCTTGCCGCCGCCGGCGCCCCAGGTCTGGCCCCGTCTTCCCTCATCCCCGGCCTCCTAGCCGGTGGCGAGGGGAGCGGGGTCCATCCTCTAGTAGATCGAGTCCTAATCGAGTCCTTCTAGGTCTAGGGTTTGCTCGCCGCCGATGCTCGGTGGTGGAGTTAGGTTTTGCCGGAGGAGCATGGCTCTTCTGCGGCTTGTTTTTCCTGGCGGCGCCGGCGATGCGGAATTGAAGGATGCGTCGTGGGTATCGGAGTTGGCCGATGCGCCTGGGAGGCAGTGTACTTGGCTGATTCGCCTAGAAGTAAGCCCTCCTCTACCGCCTTCACCTTGTGGAGATTGGCTCTGGTGCCCGGCGACGATTGGGAAGCGGCTTCGGCGGCGGTGACGAACAGATCTCTGAAGGCTTCGAGGAAGATGAACAGGAGTTTTAGACTTCTCTGTAATTTTCCTTTTTTTAGGGTCCTGTTTGTAAAAGGGCCGGTGTAATGGGCTAAGATCAATGCATCTTTCTTCTAAAAAAGGTTCTGTTTTCAATCAACGTATCGAGCAATGATTCGAGTGTAATTCCTTCGTCTCGCCAGAGTTCTGTGTTTTTTAAAGGGATAAAAAACGCTTGTGAGAACTCCCGCGCGTCCCCTGGTAGGCGACTCGGGTGGAACTCCCTCCGCGTGGGCGCTTGCCGCCGCCGGCGCCGCCAGGTCTGGCCCCCTGTCTTCCCTCGTCCCCGGCCTCTTAGCCGGTGGCGAGGGGAGCGGGGGTCCATCTTTTAGGAGATCGAGTTCTAATCGAGTCCTTCTAGGTCTAGGATTTGCTCGCCGTCGATGTTTGGTGGTAGAGTTAGGTTTAGCTGGAGGAGCATGGCTCATCTACGGCTTGTTTTTCCTGGCGACGCCGGCGATGCGGAAGCGACGACGTTGCAGAGGAATAATTTCTCCCAGCTTCTTCCGTTCTCTGATGGCGATCTACTCCGACGTCAGCGGAGAGGCTGGGGAGACATGTCTAGGAGTCGAGGGCTGGCATATCGTCGTCTTCTTCAGATGATGATGGTGTTGACCCTGTTAATCTCGAGGAAGATGGTCTTTGATGAAAATCTGAGCTTTGCTCGGGTTGCCGGCGGTGGAATCGAAGGATGCGTCGTGGGTACTGGAGTTGGCCGATGCGCCTGGGAGGCAGTGTACTCGGCTGATTCGCCTTGAAGTAAGGCCTCCTCTGCGGCCTCCACCTTGTGGAGATTGGCTTTGGTGCCCGGCGACGATTGGGAAGCGGCTTCGGCGGCGGTGACGAACGGATCTCTGAAGGTTTCGAGGAAGATGAACTGGAGTTTTAGACTTCTTTGTAATTTTCCTTTTATTTGGGGTCCTGTTTGTAAAAGGACTGATGTAATGGGCTAAGATCAATGCATCTTTCTTCTAAAAAAGCTTGTGCGTGTGTGTTTATCCTTCTTCCTGACCTACCATTTCCGAACTGAATTTGTTTAGGTGCTTACCCTCGCCAGGACAAGGCCATGCATGTCTTTGCGAAATGAAGGCCAAACCAGTTTGTCCATGTCCATCCAATGCGTGCCTTCAAACTGAAGGGTGCGAGCACCATCAATCAATCATAATTAAGGCATGCATTAATTGGTCGCGGAAGTTGATTCGAGAGCAGCTGAAACTCTCAAACCGAACCCAACGCCCTTCATTATCCAAGCACACCGCCCAGCTCGATTGACCACACTATCCTTGTTTCTCCGATGCAGAAGCGCGCAGACCCGTTGGCCCGTTGCGCATTCAGCACCAAAATCAGCAGGGCTTTCAAGGGCCCGTTCGTCTCTCCCGCGCAGTCTCGTCGTCCGCCATGGCGCTCACCATTGGATTGGAGTACTGCACGGCCGGGGGCCCCTCCCTCGGTGCTTGATCTTGATGCTAGCTGCGGTTCTGAACATCACATTGATGCGGATGGTGTACAGGAGTACAGCAGCAGATTGAGTGCCGGTTCTGTTCACTTCAGCGCGCGGAGAGGGAAAGCTCTACAGAGTAATCCGTGATTTCTAACTGTGAGTCCTAGGCCCCTTAATTAACACCAGCGGCGCAATGGCTGCCACAGAGAGTTGCAACACTCCCCTGGGTTAAGGCTGACTCCAACAGCGGGTTTTTGCCTCCCGCTCGCAACTGTGCGCGTCGAAGCTTGCCTCCAACAGACGACGCAGACGGCGAGGCAATCTTCCTTCGAAGGAGAGAGGAGATGCAAAACTACATCGCCTCTCTCCTTGAAGGCATCCGCCGCGGGAAGACGCAGGGAAGGCGGGAAGGAGCAGGAGAGGCGGGGAGGGGAGCAGAGAAGAGGAGAGGGGAGCTCCGGCGGCCGGCGCGCCACCCTGCTCCACCGCTTCCCGCAGCGCCCCTTGACTGACCTCCGCGTCGCCGCGCCCGTCGCAGAGGAGGAGCTCCACCGCGCCGCGGAGGCCGCCCCCACGCCGAGCACCGCCCGCCCGTCACAGAGGAGGAGCTCCTCCCGCCGCCGCATCAGCTTGCGCCGGATCCGGCCGCGCTCGCGGGAGAAAGAGGAGAGCGTCGCCCGCCCGTCTTAGAGGAGGAGCACCGCTCGCCCGTCGCAGAGGAGGAGCTCCTCCAGCCGCCGCATCAGCTCGCGCCTGATCCGGCCGCCGCGGCAGCGAGGAGCTCGAGATCGAGGGAGATGGCGGCGGCCGGGCTGAGGGAGGGAGGAGCACCAACGAGGGCGGAGCTCGGTGAGAGAGGGGAGGAGGAGCTCCGGGGAGGGAGGATCTCTGAAAGAGAGGCCGCGGCGCATGGGAGGGAGCGAAGGTCGCCGGCCGGGGAGGGGAGGGAGGCTGCCGGTGGAGAGACCGAGGGAGAGAGGAGGAAGAGAGAGAGTGGCGGAGGGGATTTGAGAGGATTTTTTTTTTTGCCTCCCATGTATGGCTTGCGGCTGTTGGAGATCAGAAAATTTGCCTCGCCGACGCCGCTCCTGTAGGCAATGCAAACACAACCTGTGCCTCTCCTATTTGCATGGTATTGTTGGAGTCAGCATAAGGGACTTCTCCAACGGGACGGCTGACACCATGTTTTGGTTGACGTGGAGGTGAGAGCTGTGCAAAACACACAACGCTAGCGTGGAGAGAAGCAACTATCTCGAGCACAGCCCGATACATTTGCAGATTTTGACATCTCACAACACAAAGTTTCACGCACTGGCATAATTAGACTCTTTCACCTCCACCTCAACCTAACGATTTCGCCGCTGTCGTTGGTGATGGTCTAAGGGAGAGAAAGACAGAACAATACTGCTACGACATTTGTAATTCTGCAAATGTTTGAAATTAACTCATTCGGAGAATTGTAAAGTACTTGTGGGTAAGGTGATTGGATTCGATCCAAGGATCTAAAACTATATAACTGGTAACTTAAAAAAATTCAGGCTCTTGTATTGCCTTTTTTTCTTAAAAAAAAAGATCTTGTTTCTTTACACATACCTCTATAAAAGAAATCCATATACCCTTACATTCTACCAAACCTTCTTTAGTTTGACATATCTTTTTTATATTAATTAGCATGATATTGGTTATATCTTTTATTTGTATATTAATTTTGATATGCATATAAAGTGTTAGGGGTTAAGCGTGCGTGCGTGTGAGCATATGCTTTTGTACCGGAGTTTCGTAAAAAAACATTTGATGGTTTGTTAAAGAAAAATAAACATTTGAGGCCGATCCACTCTCTACTTTTGTTATATCACGCTCCATAGATGTTTATTCCAGGTCACCCGCCACACATCGGCGGGCCAGAGCAATAGTAAGGGCGCGTTTGGCAGCGCTCTGAACTGGATTCGCTCCGCTCCTCGGAACTCCCGCTCCCGACCTCTCCCGCTCCCAGAAAACACCGTTTGGTGGCGCTCCGGTTCCGCTTCAGGTATGGGCGACGACGGAGCTCTTCTAGCGTGTGCTGCTGGCGGCCGCAAATCAAGCTCCAAGAGCACAAATCGACATCTGGTGGCATGAATCGAACTCCGACGCAGGAATCAATCTTCGGCTGTGCGAATCGACCTCCGCTGGCCACCAAGCAGCAACAATGGCGGCCTTCCTCCCCATCGCCGTCCTCGTGTCCCTCCTCGCCGCCGGCGCCGCAGCTGACGGCTACGACATCTCATGGAGAGCGGCGGCACGGGGAGCGGAGAGGCGGTATGGGCGACGGGACTTGGGGCGGCGCGAGGATTGGGTTGAAGAATCGGGGAGAGCGGGTTTTCTTGGCTCCACGCACGTAGGCGAATCGAGGGGAGCGGTTCCTACTGATTCTCAGGGGGAGCTGAGAGGCGCGAGGCCGTTTGAGGCGGAGCGCTGCCAAAGGGGGGCTTAATTTTCGAATTTGAGACGGCACGTGCAGAAGAATACTAGTAGCAGAGTTGTACTAGCATTGCTGCGTGGTCGCTAATAAAATTCAGAGCCAGTTCCGTGCACCCGGCCGAGCTTAATTGGCACGCTGAGTGGATCGGCCCAACAACAATGTCCATTGGCCGCCCGTACATGCCGGCGCACGTACCGTGAAAAGTGAAAACGAGCACTCTTGTACCTGCACGGAGCACGGACATGCCAGATGCCACTGTTGGGTGGGCCACGGTACCCTGGACATCGGGACGGCGAATGTGCAGTTCCCCCGACCCGGGCCAATACGCAATTACTCCGTAACACATTTCATCAAGAGGCTGATGCTGGTCATCTCACTCGTCTGGATACGAGTATGAATTCAAAAGCCATGCACCGTATAGACACAAAAAGAAGCCGTGCGTGCGGTTGGAACTTATGAATCTTCTGGCAGCTAGTAGCTGCCTGCCCTTGTTGACGGATGAGGGTTGTCTGCTCGGTCTGTCAAAACAGCATGGTCACGTGCTCCACGTGAGGAAGAATGCGACGGGAGGAGGAGTAAAACAAGATACGCAGGACCGCCACTTGTACACGTCTACGTCTTCGAATACTGTAATAAGATACTACAATGGCGCTAGAGTACTACCGGGCGGGCTTCAGTGGCACGCCTGACAGGCCGGCCCAACAACGACGTCGAACGGCCGTGCGGACATTGGGTGAATAGAACGTGCAGTGGAATTGAGCAAGACATCCTTGCAGCTTGTTTGGTTCACGCACGCACGTACGGCAGCGCGCTGGGGGCACGGCGCCCTGTAGGCCTGGACAACGGTATCCGGCCGACCGATCGGGGCCGCAAGTACCACGGCCCCCGGCTTCAAGACGCGTGTGTCGTCGTGTATATCCTCCGATCAGTTTGAGGTGTGATTTCATCGCAATTAAACATCGCAGCAGATAGATCATACAGTAGATGTGCTCGGAGCTGCAGGCTCACGTCTTGATTCGGGGAGGTGCTTTGCACTCCTGTACTGTACCTGGGAAATGTACCGTGCCCTCATTAATTCATTTTGTGCGCTACCGGAAACGAAAACAAGGAACCGATCGAAGCCAGTTCGCCCGCATTAACTCTGTCCAAACCCAGTGTCTTTAATGGGTGGGCAATTAATGTAATGGGCGTGTTCGATTCAAAGCCCTGTCATAGTCGCGGGAATAAATGGGCTAGAGCGACAGCTATCTTTTTCGCGTTCACTCGGAAAGATCGAGCTGGATTCCGTTCATCTGCATCTGAGAAAAAAACCACAGCTGCATCTGCATGCTGCCGAGATCGCTCCGGCACACCGCCGTTGCATGATCCATACAGTTCTGCTGCGGCGTCCTGGCCTTCACGCAGGAGGACGTACTGTTGGATTAATCGGGCCATTGGCCCATTTTGTCTCAATTAATCAAAAAAAAATTAAAGGTCCACTAATAAATGCTAGGGGTCTATATCCCGGATTGAGAGTCAACGAGAATCCTAACTAACTTAAATGGTGGACCAAATATGGACCGCTTGTGAAGTTGGTAAAAGGAGAAGGGCATGCCACACGCACGCACGCGCGCGCTCGCTCGCCTCGCCGAGCCATGTCGTGCCGCGTGTGCAGGGGTGAACGCGTTTTTGCTGTTAATGACATTGAAGCCAGAGACGTTGCAGTCTTCATGGGAAGAGTAACTGACGACGGTTACTGTCATGAATCCTGTAACTGACGCTTAAATGGCATTATGGCTGGACAATAGCGTCCAGGTTCATCATCCCTCTCCTGCTGGGCGCCTATAAGAGGAGGCATCTCCCAGGCAGCACACACGACACAACCCTCTCTCTGGTATTCCTTTCAGGAGACCACTCTCTTCTCCCTATTGTTTTGCTGCTCTCTCGCATCCCCAACGCAAGCCTTGCGCGCACTCTGCTTGCGTGAGCAGTTGCCTCCGAACCACGTCTGCCTAGCGATCCTGCTCGGGATAGGCGGGTGATAAGGTTTTTGGGGAGCGTACTCGTACGCGCCTGTTCGCTGCTGTGAACGACTACCTCGTCTACTTCTCGGTGGCATCTTCATCAGCACGAACGACTACGTCCCGGCGTCCATCTCCCTCAAGCGAATGACTGCTTCCTGGTGGCATGGTCGTTCGAGGGACTGCACTGCACCAACTCGTCACTGCACCGAATCAGATCGACTACTTCAAGCAGGCTAGTCACAATGACTAGTAACGACGATTCCGGTTCCTCCGGTTCCGGTTCCTTCCCTGGGTATACACTAAATCCTCTCTGGTTTTGCTTACTGTTCTTGTTTTATTTGAGATTTAACTTGAACACAAGCACATGCTTTGCTCCCACTGGATCACTCATATTTGTCATGAATTTGTTGATAATTTCTGGAATTAAAATATACCGAAATTTGCCTAGATCTCTAACAATCCAAAAACCTTATATTGTTGATAGGCTTTCGGTAACTAGTTTTGCTGCATCAATCAAACCAAATGCTTTCGATGGCACAAATTACAAGCGTTGGAAGCAGAGGGTTACGTTGTGGTTAACAGTGATGAACATCATGTATGTCACGCAGGGGAAGCCCGAACAGTTCTCTCCAGAGGAGGAGAGGGCTTTCAAGGCAGCCGATAACCTGTTTCGTGGTGCCATCTTGAGTGTTCTCGCTGAAAGCCTTGTGGACACGTACCTTTTGCTGCCAACCGGCAAAGAAATTTGGGATGCGCTTGAGGCTAAGTTTGGGGTCTCTGATGCTGGTGGTGAGCTGTATGTCATGGAACAACTCTATGACTACAAAATGGTTGAAGACCGTTCTGTGGTAGAGCAGGCCCATGAGATTCAGGCGCTGGCTAGGGACCTTGAGAACTATAGCGAGGATGCACCATGTAAGTTGCCTGACAAGTTTGTGGCTGGAGGTATTATCTCCAAGTTACCACCTTCTTGGAAGGACTTTGCAACCTTTCTGAAACACAAGAGGCAAGAGTTTGCCTTTGTCGATCTTATCGGCACTCTTGATGTTGAAGAAAAGGCAAGGGCAAAGGACCAACGTGGTAAAGGGATTGTTGGATCTTCTAGTGCTAATATGGTGCAGAAGAAGAACCACAATGCGTCCAACAAAAAGAAGAACAAGCCGCATCAGAACCAAACAAAGGCTAAGCAGACGGCTCAGTTCAAACCAAAGAGGCCGCCAACTGGGAAGTGCTACTGCTTTGGTAGCACCGAACACTTTGCTGCAAAGTGTCTGGATCGCAAGGATAAGAAAGATGGCAACAGTGCCAACATGGTTGTTAGTGAGACTGGTGGAACGTCGGGGTATGGTAATCTTTTACCTACAGTTCTTTCAGTATGTCATTCACCTGATTGGTGGATTGACACTGGTGCTAATATTCATGTTTGTGCTGATATTTCCTTATTTTCTTCTTACCAGGCAGGCGGGACTTCCTCCTTGTTGATGGGGAATGGATCGCATGCGCGTGTTCTTGGTGCTGGTTCGGTCGATCTGAAGCTTACTTCGGGAAAGACCGTTCGACTGAAGAACGTGCAACATGTCTCCACCATCAAGAAGAACTTAGTCAGCGGGTCTCTTCTATGTAGAGATGGTTTTAAGTTAGTCTTTGAATCCAATAAATGTGTAATTTCTAAGTTTGGGAGTTTTATTGGAAAGGGCTATGATAGCGGAGGCTTGTTCCGCTTTTCTTTGTCAGATGATTGTAATAAAGTTGTGAACCATGTTTCAAATGTTAATGATGAGTCTAATGTTTGGCATTCGTGACTTTGTCATGTTAATTTTGGTTGTATGATGCATCTTGCAAACTTGAGTTTAATTCCGAAATTTACCTTAGTCAAAAATTCCAAGTGCCATGTGTGTGTTGAATCAAAACAACCACGCAAGCCTCATTTTGCGGCTGAGGCAAGAGACTTGGCACCTCTAGAATTAATTCATTCCGATCTGTGCGAAATGAATGGCGTATTGACAAAAGGTGGTAAAAAGTATTTCATGACTCTAATAGATGATTGCACTAGATTTTGCTATATTTATTTGTTAAAGTCTAAAGATGAAGCGTTGCAATATTTTAAAGTCTATAAAGCTGAAGTAGAAAACCAACTTGAGAGAAAGATCAAAAGAGTTAGGTCTGATCGTGGTGGAGAGTATTTTTCTAATGTTTTCACCGCGTTCTGTGAGGAACATGGAATAATTCATGAGAGGATGCCTCCCTATTCACCTCAGTCAAACGGGGTAGCCGAAAGAAAGAACCACACTCTACCTGATTTGGTTAATGCCATGTTAGACACATCGGGACTTTCTAAGGAATGGTGGGGTGAGGTTATATTGACTGCATGTCATGTCCTGAATCGTGTTCCCATGAAGAACAAAGAGATAACACCATTCTAGGAGTGGGAAAAGAAAAGGCTAACTCTTTCATATTTACGGACTTGGGGATGTTTGGCCAAAGTGAATGTGCCTATAACCAAGAAACGTAAATTAGGACCTAAAACAGTAGATTGTGTCTTTCTTGGTTATACTTTCCATAGTGTGGGTTATAGATTTTTAATAGTGAAATCTGGAGTACCTGACATGCATGTTGGCACTATCATGGAGTCCAGAGACGCTACATTTTCTGAGGACATTTTTCCTATGAAAGAGGTAGTTAGCACATCTAGTCATGAATTATCTGTTAACAATGAACCTAAAGAACCTACTACTGTGATAGAACACAATGAACAACCACATGTGGAGAATCCTGAGGAGGATGACAATGAAGCAGCTCTCAGAAAGAGTAAGAGACAGATGATTGCAAAGTCCTTTGGTGATGACTTCATTGTGTACCTCGTGGATGACACTCCTAGAACCATTGAAGAGGCATATTCCTCTCCAGATGCTGACTATTGGAAGGAAGCAGTTCGGAGTGAGATGGATTCTATTATGTCTAATGGTACTTGGGAGGTTGTGGAGCGTCCTTATGGGTGCAAACCTGTAGGATGCAAGTGGGTGTTCAAGAAAAAGCTTAGGCCTGATGGTACGATTGAAAAGTACAAGGCAAGGCTAGTGGCTAAAGGCTATACTCAGAAAGAAGGAGAAGACTTCTTTGACACCTACTCACCGGTTGCCCGATTAACCACTATTCGAGTACTACTTTCCTTGGCAGCTTCTCATGGTCTTATCGTTCACCAGATGGACGTTAAGACAACTTTCCTAAATGCAGAGTTGGAGGAGGAGATCTATATGGATTAGCCAGACGGATTTGTAGTAGAAGGTTAAGAAGGAATGGTGTGTAGGTTAGTCAAGTCTTTGTATGGCCTTAAGCAAGCTCCTAAGCAATGGCATGAAAAGTTCGATAAAACTTTAACATCAGTTGGCTTTGTTGTGAACGAAGCTGACAAATGTGTGTACTATCGCTATGGTGGGGGCGAAGGAGTGATCCTATGTCTATATGTGGATGACATACTGATATTTGGGACAAGCCTTAATGCGATTAAGGAAGTCAAAGAATTCTTGTCCAAAAGCTTTGAAATGAAGGTGATGGTGGGGTTGTTCTTACACAATCCCACTATGTGGAGAAGATCTTGAGTCGTTTCGGTTATAATGACTGCAAGCCAGCTCCAACACCTTATGATGCTAGTAAAGTGCTGCGGAAAAACAAGAGAATAATGAGAGATCAGCTGAGATACTCCCAGATCATTGGTTCACTGATGTACCTAGCCAGCGCTACTAGACCCGACATCGCGTATGCTGTGAGCAAACTGAGTCGATTTGTGTCTAACCCAGGAGAGGCTCATTGGGAAGCTCTCGAACGGGTGATGCATTTCCTAAAAGGTACTGTGGACTACGGGATTCACTATACTGGGTACCCTAGGGTACTAGAGGGTTATAGTGATTCAAATTGGATATCTGATGCAGATGAGATTAAAGCCACAAGTGGATATGTGTTTACACTTGGAGGTGGCGCTGTCTCCTGGAAGTCTTGCAAGCAGACCATCTTAACGAGGTCTACTATGGAGACAGAACTCACTGCATTAGACACCGCCACTGTTGAGGCCGAATGGCTTCGTGAACTCCTTATGGATTTGCCGGTAGTTGAAAAACCGATACCGGCTATCCTCATGAACTGTGATAATCAAACGGTAATTGTCAAGGTGAACAGTTCAAAGGACAACATGAAGTCATCTAGACATGTGAAGAGGCGGCTGAAATCTGTCAGGAAAATGAGAAACTCCGGAGTGATAGGCTTGGATTATATCCAAACGGCTAATAACCTGGCAGATCAATTCACAAAGGGTCTTTCACGTAATGTGATAGACAATACATCCAGGGAACTGGGCTTGAGACCCATGAGTGTTACTCAGTAGTGGTAACCTGTCCTATGTGATCGGAGATCCCGTGAATTAAGATGGTGAAACAAACTACTGTTTAACTGAGAGAAGAGAACCTTTATAAAAAGGCTCATTCCAGTAGAGGTGCATTTCTCTTCTAAATCTGTATGGCAGGTTGCTGAAAACCTTAATGTGATCCGAGTGGCTCAATGAGGAGCAAAGATGTTGGCCTACAGAACATCTTAAAGGATTACACCTATATGGGTTCGATTGCTAGTCACAATCTATGAGATAGGGTGATCTCTAGATACCCATGAAAGGCATGGAGTATGACTTATACGCTCCAACCCGAGGAGATGCTCTCAGCAGCCTAGTACTGGCAAGGGGCTCTAGTCAAGCTTGTTTGCACGAAACTGCCAATTCAAGGTATAGTCCATTGGTTAGTTGTGAATGAGTGTAGCTTTTGCCTCAGGTGGATGTTCAACTTAACAGTCTCCACCATGAAGCCGGTATATCAAAACAGTCTCCACCATGAGTCGAGGGCATTTGTTGTGAACCTTGAAATTATTGGTGGGGATTGTTGGATTAATTGGGCCATTGGCCCATTTTGTCTCAATTAATCAAAAGAAATTAAAGGTCCACTAATAAATGCTAGGGGTCTATATCCCGGATTGAGAGTCAACGAGAATCCTAACTAACTTAAATGGTGGACCAAATATGGACCGCTTGTGAAGTTGGTAAAAGGAAAAGGGCATGCCACACGCGCGCGCGCTAGCTCGCCTCGCCGAGCCGTGGCCGTGGCCGTGGCCGTGCCGTGCCGTGCCGTGCCGTGCCGTGCCGTGCCGTGCCGTGCCGTGCCGCTCTGCGTGTGCGGGGGTGAACGTTTTTGCTGTTAATGACATTGAAGCCAGAGACGTTGCAGTCTTCATGGGGAGAGTAACTGACGACGGTTACTGTCATGAATCCTGTAACTGACGCTTAAATGGCATTATGGCTGGACAATAGCGTCCAGGTTCATCCTCCCTCTCCTGTTGGGCGCCTATAAGAGGAGGCATCTCCTCCTAGGCAGCACACACGACACAACCCTCTCTCTGGTATTCCTTTCAGGAGACCACTCTCTTCTCCCTGTTGTTTTGCTGCTCTCTCGTATCCCAAACGCAAGCCTTGCGCGCACTCTGCTTGCGTGAGCAGTTGCCTCCGAACCACGTCTGCCTAGCGATCCTGCTCGGGATAGGCGGGTGATAAGGTTTTTGGGGAGCGTACTCTGTAACAACCCTAAATTTCCCTAGGATTTGTTGAGTGCAAAAATATGGATTTCAAAAATTTTTGGTGAATTGTTGTGCATGCAAACCAATATTTAAAATTAATTCTATTGTGCTCCCAAATTCTTAAGCAATTTAAATTTAAAAATTTAAAATCAATTTGAAGTGCTAAGGATGAAATAGTGTGATTTGGAGTTAATTTGGTTTTAATGGATTTTTGGTTGTGTTTGAATTCAAATTCTAGATTTGAATATACAAACCTAAACTAATTCAAAACCTAAACTAACCGTCGTGGGCCGAAACCCGTAACCTAAGTCCAGAAACCACCCCTCTACTCTTTTCTCGAGCCAGCCAACCAATTCGGCCCAGCCGGCCATTCGGCCCAGCTGCGGCCCAATCCTCCACCGCGTGCGCGCCGCGTCTCTCTCTCTCTCCCTGACAGGCGGGTCCTGCCTGTCAGCTTTCTCCCTCACCTCATCTTCTTCCCCGCGCCGCCTGCTCTCTCTCTCGCGCGCGCGCCCGTGAACCCAGCCGGCCCCATCGCCCTCCTCGCGGCCCGTTGCGATGGCAACGCGTGTCCGCAGCCGCCCACCGCATCCATCTCGCCGTCCATGCCCTCCAGCCCTAGCCGCCGCCCTATAAAGCCAGCGCCGGGAGCCCTTCCCTGTTCAAGCCGCCCCCGCCGCCCCATTGGGGTTTCCAGACCCCAATTCGTGAGAGGAGAGGGAAGAGGAGGACCAGAGGAGGACCGGTGGAGGAGAGGAGGAAGAGAAGAGAAGCCGAAGCACCTCCACGACGCCGCCGCCGAAGATCGGAGCACCGCCGGCCGCAGGAACGCCGAGGAGGAGCCGGACCCGGTAAGAGAGGAGGAGCACAAGGATCGCCGGAGCGCCGCGAGTCTACCCCGAGCTGCAGCGAACGACTACGTGCCCCTAGGTGAGCCGCCGCCGTGCCTTTCCCCCTTTCTCCCCTGTCTCCGGCCGAGCGCCGCCGCACCGCCGCTTGCTAGCCCTCTTCTGGGACCCGACCTTCGAGTCGTGGCCACGAACGTGTGCAGGACCCCGCCGAGCTGCAGCAGCCTAGCCCGCAACCCGCCGTCGACCGCCCTGCAGCCGAGGCCGCCGCGGCGCCGCGCGCTCGCCGAGGCAGTGCCGCGGCCGTGGGCGACCACGTGCCCGCGCACGAGCACCTAGCCGTGCCCCAGCAGTCGCTGGAGGCCACGAGCGCGCAAGCCGCACCCTCTTTAACCCAAACCGTGCGCTGATGCACTTGGATCCCGTGTCGCCGTCGATGCTCACCGGCGCCATGGCCGCGCCGCCGCCGCTCGCGTCGGGGAGCCCAAAACCCAGCCAAGCCGAGCCCTTTTTCTTGCCGTTCTAGTCCACCGAACCCTAGCCGAGCCTTTCCGGCCACCCTTGAGCCGAGCCGAACCGTCTCCGGCGAGTTCCGCCGCCGACCATCGCCGCCGGCGTGCTCTGGTGCGCGCCGCGCGTGCGTTTGTGTCGCGCCGCGGGAAGCCACACCGAGGACCACACCAACACGCCGCACGCGTAGCCATAGAAGATCCCGAGTCGGCCACAAAGTGATCCCGTGCACCCGGCTCACGTGAACCGCACTCACGGTTCACGGTGGACCGAGTCCACCAGAGCAGCTCCAGCCGCGCCCCTTCGTGGGCCTAAAGTTGAACTTTAAGTCTGGTTTGCACCCTTGAACTTTTCCGGCCCAGTCCCTTTCGGCCCAATTCCAGCCCAGCCATCGTTTAATCTTTTTCTTTTCTTTTAACTGCGCTGACGTATGGGGCCCACATGTCATACACTGTGTGTCAATGACACATGGGGCCCACTGACCAGAGTTGACCCCGCTGACCAGAGCTGACCGTTGACCAGTCAACGCTGACGTCAGTAGGTCCCACTGCTGACGTCATCCTAGGCGGACCCTACTGCTGACGTCAGCATGACGTCATGCTGACGTCAGCAGGCTAATTTCTGTCTGTTTTTTTTCGGAAATTATTTAATATTTTCAGAAAATGATTTAAACTTCAAAAATTAATAATAAATCGACCGTAGCTCGGAAAAATATGAAACCAGTTTCTATATTTTTCTAAAAACATGATCTACGCGTTAGTGTAGAGTTTGGTGTTCTTTGGGTCTTCTCTCTTCGCTGTTTTGGTGTTTCTTTGCTAGTAGTCACGTCTTATTTTATTTTCCGCAACCCTAGGAGTTCCGGAGAGTCAGGAGGAGCCAGACGAAGACTTTTGCCCAGGTTCACGCCCGACCAATCTCTGAAATACCTATTAGACATGCAACTAGAATGCTAGCGCTTTACTTTTCTCGCATGATAAACCTGCACTGCCTTTGTTAATATCCTGTTACCTTGCTACCTACTACTCACTTTATGAAATATGCTATGCTATGCATGTGTTGGGATGGTTGTGATTTGATCCTCTTGGCGTGAGTTGTGGGTGGTATGGGAGGAGTAGTGCAGCTAGGCGGTGTAAGCGAGTAATAACAACTCGATCGTTTGATCGAGGTGCTGGGGGACTGCACTCGGCCAGTCCCTATGGGGTACCTGTTGTGGGTACATGGTTATTTGAGGAGTTTGGGCGGCAATACCTGTTATGGGTGCCGATTGCGGACCGTTGCGGCGGATCGCTTATGACGCAGATACTCGCTTTACCAACAATTAAGGACCGAGTCGAGTTCCAACTTTGGACGTGGGATTACCGTGCTCACCATCTACCCAGTATGGGGAGGGTTCCAGCAAGCCTACTCTAGTGCGGCGCCGAGACTGTAGGAGGATCGAGCTTGATATGTGTAGGGGGGATTCGTTGCGGCGTAATCTCCCTGATTTACCACGGCCCCCGACTGGCCCCGGTGGGAAGGTTTCACATCCCTGGGGCAGATGTTAGATCGGATGTTTCCCGAGCCCAGGGAGACAGGATTGGCGTCGTTACTGTTTAGGGTCTTTGCTGTGGGCTGTGTCTCAGGTTGGTTGCGGACTAGCCTTGCAGCCCGGATGAATTCCTGGAGTGTCACCTCTGCAGAGTGTAAACTATATGTATAGCCGTGTCCACGGTTACGGACGACTCATTTCTGATAAGTTCCGACTAGCAAGGGAATCTGCTTTCTTACCCCATCCTTGATTTGGATTATGAGAGTGGTCCAGCGATGCTGATGAGACAAGGTGGGGAGGGAGCTCACCGAGTCGACTAGAGAGCGAAAGGCGTTGGTGGATAATGTTTGCGGGAACCTGCTGTGGCAGGACGAGCCCGATGGGAAATGTGAGGCTGACGGTTGGTTTTGGGGAGTGGATGTACGTGTGAGGGAAGGAGTTGGAGGTGAGATGAATTTGGGATATTGCTGCTGCTCGCATAAGAAAACCCTAGCTCAAACCTTGATTATTTTTTATACCCTAGAATAGGTCACTTTAAAGCATGCATCATATTATGGTTGGTGACGTGGACCTGTCCCATTTCCTTGGGGACAGACTTTGGGTTCTCAGGTGAAGACCCCGACCACGAGTTCAATCAGGACGGGTGGTACGATTGAAGGGTGCGCGCTATGCTCAAGAATGCCTGTGGAGGAGTGGACCCTGATGTTCTAGCTACCGCTGCGCAGATGTTTCTTTTTGGCGATTTAGCCCAGAGGGCTTGTACCAGACGCTATGTTTTATATATGTCATGTAATGAATCTTTTATCGATGTATGGATGTGATATTCGACTGAGATGAGTTCTGTACGAGATAGCTGCTATTCCTGGGACTATCTCGAGGGTACAGGGAGTCGGATTCTCGTCGTTGGTAATCCGGTTCGTTTCATACTCGTACGCGCCTGCTCGCTGCTGTGAACGACTACCTCGTCTACTTCCCGGTGGCATCTTCGTCAGCACGAACGACTACGTCCCGGCGTCCATCTCCCTCAAGCGAACGACTGCTTCCTGGTGGCATGGTCGTTCGAGGGACTGCACTGCACCAACTCGTCACTGCACCGAATCAGATCGACTACTTCAAGCAGGCTAGTCACAATGACCAGTAACGGCGATTCCGGTTCCTCCGGTTCCGGTTCCTTCCCTGGGTATACACTAAATCCTCTCTGGTTTTGCTTACTGTTCTTGTTTTATTTGAGATTTAACTTGAACACAAGCACATGCTTTGCTCCCACTAGATCACTCATATTTGTCATGAATTTGTTGATAATTTCTGGAATTAAAATATACCGAAATTTGCCTAGATCTCTAACACGTACGACATCACGACAGCACATGCAGATGATGAGCGCCATGGATTCCGTGAGATCTCCCGGTCTCTTTCTTCCTCCTCCAGACCTCCACTGCTGCTGCTGGCACGAGTCATGAGTTTCATGCCCGCCGCCTTCAATGGACTCGTCGCTCCTGCTGATGGATCATGGAGCGAGCGCAGCGCATTCAAGCTAGGGCCCGGGTGAGGGGCCTCTGGATTCTGATCGATCACACGTACAGTGCCGTGGCTTTGTACTGCTACTGCACAGAAGCCTGATCCCCCAAATTTCACGTCAGGTTCTTAACTTGAAATCTCCCGTGGTCTAATCGCCCATCATTGCTCGAATTGACGTGGGTAATCAAAGCCCCGGTTCAGATGTTAAAATTGAGGTTCAATTTGGAAGTAAAATGTCACTTCGTAATCATTGCGTTATTGTATCATTTCATTTGTATTTGTGAAAAATTATCCAAAAATTGATTAATTAGGCTCAAAATGTTCGTCTCGCAGAGTACAATAAAACTGTGCAATTAGTTTTTGATTTCATCTACATTTAGTACTCCATGTTTGTTATGACATTTTGATGTGATGGGTAATCTTCTTTTTACATAGTGTATTTGAGAGTTTTTTTTGAAACTAAACAAGACCTTAATTGTCAGTCATACTCTCACAGTATTGTACCGGCGGTACTGAACTACTGATGGAGCGTGCTATACCGTGCCGTGCTGACATGCATGGGGGATTATTGCTGTGCAGTGTGCTGCTAGTACCCCCCCTCTAGCTATATCTATACCTCTGCGTTTGGTATCTGTACTTGCGATCCCATTCTTTAAAGCCGTGGATACTACCGGTGTGTATATATTTATATCGCTTGATTGGCACTCTGTACTCGAGTAGTGGAGTAGTAGTGTACCAGTACCACGGTACTACGCGGCAGTACAGCGTTGGTCGGCTAGAGTATGTATGGATCGGAGCATGCATCATTTCTCGGAGTTAAATACCGTACGTAGTCTATACGGAGTAGTATGTAAGCATGTACCTACACCTATACATTTTATGACGCACTAACCACAGTCTCCGTAGTTCTCTACGGTGGACAGAGACCACGAACCTGCCGCCGCTGCTTTTACTTACTGTGTCAAATTGAATACAAATAAGGCGCGCCATGGCGCTCTGATAAAATTCATTCGGAACCACCGGCCGATCATAATTAAACACGAACGAAAGCGATTCATGTAATAATTTAGTACTCCGTATAGACTACGTACGGTATTTAGTAGCAGTAGTACGATTCATGTAATAATTCAGTATTCAGTACTCCGTTTAGTAGAAGTAGCGAATCCCGGCTTTGAAAATTCAGAACCCCCCACTGGCCGGCGGCCCGCGCCGCCGCCGGACTTGAACGGCCCGCCGGCCAGCCGTAAACGCTGACGGCGACGAGCAAACTAGCGGCGGACGGGTGGGAATGGAGTAAGTACGTGCGTACGCGTCTGGAGCCATGCCCATGCATGTCCGTTTCACTTTTTCACGGCATCGACCTATCCCTGTCCCAGGGCCGGCCGGGGTGCGAGTGCCCGCGCGCGTCCACGTTTGGAGCCCTCGCTCTTTCCCAGCACGTGTAGGCTGGACGCCAGTTGTGGCCGTCGTCCATGGATGGAGAGGGAGAGCAATCCGGAGGAGTAGGCGATGGTAACGGCCGAGCAAGCATGCTCGGTGCTCCAAATGTAACCACCCACACGCTACAGTTGAGACATCGCGGCATTGATTGGTGACCGGGTAACTTGCAGCGTCTCTCTCTCTCTCACCCGCGTTGAGCCGTTGACAAACCAAAACTGGATCCTGCTCGCCTACCTGATCGATAGATATCCGCCAGCCCGTTCAACTGCTACCGACCAGGATTGTTCGTTTTACCATTTCTCTCAGGGGACGCCGGAAATTTCCTTTCTCTTTTTCCCCTCCCCAGGACCCAAATTCGCCACGCCCAGGCCCACCCCGCAGCGGCCTCACCGCGCGCGCATGCATGATTGCCCGATTTTGCTTTGCGGTGCGGAGACGCAAGCGCGAGGAATCGAATCGATCGCCTCTCTCGGGGACGCCGGACATTGAAAGCTCTCTGACCCGGCTGGGCCGGCCGCATTAACGCCGCTGCTGGCGGCGCCGGCCGGGTCCTTAATTCTCGTTTGGCCGTGCTCCCCAGGCCCTTGCCTCGCCATCTCGCCCGTCCCGTGACCCATGGCATCCGACCCGCCGCCTGCCACGTACCGGCACGCGCCTTTATGAGTTCGCCGCTGCGCCCCGGGCCAGTTCGTGCGCGCCGCCCCGCCCGCCGGGCACGAACTCACCGACGTCCGCCCCGGCCGGGGCTTCCTTCAATGCCGACACGCCCGCGCCCGCGCGCACGACGGAAAAGATACCAAAATATAACACACGCACGCACCGGTTGTTTTTCGCGTCACGGCGGGGTCACGATGAGCGCATGGCGAGGAGCTCCGGCCTGCTTCATCGGGCCTGAAGCGGCCAGCAATCAAGCGCGAAACAGCTGCCCGATGAAACGATTTCCATCACAGTAATAATTCCACAATGCACGTTATTACTTCCACCCACATACTAAGGCGTACTAGGATTGCATGCTGGGACAAAAAAATCAGAAGGGAAAAGTTTTTTTCTATTTGCTTCTGATGAAAGAAGGGGGAAAAAAGTTAGTTCTACTGCGTACGTACTCCCTGTGCATAATTAAGTAAGCCTTTCATTCATTCCCCTGTGCTAGAATAATCCTCAGGTTACTGGGTCTATTGTTTACCGATCCCAAAGAAGATCTCGGGCGTGGGTCCCGCGTGATCCCCACGCGACGACTACTCCCAGTAGGCGTTCGTTGTACTCCACGCACGCACGACCAACCAGTTCGATACGGCTCTCCCTCCCTCCCGCTACGCGTACACAGGCAACCGAGTCGACGACCGACCTCATGGCAATGGCATGGCTGCGGCAGCGAGTGATGAGAGCGTGGTGGCGTACTACGAGTCGAGTAGGCTGGTCCATCCCCATCACACAGCGGGCGCCATCTGCCATCAATGCGGCCCTCCGGCCTACCCCGCTCGCATTCATTGCACATCTTGTCCTCATGCCTTGCCTTTCCAACACCTTAATTAATGGCGCGCCCATACGTGCCCGATGCCTCCAAGCCCCCCTCCTTTATCATTCCCTCCTCCCCCTGCTCCGCTCGACGCCACACCCTTCACAATCTGAGAGAGAGAGCATCCTCCTCCTCGCGTCTCTGCTGCTCAGTTGCTCGCCTGTAGGCTAGCTCCGTGGTGAGTTGGCGTAATCCGTGGAGAGGACTAGTAGCCTCGCTGCATGCTGTGGTAGGAGGGACAAGAGAGGAGAGAAGAGCTAGCGATGGCGGCGGAGGCCGTGGGGTTCATGGCGCGGGGCGCCAACGGCGGCAGGGCGGCGGAGCTCGTCACCAGGGACTTCCTCGGCGGGTGCGCCGCCGCCGACGACGCCAGGGACGCCGCCGCCAGGCATGACGCCGTGGTAAGGCCCTCTCCTCTACTCCGACTCCCTGCCGGGTGCTTGGGATCGCCCGTGTCTTCTTGCAAGGACTTTGTTTGCTTCTTTCTCGGGACGATCGAGTGGCCAAGCAATTCGGGCAATCGGTTCATTGGTTTCTTTGATTTCAAACATCGCAACTTGGGTTGGGTGTGTCAATCAAAGAAGGAAAAATCCTCGCCTTTTCGCTTCTTTTGGTTCGTGTTCCCCATCGAAAGAGGTACTGGTACTGACGTGTAGAAGTCTAGTCCAAGGCCTCCATCACAGCGCTTTGCTATCCAAATACAGTACACCAAAATTGATTTTACAACTCGTTTGTTCGACAAGTCCAGGTCCCAATCCCCTTTGTGATTAATAAAGCCTTTCTTTCCTTTTGTTTTCTGATGTAAAAAGCCTTTTCTTTCTAGATAGAACCCTGAATTTTACACGAAACAGTTGATTCACCTGAGTGAGCCAGAAAGAAAATCTCACTAAATTCAGCTCAAGAACAAATGCACACAACTGACGTGAAATAAAAAATCCGTACTTGTAGATGTTGCCCTTTTTATTCATTAATTAGTAGAGTTGTTTAGAAAAAGTAGCTTCATTAGCTCAAGCCTTTCCGGAATTATTATTGTATCTGTACCAGCTGAGAAACGATGGCGAACGTGCCGCAAAGCTAATCTTGTTGCGTCTCTCTGTGTGCAGCCCGGGAAGGTGTCCCTGCAGAAGCACAACGCGTGCCCGGCGACGCCGAGGGACCTGAACCTGTTCCCGGTGGCCGCGGCGGCGGCGGCGGCGACGAAGCCATGCGCCGTGACGACGGCGCCGGCGCCGGCTGGCTCGCCGTCCGCGGGCGGCGGCGCCACGACGACGTACCACAGCGTGTGCACGATCGAGAAGGTGAAGACGGCGCTGGAGCGGTTCGAGCGCGGGAAGCAGGGCCACCAGCAGCAGCAGCACAGCGGCGCCGGCGCGTCCCCGTCGTCGTCGTCCGTGACGACGTCCTCCGTGAAGCGCCGCGGCGGCGACAGCAGCGGCGGCGCCGTGGAGCAGGGCGACGGCTGCGACTCCCCGTCGGGCGGCGGCGGGATGGTGGCCGCGGCGTGCCCCCGGTGCTTCCTGTACGTGCTCATCTCCCGGAGCGACCCGCGGTGCCCGCGGTGCGAGTCCCACGTGCCGGCGCCCCCCCTGGCGACGCCGCCCGCCGCCGTGAGCAAGAAGCCCCGGATCGACCTCAACGTCGGCTACCTCGGCACCTAGCTAGCTCCGCCCGGCCATGGCGATGGCGTGCGTAGCCTCTAGGAAGGATCCACGGGTGATAGGCTTTTGCTGTTAATCGATTGGTAGTATAATCGTGGCGATGATGATGATCCGGTAGTACATAGGGGAGGCGCCTTTTTTTGGCTCTGAATCCGTTTCTTCTCCCGGAAATGCTGCATCGGCAGGCAGGCGCCCTCCCGATTCTGAAATTTATGGCCGATCGATCAGGCACCCGATAGAACATGAATGGTGATACTGCTGCTACCGATTCTGTTTCCTGTAGAAGCATGATGATCAATCAATCCATCCTACCACAATTGATGATCGGCGTAGAGCAGAGCAGAGCTACTGCTCCTGCTGCTACTGCGGTGGCATGTTGAGTTGAGTTGAGTTGGGTTCGTTCGTTCGTTCGTTCGTTCCTGGTGGTGATGTCGCAAGTTGCGAGATTTGAAACGGCTGGTGGCGTCGCCGGTGCACGGGGCGCATTGATTGCGTACGGCGTACCTAGTTGCTCGTCGGTCGCCGCAGCGGGGGCTTCGGCCGGCCCTCGGCTCGCGTTTCCTGCCGCCGTTTAATGCGGGACAGGGAGTTGACGCCGCGGCCGCGGCCGCAGCCGCCTTGATGAATGATGATGCGAGGCGAGACGCAGCCGCCTCGTCGTCGTAGGCTAGGCTCCTCCGGTTCCGATCCGACGCGTGAATGCGAGTTAATGGCGAGGGCTGCCCGTGCCCGCTTGTCCCGGTCGCGGAAAGAGAGGCGTGCCGCGTGCGGGTGCGGCGAGCCCTGCCTGCCGTTTCCGGGTTCAGGCCTTCAAAAGGCTTCAGCTATCATCAGCTGCTTGGGGTGGAGTTGTGGCGCCCAGTCAGGCGGGCAAAGAGGCAGGCATTACCGTTTGCTCGCGTCGTACGGGGCGTCATGGCTTGCAGCGCGCCATCTTTACTGCGTCCGTGAAGTTCGTGTGCCCTCTCCGTGAACCGTGGGCGAGCTCGGCGCCGACGCCCAGAGAGAATTTTCGGTTCCACCAATCCACCGTCTGGGGCGAAAAGGGAAGCGGACAACTTGCACATAGCACGTCGAAATGCGGGCGCAACGTGACGTGAGTTGGCCGCTATAGCACAGGTGGGAGGCGCTGACTCACGCGATTTGGTCCCCGCATGTCCTGCTTTGGGGCTTCTATTAAGGCCTTTTTTCGTCGGGAGCTGTTGGCGGCCCAAATTTCCTGCCCCGGCCGATTCATCGTCGTCGCGTCGGATTCGTGCCCGCGGCCCACGGAGACTACCAGAAGGATGTGGAGAAAAAGGCCAGCCCAGTAAGCATGACTTGTGACAGGGAAGGAATGAGATGGTGGGCGGCCCGTTTCGAAAGCATGTTAATGTGCAAGTCCACCGCCACCATGATCTTAATGACCAGTCTCAGCGCAGGATTCCACAACATTATTACTAACGCTAGAAATTCTGTAAATCTTGTGGGTTTCATGGGTAAAATTACTCTCTTATTCCATAAAACTCCATACTTCTCCCTTCGAAGTTACTCCCTCCGTATCACGATTAGATGACGTTAATCATGAATAACTTTTAAACCAGTGAGTTTAGAAATGTGAAAATCATATCAATAGATTTATCTTGAAAATTACTTTCATAAAGGTATACATATATAACTTTTTAATAAATATTTTCTATAGAAAATAGGAGTCAAAGTTGTACTTTGGAGATCGTGTCGTTGTCCTAAACGTCATCTAATTGTGATATGGAGGGAGTATTCTATCATGTAAACTTTTCCACTGAGACTCGCCTAATAGACATCAAATAAAACTATTTTGGCGGGCACATACTGAGAATAAGTGCAAATTGCTTGCATGAATCCTAATACAAAACAAGGTCCTGATGCCGAGCAACAGACCTCGTGCATTTCTCTGTCATGATCGATTGGAGACTCGTTCTCACCAGTCCTTACACCAAAACAGTTTGGATAACTTGGGAAAATCTCAATACTTCTCTTTGAAAAAAAGAGAGAAAATCTCAGTACTTCTTTTGAAAAAGAGAGAAAATATCAGTTTACACCACCGTACCAGTGTAATAAGCTGACGACATTAGCAGATGGTGGGAGGCGGCTGCTCGCTCCATACCCAACCCAATGATAGAAGACGCTATTTCAACGGTATTTTCGTTTATATCATGTGGAATTTATGAAAACAAAAACAAAAACACAGGATCCTCGATCACCAATTCTTAACAGCTCAACAAATAGCAACCCTCGTGAAGGAAAATCTAGATGAATATAAACGTGCCGTAGGACCGAGGGCCGCATGATCGTTTATTATTATTATTATTATTATTTTTGTTCTACGTCTTGAAGGTAGCTATATCCTGGGCTACGGCCTATACTGTCGGTTTCGTTATGCTTGTGAACAGCCACACTTTTCCTTCTTAACGGAAAGGCAGATTTCCTGACTGTTATACACTTAAAAAAACAGCTTTACGAGACAACGATTGCCGTCTGCAAAGCCATTCTAATTCCAAAGTGTCCTTTGATAAAAAAAAGTGATCTCATGTTTGTTCTAAACGAAGAACTGAAACCCTGCACAGTTTGCGGTTGTACATGTATATATGTGAGAAATTCTAAAACTACCACACAGGCGGATGCAGGCAGGCAGGGGCTACCTGGCCATGCACGGCAGGCCCATGAGCTGCTGGAAGCTTTGGGCGTCGCAGGGGATCCGCAGCACGCCGGGCTGCCCGTACCCGTACCGCCGCTCCGCCATCTCCAGCAGCTCCACCATGCGCGGCTCGTTCAGCAGCGCCACCGGCACCAGGAGGACCCTCTCCTGCTCCTCGCCGCCGTCACCGTCGCCGCCGCCCACCACCAGCCGCACGGGCACGTACCCTCTCGGGAACTTCCCGTCGCCGCCGGCGGCGCGGGCGGCGTCGCACGCGGCCAGAGGGGAGGCCTGCTGCTTGGTCGTCGTCGTCGTCTTCCTCCACATCATCTTGGCCATAGCCTCCGGCAGTGTACGTGTGGCGTGCAGGTGCGCAGCGGATGCCGCCCTACACGCAGGGTTTATATTGAGCTGAACACGAGAGGAAAGATGAGTACGTGTGGTGGCATCATGGGTTGACGGGGATCGCGTCAAGGTTTTGGAGATGTTGGCTGCGGAAAGAGAAGTTGGATTTGAGAGAGGGTCTCTGTCAACTCGTGCGGCCGGGCAAAAGCAAGAAGAGACCACGCCGACGGTTTCCGAGACCGGACGATCCCATCATTTCTACGCCGCAGGCGATCGATTACTACCAAACTGTTCGTCCGTGGACCGTCGCCGGCAAGACCAAGCATTGTAGTAGTAGCTTGTAAAGATGTGCCTTCAGTAGTGCTCGACTCAGATGATGCAGCACCGGTTGTACCCGTACCAAGTGTCTGAAGGTTTTGTAATTGTCGGGGTCAGCGGTCAAATGATCATGCAATGGGTGAATCCTGTCACAATCTACTCTGCCGTCCAGCTTCCATCCTCCCAACTTTGCAGACCAGAGAGATCGGTAGCGTTTCGTTTATTGGATGAAGTTGAACGTGATGGGATAGATTGTCCTATCTGGATAGGGTGATTAGGATGGTATGGTTTGAAATAGTACCTTTTAGCTGAAATTTGTAGTTCACCAATTTTGCGGGTTGTAATTCATTTTTAATATATATAAATATAAAAATTGTTCCCCAATTCACGAAGAAAAAGAAACATGATAATAAGAGAAAACAAGAATTGTTTTAGATTTATTTTTCAAAATATTTCACTAAAATCCAGAACACGCACAAATTCAAAATGTGATAATTTTTTTTGCTATCTAGTTATTAGTTAAAATGATTTTATTAAAATATAAAAAATGTAATCATTTAATTTCTATTCACTGTGTATTTTGTCTGTAAAATGAAAATATGTATATGTTGACGCAAGGATTGATTGACCGCTTAGGTCATGCCTAATGCGACAACGTGGCTAGTGTCCCTGAACTCTACGTCTGCACGCAACAGCCACATCACATAGAGAAGTGGTCTCAGAGTATGTCAGAGTAGCTTACAGAGACAACGATGGCTTTTGACTTGATAAATTGGTTGCGCGTTGCAGCCAGGAAGACCCTATCCGGTGATAGGACCGCCGTCCACCTCTCTTGAGCGTGCATCCTCTTTTTATGCTTATTTACCTATGTGGACAACTACTGTTCTTTGAGGCCAAAAGTTTTAGGAGCCTGTGTTGGGGCTTGACCTTAGAATTGACATAGTGTGAAGATGTGTAACTTATTCTATTGACATAAATGATAACTTATATTTGCAAATATCAAAACTATGATATTACACTAAGCATTACTTAATTCCAGCAAATCATAACTTAACTTAGTATTAATCATTGGTAAATTCGACTAATTAATAATCCTGATAATAGTTAAATGCAGGTAATATATGACTTAATTGGCGTCATTAATAGACACTGCTGTCAAGTAATAACAAAAAGAATAACTGACCAAGAGTGATTAATGTATGGGTACATTGTCGATACAACATGGGTACATTGTCGTTTGGAAACTGTAGCACCCACACCACCAAGGAGTTCAAGTCAGAGTTGGCACATTGCTGGGTTATGCAGCAAAAGCTGAAGTAGTTTTTTCTTCTGATCTTGAAGCCTACCTAGATGACAATGCTATCGAGAACAGACCAGGGGAATTTATGTTGGCATATGCACTGGGTTTCTATAATCGTTTTGTCTGCATCAACGGGCTTGCTGTTCAGTACTTTCTCCGCAAACTAGCGGAAGAACGAGGCTCCTAGAGTTGAACGAGGCTCCAACTTCTTGAAGAAGATGCGGCACGTGAGGTTCAGTTCAACTACTCGGTCAAAAAGGGAGGCCAAAACGGCAAACTGCGAAGTTGATGGCTGCCATTACTAGCCCAATGCTGCAAACATTCCTCTTGCACAGAGTACATTGCTAATCTTTCTCCAAGGGAGGTGTATCAACTTGGATGGAGAAGTCAATTGACTTGAAAAACGTTTCGCTTTTTTCTTATTATTAGTAGTTGAGTACCTTGCCACCATAATGAGCCAAGACTTTGCAACAAAGAAGAAAAGGACAGCCCTATATGTTCACGATTATGGTTAGGGTGGGGATTCACGGTACGGGTGATTTTGTTGTTTGCCGATTTTCTCTCGTCGGTTTGAACACTTGAGTGAACTAGTTGGTGTATCCAACTCAATATAGGTGGAGGCATGCATGCAAACGAAATAGAGAGAAGTTCACGGGCATGTGATTTGAATTTCTCTCGTTAACAAGTTTGAGGTTGTTCAAATTATTAAGCCACGTGTTTCGTATCAATAGGGCGTTGGGCACATGTGATTTGAATTTCTTGATGAGACACTGGTTTGTCAACGGGCAAAGTTGATTTGGGAATGAAGCCTTGAACGTCATAAATCATATGGCGGCACGCAGCCAGCGACCAAGCTAAGAAAATGAAACGGGACGCCAAAGCGTCAATGTCAACCGAAGACAAAATTTAGCCAGGTCCAATCAATAGACAAAAATAAAATCATGCTGCAAGATTGCAAAAAGAAAAAGACTAAATGATCAGGAACATCTATCGTATGCCCTATTACCAAATGCCCACGTTTCAGTGACACGTCTAGGGGATACTCCATCTCAAGTGATGTTTGCGAGGATGTACGATATATTATAGTTCAGTTCACTCCGACAGAAAATGTATGAACCTTTTTTGAATAGCATCATACTCATGTATATATGGTTCGAGGTATATTGATTCTTCCTAATTGCACCCAAAACTAAAAAGTTGAAGGTGAGTCCAGTGCTTAAGAAAACTAAGGGCAAATTCTACAAAGGAAGCTCTGTGATCCAATTAAGTTTCTCTTTGAATTTTGCTTTGACGGTCATAGGATTGATAGCAAATTCCACATGGGGAGGGATGAGATGAAGTAACAAAGATATGGGTCTCACCTGAAAGATACCCACTTGTGGTTGCTGAGGTAATGGGGTGAGTCTAACATTACATATTTCTAAGATGTTTGTTGTTGAAGCTAACTATATGGGTATTTGTTTGTTACTCACAACTAGCACGTGTGGATACAGCGAGGCTTCTCAATGTGCAACACTAGTAAGACATTTACAGTAGTCTCTGATAACAAGAATCTCAGGTCAAATTAAACAATGTAGTAAGGTGAGGTTGTTTGAGATTTCAAAAGTCTCTCTCGTCTTAATTAACATCCAACTACAGTACCATGGTAGCAGCCGAAGACCAGCAGTCAACAGACGCCTGATGGGTGATGGCACCGTAGAAGTCCATACCACAGCATCAAAGCAAAGTCCAATAGAAATAGGAAAAAATGTATTTACAAGAATCGGGAAAGAAGTAGCGTCACTGAAACCGGCGCACCATCCACAACAATTTAATTTATTAACACTTTGGAAAAGAATTCTAAAGTATAATCCCTCCGTATCACAATTAGATGACGTTTAGGACAGCAACACGGTCTCAAAAGTACAACTTTGACTCCTATTTTCTATAGAAAATATTTATT
Source organism: Echinochloa phyllopogon (assembly GCA_033239725.1). Classification (NCBI taxonomy): domain Eukaryota; kingdom Viridiplantae; phylum Streptophyta; class Magnoliopsida; order Poales; family Poaceae; genus Echinochloa; species Echinochloa phyllopogon. The sequence continues at coordinate 12,728,474 of BTCW01000009.1, forward strand.
AAAAAGTTATATATGTATATTTTTATGAAAGTAATTTTCAAGATAAATCTATTGATATGATTTTCACATTTCTAAACTCAACGGTTTAAAAGTTATTCATGATTTATATTCCCAAGGTTTGACTCAAACCTTGTCTAAAACGTCATCTAATTGTGATACGGAGGGAGTATATATTGAGCTAAACTTTTATCTCGCTCGAAAGAAAATCAAATGTCCCTAAAAAGAAAGAGAATTCTAGACATATAGGCTTCCTACTCCCAGATGAATTGTAGAGAGCCTCTTGTGGCTGATAAGCCAAACGCCATGTGCATTGCCAGTCCGAAAATTCGTATCAGCACTTTAAAACCTTCGATTCGGTCGAACTCATTTGTTCGATGATACTCAATTTTCGTGCATGTTCTAGAATCCAACAAAAAAGAAAAATGTAGCGGCATATATCAACATATATATGAAACTAAGCATGAGCCTTAGAATTATAGCCATCAATCATCGTATATTCATTCATCAAAGAATTCGATCGATCTCATAAACTAAGCACAAACTAATCATCTATCTCTGTGTACAGATAAACTAAAACGAAGTTGATCGATGTACAGCTAAGCTTCGCCAGCGTTTTCAGGCCGAGCTGACCCCGCATCTGTGCATGGCGCCGTCGAGGACCCGGCGGAAGTGCCCCGCGTCGCAGGGCACCCGCAGCACCCCCGGCTGGCCGTACCCGTACCGCTGCGCCGCCATGTCCAGCAGCTCGGCGATGGATGGGTCGCCGAGTAGCCTCACCGGCACCAGCACGCGCTCGCCGCCGCCGGCGACCATGGGAACATGACCCCTCGGGACCTTCTCCTCCTCCTCGGCGCCGGCACCCCGGGCGGGCGATGACTCGCCGCCGCCGCCGCTCTTCCTCTTCCACGCCATGGCGCTTGCTGGCCGCTGAACGGAGAGCCGTGAGCGATTCAAGGCTATCTGTTCATGGGCTCGCTCGGTCGTCAGCTGCGGCCGGGAAGAAAGGCAAGCGAGAAGTGGAGGGATTTATAGGGCGAGCACACGAAGCGTGTGGCACGCGAGAGAGATCGCAGGAGGTCGCGTACGTGCGTCCACGTCCACGTGCGGTCGCTGTCCGAATTGGATGCGTTTTAATTTGGCGGGCTAGAAGACTGACTACAGGTTTGAGCAACTGTTGTGACGAGCCTCAGATCGCACCTTCCCGGCACGATCCTTTTGGAGACCCAGCTTTCAGCCACTGATTACATTCTTCCAGGGGACAAATCGACACATATGCCGGTGAATTACGGCCAAGAACTTCAGCAACTTGCGAACTGATCAACAACTTGCGAACTAATTGCATCGTCGTCCGTGATTGCGTTGTGAAAAGCTATGGAATTTAATTTCTGGAGAACTGATCATGTGAACTGGAGGGAAATTTGAGGCATGAGATGACCAGTTGGCAGGGAAACGGAAACTTATTATTAAGCATGTTCAACATGTGATGCATGCATGGAAGGAACGCCTGCATAATCTCAAATCAACAATGTTACTATCCGAGCGACCTTTTCAAGTTGGTTATACCACCATAACTGATGCGTGTGCGAGAAAAGTCAATTTGGCGGAACTCCTTTTGTCGTCAATCCTCCGATAAGAAGTTCCAAAACAGAGAACTGTAGAAATTCCAAGAAAAGTTAAAACATCATTCCATCGATTTGGCGGACTCGATCTAATGATCATCGGTGATGGTGATAAAGATTATATCTAACTTGTTCGATCTATAAATTACCAACATTTTCTATTGTGAACAAAATCAAGCCAACACACTCCTATTTTTTTTTAAGTTACCATCATCTACCACAACAATACAAATTAACCCAAATTAATTCCTAATCCTCACATGAAGAGTGAACTCTGGTCGTAAATTAGTTGATAATGTTTCTTGTGGTGGGATCTAACTAGTTTAAATACTTGGCTTAGCATGGTTGTCGTATTTTACCGGATTTATTTCAAGATCTAACCGGCTTATTCTTTCAGTGATAGACGATGTTCCCGTCAATAACGAGATACGTACATACGGTGACTTCATCAATATCGAGATCTACCGACTCGGTCTCTTGAAGGTGCTCATAGGGATAAAGTTGTTTACATATATTCATATGGATGAGTGTACATACGTGTATGTGAACATCCGTCTCCGTGCTTTGTTTTGCAAAAACAAAAACTCACATGAAGAAAAAAACTATGGCGGTTATAGACATGCGTGTATGTGAACGGCTACATCCATGATATGTTTCGAAATAAAAAAATCTCACGTGAAGAAAAAAAAACTATGGCGGCTATCACTTGACCTTGACCCTTGAGTCGCATTCAGAGACAATGATACGATGTGACGATTGGAGGTTGAAGCGCACACGTCGAACGGCCGTGCCGGGCCCAACGACTGTTGACGACGAACCAGAACCGGCCAACATTTTTCAGCGTTGTATGGCTCCCGGTCAAGAGCGCAGCACCCATACACGGCCGCACGGGGGACGTATGGGCAGTCGAAACTCCAAAGCGTTGAACTCGAGTCCTACGGCTTTCGGGTCCAAAAGCGATGGACGTACACGTACATGCGTGGCCCTTTTCATACCAGCAAAGTAGCCGACGTGATATGTTGGTTCCTTTTTGAGAACGGTAGGAGTAGTTCATCGTATAAAAAAAACTTGAGGTGCTGAGGTAATAGTGAGGTAACACATGGGTAGGGATGCTGAAGTAATAAAGATAGGACCTCATCACCCTGAAAGATATACCTTCTTGAGGTTGATGAGGTGAGTAAATAGTAGTACATTTTTAAGACAAGTCTTAGTGGAGTTTTTTTGGAGAGTTTTATAATATTAAACATGCTGACGTGGTGTAGAAGAGAGAATAAAGAATTTTATGGTACTGAGAGGAGTTTCGTCACCATAAAACTCTTCAGACTTAGTTCCCTAATTTTTTTATCTAGGTAACCGTGTAGTAAAACTGTGCAAAACTAAATAATTAAATAAGTGGGGGTATTTATCTGTTACTACTGACATGATTAGCGCGTGGGTAAGGCGAAACTCCTCGGTGTGCAAAAATGTTCAGTCTCTGCTAACTAGAATCTCCGGACAAATTATGCCTCGTTTAGTTTCCAAATTTACACTCCCAAATTCACTATGTAAAAAGAAGATTCTCATCACATCAAAATGTCATAACATGCATGGAGTACTAAATGTAGATAAAATCAAAAACTAATTACACAGTTTTGTTGTGCTCTGTGAGACGATCATTTTGAGCCTAATTAATCAATTTTTAGACATTTTTTCACACATACAAACGAAATGCTACAGTGACACAATGATTACGAAGAGACATCATACCCCCAAATCTGCACAACCAAATTTGCATCTAAACAAGGCATGGGTAAGGTGGTTTGAGATTTCAAAAGTCTCCCTACTTCCAAGCCGCAGACAAGCTAGCAGTCAACAGATACTGATGGCACTGTAGAAATTCATATCCCAGCATCGAAGCAAGGTTCAATAAAAGTGTTTACAGGAACCAGCGCACCATTCACCATAAGTTAGTTTTTTTTATAATATGAATAGTTTATCAACACTTTGGCAAACAATTGAAAGAAAAGCTGAGGTTATCTTGTTTCTGCAGAGAGAGGATTCTAAAAGTATAGACTTCCTACACACTTCCAAGTGAAGGATGGAGAATTGGAGAGTCTTTCAGTAACTGATAACAGAAAGTTCTAAAAACGGCCTGATTATTTCTTATGGGCAAAATGGACCACCAAAAATCCGAGGACTCCACACTCCAGGATCAGGGGAGGGGTGACGAAGAAACAGAGAGAGACAAAGATCAGGTCTTTCTATATACGTCTCCTATGCCTTGTTGATCTAGGTTACTATCGTTGGGTAGACGCAGGTCGGGGTTATACAATTCACTGTGACTGATTTTTACATAATGACCTTGGTAGGTCGGGAGAGTATAAAAGATAGGGAGAGACAAGATTACATAAAGATATTATAAACACCATAGAAGCTGCTACTCTAATTTTTTTAGAAAAAGGAAATTAATCCGGCCTCGGCATCCCCAGGGGAATACCCACAGCCCAACGTTTACAGACTCCCATGGTCCCTAGGACCAAAACCGAACAGAACAAAGGCCTTAGGCTCAGTCAATGACAGACATGGCAACAGCCAACCAAACAAAACAAAGAAAAAACAGACGTCCAGGAGCTGATCAAAGCTCACACCCTTACAGTCTCAGAACTCTAACCGGCCTCTGGTAAACCAACCTGATGCCCTAAAGACTTCCATGGCAACCACCTCCAAAATCCTGCTACAATTCTTTAGCAGCCCACCCTCTTCCTCTTTAGACATCTTCGACCACGTCCTGATCCAGTAAGTCGCCCTGAAGATCACCTGCTGCAGACACGTTAGAGCGAGATCTTTTGAACACCACATCATTCCTATCCAGCCAAATAGCCCAGCACAATGCTGTTGCACCAACCAGAACTTGTTTTCTAACATTTTCATGGAAGTTAGACAGCCTATTGCCAAAAAGGTCCTGCACACTAGTAGGTGATCTGAAACCAAAAGCAATCTGCACAATATTCCACCATAACCTAGCTCTGTAGCAGTCAAAAAATAAATGCTGAATGGTTTCATTACTATTGCAAAAACAGCATGTAATGCTACCCTTCCACTGCCTCTTTCTTAAGTTGTCTTTGGTCAAACTGACGCCCTGCCTTAAGTACCACAAGAAGATCTTTATTTTGAGGGGGATTTTAATTTTCCACAGGGCATTATTGCTTCTGATGCTATTCATGTGCATAATGTCTTTATACATAGAAGCAACAGAAAATGATTTGTTCTTATTTAGGTCCCATAAAAACTTGTCATTCTGATTGTTCAAAACAACCGAAGACACTTTCTGAACTAGCTCCATCCATTGCTCCCATCTCTCACCAGTCAAAGCCCGCCTGAATGATACGTTCAATGGAGTGGTTCCTAGCACCCTTGCCACTGTTTCATTCTTCCTTCTAACTATCGAATACAGTGAGGGGTAAAGCTCCATTAGAGGTTTACTACAAACCCACTTATCCTCCCAAAATCTAGTCTCCTTCCCCCCCCCCCCTGTACCTTGAAACTCCCTTTGGACAAGAACAGATCTTTAATATCCATCAATCCTGCCCAAAATTGAGAGTCCCCTGGTTTTCGAGAGACCTATGTTAACGCCTTATCCTTCAAGTATTTCTTTTTCAATAATTGTTGCCAAAGCCCCTCTTCGTTTAAAAGCTTAAAGATCCACTTGCTCAACAAGCAAATATTCTGAATTTCTAGGTTTAAAATCCCCATCCCCCCAACATATTTAGGCTGACTAAGGATACCCCATTTTGCCAACCTATATTTTTCTTGTGTTCATCTGTCTGCCAAAAAAATCTGGACCTATAATAGTCTAGTTTCTTAAGAATTCCCTTAGGGACTCTTAGGAATGACATTAAGAACATTGGTAGGCTAGATAACACAGAATTAATGAGGACTAGCCTCCCTCCTGCCGACAACAGTTTACCTTTCCAACTACTCAGTTTTTTCTGGAACCGTTCTTCTATAACTCCCCAATCCTTATTATTGATTCTTTTTGTGTTCATAGGAATCCCCAAATACTTGAAAGGTAATTTCCCTTCCTTACATCCAAAAACGTGTACAAAGTCTACCGCTCTCTCCTTAGCCTTCCCGAAGCAGAAACTTCACTCTTGTGAAAATTGATCTTTAGCCCTGATAGCTTTTCAAAAGCACACAGAACTAATTTCAAATTTTTTGCCTCTTCGATATCATTTTCCATAAATAGGATCGTGTCATCAGCGTATTGAAGGATTGATAAACCTTCATCCACTAGGTGAGGCACTAGACCCCTAAAAAGACCTCTCCCCTTAGCTCTAGAAATCAGAATGGCCAACATATCAGCCACTAGGTTAAAGATGATAGGAGATAAAGGGTCTCCCTGTCTCATCCCTTTTCTTGTTTGGAAAAAGTGTCCCAAGTCATCATTTACCTTAACCCCAACACTCCCCCCTGACACTATGCTCTCTATCCATTTGCACCAAGTATCAGAGAACCCCTTCATTTTCATGGTTTGTTGAAGAAAATGCCAATTGACTTTGTCGTATGCCTTCTCGAAATCCAATTTCAGAATTACCCCATCCATTTTTTTCCTTTTGATCTCGTGTAAAGTTTCATGTAAAACTACCACCCCTTCCATGATGTACCTACCTGACATAAAAGCCGTCTAGGAAGGCCTTATGACCTTATTGGCGACCATCAGAGTCCTATTTGCAATTACTTTAGTGACAATTTTAAAACTGACATTCAGCATGCAAATGGGTCTATACTGCTCAATTCTGGTTACTTCGTTCAGTTTAGGAATAAGGGTGATGATTCCAAAATTTAGACTGTACAAAGGCAGTCTGCTATCTTGGAAATCTTTAAATAAGGCCATCAAATCATTTTTTATTAAGCTCCAAAAAAACTGGTAGAATTCCGCAGGGAATCCATCCGGGCCTGGAGCTTTGTTGTGTTTCATTTGGAAAATGGCCTCTCTCACCTCATTTTCAGAGAAGTCCGCCACTAACAACTCATTTTCATCTCTTGTCACTTGGGGAATATCTTCCCTCATGTCCTCATTAAGAGTGTAATCATTCCTCAGCGGTGCACCAAAAAGATTCTTGTAATAACTTGTTATGTACTTTTTCATCTTTTTGTCTCCCTCTATCACTCCCTCGTTTTGGTCTAGCCGAAAGATTCTAGTTTTCCTACGCTTACCCCCAGCTACCAACTGAAAGTATTTAGTATTGTTGTCCCCTTCTAAAAGATCAATCGTTTTGGCCCTCTGGAACCACTTCAACTCTTCCTCTCTTCGCAATTGGGCCAATCTATCCTTAATACACTGCTTCAAATCTACCTCCTGCTGGTTTAACAACTGAGTCTCGGCTTTCTTATCTAGTTCATCAGCTTTTCTCAACAATTCTTGCTTTTCTTTCTTTTCTGCTCCTCCCATGTCCTTTGCCCAGCCCCTTAGGTATTGGCGCAGCTTCCTAATTTTATTCTGCCACTTTTGTATTGCATTGGCCCCCCAATTTTCGCTATTCCAGACTTTTGACACTAGGTCAAAAAAAATCTTCCTTAAGCAGCCAACCTAATTCAAACTTAAACAAAGGATTATTATTCCCCCTCGATCTCTCTCCTGTGTTCAACAGAAGTGGAGTATGGTCAGAAAATTCCCTTGTTAGAGCCACCACTGTTGCAAGCGGGAATTTTGCTTCCCACTCTGTGCTAACCAACACTCTATCTAGTTTCTCAAAAGTTGGGACACTCAGCGAATTAGCCCAAGTGTATTTACGCCCTGACATCTCCAATTCCCTCAAGTCCAGACTGTCAATGATTGTGTAAAAAAGGAAAGGCCACCTCTCATTAAATCTCTCATTATTTTTCTCACTAGGATTTCTGATGATGTTAAAATCCCCTCCCACCATTAGAGGGACCTTCTCCTTGCTACATGTATTCACAAGCTCGACCAGAAAAGCCTCCTTGTACTCAGGTTGAGCAGCCCCATATACTGCAACCAATACCCACTGGAAATCGTCAACTCTGTTCCTAATCCTGAATTTAACATAAAAATCCCCTTCCTCAATACTTCCTATATCTAAGTTCTCAAGATTTACCCCTAGGAGAATTCCCCCGGATTTTCCATGAGGCTGTGTCCAATGCCAGATAAAAATTTCCCCCCCACAGTAACTATCTAGGCTAGATTGGGAAAAATCTTTTTTACCAGTCTCCAAAAGAGCAACGAAGTCTAAGCCCTACTCTTTAGACACATCTTTAAGGAATCTTGTTTTAGCCAAGTCACTAAGACCTCTGCTATTCCAAAAAATTCCTTTCATTTGGACACCATTTTAGAGTTTACACTACCAGCCCTCCTAATTTTGCAAGCCTTTTTCATGAGTGACTTAGCACCAGACTTGCCTTTTCTCCTTTTCAATTTTATATCATCACTTAGATGATACATGTCATCATCAAAAACCTCTTCTAAAATTTCACCACATAGATTTTTCACCGCAAAATCTTCCAACATATCTATACTATCTTCTTCATAATCACTACAACAGCCTACAACTGTTTCTTCCTCAAAAACCCTATTTTGAGTCCCTTGGTAGTTAAAAATTTGATACACAGATTTTTCTATGTCTTCCTTAGTAGCATCACAATTCACACCAATGCAATTTAACCAACTAACAGCATCATCCATGCAAACAGACCTAGAAAAGGAGGTAGGGGAAGGGGGTTTCATACCTTGCAGGTTCTCTAGCGCCTTTGATGCCGCCCGTCTTTGTGCTTTTTCCATGATGTGTTCATCTGAGGAACCCACCAGCCTTGGACTAGCCCTTGACGGTGCCACAATTGCCTCTTGAACCGCTGCTGCTGCTGAAACCATCTTCATTTTCCCTTCCCCGTACCCCTCATCCATCAGCCCCTCCATCTCATCCTCCCTCTGAAAATCTGTCATCTCAGTCTCATTATCCTTGTCACTCTCAATCTGAAACTCCCCTTCATCCTCTCCACTTTCTGCCATCACTTTATCAGCAATTTCATCCAGCACATTTCCTACTGAAATGTCAACTATTTTTCCTGCTTGCTGCCTTAAAAAATTTGTGTATTCTTCTCTGATCATGCTCTGAATCTTGAGTCTAAGGTCTTCCTGCTTCTCAGCCCATCCCACCACTTCTCTTGCTAATTCAGTATCTTCTTTTCCTTCACGGTCCCCTCTCATGCTTTTGTGTTCTCTGTTTTTTGCATTCTCCTCCTCCACTATGTTGTTTTCTGCCCCTTCTGGGATCCATTCCACCTCCACTTCTTCTCCATTTTCATCCACCCCCCGCTTCTCAACTTCAAAGTCCAGCTCAAAATAATGATCCCCAATAACCACATCTAGGTGTGATGGGATCAAGCTCGGATTCAGCACTGCCACAAATATTCTCCTATACTTGTTCTTCCTGGTAGTCTCCATATCAACAGTTTGAGTAGATCCTAGCATCAAGCCAACAGCCCACAACTCCAAAAATTCCCTCAACTCCTCCCTGATTCCAAAAACTCGAATCCACACCTTAGGTAATAGATACCCTTCCTTCTTCTCTTGCCACCAGTCAAATCTGATTCTCACACCCTGAGTGATCCCTGTCTCCTTGACATCTGCTACGCCGAAAGCTATCGCACGCTGCAGTTCAATCTTGGATGGGAATTTCGTGATGAAAGCCTGCCCATGTTCAGTAAGCTCCCACACCCAGTTCCCCGGGAACAGTCTCTGCAGCTGCACAATCACCTGTTCCTTCGAGATTTCCCCTCCCTCCACACTGATGAGTGCCATCCTGGTCTCTTTCTTTGCCCTAGGCAGAGCCGGCCACTGGATGTGGTAGAAACCCAGGCCATGTACCGCGTACCCTACCGCGTGCGCCACTGGTCTTGGCATCTTCAGAATTGGACATCTATGGTTTGTGTGATCCTGGCCATTGCATATCACACAATACAGCTCAGTCGTGCACTGCCCTGAAGCGTGGCCTTTCTTGGAACATCTTGAACATTTGACCTCTGTTGTGCCTTTCTGCTCTCCTGTCGTATCTTCCTTCTCTGCCTCTTCCATTCTTGCCTCGCTTCCCTGACTCTCTCCTTCCTTCTGATTCTGCTTGTCCTTCTCCACCCATCCATGCTTTGCTGAAAGTCCCTCCCCCTTGTTTTGATTTTCCGCTTCCCCTCTGCCCCTGCCCCCGTTCCGGCCAAAAGCCCTGCCAAACCCGTGATAATCACTCCTCCCATAAGCACCAGGAAAACCATACCTCGGCCACGTCCTGTTCCCGCCGAAACCTGGCGCAAAACCACGCCCATGACCACCAAATCTTCCGCCTCCCTGACCACCCATGAACTCCCTTCCATCTCCTTGCCCCCTCCCTCCGAACCTCTGCATTGCTTCCCTGGATTGACCTCCTCCTCTACCATTCATCTGCTTGTACCCTGCTCCTTTCTGCATCATTTTCTCCTCACCGGCTCGACGCTCAGAGATTGGCGAGGCTCGGCGCTCAGAGATTGGAGAAGCTCGCTTCGATTCCAGCGCCGTTTGAAAGCCTTGGCGACTCGAGGCAAAACCCCTCGGTCTCCCTCCTCTAGTAAAGAGCACCCCCAGGCCGGTCATTCCTTGAAACGAACCATGGGCTCCCACCTTGACTTTGGGCCCAAAACGTCGTTCTGGCCCACACGGCCCACCCAACAGCAGGTCTCTCCCTCCCTTCGACTCCTGCGCCGCCGCCGACTCCCTGCCCGCCTGCGCCGCCACTAGATGCGTCGCCGGCTCGTCAGTAGCCGGCGCCGGACTCGCCTTCAGCTCAGACAGTATGCGTCTCGGACCCTCCACTCCACTCTGTCTGCAATCCCTCACCGAGACATCCCCCAGAGTCAACTCCGGCGAGATTCGCCGGCGAGGGAGCGGTCCACGCCATGGCCGTCGCGATAAAATACAAAAATATATGTTGCTTACTGACATGCACATTACCACTCTGAAATGCGAATCAGCACTTGAAAGCGTTTGATTTGAACCCATTTGGTTGCTGATATACTCAATTCTCGTGCGCGTTATTAAATCCAAAGACAACAAATGAAAACAAAGTGGCATATCAACAGCACATGGATAAAAGCATGAACCTTAAAAAGAAATTATTATAGCACCGCCACCATTGTATATTCATATCAAAGAATTTGATCGACCTAACAAAGTGCAAACTAATCATATCTAACCGTGCACAGAGTAGATAAACAATCAGCGTTTTCGATCAGGCTGAGCTGATGATGATCCCGCATCTGTGCATGGCGCCGTCGAGGACCCGGCGGAAGTGCCCCGCGTCGCAGGGCACCCGCAGCACCCCCGGCTGGCCGTACCCGTACCGCTGCGCCGCCATGTCCAGCAGCTCGGCGATGGATGGGTCGCCGAGTAGCCTCACCGGCACCAGCACGCGCTCGCCGCCGCCGGCGACCATGGGAACATGACCCCTTGGGACCTTCTCCTCCTCCTCGGCGCCGGCACCCCGGGCGGGCGATGACTCGCCGCCGCCGCCGCTCTTCCTCTTCCACGCCATGGCGCTTGCTTGCTGCGGCCGGCAAGCCGGTGTTATTAGCTCGCTAGCCCGGTGCCGCACGGAGAGCTGCGAGTGATTAATTCAAGGCTATCCACCTGCCGAGAAGACGAGCCGGAGGTGGCGGGATTTATATAGCAGGGGTCCAGGGGGGAAAAGTGTTACGACACGAGAGAGATCGGAGGAGCTCGCATCCGTCCACGTCCGGTGCGGTCGCTGTCCAAAAATTGGATGCGCTTTGGCGGGCTGGAAGAAGACTACTCCAGGTTTGAGCAAGTGTGACGAGCCGGGATGCCTCGCAACTTCCGGCGGGCATAATCCATCCTCACCTTAACTTTCAGCCACTGATTACATACTTCAACAGGCCCACTAGGGAGAAATTGCGTACACGTTCGAAGATATATATAAGTATATAAGTCAGAGTGTCAGCATCAGAAACGTGCCGGTGAATTGCGGCCATGAGCTTGAACTTGCGCCGCGCCCAGCAAAAGGTGTGGCATTTTTGGCTTATACTCCGTAGCCCACACGCCCATTGACAAGTCTCGAGCACTGTACATCGTCAGTTGTGGCGAGCGCTATTTATGGAGCTGTGGAATTTCTGGAGAATCGATACTGGGTGTGTTTAGTTTCAAAAAGAGGTAGGGAAAGTTTGGTGAAAATGTCACATCCGACACTGTAGCGCACTGTAGCACTTTTCGTTTGTTTGTGGTAAACATTGTCCTACCATGACCTAACTAGGCTCAAAAGATTCGTCTCGTCGTGTACATCAAAGCCATGTAATTAGTTTATTTTATTTACCCACGTTTAGTGTTCCATGCACGAGGAGAGAGATTTGATGTGATAGGTGAATAGTGAAGTTTGGAGAGAGAATTTTGGAAAGTTTGGTGATTTGATGGGGAACCAAACACAGCCACTGTGAGCTGGAGGGGAATTTTGAAGCATGCAAGCATGAGAGATGACCATGGCCTTGTTTGTTTAGATCCTAAATTCCAACCCCAAAGTTTACAATGCAAAAAAAAAGATTTCTATCATATTAAAATATCGGCACATGCATAAAGTACTAAATGTAGACAGAATCAAAAACTAATTGCACGGTTTTATGTACTCTGCGAGACGAATATTTTGAGCCTAATTAATCAAATTTTGGACAATTTTTCATAAATACAAACGAAATGCTACAGTGGCGCACGTACTATAAGGGGCCAAATTTGAGGTGTAAATTTTGCATCTAAACAAGGGCCATATATATGGCACGGGAATTTATTTATTAAATAAACATATGTTCAGCATGTGGTGCATGGAAGGAACGTGTTTAGCCGTCTCAAACAATGTTATCCAAGCGACTTCTGCTACCACCAGAACTGATGCTTTTGAGAAAAGTTCTCATTTGGGTCAATTTCTTTGGTCTGTAAAAAGTGATTCGTTAGGCTATTTTCCCCTGCATAGCTGGTGGTCATTCAAATTGAAGTCAAAAGGGATGGGGAAAACTGCGTAGTAGCTTTTTGTTTAGAAATTCTTTCTTAACTATCAGTTTGTCATTGAAGATTAGAGTTGAGAAAGCAACTACGTTTATCTTTTACGTAGCTTTGCACGTACATAAGACTTTCAATAATACAACAATCGACTAAGTTATGGCATGAGTGTACGAATACGATGTGCTATTACAATTAAGAAAAAAAATACCACGTTTCTTTATCCCGATTTGTTTCAAAACTACTCATGAGCAAAATAAAAGCACGTAAAGATGTATATTTAACCCATGAGCATGTAAAATTAAGGAAGAAGTTTGAATTGCTTCCCTCAATAGTCCAACCGGCATAATTCCTGGCGGCATGTCTTTCAGAATTTGTGCTTATATACATGTGCAAACGAATATATGCTCATGCATGCCAGGAGCCCAGGATACAGAGGATGCACATATATATTATAATTTCTATGGCGGCTACAGATAAGTCTTTGAAAGCGATCACTTGACCTTGAGTCACATTCATAGACAACGACGATGTGACGATCGGAAGCTCAAGGGCGCACACGCCGGATGACCGTGACGGGCCCACCGGCTGTTGACCAATCAGAGCGGAGGAAAAAAAATTCAGCGTTGTTGACCCCACATCCCCCGGTCAAGAGCGGCCCAAGCCGTTCAAACTCCATCTGTTGCAATAAGCGGTTGAGGGAGCTACACGTACCCGCGCAGCATCCAACCTCGGCGACGTGATTTGATGACTTCTTTTAAGAACGTTACATGTAAGATTTTTCATCTAAATTAAGAAACAACGGTAGGATTCCGGATTTCCCTTCATGGCTATATAATTTTGGTGGAAAGTAAGTAAGCAAAGGGAAAATAAAAAGGAAATATGATCTGCAATAGGGAATTAATGTAGCAAAGAGAAACGATATTATTTGGGTAAATGTTTAGTTATTTGTAGGGGTGGATAACGAGCTAAATCAACTTTCTTTTTCTGAACTTTCTTCAAAATTTACTTATTTAAATGAGCTTAAGGAGCCGAGCTGGCATTGACATTTCATTTAAAATCACCTAAATTCGATTTCAAAAGAAAAATAGGTATAATCAAAGCATTTTTTTAACGAGTCACCAAGCCAGCTTATGGAGCAATTTTTACAGCCGTAATTTTTGCCTATGGATACCCATGATAAACTACTTTCAAATTTTTTTTCCCCTCAAGCAATATGAAATTTTAGACAAAATCATTTTCCTTGGAGCAGCATGCAAAGGAGAGAAGAATTATAGTTGTTAGACCTTGGGACGATATGGCACTGATTGGAGAATTTACCAATCTCCAATATGGCACTGATTAGATCAAATGTTTAGATGTGGCAAAGCGATGTGGCGTATAGGATTTAATGAGTTATAGGTAGTATTTTCTTGGCTGATGTGGCATGTAGGATCAAATTTTAATAAATGCCAGGTAGGATTTTTGTTTTTTTTACTGGTGTGCATGCGATTTCAAAAAAGGGAGAAGAGAACGTTATCATCCTAAAGATAAACTTGGGCATAGTATCCAAGACTAAAAAAATGTACATGCTTAGGGCCCACTTGTATTTATGTGATATATAAATACCTTGAAAAAAGTTGCATAGCGGGCTTATTTTGATCCCCATGACTAAAAAATGGTATGAAGTTTGGATAGCAATTAGAAGTATTAAACATAGATCAATTGAGGCTAATTGCAAAAGTGATGGCTAACCCATTGATCCTAGTTAGCCCATGTGATAATTGGCTAATTAGAACTAATAGGTTCTACTCACAAAATAATTAGTATCGAATTAGACAATTAATTTCATAATTAGTTCATATTTACTCCTAGTTGGTATCCAAACATCGGAAAACATTAGACTAATTTTTAGTCAGTAAGATCTAAACGGGCCTAACTGATTAACTAGGACTAGCAGAACCGGAAATTACAGAGCGCAAACTACTTACTGATGCTGCATTATGTGCTCAAATAAATTAGCACAAAGTCATGTGTGTGTGTGTGTGTACTACTTTGTACTATTTATTCAGCAACGAAAAAGATCAACTTGACACATCCTCTAAAATAATCATCGACGATTCTCATTCGAAGATCAACATGACACATCATCTAATAGATCGAATTAGTTACTGCCATGACGCCATCACTTCTATAATAATTTGATACGGATCGAGTATTCTTCATTCAAAGAATTTGATCGAATCTATCAAAGAAAATGTTAAGCTAATCATCTAGAGCTAGGAGTACTACAAGCAATGTCGCCGCACGGGGGGCGTTTCTTCCTCCTCCTCATCGTACAGCTCGGCCACCAGCCCGGCCTAGTGTCTTCACGCCGAGCTCATCCCGAATCTCTGCATGGCGCCGTCGAGGACCCGGCGGAACTGGCCGGCGTCGCAGGGCACCCGCAGCACCCCCGGCTGGCCGTACCCGTACCGCTGCGCCGCCATGTCCAGCAGCTCCGCGATGCACGGGTCGCTGAGCAGCCTCACCGGCACCAGCACGCGCTCGCCGTGTCCATCCCCGCCGCCGCCGGCGACGACCATGGGGACGTGGCCCCTGGGCACCTTCTCCGCCTCCTCGTCGGCGCCGCCCGCCCCGCGTCCGGGCGACCCGGCGCCGGTGGTCGTAGCGCTCTTCCTCTTCCACACCATGGCTGGAGATCGAGGTGCGGTCGTAGGTAGCGTTCGTCCGACGATCGAGCGAGCTGAGATCGCTAGCTCTCGGCGATGATGGAGAACTGAGAGATCTCTGCAGCTGCTGCGTCTCTGCGAGTGGTTGTTGGATCGCGTCGTCTTCTTCTTTCTTGGACTCGGTAGTCGTCGTCGTCAGCTGCGGAATGACGAGAGAGAGGCTAACTGGCTAAGGGATTTATAGGGGATCGGAGCAAGTCAGCAACCGAGCCCTAGAGCTGTTCGCCCACGTGCGGCACTTGTCCTGATTGGGATTTGGTGGGAACCTTCTTTTCTTTTCTCTTTTTTTTAATTCTTTTCTTTTCTTTTCTTCGCGGCGGGTGAGGGTTCATAACGGCCGGGCTGGGCGAAAATTTTGACCGGGCGATGGTTCGTCATCAGTCGTCGTCGCTGGAAAGAGACAATGTGGATTAGGTTTATTGCAGGCCGGGTTGAGCTAGCAGGGTTGTTGAATGAATAAACGGTCTATCCTGCACGGATCGAGGACGTACTGTAGAGGTGGAGAGTGGCGAGAGCGCGCGTGTAGTTTAGATCAACTTGTGGCGCATTGAACGGGTCTGTAATGGCAATTTGGGCGTGGGAACATGTGCTGCGTGGAACACATCTGATCACAATTAGGGTGTGGACTGTGGACTGCTTCATGTGACCTATCTAGGACCGCAATTGGATTCGAGATTGGGGATAACATATATCATATTGTGCCTGTCAAAAAACCTAACTTTGAATTTTATATTAGGGGTACACGGTACAAATAAATTAGCACACTACATGGCGCGCGAACGCGAGAAATATGTATGCATGTCCGAGTGGGCTTTGTTTCCAAAAACCCAGTCCTATTCACTCCTGGACGTGTGCATTGTATGAAGTTAGTAAGGCTATTTCCGGTGCGGATTTCATTTTTATGTTTCAAAAAATGTCACATAAGTATATAGATAATTAATTCATTGATGAAATGGTTCATACAATGCAGTGTTTTATTTTGGTGTTTTATAGGCAATCCATACAAGACACAAACTTATTAGAAACTGTGTATACAAAGTTTCATCTAGATGAAACCTATTTTATCCCTCTCCTCATTAACTCTTTACCACATCATCTAAAATGTAGATTTGACACCCTATTTAATGTACATGAAACTTTATGAAACCTTGCACAGGGACTATCCTAAGATTATTTTCCCAAGCACTGCACTGGCCGGTCCACTAGTCCAACTAGGCTGGCAGATGAACGTGCCCCATAGCAGTGATTGCGTGGTTCAACTCCTACGTAGTACTCCCTCCATCTATCTTTGTAAGGCACGATTTGATTTGGCACGGTTTTCTAAGTTATACTTTGATCATTTATTTATCTTATATTATATCATTTGTGTTTATAAACTTATAATCATTAAATAGTATGTTTGATTATAAATCCAACCATATCAAGTTTGCATTATAAAAATTAAAAATTGTTAGCTAAATTATTGGTCAAATATTATAAAATTTGAATCTTAATATTTGTGCGCGCCTTACAAAGATACTCCCTCTGTCTCTTATTATCTGTCATCTGGGAAGCGTGTTTGTGAAGGAAACACATATTTCTACGGACAGTTATTTATGGACGGAGGGAGTAGATGGAAGGAGTAGTACTACTCGGGTCGTGTGTGCTTTTATTGTGGATTTTGAAGGGATTAGTTTCGTCGACCTGTTCGGCTGACTGGTGCTGATTTGTGTTGAGAAAAAAATACCGCCGGCTGACTGATGGCTGGTGGCTGGTGCTGATCTGTGCAGATAGAAAAATACTGCTAGCTGTCTGATGATAAGCCAGGTCGCGTAATTATACAGCAGCCGTATTCTTTACGGAGTAGTTTGTTCATCCTCGGTGCAGAACTGCAGATACCAATGCAGGATGGCAAAATGGTATTCTTTTAGTTTGTCAGCATCCTCGGTGCAGAACTGCAGATACTACCAATGCAAGATGGAAAATAAAACTTTTGTTTTTTGTTTTTATATTGCATGACATGGCGGTGAAAGAGAAAACAGAAGT
The DNA here is from genome assembly GCA_033239725.1 of Echinochloa phyllopogon. Taxonomy (NCBI): domain Eukaryota; kingdom Viridiplantae; phylum Streptophyta; class Magnoliopsida; order Poales; family Poaceae; genus Echinochloa; species Echinochloa phyllopogon. The sequence continues at coordinate 12,745,849 of BTCW01000009.1, forward strand.
TAGTGCTAGCAGGCTTCGAAGAACTATTGGCAACACGAATCAGAAGAGAGACCCGCCATGAGCCGGGAGGGGCGACCGCCCTGGCCCCCAAAAATCAAGCCCCCGTCTAAAGATATATGCAGTACATATAGTCTGATTTACTAGACTATGCTATCAAGCCCAAATACGAAAACAACCCAAACAGACCAAAATAAGAGGATGAAGTCCACTTCCTACAATCCCACGAGGCCACCCAATTACAGTTGTAGATGTTCATCAAAAAAAAAGTTACGATTATTAATAGATGTGGATCTCCATTTTTTGTCCCGTCCTGGGCCCCCAAAATGTCAGGGCCGGCCCCGAGACCCATGCATGGCGCGGCGGCTACACACTGACGGTTGATTGCTCGACGTGACGGAAGAATTGAAGAAAAAACTACGCGGGTAGTAGTATATGCGCCTCACAAGTCTCAGAACGCACGAGTGGAGACACAGATTGATGACAAGAGCGAAGCTTACCTGCAGCATCTATCGCTCGACAAAATTAACCACCATATCATAAATTCCTGCGGCGGCTACTCATTGGTCCCTATCATTTCATCTGATCATGACTACTGTTCCTGACCTCGACCGCTCGACGCACGCGACGTGTACGTGATCGACACAGACGGCTCGGACTTGGACTCGATCGGATAGATGGAGGCCGGCAGCGACCTCTCGAGCTAGCGCTGCCGTCCACCGGAGCCCACGGGCCGGGCCGTACGTCGACGACGAGGAACAAGAGCGCGGGCGGGTGGGGGAGAATTTTCCTGGGTTTGGGCGCCGCAAGCGGCCAGCGGCAGCGCACGCGGTATCGCTCCGGCGGTCAAGAGCGCGCCACGGATCACGGTGGCCGGAGGAAAGCGCCGGCCGCCCATGCATGCACGCCCAAGTTGCGGCGGCATGGGAGCGCCCGGCGTCGCGTCCGAGAACGACGGCGAGGCGGTGCCAACCGCTTGCGTCGCGTGCCTGTTTGTGTGGCTTCGCGGCATCTGCCTCCCGCTAGCCACGTGCGTGCAAAACTTCGCTTGGGCTACTTGTGCCTGTTGGACCGTACCCCCGATGATCTCGAGGCCCCTCGGCCCGTAAAGGAACCGCCCGTAGAACTTTGCTCTTTTCAGCCTGCTGGGCTGCCATTTGTTATTTCCAAGCTCGTTTGCGGGCCCGTATGGCCTGGGAACTTATCGCTCTTGCCACTGCAGGGCCATCTTTTTCACGCCTCAAATCAAAACGAAAAAAAAATATGGCATTCTTCCTCGTTGTGTTCAACCACCGACGTTAGAGAAGTCCTCAAGCCAAACAGTGTTCTAATTGACAGGTTGTACATCGATAATTTTTTATTTATTCTTACTGTATATGAATATATTTGTTTCCATTGTGAGCCCCAATTTTTCCCTTCTATATCCTCTCTTCTCGTAGTCTTGTGCTGCCACCATGTGCACATAACTCTATATACAAGTCTGGCTCCAAGTTTTTTTTTGAAGGAACCGGCAGGAGAGCTGCCTATTATATTAAAAAGAAGGAAGTCCCCAAAATAGGGCGAACATATTTACAACACTCCGCTTAAAGAGTGGAAAACTAAGAAAAAACTTATGCGGACACCAGGAGTGGGCTGCCGCTCACAGTCGCACTTCCCTATCATCCGTGCGCAGCCATTAAGGCTAAGTGTTTGGCATCCGCGGCGATCCAAGTCGCCATCTCGTCCTTAATTTTGCCGATAATTCTCTGGGAGCTTGATTCCTTGTGATCGAAATCTGGCTCCAAGTTTTGTTACAATATATGTGTGCAGCCAATAATTAACATGTAGAGCATCGGTAATTGTATTTTTGTAATTTTTCAGATAAATAGTTGCCTCCAAACCAATTTACCATGACAAGCATACACACACAAAATAGCGTACATGGAGTACGTGGGGGCCATGGAAATAAGCAATGGAATTTTGGTATTGTAGCTAGCAACAAGCAAATTCAGCCTCTCCTACATACTATAATAAGCTGGCACATGCTATTTCCACTAGAAAGTTAAAAATGGTATTCTTCCTCGTTGTCACAACAGTCGATGTTAAAGCAAGCAAATCCTTTAGCACAAGACAAGCCATGTAAGTATTACAATACTTACAATAGTCTCTTATTTATCTTTCGACCGCCCCCGCGTCGCTCTCGAGGGGGGCGACACGGGCGGCGCTGCCCTGCTCGCCAAACGGCCGCCCTCCGTATTCATGGTTGGTCCCCCTCCTTCCCACCTCCGGCATCTCGCCGGAGGCCGGAGGGAGTGGGGATCCATCTCTCCCAATAGTCTTCAATAGATCGAGTCTAGGTTAGGGTTAGGGTTTCTCCATGCCGTAGTTCGTGGTATGGGAGATTTGTGTTTCCTCCTCCTCCTCGGCAACGGCGATGAGACAAGGTGGTTTGTGTTTCTCCATGGCGGCTCCGATAAAGGAATTGGCGGCATCTACGACATCGGCAACTTTCTTTGGGAGACGACATAGAGATTTAGGTTTCCGGATGGAGACATCGAGGCGGAGATGGTGCCGTCATCGTGGAATAATTTTCTCCAGCCACTACTCCGTTTTGTCGTGGTTAGATCCGACCACGGTGAAAGGCTTGGGAGAATAGATCTGTCCCCCGAGCTGATGTCGATTAGTCTTGGGTCGGATAGATTGGGATCAGTCTCTCTTCCTCATCGGTGGCAGAAAGATGAAGAAGAAAGACGCAAGAAGGAAGAAGAAGATTGTGCTCGTTCTAGCCTACAAGAATGTTGGTCGTCGTTCTTTGGGCGATTGTTCTCGGCCGGTTTGCTGAGCGTATGCCTGTGCGGCCTTCTAGTTGCTTTTTTACACAGGTTTGAAATTGAGATTTGGAACTGTTTAGAGTGTGAGTACATTGAGAGTGCTTAACTTGATGATGTACTCGACTTTCATATAATACAATTCTTCCTTTGATCTCAAAAAAAAACTATATAGATATTTTTTCTATGACTCCTCTCTCTCCCCCGGTACTCTTGTGCGCAACTTGTCCTTGTCAAGGGCGGAGGCTTGAGGGTGGCCTGACACGCTCTACTAATCCCCCTATATTGTATAGTTAATATATTTCTTTAATGTTGTTTCCTTTCTTCGTTCTAATTCAGCATAAACACCTTGTACATAAGAGTTGAGACCCAGTTACTCAGTTAGGAGTAGTCCATTTAGGCCTTTTCGGTGGCTCCAAAAAACACCGTGAATGTGAAGCGTTGCACTCGATGACCTACTCACTTGTTGCTTGTATTCTATTTTGCTTTTTGCCCCTTCTCTCTTTCAGCTTCTACTTTGCTTTGTTCCCCGCCCCCTATACTCAATTACTGGTCCGCCCTGGTCCTTTGTGTCAACTCATTGGCTGCCACAAGTGCAAAGCTAGCTATTGATGCTCATTATAATCTATGTGGACCCTATCTAGTGGAGATTTTCAAGGAAATAACAAACTTTTTTGGCATTCTTCAATGGTTGCTATTTAGCTAACTTATAAAATATTTCCTCATATTTTAATAGAAGAGATAGAAGAGCTATCTCTTGATTAAGAGATATTCTCATACATGCACTTCGAGATTACGTAAGATGATGTATAGGGTCATTCATATTATGAATTATGTGTTATAAGAGTTAGATTATTGAAAGGTTTATCTCTTAGAGTGCGGCTTAGAGTTAGGTACTAGCTATACCATTATAGAAGGCCTTTGTCGATGAATTCTAACGACTGACGAGTAAGAGCTGAATGGAAGTGCAATCGATACGATGATAAACAACACGTACGCATTCCCTGTTGCATGCGATTTTTTATACCCAAACATGAAAGCGACAGCATTATGTACGCACTGCTAGATTTCAAACATTCACCGATGAGATTTTCTAAGTGGCCGAGAGGATTCAGTTATTAGCTTTTTTTCTCCCTCCAATGGCCGACGGTGGCTATGTGTAATTAGACCATTTATTTCCTGTGAGTGAAAACAAGTTCCCTACCAAGTATTCACCGACTAAGAAAATCAGACCAGGCATATAAATAAACAAAGGTCCCGTCGGCCACCTACTGGCATCGCTCGGCAAATGTCGCTGATCTTGTAGTGACGTGGTCGGCACTCGGCCGTCACCCTAGCTAGCTAGGATAATAGCAGGACGATGCCATGCTCCCCACCTTTGCCCCGTCCGTCCCTGCGCAAAGCGAAAGCAAGCTAGCCAATAAGCAAAAGCGAGACGAACATGCATGCATGCATATGCACGGCCGTGGTAACGTACGCCGTGTGGGCCAATCGACGGAGCGCGTCCTCTCGGGTCTCGGCGCTTCCCCCTCTTCCAGATGATCAGATGGGGTGTGAATGTGTACGTGATCGACCCAACCGGCCGTTGTACCCCCAACGGCTGGACGAAATGATCGAGGGGCGGCGCCGCGCCAGTGATATATGATATGATGGTGGCTGGTACATATGTTCGCAAGCTCGCCTGCTCTAGTGATCCTGTCGGTCCATGCACCCGCGCTGCATGCGTCGCTCTCGGACCACTGAACTCTCATCGGCGGGCGGCGACCGCCACAGTGCGCCACTCCACCCATCGTCTTGCATGCGCTTCCACCCACCCCCACCCCTCGCTCGCGCGCCCTCTTGGCACTTGACACTTGCACTGCTGAACGCACGGGTTGCCATGTCATCCGCTCACCACAGGCTCCTCCCCACCCTTGCCGGTCCTCCCCCTGCTGCTGCTGCTATAAATAAGCTGAGCGAAGCCACCACCAGTCCACCACCACCGGCGGCTCTCCTCTCTCCTCTGCGCTGCACACGCTGTCGATCTCCAGCTCCCATCGCATCGTCAGTAAATAAAGACGAGCAAATCCAAGACCCGGCCGATCGACGAGCAACCTGTCGTCGTCGATCGCTGCCGCTTTTGACGCCCCGGCGCCACGCCACGCCGGCTGCTTCGTCGTTCCGGACGGCGACCGTGGGGATGAGGCCGCAGCTGGTCCGGCGGGGCTCTCGCGTCGCGTCGCGGACTCCTCTTCGTCGCCACCAGAGACGGAGCGGCGGGGCGTCGACAAGGCGCAGGCGCCGCACGCGGTGCCGCCGGAGGGCCACGTTCCGGTGCACGTCGGGGAGGGGCAGCCGGACGGCGAGGCGGTTCCTCGTGCGGGCCGAGCTGCTGGGCCGCCCGGCGCTGGCCGAGCTCCTGCGCCGCGCCGTCCGGGAGTACGGGTACGACCACCGGGGCCCGCTACGGATCCCATGCACCCCCGCCGCCTTCCGCCGCGCGCTCGCGAGGCTCGACGGCTCCGGCGATGACGACGGTTAGACAGAGTTGGCTGAAAGGCATCGGGTCGATCGGAGCTTTCTACTCCTTGGGTTGTAGGCGCGTTCTTGCACTGAGCAGACAGCCACTGGATCGGACGTCATCTAGCAATATAAAGCACGCATTCTTTGACTCTAACAGTGCTTATAGTAGGACAAAAATTTGACCCTGCTCAAAGTAGTAATCGAGTTTCCAACTAAAAAATCAATAATTATCTTCATTAAGAGTGGAGTGTCGCTCAGGAGTCAGAAGAAGCTGAAGCCTAAAGCTATGGCGATTAATTCTTGATATATGACAGATAACAAAGTCAAGGACCAAGAAAATCGTTGATCAGCTTGGACGGACAATACACACTCAGGGCAACAACGTGGCTGCGACCTTGCTCGCGGCCGTCGTTTGTGCGCACGTACAGTAAGCCACGGGCGACGGAGTCCGGCCGAGGTACAACCGGGGAAGCTAATAACAAAAGCTAATTTGGTTGTCTTGTCGTTGCTAAGCTGGCCTTTCCCACCCACGAGAAGAAACAAAATGCATCAATATTAGTGGAAGCCCGACACAACGAATTGAACGAGCATGGATCGGAGTGAGAAGGAATAAGCTTTTCCTAGCATGCGCCACTACGTACAAGGGCCATGGTCCATGGATGAAGGCTAAGACAGCACCATGAATCGAATATATGGAGGCTCAGCTCGAACCTGATATTTCTTCGGGTAGTTCGAGTTTGGACACCCGGTACCCCAAAAGCCTTGTAATATGCACTAGAGAAGGCCCAAATAACATTAAATTTCAGCCCAATTCATGCTCCACGGCCCACTCAGCTTCGCACCTACATTCCCAACGGCCAACCAATATTATAAAGGAGGCGCCGCATCTCCCTCTTCTCATGGCACTATGGCAGTCTGCATTTCGCGCAGCCCCAGTTCTTGGGGACGTGGTGGTGAGGCGCCGCAGCTCCCGTTGGCTTCGCCGCGGACGTGATGCGAACGCCCACCCTGTACTAGTGCGATCATCCATCTAGTGCTCCCATTCCATTTCACGATGAATGAATTAGCCACCATCGATCCTCGGTTAGCGTGTTCAATGTTGCGACATCACCATCACCTTCTGTTAAGGGTTAGAGAGCTCTAATTGGTAACTATGGTTGATACAACAAATTAAACACAATTAGATACTTAGACAAGCTATGTTATAAGTTTTTTTTTACCTTAGCAATAGCAACATAGCTTAGTTGCACAAATATTTTCTCAAATTAAACACAACTAGATACTTAGACAAGTCATCATCAAAGTCCAAACATGTCACAAACTCACGACAGCATTTTAGAACCTAAAGCATAAATGATATGGAACGACTTCTCGAAGCAATACCGACAAGAGGACTTAAATTGTTCGTATAGACATGTGCAACTGAATCATGGCTAGGAATTTTACACCTTTCTAATTTTTTGCAATTTTATTTTTTAATTGATTTTTTGGGTTCATATTTTTTGAACAATCATGTTATTCCTTTGTACTATCTTCCTTTTGTATTTTGTTATTTATTGGTAAAATCGAAATGGTCAATATGAAGAAGGAGAAAGAAATAATAGTATCGTGGTCTCGGCTCAAATTTGAATTACCAAGCAAACTCAAGCTTGACTTCTAAATTTAACGGAGTAAAAGCAACTCTAGTAATAGCCTTTAAATCATACCCTCTAAATACTAAATGAAGGATACATTCATTTTTTTAAGCCTCGAAACTTATTCTAACTCTAGCAATATCCTCTAGAAATGGATGTCTCACTAGAGACCCCACATGAATGGAGGGTGGAAAGGATAAATCTGAAGGTCTCTCCATAATACGAGGGTTTAAGTAGAGAGCGTGCTGGAGGAAGCTTTTTTTGTTTAAGTCTTTAAACTTGGGATAAAAACCTATTTAGAGAGTTTCTTGCTCTAAGACCTTCTCCAATGGTATGCGATAATATCTAATTGTAAACACTTCGAGAGGTAATTTTTCAATGATATAGCTTTTAGCACATAGTATCCGAGATATCATCAACATATAATTTTGAAATATGTACATTAAATTATCTCTTAATTAAGAAAAAACTCTTCTCTTCTCTTAAAATATAAAAATATTATATGAACTAGCTAAACATCAACTACTTAAGATGACTTATTAAGAAAAATTAAGAGTAAACTCGACTAAGCTAATACTGAAGTTTCCGACGGCGAGACGCCACACATAAAGATCTGTCATCCTCATCCACTGGCCTGGAGACAGCCATACGATACGGCGCCACCAGATTCCAGGCACAGCCAGCCAACCAACGTGCCGGCGGCAGGAAAAATTGCTGCGTGCGCCCCGCCGCCTGCACACGCGCTGGCCCATTCCCCAAGAAAGAACCCCCAGTACTGGCACACAGACGGGGAAGCGGGCCGACGGCCGGCGGCTTTCCGTCGATCCACTCCGGCTTCCAATCCTGAATAATCCCGGAATCCCAAACGAATCGAAGCTTCCTTCTTTCGAGGGAGGAGGGGCAGGGGGAGGGTGGAGGTGGAGGAGGGTGCGGGCGCGGCCCTGCTTAGGGTTTGGAGCTGGCCGGCGCCGGCGCGGGGCGGGGGCGGCAGGGGGATGGATCCGGAGCAGACGTTCCTGCGGGTGCACGCGCGCCTGTCCGGGATGCTGTCCCAGCTGCTCACGCCGCGGATCCGCCTCGCGCTCGAGTACCTCTACCTCGCCGGCGCCGTCGCGCTCTTCTGCCTGCTCGTCGTCATGCACACCAACTTCGTGCAGCAGGTGAGCCACGGCCCCGTCTCCTGAGAATTGCTCTTACTGGCCTGCCTAGCCTCTTCTATTGCTGCTGCTCCTGCAGTCCTGCTCCGCCGTTGCTGCTGTGTGCAGTGGCGAAGCTAGAGTAAAACGAAGGGGGGTGCAACAATAAAGAAGGAAAAAGTTTTACCAAAGCAAAAGAGTCCAATAATAATATTTTTAATGATCTGGGGTAGCAGGAATAGAAAGGACATCAACATAAGAAAAATACATCAATTTTTATATCAAAATCTTCAACATTCTCGACGATTCACCAGCCTAAAAAAACAAATGATTTGCAATTAATTTTCTTTTTGCAACGTGAAAGAATGATATAATGAAAATAAACATTACCTTCAATCTTCATCCTGAAATCTGCGACCTTGCATTTTCATGAAACGGCGAACCACCGCCTCATTAGTGACTTTCATCATCTCTTCTTTCTCCACATAGCAAATAAGGCTATTGCTCATGTGTTTATCACCAATGCTATTGCGCAAATGTGTTTTTACAATCTTCATGGCTGAGAAACACCTCTCAACTGTAGCGGTAGCTACAGGCAACACAAGTACAAGCTTCAAAAGTCGATAAACCATTGGATAACGGTCATGTTTTGTGGTCGCCACCATCCTTTGGGACAGCTCAGCAATAGTTTGTAGGTTAGAGAATCTATCATCATCTCTCACATCAGCTACGTAGAGTCCAAGCTCATGGCTAAGGTCCCTCAATTCCCCAGAATCAAAATCATGTGGATACATCTTTGCTAGGCTCATCAAATGTTCCATATTAAAATCATGAAATGAGTCTTTAGGACTAAAAGCAGATGAGCAAACAAGTAGTTCAGAGCTTGTCTCATTGAAGCGGCTATCAAGCTCTTGAAGTAGCCAATCAATAACATCATTAAAACAATCTATCTGGTAAAAATGCTTGTTTGTAATTCCAGATTGTTTCCTCCGCTTCTTGGGATCAATATATTCATCTTCCATTTCCAACTTGCAAATATCATTCTTGTCACAAAATTCATACACCTCACCTAATATTTTTTCCCACTTTTCTCTTCTAAGCACATCCAATTGGCCTTTAGTTGCTTTCACACATTTAATAGCATTCACTATGTCCTGATCCTTCCGCTGCAATGCTGACAAGGTGTTGGTGATTCCTAATATAGTCAACATGAGATTGAAAAACCGTTCCATCGATTAACCTGACATTAGTAATTAAGCATGTAATAAATAAGTACTGATTCTTCACTAGTTGCTTAGTTGAAGAATAAAGAGCAGAACATATTAGAAAATAGAAATCAGAAATTCTCTTGTACCTTTAAGACTTCACTCTAAATTCTCTCTCGAACAATCACTCCAATTCCCAAATTGAACAACCTTGCCAGGATGCTAGTAGCAGTAGCACGCTACAATATAAAAAATAATAGACAATTACATCTTTCTAATTTTGCATCAAATAAATCTGATAAATAGATCAGATAGATTACGAACGACCGAATTAATAGAAGAAGCAGCAAACATCTATTTCTTACGTTGATCCTTGCTGGTTTGGTGAGCGCCCGAGCGGCCGTAGCTTCGCTGCAGTCCGGCCAGTCGATTTGGTTTGAGGAATTGGGGACGCAGCCAGTGGCGATGCGCCGATGCGCAAGAACGAGAAGACCAGAAGGCGAGAGGAGCGCAAGAGACGGCAGCAGGAGGCCAATCGACGAGAGAAAGAGGAGACCGTGGTCTGTTGGACTACTACAGAGGACTTTCTCGTGGGCTGATTTAATTGAACGTCTGGGCTGTAGACTCTTAACTGGGTGCTGGGCTGTTGGGGGGTGCAGCTTATTGGGCCGAGGGGGTGCATATAGGGCCGAGATTTGAGGGTAATAACTGATTTTTTGTTTTGAGGGGGGTGCAGCTGCACCCACGGGCTGTTACTGGGCTTTGCCCCTGGCTGTGTGGTACTGTGGTTCCACATCCCGGCTTCTGTTGGTAGGCATATCTGTTGGGTAAATTTCCAGCAGTGCTACCAATTTGATGTAAATTGTGAAAACAGAGCTATTGTAGCTGCTATGCTGATGCTTATTTTGGGGGCATTATATGAGTAGTTTTTGCCAATCCTCTGTTGTTCTTCTTCCTCACAATAGTATCTAGTTTTCAACTTCGAGGAATAAAAGCTATGCATTAGTTAATCACTTAATACGTATCGATAGTGTTCCCTTCCTGTTCTGTTACAACTATAACCTTGTTCTTCTAAATAATCTATCTACACATCTAAAAGCAGGCTCCGTGTGATTGGCGTAGTCATGCTCATATCAACTAGGTAGAAACTTTGGTTCACGAGCTGGAGATATGTAGCACAAAAACCTAGATTCATAAGAAAAAGAAAGAATATCTTTAGGAAAAGAAAATAATAAAACCCTAGGTGATGGTCTAATATTGTATTATTTTGTAGTCCACATGTCTGTGTCCACTCCAGTGTTTATTTTTTAATTCTCACCTTTGACTTGTCTTTTGCATGCATAGCCTGGCTGCTCAAGTGAGTTTTCTGGAATTGAGTTTGGAGAAGCACAACTTGTTCAAATCAAGGTACGTGTTGATGCCAGGTTGCTCTTTGCATTTGTTCTTGAGTTTGTTACTGCTCTGTAAACTCTGTTACACATGTTTTATTCTTCTTCCTTTTCTTTGACGTTTCCTGTATCTATTGGTGTCAATTTTGAACTTTGCCCATGTTCTGACTTGTAGATTATCAGTGGGGGGCTGTGGGCAAGCAGAGGTGCTTCGTACATCATGGATCTCCAGAACCTTGGACGTTCAGCTGAGAAAATTTTAGAGGTTAACGGTGATAAGTTCAACATTTTGGCATCCAAGTTTTGGTCAACCTGGGTTGGCCCTGGAGCTAGGAGGAGTAAGCTAATGTTTAGAACTTGGAAAGGAGACAAAGAATTTGAACCTCAATCAGATAATACAGCTGACACAACTGTTACCACGACTATTCCAGGCGTACCAGATTTGAAGGCAACTGGAGAGGGTTCTGTACACCATCCTTTATCTGCTAAGGAGTCCTTCAAAGCAGCAGTGACATATTTGTTCAGAAAGTGGTATCTTCGCGCTGTCTCATTCTGTAGGAACATAAAGCAACTTTCAGAAAATACCCTCCAATTAATGGTAAGAAGTTTAACAAGGATTTTCGCTACCTCCATGTTTAACACCTGCCCACAAAATCCTCCTTTTGTTTGTCCTATGGATCGTTTCTGATATAGCGAAAAAGTTGCTAGATCATTTTATTTTTTTGGGGAAAAAGAGTTAGTTCTAAGTTGTTTGTTAGCCTTACATCTTGATTTTTTTGAAGCATCTTTGAGGGTGCAAGTTTGTGGCATGTAGCAGTTTATTGTTGAAATCTGTTGGGGCAATACAGTGATAGTATCAGTCGATATTCAGGTCAAGAAAAGACCGTTCATCAGTATTCTTATCCTTGCTGAGTTCCACAAGTGGCACCTATTTTTTTTTTGTTTATGTCTTTCCTCATTTGTGATGTGTGCATCGCTGGTTTTATGTATTGCCTAATTGCATACATGTATTTTATTCCCTAGGATATTCTCTTGCTTATTTGAACAACAGGTCAGATCAGATTGGAATGACTTCCTCCGTATCATCAAGAATCTTCAACTACCAAGCTTGGATCATCTTCTTTCGACGATAGGTAATGTTTTGCATAAACTTTGGTCATATTCCATGATGCCTCATCCTAGTATGGTATTTGCATGAACCCTTATTATCCTTGTTACCTCCATACTCCCAGCTTTAAAATCTCTAACTCTTGCTAGCTTGTTGTTTGTTACAGTGCAGTGGTTTGAGAGGAGAAGTAAAGCATTTGAGCCTACCTATTTATATGGCGTAGAGAAGGTCAGCTTCTTCTTGGCATATTGATGTCACGGTGGCCACTGTCTGCTTTAATATGTTTATTAATGATGAGCTTGTTTCTTAGCACAATAAGAATATAAATTTTTGCTGAACAAATTTGAAACTTTTAGGCACTCTTCAGTGAGGAAATAGTATATGCGACTGACTGGACAGGCACTCTCAGCTGGAAAAAAATGTCATATATACCTGCTACCTGTGGAATATGCCACTGCTTCTTGACATCCAACGGAAATTTCTGTTGTGAGGACATTTTCTGTTAAATTCGTATCATTGCTGTTCCTTAGTCCACTTATCCTTATAAACTTGGCACAGTCAAGTGTCCCTCCAGTCCTCCACACCTGCTTCAGTGAGCTCTCCTCCAGGCTCCAGCAAGCTCATAATGCAATTTCCGACAACACCAACACAGTCTCCAGTGACGAGATGGAACACTGGATTCAGATGATGGAAGCCACATACTTTCTCTGTTGACCTTCATTGTTCTCTGACATGCCACTTGCCTACCTGGCCATATCCGAAGTTGTCTGAACACGTTGGTAAAGCGGTCGGCTATTACTGGCCAGCGCCTTTGTAATGCACTCTGAACAGCCACACCACCTGTCCAGCCTCCAACTCAGCATTCCAACTACTCAGTCACAGGACACAGAGCACTAATGTGGAAGCTTGTAGATTAAGTCACCCTTCATAGCACATTGATACAGATGAATGCATTTTTTTTTTGAATCTGGCAAGGGTAAGATAGGGAACAGTCAGTTTAAGACAGTGAAAGAAGTTCGACCTTATTAGACACGCATATTCACCTGAGGAATAAGAATTTGAAAAGCAGTAGCATATTCACAATCAGGCAATTTTAGCAATATAGGTTTGACTGATGACATGTAATTTTGTCTTGAATTAGCTGCATGCAAGCCTTGTGTCGGTTAATAGGATCGAAGGATCCATTTGTTATTCCTTTTATGTTTTTATGAACTATGCATGTACTAGCATTGTGTGTTGAATAATTTTCATTTTAGGAGCTTTCTCATGTGTATATTTCTTTTCTGCAGGGATATTTCTTGCTTTCAGAAGGTGCTAAAAGTCGTCATGGTGTCCGAACAATCAATATCACAATTTCTGCTCGAAATCCATGCTTTGGGAACAGGTTGGTCTTTCTTGAACCTTACCTGTTTGCAAGCTTTTAGATGCCAAGGGTTGCTGGAGTATTAACACCCTCTCATATGTTGAAAAAATTGTCATAGATTTTAAGAGAAAACCCTTCATACTAGTATGCAGGCACACTGCATATTTCATCTCAAGAGTATCAGATACATATCTGTCTAAATGTTTCATGCCACTTTGTTACTTACTCTAGATTCCAAATGTGCAGTATCCAGCTAACAAATTTTATGGATACTTGGTTGAGTAACAATTTTGCACATCTATTTGTTTTCCATCTTGAATTGGGATTTGACTGCATTGTTTGGAAACATTGATCTTGCACCCAGATAATAGGAGCTGGTGCCATATTTCAGCTATCACTACGCTAATAATTCCTTTTATCATTGCAAACATGAATTTTTCTGCAATTTAATAAAAACTGTTGATTCTGTGTGTTTGTAGTTTGCGTACAAAACATGAGAAAGACATTTCTTTCTTTATGTTTTTCGTAATTGTTTTTCTGGTGGGTGTTTGGGATGTGGTACCTTAATTGGATACTTATACTATCCAATTGGGCTGTCTGCAGTAGAATGCCATCTCAAAATTTTCTACCTTTTCTTTTTCAGGTGGCAGCAGCTTTTGATAAACAGCATTGTTGGCTATGATACTATACTTACAAACAGCTTGGTGAATTCTCCTGGTCATGGTATGCTTCTGATCCTATTGTGCATGTGCCAACCTTAATCATCAGGGTAGTTCCAGACTTGGTTCATGACAACAAAGTAGCAGCACATTTGACTTTTTGGAAGCATGTTGAACAACATTATTTTTGTTTGCACTTTGTGTAACTATTTGCATTACGACCCGCTATAAACTAATCTTTTGTTCTTTGGTATGTTCTTCAGGCTATCTATACAACTTCCAGACAAAGGAGCTCTATGATCTCAGTTATGGGCATGAACCACCTGAAAGTCCTACAAGATTTGGAGGTTTGTATGGCTTTGTTTTCTCAATATTTTCACTAACTCCTGAGTGTTTCCTAAATGATATATCAGAGCTTCACATATTCCAACTGCTAAATTGCAATGAACTTTTAAATAACAGAACTCAAAGGTCCTTCATTTTGTTGCAGTCCTTTGATTGCCTTTCATTACATACATCACTCCTATCTTCCTCTATGTGCATCAAATCTGATGCATTACAACTTTGGTGTTTGCAGATTACTTTGTGACAAAATGTGGTGTCCTTCTAATGTCACTCTTTGTCTTTTTCACAACCACCATGTCTGTTTCATTTACTCTGAGAGAAACACAATCCCGCATGCTTAGGTTCACAGGTTTGTGTTCCTTTCTGTAGGTTGTGACCTGGATTGCTTCTCGCTTAAATTTTTCATTTGTTTCACTGTGTTGTTCTTCCTTCAAATTTCAGTGCAGCTTCAACATCATGCACGCCACCAACTGCCCACTTTTCAGTTGATATTCGTGCATGTCATCGAATCATTGGTTTTTGTTCCGGTAATGGGAAATATTCTTTGGTGTTTTGAAATATTTGAAGTTTGTGATGAAAATGTATTCGCTACAGGATTCACCAAACTTCTACATATCTCACTCATTATTTTGTTCTGATCTTTGTAGATTATGATTGGGATCCTCTTTTTTCTATTTGAGTTCTATGATGATCAATTGCTCGCTTTTCTTGTTTTGACTCTTGTATGGTTATGTGAGCTATTCACGATGATCAGGTAATGCTTTACACAGAAGTATTGCTGCACTTTTTATATTACTCCACTCCTGTTGTGATACTTCTATCCCTTTAGGGGGCAATTAGTTTTTTTGGTCATTAGAACTGAAAAAGTGATCATTTTGGCCCGAGGGAAATGGTACAAGGCAGCTAGCATGCATGCATTTATCAGAACTGATCTTGTTCAGAACAAACTTTTGAAGCTAATATTTTCAGATACTTATCTTTGTTTCCTTACTTTGCAGTGTGAGGACATCTATATCGATGCAGTTCTTTCCACGCTTTTTCTTGCTATATTTTCTGGTTTTCCATATCTACTTCTTCTCATATACTTATGGTAAGTTCAGCAGCCTCTCCCTCCCTCCCTCCCTGCGGCTGAACTGTTGATTAACTAATGGCAGCATTTATATCGCTCTATGACTTATGCATTGATCCTTGCTTTGCCAGGCTTCTCATATCTGGCTTTCTCTGCTACGGCCGCATTTATGCAGCATCTGATTTTGTACTTTTGGAACCGTTTTGAGGTAAGTTAGTGTCTTGTTTGTTTGTGTGTGTGTGTGTGTATTCAGTCTTCTTTATCCAATGCTTGTTTCTACAACATTTTGATGTAATTTCCTGTTCACAACTTTTGGAAATTACCATTAGATGTTTTGAATATTGCACATTGGGTTCATCAGCTTCAATAACTCCTTGTCACCCAATGTGTTTTGGTCATGTTGATGTGATGCTTCAGGTGCCAGCTCTCCAGAGATTCATCCGGAGTCGAGCTCACATTCACCAACAGACAGGTGTCCAGATTACATCCTCAACCATCTACACATCTACCTTACACATTGCTAGGGTAAATGTGAGGGACCCTGGCACTATAAATGATGGCCTTGGTGCTGCTCGTGAGGCAGATGCCATATTGGTTCAGGATGAGGCTACCAGGAACCAGCAAGAGGGTCAACAGAACGGAATTGCTGAGCCAGCAGCCAACAATGCTCTCCAATATCAAGAGCAAAACCCTCAGCAAGCTGGAAACACCCCTGCAGGCTCGGGCTCCCTGAATCCATTTGGCTCCCTTTTGTTGTGGTTGTTAGGAGGCGGTGCTTCTGATGGCATAGTTTCTTTCTTCTCTATGTTCAGAGATGTCCGTGATCATGGTCAAGATTACACTGATCCACCTCGAAACGAAAATGATCAGGTGACATGAATTATGAAGACGAAAGTGGAGCGAAGATGAATGGTACTCATGGTGGGTGATTGGGCAGCGGTAATCTATTTTTGCATAGGTTATACAAATCTGGCACCCCCTTCGAAAGGATAATGACGAATACTGGTGGCAGCATATACAGACTGGTGTCGCCGGAGATACCATGTTAGTATTACCTGTTTATCTGTTTTCTGGTTAGTAGGTAAGGATGCTGAATTGTATCTATTCATGATATATGTACATTCCCTACCGTCTGAATGGGATGCCCCATTCCAGTCCTGTACAGAAATGACAACTCACAGCGTATTGAATGTTGTGCAAATTCTTTGTACTTCCATGGGCGGGTGATGTAACATGCGGTGCTTTAGTGTTACTTGTGACTGAATTAGACAAATTAATGGTACGGTCAATTGCTTGTTGCTTATGCTGTTCCAACCTCAAAGTTATGCTTGCAGATTAGTTCTTTGCCGTTGCTTTTAACGTTGTTTCTTGAAATTTAAAACTGTCATGTTGTCCATTCAACTGCCTGTTGCCACTTTGCTGTCAAAGTGCATCATGTGTTGTTGCCCTTTTGTATCTTCGGAAGTTGTAGAAAGTGCGTATACAAGGCTACCACTTTAGCCGCCGTTTCACTGGTTAATGTACGAGATTCCACAAATTAGCCGTTGCATATTCTGTTCCAACTCCCAACTTCTTACAGAGTTGCTTAATGCGACCCTTTTGTTGTGATTGCTCTATTTGACCCTTGTGAACTCTTATTCCGAACCTATTATATTATATTGTATAAATAGAGTAAGTCATTGTAGGGCTTCAAGTCGCTAAAGAGAAGAGGTGCCGCGGAATCTCTCGCTCGATTCCGATGACCACCGTCCTTTAAAACCAAAAACGCCTTCCTTATCGAGCTCCATCACCTTATTATTCCCATTTCGTACCTCATCTCCCTGTGACCACAAGTACGAGCCTCACCGCCCCCGTTTCAAACAATTGCTACTTCTGGCGCCCACCCCAGCAGAACCGAGGCGAGTGGCAGGGACCCCAAAAACCATTTCAAACCTCGCGTCGGCCGCCGAGCCCATTTCAAACCCCAAGCGCACCGAGGAAGCGGCGGTGGTCCCTTTCCTTCCCCCCGCCCCCCTCCAGAGTCCACTCCAAAGCGCACGCGCCCAATCCGATTTCGGCTTCCTTCTCGCCCGCTCCCCACCCCATCTCTTCGGCGGAGAGATCTGGGCGGCGGCGATGCCGCTGGGTGAGGGCGCGGCGGCGGGGGACTTCGCGCTGCCGGACGAGGTCCTGGCGGCGCTGCCGCGGGACCCCTACGAGCAGCTGGATCTGGCGCGGCGCATCACGGCGCTGGCCGTGGCCGGGCGGGTGTCCGGGCTGGAGCGGGAGGCGGGGCGGCTCCGGGCGGAGGCCGCGGAGAAGGACCGCGAGCGCGCGGAGCTCAGGGAGCGCGTGGCCCTGCTCGACACCGCGCTGCAGGAGACCAACGCCAGGCTCCGCGCCGCGCTCGAGGACAATGTGGGTGCCGGGGGGGCGCTCGGGTCGGGTGGCCTGCTGTTTCATTTCGGATTGGTGGGTTCGATTGGCGTCTTAGATTTTTGACTGACTGTGCGGATTGAGTGCAGATTAAGCTCAGCAAGGAGCGGGACTCGCTGGCGCAGACGTCCAAGAAGCTGGCTCGCGACCTGCAGAAGGTGCCCTGATTTGGCCTCTCCCTTCTACATGCATACTGTATGTGTCAGTGTAGTGCTGTGCTGTTGCTGTGTGGCTACTGGCTAGGATTAGAAAATCCCACATTAGGAAACTTATTAAGCAGTGACCTTGTAGCTGTTAAGTAAGGGGGACAATTTATTAGTAGATTCTTAGATCATAATGGAAAACTGGATTGCTATTTCTTACTTCTTAGGCTGCAAGTGGGATTGACATTCGGGGGAAAGATTGAATTGTTCAGATGTTCAATATGATGGCAGCAAATCAAGGATGTTTTATGGGATAGTAGTCGCTGTAAATGACAAGTAAAATGGTAACTAACTTGGTTTAGGCAATTATGCTGATGAAAAATCATTCACCTGATCTGTAGCCATGATTGTTTACTTAGTGCCCCCTACAAAGCTACATTAAGGAGATGCAGTCAATAATCTGAGTGAACAAACATTCTCTTTTTTTTTCTCATTACATCTTCTCCCGTTTTCACATTACACCTAGAGGGGAAAACTTTTCTTAAGTTCTTGAAGGACCAATCCTGACAATATATCAGCTTCCTTGCCTCTCTTTTTGTCCCTAGCCTTTTTATGTGGCGACATTCTGATATACTTGCTTTATTCTCAGCTGGAGTCATTCAAGAGGCATCTGATGCAGTCATTGCGCGATGATAGTTCATCGGTGTGTTCATCTGTTTACCCCGTAGATCATTTTATTCACTTGTGTTTGCTAAATTATGGTAAGGGTTGAGGTTGACCGTGTGTCTGTGTACTGAATCCTTTTCAAGCAGGCACAAGAAACAGTTGACATTACAACATGTGATCAGTCGGTAGCATCAAAAGCGTCGTCATGTGGAGGTTATACGTACTTTATAATCTCACATTTCTATTAACTAGTGAAAATTTCTTCCGTTGATCCCTAACTGTTACTTTTTTTGTAATATTGAAGATGGTGGATCTATCAGTCACCCCACGCCAAATGTATTGAGCGAGTCTTTGGATGTTGGAAGTACAAACCGAGAAGGTCTTGTTAGCTTATCTTTTATTGTTCATCTTGGTAGTCATCAACTCATTATGCTGGCAACATATTTCTCAATCATTTGCATTTTCTTGAAAACTGTTAGGTACAGCGACAAGGCCTCCAATCCAAAAATATGCCCTCTCATCACACATCACTCCTCGCCTTACCCCGGATGCCACACCTAAAATAGTGTCCACCTCAACTTCTCCAAGGCGAATGTCTACCACAGCAACACCAAAATTGATGTCTGGTGCTACCTCACCAACAAGAGCTCGAATCGAAGGGTACATGTCAATGACACCATGGTATCCATCAAGCAAGCAATCCTCTGCAGCTAACTCACCTCCCCGAGGAGGGCGACCCAACCCAGGTTAATTTTATTCTGATGAAATGATGCGGTCTGATACTACAGTGTTATATGAATAGAATAAATATGGTTAATGCTTTGGGTTTTCAGGTCGCACTCCTCGCATTGATGGAAAGGAGTTTTTCCGTCAGGCCAGGTCTGTTGATATCCTGCCATCTTTTCTGTACCCTCAGCAAATAAGATGGATGATATATTGTTGTTAACCAAACTCAGTTACAATTTCTAGGAGCCGTCTATCATATGAACAATTCGGAGCATTCTTGGCCAACATCAAAGAGCTCAATGCCCACAAGCAGTCACGGGAGGTTGGTCAAATGTGCCCATTTGCTTTTTTTTTGAATTGGTCCTGTCATGGCATAATACTCAACTTGTTCATATTTACACCTCAACCAGGAAACTCTGAAGAAAGCTGAAGACATCTTTGGTCCAGACAACAAAGATCTTTACCTCTCGTTCCAAGGCTTGCTAAATCGCAGCATGCCATAGGCTTCATGTTTCCCCTGGTAAGTTATGCTATCCAATTACATGAACTGAAATGGTTTCCTCATCCATGATCTATGTACTGCAAAAGCTAAAATGATCTGCTAATTTATTGTTGGGAATGCAGGGAACGAGGTTGCTGCATTAGCAACTTATTACCATCTAGTTTCAGATTGCAAGGTCCAGTTGCAAGTTTTGGCCCCATAATCGACATTAGGTGGAACGATCAGACCTCTGACCTCTCTGAACAACTGAGTGTGCAACCGGTGTTGCTTCTGTAAGTGGTGTTCTTGCCGAAATTGGATGGCATTTCGTTGCCTAAACTAGGATGCAGTCTCCAGTCTGTCAACTGTCAGGGTGCCTATCCTTGTAAAATTGCGGAACAAACAAACATGAGAGTAATATCTTCATTTCATCCCTAACTTAATCTTCGCCAGCCATCCTTAGCTGCATATTGTTCTGAGCTAGCCAGGAACTTTCGGTTCTGCTCTGGTCGTACTGAAGTGTGGAGTTTTTCTCCAAATTTTTGTTTCACAGCTAACGGAAGTTTGCAGATAAAATTCCCAAAAACACAGACGGGACACCAGGACAAACATAGATACTAAAAGTTATCTGCATTTCCATCGCAGAATTCACCTGTTTAACCAAGCAAATGCTGCGAGCAAGAGAAAGGTTCTTGCAACGCATAGCATGATGCACACCAATATCTGTAACGGTGTAGAAATGTATCTGTAACGGTGCACACCAATATCTGTAACTCATGGAAGGACAGCCAAAAAACAAGACCTGGACATACTACGAAGAAGGCCTCTACGGTCACCTTACTCCTAGTGCCACGCTGTTACAGCGCGCGCACACCATATACCTGATATTATATACCAACAACTACTAACATAAGATCACCATCTGTGACTCAAAAACAGCACCTGATCGATCGCACACTAAATCAGCTGAAATAACCTAGCTCGAACTGACCCAGAATCACCTGACGCAGTAAGTGTCATCTGCCTGCCTCCCAAATCCTAGTAGGACCAGAACTGGGCGTCGTCCATGCCGGGCTGGTCCACGACCATGTCCAGCAGCTCCGGCGTGGCCTTGCAGTGCGCCTCCGGCTCCGCCGTCTTGGGCGAGGACATGGACGACGGCGAGCCGGTGTAGCTGCTGCCCCCTCCGCCTCCGCCGCCGCGCGCCGCCCTGAGGCGGTGCACGATGTAGTCGTTGCTCATCTTGAGCCTCACCATCTCGGCCTGCGCCAGCGCCAGCTGCGCCTGCAGCGCCTCCACCTGCTGCTGCAGCGACGAGATGGCCCCCACGCAGCCGTACACCGGGTCCCGCACGCGCGCGTTCGCCTCGTACACCAGGCTGCTCACCGCGTCCCCTCGGTGCTGCACCGGGATCTCCTGCAGTTTCCATTCCATTCCATGGAAAAGTTTCATTCAGAGCGTCAGTACCGACAGTGCATAGATTACTCACTGATGGACATCACACAAGACAACTTACTGTAGAAATGTAGTAATGTAAAATACAGTTTCACAAAAATGGCCTATATAGATTAAGACCAAGAATAGATGGTCGCAGCAGCTGGTTACTAGAGTTCTTGTTCCGAGAAAGAAAGATGACAGAAAAGAT
The DNA here is from genome assembly GCA_033239725.1 of Echinochloa phyllopogon. Taxonomy (NCBI): domain Eukaryota; kingdom Viridiplantae; phylum Streptophyta; class Magnoliopsida; order Poales; family Poaceae; genus Echinochloa; species Echinochloa phyllopogon. The sequence continues at coordinate 12,767,138 of BTCW01000009.1, forward strand.
CGACGACATGTCTGCGTGTTTGGTGCAGCCGAAAGCTTTTCTTTTTCGAACGCCATGTGGATTCCATGCCCGGCGACGGCGACGGCCGCAGCTAGACCCTGGCCATGCACGGCCGCTGGACTATTTTTCCACTCCCTTTGACCAATAATCAAGAGTATTAAATAAAGTCAGTTTACAAAACTACCTTCACAATATTGGACTATTTCGCGAGACATATCTAATGAGGCCTTTGACCGCACGATTAGAGAATGGTTACTGTAGCATTACCGTAGCAAAACATGGATTAATTAGGCTCATCAGATTCGTCGCGCAAAGTTGCACTCATCCCTAAAAAGATTTTACAAATAGACTTCATTTAATACTTCATGCATGCAAGATTCTCTTTGAAAAATATTTTCCACGGTGGAAAGAAACACGGCCATGGGTCATGGGTGGGGGAAATCTTTGAATTTTAGATACGGTCAGGGGCAGGGACAGATCCCTGTCGATTTCAATAAATTTTGTACCCAACAGGATATCCTTGTCCGTGGGCACATGCTGATGAAAACGCAGCTAAATTTCGATTGGCCGACTCGTCTCCGGGGCGATCAGCGATCTCTTTGGTTGGTTTGGTTTTGTTGGTGCACTGCTCATGATTGGGTCGGGTGTGGAACGTGATGGGCCCCGGGGTGTGCAGTGAGAGTGATAGATTATTTGCCCCATGCCTTGTCGAGCTCATGATGAAGAGAGAGTTCTTGGCACAGTAACTGAAGAACCGTTGTTAACTTCTATTGCTCTCTGTTCATTTGTGCCCAAGGACTGTCCTGTTCATCTTTAGAACATGACTGTACAGGTGTGGAGAAGCTTTAAGAGCAGGAAGATATGAGGGAAAGTGGATCAAGCTTCTGGATCAAGACTGGAGAGTGTATGTAGGTACAGTGCACACTGGAGGTCGCTAAAGCGCGCAGCATGATCCCTAAAAGTGTGGCCAGTAGGTAGGATCGGAGAAGGCTTTGTTAATTAGATATATACTCCAAAGCTTGCTACTTTTGGCAAAGCAGTATACCTGAGACACAGACAGTGTTTGAGCATGACCGTCACACAAGCAACGTTTGATCTATCCAACCTCTACAGCACACATTGACATACTGTTGTCTAGTCGTGTAGACAAACCATGGATAACTAAAGAAATCAGCAGTTCAACACAAGGGGAAAACTTGACCGCACAGGATGTATATTGCTCCCCTTGCCAGAGTAGATCATTGGACACACACAAGAATTCGTGAAGAAAAATTTCCACTTGAGTCCTGGAGCAGAGCATGGAAAGAAGGAGCAGAAGAGTAGCAGAGAGCCATACAGTGGCAGGCATGATCAAGCAAAGTAGTAGACGAGAGTACAGGGGGCACGGAAGCATCACGCCTGGATGAACGTCCATGGCGTGCGTGCAGCAAGCGCGCGTGTTTCGTGTCCATGGCGTGTGCAGAGCAGAGCAGAGTAGCGCGCAACGACGTACCTGGAGCAGCTTGCTGACATTGCTGGCCCCGAACACCTTGTGGACGTTGGCGAACTTGTGCGGCTCCCCGGGCGGGAAGTATGGGGCGAAGACGCACCCGGACGCGCACCGGCGCCGCAGCAGCTTGCACGCCGCGCACGGCGCTGCCGCCGACGATCCGCCTCCCGCGCCTCCTCCCCCCACCGCCCTCCCGCCGCCGGGCACCGCCACCGCCACCGCGTCCCTCATCGCCAACGCCCAGGCCTGCAACGACGAACGGACGGGCCTCTCGATGAAGAGTGGTGGGGACTCGAGTCGACTGGAGTATATGTGGCTGGCTGTTGCCAAATTGGGCGGCTGGGCTCGGTAGGTGCGTAGGCTGCAAGGACGGGGCAGGTTGGTTGGGCCTGTGCCTGGCTGGGGGGCTCTCGACGTCGTCTCGTATTGGAATCGGGAGCCCTTTTTAGTGGAGGCAGGGGGGCAGGCAAAGCAGGGCAGGGCAGACTGCTCAGGGGAGAAAGAAAGGAAAAGGGAGGCGGAGAGGCGTCTGTCGCCTTGGCCTCTCTCCCTCTCCTCTTGGGCTAGAGAGAGAGAAGAGGAGAAGGACAGTGAGCAGTTGAAGGGCAGGACAGACAGAGATCGTGCCGCGGCACGTAGCATCATGGGTGTTCCTCCCAACCGATCGATTTGCGTCGTCGCAGCAGCGCCTGCCCAGTGAGTCTCGCTCGCCGGGGTGCCCTACCTTTGACCGATAGATATGATATGATCCCCCCATTGATGCAATGCAATGGAGCGCGAGGAACACACGGAAAAAGAGACGCAAAGGCAAAGCCACGGCACGCATGCTAATTGCTTGCGGCCGCCACCGTAGGAGAGTATTCGTACTGACTGCCATGCTTGATGCTTGTCGGCCGCGGCTGTCTGCCGGCCGAATCATGCGCGCATGATCCAATGGCATCACTCCCAGGCTGCTGCTGCTGCGTCGATTGATTCCTTGTGCTTTGGTAAAACTACAGACAGATGGAGTAGTACCGTACGTGTGGCCGGGAAGAAGCTAGGTGAAATTGTTGAGGATGGATAATGGAGTTGAGAATAAAAAAAAGTGAATGTAGCAGCGGTGATTGAGATTTGTGGGCTGTTGTGTAACAGAGCGGAGCTGATTGACGCGGATGGAAAAGGACGGATAGGTTAGCCTGTCGGCTGATTAACCAGCCAGAGCAGCAGGATCTGTGTCGTCGATCCTTGCATTGTTTGATTGGTAGGTCTCTGTGGGACGGCGGGCGGTGTCGTCGTGCCGGCGGTGAATGGACGGACGGACACGACGGGGCACCTAGCTCACCGGCCGCCGCCGCCGCAGTGCAGGCGTGCCGGGCCGCCGGCGTCAAACCGAGCCCCTTTTTGTCTGTACCGCCCGCGCCCAGCAGTGCCCCCCCAACGCGACGCGACCGCCGTCATGCCCACTTGATCGATGAGCACCCTTTGCCTTTTTGAGGCACTAATCCTTTTTCTCTCTGTGCTCCCGGGGTACTGCTTCGCCATTCGACGTTGCTTGCTGCTAAAGAAAGCCACGGGCCGGGAGAGCGCGCGCGATAATTGATGAGCTCCCTCCCTCCTTCGAGTGGCCGGCGGAGGCGATTAGGATTTAGGACGGCCGTCGTACGGTGTCTCATCATCGCCTTTTTAACCTCCTCCCAGCAACAGCATGCATGTAGGTAGAATCAGCCTCGCTAGCTTGTTGAATCATTGCCGCGGTAATCAGCGCCTACCAACATCAATTCAGGGCTGGCACGCCATGGATCCGCGCCGCGCCGCTGGTCGTCGGGAACACAAGACACGGATGGACAGGGAGCAGATGGATCGGAACAGTGGCGAGCTACAGTGCCAGGTATGGACCGGCAGCAAAAACCATACTCCATGGCAGGCTAGGGATCTCTGACGCAGCCCAGCCAGCCACCAACCCACACCCACACACACACGCGCGCGCGCCGCTGTGTCGGGCGATCGAGCGCAGGCGAGGCAGTTGCCTACTTGTTGGCTGTTGCTGCGTTGCGCCAGGACGCCCAATCCATCGTATTCGCGGCCGGGAAGGAGAACAAGCACGTACCGGCAGCAGGTAACTGCAGCGAAACGCAGCCGTCAGACTTGCCCGCGTGTTCGTGTAGGCGCAGTGTAGCCATGTACACGGCGACAGTGTTCCGCGGCGCGGCGGAGGCAGACAGCCCAACCGCACGACAGCCCCCTGGTTTCTTGAGGAGTGTCCTCCTTTCGACACCATCATGTCACTGCACAGCTCCGCTCTTCTCCGTCTCCGTCCAGCGCATGGATGGATCCATCCACACAGATCCCTCCGGCAGACAATACCTGCGGCCTGAGGCTGTACGCGCTGTGCGACGTACACGGATCACACACGAGGTGTTCCTGAACCTGACCGTCTGCTAAAACTACAGGTTCATTGCATCAATCATGATGGCTGTTGGCGGTATACATACATGTATACACGCATGTATACTAATTAACCTCCAAGATACTCGACAACTTTGACTTTTATTGTTCACGCTTTAACTAACAAGTATTCTTCTTCAAATAAGATACTAAACTAATTAAAGTGAGAAAGGTACTCGTATTTTGGATTTGTTATGTTATTGCGTATTTTGTTATGACGTGTACGAGTATATTTCTATCTATTTTCATAAATGTTCAAACATTAAACAGTGGAGTCAAAATTATCGACTATAGTTACCGGAGAGCTCGTTCAAGTATATTTCAAAAAAGCTGGTTCAAGTACACAACATTCAGAAAAGGGGAATGAAGGATGAGAAGAATCTGACAAGTGGGTCCAAGGGCAAACATGACATTTCATCCGGTTTCTCTCACCCCTTCAGCCTAAAATTATTATTTTAATCAAGAGAGTGTGTTCCAGCAAATTGACACAAAACTGGAGTGTCCGCGAGCATATAGCGTGGTCAACGGTGTGTCTCAGCAAATAGGCTTCACTTTGCATGTACTGTAGCAAATTTTCCTAAATAAAAGAACTATAGTACTTAGTGTTGCTGACCAAGCCATGGAGTCTAATCCAATCATCACATTTGGGGCACATGAGAGTTGCTGTCAGCGAGCGGTGGCCACGGAGTAAGTACTAGCAAAACTCTACTAGACAAAGACTAGCTCCTAGGCATGGAGTAGCCGGCCGCAGCATAGGAGACACGGCATTAATGAGCTACACCCATGGACTGCTGCCCAACAGAGCCCCTCAACCTTTGATCCATCTCCTTCCCCGGTACAGACAAATCAGTGATACTCTCCGGGTACCTGCCCCTGATAGTCTGATACACCGGTGTCAAAACTCTGTCGAACGTAACGTGATGCTGCTTTTCCTTTAGAGAGGACCACATGATATTGCTGTGCATGCAAATTCAAAGTGTGTTCAGCCTTGTTTACTGACACATGAAAAGGAAGACAAATGCTGGGCAGGTCTGCGGTCTGCGCCCTTCCAGTTGATTCGCATTGGCGTGCTTTTGTCAGGGTTGGTTGGGTGCAAGTGCAACCATCTGACTCAGGACATTCATTTTGCCAGCGATGTTTATCGGATTATGAAGCAGAAAAATGAATAGAGTCCTTTTGCTCGGAATAGCAGAAACATAGTCACAAGGCCATATATAGAGGCAGTTGATCGAACTGAAGACGTTGATGGAGATGCACTGCTGAATCTATTGCAGAGAGCAAGGTTATTATCCTCAGATCCAGGCAGGAAAGAAATTATGCTCACGGAACTGAAACGCACACTGCCCAGCGGCTTTACCTGGGGTGTGTTTAGTTCCGAAAAGTGAAAGAGAAAGTTTGGCGAAAACGTTATATCGGACACTGTAGCGCACTGTAGCACTTTTCGTTTATTTGTGGTAAACATTATCCTATCATGACCTAACTAGGTTCAAAAGATTCGTCTCGTCGTGTACATCAAAATCATGCAACTAGTTTTTTTATTTACCCACGTTTAGTGCTCCATACATAAGGAGAAAGATTTGATGCGATTTGATGTGATAGGTGAATAGTGAAGTTTGGAGAGAGAATTTTGAGAATTTTATAGGAACTAAACACAGCCCTGGAATGGAAGACTTGATGACCAAACAGCTCGGCCGATGATCCGCAAGCTTGATGCTTCCCATGCATATTGAACAAGTAACAGTGTAGCACGGTCAGCGTGGGCCGTGCGAAGCGTTCGTGGAATTAGGGCGGGACAAAATGCTCGAAGCTTGTTAGCTCGCTCGGATCGCAGCCGGCTCGGCTCGGGGCATATTTCTAAAGAGCCGAGTAAGAGTTTTTGCTCGTTAGTATAACGAGCGAGTTCGAGGTGGCTCGCGAGCCAAACGAGCTAGAAGACCTAATATACTAATGAGTAAATTATTAATTAATAATAATATATGTATACTATATATGTAGTTTTAGATGATGTTATGGTTATATTTTATTATTATAGTATGACATAGTAGATTATGAAAGTATTAAGACCATATAAATATTATAATTTTTTATATTATATATATTATTGGGGTAATTTTAAATTTAACTCTAGCTCGCGAGCTTAACGAGCCAGCTCGTAAGCTTAATGAGCCGAGCCGAGCCAAGATTTTTGCTCGTTTCCTTAACGAGCCGAGCCGAGCTGGCTCGTTTAGCTAACGAGCCGAGCCAAAACGAGCTGAGCTGGCTCGACATCCACCCCACGTGGAATTGAAACAGTGAGAGCACTGCTGCACGTAGCAGAGGGAGACTGTGCGTGCGTGCATGCATGCATGCATCTTCCACTGGTTACTGGTAGTCTGGTACATTAATTACACATCCGGTCGTCCTCTTGTGTTGCTTACTCGTACTCGGCCCCACTAATAATCACGCCCTCTTTTCGGGACCAACTGCTTGTTTTCTCACTCGTGAATAAGTATATGCGGCACAAGCAGGTAGTAGCATTAACACAATCTAACGACACCGTGTCCTGCCATGCCGTGCCGTTTGTCCCGTACTGCCATCCTAGACGCAGCAGGCCAGACATAAATCACCATGCCTGCGACTCTACACCGCCAGGCCCGGTAGCGCGAGCCTGTTACTCCAGCCATGATCCGGAGGGTAAAAGGAGTGGGTGCGGGATGGGTTTGCAAGCTCGAGCCCTGGGCTCAAAGGAGAGGCCGGCCCAATTTTTGACCCTCATTGCTTTCTCAGCGCCGGCTGGAGATGAGATGAGGGCTGTGTGGGTGTGTGGCGCCGCCCAATGAGGGCCCAATTCGCGGCTGGAAAGTATGTGATGGGTGGGTTGGCCATTGGCCCGGAGGCGACGCGAATAGGCGGAGGGCCCAGCTTCCTCCCGAGAGGGGGTGAGGAGGCTTACCGGAGGGACTTGCGGGTAACCTGTGCATGCTTCTGGTGCAGCCCACGATCATCTTCTCCGGGTTTCCATGCGGCCGGAAGGCTCGAGCCCCGTATGGAAGCCTCTGGCTCGCTCGTATAACACCCGCACCCACTCTTTTTTTTATCCTTTGCCTGTGTGAAAGTTTTTTTTTATCCTTTGCCTGTGTGAAAGTTTTTTAGATTTATTTAAATCTTAATGTAGCTATTATTTTAGGAGTAATAGTGGCAGGTGACCTTCCGATATCAAAAGTGCTCATAAGACATGGTTCATAGGGGTGAACATGTATAGAAGATGACTTAAAGAAAACATGAATTAGTGAGATCATGCCCAAACTAAGCTCCGAAATACAAGCATTGTTTGTACATTGCATATTCCGATTAGCTAAATTCTTTAGCTAGTTTGGAAGAAAGCTAGATACACGTGCGACACTCTAAGGAGGTCCTTTTTGCACAAGAATATGCTAATATAAGTTTGCCTCCAGTCTAGCAAAACAAAAGACAACAAAAAAAATCTACTAATCTTGGATTTCTTACCAAAATCTTGCGACTTCCAATCTCCTACCTCGAACCAAGTGAAGATAGCTTATCAAAGTCAGATTATCCGAGAACTCGATGAATCTATATAACCTATATAGATGATCCCCACTAAAAACCTTCTCTTAACATGCAAGTTGTCCACGTCACCATCCACTAGAGCCGATGATCCTCACTAAAGACTTCTCTCAACATGCAAATTGTCCACGTCGCCATCTATTAGGGCCATCAGTTTATGTCTTTCATCGATTTTCTATGACTAATAGCATCTGTACATGCAAATTATTAGTCTTACAAGTACAACAGTAGAAATACATGGATGATCAATTATTTTAGAGTCGTCCTCTCCTGATAAGATAAATATATTTTTCAGTTTGCAAAAGAATGTTGTCATGCAATCACCTTAGTGTTTATACTTTTAAATTTCGCCTTAAAATTATGTATAATGCAACAATTATGTTGATGTTTCTATTTTAAAATTTTATCTTAAAATTTTGTTTAAAAAATTTCACCTAGTTAATGAGATTTGAGCCGTCGACTTTTGACTGAAAACAAGACAGAAAAAGAAGACAAGAAAATAGCCGGTATCAGAATTTCCCTATCCAAAAATTCTTCATGGTGCGCTCGCTAAAAACACGACTCATCGTTTTTACCTCTTAGCCCAACTGTTTCTAATTGCCTTTCACGATTTCACCTCGCGTTAATTTGTGCGGTCCAACCAGGTAGTTCCCGTACCGGCCGGCCAGCAAGCCAACAAAACGTGCCGTTTAGTCCCGTACTGCCATCCCATACATACACGCCAAGTCACCATAGAAAACAATTCCCGCGACATTTCGACCGCCGGGCCTGGTAGCGCAAGCCTGTGACTCCAGCCATCGTTGGGAGGGCAGAAGAGTTTGTGCGGGCTTGGGTCTGCGAGCTCGAGCCTGGGCTCACAGCCGGCCCCATTGAAGGCCCGATCCGCTCCACAGCAGTGGGATGGAGTTTGGCCTGTGGGACCGGCGTGGCTCGGCGTTGCCCGAACTGGGCAAGGGTTAACAAAAACACCACAAGGTGGAACCCTAGATTAATTCTCCGGGTTTACCATACAAGGGGGGAGTTTGCCCCCCGTTTATGGGCGCTCTGGTTCGCTCGTTAAACCCCATCTCGCACAAACTCTTTTTTTTTTGCTGATCATCCAGAAGTCGAGTTATATTTACTTAGGATAAATAAGCTGAACCGAACTATGCTTGACAATGGAGAAGGCCTGTCTGCTGAGACCTTAGTGATATGCCCCTATGGTGCATGGCATTAGCATGTCCTTGCAAAGAGAAAAAAAAAGCATGGTATTAGTAGCCGCAGCAATGTTGCTGAGGAAAATTGCATTTTGCGGATAGAATTTGCGGTGCTCATTGTTCAGAATGTGTTTTGCGTTGTCGTTAACCTTTGAAGTGCTTGATTCGGGCGTGGAGTTTCATGTGCAGTTTTATAAAACGTGCTGCCTGCTGTTATTGGGCACAGAGAGAGCATTTAATTTTCAGGGTCATGAGTCAGCACACCCCGAAAGTAGTGTGTGTGTGTGTGAGCATGCTGGTCTTCTTCCGTGCCACCAGCTTTGATCCTTCTTAGCCTTTTTGTGAAGGAAACTGTCCTGTTTGGTGTATATATGCGTCACCCCTAGTAGGAGCTCATTGCTTATCTATTTGCACTCAGTTGTAACTCGTCTGATATGGATTTGGAGATGTGAAATTCTTAGCTAATGCAATTCGTGAAGCAACACAACTGAAGCAATGTCTTTCAGTTCTCATGTACAGAGGAGCACAGTGAGTCAGTGCCGGCTGTTGAGGCAAAGCTTGGCCCAACTATTTTTTTTAATAAAGACAGGAGCGTTGCCGATTCATTTAAAAAGAAGAAGTAATTGTACATCACATGCCGAAGCGAACGTCACCACACACAAACAACACACGCGAACAACGCACACTACAAGACACTACACCGCCACATCCTGGGAGAAAGCCAAAAGTAAGCCACCACAACCCGTACCATCGTCACCAACGATGTGCCATGTCCAAAGCCGTAACCTGCTGCAAGCACAAGTGGTCACTGAACTCCTCCTCCATGGGCTATCACCATCAAGCCGCAAAACACACGGCTATCGATCCCCCAACTATGCATTGCCTTGAGAAACTCTCCTTCCGCTCGGTCGCCCCCGCTCGGGCGATACGGGCGGCAACGCCCGCGTCCGCCGAGCCACCCCCTCCCTCCCCTCCCCTACCACCGCCGGAGAGGCCTGCCGGAAGCCCGTGCGGACCTCCAGGACGGCGGCGGCAGGGCCTCTTCGGCCGGCAGCGTTGTTTCCGGGGCAGCGGAGCAGCGTGCTGCGGCCCCGCCGGCCATGGCGGCGGCAGCGGCGCGGCGGTCGAGCGTGTGGGGTGGGGCGGCGCGGCTCGAGGCGGCCGCGGGACGGCCATGGCGAGAGTGCCGACGGTGAGTGCTCTAGTTGATGAGGACATCACAACTATGGATACACACAACAATCCTCCTTTGATCTTTCAAGGTCCAATAACTAGAGCTCGCGCACGACAATTGAATTTAGAGGTGAGCTCGTTCCTAAGTATGTATTTACGTGATTATGAGAATAGATTGCTACCTAATGGGTATATTGTAATTAGGAACCATGGAGAGGACCGGAGGTAGTTGGAGAAAGCCTACAAGGGGGAAAGGACCAGCAAGGGCGTGCAAGACAAGATGGAGGCCCAAATCAAGTCGACTTCGAGTCCACCTCGGAGTCCAGAAGCAGTCAGCGCTAAAACGGACGCCCAGGTCGTATACGGGCTCGGATTTGGACGTTCTTTATATGCTTGGAAAGCTAAGAAGATAACCTTTCTAATAGCGCCAGTCTCGTGTCAAAATGCGTCCGGAGTCATCGGGAATTGATGAAACAATTTGACATCCAGAATCTGTCCCGGTGCCGCGTCACCGTCTTTTGGCTTTTGGGCCATGTATCGTGTGGAAGCCCATTAGGGGCGCGACTAGGGGTCTTTCCGTGACTCCTGTGTCTATATTAGCTAGCCTCCGCTTACCATTAGGGTTTGGGGTTTTGCTTAGATTATTCTGTCAAGAACAGTTTCGCCGCTCCGTCGGTTTGTGAGACCCCAACTTGTGAGCTTAATCATTCATTCTGCAATTGTGCTGCATTCTTTCTCGTTCTTGCTTGTGTTCTTCGATTCGCAGGCAAGGATTAGCCTTCTTGGAGAGGTCAACCGTGCAACACCGGTTGATAACCTGAGGGGACGTGGTGCTGCGATTGCGGGGTTCGGAACGTGTTGTTCGGAAGCCGGATCGATTTGTGTTTCATCTCCGCCAAATCGATAGTTATCAGGACCTTTCGGAAGATCGGGAACCCTAGTCTACATCACTGGTGATGGTCGTGAGGGCTGCGTGAAGCGACGACGGAGGAAAGCGGCTGCAGCGGGGCTCGTGGGTTTGCGGCGGAGGCGTCACTCGGATGGGGTCGTCGTGGCAGTGGTGCCGATGTGCTGCACCGTGCGAGTGCAGTGAGGATTGGATGCTCTGGGCGAAAGCCCTCGCTAGGCTTTTGCTGGCACATGACGACGACGTCCTTGGACGTCGCTTTCCCTCTTGGAGGCGCCATTGTAGAGCTACAATTCTGCTGCACGAGATCTCTGGGTGAAAACCCGGTCCAGCTTCTGGGCGAGCGATGGTGGCGTCATTGGTGTCATACCCTCCTTGGAGGCGTCGTCTCGATAGATCCCGTGGGGTTGGTTACATTCGGTCCACTGTCCATGGCGGCCCCGACTGTGGTGAAAATCCCGCCGTGAGGCATACACATGGGTGTTGGCACTCCTTACGACCTACAGATAAATCCGCAAGCGGACGGATACCGATGTAGCTTTCACCCGGGAGTATTCCAAGGTATCGATTTCCACGGGGAACGAGAAGTGTACTAATCCTAAACTAAGTTGTCCTAGGTAGATGGAGTGGATGAATGAAATGGATGAGGTGGATGACGACAACAAGGAGAGAAGAGAAGAGGTAGGAGGGTAGAGAGGGTACAGGTCTGGTAAGGGTATTCTACCGATTGACTGAGCAGAGCAGAAGATACAGATAGATACTTGCTTCGGGACTACAGAGCCTCCGACACACAGAAAGGGATGAGAAGGGGTGCCGGTTACCCTGAACCTTGGGTCCTAGGACACCGGAACTAACGTGATGGACTACGAAGACCGAAAGGGCTGTCACCACCTTACGGCTACCACCTCAGTTGCGACGGGCAGAAACTAAGGTTACTGGCAAGTCTAGGAACCACTCCTACACTAGTCAATAACTACTTATCTCCTATAGCAAGATAAGCACCCAAGCTAAGCAACCGGTATACAGTTATACCAATCAACTAAGCATTGAACGAAGAACGAGACAAGTATATAAATGTAAGAACTGAATGCTCAATTAATCAGAGAGAGATACAAGAGTTACCAGACATGACCCGGATGTCACTCGAAGCAGAGCCGCATCCGTAGAGGTACAGCGGGAAGAGGGGCCGACACTCCGGCTCCTCTCCGGGACGCTCACCTCTCCTCTCTCCCTATTTCTACTGAGTGGCAGAACCTAGCGACGCCTACTCTTCTTCTCTTGTGTTGTGTTTGATACAAGGTGTATGCCACTGCTTATATAGGTGTCCTAAGGCGGTTTGGAGTGGAGTAACTGCCAAGGGATCCAGGGGATATTCCCTGTTGATTCGGGCGAAGAGACCGGGTTCGGCCGAACAGGTCGGTTCGGCCGAACCCCTGGATCCACCGCCTTGGCTCTGGACGGCATGGATGCACTCCTGGAGGCGGTTGGTGCATTGGGGGCGGTTCGGCCGAACTGGGCTTTCAGCCCAGAACGCCCCCCGTGCACCGCCTCTTGCTCCTGGACCCCTTGGGCTGGCCTCTGGTGCTTGGGTTTGAGTTGATTCGGCCCAGGATGACGTGTTGGTGCTCCGGGATGTGTTGGCGGTCGTCCACGTGTCGTGTGTTGTCGTTTGGTTGACGTGGACGGCTCCCGCTGGCCTGTACGGCTAAGGGGGGTAACCGGCCGAACGTGTCGTTCGGCCGAATTGGTCATTTCCGACCCCTATAGCACGTATTTCGCAATGTTGTACCTGCACAAGCGACACTCACCAAAACTCGTGGAACTCCATTAGAAATAAAACCTAAGTACATGGAATGTTGCATAGTCTCTCATTTATTCCCGCGTATTGGTGGTCGAATTTGGGTTGTAACGACCGCCAACAAGCTCCCCCAAGCTTGGCTCTTTGCTCGTCCTCGAGCAAAGATAAAACTTAGGCTCGGTGGATCAGGAGTTGCTACAATGTCATTTTTCTTGCAGGTAACTTCATAAACAACTAGTACTCAAACAAATACTTGAATCACTAGCAAGGTATTAATTCACCATTTTACCTATGGGGCTTATAGCAATCTCCTTATCTTGGGCGGTTGAAAGAATGAACAGTTTAACTTAGTTTTATTCCACCCTACTCTGTTCAGGATCCTATCTCGGAGTTTTCACCCTTTTGTGAAAAGATAAATTGTTCCTCATTGGCTCACTCAATCGCTCAAGTGTATTTGAATCCTCACCAAAGGCTTTGCCTTCTTTTCATCCTAACATCTAATTTGGCTTTTGTGTGGCTCAGGGACAAAGAATGAAGGCATACAAGCATCTTATATTTTGCTAAGTCAAAGACCGGATCTCCGAGGAAACAAATCATACCTTAAGATCGAGAAGTGCAAGTGTGTGGGATATATGGAGTGGAATATGGTGGGATGGAATATGGTGGAATGGAATATGGTGGAGCTCCTTGGGATGAATCTCCCTCTCCTTGATTTATTTTCGAGGACATGAGCTATCTTTTATTCTCATATTTTTGCCATTCCACTTGACATGCTTTTCTCTTTTTTTTTCTCTTTCTTTTTGCTATGCTTTTCTTTTTCTTTTTATTTTTGCCATGCTTCTTTAGCATGCTTTTCTTTTTGCATAGCCCATGTCTCTATCAAGAATATTTGGAGAGGGAAATCATAGAACATGAAGCATTTTATTTTTGTGGATGGATGATGGAAAATGTTTGCTAACTCCCAGTGTAGGAATTGCAAGTGAGAGGTGGTGTGTGTACGTGGATCTCGATCTCTAAGAATATGAAAGCTTCACTCAAAGGTCACAACAATTTGACAAAGCTCACTAAGATAACAAGCAGAATATGAGTAGAAAGTTTGAAACTAATCCTATCATATGGCTCTGGTAGGAATGTTTGACCAATGAGGAACTTTGTTTTGAAAACATAAACATCCAAGATTTGCACCATACTAAGAATAGAAATAGAGTTCAACCAAAGTCTCACTATATCAATCCCCACAACAACCTAGACTTGGAATAAAGCATGTGCTCCCACAAGGTTTTCAGGTTCATTTTTACTCATGCCAAATAACTCAAGCATAGTCAAGCAACTAGTTGCAACAAAGTACTGGCAAAATTAATGACAGAGCAACCATTCATCATTTCCAAAGTGAGAGGCATATGATTCATTCCATGCATGGTTGAGAGTTAATTTTATTCAAGGGAAGTATTTTCAATTGAATGACCAAAGTGCTGAGTAATTTGGAACGTACCTGATGGGGGTGCTCCCCCAAGCTTGGACTCTTCACTGGTAGGGATTCAACCTTGAAAGGTACTGAGTCAGCTGGTTGGCCTGCTCGTTCTCGTCCTGTTCCTCCACTGTGTCATGCCTGTACTCATGTATCTTTTCGTTAAACAGGGCAATCTCCGGTTGGTTCAAATGCACCAATCGGAGCGACAATTTTATTCTTTTTGCATTCAACTCTTATTTTATTTATTCATCAAGCTAAGGTTGTAAACAAAATGTTTGGAAGGGAAATAATTAGAGCACCTCCTAAACAATTATTTGAGCAAAAGGGAAATTGAATTGGGAAATAAATTGAAACTAATGGTGCTCTACAGGATACAACCACATGACATCTGCTCTATAGATGGATCATAAAGGTCTAGATGTTACGTGGCTTTGGCGAGCCTCTTTGATTTGGCTGTGAATGCTTGGTACAGGGCATTGTTCTTATCCATCTGCGAAGGCTCGCCTTCAGTGACCTTCTCATCCTGGTTGCTCAACTTCTGGCATGTTTGTGCCAGTTCTTTTTCAGGCTCTTCAACCATGGGTTTCTCTTCTCCCTCCTCCATGGCTTTCTTCGTTGGTGGACTTGTCATACTCATGGAGAGGGAACCCTTAGGTGAGGAAAGGTCTTTGGACAAGGATTGGGTGGTCATGGCGGCTGGGAAATGTGAACACTTGGTCGTGTTCGGGAAAGTGATGGAGGATGGTTTCTGACTTGAGATCGACAAGCAGCTTTCCCAACATTTTCCTAGCGACTTCGAGACAAGATGTGATAGAGATAGGATCAAGGGTCCAAAAGGACGCTCAAGGGGCAAAAGAGGGGTCCTTCGGTCGAACCAACATGGTTTGGCCGAATTGTCCTAATTTGCCCAAACTAGAGTGGTCTAGTTTGCCCAAAGTGCTTCAGTGAGTCTATCTCTCTAGTGCCTACCCATCTCATTGACGGTCTTTACAGAGTGTTCTTGATCTTCAGCTTGACCACTAGCTTGGGGGTGTTAAGGTGTGGCTATAAAATGCGGCTCCCCCAAGCTTAGATATTTCCGGGAGTCAATGAGATGGGAGCCCCTATGACTAGCCCAGGGACGCCAAAGCGAGGAAAGATGTTTTCATGGGTCATTTGCTCGGCATGCCTAGTGGCTGCGAATCGATAGGGCTTGGCTTCTACCCAGCTAGAGACGCTATCTACGGCTACCAGAATAAACTCGTAGTTCTCTGAGTTAGGGAAAGGACCCATGGGGTCTATTCCCCTTACATCAAAGATTTCTACTGAATATTACTGGTGAGTGGCTTCGCGTCTCTTTCCCGTGTTTCTGGCAGTGTGGGCATCACTTGCTAAGTTTCTTAGCTTCTCCATATTGTCAGACCTTTATTCTGAACACTCCATAATGTCCTTCAGAAGGTGCTCCATGATATCTCTCCCAGGTTTTATGTGCCTCAGGTGCAGGCATGCATCGTCTGAGTCCATTTTGTATCCAGAAGAGATACGGATCGTCCCATTGGTGAAGTCTGCTCTCATAAACCAATCTTTTCCTATTTTCACCTGATGGGACGTACCCTTGCACCATGAAGTCAACTATGGTGGCGTACCACGGCTCTAGTGTTGTGATCTCTAGGAGCATGTGTCTTGGTTTCGCATCCTTGTTGGTCAAAAGGTACTTCAAAGCAGCATGGTCTGAATAGACTATGACCTTTGCCCCAACTAGGTAGGACCGGAATTTGTCTATAACAAACACAACTGCTAAGAGTTCCTTTCCCGTGGTTGCATAGTTGAGCTGGGGCCAGTGAGCATAATGCTTCTTGTCCTTGGTTTGGCCCACAATAGCTCCAACAGCATAATTGCTCGCATCACACATGATTTCTAATGGGATGCTCTAGTCGTGAGACTGGATGATGGGAGCGAAGCTGAGTGCTTTCTTAAGGGTTTGAAAGGAAGCATAGCACACTTGATTAGAGACGAGACGGGTTTCCTTGGCTAGGAGATTGGTCAATGACCGGGCTATTAGAGAGAAATTTTCGATGAAACACCTATAAAGCCCGGTGTGGCCAAAGGAACTACGAATCCCTTTTACTCGTAGGAGGTGTAGGCATAGGGTCGTGTCAGGGGGTATGACAAGGGAAGATGATGTTTTCTGGCTTCAAATCTAGTCTTTCCCCGATCAAAGACGAATCTCCGTGACACTTTCCTAGCGACCCCAAGGTAAGATGAGATAGGGATATGATGAGTATGGAGGTTAGGAGTAATCCCTTTGAAGTCTTGGATTGAGTGTCCAAAGACTGACCGATCTTCCTCCAGGACCGTGAAAGTCTGTTGGGTTTCAATGTCAGAGAGCTGGTCACTGATGGTCACTGGAGTGTGTTCATCCTTAAAGAGGGAAGCACACTTCAATCCAGAGGGAAGAGGCTTAGGCTCGATTGGAGGATGAATGTCTTCTTCCTCCATAAGGAATTTGGCATCTTCTTCTAGGAAAGGTTGCTCTAAGTCTATCAAGGATGTTGACATGACCTCCTCTTTAGGATCAGGATCGGGCTCCGCCTCTATAGGTGTGTTCAAGGAATAAGAATACGAGACTGGAACAAGTTCTTCTCCGATCCTAAGCTCTACTAGTTGATATGGTGATTTCTCTAGGATTTTCATGATTGGCCTACCAATAAACATGGAATGTGTGGAATCGTTGGGTAGGTCAAAGATATGGAAATCTAAGAAAAGTTCAGGGTCATTAATCTTAACGGGTATGACCCGCAAGATCCCTAAACAGTCGAGGATCCTTCCCGATGTGAACCTTAGATGTTTTTGAGATGATGACCATGGTTCATCGGGGAGTTGGGCTCGCACCAAGGAGCTAGAGATTATGTTGATTCCGAGGCTCGGGTCATACCCGATTTCTTTGTCCATGCCCATAACTTCACAAAAGATTGTTCGGATTCTCTTGGGCATTTTAACTACCTCGATCGAGGCTTCCGCCTCGTCTAGCCATTCCCGACTCTTGATGGCAGAGAGACGGCCTAAGTACCCTCTCTGATATTCTAGTGCTTCCTTGTCGGGTGGTGGATCCTTTTGCTCTACACATTGTTCCAATGAGAAACTTGTTGCACTCCCTACGTTATCGAATAGATCGTCATCAAAATCGTAGGGAGTGATGTAGAGTGGATGATAATAATCCAGGCTAGAATATGGTTGCGGTTCGAAATGAGCATCGGGTTCTGATGGAATGGAAGAGCTAATTGGTTTGGATTGGGACTGTACTGGCTCTTTAGGTTTAGGCTGCTTCTCTTCTTCATCGGGGAGTTCGTCATAGACTCCAATGTAGGGAGTGTCGTCCAGGATACGCTCCAGGACTATCCTCGCTTCACTGGGAGTCAAATGAAAAAACGACCCTTTTGAAGCAGAGTCCAAGAAAGTGGTGGCTACGGGACAGAGGCCAAGGCTGAAATGTTGGAGAATGATAGGTTCAGATAGGCCTAGGTCTGGACCGGATGCCAAGATTTGCTTGAAACGAGCCCAGGCAACTCCTAACGACTCTCCCTCTAATTGCTTAAAGGTAAGAACTTCGATTCGGAGGCTGGCTACCTTAGAAATTGGGAAGAAATTTAGGCAGAATTTCTCTCTGAGAGTTTCCCAACTCCCTTCCATAGTACCGACAGCCAGAGAGTACCATTTCTTCGCTCCTCCCGTTAATGAGAACGGGAATAGCTTCCATTTGAGTGTCTCTTGTGTCATGCCCGCAATGGTCAGGCACGAGCAGAGTTGCTCAAACTCG
Organism: Echinochloa phyllopogon; assembly: GCA_033239725.1. Taxonomy (NCBI): domain Eukaryota; kingdom Viridiplantae; phylum Streptophyta; class Magnoliopsida; order Poales; family Poaceae; genus Echinochloa; species Echinochloa phyllopogon. The sequence continues at coordinate 12,784,956 of BTCW01000009.1, forward strand.
CGCAAATGCGCGTATGGACTCTCGGCCTTCGTTCCTGAGAACGATTGCTCACGAACCATGGCTATGAAGCCGGGACGTAGCTCATAGCCGGGTGTGGATATGGGATGTGATGATGGTGGTGGCTCCAAACAAGCGCCATTTGGAGCCGAGTGTTGGCGTAAGGTAAGAGTGGTATCCATATGGATGGTGGATGGTGGTGGGATACACGGACAACTTGGGTTCGGAATCAGAACAGCTACCGTTCCCCGGCAACGGCGCCAGAAAGCTTGTTGGCACTCCTTACGGCCTACAGATAAATCCGCAAGCAGACGGATACCGATGTAGCTTTCACCCGGGAGTATTCCAAGGTATCGATTTCCACGGGGAACGAGAAGTGTACTAATCCTAAACTAAGTTGTCCTAGGTAGATGGAGTGGATGAATGAAATGGATGAGGTGGATGACGACAACAAGGAGAGAAGAGAAGAGGTAGGAGGGTAGAGAGGGTACAGGTCTGGTAAGGGTATTCTACCGATTGACTGAGCAGAGCAGAAGATACAGATAGATACTTGCTTCGGGACTACAGAGCCTCCGACACACAGAAAGGGATGAGAAGGGGTGCCGGTTACCCTGAACCTTGGGTCCTAGGACACCGGAACTAACGTGATGGACTACGAAGACCGAAAGGGCTGTCACCACCTTACGGCTACCACCTCAGTTGCGACGGGCAGAAACTAAGGTTACTGGCAAGTCTAGGAACCACTCCTACACTAGTCAATAACTACTTATCTCCTATAGCAAGATAAGCACCCAAGCTAAGCAACCGGTATACAGTTATACCAATCAACTAAGCATTGAACGAAGAACGAGACAAGTATATAAATGTAAGAACTGAATGCTCAATTAATCAGAGAGAGATACAAGAGTTACCAGACATGACCCGGATGTCACTCGAAGCAGAGCCGCATCCGTAGAGGTACAGCGGGAAGAGGGGCCGACACTCCGGCTCCTCTCCGGGACGCTCACCTCTCCTCTCTCCCTATTTCTACTGAGTGGCAGAACCTAGCGACGCCTACTCTTCTTCTTCTCTTGTGTTGTGTTTGATACAAGGTGTATGCCACTGCTTATATAGGTGTCCTAAGGCGGTTTGGAGTGGAGTAACCGCCAAGGGATCTAGGGGATATTCCTTGTTGATTCGAGCGAAGAGACCGGGTTCTTTCCGGTGGAACGTGTCGTTCGGCCGAATTGGTCATTTCCGACCCCTATAGCACGTATTTCGCAATGTTGTACCTGCACAAGCGACACTCACCAAAACTCGTGGAACTCCATTAGAAATAAAACCTAAGTATATGGAATGTTGCATAGTCTCTCATTTATTCCCGCGTATTGGTGGTCGAATTTGGGTTGTAACGACCGCCAACAATGGGTGTTGGTGGTGATGTCAAACTACGGCGACGGTCTGGCTTCTTGTGAGTTCCTTGGAGGCGGGGCAGCCATGCTCGCTATCTCGACAGCAACACAAGGAACGAGTCTGGAGCATGGAGGTGTGGCGGATGTGACGAAGCCCCCGCGCACGAGAGAGCTGAGAGAGGCGTCCAACAACGGATGAGACGTGGCCCCCGCGCGTTGTTTTTGCTCGGAGTCGGTGTTTTTCATCTCGTCGGATAGGTCCTGCTTTGTTGCAACGTTCATGAAGGTGTCTGCCTCCTTTGTTTTCTCTATCGGCGCCGGACCACATCGGAGTTTCGATGACTACATGAGTGCGGTATATGGGTGGGAGCTGTAGTTTGGTTTTCTCCGCCGTAGGAATGCGGCCGTGTTGTGAGTGGTACCTCACGTTGATGTCCCAATCCAACCGGACGAGTATAGTTGTTTTTTATTTTTTTTCTGTTTTTCTGCCTATGACCTTCAGGATCGTAGACTTATATTTTTCTGCTATATCAATGAAACACGTAATGTCTCGTGCGGTTCATTAAAAAAACTATGTACTGCCTTTCATTGCCTTCCTCACCTCGTTAACTTGTGCGGCCCAAGCAGTTAACAACAGAACCAGAACCCAAACTACTAGTCTACTACCTCCCCGGTCATCAAACCGACACGCAGTCACGCACGACACCACCGTCCTGTTTCTTCCATCCATAAAAAAAAAGAAGAAAAAACACCGTGCAGGGTGCCGTTTAGTCCCGTACTGCCACCCCAGGCGCGCCAAAGCCAGCATGAAAACCCATTCCCTCGACGTTTGGATCGCCGGGCCTGGTAGCGCAAGCCTGCGACTCCAGCTACCATCTGGAGGGCAAAGAGTTGGTGCAGGGCTGGTCCTTGCGAGCTCGAGCCTGGGCAGAGCCGGCCCTTGGGAGGAAGGCCCCGATCCGCTTCCGCAGCCGTGTGAGATTGGAGCCGCTGATTCGTTGGGAGGCTGCGAGCAAGCCGCATGTGTATCGGGTGAGGGCCGGCCTGGCTCGGAGGCGCGTCCGGTGTGGCGCGAGGGGCCAGAGCTTTCTCCCCGGATGGGATGGGAATGAATTGGGGTTTGAGAGCTCTGTAACACACCGGGCTCTTTCCGGTGGAAACCCTCCAAGTATTTCTCCGGGTTACCTGGTTCGCTCGTATCACCCACCCTCGCACCACCTCTTTTTTTCCCCCCACCAAAAGCTATTGTCCAACGCTGCGTGGCGAGGGGGAGCTTTGTTTATTACTGGAGGGGCTTGCGCTTGCAGGCTTCTGGTGCAGCCATGGTTTGATTATCTCCTGGTCTGCATAGGGGAGGGTAGAGCTTATTGCTCTCTGCTCGCAGCTCGCTCGTAATAGCCCCTCGCATCATCTCTTTTACCCCCCTCGTATAGCTCATTTATACGAAGCATATGTAGCAGTGGCTGCGATTTTACTCAAAGCTCTAGACCTAATCACAAGTTGGATTTATAATCACTGTGTCCAAACACCTTTACTACTAATCACAAGACCAGTCTGGTAACAGTGTGACGCTTGAAGCTAGCTTCAAGGTAAACATACTGCATACTCAAATCCCCTGACAATCCAGAGAAATACAGGTGGTAGTAATACTCGAGCTTCAACGCTCGAAAAACCCTTTGGCAACAAAATCGGCAGCTACCACCATGTTCCCCCCGGCCGGCTTAATTCCTGCCTCGACCTCGCCTAGGAGGCACAGTAGTCCAACCATCTGCATCGGGGACGACGGGGTTGGAGGGCCTTGTTCTGTCCACCACCATCTCCTCTGGGGCAGCAGCAGCAGCTTCATCATCCATCATTGATGCGTCATCGTCATCATCTGAGCTATTACTGTCGTCATCGTCATCTCCTGCTATCTGCTCATGACAAGAAAACCAATTAACAACGACCTGCTATCTGCTCATGACAAGAAAACTAATTAACAACGAATGTAGTCAATAGAGCTTGAACTCTCGGTGGTGCAATAACAGAATGCCAAGGACTTCCGGTGCTACTCTACTGAGGGAAAATGAATATTTCAGTCTCGGCAATAAGGTCAACCATGAGTGATTTTTATCATGGCGGATCACCCATGCTACTGGAAGGTGCAATGGTGTGAATGCACAATGTTGAGATTTTAAGAAACACATGTTTGGATTGATAGACCTTAACATTGTAGAACCAAAAGAATATTTATGAAAGATAGTCAAAACGAAAAATATTAGTTATGGCAATAGGTATGCAATTGCTGATTTTCTCACTATCCTAATAGTAAAATATTACCTCATTTGATGCACACCATTATCTGTATTTTTTTGCAAAATAATTGTGAAATTCATCTAATCAACCTCTTTGCCTTTAGTTACCTCAATGTCCATAGTCAACACTACATACACATGATCTAATAAAAAGCAACGACAACAACCTCGTAAAAGAATCGCACCAGCAGTACATACCTGTCTACTTTGGGAAACAGCACTCCCCTGAACTTGTGAATTCCTTAATCTCTCTATAGACGAATAGTTGCTTTGCAGGCATTCTTCATGCATAATCAGTAGTTCTTGAGCGACCTGTTTGCAACAAAAAGAAAAATCTGAAACTATACCATGCTTTGTACCAAAAAAATATGAATACAGAACCAGAAACAATACATTTAGCCCTTGATTGTTGTAAACAAATAGTTTTCAGGTTGTCCTACAGACCTGTAAATAACTTCACAATCCTTGAAGGCAATTAGATATAGTAATTCATACAGAACAACACAAAACTTGTTTGAAGAAACATTAGCCACTTTTGAGTTTGTCAGAATCTCCCCAACCCCAACATTCATTCTTTAAAAAAGGACTGAAACAATTGGTATCCATTATCATCCAAGTGCACATTAATTGCTTCTTGGCTACCTATGTTATGGTGGGAGATTAGGGAGGAGGGAGTGAGGGGATCGAGGGAGCAAGATTGCCGGCCGGGGGCCTCTGCCCACGGCCGAGCAAGGAGAAGGTTTTTCCTTCTTAATCCCTGCTTGATTCAATTGATAACATGCCTGGCATTATATAGCCCTGCCCTAGTACACATGAGCTAACAAACTAACAATCTTATCTAACCAACCAAATCTGCCTAACCAATCTGCTAACTTAACAATTAAGAAACTATAACAAACTATTGCTTATAGATGGCTCGTACAGCCGGCCAACCGGCCACCCTGACAACCTATCTGGCACAAAACAATTAATTCAAAGGCAAGTGCCATGATCTAAAAAGTTATGTATGTCTTGAACACATATAGCCAATTAGAAAGAATACTGAGTTACTTCATACTAGGAAGGGGTGGCAAGCAATAGAATAAATCAACTTGTAAAAAACAAGGAGGCACAAGTACAGAAATCCCTAGTGTGCTTTAAAAAAACAGTAAAAGCAACATATGCCTGTTTCAATTACCATACTCGGATAATGCTAAATCAAGAATAGCCATTGTTTTTGGTATGAAAGAAATATGCATACGGGTGCACACATGAAAACAGTAACACAACACTCATGTAGTTTAAAAAAAGGCAAAATAGCCAAATTGGACCCTCAACTCTTACCCGGAGGTCAACTTCGTCCCTCAACTCTTGAAAAGGCCAATTTAGTCCTCGAACTTCATGTTCAGGTTCAATTTCGTCCTCAATCCGAGCTGGACTGCCAAGTAAGCGCGACATGTCATCAAAGTGCATGACCCACTATAGCAGATGTCGTAAATACCCTCGATTCATTTGGCTTCTCCTTCCCATCCTTTTCGATTAACACAGAATTAATGGTTGTTCTAAATTCAAAGACATTTACGACATGGGAAGAAAAATTGAATTTACGACATGGGAAGAAAAATTGAATTTACGACATGGGAAGCGGTCGGAGTCGTCGGAAACAGTACGTCTCCGACTTGTTGATCAATCCCCAAACCCAATCGGACGTAGCTCGTGTTTGTTCAGGTTCAAATCTAAAAGCAATGACTATGTCCGACTCGACTTCATCACTGGTTATACAGTAAGATATGGTTAACTGAATTTTGATTTTCATAGCATACGGAGCAGAATATGTGAGTGAATTTTGATTTTAAAGCATACGCAGCAGTGCAGCAGAATTTTGATATATGTATCATCAGTTTTGGATGCTGGAGAAATATTTCTTGATCCGATGGTGGCTGGGAGGAATCCATCTTCTGTCTTGATCCTCCTGATGATGTTCCAGCTACATATTTGTCTATTCTGTCTTAATCCAAATGAATCGAGGGTATTTACGACATTTACTATAGTGAGTCATGCACTTTGATGACGTGTCGCGCTTACTTGGCAGTCCAGCTCGGATTGGGGACGAAATTGAACCCGAAACATGAAGTTCGAGGACTAAATCGGCCTTTTCAAGAGTTGAAGGATGAAGTTGACCCACGGGTAAGAGTTGAGGGATCAATTTGTCTATTTTGCCTTAAAAAACATTATCAAGTTAGCAGTTGTAAATGTAGGGCTTATGCTAAACATGAATGGACAGGGGAAATAGATACCTCCTCAATGCTACCATCCTCAAAATCAGCATTGAACCATTCAGATATACTGGCGTCCATCATCTCCACTAAGTCTTCAAAATAATGTGGACCTGAAAGAGAAACCTTGTTAATACAAATGATATCGAAAGTTTCTAAGCTGAAGAAAATACCATCGGCCATAAAAAGGTCAAAATAAATGCAAAATGTTGATTCCTACAATATACTGAAGACATGAACAAAATCAGACCAAAATTCTACTTTTGCTGAATAGAATTCCATTCTCAAGTAAAAGATGAATAAACAGAATCCTGTGCCAAGTAAAATTTCATACAAATGGCCAAAGTAAACAAAGAAAAGAACAAAGATGGCTCAAGGCTAGGCCAAAATGCAAATCCTTATAAATTACAAATTAGATAATTTTTCATAAACAAGGTCCAGTTGTATCAAACTTCTCAAATCATACATACCAGCCAAAGGATATTAAGAAACACTCATGTGACAAGGTTCACTTTTTCAAGTGTAACATGATCTGGAATCCCAATGGCAACTGGCTAATAATAATCCCTAGGTAATCCTCACATGCTTTTTAGTAATTGGCAATTCATATTTGTGTCTAGAAGAAACTGGTTCATTTCCACCAAAGTTGATTTTTTTTAGTACTGCAAAAGTGCTCAAAGAGAAGCACAAGTAGCTGAATAAAACCAAAAACTGCAGAGAAACAGCATCTGCCAAAACAGTTGACTGAATAACATTGTTGATCAAGGATTCAATCTATGTAGCTCCATGAGGCTCAACAAGTATTCAGCTTAGAATAGCTATTGTTAGTCAGCATTCATTATACTAGTATGTAGAAACTAGCAATTTGACGCTGTTAGCACTATACACACAAGTGACAATTTGGCAATTTCATCACAAAATTTATACCAAAAAGGCACACATATTCTGTTGCTGTTTGCTTGAGGGTAAATGATCATTTTTTCCACTATTTACATCGCAACAATCCATGGGCAACATAACCTTATGTTGCCCTGTATCTCCCATTTAAAAGCCACGGCGACCAAAACGATCAGTCACACAATCTACAAATTAAACATTGCACAGTGAAATCCAGGCCCAATTGAGTCACATCCCAAACAGAACAACTTCTCTACACTCAACCCAACTCCAAATCCTCCCAATGGAGTTAGCAAAATTCAGAAACTAACTTCAAATCTACTATCAAACACACACCTTTACTACCAGATTCCGCGTCAAAGCCGAGATAAGTAACTTAAGATGTTAGAGAAAGAGGAGCAAGCAAGTACCCCTGGAGTTGCAGAACCAGGAGAGGACGGAAGCGCCGAGCTGGTCGGCCTTGGCGCGGGACTCGCGGCCGCCCCACTGGTTCTCCACCGCCATCTGCAGCGCCGTCCATCGCCTGAACACCAGCCCGATGCCCTCGCCAAGCGCAGCACTCGCCTCGGCGGAAATCGGGCCGCCGCCAGCGCCACCGTCGGATGCGGCCATGGTGTCGAGGCTCGAGGGGTTTGGGACGGGCGAAGACGGCTAGGTTTCTTTTGCGCCTCTGCGTGTGGAACAGACAGTTCCGAAAATGACAGTTTCGGACTGGATTGGGGAAGAAAAAAAATTGATGTCCGGTTTCCTTTTGTCGATCAAATGCAAAGATTATATATATCCACGCCACTTAAAAATGTTACGGAGTAGATCAAAGTACAAAATTATAAGATGGCTAGTAACTCTTAGGTACTCTAGCAATTTTATTTACTCTTCTAAATTTAAGGCCCTTCCATCTTGTATTTGTTTTTTAGGTTGCTTCAGTCATCTGGACTTGTTTTTAAGAACGTTTCATATGGTTTAGGAGCCTTATGACAACAATATATGGACGGTAAATGTTGGCACTTCACAAAGTACAATTCTGGTATAAGGAGGAGCGGTGGTGGCATTGAAAAGAAGAGGATGTTGCATTTGTTGCAACAGCGGTAACCACACACGAAGAACATTGGCAATTGCATTGCGTGACTCAAGATCAGCAAAGTAATGGTGCGCAGGGACAATGGTTAGCTAGATAAATAAAGATACAAAGGGAGGAGAAGGGTGTAACATGTTCAAAAAAACACTGAAACAAAACACATTGACTTTTGAGAACTCCTAATATCGTGTATTCAAGTGGAATTTATATCACTGATGAAAAATTTAAACTGAACAGAATTGTAAAATCATTACTTACTTCGCAGCAGCTCAGCAGCAGGTGGGCCACATTTGGGATTCGCGAGTACCATATCTTGTTTGGGCTTTGGTCCAGCTCACAGCCGCTTTCAGGTTCTTTCGCTATAGAGGCCTGGCCCAAAACAACTTGTGGCGCACATGGGGATTGGGCACCTCCGGTTCTTCGTGGCCACGGAAACGAAACGACCAAGAAGCCGCATCCGACTCGTTCACGCGTTCTCACCCCTTCCCGTATAAAAAGTTCAGCACCCCCCGCCGCCGCCGTTAGCCGCCGCAAAATTCTCCAGTCGCATCGCCTGCGTCGGCACCCCGCCCCGGAACCCTAGCCCCGGCGACGCCTCCAGATCCGGCGGCCTTATACGGCGGAATCGGCCGCTCCTATCCCCAGTCGCGGCGCCCCGGCACACACCATCGCTCCCCGGCGTGCTGCGCCGGACTACCCCGCCTCGCGCGTTCTCCAGGCTTCGTCTCTCCCCGCCCGGCCTCGACTCGAAGTGGTGGTTCCTGTGCTTCCTGCCGTCGCCGATTGTCGATCGCCGATCGCCTACCTGTAGATCGATTTGATCTGTGATTCTTCTATTATTGCAATTCCTTGTATTTTATCTGAGAAGGAGAAAAGAATCAGGCCTACCTCGTGAAAATTTTTGAGAGAGAGAGGCCTCGAGGACTCGCAATACATCCATCATGGGTGTTGTGTATTACCAATATAAGAGTGAAAAGGATATCTATTCTATGACTGTGCCCCATACTTTTATCTCTGTCTCTGAACTCAAGCATCTTATCAAGACGACTGGTAAATACGGTACTGGGCGAACCCGCGGCCGCCCCACAGATGATGTTGTCATCTCCAACCCCCGGACTGGCGAAGGTTCGTTTTGACGCCAATAGCTTAGTTCTACCCGATTTCTTATACAGCAGCGCATATGATCTCCTAAGACATCATCATAGTTGCCTTTTACTCTATGCAGCACAACAGATTTAATAAAATCACAGTTTTGGAATACTAGCTATGATCTTAGCTGCTGAGATGTTTCAATTCATGCTGTAGCCTTTAGGGGTATGTCAGGGCGTATCACAGTTTCGGAATAATAGCTATGATCGTAGCTGCTGAGATGTTTCGATTCATGCTGTAGCCTTTAGGGTAGAGTTGTAGATAAGGTGACCAGGTCTTTTCTACTGTGTTTTGGAGTTCATTGATGTCAGTGCACAATTGATTCAGCTCAAAACAAAGCAACCTGCATGTGGTTTCATGGCTGCTTGTACTTGTGGCCACAATTGCAGTTCTCAGAGATTTCGTGGTTCTTGTTTGCTATCACAAAATAAAGTTAAGGCTATGGATAGGTGTTCTGTTTAGTATGATGGTCACTGTTGGCTTGAGAAAAAGATGGGAGCTGTAATATCGTACAATGTATTTGTGTATGGTCTCCTATCTCTTTGTATTTATGCCTATGGGATGTACTTTGGAAGGTGTTCAGCAAAGCTGTAATCCTTGATGAAAGATGTTCCATATGTACTGAACATCGTACTGGAGATTGCACCTTGCAATCCCAGTGAATAGATTGTATTTGTAAATTGCAGTCGATTGCAACATATTTTTTTTTCATTTTCCCTTTTCCTTAATAGTTGATACTAAGCATGAATCTGGTACATCCCAATAGTGCTCTGAGAAATTCCAATTGTGAACTTGAAGTCAATCTGTTAATCAAAGATCATAGTATGCAGCTTAGCAATTCCATTTAATTTCTTAAATGCATCATTTGCAGTACATGAGAATTCTTCTGTAACAAGAATATATTCCTGTTTTAGTGGATTAGTTGACATTTCTGTTCTTGTTCTTGAATCCAGAATATGCAGATGAAAGAGCATTGGTACCACAGAACACAACTGTGGAAGTCCGCAGGATTTGCATTCCTGGACAATTGTCAGAGAAAATCGTCTTGTCCCCAGTGTAATGTCTCCTCCTCATAACATTTAAATTCATTGTTCCCCTGTTTGGACAGAGAGCTTAGGAGAAAAAACATTTTAAATCATAGATAATCCTTGTTGAACCTGCACTCAACTGGACTTTGTTAACCTTCGAACCCCCCACTCTCCCCTACCCAAAAATGTTTTTTTTTCTTCGAACCCTCTCTGTGCAAACAGATTTAATTGCAATGTCACTATGCAATTTCTATATGCGAAGACTCAGTTAAATCTGTATGAACTGAGAACATGCAGGGCAGAAATGATAACTGAGTATACTAACATGACATGATTAATTGCAGGCGTGAAGTCACAGAAGGATGTTCTGCACCTTCCTGCAAGTCAGTGGTTACTGACGTAAACTCAAAATCGTGTTCCTCCACAGGAGTGCAAGATGAAGATGCTGCAATTGCAGCAGTGATTGATGCCGCTGAATTGAAATTGTAAGCTTATCATAGTCCTTTTCTCACGTAATGTTTGTAGTTTTTCGTTGCCTTCATTCTGACAATCTCGTTCCATGGTGTATGTAGGGAGCAACACCCATCCAAAAGAGGGCAAGGCAATGGAAGACGTAACTATGGTAATGCCAATTATTTCATTCTTGTTCTGCTGGTTGTGATGATTGCAGACCAAGTAGGTGTGCTGGAAAAAATGATAAATCAATTCCTTAATAAGGATAGCTGCTGAGATACTTTAATACATGTCACTGATGCAATAGATATCTTTTTTTGTAAATTTGATGGAAAGGTTATGTGTATGTTAAGCTTGCTAGGATCAGATTCCACTAATTTTTAGTCAAACTAAGAAGAGCGTGATATATTTGCCAGTATTGAAACTGGTTTGCATTACAACAGCAAAGCCTTTAATTTCAAATTTAGATGTGTTGTTATGGATTATGTATTGTAATACGTTTTTGAACTTCTTTTTGACATTCGTCTATTTGACGATAGGTCATGGACCATTGGAAGGGGAGACACCTCCACCAGGTTACGTCTGCCGCTCTTGTGGCATTCCAGGCCATTTCATTCAACACTGCACGCAAGAAAGGAAGACGCCTCCACCTGGATACGTCTGCTACAGATGCCAAATCCCAGGGCATTTTATTCACCATTGCCCGACAGTTGGTGATACCAAGTTCGACAATAATAAAATGTGTCGGTCTCTTGCCCCAGTAGTAACTGTAAGTCCTGTCAATGGCATTCTGGAAGCACTTGTTCCAGATGCACCAGTGAGTGCTGTTGATGACTTGCCGGCAGAGCTCCACTGCCGACTGTGTAAAAAAGTGATGATAGATGCAGTATTGACAAGCAAGTGCTGTTTTGACAGTTTTTGTGATAAATGTAAGTGGTTTTTATGTACTCTGTATGCATGTATCTTTATGATCTTGGTATTGGGCATAAATATGCATTACCAAAAAGTATTCAAGATGTGTTACAGTCCAAATTGGTTTTAGGAATAGCGATATCTAGATGTTTCCCTGTCAAGTAATACATGCTTTGAACATGATGAGGATCAACACTCTGTTTACCTTTTGTCAGGTATTCGGGATTACATTACTACGGAATTGAAGTGCATTTGTGGAGTCAAGGTGCTCGCAGATGACCTCATTCCCAATCAAACACTTCGGAGCACAATCAGCAATATGTTGGGAACACGGGCTAGTAGCGGTGGAAGTGGTACAACGAAGCACAGAAGTTCGTCAGGAAGCAACCCTAATCCCAGATTACAGAGCCATGCCCCTTCTGCTACCTCAGAAAGGGAGATGAAGCAATCAATGAAGCTCCAGCTATCAGCAGCATCTGCACCTGATGAAGGTGATCCAGTGAAGCAGCCTCTAGAGACATTGGCAGCCAATGTTGATACCCTGAGCAAAGGTGAAGGCAATTCTGCTCAAGTGTCAGCAAGTGCTGAAGTCCTCAAAGTGAAAGATAGAAGTGAATCGGCATCAAAGATCACTACTGTTTCAGGGGCTCTAGAACACAATGCCACTATGACAAATCAACCGAAGAAGAAGCGGAAGAAGGCAGGCTCAAGTAAGAACGTCCATCAACCTAACAATGTTGACTGTGGTTACAAAGTTCCATTCGACCCTGCATGTTACGACCCTGCATGTTACAACCCTTTTGTCGGTGGATATCCTTGGGTACCTGAACCTTTCATGTATGGCTCTATGGGCATGCCATACGGTGGTTATCCAATGGACCCATATGCTGTAGCTTCCTTCAATGGCATGCCCCCGCAGGCTCTTGCAATGCAAGGCTATCCAGCAAGTTATCAAAGGTATATATCGTCCTAGGATCCTTGTTTAGATTCTCTGCTTTTGCCGAATACTCAGCTACTGGCCATCCAGAGCTCCCCTTTCTATTGTGACGCTAATGGTTCATATTGTTTATTCCTTTAGGCCTGAAACTCAGCCTAAGCATTACCGGAACAGTGAGGCTGAAACTCAACCCACACATTACCGGGGCAATGAAGCTGTTGCAACACGCCCAAGGCAGGCCGAGAGACCTAAGGACAGTAGTCTTCGGCCCCAATCATCAGAGCACAACCGCCAATTAGGCTCCTCTCATGGATCAGAATCGAGGAACAGAACAAGGTCAGGCTCCGAGAGGGGGGACCATGGGCGTTCTGGCAGGGCCTCAGATGACTACTATGAGAATCACTCGAGTAGCAAGAGACCGCGGGATCCTTCTCCAGTCTACGGCGACAGGCAGAGCAGCCACAGGTCGAGACACAGTTCCAGGAGTCTGGCTCGGGAGGATTCAAGCGACGATGAGCGCAACTTCAAGAGGAGATGGGGCCGCAGATCGTCGGTCAGTGTGGGGATGAGGCACTGATGAATGAAGATTGGACGTGGGAGTACAAGTGCAGCATCGCTGATCTCCGATGCTCGCTTATAGATTTCCGTTACCTGTAATTGTATTGTATGTACGCCGTCACCCAAAGCGAAGGAAATATTCTTAGAAAGCAGGGGAAATTCGAGGATTTTCCCGAGGCGAAATGTTATAAGCTATTGACACCGCTCAGTGCTAATGAGAGCACTGTTGGCTCTCTGTCCGACTGTCCCTGTAATGCAATGTCACCAAAGATAAATCATAAATGGAATTTCTCAAATTTTCGCGTTATTTCACATGTTTGGTCCGCTTTCACACCCTTCCAAGTTCCAACTTCCATGCCCCGTTTTTGCTGCTGACACTCTTAGCTTTTGCAATTCTTCAGTAGTAAATTAACAATGAATTTTGCCGTCTAGTTCTGCTTGCTTTGTGCGATCCACTTAATGCCGATTGACAGTTTCTGCTACGCTCTTTTTTGAGATTCGCCAACAGCAAATTTGCAATCGTGTGTTACAGTATATTGAAAAAAATATCGATTGGGCAATATGCGAATCATTTAATCGGACTTCTTCAAAATTTAATTTACGCATTCTTTCTTCAACATAAATAAACAAACACAATTCCACAAACAACAAACACAATTCCACAAACAAGAAACAAGAGGTGCTCGAGTCGTCGCCCACGAGAACCCTCGCCTAGCTCCACACGTGCACGCTGGCCTGCCTCAGCAGTGAGCACTTCGCAAGTTCGCAGTGGGGTTCCCATTGACACGACATAATCACAGCACTACCAGACACCTCCACGACGCCGGCCGCGCCGCTCCCCCACCCCGCAAGCTTCCTCTCCCACTCCTCCGATGGCGACGCTGCAGCTCAACCACATCGCGCGGGAGACCTCCGACGTGGCCCGCCTCACCGCCTTCTACGAGGCCGTGCTGGGGTTCGAGCGCGTGCCGTCCCCCACCTACTCGGGCTTCCAGGTCGCCTGGCTCCGCCTCCCGGGCTCCCCCGACGTCGCGCTCCACCTCATCGAGCGGGACCCGGCCGCGGCCCCCCTCGCGGTGGGGCCGGGCGCCGCGGGCGCGCCGCCGTCGCAGCTGCCCCGGCGCCACCACCTCGCCTTCTCCGTCGCCGACTACGACGGGTTCCTCACCGGGCTCAAGGCGCGCGGCACCGAGCTGTTCGAGAAGACGCAGCCCGACGGGCACACGCGCCAGGTCTTCTTCTTCGACCCCGACGGTGAGAGATGCTCTGTGTCTCGATTTCTACTTTTTTTTTAATTATTTTTTTGCGGTGATCGAGCGAGGTTATAGAGGCCGTACTTTTGTTCTGCTTTTATGATCGTCAAATTGATGAAATATTCAGGTCATGTTTTTACAATTGGCTAGACAATTGTAACTCTTCAAGGGTCCACAGCTTCGAAAGCACTGAATTTATGCTACGTTTATATTTAATTTTTAAGTCTTTTAGCCTTAGGTTGGACAGAGTACATGTTAGTAGACTACTGCTCAATACTACAGTAGTATTCAGTTCAGTGTCACTCCTACAAAAGTAGCACAAAAATCCTATAACCTGTTGCTTCTAGGGGGGTGTTGGAATGTGGGGATTGCTCAAGGAATACTGGGGATTCTGTTCTGCCTCGAACTAGATTCTGAAGGAACTGCCAAGCATCCCTATCCAAATTGGTTCCAAGTGTCTGGTTGATAGCATAATGTCTATGCCGAATTCATGTTCTTTCTATGGTTAGTTCAGGAATGTTGACATTAGTTATTGGAATAGGCACATTGGTGCACTGTTTTTTCTTAATTGCGAGGTCTACAATTTTTAAATCTTGTTTCTTCAAGTGTGAGAATTCTTGGTTGAAACTTGAAAGCAAAAGGATGATTTTTGAGCATAGTTCCAATGCAGTCCGTATTGCTAAGGCTTGTTTGGATCTCAGTCCATGAGTTGTGGTATTTGTACAACCCGTGCATCATGATTTTCCTTGGAAAATTTGCAGAATTGTTAGGATTGTGCATGTTGTATGGCCTACTTTTTTGTAGAATAAATAATTGGTGCTAATTCACCCTTTAGTTGTACTGTCGGTTTTTTTTTGTAACTAATGGTGATAATTCACCTTTTAAGTTACAGTGATCATAATTTGACAACCGGAGAATATCAGTGACCCTATGCAGTGCTTGCCTGATTAGTGATTATGATCAAATCCATTAAGGTGTAGTAATGTAATGTTAAATTGCCCTGTCCTGTGTATTTTTCTGGTCAACTTGTTTCGCCATACTGGCATATGTGCTGTTGTCAGTCCTAACAAGGTTCTTCTAAGAGTAGTACACATGCTTGGAAACAGGGTTCTGAACTTCTGATTCCTTAAAACAGGCTACTGCTTTGGTACCTGGTATCGGTTACATTCCATACTAGTAAAAGATGTAAGAACATATATAAAGAAGCTATACCTTAGGATTCAGTTAGTGACTTCAGACAGACCTGAGCCATAAAACATACTGGTTTTGACTGTTATCTGTTAACCGTGCTCTATGTAAGGGTGCGTAAGGGTGTTCGTTTGTTTAGAAGAAAAAAAAATACTGTATAAGGATGCAAGACCATCAATAACTCGGACTTGGTTCAGAGTTGCCTAAAACCATGTCTTGAAGGAGTGAACGGCTCGGCAAGCACTCCTTTTCCGGGGAAGAGAATTGTGTTCTTTAAAAGAAACTACTGAGACAGAAGTGCCAATTGGCTAGTGGAAGGAGCCAGAGCTTCCTCAGAGTTTAGTGCACTGCTTTGCATATTAGTATGCATTGTCACATTCTGTAACGTTATTGCCCATCTTGTTCTGCGTTCAGAAGGTTTATTGATCGTCAGTCAGTGGTCAGTCACTTACTAAGTACTAGCTTTGAGGCTTTGAGCCTTTGTCAGCTTTGGGACAAACCGTGAACTATGCATTCATTTACCTTTTCCTGTTACGCGTATATACAACTCTCTGGTTTTGTTCTATTGCAGGCAATGGCCTAGAAGTTACTAGCTCGGGTGCTGGCAATGATAAGTAATCAGAGAGAGCACGATTTGCTCACTACCTGTGCTTTAGCCTGTAAGTACATGTTTTTTTTTGGCAAATGTGTCTGATGCTCTTTGGTTTACTGGCAAGCTCTCAGTTCCCAGCTGTATCGCAGTACTGTTACATTTTCTTTACTTTCAGTTCCTTTATGGCCCTGTTTAGTTCCATTCAAAAGATAAAATTTCTCTCTCCAAACTTCACTATTCATCTATCCCATCAAATCTCTCTCCTCATATATGGAACACTAAATGTGGGTAAATAAGAAAACCAAGTACATGGTTTTGATGTACACGACGAGACGAATCTTTTGAGCCTAGTTAGGTCATGGTAGGACAACAATTACCACGAACAAACGAAAAGTGCTACAGTGTGCTACAGTGTCCGATGTGACATTTTCACCAAACTTCATTTTCTCTTTACCGAACTAAACACCGCCATGGTTCTTGTACAGTTGCACATGCATATGGGTACTACATTGATGATCTGATGCATCTCATTTATGTGGATTGGTTGCAGGCAAGGTAAATCGGATATGTCACCAGACCAAGCTTCGTTGCGATAAATAAATCCGAAGCTTATCAAAGCTCTGTATATTTGCTTCCCTACATGTTGTAACTTGAAGATGACTCTGTTCTGTACTGGGTTTTACTGTATGACAAATGGAGTTTGGATGCTTTGCTTCTTGTCAGTCTCGCCTGGATGGTTCTAGCTCCAGAAAATCAAGCACTATTAACCACTGAAAGTAAGGAGACAATCACAATCCCCAATGCGCGCCACCAAATGTCAGCGAAATAGTCGATTCTCCGATTCCCATAAAAAATCCTATACTATTAATATAGGGCCGTGTTTACTTCCGGAATTCGCCTCCCGAATTCGGGCCTGCGCTGCTCTGACTCGCGGCAGGCGCGGTAAACGTAGTATTTCGTTTGTACGTGCGAAAAATTATCTAAAAATTTATCAATTAGGCTCAAAATGTTCGTCTCGTAGAGTATAATAAAACTGTGCAATTAGTTTTTAATTTTATCTACATTTAGTACTTCATACATGTTATAATATTTTAATGTGACGGAGAATCTTCTTTTTACCTAGTAAATTTGGGAGTAATTTTTGGAACCCTCGGCAAATAAGGCACATCGTCATATCGCAATAGCTATCTCGAAACAAAAGGCTCGTCTCACCACTAGTACTAATCAACATAGGTGTACAATGTCTCAGGACCATTTATTACACACTGCCGGAGGCCGTTGGCCCGGTCGCCGGCGGCGGCGGCGGCGAGCGTCAGTCGTCGGCGGTGGCGAGCTGTACCTGGAGCAGCTCGTCCTCGGGGATGACGCGGATGGTGCAGTCGGAGCGCGGGTACGCGGCGCAGAGCAGCGCGTAGCCCTGCGCCACGACGTCGTCGCTGAGCATGCCGTCGCTCTGGTCCACCTCGCCGGAGACCAGCCGCGCCGGGCACGTCATGCACACGCCGAGCTTGCAGTCGTGCGGCACGTCCAGGCCCTCGTCCAGCGCGCGGGACAGGATCGTCTCGTCCTCCTCCACCTCCACCACGCGGGACTCGCCGCCGTGCTCGATCGTCACCTTGTACGCCCGCGGCGCCAGGCGTGCGCCTCGCGCTTCCGGCCGCCGGCGGCGAGGCGCTAGTAGCTGGGCGGCGGGGTGCCGACGGAGGCTGAGAAGGCGCGGGGAGCGAATGGGGGTGGCGAGGTGGAGCAGTGAAGCGGAAGCAGCGGCCATGGTGTGCGCCGTGCGCGTGCCGGCGTGCGAGAGAGGGTGTGACTGAGAGTGAAGGGCGGTCTGTGGCTGAGGATAAGGCCTTCCCGTTTTTTCCTTTCCTTCCTTTTCTTTTTCCCGTTATGTTATCTGTGCATGTGGACGTTGCGCGGTGTTAACGATACTGTAAGTGTAAAAAAGTTTTTTCTGAAGAAATGTATTCATTTGTAATTTATGATTTATATCTTAGCTAGTTAGCTACTACTTCTTTCACTTGGTTATTTCCATACTCAAATACTTATGTGATACTTCGTTCGTCCGTTTCAAAATATAGGTCATTTCACTTTTTTTACTTTAAATTTGACCGTTCGTATTATTTAAAATTTTGTGCAAACTATCACATTTTTAGTGGCTTGCTTTATTAATGAATTTTTTTCAAAAATATCTTAAATTTGACTATATTTTTATAATTTTTTTGAATAAGACGAGGGTCAAACTATGATAAAAAGTCAAACGATCTACATTTTAGAATAAAGGTAGTATCTATTATATTAATACAATAGTGTTAAAAGGAGCCACCATGTTCGCCGAGAGAGCCAAGAAATTCCCACATTAATCTAAAAAAGAGAAGAGTATATGCCGTCGGATTTTATGATGAAGATCTAACGGTCTATATTATTCCATTAATCCAAAAAAGAGAAGAATATATGTGGTCGGATTTTATAAAGATCTAACGCTCTATATTATTATTCCGTTAATAAAAAAAGAGAAGAATATACGCCGTCAGATTTTATGAAGACCTAACGGTCGATATTATTTCGTCCGCCGTCACCCCTTCGCAGCCGCTACGCGGCCGTTCGCGGCCTTCGCGCGAGCCCTCCGCTGCCGCCTCCTGCGGCCACCGCGCAAGGCCTTCGCCGCCGCCGCTTTGTAGCCGTCCGTGTCCTCCATAGGAGGCCTCCACCGTCACCGCGCGACCGCCGCAGGAGCCCTCTACCGCCGCCGTGTGGTCGTTCCTGACAGCCGCGGAAGTCCTTCGCCGTCGTCGCGTGACCGTCCGTGGCCTTCGCGCGAGCCCTCCGCTGCCGCCTCCTGCGGCCACCGCGCAAGGCCTTCGCCGCCGCCGCTGTGTAGTCGTCCGTGTCCTCCATAGGAGGCCTCCACCGTCGCAGCGTGGCCGCCGCGGGAGCCCTCTACTGCCGCCGTGTGGTCGTTCCTGGCAGCCGCAAATCTATCTATTATATTAATACAATAGTGTTAAAAGAAGTCACCACGTTCGCCGAGAGAGCCAAGAAATTCCCACATTAATCTAAAAAAGAGAAGAGTATATGCCGTCAGATTTTATGATGAAGATCCAACGGACTATATTATTCCATTAATCCAAAAAAGAGAAGAATATATGTGGTCGGATTTTATGAAGATCTAACGCTCTATATTATTATCCCGTTAATAAAAAAAGAGAAGAATATACGCCGTCAGATTTTATGAAGATCTAACGGTCGATATTATTTCGTCCGCCGTCACCCCTTCGCAGCCGCTACGCGGCCGTTCGCGGCCTTCGCGCGAGCCCTCCGCTGCCGCCTCCTGCGGCCACCGCGCAAGGCCTTCGCCGCCGCCGCTGTGTAGTCGTTCGTGTCCTCCATAGGAGGCCTCCACCGTCGCCGCGCGGCCGCCGCGGGAGCCCTCTACCGCCGCCGTGTGGTCGTTCCTGGCAGCCGCGGGAGTCCTTCGCCGTCGTCGCGTGACAGTCCGTGGCCTTCGCGCGAGCCCTCCGCTACCGCCTCATGCGGCCACCACGCAAGGCCTTCACCGCCGCCGTTGTGTAGTCGTTCGTGTCCTCCATAGGAGGCCTCCACCGTCGCAGCGCGGCCGCCGCGGGAGCCCTCTACCGCCACCTTGTGGTCGTTCCTGGCAGCCGCAAATCTATCTATTATATTAATACAGTAGTGTTAAAAGGAGCCACCACGTTCGCCGAGAGAGCCAAGAAATTCCTACATTAATCTAAAAAGAGAAGAGTATATGCCATCGGATTTTATGATGAAGATCTAACTGTCTATATTATTCCATTAATCCAAAAAAGAGAAGAATATATGTGGTCGGATTTTATGAAGATCTAACGCTCTATATTATTATCCCGTTAATAAAAAAAGAGAAGAATATACGCCGTCAGATTTTATGAAGATCTAACAGTCGATATTATTTCGTCCGCCGTCACCCCTTCGCAGCCGCTACGCGGCCGTTCGCGGCCTTCGCGCGAGCCCTCCGCTGCCGCTGTAACAACCCTAAAATTCCTTAGGAATTTGTTGAGTGCAAAATATGGATTTCAAAAAGTTTTGGTGAATTGTTGTGCATGCAAACCAATATTTAAAATTAATTCTATTGTGCTCCCAAATTCTTAAGCAATTTAAATTTAAAAATTTAAAATCAATTTGGAGTGCTAAGGATGAAGTAGTGTGATTTGGAGTTATTTGGATTTATTTGGATTTTTAGTTGGTTTGAATTCAAATTCTAGATTTGAATTCAAACACTAACTAACTAAACTAATTGCCAAACTCTTCTAACCTGTCGTGGGCCAAATCTCCGAGCTCAAGTCCAGGAAACCCCCTCGAATTCCTTTTCCCGAGCCAGCCAACTAACCAGCCCAGCCGGCCTTTCGGCCCAGCTGCGGCCCAACCACTCCACCGCGTCCCCGCCGTGTCGCCCTTCTTCCTCTCGCTGACGTGCGGGCCCGCCGCACTATTCCCCCTTCCCCTACCTCCCTCTTCCTCCTCTGTGCCGGCAAAAAGCAGCAGCGTCGCAGCCAATCCCTGCGCCCAAGCCGTTGCGGCCCGTCGTGATCGCGACGCGTGGCCCTGGCACGGACGCCAAGCCGCCCCAGCCGTCCAAGCCCAAACCCTAGCACGGTCGCCCTATAAAATCCCCGCCGCGGATCTCTTCCCTTCCAGCGCCGCCGCAGCCCCATTGGGGTTTTCCCAGCCAGCCAATCGAGAGGGTGAGGAGAGTGGAAGGTGCAGGAGAGGTCAAGGAGGGCCCTGGAGGAGAGGAGGCGGGTCGGGGAGGAGCCAAGCGCCGTCCCCGCGTCACCGCCACCGGAACCGACGCCGCCGTCCGTGGAGGTGCCAAGGAGGAGCCGGACCCGGGACGACCGTGGACGCCGGAGCTTCGCCAAGCCACGTCGAGTCTTCCCCGAGCTGCAGCGAACGTCTACTAGCCCCTAGGTGAGCCGCCGACGAAAGCCCCTTCTTCTCCCCTGTCTCCGGCCGATCGCCAACGCCGCCGCATGCTACCCCTTGTGAGCCGACCATCGAGTCGAGCATCTTCTGCAGGGTCTCATCGATGCCGCTGCAGTCGAATCGCAAACCGCCGTCGCCCTTTCCGTTGTTAACCCGGCCGCCATGCCGTCGCCGCGCACCGAGCGAGCTCGGACCGCGCGAGCGCCATGGCCGCGGCGCGGTCAAGCCCGTGGCTTGAACGGCTCGCGCGCGAGCCAAACTCACCCGCGCACACACGCACCCACACAGCACCGAGAAGCGCGTGCACGGCCCTTTTTGGCCAAGAACACCCCCTGTGTTGTGCGTCGCCACGGAGCCGGCTCGCCGGAGCACCCGTAACGCCGCCGTCACTCGTCAGGGAGCCGTTTCGCCGGCCGAACCCCTCTCTTTCTTGCTAATCCTGTCCGCGAAGCCTAGCCGAACCCTTCCTTGTCGTTCCCGAGCCTCGCTAGCCGTTTTCCGATGATCGCCGTCGATGGCCGTCGCCGCCGGCCGTGCACCAGCACGCGCGCGTTCGCGCCGACCTAAGCCACATGAAGGACCACACCAACACCCAGCTAGCCGAGCCGCAGACAATCCAAGCGCGGCCACACCTGATTCCTATGAGCCCGGTGCACCGTGCACCTGTGAACCCGGTCCACCGTGGACCCTCCTCTCGGTGTACAAAGACCCAGTCCACCGAGCCAGCGCCCAGCCATTTCCACCCCGTGGGCCTAAAGTTCGCACCCAAGTCCAGTTTACCACCCTGAACTCTTCTGGCCCAGATCTTTCGGCCCATGACCAGCCCGCGAAGCCTTTAATCCTTTTCTTTTTCCTCCCGTGCTGACAGCCCGGACCCACGCGTCATAGACTAACAGAGGTTGACCAGTGGGCCCCACTAACCCCGTCGACCCACTGACCATTGACCGTTGACTAGTCAACGTTGACCAAGTCAACGCTGACGTCATCCGGGCCCACGATGATGTCAGCAAAGCCGACCCCACTGATGACGTCATGCTGACGTCAGCAGTGATGACGTGGCACGCTCTGATGCTTCCACGTGTCCCAGCCTGAGTGGTTTTCTTTTTCGGAATTATTTAATATTTTCAGAAAATGATTTAAACTTAGAAAATTCGTAATAAATCAACCGTAGCTCAGAAAAATATCAAACCAGTTTCTATATTTTTCTAAAATCATGACCTACGCGTTAGTGTAGAGTTTGGCATTATTTGGGTCTTCTTGCTTAGTTGTTTTTGTGTTTCTTTGCTAGTAGCTCCCGCCTTTATTTTATTTCCGCGTAATTAGGAGCTCCGGAGTCGCGGAAGGATGCTGACGACTACACCAACTACCGGAACGAAGAGGACAAGCATTGCCCAGGTTCATGCCCAGCCATTCTTTGAAATACCTATTAGGCATGCAAACTAGTATGTTAGCGCTTTACTTTACTTGCATGATGATGATATGCCTGCACTGCCTTTTATCTATCCTGTATCCTTGCCACCTATTATCCACTATATGAGAATGCTATGCTTGCATGTGTTGGGATGGTTGTGATTGAACTTCTTGGCGTGAGTTGGGTGGCTTGGGAGGAGTAGTGCAGCTAGGCGGTGGAGGCGAGTGATAACAACCCGATCGTTTGACCGGGGTGCTTGGGAACTGAACTCAGACAGTTCCTACGGAGTACCTGTTGCGGGTACATGGTTACTTGGTTACTTTTGAGGAGTTTGGGCGGCCATACCTGTGTTGGGTGCCGATTGCGGACCGTTGCGGCGGATCGCTTTTGATGCTGATACTCGCCTTGCCGACAATTAAGGACCGCATCAGGATGCCTTTCGGAAGTGGGAATAACAATGCTCACCATCTACCCAGAATGGGGAGGGTTCCAGCAAGCCTATCTAGTGCGGTACCAGGACTGTAGGAGGATCGAGCTTGATATGTGTAAGGGGACTCGTTGCGGCGTACTCTCCCTGATCTACCACTTCCCCCGACTGGCCCCGGTGGGAAGGTTTCACATCCCTGGGGCAGATGTTAGCGTGCGGATGTTTCCCGAGCCCAGGGAAGCAGGATGGCACCGTTGCTTTATTGGGTCTTTGCTGTGGGCTGCGTCTCGAGCTGGGGCACCAGCTCGCAGCCCGGGTGGTTCCTGGAGTACAACCTCTGCAGAGTGAAAACTATACGTATAGCCGTGTCCACGGTCACAAACGATCTCGCATCTGATCCATCCAGTTTATCATGGGATTTTGCTTTCTTACCTTATCCTTGAATTTGGGTTAAGAGAGGTTGGACCAGCTGAGGCTGTTGAGACAAGGTGGGGAGGGAGCTCACCGAGTCGACTAGTGAATGAAAGGAGTTGGCGGATGTTTATTGCGGGAACCTGTGGAGGCAGGACGAGCCCGAGGTGGTTGTGAGATTGATGGGTGGTTTTGGGGAGAGTATGTGCTTGCGAGGAAAGGTGTTTGGAGATGAGATGAACATGGTTATGTTGCTGCTGCGCGCATAGGGAAAAACCCCCAGCTTACTCTCCTTGAATATCTTATTACCAGTATAGTCCACTATAAAGCTTTGCTGCATATTATGGTTGGTGACGTGGACCTGTCCCATTTCCTTGGGGACAGTCTTTGGGTACACAGGAGGAGACTCCGAGTACAAGATCAACCACGACGGATGATGCAAATGAGGGCTGTGCGCTGCGCTCAAGGATGCCTGTGGAGGTGAAGGCCCGAAGAACCAGAAGCTTATAGCTATCCGCTGCGTAGTTGTTTCCCTTTTGTCGTTTAGCCCAGAGGGCTTGTACCATACCGTTATGTATCTATATCATGTTTGATGGTCTTAATCGTTGTATGGATGTGATTTCCGCTGAAATGAGTTCTGTACGTGATAGCTGTTGTTCCTGGGACTATCACAAGGGTACAGGGAGTCGGATTCTCGTAATTGGGAATCCGGTTCGTTTCAGCCGCCTCCTGCGGCCACCGCGCAAGGCCTTCGCCGCTGCCGCTGTGTAGCCATCCGTGTCCTCCATAGGAGGCCTCCACCGTCGCCACGCGACCGCCGCGGGAGCCCTCTACCGCCGCCGTGTGGTCGTTCCTGGCAGCCGCGGGAGTCCTTCGCCGTCGTCGCGTGACCGTCCGTGGCCTTCGCGCGAGCCCTCCGCTGCCGCCTCCTGCGGCCACCGCGCAAGGCCTTCGCCGCCATCGCTGTGTAGTCGTCCGTGTCCTCCATAGGAGGCCTCCACCATCGCCGCGCGGCCGCCGCGGGAGCCCTCTACCGCCGCCGTGTGGTCGTTCCTGGCAGCTGCAAATCTATCTATTATATTAATACAATAGTGTTAAAAGGAGCCACCACGTTCGCCGAGAGAGCCAAGAAATTCCCACATTAATCTAAAAAAGAGAAGAGTATATGCCGTCAAATTTTATGAAGATCTAACGGTCTATATTATTCCATTAATCCAAAAAAGAGAAGAATATATGCCGTCAGATTTTATGAAGATCTATATTATTATTCCGTTAATAAAAAAAAGAGAAGAATATACGCCGTCGGATTTTATGAAGATCTAACGGTCGATATTATTTCGTCCGCCGTCACCCCTTCGCAGCCGCTACGCGGCCGTTCGCGGCCTTCGCGCGAGCCCTCCGCTGCCGCCTCCTGCGGCCACCGCGCAAGGCCTTCGCCGCTGCCGCTGTGTAGCCGTCCGTGTCCTCCATAGGAGGCCTCCACCGTCGCCGCGTGACCACCGCGGGAGCCCTCTACCGCCGCCGTGTGGTCGTTCCTGGCAGCCGCGTGAGTCCTTCGCCGTCGTCGCGTGACCGTCCGTGGCCTTCGCGCGATCCCTCCGCTGCCGCCTCCTGCGGCCACCGCGCAAGGCCTTCGCCGCCGCCTCTGTGTAGTCGTCCGTGTCCTCCATAGGAGGCCTCCACCGTCGCCGCGCGGCCGCCGCGGGTGCCCTCTACCGCCGCCGTGTGGTCGTTCCTGGCAGCCGCGTGAGTCCTTCGCCGTCGTCGCGTGACCGTCCATCGCCGTCGCCGCCGCGAGATCCAGCCCTCCGCCGCCGCCGCCCGTGGCCGCCGCGCAAGCCCTCCGTCGCCACCGCTGCATAGTTTTTCGTGGCCGCCATAGGAGGCCTCCACCATCGCCTCGCGACCGTCCGTTGCGGGAACCCTCCACCGCCGCCGCCTCCACCGTCGTCGTGTGATCGTCCGTGGCAGCCGCGGGAGTTCTTCGCCGTCACCGGGCGTGACCGTCCACCGCCGCGGGAGCCGCCCGCGAGCCTTCGAAGTTCAGGGTCCGGCCGCTCCGCGCGCCGTCGGAGGCCGGCGGGGTTGAATGCTGCCGGTCGGGGAGATCGGCACCCTTCGCCGCCGCCGCCGCCACTAGAGAAATGGGGGAGATAGAGGGAGAGAGATAAAGTGGGGGAGTAGGAAAAAAGGAGCAAAAAGAGATGGGTGAGCTCATGTATTGTTAGTTGGTGTAGAATATATTATATAGAGGATAACGGGTGCAGAAGAAATTGATTTAGAGGAGGGAATCTCAGAGACTAGGCAAGAATATTCCTTTTAGAGGATGAGAATAGAGTACGACGAGTGAGGACATCCTGAAGCCCCATGTGCCCTATCATGTTCCTCTATATAGGAGGCAACGTTCAACGATGAGCGGAGGACAATACGTGTACCTGATGAGAAGTGCTCAGATTTAGGGCGTTCAACAAGGTTGTGAGCAGTAGGAGAGAACAATTCTCCTTGCCCGAAGGTAGCGAATCGCTGCTGGGATTGAGCACCATGACCGTGCTCATCAGCCAGTGTCTTTGCCAACGTAAGTGTAAGATAATCAAATGGGTTACTGCACTCAAACCCGTTTGATTGTCTTTGTTAATGAGTTAGTGCAAGAAGGAGCATAGAGAGAAAAACAAAGCAGAAAAACTGAGTTGGTGTAGCGTTCAACAATGAGCGGAGGACATCACGTTGAGTTACACATGTAACTGATGAAAGATGCTAAGATTTAGGGCATTCATCAAGGTTGTGAGCACAACGCGAGAGAAAAAATCTCCATATCCGAAGGGAGTGAATCGCTGCCGGGATTGATCATCACCATGGTCACGCTCAACACTCATGGAAGACCATCAAATGGTCTTCGTTAACGAGTCAAAAAAGGAGTATCTCACGTCAATAAGTTGCATTTTGTATATCTAAAGTTATATGCATTAATTATTCACTTACTCATGATCAATACCTCAGTATTAGGTCACACAATCCCAACAAGCCTATGTCCCATGTTTAAAGGGTCCGGAAAAAAGTTGCATTCCAGCAGACCCAACAAGCCTCTATCCCAAGTTTAGAGGGTCCAGAGAAAAATTGCACTCTAGCAGGCCCTCTACTTGCCCCCTATTTAGGAGGCTTCCAAATTCACTCTCCATTCTCGGGGGTCTATAGAAAGCATTACATTTATAAGAATTATTGCTGGAATTTTAGTATTTTTATGCCCTTAAAAAATAGAGTTAGCCTATATTTAGTATTTGAAGAGTCTGGTTTGAGAGGTATTGGTGGAGTTAATCTTAATAATAATATGTTATTACCATATTAATTAAAATAAAAATAATACACACTATTATTTTTTGGTAAGATTTAACAATCTATATTAACATTTAAAGTTCATTGATTAGAGTAAATAAATAGCTAAATTATAAATTAAATAAATAAGAATATTATAAGTTGATCAAAGAATCTATGTCAAATACAATTAGTAAATATAAGTTTGCATCATTAATTCATATCATGTGCTACATACATGATGATAAAAAATAATACGTTAGTTTGAGAACACTTGGACCAATCGTATTGGCAATAAAACAATGCATATATTAACTAAAATTATATTTAAATTAAAAAACATAAATATTAGTATTAAAAACTAGCTATCCGCGCAAATTTGCGCGGGCCGCCTTACTAGTTATATTACATTTGGGGAGGGACTCACCCTCAGGCCAATCTCAATGGAAGTTTTATGAACACAATTACCTAGAGTGACGCATCATCTAAAAGTGTTTGAAACTAGAATGAAACACCTCCTCTCAACGCATAGTTTCATCAATTGTTGTTCCCTAGGTCACATGCAAGACACAAGCTGTGTAGGTAACTGTGTACATGGAGTTTCATCACCATTAAACTCATTTCAGCTCTCTCTTTTTATTAATACAATGCCACATCATAAAAAATGCTGACATGACAGTCAATTTATTGTTCATAAAACTCTCACTGAGACTGGCCTCACTGACATTTGGGGTCCACTAGTGTCATGGCCCTAGCACTAAGAGAGCATTTGGTTTCATTTATATCATGGGACACACTAGATCTTTAGGAATAAATCTACCACTTGTTCTAGCCCCTTGACTTTGGCTTCACCAAACACTTAAGTACAGTAGTGGTGTGTAGTTTCCGTAAGCCGTTTTCTGAATAAACTATAGGAGCTGGTGAAGCTAGCTGCTACAATAATGTTACAACGATGAAAACTAAACTTGTCATAAGTCCTATCAATAATATTACAATAATTCATTACTTAAACTTTTCCAAATCTTTCGTACTTATAGTTTAAGAGGTGTGAGAAATTAAAGGTTATATAGAGTCACACTTGTGGTGTGAGGCAAACACACGCCGAGAAAGCTGTGACACGTTTAGGTTGCCGTCGTTCGTCGAGAAACACACGACCTTGACCCTTATCGGAAAACAAGCCTTGCCAACCGTCGTTCGCCGGCGTTGCTACTTCACAGGCCGGGCTGAATACCTGAATCTGAGTCCCATATACAAATTCAAAGCCTGTGTACATGTGCATTGTTTGCGAAGATCCAGGGATCAGTTCGACGACCATCAGTCCATGAATTACCTAGCTGCTGTGTTTGTAACGACATTGCCGCTAGCAGCCTTACTGCTCCGCTTGGTCTTCATCAGATGGAGGGACGGCGGGCCGTGCGAACTAAGGCTGCCGCCGGGATCCAGGGGCCTGCCGCTCGTCGGGGAGACGCTCGAGTTCTTCGCGGCGTCCCCGACCCTCGAGCTGCCTCCCTTCTTCAAGCGACGGTTGGAGAGGTGGGTAATTACAACACAACTCCAGAATTTCATATGAAATGAAACCATATTCAAAACAAAAGCTCAGCCACTTCTAAGTCTTTATGGTTACCACTTACCAGCAGTGTACGTAATTAATTAACCGGCCGGGACCGGTTCTCTGACGACGGCGATCCTTTAATTTGCAGGTACGGCCCCATCTTCCGGACGAGCGTAGTGGGCGAGGACCTGATCGTGTCGCTGGACCCGGTGCTGAACTCGCTCGTGCTGCAGCAGGAGGAGCGCGCCTTCCAGATATGGTACCCGTCCTCCTTCATGCGCGTCCTCGGCGCCGACAGCGTCATCACCGCGCTCGGCCCGCTCCACCGCCACATCAGGGCCCTCATGCTCCGCCTCTTCGGCCCCGAGAGCCTCCGCCTCGTCCTGCTCCGCGACGTGCACCGGAGCGCCCGCGACGAGCTGCGGTCGTGGCTCGGCCGGCCCGACGTCGAGGTCAGGACAGCCACCTCCAGGGTATGTTTGTATATATACGTCTGCCTCTGTCAGTCGAATGGCAGTCTTCGATCTGTAGCCTGGTACTGATCGACGATTTCCATGCTTACATCTGAATGCAGATGATATTCGGCGTCACGGCGAAGAAGCTGATCAGCCACGACGACGCGGCGTCGCAATCGCAAGGAAGGCTGTGGAAGTGCTTCGACGCGTGCACCAGGGGCCTGCTGGCCTTCCCCCTCTGCGTTCCCGGCACAGCCTTCTACGGCTGCGTGCAGGTAATAATAGACCAAGCATGTAGTGTATGCAGACATCTATCAGCTGTGACAATGTTCATGTCCTTGTTTCATATCTTCAGGGGCGCAAGAGGGTTATGAAGATGCTGAGCCAGCAGCTCGGTGAGCGCAGGGGCGCGGCGGCAGAGCGCGAGGCAGTGGATTTCTTCGACGTTGTGATCGAAGAGCTGGACAAGCCAGGCTCTGAAATGACCGAGAACATGGCGCTGGATTTGCTGTTCTTGATGCTCTTTGCTAGCCACGAGACCACGTCGATTGGGCTGACCGCGGTTCTCAAGTTTCTCACAGACAACCCCAAAGCCCTGCAGGAACTAACGGTAACTGAGATGTGGCCACATCACAACATGTATGGTCTGTGTTCAGAACACCAAACAAAAGTGCCAAAACGATTTCTCTTTGCTGTGGTGTTTTCAGGAGGAGCACAAAAATATCCAGAAAAGAAGGGCGGATCCAGTTTCTGATGAAATCACTTGGGAGGAGTACAAGTCCATGAGATTCACATCACATGTAATGGGCTATATATAAGCCTATAACTGCTGTTGGAGATTTCTTTTCTTCAGTCATGACATAGTCAAAATAGAACTAGTGGTTCTATGCAGACAATGCGGTGAATCTCGTGTGTATTAATACACTTTTTACATCACATATATAGGTCATACACGAGGCTCTTAGGCTGGCAAACATTGCTCCAGTAGTGTTTAGAAAAGCAAAACAGGATGTGCAGATCAATGGTATGCATATTTTTCACCATGTTCAGTGTCAAAAGCATACAGCCGCATTTTCTACCTATATGGTATATTCATGAGTATTGATCAATGTTTTTAATCTATCGATGGATAATGTTGTGCTTACTAATTTAAACTTTCACGTGAAGATTACACTATACCACAAGGGTCAAAGATCATGATTTGTACATCAGCAGCTCACATGAATGCGGAGGTTTACGAGGAGCCCTCAATGTTCAATCCGTGGAGATGGAGGGTATATATGAAACTCACATCGCTCAACAGCAAAAATTTTTACCTAAAGAATTTGAAAGAGAAAATATCTTATCGTACTAAGCACTATGTTCACTGCAGAATGTCTTGTTGATCACAAATTCACAAAATTAAATATGTGTGTACAGGATACTCCTGAAACAGTTGGCGGTTCCAAGGATTTCATGGCCTTCGGCGGTGGTGTCCGGCTATGTGTGGGCGCTGACTTTGCCAAGCTGCAAATGGCTATCTTCCTCCACTGCTTAGTCACCAAGTACAGGTACTGTATTTCAGAGTGCATGTAATGTAATATTATGGAAATTCGAGCTGTATGGTAAGTTATGGCTGCCTTCCTCTAACAGATGGGAGACCATAAGTGGAGGGACAATGGTGTTCTATCCTGGACTGCGATTTCCTGATGGCTTCCATATCCATCTCCGTCAAAAAGATTGAAATGGTTATTTACATAAGGATGCTTGCTACTAGTAGCCTTGATGCACTTAATGCAAAGCCTTGATGCAATTAATGCGTCAAGCAAATATGCAAATATAATAGATTTTGAAACAATAATACATATACCTCGCATAAAAAGTGGGATCAAATAAGACTCCTGAGCGTCACCACCACCGTCGATCTTCTCTCAGCCAGCCGCCACCGTTGCGGGATTGCAGCGTTGGCGGCGGCGGCTGCCTCCCCTCCCTTTCATCTCTTTGAATAACACAGTAACGCCTTCACTTGCATCATTTTAAAAATGATAATTAAACAGGTCGAAACAACAAAGATGGAAGTAACTGATCCAGATATCAATGGACAAGGCAAGGAGTCAATCTGCAACAGTCTCATCAAAATCAAATTACTCTTATATTAAGGCTCCATAACTGAGATTATCCTAGGGCAAAACGTAGTACTGCTGCGTGTATAAAGGTAAAACTAACTTGATGAAGACATGATATTACTTCTTTTGACCTGGAGGCCGGACTGGATTATTTCAATGTAACTCTAGTCAGTATTCATGCCATCATCATCAGCCAAATTAACATCCACGCGGTAATCGTTGACAAGCAGGGCCTCCAACCCTTGGAACGGGTCCTGGCATGCCCTGTGCGTCGTCTTGTTGCAGCGGAGGTGGAGCGGCCTGCACCGGCGAGTTCACCGCCAGCACGGCTCGAGCCGCCGCGGCGTGCACGGCGATCTGGGCCTGGGTCCTGGCCAGCTCGCACTGTGCGGCTCTGATCTCTCCCTGGAGGCGGCCGACGATCCCCGCACAGCCGTACACCGGGTCCTGCACCCGCCGGTGCGCCTCCAACGCCATCGTGTCCGCTGCCTTGCCGCGTTCATGGATAGGGAGATTCTGCGCCAGAAGAGAAATGTAAGATCATGTGTTTCGTTCAAATGCAAAAGAATCATTATACTACGAAGCTGGATGTGAAAGCAGGGACCTAGATACGTGCTAATGATCGATTACTAACCAAACCACACTAGTGCTAAGGAAAAAAATGCGTCCGTTCTCGTGTAATTGTGTACAGCTAGATAGCTTACAGCCTGCAGCAGGGAGCAAGTGATCAATTTACCTGGAGCATTCTTGCAACGTTGCTGGCGCCAAAGACCCTCTGGACGCAGGCGTATCTCTGTGGATCCAATGCCGGGAAGTAGGGGGCGAGGATGCAGTCCTCGGAGCACTTCCTCCGCTGGTTCTTGCACGCGGCGCACCGCCTGCCCGGGCTGGCAGCAGCAGCAGCTTCCGTGTTCATGCTCGTCGACATGATCTAGCGGGAGATTTTGCAGAGGGAGAGAAGATTTGTTGAGAGATTTTGAGGATCTAGCAAAGATGCTGAGCGCTGAGAATGATGTTGTGTTTATGTATGGGATGGCGCGAGCGTACATGGAAGGGTTCAACGGCTATCTTCCATGCCGGGGAAGGGGCGAGCGTACATGGAAGGGTTCAACGGCTGCTCCCGTTGCACAGTGCTGTGTAGAGGAGTTGGGGGCCATGGAGCTCAGTACGAGGTTCACCGAGCCGCCACACACACCAGCTACAAACCCCGACCGGATCTACGCCGACGAGCTCCGGCCGCCCTTGCGACCTTCGTCATCGACATGGCTGCTCCAGCGCCTACGGCTCCTACCACCACCGACGGTCTGCCTACCTTGTTTCCCCTCTAGGTTGTGTTAGTGTAGTGCTAGTGTAATGCCTTATGATTTGCATCATGAATTGTACTGCTTTCTCAGCCTTTACATGAAAAATAACTCTTTTGCTTAATAGAGGCAGAAACTCTGAAGACATATTCGAGTGGAAAACAGCATTGAAGAAGCTCTTGCACAACACATGCTACAAATACAGTTTTTGTGATGAGGCACAATATTTTGTAACATCACAGGCTCTAAATTGTTCATTATGTACTATCGCGTGACTGACTCCTATACATGGAGCGAACTTGATATCCATCTTCTTTTATATTTGAGTCCTTATACGGTGGTTGGGAGGTACCTCTTGATACCTTCTAAATTAATTTTATTGGGTAATTTTAATTCCTTAAGGGTAAGATGGTCATACCCCAATCAAGGTGCAGTCCGGCATGCCACATTGATCGATCAGAGCGCTAAACGATTCGTCTCTTAGATCGAGAGGTACCTGCCTCTCTGTTCTTGGTTCGTTGCACATCGGAGCAAGATGGCAAGGTTAGCCATGACCGGGCCAGTGATGTTTCTCCTGCTCTGCACGATCTGCAGACTGGCTCTCGGAATTTATGACGGTAACCTACTAATTCATTGCTGTTAAAGTTGTGATGTGACCTTTTGATGTGTTTACGTCGGGTAAGGTTTCCTGGCTTGATCTCTGATGGATTCCTTGCCGGCTGCCATGGCACGCGCCATTGGTGAATAATGCAGGTCTGGTTCCGAACGGCAACCTCGAGCTCGGCCCGCTGCCGTCGCAGCTACGGGGAACGAGGGTGCTGGACGCGTCATCGATCCCGTCGGCAGACCTCGGGGTTCATGGAGTACATCCAGTTGGGGCAGAAGCGGGGGACATGCTACTGGTTGTCCCCGAGGGCGCCTACGTCGTGCGCCTTGGCAACGAGGCCTCCATGCGGTAGCGCCTCCACGGCGCCGCCCGCGACGCCCACTACTCGTTGACATTCTGCGCCGCCCGGACGTGCGCGCAGGCGGAGCAGCTCAGTGTCGGCGTTCAGTGTCGGCGTCGGGCCAGTCGGTCCTCCTACCCATCCAAACCACGTACAACAGCAATGGGTGGGCCGGTGGGACTCTACGCCTGGCCGTGGGCCGCCGCCGCCGACGCCGACGAGGTCGAGGTCGTCATCCACAACCCCGGCGTCACTCGCCGCGGCGCAACAACTGGAACCTGGTAAAGAACGGGAACTTTGAGAAGGGCCCGTACATCATCCCGAGGACGAAATGGGGTGTGATGATCCCGTCGAGGGTGGCGGACGAGCACTCGCCGGTGCCGGGGTGGATGGTGGAGTCTCAAGGCGGTGAGGTACATCGACGGCAGCAGCTTCGTGGTGCCGTGGGGGCGGCGCGCCGTGGAGCCGCTGGCGGACCTAGAATGTGACTATTTTATCCTTAGTGCGAAAAATTAATCCCGTAATGGCTATTGTCCCGCACTCTCTTTTTGTTACGGGCCCACCGAAACAGTATGCACCAGGTGTATACTGGCCCACCTTTTAGTATGCGCCATGTGCATAGTGGGTACCTCTTGATACCTCCTCTGCTTATAGCCGTCGGATCGAGCGACGTGAGCCATCCAATTTTACTCCAACCATTGTAAAAAGATTCTTTATATTTATATTTCCTTTATTTATTGTAAGGTTTCTGATACCACCGTACAAAGGATCATTGACGCATGAATGTACGGGGAACTGAATGCATTAGAGCTAAGTTAATGTAACTGAAAATAATGACGTGCCTCTAGCTCAACCTAATTGTGCTGATATGTTCAGTTCATTGTCTTGTGATCATAAATTACTTTAAGCTGTCTAACAAAAGTGTATTATTCCTGAAAAACTAAGTTGTATTCTCAAATTTAAGTAGGGAATTGTTTCAGAAATTATGAAACTATAAGTCTTACTTTCGAAATTATTTGTTTAGAAAATTATGTTCTTATAGTACGATAATATCCGATCCCATAGCCATGCATGGACATATCTCCTATACAAGAAGAAAAGCCACACGCCGACCTCGGAGTAAGCCATACGTCTGCTGTAAAAAAAGATCCGTTGTTCAAAACAATATGCGATAAGTCCGTTATATGAAAAGATTTTTTTTGATAAAGGAAATTTTATTAATCTTAGCCAATTACATTAAGATCATTCCCGGGCCCCTGCATAGTTAAGATGCACACAACCTAAAATAGAAAATAAAAAAGAAGACATAAAAAATTATGTTAAAGTAGACTACCCATACGACTTAACCTTCAGTTTCATACATCAACAAAACAGCATATAGAATACGAGAAAGACTCTCTAAAAACAACGCCTCCAACAAGGAAACAGCACGTGCACGCGCACAAACCATCGTTGCCATGATAACCAGTTAAGATTGAATCACCGATTTTCACTGTAGAGAGCAATCCATCGAGCTCCAAACAATGCTTCAGCCAGACTATTGTCAAGTACAACCAACTAAGGACAGACCTGAGAATTTCTCCCTGAAGTCGAGAAATCTGAACCAAAAAGGTATCACCAATTCGAAACCCATCAATGCTACTTCCACTCTCTTACCGAGTCAATACCCCCATACTACCCAATCTTGACCAACAACAATCGGCCGGTAACTCACGTTATTCCACGATGACTTTGCCACGAAATAACCAATAGGCACACACGCAACGTTCGCAAGATCTATCAATTGATGGGAAGCATCAACGGAGTAAAAGATCCGTGGGTCGAAACCAAGATGACTAATCTCTGGGATTGTAAAAAAGATATCAGCTATGAATGAAGATGTTGTCGTAAGATGTAGATGCACAAATACCGCCACCGAGTCGACCATCATCGGCCCATCAGGGACCGGAGCCAAAGAGTTGCAGGCCGCAGGTCCGTCGGTCGCCGTCGCCGCCCCTCTACGCCAGATCTCACTCCGGTGGTCACGGATCTGGATAGGCTATCAGGAGTCATGGACGGAGCGCTGTTGGGGCCAAAGAGGGCTCTGCCCCCCTGCCATGCAACAATTTCTAAAGATATATGCTACTGTAGTGCAATGCAGTCCATCTAATTCCATCAAAATCAGCGACAGATAGTTAATTTAGCCATCTATATGCAAACAAATGAGGAACAAAAATAAGTCCACCAACAGTAAGCGACTTGCCGACAACCTCGACGTCTCTGCCATAGGCCCGTCACACCATCGCACATCCAACATAACTGAGCTCTTTTCCACTATTAACCCAAAAAAAACTAGAACCAGTTGACTTGCCAAGGCCACTCGGCCCCTGGCGCCCCGTGCTCTCATCAGCCAGCTGTCCATCGGCGACAGCGTGGTGCCCTCAGTTGGTCCTGCACTCGCGGTGTGTCGGACAGTGTTCGAGGCGGCTGCGATCGAAATATGACAGCAACGCCAGATACCTTTTTTTACTTGCGCTGATTCCTGCCCTCCTCTTATTCTCTACCTCGCGTTTCTCCAATCAAATCTAAATCCTGATATGCCCGTTGTTACTGTAGCACCGGCCCCCCCCTTAGATTGCGTGCGAGCTCCGCCACTGTCAGGAGTCGCCCCACTCCGACGGCGACGAGGAGAGAACGGGGAGGAGGGAGCTGATGGCAGCGACGGCGGTCTCCGCCCGCTTGCGTCGCGGGATCTGTTTCCGCCCCTTGCGTCGCGGTTGGGATTTGGTGTTGCTTTCTGTTGGAAAGATAAACCACAAAAATATGAAGATGGCAAAGAAGTAAACGATACAATGATATTTTCATAAAAACCAAATATTTGCATCTATTTATTTAATTAAGAGCCGCCACTTGTTCGCGCGGACCACTTACTAGTCTTAGTCTTGTATACTCCTATACGATATAGATCGATCAAAGTGACTAAAACGGATTTGACCGTACGTGTACCGTCTTGGTGGAAAGATTATATATTCTTACCTGTAATCCTGTATACGACAGTGAGCTCGATCGCGGATCGTGTCAATGGGGAACGAGTGTACTGTTCAGTGATTCGGATTTCGATTGCTATTTCTTCGGAATCCAGCTGAGCCACGTGTGGCGTTCACTTCGTTTCATTGTCAGGGGTTGAATTTTCTTACCAGCGTTACTTCTCAAGACTGAATTTTCTAACGCTGTGTCGCTGGTAGAAAATTCAGGGGTAGAACTTTCTACCCCCTGAATTTTCTAACCTGAATTTTCTAACGTAATGCGAATACTAGTTTTTTCCTTTTTTGGCATCACTCCACAGCGTGCACGTAGAGGCTGGAGGGCCTAAGAAGATAGGATCAAGATAGGATCTTCCCGCGAGCAATGTAACCTGCTAGCTAGTCGCTACCTATATATTTCGGCCACAAGTCCACAACTATAAACAGATAAAGGTGAGAGAGCTTAGCTCTAGATCCCTAGTATAGTGCAGATTGGTAGCAATGTCGATGCATTACTTGGCTGCTCTAGCTGTGACTCTGGGAGCTATCTTATTTCTCCGTTTGGCCTTGAAATGGAGGAACGGGAGAGCGGGCGAAGCGAGGCTGCCACCAGGGTCGAGGGGCCTGCCGCTCCTGGGGGAGACGCTCCAGTTCTTCGTGGCGTCCCCGACCCTCGAGCTGCCTCCCTTCTTCAAGCGACGGTTGGAGAGGTGGGTAATTACAACACAACTCCAGAATTTCATATGAAATGAAACCATATTCAAAACAAAAGCTCAGCCACTTCTAAGTCTTTATGGTTACCACTTACCAGCAGTGTACGTAATTAATTAACCGGCCGGGACCGGTTCTCTGACGACGGCGATCCTTTAATTTGCAGGTACGGCCCCATCTTCCGGACGAGCGTAGTGGGCGAGGACCTGATCGTGTCGCTGGACCCGGAGCTGAACGCGCTGGTGCTGCAGCAGGAGGAGCGCGCCTTCCAGATATGGTACCCGCGCTCCTTCATGCGCGTCTTGGGCGACGACAACATGATCTCCGCCCTCGGCCCGCTCCACCGCCACATCAGGAGCCTCGTGCTCCGCCTCTTTGGCCCGGAGAGCCTCCGCCTCGTCCTGCTCCGCGACGTGCAGAGAAGCGCGCGCGACGAGCTGCGGTCGTGGCTCGGCCGGCCGGACGTCGAGGTCAGGGAGGCCACCTCCAGGGTAATACTACGACGTACTCTGCCTGCTGTACATCTTGAGCATGATCGACATTATTCATGCTTGTGTACGTTGTTTATATATGCGCTATATATAATAATATCTGCATGCAGATGATATTCGGCGTCACCGCAAAGAAACTGATGAGCCACGACGACGCGGCATCGGGAGGAAGCCTGTGGAAATGCTTCGACGCCTGGACCAAGGGTCTGCTCTCCTTCCCGCTCTGCATCCCAGGCACAGCCTTCTACAAGTGCATGAAGGGGCGCAAGAAGGTTATGAAGGTACTGAAGCAGCAGCTCGATGAGCGCAGGAACGCGCCGGAGCGCGAGTCCGTGGATTTCTTCGACCTCGTCATCGACGAGCTGCACAAGCCAAACCCAATAATGAACGAGAACATCGCGTTGAACCTCTTGTTCTTGCTGCTCTTTGCAAGCCACGAGACGACGTCGACTGGACTGACCGCGATACTCAAGTTTCTCACGGACAACCCGAAAGCACTGCAAGAACTGGCAGTAAGTGTATAGTAGAGATCGATACCTTGTTGCCCACAACTCGTTTGTTCCCATCAGCTCTCAGACAAAGCATTTGATGTGATGTTAACGTCGGGTTCCTATTCGGCGTGATGCTTTCAGGAGGAGCATGATAAAATACGGAAAAGGATTGATCCAGACACTGAAATCACATGGGAGGAATACAAGTCAATGAAATTCACGTCTCATGTATGTGCTATATATAATGGACCAAAAGAGATAAAATTTGAAAACACTCAAATAGAGATCTGGTCAATGAAGAATGCAAATTAAAGGTTGTCTTATCTTGCACACTAATATGCTTTCTACATCACATATATAGGTTATACATGAATCTCTCAGGCTAGCAAACATAGCCCCGGTGGTCTTCAGACAAGCAAACATGGACGTGCAGATAAAGGGTATTCAATTTTTTTCCCCATCATGTGCAGCAAAAAAAAAAAAATCAGCTATAAAACAATTTTGTAGCTAACACACCAATATAAAGTATTCATGAGCATTGATCAATGCAAAAATTATACATTGATATAACTTTCAACTTGTGCACTCAGGGTACACTATTCCAGAAGGATCAAAGATCATGATATGTCCATCTGCAGCTCACTTGAATACGAAGGTTTACGAGGATCCCTCGGTGTTCAATCCATGGAGATGGAAGGTATGTGAAATTCATCGGAAACAATTCTTGGCCTCAGAAGTTTTTAAAAAGATCATGTCGTTCTAAACTATGTTCAGTGCAACATTCTTGTTTTGATCACGCATCTATATGTGTACGTTGAACAGGACACTCCTGAACCAGTCGGTGGGTCTAAGGATTTTATGGCCTTCGGGGGTGGTTTGCGTTTGTGTGTTGGTGCCGACTTTGCCAAGCTGCAAATGGCTATGTTTCTCCACTGCCTGGTCACCAATTACAGGTAAACATATATATCCAGAGCATGGATACTGATATGAATGGTTCTGAACTGTACGACAATGTTAATCTTGTGTTCTCATGGATAGATGGAAAGCCATCAGTGGAGGGACGATGATGTTTTATCCCGGGCTGCGATTTCCAGATGGCTTTCACATCCAGCTTCTTCCAAAAACTTAAAATGTCATCACAGGTGGCCCTATCAAGAATTCAAGTACACATGCAGATAACCAGATCTATTAGTAAACTGGGCCACAGCTTATTGGAAGCAGCTGAAAATAACATAAGCAGGATAAGCCTGATTAAGTTTGCAGACTGAATATTGTACGTACTGCATCTATGTGTCTATCTTTTTTTGCTTGGAAGAATATGTGTGCGATTGTTTGCAATCATATTAGAATTTATGTTAAGGAAGCAACGGTGTTGTATCGTGTACGTGTGTAGTTGTTTGCTTAAAAGAGATAATAATAACAGTTGTGCCTAGACAATGCATAAAAAGCATATCTGCGGCCCAGTTTTTTTAGAGATGCTTATAGCTGCAGGTTTGCTTGCATGGGGTAAATGTGGACGTTTGCGTTTGTACTAGTGTAGAGAGACCCCTGCTCATTCTCTCAAAGGTGGAGCAGAGAGACCCCTGCACCTCGCACAGTTTTTTTAGAGAGATCAATGAGACGCAGACGCTCACATGTACGCACACTCACTCTTATAAATATATGTATGCTACTCTTTCCTTACGAGCACCTTCGAGAGACTGGACCAGCATATCCGATCTTAAAATTTATAAAATCGTCATAGACGCCTCGCTGTCGACATGGATATCGCCTACCACTGAAAGAAAAATACCGGTTAATTCTCAGAATAAATCCAAGAAAGTGCGGCACGTGTGTCGAGTCAAGGACTCGAACCCAGATGGACATGTTTCACTACAAGAAACCTCGCATGGTTGTTCCTCTTTTCTCCCGCACTAACAAATACTCGTGTGATGCTACATGATGAGCACGAGCGCAAGATATGAGAACTTAGGATCACATCTTATCTTATGGAGCCCTTTTTGCTCGCACATCATCTTTTAGTTTATGTGGCATGTCATTTAATTTTATGGACATCATCCTAGTCATGGGGATGGAGATGGCCTAAGA
Organism: Echinochloa phyllopogon; assembly: GCA_033239725.1. Classification (NCBI taxonomy): domain Eukaryota; kingdom Viridiplantae; phylum Streptophyta; class Magnoliopsida; order Poales; family Poaceae; genus Echinochloa; species Echinochloa phyllopogon. Next base: position 12,824,616 of record BTCW01000009.1, read on the forward strand.
GCCGTGACTAGAAATGCTTGCTCAGCTGGAGGTCTTCAGGACTTCACCCACGCATGGTTAAGCAAATTAAGCTGCCCATAACATTGTACATACTGCTAGTGCGTTCGAACATCAATTAGTTGCACATTAGCAACTAAGTAAGCGCAACGCCGTACTGCCACTAAGAACTTGGTCTCAGCGTAGTAACAATCATGCTGTATGCACATTTGGAGTAGGAGACCATGATCTTGATCTGCAAATATATTGCGCACGCATGCATGCTCATCATTTCTACTAGTGTCCGCTCAAAAAGTTTATGATGAGCCACAGATCATTTGTGAAGGCTGCGATCTTTATCTCATTAAAGGAAAAGGTTAGTCTAGTGGAACCGAAAAAAATGACTTGGTGTGTATAAACCCGTCTATTGTAGACACCTCAATGGAAACGTCGGATTGACTTCGATGAATCTAAATTTCGGGCAACAACTTTTTGCGTCTCTTGTTTGGTTTGCCTCACTTGTTCAATTCTAGCATTTATTATTAATTCTGCTTCGATCTACTTGGTTCTTCTTGTTCTGTGTGTGAGAGCTTTATGGACCTGCTAAAAATCATCTACAGAAGATCTTTTTAAGTTTGGTTTGTGCTAGAACTCGTAGATGGGGTAACCCACATTTGTTGATTTTCTCAACATAAAACTGATCTGATCGATTTAGCAAGCCAATCTGATCGATTTTGACACCAACAGTGGCACCAACAGTCAACGCTGTCACCACACAAGGCGTGGCCGGCCGACTTGGCAATTTGGCATAGCAAATTAACATGCATGCTGGGGACTGGGGAGTACTACTAGTCTCGTCCTTCAATTCTGTCGTTGGCACTACCTTTTGCAGGATTCGAAGGAGAGACGACCAAGTAACAAGTCGGCTACTACACGTGGATCATGGATGGACTGAGTTTGGCACCGGGTGTGTTGACTTGATATACTTCTCTCCTGTCATGGATCATGTTTTGCGTAGTATTTCAGTCGGCTGATGATCCCATGAATCAGATGCATGCATCTAGTCCCAAGTTAATGCCGGTCGACCGGCACCAATGGCACTGAGCTATATATAAATATAGTGAGATATGAATAGCAGTATGTGGTTTGTCTTCCGGCCGCAATCAAAAGGAGTTCGTTTTTATATGGTAAAAAAATATAATACCGCGACTGTCTCGATCCTGTACTCTTTTTTAAAAGCGATATGTATATGCATGCACCCGAGAAAACCATGCATGCATGTACAACAGGATACTTTTTATCAAATAGTAGGGTGAATCGTATCCGTGCAAAGCCTTCTCGTACATGCATGATGGTAGGCGTAATCTTGATTTAGTGTGTAATCATGTTTGACCATACGTGAACCTGGAATCTATATTAGTCGATCCGTATAACACATGCTCCCTCCAATTACAAAGAAGTTCGTGTGTGGAGCTTGCAACCAGACATTGACTCTGGAACGTATACAAACTCGATCAATGTTGTATGTCCTAATACATTATACTACCTCCGTATCAAAATAATTTTTCACTGTTGGTTTTTTATCATGACGTTTGATCATTTGTGTTATTAAAAAATTATGCTAGTATCATTTATTTTATTTCTGACTGAGTATTTTGTCAAGAGAAGTATGTTAAATATAACCTATCTTTTCATAAACTTATAATAATTTTAAAATACGACGAGTGGCCAAACATTGCGAGAAAAATTCAACAACGACAAATATTTTGATATGGAAGAGTAATAAATAAGATTTTAGAAAATTATATAGCTTTATGAAAATACGTTCGGATAGACAAATCTATGCACATTATTTTTCACAGTGTTCGATCTTTTTATGGTAGTGATCATCCCAAAGACAACACTTATTATAGTTGGAGGGAGTAGTTCCAGAGGATGTAATATTTAACCAATTTTTCTATTAGAATGTTATTGAATTAGCCGGGTGGCCCGCTGCTAGTATGCCGTTAAATGCATAAGGTGCGTCAAAGATGGTTGACTTAATTTTCTTTAGTAATGTCATGGTGGGTAAAACAGAAATAAATATAAGGGTATTTTGGCCTAATTTGTACGTAACAACATTGCTAGGGCAATCTATCAACATATGTATAAGGGGCTTGTGATTTTATTTTCTCTGATCAACACTTTATTTCTAGACCTTGAGTGTGGACACGGATGCTTCTTTTATCGGCCAAATACTACGAATCTACGGTGATAGATTCAATGAAACTGTGTTATAATGATACTTCATGTATTTGGTGAGACTAGTATAATTTAGAGATATGTTTTTTTTGCGGAAGACAGTACAGACGCGGATGCTCATAACGCACATACGCTCATCCTCGATGAATACAACCACACAAACCCTAACTTTATGAGCACCTCCGAGAAATCGGACTGGCAGATATCGAGATCGTTGAAGTCACCACAACCACCTCGCTGTCGAGGAGCATGTCGCCTACCACCGAAGGAGCGTGTGCCGGTTAAATTCTAAAATAAATTAAAAAAAATGCGACAACCAATTCTCGTGGGTAGACCACCACAAGGACCTTGCCAACTGACCAGAGATATGTTTTGGAATAATTAAGGCCTTGTGTGGGACGAGAGCTCCACGCCTCCACTTCAGTTTTTTTTCTTTTTTTATTCTCTGCTTCATAAATCAACAATGTACAGATCCATGGTGAGTTTGGAGTTGTTAGTGGGGTGCGTTTTGGTAGCAGGTGAGCTCCTGTTCCAGAAAGAAAGGTGTATAATTAGATGGATTGCCAATGTCACCGGCCTGGCTTAAAAAGAGAGTACTACTTTGAGTTGGTATGGATATAGGAATTGGGCGGGAAACGTGGGCGAAACCCCTTGAGGCCTTCGGATATACGTATAGCAAGGAAATTACCATTCGAACGCAGCTTCGCAGAACACATACAACACCGTGATCCCCGCGCAAGCTGCGACGGAGAAAAACGAACGCGCTGACGTCGATCGCGTCCCCACGCTAACGGCCCCGCTAACGGCGGGCCCCGGCCACCGTTAATAAGGCAGCCGAATCCCGGATCTTGGCGCGAAGCTTCTGTTTGACTAGAGACCTTGATAAATATAGCACCCGAAGAAGCAGCTAGCTTCCATCACAAGTGTACTCTCTTATTCCCTCTCTCTCCTTGCTCTCTTCTTCTACCTCAGCTCGGCATCGTCGGTCTCCATGTTCCATTCACTGAGCTTGTGAGAACATGGGAGCCGTGGAGCACGAGGCGCGGTGACCTGCTTGGCGTTCATGGCATCGACCTCACAACCTGATGCCGAATTGTATGCTTGTTAAATCTCATCGACCTCCAGTTGCTTAAATGTTTATGTCTTGCGTCGAGTTGCTTCAAGGGTTAGCAACTAGCTTAGTTGTCATATATACAAGGGTCGGCGTGTGGATAGGGTTATGTACATCTAGCTCTGTGTATGCAAGGACGACGACAGTCATATATATAGAGTCCAGTCAGTCCACAACTACCGAGGCCTTCAGCCTCGAGCACAAAGCTGATTAGGTGTTCCAACCAGCCTTTTAGCGAGATGATAACACCTAGTACACCTTGCGTCGTAGCATGGCCGGTAGCAGATTGATACAGACAAATTATTCGTGCCGATTGATCGTGTCTAACATTTGATTGCCCAGTTACTAAACTGTACTATATCTACAAGATGCAGAGGCAAAGGAGAAGAGAGGAAGGAAGAGGAGGCTCCGGCTTCGGAGGCCGGCAACGGCAGACAGCTAGTGATGCCCGAGGACGGGTATGAGTGGAACAAGTACGGCCAGAAGTTCATCAAAAACATCCAGAAAAACAGGTGCGGTCTATATTTCTTACGTACACACGTACAAAGGCACAATCCCATCACACATAGAGAATCGATTTTTCCCCCATTTAGCATATACATGTCTTCTCTTATAAAAGAATTAATTGCATATACATTTCCTGTGGTATATGCATCAGTCTAATAATTAAATTGCTCGCGATCGACCTATCTCTCCGTGCATCAAGTCGTTTCAAGTCGACTGTGACGGCCAGCTAATTGCCCCGCCGAGTCTTCTTACCTATCACGAGCAATAATCAGCTCCAAAATCGACCGTCGCAAGTGGTCAAAACTGGCACATCTTGTTATGCCTGGCTTTTACTTCATTCGTTTCAGAGTGACTTCCTTGAAACTGAATATCATATATGCATATTAAGTCTTGGCTAGTTGATCAGCAATTTTTGGCGAATTGATGCGCTTGAATTGAACGGCGCATATGCATGCAGGAGCTACTTCCGGTGCCGGCACAAGCTGTGCGGCGTCAAGAAGAAGGTGGAGTGGCACCAGAGCAACCCCGGCGGCTACCTCCGAATCGTCTACGAGGGCGCGCACCAGCACGGCTCCGGCGCCCCGCCGTCGTCTGCACACGGGTCCGCCGCCTCCTCTAACAAGTACGAGCTGGGCGCTCAGTACTTCGGCGGGGCCCGCTCGCATTGACCCGGAGTCAATCAGTCAAATAAAGAAAGAGGCGTCGCTCTCCTCGGCCGTCGTCACCACTCGTCGACGTCGTCTTCTTTCCGAAGGCTATTAGGTCAGGTACATTGCTACACGTCAGCGGTATCATACGTCGTCTCATGCAGAGCCACGTAGGATTTTTGTTGATATAGAGGAGAGAGAGCAAGGTGAGAGAACGAGGTCGTTGCTTCGCGAAACAACCACCTCATGAGCTAAATTTTAGGACTATGAGACGACTCTCCCACCATTGTACGAGTTTTGTTGCCATGCAACCAATACTATTTCTTTATTTGCCCATAAATCAAGGGATTTTGTATTACTACGAGACAACTAAAACAACAACCTATTATATGTGTTGTCTGATAAGTCGTCTCAAAATTACGTGTCCCTGCATAAGACCGTCTATTAAACGTCACCAATGTTCTTGCCCTTAGCTTTGGTGCTTGCCGCCTGCCTGAAGAATAGTCCCTTGTAGTCCACCCTACGATGTACTACCTCCGTTCCAAATTACTATTTATTGTTGACTTTTTTTATTATATTTAACCATTCGTCTTATTCAAAAAAATTATTCAAATATACAAACCAATAAATTATATTTAAAGTATATATGATGATAAAGCAAGTCACATACAAAATAAATGATACTTGTAAATTTTTTTGAATAAGACGAATGTTCAAACGTTAAACGAAAAAGTCAACAATGAACAGTAATTTAGAACGGATGTAGTATTAGTAGTGAACGTTAAACGAAAAAGTCAACAACGAACAGTAATTTAGAACGGATGTAGTATTAGTAGTGCACTAGCACTACTGGCTCCTCTTTGTTTATCTAGATTTGTCTTAACTCGCCTTCGTAGGAGGGCCTGTGGCAGCCCTGAGATCACTAATGTTAGTTATTTCCGAGTTTGAGTAGTGTTTGTTATTTTGTAATAGTTTGCATTCTCTTTCTCCTTAAATGATATAGTAGTGTTTCTACCTTTTTTTCAAAAAATAATTTGTTAACTCAGACCGTTTTACTGGTATCTAACAAAAATATAAAGTCGGTATTACACTATTACTAATCCTTATAAAAATGTTCAGATCATTTTTATAATATTCTCATATGCGGTGCTTGTTAAAGTATCATATATCTGCTACCAAAGGGAATACTTACTACTCCCTTCTAAATATACTCACTCCGTATATGATTTCGAAGTCGTTTTGGATAATGATACGGTCTCCAAAATATAACTTTAACTTCTTATTTTTACAAAAATATTTATTAAAAATAATATATGTATATTTCTATAAAAATATTTTTAAGACAGATCTATTAATATGCTTTTCACATTTTCAAACTCAACGACTTAAAAGTTATTCGTTTATATTTCCAATGTTTGACTAAAATCTTATCCAAAACGATATCTAAATCTTATACGGAGGGAGTAAGTTGTTTTACAACTATTGCCGATCCAAACTAGTTAAAATTTTTGAGCTAAACATATGGTCAGTTAGGCCAGTCTCAATGGCAGGGTCATCAACATTTAATGGACTGCCGCATAGGCTTTTTTTTATGACATGGCACGAAATTAATGAAGGGAGAGAAGATCTCAGGGTCATGGTGATGACCCCGATGACCCTGAGTCGACATAGATACCAATGCTTACGACCCTCCATTGAGAGCTCATGACCCTTCATTTGATCACAACATATGTAAGATTTAAATGTTGCATTCTATCCGTCGATCCTTGGAGTTTGAATCCTTGGAGTCCTTATATCATAGGACGGAGGGAGTACGTGCGCCCTGGTGGGGCTGCAGCCCATCAGGTCAGCTACCTGTCTCCGAATGTTTGGCAGGAATGTTATTGCTGCAAAGTCTTTTTTTTATCTCCTTCAGATTATTTTTTGACGTCGTCGATCGATCTCGTAAAAGAAAGATACACATGCGTGTGCGTGGGTCAGCGGTAGTCTCGTCTTCGTATTGGAATGAGACCAGAGAGAACGGGAGCCATAAATAAACTAGCCTCACAAGATCTTGCGAGGATATTTGGCACACATGGATCACGGTTTGTTGCATGATGATCGGCCGGCACGGTGACATGAAACACTAGCTAGTCTACGGTTTGTCTTCCGCTATCAAAAGGCCGGAGTTATTTTCTCCGTCTGGTCAAAACTGATACAGCAACTGCGCCATCCTTGATCCTTTTTCTTAATTATTACATATAAGACGTACTATAAGAGTATTCATTGAAGTTTTAAAAGATTGCTCATATTATAAGAAATCCACTATATATGAGTCATTCAAAACTTTAGCTTTGATCAAATAGTAGGTGAATCTGTTCAAACGTCCAAACCGAGAATGGTGGGTGTAATAAGTTATACTTGTTCTATAATACTGTATATATAGACATATAGTACAAGATTTGACTAGCTTACGCGTCCACATGAACTCAAAATTCAAAACCATCGATATCTCTGCTTGCTCCTTTCTGTCATCATAAAGAAATGTTGTTTTCAAATCATGGCCAACAATTTGATCGCAAATAGGCCGACCTAATAAAACATAAATCCTGTGGAAGTAGTATTCTCGCGTGCATATAGTTTTAAGATGCTCGATTTAAATGTTCCATAGAGATATTGGTTGCTAATAAAGTTAATTTAATTTAATATTTGTTGGCAAAACGGCATTATTTATTGTCTAAAGTGTCCATATTTTTAAAAATGTTAAAATAAAAGTGAGCAAACATTATGCAAGAGTGAAGGATTACATATTACATACACATATGAACCAACTATATATGAACGAGCATTCCCTAAATCCCATTTGCCTGGACATGCATGATGGAAAATGTTGTGAAACCCATTAACCATTGTCCATTGATGAATCTATCAGTACCTGGCTAAAGCTTGCTGAAGGTAAAAGAAAAGAGGGCAGCAGCTTCTTGGAACGATGTCGTGCAACAAGCGAACGGGTCTGACGTAGCACAAGTGACGTCGGTCGTGTCCCCGGCGACACGCCTCATCTGCTAACGGGCGTTCACGGCCGCCGTTACTGCGCGAATCCTTGGTTTGAACGGTAAACTCGTTGGTGTGAAATCACGTTACCTCCATATACGTAGTTACGTACTCCGTAAGATCTTAATCTAAAAAAACTCTGTAAGATAAAAAAAATGGAGAAGAACATCAACGCGCTATCTATAACACAACCATATATAACTCATATTCTTTTGCCCTATATTTTTTTGAACAATTTGGAGTATATTTTTAAAACATAGCATAAGTATACTTTTTAAAGTTGCTCCTTAAGGAAAAACAACTCACCACGGCATATAAAATATCAAAACTCGATTCAATACATAAAAAGTAATATGTAGCATACATTAAATGGGCCTAAATTGTTATTTATTAGTGATTGAAGAGAGTGATATCCAATGGTAGGTATATACATAGGTAGTACATAATGCATGCGCCTATGAGCAGAGATTGAGCCGACTGATCTTTAAATTGACGAAGTCACCATAAACATCTCGTTGTCGATGGACACATCACCTATAATTGAAAAACAGTGTCGTTAAATCATGTATAGTTGTTATTGTGTAATTGTTTCTTGCCATAAGATTTAACGTGCAAAACATCATATATTTTTAAGTGTCCCATTTTTAAGTTAAACGAAGTATTTACGTATTTAATGCATGTTACATATGTTGTTCTCTCATGCTGCATATTTGCTCTTCAAGGATATAGATGAATGAAATATTAAACATCTATAATGTTATGGGGCTCCATTTTAATGTTGTCGATATTGTCCTTTGTGTGTTAAATGTTGACTTTTTATGTAACCTGTCACCTGAGAATTGGTAACTTTTTAGGCATCTAAAATAGAGGAATTTTACAATGATTGGGATTAATTAGAGCCATCCGTTCCGAGAATCGGAAGGTGGAAACAAAGGAAGTACCCAGAGGTACCAAATTCAGAAGACCATAACCATATACCAAAAATAGTGAGATCAACCATTAATTTACACTAGGTACTTTCAAGTATTGTTGGGTACCTCTCCAAACATTCTAAAACAGCTCTCTAAAATATAGCAACTTCCTTTATTAAATCCAAGGAAATAGTGTCAAAGTTGGGTAGGACAGCATGTGGACCCAAAAATTTGCTCATTGCTTCACCTTGACGACGTTAACGTCGCATCTGAGAAGCTTCCATACGATTGACTAAACCTTGATGATAAATATAACACCCATAAGAGCCTCTCTCTGGTCTCAATGTTTCATTCACTTGCCACAACATGGGAGCAGTAGAGCACAGGAGGTAGACGTACGGTGACCGGCATCCATGGAATCAAGCTCACAACCTGCCGCGATCGCAATGTATGCATCTCTCTCTCTCTCTCTCTCTCTCTCTCTCTCTCTCTCTCTCTCTCTCTCCGGTTTGGGACATTTGCTGAGTTTTTTTTATCTCGGTTTTAGGGTTGGCAACTTATCATGGGTTTGGCTTTGGTTCTCAATTTCTCATGCATGATTGTTCATCATCGTTTTTCGAATTTTCATGTAGCAACATGGAGAGATATTGTCCACAGCAGATGTAGAAGTTCATGATATATGTATAGCCTACTGTTAGTATCAAGTAATATCCGTGTATACATAGTGCAGCTGATCCTGCTATATCATCGATCAACTTATTATTAAGCACCCGGCAGACTGGTTGTTAAACTACTGTAATGATGCATATGCAGAGAGAGCGGCGGAGAGAGAAATCAAGGGAAGGAGGTGGAGGTCGACAATTAAAGAGACAATCCGCTGAAATTTCGTCGATTTATTGCGGTCAAATTTAAAGCCCGCGCGCGCAAATTGCACTACTTGTTACGAATGAATTGAATGGTGCAGGAGCTACTTCCGTTGCCGTCACAAGCTCTGCGGCGCCAAGAAGAAGGTGGAGTGGCACCCGGGCAACCCCGGCGGCGACCTCCGCGTCGTCTACGACGGCGCGCACCAGCACGGCTCCCCGCCGTCAGCCGGCGGCCATGGCGGCGGCGCCGCCGCCGCCAACAAATACGAGCTGGGCGCCCAGTACTTCGGCGGCGGGGCTCCCTCGCAGTGACGAGACGACCCGGCCGGCGGGAAAACTTGCTCGAGCGTTGGGATGGGAAGAAAAGCTAGGCCGCGGGTCCAGCCAGCTCTTGCATTGCATCTATCCCTTTCATTTTGCAACGGACGGCAGCGGCAGGTGGCTGGAGCCGCCGGCGCCGCCGGGTGGCCATCAGGTGGTGGTGCCGGTTGACGCCTTGCGCCGGTGCAATGTGATGGTGAGGTCGGGATTATTGTGGTAGAGTTATTATTGCTGATCCGGTCAACTCTGCGGTTTGGTATACCAACAGTAGTAGTGCAGTGTGCACGAAATTTGTTCGCATTCGTCGTCTAGCTAGGCTCCTCTACAATTAATCGTGTTTCTAAACTTTGTATTATTTCACTCGAGCTAGGTCGATACTTGCTTCATCAACATCTAATCGATTGTGTGGCCGCTGGCTATGTACCACTTCGGACACTAAATGTTGAAGTCATAAAGTCTGTGGCATCTCTATCCACTCTTTCTTTTTGCGGGTTATCCGCTCTAACACTCACCACTCTTTATTCCTGTCCAATTCCCTCATCTTTTGAGTGGGTTTCATCGAATTTTTTTATTATCTATTGATTGTTATGTGAGGGCCGGTGGTGATACGAATGATGGCAGTGTAGAGGTGACATGGATGCCAGAGAAGCCAAGTAGTGGATCAAAACTAATTGTGGAGTATAGGTCTTCGGGGGATGTTTGGTTTGAGAAATAAGATGATACATCGTCTCCTCGCTCACTTTTTTTTTCTTTTGGTATACTATTGCAATGAATTGATCCATCACCACCTTGTACCTCATGAGTTACTAGTTAAGTAGTTAGTATAAACTTGATAAATAAGGTCATTAGTATCTCACCAAAATATATGGAATGAACTTATAGTGGATCAGACGAGATGATCCTCAAACCGACAACGGTGTATTTTACTATAAAAAAAATAGTTCTTCATTGCCCTATGTTTCTCGCTATAAATGTTTGATCGACCCTCTGATATGCCCCGGAACACATCCAAAATGTTTTTTTATTTTCTTTTAACAACTGAAATGTTGAAGCTGAATATCAACTTGTTTGGTACAAAAGCACCAGAGTTGGGTTCAAGTATCCATGCAACTGGCGTACACCAGCAATGGAAGTCCCCGTCGCCGCCAACTCGTATCATTTGTGAGGTGATTGCGACACTTTCAAGGTAGCTTTGACACATGGATAAACCTGTTTTGTTTTATTTTATTTTCTTTGAGAGGGATCAGATAAAAAGGTCACTTCAAACAACAGGTCTAACTTCAATCATTAGCAGACAGCAAGCTAGGCCTCAGTGAGTAAATACTGATGAGCACTAGTGTGGCCGCTAATGTTTGCCGACAGTTGGTCACGGTAATTGGCTGGGTATGCACAACCCCCCATCACAACGTACTTGATCAAAACCAACAAGTTGGCATTAGTTTCATTTTGACCCAGTTGTGCCTTCGAATAAGACATGCATGGCGGCTCCATGAATAAAAAGAACACCAATGCTAGAATCGTGCAACGAAATAGTATCATCCGATATACAAAAACCTTTACCGAGCATTCGTCCCAAGCACGGTAATAAGAAACAGTCGTTAGTACACAACATGCTGAAATCAATTCTTCACCTTAGCAAGCAACTCCACCACAGTAAAAAATAGCAAACGCAGCGAGATTTCAGAGCAGAAGCTCATGTCAATCAGCGACGACACTAGCACAGAACTAGACCAATAGCATGGCTAGAAAGTATCCAAAAAAAATAGCATGGCTAACTGTCAAAGGTTCCTGCACGCAATGATAACCACTGTATTTCAACCTACCGCCCTAAACGCTAAAGCGTCTCACATACAACAGATAACTTACAAGTTACAACCAGCCACACGATTCCATTTGTTCATACTACATAGCGATTGCCCCCGTTACATACAGTGCCAGCCTTTTCATCATCGCACAGCACAACGGATGATACTCAGAAAAGACTTCAAAAGACTTTATCTCAAAGACACTAGGGCAAAATTTCTCTACTCTTGTTAGTATTTGAATTAGCACTGCAACCCACATGGAACATGCATGTACCCTGCAGTTCACACAAACTACTCAAATGAAATGACATGACAAGGTGTACCTCACTAAGGCCTATCCAAACAGACCAAGTCAACAAGTCTTCCACCAGCTGCCATAACAAACCCACCCACCACTACCAAAGCTCACATAAATTACAAGATGCTATAATCTCCTCCAGACTTTTATGTACAGTTAAAAGTTATGATCACACAACAGAAAACTCTCAAGGGAGCTTGTAATTAGGAGGATGTGATCTTCAAGTCATCTGCAAAGAGGACGTTGCAAAGAAAAAAATTAGTTTCTTTTTCTATATATCATTGCATGCATCATGAAAAAATTACCAAATAAAAGAGAATGGAAAGATCCCCACAAGCAGCTACCAATACGCCATAGCTGGCATGGTGTATTATTCGCATGCATCATTGGAATGATAGCAAACAGAAAAAAAATTCAGCCACTTCATAGTACTATATCAAACATAAAGACAGTCAAGTATTTCAAATCACACAAGATTGCTATTTTCTCAGCTTCTCGCTAATCTTTGCTCCGGTCATCTAATTTAAATAACCAGAATACCATGACAATATTGTTTGGACGGTGAAGTAAAGGACATATTTCCAACTTCCAACATTTTAATACCAAGTCTAACAATAAACAACACATGATCCCTGCCAGTGCCACATGTTTCTAACAAGAGTACAGTTATCCAGCTTACTAGAGCATTTTATCAACAGAACAAGAGAATCTCAATCACAGTATAAGGACTTCTATCATGCACAATAGATTTAAACATAATAAAAAAGAACCACATACCATTGCTGAACTTTTCTGAACTCTGTCAGTACAGGATATATGTTTTCAAAAGCAGTGTAGGTCTCCTCTCTCACCTGTAAACAAAGTATAGAATTAAGGAAAAAGACAAGCGAATGGAAGGATATCAGACATATAAAGAATAAAAGAAATGACCGCTAACCTTTGCACCAGTTAAAACAATCTTGCCTGAAACAAAAATCAAAAGAACAATCTTTGGTTGTTTCATCCGATAGATCAGGCCAGGAAATAGTTCTGGTTCATACTGAAAAACAGAGTGCAAAATTTGATTAGCAATGAACGGAGCCCAAAAAGCCTAAAAGATTATTGTCATGTTAAAAGAAGCATAGAATATTTCACGTACACTTGAGAAGGCACCATGCGAATATGCAAGGCCCTCAAGCCTAATTGGAAACTTGACATCACAAGAACCAACGATATTCTGAATCTTGAAGTCCTGGCATAGCGAAGCAACTTAGTAACAGTCATACGTAATGCAAATCGCACATGAATTTAGACAGTTATGTAAATAGTTACCTTAAATTTAGCCGGAAAGCCAAGTTTTTGAATAATACGAGCATACTGGAAATAAAACTGGTGTTAGAATTCAGCAATCTCTAAGTAAACGACATCCAACTTAAATAAAATGGTAGCAAGACGTATGTCACCTTTCTTGCTGCAAGCTTAGATTGCTGTTCACTCTTTGCTCCAGTACAGACCTGGTGATACAAAAGTAAAGATTGCTTGCTTCAGATACACAAGCATGTTACTAATAAAACTATACAAGATTTTAGTTATATACGAAAGAAATGCAATTCTAATAAATACAAACTAATGAACCTCCATTAGGAAGAAAAATAGTAATGCTCACCCCATTTAAGTAGTGTCTAATATGGCAACTAAGGTTGTCCGGGACAGACCAACAATAGAAAGATGCTACTTTTTCTATCTTATGATAACAAAGCACTAAGACCACAAGGCATGCCAAGAATCAGATCAAATTTCATGTAGGCGCTATGATCTTGAAGAATTTTACTGTGCACAAATTTAATATACTGGGACACTGTTCCGCCAAAGGCATGTACATCATTGAAAATTTGACAGTTGATGACATTGATGTTGCCATACCATTTTACCCGATGCAAATATCAGTGCCGTGGTTTTGGGTTCTCTTATTCTCATGATGACTGCAGCAAAACGCTGTTGGCAAAGAGAGAAGTCAGCATACGATACACATGTAGTAACAGAGAGAAAACGTTACAAAAAACATATCACTGACCAAAAGATAAGCTTAGTAATCAAGTCGTTAATTTCTACCATTATTAGAAGTGCAGCATATAGTAGGAAGAAAAGCACATTTTTTTACAAATTTAAAGCTTTTAAAAGATAAACAATAAATACTTCATTCATTAGAAGTCCAAAGTGCAAGCAAGTCATACATGAGCTAAAAGTTTAGAACTTGTTTGCAAGGGAATGTTGTGGTTATTCACAGGAGAAGGTGGATATGAGTACGCATCTTGTCCTAAATTAACCACGCATTAGCCATTAGCACAAAGCTACTTACATTCATAGACAAGTAGAACAATTGTACTCCAATAAAACATCGTGTGCTAGATAAAACACTAGGAAATACAGTGCAAAGCCATTGCTTTGTGGGAACGACTATACCTTTGGGTTGTACTCCGCATTGCGTGCTTGCAGAGCTATTGCTTTGAGCTCAAGTTTACAATCCAAATTAACTGTTGATACGATATTCCTGTCACACAAAAAATGACAGGACATGATCAATGTGCTGCAGCGTAGATGTGAATTGACCCACAATCAATACATACCTATTTGAAATGTTCCTATCATAAAATGGTATAGATTTGCCGGACAAATACATGACATTATTTGGCATACATGAGTTGGTGAACACATACATGACATAATTTGGCATGACAATGTGTGCTACTAATTTCTTCTTTGTGGCAGTTTACAGCATGTACATCTCATACTAAATGTAAGACTTTTATCAGGATAACCTATTTTGATCACAAATGTTTTGTGTTAATGAAGCCATTTCAGGACCCAATATGGTAGTAATAAAGCCCTTGGCACCTAAAATCCCATGAGAAGCATGAAATCTCCCACAAATAAAATACATCACTTATTACACCATTTCCATTGTCACAACCATCACCTAGACACCTATTACTTATTATCAGCTCACAGACCCACAGACCAATGTATTTATCCCTGAGATGAGTTATCCAATCAAAATACTCAAGGGTCAACTCTTATAGCATTAGACAAATTGTGCATCAAACAGTCAGAACATGGAAGTGAGATGCTTTAAAGATTCAAGCAGTTTTACTTGCTGCAACTATTGCACAAATAATATGAACTTAGAGCAGAAAATAAAAACGCGCTGCCGCTGCGGTTTGCCTCCGGGTCGTCCGTCACAAATCTTAGTTGCACAAAATCCCCCAATTATCTAAGCCGATATTAGCTCATTCGTTGCTCCAAGCGCCCGCAAGCTGAACAAAATCACGACAGAAACCAACCACAGCACCACCCACAGTGAGGACTCAGGAGGCACCCCGCAGCCAAGACCCAAGCTTTGGCCGGCTAAACACCCAAGCACCCATCCCCCGCGCTACCCAAGGACGTACGTACGTACTGTGCTGGATCTGTCCGAAATTTCCCCACCCCCAGACGACCCAGATCCGGGACTTACTGGAGCGTGGGCACGATGCCGGAGGGGTGCTTGGTCAGATCCACCGGCTGGCTGCCCTCGAGCGCCGGCTCCGCCATCGGGATCGCGCACGCAAGCACCCGGCGGCCTCCGCGCCGATCCGGTCCGAATCCGGGGCAGAAATGGGCGGGAAGGTGCGCGCGGGACGCGGGTTCGAGCGGGATTTCGAAATTCGGGGTCTTTTATAGAGATCGGGAGCGCGGTTGGAGAGGAGGGAAAGGAAGGGGACGGGAGCTAGGGTTATCGATGTCGTGAGAGCAGGCGGCGTGGTGAGAGAGAGTGGGGAGGGGGGGGAGGTGGTCTGGTGGTGGAGGTGGTGGCTGCTGCGTTGGGTTGTATCGGCGGACGGGGAGCAGGCGGTGGGAGGGGAGCGCGTGGGCTTTGTAGGGCAAGCGGGTCGACCGGCTGTGACCGGTTGCCATGGGTGCGGTTTGCTCACGTGATGGTGTTGATAGAAACGATGGCATGTGGGGTAGACATATGGTTGGGGCCCAAATGTCAGTGAATGGGTAGAGTTGGGTTCGCGTTAGATGCGCGGGGATTTTCTCCGGTACGAAACACGCGGGCTCCGGTGGTCAACTTTCGCATTTCGTCACTTCGCTGCTGCACTTATCTTGAAAGCTGTAATTTATAGGTTTTGAGGGCGGTAACTTGTAAGAGCATCTCCGAGGGTTTTTAATAAAATCTCTCAATAATTAATTTTGAGAATAAAACTGAAAAATAGTGCTTTAACAGGTGTCTAATTTGATGCCCAAAATCACAGATATTCTGAGTTAAATATTGGACCCATTTCCGCACTCCCAATCCACCGCGAGAAAAACGGCGATAGAAAAAACACCGTAGGAGAGGCAAACACGACCCTTTTTCCACGCCAAAAAATCTAACGCAAAAGAAAAAATTAATAGTTGGGCCCTTGGGCCCATTCATTTCTTATGTGGCAGCACTTAATTGTTTTTAGGAAACCAACTTTTTGGAACCTGTTGGATAAAAGGTAATTTCTTACTTCTAATAATTTTTTATAAGGTCCCAAAATTAATCTTTTAGGACATTATTTTTTAGACACTTTTGGAGATGCTCCAAGTGCAATATATTATTCCCTATTTTCATTTGATAGCATCAAAATCTGCTAATTCTCTATAGTAGTCCTATTTCAATCCAAATATTTATCCATCTTGATGGATGTTTCGGACCTAATGCATGATTCTTATGTCTTTCACGCGAGATTAATGCGAGAAAGTTTTTTGTATGATGGAACAAAAGTAATGTGTCCAAAAAAAATCCATCAGCATCCGGCTGTTGCAACCAAGTTCAATCACTCTGTTGGTTAATGGGAAGAACTTTGGAAAAAAAAATTGTTCAATCACCAAGATTCCTTTATCATACAACTTGTAATGATGCATCAAGTATGTCTTGCACAATAATCAAGAATATAGATGGGAGAGTAAAATGATACTCCCATGGATCCAACAATTATCACATATACTAAATTATCTCTTGAAAACATATTTCTTCCTTTTCCATCATCGCCTCTGCCAAACTCTCTACCATGCATGGGCTACCGAGCTTGGTGTCAGATTCCCATTTTAGTAATACCACTGGAGATGTTCAGGCCCCTGATTTGTTCTCCTTGCTGGCTCCATATCACTTAATGGGTTCCAAAGTGTGACGAATTCACTAAGGGCGCGTTTGGTTGCCTGCGCGACCGCTGTCCAGGCTCTCGGCATGCAGGCGTAGGGTGATTGGTTGCCTGTTGGTGTGTCAGAGCCAGGCTCGTGAAGTGCAGCCGTACCACCGGAGCCAGGCCGGCCAGATACGTGGGAATCGAGCGTATCTGCTCATCCTGGATCGCGCGAGCGCAGCGCATGCATGGGCACGGGATGTCAGTGGGTGTTGTGTGGGTACGAGATGGATGCATGCGACAAACCAAACATAGACTATGTATATCCAGGCTATATCGAGACAACAACCAATCAAAGCCTCATGCATGTGCTCAGCCTGGCCAACCGGGGCCTGTCCGCCTTGGTGCGAGCCTGGCTCACTTGCACAGAGAACCAAACGCGCCCTAAGGTGGTCGCTGGTAATACCACGGGACATGTTCAGGTTCCTGGTCCAGTTGTTGTGTAGTGCATCTGCCACTGTACTTTTTTTCCCTCGAAATTGAGAAGAGTTTTGGCGCAATGTCTTTCGACCGGCGGCCTTGGACCCCAGCCAAATGCTGTCCAAATGACAGAAGCTGGTTTTACCCCAATTTAAACAAGGTAATCGTCGTGCATGCCGCGAAAAGAAGGCATTGCCAAGGCCTCGATGAATAACTAGTGAGCACAAGTGTAGCCGCGAAAAGAAGGCATTGCCGAGAATTGAGCACTGCAATTGGCTGGATATGCTCAACCCATCACAACTTGATCAAAGGCAACAAGTAGCCATCATATTAGTTTTCTTTGATCCAGTTGGATTTTTGAGCGAGACAGGCATAGCGACACCATGAATAAAAACACCAATGACAGAAGCGTCCCACGTAAGAGTTTCAGGGGACATACAAAAACTTTACCGAGCATTAACGACACCATAAAAACACCAATGACAGAAGCGTCCCACGTAAGAGTTTCAGGGGACATGCAAAAACTTTACCGAGCATTCGTCCCAAACTCGGTAATCAGAAATTGGTTACTACATAATGCGGTGAAACCAATTCTTCAACTTAGCAAGCAACTTAAACAAAATAAAAATACTAAACGCAACAAAAGTTCAGAGAACAAACAAGAAACTCATGTCAATCAATAAGCGACCACACTAGCACAGAACCAGATCAATAACAAGGGTAGCTGTTACAGGTTGCGCCACACAATAATAACCAACAGTATTTCATCCTATTGCCCTAAACGCTAATGTGTCTCGCATACAACAGATAACTTACAAGTTACAATCAGTCACACAGTTCCGGTAGTACATAGCAATTGCCTCGTTACATACAGTGCCAGCCTTTTCATCATCGCACAGCACCAATGAAAGATACTCAGAAAAGACTTCTCAAAGTCAAACTAGAGCAAAATTTCTCTACTCTTGTTAGTATTTGAGTTAGCACTGCAACCACATGGGACATGGATGTACCCTGCAGTTCACTCAAACTACTCAAATGACACATGATAAGGTGTACCAGATCACTAAGTCCTACCCAAACATACATACCAAGTCAACAGGTCTTCCACCAGCTGCCATAACAAACCCACCCACCACATACCGAAGCTCACATAAATTACAAGGTGCTATAAGCTCCACCAGACTTTTATGTACAGATAAAAGGTATGGCCACAGAACAGAAAAACCTCAAGGAAGCTTGTAATTAGGAGGTTGTGACCTTCAAGTTATCTGCAAAGAGGGCATCACAAGGAAAAGATTAGTTTTTTCGATAAATTGTATCATTTTTTTTTTTGATAAACAGATAAATTGTATCATTGCATGCATTCTGACAAATTACCATACACTCCTCAAGATTGGGATGGCCCTCAAACAGCTACTAATACACCATAGCATGTATGGTGTATTAGTCACATACATCATTGGAATGATATCAAACAGAAAAAAAAAATCTGCCAGTTCATGATACTAAACATCAAACATAAAAGACAGTTGAGTATTTCAAATCACCCAACAAGGTTGCTGTACTCCCGGCTTCTCACTAATCTTTGCTCCGGTCATCTGATTTGAATAACCAGAATACCATGACAAGAGTGTTTGCATAACACACTAAAGGACATGTTTCCAAATTCCAACATTTTGCTACTAAGTCTAACAATAAACAACACATGATCCTGAGTGCCCAGTCCCACATATTTCTAAGAAGAGTACAAAACATAGTGAACTGCAGTTGTCGGTACAAAACATAGTGAACTGCAGTTGTCCAGCTTACTAGATCATTTTATCAACAGAACAAGAGAATCTCAATTAAAGTATAAAGACTTCAACCATGCACAATAGATTTAAACATAATAAAAAAGAACCTCATACCATTGCTGAACTTTTCTGAACTCTGTCAGTACAGGATAGATGTTTTCAAACGCAGTGTATGTTTCCTCTCTCACCTGTAAATAAAGTATAAAATTAAGGAAAAAGACAAGAGAATGGAGGTATATCGAGCATATAAAGAAATGACCGCTAACCTTTGCACCAGTTAAAACAATCTTGCCTGAAACAAAAATCAAAAGAACTATCTTTGGTTGTTTCATACGATAGATCAGGCCAGGAAACAGTTCTGGCTCATACTGAAAAACAGAGTGCAAAATTTGATTAGCTGAACAGAGACTGAAAGGTGTGAAGGAATTATTGTCATGCTAAAAGAAGCATAGAATATTTCACGCACACTTGAGAAGGCACCATGCGAATACGCAAGGCCCTCAAGCCTAATTGGAAACTTGACATCACAAGAACCAACGATATTCTGAATCTTGAAGTCCTGGCATAGAGAACCAACTCAGTAACAGTCACACGATATGAAACTGCTCAAACCGCAAATGAATTTAGACAAGTGTGAAAATAGTTACCTTAAATTTAGCTGGAAAACCAAGTTTTTGAATAATTCGAGCATACTGAAAATAAACTGGTGTCAGAATTCAGCAATCTCTAAGTAAGCTAGATCCAACTTAAATAAAATGGTAGCAAGACATATGTCACCTTTCTTGCTGCGAGCTTAGATTGTTGTTCACTCTTTGCTCCAGTACAGACCTGGTGAAACAAAATTGAAGATTGCTTGCTTCAGTTACACAAGCATGTTTCAGATACAAGATTGTAGTTCTATACAAAAGAAATGTGATTCTAATAAATACAGGCTAATGAAACTTCATAAGGAAGAAAAATATGGCAACCAAGGAAGTCTAGGACACAGACCAACAACAGAAAGATGCTACTTTTTCTATATGATTGAGCACTAACGGCACAATGCGTGCCAAGAATCAGATCAAATTTCATGTAGGCACTATTTGCTAGAAGAATTTTGATGTCTACAAATTTAATACATGGGAAAATTGTAATGTCAAAGGCGTGCAGATCCTTGGAAATTTGACAGTATATCATATTGATGCTGTCATACCATTTTACCCGATGCAAATATCAGTGCCGTGGTTTTGGGTTCTCTTATTCTCATGATGACTGCAGCAAAACGCTGTTTACAAAGAGAGGGTCAGCATACGATATACGTACAGTAACAGAAAGAAAAGGTCACAACAAGCATATCACAGACAAATCTTAGAAATCAAGTTGTTAAATTCTACCATTAGAAGTACAGCATATAGCAATAAGAAAAGCACAAAATTTTACTAAATTCAAAGCTTTTACAAGATAACCGATAGATACTCCGTTCATTAGAAGTCCAAAGTGCAAGGAAGTCATACATAAGCTAATAGTTTAGAACTTGTTTGCAAGGGAATATTGTGGTTATCCACAGGAGAAGATGGATATGAGTACACATTATGTCCCATATTAACCATGCACAGCTCATATTCCAGGCCACCCAACCCATTAGCCATTAGCACAAAGCTACTTAGTACTTACATTTATGGACAAGGGGAACATTTTTAGATGCAATTTTACTCCAATAAAATACCACATGCTAGTTAAAACCACTAGGAAATACAGTGCAAAGTGGTTTGCAGAAATCATTATACCTTTGGGTTATACTCCGCATTGCGTGCTTGCAGAGCTATTGATTTGAGCTCAAGTTTACAATCCAAATTAACTGTTGATACAATATTCCTGACATAAATGGCAGTATACGTTAGACAGGCCATGAGCAAAGAGCTGCAGCATAGATGTGGATTTGTTCTGTAAACAATACCATATGATTGACCCACAATCAATACATACCTATTTGAAATGTTCCTATTATAAAATAGTATAGATCAGTCAGGCAAATACAGGTTTCTTTCCATACATGACACTATTTGGCATGATAATTGTGTTATTAATTTCTTCTTCGTGGCAGTTTACAGCATGCACAACTCATACTAATTGTAAGACTATTATTTAAGATAAACTAGTTGGATCACAAATGTTTTGCGTTAATTGAAGTCATTTCAAAACCCAATATGGTATAATACGCCTTGGCACCTAAAATCCCCCGAGAAGCATGAATATTTCCACAGATACAATCCATCACCTATTACACCATTTCCACTGTCACAACCATCACCTAGACACCTAAACCAATGAATTAGCCCTCTCCTGAGGTGAGGATGAGATATCCAATCACAGCACAGAAGGCTCAACCCTTTCATATTAGACAATTTGTGCATCAAGTAGTCAAAACATGGAATGGAAATGTTGCCAAGCAGCAACTTTTCTTGCTACTACTATTACACAAAGAATATGTGAAAATAGATCTGCACTGCCGCTGCAGTTTGGCTCCAGCTCGCTCTTCCATCACAGACTCAGTTATTATATTAAAGCATCATTAAACAATTACCACCGAAGCCCCCAATAATCTCAGCCAATATTAGCTCGCTCGCTTGGATGCTCCAAGCACCAGCCAGCTGAACAAAATCCCGACACAAACTAACCACACCACCACCCACGGTCACCAATCACTGCACCCCCGCTGCGAGTACCAAAGCACCCACGCGACACAAACCACGTACGATACGGCATCTCTCCGCAGCTCCCCGACCCCCAGACGACCCAGATCCGGGACTTACTGGAGCGTGGGGACGATGCCGGAGGGGTGCTTGGACAGATCCACCGGTTGGCTGCCCTCCGGCTCCGCCATCGGGATCGCGCACGCAAGCACCCGGCGGCCTCCGCGCCGCGAATCCGCGCCGATCCGGGACGAATCCGGGGCAGAAATGGGCGGGAAGGAGCGCGCGGATCGCGGGTTCGAGGGGGAATTTTGAAATCCGGTGTCTTTTATAGAGATCGGGAGCGGGGTTTGGAGAAAAGGGGAAGGAAGGGGGAGGGGAGCTAGGGTTATCTATCTCGCGAGGGGAGGACAGGGGGTGGGGGTCGAGCAGGCGGCGAGAGGGGAAGAGGGGGAGGCTCTGGGTTGTATCGTTGCACCGGGAGCAGGCGGTGGATGGGCAGCGCGTGGGCTTTGTAGGGGAAGCGGGTCCACCGGCTGTGGCCGGTTACCTTGGGGTGTGGTTCAGTTCAGTCACGTGATGGTCTTGATTAGGGAGAGATGACTTGTGGGGTAGAGATATGGGTGGGACCCATCTGTCGGTGATTAGGTACCGTTGTGCGCGCGTTAGATACGCATGGTCGGAATGGCCTTATGCCTACTATAACAACAACACTCATGTATGCCTTCCTCTACTGACCGGCCCACTCAAAGTCTTGTCGTGCCCCGCCTTGAAATGGACTCATCGATGTTTGGGCATATTTGGTTCCACGTCTTAACTTGTCACGCCATATAGCCATATAGGTGGCTGCCACATTAATGAGAGCAATTGTTTGGTTTAATGAGTAGCTTAGTCCAGTCTCAGTGGCAGGGTCATGGACACAATTACCAAGTCTGTCACGTCAGCTTTTCAGAATGATGACCCTGTCACTCTCAATGCACAGGGTTATAGACACAGTTTCATAGATAGAATGCAGAATTTAAATCTCAGCTCGATATTGGCAACCGTGCCCAGCTCGGGTCATGGTGATGACCTCGTGATCTTCTCTTGCTTCATTAAATTGATGTCATGTCACCAAATTTGTCTACGTGACATCTAATTAATTCCTGATGACCCCTGCATTGAGACTGACCTACGCCTACAGAAACGACAAGTACTTTGATTCTTGTTATGGGTGTGGCGGCAGATTTCGACGCCACAGTTGGTGTGGCTTGTTCCGGCGGGCAATCAAACATGCCCTTTATCTTTTGTCACTATCGGGGGTTATGGCATTGCACGCCGTACATCCAGGACTCGCTGGTGTATGCAGTACGTACTTCGGATGGTCCGGTTCTCTACTTCCAATGATCTTAAGCTATAGCGATTCTGAAATATGCTACTAACTTCATTTATTTATTTTTGTTTATCAAAACTAATGAACACAAGAAGTACTTATAATTTGCTCCACCACGACATATATAGATGCAAGATGCTTGGTTACATCATTTGCACATAACCCGCTCCATGCTACAAAATAAAAAGGTTATACTGCCACGTTGAGAACAATGGAAAAAAATCCACGTTGAGAACAAGGTTATACTGCTATTTTCTTATTATCCGGCACGGTGGACGATCCATATATATAGTTCCATACAGATAGTTAAACCCGGCCTCTACTGCACGGGGATGATGATGAGCTTGAGCCTAGAAGATTTCCGGGCCTCGGTACGGCAAGCGGACGATCCGCAGGTCCCTAGGCTTTCGGACCCCCCGCAGCCATGCCAGCCCCAGCCCCCGCCACTACGGGAAACCGGGTGTATGCCGAGTGTCGCTGTCTTTGCCGAGTGTATTATATCGGGCACTCGGCAAAGACTCTATTTGCCGAGTGTCCACAAGGAGGCCCTCGGCAAAGAGTGAACACTCGGCAATCAAACTCTTTGCCGAGTGTCAGGACGCCGACACTCGGTAAAGATGAGCTTTGCCGAGTGTCAGGAAAGGGACACTCGGCAAAGACGCCGCACGTGCTCGGCGCGTGACACGGCCGCCAACGGCCGTCGACGGCCGTTTGGGCTGCATCCTCTTTGCCGAGTGTCAGCCTCCTAACACTCGGCAAAGCTGTGGCACGTGCTCAGCGCGCGAGACGGCCGGCAACGGTCGTTGGTGGCCGTTTGGGCTGCATCCTCTTTGCCGAGTGTTAGCTTCCTGACACTCGGCAAAGCTGTGGCACGTGTCCAGCACGTGCGGCGCGCGCCAACGGCCAGTTGTGGACGTCTGGACTGGCACAGCTTTGCCGAGTGTACAAAATAGACACTCGGCAAACATTTCGAAAATTTGAAAATATTTTTGAAAAAACTTGGAATTCAAACAAAAAAGTTTGAAAATTTTCAATACAAGTGTTTTTCGCACGGATGGAATAGTGCCTTTGCCGAGTGTTGCCAGCTCAGCACTCGGCAAACTTCCTATTTGCCGAGTGTTGAGCTGGTAACACTCGGCAAAGAATTCCTTTGCCGAGTGTTCTACAAGAAACACTCGGCAAAGGCTGGCCTTTTTTATTTAAACTTATGTTTTTGGGCTCCAAACTTTATTTTTTCCCGTGATACTTGTCAAAGGCTATTTATATCTTATGTGGAGCCTGTGGCAAAAAGTTGAGACGATTTCGAAAAGTTTATATATACGGCCATGTCCAATCGGAGCATATCCCCATAGAAGTTTCGGAGTGTTGAGATGGAAACAACCGGATTTCGAAACGAAGTGAAGTTGAATTAGAGTTTGAGTTCATAACTTTTTCTATAGGCAATAGACGACGTAGATTGGTTCATTTGAAGTTATCATATTTTTTCGGACCCATTTGATATTTTTTAAATTATTTTTACGCCCTTCTCCGCATGAAATAATGAAATATATGAAGGAATTATTAGATATATATGCTTCAAATAATGAAAACATTTCATCTAAGCATAAAATGTGCATTGTTGAATGTATTTGACAAGATATTTTGATGTGTATTTGATCGAATTTGAAAAATTTGGTATGTAAGAATTGTTCTGGGAAATGTTTGCCGAGTGCTACACTCGGCAAACAAGACCTTTGCCGAGTGTCAGGGAAGAGACACTCGGCAAAGATGCCACGTGGGCTGGCCGCCCCTCGGCCGCGCGGGCCACGTCATTGGCCCACGTGGCACCTTTGCCGAGTGCCTACGCTCGGAAAAGGGCAGGTTTGCCGAGTGCCCTAGGCAGACACTCGGCAAACAGGCCACGTGGCCGTCCCCTTCGGACGCGCGCGGCCACGTCAGCGGCCAGCGCGCGGCCACGTGGTAGATCTGTTTGCCGAGTGCCTGGATCTGGGACACTCGGCAAACAGGGGGTGCCCGGGGGGACATAACCGCCCACGCGGCCCCCAGCCCTACACACGCACACACGCACACGCGCCGCCTCCTCTCCCCACACGCCGCCGCCGCCTCCTCTCCCCACCCGACTCCGCCCGGCCCGGCCGCCGCGCAGGGCCACCGCTCCCCGCCGCCACCGCTCCCCGCCGCCACCGCTCCCCGCCGCCGCCACCGCTCCCCGCACGCGACGCCGGCCGCCGCCTCCGCCCGGCCCGGCCGCCGCACCGGCCGCCGCCTCCGCACCGGCCGCCGCCTCCGCCCGTGCCCACGCCGGCCCCGGCCGTCCCCGCCCGCGCCCCGGCCGGCCGTTCCCGCCCCGGCCCCGGCCATCCCCGCCCCGGCCGCGTCAGCCCCGGCCTGGCCGCCGCGTAGGCCGGCCCGTCCCCGCTCCTTCCCTGGCTGCCGGCTCGTCCTCCTGTCCCCGCGCCCGCCCATCTCGTGTAGGTACCCCGCCCGTCCTCTTGTTACCTTTGTTATTTTGTTCATTTTGCTGCAAAACTAGGATGTGGTAGTTGCTATTTTTGTGGTAGGAAGTAGTAATATGAATTTATTTGTGAAATTATGAAATTGATGTGAAATTGTAGTTGTTTGATTTAGAATTGGTATACTTTGAATTGGTTGATTTTTGGTAGAATTGAGTAATGAATGTGGTTGCCGGCCTTTGTTTTGCTATCAAATGGATTAGGCCATGTCAAACAAGTGCCATGAATATTGTGTATGTGGTTGTCGGCCTTCGTGCCGCATCCTTGTTTTGTGGTTGTCGGCCCTCGTGCCGTGTTTTTTTCCAGGATGTGTGGTTTCAGAAACCTCCCCGTGTAGGGGAGGTGCTGCCGAATTTTTTATTTGACAAAAATTTGTTTTTATTTCAGTGAGGCTGTTGCACCATCTTCTACTTGGACCCCGACGCCGCACGTCGTTCCCCGCCGTCTGCACCGACACGAGCGTCACCGACTCGCCCGCCGTCGAGCCCGTAGGTGAGCACATGCAAAACCATACGCCCTCAGTTTTTAAGTTGTGTACCTTCTTCGTCTCTTGTATTTATCTTTACCGTGTGGCTTCTTTGCCATGTTCTTGCATTTCCTACAGTAAATAAGATGAAGGGTCATCTTCCTCTTCCGTCTTGAGAAAGATGATATGACATCTTATTTACTGTATGATACGCAAAAACATGACAAAGAATTCATACCGTACAGTTAAATACAACAGGCCAAGATTGTGCACAACTGTGTCACGTAACCTAGTTAGGCATCTCCCGTTCGAAAGAGATACGGTTGTGAATATGTGAATCTTTGCATATGTCTAACCGTATCTGTTTCGAATTGTCCACGTTTTTGGACAGCTCGAGGATGTGTAGATGGGTAGTTTCCATGCTCTACTCGAGGATGTGTAGATGGGTAGTTTCCATGCTCTACGTTTTTGTTGGCCAATGTTCGTGTTCCCACTCAATCTCCCCCCCGGTGTCCTATTTCAACGGCAGAACATCTTTTTGTCGTTAATTATTCCTAATTACCCGGGGGAAAATATGAGCGTGTATATGGAGCCTCTTGTTGATGATTTGGACCGTGCTTGGGAGGAAGGTGTATGGACATATGATCGAGCTACAAAAACAAACTTTAAAATGCATGTCTTCTACCAGTACTCCCTGCATGACCATCCGGCGTATGGGATATTCTGCGGCTGGTGTGTCCACGGGAAGTTCCCATGTCCAATATGCAAGGCATCTCTGAAGTTCATCTGGTTGACCAAGGGTGGAAAATATTCATGCTTCGACAAACATCGTCAATTTCTCCCTCTTGAACACGAATTCAGACAAGATATCAAGAACTTCACGAAAGGTGTAAGGGTTCTAGACCCTGCACCACAGATGATGACAGGTGCGGATGTTCGTGCAGAGTTAGACGCTCTCGAGGTCGGGGAGGATGGCCGTTTTGTGGGATATGGCGAGCAACATGCCTGGACTCATAAGTTGGGCCTGTGGAAGCTCCCGTACATGCCAGACCTTCTGCTTCCACATAATGTTGATATGATGCACACTGAAAAGAATCTTGCCGAGGCACTTTGGGGTACAATCATGAACATTCCTGATAAAACCAAAGACAATACCAAGGCTAGAGTGGATCAACAGCGGTTATGCAATAGACCGAAGCTAAATATACCACCTCCCAGGGACGGCAAAACATGGAAAAAACCTAAGGCCGATTTCGTTCTCGATAATGACCAAAAGAGGGAAGTGCTAAGTTGGTTCCAAACATTGAAATTTCCTGATGGGTATGCAGCGAATTTGAAGAGGGGAGTGAACTTAACTACTCTACGAATCAACGGGCTCAAGAGTCATGACTACCACATATGGCTTGAGCGGCTTCTTTCGGTGATGGTTCAAGGCTATGTCCCCGAGCATGTCTGGCAAGTGCTGGCGGAGTTGAGCAATTTCTTCCGCCAGCTGTGTGCTAAGGAAGTATCGAAGCCCATGCTTACAGAAATGGAAAAGCTTGCTCCCGTGTTGCTATGCAAGTTGGAGAAGATATTTCCACCGGGCTTTTTCAACCCGATGCAGCATATGATTCTGCACCTTCCGTATGAGGCACGAATGGGAGGGCCTGTGCAGAACCGGTGGTGCTATCCAATTGAAAGATGTCAGAAGGTTCTTCGAACTAAATGCAAAAATAAATGCAAGATTGAAGCATCTATTGCAGAGGCATACATTCTCGAGGAGGTGTCAAACTTCACGACGAAGTATTATGCTGACAACCTCCCTAACGTGCACAATCCACCGCCTCATTATAATGTTGGCGAAGTTGAATCGAACCTCAGCCTTTTCCGAGGGCAACTAGGAAGTGCAAGTGAAGGCGCCAACAAACATTTGACAAATGGAGAGTGGCGCGCTATCATGCTCTATGTGCTCACCAATCTATCCGAAGTTGAGCCATACATGCGGTAAGTTCAGAACGATCTTGTTTTCGAGTACCTAGCCACTATTCTGCATCCAACACTCTTGTTTCTCGTTCATACAGGGAATTTCTTGATCAATTCTGGCGTAATAGGAGGGCTCCTACCCCACACGAAGTTGATGACCTTCTTAAACATGGAAACCCAGATTTTATTTCTTGGTTCAAACGGAAGGTACACTTAATTTCAGTCTTGTCCTAAATTCGACGTTACTGAAGTCGTGTCATTAATATAACAAACTATCCTGGTCGAACTCGCAGGGCCAATCCGATGGGTCTATGAGTGCCGAGTTGAGACAGATCGCTGATGATTGTGCGTATAAGGTCAAGTCATTTACCGGATATGACGTGAATGGTTATCGTTTTCGCACAACAAGTCATGAGCAGAGGATGCCCAATCGAAGGACTACAAGTACAGGAGTCTATACTCCAGGCTCTGATGGGGCCGATTACTATGGGAGACTTGAAGAAATATACGAGCTTAATTTTGGTGGAAGCAAACCTCTTTCTCCCGTTATCTTCAAATGTCATTGGTTTGATCCTTCAGTGGTGAGACGAACCCCTAGTCTTGGGCTAGTCGAAATTCGACAATCATCTGTCTTACCTGGAGATGATGTCTATATAGTGGCTCAACAAGCCACCCAGGTGTATTATTTGTCATACCCGTGCAAAAAGGACAAAAGGCTTGAGGGTTGGGACGTTGTATACAAAGTGTCGCCACGCGGTAAACTACCAGTCCCAAACAATGAAGATTATAACATAGATCCAAACACCTATGATGGAGAGTTCTTCCAAGAAAATGGGCTAGAAGGGTCTTTTGAGATAGACTTAACCCAAGCGGTCGGAATGGATTTAGACTCAGAAATGTTTGTTGACGAGGACACTGGAGATGTGGTTCATAATGCTAAGGAGATAGAGTTACTAGAGCGATTGCAATTAGGCAATGACGAAGACGACGACATTCCTCCGCCTTTGGAGGACGACCATGAACATCTCGAAATGTACAATAGTGATGATGCGACCGTTGATCCAGATAATCCTGATCCGGATGATTATTTCTAATAAAAGTACGTTTATATATTGCATCATCTCTTTCTAATAGTTTATGTCGGGTCATATTTCTTATATATTACATGTTTTTCTAATAATTTATGTTTATATATGAAATCTAATAATTGTATGTTTTTGTTGATCGCAGGTGATTGAACCAATATGGTGGGTCGTGGCGGTGCGATGAGGAACATTATGTCGTTGTACCGGAAGTTTAAAGATGGGGGGTCTGAGGCAGCTGGGTCGTCTGGTGCCAAGGGCAAGGGGCGAAAGAAGAAGGCCACAGGCGGGGGGCGAGGCAAGGGCAAGAGGCGAGAGCGGACCCTCGTACCTTCGTCGTCTTCATCCGACGAGGACTTTGTTCCTTCGGCGGTGGACACTCGGGCCGCGGAGCACGAGTACCGCGAGGACGAGGAGCACGAGGCAGCGGAGCACGTGGCCGAGGAGCACGGGGCCGAGGACCACGGGGCCGAGGACCCCGAGGGCGAGGACGTAGAGGGGTCCACCTCCTCTGAGAACTCGGCCCTTTGGCAGCGAGGCCCCTCGCAACTCCCGAAGCGCCCGATACCCATGGAGCGTCGCCCCGTGATCGCACCCAGCCCTCCAAGGTAAGTAATTTTAAATGTTACACAGACCTTCTCGTTTCATATTCATATGTTGGAAATCACAATATGGACTAACAATTTATCTTAATCACTTGGGCAGGAATTGGGTGATGGTCACCCCAGGCGCTGGTCACGCCCGCAAAGTCAACGGCATCCTGGGTCTTCTTTGCAGGGAGCTGTTTCCGGGTCTGGTGACCATTGGCGGCAGGGAGGAGCCGGCCTACACCTTTGACCACTACGTCGCCGCCGGCGATCAGGAGGACCGGGAGCGCAGGATCTTCAACAACAAGGCCGAGCGGGTAAAGGGAGAGCTTTGGGTAAGTATTCGTTGCACTACGCTGCTCAACACAACACTTTCATTGAACAATCTACAAATAATGCAACATTCATCGTGTATATATGCGCAGGACTTTTACAGATGCGCCCCGGGACAGGAGGCTTCGGCGGATGCGGTGGCACATGCAGCCTGCTGGAAGCTTGTCAAGGACCTGCACTACGAGGCGCGCGTGCAGGCCGTAATGTATTATTTCGCGGCACTCAAGATCTCCGTGAAGAAAACGGAGGCAAGAAACATGAAGTTGACCAAGGAGCAGTATCTGGCGGTATGTAAATCGATACTGTTTTATTCTAAGATTAAGTACTCTAAATTCGATCTTGTTATATGTCGTACACTTGATGTCTTGTAGGCGATTCCGTGGTGGTGCGCCCCGCATCCCACGTGCTGGTAGGTGATAGTCGACAAGTGGTGCAGCGCCGAGTGGGCCGCTCAGCACGACCTTTGCCGGAAGCGGCGTTTGCTGATGCCCGGTGTCTCACACCATCAGGGCAGCCTTAGCCTCGAGGAGTACAGGGCCAAATGGGTACGCCGAGTCATTTCTATATTCGCTCACTCTATTCTGTGTAATTACTAATTCATATTGTTTGTTTTTTCAGTCGGCGTCACATGGTGGTGCGCCTTGCTCACAGCTCGAGGCTTTTGCTATGGCCCACAAGGGCAAGGCGACCTCCGACGTCCGGTACAACCCGGAGGACGGGCCCGCGGCATACAGCAACGCCAGCGTCCACAGTCGCCTCACAGCATATCAAGAGGTCGCGAAGGAGGTCCACGGGCCAGACTGGGATCCGACCGCCCACGACATTGATGGAGAAGTGGTCATGAGGGCGGGAGGAGGAAAGAAGCACGGGTGGTACTTGATCGCCAACAACACCATCGACACGGCCTCTACCCCCACACTCTCCCAGATTCGAGCCAGGAGCACGAGCTCTTCAGCGGCTATCCGCCAGCCTCTTCCCGGTTCACACTTCGGGATGCAGGCACTCCAGGTTATTTCTGTTTCTATCTTTGTACGTGAAGTTTGCTTACGTTTATAATGTATTATAACAATGTGATTGAATATTGCAGGCCCGGTTGGATGAAGAGACGCAGAGGCGGGAGTTCCTGGAGGCGGAGGTGCAGCGGATGAAGGACGCGGAGGCCGAGAAAGACAGGCAGAAGGAGGAGGCCGAGCGGACGAACCGAGCGTGGCAGGAGCAGGTATTTGCCTACCTGCAGAGCATTGGCCAGCGCGTGGGTGAAGGTCCGCCACCGCCGATGCCACCACCGCCTCCACCACCACGTGTGCCTATTTCTCCCGTGAGTCACTTGAGAACCCTGTGATTTCATTTCACAACTCATTTCTGTCGAAAATCTTGTAACACACACCACTAATCTCTTTTGGGCAGGCTCCTGGCTCGGCCGCGTCGAATGACGGCCCTCAAGACGAAGACCTTGCGGCGCGGGCGGTTAGATCGTTGTTCGGACCCCCTCTTCCGTGAGTGATGGATGTTGGACTTTGTAAACATATGAATGATGGATATTGGATGTTTGGATATTGAATTTGTGACATTTCTGTGATGTTGGATGGTTTAGTGACTTATATGTGTTTGTTTATGGTTGTTTGATGGTTTAATGGCTATATATATATATATATATATGAATTGACTGTGATGCCTATTATAAACTGCCTGTAATGCCTATTAGAAACTGCCTGTGATGTTTTTGTTGAGGGGTCCTTTTAACGCAAAAAATTAATAAAAACAGGAAAAAATTTGAGCCTTTGCCGAGTGTTACACTCGGCAAAGAGGTGCTTTGCCAAGTGTATTGGCTTTAACACTCGGCAAAGAGGCTGTTTCTGTCATTTCTGGAACAGCCTTTGCCGAGTGTTCATGCTTTGCCGAGTGTGTTGGCCTTAACACTCGGCAAAGATGCAACCTTTGCTGAGTGTTAAAGCCCTTACACTCGGCAAAGGGTTGTTCAGGGCCTGCCCCCTAACCAGGCTTTGCCGAGTGTCGGGGTCCAACACTCGGCAAACGCTGGTGTCTTTGCCGAGTGTGACACTCGGCAAAGGCTCCGTTAGCCCTAACAGACGGCCGGACGCCGGCCGTCTGTTAGTGTTTTATGTTGCCGAGTGCTGGCTTTGCACTCGGCAAAGCCTTTGCCGAGTGCCCGACAGAAGACACTCGGCAAAGGGCCTGTTTGCCGACACGAGCTATGCCGTAACCCCTTTGCCGAGTGTTACACTCGGCAAAGCCTTTGCCGAGTGTTACACTCGGCAAAGCCTTTGCCGAATGTATTTCGGGGTTTGCCGAGTGCCCCAGCCACTCGGCAAACTCCGGGTTTCCCGTAGTGCGCGCCTTTGCACCTCCATCAGGCCGCTCCTTCTCCTAGCACCTGTCGTGTCGAGATGGCCAAGCCAGCAAACACACCAACTCACATGATCAGCTCACATCGTTTTTTATCAGTAGCTAGCTCAAGCAATTCACAGATGGAGCGATCGAGTTCATAGTTCTTACAGGGGCAGAGCTCGCAGGGTGTGTCGTTGTAGTAGGCGCAACGCCGCCGCTCCTTGGGCGTGACGAGGACGTCGAGGAAGGCGCAGTGCGCCTCCTCTCCGGCGACGAACCGGTGCATGTTCCCGCCGGCGTCCGGCAACAGCGCCCAGGCGGCGGACGCCGCCGCCGTGACGTTGTGGTCTATCACCTTCTCCGCGAGCATCGCCGAGCGCCAGCCGGAGACGCGGGGGCGGACCCAGTCGTAGGCCTCGACGCGTGCCGAGCCGGCGAGGAGCTTGGTGAACGCCGCCATGCCCGGGTGGTCGTGCAGGGGCAGGGCTGTTCCCCTGGGAAGGAAGAACACTGAGATCTGCACATATGCAACATTCGTGTTCCGGTTAGTTCATTCGTGATCTTGTTTCTGATCGATCAGTTGTCACGGCTCCGTCCGTCGTCCACCGTATGTACGTACGCGTAGTTACCGTAAATCTGTCGCAGTGGAGAATGTGCTTGTAAGTGATGATGGGTGGATCTTGACGACCGGCCGTGTTCATCGTGTGGAAGTAGTGCATCTCCTGCTAAAGCCCGACGTCATGCGGTCCAATCACGCCTGGAAATCAAACACCGTCATCAGCAATATGCATGTCAGTGCAAGAAATGAATTTTTTGTATAAGTGACCGCTAACGTTAACAACTTAACATGCTTTGCGTTCAGCGAGCGAGAGGTAAGATGCGTACCCATCATGCCGCGGATGTAGTTGACGGCGGCGGGGGGCATCGGCGGCGGGGGGCATCGGCGGCGCGCCGGAGCCGTCGAACACGGCGCGGCACGCATCCACGAGCCGCTGGAGAGGCGGCAGCGTCAGTACCATCACGCGCACCAGCGTCGTCTCGGGATGGCGCCGCCGCCGCTTCAGCTGCGGCCCGTCGCCACCGCTCCCGCTCCCGCCGTCCTCCGCGTCCCGCTTCCTCTTCTTGCCCGACAGCGACGCCGCCGTCGCCACCCGGCTTCCTCGCTCCCCGTCTCCGGCCTCCGGCACTCCGGCCCGTGAGCGGCGGCATCCGGCCCAGGAGTCCTCACTCCTTTGAACGCCGGCTGCGCTGCTCCCCGTCGGCACCGTCGAGCTCGACATAGCGGCTGCCACACCACAGCACACCAAGCACGGGACCTGCAACGGGAAAAAAACAATCAAGAACTCAAATGAATACTACAGTACAATTCACAACCCCGCGAGCTCTCTGATCGCGCCAAATATCGCCTGGCCTCGACCTGAGATTGAACAGACGAGTCGGCACTCGGCAGCTCAAGCAAGCAGAGAGAACGAGAATGTGCAGAACACAGCGATGGATGATATGTGTGTGAGGACTGAGGAGCAACAGAGGCTATTTATACGCGCGATGTCTCGAGACCCTCGCGGCCAAAACCGGGCACGGGATGGGGGCGCTGATGAGCAGATAAACATGGTTCGCGTCATGAGCTCAGGATTATTCACGCAGGAGACAACCGGTGGTCTGGACGAAACCGCCCCGCCGGGCCCCCGTCTGAGGCCCACCGTCTCCAAAAACCTCTCACGCAGTTCTTCACCGCGCGCGCGGCATGCGTTGCATTGCATCCATACCACGGCGATCGTCTATCATGTCATCTCCCTCTGGTGCGTCGATCGGCGAGGACGGCAAGAAACCGATGCCGTTTCCCTGCAGCTGCATGCTATGTTTTGGCTGGTGTGCGTCTTTTGGCTGAATGGCTGCCGAAATCTTTTGTTGCGACGTTGTACGACATCGATCTGGCCATGGCCGCAGTCACGCAGAGGTTGGGTGTGGGAGGCGCAAAGAAACAACGGCTGGCCGGGCCTTGCGTTCGTTGCTTGCATCCACTGGCTGGCAGTAGCAGGAGGATAGCGAGGCGAGAGGAAGAAGAACGTGGGTGGCTGCTGCGTGAGGCGTGCTGTTGCAGTTAGGATGGTGGCGTGGGGCAGCAAAGGATGTGCTGGGCTGCATGCACCGGCGGCCCGTTTCTGTGGGCTGGTGGAAAAGTGGTAAGGTTGGGACTGATGATGATGTGGCCGGGGATTGTTTCTACGGTTAATTTTGCTTGCAGGACAAAATTGGTTGTTTGGTTGCTTGTATGCGAGGATGCCAGGCATATGCTTGACTATCGCTTTTAAGATACCAGTAGTAGATAAGATGAACAAAAATTGCTCTTATGAAAAGAAAGATAGACAACAGTATAGTAGGATTGAAAACAAATTAAGAAAAACAGAAAAAAGTCTAGTCTAGCGCTTTAGAAAAATAGATAGATATTCCGAAGTTCCAAGGTTAACTGACCATCTGCGTTATGATGCCGGAATATATTGCTAAAAGATTCAGAACAGATATAATAATTTACCTGAGATGTGGTACAGATGATCAAGATTTCGAGGAACAAGGGCCATAACCAGGGTAGCGGCATGGATATGTCCTTTCATGTTTTGGTTGAAGGAGGTATCCAATCTGTTGATAATATCTCGGTGGTGTATCTGTAGCAGAGGTAGTAGGAGAGATCCGAATAGTAGACGGTGAGGAAAAAGGGGAGCATATGTGACCGAACATACTAGCGGCGGCGTTGGGGTCGGCGGAGAAGAGATACTCAGGGCAAGGAAGAAGGGACGATGGTGGTGGTGGTGGTGCTTTGGATCCGACAACGGTGGTTGCACATCCAGATGGACACTTGATGGTACATGGTTGCAAGCAATGGAGTGAAGGAGAGGGGAAGAGAAATCGCTGAAATTGTAAATGGGGATTGAGATTCATGAATGGAGAATGGAAGTATTTCGCTAGTTATAGCGGCTATATATAGAAGTGGAGTCATATAGTGGTTGTTAGAAGCGCGTGAACTTGTGGGCCCATGACCGGTTCTCTCTCGTGCATACACACGTCATCATAACAAAATATTGTCGGTAGCGATACACGTCACCGTAACTAAATGTTGTCACTAGCGTACACGTCTCATCACAACTAATTTTTGTTGCTAGCGATACACATAACCGCAACTAAATATTTAGTGACATAGGAAAAAAAAACTTTATCGTATTAATGTGAGGTTGGCAGTTGGGTTTTATCTATGTGGCATAATATTATTTTTTCAGCATCATGATTTTTTTCCTTAAAAACGTTTTCATAAATTGGATTGTTAACGATAGTACCAAGATTTGTCTTTCATTATATTATTTTCAATTGGTAGTATGAGAATGTCCTTCAAATTGCTATGTGAAGATGTTGAGATAAACAATAACAGATAAGAGCATAAGATTATTTAGTTAATTTAAATCTCAATGCATTTGTGTCGTGTGAACATATACTTACTAAGATCTTTGCTACCGCGTGTAGCACGTATTGAGTTTTCTGCATCCACTGTATAGTTCATCTAAAAGTTTAATCTATCGATGAATTGCTTGTGAATTTGAAATGTGTCTCAAGTTTGAATTCCTGATATTTATTATTTATTTATTTAAGCTTCAACATCAACTGATCAACTAAGAAAGAAGCATGCAATGGAAAGAAAGCCATATGAATTAGCCCAGACCAAGCCTAAATATATCCAACAAAAGGAAGATCTATCACCTTAATGGAAACATGAAGGTTCCAAAATCCTCTGAAAACATCCCTGAACAGTTCATATCCATGTGTAGTATTGGTTGAAGATAAAGAGTCACATGACCTGTTAGGCTGTTACCAAGGTGCTGTTTGGTTCAGTCAAGAGGACGGTTACGGTAATGGAATCAACTACCGCCGCCGTCCGTCACAACGTAACAATTACCTTCTTTTGTTTGGCTATACCTTCCTCAAGCGACGTAGAACAAGCGTGGACATGCGAAGATAGCTACGGTCTGTATTTCAATCGCTTCCGCAGTGGCTCCATGTCCGCGCACGCGCATGCAGCGTCTGAGCATCGCCGCCGAGATCGGAACCTACGCGATAAAGCTGCTGGGTTATTAATAAAGGATAGAAGGAATGGCTGACTCGAGAGAGTGAGAGGACCTGCGGTATCGGATAACCTCGCCTGAGGAGCGGTATCAAATTTCTTGAGGCCGGAATCTATTCACGGCGTGATCTATTACAGAGAAGCTTAACCAAACATAAAGCATCGTTATCACATCACGTTGTGAACCGATTACGGGCTAAAAAGCACCAACCAAACAGCACCCAAGTTCAATACATTACCAGTAGCCACACTGAACAAAAGGAGGACATCGCGAAGTAACATAGAAGATTTGGGTCGATGCCATTTGGATGGTCAATACAGCAGGGGGGACATGAAAACAAATTGAACTCGAAGATGTGAGATAAAAACAAGTATGAGAAAAAGGACTTATAGTTGAGATTTTGCAATTTTCTCAATCTTAAAAGAATTCGATTTATAAAGAAATTAAAAAGAATGCAAGTAGAAGCAGACAGCCACCCACCATATGCAACATGAGAAATTCGTTATCCTAAAATGAGTGTACATGCATCGCATCAAATTATGAAAAGGCAAAATAGCCATCAAGGGCCTCCAACTTTAGACAAAGGGTCAACTTCGTCCCTCAACTATCAAAAAGTCTAAAATCGTCCTCCAACTTCTCAAATCCGAGTCGGTTTAGTCCCTCGTCCGAGCTGGCGCGCCACATAAGCAAGCCAGGTCAGCGATCCACTGTGAAATACCATTTGTACCCCTTGCTACTTTAGGATTCATCCCCAAGTCAGCCCGACCGCGGAGAAGCTGAACCCGGGGCCTGGCGAGCTCCCTCCGCCGCCGCTCGGCCTCTACGTCCTCGGGCTGCTGCTCCCGCACCACCACGTCCCTCGCCTCCACCTCCTCAACCGCCGCCCCGCCCCCGCCGCGCGTGGCCCCGGTCCCGCGCAGCGGCAGCATCGCCAGCCCCCAGGAACAGCTCCCCTGTCCTCATCGCCAGCGCCTTCCTCTCCTCGACCACTGGGACAGCGGGCTCCGGAGGCGCCCATCACCGGCGCCGGCGATGGCTCAGGGTCGCGCCGCGCGCGCGCGGCGCGCGCGAACAGGAGGCGGAGCTCTTCGCCGGAAGCCGCCGGCGCCGACGCAGCCGCCTTATCCTCGCACGCGCGGGCCGTCGTAGCTGTGCTCGCCGGAGTCCCGGCCGCAGGCGCAGCCACCGCGCTCGCCGGAGTCCTAGCCTCACCCGCGCTAGCCATAGGAGCCGGTTTCGCCTCGCATGCGTGGGATACCGGAGCCGAGCTCGAGCAGCAGCAGGTCACCATCACCACGAGAAGCTGCAGAGAAAAACACCGACGAGGTCGCCCACCTCGCTGAGCTCGAGCAGCACTAGCTCGCCTGCATCGCTGACTTGCTGAGCATCTACAGTCGCCTCGCGGAGCTCGAGCTGCTGCTGCTGCAGCTCACGCTGTCTCCAACTCGCCGAGCTGGGTCAACGCATCACCCATGGAGCCGCTGCCGGTGTGCAGTTCACGCTTGTGGTTGTGGATAACGCTGGTTCAGTGATTGGATGAGGGTGTGCTGTGTTTTTTTTTACTTATGGACCCCACTTAACCCAAACCCAAAACCAATTCAGCCGAACAAGGGATTGAACGAGTAACAAGGGGTAGAAATGGTATTTCATAGTGGATCGCTGACATGGCTTGCTTATGTGGCGCGCCAGCTCGGACGAGGGACTAAACTGACTCGGATTTGAGAAGTTGGAGGACGATTTTGGACTTTTTGATAGTTGAGGGACGAAGTTGACCCTTTGCTCAAAGTTGGAGGACGTCGATGGCTATTTTACCTTATGAAAATTTAAACATCCCAGTCTCTCCGAGCACGAGCTACTGCCAAGCATAACGTTTCACATATACATCAAGTTTTTACAGAACTTGTAATTCATCTTAGTATCTGACCAATGCATCAATCAGGACTATATGCTACCAGAAGTAGTACACCCTCCGGTTGTTTCAGATGGATCATGAACATGCATCACCAGTTGCTCTGTCTCTGTATACTTCGCCTAATGTTCTAATATTCAGTAAGACTGAAGTATTTCCAGCTCCTTGATGAGCCCAGCATGTTTGGTTCCTTCAAGACCGGAAAGACTTTGTCTGAACTCCAAGAGCAGCTATGTTTTCTCCATATTTCTGTACTTCAGCCACCATTCTGATGTACGATACATGGTATTTGCAAAACTTCACGCTTTTGATTCAGCTGGCTGACTAGTGCCTGCAACGTCAATGTGATCCTTTACAAATGTTCGAAGGCATCCATTAATTACCCGAGGGGCACCGCCATCACAAAATCGTTTTGCCAGATCTACTGCCTGAAACATAAAGTGTATCAAGAGATTCATTCTATGAGTATCCTAAAACATGGAGAGAAAAACTAGTCACAAGAAAACACCATTCCTTCTTTATGTACTGCAAAAGTAGATAGGAGGAAAATACAGACCTCGTTAATGACAACTTTGTGAGGTGTTCCTTTTGATGTCATCTCTGCCATAGCAATATGGAGAATGCAGAGCTCAAGTATCCTTGCCACAGGCTCATCCTGACCACAAAATATTCCAAGGATCAACAGCAAGTTTTTTCGTAATTCAACCAAGAGAGTGAAATACTAAAATACAAACAGGCATTACATGGATACTAGTTTCAATTGCAAGTAGATTTAAAACTGAAGAACGAGGGTTCAACAAAGTATTCTATTATGTTTTCACATTTTTTTAAATATGCAACTGAGCTCCAGATAGTAATAATGAACATTGGAATAAAAAAATAAGACTATGGAAAACATGGGTGCCAATAGGAAAATTAAATAACTATGTGAAAAATTAAGTATAGTGATGAGGTAAAACCGTAAAGGGCATGGATTATGCCACAATAAAACCAAGGGATACCTCACAATTCACTGCATCATACTGAACAAGTGGCCAAGCAATGCCAAGAAGGAAATCAGGAAATACCATATGGTAATACAGCTTTTTGCATGCGCCAGTGATCAGTGATTATTCACTTGTTCAGGTTAGTGAAAAAAGGTGATGCCACACAGTATACAGGATAAGGATACAATAGAACCAAACTGACAAGCATATGAACAGCTTCATGCATGTTGGAAATATCTGATGAATAGAAACAAGATAGGAAAAGGTATCCAACCTTCCAAGTCTGCGGAATTACTTTGTCAATGATATCAACACGTTTATCCCATCCACTGGCAACAGCCACTAAGAGTTCCCTGGACAACCTGTACAAGAAAACACCTTATCGAAATGCAAGTACAAGAGCAGTAGAACTAAATACTCAATATGCATTAATTTATCATATATATCAGAATACAGTGTGTCAATATGACAATACCCAATATATGCCATTAACAGTGGGACAGGAAGGAAAATATACCTTAGGATAAAGTTGTTGTAAACCAGCTTCGGAGGAGCTGAAAGAACTTCTGCTTCTGATTACAAAACAACAGCATGTCAAATTATATGCACAAGAATAACCGAACACTAATGGAGCATATTTACAGAAAAAGAAACCTATAGTTACTCAGTTGATTTCACAACAGACTAAAGGAAGAAAAATGTAGCAGTTAATATGAGTCATGTAACATGCACTAAAAGGATATGTTTAAGGTGTTAAACAGTATAGATGTCATTGATCTGATGCAAAACATGCGCACTAGTGAAGGTGGATAATTATCAACTTAAAGTGTCTTGACACATAGCTTTAGAATAGAGCCGACCAAAACAAACTACAGCTTCGAGTGAATCGTGCATGTATCTAAACTCATTCTGCGAACAAAAAAAAAATCCGACACGCTCCCTTTGAATCTTTAATTTGAGGTCCAACTCAGTAACTCATCTTCACCAAGCTAACTAGGTGACGCCTAGGTGTAACATGCCACTCACCAGCATAGAGCCTAATTGCTTACGATCCTGATCAGGCATTAGGGGCCACCCAGCTGCTCGCCTAGCATTTTGCGCCTTTCAGAAATCAGAACACTGAATTAATTATTCTAGTTTGATGATCCAAATTTCACAACACCAGCTTGAAATTGTTCTACTCTGCTCTTCATTTTTTATATGCGCACACGCCCACAATAAAAAACCAACATTAATTAATCTGTTTATGGAACATCTAATGCACCATTTCTCTGTTCAATGTGGGAAATCAGAATCATAGGTATAATAAGGGGAATGCTATACATCAGATGCCTGATTTTTTGCTTCCTTTCAGTCGATTACCAGAACCGTTCGATTGTGATCCAACACCTAAAACTCATCTTCAACCTCAACTCACTGCTCTCTTGCACACGCACAAGGCACCACCTGATGTCTTCTCACTGCTAGCCCCCACCCTCATGCACCTCCACTAGTCTCAGGCGGTTCACCGCCAGATACAATGCTGCCACACCCCACCACAACTGATCAACCCATTTTTACCCTCCCCTACGGCAGACACCACCGCCAGCCAACTACCCCCTTCTCCAGCTTGCCAACCGGCTTCTCAGATAGCTCATCTAGACCCAGAAGCTATGCAGCCTCCCAAAAACCCTAAAACCATAAATCACCTTCATGAAACTCCAGCACCATTCCTGACGAATTGCATCGACCGAGGCCTATTGAAATCTAGGTGTGGTATAACAATATGAGTGAAACTTCAAATCTTTATAATTACAACTGAAAGTCACTGTAAAATTTGTTCAAAGAGGAATCAACTAAATCTTCTGGTGTTTTTTATGTTGGAAATTGTCCAGAGCAGAACTGTAAAAGTTTGCTATCTGGAACCGGTAACCAACTGAACTTCTGCTCTTTGGAAGTTCCCTGGCTGGGTAGGGGCATTCCATCCTAAAACCATGATCAAATTGGAAGTCCGAGATGTCCCAAATTAACAAGTTACGGCCCCTGCTGTACCCGCATTAACATCTAGAAGTGAACCCTCTTCAGACATGAACTGGAAATTGAATGGAGAATGGTCATATTGTTGTTACCGTTGGCTGAATCCTTCTCGTTCTGGCTGGTCAGCTTCTCAGCTTCCTCCTCTGTCCCAACCTCGAGAGGTCCCCCGCCGAAGCTCATATGGTTGTAACTCAACAGGCACGACTTGTCGAAAACAAACCCGGGCTCTGAACAAACGTGGGGAAACCCAAATAAGAGAACGAACACCAAATCAACCCCATCTAGAGAACGCCACAAATTTTGCCCGAGCAATTCGACAAGGTCGTCCTGGAAACAAACACGCGAAGAAGCACGGGAACAATCCTGACCTCGCCTGGCGCTGATCCTGCGGTCGAAGAGCCGGACGACGTCGGCGCCCTCCAGGCACGCGGCGTAGGAGATCATCCTGCGACACGCGGAAGCAGCGGTTCACCTCCAGAAAACAACCGCGGCCAAAGCCAGCCAACACCGCGCGGGAGAGAACTGAAGCAGCAGCGGCAGAAGCTGGGGGGTGGATTGGAAACGAAACTCACAGCGCGAGCTCCCGGGCGGCGCGGGGGCTGCAGAAGCGGCCGGAGCGGTCGACCTTGGCGTGCGCGGCCGCGGAGGCGGGAGGCCCCGACGCAGCGGGCGGCGGCGGGCTGGACACCACCAGCGGCGCGCGGGAGGAGGCGACGGCGCGGGGCCGAGGCGGCGCCGCGAGCGCCCCGGCGCGCCGCGGGGCCGGACCCGCGGGAACACGGCGGGGCCTGGCTCCCGTTCGGGAGGACGAGGAGGGGGAGAATGTGCGTACGGATTGTGCCGCTTCCATTTCGTCCGGCGCGCGCGGCAGGTGTGGGGGTGCCCGCCTGCGGAAGAAGCGGAGGGGAGCAGCGACCAGCGAGCTCGGGAATGGAATGGAGCGGGCAAAAGGAGGGAGGGGATAGCAAGGGGATAAGGTGGTTGCTTGC
This sequence comes from Echinochloa phyllopogon, assembly GCA_033239725.1. Classification (NCBI taxonomy): domain Eukaryota; kingdom Viridiplantae; phylum Streptophyta; class Magnoliopsida; order Poales; family Poaceae; genus Echinochloa; species Echinochloa phyllopogon. The sequence goes on from BTCW01000009.1 coordinate 12,867,082, forward strand.
GGGAATTGGGAAACAGTCGTTGGGCCGGGCCAGGTCGTCGGGAGCCGAGCCTCCTCACAGGCCTCGCTTCGTTTCGGGCCGTAGTTCTGGACCGGACGGCCTCTTTTTGCCAGGCAGCAGGTTTGGTCCTAAAGACACCGGGAATCCTATATGGATTCCGGAAGTTTTTTTTAGCCATCTAGCTTCCACATTAGGAGCCGTCGGATCATCTTCATCATCTCCTCCTCCTCCGTCGGATCGGATCTCTTCAACAGCTGGGACGCGGTTACGGAGTTTGCTGCATGCGCATGCGGACGGATTCCTTTTAGATTTTGATCTTTGATTTCATTTTTCTCTCAAACTATAAATTATTTTTCAAATCCGTTTGAACCATGGTCTTAGTTAGAATTTATGCAACAAAATAAGCTCCAATTTGGATATATTTTATATTTTTGGTACCTGTTTTTTTAAATCAACATTTACCGTAGACTAGTTCAACATTTGTAATATACTATTTCAACATTTTTTAGAAAAATGTTGAATTAGTTTTCTATGAATGTTGAATCAATATTATTAAAATGTTGAATTGGGTTGACAAAAATGTTGAATCTGGTATCATATGAAATTATTGGAGGCTAATAAAATTTCGTGCAAAAAAATATTCGAATACAGTACGTATGCGAATTTTTTGCAATGGAGTGAAAAAAGTCTCGTGGATGCACGGGTACTAATAAATAGTACTAGTATGTTGGGCCTAAATGGACCTCTAAGCCATGTTGCTTAACTAGCACATGGAAGCCATATATGAGCCCCTAAAGACACTGCAGGTCTCCAAGCTGAGGGGGGAAGCAACGAAGCAAGCAACCGACGGAGGGATTCCTACGTGGCTTCTACAAAAAAGACAAACTTTTTTGGGTAAGTGGCTGCCGGTGTTTGAGATTAGTGAGGTCAATATGGACCACACAATCTTCTTCCCGGTGGCCTCCAATCGTGAATGGGGGCGCCGCCGCTGGATGGGAGTCGGTCGGTGGGCGAAGGGGCGGGACGCAGGCGGGAGCACCTTGGCGGCGAGGTCATCGCCCGGCGCAGGCGGTGGTTGAGGCCAGCGAGACGGCGGCAAAGGACGAGTTAGTGTTAGGGTTCAGGGTTTCTGGAGGTGGGTTTCAATGGTTGCTGGTCTTAGAGGAGAAGGTCGGGAGGGGGAGGCCCGGCGGCGCCGCGCCGCCAGTTGGGCGGGGCTAGATCCCCGACGGGTGGTGGCCGGCGGCGGGGGCGGCAAGCGGAACGGATTCAAAATGACGGGCTACCGCAGCGGAGGAGGATGGTGGGTGGGCGGCGCGACGACGCTCAAGCCGTCGGCGCGGAAGGGGCGGCGGTGTGCGCAGGCGCGCCGAGGAAGAAGGAGAGGGGTTTGGTGGGCCTTAGTTGGGCCTAAGCTACGGGTCTTATCTAGCTTCCGTAAGCTAGATAGGATCCCCCAACCGACGACGTGTCCCACTCCAAAACTGTAGCAGTCATCCTCACTCCAAAACAGCAGCTAGCGCCCCAATCCAGACAAGACGCCGACGATGGCAGTCAATGGCACGATTAGGGGTAGGCTCTGGATTTAGAATTTGTATTAGAAAATTTAAATCAAACTTAATGAAATCTGAACTAAAATATTGCTAGTTTTTAAATTAAAATTAACTAAAAAATTAAATTAGATTATGAAGAAAACACAAGTGCCGTGATTTATTCTCACCTCAATAAGGGTAGGTACATTACTACACGTTAGCGGTCTGATAGGTCGTCTCATGCAGAGCCACGTAGGATTTTTGCTGATGTGGAGGAGAGAGAGTGAGATGAGAGAATGAGGTCGTTGCTTCGCAAAACAACCGCCTCATGAGCTAAATTTTAGGACTATAAGACGACTTCTCCACCATTGTACGAGTTTTGTTGCCATGCAACCAATAACAGTCCTTTATTTTCCCATAAATTAAGGGATTTTGTATTACTATGAGACAACTGAAACAACAACCTATTGTATTTGTTGTCTAATAAGTCATCTCCAGATTACCTGTCATTGCATGAGACCGGCTATTAGACGGCACCAATATACCGCAAAAGGCCCAAGCACAATACGTGGACGCGAAGAGAAACGTAGAAACGGGAGGTGGGAGCCACGGAACAGAATGGCTACCGCGGTCTCCTGCAAGCTGATCTCTTGCCATCGCCCTGCTCTCGAGCCCAGCCAGCTCGATTCCACCCCTAGCTGGGTCCATGATGTCTGGAGCTCGGCGATGCTTGCGTTGAACTCCGGGTGACCACTGACCACAACGCCACGGCGCCACGGCGGCGTCCAGCGACACGCCTGGGTGCTAGTGTTCCCGAACACCGGTGGAACATGCTCCGGTTCGTGACCGGAGAGTAGAGGCACTGTGCGACGTGTGCGGTGTTCCTCAACGTAGTCATGCCACCACCGTACCCTACGGCCTACGCGCCAAAGATCATCGGAGCAGCAGCGTCGTGCATATATACGGCAAGGAAGACACCCCTAAAGCTATCAACAGAAGATATTTGAAGAAATATTACCCAAGCGTATGTCAAGATGCATGAAGATTAAATGCCCGATAGATTTTTTGATATCGCCCTTAGTATAAATTTTGGTTACTGAGTTGTAATTGTCTATATATATGCTTTTTAGTTTGCAAGCTCACTAAAAAGACAGGGGGCATGTGTTGATAGTCAAAATTGGCAGCAGCCGAGGGAAACCGGTCTGACCGGCACCGGTTTGGAGTTGTAATTCGGGTAGGATTAGGATTCCGAGTTTTATCCCATATTGTAACCGAATTGGAAGGGGTACGACTTCCCCGGCCTATATATATGAAGGCTAAGGCCGATTGAGAGTTATTCCAATCGAATCAAACACAATTGTTCCTTACTTTTTATCTCCAAACCCTAAACACTTTTCCAACCCTAATTGATGTCCTTTGCTCGTCTCCGCGACGTACTAAGGCGTTCTAGGTGGCCTGCCGATCCTAGAGCAACCCTAGATTGCTTGAGCTCCGACGGGGTCCCTCCCGAGCTTGAGTTTCTAGGTCTTCACGACCTCCTGTCAGAAAGCGGTCTGACCGGTTCTAAGAATCGGTCTGACCGGTTTGCCCGAGGGAGGCCGGGTGTTGGCCGTGGTGACGGCCGTGCTACGATCTCGAGTGTGTTGTCGCATCTTTGTGTCAACATACTTTTTGGCGACTCCGCTGGGGAAGATTAATCTGGTTCCAAGACCGATCTAATCTACCTCGAAGGTGTCGGGTGCAACCAGTGAGCTCGACAAGAACATCATCACCGCTACGATGGAAGAACTCACGGATGAGGAGCGGAAGCGGTACCTGATTGCTGAGGAACACTTCAAGGCGCAATTCTTGAAGGGCTTCAAGAAGGATCGTGGAGGCTTCGTCAAGAGAGTTGAAGAGTTCGTCATGCCAGCTTTTAAGTTGGTTAACGATCAAGTTGAGGAGCTTCCAAAGGTAACCGGTGAACCCTCTGATTTAATGCAACAAATAACTCGCATGATGGATGAAAAGTTGCATGCTGCACAAACTGTTACTAGTGAGTTAATTGTTAATATGGCTAGTAATTTTGAGGCATTTAATAAGGGTAAAAATACTTTAGAAGATCCTAATGCATGCCCTAAAATTGATGCTAGCACGTCAGGTATACCAGAAAATATTATAGATCATAATTTGGGTATGCCGCCGAATTTCTATCAAGGCCAGCCACCTCATCCTAGTTCGGTCCAAGAACCGGTCAGTCCGGTTTTCCCAACCGGTCAGACCGGTTTGCCCAATTCAGTTGGACAGACCAGTTCTATGGGTGTTGGTGCAACAAACGCAATGGTTTTAACTAATACAGTTGCTTCTGGTCCTGTTTTTACACCCCCTCGTACTACTGTTGTAGGAGGTGCACCTATGGGATCTAGTGTCTCTTTTGGACCGATTCCAAACACTACTCAGAATACTATGTATGGTGCTCCTCGTTTTCAGAATACAACTAGTGCGAATTATCAAGCCGATTTCTCTAAGTTCAAAGAGGATCTTGCTAATACAATTAGAACAAAACTTGGGATAGATATGAGTAGCTCACGTTTATATCAGAAACCATATCCTCATGAATTTGATCTAGTTACATATTCTAATGGTTGGCGTGTTCCTGAGTTTGTTAAATTCAATGGTGAATATAATCGTACCACTTGGGAACATGTTAGTCAATATATTTTGCAGCTAGGAGAAGTAGCTTTTTATGAGCCGTTGCGAGTGCGTTTGTTTCCGTTAACATTGACTGGAACTGCTTTCTCTTGGTTTTCTTCGCTTGCTCCTAATTCTATTCAAAGTTGGTCTCAATTGGAGCGTAAATTTCATGAGCACTTCTTTAGCGGAGAAAATGAAACTAAATTAACTGATTTAACGTCTATTAGGCAAAGCTGAGAAGAATCGGTTATAGATTATTTCAGAAGATTTAGGGATACAAAGAATAGATGTTTTAATTTGTCAATTTCTGAAAAAGATTTAGCAGATTTAGCTTTTGCGGGCTTGCGATCTTATTTGAAAGAGAAATTAGAATGTTTTGATTTTCTTTCTATTAATCACTTGCAAATGAAAGTCATGAGTCTTGAATTAAAGTTAAAACATGTTAAGGAAAATGCTAAACCTCATCGTTCTAATGTTCATATGCTTGATAATGATTCTGATAGTTCGGATGATGAGGATAATGAAGTTTATGCTGCTGAATTTGTTTGGCCATTAAAAGCTAAGACTTGTTCTTGTCCTTCGTTAAAGCCGGTTCAGAAAAATCGGCGAGAAGAGATTAAATTTACTTTTGATGTTGCCAAGTGTGATCGTGTTTTTGATGAATTGCTTAAGAATGGTTTCATTAAACTTTCTCATGCGATTCCACCAGCCGATCAATTGAAAAATCATGCATATTGTAAGTGGCATAATTCTTTTTCGCATGCTACTAATGATTGCAATGCTTTCCGACGACAGGTACAATCGGCTATTAGTGAAGGTCGATTGGTACTAGCTGAGATGCAAGTTGACAAGGCTCCCTTTTCTGTCCATACACTTGATTTGAATACTAAAGTGTTGATTCGGCCGGAACAAGCCGAAGGAGCTAAGGGAAAGAATTTGGTAGTTGGGGAGCCAAGGCCGGAAAAAATTGATGATCAAATTCCGGTCAGAAAAGTGATGCTTGGAAAGACTCTGGATGGTAAAGAGTCTCTGAAGATTACAATTAACACATCAAGGCCCGGGGGGCAAGAGAGTTCATCAATTGAGACTCGGTCCGCTGATCAGGCGAAACCGGTCAGACCGGTTTCCCAAACCGGTCCGACCGGTTTCCCAAACCGGTCCGACCGGTTTGCTCCTGGACCGACCCAGAACTTTCAAGCCTATACGCCCGGAAGTGGGTACTTGGAAAGTTAATGAGCCTAAAGTCAGAGGTACAGTTCTGAAGCAAGGACCTACCTTTAATCAACTCCTGAACAAGTACACAAAGGCCGTTCAAGTCGATCGGCCAACAAAAAAGAGAACATGGTCACCACCGCGTTGGGATAATTCTTCAGATAACAACAAGCATCGTGGTGATGTTACTACTGTGTTTCCCCCACAAAAGGTGTATGCTACTATGCCATGGGTACCTCCGGCGTCAAATTCTCCATATCCATCGTGGGAGCAAGGAATGTGGATGCAGTGCTTTCCCATGCCGCAACCACCACAAGATTATATGGGCAATGGCCCTAGGATCCCAGTACATGACCGATTGGGCTCATATCAATCAGGTCCGGCACCAGCTAGCAAAGCGGTCAGACCGGTTTCCAAACCGGTCAGACCGGTTCGGTCTGAACAGAAGCAATATGCTCCTCCTCAGCAAGAATATCGTGTCAAGGAGAAGAAGGAGGAAGTGAAGCTTACAGAGGACCCAAAGCAAGACAATATTGATGGGTTTGTTAAGATTGGTGATGTTCCAGTGGCTATGCAAGAGTTGGGTAAAAAACCGATTGTTATTGGAAATTCGGTTGTTAAAAAACCTGTCATGGCTAATGATCATGAAGCTGGGAATAGCAAGGCTGTGAAGAAAATGTTTCAACCAAGGTGGTGTCCTTCTGGTTTGACTCATACACAAAGGAAAAGTTGCAGCGCTTGCGAAACAAAGAAAAAAGGGAACATGAAGTTGAGAAGTTAAGAGATGAACACTTCAACAGATATAGGCCAATGATTCCTCAGAAGAAAATTTGGCAAGCGAAGTCAGTTGTGCAACCAGCAACACAACCGGTCAGACCGGTTTCAGAATCCGGTCCGACCGGTTTGGGTGCGACAGAAGCGGTCCAACCGGTTTCTGGAACCGGTCAGACCGGTTTGGAACCAGAGGCAGAAAGCACATCTGTTCCCATTATAAATGAAAGTACTACGTCAGAGAATCCTCCAGTGGTTGAAGATGAGGAGATGGTTGATTTTGAAGCTTCTCCAGAGCATGGCAACATGGAAGTTAATATTGTTTATTTGTCATCTGATTACTTTGTGGTGCCGGAGGAGGAGGTGTCTCATCTTCAGTTAGGACCTCGTGATGCTATATTTTGGAAGCCACAAGAATCAAACAATCACTTGAAGGCTTTATACATGAGAGGTCATACCAATGGGAAGCCAATCTCGCGAATGTTGGTTGATGGTGGGGCGATTGTAAATCTTATGCCCTATTCTCTCTACAAGAAGATTGGTGGAAAAGATGAAGAATTGATCAAGACAAACATGACGGTCAGTGGAGTTGGTGGCGGTGATCCTGTTGTGTAACGCCCGCGTTTTAATCTCTGGAAAATCACCTAAGTAATGCACCCGGTGAAAACTTTTCAAAATGTTTTACCGCCCGAGCTCCCGTTCCCGCCAAAACCTGTTCGCCTTGTTCCCCCCCCCTCTTTTTCCTGTTCGCTTCGTCGTTGCCACCCTCTTTCCGTCCCATCCCGCGTCGCCCGCTCTCGGGTCGACCGCCGTGCCGACCGTCTCTGGCAGACCGCCGTCGGCGCCTGTCTTTCCCGCCGCGAATCCCACCGTCCCCTCTTCCTTTTCCCTCTCTTTTTCTTCTTTTTCCCTTCGCACTCCATTTTCCCCCGGTTAATTTGACCCTGCACCGCCACCATCGCTGGCGATTTCGCCGCCGACGGCCGCCACCCCTCCCTCCCTGCCTCGGCTCTGTTCGGGAGAGAAGAAAGGGCAGTTTTGCCCATAACCCCCTGAAGTTTCCCCTATTTTAACCCGCGGTCCATCGAGCTTAAACCCCTCTCTCTCTCTGGCGCTTTGCGCATGACCCCCTAAGCTTTAAACAAATTAACCCGCGGTCCATCCGACACTATTCTCTCTCTCTGTCTTTTTCGCCAGAAACCCCTGGACTTTTCGATATTTGCAGATAAGTCCTTTTCTCTTTAAAAACAGCCCTAAACCTCCACTAAACTCGTCATTTCATGCGCCAAATTAATCCCGTTTGACCCCAAACTCCACCACAATAATCACAAGTATATTTCCACCACCCCATCCAGTCCATACTCAAAAATGATTATGTCATTATCATTTGCTCTCAATTTTCCGTTCTTTCCTTCGGAGCTCAATAAAAAGCTTTTTCTTTTATTTATTCTATGCTTGTTGTCTGTGCCGTAGACTCCGCTGTGAACAAGGAAGGACTCGAGGAGGAGGAGTGCTATGAGCAGGAACTTGGAGACCAGGACCCCGGGCAGGAATCCCCCGAGGGTTGGGAGAACGGCAAGTGCAATCCCATCCTTTGATGCATACTTTTGTCCCAGTTTTTATAAACACAACCCATGGCCGGATTTATAAAACTTGCATAATTTTACTGCTAAACCTGGTTGGATAGCCATGCCTTGATTGCTATGACTGTTTCCTTGACAACCTAGATTAATATTTAAATATGACAATGCTCTATTTGAATATTAGTCACTGCTAGAAATGCTTAGGAACATCTTACCATTATACCCCCTATGACAATTACTTGGCGTTTACAAAAGCAACTGGGTGCGTGCTTTAACATAAAAGAGATGATTTTCGTGAATAAAATGAGTACCCGTGTGAGATGGGACAGACGGTATTTCTGTATGAAATACCGAGGTGAGCTCGAACCTGTGTGGTTGAGCATGGTGGGAGTTGTCCATCTTATCACAATTTTTGGGATGATGTTGATGTGTCATCTAGCCTAACCCATGCTATTGTACCACCACTCGACCGTTGTATGTGGCAACGGCCTAGCATAAATCCCACTAGTTAAGCTGTTGGTTATGTGGTGTGCTGGTGAGCAACAGAGGGCCATGGAGCCGGGGATACGATCTATGTGAGGTATGCCCCTGGTTAGGACCTCGTCGGTAGGTGGCTAACCCCTGGTCGCGTCTGTGATAACTTGTCAGTTTAGCTATGGTGGGTAATGGCTTTGATTGGAGCTGCACTGGCACTAAGGTGTTCATGTTGTGGTAGCCTACTTGTGGTCGTGTACACCCTGCAGAGTTAAAACCTATCCGGATAGCCGTGTCCACGGTATTGGGCGAGTTACGGCTTTGTCACTTCACTAGTCCCCCGTTTTGGTGTAAGAAAGTGATTGGTGTGTGTTGAACTGAGAAAAGTTTGATATGGGCTACGACAGATGGGGAATCTGGTAGCATTAAAGTCCTGTGTGTAAAAATGTTGCATTTATTGATCCTAATAAAAGAAATATTTGCGAAAACCAGCCCCCTGCATGTGCAATAAAGTTTGCTTTGCTGCTAAATAAACCATAAGCCTTCCTTGTTACTATCCTGTGCATACTTCTGTTGTATCCCTTCCGTGGATGTGGTTGTGCTTGCTGAGTACGTATGTACTCACCCTTGCTTATTTTGTTACAGAGGCAGACCCGGACCTTGTGCCTGAGGATATCGTCTAGTGGGGTTCGTTCTGCACCCAACCTTTGCCTGTGTGTTAGGGTCACCCGCTGGAAGCCGCATGCGTTGCCACTCTGATGAAGACCTCTACGTTTTCAATCTTTTTATCTGGAGCTTAGTGTTAGTTCTGTTTGTCGTGGCCCTACAATGTCACTGTTTCCCGTAATGTTGTTTTTGTACTAAATCAACTGTTGTAATAATGTGAACCAGCATCCTGGGACTGGTACTTGCATCACATTAAGTTCTCTCTTTCGAGGGGACGCTTCAGGTGGTATCAGAGCCGATAGGTTGGCCGTAGAACGTACCCCTAGGATCTTAACCCCTTTCTAGTCTTCCCTCACCAGTCTGCTCTTGTCCAAATCCTTTTCTCCACACAAGTACTCACCGACGGCTTTTTGACTTGTTCCAGATGACCCAGCCGGTTGACGAGGGTTGGGGTGAAGGAGTCTGCCCCGCAGAACCTGGCTTCCCCAGGTTACTGTTGCTCAGCCTGGAGCATGTTGGAGTCACAGAGACCCCCGAGTACTTTTGCCGGGAGTTCACCACCAATGGTACCCGTCGGTGCTGGATGTTCATCTTTGTGGGGAAGAGCTCGCTTTACAAGGAGGTGGCACCTTGGTTTGTCCACGCCACCGGCTACGACCGCCCCAACGCCTACCGCAAAGCCGCAAGAAGAGCCCTGATGTGCCTCCGCACACTCTACAGGCAGTACCTCGTGGGAACAGCATTAGGATTTGCCCCACCCCTGGAGAGTGGAGGACGCGAGTGGATTGCCCAGATGAGGAACCTTGGGAGAGATGAAGATATGGAGGACACTGTGTCCCACTTATCCATTTACCTCACGGGCTTAGATAGGCTGTACCGAGAGACATCGGGACAGCTGAGGCACCAGATCCGCAGAGCCGAGAAGGCGGAAAAGGAGTTGGAAGAAGTGAAGAGAGAGTTGGAGATTCAGAAGGTGACAGCTACCCAGGCTGTCAGCTCCCTAGCTGCTCAACACGCCAGATGCCAGGCTTACTCTGAGTATATGGATAGACTTGAAGCCTGCAGGAGGGAGAATGGGTTGATGGAAGGAGAACCAGAGATGACCCACATGGATGCAAGCACACAGACTCATGATGAAGTGCCAGAGTATCAGCTCCCTCTGAAGAAACGCCGAGTCTGTCTAGAGTAGAGTCCTGGTTTAGACTAGCACCTAGTCTAGCCTCTCCTAGAGTAGAGCCTGTTGTTTCCAGTAGCACTACCAGCTTAGCATCGATGTATCCATGATCCTTGTACCCCACCATGTTATGCAATAAAGGTCACCTTTTACCCTGCATCTGTTCAATTTTTTTTGTTTTCCCCTGGTTTCAGATGGCGGAACAAGGATGGACCCAGGGAGTTTGCCCAGTCACACCGGGCTTCGCTAGCCTGTTGATCCCCGCGCTGGAACGCCTCGGTGTACCTGAACGCCCGAGGTACTACAGCAGGGAGTATGAGCACCATGGGACACAACGCTGCAGAGTGGTCATAGTTGTCGCCAAGAGTGACCTCCACCCTGTCGAAGCATGGCGTACAACCGCCACAGGATTCAGGCACCAGGACACCTACCCCTTGGCTCTCAGGAAAGCCCTCCGCTTCATGTGCGGGATCTTTGAAAGGCACCTGGTCCCCACTCCAATGAGGTACTTCCCGCCGATCGTCAGAAGTACAGTCTAGTGAGCCCGCATAAGGAACTTGGAGCAGCGCCGTCAGGAGGAACCCATTTTGTACCAAGTGGTCACCTACCTCAATTCCTTGGACCAACTCTTTGACGAGCACGCTGAGCGCTTAAGGGAACAAACCTCCCGGGCTGAACAAGCAGAATTCTCGGTCCGCATGCACCAAGTTCAGGTGGCCCAAGCTGAAGCAAGAGCTGCTGCCGCCATTAGCAATGAGGCAGTCGCCCAAGAAAGCCTCAGGCAAGCTCGGGACCAGCGTATTCAAGACTGGACCAGAAGTGGAACGCCGGTCCCGGCAATTGGAGAACCCCATGTCCTACTTGGAACACCTATCATGGCATGGGGAGAAATTGTGGGAAACCCACAGGCACTGTCAGGAACTCCGGCAGGATCACTGCCCGCTGAAGAAGGACCGTCTGAGCCGCCTCGAGAGAATGGAACCATGACTGAGGCTGAGCAGGCACGACTTGCACCGCCAGAAGAGCGCACCAACCCAGGAGAAGGCTCGTCCCGCGAGTAGATCCAGAGTCAAGCGCTCTGATGGGAGTGAAGCCAGCTTGGTCCGAAGAACCCTTGTATCCCTAGCAGTAGTTTCTCTACCTTGTCCTGTACCCTGCCTTGTAGTGAGACTTGTTGAACCCCAAGTGTTGTAGCCCCTCAGCTGTTGGAATGAAACCTCGCGTGTTTGTTTGTTAGCTTGTGTGCTGTGTGTGCCTCGGCAGAAGTGTTTCTGCCTTTTCAAAAATACAAACTAATCAATTTAAACATCATCTTAACCCAATCTCACGAAGGCCTTGCTCAACCTGCAGATGGTGAACACCCGTGCTAGCGCCTCTCAGAGACGCGCCCCTCCTGCTGGAGGAGAACAACCAGAAGGAAGAAGAGAGAACCCCGAGAACCAGGAAGTGGATCAACAGGACCCTATGGGAGAAAACCAGCCTGAAGGACAAGCGCCTGTAGGAGGCGGACCAGAAGCGAGTCATCCAAGAAGTCAGAATGAGGGATCTTTTATTGTGCCCCCACTCCCACCAGATTTCAACCTGGCACAAGCTTTGTACCACCACACCATGTTCATGCAAAATGTGTGGAATGCCAGCCGCCGTCAGGAAACAGCCCGTAGACCCAATGTAGGTGATAAGTTGACTAACTTCCTGAGAACCAGACCACCCACCTTTGGAGGGTCTAGCAACCCCTTGGAAGCAGATGACTGGCTGAGAACTATCAAGAGGAAGCTGGAACCGTTTGGATGTGGAGACCGTGATAAAGTCCTCCTGACTTCCCACCAACTCACGGGAACTGCCTTAGCTTGGTGGGATGCCTATTGTGCAGCATCCCCGAACGAGTCCGCAATCACCTGGAAAGAGTTTGAAGAAGAGTTTCGTCGCTACCACATCCCCGACGCCACCATGAGGCGCAAGACAGATGAGTTTCGTGCACTGAAGCAAGGAAACAAGACTGTGGAAGAGTACACCCACGAGTTCACTGAGCTAGCACGTTACGCACCAGATGAAGTAAAGACAGATGCAAAGAGACAGGACGCTTTCATCAGAGGGTTGCATCCAGACCTTTGAGCCCTGCTAGTCTCCCACTGTTTCCCTGACTTCAATACACTGATGAACAAGGTCATTGTCACAGAGAGGGCCAGAATGGATGCTAGGCAAGAGAACAAGCGCAAGTTCCTGGAGAGCAAGAACCGTCAGCTGGACCGCTCGCAGAAGCCCAGGAGCTCCGGATACATTGCACCTAGGCCCCAGGTCCCCATGCAGTATAGGACCCAGTTTCAGGCTCCAAGCTTCCAGGCTCCCAACAACCAGTACAAGAGCCAGAACACCTCAAAGCCGCCACAGAGAAAAGTCAGTCAAGCCATAGCCAGCAACAACAATGCGAGAGCCTGTTTCAACTGCCGTGAGACCGGACATTACATCGCGGATTGCCCATACCCTAGGAGCAAGCCTGCGATATCAGTCTACTCCAACTCGGTGAATGGACCCAAGCCACCCGTGTCTGGAGCCAACCGTGTACCCGTCCGCAGCACCAACACCGGCAGCAATAACAACAACAACACCCAGCAGTCGTATGGACGAGCCCGCGTCAACCACATCGATGCACAGGAAGCTCAAGGAGCACAAGGAGTAGTACTCGGTGAGTACCTAGTCGGTTCAGTTTTGGCAACAGTATTATTTGATTCTGGGGCATCACATTCTTTCATATCATCAAGTTTTGTGGAAAAGCACAAAATACCTACAGTACTACTAAAGATACCCCATTAACCCGAACACCTGGAGGTGATATTAAGTGCCAATTAGGTTGTTCGCGGGTACGGATTCTTTTAAGTGGTTTAGAGTTTCTAGCAGACCTAGTGGTACTAGAATCCAAAGGAATAGATGTGATCCTTGGAATGGACTGGTTAGGCAAACACAATGGTCTTATAAGTTGTGCTGACAAGATAGTGCACCTAACCAACCCAGATGGAATGCAAGTAACCTGTCACACCAAGGGAAGTGGACCAGACCCTATGATCTTTAGTATGGAAACAAAAACCATAGAAGAAGTCCCGGTAATCAGAGAATATCCTGATGTTTTCCCTGAAGTTCTACCTGGGATGCCACCGGATAGGGACATAGAGTTTGCTATTGAACTTGTCCCTAGAACCTCTCCTATAGCCAAGAGACCCTATAGGATGGCAGCCTCAGAATTAACGGAGTTAAAGAAACAACTAGAAGAGTTGCAACATATGAGATTTATCAGGCCCAGTACGTCCCCTTGGGGAGCCCCAGTACTCTTTGTAAGGAAGAAAGATGGGAGCATGAGATTGTGCATCGACTATCGTGCACTAAATGATGTCACTATCAAGAATAAATACCCACTCCCTAGAATTGATGATCTCTTTGATCAGTTGAAAGGAGCCAAATACTTCTCCAAGATTGACTTAAGGACTGGGTATCACCAACTGAAGATTAAGGGGAGTGACACCTCAAAGACCGCATTTGTCACCCGATATGGGCAGTATGAGTTCACAATGATGCCATTTGGGCTCACCAATGCGCCAGCTTACTTCATGAATCTCATGAACAAAGTGTTTATGGATGAACTGGACAAGTTTGTCGTAGTATTTATCGACGACATACTCATCTACTCCAAGAGTGCCGAAGAGCATGAACAACACCTATGGGTAGTGCTGGAAAAGTTGCGAGCGCACCAGCTCTATGCCAAATTTAGCAAGTGCGAATTTTGGCTAGAAAAAGTAGCTTTCCTTGGTCACATTTTGACCGCAGAAGGAGTAGCAGTAGACCCTGAGAAGGTAGAAGCAGTCTCCAACTGGCAACAACCAACCAATGTGGGTGAGATTAGGAGTTTTCTTGGTTTAGCTGGATATTACCGGAGGTTTATTGAAGGATTTTCCAAGATAGCTAAACCCATGACAGAATTACTCAAGAAAGAGAAGAAATTTAATTGGTCAGAGTCATGCGAAAAGAGTTTTCAAGAACTGAAGAAAAAGCTGACCACCGCCCCAGTTTTAACCCTACTAGACCTTCACAGGGACTTTGTCGTTTACTGCGACGCATCCCGCCAAGGATTAGGGTGTGTCCTCATGCAAGATGGGAAGGTTGTGGCATATGCCTCCCGACAACTTAGACCTCATGAGCAGAATTACCCAACGCATGACTTAGAGTTTGCAGCCGTAGTGCACGCACTCAAAATCTGGAGACACTACCTAATTGGGAACAAGTGTGAAATATACACGGACCATAAGAGCTTAAAGTATATTTTCACCCAACCAGATCTGAACCTCAGACAGAGAAGGTGGTTAGAGTTGGTTAAGGATTATAACGTGGAAATTCATTACCACCCTGGCAAGGCCAATGTAGTGGCGGATGCCCTGAGCCGGAAATCCTACAGATCCAGGAATGCCCACCTGCAGGAAGAAATGGCACGTTTGAATGTGCACATCGTCCCTCGGAATGCTAGCCACCAACTGACAATCCAGTCCACTCTGGAGGATCGGATCAGAGAAGCCCAAGGAACGGACAAGGAGTTAGCACAGATCTGCACACATACCGGAGAAAATAAGGCACCAGACTTCAGAGTCGACAGCAACGGAACGCTGTTGTATAAAGATAGGATTTGTGTGCCTAAGGAAGGAGACTTTAGACAGATAATTATGGACGAGGCTCACAACTCGCCATATTCCATCCACCCAGGATCCACCAAAATGTATTTGGACTTGAAACAGAAATATTGGTGGAAGGGAATGAAGGCCGACATAGCTCAATTTGTCGCTCACTGTGACACCTGCCAAAGGATTAAGGCCGAACACCAGAAACCGGCAGGCTTATTACAACCATTGCCTATCCCAGTTTGGAAATGGGATGAGATAGGGATGGACTTCGTGGTAGGATTACCCAGAACACGGAAGGGACATGACTCTATATGGGTAATAGTGGACCGACTCACTAAGGTCGCACACTTTTTACCTGTACGAACAAGTTATGATGGAGAGAAACTAGCCAAGCTTTATGTGGAGAATATAGTGAAGTTACATAGAGTACCCGGTAGAATTGTCTCGGACCGAGGGACCCAGTTCACCTCGAGATTTTGGAAAAGTTTGCATAAAGCCATGGGCACCAAGTTGGATTTCAGCTCCGCATATCACCCACAGACCGATGGCCAGACAGAAAGAGTAAATCATATTATGGAAGATATGCTGAGAGCATGTGTCCTTACCTATGGTAAAGATTGGGAACAAAGTTTACCCTACGCAGAGTTCTCCTACAACAATGGTTATCAGGCAAGTTTGGGTATGTCGCCATTTGAAGCCCTCTACGGGAGAAAATGCAGGACTCCACTGATGTGGTCAGAAGTGGGAGAACGTACACTAGTGGGACCCGCGCTCATAAAGGAAGCCGAGGAGAAAGTAGCCGAAATTAGGGAGAAGTTGAAAGCAGCTCAGTCCAGACAGAAAAGCTACGCAGACAAGAAGAGACGAGAACTGGAGTTTAATCTAGGAGATTTTGTTTATCTCAAGGTTTCACCCATCCGGGGAACCCGTAGATTTCAAGTCCATGGAAAGTTGGCCCCTCGGTACATCGGACCATACCCGGTGCAAAAGAAACTTGGAAAGGTGGCCTACCGATTGGAGTTACCCAAAGCAATGTCAGATATACACCCAGTATTCCATGTCTCACAGTTAAGAAAATGCTTGAGGGTACCTGAGGAAGAGCACGTACCGGAAGAAGAAATAGACCTACACACGGACTTGCGATATTAGGAGGTGCCGGTCAAAATTTTGGACACCGTCACCAAGAGAACCAGAAACTCCGAAGTGCGGATATGCAGAGTACAGTGGAGCAGACACAGTGTAAAGGAAGCTACATGGGAAAGAGAGGATGCCTTGAAGAAAGAGTTCACCCACCTTTTTAGGAGCCAGCCGAATCTCGAGGATGAGATTCCTTTTAAGTGGGGTAGGTTTGTAACGCCCGCGTTTTAATCTCTGGAAAATCACCTAAGTAATGCACCCGGTGAAAACTTTTCAAAATGTTTTACCGCCCGAGCTCCCGTTCCCGCCAAAACCTGTTCGCCTTGTTTCCCCCCCTCTTTTTCCTGTTCGCTTCGTCGTCGCCACCCTCTTTCCGTCCCATCCCGCGTCGCCCGCTCTCGGGTCGACCGCCGGGCCGACCGTCTGTGGCCGACCGCCGTCGGCGCCTGTCTTTCCCGCCGCGAATCCCGCCGTCCCCTCTTCCTTTTCCCTCTCTTTTTCTTCTTTTTCCCTTCTCTCTGTTCTTCCTTCCCTTTTCTTTTTTTTTCCTTTCTCTTCTTCCTTCTCCCTTCCCTCCTCTGCTCCCTCTGCTTTCACCCGACGCCGAGCGCCACTCCCCTATCCTGCTTGCCGCCGGCCCACCTCCCGCTCAACCCTCTCACCGCAGCCACCCTCGCTCGCGACATCGCCGCCGTGTCCGCCACCACATCGGCCCCACCACTCCTCGGCTCCGCTCGCCGCCGACCACCGCTCCCCCCCAGACCCCCTGCCGCACCACTCTCGCACGCCATCGCCATCGCCGCGCGCACGCTCCCGGGCCGGCACCGCCACAGCACTACCCCGCCACCGACCACCCGACCGCCGTACGGGCAGTCGTGCCGCCCACCACCGTGACCCCGCCACCGTCATCGCCAAACCACGACACCCACCCGAGCACGCTGCCGTCGAGCACGCCACCCCAGCCACCGCCGCTCCGACCGCCCGGACCCGCCACCGTCTCGTCACCAAGCATGGCAGCCCCCACCCGTACACACACGCACTGCTCCGCCACAACTCCACCTCGCTCCCCGTGCCACCAACCGTGCCGGCCGACTTCAATTCCGCCCGCCGGCCTCCATTGTCGCCCGACCGACCTCCCCCTCTCGTCGGCCCACCGCCTCGAGCCCCTCCACGCCTATAAAAGGGGCCAGCAAGCACCTCCCCCATCACCTCTCCCTCACCCGCCACCCAGCTCGCCCTCTCCACCACCGCAGCGCCACCACCACACTCGCCAGTACCGCCGCCGCCGCCGCTCTCGTGGACCGGCCGCCACACTTCACCTCCGTCCAAGGTGAGGCCACCAGTGAACTAGCCATGCTTCGCACTCCGTTTTCCCCCGGTTAATATGACCCTGCACCGCCACCATCGCCGGCGATTTCGCCGCCGACGGCCGCCACCCCTCCCTCCCTGCCTCGGCTCTGTTCGGGAGAGAAGAAAGGGCAGTTTTGCCCATAACCCCCTGAAGTTTCCCCTATTTTAACCCGCGGTCCATCGAGCTTAAACCCCTCTCTCTCTGGTGCTTTGCACATGACCCCCTAAGATTTAAACAAATTAACCCACGGTCCATCCGACACTATTCTCTCTCTCTCTGTCTTTTTCGCTAGAAACCCCTGGACTTTTCGATATTTGCAGATAAGTCCTTTTCTCTTTAAAAACAGCCCTAAACCTCCACTAAACTCGTCATTTCATGCGCCAAATTAATCCCGTTTGACCCCAAACTCCACCACAATAATCACCAGTATATTTCCACCACCCCATCCAGTCCATACTCAAAAATGATCATGTCATTATCATTTGCTCTCAATTTTCCATTCTTTCCTTCGGAGCTCAATAAAAAGCTTTTTCTTTTATTTATTCTATGCTTGTTGTCTGTGCCGTAGACTCCGCTGTGAACAAGGAAGGACTCGAGGAGGAGGAGTGCTACGAGCAGGAACTTGGAGACCAGGACCCCGGGCAGGAATCCCCCGAGGGTTGGGAGAACGACAAGTGCAATCCCATCCTTTGATGCATACTTTTGTCCCAGTTTTTATAAACACAACCCATGGCCGGATTTATAAAACTTGCATAATTTTACTGCTAAACCCGGTTGGATAGCCATGCCTTGATTGCTATGACTGTTTCCTTGACAACCTAGATTAATATTTAAATATGACAATGCTCTATTTGAATATTAGTCACTGCTAGAAATGCTTAGGAACATCTTACCATTATACCCCCTATGACAATTACTTGGCATTTACAAAAGCAACTGGGTGCGTGCTTTAAAATAAAAGAGATGATTTTCGTGAATAAAATGAGTACCCGTGTGAGATGGGACAGACGGTATTTCTGTATGAAATACCGAGGTGAGCTCGAACCTGTGTGGTTGAGCATGGTGGGAGTTGTCCATCTTATCACAATTTTTGGGATGATGTTGATGTGTCATCTAGCCTAACCCATGCTATTGTACCACCACTCGACCGTTGTATGTGGCAACGGCCTAGCATAAATCCCACTAGTTAAGCTGTTGGTTATGTGGTGTGCTGGTGAGCAACAGAGGGCCATGGAGCCGGGGATACGATCTATGTGAGGTATGCCCCTGGTTAGGACCTCGTCGGTAGGTGGCTAACCCCTGGTCGCGTCTGTGATAACTTGTCAGTTTAGCTATGGTGGGTAATGGCTTTGATTGGAGCTGCACTGGCACTAAGGTGTTCATGTTGTGGTAGCCTACTTGTGGTCGTGTACACCTCTGCAGAGTTAAAACCTATCCGGATAGCCGTGTCCACGGTATTGGGCGAGTTACGGCTTGGTCACTTCACTAGTCCCCCGTTTTGGTGTAAGAAAGTGATTGGTGTGTGTTGAACCGAGAAAAGTTTGATATGGGCTACGACAGATGGGGAATCTGGTAGCATTAAAGTCCTGTGTGTAAAAATGTTGCATTTATTGATCCTAATAAAAGAAATATTTGCGAAAACCCATTGCGAAAACCAGCCCCCTGCATGTGCAATAAAGTTTGCTTTGCTGCTAAATAAACCATAAGCCTTCTTTGTTACTATCCTATGCATACTTCTGTTGTATCCCTTCCGTGGATGTGGTTGTGCTTGCTGAGTACGTATGTACTCACCCTTGCTTATTTTGTTACAGAGGCAGACCCGGACCTTGTGCCTGAGGATATCGTCTAGTGGGGTTCGTTCTGCACCCAACATTTGCCTGTGTGTTAGGGTCACCTGCTGGAAGCCGCATGCGTTGCCACTCTGATGAAGACCTCTACGTTTTCAATCTTTTTATCTGGAGCTTAGTGGTAGTTCTGTTTGTCGTGGCCCTGCAATGTCACTGTTTCCCGTAATGTTGTTTTTGTACTAAACCAACTCACACCTAGAGATGGCAACACTTCGGATATTTCACTTTACATGAGAAACTTGATGTACTATCTGAGGATTGGAGAGGAGACTCCTCCATTTAGTGTTGCCGATTTCATTTGGCATGAGATCAAGACTATTTCTGAGAGTCCTCAGAAGATTTGTGCCTATAGCCCCTTCATCATGTTCATCATCGAAAGGGTTACAAGTTTGAAGATCAAAAAGGACACCCAACACAAGCCACTTCACCCTCCTGTGCCTCATAAGTTTAGAATGCCTTCTCCTTCACCAGCAGATACAGATGCAGCAGCCGGCGGTGATCAAGAGCAGCATAGAGGGCCACCACAGCAGTTTTCACCGCTGCAGGCCAGAACCGGTCTGACCGGTTCTCCAAACCGGTCTGACCGGTTTGGGTCTGGCATTGGTACCCGGCCAGAAGGACGGACATCTCCAATCAAGAAATTCATTTCCATGTTTACAGGCATTTGCAAAGGCCAAAGAGATGTCCAGGTTGATATTAGGCAGCAGAGGATTGAAAACAAGAAGACTCGTGATGAGTTCAAGAAACTGCGCGCCGCATTGAGTCCAAATGATCCTCCATCTCCCATTTCACCACCTCTTGAGTTATCTGAGATTCCCCCGCTAAGAGACATCATGACCGATCACATGAATGCGGGATATTTTGAGCAGTATGGTGATATCTTTGGATATGGACATGTTGGATCAAGCTCGCAGCCTCCGCCACCACCTTCACAGTCAGTTGGTGCTCCAGGAACCATGCCTTACATGCCCACTTCAGAGGGTGATTTGTTTGGTTCTTCTTTTGGATTTGCACCGCCTGGACCATCGTATGCAGCAGCTACACTTCCATCCTCGTCATATGCATATGGTGGCACCGGTTCTTCTATGGCGGGAGTACAGTTTTCTAGTGCACCATCTCCATCTCCTGGAGATTTTGCATCACAGGCAGCAGCTTCTCTTTTTGGACCTACTTCTGCTCCTAGTCATGGTATGTCTAGCACATCTTTATCTTAATTCCATGGCTAGCACATCCGAATCACTTCATTTTTATCACATATACACATTATCTTGAGTGAAGGTTTTCATTGGACTACCACTTCTTCGTCAGATGATCATAGCCCGACTTTCTAGCGGCAAGGAGTAGATGCATGATGGGAGCGTGACTACAAGCTTCTCCAGGCCCTTTATGGATGATTGATGACAAAGGGGGAGAAGAATGGATTAAAGCTTATCTAGTTGATCTTGTAGTCATTTGGATTGTAATAAATTCGTTTTTTATCTCTTTGTGGACTTGAGAACTTGTAATGTGTGCTACTCTGTGTGTTGAACTCTTTTATATATTCTAAGTGATCATTTGCTAGTGTGATTTACATGTATTGATTGATGAATGTTGTTTCACATATGCTTACTGTCTGGGTGAAACCGGTCTGACCGGTTTCCCAAACCGGTCTGACCGGTTTGGCCCATGGCAGCGGGGTGAAACCGGTCTGACCGGTTTCCCAAACCGGTCTGACCGGTTTGGCCCGTGACGGCAAGCATGAGTTTCTCTTGTTTTATTGAGTGCTATACATGTCATATGCATCACACATTGTTTTTATTATGTCACACACAATTGTTGCACATATGGATGCTAAGATATAGGGGGAGCTCTCATTTTTATTGATTATATGTGTTTTTGGCATTTGAGGCCGATTTTTTGAAATTCTATTCAATGCACATATTGAGGGGGAGCTCATCATATATCTTAGTCATCTAGAGCTTAAATTCAATATCTTTTTGTAAGCTTTAATCATGTTGTCATCAATCACCAAAAAGGGGGAGATTGAAAGTGCATCTAGGCACTTATAGGTTTTGGTGATTTTGGATGACAACATGATTAGTCATTTAACTTGTTTGCTTAAGCATATGAGCAGGTTTCTTTTTCTTATGGATATTCAAAGAATATGATTGTTGAAAAATGAAAGCTCATTATTGGTATAAAATACAAGAAAGCAAACAAGTGGTAATCATCCCATGCAACTAAGTCATAAAATGACAAGTGATTGGAAATGACAAATGAGACAAGGACTTAAGCATATTAGTTGGTCTCACTTAATAAGATACTTGTCAAAGGTTTTGGGATAAATCATTTGAAGAAATTAGGATTTCTTTGGGCTTGATCCATGGCAATGGTTATATTCAAAATGAGACATGATTCTATGGTTAGTATATGGTCTCAAGTGCATTGAAGCTTATGGACAAGTCAATTACCAAAGAAGACATTCAAATCAATTGAAGAATTGGATTTCATTGTGGATTTCATGATGATGCAATGCAAAGCAAAGCTTAATTTGGCAAGAGAGGACGGAAGGGATCAAGCTAGATGGTAGTGATGTTCCTAACAAGGTGAAGGGCAAGTTGGTCTTGTAGCCGAGGGACTTTGTTGGTGGAAAGGTCTAGCATCTTAGTTTGGGTTCTATACGTCGATCAAGCCATATCAAGTGAAGCAATGCGAAGCATCTAATCTTTTAGTGATCATTTAATGGAATGACTTATGAATTCTTTCATGCAATGGAAATTCTAAGTCATTAGCTCAACATTGGATTTGCTCAGCAAGACATGAAGTGTTGAAGCCCTCAAAGTTGAGAATGATCAAGTATGGCATCAATGAAGATATACAAGCTCAAGTGGTAGACTCTATTTATTGTTTTAATCTTGAGTGTAGGAATGTCGTACTATCAAGAGGGATGCAACATTAGTTGTCTTGGCATACACCAAAAAGTGCTCATAGTTTAACCCATGTGAGATAGCCTTGAGAGTGGTGTTCTTTGGGGACTTAGTGTGCTGAAGTCCACCCAAACCGGTCTGACTGGTTTGGGAAACCGGTCTGACCGGTTTGGGACTGAAGTGTGCTGACTCGACCCAAACCGGTCTGACCGGTTTGGGAAACCGGTCTGACCGGTTTGGGGCTCTGACAGGTGTAACGGCTAGTATAGTTTGTAAACCGGTCTGACTGGTTTGGGAATCCGGTCTGACCGGTTTCCAACGGCTATAACGGCTAGTTTTGGTTGGTTGGGGTATTTATACCCCATACCCCTCTCCTTTGAGGGGTGCTGGTTGCCCATTCATTTTTGCACGCCTAGAGGCTTCCCAAGCACCAGCAAGCTCTCCCCAAACCTCTCTTTGTGAGAGTTGATTGATTTAGTTCATATCTTTGATTTTGGGTTGAGGGATGTATGTGTATGAGCAATAGATAGCAAGTGATAGCAATTATCAGCTATATAGAGCATATCCTTAGTGTTGAGCACTTCCGGTGAAGCCAAGCATCCATTGGAGCATTTGTTACTCTTGGAGGTGATCCTCCTAGACGGCTAGGCGTCGCCGGTGAGCTACCTCGTGTGTGGTAAGCCACGGATTGGTTGTAAAGGCTGGCCTTGCCTCCTTCGTGGAAAAGGGCCAAAAGCTAGTGGTACCGAGGAAAGTGGCTTGGAGTGGATAAGCCCGCCTTTCGTAGGCCCTCAACGGAGACTAGGATTCATCATGTCTTTGTGACAGCCTTAGTGGCAGCGGTGAAGTCCGAACTTCGGGAAAACAAATCATTGTCTCTTGTCTTACTTCACAAGTTCAATTCTAGCATTTGAATTCGCTTCCGCCTCGATCTACTTGGGTGTGCTCTAATTGTGTGCAGGGACTTAGTGGACCTGCTTGATATCATCTACAAGAGCCCATCATCAAGTTTGGTTTGTGCTAGAACTCGTAGAGGGGGTTAATTGGCATAGTTGGTTTTCTCTGTTGAAAACCGGTCTGACCGCTTTGTCAAAGCGGTCTGACCGCTTGAAGCGGTCTGACCGGTTTTGGGAACCGGTCTGACCGGTTTCTGTACTAACTGTGTGAAAAAGTTTATAAATTGCAGATTCACCTATTCACCCCCCCCCCTCTAGGTGACATCAAGGTCCTTTCAGCTTCTATGGAGTTGACCATTGGAAGCAAGACCATTGCTACAGCTTTCTTCGTTTCGGAAGTGCAAGATAACTTCAGTTTAATTCTTGGGCGTGATTGGATTCATGCAAATCAATGCGTACCTTCTACCTTGCGTCAATATCTTATTCAGTGGATCGGCAATGAAGTTGAAGTTGTACATGGTGATACTTCTTCCTTCGTTGCAACGGCCGATTCCGATTCTATTAGTGCAAATGATAATATTAAGTGTTTGTCGGGCTTAGATTTGACCGATTATGAGCTGATCAGTTGCACTAAGGATGGTTTCGTTCCTGCTACATTAAAGCCGATGGAGAATCGGTTGAATTACTTGCTGTAATTCATGGAGCAAACAAATCAACAGAGACAAACCGGTCAGACCGCTTCTGGAAACCGGTTAGACCGGTTTAGACCTGAACAGCGCCAATCAAGCCAAACCGGTCAGACCGCTTCTGGGAACCGGTCAGACCGGTTTACGTCGGGACAGTGGCTTCAAGAGCGAATTGATCATTTTCGAGAAAAACAGAAGGTACATTTGAAGCCATTGAAGATCTAGGTGATATGGATAAGCTGGGTCAAGGTTTTACATCAGCCGACCCTTTAGAAAAAATAGATATTGGTGATGGTACTATTTCTAGGCCAACTTTTGTAAACAAAAAATTATCGGCTGAGTTTAGAGCCGAGTTAATAAATTTGTTGAAGGAGTATGTCGATTGTTTTGCTTGGGAGTACCGTGAGATGCCCGGTTTGAGTCGTGATCTAGTTGAGCATCGTTTACCAATAAAAGCCGGTTTTAGACCTTTTAAACAATCGGCTAGACGTTTTAATCCCGCTATTTATGACCGAATAAAAGAAGAAGTTAATCATTTATTAGATGCTGGTTTTATTCGGACTTGTCGTTATGCGGAGTGGATTTCTAATATTGTTCCCGTTGAAAAGAAAGATTCGGGAAAGCTTAGAGTTTGCATTGATTTTAGAGATCTTAATAAAGCTACTCCGAAGGATTCGTATCCTATGCCTATAGCCGATGTTTTGATTAACGAAGCATCCGGACATCGTGTTGTTAGTTTTCTTGATGGTAACCGGATATAATCAAATATTCATGGCCGAAGTAGATATGCACAAAACGGTCTTTCAATGTCCGGGATTTATTGGTTTATTTGAGTGGGTGGTTATGACTTTTGGATTGAAGAATGCTGGCGCAACTTATTAAAGGGCTATGAATTTAATCTTCCATGATTTACTTGGTGTTATTGTGGAAGTGTATATTGATGATATTGTAGTTAAATCGGATGGCTTGGATCATCATTTAGCCGATTTAAAACTTGTTCTTGAGAGGATGCGACGGTATGGTTTGAAGATGAATCCGCTCAAATGTGCTTTCGGTGTTTCGTCTGGGAAGTTTTTGGGATTTATTATTCATGAGAATGGCATAGAAGTTGATCCCAAGAGAATTGAAGCTATGAAGAACGTCGAAGCTCCTACTTGCAAAAAGGATTTGCAAAAGTTTCTAGGCAAGGTGAATTTCTTGAGAAGATTTATAATTAACTTGTCTGGAAAGGTTGATGCTTTTACTCCTTTACTTCGGTTGAAACACGAAGCCGATTTTACCTGGGGGGAAAAACAGCAAAAGCTTTTGAGAAGATCAAACAGTACTTGTCTTCACCACCAGTGTTTAGGGCGCCTAAGAGAGGGGTTTCGTTTAGACTTTATGTGGCAGCAGAAGATAGAGTTATTGGAGCTGTTTTGACCCAAGAAATTGATGCTAAAGAATATGTAATTGCTTATATAAGCCGATGGCTAATTGATGCAGAAACGAGGTATACTTTCATTGAGAAGTTATGCTTGTCATTATATAATGCTTGTACTCAGTTGAGGCATTATTTATTATCTAGTACTTGCATCGTGTTATGCCAAACCGATGTTATCAAACATATGTTGCAAAAACCGATTTTAAGTGGTAGAATCGGTAAATGGGCTTATGCTTTAGTTGAGTATGATTTGGCTTGTGAACCTTTAAAATCTATGAAAGGTCAAATTGTAGCTGATTTTATTGTTGAGCATCGGATTGATGATACTGGTGAATTCGACGTCGGTTATGTTGCTTGTACATCATGGAAGTTATACTTTGATGGATCGATTTGCAATGATGGACAAGGAATTGGTGTTGTTTTGGTTTCTCCAAGTGGTGTCGTTTCTGAGTTTTCAAACCGATTAGAAGAAAAGCGTACCAATAATCAAGTTGAATATGAAGCCCTTCTATTTGGATTGGAATTTTTGCAAGACATGGGAATTAAGCATGTTGAGGCTTTTGGTGATTCACTCCTGGTGGTACAACAAGTATCCAAGGTATGTCAATGTTATAATGGTTCGCTAAATGCATATCTTGATAGATGCCTTGATATCATAGCTTCTTTTGATGAATTTACAATCAAACATATTCCAAGAGAAGAGAATGTCAAGGCTAATACTCTGGCTCAGAAAGCATCTGGTTATGTTGTTGCAAAGAAATATTTCTACCTTCAAAAACCGATGCAATCGAAAGCCGAGATTCAGGTTCTGGACGAACCGGTCCAACCGGTTTCACAAACCGGTCTGACCGCCAGAACCGGTCTGACCGGTTTGGAAACCGGTCTGACCGCTTTGTCTCCTGACAGTGGCAAAAAAGTCTCGGATGATGTTAGTGACTCCAAGTTTAAAGATCAAGACTGGAGAGTGCCTATTATTAATTATTTGAAAGACCCTGGTCGTGGTGCTGAAAGAAATATTCGGCGATTATCATTTAAATACATATTGCTTGACGATGAACTTTATCGTCGAACCGCCGAAGATTTGCTTTTGAAATGTTTAGACTCGGATTAGGCCAAAGTCGCCATGGGAGAAGTTCATGAGGGTATTTGTGGTACATATTGTGGGATATGCATCCCCGGGTACCCTCAAGATAGAAGACCGAGTCCTAGTAGAACTACTCGGACAACTACTCGTGTACTCCTACTAGGACTCCCAATTGTAACCGACTAGGGAACTTACCATGTAACCTTGCCCCCTGGGATATATAAAGGAGGGCAGGGGTCCCTAGTTCAGTATGTCCAACACGACATCAGACAACCACACGTGCAATACATTCAAGCACACAGGACGTAGGGTATTACGCTATTCGCGGCCCGAACCTGTCTAAATTGTGTTGTTCGTGTACTTTCGTTCCTAGAACTCGGCGAGGCCCACACAAAACTACTCCCTGGGGTATCCCCGGTTAGACGTGCTCGACATAATTCGTCGACACTTGGTGCCCACCGTGGGGCTATTCGTCGAAGTTCAACATTAGGCGCGATGAGATCTACTTCAACATTCAAAGCTTGGGAGAGTTTGATGGACCAATCATCAACAAAATCAGCGTACTTGGCGAGACTGGATTCAACGTTCAAACAGCTCGACGAGAAGTGCTGCATCAACTTCAACGAGGTGCTGTGAGTCCTCGTCAAAAATCTCAACAGCTGACACGCCAGCTGAGTCACTCGGCGATGATTCACGCGCATCAACGCATCGGTCTACAGCAGCAATTGAAGATGGATTCAATTCCGGTTATCACCCCCAATAAACTATTCGGCAACCTGCTCATGGACGAGATAATTGCTTGTGTCATCGAGTCCGAAGCAGAGACCGGAGCAGATTGTAGTCGAGAGCGGCTACAGCTTCATCAACAACTAGTCGGAATCGACTCCAACTAGTCGGCTTCATCGCCAACCGCCACGACTTCATCGACGATCGTCCGCGAACAAAGCTAAGTCTTATTTAATAATTGTTTTGTTTACAATAATTTTTTTTCAGCTTGTTTAAAAACATGCTTGGCCATGAGCCGACTACTCTAAAAGAGTACATCCCTCAACAATAATAATTTTCGCCGATGGGTTTCAAGTCCCTCGCGCGACCTCTCCAACAGGAGGAAGTCCTCACCGACTACTTTTTTGCGTACCATGCATACTTTTGTCGCATGTCGACTACTTTATGCTTGTTGTCATCTCTTAATGACCACACACCACTCGGTAGCATGCACCTTAATTCATGAAGCTTCGGCTCACTCGCAACACCTATGCACCTTAAAAGGACGGGTTAAGCGGGACCAGGTGTTTAAACGTAACAGGGTTACTACTTGAGTGGTTGAAAGTCTAACAAGAGCACGAGCGAAAACCTTTACATGCATTACAAGTGCTATTATTTGCTTTGCAAGCATTACAAATGCTATCATTTACTTTTTCATGATCGGATACTACTAATCCTATATATTTAAATTGCAGGGTTCACAGCTGGGTATTCACACCAGTGAGACTTGGCACCACTTCACCTCTTCATGACGCTGCGGAGCCGATCGAGTACTTATACTAATCGGTGCTCACATACTGAGTACTTCAACTAGTCGCTTGAAGCTCGGGGGCTACACATCGCAAGGCAAGACATGGAGACGAGTACTGGCACCAGTCGATACTCGGATATCATATCATGTTTGCTACAGCAAACTAGTGGACATTAAACACGACCACGGGCAATGGTACTACAAGTACTCAACACAGAAGCTACTTTGAAGATTATGTTCTTGACCCTCGGACTGAATGTAAACCATTCGCTTCAAGGCTCAGGGGCTATACTCAAGGGGTACACATTTTTGTGCCTATTGTTGATCAATTCAAGAACTTCGACTAGTTTTCATGAAACTACTCAAAGCTCCGGAGGCTACACCCAATGGGTGCACCTACTCGGTGCACGCCATTGAACTACTCAAGATGAAGACAGAACACTGCTTTTGAACCTCCGACTACTTAAAAAGTACTCGGAGGCTCGGGGGCTACACCCATTGGGTGCATCATCATATGCACACCAATAAAACTACTCGTCAGAGTAGATCAGAGCGTCTTGGACTTAGCTCCAAGTACTTGAAGATGTTAAAGCAGATTCAAGACTTGAAGCGAAGGTGCAAGATGCTCGGGGGCTTGTGGGATATGCATCCCCGGGTATCCTCAAGATAGAAGACCGAGTCCTAGTAGAACTACTCGGACAACTACTCGTGTACTCCTACTAGGACTAGGACTCCCAATTGTAACCGACTAGGGAACTTACCATGTAACCTTGCCCCCTGGGATATATAAAGGAGGGCAGGAGTCCCTAGTTCGGTATGTCCAACACGACATCAGACAACCACACGTGCAATACATTCAAGCACACAAGACGTAGGGTATTACGCTATTCGCGGCCCGAACCTGTCTAAATTGTGTTGTTCGTGTACTTTCGTTCCTAGAACTCGGCGAGGCCCACACAAAACTACTCCCTGGGGTATCCCCGGTTAGACGTGCTCGACATAATTCGTCGACACACATCAATCGGCTCCCAAGATGAAGTGGTTACTTAGACGAGCCGGGTTTTATTGGCCTACTATGATGGCAGATTGTTTCAAGTATTATAAAGGGTGTGAAGAATGTCAGAAATTTAGTGATCTACAATTGGTACCTGCTGCGTTGATGCATCCTATTATCAATCCATGGCCGTTCCGAGGTTGGGGGTTGGATTTTATTGGACAAATTAATCCTCCATCATCAAAAGGACATCGTTTCGTGTTGGTTGCTACGGATTATTTTACTAAGTGGACCGAAGCAATTCCTTTGAAGAATATGACACATAGAGAGGTAATTGAGTTTATTACACAGAATATTATTCATAGATTCGGGATTCCTCAAACTTTAACTACGGATCAAGGTACTTCGTTTATGTCTAAAGAAGTGCGTGAATTTACCGAATCTTATAGAATAAAGTTGCTCAATTCATCTCCATACTATGCTCAGGCTAATGGTCAAGCCGAGTCAAGTAATAAGATTTTGATCAAATTAGTGAAGAAAAAGATAGAAGAAAATCATAAGAGATGGCATGAAGTATTATCCAAAGCATTATGGGCTCATCATATATCTAGGCATGGTGCTACTAAAGTTACTCCTTTTGAGCTTGTGTATGGTCAAGAGGCCGCTTTACCTGTTGAGGTGAATCTGGACGCTTATAGATTGACTAAACAAAATGACCTTGATGCTGTTGATTATCATAACTTGATGATGTATAATATCGATGAAGTCACCGACAAGCGATTAAAGGCTTTCAAAGAAATTGAGAAAGATAAGCTTCGGGTTGCTAGAGCTTACAACAAAAAGGTGAGAGGGAAATATTTTCAGATTGGAGAGCTTGTTTGGAAGACAATTTTACCTATTGGAACGAAGAGCAACAAGTTCGGTAAATGGTCGCCAAGTTGGGAGGGGCCATATAGAGTTGTCAAAGTTATATTTGGGAATTCTTATATGCTGGAGACATTGCAAGGGGATCGTTTACCTAAAGCTATCAACAGAAGATATTTGAAGAAATATTACCCAAGCGTATGGCAAGATGCATGAAGATTAAATGGCCGATAGATTTTTTGATATCGCCCTTAGTATAAATTTTGGTTACTGAGTTGTAATTGTCTATATACATGCTTTTTAGTTTGCAAGCTCACTAAAAAGACAGGGGGGCATGTGTTGATAGTCAAAATTGGCAGCAGCCGAGGGAAACCGGTCTGACCGGTTTGCCGAACCGGTCAGACCGGTTTGGAGTTGTAATTCGGGTAGGATTAGGATTCCGAGTTTTATCCCATATTGTAACCGAATTGGAAGGGGTACGACTTCCCCGGCCTATATATATGAAGGCTAAAGCCGATTGAGAGTTATTCCAATCGAATCAAACACAATTGTTCCTTACTTTTTATCTCCAAACCCTAAACACTTTTCCAACCCTAATTGATGTCCTTTGCTCGTCTCCGCGACGTACTAAGGCGTTCTAGGTGGCCTGCCGATCCTAGAGCAACCCTAGATTGCTTGAGCTCCGACGGGGTCCCTCCCGAGCTTGAGGTTATAGGTCTTCACGACCTCCTGCCAGAAAGCGGTCTGACCGGTTCTAGGAACCGGTCTGACCGGTTTGCCCGAGGGAGGCCGGGTGTTGGCCGTGGTGACGGCCGTGCTGCGATCTCGAGTGTGTTGTCGCATTTTTGTGTCAACACAATGCAACCTCTGTCCCGGCCTGTAAAAACTTGTGAAATTTGAGCTAGCTAGCTGCTAGACGACGAGCTCATGAAAGTCCGTACGTGTTTGTCTTATCGTCGACAGTTGCTAGCTGGGAGGAGCAACCTGCATATGAAGGCGCAAAGGCGGTGGCTGGTGCGGCCATGGCTGCAGGAGGACCCCGTGGCTAGAGACTGGCTGCAGGAGGCCCGGAAATCTTCTAGGCTCATCATCCCGTACGTGTGGTAGATTGCTTGTTGGTTGGTTTAAATATCTGGGCGGGTGGCCGTGGTGCTGGTTATTTATAGCACGCATCAGGTTATGTGTAAGTGTAACCAAGCATCTATTGTTGTGAAAGCTAATTACAAGTACTTCATGTAATTCAAGTGTTAAAAGAAGCCCATGTCCATGATATATTCCAGTGTAAAAACAAGTCCATGTCCTCAATATTTGATTGTTAAAAAACCTGCCGCATTATTTAAGGTTGAGATTTTACCACATTGCATTGCATTGATCTGTAAAAAAGAAAAGCTTACGTATTTTTGCTTTTTTCACGACGATCTAATAGTCTTCATTAAATCTAAGAGTCAATGCCAAACACAATTAACAACTAGGTTCAAATTTATAAAAAAATGAGAATCAAATATTTGATTTCAATATAATTTTGAACCTAAGAAAACAGTTCATGTATAATAAATTAACACATTAATAAATTAAATTAAGGAAAATTAAATAGTTATTTTATATATGAATTGTGAATAAAATAGGCTAAAAAAGAGCCATGCAAATACAACTAGTTAATGTTTTAAGTTTTAAATCAAAATACTATTTCTATATGGATTTATGAATTGGAAGAAAAATATCTTACTTAAGAATACATTACATTATTTACAATATAAAATATGATAATAGTATCAAATAGAAGTGGTTGTGTCTCGATAGTCTTGATGTTGGTACTAAGTGCGTATGGGGTCGTGCGGCAATTGGAGCATGAACTTCCAAACGTTGTTGTAGTCCTATGGTGGGACACACAGAATCTGTTCAATCATCCAATCCGGTCGAAGTTGGAGCCTGTTTTGGTGAGGATCATGTGCTCAGCGAGTGTGGTGATATGTTGTGTAGATCAACGCCGATTGCAGGGTTTGCACACTTGATCCTCAGCCTCACCATCATGGCCTCGGAGAATGTGTGCAGTGCATACGTACCCACTACGAGTGCAAGCATTTAGCATGTGACAACAAGTTAGACTTAACAGCAATGTAGTGATTGAAGTTGAAGCACGCGCACTTAAACATTACTCCTCCGATTTGCGGGGATCTTTGTAAGTCAAGACCTTGTTCTACTGTGGGCGCTGCTCCAACATGTAGTGCACCTAGGATCGGTATTCAAAGATCTTCCATGTCCGAGTCCGACGCTGTCGCTTATAGAAAGGAAGCAGCTTTTGCGCCATATATTAGATAGGTTGAGGCAGACGACGTAGGCTAGCGAGATCTCGTCTCACTTCTGGCTGCTACATAATGATTAAGATCTTCCATGTCCGAGTCCGACGCTGCCGCTTATAGAAAGGAAGCAGCTTTTGCGCCATATATTAGATAGGTTGAGGCAGACGACTTAGGCTAGCGAGATCTCGTCTCACTTCTGGCTGCTACATAATGATTAGGGTGAATGGAAAAGCTCGTTGTTAATCGTGACTATAGATGGATAGATGGAGGAGTAGAAAGGGAGATACCAGCTGAGAGGGGCTTTATGGAGTAGGAAGGGAGATGCCAACTGAGAGGGGCTTTATCTGTACATCTGGGGCGAGCACGATGTGGTTTGACTACTTAGGAGTGGAGTGGTCGGGTTCGATCAAGCGGCGTGGTCAACTCCATACAGTTGGATTTTATGTGGGGAAAAGTACTTTCGAGATCCCTCATGCATCGTTGTAGTCCGGTTTTCTCCATTATGTATAAAATCATATATTAGTCATCCCTTAAGTTAAAAACTAGTTTTTTTGTCCCTGGACTCTTTTGATGATGGTTTTTTGACATGGCGACACGTTACCTGTCATATGTGGCACCACGTCAGTCTTAAGGGATCAAAACCGAACTGCTCTAATAGTTCAAGGACCAAATATACATTACCAAACAATATTCAAATATTTTTTTAATCCTAAAATCTATTTTATTTGTAGAAATTTTATATAAATTCTATGTTTTTTACCCAAGTCGAGAGGGGAAGCTCCTACCTATTTTTTTGTCCCTCGGCTCTTTTGATGGTGGCTTTCTGACATGGCGACACGTCACCTGTCAATATGTGGCACCACGTCAGTCTTAAGGGACCAAAACCGAACTGCTCTAACAGTTCAAGGACCAAATATACATTACCAAAAAATATTCAAATGTTTTTTAATCTTAAAATCTATTTTATTTGACCAAAAAACATTCAAATATTTTTTAATCCTAAAATCTATTTTATTTGTAGAAATTTTATATAAATTCTATGTTTTTGACCCAAGTCGGGAGGGGAAGATCCTACCTATTTTTTTATATTTTTTTGTCCCTCGGCTCTTTTGATGGTGGTTTTCTAACATGGCGACACGTCACCTGTCAATATGTGGCACCACGTCAGTCTTAAGGGACCAAAACCGAACTGCTCTAATAGTTCAAGGACCAAATATACATTACCAAAAAAATACTCAAATGTTTTTTAATCTTAAAATCTATTTTATTTGTAGAAATTTTATATAAACTTTATTTTTTGACCGAAGTCGGGATATGAAGCCTCTATCTATTTTTTTATATTTTTTATTCCAAAATCAGTTAATTCGCTCCCATAGAGAGTTGAACCTGGGTCTGTTGGGTGCTACTCAGGTGCTATAACCACTAGACTAGAGGCCCTTTCACAATAAATTCTATTTTAGCTCCTAAAAAAATGAAACCATCTTCAACTTTTTGCTAAATTATAGTCATCTCCAAACGCCTAGTGTGGAGTAGTCTTCTATGATTGTGTGCTTATAGATAATATTAATGCAACAGATATGCATATAGAATATTTTCTTTGGACGGTATCCATCCAATTTATCTACACTCTACACTGGCCATGTCTAGTTCCCACAAACTTTCCAAAATTCTCTCTCCAAACTTTAATATTCACCTATCACATTAAATCTTTCTCCTCATGCATGAAGCATTAAATGTAGGTACATAAAAAAACTAAGTACATGGTTTTGATGTACACGACAAGACAAATCTTTTGAGCCTAGTTAGATCATGGTAGGACAACGATTACCACAAACAAACGAAAAGTGTTACAGTGCACTACAATGTCGGATGTGACTTTTCGACCAAATTTTACCTCCCTCCTTTACAACTAAACACACCCACTAACATGTTCATAGATAGGATGAAGTAACACTTCTGTTGTCATACTAAAGGTCTTTTGTCTTTCTACATAGTCTAGGTTCAATTTGGACTAATTATAATAGATAAGCATATCATCTATTACCAAATAAATATAAAAGAAGAGAATAGAAAATTCAAAAGTCTCAAGCTAGTTGCTATGAGAGAGTATGATTTTAGGGGAAAATAGAATTACAAATATATATTTTTTACCTAATGAAATAAAGTTTCTATGATTTTTTTTAAGATTAGACTAGACCATATTTTAGTCTTTTCTAATTGCATATTTTTTCTAAAAATTTATTTGGATAATTTTTTGGAAATTATTTGTATAATTGTTTTTGGTAAATTATATTTTGTCCCTTAAACTACCAACATAGTTCAACCTAGATCCCTCGAGGCTAATGTGTCAACATGCCAACCAAAATTACCATCAAAACAGCGGAGGGACAAACATAATCAGATTTTGAAATTGAAGGATGGCTGATATATACGAGGAAGGAAAGTCAGACTATGTTGATATGTGAGGATCTCGAAAGGATTTTTTTTTAGTTAAGGAATTTTTCCTTTTGTGGGCTGGGCTGCTTTATCTGGGCCGTGAAGAGTTGGACCTCCTGCTTGACTCCGTCTACGTCTCCCCTTTCCTATACTGCCGCGCCGATTTAGGAGGCTCGCTCGCAGCTGCCACCACAAATTCCGCCATGGCCGCTGAGGAGGAGGAGACCCGTCACCTCGTCGAGCTGCCTCGGTATATCACGGCGGGTGCTAAGAAGACGGAGGCCAGGAAGGTGCGTGCGCTGTGGGGCGATCGCATCAACCCTCCAAATCAAGGGGGCGGCAGCGCCTACATCGCGCTCAGCACCAGCGCCGCCCCCGCAGCCGAGGACGACAACGCTGGTTGCCTCCATGCGCCGGATCCTTGGCTCCTGCCAGGTGAGGCCGCAGCCAAAGGCAACAGGGCTCGTGGGCTCTTTGCACCGTTGCCTTGCCTTCCGCCACCTGCGTACGAGGAGGACACCAAGGCGACCACCGGCCTGCACAAGGAGGACAACAAGGCGAGCACCGGCCTGCAGGGCACCAAGGCGAGGACCGGCGGTGCACGCGCGCCACGCCGCCTGTGCGGTTGGCTGCCGCTCCCTTCTTTCAATTCGCCCTTCCCCCGCCCGGATGTCGTCGACGAGGATCCGTTCAGGTAACTGCTCCCGCCATACACGATCGAGATCCTGCTATTCCCCTCTCAAGCTCAATATTTGCTTTAGAGTAAACTGCACCTACACAACTTAGGGTCACAATTGATACACGGACTTGTTAAATGTGTGCATATAGGGTTACATGTACTCTATATAGATGTATTTTTGCCATCGTGCCTGGTGACATAGATGGTTTTATACATGTATAAATCCCTTTCAAACTGATGATCGACTGAAAATATTTTAATCTCCAGATTCTAAACAAATACTTTTACATACGGTCTGTTATCAAATACATATGTATGTCTCTCCTTTTCTTTAATCCTACAAGCACAACTTTGATCCATATACAACATGTCTTCATGTCATTGTTGGCGCATGCAAACTTATCGCATGCTTTTCATTTTCTCTGTGCAAGCAAGCAATCAAGAGATGCTGCAGTTGGAGTCCAATCCAATATAAATAGTTAATCCAACAGATGAGTCTGCAGGTCAACTCTTCTTGTGAGAATACTTCGGATCCATTTCAAACAACAAACATTTTTCCTTCACGTGTCAACTCAATGCAATCTGAAATTATAATGAGTACTTCCGCACCAATCTCTACAGTCCGCCGAACAATTCGCTACCTTATTTCCTTTGTTGCCCGATTATCCAATATTCATAAAGACTCTTTCTTGGACCATATAAAATTTAGATGAGGAAAAAATAGGGGCTAATGTGCATATGAATGCTGTCAAAGTGACAAAATACATCTATTTGGCATACATATGACTGTATATGCACATATTTGTCAAGTTTGTGCATCGTTTGTACGATTTACTACTTGTTAGACCAAAATGATACAAGGATACAATTTGTTGTATGGTGTGAGCAATTTACTCTTTGCTTTAACACCTTTTCTTTCATTAATTCATATGTATGTTCTTTTGCGTTAGATCTTCGCTGCCGGGGACCTTGGAGCGATTGGCATTAAATCGCAAGCTAGTGATGGATTGTCTTGATTTCTACAACTCTTTGCATCCGGTGAGTTATTCTTCTTGCTCTTGCAAATTCTAGCATATACACGGATTAGAGGCTCATCTGCTTTGCCCATAAGTCACTATTTCTGCCTCTATGAATTGGATTCTACGTAAGTTTGCAGCATTAAATCATTAGTAATCTCTCAAATTCTTTGTTAATACATAGTTCATCTTGTAGTGCATGGGTTCGGACATTAAAAACTTATCATTAATACATACACTACTGTTTGGGCTTTAACACTAAGAGAATTAGTCTTTTAACTGAAAAGTGTGGGGCAAATGCTAGTTGGAGAATGCCCTACAGTAACCAATGGTAAAAGGAAAGGAAATACGGTAGTAAGTAAATTCAGTCAGTGATGTTTTTCTTTTTTTTAGTTGATACTATACCGATTTGTTTTTCCACGTTTGGCTGCTTGATCAGGATGATGAGTATGAACCTGCTCCTGGTGTGGTGACCAAGTACACCAGCTTTGCTGGTAGCCTTTTCTGGACTCATGGCAACTTTGTGGCTCGCCGGAAGCGTTCTGGCTGTTTCTGGCTTCTCCTTCCCTGCTCCACGGATTATCTTCTTTTTTGAGCTCGTTGCCAGAGAAGGTTTCGATGGAGTTGTAACATGCCTTCCCTTAGGTATGACCTACTTTCTAGCTTAATACACACTTATTTTGGGCTGGCTTAGATCGAGTATACCACATTTTTTATGCTGGAAGATCTGCGCACCTACTTTCTATCTTAACACACACTTATTTGGGCTGGCTTAGAGTATACCACATTTGTTTATGCTCGCTGCTCTTTCGTTTTTGCAAAACATAATTCTTGAAAAAAGGCACGCGTGATATTCATTAAAATGCGATATAGAGAATAGTGTGACCTTGTTTGCAACATGTAAACGATGGTGCCCACGATTCATACTAGTCAATATTATGGTTTCTTTAGCTTGCCCTTTTGATCTGTTCCGTCAGAATCAGGGACATAGGCTTTTGCTATGATTTTGAGGTAGTTTATTGCAATTTGTGCATATTCCCTTGCTGTAAATATTTATCTTACTTCATTTTCTTCTTGTCATGTCTATAATTGTTTTGCGGAGTTTATCTGGGCGACTGCTTTTACTATATATGTATGATACATTATCTCGTTTCTTCCAGATGCGCTTTGTTTGTTTATCCTTTTTTGGTGGGAGGGGCTTATCATGATTTTGGTTGTGGGCGTGTCTCATGATGAATATGTTTTAAGATAGGGATGGCTTATGCAGTTTCCGCCTCTTTTTGCTAAACTGGCAACAGAATTCCCAGAAAACTTTCATAAGAGAGGAATACAGCTGACATTAAGGATGTTGCTCGTTAGACCTACAAAACATAAGCAAGCTAGTTGTACCTATGCTATTTAGATATTCGTCAAAAAGTTATTGTTGCTTATTGATAAATAAGCCTGTTTTCCATAAGCTGTTCCTTCAAGATAGAGTCCTAGGTAGTGCATTTGCTTTGCTGTACAATTTGAAGGTTCTCAGTTGAAACCCATTTTTTTTCGTACTTGTTTGTAGATGAACCGGTTACTGAAGCCTACAGTTTCCTTGGAATCCCTCTTGGGTGGCGTACTCGTCGTGATGGCTGCGGTAAACCAAACCCTATCTTTCGGTGACCTCTTGTCACTGCACAAGTTCACTTACCTCAGTTTCCATTTATCGGTTGGTTTCATGTGTTTTTTACATTGGATCACATATGCAAGACATGCTACAGTCGCTGTGAGATTCCTCGTGGCCCGAGGAAACCATTTTTGTGTGGACATGAACAAGACAAGGCTGAAATAGTATGTGAGATGTGCTATCTTCGGTCCTGTGTGCTGCATCCATACCCTGGAGAATTTGCTTTTGGCTACAGAAAGAGGAGAAACGCCTACAGCTGAGCTCTGCTAATCTATATATTATGGCCTCGCTGGATGCCTAGGTTAGAAAGCTACCCCAATGTTGCTTTGGAAGGCTTCCCGGTTGTTGATGATGCTTAAGTTGACATGTTAGTTGTGCTGTATATATGGTTTAGCTGTTCGATTTCCCGAAATGATTTATATATGTAAGCATAGAATTGCAGGGTTTCTGTAAGAAATCAAAGCATGCTTTTTATGGGAATCGGAAAACTATTTGTATGCTTATGCCTGAGATGTTTTTAGCCTAAGAATGGCGGTCCTTAAACATTCCACACTGTTGCCATTAATAATAATTTATTTTATGAGAACATAATGTGCTGTTTGCATCAACGTATATTTACGTCATTTCTGTTCCTCTACCACACTGGTACTACACTGTCCACTACACCAATCCATTCCCCATGGTATCCACCTCCTCGCGCTGGCTTTGCGTATTCAGGTATACTAACATGAAGCGCGCCTTAGCAGTGGTCTGATCGTCTACGATCAGTTGTGGCTATTGGAGTAATGGAAGCAAGCTAAGGCCTTGTTTAGTTCCCAACTTGGGGTTGCCAAACTTGGCATTTCGTCTGTAGCATCACTGTAGCATTGTCCAGACATTGATTAATTAGGCTCAATGTTCGTCTCGCAAAGTACAATAAAACTGTGCAATTAGTTTTTGATTTCATTTACATTTAGTATTTCATGCATGTGACGACATTTTAATGTGATGGAAATCTTCTTTTTGCATAGTGGAATTTGAGGGTGGAATTTGGCACTAAACAAGCATCAATGTTCTGATGATCCTCAATTACAGCCCTGATGATCCTCAATTACAGCCTGACCTCCCCGGCAGTGCGGCAAGCCCCAGCCGTCACTCCCACTTGTCTAAGGAGATGAAGCACATCAGAATCACTAACTCAATTCAAGTGTCAATATGAAATGTATCGTCCATTTCTTTACACTAACATATGCTCGTTACACCACGTGTGTCAGTTTCAAAATCATTATGTGCCGTCAGATTGTGCAGGAAAGAAAGAAACAGGCAATTTCAGGGACACAGGAGAAGATGAATCACGCTTACTTTCTACGGGAATATAAAATATGTTTTACTCTATTCCTTTCAAAATGTAGGTCGTTCTAGTTTTATCATAAGACAAACTTCTCTAGAGCTCATAGCCAAGTCTGTCAAAAAATACATAGACATCTGCAACTCAAATTAGTTTTTGTTAAATCCATGAAATATGTCTTGGGATGTATTTATTATTTGGTATTGTAGATATCAGTATATTTGTCTATAAATTTGGTCGCAAATGGACAAGTATGGCTTAGGAAAAACTAAAACGAACTGTATTTTAGAACTATGAAGAAATTGTTTTTAAAAACAAGCCCTGTGTTTTTGGATACATGGAGAAGCGTGCAATATATCCTCTATTTTTTATTGCCCCATCTCGATCTTTTGCATGGACCCATCGCATAAAAATTTGAAACATGAAACCTTATGAATTTCCCTATTTTTGACAACCCATAGAATACCATATTGCCGTCTATAATCAGGCCAACCATGTCTATTAAGTTGAACACTTGAACCCTAAAACTTTTCGAACACTGAAGCAGAATGGACGAGCCCACAAGTCTTGTTGTGGATAAAGGTGAGAATTCCATCTGATCTCCAAAAGGAGAATGATGTAGCATATACTAGTCCTACACATTTCAAGTGCTCGCACTAGACCTATATCCATCAAAACACTTCTGGGCTATGTCACAATCATCTGACATGGGAAAACAAAGGTGGTGGAGAAACACTTCCTTCATAACATTGTGAAAAATATTGATTTTGTTGCGGCCAGTTCATCTTGATATGATCTCACAATATTTTTTTCAATTAGAACCCAGAAGGTGACTACATGATCGGGTTATACACTGGTGCAAACGACCACTAACATTTCGTACCTTTCAAATTGGCTTTGTGATTTTGTCTAAAAAGCACAAATGTTGTTCATGAACAACAACACTGTTCCCCTTGAATGTAAAGGGCCCAGTTACATTATATGCACCTCAACGTGATCTGACAACAAGACAAGATTTTATACATATCTACAAAAACCAAACAAAAATCTTTACAGGCGAGATCGTCTCCTTCTCTAACTGTTTAGCATCACACGAATTGAGTCACAGAGCAACCTGCAGGGCAGCACCAAGACCCAAGAGTAGCAGCAGAGTCGCCGTCGCCACCGGTGCGCGCCGCCGCCTCCCCGCCGCCGACGGCGTGATCTGTATGGTGAAGTTGCACGCCTCCGTGGACGGGTTCTGCGCCGTCGGCACGGCGAGCCCCTGGAAGTCGCAGCTGCCCTCCACCTGGCTCTGCGTCTGGAAGTACATGTTGAACGCGTACGACGCGTTCCCGACGGCATCCATGCCGTTGCACGACGAGCCGTACGCGAGCGCCGTGCAGTCGGAGAAGGAGCACGCGTAGGCGACGCCGTCTCCGATCTTCCCCATCAAGTCCGGCGCGCTGGTGTTCGCCACGCACCACTGCCGCGGCAGGTACTCCACCCCCCGCGCCCCCACCAGCGCCGCCGCGTTCCCGCCGCCGCCGCCGGCGACGACGCCGGTGAAGTCCATGGGGAACTTGGGCTGGCCGTCGTACCGCGTGATGCCCCAGTGGCGCTCGAAGTTTCCCGGCGCCACGCTCTTGGCGTCCTCGTCGATGAGGCTGAACAGGTAGACCTCGATGTACTGGCCCGGCCGCAGCGGCGTGCCGGCCTTGGCCGCGAGCTTCCGCAGCAGGCCGGCGTAGAACTTCTCCGCTAGCGCCGGCGTGGCGTGCACGTCGCCGTCGGTCGGCCACCCGACCTCGCCGACGACGACGGGGAGGCCGCCGGCGCCCGCCGCGGCGAGCGCGGACACGAGCGTGTCGAAGTTGGCGTCGAACACGTTGGTGTAGCTGATGCCGGTGCCGGCGTCCACGACGGGGCTGGCCGTGCCGTCGAAGAAGGCGTAGTCGAGAGGGAAGTCGCCGTTGCCGTAGAGGCTCAGGAACGGGTAGATGTTGACGGTGAAGGGCGCGCCGTTCTGGTTGAGGAACTGCACGATCTCCGTCATGAGGTCGCCGATGTCCGCCCGGAACCGGCCGGAGGACGGGTAGGCGGCGCTCGGCGGGGAGTTGTACACGTCGGCGTTCAGCGGCACGGTGGCCTTGATGGCGTCGCCGAGGCCGGCGTCGTTGAGCGCGCGCTGGATGTTCTGCAGGGCGGGCAGCGTGACGTTCAGGAACGTGCCGTTGTAAGCCGACAGGAAAGGCTCGTTCCCGACGGCTACGTATCTGCAGGCAAAATTAAAATTTGATGACGCATTATTATCTCTCCAAATCCTGAACACCCCCCAGCTGAATAGATTATCAACTTGGGCACATACAGTGGGAAAAAAGTTCAGTGCGCGGGGTGTGGGTCTGTTAACGTGCATGCATCACAGGAAGGGAAGTGCATAAATCACGGGAGGTGAGCACACACATACATCAGCAACGGCAGGCCCACCAAGCAGCGGCAGCGACGCATGGGGCGCGCACGCTGCGCGGGGTGCGCGCGGTGCGCAACGTATTTTTTTTCCATACAGTGACGGTGAGAATTCTTGTGTGGTAGTAACTGAAATCAAAATAATCTGCATTGCATTGGCTAATTTACGTCAGGTTACTTTCAGTTCCAGACAAGCTACAGTGCCATGACGTGTTGTAAAAGCTGCTTATATATTATCTGAAGATCTTTCAAGCGATGAACTTTTACGCCCAAAACTAAAGCCTTTATCTGAAACTTTAAAGATCTCATGTCTCAAAGGATGGTGCATGTCCAGTAGGTGCCCAGTGGCCACTAAAATTAGATAAGTGTGCTACTTTATAGAACTAATACCCAAGAACTTAGGGGAATTATTCAATTCGTGTGTGTCCAGAAGAGCGTGCAGGTGCAGCTTATCTTCAGACATCTCAGCCCCCACAAATGGCCTAGCGGATAACACCCATTTCAGACATCAACTTGACAGCACAAATGCAATGGATATCCGTAGCTTTATGTACGTACATCTTGTTGATGTCAAGTTTGACACTTTACTGATAAAAAATAATTCCTCTGAATCAGCTGACAGAATAACCACGCACACGTCAACCCATGGTAAGTACTTTTAAGTGAAGACCTCATACAGTTCATACTATTAACCAAGAACAAGGCCTTCTAAGGATTTTTTGCCTTACACGCTTGAAATTTGGAGTAAAAGAATGGTCGGATGAGCATGAACAGTAGTACTGACGACATTAACCTCCTAGAACCAGCATAAGTATCCTTCCATGCAGTGTTAAATGGAGCCAAGAATGTCTAGCATGTCATAATCGAACTTAAAAATCTAATTATATACATTAGAAAAGATTAGCATCTCCATGCAATTCAGTGAAATTAATTAAGGGCCACCTTTTTACTATTTTACTACGCTTATAGAATTCAGTTTTTAAAAGTATATATTTACGGTTTCAGGTAATATAACATTATGTTCTCATATAAAGTAACTTCTTTTTTCAGAGGAAAATATAATGTTTTGACTTCGAAAAAATTAAATGATTTAGAAAAGTCTACAATCATAGCACGACACCTGAAGCATCAACTGCATATAGTCGAAAAGGATTGCAGGCACCAAGACCAATTGACCATCTAACAAACAAGAACCAGAGAGTAGTAGGATCATGCCAGAGCTAGCTAACACAGAGGAATATGATGGAGCTAGCTCCCGAGCACCAGGATTGATATGTACTCACTTGATGTTCACGCCGCCGTCGAAGTTGTAGCGGCTGACGTTCTGGTGCACCCAGTCCCTGGCCGTGCCGTAGTCCGTCATCATGTCGAGCATGTTGTTCGGGATCGCCACCATCACCTCGATGCCGCTGCCGGCGAGCGCGTCCATCGGCCCCGGGTCCGCGTCGAACAGCTTCACCTTCCTGATGCCGTTGTCCTGCAGCATCTGCACCACCGTGCCCGCCGGCAGCCGGTGCGTCGCCATCGTGCCCCAGTTCACCCCGAGCGCCCCCGCCGCCGGCAGCAAACCGGCGAGCGCCGCCGCCGCCGCCACCAGAGCGGCCGCGACGATGCCCAGCTGCCGGTAGCCGCCCGCCGCCATGGGAAGACGACGCGCGCGCGCTACCTGTCGCTGTCAGGTGGGCACGTGCGCGCGCGAGAGAGAGCTAGCGCGCGTATGAATGAATTCAAGAGGCGCTTGGCTTTCTTTCGCTTGGGTGGTCGGAGGAAGAAGACGACGCGGAATCGGATGATGGATAATGGAGCGATTGGAGGATGTGGGCAACGGGGATTTGTTCTTCTAGTGGCCGGCTGCACTGGCACGCTTTTGATATTCGAGAGGGACAAGGACGGGGGATTTTGGATAGAAGGGGACGAACGTGTGATGACGAAGAACCGCATAGGAGCAAGGAGAAAGGCAGCTCATGGGGCAAAAATAAAGCTTTAAACTTTTACTATCCAAGAACAACTCGTACGGCACTTTCGCTTTCGTATAAACATCCCCAGTGAGGACTGTACATGAGGCTAGGCTGCTGTCGATTTGCCACAAGGCCGAACAGAGGGGAGAGATCGACGAAGTGGAACAGAGATCAAGCAACAGATCACAAGGATGGTTTCAACTGTTCATGGTAGTCCTTCGTCAGGTAGTAGGAGAAAAGGAATGGGACACGGTGAAGCCGGCCTCAAGAGATCAGGTCAAAATGTGACGCAACGGTTCGGGTTCAGTAGCTGGTGGATTCAGATTTTTCTCGGCGTAAAGGTGGACGAAACGAGTGAGGCGGTGGGATTATTGTTGTTGAGGTGATGTGGTAAGCTACGGTGATAGGTTAGTGGCTAATGCGAGTGATGGGAATTGAAAGCGAGGGCTCCTTGGAGTGTTGTGTGTACAAAAGGGACGTCCACGATTCCTGCTCCTTCGTGAAGTCCCTTCATGAGCTCATTTCTACCAAAGCTGGATTTGGAAAGCACATGAACCACAGAACCAGATAGGTTACTGACTTACTGTTTGTATTTTCTTCAGGAACATATAGATGGCTGGAGATCGAATTGAAATGTCTAGGCATGCTGACACCATCATAGACATGGGTAGGAGGAGGCTTAATTGGCCCAGGCGGTCGGGCTTAGCATGTAGCTGATGAGAGACAGGGGAGGGTTTGCTGGAATT
The DNA here is from genome assembly GCA_033239725.1 of Echinochloa phyllopogon. Taxonomy (NCBI): domain Eukaryota; kingdom Viridiplantae; phylum Streptophyta; class Magnoliopsida; order Poales; family Poaceae; genus Echinochloa; species Echinochloa phyllopogon. The sequence goes on from BTCW01000009.1 coordinate 12,911,093, forward strand.
ACTGGCCTCCTAATATAGCCATGCTTTGATGCATATTCATTCGTCCTGAAGAATTAGTGCCTAATTAATCTTTGAGCGTTAGTTAAAGCAACACCTCAACCTGGCCGCCAATGCCCTCAAATAAGGCGGCTTCTTCACAGGCGCAAATGGAATCATTCCAGAACGAACATCTGACGGAAGGAGAGACGAATTCCGGTGCTCTGCTCCTATCATACATCCAAGAGAAGCGTCACGCTTCTCTCCCCATGCCGTAACTGTGCCACGGCTTAGTAATACTAGCCTTCTTTTCAGGCACGTCGCTATGGCTAGATAAACCTGTCCAGTGCGCTCGTCAGAGAAGAACGGGACCCAACAACTCTCTTTGCCCACCGGTTCGTCAGACGATGCGGAACGAAGGCGAACAAAGCGCCATCCAAAGCGGCGTCGAGCGCGACGCGCCGGGAGGGAATCACATGAAAAGGGAGCACGGGCGGCTGTTGCCTCGATCGGTAATTCGTTTTCGACGGCAACCCGGACCCGGCCGGGCGGGCCGACCCTAACGAGCTGCTCCTTCTTCCAGTGGGCTATATGGCTGCTTGAGATCGATCCGATCCCTCTGCCCAGGCGCAGGCGGCGGCTGGACGGGGCAGGTGGCGGGGCGTCGCTGTCGGCGGCGACCCTGCGGGGGCAGCTGAGTTGGAGAGAAGACGGCGACGTCTCAAGTCTAGTTGCTTCGTCAGAGGTGAGGAGAGGAGAGCCATTTCGGGGCCGGGAGCAACAGGTCTCGACGCTTCTGGGGAGCCGCTCTCGATCGGTGATTGGGAATTGCGTCAGCGAGGCGATCTGGCAATCCGTTTCCGGCTTGAGACAGTATTATACGCTTCCCCTCATCTAAAAAAGGTATTAATATACGCCTCGATTTGATGAGAAAGGAAATTCAGACACAAACAGGCAAACAGCAAACGTCAGGTGGTACTAAAATCGGAAAACTCCCATGAATCTGTACAGCAAACGTACATGGGCCTGTGCAGGACGAGATGGGTCGTCTGGAGGGTACCAAAATTATGGCCCATCTGGATAAAATCCCTGGAGGGGGCTGGCTAGTCTGGCACGGACCCTGGGCCTTTGGTCCGTCCTTCCAGGGTTCCGCTAAAATCTACCCCATTTTCCTCATGGCAACAAGGTTACAATAGTTCCTCAAAAAAAAAAAGAACATGCACACCATGTCGATCTTCCCTTGAGAAAAGAAAGGGGAGGGCAACAGGAAGCGCAATCAAGTCCTTGAGGAGTGAGGACGGGATCTAGTCAACGGCTGAAGAACTGTTACACGCAAAGCATAACCGATCAGGTCAGGTGTAAGGCGACGCCGACGCAGTACTGGGATATCAGATATGCCCTGTTTTTCGTATTGATTGAGGAAAAAGACCATGGCGACGCTCGGCCAGAGAGGTGTCACGACGTCTAGGCGTGTAGGCAAGCGGCCGTCCTGAAAATGGTAAACTACCGAAGGTTCACACACATGTGGGGCCATGTATGTTTTTTTTTTTGATACTTGGCCATGTATGGCTTGATCACGGATAAAAGAAAACCACTTGCAGTAGCAGTCATGGTGCCGTCCAGAAAACGCAAGGAATCGGAAAGAGTCAAAGATCCCCCCGCTTCTGGGAGACTGATCATACATTGCTACTGGTAAAGCTTGCCTAAGGACGTGAAAAACTCTGAAGAAACAGGCTTCCCAACACAAATTCTCAGTTTCTCGGATGCACATGCTCATATCCAAGAGGCCAAGACTCGGGAAACCCCAGTGTATTATGGTGGTCACTGAAGTAGCAAAAGCAGAGGTTTGCCAAAAGATTTTTCCAGAAGCGGAACAGCAGAGCTCTGCTTAAAAAGGCCGAAGGTTTTAGCGATGCTTCTGGTGGGGGCAGCCGGCCAGGTGGAGAACACGTCTAGGCTCTATAGATCAAGATCAGCAACGTGCGTGTGTGCTTGACGTACGATGGCATATTTGCATGCTTCCCAGGGGTGCGATCGTCCCCTGTTGCGCATGCAACACGGTTCGTCAACTTCCATCGCCAGCATTTCAACACGTACCCCAGGAGCCCGCCCCAGCGTGCTCGTCACCGCACCGCAGCCGTGCAGATGCCCGTTGCTTGCTGCCTCATGGGAGCCCGCGCGGCGTCAAGCCAAGCGCATATACGGCGGCGGCGCATCTATCCGTCCGCGGGCGACACATCAAGGCGTCTATCGGTCTGCACCTGCCCGTTGCTGCCCAATACCAGCGGTCTGCCGTAACGCATCAGCCCATCAACCGATTTCGTCATGCATGCATGGTCGTCGGGGTGGTGATAATTGCCTGGACGCCGATCGAACGCCGTGGATGGATGGGCGGGGTACGACACTGCAGCGTATGTAGGCGGCGTGTGTTGAGTACTAGCAGGACTGACGGAGGAAAAGAAGCGTGCGTCGTCCGCCAGCATTCAGCAGGTCGTTTCCAGCACGTACGTACACCGGTGGAGTTCCGACTTCCTCGCCTGAGAAATCTTACACGTCATCAAACCTGACTGAGAAATCTTACATGAATGATGAATCTCAAAAAACAAAAACTTAAAATTTTCATCATTAAATACAAGTAGTACAGGACGGGACGAGGCCCCGAGGCTACCGAGCCGGGCCAGTGACCAACCACCTGGGCTACCGGCCGGCGACCGCACCGGTAGTAGTGGAATAGAAAGGGGGTGCGCAGCAGTACAGGAGAAACGAGCGTGCGCGCGGCACCTTTCCACGGACCACTCATCGCGCCTGCCTTCAGTTGCCTCCACGGATGCGAGACAACACGGGCCTGGTGCGGGTGATGTCACGGGCGGAATCAAAGCCTTTATCCCATCGCCAGGCGAGGGATCGCCGTCGTGCGTCGCTTTTTGATGCTCCATCCGCCTACGCCCGGCAGCCTCGCCGCGTAGCCATGGCCACCAACGAATCTGCCGAGCGCACGCGCTCACGAGTGACCCGCGCGACCCGGCCGGGCCCGTCGTCAACGGCGCGCGTTCCCGTGGAGTCGACGGTCGGCACCAAGAAGACCGAGAAGCGATCGGAGTATCGATCAGAACTTTGGGTGTCCGGTGTTCCTGTCTCTCCACGGAGCAGCGATGCTGATGTACTTATAATGTAACAATGTCCTGTTCACGGACACGACGTTTTACCAAGCTACGGCTTGGTGGTGGTGGTGGTGGGTCACCGGAGCTACAGTAGCAACTTTGGAAGGACGCAGACGCAGGCAACCAATATGACTCTGTACGTATTGCCTGCCCTTCCCATCTACTGATCTACGAATGGAGCTTCCATAATATAAGCATTTATTGACTTTCAGACATCACGTTTAACCATCTGTTTTATTCAAAAAAATTTATAAAAATATAAAACAAATAAGTCACAGTATATCTAGTGATAAACCAAGTCATAGCAAAATAAATAATATATTCATAAAATTTTTAAATAAGACGGATGGTCAAACGTGATACACGAAAATCGAAAAATGCATGGAGGGTTCAAATTTTGTACCAAAATATAAGGTCCTGGAGGAATAGGATAAAACTAAATGAGGTTGGTGGGTGGGTGGAGAGTTGGTGGTAGTGTAAAATGAGGGGTATCATTTCCTCTCATTGTTATTTCTTGAGTTTGAATGCTTCAGAACCTTATATTTGGATGGAGGGAGTACTACACTTGTGCTGGATCTGTCAACGGACAGGGTGCAGTCCACATTCGAGGACCAGGAGAATTGCAGAACGGACGGAGCAAACACTGACCCTGTGTCCCAAAGTGACAGGTGAGGGCAACGGTTGGCTGAGACATCAGCGGGAGGGCAGAGACGGGGCAGCAGTGATCCTAGCCGCACTCTAGAAGAAAAGCCCAGGTGCCGGAAGCTGCTGCTGCTGCTGCTCCAAGCAACGCACCTGCTGAAGTGGTGATGCACTGATGCCATGCTGAATCGGTTCACCCAGCTAATCACGCACAGCCGGGTTGAAGTTGAAGAAAAGAATATCAGAGCAGGGCGATCACTTTTGCTGAAAAAATACGAGGGAAAGGTAGTAGAGGAGAAAAGAATCGGGAAAAGGCTGTACTCGGTTCTGTATGATACGATATCACTCCAGTTGTTGACGAATAACAACGTACGTCTAGCCCGAGGTCTCCCCGGGCGTTTGCGCGTGATAACCTGCAGATCCAACAGGTTACCTCCCGTCGTCATCCGTAAAGCGCGTTTCAGGAGAGTAATTAAACTTGCAAAGCGCGGCAGAAAAAGCGAGCACTCCTTAAAGTCCATCAGATCATAGCAGTTCAGAGGTAAACGCTCGATCGATCACTGCCCCGTCAGCTGCTGCAGCGACACCCGTTCGTGAATGGAACCCTCCACGTCGCGGTCGACGAGAAGAAGTTGTAGACGATGACGACGACGACGATGACAACGAGTAGGTTTGAAATGGATCCCCGGAACTTGATAGGTTCTGAAGGCGCAAAGTAGAGAAGACGGTAGCATTCTTAGAACCAATAAAACTTCTCTTTCGAAAAAAGAAAGTAGAGAAGACAAGAGAGGTGGGTGCGTTACTAACAACTGGTACTAACTGGCTAAGGCATCGGTTTCAGTTAGTTCATCGCAGGCAAGCAACCAGGCGGCGGCAGATCCCGTCCAGCATCCGAGACTGTCAGCAAGCTTACTCGGGGAGAGATCCCTGTCTGGTGTCGGCCTCGCTCTTTCATTTTCCTTGGCACGACAGCAACGCCAAACGCCCCGACGAAGAGGATACGGCGGGAGCGTCGTTCCACTTCCACGGACCACCGCAAGAACGTGGGAACCTTGCAGGCCAGACCATGGTGGATCGGTGGCCGGACCTGGACCGATCTGAATTTGATCTCAGCGGCTTCAAACAAAACCCCAGGGGACCAACCACAGCTACGATCGAAATTTAGCCTCTTTTCTCAACAACAAACCCTGTTGTTTACCAAGGCTTTTCAACAGTAAGTAACAGTTCAGTTAGAACTTAGAACCCCTTCCAAAACACTGAAACGGAAGAGGAAGAAGCGGTAAAAACTAATTCTCTGAACACGAGTCTCACGACACTAATCAACACCTACGCGTGGAGGACTAGTGCTGTAACTTATGTTCTACAGTAATAATATACAAGATTATCTACCTCAGGTTTTGTTGACTATCATCCTAGATCTACCACGATCAGTTTTGATGTGCTTCTTTACAACGATCAGCAGCAAGAGAAAAAACGAAGGCCGGCAGGGAGACGAGTGTCAGTCAGACGGTCACTGCGAGCTGCGAGGTGGGCTCTCTTCGATCTCCCCTCCTAGCTGCTCCAGAGCCCGAGCGTCTCGAAGACGCGCACGGCGAAGAAGCAGAGGTAGATGGCGATGAGGCCGACCCCGTAGACGCGGTCGATCCGCATCCCGCGGGCGGGCACCACGAAGAGCGCCCACGCCAGCGCCGCGGCCAGGAACCCCACCGCCTCGTACGCCGCCGCGTCGGCCGGCACCGCGAACGGCGCGGGGTGCCGCGCCCCCGCCGCCAGCGCCAGCGACAGGCCCAGCCCCACCACCGTGTTGAACAGGGGCCCCGCGTAGCACCCGGACACCGCCGTCTGCGCGCCGCCGTGCCCGCCGTGCACCGCCATGGCCACGTTCGACACCAGGTCCCCCAGGGAGTCCCCCCACGCCAGCACCGTCACGCCCAGCACGCTCGGCTTGATCCCCGCCACGTACCCGATGGACACCAGCAGCGCCACGAGCTCCCGGGCCAGGGTGTACGCCCACAGCACGCTCATCAGGAACCCCGCGGCGAGCCACGGCACGCGGCGCTTGCGGCCGCGCGGAGGGGACGCGGACTCCGTCGTGGCCGCGGCGAGCGCCGCGAGTGCGAGGCCGAGGAGCGCGCCGCCCAGGAGAACCGCGAGGCTGCTGTGCCGGTGGGAGTGGGAGGAGGAGGACGCCGGGCGCGAGGTCCAGGTGAAGGCGAGGAGGACCGGCGCGAGCGCGGCGGAGGCGACGGCGTAGGGGCGGGACCAGCGGTGCCCGGCGATGTCCGGGATGGTGAGGCGGCGCGGGAGGTACAGCGGCATGCAGAGCGCTTGCGCGATGCAATGCAGCAGCGCCCTTCCCCTCGACTTGGCGGCTGCCTCCGTCTTGGAGTGGGACGGCAGGGACGGGACGCCGCCGTCGTCGTCGGCATCGAGGAGGAGCGGCGCGGAGAGGCCGGCGGCGGGCGGCTTGCCCTGCTCGGCGCAGCAGTGGGAGGTCCAGACGAGGACGACGTATCCGACGTAGAGAGAGACGAAGGAGACGGCGACCCAGACGGTGACCTCGCCGTTGACGAGGACGGCGAGCAGGTAGCATAGCGCGAGGAGGAGGAAGCAGAGGTCGCGGACGAATCCGCGCCACTCGACGGCGACCCCGCCGCGGGCGCCGGCGGCGGCGAGCGCGACGGCGCCCGCGACGACGGTGGAGACGAAGAGCGCCCCGCCGAGCGCGCTGTCGAGCCCGACCCCGCCGCCGGCGCCGTCGCCCGCGGCGAAGGAGACGACGCTGGCGAACACGTCGGGCGCGCCGTTGCCGAGGGAGAGCAGCGTGACGCCCGCGACGGCGGGGGGCAGGCGCAGCGCCGCCGAGAGGCCCTCGAGCGAGGCGCAGAAGTACTCGGACGCGGTGTCGCCCAGGAGGTAGAAGAGCACCGCCAGCCACAGCGCGAGCGCCGCGCACGCCGCCGCCGGCGCGCCGCGGAAGCCGCAGTAGAAGAGGCGGAGGTAGTCGACGTACCCCGCCGGGGAGCACGGCGAGTGCGCGCGGAGGTACGCGCACCGGGCCTCCCCGCCCGCGATGGACTGCAGCTCCGCGCAGTCGCCGCCCCCACCCTTCCCGGAGGACGACGAGGCGGCGCCGAGGTTAATCCCGCGGCTGGTGGGGGTGGAGAGGAGGGAGGAGGAGGTGAGGAGGAGGAGGAGGAGGAGGAGGAGGAAGCAGGCGCTGGGGAGGAAGGCGGGGGCAGTGCGCGCGCGCCCGCGGGAGAGCGCCATAAAATGGGGAGCGAGGCGGGGGGTTTAGCCGGAGCGGGGCTGGGGCGGCATGCCGTGCCGAGCGAGCGCGAGGGCGAGCGCGCGCGCGGCGGTTGGGGGTCTCGGTCCGGGGGTGGGCAAGGTGGAGGCGGTCGTGGGGCTCGTGACGAGATGTGCGGGGGCGGAGGACTCGTGGGCGGCTCTGCTCGGTTCGTTCGGAGCTCAGAGGCCGCGGGACTGGAGAAGATCGAGGCGACTGGGCTGGGGGTGGGGGGAGGCTTCCGTCCTCGTTAAGTAATGATGACCCGGGCGGGGAACAGGTGAGGAGGCGACGGTGAGGTGGTGTGTCCGCGTGGAGGACGGACGGGGGAAAGGGATCCTGGTGGCCGGCCTCCTGGGGATGGAGGCGGGTCGGGTCGGGTCGGGTCGGTCGGTGGCGAGTGCCGACGCGCCGGCGCCGTGATTCCGAAGCGGCGGGCCGGCGGCAGCGGCCGTGCGTGCGGTGGTGTGGATATGGCAGCTGGGTACGTGGAGGGGCCTGACGACGGTTGGTTTGGGTTTGGGTCTGCTGCCGGGCGCCGTGTGGTGGTCCGGGAGCTGCCTCGTGTCCCTCGGCGCCACGAAAAAATTTGGCTCGGCTTGGCGAGTCGCGAGAACGAAAAAAATTCTTGGCTGGCTTGTGAAGCCGTGAGGAACTGTGATTGGTGGGGGCCGTAGGGCCAGGTGCCGACAGCGCTGGCTTTGGCCGTGCCTGGCCTGCAAACCGTTCGTTGTTGTCCGCGGCTCCGAGCGCGACGGCAGTGTTCACCTGTTCAGTAGATTTTGCACAGAAAATCGTTCGAAACAAGCGGAAAACTTCGGGGATTTCCCACACGAGTCTTTGTCGCGCTAGATAGAGGCCAGCATACTTTGCCGAGACTGGGTTGGTACAGGGCTTTCTTGGATTCGATCAAGTATAACATCAACCTACCATTGCTTATGGCAAGAGCATCTATAATTAGCACGTAGTAGGGACGATTAAGGCAGATAAGTATATCCTGAGCTCTAGATTATCCATCCATCGGAATCCAGAAAATCTGCAGCCATTCGTTACTTCTTCTCGGAGACGGTCCATGAATCTGAAACCGACGCGGGGCCCGCCGCGACGAAACCGCGAGCCTGATCCTTGACGCCAGTTGCCGGGCCACCGAACAACCGGGGTGGGTGACGCTGACGGCGGCACGTACGGGATCGACGGCTCAATGGCGACGCGACGCGACGCGCCGAACCAAAGCCGCAGGAGTTTAAGGACGGGTGGTCAAAACTCCACTCGTGCATGCCTTGTTCTGGGGAATGCGCCGCGCCGCGCAGCTGTGGGTGACGCCGCGCGTTGAAATGGAGAAGGGGAGAAGCGGCAGGCCGGCAGCGGAGGGTACCGCGATGGGGCGCTGGAACACTGGGAGGGAAGGCAGGCTGGGATCGATTTGGGTGGGCACGCGCACGTCGCACGTCGAGGCGAGAGGGGGGATTCGGCCGGTCTTTCTCTGGTCGCGCTTCGCTGCCGCGATTCCGATGAAATCTGAATCTCTGCTGATTCATGTGGTCAGGGACAATCCGGTCTCCGTGTGTTCCGCTCCGTCGACGCCCGTGCCGCGTGGGCGCGCTCCGCCGTCCGCGCTGTCGCATGCACTGCCATTGTGTCGCTCGACATCGGCTGGTCCTGGCCTACGAAGTCTTGTTTCCTGGTGTACCTACAGAGTACGCCGGCACAGTGTAGGCAAGGTACTAAATAGTGAACAGTGACGTCACAACGAATTAGGTTTGTATAGCGAATCATGAATAGCGGGTGCTATAGCGGACGCTAAGTCTAAATAACATAATTCAACAAAAATAGTCAAAATTTAGAGCATACATAAATATTAACATCAAATTTACTTAAATAATCATCAAGAAGAAAATAATCTATGATCCCTTATTCTTCACCATAGCCTAAATTACTATTTTCAATATTCTTGTTGTCTTCCATCCATCGTTTTTTGTTACTTCAACCATCAACATAGTCAATACGGTCTAACACGAGTAATAGCAGACGCAATAGCGAGTGCTAAGTGCAATAGCAGCATGCAATAGCAGACGCTGGCCGCTAAGTCCAAACATGCTATCTTGGGTCCGCTACCTTATAGCGGTAAAGGTCCACTACCGCTATAGCAGCCGCTACAAACACGTGCTATTTAGTACCTTGAGTGTAGGAGCAGAGTGTGAGCATGTGTCTTGCCAGAAAAATTACAGATTATCAATTCGATCTCCATAACCAAGATTCTTTCTGCTGGTCACCAAAACAACACCTCCCCCTGTCCAATGGAAGACATTTGTTCCACAAACATATCCATCAATATCGATGTTTCGCTAATTACTGCAGCACTAGTTACGGAAAATGCAAAGAAAAAAAAGAAAGGTACGGGTAAGCATATTTAAGGGAATAGCAATAATTCTAACTAAATTTAAAAATTAAAAGGCTAGCTAAAAATATAAAAAGTTTTCTAAAAGTATGATTAAACCAACTGACTCTTTAAAATTGACGAACTTAAATGGAGAGTGCGCCTGGCTAGGCAAAGATATCTAGCAAAGGGGATGAGATAGCTAGCGTGGAAAAATAACTATCCAGTTAGCTAATCTGTTGAATATAATTTTTTCTTATTTTTTTGACTAACCAACGAAATATATATGAGCTCCTGGAGATGCTCGAGGTCATATTAATATATACAAGAAATAATTAATCAGCTGTGGAGATGCTCAGGCTTCTCCAGCGGAGGCAGCGCCACCTCCGATGATGGGTGAAGGACTGAACGAGGAGGTTCTTAGTCACACTGATCTATCTTTTTTTTTTGGAAAAAGTGTATTTTTGATCCCTTAAATATCGTAAAAGTGTAACTTTCGTCCCTTATGTTTTAATTGGTGCAAATCAATCCCTTAACTAATGAAACCAGTGCACTAATCATCCATGCCTCGGCTTGATAATATTTAGTTGCCATTTTGCAGTGGTTTAGGCCATACAATCATGAAGTTTTACCACGGTAACATTTAACCTTCATGACAAAATTTTACAGACTTCAAACTAAGCATGACGTGACATTTTGACCGCCACAGCCGAAACAATACAATCTGAGTGACAACCATCTCTTTTCTGACACCATCATGTTCATCGCTGATGAGTGGGCTAGAGTTAAAGAGCACAAAAATAGAGAGAAATTTTATGAAAAAAATTAACAAAATTGGTTCACATGTGAATGTTATAAAATTTTCAACTTACCATCCAACATATTTGAATTATTATTAGTATATGTGCATGAATAAACTTTCTAGCAATGATGATGTGGACCGGTGATTAATTTATTGGGTCAAATGTCCGAGGAATGGATGATTAGTGCACCGATTCAGTTACTTAAGGGACTAATGTGCACCAATTGAAACACGAGGGATGAAAGTCACACTCTCACAATATTTGAGGGATGAAAAATGCACTTCTTCCTTTTTTTTATAAGGATTATGCACTATATTTGAATCTTTGACCTTCTGTGCTCGCATACGAGAAATGTTGACATCTCTGGGCCTCGAGGCAATTCTGAAGATAGACCAGCCCACCTAGCAACTAACCTCAGCGATTTTAAGCCCATTACGCAATCCGGTCTGCCATGTCTCGAATTTTCACACTCTTGACGGGCCAGAGAGACCACCCACCCAAGAAAACCGGTCCAGCATTAGCCAATCAGCAGTCAATTTCCGGCCCTCGAGCGACTCTCTCTGCAGGTGGGCCCTCGTGCGCCGGGGGAGATGAACCCGAAGCTGGTGGGGGGGCTTGGAAATCTGAGAAGCGCAACAAGAAAACCTCGGAGAGCTCTCTCCTGCGACGGCGGCGAGGCCAAGAAAACCCTTTTCCTCTTGCAGAGCATGGAGGTCTCCGCTGGGTTCCGGCAGCCGCCCGTCGCCGCGGCGGCGTCGCTTCGAGGCCGTCGATCCGTGCAGCTGCCGCCGCGCGCGGCTTCCCCTTCGACGCGGTCCGTATCCCGCGCGGTTAAGGTGGCCTCCTTTTCGATTCTTCCCCTATATATTCCGCCCCCTCGAGAGGGATGAATCGGTGTTTAGGGTCTGCGGGGTGTAGAACCGTGGGGGGTAGGCAGACTTCGCCCTCCTGCTCGAGATTGCATCTTGCAGTGCTCCAGGGTGGAGTTTCCGCGTCATTGTGTTTTGGGGACGAATTTTGTTGATACCTTGATGCCTCATTTTCGTCCTGTTTCGCCCCCAGACAATGCTTTCTTGTCGAATTGGATAAAATGCAAACCCAAAAAAAGGCAACAAAAGATTGGTACCTCTAGATACCTTGTGAACAGGAAATATTCCCATATCTTTGGCCTCTGAAAATATTGTGGTTCCACCTGTTCCTACTTCACTAAATGGGCAAAGAAGATACTTAAACCAATAGTAGCATTGGTGAAAGTTTCTAAGGAAACAATGAACTGATCTACAAAGGCGCTTTCAGTTGAGGATACAATTAGTGAGTGTACACTAGAAAATCTTTACGAGAATCGATCAGTGCAAGTCAACTATCAAAAACGTATTGAGAAACTAAGTAGGGCAGCATGTGTCCAAATGTTGCTGGCTGTGATAATAAATTGTTACTTGTAACAGAAATGTGACCTTGTAGATTGAATAGCAGAAGAAATGTTGTGGAGTTAACCATATGATTGTGAATATAGCTGTAGTATGTATGCACGATTGAGTTTTATACAGTTGGTCTCCTGTTACTGGGATGTTGCTGTGGCCAATTTGGTAACTGCATCTCCCTCAGGCATGTTCCTCTTGTTAGTGTCACGCACAACAAATGTTTTTGCATATGAGAAGGGCTATCATGTGATGACTGCTCAGTGGTAACTGGCATTGTTCTTTTCTTTTTGGTGCAAGCCTGAATCTGTAGTCTCGTGTATGTCCTTATTTGCAGTCAAAGTGTTGCCAGGCTAATATAGCTGACTGCTATCGCAATCAACAATAGCAATTACTGACCAATGTCGTGTACTCAGCGTCCACAAACCTAGTTGTCTATATGAATCACATGCACGTGTGCCATTAAGAATAGTGGGAGAGCAATCGCTTGTTGATGAGAATATCAGGGAGGCAGCGTTGGGCAAACTGTCGTTTTTCTCCCCCTCTCTTTCGTTGTGTTTGATTGCATCATGCGGATGGGCTTTTGCTAGTGGGCACTTGATTTATAAAGGAAACTTGTTTCAAGGGACTGATGTTTTTTCTTGCTGCACAGGCTAGAGCAAGTGCAATTTATGACCTCCAAAGAAGTAAAAGTAACCTTGAATCCTTATTCTGCTATGACAAATCTGTTCCGGAAGAGAATATTGGGAAGCCAACTGGTCTAAATTTAGAAAAGAAGAATGTTGGAGACAATCCTCCCTGCTCAAGCTGTGAAGCTAAAGGTGCTGTGTTGTGTGCAACTTGTGGTGGTTCAGGCTTGTATGTTGACTCAATACTAGAGAGCCAAGGAATCATCGTAAAAGTCAGATGTCTAGGTAAACAAGCTTCAATAGCCATTTTGTGTGGTAACACTTTTCCTGCTATACAGATTATACATGATCTATATGAGCTAATATCCAAATTACTGTAGGTTGCGGAGGAACTGGAAACATTATGTGCTCCAAATGTGGAGGCCGTGGGCACACATGAATACTAAAACTCTTGAAGATCATCCTATCAAGAAAATATAATTCTATTTCTGCATATGGTGACAAGCAAAATAGTTCATCGGATTTGGTTCTACGAGCAATTTCTTTCTGTTAAATATGTTCCAACTCAGCTGCTGTAACTTGAGAATGTTTACATTAGCTGTAACCTGGGAATGTATACATGTCTTGGATGTGTGATGCATTGAATCATTTTGGTTTTGTTGCTGTGCGATAAAGACATAATGCCATAATGGTTCGTGGAAGAAGCAGAAAAATGTCTGAGAAATGAAATGGTGATGCCCCTTTGCATATAGGGTGGATGAACTGTAATCATTGAACTGTGTGGTGATGTTCATGGTTGCAGATTTTCTGATACTTATCAAGCGATTCTGCCGTTTCACCATTCATGCAGTGTTCTAGGCTTCTAGCAGAACATGCAGTTCAGATATGCAGGTTCTGGTGGAATAGATTGCAGATTTGTTGAGCACACTTTCTTCATTGCTATGAGATTTGAGCATAACCAGAACGAGCAATCGTGGTAACCTTAAATGGTTTGTTTCATTGCACAGTCTCAGCCGATAAAGCGAGTAAAAAGCAACACAAGTAGCTAAATACTATAAGTGGATGATGCCCCATCGGTCATTTCCTAATTCTGATGGACCCTTTTTGCTGGACCAATGCCCTGAATTCTAATACCTATCCCACCCCAACTAATATGCTTCTCTTGAGCCACGGGAACAAGCACAACATCCCCTGCAAAATTTCACATGGATTTTCCAGCCCAGCAAACCAAGCAAGGAATACTTGGTGGCTTGGCCAAGCTCCCCCCAGCAAGGTGAGGTGAGAAAATCCAGAGGGTCACTTGTGCACCAATCCAAGTTCATCTGAGAATCTATTCCTCTCCTCTGCTAAACCTCCTGCCCGGCCTATGAATTTCTAGTATATATACATCCCACTGCGATCGCCATTGACATCAACCGACCAACACCGTCGATCACCGCCATCACCGGAAACAATCTTTCCCCACGCTGTAAGCTAGCTGAGCTCAGGGAGACCGAGAGAGAAGAGAAGCAGCATCCATGGAGAGGGCCAACAACCGCGTGTACGAGGACTGCGACCCCACCGTCGAGTGGAGCCGCGGCGCCGAGCTCGACAGCGTCAAGATCACGCTCCCAGGCAAGCAAAGCAAGCAAGAGATTGACGACGATGATACAGCTCCGGCCATTGTTGCTTGATCTCGACTTCGTGAGAAATTAATGGATGCTTCGTCGATGTGGCTTTGCAGGGTTCAAGCGGGAGGACATACGCGTGCTGGTGGACAACCACGGCCACCTCCGGACCCGCGGCGAGAGGCCCATCGCCGGCGCCAGGTGGAGCCGCTTCCAGAAGGACTTCCAGCTGCCGGCGAACTGCAACGTCGACGGCATCCGCGCCAAGTTCGAGAACGAGGCGCTCACCATCACGCTCCCCAAGAAGATACCCTCGCCGCCGCCGCCGGCCCCCGTGACCGCGCCGCAGCCGCCGAGGAGGCCCGTGCCGGCGGCGCCGTCGCAGAGGGTCCCGCCGCCGGCGGTTCCGGAGCCGCCGGCGAGGCCCGCCGCGCCGCCCGCGGTGCCGGCGGCGCCGCTGGTTCCCGCCGCCTCGCAGAGGCAGCAGCCCGCCGAGCGCAGGCCGTCGCTGCCGAGGAAGCCGTCGGCTGTTGAGCCGGCGCCGGAGCTGCCCGCGCGGCTGCCGTCCGTTCCGACACCGCCTCAGCTGGCCGCCGCCGCCCCGAGGCCGGAGGAGGAGGCGCAGGAGAAGAGGAGGGAGATGGAGACGATGGGGAAGATGGCGGAGGACCGGAAGGCGGCGGAGGAGGAGAAGGCCAAGGCGGAGGAGCAGCAGGGTGACGCCGCGGCGGCGATGGGAGAGATGGCGATGGCCGGCCAGCCCAGGCCGGCCTCCGCGAGCCGGGGGCTGATGGTGAACGTGGCGGTCGCCGTGGTGGTGCTCCTCGGGATCACCGCCTACGTGTGGAACACGCTGCGGAACGCCGCCGGCGGCGCGGGCGGCCACGGCCATGGGCACGGGCACATGGGAGCCGGGAGCTACCGCGACGAGATGTGATCGAGCAAGCTGACTCGAGGTGTGGCATGGCGTGTGACGGTGTGAGTACACACTAAAGTGGCAAGGTGCCAATGCAAAGTATATACATACAGACATACTACATACGTACATGGGAGGTCGGGGTGCAAATATGGGTGCTGTTTGTTTATCATCTGGTGTGACGGCTTACTGAGCTGCTTAAAGATGGGTCATTTGCTTGGTTGATCAATTTGACCAAAATAAGATGATGAGCTAATACTGTTACTGTATCATATCACTGTTTTCTTTGTCATATCTATTATATTATATTAATACAACAGTGTTAAAAGGAGCCACCACGTTCGTCGAGAGGGCTAAGAAATTCCCACGTTAATTTAAAAAAGAGAAGAATATGAACCGTTGGATTTTATGAAGATCCAATGGTCCATATTAATTCAATAAATCCATACCGAATACAATCAATATAAAAAGATAAAGAATAAAATATTAAAAAATTATTGGTGGCAACCTGAGTTGGACTTGGACACAACTAGGGCTGGCTAACGAGCCAACTCGGCTCGGCTCGGTCCAGCTCGAGCTGGCTCGTTAAGGTAACGAGCCAGCTCGGCTCGGCTCGTTAACGAACCGAGCCAGAGAAGCGGCTCGGCTCGGCTCGTTTGCCAGCTCGAGCTGGCTCGTTAAGCTCGCGAGCCAGCTCGTTTATTATTATTATACATGTATTTTTTTTGTAAAAAAATATTTATGGTATACTAAAATAAAAAGACAACTATTTTATACATATTTCAAGCTAAAAAACTCAGATAGAAACAATAGTATTTCACAATATGATATTATAACAGCATAAATTATTATAATTACGTAATATATTCATGGCTACCTCCATTCACCATTAACATATTCATGAATACGTAACAAGATCACCGATGACTAATCCATCTAAGTACCATATCTCCATCGTTTAGTTTATGAATTAAGTTGAACATAGCAAGTATCCAGGATATCACACATATAAAATACATGATGAGCTATACACTCTGGCTCGTTATAGCTCGCGAGCCGCTCGCGAGCTGGCTCGAGCTGGCTCATTAACATAACGAGCTAAAACCTTGGCTCAGCTCGTGAACAATTTAAAACGAGCCGAGCCGAGCCGAGCCACTAACGAGTCGAGTCGAGCGAGCTAACGAGCCACGAGTTTTTTGTCCAGCCTTAGACACAACACCCATGGTACTGTAGCACTCGCGGTTACTGTAGCGTTTTTTACAAAAATATTAAGAAATTATTTGTGGCAACCGGAGTAGGATTCGGGCACAACACCCATGGTACCATAGCACTCGCGATTACTGCAGCGTTTCATTACCCCAGAACTGTAGCTTTTGTGGTTATTGTAGCTTTTTTTCTTAAAATCTTTTTTTTTGACCGAACCGGTAGGGAAGGCCCCTACCTCTTATATATATATATATATATAATGATGATATATACAAGAGTTTGGCTTTAAGCCAAAGAGAAGAAGGGGAGATTACAGCAACTATAGATTGTTACACATCCACTGATTGAGTTTCTCTTTGATCTTTGGTTTTGCTCTAAGAGTAACCAAACTTAACTGCTCTTGAAGAGTTGCCTTCCAACGGGCAAAAGACTGAGAACTTCCATCAAAGATAATCGCATTTCGATGGGTCCAGATGGCCCAGCATGCCACTATGACCAGCTCCCTGAAGATGACCGAGGCGAATACCGTGCGCGCGTTAATGATCATATCCTTTTGCATTCAATCAACCGAAAAGCTTTTGCATCTCTTATAAATCATTCGCCCAATCTTTCATATATTTTTTATCTATGGGTCGAAGTTAGTATATAACTTTCAAAAATTAGCAATTGATCAAAAAGTTCATGTCACCTGAGTAGCATCCAACAGACCCAGGTTCGACTCCCAGAAGAGGCTAATTAATTGGGTTTGAAATAAAAATATAAAAAATGGGTAGGGCCTTGATCTGCTGACTTCGATAAAATGTTAGTAATAGAAAATAAATTTGGAATTTTTTTTAAAAAAATAGCACTTGGCTAAATAGTTCACGTCAGATAAGATTAACAAATAGATATTCATGTTAGATAAGATTAACAAATAGATAAATTTAGATTTAAAAAACACAATAGGGTGATCAAAGAGCTCAAATCAAATATAATTAAATAATAACCAAATTAGTAGTTTAGTTTTATCCATAATGGAAGAAAAGTATTTGAATAAAGAGTCTATTGACAACTACAATCAATGAAAATCAAATTTGGAACAAAACAATAGAAATAGTTATTTCGATTTCTATTGATAACAAGGCCATTGGAGGGAACATCTGCTGAAATTGTATGGAGAAAGGAAAATTTTGCCACATGGTAAAAGAGATGATCAACTAATAAACTTCTCTGTTGTATGAGTCGTTCTTTTTGACCGGAGTCAGCCGGAGTCAGTAGGGGAAGCCCCTACCTATTTTCTTTAATTTTATTTATTCCAAACCCAGTTAATTCACTCCTACAGAGAGTCGAACCTGGGTCTGGTATGAGTCGTTCTTCATTTAAGTTGGCATGTTCTTGAGCAAACAATACCATAAGAAAGACTGATAAGTTATGAAAAATGTATAATATCAAGCTACAAAATATTATTTTTGGTTAGTTACTTAAAGATCACCCTCGATGTTACACAAACAAAAAAAACTTGAACAGAGTGACGCACAACAAAGAGATCTATCGATAGGATCGGTGAAAAGTGCTATGTGCACTAGGAAGTGAAATAGTTGACTGGAGAAGATTTTTTTTTGGCACATGGTAAAAAAAAGACCCACTCATGGTTGGGAAAATTTAATCTAATACGAGACAAAAGAAAATAGAACACGAAAAATAAGAAATAAGAGGCACATTAAGAATCGCACGCACATGCATGCATCCAAGGGTGCATCCAGCCGGAGAGGCAGCACTGTGCGGGCGGCGCCGCCTCCTTCTCCGGCGAAGGTGGACCGCGTCGCTACTCGGGGGGCCCAGATCCACGGCGCCCCTCGCCGGATCCATGGCGCCCCGGGGTGGATCTGCGGTGGCGGCGCGTTTTGGCGGCGGCGCGAGGCGGACGGCGGCCACGGCGGGCGGCGCTGCTCCCTGCGGCCGGGTCGGCGAGGTCGACGGGCGGCGGCGCGAGGCGGACGGCGGCCACGGCGGGCGGCGCTGCTCCCTGCGGCCGGGTCGGCGAGGTCGACGGGCAGCGCGGGGACGCGCGGACCGGCGCGCAGCGGAGGGCCGGTGGTCACGGCGGGCGGTGTAGCTCCCTACGGCCGAATCGGCGCGGTCGACGGGCAGCGCGGGATGCGCAGGCCGGTGTGCGGCGGAGCGTCGTGCGACGGGCTGCAGCGGTGCAGCGGAGGGCGGTGCGACGGTCGCGCGGGCCGACGACATCAGAGGTGGGCAGCGGGGGCGTCCGTCGTGCTGCCGAGGTACAGAGGCCGGCGTCCGACGGCAACCAAGTGGGGCCGCGTTGGGTGGCTGCCGCGTGAAGGGACTGTAGATGAAGCGTCGGCAGCGGGACGTGTGGGATTGCGGCGGAGGCGTCGATCGGGGGTGGCCGTGGCGGTGGTGCTGTTCTGCTGTGCCGTGTGCGTACATCTTGGGTGGACGCTCCGGGCGAAAGCCCTCGCCAGTTTCTTACTGGCGGATGATGGCGGCGTCCCTGGACGTCGCTCTCCCTCTTGAGGGCGTCATTATTGGAGCTGAAACCCAGTTGCACTAGATCTCTGGGTGAAAACCTTGTCCAGTCCCTGGACGAGCGACGGTGGCGCCTTTGGCGTCATGCCCTCCCTGGAGGCGTCATCTTAGAGATCCCGCTCGATTATGGACGGTAAGGTGTGTACGGGGCCTCGGTTGACAACTCCGCCGCGGGCATGCAAAAGGGTGTTGCCTTGCTCCCGTTAAGTTGGCTGCTTTCTTGATGCTGATCGAGGGTCGTCACTTGGTTGTTGTTCGCCCGCTCGCAGCAGACCACGACGACCGACTTTGCTTAGCAATTGTCAGCTCGGTGTGGGACAACGTTGGTGAACGGCGCTTGCGGCAACGACAACGGGCGATGACTCGGCTTGTAGCGGATCGCGGCGGGACGTCAAGCATGGCTGAGCCTCCCCGACGTGGTACAACGTCGAAAGACGGCATAGGCGACAGCCTTGGTCGGCTGGTTGATAGGCAGCGGCTTCGTGCGGGTGGAAGTAACGTGATGAAGTTGAACCACGGCGACGGTCTGGTTGTTTGGTAAAGTTCCTCGGAAGCAGGGCGACATGCTCGCTGTCTCGACGGCTATATAAGGAACGAGTCCGGAACATAGAGTTGTGGCGGATGTGGCGAGGCCCCCGCGCACGAGAGAGGAGGCGTCCAACGGCGGAGGAGGCGAGGCCCCCGCGCGTTGTTTTGCTCGGACTCGGTGATTTCCATCCTATCGGATAGGTCCTGCATTGTTGCAACGTCCAACGAAGGCGTCCGCCTCCTTGGTTTCTCTATCAGCGCCGGATCACGTCGGAGGTTTGATGACCGCACGGGTGCGGGATGCGGGTGGGAGCTGCAGGTTTGGTCTTTCTCTGCTGTCATCTTCGCTGCTGGTGAGAGGATGCGAGTGGTACCCCGCGTTGATGTCCCAATCCAACCGGGCGAGTATAGTTGTTTTTTCTTTCTTTTCTGTTTTCCTGCCTATGGCCTCCCAGGGCCGTAGACTTGTATTTTTTTCTGCTATATCAATGAAACGCGCACTCTGTGCAGAGTGCGGTGTGCGGTTCGTTCAAAAAATAATAATTAGATCGAGGATCGCAAGAGCAAGAGATGGCAGCAGCATCCATGGAGCGGAGCACGGTGGCCTCGACGACGACCGCACCTTCGAGGACTACGACCCCGCCGTCGAGTGGAGCCACGCCGCCGACGCCGACACCGTCGCCATCTCACTACCAGGCAAGCAAGCAACAAGCCCCGCTCCATTAATTATTCCTCTTCTTCGATCCCCTCATCGGTAGGTGACTGATGAGCTGAACATGTCATGTGTGCGTTGCTCTGCTCCATTAATGGATTCTTGGATGTGCAAACCAGCAGGGTTCAAGAAGGAGGAGCTACGGACGCAGCTGACCAGCCACGGCTACGTGCGCGCCCGTGGCGAGCGGCAGGTCGTAGCGGGCAGCAGCAGCAGCAGCAGCAGCAAGTGGATCCGCTTCCAGAAGGACCTGAAGCTCCCGGACAACTGCGACGTCGACGGCATCCGCTCCAAGTTCGGCAACGAGAAGCTCACCGTCACGCTCCCGAAGAAGATTCGTCCCTCGCCTCCCGATGGCCCGGCTCCTCCGATGCAGGAGGAGGAGGAGGACGGCGGCGACGATAAGGCGGCGGAGGACGATGCCGAGGAGGGCGCAGCGGGGGAGAAGGCCGGCGAGACGGCGAGCGGGCGGAGGAGGCCGATCCGCTGGCTACTGGTGACCGTGGCGGCGGCGTTCTTTGTCGGGGTCACGGCCTACGTGGCGTGGCGCGGGTGTGCCGCCGGCGCCGGCGGTCATGGCCCCGGGGAGCTCGCCGGAGCAGGAAGCGGAGTCAATGAGATGTGATGCGATGCGACCAAGCTGAACGTCGGCAAACTAAACGTCTAAACCGTGTGTCTGCTTGTTCTCTGTACCTCTTGTGGATGTTGTGTTGCGTGTGGTGTGTCTTTGGTAGAGTGCTATGCTTGCCAGCTTGAATGAAAAATTCAGGTATATGGATCTTCTACGGTGTCAACTACATGGATTTCGCAGGAATTTTATTGGAATCACACATGGGTTAGTTAGTACACAAATAGCCCATGTAAAAAAAACAATAATCACAAAATAATGAAAGGACTATGATATCACAAAAAAAAGCACACAAGCTTCCATGTTTTCTTTTCAGACCGAAGTGTAATTTACTTTCATAAAAAAAATAAAAGGACTATGATATCTCTTTGTACCTTTTTTTAACAAGTGACAGACGTAATTGTAGGCATCACCTTTTTTTTATTACATAGAAACACATATCCACATGTACACCACTGTGCAAGCGCACCCATACTGATGTACAAGCAGTGACCCTCTTTTCATACATCTACAAGATTCTCCACTAAAACCGTGTATGGAAACGTTTTGAACCTACTGGTTGAAATCATCCTCACTCGACCCGACTATATATAATTGCAGTGATTTTGTAGCAAGCTTAACATGTAAGAAATCTAGGGAGCTAACCAGCAATTCGAAGCACGAGGCGCACATTTTTACAATAAAATATGACTTCACAGAAATGGTGGAAGATTGTATGATGAACATGCACTCATCAGTCGTCTAGCAAACGAGCTACCTTTATTTAAGTAATCAGAAACTTTATTTTCCATGCATCATTCTCTCCACAGATTTACATATGTAACCAAAAAGGAGAGATGATTTCGGAAAAGGCGAGCAACATCGTGGTGATTATCACTCGGCAAAATTGAATAGTCAAAAAGGGTATATCCACTCCAACACGAAACCAAAAGTATAGGTGACAAAGTGAATTTTGAAGTACAAAACTGAAAGGTGATCAAAGCTGCAGCAGTCTTTTCCCACCTCTACAATTATCCGAAATTCTCTTTTCCTTTGGTGCCATCCACACTTTTTTAGATAATATAGAAGGAAGTGGAATACTACTATTTAATAACCAAAGGGAAAGGGTGGAATACATATTTTATGATCATGGGTGGATGTTTGTGCACATGGGCAACTATCTACCTAACATGTAATTTGATTTTTACATGAAGTGACCTCCTTTACGTCAATGGTCAAATCTCGCTCGAATATTTAAGCAAGCATTTGTCCTGAACAAAATAAAGGGCATATAAAGAGAGATTGGTACTAAATGACAATCGCAAAGTCCAAATGACACAAGTCGTAGAAAAGTAAATTCATGCTGGATTTAGTTTAAAGTCATTTTAAATCACAAAAGGAGGGTTTGGATATCCTAATATTCCTTTTTTTTTAAAACACTAATTGGTCTTATGCACTACTAGGTCAGGTAGGTTTCGTTTTAGTAATTTGTATTTCGTAATAGAAGCATGGGTTTTGGGTCAAACTCTTGATCCAAAGTATTTAGTTATTTTCAGATCCTAGTCTCAATATGCCGAGACTTGAAAGATAAAGCTAATTTACATCAGCCCAATTATGATGTGATTGATGCAAATACTTTCGTACCAATTATGTAACGGTATTTTTTCCTGCAATTTCACATCTGGCTCCTCCCACCCAAACGTCTCGTTTCAGATGGTGCAGAGGGGTGTGACCACTGTGATGGCGGATTCTCAGAACACGTGATCGGCTACGGGATGTGATAAGGAGCTCTTTGCGTTGGCGTATTTTCGTTGCGTGCTGTGAGGCCCACCGGACAGGTTTTGAGATGGGAGATAAACCCACCTCGGTAAAGGCCTGGAAGGCAATCTTCCTCCTCGAACGCTCTCTTTGATTCTAGCTGCTCATTGCTCACGTCACGTCGGTGTTCATTGCCGGCCAAAGGGTTGTTAGAAATTAGACAAACTTAAATAATTTTGGTGTTTTTTTATTTTGATTGTTGCAGAGGTTTTGCGTTGTAGGAAGCAATTTGGATTGCATGTCAAACTGCTCCAGGTGTAAGTTCGTAACAAGTGGATACAGTAGGGTGTTAAATGCAACAATGTAATTTGTATGAGATTATTTTGCAACCGATGTTGTTTTTTTAGAGTACATTTTCGATTGTGCTTAGGATTGACTGATTGAGATATATGCCGCGCAAACGATGTCTGATTTGCCACTATTAAGTAATTCGAGCACAGGGGTACACATTGCAGCTAAAGCAACGCATCGGTAACTGGCTGAAGCAAAGCAAGGAGTTGCCTAGCAACAACCACCACCGTATAACCCATCTCGGAGGCAACACCATTCTGCTGCTTACCAGAGAATATATTGCAATCTAGTACTGTACTGCTCACCGTAGCACCCCCCTAGTCCCCTGTCATTAACCACACTTTCTGCTCAAAAGCTTCCAGCCCTTTCGCGTCAAGGATCGTCACCCACTTTCACGTCAAGAAAAGGTTCGTCAACCCAGCAGGCCCCATCATCATGCAGGCAGCGGCCGCGCCGCCCGCCCCGCCGCCGCCACCGCCGGCGCGCCGCCGCGTGTACACGGCCGTCGACCCGCTGTGCGAGTGGCGAAGCACGGAGGAAGCCGACACGCTCACCGTCGACGTGTCAGGTAACAACGCCCTCTCAGTGCCCTGCAACCCGCCATTATCCAGCGTTGCACCATGCCTGCCTGTCACCGTGTAACATCTTCTGAGCAAATTGCATCCTCCATTCAGGGTTCAGGAAGGAGGAACTGAAGGTCCTGTACAACACCCGCCGGAAGCTGAAGGTCACCGGCGAGCGCCAGGTCGGCGGCGCGCAATGGGCGCGCTTCCTCAAGGTGTTCCCGGTCCCGAGGAGCTGCGACGCCGGCGCCATTCAGGCGAAGATGAACATCGAGAGCGCCCGGCTCCTTGTCATCCTGCCCAAGGGATCGGCGGCGGCGGCGGTGGCGCCGCCGTCCAAGGACAAGCGTGCCGGGAGGTCCCAGACTCTTGGAGAGCTGATGAGGCCGGGCGATGACGATGGCTCATCAGGGAGCAGCAGTGGCAGCATGTGGAGCGCCCAAGAAGATCCAGTGAAGGGCAAGGTTGGAGACAAGGAGCACGGAGAAGATCAGGCTGTGGAGGAACCGAGACACGATCAGGCAATGACCATACAAGATTTGCCGAGAAGTGGTGGCGCAAATGGAAATGCCGCGGCGGAGAACGGTGATGGTGATGGCAAGGGCGAGGACAAGAGGTGGTGGAAGAAGATCAGAGTTCTCCATGTTCTTGGCTTCGTTCTCGTCCTTGCATTGGTGGGTGTTGGTGCCACTATCCTGTATATAGTGCTGCTGTGAAGAGTGTGTAACAGATGTATGTTCAAATGTATCATGAGCAAGAGCAAGGCAATCCTCTTATGAAGGGGAACTGAAAGATGGCATTGATGCAATTTGAGGACTACATATCTCATTTCATTTCTGTTTATACCCAAAGCACACATGCCCGAAAACAGCCTAAAAGAAAGACACACCAAACTTAGAATACAACGCATAACGGCGTATCATAGACTAACCTAACCATCGAACAGGGATGAGACTCAAATTATTCAAATCAATTGGCCCTGTTGGCTTTGTGTTCAACAAACTGTGGAGCTAACAATCGACTCATTTCGCGCTGGCAAGCTGGGTGCGGATGAGCTTGGTGGCTGAAACCATGTTGGTCAGGGCGGGCTTCACCTCTGTGTACTTGCGCGTCTTGAGACCGCAGTCAGGGTTCACCCAGAGGATGTTGGTGTCAAGCACGGCAAGCATCTTGTTGACGCGGTCAGCAATCTCCTCGGTGGAGGGAATCCTAGGAGAGTGGATGTCATAGACACCAGGGCCGATGCCAGCGCCGTACTTCACACCCTCACGGAAGACAGATAGGAGCTTCTCATCAGACCGGGAGTTCTCGATGGTGATCACATCGGCATCCATGTCGATGATGGAGTGGATGATATCGTTGAAGTTGGAGTAGCACATGTGGGTGTGGATCTTTCCAAGAAAAAGGACTGTCAGGAATGATGCTAACAAAGATTTACAGATATCTCACAACATTGCAAGATGGTTACCTGGGTGGTGTCCTGGATTCCGCAGTTGGTGATTCTGAAAGAGTGGACAGCCCAGTCCAGGTAGAATGCATGCTCTGACTTGCGCAGGGGCAGGCCCTCCCTTAGAGCCGCCTCATCAATCTGGATCACCTGCAAAGAGCAAAAAATGTGTTGTAGCACATGAACATATTTGATGGAATATAAGAACTAGAAAACAAACTTATATAAGTATAAGATACAAACCTGAATACCAGCAGCCTCAAGATCCTCAACCTCCTTTTTGATTGCAAGAGCTATTTGGTAGCACGTCTCAAACCTGTTACATAAAGAAAACATATTTACTCAATTCCACATGAAGGAGCAAAAAGCAAAACAATATTAGGAACTGTCTAAGCAGAGTGTAAGCAGTAACAAACCTGGGCTGGTCGTTCCTGACAAATGACCAGTTGAGGATTGTGACCGGGCCAGTCAACATTCCCTTCATTGGGCGAGAGGTCATGCTCTGTGCTGTCTTGGACCAGAAGACAGTCATGGGGTTGGGGCGGCTGACATCACCATAGATAATGGGTGGCTTCACACAACGTGATCCATAAGATTGCACCCATCCGTTGGCAGTGAATGCAAAACCAGATAATTGCTCACCAAAGTACTCAACCATGTCATTTCTCTGTAAATATGTAGACATTAAATTTCACAAATAAGTAAATGTTTCATCTGCAGACAACAATATATGAAAATCCTATAGGACTAGTTTTTAAGGATCCATAGAAAAAAAAACTAATGCAGATAAACTACAATGAACAATATCAGTACTCAAGGATGTTCACCTCAGGCTCTCCATGCACAAGCACATCAATGTCAAGCTCCTCTTGGATCTTGACAACCTTGCTGATTTCTTCCTTGATGGCACTGATGTATTCCTCCTCAGAGATCCTGCAACAGCAGATTTCAGTAAGAATAAACGATGATGATATGACGGTTATAATATCTCTGGAGAGTGGAGACACATACTTCTTTGCCTTGTACTCACGGCGGACCCTCCTGAGTTCCACAGTCTGAGGGAATGAACCAATTGTTGTTGTGGGGAGGACAGGAAGGTTGAGCTTTTTCTGCTGGGCATCCAATCTAGCAGAAACATTGGTAGCACGGCGGTGGTCAGATCCCTTCAAAGCAGCTGCCTGTAAGAAATGTATTTCTGGTTTAGGCTTGATTTATACTAACATCCAAATGAGCATTTATCGAGTAAAGCTCTGTTACTTACCGCCTTCTGAACCTCCGTGTTTGTCACTCTGGGTGATGACTTCCTTGATGCCAGAGCAGCAGCATTGGCAGCAAAGTAAGCCTGTACACAAAAATGTCAATGTTACAAATCAGTATTTAATTTAAGTACAGACTGGAGAAAGTACTCTGCTAAAGTTAAAAAGCCTCAGAAGAACAAAGGGTAAAGAACAGTGCCAAACCTCGTCCTTTTGACCTGCCAAAGCCTTGGCAAGGGCATTGACCTCAACCACCTTTTGGGCAGCAAATGCGAGCCATGACTTGATCTCATCATCGAGCTTAGTCTCATTTACAAGATCAACAGCAGTGTGCATCAGCGAGCAGGAGGTTGACACCACAAGCTTGTCTGAACATCATATACATGGTTATTGAATAACTTATGCAGCGAGGAAGGCAGATAATAGCAATATATCCTTCACGGCTTACCCTTGCCAGCAACAGCCTCAAGAGACTGAAGAGTGCTGAGAGATGCAGCAAGATCATCAGCCCAAATGTTCCGCCCATCTACAACCCCAGCAAAAAGGTATTTTCCAGAGGGGAAGCTGCTCCTAATAAGATCAAGTGTCTTGGCTCCACGGATGAAATCGAAACCATAAGCAGTCACACCACTCAAGGATGTGAGGGTCCTGCATTTGCAAAAGAATTAGTGTTCTGTTTTCTTTCTCAACAAAATTACTTTGAAAGGGACATCATGGTGACGAAGATGATGTATTAATACTAGAAATCGTACTTGTAGGATTCAGCAGGAATATCAGCAAAGTATGTCTCGATAAGCACATTCAATCCAGAGAGTGCTGACTCCAGTTCGGCATATGCTGAAGAGAATGCGGCCAATTCATGAGCATCAAGGTCCTTAACAAGGGTAGGCTCATCAAACTGAATCCACGAAGCACCAGCTGCCTTCAGCTCAGCAACAACCTCCCTGAATTTCAGAATATACCACATTATCAACTAAAGAGGTCCACACTGAAAAAACACAGTTGGCTGTTTTATGTGGGATGCTTACTTGTAGATGGGAAGGATGCTACCAAGAAGTGAAAGAAGAGAGAACGACTTCTCCACACCCTTGGCAGGCTTAGAGAGCAACAAGTAGGAGACTGGTCCAATAAGCACTGGGACAGTATCAATGCCGAGCTGCATAAGGGACAAAAGCATGCAAGTGAGCAGGCATTATTTTCATAGAAATAGCATGCCACTTCCTTTACAGGGTAAAAATCACCAATGAAGAAAAGAACACTTTGTCTCTGTGGGTCCTAGTGTATTACTATTATGCATTGAAATGGGTAGTTTTATGTGGCAGTTATACACTATAATGTAGCACTACTGTCTTCACGATGACAAAGTTTGTCGGTTCCAAGATGTCTCTTTTTTGGACATCAAATAAGGCTCGCAGAAACCAACTAGTTAAGTCACAATTTATTTCAATGTTACGGAATGCCCATATATATACTAAAGGCATGTGAAACAGTTATTCCCGTATATATTCAGATAGCTAGGAGGGGGGTGGTGCCCTTTTCCCCCCAATATTACTAAATTTGGATGGGCATACAAACTTTGACTAAATGAACTAAATTACAGGTAGTTGAGACAGTAGTGTGGTTAGAGCTACATACCGCCTTTGCCTCCTTGTACTCAGAGACAGCCTTGTGTGAAGCATATGAGAACTTGATGCTTGGGCCGAGTTCAGGGACAATAAAGTGGCTGCACAGAGAAAGGTAATAAAAAGATGTTAGATCAATACCACAAAAGCCTACTTGTTTGTAAGCATTCAAGAGATGGGAATTGACTTACTAGTTTGTGTCAAACCACTTGGTCATCTCCATAGCAGGGACAGTGGCATTTCCCCTGGCCATTGAGAAGTAGGTGCTCAAGCCAATCTCGCCTCCGGTCCAAGAGTAGCGCTCTGGGACAGCACCAAGCATGGCCGTCGTATCAAGGACCTGGTCGTAGTATGAGAAGGTGTTGCTGGGAATGTACTTGATCCCAGCTTCTGACATTTGCTTCCAGATGCTAGACCTGAGGTCAGTGGCAACTTTCTCCAAATCCTCGGCGCTGCTCTTCCCATCCCAGAAAGATTCCAAGGCAAACTTGAGCTCCCTCTTGGGGCCCATGCGAGGATATCCAACAATATGGGACGCCATCTTTCTATACCAGTGCAAAACTAAAAATCAGTGCTTGACAGCAAGAGGGAAGATAATTAAATATTTGTCTCAATTAGCAGCAAAATAGGACAAAAGGTATTCCTGTATGTTCTAGCAGATCATAAACTGAAACATGGTTCTTCTCCTACTGCATGTATCTCCAATGAGATTCGAATGCTTCAGCACACAGAAATACCTTTGGTAATTCCGGGGTGTTTCTCTAAACTGGTCAGGGTTAACCATACCATGCAGGTATGATATATGCACTAAAATCCTCCATTTTGGTTGCAACCTAGCCTTCCCAGGCAGTGGGTACAGGGGAGCTAAAATTGGTCGGAAGGCAAGCACTGTCCCTCTCAGGCATGCAGATATCATGCTACAAATAACAGTCGTAAGAAACTATAATTCGGAAAAAATTTACTAACGAGTAGGATAATAAAGTGTGCACTTCCACAGGAAGCATGTCAGGCAGAACTAAGTTCATGAGTATAAAATTACTGCTATCCGCTCAGAGACCCGACCGGTGTAATCTCTGATCATATATGCATAAACATGGGAAATTCTAAAGGTATAATCAGATCTCACAAAAGATGTAAAGACTACGAACCCGTTAGCTGGTATAATAATTAACGACCTATTCTGCTATTACCCAAATTCTGGGATCTGAGAAGCCAATCCACTCTAACTGTATCAAAACACCATGATAAAGTCCTTATGATTACGACACCAAAGCATCACCAGAAACACCAAACAGAAGGAATTGGCTCTAACCCCGTGGTAACCCAGTGATCTCAACGGCATACAAGTATAAAACGCCACCCAACAATTCAACCAACCAATCCCCAACCAAAACCGCCAACCTCAGTCTCTCACGCCAAGCCGTAGAACGAGACAATGGCTACGGATCTAGACGGCGCAGACAACAGCAGGCGGCGGCCGAAAAAGAAAACGAGAAGCCGCGCGCGTAGTCAGACCACTCACCGCGCACCGAGGCGATCCGGGAGGCGCGGGGAGGCAGCAGAGGCTAGGGAATGGGGGAGCGGGCGAGGGGGAGATGCTATATAGAGGGAGGGAGCGGTGGGGAGGCGCGCTTACCCTTGGACCGTGGAGCGGGGGAGTAGCGCCGGGGGATGAGGAGGGGGGTCGCGGCGCGGCGGACGGAGGAGGACGAGAGGTGGATGGTGGTGATGATGCTGAGCACGGGAAATCCGAGGGGTTTGGGGGTTTCATTTATAAAGGATCCCCAACCTGTGTGTTAGGTGGCGCGCAATTGGGGATTTGGTGAGATGCCATCTGGCAAATCCCGTTGGCGGTGGCTGTACTGTACCCAAACGAAATATCTCTCAATTTGGGGGAGAGGGTTTAAGTTTCTACATGCATCATGCGACAGCACAGGACCGATTGAAACTTGAAAATTTACGAGAATTTCGATAAAGCATTTCAAATTTTGTTGTAGTATAGGTAAAATCTTCGTGTCCTCAGCAGGGGTACGTGCCATAGGATTTGGAAGTCGGAACTGAGTATGCTAATATGGTGTAATTGAGATCCACATTGTAAATTTGTATTTCCTGTATAGCCATGGGTATATGCATGGAGGCCACATGTAACACATGATTCTAATGTATTCTTTGCAGAGGTCTTTGTTCCTCGTGCAGAGTGGCATGTGTAGAACCACTTCATCAAGCTGGAAAACAATGTGTAATCTTCACATTGTCCAACCAATGCACGAGCTCTCTTGAGGCCGTGTGGATAAAGAAAAGTTACATTATTCGCAGGAACTGCATTACCATCGGATTGTTTTCCATGAATTCATTATGTTTGAGGATAGGGATCTCAGCATAACTGTGACAATTAGCTGTCAATGTGCCAACCTATAGGTCAGTAGGTCACAAACGGAATTTTCAATTTTGCAGGGAAAAACTATGGCCCAACTGGCAAGCAAGGAATTATAGAGAACGGAATCATAAAGAAAAGAGGGAGAAAAAAGAAAGTACTAACGGGGGTTGGCAAAGGCGAGAGAAAGAAACACATATGGAGATGTTGGTGAGACGTGCTTGGAAGACAGATGGGGGTTGTTGGTGATGTGACGAAGTCCAAGCTTAATGATGATTCTCCCTTCTTTTCACTCTTGTGAGTTGTGACCATATACTTCACTCGTGCGAAGGGAAAAACGAAAAAGAACAGACGCATGAGCACCTTTAATTTGATCGATCATTATTCACTTTTGCGACGACCATACACTTCACTTCCTCCTTCGAACCACAACCACTCATGAAAGAGTAACTGGAAAGACTAATCGCTAAGGTGATACAAGTCTTGGATAAGAAACTATAAGTCCACTAGAATATCCCCCTTGTTGACGATTCTCTGCCGCATTATTCTCACTAGTTTGATTGATTAGCATTTGTGTTCGCTTTGCGAAGTTGCTTGGCTGGGCTTGCTGTTCTCAGATGAATATGCTGAAGATACTGTCAGAGGTTGGAACAAAATGTCAACCATTTTTCTAGGTGCATTTTCCCCCTAAACTATATACAATGATCGGTTGGTGAAGCTATTCACCACGAACAACCCCAATTCCTCCCTAAAATGGTCCAATGGCGAATATTTTGCCATCGCAAAACAACCCAAATTCCATCCAAACAATGTGGAGTCGTGCAGTAGTGACGCCACTAAAAGCAAAGGTCGATATGGGATCTGATTAGACGATAATGACAGATCTGTAAATTGAATCTAATAGATGTGCACTGCCCAGCATTCCAACCATCCCAAGTGGAGTAGGAGCAGCTCATGCCGCTCCCCACCAACCATGAAAGCTCCATCCAGCTACTTTTCTTGAATCTGGCTTACATCTCACTCAAGACACACTGCATGAGTGTCTGCATTTTTTTTTTCTTTCTGGTCGAACAAAGGTTTGTTTGATCATGGCAGAGCTAGTCTATCGTTCTCCGAAGCAACAGGTGATGCGCCCCACTTGCTGACTTTGGGGCCCACCAGAGAGGAGAAAATGGGGCCATGGTAGGTACTCCTACCTCCGGGGGTTGGTGATATACAGATGACATATTGACATGTCCTCCATAGGTTCAGAGAGCAGTCGTGTGCGCTTGTGCTTGGAGAAAGAACCAGACGAGTTCAGTCCAAGATTCTTGACGCTGGTTACGAGAAGTGCAGTATCGTTTTGATCGTGAGCTTCGTCGGCAGCTAAACAGCACAAACTTTACGATGTTGCAATTTTTTTGCTATTTAATTGGTTGTCGAAGTCACGTTTAAA
The DNA here is from genome assembly GCA_033239725.1 of Echinochloa phyllopogon. NCBI lineage: Eukaryota > Viridiplantae > Streptophyta > Magnoliopsida > Poales > Poaceae > Echinochloa > Echinochloa phyllopogon. The sequence continues at coordinate 12,942,302 of BTCW01000009.1, forward strand.
AGACCATGCCATGATATGGTGTCAAAACACTCCATTTCTTTAATTGGTACAAGGAACCAGTACGTTCATCAGGTTTCAAAAGCTTGCTAGTGCTGGCAAATGAACCAGTCAGTACTTGCATGCGCGTACCAGCATGTTAAACCTTTACGAGACAAAAGTTGCATCACGACCCAGGCATGCCATGATTCTGAAAAAGAAAAACAAACTATGGATCTGGATGACGCGCAGCACCGTCAGCACAAGGCATCGGCAACAACCTACCAACGAGACGAAAGAAACATGCATTCGGCTTGGACGTCACTGTGCAGACATAATTCGTCGACTTCACAAGTCGCAGGAGCTGTCACGATCCAAGAATCATCTTTGTTTTTTCTCCCAATAAACCAACCACTCTTCCAAGACAAATCAATGGCCAAATGGGGTTTTGTGAGCTTGAAGTCCAGCAAGTCTCTTTCAAGGAAGAGAAAAATAGGGGTACAAAATTTTGGACTGTTGAAAGCAGTTCACCAGCATACAACTCATGCTGTACATAACATAGCTAACAAAGCTACACGTGAACTGACCATCAGACCGACTGACCAACCACCAGGAGCCAACAAAAAAAAGAAGATTAAGAGAGCTCAATGTCTGTGATTAGGTTAAACAAGAGGGGTTTCTAGGCATGCTAAGTGAGAAATTAAAGGAGAATTCTAGGCTCAGGGAGGTGACAGTTGGGACCTTAAATACAGGCTATAAACATGTATACAGCTATGCTCTAAGAGATTCCATTGGTGAAGAGGTTGTTAAAGATCAGCACCTCACAAGCCATTAGGGGAGGTTAGTGCAAGGAGAAGATCATTCATGTTCCGCATCATCGCCAGTCAGCCCCTCATCTTCCTCATCGGTGTCATCGTCATCATCATACTCATCATCATCACTGCCATCCGAGGAACCAAAGATTGCGTCCTTGGCGGCTGCGGAATCACCGAAGCTGCGTTGGCAAGGGGATGCATGTGCTGAGTTGGGTGTGTTCACCGGTGGTAGTGAGGAGAGAGGTTTTGGTGCTAGTGGTTTCAGGTAATTTGGGAGGTTTTCCCCAGGCCTGATGTGGATGGCGCCTTTGGACTGTGCTGCTTTTATGATTGAAGCTGCATCAGATGGAGACGCGATGTGCGCACCAGCTGCAATTGCTACAGCCCTTATAGAAGAACACTCAGGATTTGCACGAGAATCAATACTCTCCATTGTTTTTGGCTGTGAAGGTGTAGCTGGCTGTTGTGCGGATGACTGGGGTTGATGAAGACCAAGTGACAACTTGCCATTGGTACTGATATCTCCAGAATTTACAGAGTTCGCACCAGCTGCGTGAAAAGCAATTTCAAAATGTTTTTGTTAGTAAAATTGATCATGATATATGTGCAAACTTCCAAAAAAACAAACAAATATATGTATCACAGCTATTGCTTAAAAAACAGGTTCAGGCATAATCTGGCACATATTATGACATATACAAACATAACTAGGATTGGATGTTTGGAATAGCTTGTAGATTTGAGTAGCAAAGTAAAATCATGGTTTATGGCAAATCATACCTGCAGATATCTTGGAGCCATCCATGGATGGAAGGCACAATCCGATAGGAACAGTCACAAGCTGTGGCGCAGCACTGGAGTTTAATGTATTTACACTGCATCCCCTGTTACCATTAGCTTGGGATAAGTCCTGGTTCTGCAGATTCCATAAAGACTTACTGTTAGAAGCCTGAAGCTAGTGAAGCATATTACTGAGTATGATTGACACTGCAATCAAGTGGAAAAGAAGCTATGGCAGCAAAAATTAACCTGTACATTGAGGCTTACAATAAGAGGGACTTTGGTATAGTCTCTACTAGTAATGAATGAGGATGGAACTGCTCTGCTAAGTTCTTAAACAAAGGTAAAACACTTTCTCAGAGGACTAAAGATAAGATGTTTGTTTGAATGATACAACTGATATAGACCCATACAATACCAAATTAGATGTCAAGAAATCAGGTTGCATCTAATAACGGTTTGGCTCACTTGAAGACATCAAAGGATCTTTTTTTCATTGAAAGATTGGGAGTCACATAAGCTAATAATATTTACCCTAAAGAAAACAAGAGAGAAATGCTACAGCTGCAATATATGCGATGCAACATTTCTGACATGCCAGCCCTGGTTCTAAAATTGCTAAGAAATACCATAATTCTCATATACTGCACTAACGACACTAACCAGGTAAACTTGCCATATCCAAGACATAACTATATACATAAATGTTCTGATACAGTCATACGGATTAACAAACCCATTCCAGTTCCCACCTAATCTGGATTTGCCACGACAATCCTGTGTCCATAGATGTTTTACGATTTACTAATTGCTATTTTCATAGCAAGAAAAAGTTCAAGCATAAGTGTTTATCAGCACCCCATTAATGAATCATTCAAAGTAACTTTGAGAAAGTGGTGGTATTGTAAATCAAAATGAAATTACTTCATGTTCTAACATTTCATTTGCTAATGCATAACTGATTTGATTCTCTCCCACCTGACTATTCACAGAATGATAAACTACTTATATGGTTCTCACTTGGAAGTGAAAGGAAGAAATTGAGAGAGGTGAAGCAACACCAAATCAAGCATCACGCCCAATGAACAAAAAAAAAATGTATACATTTTCCATTCTGGATTAGAAAGAAAAGGGAACAGATACAGGAAAGTGTCGTTTATTGTCAATTTGTCACTGATGATAAAACTGAATGTGTTGTGTTTCACATGTGTCATAAAAATCAAAACTTACAGCCGAATGAATTTAAACAAGAACCTTATTCTGCTCTTGCTGCTCTTTCATAAAAAAACGCTGATTGTACCAATCGAAACCTAACTACATATCTGTATGCAGAGCCGTGTCCTTTTTGTTCAGGCAGTCCGGTCACAGGCTCACAGGTCCTCACCTGGGAGCAGTTTGGCTACCTTTTTTTTTGAGGGGGGGGGGGGGGGGGGGGGGAGGGGGGTAAAACACGGAGCTTCATATATTAGGAACAACATGATTACACAATCCTCAGCCAGAAGATCACACAGGCAGTTCGGAGGCTCATGCCACTCCTCCATCACGCACTCATGTGAGACCTGTCTAGCACTAATATGAGCTACCTTATTACAAGATCGGCTAGCAAAAACAAAGGTGAACCCATCGAAGCTCAAGCTCTGACTCAATTTTTGTAACATGGGAGTCGGCAGCAAAATTGGTCCAGAAAGATAAAAGGAGATGGTTCAACGGAATTGCGATCTATATCATGCGAAATGTGTGGAAGGAATGCAACCACTGTATTTTCAATAACGAGCATCGTACAGCAACACAAGTGGCACAACAGGTGAAGGAGGGATTGTAGCAGTGACACTGGGCGTTCCGTGTACCCTAGGGTGTATCCTTTTTTGTGACCTATGAGAGTAGTCCAGTGTGTACCCTCACTATGGCGCTTGTGCCCCTTCTCAGCCTGAAGGCAGGCTATACTCTCTAAACACTCTCTCCATTCCTTCTCTTCTACTTAATTGAACAGCAGAGATCCTGCCATTTTCGTTTAAAAAAATAAACAAGGAACAGCAATTCAGGACTCAGGAGACAGTTAGATTTCCTATTGATGATGTAGACCATCGGCTTCATTGCTTATAAATGAACGAGAATCACCCTATAAAGCACTCGGAAAAGAAATGTATACTTTAACTATAATTTTCCCCATTTGCCAGGCATGCTGTCTATTTTCCAGGTCCATCAATTCTATAAGAACTGGCTAGAATAGAACAATTGAAAAAATATGCAGCATATGAACTTTGGTAAGCAGCACAGTACACTATACCTCTTTTATTTGTGAAACAGCCCCTGTAGATTTTGTTCCTCCTTGCAGATTTCCTGACGAAGGCGCTGATGCTGATGCATTTTGGTCAGGAAACCCAGAAAACTTATCAACAGCTACAGAAGCAGGAGGTATATTGTCATCAACTGAATTATTTGCGCCTGATGTTTGTCCATATTGGGTACTCAAAGAAACAGGAGCAGCAGCAACTAGCTGACTAGGCCCTTGTAAAGCAGTTGATGAACCAGGAGCAACAAAAAGAAAATTAACAGGTTGTTGCACATACATAAATTGGTTTGATGTGGCATTCTCCCTTGAGCTGTTTGAATTCCTTTTTCGCTTCCTTTGCTTATTAGAAGTAAGCTCCTGAAATTTTCCGAAACTCTCTGGTGGTTGGGCTGCAATTGGCATCACCGCTAATGGTGCTACCTGTCCAATACCTCTCTTGGCCATATTAACCCTGTTAGCAGCCTCTTGAAGAGCCTGCATAGCCACAATATAAACCTCTAACGATGATGCTCCCTCTTCAGCAAACCTTAGTGCTTCACGACACAAACTGTTGTAACGCCATGTTGGGGACTGCTCATCATCTTCAGCGCTACCTCTTTGCTCCTCCTTGGGCACCTCAACTCTGCTGATTTCATCAACTTTCTTGCTTGAGTTTCTATCCATGGCATTCTTCGTCCATCTTCTGACAAAATACTGAGAAGGGAGTGCAGATACACCTCTTACACCAAACACAGTAAGCATGTGCCTACAGACAATACCGAAATATTCAAACATCCGGCAGCTACATGTTGCAGAACTCCCAGAAGAAGTGAACTGAACTGTTACAGGCTTCTCACTTCCTTCAGATTTGGTCACTATATAAATGGAAAGACCGCCTTCCTCTTTTACCATTTCAGCAGTGTAAAGAGAGGCACTGATCAATTCCTGTTGGAATTTCAAAAACATTGACCTTGTATAGGACTCTGCTCCTTGCTTCTCTATAGGAGAAGATGTCTTGATATCTGGGATTGAATATTTTGTTTCAAATTCTTCCTTCACCTCCTTCTCATAACAACAGTCTAGAGCTTTTTCATACTGCTGAATGAATGACTGTGAATCAGTACTGCAACTGATATAACCTTCAAATAACAAACTCCTGCTTGCACACTGCTGCTTTAATGACACATCCCCAAAGAATGTATCTCTCAAGTATACTGGGACCCATTGATGACGGCAATTGTACATTGAGTTAAGCCATTCGATATTTTGAGAGCTGACCTTAGAAATCAATGCCTTCCAATTTGATTCGAACTCATCAACTGTCTCGGGCATGTTGATACAATTGCTAAAGTCCTCATGGAAGGATGGGAATGCATCTAGGAGATGTGATAGCTTATCCTGTGCTTCGTTCATGATGTGCCACTTACAAAACTGGAGTCTAGTTAGAGGAAAAGCTTTTGCAGCAGCTGATTGTAAAGCACTATCATGCTCCATGGTAAGCGAGGCAGGGTGTTGACCAGACATTGCTAAGATAAATGTCTCAAACAACCACACAAACGATGCCTCATTGTTATCTGCAATGATAGCACAACCAAACAGGACTGGCTGGCAATGGTGGTTGACTCCCGTAAAAGCGACAAGTGGAAGTTTATGCTTGCTCCTTTTGAAGTAGTCGTCCAAGACAATGGCATCTCCAAAGTCTTTGTATGACGTCCTAGCTCTCGCATCGGCCCAAAACACATTCCCTACTGGGCGCCCCTCAACAAACTGCATGGCATAAAAGAATGCTGGGTCTTCAGCTTGCATGCGCTTGACATAATCCAAAATTACCCGAGTGCCACTCCCAATACCATCCGAAACATACTGAGGAACCACTTGAGCGATGCTTGTTTGAGGTACAGACGGCGTAAGAGGTGTTGGCGGCGGCTCAATTGCCAGAAGCATACCACCATTTCGATGCCCCCCAAAAGGCCGTTGCTTCCCACACTCCGACAGTGGCTTGTGTGGACGCAGACAATGTGCCTGGTTCGCAGGGACCAGGGGATGGTTGTGAGCAGTCTCCAGCTTGGTCACAGTCCACCGGCCGTTGTCCTGCTTCTTCACCCGGATCATGGCCTTGCAGCCAACCCTGGTGACAGCCCTTGTCCGCCGGCCCCTCGCACTATCATCATCACCGGCATCGGCCACATCGGCCCGGGCGACCTCATTCTTCCCACGGTAGGTGCGGAACCCCTCCTTGGCGCAGACGAACTGGCGCGACATGACGGAGCCGTCGCGGCGCGACCGGTGCATGACGCTAATCCGGGTGCTGAAGCCCACACGGTGGGCGTAGACGTTGTAGAACGTCCAGGCGTCCTCCTCGTCGTCGAACTCCATGCCCTCGAAGGGGTCGACCCCGTCGTAGACGCCGGCGCGCGCGGCGTAGGCCGACGCGGAGGCGGAGGCGGCGGATGCGGACGCCGAGCTCGCCGGCGCCGAGCCGCTCCCGGCGTCCACCTCCATCTCCGCGCCGTAGCCGACGCTGTCGTTGTCGCCGTCGCCCATTTCGCTCTCCGGCGACCCCTGCTCGCTCCCCGCCCCTCTCTCCATGGCCGCCGCCGCCGCCGCGGCGAACGCCCACCCAAAAGGCGGCGCCCTGAGAAATCAATCCGTCAGGCCAGCGGGCTCCCCATCTCCGCCCAGAACTCGAGCATCCTCCCGCCGGCTATCCCCCAGGAACCGGCTCCTGACCACTCCAACGTGGAGGGGAAAAAAGGGGGCCGAGGCGATCCACGCGGCGAGCTCGCTCGAGCAGAAACAAGGGAAACACCGAGAGCCGGAGGCGGCGGTGAGGAGGGGCCTTGGAAATGGAGGCGGGGGTGCGCGAGCGACGGCGAGGGCGGCGGTGCTCCGGCGAGGCGGAAGGGGGGAGGAGGCGAGGGAGGGAGGTGGGGGGTGGGGAAGAGAGAGGGAGGGGGGTTGGGGGAGCGGAGCGGAGCGTGACCGGCTGAAGGGGGGTTTGACCGGGCGCACCGGATCAGAAGGGGAGGGTCCGGGTCCGGCTCGCTAGGGTTTGTTTGCTTTGCTGCGCCGGGACCGGGTGGGGTGGGGCTGCCCGGCGCCTGGGTTTGTTCCGTGGCCCACCGCGATTGCCTGTACTTTGACGTGCAACTGGGGTGGAATGGATCATCGGATGGTGGTAAAAAAGGCCCAAAAATAGGGCTTGGGCATTTCCATTTTCTTTGCAAAATAAAGGTTCGGCTGGCAGTGGATTTGAGGGCACGTTTTTTTCTTATTATAAATAAATATAGGATTCTATAGTCTGTGTACCGAAAAGAGCTGCAAAGAAGTGGATTGTAGGGCCATATGTTTTCTTATATTACTCACATGGTCCCCCGTTCAGAAATAATTTGGGATACTTGGAGCTTTGAGTGGTCAAAGCATCTCAACTTTGGCTGATGTGTACAACATAATATATTTTCAGCTTGTCCCCACGAAAGGAATGCCATTATAACTTTGAATAGAAACATTACTAGAACACTCTGTAGTAATAAAATGTTACTACTTCATACGCTCATATTTGGGTGGCTAACTGCCTAACTCAGGTAGCCAAACTGTTATTTCTAAGTCTAATAGACAGGTTAATCATCAACAGCAAAAATGTTAATTAAGCTAACCCAGTTCTGCTATTAAGTGTCTGTAAACGGTTTCAGCATGGTGTGAGAACAGACCTCTACAATATTTCGCTTTCAATATTCCGTGGTACTAAAATCACTAATGTTGTTTAAGTGTTTAAGGGCTCTCATAACAATTTGCCAAATCATAATGCTCATTCCAAATTAGCCCTCACTTTAGCTGAAGTTTGTATAGATATTGCTGTGCATATCCAAATTTTTTTCATCAAATCAAATGAGGGCCAAATTTTGTCATGAAATCTGATAGCCAAATTTCGGGGTGCAAGATTGAACTTCGGCTTGAGGGGCCACCAAATCAAACAACATTGCCTCCACCGCTCCCCCTCCACTGGACCAGCTATCCCCCTGAACCCGCCCGCACAGCCGCCGGCCCGGCCGCCACGCCGCCGCCTCTGCCAGTACGCTGTCGCCGCGCTCACCGGCTCCGGTGCGCATCCTCCGCTCCAGGGTATTCGAAGGAGGTGGCCGCGGCGGGCACCTTCCAGTTGTGGCGGAGAGCAGCTTGACGGCAGAGGAGAGGCAGACGTGGTCGGCGGCGCGCCTAGGCGGGGAGGAGTGGTCGACGGTCTACTCCTAAATGTAGCCGTCTTGCTCAATGCTGTGCCCGAGGCGAGGAATTCACGCTTCCGCCGCCACTGCCCTCCTCCCCGGTCGCCGTCTCGTTGCTGCATCATCAGGGCCAACACCCTGCCGCCACGGTGTCCGCCTTGCGCTCGCTCCATGCGCCCGCCGCGAGTTCACCTCCGTCTCTTCGCCACCGTCGCCGTCCGCCTCCACCCACCTCCGTCCGGCGCCATCTCCCACGTGGTCAAGGACAAGAAAGAATGGCAGCTGGAGCTGGAGCAGCACATCGCCCGCGGGCAGCTCGCCGTTGCCCGCCAGGTGCTCGACAGAATCCCCGCGCCGGACGCGCGCGCCTACAACGCGCTCATCCGCGCCTACTCCTGGCGCGGCCCCTTCCACGCCGCCATCGACCTCTACCGCTCTATGTTCCATCGCCGCGTGGCCGCCAACAAGTACACCTTCCCCTTCGTCCTCAAGGCCTGCTCCACGCTCGCCGACCTCCACGCTGGCCGCGCCGTCCACGCCCACGCTGCCGCTGCGGGCCTCCACACCGACCTGTTTGTGTCCACTGCCCTGATCGACCTGTACATCAGGTGCGCCCGTTTTGGTCCCGCAGCCAACGTCTTCGCCAAAATGCCCACGAGGGACGTCGTGGCGTGGAACGCCATGCTTGCCGGCTATGCTCAACATGGAATGTACCAACACGCCATTGCCCACCTTCTCAACATGCAGGCCCATGACCGCCTCAGGCCCAACGCCTCCACACTCGTATCACTCCTGCCGCTTCTTGCCCAGCACGAGGCACTGTCCCAAGGAACAAGCGTCCATGCCTACTGCCTTCGTGCTTGTCTTGATCAAAAGGAGGAACAAGTGCTTGTCGGCACAGCGCTGTTGGATATGTATGCAAAATGCAAACACTTGGTTTATGCTTGCAGGGTGTTTGATAGCATGCCTGTCAGGAATGAGGTCACTTGGAGCGCGCTTATTGGAGGCTTTGTGTTGTGCGACAGAATGGTGCAAGCTTTCAGTCTGTTCAAGGACATGCTGGCTCAAGGAGGACTTTGCTTTCTCTCTCCAACCTCTGTTGCAAGCGCCCTTAGGGTCTGCGCCAGCCTCGCCAATGTTCGTATGGGTACACAGCTGCATGCTTTGCTTGCTAAATCTGGTATCCATGCTGATCTTACTGCAGGGAACTCTCTTCTCTCAATGTATGCTAAGGCTGGCTTGATCGACGAAACAATGGTACTCTTTGATGAAATGGATGTCAAGGACACGGTCTCTTACGGTGCACTTTTATCAGGGTATGTGCAGAATGGCAAGGCCGAGGAAGCATTTCTTGTCTTCAAGAAGATGCAAGCCTGCAATGTGGAACCAGATGTCGCGACAATGGTATCGCTAATCCCAGCTTGTTCGCACCTGGCCGCTTTGCAGCATGGGAGGTGCAGTCATGGCTCTGTCATAATACGTGGGCTTGCATCAGAAACCTCTATATGTAATGCTTTGATAGACATGTATGCAAAATGTGGAAGGATTGATCTCTCCAGGCAGGTTTTTGATAAGATGGCAGCTCGGGATATTGTATCGTGGAATACAATGATTGCAGGGTATGGAATTCATGGACTCGGAAAGGAAGCCACTACATTGTTCTTAGGCATGAAGAATCAAGGTTTTGCACCAGATGATGTCACATTCATCTGTCTAATATCTGCATGCAGTCATTGTGGACTTGTGACTGAAGGGAAGCACTGGTTTGATATGATGACACGCAAGTATGGTATACTTCCAAGGATGGAACACTATATCTGTATGGTTGATCTTTTGGCAAGAGGTGGTTTCCTTGATGAAGCCTATCGGTTTATCCAGAGTATGCCATTGAAAGCCGATGTTCGTGTATGGGGAGCCTTGCTTGGAGCTTGCCGGATTCACAAGAACATTGACTTAGGAAAGCAAGTGTCAAGGATGATCCAGAAATTAGGACCTGAGGGGACCGGCAACTTTGTTCTGCTGTCCAACATATTCAGTGCTGCTGGGAGATTCGATGAGGCAGCTGAAGTTAGAATAATACAGAAGGTCAAGGGATTTAAGAAGAGTCCTGGCTGCAGTTGGATTGAGATAAACGGCTCCTTACATGCATTTGTTGGTGGAGACCAATCTCATCCACGTTCACCTGACATATATCAAGAACTTGAAAATATCCTGATAGACATTAAAAAACTGGGTTATCAGGCTGACACCACTTTTGTTTTGCAAGATTTGGAGGAAGAGGAAAAGGAAAAGGCACTCCTTTATCATAGCGAAAAGCTAGCTATAGCTTTTGGTATCCTCAGTCTTGGTGAGGATAAGACCATTTTTGTTACAAAGAATCTCCGTGTATGTGGAGACTGCCATACTGCCATAAAATACATGACCTTAGTTAGGAACAGGGCTATCATTGTCAGAGATGCTAACAGATTTCATCATTTCAAGAATGGGCAATGCAGCTGCGGAGATTTCTGGTGATAGCGCCACCACAAAAATAGAAGAGCATTTCAAAAGCTATCGAGGTATCTGAGGACATTATGTGACAGAACTCATGTCCTAACCTGGCATATTAGCTCAGCTGTTTCTCATGAAAAGCCATGTCTTGCTCACAATGTGAAGCTGAAAAATGAGACAAGATCCAATGCAAGAAATTTGAAAGGAGGTCAAAGCAAAGCAAAACAAATGCCAAAGTAAGCTAGAGTTTAAGGAAAACGTTTTGGCACATGGTGAACAGGACATGAACACAGCCCATGGTTTGTAGATTATAACACAATGTATATAAATCAAGTAACGGAAATCAGATTTGTGAGGGCATTCTTTATTCTTGTTCATGCATCAAGTTGATACGAACCTTTAGTATGCATTTCACTGCTATTTGTGTAGTTTGCGGGATTAAATTTTGTGGGTTATATATGAAAAGCAGAGATGAAGTGATGTTGTTGCTTTCTATTTCCTTCAGAAAATAAATATGGGAGGCTTGTTAAGGGCCATTGACCTAAATGTAATGGTGTAAGGGAAAACAAACCTAACAGATATTTGCAAATGAGACTTAAGCATTATTTCAATGACAGAAAGGCGGGTCTCTATCTAGTGGTATAAAGGATTTTTTCTCCCTAATATCTTCTGGACCCTCTAAACTTCTATCCTTGCTTTTGGTAGAATTTATCCTTCACAATTTGAAACAGAAATGTTCCACGATTTTCCTCTAAATCCACTTACCTTTTTTAGATCATTCGACAGCACATTTATGCAAAAGTATTCTTTTTGTGAAACTATGTTATACTGTGCAGGCATCCAATTTAGTTAGCTAATGAAGTTAATTCTATAAGACCGATTGATGCAGGATTCGTGATTCCTCTTTAACTTAGTTTTGATTGAAATATTTGTGCTCATCAATTATCTTTATCCCAAAAGATGATGAAAAAAAAAACTGTTATGGTGGCTTCTCTGGAGGTGCTCAATGATGACTTTCCACCTTTGTAATTAAATGGAAAGTGCAGCACCTGTAGCTCAAAAATTGATTTATTGTTCTCCTTATTTCAAGATAAATGATTCTTTGAGCATTGCTCCTTGCTTCCGTCATCAAATATACTAGAGATATGTTGGTAACAGGATTACAAGACATCACGTTAAGACCAATTTGAATTACTTTCTCTTGTACATCATTAAGACAGAGAAAGCATCCCTGAGGAGCTAGGAAATTTACTGTTTATCTGCATGAAACATTGGCCTGAATTGCATATATGAAATTTCAGTTCTTGGTGTCTCATATCAAAACACACAAGGATGGAAGTTCTTTCTGATGAGATCATGGCCCCTTCAATTCCAGCAACGCTGGCCGGCAGTTCATCGTCCCAACAACACTGGGCAATTTGTTATAAACTAAGGCCTTGTTTCGATCCCAAATTCCATCCCCAAAGTTCAATATGCAAAAAAGAAGATTCTCGTCATATCAAAATGTCGGCACATGCATGGAGTACTAAATGTAGATGAAATAAAAACTAATTGCACAGTTTTATTGTACTCTGCGAGACAAACATTTTGAGCCTATTTTTTTGGATAATTTTTCACAAATACAAACGAAATACTACAGTGGCGCACGCACTACGTGGGACCAAATTTGGGGTGCAAAATTTGCATCTAAACAAGGGGTAAGCCCTATCTGAGCCTAACTACTCGTAGACGGCATCAGCTTCGCCTCCTCTCCATCAGAACAACCATGGTCGAAGCGTCACCCTCACTTTGCTTTAGCTCTTGTACCAGGCCTACCAGCAGCGCCGTTCATCTAATTTGATTATGATATAGGTGATCCCAAGCTCCATGGCTAGGGTAATCTCCTCCAAGACTGCCAATAGTCCTATGTTGCCGCGTCTTCTACATAATAATCAAGTATGCCAGCCTTAGCTGCCACGTGGTTTATCACTGACGGTTATTCCCTGTCGGTTAACCGACAGGAAATTATTTTTCAATTTCCATGTTGGTAATTTATACTTCCCCGTCGGTTTTGCCACACAGAGGGAAATTTGAATTTCCAGTAGTGCACAAGCTGGCAATTCCAGTCTCTGTTGATCACTCCCCAGCGGCCCAATCTAAAAGGCTCCGTCGACATTTGCCTTCAGGCTGGTAATCACCCTGAACACGTTCCTAGCTACATGCACATGTCAAAGTGTCAAACTAACTATCAAAGAGATCATCGATAGTTAAAGATTGGCCAACCGAAAAAAGAGGATAGTTAAAGATTGACAATCCTCAGGACAAGAACATCAAACAGAAAATAACACATCAACAAATTTGAAAAATATGAATCACAAGGGCATAATGTTTATCTATACAAAGTAGAAAATTTCGAATTTAAACATGAATAAATGTCCTAATACTACAAATATGCGTTTAGTCCTTGCCATAGTTTGCCACACTTAAGGTAGGCAGTTTGGCTCATTATATTGCCTCAATTGCAATGTACTACGTACATACTTCTTTAGCTAATTACTGGCCAGATTTGAGATAAACTCATTTCCTAATAGCTAAAATTTATCAGAAGTGGCATGGACAATTTTTTATCAGCAGAATCTAAGGCTTGCCGAACTTATGGCATACAAGTGTGGCAATGTGAGGCTGGCAGCCGAAGATCAACTTTGGCATTGTTTAGTTCCAAAATTCCACCCCCAAATTTACTATGCAAAAAGAAGATTCCCTGTCACATCAAAATGTCATAACATGCATGGAGTACTAAATATAGATAAAATCAAAAACTAATTGCACAGTTTTGTTGTACTCTGCGATACAACATTTTGAGCCTAATTAATCATTTTTTGGACAATTTTTCACACATACAAACGAAATGCTACAATGACACAATGATTACGAAGAGATATCATACTCCTAAATTTGGCCTACCAAATTTGGGATAGAACTCTCACATCCAGCAAGGCGTGTACGGAAAAGAATCGTCTACGCCTGCCCACATCGTTTCAGTAAAATACTCATACTCAGTTGGATATAAATTTCCCAAGTCTTGAACCTTTGAGCTATCTAGATGATAGGCCAGTCCTCTATCATCCATTGATTGCATAAGAAAGACAACTTCTTTAAACGGATGAAATCCAATGACCGAAAAATGGCAGCAATCGTGCTTGTCACCTCTATCTCCATAGTTAATAATGCTGTCGTTATCTGAGTCCCAGTCATATTTCTCTTCCATGGGTGCTTCCTTTTTGTTATTTGGAAAATGGTCACGGTAGAAATTAAAGTTGATGTCCAGTAGCAGATGTGCGCCTGCGACGCCGCCGCGTCCGAAGGCGGCGGCGCCCACCGCCGCGTGGCGGGGTTGACGACGTGCTCCTCGCCGCCGATTTCGACCAGGAGGAGGCCGTTGCAGTGGCCCAGGATGTAGGTCCGGTACTCGGAGGCGGACGGCAGGTAGTCCATCAGGCCGGAGACCGTGGGGCGCCCGGCGGCGGAGGGGCGGGAGAGGTACTCCGGGAACCGGTGCTCGTTGAAGGAGACGAAGATGCCGCCGACCGAGAGCGGGAGGAGGTCCGCGCGCAGGAGGCGGCGGCCGTCGACGGCGGCGCGCCACTCCGTGCAGACGGCCCGCGCCGCGGCGAGGCCGCGCGGCGGGAGGCGGGCGAGGATGTCCGCCAGCACGTCCTCCGGCAGCAGCGCCGCCCGCGCTAGGCCCGTCATCTCGGCGCTCCGTTCGCCGCTCTCGCTCTCGCGCGCGAGGCTCCGCTCCGCCGCTAAGAAAATCGAAAGCTGACGCGGTTTGGAGTTCGCGCCGGTTTACAATATCGGAAGTCGGATGGAGGGCGGATTTGAGCCCAGTTTTTCTTGGCCCAGTTTTCCTTGGCCCAGTCAGATTCTCAATGGACTGGCCCTAGACATGACCCAGCACATCAGGGAAGGCCCAATCGATAATCTTCTCGCCTAGGCATATAAAATGGACCGCTCGAGGTTCTCCGCCACGCAGAAACCCTAATACCGCTCGAGCCCTCCGCCGCCGCTCCGCTCCTCTCCTCTCCTCTTCGGGCTCTCTTTCTCCCGGTCCGGATCCTCGTAAATAGATCGTGAGCCATTCCTTTCTTGCTGGATCTCTTCGTGCCTGCTACTGTCATCTCGTGTGGTAGTGATGAGAGTGTGCGATGTTTATGTTTCAAATATGCATAGTCATGGTTGATTTGGCTATGTTATGATTGCTTAGCAATTCTGTTTTTTTTATACATTGAGGTCTGATCTTTCGTTGTCTGGGAATTGTCGTTATGCATTTGAGCTCGGTGACGAGCTATTGCAGTTGCTGGTGCTATCCTGGGCTACTGCTAGACTGAAATGTAGTGGTCTTAATGTTGTTTTCATGTAATTGCCTTATAGGACAACATTCTCCTATGGTTTCTCTCTGTTCTTTTGCAGCTGCACCCACCTGACATAATGATCTTTCTTTCTGTGCAGTCCCGGAGGGAGTTCTGAGAAGCACAAATGGCTCCTAAAGGTACACTACTAATATGCATGATGTTTCTATTTCCCTCATTTTGTTCAATGAAAGCCATCAGCTAACGTTTACATTGCTATAAATTGGGTGTTCTTCTGTTCCTGTTCCCTTTGCATGCATGTCTCTACTGTTGAATTGCATAAGGTATTGGTTGGTATTTGTAGATTGAACGCTCTGATCTAACAACTACCTCCTTGTTTCATTATCATGCCTTGGCCAGAGCATGCAAAGTAACACAAAAGGGGCAGTATAAAATTAGCGGGCTGTAATTATTGTATTGTCCTTTGCATACAGAAGCGATCTCTAATGTTATGATATCCATATATTGGTAGTATGTTGCTGTTTCCTATGTGACAACACCATGCTTACTGTTGTGCATAATCAGCTTATATCCACGAACTATTTCTATTTGTTGGGTTCATTTTACATTATGAATGAGCTAACTTGTTTATGTGATGGTGTGGCTTGATTAGCTGCTCTTGCCAAGAAAGGTGATGCCAAGACCCAGGCCTTGAAGGTCGCCAAGGCTGTTAAGTCTGGGGCTGTCAAGAAGAAGACCAAGAAGATCCGCACGTCTGTGACATTTCACCGCCCCAAGACCCTGAAGAAACCTAGGGACCCGAAGTACCCAAGAGTCAGCGCTCCTGGGAGGAACAAGCTGGATCAGTACCAAATCCTCAAGTACCCCCTCACAACTGAATCAGCAATGAAGAAGATTGAAGATAACAACACTCTGGTCTTCATTGTCGATCTCAAGGCGGACAAGAAGAAGATCAAGGCTGCTGTCAAGAAGATGTATGACATTCAGGCAAAGAAGGTCAACACCCTGATCAGGTTAGCACCTTGCTCCAGTGTTAGTTTCCCAGTTGTCGTGCATTACTGTCTATGTTGTGTTACTAAGTGATCAAACCTGTGTCTGTGTAGGCCTGATGGAAAGAAGAAAGCTTATGTGAAGCTTACCCCGGACTACGATGCTCTTGATGTGGCCAACAAAATTGGCATCATCTAAGTTACAGGCAGTTTTAGGCATCTCTGTCCTAGGATGTGAAACAAGAGTTTTGTTGCTGTTCCTTATCTAGGGCCACATCGGCTCTGTTACCATGATGCGAACTTATGAATTTGGTATCATCAAAGTGACCTGTTGAGCTAATTTGAGCTTTATACTTTCAGTTCTGATTGAAATGTGTGGTTCTGGTTCAGATTTCCATTTCCTTCATTCTTTAATGTGGTTCACCAGTTGTTCCTCACTTATTTTTAATAATTCGTTTTAGTTTTTTGGCCCTTTACTAACAGCATCCGAAGAGATAGCTCTGGTTTGAATATAGATGGGGGTAAACAGATTTTGATCAGGCAGCTGGGTGCGTATGCAACAATGTTCTGATTTCAGAACTACTATTAGCTCAAGCTAGCACAGCAGACCAGATTATGTCTCGTTCGGACATGCGGAAACCCTCACTTGTAGTTCCATGCCTCCCTGAAATTGTCATGACGGTTTTCACTTGTAGCTCGTCCTCTTCTTAGCAGATGTTTGATGACCAACGAACCAGATGTCCGTATCATGCAGTAGATGTGTTCTTCATCTATTGTGGCAAGGTACTTCAGAATATCTTTAAACATCTGCTAGAACAGAAGAAAAGAAAAATGTTTTCTGATCGCTTATACATACTAGAGCCAAAAAGCTGTAGTGCTGAAAGATCATGCAATCAAGCCTTTTGTTGCGCCGCACCAAGCTTGGTTATTTGCATTTTTATTTCTGAAATCTGGGTCAATGTCAAGCAAGGACATGGTTCCACCGAGCACCCGCAAAGCATGGAGGGGCCATGCTGGTGCTAGTGTTTATCATCCATGGTTGCTCCAGTGCTAGTATTTGCATTTGTATTTCTGATGTACAGCACAACAACAGCAACAAAAACTGTCGACGATCCCTGCTGTTGTGCTCAGGATCTGCGGTGTTGACAAAGGAAGCTATATCCTATGTTTATAGGGAACCATTTATAGACAAATAACCTTCCTAAGTATACCCATTTTATTTCATATTATGAAATTACAAATGTAAGGTACCTATTATCCAATCAACATTTCATAACATCAGGTGTACTAATGCATTCCATAGCAGTAAATGGTAATAGAAATATTGAAGAACAAAAGCTACCATAGCACTCTAATCATTTGCAGGCTTGCAGCATAGCCATCTGCAGATCACCGCAATACCACATGATCTGACAAATACTTGCACTACTTATTGTTGTTCCTACACACAAGTACATTCAGCTAGCTAAACAATCTGAAGAGACAACCAGCAAAGCTAAACTCCATTCCTAGTTCGTCGAGAACCATCAGAATAGTAAGCTAGCAATCCTCCTCTCTTAATGCTAGGATAATAATTAGTCTCTTAGCAGGCAAAGCAGAAGAAAACCAACATATTTCTTGTACCACCCATCTTAAATCCTGAAAGCAACAGAATAGCACAAAACAGTAAGGAGACAGAGGCAAGGTAGAAATACCCTAATAAGTATATTTTCAGCAACACTTATAATATGTCGTTATACTTCAAATGGTTCCATTAAGCGTGTCTGACAAGGAACTAAAACTTAGAGGGAGGTTGAACCTACCTATGCAACAACTTAAATCCCCCCGAGCAGCAGCCAATACATTCCTATGAAGTAGTGGGACATCAAGCTTGGAGCTGTAGATAGCAACAACGCATCATCATTTTCACTGTTCTCCACCAACGACCTAAGCAAAAAGAATTGTCGACAGTTAACAAACTAAACTCCGTAGCTGTAAAACATATCCACAACCTATAGCCTAAATGCTAAGATCCTAAGACCATAATTGATGATCCTTGTCTATGAACCCACACCGTCGTAATATTATTTTATCACAGAATATGAGAATAAGTGACTTAGCTTAGAGTAGAATATGACAGGTGTAGGCTGTTCAGAATCCCTTTTTAAGCAAAAGATGCACATGGAATGCAATCATGGATGAAGCGTCATACCTTTGAGTTTTTCTCAATTCTTTGTCAACAAAGCTAAAAACAGTAGTTTCTCCAATTTGTTATTCAATTACTACTCTCTTAGATAGAATCTCAATAGAGTGTTAACTTATGTCATGGAAGTACATCACTTTATATTTTCAAATTCTTGTCGTCAAATCAAATGTGCTGGTGGTGTTTTCTTTCATTTCCAAGACAGACCGGTCACATGTATGCATTGTAGGCAGAGCTTTGCAGAGGGTACATAGAATACTTTAAACTGAAGAACCAGTTTCAGATAGATCCTAGATTACATTGCATTGTAATTGCCAAAGAGACCAAATTGCAAACTCTCCATTTACATTCAAAGCCAACAACATCACCCAAAGCAGTCCAATTATTATATTTAATTTTTCCATTAGGTCAAACAGATTATTAACATTTGTTCAACAACCTTAAAACATCAAAAGATGGAGCATTTGCAGTAGCAGACATCGTCGGTTTACAGTGCAAATTTAATCCAGTCAACGGATCCCTACTTTCTTTGTTAAACAAACATCTATAATACATTCTATTAACTATCAACCATGAGCAGTTCAATTATCTCTTTTCAAGACCATACAAAATTACAGAGGCAGATGGTGGGGAGATGGTGTACCTGAAAGAGAAGCAATTGGGCACAAATGATTTCCTCACTGTTTCGAGCTCTCTGATTTAGCCACCTCACATGGCTTCTTGATGAAATCACGGCGTGCTGGTGGCCCCTGTCGCCGCAGGCAGCCTAATCAATCTCCGCGAGTGGACACTGCAGCACGGCTGCCACGCCGCCGTCGCTGCACCTCCAAGGTCCACCGGGATCCAATCCTCTTGTATCCCCGGTCTCTGTAAAGAATTTCGTGAAAGAACCAATAAAGAAGAATCAAAGATGCAAAAAATTAACAACAGGTTCTATCAATTTGCTCAATATGTTCCATATGGGAAACAGAATGCCATGTGTAACCAACCAAGACAAAAACTAAGAACAACAGGAATTTCATAGCAGGAAATACAGCATCAGTAGTAAAATTGAGTTCGATATTTGTACAAGCCTGTGCAGCTTTACCTGAGAATCATCAAGTGCACTGGAGAGTAAGGACTGTTGTGACATCCCATCCGGCTTATAATCTTCAAGGGCTTGAGCGATTTATGAAGAAAACTCCTCAAGTGGCCTCAAACAAGATGTCACTATTCTTTTATAACTTTCACCAGATTCCTCAAAGAAGGCACTTTGGCGCCAAGGTTCCAAATTACACTCAGATACCACACACAAATCTTGGTAGGCAAGACATTGTATTAATGATCGTGGATCACTTTGTTCCAATGTTTCCAGGATAAATTCAGTGGGATTAGTCTCTGCAGCGGCAGTGCTCTGAGGTGGAGCAAAACTGCACCTCCTTGTATGCACAACCTAAAAATTTTGGGAAGGGGTAATTGAATTACAGATGAAAAAAATTCCAAGTTAGTCAAGCTCCAAACACTGAAGACTCAGACAAACCTGGACACAATGGTGGCTTATTTCCAAACAGAAGGAAACACCAGCAGTCACTATAAAAATGCTGATATGAGTGAGTATTTGGCTTCCAATAGAGCCTCCAATTCTGAATTGATGAGGAAGGAATAAAATCAGGACAAAGAAGACATGCCTAGGATAGGAACACAATATCACATCAATTGCAGTGAACTCATTGAACTCGTGCCAATCTTTATACTCAATTCAGAACATGAATATGAACTCGTGCCAATCTTTATACTCAATTCAGAACATGAATATGGTAAGGGCAACTAATATATATGGGGACTGTACAAAATGAGCAAAGCAAAATTGAAAGGAAAAAATATACCTTATGCTCATTTCATCGAACACATTGGGGGCATGGCACATCGGAGACTGCTGGTCAATTGGACATGGCTAGATGAGGTGCAGAGGCATTGGCTAGGTTGTTTTTCTTGATTTGAGGGAGATGGAGGAGAGAAGCTGCGGCCTTGCTATGTTGCTATCTAGCATTATTGGTACTTCATTTTCTCGCTAATTTTGTATAATCCCTATATCCATCAGTTGTGCTTGGCATAATTAGGTTCAAAGTTCAGTTCAGTTCAGAGATTCCCATGAGTTCAATGAGTTTGGTGCAATTGATGAGAAATTGGTCCTTTGAAGAATACTTCAGAAATTTATTGGGTTTTTGTAGGAGGAGATCCGGGAGGTCAGAGGCGCATTTCCGGGTACCTCTGGATGCCAAGATCGATGAGCTCCTGGATGGCGGCGTCGAGCGCGTCGCGCTGGGCCTTGGGCGCGAGCACCTTGCACTCCTGCACGACATGAACACCCCACCCGGCCTTGAGATCCGGCGTGTATGAATTTACTGGTCATGCCTGATTTTTTTTTGGGTACAGGTTTTGTCTGTGACTGCTTTTTTGAACAATGCACTGGTTTCAATAGAAGTATTGTAAACCTGACATATTCCATTGTTCCTTAGCAGGACTTGCAATACAATCTATGAAGGGATCTCAGTAGTTTGCCAGCTGCCACGAGATGTCCCCCTCAAAGAAAAAAAAATCATCATGGCTTGGATTTTCAAGGGCAAAAAGGAACAGTATGAGGTTCGTATATGAAAGTTCTCATTTTTGCTGTTTTGCAACTCTTCATAACTCTTGTTTGGTCGTACACCGTATTTACTTTTGAGAACTCTGCTTCTACACTATTTGAGTCTTCACAGTTGGTTGCCATTCAACCAATAATTTGGGTAGATTTTGTATTAATGCACTAACAATAATTTGACTATGGCTTCCTATTTCATTCTTTTTTGTGGTTTTGGGTGTCATGATGTTTTGGTTTGTAGTCTGTTTGTCCCTCCCTGTCTGAAACGTGCATCTCTATGCATGTAAGGCGTTTGCTGTCAAAATCATGAATACCTTCCCCTCCTTGTTCCTCCTGCTTTTTTTTTTGTTGTTGTATGTCCCCGTTCTCCATTGTAAAATCTTTATGGAGCTCCATAGACAGTGCTACTCCTTGTCAGGCTTGTGATAATCTACCTGAACAAGTTTAGGATTGCCTGCCGCTGCGTCTTCTACGTTCCAGTGCTCCGAGCTCGTGAGGCTGCGCCCACCAAAATATGTTTTTGAACGAGATGCTTAAGTGATTTTAATTTACAGTGGTGGAAGGATGTGAAATCTGCTGTTTAACTGAGTAGTTTCGCTGTTTTGAAAGTAACTAGAATAGAAGACATTCCACCCCAACATGAGTGCTCTGTCAGGCAGCAAGGTAAGAATTTTGGCTTCCCGGTTTCAGCATGGGAAGTATGTGGAATGTTGTCTTTCAGACACTATTTTCTCCTAAATACTATTGTCACTCTCATTGCCAGTTTACATGGAAACTGCAGTTCAGTGTGCTTGAGAGAGATTGATATATACAATCCAGTCGTTTTAGCAGAATTAACGAAATTGCTGAAATTAGTTGCTAAGGCCTTTGTTTTGTATATAATAGCAATTGTTCATGACCTACCTGGGCTAAGTAGTATTTTGGGGACATTTCATTTGCTTTTCTTTTATTCTCATTACATAGGATGATCTGAATAAAGCAAGAGATTGTTAGTTCATCAATATACGGATGTTAGCAGAAATATGTTAGCAGGAGAGTAACATATTGCTGCAACAACTGAGCTCAAGAGGTGACTATCGATCTGCACTTTTTCTTTCCCCTTGTCCTGCTAATTTAGCATAAAGTTAAATTTAGAGTGCAAACGCCAGAGGTCCTAGGTACTTTTATGACTAGAGATAGGAGGCTGTGAGCCTGCTTAACAACTCCACATGCTTTTGGCTTCGCAAAAACATAAGAGCACAAAGACATTAATTTTACAGAGTACGGTGTTACTATTTTAAGCTCATCTGGACCATATATATAGTTCACCATAGTTTAGAAAAAAAAAACCTGACAGCAGATTTAGAAAGCTGGTGACTAAGCTTGTGGTTGTTTACCAGGTCACTTTTTTTTTTCTTTAAAGCAATTCATGGCAGGTGCTCTGCTATTTCATTCAAGCAGTAAGAGAGTTCATACGTGAAGGGAAACGAGGAGGCTACGCTAGCACATACAAAAACTCGTTTACCCGAAAACAGAAACAGCAGCAGTTATAGATCACGGATCGTTACCACTAGACGCGCAGTTGCAGCGGAAGCCGTCTCGATGTAGACGAACGCGTCGAAGTGGCAGTGCAGTGCAGTTGCTCACGTCTGTCTGGTCCTGCACGTGTGGTCCGTCCTTGTGCTCCAATCGCAGCACCTCCGAGGTATCCACACGTACGAGGATGGAAACGTCGCGCGCCGGACTGCTAGGTCCGCGAGCACGATGAGGAGAGGGCGTAGGCAGCGCGGTTGTTGCTTGAAGGTCGTGTCCTTTTCAGGAGGGGTTTGGTCTATATTTATTGGGAGAAAATTTCTCACACCATCTTCCATTAGCAATATGGGATTAATAGATAGTGTACCCCTTCCCTCGGTAATGGGCTTTACAACATTTGTGGCCCACTATGACTTTAACGCCCTAATGGATTAAATCAATCTGAGCCCACTAGTGGATCGAATCCAGTTGGCTCTAGGGCATATTTCCAACAGTCTCCCACTTGCACTAGAGACAATCACATAGGCAAGTTTTTCAGTGTTCCAAACCTCTTAAGTGTGTGACCCTATGGGTTCACGTACACATAGACATGGTTCGAGTACTCCTACTCGGTCCAATAGTTGATAGCGGCCTCTAGCAAGACGTGTCAACTCCCATGCGTACGTAAAGATCATATCAGACGAACCACCACAACATCACGTACAAGCTATTCCCTTTGCCTCACGATATTTGGTCTAACTCCAAGTCAGACCTCTCTTTCTCGAATCTGTGAGTCGGATCCTTCAAGAGGTTAACACTTAACCTAGCATGGCCATGCATTTCTTGATCTGATCACTCGAGGGGCCCAGAGATATCTCTCTCATATAGAGAGGGGCAAATCCCATCTTGATTGACCACGCCTCATAGCATTCTTCCTGACAAACCCGAAAACCACCTTTATAACTACCCAGTTACGGAGTAGCGTTTGACAGTCCCTAAGTAGGTCAATTCACATCTTGAGTACATGCGACAATCTCAGGTCTTAGGACAAAGCATACGTGTTGTGAAAAGAGATAAACATACAACAAAATCTCAAGTTGGGTCAGTCCAGCCCCATGTCATACATGTGCCCACATTATTAGTTTGACATCTCCATGTCCATGACTTGTGAAACACAGTCATCAACTAATACATGTGCTAATCAGATTAGGGACAACTTTTGAATAACCATACAAGTAAAGAGTTTCACAAACAATTCACATAATTGCCAATCTTATACAAGTTGTCTTTCATGGATATTCAATAAATAAACAATATGTCATAGATATAATACAATCATCCACTCACACTAGAGCTAATCTAGATGATATCTAATACCCATAGCTCTCATATGTGACTCATGCTTAGGCTATGGAAGAGCCTTTGTCAACGGATCAGCAACATTCAAATCCGTATGTATTTTGCATATCTTTATCTCACCCCGTCTAACGAACTCTCGAATGAGATGAAATTTCCGCAGTACATGTTTGTTCTTCTGGTGATTCCTAGGCTCCTTAGCCTGCGCAATAGCCCCATTGTTGTCACAGTAGAGTTCCAATGGGCTAGATGCATTGGGAAACACACCAAGCTCAATGAGGAACTTCCTCATTGTTGGCGGTCGTTACAACCCAATTTCGACAACCAATACTCGGAAATAAATGAGGCTTTATGCAACATTCCATGTACTTAGGTTTTAGTTCTAATAAAGTTCCACGAGTTTTGGTGAGTGTCATGTTTGCAGGTACACCTACGACAAATACGTGCTATAGGAGTCGGAATTGACCGATTCGGCCGAACGACACGATTCGGCCGGTTACCCCCCATAGCCGTACGAGTCACCGGGAGCCGTCCACGTCAACGATGACCAAGCGACCACAACTTACGACACGTGGACTACCGCCAACTCATCCCGGAGCACCGACATGTCATCCTGGGCCAGAACAACACGAAGCCAAGCACCAAGAAGCAGCCCAGGAGGTCCACAAGCAAGAGTCGGTGCTGGGGAGGCCGGCCACGGGCCAGGCCCAGTTCGGTCGAACTCCCCAGTTCGGCCGAACCGACCCCAACACCTGAACCCGACCCCAGGAGAGCATCCAGGCCATCCAACACTCAAGGCGGTGGATCTGATGGTTCGGCCGAACCAGGTCAGTTCGGCCGAACTGATCTGTTCGCCCGAATCCGCTGGATTCGGCTGAACGAACCTCCTGCCGCCTCAAGCTCCCTTGCATGCTACTCCACCGACTTGGTTCAGCTATAAATAGAGGGGTCACTCACTTGTATGGACACACACCACTTGGGAGCAAGCCTCCATTCCATTCTCTCAAGATGTAGAGTTAGGCTAGTCCTGTTGGGAGTTAGAGTCAGGGTCGAGCTTCGCTCGGAGTTCCGGAGAGTCGTCTTCTGGAGTTCTGGTAAAGCTCTTGTATCTTTTCCTTTTCTTTATGTACGACTCTGAGTATTCTCAATATATTTGCTTCTGCATTTACTTAAGTTATTTGTTCTGCATTTATTTCGGAGTAAGTGTAGAATGTCTAGCCTGGGTTATAAGCTGTTGTAGTCTGGTTCTATAAGTTCTCTCTTAGTTCTTTGTCTCAGCTGGTTCCTCGTTTCTGCTCAATGCTTCCGGTGAATTGTCACCGGGTTATTGACAGGAGTACTTGCTCTTTCTAGGAGAGTGAGTAGTTATTGCCTAGCGTAGGTGTGGTACCTAGTCTAGATGGTAACCTTGGTTTATTCCCGTCGCAACGGAGGTGGTAGCCGTGAGGTGGTGACAGCCCTTTCGGTCTTCGTAGCCCATCACGTTAGTTCCGGTCCGTAGGATCCCCCAGTTGGGAAATAGTGGCACCCCTTCTCATCCCTTTCTGTGTGTCACCGGTTCCCTTGTCCCGATGCTGAGATAATAGAACTAGGAAGAGAACCATAGATGTCATTCTTCATGCTAGCCGTAACCTTTGCTAGAGACATCTCAAGGCCAGTGGAAGTATATAGGAATCCTCTCTTGTCTCGTTGTTCTCCCACTAGCTAGACCACTCTTCTATCTCCATCCTAAACTTCTCCTTGTGTGTGTCAACTGCATACCACTCCTATCCTATCCTTTACCCCCGCCTTGTTAGCCGGTACTTTAATTAGTAGTTACATCCTTGTCAATAGTCAATACTCTTTATCCAATGCTTCCCTGCGGAAATATAAATACGACACCTAGGAATACTCCCGGGTGAAATGCTACATCGGTATCCGTGCGCTTGCGGATTTATATCTGTATCGTAAGAATACCAATGAACACTCCTTGCACCATTACTGGGATTCACAATCCTGATAGTGGATCGTAAGAAGTGTCAACAAGCATTTCTGGCGCCGTTGCCAGGGAAGTAATTGGCGAAAGATATTGATGATTGACATTGGTGTCTACTAATTTAACTTACCACTAGCATTAGCGGGATCACCCCTGTTTGCTTGAGTTTGTTTCAAACAGGAGGAAAGCAGAGAGCCCAGGGTGCCCGATCATGTAGGATTCATCAATTTTTGCCCCTGTCTACTGCGATGTGCGCACAAGTTTCAAAAAGAAGAAAAATTCTCCCAGGTATGTATTTATATTCAAAAATATATATATGTTATCAAAATCATGTGCAGCCTGGAGGAAAGATTGTCGTCATGGAGGAAAAAGAAAATCAAATGTGACGGACGAACGACGCTGCATCACCGCAATTCTGTCTCAAATTGTCGGTAATGGCGAGAAAATCAAGGTATGTGAGATAGTCCAGCTCTTAGACTTTAAATTTTGAGCTTTATCCTTTAAATTTTTGCATTATCTACTGCATGTTTGCATTGAATCACTTAATTTAGAAATTCATGCATTTTATCATCCCATTTTTTTCCAATCCACTGCATGTTTCCCAATCTTGCATTTGCATTCATTCGCCCCACCATCGTTTTGCATTGAAAAAAAAACTAAAAAAATCAAAATAAATATCCAGCGATCACTGGTTTTAGGCCAATGTGTCCGTATGTCGGCAAGCCTTGATCCAAGGTTAGTGGCCAAATTTCACCTGGTCTGGCCAGTTTTTGCTCGTTCTTTGCGCTGTTGCGCAAGAGAGGAGACGTAATCTACGCCTCCGCTCCTTTGCCGCTCCACTAGCCTGGTTTGGAACCCATTATTGCAACATATTGTCTACACCCAAGCTAGCTCCGCGGCATCCCACTAGTTGGCATGTTTGAGAGTCGATCCCCTTTGCCACACCCACGACCATGTATCCCTACACGGCAACATCAACATGGAGGAGGATTCAGCCAACTACGTGGAGTCACGTCGGCGTAGTGCCATCACCGTGGCATCAGTTCCAAAAGTCTTCATCATCAGATGCCAACGGTGGCCACGCTCAGGTACGTGAAAAGGTTTTTTGCTTTTTACCTTAATCAAAGCAAAGTTCACCAGTTTCCATATGCTTGTCTCCATGTGAATATCTCTCGATGCTTTCATGCTCCCTTCATCTTTTGCGGTTTGCTCTGATTTGAATGTGTTGCTAGCTACAATACATTTCATAAGCTCTTTAAATTAAGCAAGGTGCTTAGGTTAATTAGCTTGCTTTAATCAAATTAGACATGGTGTCAAGTTGGATTAATGAACCTTCAGAGCAATACTTGTATAGATATTGGTCGCATGTGTGGACTAACCCCAGCAGAAAAATCGTCAAATTCGAATGGGAAAGTCCTCAAATTCACTTCACATCGAAGATGAACCACGGCCATGGATACAGTCGAATCTCAGGGTGGAGCAATCGTCCCAGGTATGCACATTTTCCAGTAAATTTCAAATAACCTCGATCAGGTCGAAGCAGCACCACCCAGGCCAAAGATGGACAACACTGGGCGAACGAACGAAAAAAAAGTCACTGCCACCTACACCAAGGAAAATCACAAAGGCGCGGCGGAAGAAAGAAGTTGCATCGTCCGAAGCATCCTCTCCAAATCAGACGATGACAAGAGCAATCGAAGGAAGGAGAAGTCCCGCTCACGTACGTAAAACATGAGCTCTCGCCGCGAGGTAGACCGGTATGTATCCCATATTTCCCTTTCCAAAATTTTAATTCCATCATTGCATTTGCATATTTCCCTTTCCAAATCTGAATCACCCTTGCATTAGAATTAGGAGATTGCAAACAGGATATTTTTGCGGTACAGAGGGTGGTTAGGTCGAGCTCTCTAGTTCGGCCGAGCTTACCGTTGGGCCCCAAATGTGCTCTGTGCCTTTCCATATCAATTCTGTGCAATGTTTGATTCACTTGCATGAATAAAAACATTAAAAAAACAACAAAAATATTTCCTTTCCTTGATCATTATGCTGCTTCTTGAAAACGGTTTGTGGAGGTCTTAACTTACCCCACAAGAAGGACTAACACTTTATGGAGGTTAAATCCCTGCAAGAACGACAAACCCCGAATAACTAAATGCTAAACCTTGGTCCCATAGTCCTTCGGGTATTGTCGTTCTAACATTTTGCAGGCATCATCTCATGGTCTCTATACTAAGGATGATCAAGCACAATCGATATACAAGCGTTGATGAGACTAGGGACACTCCCCTACCTCATCACATGTATCGACACCGATGAAGGCCAACTCAGAGATCATGGACACCGATGTTCTAAGCCAAGCTTGGGGGAGAGAACCCCCACGAGGTAAGTCCCAACCGTCTCATTGCAAGCTCGTATCTTTGATCTATTTTGTTTTCATTTTAGTTTGAATAAATAAAAACACCAAAAATATTTGCTTTCGAATAAATAACTCCCAACTATACATGGAATGAATCATATGCCTCTCACCATGGAAATGATGAATAGTTTCTCTGTCATTAATTTTGCAAGTACTTTGTTGCAACTAGTTGCTTGATAGTACTTGAGTTACTTGGCTCGAGTAGAGATGAACCTGAAAATCTTGTGGGAGCACATGCTTTATTCCAAGTCTAGGTTGTTGTGGGGATTGATATAGTGAGATTTTGTTTGAGTTCTACCTTTGCTCTTAGTATGGTGAAAATCTCGGATGTTTATGATTTCAAAAATAAAATAAAGTTCCTCATTGGTCATAAACTCCTACCAGAGCCATATGTTAGGACTAGTTCAAACTTTCTACCATATGCTGCTTGTCATCTTAGTGAGCTTTGTCAAATTGTTGTGACATTTGTGAGGAACCTATCATGCTCCCAAGATCGAGATTCACATACACACCACCTCTCACTTGCAATTCCTACACTGGGAGTTAGCAAAGCCATGCCATCATCCATCCACAAAAATAAAGGCTCCACGATCTATGATTCTCTTCTCCAAATATCCTTGAAAGTAGAGGCATGGGCTATGCAAAAATATGAGAAAAAGAAAAGCATGTCAAGTGACATGGCAAAAATATATATAAAAAAAAGCATGCCAAAAGGCATGGCAAAAGTATGAGAAAAAGAAAAGCATGCCAAAAAGGCATGGCAAAAATATGGAGAATAAAAGATAGCCCATGCTCTCGAAAAATATATCAAGGAGAGGAAGAATCATCCCAAGGAGTCCCACCAAATTCCACTCCACATATTCCACACACATGCACTTCTCGATCTAAGAGTATGATTTGATCCTCCTAAGGTCCGGTCTTTGACTTAGCAAAATATAAGATGCTTGTGTGCCTTCATCCTTTGTCCCTGAGCCACACAAAAAGCCAAATTAGATGTTAGGATGAAAAGAAGGCAAAGCCTTTGGTGACGATTCAAATACACTTGAGCGATTGCGTGTGCCAATGAGGAACTACTTAACACAAAAGGGAGAAAACTCCGAGAAAGGATCCTGAAAAGAGTAGAGTGGAATAAAACTAAGTTAAACTATTCATCCTTTCAACCGCCCAAGACAAGGAATTGCTATAAGCCCCGTAGGTAAAAAGGTGAATTAATACCTTGCTAGTGATTCAAGTAAAATTCGAGTACTAGTTGTTTATAAAGTTACATGTAAGAGAGATGACATTGTAGCAACTCCTGATCCACCGAGCCTAAGTTTTTACCTTTGCTCGAGGACGAGCAAAGAGCTAAGCTTGGGGGAGCTTGTTGGCGGTCGTTACAACCCAATTTCGACCACCAATACTCGGAAATAAATGAGGCTTTATGCAACATTCCATGTACTTAGTGAAAGTGCATCTAGGCATTTAATCTATTTTGGTGATTAATGGCAATAGAAATTTGGATATGATGCTTTGCATGAGCTGTGCAGGAATAAAATGAAATAAAAAGGAGAAAATGCTAAAGGGAAGACCCCAACGCTTATTCATATGGTGGAGGACTCAATTGGTGGATTTAAATTTAATTTTCCGTTTGAAATTGAGTATAGGACCACCGTACTATCAAGGGGGACGTAGTTGATAAATTCTAGATGCTAAAAGTGCTTTACTTGAGATGACAAAATCTTGAGAGACACAAAAACTCTTCACAAACACCTCTTTCTGCTCGGCCGGAACTTAGGCCGGAAGATCCGACCGGAAGTTCCGGGCGGCTCGGTCTCGAGTTTTTCCTGGCCGGAAGTTCCGGCCGTGGCATCGGAAGATGCATGACTTAGTCGTTTTTCGAGCTCCTGAGCGCCATGCGTACAAGTTCCGACCCTAGGCCGGAAGATCCGACCGGATGTTCCGGCCGGCTCTGTCTTGGCTTTCTCCGGGCCGGAAGTTCCGGGGTTCCCCGGAAGATCCGACATACAGTCGGAAGATCCGGCCCCTGGAACTTTTCTGGAGTTTTCCTAACACGTATCTGTTGATTGTCGGAAGATCCGACCAAGTGTCGGAAGATCCGGTACCTCTTCGCAGAGCACATAACGGTCATATTTTTGGGGGTTGGTATAAATACCCCTCACCCCTCCTCATTCATTTGCTGCTGCACACACGACCTAACACAAGACAAGAGCATTTACTCTCCTCCTCAAATCCCCTCCCAAGCTTGATTCTTGCCAAGATTCATCTAGGGTTTGAGTGAGAGAGAAGACTAGAAGTGAGAACTCCCCTTGTTCATCTCTTGAAGCACTTCGAGCAACTTGAGTTCATTGATTTACGTTTGTTACTCTTGGAGCTTGCTCCTAGACGGTTAGAGGTGCCGGTGAACTCCCATTCTCTTGTGGTTTGAGTCCCGGAAGTTTGTATTACCCTCTCTCTTCGTGGGAGCACATAGTAAGTAACTCAATCCTCCTTTGTGGTTGATTGGGAGAGACTTGGGGTTAGTGTGACAGCCCGGCTCTTTGTGAGCATCTCAACGGAGACGTAGCTCCTTTGTGGAGTGAACTTCGGTAGAAAATCCTTTGTCTCCACTTTTGTTCTTGTTCCTATTGTTTCTATAACTTGATTTGTCCCGATCTACTTATTTGTGGCTATACTCTGATATTGATCATATATAGAAGGTTCCTTACATCATTTGTGAGCTTTGTATTCAAGTGGAATTGTCAAAAGGTCATTAGATTTCAAATCTCGAAGGACACTTGAATTGCCTGTCGGAAGATCCGGCTTATCATCGGATCTTCCGGTATTCTGTCCCAGTCGGAAGATCCTGTACAGTGTCGGATCTTCCTGGCCGGAAGATCCGAGACTGTGTCGGATCATCCGACTTTCTGACAATTTTCGGAGGATTTTTGCAGGAATTTTTAAACAGGCCTATTCACCCCCCCTCTAGGCCTAGTGTTGGTCTTTTCAATTGGTATCAGAGCCTAATCCCTTGTTTAGGCTTAACCGCTAAGGGAAAAACACTATGGCCGGTACGGGAGATGGATCCGAGATGGCTTCCGCTCACAAAGATAAACATTCGACGCCCGTCGAGTCAAGCTCAAGCGATGATGAACTCAACATAAGCGATGTTGATGAGAGCTTGGATGAACAAGAAAAGAAAAAGCAAAGAAGGGAGAAGATAAGGAAGAAGATTAAGGAGAAGGCCGAATGAAAGGCGCAAAAGCTTCTCAAGAAGAAGATACGAGAAAGAGACGCTCTCAACGGACTTCACTCGGTGTCTTATCGATATGAGACATCTTCTTCTAACAAATCTTTCGACCCTTCTAGTCTTAATTTCTCATCCGTTCCAATGGGCAAAGTCCCCAAATTCAATGGGATTGACTATGCCCGGTGGAGCGATGATATGAAAGTTTACTTGCATGGTCTTCATCCATCTCTTTGGACTATTGTGAAAATAGGTGTCGACAAGAGTGCAACGCCAAGTCGAGAACAAGAGTACGACATCTTCCGTAACTCTCAAGCCGTGACCGTGCTTTGGAGTGCTCTAAGCTCCTATGAGTACAACAAGATTAGAGGAATCGATAGTGCCAAGGAGCTATGGGACACTCTTCAAATGGCGCATGAAGGATCGGACGAGGTCAAGGAAGGCAAGGTAGATCTCTTACAAGGAGAACTAGAAGCTTTTGTCATGAAGAAGGATGAGTCCTTGCAAGAGATGTATGATCGATTGAAGCTTCTTGTCACCGAAATTAGAATGCTTGGAAGCAATGATTGGGGCGAGAGCAAGGTCACAAAGAAATTGCTTAGAGCATACGCACCCAAGAACCCAATGCTTGCCACAATGATTAGAGAAAGTGACAAGTTCAAGACAATGGTGCCAATGGAGCTATTCAACAAGTTGCAATATCATGAGATGGATAGCTTGGATGTGACAAGGTCAATCCAACAAACCGAAGTCAAGACCATAGCTCTCGAGGCCGAACCAAGCAAGAAAGTTGAGTCAAATGAGAAGACCTCAACTTCCAAGAAGAATGAAGACTCAAACGACCATGAGAGCACCGATGAAGAAACCGCTATGATTGTTAGGAACTTCAAGAGATTCATGAAGACAAAAGGTGAAAAGAAGAGCTTCTCTCAACGAAGATGCTATGAGTGTGGGGAGAAAGGTCACTACATTGCCGATTGTCCTCGCAAGAAGAATGACAAGGATGACAAGAAGTCCAAGGACAAGACCGGTGACAAAGACAAGAAATACAAGGAGAAGAGTCGAGAGTACAAGAAAAAGTTTGGAAGCGCCCACGTCGGTGAAAGTTGGGACTCATCAAGTGATGACTCCGGTGATGAAGGAATGGCCACTTGTGCCATCCAAACTCCTACACCAACCCCACGACTCTTCAACAACATCGATGAGAGTGATGACGAAGCTCCCATGTGCCTCATGGCTCAAGGGACTAAGGTATTTGACACCACACCACCTCTCTCATCAACTTTCTTGTCATCTAGGAACATTGAAAATGATCTAGATAATGAAGAAGCTGAACATGAGAAAAATATGATAAAGAAGTTCGGCAAAGATGGCTACAAATTTATTAAAAAACTAATAGAGAAAGTTGAGAAAAGAGAGGAGTCTCTTGATAGGCAAGAAGAATTGCTCATCCTTGAGAAGGAGAGAAACCTTGTCCTAGAAGAGGCTCTAGTTGAGGAGAAACTCAAGGTTGAGAAGTTGGCTTGTGAGTTATCTCATGCCAATGACTCATGAGAGAAGATGTCAAAGGAATTGTCTTTGACAAATAACTCTCTAACTAACCTAAAGAATGCTAAAAGTGAGCTTCAAGAAAGGCATTCAAGCCTAGAGATCAAATATAAAGATCTAGAAGCCAATTTTAGCTCACTTTGGGAAAGTACCAAGAACAACTCTAAAACAACTCTTGACTCAAGTGTCTCTACTAGTGAAGGTTGCTCAAGATGTTATAAAATTGATGTAGATGCTTGTGCAACTAACATTTCTAAGCTAGAGGAGAAAGTCAAGGCTAAAGATGCCCAAATCCAAAAGTTGAACAATGTCATTGGCCAAGACCAAGGTAAGGGCAAGAGTGTATTCGAGACCCACCCGGCATATAAAGCCAGTAGATATGGTACTATCAAGGATGGGCTTGGATACACTCGAGGTGGAAAGGCCAATGGGACAAAGAAGATAAGAGGTCGTGATGTGACATTGTTCACCAAGGGGACAAATCTAGGTGAACTAATGGATGCGGCTCATGGGGTGGTAAGGTCCATGGAGCCCTTGCCAATGGCAAAAGCATCTAGTCAAGATGTCAAGATCAAGACCAAGAAGGAAGAGAAGGTCATTGAGCACAAGCCATCGCCAAACTACTCCATCGACTATATGGTCACTTGGGACCAAAATGGGAAGATGGTGGTAAAGTATATAGGTGCTCATACTAGGAAGATGATGAGAAGTGTGTGGGTGCCTAAAATTTCAAAAGCTAACACTCAAGGACCCAACCACTTTTGGGTACCTAAGTCCAAGGCTTAAACTTGTTTTGTAGGCATATTCCTCCAGTGGACCTTCGTGGTTGTTGGATAGTGGATGCTCAAATCATATGACCGGAGAAAGGAATATGTTTGCAAAGCTACAAGAGTATAACTCACCCGTTGAGAAGATCACTTTTGGTGACAACAATCATGGTGATGTCATAGGTCAAGGTGAAATAGCTATCTCACAAGACTCATCTCTTTCCAATGTTTATCTTGTTGATTCTTTGGGATACAACTTGTTGTCGGTCTCACAACTTTGTGAGAAGGGTTACAATTGTCTCTTTACTAATGAGGGTGTGAGCGTCCTAAGAAGGGAGGATTCCTCTATTGCTTTTACGGGTCGACTCAAGGGAAAGCTTTACTTAGTTGATTTCACAACTAGTAAAGTGGAACCGAAGACTTGTTTAGTGGCAAAATCTAGCTTGGGTTAGCTTTGGCATCGCCGGCTAGCTCACGTTGGGATGAGGAACTTGGCCAAACTTCAAAAGGATGAACACATCCTAGGACTAACAAATGTTGTGTTTGAGAAAGATAGATTGTGTAGTGCTTGTCAAGCCGGAAAGCAAGTTGGTGCTCCACATCCACCCAAAAATATTTTTGACTAGCTCAAGACCACTCAAGTTGCTTCACATGGATTTATTTGGACCGGTTGCATATGTTAGCATTGGCGGGAACAAGTATGGACTTGTCATTGTAGATGACTTTTCTCGCTTCACATGGGTTTTCTTTTTGCAAGACAAGAGTGAAGCTCAAACAATCATCAAGAGATTCATTAAAAGAGCTCAAAATGAGTTTGAGTTGAAGATCAAGCATATAAGAAGTGACAATGGGACGGAGTTCAAGAACACCAATGTTGAAGAGTTTCTTGATGAAGAAGGAATCAAGCATGAGCTCTCCACGCCATACACACCTCAACAAAATGGCATTGTTGAGAGGAAGAACCGAACTTTGATTGAAATGGCACGGACCATGCTTGATGAGTACAAGACTCCGGATAACTTTTGGGCCGAGGCGGTTAGCACGGCTTGCCATGCCACTAACCGTCTCTATCTTCAAAAGTATTTGAACAAGACTCCATACGAGATACTAACCGGTAACAAACCAAAGGTGCACTACTTTCGAGTCTTTGGTTGCAAATGTTACATTCTTAACAAGAAAGCCAAAAGCTCAAAATTTGCACCTAAGGTTGATGAAGGATTTCTACTTGGTTATGGTACTAACGAACATGCCTACCGTGTTTTCAACAAAACCACCGGTTGTGTTGAGATCACAGTAGACATAAAATTTGATGAATCAAACGGCTCTCAAGTAGAGCAAGTTGTAAATGACCTTGTAGATGAAGTCCCGCCAAGTCAAGCCATCAAGAACTTGAGTTTAGGGGAAGTGAAGCCTCAAGAGCCTCCAAATGAAGATGAAGAACAAGACCAAGATCCGGAAATCATGTTCAACATCGATCCATCACCATCAACAAGAGTTGAACCACCAAGCTCATCACCAGATCATGGTGACGATCATGACCATGGCAATGATCAAGGGGGAGCTCAAGGTGAAGATGCTCAAGATGTTGAGTCTCATCATAAAGAAGATGATGATGGACCCATCCAACGTCAATCAACATTTTCACATCCAAGAGTTCACCAAAGTGTTCAACGGGATCATCACATTGACAACATTCTAGGGAGCATCCAAAGAGGGGTAACCACTCGTTCACGTTTAGCAAATTTTTGTGGATTTTACTCGTTTGTCTCCTCTTTGGAACCTCTCAAGGTAGAAGAAGCTCTTGGAGATGTGGATTGGGTTATTGCAATGCAAGAAGAGTTGAACAACTTCACAAGAAATGAAGTATGGGAATTGGTCCCAAGACCCAAGCAAAATGTGATTGGCACCAAGTGGGTTTTCCGGAACAAACAAGATGAAAATGGCATTGTCACAAGAAACAAAGCTAGATTGGTTGCTCAAGGCTTCACTCAAATTGAAGGGCTTGATTTTGGTGAGACATATGCTCCGGTGGCAAGGCTTGAGTCAATTCGTATCCTTTTGGCCTATGCATCTCATCACAACTTCAAGTTGTATCAAATGGATGTGAAGAGTGCATTTTGAATGGGCCTCTTGGGGAGCTAGTATATGTGGAGCAACCACCGGGATTTGAAGACCCCAAGCACCCCGACCACGTCTACAAACTTCATAAGGCGCTCTATGGGCTTAAGCAAGCACCTAGAGCATGGTATGAATGCCTCAAGGATTTTCTTCTCAGGAATGGCTTTGTAATGGGCAAAGCCGATTCTACTCTCTTCACTAGGAAAATAGACAAAGATTTGTTTGTTTGTCAAATCTATGTTGATGATATAATCTTTGGTTCTACTAATGAAAAATTTTGTGAAGAGTATAGTAGGATAATGACCAAGAGATTTGAGATGTCAATGATGGGGGAATTGAAGTTCTTTCTCGGATTTCAAATCAAGCAATTGAAGCATGGCACGTTCATATGTCAAACCAAATATACAAGTGATATGCCCAAGAAGTTTGACATGGACAATGCTAAGCCCATCAAAACCCCTATGCCGGTGAATGGCCATCTTGATCTAAATGAGGAAGGCAAATCGGTCGATCAAAAGGTATATCGCTCTATGATTGGTTCCTTGCTTTACCTTTGTGCATCTAGGCCGGATATTATGCTTAGTGTGTGCATGTGTGCAAGATTTGAAGCCAATCCTAAGGAATGTCATTTAATGGCAGTTAAGAGAATTTTTAGATATTTTGTGCATACTCCAAACCTTGGCTTGTGGTATCCCAAGGGCTCCACTTTTGATCTACTTGGCTACTCCGATTCGGATTATGCCGGTTGCAAAGTAGATCGGAAGAGTACAACGGGGACATGCCAATTTCTTGGTAGGTCTTTGGTGTCATGGAGCTCTAAGAAACAAAATTCCGTTGCGCTATCCACCGCCGAGGCCGAGTGCTTGTTGTGCTCAACTACTTTGGATGAGGCAAACCTTGAGTGACTTTGGCTGTGAGTTCAAAAATATCCCACTCTTGTGTGACAATGAGAGTGCCATAAAACTAGCGAACAACCCCGTTCAACACTCAAGAACCAAGCACATAGACATTAGACATCACTTCCTTAGAGACCATGAAGCCAAAGGAGATATCGCCCTATGCCATGTTGGAACCGAAAAACAATTGGCCGATATCTTCACCAAGCCTCTTGATGAGCAAAGGTTTTGTTCCTTGAGGAGTGAGCTAAATATCTTGGATTCTCATAACTTGGCTTGACTTGTTGCATACACAATTGATTGATGCCTAGACTAGAAGAAAAATGATTTTATTCTATTTTTATGGTGGTGTGAGTTTTTCAAAATTTTGATCTTATGATCGTTGGATCTTTTCTTGTTTCAAGTTGATCATGGTTATTTGTTGACTGTTTGTTGCTGATCAACTTTGGGACAAGTTCCTTACATGTTCATAAGCTAGTTCTCTCAAAATCATCAATCAAATCTCGTCGTGGAAAATCATATTCGGGACTTTTCATCTCTAGGCCGGATCTTCCGATAGACCCCCGGAACTTACCCCTGGAAGTTCCGGGCGGCTCTGTCTCCCTTCGCTCTCTCTGAGAGTTGCCGGATCTTCCGATCCGGCCGGATCATCCGACAACATGTCGGATCTTCCGAACCTGGGAGCTAGCGGAACTTCCGGTGTTGATCTCCCGGGTTCTGTCGCTACCGGATCTTCTGACAACATATCGGATCTTCCGGCCTGTGCGCGATAATATATATCTGGGACGAACCGTTACCTCTCCCATTCTTTCTTTCTTCCTCCACCAACGCCTCCTCTCTCCCTCACTCCACCCCCTACGGCGATTTGAAGATTGGACCGTGGATTTCTTCATCAAGTGACATCTTTTGATTCCCCAACACTCCAAGACTATCCCCCTCGGATCTTCCAGAGTTTTCGCGGGAAATCTCAACGGTATTGATTCAAAATCCCCATCGCCCGATCTATCAATGTAGGAAGTTCTAGTGGTTTTCCTTTGGTGAATCATCTCATATACATGCCTAGAACACTTCTCTATGATCTCGTGTCGTTTAGTGGGCTAAATCTTCGGTTTCTTGGTTGCTAGGGTTAGGCCCGACACTGTCGGATCATCCGACTATGGGCCGGAAGATCCGGACCCCCGGATCTTCCGACTCATTGCCGGAAGATCCGACCGAGTCGAGCTCTGTCCTATCAATTCAGTTACCAATCTTTGATCCTTTCTCTAAATGTATCCTTGCATATCTTGTCAGATGGTTAAAGAGACGGTCACACAGAAGAAGAGCACCTTTTTGACTGCGCGTCCAAGTACCGGTCGCACCAAGAGCTCCTTTCACCCACTCAGTGGTTCGTCCTCTGAGTCGGACACCAATTCAGATGAGGGCATTAGAGAAGTTGGCAAGGGGAAGCGTTCAGAGAAACTGACAACTTCTCGCTCTGTTCGAGGAAGAGCCCAGCCAAGTGGGCAAGGGCGCAAAATTCCTCCTCGTCCTAGAGTCAAGAGAGCTGGCCAAGAAGAAGGACCTGGGACACAGTATAATGATGATATTGACATATCCTTTCTTGCTCAGAATT
The DNA here is from genome assembly GCA_033239725.1 of Echinochloa phyllopogon. NCBI lineage: Eukaryota > Viridiplantae > Streptophyta > Magnoliopsida > Poales > Poaceae > Echinochloa > Echinochloa phyllopogon. The sequence goes on from BTCW01000009.1 coordinate 12,980,403, forward strand.
TCATAAGCACTGCCATTCCCTTCCGTCACTCACAAGATAGTCCCTTGGTCAACTTCAAGTTAGCCAAAAACAACATGAAGCCTCTAAGGTTCAGTGAACATGAGGATCCAAGGAGCATCCGATACAAACTCTTCAAGGGTGATCCTCGGTTTTGGCTTCCACACCAGGCAGATTGGTATGAGTCTGTGATCCTGAAGATGACTCGGATTTGCACTCCAATGTATTGGGTTGACTAAAAATATCTGAGGAACTTCCCACCACCGCTCAAGCCTATTGTTGATGATGTGTACAAGCGATGTGTGGAGATGGATGTGGACAAGGTGATGGCATTTGAGTGTCCATACAATGAAGAAGTCATTGCCCAATTTTATGCTACTCTATGGGTTGATGAGGAAAGGTATGAGATGCACTGGACTTTGTGTGGGAAACGTCTTTCCATCTCTTTGCATGATTTTGCCGGTTTGTTTGACCTTGCTGAGGAGACTGCTTATGCTCATACTAGCAATGATCGTAGCAAGGTTGACCTTGATCTTGGGAGAATACTAGATGACACCAAGTTGGCATTCATGTATGATCATGCTTATGGAGAGGTGGTGTATGGGAAGTACAAGGGTCTCTCTCCGTTCTACAAGTTGCTAAATCAACTTTTTCGAGGGACCTTGTACCCTAGAGCAGGAGATGCCGACAACATCTCAAAGAGGGCAAAGGATTTACTTTTTCAAATGGCCCCCGGGAAGCCTAAGTTCAAGGTGTTCAACTTCATTTGGAATGAAATCATCTACTGCTCTCATGATGCTTCTGGTGGCTGTCACTATGCTCCTTACATTTTTCATATGATCAAGTATGTGACTGGGATCAACATTTTGACCGACAAGCTTCATCCCCCATACAAATCTCCTCTGGGCAAGATCACGCAACTTCAAAAGATCAAGTCCAAGGCATATCAGGGTGCTCCAACCCCATCCTCTCAAGGTGCCTCATCTTCCCGAGCTCCTCCATCACATGCTCCAGCCTCATCGAGTGGCCCCTCTGTTACTCCCAAAGGCAAGATGAGTAAGATTGACTTTCTGCTTCAAGGCATGTTCTCTTGCTTCAACATGTGCAAATATGAAGTCAAGAGGTCTCATGAGCGTGAGCAACGCGCCGAGTATGATAGATACATGGCAGATAAGCGCCACAAAGAGCTTCTTGAAAAGTTAAATATGCCACATTCTCCTGTTCATCAACTCAGGGAAGTCACTCCTCCACCTCCCTTTGCAAATCCTTGGGAGGACTACTCACAGGAATACGTCTTTGGTGCCTCTCAACAACAAGGACAAGGTGAGGAGGAGATAGTGGAAGAAGAAGAAGAAGAAGGAGAAGAAGAGGAAGAAAGTGAGCAGGTGTAACGCCCGCGTTCTAAACTCTGGGAAAATCATCTAATAATTCACCCGGTGAAAAATCTTTCAAAATGTTTTACCGCCCGAGCTCCTTTTTTTTCCGCCAACCCTCTTCGCCTGTCGTTTCCCCCCCCTGTCCGCATCGCAGCTCTGCCGTCTCCTTTCCGTCCCATCCCGCGTCGTCCGCCCTGGGGTCGACCGCCGGACTCTATCAACCTTGGCCGACCATCTCTGACCGACCAGCTCCGACGCCCGTCGTCCTTCCGCCGCGAATCCCGCCGGCGCTCCCCTCTCTTTTTTTCCCCTCCCCTTTTTCCCTTTTCTCCTTTTCTTTTTCCCTCTTTCCTTCCTTTTCCTTTCTCTTCCTTCCCTTTCTCTCCTCCTCTGTTTCCCCGGCCGAGCACTCTGCTCCGCGCCGCTCGTCGCCGACCGCCCGGCCCAACCTCCGCTCGCCTCTCTGCTCCTCATCCCGGGCGCCGTGCTCCGCTCGCCGCCGGCCAAACCCCACCCGCTCCCCTCCGGGCCGACCGCCCGCGTGCACGCCACCACCGGCGCTGCCGCCCCGACGCCGCACCGCGGCCACACTGCCCCGCCGCGCGCACGCCACCACCCGCCCGCACGAACGCCCTACCGCTGCACGCACACCACGCGCGCACACGCAAGCCGTCCCGGCCCCGTGCTCGTCGTCCTTGTGCTGCCCACCGCCGACATCGCCGCCGTGCACGCCGTCGACTGCCCCCTCGCCCACTCACCTCGCACCGCTGCCGCACCGCCCACGCCATCGCCGGCTCCGCCGACCGCCGTACGTGACAGCCGTGCCGCCCTCCACCGTAGCTCCGCCACCGTCGTCTTTTCACCTCGCCCACTGGAGCACGCCCCGACCACGCGCACACCACCGCCGACCGCCACAGCACGCCCTCCGCGCTCGCGCGTGCACGCGACCGCCCGGACCCGCCGCTGTCTCGCCGCCAAGCACGGCAGCGCCACCGTACGCACGCGCACTGCTCCGCCACAGCTCCACCTCGCTCCCCGCGCCACCAACCGGGCCCCGACCGCCATTAATTCCGCCCGCCGGCCACTCCTACCGCCGCCAAGCACTCCACCTCCGCCCCCTCGTCGGCCCGTCTCCTTGAGCCCCCGCCGTGCCTATAAAAGGGACCGCCGGCCTCTCCTCCACCATCTCCCACTCACCTGCCACCTCAATCGCCCCACCATCGCCGCAGCGCCGCCTCCACTCGCCATTGCCGCCGCCCTCGGGCTCACGTGGGCAGGCCGCCACGGACCACCTCCGCCCGAGCTGTGCACACCCACAGCTTCACCTCGAACCCCTGCAGCTCACACACCCCTCAATTGCCTTCCTCCGCCACCACAGCGCCGCCGCCCACGCTCGCCATTGCCGCCGCCGCCACTGCTCTCGTGGGCCGCCCTCCACCCTTCACCTCCGGCCGTGGTAAGCCCACAGGTGGACTCGCCTTACCCCGCTCGTCCTTTTCCCCCTGCTCCCGATCACCGCCGCCGCCTCAATCGCCGGCGATTGGCCGGCCAGTACCGCCGCCGCCGCTCTCCCCCCCCCCCTGCTCTGTTTCGCGAGGGAAGGGATGACCACTTTATGAAAAACCCCCTGACTTTCTTCCTATTCAACCCGCCGTCCAAAACTTTAAGCCCCTCTCTCTCTGGTACAATTACACATGACCCCCTGGGCTTTAAACAAATTAACCCGCAGTCCACAGCACTATTCCCCCTCTCTCTATTTATTCCACCAGAAGCCCCTGAGCTTTTCCATATTTACAAAAAGGTCCCTATTCTTTTAAAACAGCCCCTAAACCCCACTAAATTCGTCATTTCATGCGCCAAATTAATCCCGTTTGATCCCAAACTCCACCATGATATTCACCAATATATTTTCGCCAGATCCAACCAATCCATACTCAAAAATAATCATCTCATCACCATCCGCTCTCTTTTTCCGTTCTTTCTTTTGGAGTTCATTAAAACCCTTTTTCCTTTATTTATTGGGTGTTTGCTTGTGTGTGCCGTAGACTCCGCTGTGAACGAGGAAGGACCCGAGGAGGAGCAAGTCTACGAGCAGGAGTTTGGAGACCAAGACCCCGGGCAGGAATCCCCCGAGGGTTGGGAAAACGGCAAGTGCAATCCCACCCTTTGATGCATACTGATGTCCCAGTTTTTATAAACACAACCCATGGCCTATTTTATAAAACTTGCATGATTTTACTGCTAAACCTGGTTGGATAGCCATACCTTGATTGCTATGACTGATTCCTTGACAACCTAGATTAATATTTAAACACGACAATGCTCTGTTTGAATGTTGGTCACTGCTAGGAATGCTTAGGGACATTTTACCATTATATCCATAACAAATATTTGGTGTTTACAAAAGCAACCGTGTGCGTACTTTAAAATAAAAGAGATGATTTGTGTAAACAAAATGAGTACCCGTGTGGGAGAAGACAGACGGTATTTCTTGTGTGAAATGCCGAGGTGTGCTCTAACCTCTGTGGTTAAGCATGGTGGGAGTTGTCTATCCTGTCACAAGTTTTGGGATGATGTTGATGTGTCATCTAGCCTAACCCAATTTACTGTACCACCACTCGACCGTTGTATGTGGCAACGGCCTAGCATAAACCCCACTAGTTGAGCTGCTGGTTATGTGGTGTGCTGGTGAGCAACAGAGGGCCATGGAGCCGGGGATACGGTCTATGTGAGGTATGCCCCTGGTTGGAACCTCGTTGGTAGGTTGCTAACCCCTGGTCGCGTCTGTGATAACTTGTCAGTTTAGCTATGGTGGGTAATGGCTTTGATAGGAGCTGCACTGGCACTAAGGTGTTCTTGTTGTGGTAGCCTACTTGTGGTTGTGTACACCTCTGCAGAGTTAAAACCTATCCGGATAGCCGTGTCCACGGTATTGGGCGAGTTACGGCTTGGTCACTTCACTAGTCCCCTGTTTTGGTGTAAGAAAAAGTTGGTACTTGGTTGAGCTGAGAAATGTTTTGACTTGGGCTACGACAGATGGGAAATCTGGTAGCAACAAAATCTTGTTCAAAAGAGTATTTACATTTACTGTCCCCTTTAAAAGAAATACTTGTGAAAACCTATCGCGAAAACCAACCCTTGCATGTGAAATGAAATTTGCTTCGTTGCTAAATGAACCATGAGCCCTTCCTTGTTACAATACTTGCATACTTCTGTTATACCCCTCCGTGGTTGTGGTTGCGCTTGCTGAGTACGTATGTACTCACCCTTGCTTAATCTGTGCAGAGGCAGACCCGGACTTTGTGCCTGAGGATATCGTCTAGAGGGGTTCGTTCTGCACCCAACCTTTGCCTGTGTGTTAGGGTCACCCGCTGGAAGCCGCATGCGTTGCCACTCTGATGAAGACCTCTATGTTATCAATCTGGTTATCTGGAGCTTAGTGTTAGTTCTGTTTGTCGTGGCCCTGCAATGCCACCGTCTCCCGTAATGTTGTTGTTCTGAACTATCTGTTGTAATAATGTGAACCAGCATCCTGGGACTGGTATTTGTATCACATTAAGTTCTCTCTTTCGAGGGGACGCTTCAGGTGGTATCAGAGCCGACAGGTTGGCCGTAGGACGTACCCCTAGGATCTTGACCCTACCTAGTCTTCTCTCACCAGTTTGTTCTTGCCTAATCCTTTCCCCCACACAAGTACTCACCGACGGCTTTTTGACTTGTTCCAGATGGCCCAGTCGGCTGACGAGGGTTGGGGCGAAGGAGTCTGCCCCGCAGAACCTGGCCTCCCCAAGTTGCTGCTGCTCAGCCTGGAGCACGTTGGAGTCACAGAGATCCCCGAGTACTTTTACCGGGAATGCACCACCAATGGTACCCGTCGGTGCCGGATGTTCATCTTTGTGGGGAGAAGCTCGCTATACAAGGAAGTGGCACCTTGGGTTGTCCACGCCACCGGCTACGACCGTCCTAATGCCTACCGCAAAGCCGCAAGAAGAGCCTTGATGTGCCTCCGCGAGCTCTACAGGCAGTACCTCGTGGGAACAGCACTAGGATTTACCCCACCCCTGGAAAGTGGAGGACGCGAATGGATTGCCCAGATGAGGAACCTTGGGAGAGATGAAGATATGGAGGACACTGTATCCCACATGTCCATTTACCTCACTGGCTTAGACAGGCTGTACCGGGAGACATCGGGACAGCTGAGGCACCAGATCCGTAGAGCCGAGAAGGCAGAGAAGGAGCTGGAAGAGGTAAAGAGAGAGCTAGGAGAAGCGAAGGAAGAACTGGAGGTACAGAAAGCGACGGCCACACAGGCTGTCAGCTCCCTAGCCACTCACCAGACTAGATGCCAGGCCTACTATGAGTATATGGATAACCTGGAAGCATACAGGAGAGAAAGAGGGTTGTTGGAAGATGAACCTGAAATGACCCACATGGATGCGGGCACACAGACTGAAGATGAGGTGCCAGAGTATCAGCTCCCTCTGAAGAAGCGCCGAGTCTGTCTGGAGTAGATTAGCACTTAGTCTAGCCCTTCCTAGGGTAGAATCTGTTGTAACCGGTAGCACTACCAGCTTAGCATCGATGTATCCATGATCTTTGTACCCCCCCCCCCACCATGTTATGCAATAAAGATCGACTTTCATCCTGCATCTGTTCAAGTTTTGTTTTTCCTGGTTTCAGATGGCGGAACAAGGATGGACCCAGGGAGTTTGCCCAGTCACACCGGGCTTCGCTAGCCTGTTGATCCCCGCGCTGGAACGCCTCGGTGTGCCAGAACGCCCGAGGTACTACAGCAGGGAGTATGAGCACCATGGGACCCAACGCTGCAGAGTGGTCATTGTTGTCGCCAAGAGTGACCTCCACCCTGTCGAGGCATGGCGTACGACCGCCACGGGATTCAGGCACCAGGACACCTACCCCTTGGCTCTCAGGAAAGCCCTCCGCTTCATGTGCGGAATCTTTGAAAGGCACCTGGTCCCCACCCCAATGAGGTACTTTCCGCCGATTGTCAGAAGTGCAGTCTGGCGAGCCCGCATAAGGAACTTGGAGCAGCGCCGTCAAGAGGAACCCCTTTTGTACCAAGTGGTCACCTACCTCAATTGCCTGGACCAACTCTTTGACGAGCAAGCGGAACGCCTGAGAGAACAGACCGCCCGGGCTGAACAAGCAGAATTCTCGGTCCGCATGCACCAAGTCCAGGTGGCCCAAGCTGAAGCAAGAGCTGCTGCCGCCATCAGCAATGAGGCAGTCGCCCAGGAAAGCCTCCGGCAGGCTCGGGACCTGCGTATCCAGGATTGGACCCGGAGTGGAACGCCTGTCCCGGCAATTGGAGAACCCCATGTCCTACTTGGAACACCGATCATGGCATGGGGAGAACTTGTGGGGAACCCACTGGCACTATCGGGAACTCCGGCAGAATCACCGCCCGTGGAAGATGGACCGTCTGAGCCGCCTCGGGAGAATGGAACCCTGACCGAGGCTGAGCAGGCACGACTTGCACCGCCGGAGGGAAGCTCGCCCCGCGAGTAGGCCCAGTGTCAAGCGCTCATATGGGATTGAAGCCAGCTTGGTCCGGAGAACCCTTGTACCCCTAGCAGTAGTTTTCCCTATCCTTGTCTCGTGCCTCGCCCTGCAGTGCGAGCCTTGTTGTACCCCCCCCCAAGTGTTGTAACCCTCAGCTGTTGGAATGAAACCTTGTGTGTTTGTTTGCTAGCTTGTGTGCTGCTCTGCTTTTTTTAAAATGCGAACTAATCAACTTAAACATCACTTAACCCAATCTCACGAAGGCCTTGCTCAACCTGCAGATGGTGAACACTCGTGCTAGCGCCTCTCAGAGACGCGCCCCTCTTGCTGGAGGAGAACAACCAGAAGGAAGGAGAGAGAATCCTGAGAACCAGGAAGTGGATCAGCAGGATCCTATGGGAGAGAACCAACCTGAAGGACAAGCGCCTATAAGAGGCGGACCAGAAGCAGGCCATCCCGGAAGTCAGAATGAGGGATCTTTTGTCATGCCCCCACTCCCGCCAGATTTCAACTTGGCACAAGCTCTGTACCACCACACCCTGTTCATGCAAAATGTGTGGAATGCCAGCCGCCGTCAGGAGACAGCCCGTAGACCCAGTGCGGGTGATAAGTTGACCAATTTTCTGAGAACCAGGCCACCCACCTTTGGAGGGTCTAGCAACCCCTTGGAAGCAGATGACTGGCTGAGAACTATCAAGAGGAAACTGGAACCGTTTGGATGTGGAGACCGTGACAAAGTTCTCCTGACCACCCACCAGCTCACTGGAACTGCCTCGGCTTGGTGGGATGCTTACTGTGCAGCTTCCCCAGACGAGTCTGCCATTACTTGGAAAGAGTTTGAAGAAGAGTTCCGTCGCTACCACATTCCCGACGCCACCATGAGGCGCAAGGCGGATGAGTTCCGTGCACTGAAGCAAGGGAACAAGACTGTGGAAGAGTACACCCACGAGTTCACTGAGCTGGCCCGCTATGCACCCGATGAAGTGAAGACAGATGCCAAGAGACAGGACGCGTTCATCCGAGGGTTGCACCCGGATCTTCGAGCCCTGATAATCACCCACAGCTTCCCTGACTTCAATACACTGATGAACAAGGCCATTGTCACAGAAAGGGCCAGGATGGAAGCAAGGCAAGAGAACAAACGCAAGTTCTTGGAGAGCAAGAACCGTCAGATGGACCGCTCGCAGAAACCCAGGAGCTCCGGTTATGCTGCACCTAGACCCCAGGCTCCCGTGCAGTATAGGACCCAGTTTCAGGCCACAAGCTCCCAGGCTCCCAACAACCAGTTCAAGAGCCAGACCACGTCGAAGCCACCACAGAGCAAAGTCAGTCAGGCCACAGCCAGCAACAGCAATGCGAGAGCCTGTTTCAACTGCCGTGAGACCGGGCACTACATCGCTGATTGCCCGTATCCTAGGAGCAAGCCTGCGATATCGGTCTACTCCAACTCGGTGAATGGACCCAAGCCACCAGTGTCTGGAGCCAACCGTGTACCTGTCCGCAGCACCAACACCGGCAGCAACAACACCCAGCAGTCGTATGGACGAGCCCGCGTCAACCACATTGACGCGCAGGAAGCTCAAGGAGCACAAGGAGTAGTACTCGGTGAGTACCTAGTCAGTTCAGCTTTGGCAACAATATTATTTGATTCTGGAGCATCGCATTCTTTCATATCATCAAGTTTTGTGGAAAAGCACAAAATACCTACAGTACTACTTAAGACACCCCTACTAACCCGAACACCTGGAGGTGATATTAAGTGCCAATTGGGTTGTTCACGGGTACGGATTCTTTTAAGTGGGGTAGAGTTTCTAGCAGACGTAGTAGTACTAGAATCCAAAGGAATAGATGTGATCCTTGGAATGGATTGGTTAGGCAAACACAATGGCCTCATAGGTTGTGCTGACAAGGTAGTGCACCTAACCAACCCAGATGGAATACAAGTAGCCTGCCACACCAAAGGAAATGGACCAGATCCTATGATTTTTAGTATGGAAGCAAAAACCATAGAAGAAGTCCCGGTAATCAGAGAGTATCCTGATGTTTTCCCAGAAGTTCTACCCGGAATGCCGCCGGATAGGGACATAGAATTTGCTATTGAACTAGTCCCTGGCACCTCTCCTATAGCCAAGAGACCCTATAGGATGGCAGCCTCAGAGTTAGCAGAGTTAAAGAAACAACTGGAAGAGTTGCAACAGATGGGATTTATCAGACCCAGCACGTCCCCTTGGGGAGCCCCAGTGCTCTTTGTGAGGAAGAAAGATGGGAGTATGAGATTGTGCATCGACTATCGTGCACTAAATGATGTCACTATCAAGAATAAATACCCACTCCCCAGAATTGATGATCTCTTTGATCAGCTGAAAGGGGCCAAGTACTTTTCCAAGATTGACTTAAGGACTGGGTATCACCAACTGAAAATTAAGGAGAGTGACACCTCAAAGACCGCATTCGTCACCCGATATGGGCAATACGAGTTCACAGTGATGCCATTCGGACTCACCAATGCACCGGCTTACTTCATGAACCTTATGAACAAGGTATTTATGGATGAGTTGGACAAGTTTGTCGTAGTCTTTATTGATGATATACTCATCTACTCCAAGAGTGCCGAGGAGCATGAACAGCACTTGCGGGTAGTATTGGAAAAGTTAAGAGCACACCGGCTCTATGCCAAGTTCAGCAAGTGTGAATTCTGGCTGGAAAAAGTAGCCTTCCTCGGCCATATTTTGACCGCAGAAGGAGTAGCCGTAGACCCCGAGAAGGTAGAAGCAGTTTCGAACTGGCAACAACCAACCAATGTGGGTGAGATCAGAAGTTTTCTCGGTTTAGCGGGGTATTATCGGAGATTTATCGAAGGATTTTCTAAGATAGCTAAACCCATGACAGAGTTACTCAAGAAAGAGAAGAAATTTAATTGGACTGAGTCGTGCGAAAAGAGTTTCCAAGAGCTGAAAGAAAAGCTGACCGCTGCCCCAGTTTTAACCCTACCAGATATTCACAGGGATTTCGTCGTTTACTGTGACGCGTCCCGCCAAGGATTAGGGTGTGTCCTCATGCAAGATGGGAAGGTTGTGGCATATGCCTCCCGACAACTTAGACCTCACGAGCAGAACTACCCAACGCATGATTTAGAATTTGCAGCCGTGGTGCACGCACTCAAGATCTGGAGACATTACCTAATCGGGAACAAGTGTGAAATATACACAGATCATAAGAGCTTAAAGTATATTTTCACCCAACCGGACCTGAACCTCAGACAGAGAAGGTGGTTAGAATTGGTTAAGGATTATAATGTGGAAATTCACTACCACCCTGGCAAGGCCAATGTAGTGGCAGATGCCCTAAGCCGAAAGTCTCACAGACCCAAGAATGCCCACCTACAAGAAGAAATGGCACGATTAAATGTGCACATTGTTCCCCAGAGATCTAGCCACCAACTGACGATCCAGTCCACTCTGGAGGATCGGATCAGAAATGCCCAAGGAACAGACAAGGATTTAGTACAGATCTGCAAGCATACCGGAGAAAATAAGGCACCAGACTTTAGAGTCGACAGTAAAAGAACGCTGTGGTATAAGGACAGGATTTGTGTGCCTAAGGAAGGAGATTTTAGACAGATAATCATGGACGAGGCTCACAACTCACCATATTCCATTCACCCGGGATCTACCAAAATGTATTTAGATTTAAAGCGGAACTATTGGTGGAAAGGAATGAAGGCTGACATAGCCCAGTTCGTCGCTCAGTGTGATACCTGCCAAAGGGTTAAAGCTGAACACCAGAAACCGGCAGGATTATTACAACCCTTGCCTATCCCAGTTTGGAAATGGGATGAGATTGGAATGGACTTTGTGGTAGGTCTACCCAGAACACAGAAGGGACATGAGTCTATATGGGTAATAGTGGACCGACTCACTAAAGTCGCTCACTTTCTACCTGTACGGACCAATTATGATGGAGAGAGATTAGCCAAGCTTTATGTGGAAAACATAGTGAAGTTGCATGGAGTGCCCAGTAGAATTGTTTCGGACCGAGGAACCCAGTTCACCTCGAGATTTTGGAAAAGTTTGCATAAAGCTATGGGCACCAAGTTGGATTTCAGCTCCGCATATCACCCTCAGACCGACGGCCAGACAGAAAGAGTAAATCAGATTATGGAAGATATGCTGAGAGCATGTGTTCTTACATATGGTAAAGATTGGGAACAGAGTTTACCCTATGCGGAATTCTCTTACAACAATGGTTACCAGGCAAGTTTAGGTATGTCCCCGTTTGAAGCTCTCTATGGGAGAAAGTGCAGGACTCCTTTAATGTGGTCAGAAGTAGGAGAGCGTACACTAGTGGGACCCGCACTCATAAAGGAAGCCGAAGAGAAGGTAGCTGAAATTAGAGAGAAATTGAAAGCAGCACAGTCCAGACAGAAAAGCTACGCAGACAAGAAGAGGCGAGAACTGGAATTCACTCCAGGAGATTTTGTCTATCTCAAGGTTTCACCCATCCGGGGAACCCGCAGATTTCAAGTCCAGGGGAAGTTAGCCCCTCGGTATATCGGACCATACCCGGTGCAAAAGAGAGTTGGGAAGGTGGCCTACCGATTGGAATTACCCGAAGCAATGTCGGATATACACCCGGTTTTCCATGTATCCCAGTTGAGAAAATGTCTGAGGATACCTGAAGAAGAACACATACCGGAGGAAGAGATAGACCTGCAGACGGATCTGCGATACCAGGAGGTACCAGTCAAAATTTTGGACACAGTCACTAAGAGAACCAGAAACTCCGAAGTGCGGATATGCAGAGTGCAGTGGAGCAGACACAGTGTAAAGGAAGCTACGTGGGAAAGAGAAGATGCCTTGAGAAAAGAGTTTCCCCACCTTTTTAAGAACCAGCCGAATCTCGAGGACGAGATTCCTTTAAGTGGGGTAGGTTTGTAACGCCCGCGTTCTAAACTCTGGGAAAATCATCTAATAATTCACCCGGTGAAAAATCTTTCAAAATGTTTTACCGCCCGAGCTCCTTTTTTTTCCGCCAACCCTCTTCGCCTGTCGTTTCCCCCCCCTGTCCGCATCGCAGCTCTGCCGTCTCCTTTCCGTCCCATCCCGCGTCGTCCGCCCTGGGGTCGACCGCCGGACTCTATCAACCTTGGCCGACCATCTCTGACCGACCAGCTCCGACGCCCGTCGTCCTTCCGCCGCGAATCCCGCCGGCGCTCCCCTCTCTTTTTTTCCCCTCCCCTTTTTCCCTTTTCTCCTTTTCTTTTTCCCTCTTTCCTTCCTTTTCCTTTCTCTTCCTTCCCTTTCTCTCCTCCTCTGTTTCCCCGGCCGAGCACTCTGCTCCGCGCCGCTCGTCGCCGACCGCCCGGCCCAACCTCCGCTCGCCTCTCTGCTCCTCATCCCGGGCGCCGTGCTCCGCTCGCCGCCGGCCAAACCCCACCCGCTCCCCTCCGGGCCGACCGCCCGCGTGCACGCCACCACCGGCGCTGCCGCCCCGACGCCGCACCGCGGCCACACTGCCCCGCCGCGCGCACGCCACCACCCGCCCGCACGAACGCCCTACCGCTGCACGCACACCACGCGCGCACACGCAAGCCGTCCCGGCCCCGTGCTCGTCGTCCTTGTGCTGCCCACCGCCGACATCGCCGCCGTGCACGCCGTCGACTGCCCCCTCGCCCACTCACCTCGCACCGCTGCCGCACCGCCCACGCCATCGCCGGCTCCGCCGACCGCCGTACGTGACAGCCGTGCCGCCCTCCACCGTAGCTCCGCCACCGTCGTCTTTTCACCTCGCCCACTGGAGCACGCCCCGACCACGCGCACACCACCGCCGACCGCCACAGCACGCCCTCCGCGCTCGCGCGTGCACGCGACCGCCCGGACCCGCCGCTGTCTCGCCGCCAAGCACGGCAGCGCCACCGTACGCACGCGCACTGCTCCGCCACAACTCCACCTCGCTCCCCGCGCCACCAACCGGGCCCCGACCGCCATTAATTCCGCCCGCCGGCCACTCCTACCGCCGCCAAGCACTCCACCTCCGCCCCCTCGTCGGCCCGTCTCCTTGAGCCCCCGCCGTGCCTATAAAAGGGACCGCCGGCCTCTCCTCCACCATCTCCCACTCACCTGCCACCTCAATCGCCCCACCATCGCCGCAGCGCCGCCTCCACTCGCCATTGCCGCCGCCCTCGGGCTCACGTGGGCAGGCCGCCACGGACCACCTCCGCCCGAGCTGTGCACACCCACAGCTTCACCTCGAACCCCTGCAGCTCACACACCCCTCAATTGCCTTCCTCCGCCACCACAGCGCCGCCGCCCACGCTCGCCATTGCCGCCGCCGCCACTGCTCTCGTGGGCCGCCCTCCACCCTTCACCTCCGGCCGTGGTAAGCCCACAGGTGGACTCGCCTTACCCCGCTCGTCCTTTTCCCCCTGCTCCCGATCACCGCCGCCGCCTCAATCGCCGGCGATTGGCCGGCCAGTACCGCCGCCGCCGCTCTCCCCCCCCCCCCCCTGCTCTGTTTCGCGAGGGAAGGGATGACCACTTTATGAAAAACCCCCTGACTTTCTTCCTATTCAACCCGCCGTCCAAAACTTTAAGCCCCTCTCTCTCTGGTACAATTACACATGACCCCCTGGGCTTTAAACAAATTAACCCGCAGTCCACAGCACTATTCCCCCTCTCTCTATTTATTCCACCAGAAGCCCCTGAGCTTTTCCATATTTACAAAAAGGTCCCTATTCTTTTAAAACAGCCCCTAAACCCCACTAAATTCGTCATTTCATGCGCCAAATTAATCCCGTTTGATCCCAAACTCCACCATGATATTCACCAATATATTTTCGCCAGATCCAACCAATCCATACTCAAAAATAATCATCTCATCACCATCCGCTCTCTTTTTCCGTTCTTTCTTTTGGAGTTCATTAAAACCCTTTTTCCTTTATTTATTGGGTGTTTGCTTGTGTGTGCCGTAGACTCCGCTGTGAACGAGGAAGGACCCGAGGAGGAGCAAGTCTACGAGCAGGAGTTTGGAGACCAAGACCCCGGGCAGGAATCCCCCGAGGGTTGGGAAAACGGCAAGTGCAATCCCACCCTTTGATGCATACTGATGTCCCAGTTTTTATAAACACAACCCATGGCCTATTTTATAAAACTTGCATGATTTTACTGCTAAACCTGGTTGGATAGCCATACCTTGATTGCTATGACTGATTCCTTGACAACCTAGATTAATATTTAAACACGACAATGCTCTGTTTGAATGTTGGTCACTGCTAGGAATGCTTAGGGACATTTTACCATTATATCCATAACAAATATTTGGTGTTTACAAAAGCAACCGTGTGCGTACTTTAAAATAAAAGAGATGATTTGTGTAAACAAAATGAGTACCCGTGTGGGAGAAGACAGACGGTATTTCTTGTGTGAAATGCCGAGGTGTGCTCTAACCTCTGTGGTTAAGCATGGTGGGAGTTGTCTATCCTGTCACAAGTTTTGGGATGATGTTGATGTGTCATCTAGCCTAACCCAATTTACTGTACCACCACTCGACCGTTGTATGTGGCAACGGCCTAGCATAAACCCCACTAGTTGAGCTGCTGGTTATGTGGTGTGCTGGTGAGCAACAGAGGGCCATGGAGCCGGGGATACGGTCTATGTGAGGTATGCCCCTGGTTGGAACCTCGTTGGTAGGTTGCTAACCCCTGGTCGCGTCTGTGATAACTTGTCAGTTTAGCTATGGTGGGTAATGGCTTTGATAGGAGCTGCACTGGCACTAAGGTGTTCTTGTTGTGGTAGCCTACTTGTGGTTGTGTACACCTCTGCAGAGTTAAAACCTATCCGGATAGCCGTGTCCACGGTATTGGGCGAGTTACGGCTTGGTCACTTCACTAGTCCCCTGTTTTGGTGTAAGAAAAAGTTGGTACTTGGTTGAGCTGAGAAATGTTTTGACTTGGGCTACGACAGATGGGAAATCTGGTAGCAACAAAATCTTGTTCAAAAGAGTATTTACATTTACTGTCCCCTTTAAAAGAAATACTTGTGAAAACCTATCGCGAAAACCAACCCTTGCATGTGAAATGAAATTTGCTTTGTTGCTAAATGAACCATGAGCCCTTCCTTGTTACAATACTTGCATACTTCTGTTATACCCCTCCGTGGTTGTGGTTGCGCTTGCTGAGTACGTATGTACTCACCCTTGCTTAATCTGTGCAGAGGCAGACCCGGACTTTGTGCCTGAGGATATCGTCTAGAGGGGTTCGTTCTGCACCCAACCTTTGCCTGTGTGTTAGGGTCACCCGCTGGAAGCCGCATGCGTTGCCACTCTGATGAAGACCTCTATGTTATCAATCTGGTTATCTGGAGCTTAGTGTTAGTTCTGTTTGTCGTGGCCCTGCAATGCCACCGTCTCCCGTAATGTTGTTGTTCTGAACTATCTGTTGTAATAATGTGAACCAGCATCCTGGGACTGGTATTTGTATCACATTAAGTTCTCTCTTTCGAGGGGACGCTTCAGCAGGAGGAGGAGTATCTTAGTGAGTCAGAGACGGATGAGGATCGTCGCAAGGGCAAGGCAGCCGCAGCAGCTGATGATGATGATGAGGACGACGATGATGATGACGAGGGTGGTGATGATGACGACGACGACGGCGGCGAGTAGCTCCCTTTTTGGTCCTTGATGACAAAGGGGGAGTGAATGTGGCCATTGAAACTCATCACCTATCTATCTTTTTTTTTTCATGTTTTAGCTTGTGAACTTGTGACAACTTGAACTTGTGTTATGTATGGTGTGCCAAGTGAGACTTTTATTTGTAAGACTTAATTATGGTAATTGCTAGGTTGATGAGGATCTCGTTATCTATTTTATTGTGAGTTGTTTATGGATAATGTGATGTTATTTCTCACCTTATTGTTGTGTATAACTTGTCATATGCATCACGTTGATTTTGTCACACCAAGCACTTGTATGCAATATTTTTGGTAGTTCTTGCAAAATATGTGCACAAGCATTTGAGGCTATTTAAGTTGAACATGCACATATTTAAGGGGAGCCTCTCCAAAATATATTGGATGCAAAACATGAATTTTATTCCCATCTTGTAAACCCAAATTTGTATTGTCATCAATCACCAAAAAGGGGGAGATTGAAAGTGCATCTAGGCATTTAATCTATTTTGGTGATTAATGGCAATAGAAATTTGGATATGATGCTTTGCATGAGCTGTGCAGGAATAAAATGAAATAAAAAGGAGAAAATGCTAAAGGGAGGACCCCAACGCTTATTCATATGGTGGAGGACTCAATTGGTGGATTTAAATTTAATTTTCTGTTTGAAATTGAGTATAGGACCACCGTACTATCAAGGGGGACATAGTTGATAAATTCTAGATGCTAAAAGTGCCTTACTTGAGATGACAAACTCTTGAGAGACACAAAAACTCTTCACAAACACCTCTTTCTGCTCGGCCGGAACTTAGGCCGGAAGATCCGACCGGAAGTTCCGGGCGGCTCGGTCTCGAGTTTTTCCTGGCCGGAAGTTCCGGCCGTGGCATCGGAAGATGCATGACTTAGTCGTTTTTCGAGCTCCTGAGCGCCATGCGTACAAGTTCCGACCCTAGGCCGGAAGATCCGACCGGATGTTCCGGCCGGCTCTGTCTTGGCTTTCTCCGGGCCGGAAGTTCCGGGGTTCCCCGGAAGATCCGACATACAGTCGGAAGATCCGGCCCCTGGAACTTTTCTGGAGTTTTCCTAACACGTATCTGTTGATTGTCGGAAGATCCGACCAAGTGTCGGAAGATCCGGTACCTCTTCGTAGAGCACATAACGGTCATATTTTTGGGGGTTGGTATAAATACCCCTCACCCCTCCTCATTCATTTGCTGCTGCACACACGACCTAACACAAGACAAGAGCATTTACTCTCCTCCTCAAATCCCCTCCCAAGCTTGATTCTTGCCAAGATTCATCTAGGGTTTGAGTGAGAGAGAAGACTAGAAGTGAGAACTCCCCTTGTTCATCTCTTGAAGCACTTCGAGCAACTTGAGTTCATTGATTTACGTTTGTTACTCTTGGAGCTTGCTCCTAGACGGTTAGAGGTGCCGGTGAACTCCCATTCTCTTGTGGTTTGAGTCCTGGAAGTTTGTATTACCCTCTCTTCGTGGGAGCACATAGTTAGTAACTCAATCCTCCTTTGTGGTTGATTGGGAGAGACTTGGGGTTCGTGTGACAGCCCAGCTCTTTGTGAGCATCTCAACGGAGACGTAGCTCCTTTGTGGAGTGAACTTCGGTAGAAAATCCTTTGTCTCCACTTTTGTTCTTGTTCCTATTGTTTCTATAACTTGATTTATCCCGATCTACTTATTTGTGGCTATACTCTGATATTGATCATATATAGAAGGTTCCTTACATCATTTGTGAGCTTTGTATTCAAGTGGAATTGTCAAAAGGTCATTAGATTTCAAATCTCGAAGTACACTTGAATTGCCTGTCGGAAGATCCGGCTTATCATCGGATCTTCCGGTATTCTGTCCCAGTCGGAAGATCCTGTACAGTGTCGGATCTTCCTGGCCGGAAGATCCGAGACTGTGTCGGATCATCCGACTTTCTGACAGTTTTCGGAGGATTTTTGCAGGAATTTTTAAACAGGCCTATTCACCCCCCCTCTAGGCCTAGTGTTGGTCCTTTCACTAGGTTTTAGTTCTAATAAAGTTCCACGAGTTTTGGTGAGTGTCATGTTTGCAGGTACACCTACGACAAATACGTGCTATAGGAGTCGGAATTGACCGATTCGGCCGAACGACAAGATTCGGCCGGTTACCCCCCCATAGCCGTACGAGTCACCGGGAGCCGTCCACGTCAACGATGACCAAGCGACCACAACTTACGACACGTGGACGACCGCCAACTCATCCCGGAGCACCGACACATCATCCTGGGCCAGAACAACACGAAGCCAAGCACCAAGAAGCAGCCCAGGAGGTCCACAAGCAAGAGTCGGTGCTGGGGAGGCCGACCACGGGCCAGGCCCAGTTCGGCCGAACTCCCCAGTTCGGCCGAACCGACCCCAGCACCTGAAACCGACCCCAGGAGAGCATCCAGGCGATCCAACACTCAAGGCGGTGGATCTGATGTTTCGGCCGAACCAGGTCAGTTCGGCCGAACTGATCTGTTCGCCCGAATCCGCTGGATTCGGCCGAACCGACCTCATATAGAGAGGGGCAAATCCCATCTTGATTGACCACGCCTCATAGCATTCTTCCTGACAAACCCGAAAACCACCTTTATAACTACCCAGTTACGGAGTAGCGTTTGACAGTCCCTAAGTAGGTCAATTCACATCTTGAGTACATGCGACAATCTCAGGTCTTAGGACAAAGCATACGTGTTGTGAAAAGAGATAAACATACAACAAAATCTCAAGTTGGGTCAGTCCAGCCCCATGTCATACATGTGCCCACATTATTAGTTTGACATCTCCATGTCCATGACTTGTGAAACACAGTCATCAACTAATACATGTGCTAATCAGATTAGGGACAACTTTTGAATAACCATACAAGTAAAGAGTTTCACAAACAATTCACATAATTGCCAATCTTATACAAGTTGTCTTTCATGGATATTCAATAAATAAACAATATGTCATAGATATAATACAATCATCCACTCACACTAGAGCTAATCTAGATGATATCTAATACCCATAGCTCTCATATGTGACTCATGCTTAGGCTATGGAAGAGCCTTTGTCAACGGATCAGCAACATTCAAATCCGTATGTATTTTGCATATCTTTATCTCACCCCGTCTAACGAACTCTCGAATGAGATGAAATTTCCGCAGTACATGTTTGTTCTTCTGGTGATTCCTAGGCTCCTTAGCCTGCGCAATAGCCCCATTGTTGTCACAGTAGAGTTCCAATGGGCTAGATGCATTGGGAAACACACCAAGCTCAATGAGGAACTTCCTCATTGTTGGCGGTCGTTACAACCCAATTTCGACAACCAATACTCGGAAATAAATGAGGCTTTATGCAACATTCCATGTACTTAGGTTTTAGTTCTAATAAAGTTCCACGAGTTTTGGTGAGTGTCATGTTTGCAGGTACACCTACGACAAATACGTGCTATAGGAGTCGGAATTGACCGATTCGGCCGAACGACACGATTCGGCCGGTTACCCCCCATAGCCGTACGAGTCACCGGGAGCCGTCCACGTCAACGATGACCAAGCGACCACAACTTACGACACGTGGACTACCGCCAACTCATCCCGGAGCACCGACATGTCATCCTGGGCCAGAACAACACGAAGCCAAGCACCAAGAAGCAGCCCAGGAGGTCCACAAGCAAGAGTCGGTGCTGGGGAGGCCGGCCACGGGCCAGGCCCAGTTCGGTCGAACTCCCCAGTTCGGCCGAACCGACCCCAACACCTGAACCCGACCCCAGGAGAGCATCCAGGCCATCCAACACTCAAGGCGGTGGATCTGATGGTTCGGCCGAACCAGGTCAGTTCGGCCGAACTGATCTGTTCGCCCGAATCCGCTGGATTCGGCTGAACGAACCTCCTGCCGCCTCAAGCTCCCTTGCATGCTACTCCACCGACTTGGTTCAGCTATAAATAGAGGGGTCACTCACTTGTATGGACACACACCACTTGGGAGCAAGCCTCCATTCCATTCTCTCAAGATGTAGAGTTAGGCTAGTCCTGTTGGGAGTTAGAGTCAGGGTCGAGCTTCGCTCGGAGTTCCGGAGAGTCGTCTTCTGGAGTTCTGGTAAAGTTCTTGTATCTTTTCCTTTTCTTTATGTACGACTCTGAGTATTCTCAATATATTTGCTTCTGCATTTACTTAAGTTATTTGTTCTGCATTTATTTCGGAGTAAGTGTAGAATGTCTAGCCTGGGTTATAAGCTGTTGTAGTCTGGTTCTATAAGGTCTCTCTTAGTTCTTTGTCTCAGCTGGTTCCTCGTTTCTGCTCAATGCTTCTGGTGAATTGTCACCGGGTTATTGACAGGAGTACTTGCTCTTTCTAGGAGAGTGAGTAGTTATTGCCTAGCGTAGGTGTGGTACCTAGTCTAGATGGTAACTTTGGTTTATTCCCGTCGCAACGGAGGTGGTAGCCGTGAGGTGGTGACAGCCCTTTCGGTCTTCGTAGCCCATCACGTTAGTTCCGGTCCGTAGGATCCCCTAGTTGGGAAATAGTGGCACCCCTTCTCATCCCTTTCTGTGTGTCACCGGTTCCCTTTTCCCGATGCTGAGATAATAGAACTAGGAAGAGAACCATAGATGCCATTCTTCATGCTAGCCGTAACCTTTGCTAGAGATATCTCAAGGCCAGTGGAAGGATATAGGAATCCTCTCCTGTCTCGTTGTTCTCCCACTAGCTAGACCACTCTTCTATCTCTATCCTAAACTTCTCCTTGTGTGTGTCAACTGCATACCACTCCTATCCTATCCTTTACCCCCGCCTTGTTAGCCGGTACTTTAATTAGTAGTTACATCCTTGTCAATAGTCGATACCTGCGGAAATATAAATACGACACCTAGAATACTCCCGGGTGAAATGCTACATCGGTATCCGTGCGCTTGCGGATTTATATCTGTATCGTAAGAATACCAATGAACACTCCTTGCACCATTACTGGATTCACAATCCTGATAGTGGATCGTAAGAAGTGTCAACACACATCCAAACACCTTCCTTCGCCGCTTCAGAAGCTGCGATGTACTCAGCTTCTATTGTAGAATCAGCTACCGTATCTTGCTTAGAACTTTTCCAGCTTACAGCACCACCGTTTATTGTGAACACGAACCCTGATTGTGACTTTGAATCGTATGGATCAGTTTGGAAACTAGCATCAGTGTAACCCGTTACAATGAGCTCTTCCTCACCTCCATAGACTAGGAACACATCTCTAGTCCTTCTAAAGTACTTAAGAATGTTTTTCACCATTGTCCAGTGACTTTCACCTGGATTAGACTGGTGTCTGC
The DNA here is from genome assembly GCA_033239725.1 of Echinochloa phyllopogon. Taxonomy (NCBI): domain Eukaryota; kingdom Viridiplantae; phylum Streptophyta; class Magnoliopsida; order Poales; family Poaceae; genus Echinochloa; species Echinochloa phyllopogon. The sequence goes on from BTCW01000009.1 coordinate 13,001,284, forward strand.
TTGTAACACTTAGAGCATATGAGACATCTGGGCGAGTACTTATCATGGCGTACATGATAGATCCAATCGCCGAAGCGTAAGGGACCTTACTCATGCGCTCCCGCTCATCAGTCGTCGAAGGACACTGAGTCTTGCTAAGGTGTACGCCATGTGACATTGGCAAGAACCCTTTCTTGGACTGTTCCATGCTGAACCGATTCAGCACCTTGTCAATATAAGTATCTTGGCTTAATCCTATAAGCCTCCTCGATCTATCTCTATAGATTCTTATGCCCAGAATGTATGCAGCTTCCCCTAAGTCCTTCATAGAAAAACTATTTTTCAGCGAAGTCTTAACAGATTCTAGCATAGGAATATCATTCCCAATCAACAGTATGTCATCCACATACAAGATTAGAAATGCAACAGAGCTCCCACTTTCCTTCTTGTAAACACAAGCCTCTTCTTCATTCTGCCGGAAGCCAAACCCTTTGACTACCTCATCAAAACGAAGGTTCCAACTCCGAGATGCTTGCTTTAATCCATAGATGGATTTCTGAAGCTTGCATATTTTTCCAGCATTAGTTGGATCGACAAAACCTTTAGGTTGTATCATGTATACATCCTCCTCTAGGTTCCCATTTAGGAAAGCTGTTTTGACATCCATCTGTCATATCTCATAATCGAAATACGCAGCTATTGCTAGAATGATCCGGATAGATTTAAGCATCGCTACTGGAGAGAATGTCTCGTCGTAGTCAACTCCTTGAACTTGTCGAAAACCTTTTGCAACAAGTCGTGCTTTGTAGACGTTAACATTACCGTCCACATCCCTCTTTCTCTTAAAGATCCATTTGCACTCGATGGGTCTGACACCATCAGACGGGTCAACCAAATTTCAAACTTGGTTGTGTCCCATGAAATCTATCTCGGATCTCATGGCACTTTGCCATTTCTCGAAACCTGAATCCATCATTGCTTCCGCATAGGTCCTAGGCTCATCGTTGTCCATCAACAATATGTCGCGCTCTCCCGTAACTAGGATATTCATCTTATTAGTTGCGCGACGTGGCCTTGCTGACCTTCGTGGTTGTGGCGGTTCTTCTCTTGCCACAGGTGCCTCAACTCGTTCTGCTACATTAGCATCACTCGTAATGTCTTGCCTCGTAGGCTCATCTCGAACTTCTTCAATATACACATTCTGTCCACTTTTCTCGCTTTTGAGAAACTCTTTCTCCAAGAAAACACCGTTCCTAGCGACAAACACTTTGCCCTCTGATCGGTTGTAGAAATAATATCCAATTGTTTCCTTTGGATATCCCATGAATATGCACTTGTCCAATTTGGGTGTAAGCTTGTCTGACTGAAGTCGCTTGACATATACCTCACAACCCCAAATTTTCAAAAAAGACAAACTGGGAGTCTTGCCAGTCCATATCTCATATGGTGTCTTCTCCACAGACTTAGACGGTACCCTATTTAGTGTGAAAGCTGCTGTTTCTAGAGCGTAACCCCAAAACGATAACGGTAGGTCTGACTGGCTCATCATTGATCGCACCATGTCTAACAAGGTTCGATTATGTCTCTCGGACACACCGTTCCTCTGAGGTGTTCCGGGTGGCGTAAGCTGTGGAACAATTCCGCAACTCTTTAGATGAGTGCTAAACTCGTGGCTCAAATACTCGCCTCCACGATCTGATCGCAAGGCTTTAATTTTCTTACCACGCTGATTTTCAACTTCATTCTGAAACTCCTTGAACTTTTCAAAAGTTTCTGACTTGTGCTTCATTAAGTAGACATAGCCATATCTACTAAAATCATCAGTGAAAGTTATGAAGTACTGAAATCCACCTCGAGCTGTCGTGCTCATTGGTCCACACACATCAGTATGTATGAGTTCCAACAAGTCTTGCGCCCTCTCAGGAAAACCTGTGAAAGGTGCCTTGGTCATCTTTCCTAGCAAGCAAGCTTCACATGTCTCGTATGATTCAAAATCAAACGAAGTTAAAAGTCCATCAGAATGGAGCTTCTTCATGCGCTTCTCACTTATATGACCCAAACCACAATGCCACATATAGGTAGGATTCAAATCATCTAGCCGAGGCCTTTTAGCACTTATATTACAGAAAGATGAATCATCAAGATTTAAAATAAACAACCCATTCACAATGGATGCAAGAGCCACAAACATGTCATTCTTAGAGATCACACAACCATTGTCTTCACTCGCAAATGAATAACCATCCTTCATCAAACATGAAGGAGACACAATGTTTCGACTCAAACTAGGAACAAAATAACAATTATTCAACTCCATAATAAATCCTGACGGGAGGTGGAGTTGCATTGTCCCGACGGTCAAAGCAGCAACTCTTGCATTATTGCCCACGCGGAAATCAACTTCGCCTCTTCCCACGCTTCTACTTCTTACTAGTCCCAACATCGAATTGCAGATATGAGCAACCGATCCGGTATCAAATACCCAGGAATTAATACAAGAATCAGCGAGGAAAATGTCAGTAATATGAATGACAAGTATACTTGATGCGGAAGTACTCTTACTACCGCCATTCTTCAGGGAAGCTAGGTACAACTTGCAATTCCTTTTCCAGTGACCAAGTTCCTTACAGTGAAAACACTCCTTGCCTGCAGCTGGTAAAGACTGAGTATGGGGCGTTGGGTTTGGCTGAGAGATCACATCTTTAGCCTTGCCCTTCTTCTTCCAAGATTTGCCCTTCTTCTTGAAGTTAGGCCTGTTTTGGATCGCCATCACATGGCTGCTGCTAGCGCTTTTCTTAATGTCAGCCTCTGCTGTCTTGAGCATGCCACACAACTCATTCAAACCCTTCTCCGCCCCATGCATATGGTAGTTCGAGATGAAGTTCCCAAAGCTAGGCGGAAGTGATGCTAGAATAAAATCAGTGGCCAACTCTGGGCCAAGTGGGAAGCCTAGCTTCTCCAACCTCTGGGTGTAACCAACCAACTTGATCACATGCGGCCCTACAGCTGCGCCTTCTGCTAGCTTGGTTTCCACAAAGGCCTTTGAGACATTGAACCTTTCAGTCCTGGCCTGAGTTTGGAACATGTCCTTAAGCGCCTCGATCATATCGTGCGCCTCATGGTTTGTCTCAAACTGCATCTGCAGCTCTGGTTCCATGCAAGCAAGCATAAGGCAACTCACTTCAAGATTGACATCACATGCCTTCTTGTAAGCAAGTTTGTCAGCAACAGTTGCGTTATCATCAGGCTCATCTGGTAATGGGGTGTCTAGAACTTCTTCCTTTTTCTCAGCCCTGAGAACAATTCTCAGGTTGCGGATCCAATCCACATAGTTTGTTCCATTCAACTTATCATTCTCAAGGATCGAACGCAAAGAAAACGGTGTGCTACGTGCCATTGATCTACAACAGAAAATAATGCAAAATACTAAGACAACATATCTATGACAGAGTAAAATACATTAAACAATTTAACGGAATCTACTCCCACTAAAATCAATATCCCTCCATTGATACTTAGTGATTCAGGATCCACAACTAACAAGTCAACTAGTGAGCTTTAGCATCACTGCTAGAAGACATGGTAGATCGGTAAGCAACCCTTTGTTAATCATATCACATATGACTCCTGTTGTTGGGTGACATCTCTATGTCTCGGCGCCCAACCTTCACGCCCCAAGGTCCTTAACCGTTAAGATGACTTTGTCTAAGTTAACCAACCCTTTATGCGAGTAAGTATCCGATACGAACCCATCTAGTCAAGGAAAACTAGTTGCACCCTAATTTCATAGACCCACCACTAATTGTACAAGACATGTGACGGTGCAAGGTTTAGTTGGGAGGGCATTCAGAACTTAAACATTGCTGAGGGATCGTTCTACTTCTACTGTCGCATGCACAAAAATAACCATTATCGTCGCATATGTAGAAGTAAAACAATAAGAATGACATTCACATAGCAATGATACAGTATGGCCCATTAACACATGGTGATCTCTATCTCCATTGTACTGTCCATCATGATGATCTCCATCTCCATGATCCATGTGTGCCATCCTCCAGTGATGAGTCCTCCAAGAACTATCTAACGTATGATAGTAAAATAAATTACACATCCGCGCATTAGATCATCACAAGTTGGCACGCAGGCCATTACATCAAATTGACAATACATATGGCTCCAGCCGTATTGCCCTACTCACGACACGCAGGTTATGATTAATTACATACATGCATCACATACACATAGGGCCATACCGATCACATGAATCTGCAAAAACAAGTTAGCCGATTCCGACGTCCAAACTTAAATCACCGAAAACTCTATCTTCCCGGCCCTTTTTCACAAATCTAAATTCAGCGAAACTGCCCTTGGCAGTCGGAATCATGTGTAAAATTTTCTGTAGATGAATTTTTATATAAAAATGGTCTCAATCCGAGGTTGTATGCAAAAGTTATGGCTGTTTTACGAACAACCTGATTTTCGCGCAAAAACCGGCCCGGTTATGGATCCAATCCACACCACCGCGCATCGCCATGCGCCCGGCCATTGATCTAAGTTCGATTCGACCAATCCAATTGATCTACATCTCACCATGCCTGGGTTTACGTGTATCACTTAGCTCCGATGGCGGAATTCCGACCGGTAGGAGCAATTCGTTACACGACCATCATAGCAAAGATCACGAACCGATAAGAGACTTATCTACATCCAAGCATATCTCCATATGCACACATCCGAACCTATAACGAAACAGCTACGGCTCTGATACCACTGAAGGGAAACGAGGAGGCTACGCTAGCACATACAAAAACTCATTACCACTAGACGCGCAGTTGCAGCGGAAGCCGTCTCGATGTAGACGAACGCGTCGAAGTGGCAGTGCAGTGCAGTTGCTCACGTCCGTCTGGTCCTGCACGTGCGGTCCGTCCTTGTGCTCCAAGCGCAGCACCTCCGAGGTATCCACACGTACCACGTACGAGGATGGAAACGTCGCGCGTCGGACTGCTAGGTCCGCGAGCACGATGAGGAGAGGGCGTAGGCAGCGCGGCTGTTGCTTGAAAGTCGTGTCCTTTTCAGGAGGGGTTTGGTCTATATTTATTGGGAGAAAATTTCCCACACCATCTTCCATTAGCAATATAGGATTAATAGATAGTGTACCCCTTCCCTCGGTAATGGGCTTTACAACATTTGTGGCCTATTATGACTTTAACGCCTTAATGGATTAAATCAATCTGAGCCCACTAGAGGATCGAATCCAGTTGGCTCTAGGGCATATTTCCAACAATATGTACAGAGAAAGAAAAAGATATTTCTAAAGCTATGCTATTATATCATAAAGGATTGCTCCAAGTTATACTGAGCTACATCATAAAGGATTAGAGGTTTGTTACTGTGCTTGGCCGGAACCGCCGGTACTCCAACAAGAGCTTGCAAATTTAGAAGGCAAAATGATCTTTGCCTCGCGTCTACAGTACTTTCCCTTCTTTCCCCATCCCACCTTGTCCAACAGAGCCGGTGCAATCGCATTTCCGCCCCCTCCTCCTCGCCGCCCGCCGCTCCACCGCCCGCCGAGCTTCTCCAACGCCACCTCGCACCGCCCGCCCGCCGCTCCACCCGCCGCTCGACCCGCCAGCCGCTCCGCCCACCCGCCCGCGGCCTCGCATCGCTCGCCCGCCCGCGGCTCGATCCGGCCGCCGCTCGATCTGGAGGAGAGGGGTCGCCTGACGCGGCGGCGGCAGCCAAGATCCAGGCGGCCTTCCGCGGGCACCAAGTCCGGCGGCAGCTCCGGCGGCAGGAGACCGTGGATGGTGTCCGCGGCGACGAGCGCGAGCGGACGCGGTTCTCGGAGGCGCTCATGGCCGTGCTGCTCCGCGCTGGTGGGTCGCGGCGGGCGGCGCTGGTGGGTCGCGGCGGGCTTGCCCTCCTCCGCCGACGAGTGCGCCGGGTCTGCTCCGCCCCCTTCCCGCGCCTCCTCCACCTCCTCTTCCGCACGGCGGGCGCGCAGGCTCCTCCCCAGCTGGACCCTCTCTCGCGCAGGTCGGATGCCTGCGAGGAGGGAGGCGATGCAATTTTGCATCCCCTCTCTCCTCCATAGGAAGTTTGCCTCGCGCGTTGCCTCTGCTGTTGGAGGCTTTCTCGGACGTGCACAGTGATCGGGCAGAGGCAAAAATGCATTTGCCCTCCTCTATTGGAGTCAGCCTCAGGATTTATTTCAGCCATCGATCCCTCTAGAATTTTTTTCAGCTGGTTCCTTTATAATTAAGGGTAAATTAGTCTTTTGAAGTCATTAACCACGACTGAGGATTGATCCTAAAGCATCGAAGACACGAGGTCGTCGCCGCCTTGGCCACTATCGGTGGACGGCCAGGGAATCACCGTCGCGAGTAAGCGCTCCACACCCAGAGAGTCACCGCCGCGGATCCTCGCCGGTTAGGTCGTTGGTGTGGCAGGGGTTGACGGCCTGGTGCCCTGTGCCTGGGGCCTCCCAGGGCTGAGCCGATCTGCAGGCGTGCAGAGGGCCCTGACGCCGTGGCCCGCCGGCGTTCCATCAATTTGGTGAACCTGATCCAATCAGAAGACAAGTCGACGCCGGGCACTATGCTGACCAGGGCCCATATCATTTTCACGTAGAGGGCCGCTCATACCTAAGTCCATTAACAGGTGGGCCACATGGCTGGCAGGGGAGAGGCCCATGATGGAGAAGGAGCCCATCTTGCTAAGATCAACTACAGATATCAAATAGACGGTTCAGATCGCGGCTCGTCTAGGCCATGTGCTGACGTGCTGTATCTATCGACCGCTCGAGGCCTCGTACCCTTCTCCGTCACGTAGAAACCGCCCTCCAACTCAGCTGATTTCCATAGGAGTAAAATACACGAGCAGTCCTTAAACTTGTCCCGGGGTGTCATCTAGGTCCCCAAACATTCAAAATACATATTTGGGTCCCCAAACTTGCTAAATTGTGTCATTTAGGTCCAAATTTCCAAAAATACCCCTATGCATGATGACATGACTGCCAATTCAGCATGAAATTTTATAGTATTTCTCTAACCAAATCAGTTGTTTCCATCACAATAATTAGCGAACTTTATTTGATTGTACCAAAGCGATAATTATAGATCAAGAGATGGATAAACATTAGCAACATAGGTGTATTTTTGGAACTTTGGACCTAAATGACACAGTTTAGCAAGTTCAGGGACCCAAATATACATTTTGAGAGTTTGAATACCTAAATGACACCCCGGGCTCTTTCCATAGCATTTAATACAGTGGCATGTCATAAAAAATATGAGGTGGCAGTAGAGTTATCGAGGAGAGAGAGAGAAAAAATGAAGGACACCGTTTCTCCTGCACGAAACTGTGTCTACTCGTCGACCGAGGGACCAAGACACGGCCGAAACCGCGTTGGGGCTGTAGCGCGTTTCTTCCCCCCACTTTTTTGCGGGACCCACCATGGGGAGCTGCCCGCCATGGCCGAGAACTCGCCGCAGTCGCAGACTCGCAGGTGCACGCCGCCGCACGCCTGAAGCTCGCCGCCCCACCTCGGCCGCACATGCTCGTTGTTGCCGCCTGACCGAGCGCATGAAACGCCGTTGCGCGGCCACGCAAAGCCCAGCGCTGCCGCTTCAGAGTTCTGACCTCGCGCACGGCATGTAGCTGCCCGCTCGCTCGAATCCCCAACGATTTGGATACCGAATACTTGATTTGGTGAGATTTTGGAGTGGAGCTGCAGGGAGCTCCAAGCCTCCAAGTCATGATGCTCTTGACGGAGAGGTAGCACAGCAGGCCGCTGAGCATCAGGAACGGTGAGGCTATCGCAGCGCATGCGGAGTTGTAGCAGACGCAAGCTTTGAGTGCTGCAGCTGCTGGTTCGGTGGGGAACTGAGGAAGAAGCAAGCTCCATTGTAGGCCTGTAGCTCGATGGAACGGATGAACGGGAAAATATCCTGCTTGCTGCTGCTGTTCTGATATGAATTTATAGCAGGAAGAAATCGATGGAGGATGGCTAGTGTTTAATTAGCCTTTTGTTTTGCCGATTGGAAAGGAGAGCAGCAAAGACATGAGCAGCTGGATGGCTTCACGCCCGCCGTCTGCCTCCTCACGCACGCGCGCCGTCGCCGTGCGCTGTTCGCCGGCGGCGCTGGTGCTGTTGTGCTAGAAGCTTGGAACAGAGATTTACAGAGAGGATGGAAGGGAGAGAGAGGAGAGTGGTGAGAGATTTTATTAAAGGTCCCACACGAAGAAATTATGGGTCGAAGAAAGCAGCGTCTACAGCGATGTCCAGCTCATGTGGCAATGTAGAAACTATCCGCAGACTCTGTGGGAGAGTCTGCGGGTTGGGACTGCCCTAACACAGGTCGAGCCCTCCGCCGCCGCTCCGCTCCTCTCCTCTCCTCTTCGGGCTCTCTCCCTCCCGGATCCTGGTAAATAGATCGTGAGCCAATCCTTTCTTGTTGGATCTCTTCGTGCCTGCTACTTCTTTGCGCGAATTGACTGAGAGAGTGATATCACGCTGTGGTCAAGCTATTTTCCTACTGTGTTGGCTGCTCGAATGCAATGCTAGTTAATCGGCACTGGGTTCTGATATTGTAAATTGGATGAATCGTTTGAACCATTTTGAACGCTGATTATTGGTTTAGATCTCTGGTTGAGTAAAGCTTTGGTTAGGATATATTCTTGTTCTTCTGCCAATACGTTAACTAGTGTTCTGCAGTAGGCATACAAGCTTGGTTATTTTACTTGATGTATCAAGCACTATCCTCTCTATGCCCTTGTATTATCGTTAAGCAAATTGGTATTTTTTTTCGTGCTGCATCGTGCCATGCAGTTTGTCACCTTGAACTTTATTGCTGGCATAATGAAGCTTGGTTATTTTACTTGATGTATCAAAGCACTATCCTCCCTATGCATCCTCCCTATGCCCTTGTGTTATAGTTGTCGTTAAGCAAATTGGTATTTTTTTCATGCTGCATCGTGCCATGCAGAGCCTGAGTATTTTACTCACGTGATATATACATGGCTCGCGAGTGAGGATCTCTTTTCACTACAAGAAACACCGTGATCTATGACGTTTTCTTTATGACGTAAAAAATCATGGTCAACGCAGTTTGAACTCACGACCTCACAAATAAGAAGCAGGTGATGTACCACTACACCAACTCGGTGTTATTTTACCATATAAACATTTGGTACTATATATGTTTATTCACATTATTGTGCGGTGTATGTAAAAAATTAAATACTCAAAAAATTCATGGTGCATCCAAGAATTAAACCCTAGTCGTCCGGCGCCTTACTAATTTGGTATTGAATGGTTTTCTATAAATTATATTGTGTTTTATTGGGAAAAAGAAATAACCTGGGAATAACGAATGAAAAAAAGTGCAGCGCCCGGGTTTTATTGGGAAAAAAGAAATAACCTGGGAATAACCAAAAAAAGTGCGGCGCCGGCGGCTCGAACCTGGGCCCTTCTGGAGAGTAACAGTGGGCCTTACCATTGGGCCACGGGAGTGCAATTAGCCCAAAAATTTCTGACCGTCCATTCTCGCTCGACGGCTCTGATCTCATTGCTATTGTATATAACCGCAGCATCTGCCTCGAACCCTAGCGCTCGCTTTCCACCTCCACCTTCGGCCGACCGCGCGCACCGCCTCGCCTCCGAGGTGAGGATTCCCACCTCGATCCCGCTCTGCGCCGCCTAAATCCATCCGATCCAGCGCCGCCCCTCATTCCCCGGCCACGTCTAGGTCAATTCCGCCCTCACAGTCCCCGCCTCGAGTCGGCGCGATCGCGGTTGTCGTGGGGATTTTGGATTTTCGGTTGGCTGCTTGCTGTACTTGCTGTGTTCTGCTGTGCTTTGCGGCGGGGGTCGACTTGCGTTGCTTGGATTCGTAGGCCCTGGTTCGTTTGATCGGGTGGGTGCGGCGAAGTGGGGAATGCTGCTGGTTTTTGTCTGTTTACGGTGGTTATTTCCCTTAGATAGATTGGAATCTGGCCCCGGATTTACGCTAGTCTTAGAGCTGCTTTAGCTTGTACACGGAAACAAATGGAAGGACCGGTAACCTGTAGACCTCATGTGGATTATTGCAACCTGGAAGCGGTTGTAGGTTTACTGTCTCTGTTCGTGGCCGTAGCTTGCGGTTAATCGTGGGAACTGGGAAGGTTTTGTTGGTAGTCTGTTTGTCCTAAGTACTATTGTCATCTCGTGTGGTTGTGATGAGAGTGTGCGATGTTTATGTTTCAAATATGCTTAGTCATGGTTGATTTGGCTATGTTATGTTTGCTTAGCAATTCTGTTTTTTATACATTGAGGTCTGATCTTTCGTTGTCTGGGAATTGTCGTTATGCATTTGAGTTCGGTGACGAGCTATTGCAGTTGCTGGTGCTATCCTGGGCTACTGCTAGACTGAAATGTAGTGGTGTTAATGTTGTTTTCATGTAATTGCCTTATAGGACAACATTCTTCTATGGTTTCTCTCTGTTCTTTTGCAGCTGCACCCACCTGACATAATGATCTTTCTTTCTGTGCAGTCCCGGAGGGAGTTCTGAGAAGCACAAATGGCTCCTAAAGGTACACTACTAATATGCATGATGTTTCTATTTCCCTCATTTTGTTCAATGAAAGCCATCAGCTAACGTTTACATTGCTATAAATTGGGTGTTCTTCTGTTCCTGTTCCCGTTGCATGCATGTCTCTACTGTTGAATTGCATAAGGTATTGATTGGTATTTGTAGATTGAACGCGCTGATCTAACAACTACCTCCTTGTTTCATTATCATGCCTTGGACAGAGCATGCAAAGTATCCCAAAAGGGGCAGTATAAAATTAGCGGGCTGTAATTATTGTATTGTCCTTTGCATACAGAAGCGATCTCTAATGTTATGATATCCATATATTGGTAGTATATTGCTGTTTCCTATGTGACGACACCATGCGTACTGTTGTGCATAATCAGCTTATATACGTGAACTATTTCTATTTGATAGGTTCATTTTACATTATGAATGAGCTGACTTGTTTGTGATGGTGTGGCTTGATTAGCTGCTCTTGCCAAGAAAGGTGATGCCAAGACCCAGGCCTTGAAGGTTGCCAAGGCTGTTAAGTCTGGGGCTGCCAAGAAGAAGACCAAGAAGATCCGCACGTCTGTGACATTTCACCGCCCCAAGACCCTGAAGAAACCTAGGGACCCGAAGTACCCAAGAGTCAGCGCTCCTGGGAGGAACAAGCTGGATCAGTACCAAATCCTCAAGTACCCCCTCACAACTGAATCAGCAATGAAGAAGATTGAAGATAACAACACTCTGGTCTTCATTGTCGATCTCAAGGCGGACAAGAAGAAGATCAAGGCTGCTGTCAAGAAGATGTATGACATTCAGGCAAAGAAGGTCAACACCCTGATCAGGTTAGCACCTTGCTCCAGTGTTAGTTTCCCAGCTGTCGTGCATTACTGTCTATGTTGTGTTACTAAGTGATCAAACCTGTGTCTGTGTAGGCCTGATGGAAAGAAGAAAGCTTATGTGAAGCTTACCCCGGACTACGATGCTCTTGATGTGGCCAACAAAATTGGCATCATCTAAGTTACAGGCAGTTTTAGGCATCTCTGTCCTAGGATGTGAAACAAGAGTTTTGTTGCTGTTCCTTATCTAGGGCCACATCGGCTCTGTTACCATGATGCGAACTTATGAATTTGGTATCATCAAAGTGACCTGTTGAGCTAATTTGAGCTTTATACTTTCAGTTCTGATTGAAATGTGTGGTTCTGGTTCAGATTTCCATTTCCTTCATTCTTTAATGTGGTTCACCAGTTGTTCCTCACTTATTTTTAATAATTCGTTTTAGTTTTTTGGCCCTTTACTAACAGCATCCGAAGAGATAGCTCTGGTTTGAATATAGATGGGGGTAAACAGATTTTGATCAGGCAGCTGGGTGCGTATGCAACAATGTTCTGATTTCAGAACTACTATTAGCTCAAGCTAGCACAGCAGACCAGATTATGTCTCGTTCGGACATGCGGAAACCCTCACTTGTAGTTCCATGCCTCCCTGAAATTGTCATGACGGTTTTCACTTGTAGCTCGTCCTCTTCTTAGCAGATGTTTGATGACCAACGAACCAGATGTCCGTATCATGCAGTAGATGTGTTCTTCATCTATTGTGGCAAGGTACTTCAGAATATCTTTAAACATCTGCTAGAACAGAAGAAAAGAAAAATGTTTTCTGATCGCTTATACATACTAGAGCCAAAAAGCTGTAGTGCTGAAAGATCATGCAATCAAGCCTTTTGTTGCGCCGCACCAAGCTTGGTTATTTGCATTTTTATTTCTGAAATCTGGGTCAATGTCAAGCAAGGACATGGTTCCACCGAGCACCCGCAAAGCATGGAGGGGCCATGCTGGTGCTAGTGTTTATCATCCATGGTTGCTCCAGTGCTAGTATTTGCATTTGTATTTCTGATGTACAGCACAACAGCAGCAACAAAAACTGTCGACGATCCCTGCTGTTGTGTTCGGGATCTGCGGTGTTGACAAAGGAAGCTATATCCTATGTTGTGAACTCTATTGGCCCCCGTGTGTGTATATTGTCACACCCGGTTTTAAAGGCAAAACCAGGTGCATCTCATATGTGCGCCAGGATCAGTTTACACACATATGGTAGACGTCACAAGTGAATATCCATAACCATGCATAACGAAAGAGTATTATAGTGTGATTATTACAATATCAGAGTTGACTCAAATGTCATAGCGGAAGACTTAAATAAACGTTCATCTAACGAAGCAAAAGTGACTCCATCTCCACAGACATTGACTGGGGGAGACTCGCCTAGAACTCCTCAAAATCAGTGGTGAAATCCTCAAGATTCTCCCAATCTGAGCAGCATTCCGGTGTAGTTGATGCAATAAAGGAAAGAAAAACAACAAGTATGAGCACATAACGTACTCAACAAATATAATATGACATACAAGGCCGAGGCAAAAAGGTTGGCTGACCATACTGCTGTAAGCACTTTTAGTTGGTCAAGTTTTATTAAGCAACTATTTACTAGCAAATGAAAGTATATACCACCCACAAATTAATGAATGTCATGTTCCCAACATATTCAAGTAACCACGATTTAGATCATGTTCAAGTATGATTATCATGTAAGGGTCCAGACCGCTCTTGACCGTGAGCACGGCTGTTATAACAGTTTTACACTCTGCAGAGGTTGTACACTTTCACCATAAGCCGCGTAAAAGTTCAAAAGAACTTTAAACCCAACCATGCCGAGGGGGCCAATCCTCTTAAATCACACTACCGAGGTGTGACCGCATAGGGACGCTACGAGGCCTTTACAAAGATTCCTTAGTAAATAGTAACCCGCTAAGGTTTCCGGTTCAGAAGCAAAGCATAACCCTCCCTAGTGAGATCTGTCTCTTACCAAAGCCCACAGCTCAAGAGGACCGAGCTATACCCCGTCAACCGCCGCACCTCTTGCCCCTTTCGGGTAAGGTCACCATCCACTAAAGTCTCTAATTAATTAGCCAAGACCAGAGCCATATAGTACTCATGGTTGCACTGTTTTCCTGGGTGGTTCTCCATGTTCAAATTAAAAAGATATGATCTTGCCAATTAATTATTTAAAAGAGTATATGGAACATAGAGTAGGGGTTCATTTAACCAATCCCAGTTGAGCAAACTAAGCATCATCTACCATCAAAATTAATTTAAGTAACCCAGTTTCAGGGACAGGGGAATATAGTGGCTAGGCAAATCCTTAAATAGGAACCCATCAAATTAAGACACATGCATGTGTGGTGAAATTAATAATTATTAGGACATTTGCATGACATAATACACTTGCCTTCTTCCCAACTCGGTTGCTGCTCAAATCCTTCTCCAACAGTTGGTTCTTCAGAGAAATCCTCGAACTGGTCGTTTCCTAATCGCATCACACATTCACATACAAGGAAACAATACAACAAAATAAGAAACAGTACACCAAACAATTCCAACAGGAGAAAACAACAGCACAAAACTAATCTACACGTTACAACGAACGCGTGAGCGCGAGAATCACTAAAATCGGAGTTAAAACGCAAAAGATACGGCTTTTCTAATGCTCAGGGACTTGCTGGCAAAGTTTTAAAACTTACAGGGGCTTAACTGCGAAAAACCAGGGGCTAAAACATAATTTTGTATAAAAACTCGAGGGCTTACGGGTAAAAAGACCAAAACAGGACCTCGGGTACAATTTTAAATCTTGCAGGGGCCAAAACAAAAGAAAACAGGACCTAAACGTAATTATTTTTGAACTAACTTGGATCGCGGGTTGATTTTCAAAAACCTCAGGGGCTCTTTAGCAATTTGGCCAGGGCTGACCGTTACCGACTCGGGTTTGACTCGGGTCGGATCTGATGCAGGCCGTCGGATTTAGATCGGGCGGTCAGGGGGGTTCGGGACCTCGGGTCGCCGGCGAGGACGGCGGCGCTGCGCTCCTCCGCGGCGGCGCTTCGCCGGAGCAAACTCAATCCGAGGCTACGGAGCTCGGTTTGCACCGGGGTTTGGCTCTACAGGCTCGCGAAGCAAAGGCGAGTTCACCTAGGGTGTTCTTGACGACTGGGACGACGCACACGCGGTGGCCGACGACGGCGGCGCCATGCGCGGCTCGGTGGAGCTTCGGGCGGCGACGAACTCGACGCTACGGCCTTCAACTAGCTACAAGAACTACACAGGACGGTCGAGGAGATGATGGCGAACTCACCAGGGGTGAACTCGACGAAGATTGATCGGAGACGGCGACGGACGACGGCGAGCGGCGGCCGACGGAAAATCGGGCGGTGGCGCGGCTCGGCTAGGGCTCGCGAGGCTCGATTTGTTGGGGGAAATCGAGGGCGCGGCGGCGGCTATATATAGGTGCTCGGACCAGGGCCCTGGGCGTGCGTGCACGGCTGGGATTCGAAGTCGGAGGCGGCGGCGGCTCGGACTCGGGTTCGAGTCCCGGTCGGCCACGGGAGGAAGAAGACGGGCCTGACAGGCGGGCCCCGCCTGTCAGTGACGCGGGAGAGGGAGACGGGGAGAATCGGGACGGGCCGGTGCTGGGCCAAAAGATGAACGGGCCGAGGGAACAGAAGGGAAATCGGCCCAGGGAGAAAGGAAAAGAACGCGGGGAGGAAAAACGAGCGGGAGAAAAAGTTCAGGGGGCAAACTTGGACCGGGCCAAGAGTTCGAGGGGCGAAACCGAACTCAGCTATTTTAAACTTTTCTAAAACTCAAACAAAAGCAAATCAAATTCGAATTTAAATAGAATTTAAATTCCAACTTGATTTACTAGCAACCAAAAATATATGCAACATCATGAATGCAACAAAAACTTATTTTGACTAAAATAATTATTTAATGTGATATTTAAATTAATAAAAGGCTAGAAATTCCAAATAAATCCTAGAAAATTTATTTAAGCCTTAATAAATCCTAGAAAAATTCAAAGGGTTGCTACAACTTAATTGTGATGAATTTTAGGGTGTTACAAACCTACCCCCCTTAAAGAGAATCTCGTCCTCGAGATTCGGACGGATTAGAGAAAATCTGAGGGAACTCTGCCATCAACTCATCCTCTCTTTCCCAAGTTGCATCACTTTCCGCATGATGACTCCACTGAACTTTACACATCTTAATCACTTTACTTCGAGTAACTCTTTCAACAGTTTCCAAAATCCTAGCTGGGTACTCCTTATAAGTCAAATCATCTTGCACATCCAACTCGTCCAAGGGTAATTCTTCCTCAGGAACTCGAAGACACTTTTTCAACTGAGAGATATGGAACACATCATGCACATCTGACAGTCTGGCTGGCAACTCCAATTGATAAGCAACCTCACCTTTTCTATCAACAATCTTGAAAGGTCCAATGAAACGAGGAGATAATTTTCCTTTCACCTTAAACCTTCTCAAGCCTCGAATAGGAGATACTTTCAGATACACATAATCACCTACTTCGAAAGTTAATTCTCTCCTTCTTGTATCTGCATAACTCTTCTGCCTGGACTGGGCCGTTCTTAAATTCTCTCTGATAATCTGAACCTGTCTTTCTGCTTCCTGCAAAATCTCTGGCCCAAACAGCTGACTTTCACCTGTTTCACTCCAATACAAAGGTGTTCTGCACTTCCTACCATAAAGCGCTTCGAAGGGTGCCATCTTTAGACTTGCCTGATAACTGTTGTTATACGAGAACTCTGCATATGGAAGACTCTTGTCCCAACTGCCTCCATGCTTCAAAGCACAAGCTCTCAACATATCTTCCAAAATCTGATTAGTCCTTTCTGTCTGACCATCTGTCTGAGGATGATATGCAGAGCTGAAATTCAACTTTGTATCCATAGACTCATGCAACTTCTGCCAGAATCTAGATGTAAACTGAGTACCTCTATCAGACACTATCTTTTTAGGTACATCATGGAGACAAACAATTCTGGACATGTATAACTCTGCCAACTTAGCGCTGGTATATGTAGTATTAACGGGTATAAAGTGAGCTACCTTAGTTAATCTGTCCACAATAACCCATATGGAGTCATATCCTCCTCGAGTGCGAGGTAATCCAACAATGAAATCCATACTGATTTCTTCCCACTTCCATTCAGGTACCTTGAGTGGCTGAAGCAAACCGGCTGGTCTCTGGTGTTCAGCCTTGACTTTTTGACAAACATCGCACAATGCCACATAGGCAGCCACATCCCTTTTTAGTCCATACCACCAATACCTTTGCTTCAGATCCTGGTACATCTTGGTGCTTCCAGGATGAATAGAATATGCGGAATCATGAGCTTCCCTCAATATCTGCTCTCTGAGAGACTCGATATCCGGTACACATATCCTCTTTCTAAACCAAATTGTACCTTGATCATCTTTGGTGAAGTCGGGAGCTTTCCCTGCTAACATGGTTTCCTTGATTTCCTTTATCCTCTCATCAGTAAGCTGACCCTTCCGAATTTCCTGCTCCAGTGTAGACTCAACCTCCATTGTCACGCCTTCGGTCTGACTCAGAAATCCCAGGTTCAGCTTCTCCATCTCTGCACACAACTCAGCTGGTAACTGGCGACCAAACATTGCATTTACTTGTGACTTCCTACTCAATGCATCAGCAACCAAATTAGCCTTGCCAGGGTGATAGTTGATCCCCAGATCATAATCCTTGATCAACTCCAACCATCTTCTCTGCCTCAAATTCAGATCCTTCTGAGTAAATATGTACTTCAGGCTTTTGTGATCAGTATACAGCTCACATCTGTTACCTAGAATATAGTGCCTCCAGATCTTCAAGGCATGGACAACAGCTGCAAGTTCCAGATCATGAGTAGGATAGTTCAGCTCGTGCTTCCTCAACTGCCTGGATGCATAGGCTATAACTCTGCCTTCCTGCATGAGCACACACCCAAGACCTCTACGAGAAGCATCACAATAGATATCAAAGTTCTTGTGAATATCTGGCATAGCAAGCACCGGGGCTGTAGTCAACTTCCTTCTCAACTCTTCAAAACTGGTCTGACACTCTTCTGACCAAACAAACTCCTTGCCCTTCTCTAATAGCGAAGTAAGAGGTTTCGCTATTTTAGAAAAGCCTTCAATGAATCTCCTATAATATCCAGCCAATCCCAGAAAGCTTCTGATCTCAGAGACTGTGGTAGGAGGTTCCCAATCCAACACATCCTTGACTTTACTGGGATCCACTGCTATACCTCCATCAGTAACAATATGACCAAGAAAAGACACTTGATTCAACCAGAATTCACATTTACTAAACTTGGCATACAACTGGTTCTCTCTAAGAGTCTGCAACACCAACCTCAAATGCTCCTCATGTTCCTCCTCATTCTTAGAGTAAACCAGAATATCATCAATAAACATCACCACAAACTTGTCCAAGTACTCCATGAACACCTTATTCATCAGGTACATAAAGTAGGCGGGTGCATTTGTCAATCCAAACGACATCACAGTATACTCATATAATCCATACCTGGTGGTGAATGTTGTTTTAGGAATGTCGGAACGCCTGATCCTCAACTGATGATAGCCAGATCTCAAGTCAATCTTGGAGAAAACCTTGGCTCCTCTCAGCTGATCAAATAAGTCTTCAATTCTGGGCAATGGATACTTATTCTTGATGGTTACCTCATTCAATGAACGATAATCCACACACATCCTCAGAGTACCATCCTTTTTACCCACAAAAATTACAGGTGCTCCCCAAGGTGAAGAACTAGGACGAATGTAACCTTTATCCAACAATTCCTTAAGTTGTTTCTTAAGTTCTTCTAGTTCATTAACAGCCATTCTATAGGGTCTTTTAGAAATAGGAGCAGTACCAGGTAAAAGCTCAATAATAAACTCAATGTCTCGTTCGGGTGGCATACCTGGCAAATCATCTGGAAAGACATCCGGAAACTCACAAACAACTCTGATATCCTCCAACGGAACACCGCTGGCCTGATTCACTAAGTAGGTTGAAGCTGAGGGTTGTGTGGCTCCGAATTCAATCTTCTCTCCCTGAGGGCTAGTCAACAACACAGACCTCTTGGCACACTGAATCACCGCATCAAAAGCAACTAACCATCTCATTCCAAGTATGACATCGATTCCCTCAGAGTTCAGGACTATCAGATCAGCAGGAAAGTCTACCCCAACTATTTTCAGATTAACTCGGGGACAGATAAAATTAGCTTTCATGTTTCCACCAGGAGAGCTAACCAGCATGGAATTTTTCATAGGGACCATGTTTATATTGTACTTAGCTACGTACTGAGCAGTAATAAAAGAATGAGATGCTCTAGAGTCAAATAAAACTGATGCAGGAGCTGAGTTGACAAGGAACATACCAAGTACCACATCCTGGGCCTCCTGCGCAGACTCTGCAGCAACATGGTTCACCTTGCCCCGCATCTGATTCTGCTGGCCTTTGTTGCTCTGGGGCGTTGGGTTCACATTCTTGTTCTGCTGCTGAGGGTTATTCTGCCTAGATGCACTGCCACTCTGGTGCTGTGGGGTCTGAGCATTCCTCTTAGGGCAGTTGTGGGCAAAGTGGCTGGGATCTCCACAAATGTAGCAGGTACGAGGAGTAGGAGCACTGCCTGGTGCAGGGGTCTTCACTGGAGTCTGAGCCGGGGTGGTCTGGCGGTTCTGCTGAAATGCTGGACGCTGAGGTGGAGGTGCTGACCGCTGACCCTGACTCTGCACAAAGTTACTCCCTTGCCCACCAAAACGAACGGGCATGTTCTGCTGAGGTTGCTGGAAACGAGGGCGGGTGTTACTGCTTGGCTGTCCTGAGGACATGAACTTCCTCTTCTGCTCTCCCAACTCACGACGCTTGCTCTCCAAGCCAATAGCCTTATCCAGCAGCTAAAATGTTGGGAAGGTATGAGACATGAGTTGATATTGGAGCGGCAGAATCAATCCTTCCAGAAATCGCTCCTGCTTCAGCTCATCATCCTTCACCTCATCTGGGGCGTAACGGGACAACTGAATAAACTTATCCCGATACTCGCTGACGGTCATCCCACCTTGCTTGAGTGAGAGGAACTCCTTCTTCTTCAACTTCATGACACCAGCAGGAATATGGTAGCTCCTGAAGTTGGTTCTAAACTCCTGCCAGGTGATAGCATCAGGCGTGGCATGAGCAGCAAGATAAGCATCCCACCAATCTGAAGCTGATCCTTCCAAGCGACCTGAGGCATACAGGACCTTCTCCCTGTCATTGCACTGAGCCAAATCTAGCTTCTTCTCAACAGTCTTCAGCCAATCATCAGCATCAAGTGGATCCGCGGAGTGGGAGTAGGTAGGGGGTTTGTGACTCATGAACTCCCGGTGCTTGTCCCTCTGCTGGTTGTTGTTGTTGTTGTTGTTGTTCTGTGCTTGCATGGCTGCCAAGGTATTAGCCATGCCTTGTAGAATCTGAGTCTGGTTGGCGAGGATCTGATCCATTGCTACGGATGCTTGATTCGGCGGAGGATTTGGATTGGGGTTAGCACGTCCTTGACGATTCACAGGTGGTTGATCCACTCCACTTCCAGACCTGGTGTTTACCATCTGGTGGTTAGAACATGAGGTTCAGAGGGTGGTAAACAGATATAACTCAAATCATGAACAGATAAGAGTTAGTGTAGAACTAGTTGCCAATGACGGGCAAATCAAATCCTGAAACAGATTCTGTTCATGCTAATTAAACAGTTGTAACTCTCATTCTGTGTATCCAAAATTCCTGATCTTTTGTCTGAACGTAGACTATAAAATTCTGGAACTAACCCAACTCGAATCACCTCCATCGGAGTTTTTTAGCTCGAGGTATAAAATAAACAAGACAGCTGTGTTAGGACCACCGGACAGATTCTGGTTACTCCAATAAAACCATTATATCTCTCTGCCAGAATCTCCAAAAATCACGAAAAATTCCCAGAACCTAGGTTATCAAGTCCTTAATCCAACTCAACTAGAGTTATGTCAAACGGAGTTCTGAAGCTCCAGAAACAATTCTGACAGTACCCGAATATCATGCAGCAGCGAGAACAGATTGTCGCATAACATGATTTATATGAGGGGTATAAATATATAAATATAGTGATGGTTAAGGGATAAGATCAGAGACCAAGATAAACCCAAACTAACTAAATTTGTTTATTTAATAATTACTCAATTGTGGTCATCAATCCACAATTAAGTTCAATCATTACAAAGATCCAAATCACACACTTAGCATGAAAACAAACATCTCTACCACACTTTTAAACCAAACTAAAACACATGCTACGCACGAGTCTCAACGATTCTAAACGTACTGAACTAACAAAAGAGAGGGTATCCTATCTTATTAGGTATGGGTGAAGCAACTAGACGATCCACCAAGCACTGGCTAGCGGGGCGGTGAATGTCCCAATAACCCTTCTACATCTTCATCCAATGGCGGAAGTGCTTCTCCCTTGAGTTCAGCTATCAGCCTTTTGTTCTTCCTTCGTTCAGCAGCGAGTTCCTCACGCACTTCTTGTAGCTCCCTTATGGTGTCATCGGCGTGCACGTCGAGCATCTGGGTGAACGCCACTTGGACGTTGAGTGTAGAGTTCACACCTGGCGGGTGTGGTACAACCCCAGTTGGAGTGCCTTGCTGCCTTCGAGGAAGATATGCCCAAGCAGTGTGACGTACTTCAGCAGCCTCCTCATGACAAAGTACAGAAAGTGCCCTCCTGGCTGCATCCTGGATTCCAGCTTCGAAAGTTGACCTGATGGCGATGGCGTGATGCACTGCAGCCTCTTTGGTTCCTCCAAACTCATAATCAGGCTCCCTGATGTATACAGCGACTTCCCAGTCCTCTGGGTGATCTGGATGTGTCCTCCTTCTTCCACAATATTCTATCTCCACTGGGTAGTTCAGACGCTCGAAGAGCAGTCGAAGCATCATAGGGAACCCACTGTTGCCTCCGTCGTGGTGGTGAATAGTCACTACCCACATGTCAGGCGGCGGTGAGGGTCCTTCACTTCCTTCAGATCCAGCTGGAGCATTCCCTACTGAGTTGACTTCTTCGTCCATTACTTCCATCTCTTCAGGTTCTGGTTCCTCTTCTTGCACCGAATGCGATGAAAAAGAGGAAAGAGTGCTTGCCAATCTACGAGCACCTTGCCTTGTCAGCACCATCTATGGTTTAAGCAAGAAAGGGGTGAGAACAGTTCTAAAGATATCAGAACCAGGTGAGATGGTGAAAAAGATAGACCAGGAAACAAAGTCAAGGAGGAGACAATTATCAATGACCTGGATTAATAGCAATTTAAACCAAGAATAGATAGACCAAGAGTAGTTAAGCAAACTAATCCTTAGAGAATGACCATTGCTATCTAGGCTTGCGTCCTACAGTCAACATAGCTCTGATACCACCTCTGTCACACCCGGTTTTAAAGGCAAAACCAGGTGCATCTCATATGTGCGCCAGGATCAGTTTACACACATATGGTAGACGTCACAAGTGAATATCCATAACCATGCATAACGAAAGAGTATTATAGTGCGATTATTACAATATCAGAGTTGACTCAAATGTCATAGCGGAAGACTTAAATAAACGTTCATCTAACGAAGCAAAAGTGACTCCATCTCCACAGGCATTGACTGGGGGAGACTCGCCTAGAACTCCTCAAAATCAGTGGTGAAATCCTCAAGATTCTCCCAATCTGAGCAGCATTCTGGTGTAGTTGATGCAATAAAGGAAAGAAAAACAACAAGTATGAGCACATAACGTACTCAACAAATGTAATATGACATACAAGGCCGAGGCAAAAAGGTTGGCTGACCATACTGCTGTAAGCACTTTTAGTTGGTCAAGTTTTATTAAGCAACTATTTACTAGCAAATGAAAGTATATACCACCCACAAATTAATGAATGTCATATTCCCAACATATTCAAGTAACCACGATTTAGATCATGTTCAAGTATGATTATCATGTAAGGGTCCAGGCCGCTCTTGACCGTGAGCACGGCTGTTATAACAGTTTTACACTCTGCAGAGGTTGTACACTTTCACCATAAGCCGCGTAAAAGTTCAAAAGAACTTTAAACCCAACCATGCCGAGGGGGCCAATCCTCTTAAATCACACTACCGAGGTGTGACCGCATAGGGACGCTACGAGGCCTTTACAAAGATTCCTTAGTAAATAGTAACCCGCTAAGGTTTCCGGTTCAGAAGCAAAGCATAACCCTCCCTAGTGAGATCTGTCTCTTACCAAAGCCCACAGCTCAAGAGGACCGAGCTATACCCCGTCAACCGCCGCACCTCTTGCCCCTTTCGGGTAAGGTCACCATCCACTAAAGTCTCTAATTAATTAGCCAAGACCAGAGCCATATAGTACTCATGGTTGCACTGTTTTCCTGGGTGGTTCTCCATGTTCCAATTAAAAAGATATGATCTTGCCAATTAATTATTTAAAAGAGTATATGGAACATAGAGTAGGGGTTCATTTAACCAATCCCAGTTGAGCAAACTAAGCATCATCTACCATCAAAATTAATTTAAGTAACCCAGTTTCAGGGACAGGGGAATATAGTGGCTAGGCAAATCCTTAAATAGGAACCCATCAAATTAAGACACATGCATGTGTGGTGAAATTAATAATTATTAGGACATTTGCATGACATAATACACTTGCCTTCTTCCCAACTCGGTTGCTGCTCAAATCCTTCTCCAACAGTTGGTTCTTCAGAGAAATCCTCGAACTGGTCGTTTCCTAATCGCATCACACATTCACATACAAGGAAACAATACAACAAAATAAGAAACAGTACACCAAACAATTCCAACAGGAGAAAACAACAGCACAAAACTAATCTACACGTTACAACGAACGCGTGAGCGCGAGAATCACTAAAATCGGAGTTAAAACGCAAAAGATACGGCTTTTCTAATGCTCAGGGACTTGCTGGCAAAGTTTTAAAACTTACAGGGGCTTAACTGCAAAAAACCAGGGGCTAAAATATAATTTTGTATAAAAACTCGAGGGCTTACGGGTAAAAAGACCAAAACAGGACCTCGGGCACAATTTTAAATCTTGCAGGGGCCAAAACAAAAGAAAACAGGACCTAAACGTAATTATTTTTGAACTAACTTGGATCGCGGGTTGATTTTCAAAAACCTCAGGGGCTCTTTAGCAATTTGGCCAGGGCTGACCGTTACCGACTCGGGTTTGACTCGGGTCGGATCTGATGCAGGCCGTCGGATTTAGATCGGGCGGTCAGGGGGGTTCGGGACCTCGGGTCGCCGGCGAGGACGGCGGCGCTGCGCTCCTCCGCGGCGGCGCTTCGCCGGAGCAAACTCAATCCGAGGCTACGGAGCTCGGTTTGCACCGGGGTTTGGCTCTACAGGCTCGCGAAGCAAAGGCGAGTTCACCTAGGGTGTTCTTGACGACTGGGACGACGCACACGCGGTGGCCGACGACGGCGGCGCCATGCGCGGCTCGGTGGAGCTTCGGGCGGCGACGAACTCGACGCTACGGCCTTCAACTAGCTACAAGAACTACACAGGACGGTCGAGGAGATGATGGCGAACTCACCAGGGGTGAACTCGACGAAGATTGACCGGCGACGGCGACGGACGACGGCGAGCGGCGGCCGACGGAAAATCGGGCGGTGGCGCGGCTTGGCTAGGGCTCGCGAGGCTCGATTTGTTGGGGGAAATCGAGGGCGCGGCGGCGGCTATATATAGGTGCTCGGACCAGGGCCCTGGGCGTGCGTGCACGGCTGGGATTCGAAGTCGGAGGCGGCGGCGGCTCGGACTCGGGTTCGAGTCCCGGTCGGCCACGGGAGGAAGAAGACGGGCCTGACAGGCGGGCCCCGCCTGTCAGTGACGCGGGAGAGGGAGACGGGGAGAATCGGGACGGGCCGGTGCTGGGCCAAAAGATGAACGGGCCGAGGGAACAGAAGGGAAATCGGCCCAGGGAGAAAGGAAAAGAACGCGGGGAGGAAAAACGAGCGGGAGAAAAAGTTCAGGGGGCAAACTTGGACCGGGCCAAGAGTTCGAGGGGCGAAACCGAACTCAGCTATTTTAAACTTTTCTAAAACTCAAACAAAAGCAAATCAAATTCGAATTTAAACAGAATTTAAATTCCAACTTGATTTACTAGCAACCAAAAATATATGCAACATCATGAATGCAACAAAAACTTATTTTGACTAAAATAATTATTTAATGTGATATTTAAATTAATAAAAAGGCTAGAAATTCTAAATAAATCCTAGAAAATTTATTTAAGCCTTAATAAATCCTAGAAAAATTCAAAGGGTTGCTACAACTTAATTGTGATGAATTTTAGGGTGTTACATATATGAACCGAAACTTGGCTGACCCTGCTAATTGACTGCGGCGGTAGTCTAATAGCTGGAAGCCCGGAACACAGTGTGCAGAAAATCCTCGAAAGGAAGATAAGATTAGGCAGGTTCAATGGTATCATGTGCAGTATGATATTTCCCTACAACAGTGGCCAGACAACCATGTCATCACTAAACAACTTTACATATATATTGATGAACCACTACTATTACAAGTTCTTCCTCTTCAGCAGAGCTCAGACTTAGATGCGGCGGACAGAAGCCAAACGCCTCTCCGGATCTTCAACTTCAGCGGAGGATTCTGGTGGTGCTGCCGCCACGTTTCTTGCGGGAGCCGCATCATTTCTGCAGAAACAACAATTAGTTTAGGAAACACTCGCAGTGCTGAGCAAGACCAAAATTTGAACGACATGTGTCAGTTCAAATATCATTTGCATACCGTGCTTGGCTGTTGTCAACTTTCTTGTTAGTTGCTCCAATGCGACCTTTAGGAGCCGAAGAAAGCTGTGTTTTCACGAAAGCATTGGAAACAGTAGGTCAGAATTAAGAAGACTCACTCAGTACCTGCACAGACTGCTGGCATGTGTTGAAAGCATACCTGAGAAGCCACATCGACACCAATCTCATCAAGGACCTGCATACCCGACAAAGGGATGCATGATAAGATGAGCCAGTATACAATGGACAAAATTTTCAGGGTCATGGAAATCCAAGCAGAATTCCTCACAAGCTGGTATCTAAAAACTCTAGGCTACCTGGTTTGTAAGTTCTTCTGTTTCCTCTTCCACCTCATCTTTGTCGAGTGTTTCATCAATGGCATCGGACATCATTTCAAGCTGCATGGAAACAGCCATTTCAATGCAAGACAGTTATAAGCCTACAAACATTCTTTAAACATGCCAGTGCAACATCTGATATTGCACTCTCCAAGAAAAGATTAACCACTTGCTATTATATTTTATATTAGTTTAGCACACTAGTACAAGTAGAAGTGCGAGCATGTACATATCCCAACTATCAGGATCACCATCTCCAAGTTTCAGTTCAGTGTTCACAAGTAGCATTGCAGACAAGTAACACACATCACACAAATATTAATGTCATCTCTTTTTGTCCAGAAGCCCAGACAACTACCCGGCATGTATTCACAAGAATCCGGGAGGAACTTTACAGGTGCCAAGTGAGCCGAGATGGAGTTGCTGCCACACACAGGCTGCATATAGCCAAGATGGACTCCCGCTACATACCAAAAAAATGCATAAAGTTAACAGATTGCGCATTGTTAGCACCAACAGCATCCCATAAGCTAGCTTGTTCTTGATCCCCTGCATACTCCTTGACTCTCCTCGTCGTTGAAGAATCTTGCATTCCTCTACCTCCTAATGCTCCAAGTTACTTACCAAGATGTGTGGAGAACAAACCCCCGTTGCCCAATGTAGAACTGCCAAATCATGATGATGAGGTAACTGAGATAAAAAAACTGAGACATCCAGTTGCTTAGCTACATACAACATGACAGTGCTTGGTTACTACATCTAGTTGATGTTCTCCATCAATCAGCAACTCCACTCCTGGGCTCATGGAGTCACTGCTACTCCAGGCATCTCAATCTCAGGCCATCAACTCACTTCCCCCTCTAATATGAGGATGCAATGCTTCCTTTCCCTATCAATTTCGAGATAAAGCAGATCAAGTACATCACCAGGTGTTGCGGACATCTCCACCATCACGTACGGCAACAGATACAATACCCATACGCTACAACCTTACGACATTTCATTTCCCCTTCACAGGAAATTTTGACGGCAAAACAAGATCAACACATGTCGTCGATTAGGGAGGAGAGCAAGTACCTCGGCGATGCAGAAGGGAGGAAGTGGCCTGGTCGAAGCGCCGCCAGCAGTTCTCTGCCCCTGACAATACAGAAGGGGGATGGGGCAGCATGCCCTAGCAAATGGATGTGGCACCGCCGTTGCGAGGAGGACTCCATGCCGACCTTGATGGGCATGTCTCGCCGCCGCCAACAGTGAGGTAGGTGCGACGCCGCGTGCTGCAAGGGACGAGGGGGATACGGGCGGGTTGAGGGGCATGCTACACAGCCAGCTGCGGGTGTTGAGGGCGATGCGACGGTGGAGCCGGAGGGGGGAGGATGCGGCCGCGGCGGCGGCGGCGGTCGCTCGGCAGTCCCCGAATCCTAGACGATGAACAAATTTGGGCCGACGCAATGGAAAGGGCTTTTGGGCTGGAATGCTACATGCAAAGACCAAAATACCCTTCACAACAGAGTTCCTGGCCCAAATTTTTTGTATATGCTTTCTCAAAATAACCACCCAAATGACGGCAACATGTGTGATTATTGGGAGCTATTTTCTTTTGTATAGATCTTACTTACTATTTTGAGGGGAAAAAGGTCTCATCCATGCACACATATATTGTTCTTGTGTGGAACTTATAATACTAGCAGGATCCACTCGGCAAACTTGATAGAAGTACATAAATTAGAAAAGGATTCCAACATACATCTTGCAATCAACATGGGCTACCATGCGCTTCTAAATTAGCTGCTTCTGTGAGCCCTCTCACGTACGTCCAGCATGGCGTGTAAGGAAAAGAAACATCTATATCTGGCCACATTTCTGCAAAATACTCGTATTCTGTTGGGTACATGTCTCCTAAGTCTTGAACTTTTGAGCTTTTCCAATGATAGGCAAGTCCCCTCTTTTGAGATAGATTCAAAAAGATAACCTCTTTGAAAGGATGGAATCCAAGGATTGAAAGAGACCCGCAATAATGTCTCCTTTCAGCTCTATCCTCGTTGTCAAGAACATTATCATTGTCCGAATCCCATTCGTATTTTTCTTCAATTAGTGCATCTTTGATGTTGTCTGGAAAACAATCACGAAATAAATTGTAGTTGACATCATGTAAAACCCATGGTCCACTAGGCTGTTATTGATTGCAGTTCTGGCATAACACACATTATACAGGAGGCGACATTTATGCGTCAACAGCCACTCCATGTGATCACACGATTCATCAAGCACCCAAACCTGAAGCAGATCCTGACCATGATGATATGATGCAAGGTATACCCCATTCTTGGACTTCCCCAGGTAAAGGTCTATACTTTCCCTGGTATCATAACTAGCGGGCGACTTAATTACTTGGTATCTGTTGTGTGTCAAAGATATCCTGCAAAAGTTAAATAGTGGTGACAAAATAAAGAAGTTAGTGAATTTGTTGAGGGAGAGGGAATATAAATTTTTGTAAAGCAAATTCTACATAACTACAACTATTTTTCCTAATACCCAGCAAGACAACTATTTAATTTGAAATGTATCACAAAACTGCAACTACTTTTGGTACGTTCTTATAGCTACTTGGTGCCATATATATACTAGTGTCAATATATACTAGTTCCCTATATTTTCTAAGTCGAGATAATACTAAAGAAACTAATGACGATGCAAAAGAAAGAATGAATACAGTTATATATATACCTCATAACAAAATAAGCCTTGCAAAAAGCATATAGTGCTCCCCTTGAATAGGTGGAATAGGGCAGCTGCACAACTTCATGATGCATGCCCAGAATAGTGGCTTCGGCTCCCTCTTGTCGCACAAATGACCTTTCTTCCCACCGGTTCGTCCTCGAGGAGAAGACACGAAGGATGCATGTCGGCGGTGGCCATTCAGCTCCGGCTACCGCGGGATGCAAAGGTGAGTCGACGTCGAAATACTTGACATGTGGAACTGACACCACCTCGTAGTCCGGCGACAGGGTTGGATCAAACACGAGGTGGTTGCGGTACGGGAATATGTCCGGCGGCACGCCGGCGCCGAACGCGGGCGCCGGCGCCGGCGGCGGAACCGGCGCCCACGCCCGCGTGGCGGGGTTAACGACGTAGTCGCCGTGGTCACGTACGCTGAGCAGCAGGAGCCCGTTGCAGTGACCCGAGACGATTGTCCTGGCGAGGGGCAGGTAGCCGTCCATCTCACCCGAAACCACGCTAGGGCCTGACGAGGGGCGGGAGAAGTACTCCGGGAAGCTGTGGCTCCTGAAGTTGACGAAGATGCCGCCGATCGACAGAGGGAGGAGCTCGGCGCGAAGGAGACGGTGGCCGTCCACGGCGGCGCGCCACGCCGTGCAGACGGCCCGCGCCACGGCGAGGCCGCGCGGCGCGACGCGGGCGAGGATGTCCGCGAGCACGTCCTCCGGCAGCAGAGCCGCCGGCGGCGCTAGCAGGACTTCTTCGGCCGGTTGCTTGTCCATCCCGGCGCCGGCGCTCGATCTGTCCGTCGCAAACTGACGGATTCAGACGCGTGCTTTCCGCTGGCGTGGTCGAAGTCGAACATATGACTCGTTCGACGCGATCGAGTTTGGAGTCTGCGCCAGCCGAGGGTTAGTTTTATGGGCCGAAACGGATGGAGACGTACTTCCACTGTACAACACGTTTCCGTTTCTATCTTTCTTTTCAAATGGCCGGCACGCGCGCGCGTTGCATCTTTCGATCAACCGTCGAATTTTCTTTTTGGGCTCATGTCCCTCTCAACTCGAGCAACGTGGTCCAAATCCAACATAATTTTATCATATGCTATGCATACA
The DNA here is from genome assembly GCA_033239725.1 of Echinochloa phyllopogon. NCBI lineage: Eukaryota > Viridiplantae > Streptophyta > Magnoliopsida > Poales > Poaceae > Echinochloa > Echinochloa phyllopogon. The sequence continues at coordinate 13,030,714 of BTCW01000009.1, forward strand.
CGTGGTGAGAGTTTACCCAAAACAAAATCCACGTTTCTTATTTTAAGGTCGAAATCCCTTTTTGATTTCATAGCTTTATCCAATAAGCAAATAAGATTTTAAGGTCTTATACATGTTCTAATATCGTTTTTTCCCTAAGAAAAAAATCATCTAAAATCGCAGCACGCATAAAGAAATTAAAACCACATACACATCTCTTATTATGTTGGCAGTAGGGAACAACCTGATTCACTTACTTCATTTATGACTATCTTTTCGCAGAATCGATGTCATTTGCAAGACCATGACCAGTGAAACATTTTGTGTCGGTGTATTATTAAATTATTAACCAAATGTACTGGGTTTCACTTCATATATACTATGTTTGAGTTCTAATGGCATGGATATTGATCCAATCTTTACCTAATTGTAAAGGAAGGATTGATTCTGCGGTACGTCATAATTTTGCAAAAAAGACCTTATATATCTTTAAAAATCAACCAATGCTTACCAATGATTATATATCATGGATATTGATCCAATGATTATATAAATTCGAACAGAGTAATTAAGTGGATCTAGATAATAAGAGGGGCAGATGTCCTCCTCCCTACACACATAGACACTTTATCAATCACTCCACTCGTCCTCCTATATGATGAGTGCTTGCACTGAAACGTACATTTCTATCAATTAGATATAACCATGGTAATTTTACAATTTACACTGATAAACCTTATCGACAGTGTAAAATAAAATCCACGGTGCTAGAATCTAGGAGTCATGTTAGAATACAGAGCGTCATGGTTGGCATAAATGGTATCCTGGTAACCCTCTAAAGAGCATCTATGTACATAACATATGTGAACAAGGGGAACTCAAAGTGCTAATAGTTGTTACGTTCATGTAGTGCGTGCGGGTCCCATGAGAAAATAAAAGAACTTTTCTCTATTTATCCTTACTCGAGTAGTTATAATTAATTTCAATCTAGTGAGGGACATGCTTATCAACAATGGGTTAGTCGTAAATTTTCCATTATTTGTGGATAATATAAATATCCGATCCAATGAGGTAGATATTTGATTTGAATTCAAATTTGTATTGTCTACAACACCATCTGTATTCGAACTACTGTGCTCCAATTTGTATTCGTGCTCAATCTAACCCTACATCTTTATAAAGGGCTCCTAGTTGATCTGTTTATGCCCACTACCGGATTCCCTTAGTTGATGTGTGCCCACGGCACACGGCAAAGGCCCAAATGCACACGGCAAAACGAATCATCCACACGTTCGTGACCATGGTTCATGAGTAAGATGTTCGAAATTTCCTTCCATTTCCTAGATACGGCCTCACATTGGAATCAATAACGTGAATATCATTTTTTTTGATTCATTATATTCCATTATTCGAAACACTTTCGGTTCAAACTTGAGTTATTCGCAAGAAATGTTTTGAATGAAATAAAATAACTAAATATAGCAAGACGACCCAGAAATATACCAAATCTTAACATAGAGTCAAACGTAAGGTTTGTATATAGAAGAAAAAGTTGGGAAGGAAAAATCATTTTTTAAAAAAATCTTCGCCGAGTGCTAACACAAAACACTAGGCAAAGACATAAAACACACAACAAAAATATTATTTTACCGTGTCCCTACCCTTAGACACACGGCAAACTCTATTTTTTGCCGTGTGCTTTTGTGTGGGCACACGGTAAACGCACACGACGGGCCAACGGCGGGCTTCTTTACCGTGTGCTAGCCCTTTGTCATGTGCCTTCCATAAAGGCACACGACAAAAACACGATTTACCGTGTGTTAAATGTTTGCCGTGTGCTTTTTCTTTGGCACACGACAAACTGTGCATTTGCCGTGTGCCCGAAATAAAGCACACGACAAAGGCCGCGGCACACGGCATTCCGGCCGTTTCCGGTAGTGGCCCCTTATGCCTATGATGTCATTTACTTGCTGTGAACTAATTGTTTCAACTCAAGCAGAAGTCTAAAAAAACAAATTTAACATTTCAGCTCTGAAAATTAGCTTGGGGTCATGCGGCGTGTGTAGGCATGTCACACAATGCAAAAAAGCGCCGTGATGTAGACATTGAAAGCTTCATACAGTGCAATAATGTTCTGGCGTGTGTAGGCATGCCATCACACAATGTAAAAGATCGTCCTGATGCATACATGAAATATTCACACAGTGCAATGTTCTGGCGTCTGTAGGCATATGCCACATAATGTAAAAAGAGCGCACTGATGCATACACGTCACACATATACGTTTTGATTTACTCAGACTAACCAAGATGCAAGAGTGAGCTGCAACACAACATTCTATATATATTTTGTTTTAGAGGCCAAGTGGACACATGACAATTGACAACAGACTCAAACTGAAGTGCAGACAAATTATTAATTGGAGTCTGAACCTCGAATTACATAAATACTCACCCAGCAGAAGAAAACGAAATACGTTAGTATCTTAATTAAAGTTCACTTCACTCACTGTGACAAGGTAAGGTCCACACCAACTGACTTCAAAACCCATAACGATGCGGCACAAACAGCAAATCCACAACTCTGAGTGCATCCTGCGCGTTCTCTATCTTGTACTTGCGAGTCACCCACCTCGAAATCATCGGCTCGCGCTCCCACTGCTTCGTCTCGTTCCAGATCTTCAGGCTCACCGCGATATCCTTCCAGCTGAGAAGCAACGCCCGCTCCCCCATCTCCTCGAGGAAGCTCCCGCTCTCCCACCCATCCATCACCTTCTGCCTGACCGGGAAGAACCGCAGCGCCCCCGGGAACATGACCAGCAGCTGCGCCACCGACACCTTGGCGCGATCCATGTCGCCGGCGCTGGCGGCGGACGGGTCGAAGCCGGAGGAGAGGTTCCTCACCGCGAGCCTCAGGGCGTTCTTCCCCAGCGGGACCTTGTCCAGGTTCTGCCACCCGCCGATGAGGTCCAGGAAGTCGGCTCGGAACCCCGCCGGGATGGAGCCCGGGATGAGGTGCTCGTAGCCGGCGAAGGCGAATCAGGTCCCGGACTTGTGGGCGAACCCGGCCAGCTCCATGTTGTCGTTCCTGAAGAGCAGGGTGACCTCGTCGTCGTCCCAGCCGGAGAGGATGATGGGGATCCACATGTACGGCGCCTCGTAATACTTGGTCGAGTCCGGGAGGAGCGGGTGGGCGCAGAGCGATTTGGTTGAGTTGAGCGTGAACGCTTCACGGAACCTTCGCAGCGCGAACTGGTAAGCGAGTGGCGTCTCGATCGTGTTTGAGCTTGTGAAGAACACCGGAGGCCCCTGGTTCCTGTAGAAGAGATTTGGAGAAGCAAATAAGAATCGCGCGCTGTTTGGGTGCGTCAGGCTGTCAATACAAAATTGAAGGTGACTAGCTAGAATACTGGTTATATGCTGCGTTGAACTTTGATCCAAAGGAGAAGAGACAACAGTATTTCTAACCTAGATCGAAAACATATCTTTTATGACGAAACCTTTAAATAAAGATGCAACAATTACTTTTTTTTCTCGAATACGCAGGAGATCTGCGCATCATTGCATTAAGGAGAAGAAAGTTTAAATTACAGATGCAACAATTTCTGTCATAGCAAAAGTAAGTTTAATCTTGTTGAACAGGAAGTCATCAACCCTATTATGAAATACTTTCTCCGGCCTAAAACTTAAGTAAATTTAGTCATCTCGTCGCTACTCTACTATGTCAAATGGTAGTTATCTTACACTATTGAGACTTAATTGATAGAAAGACTTGAGTCGGCTTAAAATTATCAAAGGAAAGGAGACACCTTAAAAGTAGCAAAAGGTAAATAACATAGCAAAATTATTTTTTGAATGTATGATGCATACCTGAAAGGCGAAAGTATATCCGAGGAGGCTTCTGGGATTTGGCACACTAGTGCGAAGAACAGAACGAGATTGGTGACTGAAGAAGAAGTCGACATAATGCCGCTTAAGGATGACTCCTTTTCTTCTATTGCCAATAGTTGATTTGATAGCTGAAGGTGAGAGTCCCCACTGGTTTCCTTTAGTATGAGAGGATTTAAGAAAATTTGTAACACATATGCATGCCTCCATGTAGCTAGGTGACAGAGGAAACACAGAAGATATGCCTCAAGCTTTAGTTGCATGATGTACCTGACACTTGAACTGCCTGGTGTCCTCTTTGCATGCATGCCACATGTTCACAGCAACCAGTGCAACCATTTACATTAGGACCAATCCGTTATTGTTTAGACAGTACAAAACATGAATCTGTTATTGTAATTGTTATATTTTCACGGTACACGGTACAAGCAAGGATCTGTTATTTACACACAAGACACAACTGGTTATTACTATCCACATGGTGCAAGCAGCAATTTGTTCGAAGAAGCTATAGGTCTCTAGACAGGCATTGTTTCTTTAGAAATGCGCATGAAGAGATGCTGATTTTGCTCACAAAAGAAAAATATTTGAATTCAATTTCATTGTGAATATAATTTTAAAAACACTAAGGATGACATGGTTCCTTTTGATAAGTACTGTCACCATGAAACTCATCTGGCACAGTTACCTAGTTTCTGCTCTAGATACCCGTGCGATGAAACACTGCACTGAGACTGACATTACAAATTAAGATTACACGGTTTTGCGGAGATCGAGATCTGGCTACTTGCAAGGTTAACCAATAAGGCGATCGACACGATCATTTCCACATGCATCAGCGCGCCACTAGTCATTGCACACGGTAACGTTGTGCCTCCCGCCGCAGCGGTAGTACATGTCGACGGCTTCCCTCGTCGAAAGCGACGACATGAGGAACGCCTGCGTCTGCGTCACCGCGCAGAAGCACTCCATCGTCCCACGGTACGGCCCGCCAAGAGGAGGGGCCCGCAGCATGGAGCCGTCGGGACGACGCCGGCGATGCAGCCGTCGCAGATTTGGATCGATCGCGAGGCGGTCAGGATCGCACGGCACCATCGTCCTCTCCGGGCTCCGGCAGCCAGCACCGCCGGCATGATCCCCTGCATATCATGTTGAGGTTGTGGTTAAACAATGCAACCACCGGTAGGAGAGAAGTAATAAGTAGCCAATCAACCAAAACTGGGTGGAAAATGCAGGAAATTGAGTTGAAAATGCAGACCGGAAGACTCTGGCTCGCTGCTGGGATAGCTTGCGCCGGCGATGCCGGCGACTCTGGCGAAGACGACGCCGAGCAGCAGCATCACCAGGAACACGAGGCGGTGTGGGCGATCCATGGGTGGGATCTCTCTCGCAGTCTCGCTACGTACGGCTACTTAGGGCTCGGACTCGGTGTGAAAACTCTGGTTGACGATGGAGAAAGCTAGGGAGGCGCCGCTTGTATAAGCGCGGGGCACCGTACAGCAGGTGCGCCCTGCCGCTCGGCGCGCGTGTCCTTCGCTGCGCCAGAGCCCCAGAGGGCACACGCGTATGCTGTTCGCCCGGGCAGAATGGGTGTGCGTTTCACTCTGCTCAATTTCGCATTCGTATTAGAGTAGTTTCAATCTGCATTTATTTATTCGAACATGACTCATCAACAGATAAATAATGGCCAGTACAAGTTCAAGAAAATAAATTCTAGCATTTCAAACTTTGAAGAGTATGTAGGTTGGTGTGTCATGTGCTATGTACGTGTAGGCATCACCATCTCACAAAAGGCAGATGCCTCATGCATGCATGCATGCAGTATATATGTACATAACATTGGGTTCATCAAAACCTTCACGACGAAGCTATGATTGTACCAACGACCGTTACAAGTTTGAAGAAGGCCTACTTTTGAGTATCAAACTACATTTCATTATACACTGCATTTCATCAAAGGGAGAACTACACTACATTTGCTTGTCTCCAAGTTAAATATTTATGAAATTATGTATGTATTTGCCAAAGCCCTCTTTGTACTGTGTTGCTTAAAACTGTGTAGTACGTGGAGTGATTTTGTATTATTGGGTAGTGCAATAGAACAACTGAAAACAGAGAAACGAAGCTGCGGATGGCAAACATGGCCGGTTTCTCGCACATATCTAGCTACCACTTACTAAAGTTAGCAAAGCAGTTAGCAACTTGACATGATCACTCACTCCACATGCATCGTACTGGCCGACTACTACGTACTACGCCATTTAGTCAAAGCAGACCGTGACGTTGTGCCTCCCGCCGCACTGGTAGTACATCTGGATGGCGTCCCAGGTGGGGATCGCGATCGCCTGGAACGCGTCCGTTAGCAGCGTGGCGCAGAAGCACTCCATCGTCCCGTCGTCGTCGGTGTCCGGCCTGGCTCTCCCCGCCGCGAGCAGGGCCGCGCAGCACCGAGCCGACGGCGGAGCCACGCCGTAGTTGGGGAGGCAATCGTCGCAGATCCGGTCGGCGAGGCGCATACTATCGCACGGCGGCGGCGGCGCGCTCGGCCGCGGGGACGGAGCTGCATCCCCTGCATCAACCAGCATTACCAAACGGGTTAGCCAGACGTACAATGCATACATGTATACAAACCGGAAGACCGAATCAAATAGAGAGATGGGGAAGGTTCAAGTGATCATATATACAGGGTTGTTGCTCGAGCGGCGAAGGCACTCCGGGTTCGCTGCTGGGGTAGCTTGCGCCGGCGGGGCCAGCTACTCCGGCCAAGACGCCGAGCAGCAGCATCGTCACCAGGAGGTGGTGTGGGCGCTCCCGTTCCATGGGTTGGGTGATCCTCTCGCTGCGTACGGCTAGTCCCTGCAGGTACACGGGGGGGAACTCTTTTTTTGAAAGGACACGGGGGAAGCTCTGGAAGCTGAAGAAAGGGAGGGGCGCCTTTTATAAGCGCTCTGTGTGTGCTTCCGTTCATGCCCGTCCACCGCCCTGTCTGTCTAGCAAGCCGCTTCTTTCCCCAGTTGCCATACAAGTTTTCAAGAGAAAAAAAAAGCTTTATTAACGTCTCAAACCTTGAAGAGTAGGTTGGTGCGTCATGTGTTTGTGTACTTGTGTCTCACACGATCGAGGCAGATGCCTCATGCATGCATGCTACCTATAGTCCTGTACAACGTTAGATAGAGTTCAAAAGCTTCACATCGAAGCTGTGAGTGTACCAACCACTGTTCCCTGTTAGGGTACAAGCTTGAAGCAGGCGTCTGCTTTTAATTAGCAAATCTATTTTTAAAAAAATGTTCGTGGTCCGCACACATTTTTTATGCAGTACTCAGCTAAAAATGCACGTCAGGCGCCTCAAAGAGATCTTAGGTTCCGTTTGGTATCCTTTGCCAGCGCTTGCCTGGCCTTGCTGAGCAAGATTTGTGACGACGTTTGGATTTTCCGTTGGCTGTGCCTAGGATAGCCCTGCTTATAGGGAGGCTTGGCGAGGTCAGCCGGCAAGAGAAGCCTAGAACACCTGATCAACTCCTTATAGCCACCTAGCACTTATATAAGTTAGAAAAAAAAATTCAAATTACTTCCCTCAAATATGACCAAAATCTGGATAACCCTCTAAACTATTGTTAAATTCAATTTACTTCACAATTATATTAATTGATTCAATTTATATATCCTTCAATAGGTTTTGTATTTTTTTATTTCTCCATTCATGGATGGGGCTTTAAGTTGAAAATTTGTGGGGTGATACAAAACATAATAACTATTGTTAAAAATACTTATGTTTCAAAAATTGTTAAAAATACATTATGAATTTTTCATCATTATGTTGAATAGATATGACATTTAATAATAAAGTAACTATAGCAATACTGAAGTATATGAAAAGTAATGAAGAAAAAATATAATGTATATATTTTTAAAAAAAAGGTATGACGTCTCCTATGATCCAACAAAATTCTAATTTAAAACTCCACTTATGAGAAAAAAGAAAAATCTTCTAAAGAGGTAAATTAGACTAATTAACATATTTGTGGGAGTATTTTGAGCCAAAAATGGTTCAGAGAGTTATTAGGATTTATTCGATACTTGAGAGGATTGATTTTGACTCTTTTATAAATTTATGAGTTTTTAAATTCCCGTCTTGTGCCCTTTGACAGATTCATGAAGATGTTTGCATGGCCTGCCAAGATTCAGAGGTATAACGAAGGCACAACGAGATACCACTTTTGGTTGGGATCCTTTTATCTTGGAGGCTTGGTGGAAGCACAACAGTAGAAATTCGAGTACCTTCAAGTTTCAAGGCAATTCGTAAATGTGTACCCCTCATTATCAAATGACAATTTGTTTTAACCTTTTTAAATATATAGTTTTTTACTATGTGTGTCTTCGTTCTAAATTGTAGGCGTTTTGGCTTGTCTAGATACATAGTCTAAACATAGAATACATCTACATGCATAGCAAAAGCTATATATTTAAAAAAGTCAAAAATAATATACAATTTAGAATGGAAGGGGTACTAAGGTGCCTTAGGATAAGTGCGCGCTGAAAGAGAGTCAAACAGTATGACCTTGATATTATCCTTTACGAACCAGATCATCCTTGTAAGATTTTACTAGTTAGCAAACTCATTTATTGAAATCAAATCATCATTGTACATTTTACAGCAGGAGATTCCTCCTGCATATTATCCTCAGTCACCAACTACAGACCCACGCCATCAGTATATTGTGGCACAACGAGGTGGGGAGAAAAAGGAAATGAACACCTAACCCTTGAGCAATCTATTGTTACACGTATACTACACAGTCTCATCCACATGTATAATAACACATTATATACTTGCTTGTTCCTTCGAAACAAATTTGAATTACTCATCCAAAACTAATCACAAATTGGACCAAATCCTTCCGAGGCACTTTTCAACCAAAATTCAATAGGCTCTTCTCAAATTGGCCGCACGTGCGCACAGGCTAGTGCGACCACCCCACGGTAACCGCTGCGGCTTCGAACCCCTCCTTCCCGCCACCAAACCGTATGGCGCCACCCATGCTCCCCTTCCGCCCTCGCCGCCTCCTGTCCATGCTCCCGCCCTTCGCCACCGCCGGCGCCGCCTTCTCGCCGACATCCTTCCTCCCCAAACCGCCGGCCTTCTCCAGAAGCCGCACCACCTTGAACTTCCCCGCGGCGGCCGCCATCTCGGCCGCGGTTCTCCCCTTCGCCGTCGTGGCCCTGGCGTTCGCGCCGCTCTTTAGCAGGAGGTCCACCACGTCGGCGCGCCCGGCCTCCGCCGCGCAGTGCAGCGCCGTGTACCCCTCGTCGTCCGCCGCACCGACGTCCGCGCCGCGTCCGACGAGGTCGCGCACCGCGTCGGCGCGCCCCTTGAAGGCGGCGCGCATCAGCGGCGTCCACCCGTGCGCGTCCCGCCCGTCCACGGACGCGCCGCCGTCGGCCGCCCGCCGGACGGACCTCGCCTCGCCCTTCCGCGCCGCGGCCAGGATCGCCTCGCCGAGGCCCAGGGCGTCCATGATCCGCCCGCCGTGGCCCTCCTCGGCGGCGATCTCGAAGGCCGTCCTCCCGCCCGCGTCGCGCACGGCGGCCGTGCCGGCGGCGCCGCGCGACAGCAGGAGGCGCGCCACCACCTCGTCCCCGCGCCGCGCCGCGGCGTGCAGCGCCGTGGCCCCGTCCGCGCCGCACCTCGCGTCGGCCCTCGCGCCCGCCGCGAGCAGCGCCCTCACGGCGTCCCGCCGCCCGGCCTCCGCCGCCAGGCGTAGGGGGGTCTTGCCGTCCCGCCCCGCCGCGTCGATGGACGTGGACGAGCACGAGAAGGACGACGCGGAGGAGGACGAGGCGGCGGCGGGGGAAGCAGCGGGGGCGGGCTTGGCGAGGAGCAGCCTCAGGACGTCGTCGTGTCCGGCGGCGGCGGCCGCGTGGAGCGCGTCGGAGCCTGCGGGGGTGGCGCCGTTGGCGAGTAGGAGCTCGGCGATGAGGCACTCGCCGGAGGCGGCGGCGGTCTCGAGGGGCGTCCGGCCGCGGCTGGGCTTGTCGGCGTCGGCGCCGTACTCGAGCAGGACCTGGACGATGTCGGCGCGGCCGAGGCCGACGGCGAGGTCCAGCAGCGTGCGCCCGGACTCGTCGGCGGCGTCCGCGGCGCGCCACTCGGGCTCGCTGCGGTCGAGCACCTCCCTGAGCGCCTCCACCGCGCCGGCGGCGACGAGGCGCGCCGCCACGGACGCGCCCACGAAGCTCGCCCTGATGCCGCTGTCCACGAACACCTGCTTCTTCCTCGCCGAGAACCACTCGGGGTTGACCGAGTCCAGAGCCGCCACGGGCTCCTTCACGGCGGCGCCGGGCGCCACCACGCTGTGCAGCAGGAACGCGTCCTCGCCGCGGGCCCCTCCTCCCGACCCGCTGCCACTGGGCGCCTCCGGCGCCGACGAGGCCAGGTACAGGATCTCCACGGTGACCGCGGCGAGCGGCGCCAGGATCCCCGTGTGCGGGCGCACGGCGAAGCGCCCCCGCACCGCCGGCTGCAGCCGGAACGCCACCGGCATGGTGTGCATCGCGTTCCTCAGCGTGAGCTCGCCCCTCGCCGGCCTCCCGGGCTCCACCCGGACCATCACCTCGCTCGACGGCTCCGGTATAACCAACCGATCCATGGCGATCTCTTTTCTTCCTCTCTTCTTTCTCTACCAGATCGATGAAGCTGCAATCTCTAGAACACCTCCAGTGCACCTTCTATGAGTTCTTGGTCGAGGCAGAGGTGGAAGAAGCAGCCATCAAGAGGAGTGGGAGCAAGGACGGGGTCTTATGTAGCAGGGACACGCCAAGACGTACGGCTTGGCCGGCGCGGTGTGGAGGCGTGCCACATGGTTGGTGTGAAGAACAAGGAGGACTTGTTCTATGTGGTGGCAGCTCGCGAGTTTTTTAATGGCGGGTTTGGCGTCTGATGGCGGGGTGGGGGTTTATTCCGGAGGGCAACAGAGATGGGCCGTGTGGCGCCTAGCGGCGGCAACTTCGCAGCGGCAAAGCCCGTCGCTGTCGCTCGTCATTGTAGGCGATAAAGAAATGGATTAATGACATGATCAAGGGAGAGGTGATTGGATGGACACTCGTATTATCAGTTTCGTTATGGGTATGATTACTGGTTAGTACCTGGCAGTACGAAGCATTTTGACAGCAAGAACAGTTTCGGTTGTCAGTGGAGATTGAGCTATGGTATATTTCGTTTCTTCAGAATGTTCGGTTTGCGCCTGCCAGTCAGCTACGAGTACTCTACAGCATGCTTGAATAGACTTCGACAAATAAACTGACACTCAGTTTCTCAGTCTGAACGCTTCAAAATCAAAAAGGATCTCTACGACATTCTGTCTCTAGTTTTTATTTATTTATTTTGCTGCGAAGTGACTGATTTCTGTTCCAGGCTAATTATTGTCCCTGAGATTCTGACCCTTTCATGTGAGGAAAGGAGCCAAGATGGTGATGGTGGTTTCAGAAGTTCTTTTGTTCTAACGGAAGTTTCAGAAGTTACTTATTCAGGGTGTACCAAGCCACTCTACAATGTAAAATCTTCAGTTTTCATAGGCTAGATCACTTCATGAGAAACAAACAAACAAGCTCATTCTGCTCTCTCTCATATGTGTTATGCAAGTAGATTCTAATACGTTGTTGTAGTGCATCTAGAACAACATTTGTGTTTGTTAATTTTCATGGTTACGAACCAACAAAGTAGTACTCGGAGTTTCTGAGCGCCTTTACTTAATTTATGCGATGACAAGAGACCGATTTAGTTGTATACGCATTTCCTTGGAGATACTTGGTTTCCCCCGTAGCCATTACCCCTAACACATTCGATGGACTACTGGATCTTGTTTCCTACATAAGAAAGTGACATCAAAATTGACAAAATGTTCTTCCATTTCATGAATTCTTCCGTATGGGACACTAGAATGGTCCTTAATCAAAACGTTGCCTTTGTCATATTAATCGCTCTCTATCAATACAGACATGTGAATGCGGACGCTTTTGTTTGTATTCGGCGCACGTGGATTCTCTAGTATTTGATAGATCTGCAAACCCCATTTCTGGCATCATCAGCTTTAATTTTCAGTGTGGATGATAGATTTGGCGACAAATGTTTTTGTGCATTTATGTTCTTGCACCTACTAGGTGATTTTGCAAAAGACCAAGGATAAAATTACATTGACCTGTAAACAGTAAATGGTAAATTCAAAAAATAAGGAAAAACCACGATGCACTTCAAAGTAGAGACAAAGAAAAAAAAACGCACAGTCCTGTGTTAAATTTTTATCCATCCATTGATCTCACTATGCTTCATTGCCAGTTAAATGTAGTGTTCTCTGGTTACTATAGAATGCATTACCCGGTTTCCAGTGACAACATACTCTCATAAAAGCTACAGCAATTACTTGGCATACTCATTAGTCGTCAGTAAAGAAATGGTTTTTTCTCTATCGAGTACCATATATGAGGCAAAGGTTTTGATGAATTGGTCTCACCCATATGCTTTAACCATTTTGCAAGGACCTGGTCATAATCTTTAGGAAAAAGTCCATTTTACTCCCCTCATCTATTCACTTTGTCCATCTCACCCCCTAACCAAAATTTCAGCTTAAATTACTCCCTCTTCCTATTCAACCGGATTAAATTAACCCCTAACTAAGATTTCGATCCTGATTTCCTGACGTGGACACTAATTCGAGCTTATCTAAAGCTGGCCAAACACAGCACGTGCCCATCCGTCCACATCTGTCGTCCACGCGCGCCTGAGCTGCAAGGTTTCTCGCTTCCATGTTTTGTTGATCCTCATATTTTTGCACAGAAGAATAGAAAAAGTCAGCACTGTAAAAAAGTATACAACCAAATAATGGCATGACAACTACTCAAGAAGCACGGTTCAACATGGCCTCGCTTTGTACATAAATGGAATTTAAGCTCATTGCAGTAATCGCATGCACTAAAATTCAGTAACAAGTGGAACACAAGAAGCCTGATTATTGCATTGCCGCATGACAGCACAACAATTCTGATAATTCAGCTGCAGCGGGCGGTGGACTACTTGAGGTCAATGTGGTGCATCTCACGTCTCGCGGGGGTGAGCTCTCGACCTTGCTGACTAGGGCGGGCAACAGCAACAAAAGCAGGCGTGATGCGGTTTAGTTTTGGAGCGTGCTCATGATCAGCTTGGCTCCAGCAAGCCGTTCCACGTCACACAACTAATTCGTGTTAAGACTGGTCAAAACAATGTCCACATCAGCAGATCATGGTAGGAATCCCTAGTTAGGGGTTAGTTTAATCCAATATCAATAGAAGGGAGGGATTAAATTAAACCAATATTTTGGTTTGGGGGTCGAATGGACAAAGTGAATAGAAAAGGAGAGTAAAATGGACTTTTCCAATAGGAAGAGGGAGTAAATTAAGCTGAAGTTTTGGTTAGGGGGTGGGATGGACAAAGTGAAAAGATGAGAGGAGTAAAATGGACTTTTTCCTAATCTTTAACATTCACATTTGGCGTCTTCCATAAATCGTGTACTGACCAAACTTGAATTCATTGAGCACTTAGCTAATTCATATATGAAAGAAGATATATAAAACGAGACCTTACTCACCTACATCGCTAATGATCATCAATACACATATGCTTCTTTTTTAATATGTGAATAAATAATGGACTTGATTAACATCTAAATTGACCAAACTAATAACAAACCCACAAGCTCAACATATCAATCTTGAAATACTTAATCATAAAAGCATTGGTCATTAGAAATACTATCGTGTCACTAAGATATCGTGTCACGCTAAGATATCGTGTCACTAAGATATGTTAATGACAACTCAGTTTGCTTCATGAAGCAACATGCCATCAACACCGATGTTGAGATCAAAACTATCCTTACAGTAAGACACATGGAGTCATGGGGTCGTTTAATTTCTAGCCATCTTTCGCTATCATGGTCAATCTTGACGTGTTCGTGTCACTGACCAGTGCCGAGACGAAAAAAGAGCCGCTCGGTCGCCTCCGCCCAGGCGACGCGGGCGGCGCCGAGGCCCCCCGCCGAACCAGCCTCCCCCGCCCTCCTCCCCTCCCCTGCCGCCGCCGGAGAGGCCGGCCGGAAGCCCGTGCGGGCCTCCAAGACGGCGGCGGCAGGGCCTCCTCTCTCGGTGCAGGCGTCCTTTCGGGGCGGCGGAGCGGCGCATGGGCCTGCCGGCCATGGCGGCGGCGGCGGCTGGGGGCTGCGGATCCGGTGCCCCCAAGGCCGGATCCGGCCACCCCATGGGCGGATCTACGACGAGCGGCGGCGGCAGGCCGGCCGCGAGATGCCGGCGGCGCGCGGCAGGAGGGGCCGGGAGGTGGCAGCGGCAGGCTGAAGCGATGGCCGGTGGAGGAGCGCGGGGTGGCCGGCGGCGCGGCTGCCTGGAGGAGGTGCTGCTGGACGCGCGTGAGAGGGAGATGCGGAGCGGCGACGCGACCTGTGGTTGTGCAGGCCGGCGGCGGTGTGTGCCGGCTGTGGGAGGGCAGCAGCCGTGCGGGGGGAGGCATGGCGCGCGTCCGGCGTGGCGTGCGACCGGCGGAGGCGCGCGGGCCGGCGAGATGCGGCCGGCGGGGGCCGTCCTGGGCGTGCAGCCGGTGTTGCACGAGGCCGCGGGACGCGGCGGCTGGCGATTCGGCGCCGTGGTGAAGACGGCGGCAGGGTGACACAGCTCGGCGGCGGCATGGATTGGTACTCCGACAGCGGCGTCCTCCGGCTGGGACGGTCACAGCAGTGGTGTCGGTCGGCTACGGCGAACGTGTGCAGCAGGGTTCGACACTCCGGGCGAAAACCCCCGCCAGATTCATTCTGGAGGAATGGCGGCGGCGCCTTTGGGCGTCGCTTTCCCTTTTGAGGGCGTCATTCGGGAGCTAGAACCCTGCTGCACGAGTCTCGGGGTGAAAACCCGGTCCAGTTCCTGGACGAGCGACGGCGGCGCTTGTGGGCGTTGTGACCTCCTTGGAGGCGTCGTCTCTAGAGACACGTTCCGCCCAGTGGCACGACCGACCTACAACTGCGATTGCTCCGGCTGGCGGTGACAAATCTGTCAGAGGGCATGCGAACATGGGGGTTGTCTACCTCCCGCCAAGACGTATGCTCTACGGTCGGTGGCCGGCGGTCTTCATTCGAGTGACGACTTGGCCTGCAGCGGATCGCGGCGGGGTGTTCAGCGTGGCTGAACTCTCCTGGTGTGGTACAACGTCGGAAGACGGCGCGAGCGACATCTTCGGTCTCCCGACCTGATGGTCGTGTCTTGTGCTAGGGGGAAAGCAACGTGTTGATTCGAGCCACGGCGGCGGTCTGGAGGTTTGAGACAGTCCCTAGGGGGGTGGGGTGCCCCTTCCTGCTTCCTCGACGACAATCCTTGAGATGAGTTCGGAGCGTGGAGCCGTGTGGCGGGGTTGAGGCCCCCGCGCACGAGGGCGAGCGTGCTGAGTTGCGGGTTGGAGATCCCCGCGCACGCGAGAGACGGCGGAAGTGGCGAGGCCCCCGCTTGTTGAGTTTGCTTTGGACTCAGTGGTTTTATGCCTTCGGGCGGTTGGTTTGGGTGCAGCAGCACAACGGCGGTGGGTCCTGCACAGCGGTGGCCCTCTAGGTGTTGTGGTGTCTACCCCTCCGGCTTCTTTATCGGCGTCAGATCGCTTCAGAGGTTTCGATACCCGTAGGTGGGTGGTTGTAGGTGGAAGCTGCGTCTGTGCTTGTCCCCTGTGTCGTCGTGTGTAGTGAGTGGCTGCGTTGATGTCCCAATCCAACCAGCCAGCGAGTGTAGGCGAGCGGTAACCCGTGTTGATGTCCCAATCCAACCGGGCGAGTTGTTTGTTTGTTTCTTTTTCTTTTTTGTTTCCTGTCTATGGCCTTCCAGGGCCATAGTCTTGTATTTTTTTCTGCTATATCAATAGAAACGCACTCCGCGCTCGTCGAGTGCTGTTCGTTCAAAAAAAAAAATCTTGACGTGTTCTATGCAACTGGAGAAACAGCATCATGAACTGCACTGGATGAACATTCCTATTATCTATATGTGCCAAGTGACAACAAGATGTTTAGCTGTTAAACCACAGTTACTTATTACATCTTGCTGTTAATCGATCCATTGCTGCTTGGCACTGGATGATTATATATACACTGTCATTGGCGTTGTTGTTAATGTTTATTCCTAATCATTTTGTCTAGCTTAAGTTACATCACAGCTCAATTGTCCCACTAACTATTTCAATTCATGCTAATATAATATTCCTTATTCTTCTTCCTTTTTATTTTTTACTGGTAAAAAATTGTGATTACTAGGCTCTCTACTCACGAAGAAGTGGGAGGAGGTGAAAATCTCGGTTGAGCTAGTCTTGCAGGCAAGTTTATGGCAGCTGCTGCTCCAACTGCACTGTGCACAGTTTTTAAATAGAGCTCTTTTACGGTGTGCCATACTAGCACCTGTTAGTATGGTAGTATAAACTAGATACTGACAGGGGTATTATGGTAACATAAAAAAAATCCCCCCTAAAAAAATTTCCAGGCGGCCGGACCCGTGCTGTCTCGTCCGTGTGCACACCCCTGTCTCGCCCGTCCGAGCTGCCGGATCCAAAAAAGATATGTCATAATTACATATCTGTCATTCCAAACTTATATGTCAAAATTACATATCTGCCATTTTATTTTTTTCCATAATACCCTTATACTACCTATACTACTGAGTTCATACTACACATACTACTAAAACGGTTACAGTAATATACAATTAATCTGGTCCGTCCGATCTTTACATACTAGTCCTCCGATCTTTACATACTAGTCCTTTTTAAGGCTAGTATGACACACCGTAAAAGAGCTCCTTAAATAAATTTAAGGACATGTTTTTTTAGGATCCAAAGCCTTACAAATGTTTACTTCAAATTCAAAGTTATACTAAATCATAAAAATTCCCAGAGCAATCTATCTCACCCTATTCCATTGATTCGCTATATATTACTCATCAGTTCCATTTCCCTTCCAATTAGCTGGCGACGGTTATGTCATGCCCAAGCAAATGATGGTGAAATACATCAGCTAGGTGACAGTCGTGTCATGTCCAAGCAGAATAATAAGTTCGTTTGATTTTCTAGCTGTAGTGCATGCATCCGTAATAAGCAATCATTAATTGTTAAGGATCTCAGTTGTAACTGCAAGTACGATGCTGATCTGCTGATGCATGTATGCTTTACATTTGGAGTCCGAAACAGGGTGAGAGAACGATCACGCTGACTGGGTTTCCTGTGCTCACCAGCACTCCAGCAGGATGGCGTTACGACGACGCAATGTTGTTAATTACAGCAACTCCAGTAATGCCTCTAATTCTTTCTATTTTTAATAAAGTATGTCTCTACTTTTCACAGTTTATTTCTTCTCAACTCCAGCAATATACTCCTTAAACAATCATATATTTTTTGTTGGTTTACCCGTCAGTGCCTACTTTTGGGATAGAAAACTCTCTAGAGCCCCCAAGTCCAGAGGGTAAGAGAGGAGATTTAGATGGCTCCCTATTTTAGGAGATGAAGTAGAGGATCGGTTGGACTTTGTGTTTTACCTCTTAGTCTTTGAATTTGGAGTAGAGGTTATTAAGATAGTTTGTTAGAGCAACTTCAACAATAACTTCTAAACCATACCCTCCAAATATTTGAGGCCTCAAAAGTTGTTTCAACTCTAGTGAATAGAGGATAGAGGGGTGGAATTGGAGGCTTCCCTAGAATAGAGGGGCCAAGTAGAGGGTCTAGGTGCAACCTTTTTACTTAGCCCTCTAAATTTGAGATATGAACCTGTTTAGAGGGTTGGCTGGAGTTGCTAGTTTGCTCATGCTCCATATAAAAAGGGAGCAAACTTAATACTTGTAAGATAACTAAATATCACCGATAATTTTGCTTGAACAGTTGAACTTAAGGCATTTTGATACCATGAAACTGGGATATTAGTCCGAGTTGCCCAAAACTTTGGCAAATAGAGGGAAAAAAGAACACCACATGACAACCGTTTGATTTGCCTCGTAATCGTGCTCTGATAACCGTCATGTTTTCTAGCGACACTGGTTGCAGTGCGGCAGATCCTTCTGTAATAACCTTCAGAGGGATGGAAGGGAAGACGACGGCAGTACCAACGGCCGCAGGATCGTAGAGGGAAATGGCAAAAAAAAGAAAGAAAGAAAGAAAAAGATGCTCTTCCTCCCTATGAAAGTTTCCGCATAAGACGACGCAACCCTTGTTAATTATACACATTGCGTTTGTCAGTTGTCATATTAACCACTCTGTACCCAAATGGACTGGTGAAACAGTGGTTGCTTGTCTCCATTGTTTTTGCATACGTAATTGATTAGGAACATAATGAAAACTCTAAGACATTGCTAGTGTCACCAACGTTTCATACCAACTCGACGAAGAAGATTTGGAATGGTGATTCAGATTTTTTATCTTCTCTCATTGGTGCATTTACAAGGCAAAGTTATTGGATCATCTTTCACTTCATAGTTTTCTGTTCATCTGATCTATAATCATAGTTGCCATGTAGGTACAATATTTTCTTGTCTCAATTAGCTGTATTATCTCGGATATATTATGAAAACATATATTACGATTAAAGTTACAACTTTCGGCATTAGTCAATAAATGCTTCTTTACAACTTCTGGCATACTCTTATAGTCAAGAAATGCTTCTTTCTGTTTCTGCAGAAGAGTAACCATAGAACTATTTTTCTCAAAACGGTTTGGGTGGTTCAATCATTTGCTGGTGACTGGTTAATCTGGTAAGATCATGTCTGCAACGACGTTGGAGAAGCTTCAATTCACTGAGTTTTCAGTCATTCTTCATATGGTACTTCAATAAAAAAAATGATGCTACATACTTTTGCCAAATATGCTAAAAAGTCATATATTTGTCTATTTGCCCTGTCGTCTGTCAATGTTTCGTCCAGAATGGGGTAAAAATGTATAGAGCAGCAGCCTGCCTGACTGCTTACAAATACATGATATCTCTCCAAGTTGACCATATCAAAAGGAAAAAATAAATTTGATCTAGAGAATGAGAAGTGACAAGTACCTAATCTTTATAGTCCTAAATGACTGAACAGAAGCATAGGTCTATGAAAATTAGGATATCATCTTGTGACACTAAGATATGGCCGTGTGACCTCAACCGATATAGGAAATTAAGTTTGCAGTTGAATAAAGAACTGATCTCCAGCACACGCTGCAAACTGAGATCATCAAACTGCCCTGGCATTCACACATATAAGTTAGCGGCACAGTTTCTTTTCCACGCATCTTTCACAATCGCTATATTGTCATCTTCAGAGTAGAGCATCGTGAACTGGAGGGAAATTCTTTATATCTGTACTTTCTGAATGTTGTCATCGCTATAATTTTCAGCAGTTCAGCTGTTAGCCATTGGTTACACCTTGCTCCTGATCAGTTGCAGCTGGGCACTACTGGCCTGAGCACTGCAGCTAAGTGCGAAGAAAACAATACTCCAAAATACATTTTTATCTGCACCGCTGTTCTGTTGCTCCTAATCATTGTATACACGGTCAGTTTAAGCTACATCTTCAGAGCTGTATTCATCACTTGATTGAAGGCTATCCAAATCTGACAGGTGGAGCGAGTTTATTCGGGAACGTTAGGTGTCAAGTTGTTAATGAACGCGAACTCCTCTGTTTCTTTTCTGAACCTGACACAGTCCACCCTCAAGCATCGAGATAGTTATGTCATGTCCAAGCAAATTATTCAGAAACACATCCAGCGACGAGGCAGTTGCGCCATGCACAAGCAGAATCGATCATACGTTCCCTGTTACTTGCTGGTAGCTGTAGTGCAGAACTGCAGATGCATCCATGGGCAATCAATCATTGGTGAGGAGTTGAGGATCTCAGTTCAGTTCGTTTGCAAGGATCCTGATGCTGTGTCTGCCTTACATTTGGAGACAGACGATGGGTGCGAGAGCAATCATGCTGACCGGGTTATGAACTTCTGATCCTCCCTGCAGGCTGCAGCTGTAGCCCAAATCTTGGAGTCTTCAAATGCACAGACGCTCCAAATGTCACCTTTGATTCAGTAAGAAGACCTTGTCGACCGACACAAACAAGGTGCCACTGCACGCGAGACCACTGTATCAGTGTATGCAATTGCACAAGTGGCATGTATGATGAAGTGTTGATTGGAAATGCTACCATGGGCACCGGCAGAAATCAATTACGCTGGCGTCAGAAGACATCTCTTCTCGTTGACTTTGTATTGTACCTCTCGATCTGCAAGGTGTTCTCTTTTTTTTTCTCATAGTGGAATCCGTGCTGTAACACTATCAAAAAGTTTGGCTGCCGATATGCTAACTATATCGAGATTAGATACAGAAATCATAAAAATACATTTTCCTTTTGAAATTCCTTCACAAAAGTACAAATTTATAATTATAACATTGTAAAATGTAGTAGCGAAAGATGCACTTCAAATCTCAAAATAAATAAGTAAGAATAGAGCAACTATTACTATGTGCTCATATTTACATAACCATAGCAAAAGTTCAATTTTTTTAAAAGAAAGACCACACGCACACACATTTACACATATGAACCCTTCCCCTATAATCACATCCGAGAGACTGGACAGGCATAACCGATCTTGAAATTCACGAATTCACGCCGCCTACCACTGAAAGAAAAGCGCGGCACATATGCCGAGTCAGGTGTACAGGTTCTACCATAAGGAACCTTACCAACTGATATATTATCAATTCTCATATTTAATTATTTTTACATCTATTAGTAGTTATCAGTTTATCACTGATACCACCCATGTTCCTTAGGTATAGATTTTTGGGGGGGGGGATTAGCTATAGAACTTTCTTTGGCCATAAAGTCTATTATTTCAGCAAGAAAAGTGCGGGATACCTCATCAAATCTTTTAAGTACAGCAAATAGGATGGGCCAAATGTTTCTTTCGGAGGATAATGGGCCAAATGCTACTACAAGATGTAATGAATGGAGGAGGTGCAACATGTAACGGGCCGACGATCATATTTGTGTATCTATAAATATCCAAAACTTTAAGGACCGACGGGTCCACAAATCATTAAAACATTATCCTTCCTGTCTAAAAGAGTTTGAGTAAACATTCCGTGGAAAAAAAAACACATGCTTGCGTGTACTAGTCAAGTTCGTAACCAATACGGTCTCCGGCCAATTATCTGTTATATAATTTTATTTTCTATTAAACGTGCGTGTCGCACGTGTGTTCTTGCTAGTATACTATAAAGATCCAAAACTTAAGGGTCGACAAGCCCACGAATCATTGAAACATTACCTCTCCTGTCTTGAAGAATTTGACTAAACAGTCCGTGAAAAAAACATGCATTTACATGGAATCGTCGAGTTCGTAACCAATACGGTCTCTGGCCAACTATCCGTCTATTAAACATGTGTTTTTATTAAACGTGTGTGTCGCACGAGCATTCTCGCCAGTAGCGATTATAAGAAGGAAAAACGCCCAAACCTCCTTACTCACACACTTTCTTGCACGTGAGGTAACTCTGGCCCATTGTTAACTACTATGGGAACCATAAGCAGTCCAAGTCTCATGGTGTTTGTGTGACAAAGCCACTCTGAGAGCCAAAGTTTTCCTAATCAAAATTCTCAACTTTTATCAAAATTGATTACTAAAAGAAATATCAACGTTCTTCTCCAGAGAGAGAGGAGACCGAGAGTTGTCGACATTTTTGTTCCACAAAAAGAAAAGTTATCAATGTTTTTCATATTGTTAGTCGCTAGTTCATTTTATTTATGGGCCAAATTAGTCCAAACTTCAAAATCAATTGCGCCAACCCAAATTTTGCTACACTAAAAATTTTCTTGGCTGATCTTCTAATGAGACATTGTATGTTTGACAAAAAGAAAGGTACTAAACTACTTTGGCTCTTGGGAGCCAAAGTTTTGCATTGGTGCGTGTCCTTGTTGACTTTGCCGTTCATTTCTCTCGCCAAAAAAATGTTCTCAACGCTGAGTTATCCAATTCCAATGTGCAACTAACAGCTAGCTAGATCTAAGGAGTGGAGTCACATGCATGGCACATCAACCAAAAAAGAAAAAGATTCCCTTCAATCCACCTTGCCCTCCCTGATCCGTGATCCCCATCCCCTTGAGAGCGAGCACATACTCAACGATACTAGTAGCACAGAAATATGTACGATAAGCGTGAAACATGGTAAAGACACAAGCAAGCAGATCAACTTCTGCAATAACATTTTATTACAAGCTAGCACCGTGCAGCCATCATTAGGAGATGTACATCACTCAACAAACAAAGCGTCTCTATTATTTTTTTTTCATTTCTCCCTTGATTAGCACACACACGCATGACACTCGTGAAACATTACATCACACAGCTTCTGGTAGTGACAGTTCTCCAAGCATCTGTTTCACCTGCATATGCACGTGAAAAGATCACAAAAAATATTAACAAATAAACTTGAACATCACATGATCTAGCAGCAAAAGAAAAAAATGAAGGCGAACAAAAATACTTGGCTGGCAGTGTATGATTAATTACCCGCATGCATATGCAAGCACTGCACGGCGCACGGCGGCGAGGCGATCAGTCGCTGTCGCTGCTGCTGCTGCTGTGCCCGTCGTGGTGCCCCTCGCCGTGCTTCTTCTCCTTCTTCTTCTTCTTGTCCTTCTTCTCCTTGTGGTCCTTGCCGTCCTTGTGCTCGCCGGACTTGTCGCCGTGCTCGCCGGTGATCTTGTCCTTGATCTTCTCGACGATGCCCTCCTTGTGCTCCCCGTCCTTCTTGTGGTGCTCCTCGGCCTTCTTGTGCGCCTCCGCCTTCTTGTGCTCTTCCTCCTTCTTGTGGTCGCCCCCCATGTGGAGAGTCTCCTCGATCTTGTGGATGATGCCCGACATGGTGATGCTTCTTGCTGCTTCTTCTCTGCTCAAATGGAAATGGAAATGGAATGGGAATGCGATGCTGTGCCTTTGGCTGTTCGGCGCCGGTATTTATAGAGCGTTCGAGGTGCCCCGTGGCTTGCGGTGGGGTGTGTGAGATAATGGAAGGCCAATCGGATAAGGAGGACGTGATGGCACTAAATAAAGGAGAAAAATAATTGAAGGCGGCAATTGCTTTGTGTACCAACTATGAGCACCAATCGTTTTGCTGCATACTAGTATTTTGCTTTAATTTGTCTACAAAAGAAAGCTAATAGCAAAAAATATCATGAAAATCAAAACGATTGTGTGAGAATCCTAGTGACACAAGAAGTAGATATTCATTTCATATATAGGTTTTTGAGTGTTTAACAATAGTCGTTTAACTTGGGTCCACCGTTGTAACACCCAAAAATGCTCAATTTAAAATTTTTGGCATTTAATTAATTTTTTAATGCTTTCACCTATTTTATAAAGGCTAAATAATAATTTTCTAGAATTTAAAATCAAATATAAGAGATAGAAACATTTATTGTTGCATTCATGCTGCCGCATTTATTTTTGTAATGCTTGTGAATCAAACAAGAATTTAAATTTATTTAAATTCAAATTTGAATCACTTTGTTTGGAGCTCTAGAAAAGTTGTTAGGCCCATAGTTCGCTTTTGCTCCCTGAACTCTTCCCTGGTTCAATTTTGCTCCCCCTCTTCTTTTCTCCCGGTCCGGCCCAGCCCCCCTCTCTTTTCTCTTTCCTCGGCCCAGCACGGCCAGCCGGCCCACTCCTCCTCCCCTCTCCCCTTTCCCTTCCCCGCGGCCCAACTTGGCCCGCCAGCCACGCCTCCTCCGCCCCTCTCTCTCTCACTGTCAGCGCGGCCCCACGCGTCAGTCTCCCTCCTCCCCCTTTCCTTCCCCGTCGCCGGTGATGGCGCGCCTGCCGCGGAAGGCCCGCACGCCGAGGCCCACCGCCCGCCCTCCGCGCCTACTTAATTCAGCCGCACCCTCGTCCCACTCCCCTCACCCCCATCTCCCCAACCCTAGCGCCGCCGCAGGCTCCAATCGCGCCGCTCCCGACGCCGCCGAGCCGTGCTCCGCCGGTCGCCGTCGTCCTCTCGCTCCAGAGCGCCTCCACCTCGACCGAGCCTCGGAGCAGCTTCGCCAAGCCAAGTGAAGCGCACCGAGCTACTCCAAGCCCGCCCTCGAGCCGCGCCACTACCCCGCCGACGCTCCCCGACGCCGCCGACCGCCGCTCGCCGTCGACCCGTCGCTCCACCACCTCTCCGACCAATTCCTCGCCCCAGGAGCATCCCCAGGAGGTAAAGCAGCTCCTCCTCCCTTCAATTTTGCCGTAGCTACACCGTAGAGCTACTCCCCTCGGCCGCCGATGGCGCTCCGCCGCCGGACACCGCCGTCCGGCCAACACACCACTCCACACTGCACGTAATCACCACGGTTGCACTCGTGGCACTCCCCAGCAGCTCCAGAGCCAGAAAACCGACCCAAAACCGAGCCGAAACACCCTCCCCGCTGCACGCCGAAGCGCGGCTCCGCCGCCCATCGTCGTCGGCACGATTCGCCGGCCGATGCTCGTCATGAACCCCTCAGATCGACTCGCCATGATCCCCTGAAACCTTAGGGCCAAACCCCGTTGAAAACCGAACTTCCTAGCGCGAGAAATCCGCAAGTCCGGCGAGCTCTCGCCTCGGCCGAGCGGCGCCGCCGCGGAGTCGTCGTCCCCGGCGAGCTGCTCGCTGTGAGCCGTCCGATCTCAGATCGGCGGCCGAGATTAGATCCAGCCATACCCCTTCGCGTTTTAAATCCCAGCCGCCCGATCCAGATCCAACGGCTCCCGTCGCGCCACGTCGCGAGTCAAACCCCGCGTACCGGTCAGCGCTGGCTCTTTTGCTAAAGAGCCCCTGACTTTTTCCGAAATCAACCCGCGGTCCACTCCAGTTCAAAAATAATTACAGATAGGTCCTGTTTTATTCGTTTTAGCCCCTGGAAATTTTAAAACTTTGCCAGCAAGCCCCCGAACCTTAGAAACGCTATAACTTTCTCGTTTTAGCTCCGATTTGAGTGATTTTCACGCTCACGTGTTCGTAGCGAAGCGTAGATTATTTCTAGCTCCTGTTTTTGTACTGTTTTTACTGTTGGTGTACTGTTTCTAATAGAATTAATTGCTTGCATGTAATGATTGCTTTGGAATGCGTGCGTGATGATCGTGTCCAGTCGGCGAGCCCGTAGCTTTGGACTTCGAGTACGTTGAGGACGTGCCGGAGCAGGATTTGCAGCAATAGCCGTACTCCGAGGAAGGCAAATTATAGCACGGACAATCCTTGCTACCTATCTCACTTTTAATACACTGTTCATTACATACGCATGTGTCTAATATTGTTTACCATTAAGGTTATTCCTAGCATTTATTTCCCTGTCCTTGTATTCCTATGGGTTTTTGCATATGGGTAGTATTTTGCTAGGCGCGACTACTGTCACCTTGTTTAACTGTTAAAACTTGAATTAATGGTCCACTTCAACCTTAATGTTAAAACTTGCTTTTTAGCAACTTGGATCAGGGAGCTGGGGCTTGAGTGTTTTGCCTGGCCCCAGTATATCTCCCTAAGGACTGGTTTGTAAAAGCGGCAACCTGGGAGCCTGTCGCCGCCACCGGAACTATAATGGCTCTGGTCTTGGTTGAGTAGCTTGTACGTCTCTAGCTTGGCAGTGGTTACCGAGTGGCCTACGGCGTTGTGGGAGGTACGGTGCTGGGTGTTCTCCGATTCCACCGAGGACGGTAGCCCCGTCGGCTAGGTCACGTTAGACCCAGTCCCGTGTTGGGAGCCCCCGTGAGTGCGGGAGCTCCGCACGTTGCGCCATTTACTTTTGTTGGCATGATTTGCCGGCGCGTGGACGCCAATGACCCCCTCACGTTGCGCCCTGAGGGTCAGTCAATCTCGGTGCCTAAGTTTTCACCGCCGTATAGTACTCCAGCGGCTACTGACTTGTTAGGGTGTCTTGTGAAATCCTCGTAGCGTCCCTATGCAGTCACACCTCGGAAGTGTCGATGTGCGTGGTTGGGTGCAAAGTTCTTCTGAACTTTTACGCGACTGGTGGGAAAAGGGCGAAACCTCTGCAGAGTGTACGATCTATCATGATAGCCCGGCTCAGGGTCACGAGCGGCCTGGATCCTTTTATGATTAGAAGATGACATTTATTGCTGTTTAATGATGACTTACATTAATTAATTTGGGATACAACTGGGATTCATCTAATGTAGTAGATATGATTAAAACGAACCAACTAAAAGTGCTAATGCAGTTAAGCCAGTGTCAAGCCTTTTGAGCCCTCATAACCCGTGCTATACTTGCTAAGTAATTTCCATTACTTACACTCGCTGTTATTACTATTTTTGGGCAAAATCCCGGACGGGTAACAGATTGGAGTCAGGCTGATTACGCTGTGGAGTTTCCAGAGGACTTGCCGTACTTCTGAGTTGGCGTTCTCCCAGTCAGAGTCCCTGTGGGATTGCGGCTACACTTAGAGAGATTTATTAGTCTTCCGCTGTCCATGTATTTATTTTTGAAGCACTCTGATGTAATCGTTACTTTACGTTGAATAATGAAGCATTGTACTTTGATTTTTACCATATTTGTTCGCTATATGTGTCTGTGGACTTCCTGGGCACACATATGGCCGCATTCCGTCCACCCACCCATCATCGATGCATGCTTGATGTTGGTCTATAATTAGAAGGGCCCCTTATTTATAAGGTTCAACTAATTTTCAATTTTTTGGGGGTCAACTATTTGTCCAATTTTAACAAGTCCAACAGAAAGGACTCGACGGCGTTTAATTTGCTATAGACCACATTGTGTTACTGGAAATGCTTCTTTCTACAATTTCACTCGTTGGATGCATCTTGGGGGTTTTTTGTTCCAAAGCTTAGTTGAGCCTTCTGCACATGGATAGTTGTACAAATCAACCCTAATGTATGATATTGACAAAGTTTGTTATTAGCACTAGGGAATAGGTTGTAGATAATCCAGTGACAACAAGGTCACACTAACCAAATTCAACAACACGCCTGCGTGCGTTTTGGGCTTTATCACAAATGATTGTAATACATTTTCTTTGAGCTAATAAAGCACTCTCTTTACCCGAAAAAAATTCAACAACACGCATTGGTGTAAGAGGTAAATAAAACACAAATGCAGCATGCGCCGTGGGGTGTGCCTAGTGTTTTCCCCACTAGATCCAAGTAACGTTAGCGCTAACATCTTTTTCTAATCTCCATCAATGTGTGTGAGATTGCAGAGAGGACCGGTCGATCAGGTCGGCGTAACACGACAAGTGGGGGGTGGCTGGACCGGCCATCCTTGTAGGGGTGGATGTCGAGTAGCCAGCTCGGCTCGTTTTGGCTCGGCTCGTTCGAGCTCGTTAGTCAAATGAGCTAGCTCGGCTCGGCTCGTTAAGGAAACGAGTAAAAATCCTGACTCGGCTCGGCTCATTAAGCTCGCGAGCTAGCTCGTTAAGCTCGCGAGCTGAGGTTAAATTTAAAATTGCTATAATAATATATATAATATAAAAATTATAGTACTTATATGGTCTTAATACCTTCAAAATCTACTTTATTATACTATAATAATAGAATATAACCATAACATCATCTAAAACTACGCATATATTATACATATATTATTATTAATTAATAATTTGCTCATTAGTCTATTAAACCTTATAGCTCGTTTGGCTCGTGAGCAGCTAAGCCGAGCCAAGCCGAGCCGAGCGAGCTAACGAGCTTCAAGCATTTTGTCCAGCCCTACATCCTTGTGACCAGGCGTGCGACGAGGTCATCATGCATCCTCCGTGCTAACCGCCCGCCCGGCGACGTGCGCCGCGTGGACTTCGACGGCGTTGTCGGCCGGCGGCAGACGTGCGTGTGCGTGGCTGGGGAAGCGAAGCCGCCCGCACCCAGCGTTTGAGGCTCGTGCCACGGCGCCCCACGGAACCGTGCCGGCCAGGGCCAGCAACCAACCGCCTGCCGCGTACGCGCAGATCACGGTCACGCGCTGTATGCGCGGCGTGCTGGCCGGTGCCGCCGTCCTTTATTTCCTCTCCGCGTGTATCACCACGCATTCTCGTCTTCAATTCGCGCCGAGCTGATGCAAGAAACGCGACTCCATTTTGTGTCGGTCGACGACGAAGGAGGGATGCAGCAGGGTCGCGACACGATGCGTGTGCAGCCGTGGAGGTGCAAGAACCGCACAAGCCCTGGAAGGCTGGAACTAGTGATGAAATGGAGTAAGTCACAGCGCAAGAGGCAGGTGACGAGTGCATCTGATTCTTCTAAAAGCCAAAAATCGAAAAATCAAGACATTGATCTCATCAGGACTTGCTTCCCACTAAGATGCATGATACTGATTGCACCCCATCATCTCCTCCACCCACACTTGTAAATGGAGAACGGAATCTGATTGCACCCCATCGTCTCCGCCTCCACCCACACTTGTAAAAGGGGAACGGAATCTGATTCATGTCGACATGCATGTACAATATGGATTTGACTCTCAACGGTATCCATCGTCACCGAATAAAGCGTACATCGATGCAAATTTCCACTTGAGCCACTCGGACACACCCTATCCCAATTCCATCTCCGTATCAGTTTCTACCGAAAGCCTTACATCTCCGTATCAGTTTGTACCGAGCCATCACTTGCTTGATTGAGCTTGCTGATTGAACTTGCGAGCATCTCCAAAAATGGCTAAAAAATAAAGTCTCAAAATACTAGTTTCAGGACCTCATCAAAAATTATTGGGAGTGAAAAATAACCTTCTAATCAACAGTTCTGAAAAGACCCAAAAGCAGCCACGTCATCTATTATGGGGCCGTTGCTTTATTTTTTTTCAGTGATGAACAGTACAAAATTTTTTTCTACGTAATTTTTCAGTGGGGTATTGAGAGCTTTTTTTTTCTCCGTGGGAGTAAATTTGGCTCAAAATAGAGTTAGTATTGAGCACGCGGAAAAAATTAAGAACAAAATTAGGCACTGTTGAAGCATTGATTTTTATTTTTATACCCAAAACTGATTATTGGGAGTGTTTATTAGGTGCTTTTGGAGATGCTCTTTAAGATTACCTAAAAGAAGACTCCTTAAAAAAAAGAAAAACTTCGGTCTAGAGAAGCGGCCTAGGAAGCAGGTGGTGGTTGCGCTTGCTCCAAGTATACTTCAGTCGCCACTACCGCGCCTTGTTAGGCCATGTCTCAGTGCACAGTTTCATTACGCAGATACCTAGTCCAGAAACTAGGTAACTGTGTCAAAGGAGTTTAATGGTGATGAAACTCCTCTCACAAATCATGAAACTCCCCCTTTTCTCTCGTATGTCACATCAGCATATTTAATGCTATAAAATTCACTGAGACTGGCTAGTTCAATGATAAAATATTTTTGAACCGTAGGATACTTGAAGCACTAGCATAAGGAAAAAAATATCTGCCTCTAGCCTTCTGGTCTCTTGACAATTATTTGCAGAGACGTGCGGATGCGAAACTCACTCATGCTAAGTTCATGCTTAGCTTAAAAAAGTAGTCCATGGCAGCATCTGTTTCGGACGAGGTAATACATCGAAATCAAATAAAAACCCATAGCAGCAGTTAGTTTCAATGTCGACGACATCACAACACTAACAAGCACGCTTAGAATCATCGTGCCATCTGATTTTGATGCCGCGTAAAATACAATCCAATTAAACTGGCAATAGTACCGGTCTGAAGCATGAAAGTGTGCAACAGCATCAAAAAACATCACGTGGACCATTGCATATCATGCTCCAAACAACTAACACGTCGCACATGAATTCTAAACCTCCGACAAAGCAGTGGAAAGCAACCAGCTCATGCTCACTGAGTCACTGCAATCCAATAGCAGAAACAGAGTGACATGTATATCAAACCCACCCTGCCTGTCAATTGCAGTCGATACCAAGATACCATGATTCCAAAAGATCTAGACGCATTGCAACAGTAGAATTAGGTCCTTCACTGTCAAGAGTTAGTCGAAAACTAGACAGCTGATAGCTACATTCAGAGCACAAGCTCACTGGTCAGGAAAGATACCCCGGAGATAAAAGACATGCGAAGCAAGGATCGTGCCAAAAGTCTGGTGGCATCGCAGATGCTTTGCAGCTAACAGAAACTACGTTAATGGAGAGCCTATCTGTCACGTCAATGATAACCTGTTACAGCAGACCTACTTCCTTCACCAGAGCAGCCAAGTCACTTGCCCCTTAACTTTTCAAGGTCAGGGAGATCTGCAAACACACAAAGTTGTTAGAAAGAGCATGAAGCATGAATAGTTGCTAGTTTGTTGATTAGGTAAGTATTAGAGTCATTGCATAATTCATGCAAATCATGTTTGAATGTCTTCTAACTCTGGAGTACATGCAGACGCTGAAACATGAATTGCTAGTTTATTGACTAGGTAATGTTTGAATATCTTCTAACTCTGGAGTATACGCAGACACTGAAAAATATATTGCCTGGCCACTATGCATGGTAAGACGAAAGATAATGGAATGGTGAAGAAAACTGGTAAGGCTCTGAAAAAGATCCACGCCCAACTGAACTGCAAGTTAGCTTATATTGGTCATGAGCAAAACATAAAGTTTAGGTTTCATTAAGGAAAGACTTGTTCACACTAATAACTCTCTGATACTGTATCAAGAAGAGGGAGGGAGGGAGGGAGAGAGAGAGAGAGATTTGAGTAATAAGATGGGCACTCACAGAGCATGCCGTCGTCACCATCACTTTCATCTCCTTCATTTCCCTGCAACAATATGAAGATTGCAATGACTCTAAGTTGCAGTATAAGTGCTACATTCAAACGAACAAAAAAGCTTGGCCATATTTCATACCCCATCAAAGTCATCATCCGAATCCCCTGAAACTTCTGCAAGAAATTGCATGTCAGGTACAAATGCATATATTAAAGAATGCAACATTTGTGAAGAAATCAGAAGGTGCATTATACAAGGTGTGTGACTCTAGCCACTGAAACAAAAGGCATAACAACAGTATGCTCCATGATAAGACAGTGTAGCACCTGTATTTAACATCACAACTACTACTACAGACGAACGTAACAGGTAAATTTAATTAGTTTGTCAACAAAATGCTCATTTATTATCAATGCCTGTGGACTTGTCACTTTAGCCTCAGACACAATGGTATGGTCTAACTATAACATTAATTTGATGAGAAATGAATCTGCCTGAAGCTTAATGAAAACAACCTTGATACTAGAAATATATAAAAAAGAAGCCTTGATTAAACGTTTTGAACTTGTGATCCAAAATAAACTATTGTAGCTTGTTAAGAATTTAAGCTAGTTTAGATACCAAGGGTCTCACAGTCACCCCACAGCAAAAGTTCCATCAAAAGAATACATATTTCATCAATATAAACTACTGGATTGCAACATGGCTTTCTTTTACATATGTTTATCAATGAATTATGAATGGAAGAACAAAAAAAAGCATGTATCTGTGTGTGTACATCATTAGTACATACCAGACTCTTCATCCTCATCGCACCATTTGTTCCAGTCAACTTTGATGTGTGGATGCTTTTCCTCTGACTTCAGCAAGCGCTTCCACCAACCTTTCTTTTCCTTCTGGATTGAACAGATTATGTTTCGCAATCCCATCTTTGTCTTTGTTTTACTTCCCTGTAGGCCAAGCAGATTTATTGTAGCCATTAACAATTCACAATTCACATTAGAAATAGATGTACTTCACCATGACTGGCTGGGAACACGTTTGTTGACATCAAGCCTATGTATTGAAATCCGGAACAGCAACCAACAAGTACCTACCTCTGGCAGTACAGAGTCGAAGAGCTCCAAAGTGAAGCTAAAAGGTTCCCCATGGGCAACAGCTGAGAAGGTAAAGAGGCCCTTTGGTTCAGTCTTCAGCACAACATCTTTTGCATCTGGCAATGAGATAGTCAGGTAAATCTTCTTGCTCCGCTGAGCCCACAGCACCTCAGGTTGGCGACTGCATGACAAAGAATAAACACCTTGTCATACAAAAAAAATATACACTTACATCGGGGGGAGAATGATCTGAAAAAAGATGTTATTCTAAATCTTCGATAGAATACAAAATTCCCAGTTTCACAGGTAACAAAAAATGATAAAGTGGAAGGAACAGATCAATTGTGGAGACAAGTCAATTAGAGTCTAGTATAAGGAACATTCACTAGAAAACAAGAACAGTGACATAGGCAATTCATCATATAACAGATATGCAATGCAATGAACACTGGCTTCAACCTTGTTCCACTCATACCATTTTAGATGACAAGAAATAGTCAGGTGCTACCAGCCAAATGCATATCACAAATACTGGACGAATTCAAATCAATTTAACTACTGGGCAACCAAATTCATGTTCTGTCAACATGCAATGTGCAGCATATTCTGCAGATGTCCGCATGTTATGCAATAGATTTGCAAAACCCATTTCAATGTTCATTGCTACTTGCTACTAACATTAAGTACAGATTAACTTGGAGGTGGTTATTAAGCTGGACCATTGATTTTGCATTTGACAATGGAGTTGATAGTGTAAGACTGCTACTTGTTACTTTGCTAGTCCCACTATTTTTAGCAATAAAAATGCATTAAAATTCCTGGCTCATGGAAAAGAAAAAGCATGTGGTGGGAAGCACTCGTCATCCACAGAGCAGATTCAATTAAAAATCTCCAGCTCACTTGGAAACTGAATATGTCCTCGGAGGTCCAATAAGAGTATCAATATCCCATGCATACTTAGTTCATTTATCCAGCCCCTATAAACCATTATGTAAATGCAAGATGGAACTTCAGAATTAGCTTAAAATAAAAAATATCCATCTCTCTTCAGTCAATAAAAGCATTGAAGTAGACACACTAACAACAGATTAAACGTGTATTCTTTCATCGCTGCCCCATGCATAACAAAAGAGTTAAAACAATGCATCAACAATCCAACGGTGGTCAACCTAGTAGCAGTGTACCACCAACAATCTGTACTGCATACACAATCCACACTAATTCCTAAGGTCTGGAAAATCAAGTTCAAGTAGTCCCTCTCGACACAAAACTTCAGGTCCTAGCATCTGAACGTGTAAATATTGTCACAGAGCTTCATAATAAAGTTGTGATCTGCGGCACAACATAACACAAGAGCTGCGAGATCTCTATCACCTCACCACCAATACACGATCGGCACAAAAAATTATAACCGAGCAGCAAAGGGGAATCAGGGATCCAGGGAAGATCCTCGCCACTTCCAGAGGTCCCGCTGGCCCTTGGCGGGGATGGACCGCCAGAGCCGATCCATCTGCGCGCACAACCCCTGGATCTGCGCCACCTCCCGCCCCACCTCCTCGACGGCCGCAGGGTCCCCCAGAGCGCCGGCCCCGACGAGCGGCGCCGAGAAGTACAATGTGGGCGCCGAGTGCAATCGATTATAACCCCGAAGGAAATTATACTTCACCAACCCACAGAACTCCCTGATGCTGTAACCAATTGAGCGTCCGATCAAACAACAGGTACACAACCAACCCCAAGGAAGTAACACTCTATCAATCCCAATGCTACGAACCAGCCACAGCACCCCCATCTCTCCAGTACTACAGATGCGAATTCCTATCCAATTCAACCATTCCTCAACTCATAAGGAGAGAAGAACCAGCGCGACCACTATTCCGTTAAACCCAAACCCCAAGGATCGCCATCCACTAGGCAGGAAGCCACGAAACAACACCAGGGGGGAAAACCGTAGAGGAGAAGGCGCGGAGGGAGGGTAGGGATGGATACCTCATGGCGGCGGCGTAGGGTTCGCGGATTGGTAGTGGGGAAAGCGAGAGTGCACGGCAGGGCAGAGAGAGGAGAGGAGAGGACGATGAATCCTGCAGCGGCAGTGCTGTTTGCTCTTCGCCGGCTGTCGCAACGCAACTTTATTTTCCGAAGGAAAACCCGGAACTGCCCCTGCTCTTCGAGAGAATTCTTTTAGGCCCTTGCCCAAACCCTGTCAAAGACTCAAAGGCTCACCTCAAAACGGCTTCAACAGAAAGGGCCTTCTTGATTGCTTACAAAGTTCTGACAAACTAAAATCTGGACAGAAAAATTGCCGATATTTTGACAGGGTAAATTTGAGATAATGTCAAATTTTTGTAGCAAACTAAATAGAAGTTAAATAATTGGTATGTCAAAGTCTTGGCTTATCAAAATTTTGGTAGTGAACCAAACAGGCTCGTCCCGCTCTCCAAAGCCGCAAGCCCTGAGAGGAGAAAAAAACTCGCTTTGCACGGCTCCTCTTTATCGTTTATCGTCCTTCACCTTGAATGAGTCCACAAGGCAGAGCGAGGTGGCGTCGACACTGTATGGAGCGGCGGCGCTGCCCAGCAGGTGCGGCTGGAGCATAGTGGCTAGGCACGAGCGGCAGGGTGACTCTGTGCGAAAGCGGGTGAGGACAACGACAGCCAGAACAGGTAGCGTAGACTTGAAGAGATAACAACAGCAGCCAGTAGACATGGACTAAAGAATCACTTCACAGAATCAGCATAGAATCGTTTCTCTCTGAGAAAATATTTGATAGGTAAAAAAACTATAGTCGAGTCTATTTTTAGAGAAGCCAGAGTCCCTATCAAAGAGAGTTTTACTTTTGCACCTGGCTTTGCCATTCCTTCTCCTCTCTCTGGTGATTTCAGTATTATTCATAAAACGGGCTAAGAAATACGCCTTGGAAGCATGAAAAATGTGTTGCCTTCGAGTGGCAGCGTCGTTAATCACCGCCCATCGATCATTGCAATCAAGCGGGTGTCCAATCGCAGTTTGCCACCTGTTTCCCTCTACGTCGGATCAAACGGCTTCCATTGCTTCCTCGCCAGATCCGACGGCTATCCAGCCGGGGAATGACGCAGCTTTCGTAAGTTAGAGATTAGAGATAACACAACAAGAGAGAGGGGAACGGGAGAAAAAAACAAGAAAACAAGAACCCCCCTCCTTCCTCGATCCCGACGACACCGACCGCCGCGGCGATGGAATACTCCGGCGGAGCAGGCGGCGGCGGCGCGACGCTGTCGGAGATGTACCAGAGCGCGCGGCGGCTCCTGCTCTCGGCGCGCGACGGCGTGGCCCGCGTCGAGCGCCTCGCCTCGGCGCCCACCTCGTCCTCCTACTCCTCGGCGCCGCTCGTCGGGGGCGGCGCACCGGGGGACCCTGCGGCCGCCGAGGAGGTGCGGCGGGAGGTGGCGCAGATCCAGGGGCTGTGCGCGCAGATGGATCGGCTCTGGCGGTCCATCCCCGCCAAGGGCCAGCGGGACCTCTGGAAGAGGTGAGGGTCTTCCCTGGATCCCTGATTCCTGTTAGCTTCTAGGTTATAATTTCCTGTGCCGATTGTATATTGGTGGTGGGTGATAGAAATCTCGCAGCTCTAGTGTTCTAGGTGTGCCGCAGATCACAGCTTTGACATATGAAGCTCTGTGGTAATATTTGCTTGTTCAGATGCTAGGACCTGAACTTTTCTGTCTAGAAGGACTACTTGAACTTGATTTTCCATGACCTTAGGAATTTGTGTGGATTGTGCATGCAGTACAGAATGTTGGTCTGCACCTGGTACACTGCTACTAGCTTGACCACAGTTGGATTATCGATACATTGTTTTAACTCTTTTGTTATGCATTGGGAAGCGATGAAAGAATACACATGTTTAATATGTTGTTAGTGTGTCTACTTCAATGCTTTTCTTGACCCGAAAACAGACGAATAGGTTTTATTTTAAGCTAATTCTGAAGTTCCATCTTGCATTACATAATGGTTAATAGGGGCTGGATAAATGAACTAAGTATGCATGGGATACTGGTACCCTTATTGGACCTCCGAGAACATATTCAGTTTCCTGTGAGCCAGAGATTTTTAATTGAATCTGCTTAGTGGATGATGAGTGCTTCCCACCACATGCTTTTCCTTTTTCATGAGCCAGGAATTTAAACTGCATTTTTATTTCTAAAAATACTGGGACTAGCAAAGTAACAAGTAGCAGTCTTACATTATCAACTTCATTGTCAAATCTGAAATCAACGGTGCAGCTTAAGCAAGTACGATAACCACCTCCAAGTTAATCTGTATTTAATGTTAGTGCTGCTAGACTTGTAACTTATCCGTAATTTCAAAGGTTAATCAACAAAAGAACATAGCCTTGTACTCTAAGTGCATAGTTCAGTTTAGGAAACTTTAATTTTACAGGAATTGGGATGAGCAATCATACAAGCAGATATGTTTCATTAGCAGTTCATATGTTTGCTTATTAACCTTCAGTATGCATTCAAATGTTGCAACTTGCAACTATGCAGCAAACAATACATACATCCTTTATTTCTGAAGCTTTATTTTACCATTAATACCAAAAAGTTCCACTTGACCTATTGCATGTGGGCTAATATTCTGGCATTACCAGATCTTGTACCTTGTAGTACTTTGCAGGATTTCATGTTTGAAGTTTGATACTTTACACATTCGTTTACAGGAAACAGCTCTTCCTTTTATTCACTTCTTTAAGCCTTACTTTTACCTTTTAGGATAGCAATTTCTGGTTCCATTTAACAAGATAAAGTTTTGGTGATATGTCATTTGGTTCCAGAATTTGCAATAGCAGAAAGGGAAAATCTAGCAGAAATTCCTCGAATAATATATGAAACTAATATGCTTTGGTCTGCAGAACTGTGCTGTGTCTCAATGCTGCATGGTCTTCCCCTGAATTTCACAGAAACTGTGTAATCAATATGAACGTTATCTATGTCCTGCTGATATTCTAAGTTTGAAACATTGATCTCTTATGCAGTGAGTTTCCATTTCCCACATTGTGTCATAGAAAGGCTGTAGGATATGCATTAGGTTGTGAAATTCACTTCTCCCTACTGCATGTAGAAAGTTTAGTTTTTGTAGCTGGGAGTAGTAGGAGTTCTGTAGATGGAAATTTCCAAGTTTGTAACACCTTATTTCGTGTTGTCTTGGCAGGAAAGTGGAACAGCTGTCTGAAGAGGTTGATTCACTGAAGGAAACAATTGACAGGCATACTTTGCGTCAAAAAAAGCGGATTCTGGAAGCAAAAGAAAGGGCAGAGCTGTTTGAGAGAGCTGTAAGAAATTCCTCAAACAAAGCTATAATCATTTTATTTTCTGTCTGATGATTTCAGTTGATTAAGAGTTGAAAATTCATGTTGCAGAATGGTGAATCCTCACATGTCCTTCGAATCTTTGATGACGAAGCCCAAGCAATGCAGTCAGCCCGTAGCTCTGGACGTATGCTTGATGAAGCTTATGAGACAGGTGTTGCTATCCTTCACAAATATGCAGACCAGAGGGATCGACTTAAGGTAAAAAAAACAAGAACAAATATCTACTGGACGACAAAAAACTGGGATCAATTTAAATTACTTTTGATGCTCACTTCTGCCTGCTAATACCTGCCTTCACTGAATTGCAGAGTGCTCAAAGGAAAGCTTTGGATGTCCTGAACACTGTCGGGCTATCGAACTCTGTTTTGAAGCTTATTGAGAGGCGTCACCGTGTCGACAAGTGGATCGCATATGCTGGCATGATCATCACAATAGTTGTGATGATTGTGTTTTGGCGGTTGACACATTAGTGCTGCACTCTGTTTGTTATCTTTCTGTGTTGAGATATGGTATGTGCAAATTACGGAAGTAGGTCAGATACTCGGATGGTGAGAGTTTCGTGCTGGTCGTGGATCAGTTTAAGCTTTGCTGGCGTTGGTCCTCTGTATGCACCATTTTGACCAGCTGATGGCCTCACAAGTGTAAAAGCAGATTCTTCACGGCATCTTTACAGGTTTAACGCAGGCATCCATGTTGGTTAAGTATTCAAATTCCTTTGTATGCACAACGCTGTGTAGTGATGTAGTCTATTGCTATGACTTTCATGTAAGTACACATGCTTGTGCTTGATGTGAAAGTGAAACGGCACTGTCTATTTCTGTACAAAACATTGTATTCATAGTATATGAAATGGAGCTAAAGATTCATCAGTGGAAATAAGCCCAAACTGGCAGGTCAGCGCGCTATGCTGCACCCATTCCCAAGTAGTTGACATTGTTGAGTATAATGCAAGGTAGTATGAAGAAACAACAAAATATGTTTGTAAGCAGGAATATAGATGATGTTTTTGTTTTTCTGAAGACAATATAGATGATGTCAAAGTATGGAATGTGACAGGTTTCAAACACAGCTTGAATGAGTGGATGACTGCGGCATAAACTTCACAAAGTGATCAATGAACTCAGCAAATGTCTTGTTTGTTGGATAGCTACCATAGCTGATTTGGATTGTTTCGAGAGCACCCTGCACTCACACCTCAATTGGGGGCATGGGAGTTCTGAGGATGACTGGTTTCAATGAAGTAGGGTTGCAGTAGTCGGAAAGCAGCAAAATGAAAGCTGAAACATTCTCCAGCCATCAAAATGAACTTCTGGATACATGTGAGTTCCGAAGGATTATTGGTTTCAGTAGAATATGAGGGTTGCAGTAGTAGGAAAACAAAACGGCGGAAGCTGAACACTGTGATTTGATAAGAAAAACCAATGTGATGCAAAATATGGTTGAATTGGTTCTTGTTGTAACATAATTACGATCCCTTTGAAGATTCATTGTTCTGATATATGGAAGCACAACATGCAAATAAGAAGGTTGTGTATTCAGAATGCCTTTATGGTTTTCTGACTGTATTTTTTCGAAATAGTAATATTGGGATAAGACGATCATCAGTCATGATTCATGAAGCATGATATATCCGTGGGGCGTACAGACTACAGAGCTGCTCCTCTGCAATTCTTTGGACCTCCTTGTTTGCAGTCCGTATCATGGGGTAAGAACAGACCGAGGCGAGGGACCCGATCCAGAATTTCAGGACTTTCGGTGCATGCTGTCGCCACGACCGGTATTGCATGAACTAGGAATTGATTAGAATAAGGATTCCTTAAAACAATCATATTTAACCTTCCAAAGAATAACATAAAATACGTGAATCCTGTGAAGCCGGCCTGGTGATTCTCATGAAACTAACAATGTGTCTACCACGCCAAAAAAAAGTGTACAATTTTCCGGCTTGTTTAGAACGACGAATCTTTGGTTATCCACCACGAATCCTATTGAAGTGTTGAGGTTCCACGCATTGGTTGGTTGAAACACTGAAGATTTCTTCAACAATGCAAGCTAAAAATAAAATAACTACTACACTTATTTTCAGTGATAAGAGTTTGATTTGCTGAATGTGAAATAAGTTATAATTCTTTTAAACCTAATGACTGAAGGGCTACCACCCCAATCTCCTTCGCGTATATATAGTTTTCAGGGCTAAATATGGTTGATATTCATCATATAAAAAGGAAGGGAACTAGTACTCCTTCAAACTAGAATTCGTATGTAAGTGATGTTTTGCGGGTGATTTTGAAAACTACAACTTTGACTATTAGTATTGTTTTTTTATACTCAATTATCCATAAGACTATAAGAGTACCAAGCAATACATACACTAGAACTACTATTTTGAAGTATTCAAACTGAACGCATAAAAATTAATTTGCAATCACAGATTGGTACGGATGTATGTTTGATTATTCGTAATCTAAACGTAGCTTTCTACAAGGAGTATTAGAAATCGAAGACTAAATAGGTCAAATGGACTAGACTGGAGACGGAAATTAGTTAAGTACCACCATAGGCCGGATATTTTTTTTACTTTAGCCATAAATCAATAGTTAAATGATCTAAATAGTTTTGAACACAAGATTGATGCTATTAGATTCATCACGAATTAGTAGTTTCCTAACATAAAACTTTAACATTTAAAATAGAAAAAAAAACTGGCTCAACCGTAAAACTCATTCAACTACCGGAACCATGCGAATTTTTTAAACACATAAATTCTATTGTGCATTTAGATATGTATAAAACTGAAACGAACTATAATTTAGCAAGAAAATTGGTTGCCAAAGTGCCATCGCCTAAACCACGTCCATAACACAATATTTACCATCGAACCGAATACGTACTTCACGGTTCACACGAGAAACAATATACCAAAGAAAAAAAAAGGAAAACGGACATTCCTCCACCCTGGCCGTACAACCACACCGCTCCCTAGTGATCTCCTCTGCAGTCTGCACAAACAACGGTGGTCGCTACCGTTCACATGGCGAGCGAGCGGACAAGCGCCACCCACCAATCCCGCCGCTCGTTCCTCTCCCTCCCCACATACCCCACCAGCACGGGCGCATCCCGGCCGTCCGTCCGGTCACCGGGCCCGCCACCCACTCCAGCGGTTTCCCCCGCGAAAACGCGGGCGCCCGCCCGGGCAGAGCACGCAGGCCGGCGGAGCGCTGCGGCCGCCAGCCAATGCCAACACCCCACCCCGCCCTGGACTGGAACCCGAGGGCCGAGGCGAGGCCAAGTCCACGGTTCCGAGGAAAAAGAACCCACTGGTACGGTGGTATCACCGCGCCGCGCGCGCGTCGCCCCTGACCTCCGCGCTGCGCAAGCGCCAGGCCCCCATCCCTACCGGTCGATCGCGCGCCCCCGGTTTTTCACCACACCGCTGGGATCGCCTGAGCCCAACTGCTCCATTTATACCGTGCCCGGCAGCTTCCAATCCCCCCCGCATGGCCCTGCTGCAGCTTATCCGATAGATCTGCCGTCTAGAGCATATTCTCGTGTTCATCCCTAGCTTGCAGCGCCGCCGCGCGCGGTTCTTGGTTTAATTTCGTCGGCGGGTTGTTTCTGCGGCGCCGGTGGGCTGTGATAATGACGCTGAAGCTGCTGGAGGGGAGCGGCGGCGGGGGCGTTGCCGGGGCGGCGGCGGCGGCGGTGCACAGCAGGCGGAGGGATGCTCCTGGCGGAAGGCGCCTGAGGGGTGGTGTGAGCGTGCGGCGGCGGGTGCAGGTGGACGCGGCCGCGCCGGCGGCGCCGCTCCAGCGGCTGCTCGCGGCGTGCCGCCGCGCGTTCGGCGGGGGACCCGGGACCGTGCCGGCGCCTGACGACGTCGCCCTCATCAGAGGCATCCTCGGTACGTACTTGTGCATGAGCGTCCCTATCCTACCATCATGTATATATGCTGATCTATATATATTAGCGTGCCAGAACTCAGAAGTCAGAATTCAGGAGCAAAAATACCAAATCTGACGAGATGTGGCTTGTTCTTGATTATACGGAAGAACATGACCCTCTTTTTGTTGGCATGTTGCTTTCCGTAAGAACGAAGAACACTGTCCTCGTCTCCGCATACTGTATGCAGCACACGGATTCGCTGCACTGCGCCGATGGATTTGCCACGCACTGATTTATACGGAGTATTTTAGAGGCGAGCACGCAGCACGCAGTTTCTCTCCCTTTTCCGTGCCAGCATGCATGGCGCCATGTGGCTGCATCTGGATCTAGTAGTTTATTCTTTTCTGCATGCCACCATGCATGGCAGCAACACTGGTTCCGACTTTTGGTTACACTTGGTAGTTGGTTGGGCACGGGCGCACGAATAATGCAGTGCACATAGATAGCTAACAAGTGTATGATTCATTTCGTGGGGTAGCGTACTGTAGCACTCTTCGTTTGGTTGTGGTAATCATTGTCCTACCATGACCTAACTAGGCTCGAAAAGATTCGTCTCGTCGTGTACATCAAAACTATGTACTTAGT
Organism: Echinochloa phyllopogon; assembly: GCA_033239725.1. Taxonomy (NCBI): domain Eukaryota; kingdom Viridiplantae; phylum Streptophyta; class Magnoliopsida; order Poales; family Poaceae; genus Echinochloa; species Echinochloa phyllopogon. Next base: position 13,072,289 of record BTCW01000009.1, read on the forward strand.
TTTTTTATTTACCTACATTTATTGCTCCATGCATGAGGAGAGAGATTTGATGTGATAGTGAATAGTGAAGTTTAGAGAGAGAAAATTTGGGGGAAGTTTTGGATTTGAAGGGAAGTGAACGCCGACTTTGTTTGCAGACATACAGTAGTGAATTTTTGCTAACAAGGATCATGTCGTTTGCAGACAAGATGGGACCAGAGGACGTGCACCTGAGCGCCGTGATCAAGGCCGCCGCAGCTTCCGGCGTTCAAAGACGGCGGCGTCCGATCATCACCCGAACCACCATCTACGAGTGCAGAAACTTCTCGGTACTGAATGATGATGGCGAGCTCAGATGCATGCATCTACATCTACTGCATCATTAATTTACTTGACAAAGGGATTTTCATTCGGTTTATTTCTTGGTCCGATATATATACATGTAGGGGGATATATTCAGTGCAAACTTTGGAGATCAACATCGTGTGGATTATATCTATATCCTGTATCTCTGCATGCAGATCGTGATCTTCCTCCTACCCCCTGGCGGGGTCATCCCGCTGCACAACCACCCGGGGATGACGGTGTTCAGCAAGCTGCTCCAGGGCTCGCTGCACGTCAAGTCCTACGACTGGGCCACCGGAGTCGCCGGCGCCGGCGACGACGACGGCTCTCCCGTCCCCGGCGGCAAGGCGAAGCTGATGAGGCTGGCGAGGCTGGTGCGGGACGAGGACCTCCGCGCGCCGTGCGACACGCTGGTGCTGTTCCCGGAGTCCGGCGGGAACATGCACCGGTTCGACGCCGGCGCCGCCGCGGCGTGCGCGATCCTCGACGTGCTCGGCCCGCCCTACTCCGGCGACCGGGACTGCACCTACTACCAGGATCTCCCGTACTCCCACCACCACCTCCTCGATGACGACCGCGCGGATGACGAGACCGGCGGCGACGGCGAACGCACCGCGGCGGAGGAGGCGCGCCGCCGTCTGGGGTGGCTGCTGGAGACGGGCAAGCCCAAGGAGCTTGAGATGTACGAGGTGCCGTACAGCGTCCATCCATTCCTGTAGACGATCGGATTAAGAACGGGCCTGCTGCAGACAGCAGAGGTCCATCGATCAGATGCATGATATGATGCAGAAGCCCAGATGCATGCATGAGAACGAATGAAGTACATGTGCTGCGTCTTCGTTGCCAATGCAACAGCTTCGATCTGCAGGAGGCACAGAGCCTTTTCAGTCAGTCTGCTTGTAATTAGGGGGTGTTGGAGATGAGTGGAGTATGTAGCGTGTGCAAATGTCCGGACCAATCGCCGTTCGGTTGGTTGTTAGTAGAAGTAGATGGTGGATGAGCTAATGGATGATTCGTGGTGTTTGAGTCCTCCGGTGTTCATGACTCAATTCGTGCTCTCGGTCAAGGTTTTTTATTTCGTTTTTGGAAAATTTTGGGTCACGGGCAAAATCAACGAAATGAAATTCACGTAAATTGTTATTAAGTGATCGTACACACAATATATTCATAGTTGGCCTCATAGCCTAGTAGCCTAAATTAACCCAGAACCGTTGAGAATGCCCTAGCTGCTAAGGATAGTTACTAACTAATATGGTATAATTTCGAACGAAGATAACCTATGGATCCAAATATATTCTAGCTTAGGTGAAAGAAAGGCTAGATTAAATTAGATAGCTGCTGGTTGTGCCTTACAACACAATTGAGTATTAATTAGTTAGCTATTGACGTATAATATGTATTAACACATATCCTACCTTATCCTCTCGTATTGTTTCACGGAGTGTGCAGTCTGTTTCATGTATCTCAGCCGGCAGTAGATTTGCAGTCTGTTTCTTCTCTCTACTTCATCTCTCCATCATATCATTCTTAACATGGCAATTCATAAAGCTTCTCTTAGCAGGGACTTGGAATACGGAGGTGGTGGACACAACTAATATGGTCTAGCTAGGGTGAATCTGATGCGCGCGCCGTTGTATTTCCAACCAATCATATCTACGTTCAATTCCAACGGCTAACAAAGAGTGTTGGGATGGGAAACCAAGAAGAGTAGACGCGATAGTCGAACACCGACGACGCATATATATATATATATATATATATATATATATATATATATATATATATCGATATATTTTTTTTCGTGCAGAGTGATTAGCAGAGCACGTAGGTATTAGCGTGGCATATGGTACGGTGTAGCGCTTTTAGAAGACTCGGCTGGAGCTTTTGCGTGGAAAAGAAACTAGCATGCATAATATAATAGTGAAGACGACGAATAAAACCATACTACATCTCCATCGGCTCCGTCAGAATCTAGGTACCAAGTCGATCCGATTCATGGTCTCGACACACAGTGGCAGTGGCCCTATATGATATATATAGTATATATGGACTACGGAGCAGTAGTTGCCGTTTCTTGTCCGGTCCGGTGAGCAGTGGGCGACGAGCTTCCACCCCGGTTTCCGGAATTGGCAATCCAGCGTGCGGCCTGCTTACCCCATGTATATCCGCTTTCTGCTACCAGCTTTCGCCATCGCCGCTACTTGATCTGGTATACTAAGCACCACTTGAGCTTTTAATTTGGCCGTACACTACTTGACTAGGACTATGCGCTGCTCTTTTGGCACATATACCCTATATACACTTGAGCTTTTGGAATACTAATCCATGCAGGTCAGGATGCAAGTGGGCGCAGGCCCACCCCCAAGCCTGCCAGGCCCGCCTGCAAAAAAACGCCCGGTAGGCACCTGCGGGCGTCCGTATTTTTCGCGTAGAATTCAGCGGGCAAGCCTGCTAAGGCCGGTGGGCTTTGGCCGGCAAACCTGCAAAGCCCGCGACAGCCTGTGAAGCCTGCAAAGCCCGCAAACAATACCAATCTCAGCGCATACGAACCGCAGCGGCTTCCTTTCTCTGCATCCCGCAACCCTGTATCGGGGCTCGGCGCAGCTCCGCCGCCGCCACGGGGTGCGCGGCCGTCTCCCCCGTCGCTACCTCACCGTCAAGTCGCTGCGAGTGCCCATGGACCTCTCCTTCCAGCGCCGGCAGGCCAGCCACGCGCTGCTACTGGAGACAGTGGCGGGCGTCCCCCGCATGGTCGGCGGCATGCTCCTCTACCTGCGCTCGCTCCGGCGCTTCGAGCACAGCGGCGGCTGGATCCGGGCGCTGCTGGATGAGGCCGAGATCGAGCGGATGCACCTCATGACGTTCCTGGAGGTGCCGAGGTGGCGCAGCCCCGGTGGTGGAGGCCGAGAACCAGCGCTCGCTTGTGCTCGCGGGCACCTGCAGGCACCCGCCTAGCCTGCAAGCTTTCCCCTGCAATGCCCGGCAGAGCTACCAGGCCTGCCTGCGTAGGTAAGCAGTCTCCTGCAGGAAAGAAAAAATTAGCCGGTGGGCATCGCAGGTGGGTTGCAGGTGGCCTGCCGCTATTTTGCATCCACGTCCTCATCTCTAGCTGCGGTCACGGGTGCCACGTCACAGGTAAATTACGTTTTGTGGATGTTTTAGTAACACAGGTGATGTGCCCATGACTTCTCCAATTGATCAAGCTTGTGACCATGCACAGAAGTGCACTTATTCAAACAATTCAGAAAGTAATGCTACAAGGAGCATACCTTTGAAGTTTGGTACTTTAACTTCTGATAGAAATTATGGAGATAAGATTGTGGGAATATTAAATACTGGTGGCATGTCGTCAAGTCTCATTTTTAATGGTGCAGAATTGTTCAGAAAAGAGGAGAAAAAGAAGCCAAGGAAATATGTCAATATTGGCTCTATGCATGTCGAGATCACAAGTGCACTTCCAACTTAATTATGGGCGCTCTATTTATATTGCATTTGAAGTGGCATCATTAGCAACCTAGCCGGAATATTATATTACATGTATACGTGAGTTTGCAAGGTGCTAGTTAGTGTATTTTTTTAGCCATGCTTTTATTTTGGGAAGTCCAGTCCGAACCAGGTTTTGGCCTTGGGCTGAGTCGAGTCCGTGCCTGTTTGCACTAATAAAGGGCCAAGGTTGGCCTTGTACGGAGAAAAAGATTAGATTGGATTTGGTTTACTTTGTCTAGGGTTTCTCCTACGAACATCGAGAGGCCCTCTCGTCCGATCTCATCTATCAAGCTGATCCCTGTTGGATTTGCGCGAAGTGCGAGTTCGAGTTGCTAGAGCTTGGGTGCGTCGCTTGGAATTCTCGGAGTTCCCCATCTTCTGATCGTGGTTCGTCGTGGCCGTGGGTGGAAGATTTATCTGGGGTTTGGTCTGCGATCTTGTAAGGCTGTTCCCTGTCTATCTTGGTTACTTAATTATCTGTGATTGATCACACGGAAGTGTCTTGTCTGGACCTAGCAATCTTATTTACCGCAGCATATAATCCTGATCTTTGCGTTAGTTGTCTGCTGCTATTATTTGGAGATTGAGTTGTCTATTCAATCACGTAGCGCCCCACATATTTGGTGACGTGAGGCCAAACTGGGTTTGGAACTATTTGCTGTCTCACAAGAATTCTGAATACTATCTTGAGAGTGTGGTAAATTTTATATATTGATTCTTATTGAGAATAATACCGTGAAAGATTGGGACAAATTCTTGGACAGCGTAGGCGTGTCCTTATCAACAGGTAAATGTTTATCCTGCAAAAAGCAAAATATAACCGTATATATAATATATAGAGACTATCTACAACCACGTCAGAGTCACAAGATATGCACATGTGTGCCGACAGTCCGGCCAGCACACAGAAAACAGGCCGCCAGTGCATCTCTGCCAACTCGATACTAGCTCGCACGGAGGTGATATCATTCGAGTTCTTGATCGCTTCATTGTTTTACAGGTACGGTGCTCGTCGGCGATCGGCGTTGCTGCTGCTGCTGCCCTGTCGAGGTTGGAGAGGGTGGAAGGAGGGACTTTTGTTGTCCCCTTCATCCGCGACACCACGGGTATGTGTTCAGTTCACTACGAGTTTTGAATTGACACCAACAGCATATATTGATGTGTGTATACATATATCTTTTGTTCCTGCAGATCGCGGTGTTCTTCCTTCCATTGCGTAGGAACAGTCATGCCCCTGCACGACCACCCGGGCATGACGGTGTTCAGCAATGCAAGCTCAGCTCCTCATCGGGTCGGGGCATGTAGAGGCCTGCAGCTGACGTTGTGTGTGGTGGGCCGACGGCGCAGGAGGTCGTCGAGGTGCGCAGAGCCTAGGGGAGTGGACCAACGATCTTGTAGCAAGCTCGGCATCGCATCCGGCAGCAGATTGTTGCTAGCTTTGGTTTAACTACTAGTATTTGGGTGGTGCAGATCGATCCGAATTCAGCCTGCCCCCCTGCCGGACAAAAAAAATAGCAGTGATAAGTGATGACGATGGCAATGTTACAAAGATATAGAGTTTTTTTTGAATTGTCTTGTCATGGTGTGGTATAGAACCTTTTTGATTGTTAGCATGTAGTACTCCGTATCAGCTTCTTTGTAACAAAAGCGTACGTGTATGTCCTGGAGCCAATTATGTATACCTTTAATGATCATTTGTAGCGTGTTAAAGGAAAAGTTCTCCGGTGATCCTGTTCTAGAAAATTACATGAATCTCAAAAGCAATCAGATATTTGTATCATTATTTGAACTACAAAAGGGCAATCTTGTATGCCTTTCTTCCGTCAGGAAAATACAATCAGATTTCTAAGTCCATCAGAAAATGGCCCAATCCCTTCTCATCGCAGCGTTTTGTTTTTTCGAGGATCATCAATATTTGCCCTAAGATCTACGATGAATTCATTTGTGCTCGCACTTGTTGATTTGTATGCATCATCCGGGCTTGAACATCGTTTATATCACATAAAGGACAATTTTTGCCTTTGGATCACATCAGGGGCAAACACCTGCAGCGAGCAGAGGATAATCCTTGTTGCTTCTGCCAGCTACAGCTTAATCAAGGAATATTAGTGAATGACGAGATTGCACGGGATAATTTTGCATCAGGCTCCATATTGCTTGATTCCTTGCCTAATTTCGTCGATGAGCAGGCAAAAAAGTGCTTATCATAGGGGTAAGATCTCGCCGACAACTAGGTTTGCTCATAACTTTATGTTGCAACAAACTATGGTGGCTAACGATTTCTGCTGAAGGCGCAGTGATTTTTTAGTTATGAACGAAGTCTGCACAAAATAGAAGTGTATTATTTCCATAGTCCGTTTTAAAGAGGACAACCATCGTGCGAAAATGCGCATGTTTCTTATTACTATATCCTAAAGTGGCGTATTGGAAATCCACCGCATGAACATGGCAAGGCACCTCTCTGGTTCATACTCTGGTGCAGTGTGCCCCCCACCCTGTAGGTAAGTATGTCGGAAAATTTCAATATCGTAATATGATATGGATAAAATGACATATATATGTTTAATGTATTACCATATTGACATCAATGATGCTCCATTAAGCAGATGCAGAAAGATGCTTTCATTTAACCAATAGCTTTAGTACTTGGCTAAATTCCAAAATGATTTTCATATATGGTGTGTTCTTATTATACGTTTTCTTTTTACTTGAATGTTTGAAATGTTGAAACGATATTTCTTATACTCATGGAATAGTATCTTTCAATAGCGTACAATATATCTAGAAGAGTTTACAGCTGGGAGCCACCAGGATCTCCAGCTTAGCAACAGGATTTGTCAACCTTTTTTAATTCTCTAACAGCAGAATCACAAAAACAGAGAGTTAAAGGGAAATTTCGATCACTAGAGATAGGCCTTACCTTCACAGTGGCGAAAGTCATATTGTTTGAATATGCTGTTGTGAATCTGCATGCATAGGGCAAATGACGATCTGAGATACAGCTTATATAGAGAACTATCAACATTTAACACAGTTGCCTGAACTAAATAATTATTAATGTACTGTCGTACTGCTAAGTAAAACCTCACCCTGCAGATTGACCATCAAGATGCCAAGCTCTCCAGCTATCTATGACAGAGAAATTGAGGGACCTTACCCAAGCTTGTGTCCCCAGAAATGGTATCACAGCATCGTGATCACCACTGCTTACAACAAATATAGAGGTCATCAGAAAAATAATAGGGAACAGAAGTAGTTGTACAGAGCTGCACCTTTTTTAGATAATGGAGTTTATTTAGGCCTCTGCAGGAACTAGAGATGCACAAAAGTCATTTCACCTTTTTTCTTAAAAAGGTGCACCAAGATTTGAACCTTTACAAGCAGACAGCCGGACACCTTCACACTAAATTTTGGGTATTGAGTGTTCTGAATTATACATACCTGTATACTAATGCGCGGTAACCTTTTGATGTAACATTGTAGTGGTACTCTATGGTGCTCCTAATGTCTTCAGAATAAGGTAGATCCCGAGTATGGCACCTCACCCACTCATCGACAGTTCCCTGGATATTGAGGTGTACAAAACACAATTAACAAGCATAGGCTTGCACTTTTGATGCAGTTTTTCTTTGAAACTTAATCATTGAAAAAGTGTAACTAATCAACTTACCTTCTTGATCCCAAAAGCATCTCGAGTGATGTTGCTGTTTGCCCAGAAATATGCCAGGTAATTGCCGTAGGTCTATACATTGAACAAACCAGAACCTGATTAAGGCTGGAATCCGTAACTTTGAAATGCATAGAAAGTACAAGCTGAGCAGTAAGCACCAATACATATACTACTTATAGTTTTCTGAACTGTAAAAACAGTGATTATTACACCGTTATTAGTCATGTTCTTGTGTACAGTAGTCGCATATATTTGACCAGTTGGAGCATATTATTGTTAGCCAATTCACAAAATTATTTCTTTTCAGCAAAGCGGTTTGGAGCCTTAAAGTTTTGTTTTTTCATAAAGACTTTATTTTTGAACACCTTCCAAAATTTCATTTATAAGTTGATATGCCGGTCATGAGATAGGTGACATTTGTTTACAAAAGGCTAGTAGTACATATGAATGACCTGCCTGGTTTGTTTTAAAAAAACATATGAATGGAACCGGAATGTACTGCTCTTGAACTCTCAAATAAGGATGCAAGGCCTTATTTTCTTCCTTTATACTCCGTATGTGTTAATTGTGGTATACATAACGGCAATAAAACAAGATTCACTTACAAGGCAGTTAATTGGAGGTCGGGGCGGTGGATTCTTTAACGGTTCAAGTCCTAGCACCTCGCTCAGAATCTTTCTGTTAGCAGTGTCATCATTTGGTTTGTGAGAAGCAACGATGCATTTGTCGTACAGAATGTGTGCACTCCAAACCTGACCAAGCAGCTGCATTGAAGCAATGGACAAGTCGGTTCAATAAGGCCGGTAATAAATGTTATAAGTGATAAACCATAAACTAATTTCTTCCGACAGCATAAAATCAGTTATCCTCATTAAGCTAATATGTCCATTCATGCCTCCTTACTTTTTTGAATCTAGTCAGAGCTTCAGCACACATTGCATTCGTGGGATTGTTGTAATCACCTCCTCCACAATTCTCCAGTATCGTCTTGATACCAAGCGAAATGGATAAAATAAGCGTGACATAATGTGCAGCAAATAATTTTTGGATATATCCAGGTGATTTATCAGGAGCCAACAGTGGTTAATTCAGTTACCTCATACAATTGATCCGATATGATTCCCACTCCATGGGCAAAGGGCACTCTGGAGTCATAATCAATGCTTTCACCTGTACGTGGGTTACCAACTATATATCCCTGACCATGGAATGGGAATTACTGAACTTACATGCTTTCCCGGACTGAAGTATGTTAGTTTAAGCTAGATACAATCACAGTGGAATAACAACCACTTAGTGAGAAATCATAGACATCTAATAAAGTTTTTTGTATGTATGTGATGACTGATGGATTTTTGGCATATAAATATAGTACCTTAAGGTTAAGAGTAGGCCTAAGTCCAGCTTCAATACCTGAAAATTAGAGCACTTGTCAGAAGGAAGTTCAGTGCTTCCTTACATAAGAAATGGGTGAAATATGCCAACTTTGGCCACCCCCAGGCAACAATGCACCACATGGGAAGAACAGATACGTGCAAGTAAAAGAATTAGCAGTGTTATACCTTCGGAAATCTTCTGCGCAAGAAATGGAATTATCTTGCCAGCGTACGAGTCTCCCCCTATGTAAAAAGGATTTTCCAGGTAGCTCGGATGCTCACTAAACCACTGAAAATAAATTTTCAAGCAATTAAAAAAAAGACTAATAACCGTGTAAACCAAAGCAACTGGAGTCACGTGCTTTGATTTAAAAGCAGAGAGAATAAAGCTTCATTCATCCACACCTTAGTGAGAAATCTGACGAGCTGCAGTGAAGAGGACACGTCGCCGACGTTGTAGCCTTTGGGGTCCCGCGAGAAGGAGAATCCAGCGCCAACCGGTGAATCGACGAACAGGATGCTCGCCGCCTTGGTCCAGGAGTAGGGATTGTATCGAAGCCGTGGTATGCTGCCATTGTAGCCTTCTATGATGAACTTCACTGGGCCTGCAGCGACGCCATCATCCATCAGCACAAACATATGTAAAATTGGAACAGGATGCTTGTTGCATGGATGTCGAGTAGTGTCGAGGACTAGATCGATCAAGTAGGCAAGATACTATTGTATATTGTATGAAGCTTGAACTACTCACCGATCTCGTAGGCGATGGCACTGAACACCGTGCACCGGTCACCGCCGTTGAGCCATAGGAGAACCGGGTCACTGCGTGGATCGCTCTCCGACTGGATGAAGTAGTAGAACAGCTCGGCCCCGTTCTCCTCGTCCACGATCTCATACCTATTCGTGATCGAAACACGCATCAAAATCATATTTCATCAGCTACATGCTTGGTCTTGCTATGATGTGTGCAGGTGCAGTGCAGGGCATAAACACAGAGCAGTGGGATTCATGGAGACCGATTCAGAATTCAGATTATTATCAGACAGAGCGATAAGCACCCGGTCTCAAGACTGAAAGGTAGGGCGCCGTCGAAGCCCGGGAGGGCGGTCACCAGCTTCCGTTCGGCAGCGGCGGCGGCGGTGGCGGATGGGATGATCAGGACGCAGAGGAGGAAGACGAGCTGGAGCGCCATGATCGGCAGCAGTGCGAGTTCTGGCGTCGTTCGGTGCGGTTGTTGCAAATTTTTGCACGGAAAGGAAGGCCCGGCCATAACGTGGAGACAAACATGGTACACCTCTTATCTGGAAACTCATCACGTAATAGCCCACGTTTGTTCGTTGTCGTATGTACTCGTGTGTCCACGTATAAACTGTCCATAAATTGCGTTCGTGTGCGAACATTGCAAGCAACAAATGGGGACTGGAGCACAGGGTAATAAGCCGGGGAGGTCCAACAAGAATTTATACAGTATTTCATCTATTTCACATTTTGATCGATGCTGGACCGGATGTGGAACTGTCTGACATTACTCTGCTCATCCGGTGGTTTGGCAGGGTGGAGCGGCGGAATGACTGAACGGTCGACTGCATCCATGATTCTATACTAGTATATATATTAGATAGTAGTTGGAGCACTGTAAAAGACCTCAACTGCTTGTCCGACAGAAAACATTATGTGTCGGATCGTTTGCAAATTTTCTTTATCCTTTATGATTCGAAAAAAGTTCAGGATGTGGGTACATAAGGCTAGGCTGTTAGAATTCTCTATTAAAGTATTAATAAACATACTAAATTATAAATAGACCATAATGGTGCGGCACACCACATTTGAGGTTTGAATTAACCGTTGATGCTACTCCCTCCTTTTGCTTTTATATGGCGCGCACATATATCAAGATTCAAACTTGATAAACTTTGACCAATAATTTAAGCAACAAATTTTAACTTTTATAGTACAAATTTAGAATTGTTAAATTTGTGATAAAAGTACTTTCGAATAACTATAAATTTATAATTATAAATAATATAATATAAGATAAATGAATGATCAAAGTGTAATTTAGAAGACCGTGCCAAGTCAAGTCGTACCTTATAAATCCAAAAGGAGGCAGTATTAGCTATTAAAGTAACTATTTAAAAAATCTTCATTCATATATAAATTTGGAGGATACTCATACGAACCGACAGTAACAGAGAGCGTGTCAAATCCTTGTATAACCCATTAACAATTTTTTAACAAGAAGAATAACTTATTGACACTTCCACTCATGAAAAGCGGTTTTAGGAAAGAATCATGTCAGATGCTAAGAAAAACAATGACTCTTGGACAAACCCCATTTTTTCCATCCTCGCATTAACTAGATAAGACTTTTCCTATGTCATTAAGCTTATTTCTCTTAGCATAAAGCAAAAAAAAATGCTAGTAACATATTGAATCGATATACCCATAAGTGGTTTCGCTAACGACAATTTCTACATAATGACGTGTGTATGCCCAACCAGAAACCATTCATCGCCTCACGAGTTTCTAGTCGCCGGTAATTGGAGTTCCACTTCTATTTATAGCCGCCATAACAGGGAAATGCTCTCAATTGTCCATTCATGAATTTCGATCCGGTGCCTCCTCTTCCCCTCGGCAACCCATTGTTGCGCCCATGTAGCATGAAGCGTCCATCCCTATCTAGATCCATGACCACATACGTCGGCTCCAAAGCAGCAGAACCACCATGCCTTTTTTCCATCACTGGTGCTCCACTCCTTTATCGGCTAATATTCGCATATTTCCTACTCCAACTACAGATACACCACCGAGATAATATCGTCAAATTGGCTATTTCCCCTAACAAAATCTTGTGGGGGCATGTTTATGCCGCTCTCCCACATCACCATCCTCATCCTGAGCCACCATCATGTGTGCTACATCACAGGTAAATTATGTTTCGTAGAATTTTTAGCAATACTCTTGTTTTTTACATGGAGATTTAGTATATTCTCATTTAATTAATCTTACGTTGGTGGTCAGATTTTTGTTCACCTTGAAATCCTATCAGTTTTAGAACCTTTTTGTAATCTATGGCTAGATCACTATGTTGGTTTTTCTTTTGAAACCTACTAATGTTGCTTGTTCTAGAACAATTCCTCTTTTCCTCTTATATATTAATAAATTGAGCAATGATAAAGCATGAACCTTTGGCCTCTGACATGTAAACAATTGAGCTATATTTCTGCAAGCAAAATTAACCGCAGTCACATCAGAGTCACAATACCTGCACACACAGAAACAGAGAGTTGCAGCCCAGCACATCTTTTGCTGCCAGCACTCTGCATGCATCCACGGTCATGTTTTTGTACTTGTCACTTATTGCTATGCTCCATATTCCATAAATAATAATAGCGAGCATTAAATCTCTACTTCAATTTTTTAGTTATGGATTTACAGATCAGTGATTCTTTGGTATTTTGTTGATCTTTTTTGAATAAAAGGAATGTGTATCCATTTATTGTTTTGGACCAATGTTGATCTCTTTTCTATCAACACTGAGATATAGATATAGATATAGATATAGATATAGATATAGATATAGATATAGATATAGATATAGATATAGATATAGATATAGATATAGATATAGATATAGATATAGATATAGATATAGGTATGGATCTTCTATATAGAGTCTATTTCTGACATGTGTTTGCATGTACTCTTTAGGTTATCTCCTTTAAAAAAAAGTATCCATAGCATATGATGATATCTTTTATATTTATCCAGATTATGGAAATCGGGAAATGTTCCATAAACTTTAGTGAGCATTTAAATCTTCCTCTTACAATTTTAGTGGTGCATTCATATTTGGATCCAATCACATATACTTAACAGATTTGCTTTCTTAATGAAAAAGGATAGCATCTCACATTGTCACTGCTTTGGTGCTCAAAACTGCTATAAAAGGTGGTCGAAGTAGCCATTTGGAGAAATACCCATTTGGAGAAATACAAAACGCAAATGGCGACTTTCAGCTACCAACACAGTTCATTCTACCTGTGCATCTTCCTTGTCTCCATCGTCCTCATGCTCAATACTCCTGTGGGACTGTGCAGCTGCTACAAGCGCATCTTCAGCTTCGGCGACTCCATCATCGACACTGGCAACTTCGCCGGTGGCAAGGGCCCATTAATGGAGTTCCCGTATGGAATGACCTACTTTAAACGGGGCACTGGTCGCGTCTGTGATGGCCGTGTGCTCGTTGATTTCTATGGTGAGTAGAGTACCACTATGATCATTTGTTTGTGCATGTATTGCTTAGCTTAACACGTGTTCACTGCCATGCATTATATTCTTTCAGCTCAAGCGCTACAACTGCCACTGCTACCACCAAATCTGCCAGAGAAGGACACGGGGCTGTTCCCAAATGGTGCTAATTTTGCGGTATCCAGGTCCACTGCGATGCCCCCCGATTACTTCCGCAAGTGGAATCACGGTGTACCGACGTGGTGTCACCTGGACATGCAGATGGGGTGGTTCAAACATCTGTTGCATCGGATTGCTCCCGATGATGGTAACTTTATTATGTTATTGTTCTTGTTCCATACATTGATACGTACATGCATTCATGTGCCTAATGAGTTGATTATCCATTAATTGCATGAAATATTCCGTTAGGTGCCAAGAGGCAGATATTGAGCGAGTCTCTCATTGTGTTGGGCGAGATCGGCGGCAACGACTACAACTACTGGTTCCACGGTCGTAGGCCACGTGAGCAAGCTGCCCAATTCATCCCGGACATAATGGCAAAAATAGGCTCTTCCATCCAGGTGCCCACCGGTTGCAGAAGCTGCTTGCATACTCATCAATCATCATCATCCTGATTAGATCGCGTATATTTTATTTTCCAATCATTTTAAAATATATTGCATGCATTATATTATGTAGGAGCTCATTGGTGTGGGCGCAAAGGTGATCATGATCCCGAACAACTTCCCCATTGGGTGCGTGCCGGCAACCCTAAGCAGCTACAGGAGTAGCAACCCTGCGGACTACGACGAGCACGGCTGCCTCCGGTGGTTCAACGACTTCTCCCAGAGGCACAACGGGGCACTGCACGGCGTCGTCGATCGCCTCGATCAGCGCGCAGAATCCACATGTAAAGCTCATCTACGCCGACTACTACGGTGCAACCATGCAGTTCATTAGGGATCCGCACATGTTCGGCATTGGCAACCCCCTCACTGCATGTTGCGGTGGCGATAAGCAGTCGTACCACACTGGCAAAGATTGCAACGGGATGGCCAGGATCTGGGGCGACCCAAGGACCTTCGCCAACTGGGACGGCATGCACATGACGGAGAAGGCATACGAGGTCATCGCCCAAGGGGTACTCAACGGGCCCTTCGCCAACCCTCCATTGCTGAGGAGCTGCTAGAATTCGTGCTGCAGCTAAGAACCTATAGGATGGCCTGCGGGGATATTGGTTCTTTGGTGCAGCTGAGATTTGTAAAGCTTTTGGCATTATCAAAGTCTGTATCAAGACTGATAAATTGACATAAATAAAGGTTGGTGATATTAGTATGATGCTAGCAAATATGCCCGTGCATTGCTACGGGTGAACGAGACTTCATGAGCGAAAATGCGCGAGTCATGAACGCTGCCAATTTTGCATCCGATTTGAGAAGCAAGACAAAAAAGAGATCCTAAATAAATGTTGTGTCCGCAATGATGAGAGGATGCGAGTGACGTGAGAAGACGGAGGGTGACATGTGGCGGTGCGTGAGGACGAGAGGAGGCGGGATACCTTGGGTTGATTAATACTCATGTGCATGAGCAAATATTTCGATTCGTTTGAAAACATGGCTAGAAGCATTGTTGTAATTGATTTTATTTTCTTTGTTTCTTTTTTTATTTCGTGAACTTCTGGGAACTTTTTGTCTCTTTTATAATATATTTATAATCAGTAGGGGCTCCCCCTCGAAAAAATACTCATGTGTCGCTCCGGGTGAATGGGGACATCATAAGCGAAAGCGCGCGGGAACCATCGACGCCACTGATTCCGTATCTAATGAGGAGCACGACAAAGAGAGATCCTCAGTAGACATTGTGCTCGAAAGGACTGCGGGTCAATGATGGGGTTGCAAGTGACGTGAAGACGAAGGGGTGTGTGACAGTGCAGGATGGTGAGAAGAGACAAAGTATTGCATGTATATAAATACTCGCGTTGCTAGGGGTGAGGGAAGATGTGCGCGAGCAATGTCCCTCCCCCCCCCCCCGACTTTGCATACCAGATGTGGAGCAAGACAAAAGAGAGATGCTTGGTATACGTTGCACCTGGGACCAACAACGGGATGTGAGCGATGTGAGAAGATGAAGGGTGCGTGCGGTGGTGCAGGACAACAAGAGGAGACGAGGTGCTGCGAGTCGATTAATGCACATGCGTTGCTACGGGTAAAGGGACTTGACGACCTAAGGCGCACATGAACCATGGACGATGTCGATTTCGCATAGAGCATGACAAAGGACATATCCTCAATAGATGGCGTACCCTAGAAAAAATGGTAGAACAACAAAGAGTATGCGAGCGATGTGAGAAGATAAAGGGATAGATGCAGCGGTACGGTGCGGCAAGAGGAGACGAAGTACTGTCGTAACTCATAAGTCATGTTTTTTAAAGAAACATACAACATGCTAAAGTACGGTGGATTGGTTTTTTAAATATTATAGATGAAGTTTTGCAAAATTACGACGTACAACTGGATTGGGTAGAGATAGTAGACTGACCTACTCAATGCAATTTCTTTTTAACTAGACTGATATTTCTTCTCTAAAAATAAAGGTTTGTGGGGCTCCAAACTCTATCTCAGCTCATGAAGCACCGGTGGACCAGGTCAAACTGGTCCAGTAACATCATGCTGGGCCAGGCCGATTTCCACCGCTCCTAAGTCCACCACAACAGATTGAACGCATGTTCACTGTCCCAGCCCAAATGCCAACATATTTCTATCCCCACGACTCGTGCCCTGCGGGCCACAGAAGCCCTCTATGCCCTGGCGGTGCGTAAAAGAGTTTTCTGGTGTTCTGTTGCTCATTTTCTTGGAATTCGAGGCCCAAAGGACTGCCCATTTAAGCATCTTGAATTCGAAGAAAACATATTGACACATTGATTTTCATTAAAATATTTGTTAGAAAACTTTAGCTCTCAAACCGACTATAAAGTTTCATTTCCGGTTGCATCATTGTATTCCTCGTAACAAGATCTTCCAATCTAAACCATACTTGACTATATTTAAATAATATATTTTTTAGAATTTTTTAATGTGGCGCAATTGTTTTAAGCTTGAATTTTTTTTATGAACTGCAATAAAAGTTCCACGTTCACAAACAGATTGTTCCTTCTTTACAAACAAAAAAAATGTTCCAAAAATAACATCATCCAAACATGGTCAAGTTTGGTCTAGTTTTGAAGATATGATCTTAAGGATCACGATAGTATAATCAAAATTTAATTTAGGCCCTCCATTTTGACAATAATAAGAGTTTTACTTTATTTTTCACGTTGCACACGTATAACATCATCAATTAGTTTTGTGCAATGATGATATTTTCTCTTTTGAAACAACCCATGTGGGCCGTTGCCCATAGACCCCCTATCCCAAAAGATAGTAGGATGAGGAGCGCCTTCTGCGACGGCACATGGTATCATCTAATAGGCAGTCCTCATGCAGTGATACATAATCTTAAAACGACTTATCAAGCAACTTATACAATAGGTTGATATTTTAGTTGTCTCGTATTAATAAAATATCCCTTAATTTGTGAAAAAAATAAAGAAATATTATTGGTTGCATGGCAACAAAACTCGTACAATGATGAGTGAGTTGTCTCATAGTCCTAAAATTTAGCTCGCCAAACAACAACAACAACCTATTTCTTTCGCCCCGCTCTCTCTCCTTGACATCAGTAAAAATCCTACATGAGATGACCTATCCGTCCGTGGACATGTAGCAATGTATCTACGGGTGTTACCCTGGAGATCCCCACGCGTCGTTGTCTGTCTTCGTGCTCTTGCTGACCGAGCCCCTCGTACACTACCCAAGTGGGATAAAGGCACACCATATTTGAGGTTTGAATTAACTGTTAACAATATTAGCTATTGATTAATTATTTTTTATGAAAATATTAAAGTAAGTATTTACACGTCTTTATATACCATTTTTTTGACGAATCAGGAGGTGAAAACCCCTACTACTCTGGAATTTTTTTATGTATAAGGAAAAGAGAAACTGTACAAAATGTACAAAATTATGGAGGACATAGCTGTACCAACAGAGAGTAGTAGAAACAAAGTTGAATCCTTGTATAACCCATTAACATTTTTAAAAAAAAGGATAACTTATTGACACTTCCAGTCATAGAAAGTTGTTTCACGGAAGAAAAAAAAAGCATGATAGCTGCTGAGAAATAACATTGTCTCACATTAACTAGACAAGATTTTTCCTATGCCACTAAGTATATTTCTCTTAGCAAAAATAAAAAAAATGATAGTGACATCGAATGAGTATTCCCATAAGTGGTTTCATTCGCTCACGATAATTCGTCTTATACATTAATAAGTTAAGCAATGATCATATAAAGTTATAAACCATGACCCTATGGTCTCTGATATCCACATCCAAACCATTGAGCGATGTTTATCCTACAAGCAAAATTAACCTCAGCCACATCACCCACAATACCAGCACACGGAAACAGAGCGCTGCAGCCCAACACATGCTATGCTGCCCTACGTCACCCTAGCACTCTGCACGCATCCACGGTCACATTTTCATACGTGTCTCCACGTCCTGTAGCTACTTCCAATCTGCCAGCCAGTGTATCGGTAATGGCAAGAAGGAAGGCAGCTAGACCTCCCACACCCACCCTCTACACGACTACACCCATAGACAGATGTGTACTACATCCCAACAAATAAAACACACTGGCAGCCCTTCTTCGGCTCCCAGCGTCGTGACTCGTGAGTGACTCGCGAGTCGCATGGGAAACCCTGCATACGCCGAGTGCATCTTTCTTTACCGAGCGTATTTTTTCGGGCACTCGGCAAACAACCTCTTCGCCGAGTGCCGAAACAAAAACACTCGGCAAACAAAAAACACTCGGCAAAGAACTCGTTTGTCAAGTGTCAGCCGAGTGTATTATATATGACACTCGGCAAAGAATTAAGTATTTTTCCTTTTTAACCGCAAGTGATTCGAATAATAAAATTAATGAGTAAAAAAATTATATGCATGTGGGAGGGTAGGGCCCCGGCGCGGGCGGCGGTGCGGCTCCAGCGAGGCCGGCGTCGCTGCTCCGGTGTCTGTGGCGTAGCGTTGCTAGCGCGGGCGGCGGGGACGGCCGGCTTGGCGCGGCCGGCACGGGCGGCCGGCGTCGGCTTTTTTATTTTATTTTTTGAGAACATGTTTGCCGAGTGTCGGCAGCCTGATTTTTTTATTTTCTGAAAAATTGTTTGCCGAGTGTTGGTTTGGGCACTCGGCGAACCCTTTGTCGAGTGTTCGACAAAAAACACTCGGCAAATGGCTGTAAAGGGCTCTTTGCCGACACCTGATATGCCGAGTGTTGTTTGCCAAGTGTAACACTCGGCAAAGACTTTGCCGAGTGTCCCGGGTACTCGGCAAACAACCGGTTTCCCGTAGTGATGGCACGCTGTTGCAGCCACCGCTGGAGAACCGCATGGCTCCTAGCTTTTGGAAACAAGCACACGCTTCCGAGCGGCGCCTGGACGGTGTGGGCTAGGGCTAGCGGCCAGGACGTGGTTTCGTCCAATCCACCGTTTGTCTATTATTGCGTGAATCTTGAGCTCATCATGATCGACGTGAACAATGTTTATCCGACGATCACCGTTTGTCTATTGATGAGCGCGCTCCTGAATCTATGAAACATTTCAGCAGGTTAATCGCCACATATATGTTTAGACTTATAGGATCCTATTTGGACTCGAAATTAAAAATTACTCCGTACTACTTGTGCTAATCGATGCTTGTGTTTTTTCAGAGAAGATTAGACCGGATGACATCGAGCGAGCTTAAGGAGCTCGATCCGCTTCTTCCGTAAATCATTTGGAGCGACCAGAGGCTGACACGGAGAAAGCTCAATTGCTGGAGCAGCAATTTGCGCAGAAAGTTATGATGCTTGCAACACTGAGGCACTGCACCCCCAAGTTGATGAGTGCTTGCAGGAAACCGATGGTTCGGTGTATTGTGACCGGGCATGCAAATAAGGGTGGATCTCTCAGGAAATTTTTGAGCAAGAGTCAGAACACCCATGTTTGGCTGTTCCACTGAAATAAACTGTGAAGCAGGCAATAGAATTTAGATGTTGCACGCGGCATGGCCAATCGAATTCATTCACAGAGATCACAAGTATAATCTTGTAGTCTCATTCATCCATATGAATCATATTACGTAGGTCTCATCTCTTCAAGACATGTACCGATGTAATGCACTGTAAAGCGTGTTGTCTGTTGTAGTCATCCCTGTTTAATTTTCTGGTTCCCCTCAGTTTCAGGTTTGATTCTGATCATATTATTCCGTTTTCTGAGACTCGGATATCCTGGGTCGATCTTGTTCCCGTTCTGCAAAGGAAGGATCAGTGTCCGAGACGATGCTCGCGCACAAGGTGCTGAACACCGACGAGTTCACGGCGGCGCCCAAAGCCTTGGTGCTATTCCTGGAACGCCGGCGGAAACTTGTTGCACCGTTTCCTGACCAGGTTATGTGCATGCACGTACCGAACACACATGTGAAAATAGTGAATAACTTGTTTGTGTTTTTTTTATCAGAAATGTAAATACTGGTAAAAGTTGATCTATCAAATTTGTAATGTTAAGGTAAATAAATAGTTAGTCTGAGTACGTAGAGGAATTCTCAGATTTTCTAGATAGAAAAAAAAATCAAATATATACTAAAAGAAATATTATGGATTTTTTGTCATCGTTTCACCAACATTTCTGCCAGAGAACAGGACTACAGTCTACAGGAGAGCATGGGTGCATCGGACCGTTGGATAACTGGATTTAATCCACCTAACCCTCGCTTCTTGAAAAACAGAACGAGAGAATTAACAGTGAACAATATTAAAGTAACTATTTCAATGTATTCATATAGTATAATTCGGAGGACATACTTATACCAATGGAGAATAGTAGAATGAAAGACATCCATGTATAACCCACTAACATTTTTTTAAAAAAAATAAAAACTTGTTAACACTTCAAATCAAGGATAATGAAAAAAAAGATCATAGTAGATAATGAAAAATAGCATTGCATCTCATGGACCAACCCCACTTGCCAACGTCACATTAACTAGATAAGATGCTTCCTATATCACTAAGCCTATTTTTCTAAGCAAAAAAAGAAAAAAAATTCTAGTAATGACACCGAATCAATATGGCTATAAGCGGTTTCGCTAGTGACAATGTCTACTCATGATGACGTGTGTTTAGCCTAGCAGAAACCATGGGTCGCCTCACGAGCTTTCGGTGACCACTAATTGGGGCTTGGCTTCTATATATACTCGCTATAGCCAAGTGAAATTCCCTCAATTATCCATTCATGAATCTCAATCCTCGTTTACACAACCGGTGCTTCCTCTTTCGGTCTCCATTCCACTACTTGCCCTCATGTAACCTCAAGAGTCCATCCCAATCTGCGACCACCGGCATCAGCTCCAAAGCACCACCGCAGTCATGCCTTCTTCCATCGCCAGTGCTCCCCTTCTTCCTCATCGACCAATACTCACATCTTTTCTACTCCAGTTGTTGCGGATACACCACCGAGATAATATCATCATATTGGCTACCTCCCCAGACCAGATCTTGCAGGGACATATTTACGCCGCTCTCCCGCATAACCATCCTCATCCCTTGCCATCATGCCGTGCACCACATCCCAGGTAAAATATGTTTTGTGGATCTTTTACCAATACTCTTATATTTTACATGAACCTTCAACATCATACCCTCTAATCATGCGCTAGAATTCAGACTTATGGGTCCACCTTGCAAACCACACCGATTTCTGATTTTTTTAAAAGCTAGATCACTATGTTGGTTTTTGTTTTTGAAGCCTAGTAATGTTGGTCCATCTTTCTTTTTGGAGAACAATTCCCTTTTTCCCTCTCATGTATTAGTAACTTAAGAGAGAATCAAGCATGACCTGACATCCAAACTACGGAGCGCGATGCTTACCCTGCAAGCAAAAATAACCCTATAAATAAGTAATCCCTAGCCACATCAGAGTCACAACACCAGCACACAGAAAAACGGAGCGCTGCACCCCCAGCACATCCTCCACTGCCTTGCACGGTTGCACCACCCTAGCACGCTGCACGCATCCATCCACGTTCTTCTTCCTCGGCTGCTGCGTTCACTTCCCAAACTTTTCCAAAAATTCTCTCTCCAAACTTCAATATTCACCTATCACATCAAATCTCTCTCCTCGTGTATGAAGTATTAAATGTAGGTAAATAAAAAAACTAATTACATAGTTTTGATGTACACGACGAGACGAATCTTTTAAGCCTAATTAGGTCATGGTAGGATAATATTTACCACAAATAAACAAAAAGTGCTACAGTGCAATACAATGTCCGATGTGACATTTTTACTAAACTTTCCCTTACTTTTTTTGAACTAATTAAACACGCCCCTTGTCGCTATATCCCTCCCCGCTACTGCCAATCTGCCAGCACTGTATCGGGATGTACGTCCCAACAAAAAGACTCATCCGTAGCCAAAAGATACAGCTTTGCAGTTGGAAACGTGCCGGTTTCTTTGCCCTTGTGGCAGACGCGAGAGAGCCAAAAGACGACGCACGCCACGCAGCCACACGGTTGAGAATTGCGCGTGCCCGCTTTGGAAAAGAGCGCGCGCTCCCTTGGCTGCCGAGTGCCGACCCTGCTCCTCACCATCCTTGGCGGTGTTCACTTCCCTTAAAATCCTAAATTTTTCCTAAACTTTCTCTCTCTAAACTTCATTATTCACTGTCACATCAAGTCTCTCTCCTCATGCATGGAGCATTAAATGTAGGTAAATAAAAAAACTAAGTACACGACGAGACGAATCTTTTGAGCCTAGTTAGGTCATGGTAGGACAATGATTACCACAAACAAACGAATAGTGCTACAATACGCTATAGTGTTTGATGTGACATTTTCACCGTAAACGCCGCCCTTGTGTTCTCCTTCATTCTTGTCTGCTTGCGCTGCGGACTCGTAGTGTGTCGTAGGGTTCTCTTTTGCTGATAACTTGATCAGGTGACCTTTGGTGTGATCATGGAGCTAGTTCGCACGGCGAGATCTCTGACCGCTTCTTCCATTGGGTCGCAGGGTTGCAGGACAATTGCTTGAAGAGCGGTGTTGTACTGCTGTTCCTTCGACGATGGAAGAGAGGAGCTCCGTTGCCGTACCGACGGTGTCCGGAGGAGCAATGGAAGGAGGGCACAGAAGAGCCCATCCGCCCGTAGGCGGCTCAGGGGGGCAAAGGGGCCAGTTGTGGGAAGTTACTCGGTTGGGAACTTCATCCTGCGTCCGAGGAAGGCGTCACATGCCTGGAGTGGGGATGCACCGAGAGACACTCAAGACGGACTCGACCATTGATCTGGGAAAGCTGCACTTGGGATGTCTTTGCTCAAGGCGTGCCTTTGGCAAGTTATACCGGGGAACTTCTTGAGCAGGAGGCAGATCGAACACCCCGTTGCGCTTAAGTTAGCGGTAAAACAGGCATTGGAATTTAGATGTTGCATGTCGCATGGCATGTGCCCACGGCCTTGGGTTCATTCACAGAGATATCATAGCCTCGTGTATTTACGAACTGTTATGTAATCCCTCTGTTCCAAAGTCATTTTAGTTTTGATTCGAATCAGATTTGTATCAAACTTATGTAAAAGTATATCAACAACTGCACTATCAAAGAAATACAATACCAGAATATATTTCATTATGTAAAGAAGTACTATTGTGTTTGAAAAAAAGAAAGGTGTCTAAAAGAAAGAATGATCAGAAGAAAAAAAGAAGAGAAGGGAAAAAAAAGTAAGCTAGGCTGGCATTTCTCGCGCGCTGGGCAAAAGTGGGCCTTCTGCTCCTGCGCTTTGCGTGCGGCTGCGGACGAACTTGTTCACAATTGTTCGACGTGGAAACAAGTTGACACAAGTGTACACCCTCCCACGCGCCTCCACTCCTCTCTCGATCTCGGCCCACTTGTGTACAATTGTGCATATTGAAGATAGATCTTGATGCAGATGGCCAACTTATCACGCTGAAACTCATGTCATGGATTAGATTTTTGCAACAAAGATCAGTGCAGGGAGGCAGGGAGCTTATGCAATCAGTGTTGGCCACGAAAAGGAGGAAGCGCGCGGCACGCCACTGCACACCGTGCCAGCAACTGTGTGCAGTGAAGATGTTGGGCAAGAAAAACCTTGTAGCTAGGCTCTAGCTATCCGTCCGGCACATGCAAAACAACGACGAACTAACTTGAGCCATCACGCAACAACACTAAAGTTCGATGTCCTCTCCGCCGGAACACGCAATCTGACCGTGACGCCAAACTACGGTCCTGTTGCTCATCGTGCCGAAGTGTTTCTTGCCTGCAAAACTAGTTCACTGGGAACTTTATCTGTCCTGGTAGACTTTTCTTTCAAAAACAAGAACAAGAAATCTGCAACCTTTTTCACGTCCAAATGCAAGAGTGATGGATCATTCGTCATTTGACATTTTAGTCTCTCTTGAGGATTTGCTTTGCAGTAATATATTATCTCACCCACCTGAGGATTTGCATGAAACCAGTAGATAATCACCATGTTCAGACTTCAGAGAGAAGTTTGAGCTCGGAGCGCTTGAACGCTCACTGACCGGTGGGCCCCGGCTCGTTATCTGTACAAAGCCTCCACGCCCCCAAAAGCTCACCTGCGGACTCGCGAGCACCAATTCACAATCCTCCGGCTCCCACGTGCGCGCGCTCGCTCGCACGGGCGCCACCTCAATGGCCGCCAGCGTCGCCGCCCACCTCCCGCTCCGGGCCCCCGCGCGCGCGGGCGCCGCGCCGTCCCGGCCATCCGTCGCCGCTGTGGCCCGGTTCCACCGCCGGACGGAGCGGCGCGGGCTAGCGGCGAGAAGCGGGCGGGGACTTGCCGGCGTGAGGGCGGAGGCCGTAGCCGGCGGCGGCGGAGGGGGACGGAGGGAGCCAATGGTGCCGCCTTACAATGTCCTCATCACCGGCTCAACGAAAGGTGTGCAGCTCTGTTGTTGTTGCGAATATTCCTTTTGCCCACTTGGTTCAACGACGAGGGGAGAGGTTCTGCATTTATGAATTGAGGCTTGTATTGAGCGATAATGCGTCGTCATTTCTGAATTCTGAATGCTTGCTGTCTCGACCTTTCACTCAATCAATGGTCAATGTAAGCTTGACCACGAAGAAACGTCATAACAATTGGTTGCAGGCTCTGTTTGCGGGAACATAATTACATAAACCCCAAAAACAAACGAAAGGAAGTTTGGGCATGTTGTAATTACTTAATCTTGTAGGATCTGTTTCAAAACAAGTAAAACGGAGTGCATGAGTGGAGAACTCGTTTCTTTAGATCTTACCCAGTGGGTTTCTGTATTCTTATGCAGGTATAGGATACGCGTTGTCAAGGAAGTTTCTGGAGGCTGGTGATAATGTTATAATCTGCTCAAGATCAGGTACATAAGCAAGTGTCACTGATACTATGCGCGGAAATGTGTTTTTAACTTGTTCTGTATGCATTACAGTTTGCAAATAAATCTGCATAGTTGCCCACCTATTTTTATTTTTTACTCTTTTCCTTTTTCACGACATGATGATCTGTCTTTGGTTTATGTTGCATCCATCTCTTGCCATTTGACATTCCCTGCACTTCTCTGGTTGTCTCACAAAAGGTACCCAATTGATGTCCTAGCTCTTCTGAGCCAATGATCTGTCGTAGAAGTCATTACTGATTTATTTAACTAAATAACCAAATGCAAGCACTAAGCTACTTCTGAGAAAAGGATGAAAAATAGAGCATGCAATAAATTTTGATACCAGCTTAGTCTTTCCTTGACATGCAGTCTATCTTCTACAGTTGAAAAGGTAGAATCTGTGGTCGCTGACTTGAAAAAGGAATATGGAGAGCAACATGTGTGGGTACCTACTGCTGAGCTACTTGGTTCTTGTTTCTTTCATATAAAATTATATTCATGTATTGACTGTGTTTTCTGCTTGGATGTACCACAGAGCTGCACATTTTGTTTCTTACTGCTGAATTGTAGACTTTTTTGTTGTGAAAGGGAACTGTCTGTGATGTTAGAGATGGAAAGAGCGTAAAGGCACTTGTGGAGTTTGCACGTGACAAGCTTAAGCATATTGATATATGGGTACACTTCCATCCCCCCTAGATGCATGCACACTTATATTCATCGTTGTTCTTTCTAAAATACAAAAGTGACAACCATATGCAATGAAATTATGCTGATGCTTTTATTTTTTTTTGGGAAACAAATTATGCTGATGCTTACTCATAATTTCCACTGTATCTGAAATATTTTATAATCAGGTGGGTGAGATCTGAAACATTGGTGTGGCTTGTTTATGAAATATTTCTGTTCTGTGCACGTTGTTCAGCTTTCTTCCTTGATTGTTCTAACTTCATTTTTTAATTGAAAAGAATTCGGTTCTGCCCTATTTTATCTATTTCTTCTTATTGATAGTGCCACCTAGTTCCTCCTTGGTTAGTTGAGTTATTTGTTTGAATCAGTTTGGGTTAAATCTGAATGACAGTAGAAACCTGGCCTTTCTCTTGATAATTGTATTTGGTGCAGATCAACAATGCTGGATCAAATGCATATACCTACAAACCGCTGGTGGAGACCTCTGATGAGGCTCTAATGTAAATTTCGTCTTATTTGAGCAGGCTTGGCAAGTTCAACTTTATACATTTGTGCTGTTTAGTACCAATCGTTTATTGGCGCCTTTCTCTGATTTACTAGGGAAATCATCACGACTAACACCCTTGGATTGATGATATGTTGTCGTGAGGTATTAGTCACAATCAATATTACCTTTCGTACATCCATGATGATTACTATGAATAATTATTTAACAAACATCATATCCCTGTCATTTTAGGCCATAAATATGATGCGAAACCAACGTCGAGGTGGTCACATATTTAACCTTGATGGCGCTGGTTCTGATGGAAGGCCGACTCCAAGGTATTGTTTCCATTTTGCTTTCGCCTACCATAATATGGACACAGATTTGAGGATCATGCTGCTATATGATTTTATCTTCCTTTGAGTTCTCAAATAGTATGATTCCGTGAAGTTTGGTATAGTGCATGCCATCCTCTTATTTTAAATACCGGTAGGAGAGAAACCCGTTTCCTCCTGCTTCACATGAGCGTGTGCTGTAATTGACTATATCACATTTGAAAGAGGTACAAGGGGTTCAGTAGTTTGGATAAGTGAATTAGTTG
This sequence comes from Echinochloa phyllopogon, assembly GCA_033239725.1. NCBI lineage: Eukaryota > Viridiplantae > Streptophyta > Magnoliopsida > Poales > Poaceae > Echinochloa > Echinochloa phyllopogon. The sequence continues at coordinate 13,098,669 of BTCW01000009.1, forward strand.
TGAGCAAAGACAAACATCAACAAGGATACATTAATTTGACTTTTGATATCCTGTGAAATACTACTATAGAACTCAATGTTTTTGTCTAACAGATATATGACTCCAATTTTGACTGATAATCACTAGGTTTGCTGCATATGGTGCAACAAAGAGAAGCGTTGTGCATCTTACAAAGTCACTACAGGTAAAAACAACCCTTTATGAGGATAATGACCTCGAATGCTTAGTTTCAGTTTGAAATTCACAGTGAAGTATTTGATCGAAGCCGAACCATTTGTTTTATTCTAGCCTCGTAGGCTTGAGAAATGCAGACTATACACTACACTGCAATCCATAACAACTACTCTCAATGTTCAGAATCATCTGAGATTTATCAAAATAGCCAGTCGGTGCTAACTAGTACCTGAATTTCATAGAATATGTTTCATTTTTTATATCCTAAAATGTAGTCATACAAACAGCCCCCTTCCAGTTATCAGAAATGGCAGGAAGAAATAATTTGATTTTAATTGCAGGCTGAGTTGCAGATGAATGAAGTGAATAATGTGATGGTGCACAACTTATCGGTACGTAACCCCAGCATTTCTTCTGATGACATAAATGTTCTAGACTTCTTAATTAGTATAAACACTTAAACAGCATTAAATCATTGAAGTAGTTTGGCTAGCTACTTTGTATAGGCTTTGGGCCATGTGTAAATTCGTAACTTAATGGAATGTGTTCTGCTTGTACGATCTATAAAACACTGAATATGTGAATTATATGTATGTTCTGTACAGCCTGGCATGGTCACAACAGATCTTCTTATGTCTGGCGCTACTACAAAACAAGTAAGGGATCAGCCTCATCTCATTTTCTTTTCACCATAGCTAATAAGAGAATTCATGGCTGCTAAATTATGAACTTTTCTAATGCCAGGCCAAGTTTTTCATCAATATATTAGCTGAACCTCCTGATGTGGTAAGAGTTTTATCATTATCTTGTATTCCTAGCGTATTGTTGAATCGTATTGTACAGCGCCCATGTGGCCAAAGATGCAATCACTCATTAAGTGTTGTATACTTGTATCTTTTTTGTTGTGTGGAATGTCTGACACTTTAATCACTTGCTTTAAAATGGTTTTCCTAAAAAGTCATTGTCAGTTTGATATATTATCTGTTATCTTTGCTTGCATAAAGTTCAAACATGCTAGTGATAGTGAGTTTAATGATGAATATCTTGAGTCTTGACATATGTTGACTTCTTAATATGATGCGATAAGAAAATAGTGGATGTGTATTTTTGTCATCTATTAGTTATAATGTCAAGATGAGAAACTTTGATCATCATCATACACAAAAGTACTTATCTTTATCACATGAAGATGATTTAAATAGATCCCTCGTATAAGTACTCCTATGCTATTATAGTTATCGGTATTTTATAACATATACTTAGTGAAAAAATTACAGTTATCGGTATATGTAACATATACTTAGGAAAAAAATGGTATAATGTGAGTTTTGAAGACTGTTGATGTTCTAAACAATTAAATCAAACCAGATGGAGTGCGGTGTATGACTATTCTCCTATTAATACAATGATGCGTCATCTTCTTAATATAATGAAGCGCAGCTCTCCTGCGTCTTTCGAGAAAAAAAACAATGATGCGTAGCTCTCCTGCGTGTTGGAGGAAAAAAGAATGGAGTAACCTATCAAATTTAACTTTTCATAGTTCAACTCAGTTCAAATACCTGATAAGGTACTCATGCACCATAACATGCATGGTTTGTTTATGCCACATATGAGCTCTTTCGTTTTATTTCTCTAATGATTCAATTTATATAAGACTTGGTAGATCCCTTTTTTAAGCTTCTGATTGGTAGGAAACTTATGGAACATATAGTTACTTTTATCTCTATTACACAGGTCGCGGACTACCTTGTCCCAAACATCAGAGAAATCCCTAGCAACCAATCCATGAAGCCAACCTACATTCGCTTTCTCACAGGCTTGAAAGCCTACTCCAGAATATTTTCAGTAAGAAGTCTCTGGATCATGGGTGCACTTTTCGTTTATTCTTTGGCGTCCTTGACAATTTTTCTTTGTTTCTAATACACCATCTCTGATTTCTCCTGCAGAGGCTTGCTTTCGGTGCTCGAAGAAACAAGTATGTTACTGAGGACTAGGTGTTCTTGCTGCCAGCTTCCAAAATGAAGAGACTAGGAACAATTATTTTCATTATCTTTTTCTCAAAATATAGAATGTATTACGGATGATTAGTTGTTAAGGCTATTGTCCTATATTAAATCATTTGCAGTTCATGCGATAATTGATCGCCCTTGTGATCTCTATGGCTATAGAGATTTCCAACCATACTTGACCACAAAATTGGCAAAAGTTGCAGTATGCTTGTTCTAGAATCTCTGTAGTCCTATAGTCTCAAAATATACATCTATGCACCTATAAGCTTGAACATACCTACCTTGTTACTTACTAGAATCTTTGTAGTCCTTTGCCTAGTTGTTCCCCTTGAGAGGGGATGCAATGTCAAAATTATGCACCTAACTTATTTACTTATTTTTAAAAGTTTTGTATATTGGAAAACATGCAGATGGCAGTACAATCACAAAACAAGGCTACTGCCTTTGCTAGGTTTTGGCAGGATATAACTTCGCTCGCATGTCACATCTCAATCATACAGCTCGCCTGATAAGTTGACCTCAGCAATAACTACTGTACCTAAATTAGCATTTACAATCCTATGCTTCTCTGTTATCATATCCATTCATGATTTCCATAAATATGATGCACATCCACTCATGACTTTGGTACAGGCTGCATGTGCTATAGAAATTGAACCCCATGACATGTCTGTTATAAACATTAGATAACTACTCTTATTTTCATGCCATTTTGAGAAATCTTGTACTTCCCTGCCTACCTTTCAACTTTCGTCCTATGCACGATCACTGTGCTGCAGGTAAGAGACAATTTGTTATTATGTGAAGGTAGTGAGTGTAGCGTCTAGCCTCTTGCCGGAAGATCATATATATATATATATATATAAGGGGTGATGCTTTCTAGGCCAGGGGGCATTTCTCACTTGTCTAAGTCCTCACTGGAAGAACAGGTACAGGCCATTTCTCAATTCCTTTTGATTCCTGAGTTCTCTTCTCCCTGAAGAACAGGTACAGGCCGACACTTTTGCTTCCTTACATATACATAGGTACTGATTAATAACGAGTTGCTCTCTTTACAGCAATCAGCTTCTGTTGAATCTCCTGTTTTTCGTTTTGAAAATCTTTCAGTGTTTTTCACAAATTGATGGGTTCTCTTATTTCTAATTATACAGGGCAAACTCTGATTTGTTTCCTTTATCTTTACTGAAAATTTGTGAGATTGATTTGCAGAACAATGTCCAACAACAGACCAACACAGAAGAATGATGTTTCTGACATGTCAAGCATACTGTCTTCTCACATTATCTGCGCAATGCTGCCAGCAAGGGGTTTCTTGCGGTGGTCTGATGATCTCCATATGATCTTTGTGAAAGCTGTGGCGTATCTAGGAGGTCCCCATGGTTTGTCTTCTCAACCTTTGAGCATACCTGATGAGGAACACTTTTTGTTCCTTCGATCTTTAATTGCTCCATGAATTTGATGCTGCGTCATATAATTTGTGCGACCTGTAGAAGCTAAACCAACTGCACTGAAGGAGGCAATGGAAGCTATGGGAGTCAGGGGCCTCACAATCCAAAACATCAAGAGTCACCTCCAGGTCCCTGTTCCAGAGCATTCATTAGATCCCTCGATCATCTTCATTCCACCATGCATGATCTCAATACATTTTTCTTCTTTTTGCTGTTATTTTTCTTGTTTGCCAGAGATACAGGGAGAAGTGTGAATTAGGTGCTGAAGCTCCTGATGAAGTGCTAGGCACCACATCACTTAGCAAAGCAACACTTAATCAGTATGATTCTTTGATCTAATAAGATATTGGTATTTTCTCATGCCACGCCAGGTTGTTTTACTGTATGCTCTACGACATGTTCTGATATCCAGGGCGTCTAAGATACTGATGGACACTGATGCAGTAATGTTGGAAATGGAGGTAAAACTTCTTTCCTTCTTGGTGTTCTAACTGAAATATTGATCATCGTTAGAATTCAGTTCAAAATTTGAAATATTTTGTCAATGTGTCGTATGAATTCAACATCTGATCTGTGTTGCAGATAGTGAACAATTTCCTTATGGATGACATAGAGGTATAGTTTCTTTGCATCCATGTAAATGATCTTCGTCTGTGTGGTGATACCTCATGGTGTGCTGAATCTTTCAGATGGTCGATAACAACTTCTCTGCAGACTCGGTGCAGGTACAGTCATCGTTTCATTTGTAATAAGCAAACCTATTTCTTATATGTATTCTTGCTAGCGAACTTTGTGTATGCCGTTGTCTTAAAACATGTCTGTGATATAGATGATGGAGAAGGAGCTGATGGATGAAATCCAGGTGGCCCACAGTTACAATGGTAATGAAGCAAAATTTTCCTGTCCGCAGTTGATGGAGCACAATTCGCAGTATCCAGAGACCTTGATTGATGAGTACATAAATGACTTGGCCAATTACGCATTTGGCCATATATGATTTCATTCTCAAGGGCATCTATCTTTTTCTCATCTACCTGAGCGCCTGAGCGTTTGAGCATAGTAGAATCTGTTTCGGACTTTCCATGAGGTCTTTTTTTTTTCTAAACACGGTGGCTCACGACAATAAGTTCTGGAAGCACAGTATAGACTCATGATAATATCCTGTAATCTCTGTATATGTACTGCAGCGTACAGCCTGCAGTCGGTGTCGGTGGTTCACTTTGGATATGGTTCGTTGATGAATATTTGTGTGAGCTTTTGGAATATCGAACTGTGGATTTTAAGGAGTTGAGAGTAGCTTGTAAACCATACGGAGTATCGAAAGTAAACATCGAAATGTGAGTATACTGAAATAAGACCGGCTTAAACTAGAAAAGGCTGGTTTGCTTTGCTCCATGTACGGATGCACACGTTCCCACGTTGCTACGGGGTGCGCTTCAATTGTTTGAAATTTGAATGCAAGCGAGTGAGTATGAGAGTAGCACGGAACCCAAAGGACTCTAAAGCTATGAACGTTGGCTGCAAATTCCAAAAGAAATATACGGAGTACGTACCATATATTCCATCAGAAATATGAATAGTACATAGCATGATGTGCTATTTCCTTGGTTTTTTTATATGCTTACACCTATTTTCAGGATTAATGGCACACTGATAGATGGGGTCCATACGTCAGTGGCATGGCTCTTCTCTTCTCCCCCGCTCTTCTTTTCTTACCACGAGCCGCCGCCCGGCCCGCCCTGCAGTTTCTCGCGCGCGCAGTCTCTGCCTGAACCGCCTCCGGCCGCCCCTGCCCAGCAGCTCGAGCTCGCTCCTTGTGGTGGGTCGGGATCGGGGCGGCCGGGTCCGCGAGCTCGGGGGCCAATTCGGACGGCGGGCGGAGCCGTTGGGCCTGGCATCGGCGTCGTGACGGTCGGGCAACGGTGGCCGGAGCAGGAGGAGCCCGTCCCTACCGCATGGGCGGAGCTACAGGGTATGCCGGATGGGCCGAGGCATACCCTGTAGAATCCAGCCCAGCCCATATACAAAACAAAAAAACAACCGCTGCCGAGTGTCGACGGCCCAACGGATGTGCAAGACTGCAAGCAAATGCAAACGACGTTTATTGTGCGCAACGCCGCAACCCTACCGCAGCGCCCGAGTATCAGACGTTTCGTTGCGCGTGCGCATCACCACGGCGATCCCATCTCTGCCGCTGCGCGCTCCTCGGCTGCCTCGCCGCTGCTCGCGGCTCGCCTGCTCGTCCCCCGGCGGCCGGCGCGTAGTTGCGTACTCGCGTACAAGTATAGATCGTAGATGCTAAATTCACTAATCACTAGCATTCGAATTAGCATCCGGCGGCCGGCGCGTAGTCCCCGAGGTCCTCCCCTTATGCTAATTCGCTAGCAGCCTTCAGGCCATAGCCAATTCACTGAGGGACAATTTCACTGCACTTGCAGAGTTGCAGGCAGGCCGGCCGCACGCAGCAGCCACTGCGGCTATCGGCCAAGGCACTCCCCTCAGTCCGGTGCATTTTATTCCTCTCAATGGCGGTGTTGTGCAGGTATGTAAAACTTGTGAATTATTCAGGTTTTATTTCATTTATATTATTGTAATTAAAATAAATATTTATGGATGGACTTTTTGTTATATAATTCAGATGATAGTGTTTTGGATGATTGACTTGTTACGTTCATTGCGGGATGTTTTCTTCGAAGTGAATGAAGATGATATAATCAAGACTTTTATGGTCATTAGAAAGCGAAGGCTAAAGCAGAAGTGACATGGTAATCATCTCTGAACTGTTTGCGTAGCTTTTTTATGTATATTTTGGACTTAATATGTTTGGACTATTTGTATTTTAATATATATGCAACTTTTGCAATCGAGTATTTAATTTAAGATTTGGATGTTATTTAGTAATATTTGAAATTTTATACTGAATTATATATGAAAATGTTGACTGAACCGAATTGTATGAAAAAAAGATGAGGCATGCCTTTAGTTAATTCCTAGCTCCGCCACTGCCCTACCGCCCAATCCCTGCCTAGTCGCCGTCGCTGCTCCGGCTCCATCCCCGCCGCGCAAACCCGCGCCGGCGCCAGCTGTGGTAGCCCAGCCTCCCGTTCTCCCTTCGCGTCCACGCCGCTGCTCCGCCCCTCGCCGGTCGCTGCTCATAGCAAAATTGCAAAAACATCATTGGGGACTTGGGAGGTTTCCCCGCAGAAGTCCACGCGGTCAACACGGCTGGGACCCACTCGTCAGCCACCGACCCACCGTAATCGTATCTTACCAGGTAAGCTACCTCGTCTTTTAAATTCAAAGTCCCTTTGCATTACGCACGCTTTCCACGAATAAACAACAGAACAGCCGCTTAATTCCCCGTAAACAAGGGCAGGAAAAAAACAGAGTTTGAGGGCAAGCGCCCACGCCCGGAGCGCCGCCGCTCGAGATGGCCTCCTACGCCGAAGCCTCCTCGTCGTCGGCGACGAGCGCCGCCTCGTCCGCGGACACCGCCGCGGGCGCCCCGGCCTCCCCGTCGCCGTCGTCGTCGTCCAGGCGCGCGGCTCCCACGCTGCTGCTCCTCGCCTCCCTCGCCGCGCTTATCATCCTCTCCTCCGGCGACGACGGCACGGCGCACCCGCTCAAAGGTACTGTTCCCTGCGCCTTGTTGTGCGGGTTGCTCTCTGTGATTGGGATTTGGGTCTGTGCGCGCGCGGCGGCTGTGTCGTGTAGGGTTTAGGGCTTTGCGTTGGCTCAGGATTTAGGTTGTGCGATTGTATCCCCTACCTGGTCGGAGATTTAGATTGTGCGGCTGGTTAGGTTTCCAATGATGGGAAGTTGCGTCCGCATCCTTTTTTAGTAATTATTCAGTAATATGCTGTACTGCTGGTTGATTGTTGGGAGATAGTACTGGTGTGGTAAATGTTGCTGTAGTTTAAAGGCTTCAAGCTGCCCTTGGATTGGATAGCTCTCGAGCATGAAGTGTTCAAAATTCAGTTTGCATAATAATAGCCTCTTTATTTTTATTTGTTTCTTAGTGAAAGCATGGTGTGAGATTTCCTATCTTCAGCCTTTTATATGCTTGTTGCAACTTAAAAACACACAATTGCCCTGATGCGTGATGCTTTCATGAGATTCATGTTGATAACCTCGTATGTTTCTTCTTGTATTGTGCTTGGTAGTCTTCTATGTGACGCTATTTATCTAATTGGTTATACTCCTACAGATGTTAGTCTGGAAAATGCAGAGGTTTCATTTGTTCCCTCACCCTATGCTGGACAATTTTGTGAGCGGGTCCGCCTATCTGGAGTGCCGAGGTTACATCTTGAAAGCTATGCGAGTCAAATACGTGTTAAAATGAATGTCTCTCAATCAATTCCTGAGAAGTTCCATTGGAAAATAGAGGTTTGCTTACATCGGTAAGTCATGGTTTGATTCTACAAGTGTAGCTAACCTTAATGTTTGGAAAACTGAAGCAATTTGCCTTTGCAGGAACGCCTCTATGGGTTTATGCCAATGTGAGGTGGGTGAATGGCAAGGTTTTCAAGATGGCGTGTGGACTGCTGTAAATTCTCCATATGGAAACAAATATGTTGATGTGAAATTGGCTGATAAGAAATCTGCTAGGTTCACTCTTTCCATCCAGGAAGGTCAGGATTGTTCATTAACTCAATTCTTTTTCTTTCAATAATAAACTAAGGGCATCTATTGCTAATATCTCTCTAATCTTATTCCATATATCTATGCAGAGTTTCAGAAATGGCGGTTGGCTTGCCTTGGTATTGGTTTTTTGTTGCTATTCATGTCACCTATTGTTAGCAATTGGGCACCCTTTTACTATAGCAGCTCTATGGCTCTTGGCATCCTACTTGTGATTCTTATTGTCCTTTTTCAGGTATGCTTTCTCAAATTGTTTATTTCATTAATACTTGCATGCATGAACACTTAAAAATTTGGAATCTGTGCCTTAGCCTTACTCAGGAAGTATTTGAAGTTTTCACCATGCATTTTAATTCATCCGGTATTTTTGCTTTAGTTTTTAGAGAAAGCATGGTATAGTTTAATGGACTTAGTACCTGATTGCGGTGAACTGTGGAGGAAAGGATGAAATAGAATTTTGTGTTATTGTTGCTTTTAAGATCCTGATAGTGCATTCATCCCTTGATGCTGTCCAATTTCCGCTCTATTGGAGATCCACTTTGTATCATTGCCTATAATCATCGGAATATATGTGAAGCAGATTCATGCATTAGATTATCCTTCTTTTGGAATCTCAATGGTGATCAGGCATTGCCCCTGATTCTTGTTGTTTTAGTGCTAATCCTGCATGTGTGCACTTGTACACAAGAAATTTGCTGCCGGTTCCTTTTATAGTGATCCCACAGTGTGTTGATACAATATCTGTCTTCTGACATTATATTTCCCCCACTAGATTCAGAACATTTGCATGATTGGATAAGCCCATAGTGCCAGGATATTTCCAGAACTGCTATTGATGAACATTGAACTTCAATTTATTGTATGTTTATTTGTTGATAGTGTGGTGTTCTACAATATGATGTTGATGCCTGACCTTGCTCTTCTTATAGGGGATGAAATTGCTACCAATGGGGAAGAAAAGCTTATTTTACCTCACAATTTATGGATCTGTGGTAACTACCTTATGCCTACGCTATTGTTCTGTTATTTGATACATTTGTTTAGGCAGTTCTAATTAGTTCTTATTCTTTGTTTTTTCGTCTGGCATTTAGTTAGGTGTTGGTTCTTATGCTGTACATTACTTCTCAACATTGGTCTCTTCTATTTTGGAAAACTTCGGCTTGAGCGAAGAGATGCACAACCCTGTAAGTAATTTCCTCTTGCATATAGAATCATCTAATGGTAAATCAAATGCACTTAGGTAATTCCGGTTCCTTATTTGCTTGCATAATATTATTTATTACTGTTTTATCTATATGCTGGGTTCCAGTTTATACTGTTTGTTCCATCAGAAATGGAGCACGCCTTAATTAATTAGTTCAACTATTAATTTAGAAAGAAATGTGAAATGTAGTGATGTTAGTTCTTGGTTTGATATTTGGAAGTGATCTTGGTAACAGATAACCTCCTTAGGGACTGTTTGGTAGAGCTCCTAGAGCTCTCCCAGGGTGATTATAGGAGGAGCCTGCAAAACAGCAGTTTCAGAAAATCACTGGGAGCGATTCCATGAAGTTATTCTCTGACAAGATGCTGGGAGTTGAAAACGAGCTTCTCCTGTTTCACTTCCCACCCATAATCACTCCTCCATATACTTCAGCCACAGAATCACTTCTTTAAAGAAACATTTCGCATATATAATCACTTCAGAGGAGCTCTAACAAACAGGCCCTTTTTTTCTTTGAGATAGATTAAATACAACTGGTAGATTAAATAACTTAACAAAACTGCTATTTTCTTATGCTTTCCTAGTTGCACATTAAAACTTGCCTCTGTTTTGGTTGTTATGAATGGGCCTTCTGCCTACAAAGATGACTTGTGTTCAAGCAGTGTTGACTCCCAACTTTAACCAGTTATGCTCGTGTCAGGAAGACTATCAGATGATTGTGAACTATGCAGAGGTTAATGTTTAAAATGTAATTGCAACTTGCAACATGGTGGTCAAACGCAGAAGTATGATTTATTTGAGTGGAGAGAAGTTTGAACATTTGACTTACAGAGCATATGAAACTATGAAAGCCAATAATCTCAACAACAACAACAACAACAACAACATAGCCTTTTGTCCCAAGCTAGTTGGGGTAGGCTAGAGGTGAAACCCAAAAAGTCAAAAAAAACAGAAAAAGAGTTAGAGGAAAGCAGAAAAGAAAGCAAAGATCACGGCTCAGGCACATTAATTGCTAGTCTCCAAGCGCTCCTATCCATAGCTAAATCCTTAGAGATATTCCACTCTTTAAGGTCTCTAGTAACCGACTCGTCCCAAGTTAGTTTGGGTCGACCTCTACCTCTCTTAACATTATTGGCCCGCTGTAGAACCCCACTACGCACCGGCGCCTCAGGAGGCCTCCGTTGGACATGTCCGAACCATCTCAACCGATGTTGCGTCAATTTCTCCTCAATTGGTGCCACTCCGACTCTATCTCGAATATCTTCATTCCGTATCCCATCCCTTCTTGTGTGACCACAAAACCAACGCAACATACGCATCTCTGCTACACTCAGTTGCTGTATATGTCGCCTTTTTGTAGGCCAACATTCAGCACCGTATAGCATCGCCGGGCGAATCGCCGTCCTATAGAACTTACCTTTTAGCTTTTGTGGTACCCTCTTGTCACAGAGGACACCAGAAGCTTGACGCCATTTCAACCAACCGGCTGAAATTCTATGCCTAACATCTTCATCAATGTCACCATCCTCTTGAAAGCCAATAATCTCAGATTCATATTATTCGGTGCCCTTGTGAGCTGTGGCCTTGTGGACAAAATTATAATGACCGGGAATTGTTTCTGTTATTTTCCCCTTCCATATAAAACCTAACTTCTGTCAAAAGCATAATGCACTAAATATAGAATTCCGTACCTCTCTATGAGACTATGGGACCATGCATCTGGGTCTCCATTGCCACATGTATGTGACACCATTAGACAAAAAGATTACATGCATCTTCAATAGTTACATCACCGAGAAGACTGCATACTATGATAAAACTAGTTAGTTACAATTGTTGACCTGTATGGCTGTATGGTATAATTTACTTTTAAGTACATCAGTCTGTTACCGATTTCTATTGCATCCCCTACCCATTATATTATTGTCTTCAAATAACAGAAGTTAATGGTGAATTACAGGTTTCACTCTTCCTGATGGTAACAATTGTCTTGACTGGAGCTGGTTTTGGCTATTGGATGGTCAGGAGATTTATCCTTTCAAAAGACGGAAGTGTGGATGCTGGGATAGCCCAATTTGTGAAGTGGGCTATGCGCGTTGTTGCTACATTCTTTGTTATGCAGGTGTGGTTTTATCTTACTTTCCCTTAACATGCTAAGTATTCTTCTCAAGCCCCTGATTCTTGTTCAATGAGATTAGCTGTGCTGTTCACTACTTTGAATTTCATATCTGACATGCTGTGTATCTTTCCAGAGCACGCTTGACCCTCGTCTAGCAATGGTTGCTCTTGCTTCTTGCTGGTCGGTTTGTGCTTTGTTGACAAGAAAGAAAGCGCAGAGGAAAATGACACAGTAAGTCGTTCGGTTAGTTGATGTTGTGCATGTACCCAGTAGCGGAGCCAGCTTTTGCTCACGACTAGGGCCAAATTCAGCCGTCAAAATGACCGTGTATATGACATGATATAAAGTAATAGCAAAATGTACAGTAAATGGTCCAAATTAGCAAAGAAACTAATAATTGGTTACTAATGTGATATAATAGTTGAGAAGTGTATAGATTGCAGGATTAGAGAACATATAAAAATAAATTTCTAGTGATAAATTCCTAAAAACATGATTTTTGGGCCAAAAATTATTGGGGGTATGTGGGCTTTCACGGGCCACGACTAGGGCCCCGGCCTGGGCGGCCCTAGTTGCAGCTCCGCCACTGCATGTACCTGTTGAAGCACTGAGTATCATGGTTCTTTTGCAGGAAACAAAAGCAGTCAAAGGTTTCATCTCAGCAAATGCTTATTCAAGGATCACCCAGCAGTCCTAGGGTCCAGTTCTTAAGTCCATCTAAGTTAGGCTGTGGAATAACCGCATCTAGAAGCTCAGCCGCGCAGTACGGTTGGAGCAATTTATCCAACGGAGGTAACATAACCATTATTGCTTACAAGTTGGTGGTTATTTGTTTATTTATTGGACTGTAGTTACTGCATTCCTTGTAGGATACTGTTGCAAAAACTTTGACATATTTGGAGCATCGTTTTCATTTGTTTTATAGCACCTTTCTGTGTGAGATTGAAAAAATTTATAGTTCAACACATTAAGGTTTTGGCATGACAAGATACCTAGGTTTTGCAGGTCTGGTCTCCTCAGCACTTAATAAACAGGCAGTACCTGAGCAAGACGAAGACTATTACTCCACCTTCCATAACATCCCACCGCGGAAATATTCTGAGCAAGAATGGGAGGACTTCACCCAGGAGTCGACCAGGAAGGCGCTGGTGGAATGCACAGCAACCCCAGAGTTTGCCCAGTGGGTTGCGGACAACGCCCACCGTCTGCATGTAAAGAAAGATGACCTCTCAGAAGAGATCATTGAAAGCTCCTCAAGCTCCTCGGAGGAAACTGGGGAGGAGGCCGATGAAGCTCCTGGACCTGGCCTTTTAAGATTGTGGGGTTAGCATGCTGATTCAACTTACAAGGGCTGTCTGCTGCTGCCGTGCACGTGTGAAGAGTAGGAAACGGCGATTAAACCAGTTTAGCAGTAGGATAGGGCGGTAGCTGTTGGTTGTCTCCACTGTTGTTGCCACGGTTGGTTTAGTTCTGCCTGTTGACAGCAGTTGGTTAACCATCTCAGGTCGATTAGTGCTAGGTTTAGCTGGCTGCCTCTTATTTGTGGATTTGGTAATTCCCTAGAACTGATGCGCCGAAGCGCCTAACCACTGTAATTTATGCCGGTTTGATTTACCGGCAGCATTGAGATAACTAGAAAGTTGGGCGATTGGGCATGCCTCGTTGCTCTCATTCTAGTGGTGGTTGGTGTATCATGATGGCATCCATCAGGGATGGCACGGTATTATGAGTGGGGCCGTTGTGTTTGCGTCTTGACCTTGTCCGGACGAGATAAGGTCGGCAAGAAGCTGCCATACAAATGCGATGCGAGCAGATCAGAAGTGTGATGTGCGAGAAGCAAGCAAGCATGGCAAGGAATGGTTCTTGGGGGAACTTGCAGATCTCTTTGTGTTGGGTGGGTGCCTTTTGACTGGAAAGATCATCGCCATATTCTTCGCGTCTGCACACGTTCGTCTAGTATTTGCCCTGTGACCCGATGAACAAAGCTTGTGTGAGTGTGACCCGATGATGATAATCAAGAAGCTCGTAAGACCGATTATAATGTTGGGAAACGTGAAGAAACAAGCGTATTCTACTGGGACCAGGCGACCAGCTGGATAGGCACCTTTTGACTGTAGAGTTGCTGCTGTATATACATACCTCCACTAGCTGTTCCGTAGAACATGTAATCTTGCAGTGTCTCAGCACCGTTTTCTACGACATTTGCATTGTTTAATGGATATAAATCAGTCGTTTCTCACTGAAATATAGTTTTAGGATCCCTAAATTAGGAAGTGCAGGAAGCCGGAAACAAGAGCACATGTGGCCTGGTCCAGGAAATTCAGTACATCAGTTTCACACGCACGCGGGTACCTACTTCGTGCATATGCAAAATACTTATAAAAAACCGTGATCCTAATTGGCTACGTTTTTAATTTATTTTTGGACGGACAGTTGCTACGTTGATGTCTGGGCAGAAAGGTGTCCAGTTTCCAGCCACACAGATGTAGCATTCATTATTCTCACGTACACTGTACACATGCCTGCTAGGCTATGCATTAGTGATTTGTCCATAACGGAATATCGTATGGTGCACGCAAAGTCGCAAAAGCAAAGATTTTTTTTGTTCCTCGAAGTGCAAACTGATTCTATTCATACTCTGACTGAATATTTGTTGAATGGATATCATCGGTGAGAAATTTACAAGAGTTCGTTTAAGTTTAGGGTTTAGGGTAGCACAATTGGACGCACAAACCAGTGCACAAATGAGAAATTTTATACACAAATGTTAGCTTCAGAGCATACGCACACTCTTCGCGTCAACTGCATCCAGGTCAAAGGATGAGAGGAGATCAAGCAATAATTGGAGGCGTAAGGCATCTCGATCCATCTTTACAGGCCAGTTGAAGAACACGCCAAGGGAATGGATGGATCTTCAACTGGCCTGTGGATGCCTGCATTCGGCATTCCACTCCCCGGATTCCAGCCGGCCAAGTGATGTGAGTCCTGCAAGCAACGGTACCTTCGTCAATTATTGGATGCCATTGCCATTTTGTTACAGATAAAAGAGTGTTGGGTACCGTTGCTCTTTGGGATACTCCGTTCCTCGTGTGACTACTTCCCTTCTCGATGACGGGTCTGTACGGGAGAATGTTGACTCATATGGATTCTCGTAGAATACAAAGTGTATAGGTTCAATTGCAATGTATAAAACGAAGGGACCCGACATATGTTTCCCCCATACAGAGTGTATTGGCTCAATTACTACTTTGTAAAAAAAGAGAGAGAGAGGACATGACTACCGCTGGAATGCAAACATTTCAATATATATGCCAATTGTGTGGGGGGAAATAAGTAAGATCTTTTAATAAACCTGTACTCCGTACATGATAGCACAATTGGACGCACAAACCAACGCACTTGTTTGAGTACGTAGATTGGATGCGTAAACCTCATCCAACGTAACACGTGTGGTTAATGTTTAGTATTCACACACACTCGAATAATCTGGACCCAAAGATTATTGGAGTGGTATTGGTATTTTGGACGGACAGTTGCTACGTTGATGCTTGTACTTGATCGATCTTTTCCTGGTGGTTCTACTTGAAATACCAATAGCACTCCAATAATCTGGACCCAAAGATTTCTAAAAAAATATATATCTGGACCCAAAGAGTGAGTGGCCATCGCATGGATGCACCTAAAAGATCCTGCAGTTTCTGATAACCAGTCGAGTGGGTTCATGAATCAAAGACGTAAAAAAACAAATTTCTCCGTATAATACCACGAATCGGGGACGGACAACAAGATGCGAAGGATTTTCAAAGACGTAGGACTACCGCCGATAATACCAGTAGGTCAATTATATTTGCGGATTAATTATCTGGCACAGACCGCGCGCAGCTGACGCGCTACGCGTGGAGCACGTGAGCGAGATACACTGATCATATCTGATTTGATTCGTTAAAGGGTCCTGTCATTCTGGATTTTTCCTTCTTTTTTTTTGAAAAAGGAGTGGTTATTAGGCTATCAGATTAATAAGTTTCGTGCATCAAATTGGATATTTTCATTACTTTACTATAGACGTGCAGGACGAAAATTAAAGGTAATTTTATATTAATGTAATTAAATTCTATGTAGTCATAGATGAAAGACGTTGATGTGAAAATATTAGTTTTTGAAAGGGACACTTTGCGGGGTTAATTTTGCTAGTCCCAAATATGGCATGAATATGACTTGTCAGGAACTCAGGACTTCTATCTTGTATCTGAATCTAAGTTGGAGAGGAGTTGATCTTAATATGTTTCCAAAACACAAAATAAGGAATTGTATTTTAAACCATGTCGATGTCCATTTTTTAGAGGATTGTAACATGAATACACCATTATTTTGGAGTAATTTCTACCAAAGCTCATAAGACCAAAATTTTCACGCAAAAAGGCTTTTCTTCTTTTCCCCTCTAGTTTTCCCAGGTAAAAAACGCAAAAATGAAAAACAAGAATCTCGGCGTTCAGTTGAACGGCAACTGAATCTCGGCGAGTAAAACTTTCTATTCTCAGTAGTTTTCAACTCGAAGAACAACAACTTGGTACAAGTAAAAACTTCCACGTGTACCACTATAAAAAACTCTCCCCTCCGCGGCCTTCTGAGAGCGAGCAAGATTCCAAGAGAGACGACGCCAGAAGAAAGGGAGAAGCGCGGCGGCGCCGCGAGCCAAGAAAGGGAGAGGGGAGCTGCCGCCGCCGCCGAGCTCTCACCGACCCCATCTCCCTCCCTCTCGCTTTATCGCTCCGTCCAATCGCCGAGTAATCCGCGGGACCCGATGCCCTTTTCCCCCGCCTTCTGACCGAATCCGGCGAGAAAGGCCGGCTCTTTGTCGCCGGCGATCTTGATGGCATTGGAAGCCGGGAGCAGCTGCGGTGGGAGGCGATGGGGCGGAGGGTTCCGGAGCCTGATGCGGCGGAAGCAGGTTGACTCCGATCGGGTCCGCGCCGAGGGCCAGCCGCAGCTCGCCAAGGAGCTCAACGTCCCGGAGCTGGTGGTGATCGGTGCGGCTTCTTCTCCTCCTCCTCTGTGATTCTGTACTGTGTTTCCGCTTTACTGCTAATTCCTGGCCCTCTGTTTCACGGAGAGGTCTGTCTTTGGTAGTTGTGGAGCGCTAATTCTTCTGCGGACTTTTAGCGAATTCTGGTGAAAGCTTCGTGGGGAAATCTGTTAGGCTAATGGACCATTATGCTGGTATAAAATTTGATGTTCTGGGACAACGGAGTTGATTAGAGTTTCTGATTAGTACTCGTTTAATGCGGTTACCGCGTGAATTGTTTTGCTCCGAATTAACTTTACTTACTGAATTTGAATTGTTCTTCGTTCTGAAAAACTGACAACAATAACAGGAGGATCTTATTATGTTCTTTCTCTTCGAAAAAAGGAGCACGGTTGTTTGTAATTTTATAGTATTTTTGGAATGGCTACATTACTGTGTGTCAGACGTGCGTCACGCGGACTTGTCCCTATTATTGGTACTAGTTGCTTTCCTTCCACTTGTTTAATTATCTATAGGTCAGTCAATGTTGGTTGTGAACTCAAATGGTGGACCTCATGTTCCCGCAGCTGTCACATTGTAGCTTTGTAAATTGGCATGCTCTTCCTTTGTTGTCAATATACTCTAGTAAGCTGTTGCAAGATTTATCGCAATTGTACCTAGTTGTATTGGGCCATTTACTTGAATGTTTATTGTTATTGAGCTTGGATTTAAGTGATATGTGTGATGGGCTGAGTTAGGTTCTGGACTAACTACGTTTGTTGTTCCACCTCGCACAGCGTATATGAAATTTGCTTCATATTATAAAATCTTTTTAATGAACCACTGTGTTATCTATCAGGGGTCGGTTCCACAGTTGGAGCTGGAGTATATGTTCTGGTGGGAACAGTTGCTAGGGAGCACGCTGGTCCAGCATTGACAATCTCCTTTCTGATAGCTGGAATAGCAGCAGCGCTTTCAGCTTTCTGTTATGCCGAGCTTGCTAGCCGTTGCCCCTCTGCTGGAAGTGCCTACCATTACTCATACATCTGTGTTGGAGAAGGGTAAATTACCGACCCATGACTAAATATGCATTCTTTTATGATATGTGAAATACTACCTCTTTTGGATAAGTACGATGAAATATATTATTTTCTAAATATGCAAAAGAATAAATTTGCATCTTAAGGCTCTATAAACAAATGCCTTGAATCACGTGTTTTTTTTTGCCTAGTGTTGCCTGGTTAATTGGTTGGGCTTTAGTGCTGGAATATACTATTGGTGGATCTGCTGTTGCCCGCGGCATATCCCCTAATTTGGTAGGTGTGATTCCTCTAACATCTAGCCTCTTTCAATGGCATTCAATCAATGTTTTGAATCATATGGCTATTTCAATGAACTTTCATTATCTTTTCAGGCCTTATTTTTTGGAGGACAAGATAGTTTGCCATGGATTTT
This sequence comes from Echinochloa phyllopogon, assembly GCA_033239725.1. Lineage (NCBI taxonomy): Eukaryota > Viridiplantae > Streptophyta > Magnoliopsida > Poales > Poaceae > Echinochloa > Echinochloa phyllopogon. The sequence goes on from BTCW01000009.1 coordinate 13,116,721, forward strand.
GGCACGCCATCAGCTTCCATGGTTTGATATCATTGTTGATCCCTGTGCTGCTGCTCTTGTTTTTATTGTGACTGTTTTACTATGTGTGGGAATTAAAGAGGTGGCCATTTTGATCGATTCATAAGTTTTATTCCTTTCCTCCTCAAATATAAAACAATGACGGCCATTTTATTTTATCGTTGCAGAGTTCATTTGCACAAGGAGTTGTAACAGTTCTGAATGCTTGTGTAATGATATTTGTCATTGTAGCTGGTAGTTATATTGGCTTCCAAATAGGATGGGTCGGCTACAAGGTTTCTGATGGGTAATGCATAAAGGCTTGGTGCTTCCTTTCTTTTCAAGGATTTTATTAGTATATATTTTGCCCATGGGTGTCTAAACTTTCCAGGTATTTCCCGTATGGAGTAAATGGAATGCTTACTGGATCAGCAACTGTTTTCTTTGCATACATAGGCTTTGATACAGTCGCTAGTACAGCTGAAGAGGTAAGGAGGTCCCATCTGCCAAAGCTTGTTCACTTTTGTTGCAAGAGTTATTCAGTTTTACCCTCTTTTGACCCTTGCAGGTAAAGAATCCACAGAGAGATCTGCCATTGGGAATAGGAGTAGCGTTGGCTATTTGTTGTGCATTGTATATGGCTGTTTCCATTGTTATTGTTGGGCTAGTACCATATTTTGCTATGGACCCTGATACTCCTATTTCATCTGCCTTTGCAAAACATGGAATGCAATGGGCCATGTAAGTTCTGCCTTTTCTAACCCCCCCCATTTAGCACATTTCTCATCGAATTACTCATTCTGCCATCTAATTTAGGTATGTCGTGACAAGTGGTGCTATTCTTGCACTTTGCTCAACCTTGATGGGCTCGCTTCTTCCACAGGTATACACTTTTAAAAGCAACCCTAAGAGTGTGGGTGTACTTGGGGTTCTCCTACAGTCCTACCCTTATCTTCTTATTTAATACAAAGATATGTAGTTCCCATGCGTGTTCGAGGAAAAATATACTGTGACTAACTTGTGACAACGCCTAGTGGCTGAAAATGTAACGGGATCAGCTCTAGGCCACATTGCATGGCACGTTAATACCTGGTGTCACAAATTTACAATTTTACTTATTATTTCTCACAGCCGAGAATACTTATGGCCATGGCACGAGATGGTCTGTTGCCACCCTTCTTCTCTGATGTTAACAAGCATACACAAGTACCTGTCAAGAGCACAATTGTGACTGGCATCTTCGCAGCTGCTCTGGCTTTTGCTATGGATGTTTCGCAGTTGGCAGGAATGGTAAGGAACTAGCTATCTATTACTGTTTGTATATCAACAGTCATTTTTACATGGAACATAAACTTCCCGCGCTCCTGCAGAACTATACATGCATGTAAGCATTAAAAATGTTGTAAGGTGGAGTGAAATAATAAAAATGGTATTTTGTTGCAGGTCAGTGTAGGCACACTCCTTGCATTCACCATAGTTGGTGTCTCAATCTTGATACTCAGATATGTCCCTCCAGATGAGGTCCCTTTGCCACCCTCTATGCAAGAATCATTCCGGTTGAACCAGGAATGTGATGAGGAAAAGGATAGGGATCTTCTTGGAGATGGGAACTGCAACACTTCTCAAACAAAGGATGTGATTGTTGTAGTAGAATCAGTGAAGGACCCTCTTATTGATAAAAGACAACACAAAGGTAAACAAAATTACCTTCAGGTTTAATTCTAATTCATTGTCCCATAACAGATTTTACTTCAGCTAGCAAATAGATTGAATTTTCATGTTAATTCTTTAGGCAAGATGGACGAGACAAAACGTCGAAAGATAGCCGCTTTCAGCATAGGATCCGTGTGTGTAGGGGTTCTGTTCCTCACGTCTTCAGCCTCTGTGACATGGCTGCCTTTGTAAGTACCTCCCATATAATAACTGTCTGAAAGGAGACTTTATGATCTATCATCTTAACAAAAAGCTGAAAGCTCATTGTCCTAAAAAACTGTGTCCTATGCCAGTCTCCCAATATTTATTGGCTGCATTATTGGCGCTGTGTTCCTTCTGGCTGGCCTCGGTGTGCTCTCCTGGATCGACCAGGATGATGGCAGGCACTCTTTTGGTCATTCTGGAGGTACTGCTATCAAATTTACATAATGCTGCTTGCTAGTATATTCAGAATAAACAGTACATCTGTGGTTTGTTTTTCTGCAGGATTCACATGTCCTTTTGTTCCAGTGCTGCCAGTTATGTGTGTCCTGATAAATACCTATCTGTTGATAAACCTGGGGTTAGTGTCTAATTCATTGTTATATTTTCCATGAAAAATACTGGTTGTAGATGACTGACTTCTTCTCCCTCTGTGATTCATCTCAACCGCTCTTTATTCAGTGGCGACACGTGGATGAGAGTTGGCATATGGCTGCTGATAGGTGTTCTTGTGTATATTTTCTATGGGCGAACCAACAGCTCCCTAACAGATGTTGTCTACGTTCCGGTAGCGCAAGCTGATGAGATATACAGGAGTTCATCAGGATATGTATCGTAGAAAAACAACAAGTGCAGTCTCATTCTCTTGTGACATGCTAGAGTTGTTGAAACATCAACACATGATAAAGTTGTTGCAAAATGGACGGATGGTTAGTTGTTGAAAGGTCGACGGTCCTCAGTTGCAGATTATTGGTTGTTCAAAGGACTGTTCCTTCTTTCCTACCTGTCCAACAAGATCTCATGGATGCAAGATATGCTGCGCCCGAGGCAGATCAATTCGCACGTTGTTGTAGTGCGCATAGATGATGTTTATATATAAACCCAATTGGGTGGAGTATGTGATATATGATGTGGTGCAATTCATGTACAAGCCCTTTGTGCTGAAATGGGTGGACATTGAAAAGAATTACTGAAATATTACACAAATTGAAAAGAACTCACCTTATTTTAGATCATATGTCATCAACAAACATTCTCTTCACGGTTTAGTTGTTGATTTGCCCTTCGATTCGTCTGTTGCGGGAAAAGTCTATTACACTATCCTCACGCAAGTTAGCCTCTTAAGTTTACAGTTCGCACGGAAAATCGATTTCACCATTATATGTTGTGGCCTTCATTGAGATGTTTTATATAAAGCTCAAAAATCTGTAAGTGGTATACTAGTATGGTTTGTCAGTTTGTCACTGTCCATTCCTGAAACATGATTACATAAAGGACAGACAATATAAGCTCTCTCTTTTCTAAGCAGTCGGCATATGGTAAGTTTTATCGGACATGTCACACATGCGATGCGAAACAGATTTTACCTGGTATGATTGGTTTGATTTTACCTGGTTTGATGATGGCACTCTCCTCCGTTTGTGTAACACATGTTTCTTACAAAAAAAAATACTTATCAAACTGTGTAACTAGGGGCCCAAGCCTAAAGCTTGAATGTTTTGGCCCGCCTCTGTTAGTCACTCGTTGTGCCCAACACGCAGGCCATGTCGTAAGAAAGAAGCCCAATACGCAGGCCATGTCGTAAGAAGATATCGGGCCACAGGTTATAGCCCAGATATTCAGCACCCGAATGCACGTCTCGCCTACGTCACCCGTCCCAGAAAAAAAAAACTCATCGTCTCCTTCCCCCAGTCTCCACCACTCCTCCCCCTTTGCTTCCCCCAAATCGTAAACCCTAGCCCGGTCCCAGCGCGAGGGAACCCACGCCGCCGCCATGGGCGCCAGCCGGAAGCTGCAGGGCGAGATCGACCGTGTCCTCAAGAAGGTCCAGGAGGGCGTCGACGTCTTCGACAGCATCTGGAACAAGGTATGCCGCCAGCCCCTCGCCATTCTTCCTGCCGCTGTGGATTTTATTTTATCTCGTGATTTTGGCTGATTTTATGGTGATTTTTTGTCTGGGTGCAGGTGTACGACACCGAGAATGCGAACCAGAAGGAGAAGTTCGAGGCGGACCTCAAGAAGGAGATCAAAAAGCTGCAGCGGTACAGGGACCAGATCAAGACGTGGATCCAGTCCAGCGAGATCAAGGACAAGAAGGTGAGAATTGCCGCAGGTCCTGCTCCTACCCTAGGTCCCTTGATGTATGTAAGTCAGTAAGTCGAGGGGCAGGGGAATGTTCATGATGCAATGCTGCTGCTGCTGCTGCTTCTTGCTGACTGCATGTGGCTACCTATGTACCAATATGCTGTTCTGTTTAGCTAACTGCTACGTGTACGGGTGTTTTGAAGAAGCTCTGCCATGTAGGTGCAGCACAATATGGCTGGTGATCAGTGAGTAGGGACCTTGATTGGAGAACTGTTCTGTTACTCTGTATCATAGTGGTGGGTGATTATTCAGGTGATAGGGCGTAGGTGTACCCGCTGATGTAATCAGTTCCTTTGTATCCTGTCAAGGGTGAAGAGTTTCTTTTGTTGTTATTGATACAGCTCCCTTTCTTTTGCATGCTTTTACATTAGTAGCTGTGCTGTTGTTTAGATTCTCCTGCAATTATGATGCTAGACTGGTCTGGTAACATGCCAGACATAGGATTTTGTTGTTATTATGCTTTTCTATTGCAAGATTATCCGCTAGTCCATGTGCTACCTAGCATACAGTAGATGGCCCCTTGCAATGCAAAGTTGTTGGGATGAAATATAAGTTTACTTTTGTTGGTAGGTTAACTTGATATTGAGAGTTCGAGATCACTCAAGTCCGTTGACTCCATTTCTTTCAATATACATGTTAGTTGTTACATATTGATATCTACATTTAGTGCGCTATGTGGATGCATTTTATCTGTTGTAGTATTTGGTAACAGTAGTTCATTACTCGCAGTTTATCCAAAAAAAGAAAAAAAAACTGGGTTCCTCTAGGCTAATTGTATTTAGAGTTTGTTTGATGAGCTACAGACTGAGTAAATCGCATTCTTATTGAAACACAGAAAGCATACCTGTGGTTGAACAGAGTTTGCAAATAATGGCATTTTTTTAATAAAATTAGAGTGATAGTGAATCATTCTTTTGATGAAGTGTGAAGCACCATGATACATTTTGTTGCAGAATAAAAGAACTGATAACCGAAAGGATTTATTAGATGGTCTCAATTGGGAGATCTCGTGTTACGAAGTCTGGGAGTCGTGAGAAGCACAGAAACTTTATTGAGCTTCATTAGTATCCACCTCTGTATCTATTGTGAAGTATTCTGCATATAGCTTATTAACCAGGCTTTACATTTCTCCTTTTGGTTTTCAAATGCTATGTCTAGATTGAGGTGTAGTAGCCACAGTTCTGAAATTCCATTTAAATTTTGATCAAGGCGAGTTCACTTAGGCCACTGTTTTGTTTCATACATTTAGCTCAACCTTTACAAACCATTGCAGATTTCCGGAGCTTAAAACGTCCTTAAGCCTTTGCTAACTTTCAAGATAAATAAGCTTTGAAACAATGTCATTGAATCAGCGTTCTGGAGTCGTTGTAGTTCCTGATTTTGTTCATGAATCAGTTCTGTCTTGTATAAATTGATTTTTTATTGGCTTCTTGTTGTTGGTAATCTAGTTTAACCATACAAAATATAATTGCGGCATATACTTTTGGCCCGAATAAAAATTGTAGTATGATGCTCTAGAAATGTGCAATAATAGTTGTTTCTATGTCTCTCTATCTTTTTTGTGAAATAATTTTTCCTTCATATGTTATGCTATTTATTTGCAAATGTAGATAAGTTTTAAGTTGCACTTAGCTTAATGTTCTCGTTTTAATCCAATTGTGATATATGTTGACATAGGTTAGTGCCTCTTATGAGCAGGCTCTGATGGATGCCCGGAAGCAGATTGAACGAGAGATGGAACGATTTAAAGTTTGTGAGAAGGAAACAAAAACCAAGGCCTTCTCAAAAGAAGGGTTAGGTCAGCAACCAAAAACTGTAAGAACTTGGACTTCTTTGTTTGTTCTATCATGGTTTTCCGAAGACTGAGGTCTGACGATAGTAGTTATAAATTATTCTGTAATTCTGGTATCCTTGTAAGAGTATATATTTTTAGGTTCCATATGATTAATTCCTTTCTAAAATAGTTAATCTTTTTTAGGTTGAAAGAATTTACTCTGAACTAAGTATTCAACATTGTTATTGAGATGCAATGATTCACTGATGCAACTTAGACATCCAGGAACTAAAAACTGCTTTATCTAGACTCATGACTTACTTATGATTTAGCAAAAGTGATAAACAGATTAATGGGGTGTATGGATGATTTTAGGGTTGTGTTGTTTATAATCAATTTTAGATATAATTTTCTATCTCATTTGGTCCAGCTCTAGGTTTATGCCTGCTCCACATACCTTGTTCGGGGCCGATTTTACTCATGGCAGTCTACTACTCTAGTACTACTTTTCTTGAGCTGTTGTGTACCTCGGTATCTTGCAGCTCCTTCTCCATGGTTAATAATTATTTCTTGTGTGCCTCGGTACAGGATCCCAAAGAGAAGGCCAAAGCTGAAACAAGGGACTGGCTTAATAATGTGGTATGTTGGAAATTGTGAACTGCTACTTTTGTGCTCGTCGTCTGCTTTTTGTTCTTTATACTAACTGAGACATATAACAAGTGCAACATCCATGTGCTATGTTGTTTGATAATACCTTGGTTTTTAATTTATTCTCAAGGACATGGGCTCTGCCCCTTCTGCCTCGTAACAATTCTCATCCTGTGATGGATACACAATTCAGAATGGATGCAACTAGTTTCTTTGATCAAATTGCTCTGAAAATGCCACATTGATCTTTATATGTCTCTTGTAATTTGATTACCGTGATGTTTCCTGCTATGGCTATTATTTGCTCTCTCTTGTTGTAAGTGCTTGCAATATATATAATGTACCTCATGGGCCATGTTATCTTTACAGGTTAGTGATTTGGAAAGCCAGATTGATAACTTTGAAGCAGAGATTGAAGGGCTTTCAATTAAAAAGGGAAAACAAAGACCACCTCGATTGGTATGATCACTTGTATTCATTTCATACTAATCATGTTTTACTCCTCGTGGAACTTGTTTTGATAAACTATACTATATAAGAAGTGGTTTTGCATAATTAGGTACATTTAGAGAAGTCTATTACGCGGCATAAAGCTCATATAAAGAAATTGGAGTCAATCTTGAGACTTTTGGATAACGACGAGTTGAGTCCTGAGCAAGTCAATGATGTTAAAGATTTCCTTGATGACTATGTTGAACGTAATCAGGTGCGATCGTCGTCAGAGTTAGCTTTTGTAGTATCCTCTTTTGATGGTGTTGTGTTCTTACTGTGAGTACGTACAGGCATATGATGGACCTTTTCTTTGTTCTTTTTTATTTCATTTGTTCATATTTAGGAAGACTTCGATGAATTCAGTGACGTTGAGGACCTCTATAGCACATTGCCTATGGAGAAGGTTGAAGCACTTGAAGATATGGTTTCACTTGCTCCTTCCAGTCTTGTGAAGGTAAGCTATAAATGCTGGCTAAATTTTTCTTAATGTAATTCTTGTGATCACGTGAATAGGAACAACTGGCAAAAATTAACAGTTATCATGTGACTCCTACAACATTAGAAGGCTTTTCTTATTTACATTTAGGCTGTGTGTTTATAATTTAGGTTGTTGCTCAGACTTATGTGCTCACTTCCTTTCTTTTTCTTTTGTTTTTGCTTTCTGAATGTAATTATATATTTTTCAGCATTGTTTCGTAATTGGCAGGGTGTCGCTTCTGTTTCGACTACTGCAGTTTTGAGCACGAAGAGCTCAGTTGCAACTTCACCTACTCAGGCATGTGCTGTTAGTACTTATTTATTTTTTCATGGTTTGTGAATTGTACTTCTCACAATGTTTGTCCATTGAGGATTTAAGAGTGCAGTTATTGCGAGTTTTCCACTACATGCCCTTAATTAAATGCTTTGAAAAAACGTTTTGGTTGTGTCATGTCAAGTAGGGGTATGGCTGATCATTTTGCAATTCTTGGTTAGTGCCTACAGTGTGTGATGGGCATACATAGTGAAACTATTGAGTTAAAATATGTACTTGATTGTTATATATGACATGGTGCCAGCTTCCCTGCTACTTTCTTGATATATATAACATGGTGCCAGCTTCACTGCTACTTTCTTGTGAATTTCAAAGTGAATCTGTTGATTTCTGTCCATTCCCTTTATTCTTTATAGCTACCATTTGAGTTTGGCAGTTTCCATTGGTTTTGCTACTCTGTTGTTACAATAACATCTCCAAAAAGATTAGGGCATTATATTTCAGGTGTACTTCATGTGATATTTTGATTCTTCTTATTTGCCTGCTGTCTTAACAACTATTTCTCCTTTTTCAGCCTACTGTATCAACAACTCCTTCACAAAGTACATCACAAGAGCAGACAGAGGAGACAGCTTCACAAGAAAGCAATCCTGACTCTACGCCACAAACACCACCTTCAAAAGGTGGAAATCTTGGACCTTCAGTGCCAGTTGTGCCCATTGCTGTCAGTACTGGTAGTGTGGCTGTTTCTGTCCCTGCGGAAACCATTAATTCCCCTGTGCGGCCAACTGTTCCTACCACAGTGGCTGCAGTACTTTCTACTGCTACTCCACGAAGTGCTCCCGAGAGCACGCCTGCTGTAACCTCAATTCCTGCAAACTTATCTAGCACCTTGAAGGATGATGACAGCATGAGTTTTCCTCCACGAAGACCATCTCCTGCCATCACTGAAATTGGAATTGGCAGAGGCATAGTTCGTGGAATAACTAGCCAGACATTAGGTACAACTCCCATAAGTATTGGTCCAGTCCCAGGAAATGGATCGGTTAGTGCACTTCCTGCAATAAATGACTTGTCCAAAAGAAACATATTGAACACTGACGAGAGGATTAATAGTGGTGGTCTTTCTCAGCAGTTGGTTTCGCCTCTTGGTAATAAAGTTCAACCACAGCAGGTTCCCCGGACTAATGATGCAATTAGCTCCGATTCTGCTAGCACAAATGAAAACCCTATTCTTGGTGGAAGAGTATTTTCTCCTCCAGTTGTTTCTGGGGGTCAATGGAGACTTCAAACTGCTGCTGCATTCCAAAATCAGAGTGAAACTGTATGTACCTCTTCTATTGTTAATTTTATTCTTTTTTTGAACTAAATTGTTAATTTTATTCTTACAGTCCACTTTCCCTTGGTCACTTGATCATGCTTCATAATAACTTTATGGGCTTGCCGCACAAGTTAATGGTCAATAAAATGTTCAGTTTCTTGGTCTATCAACTACTCCGTCCAGTAATTTTCAGTGATGTTCTCGAATATTTCCCTCTTTGAAATTATAGTGTGTATTAGGAATGGGGGAAAGGACCAATGCTACCAAATCAAGGGAATTAGAAGAGAAAATGACCAAAGCTACCCTTATTTAAGTATACTGGAAACATCAGAATAGTTAGTGTGTGTAGGTTTTTGTTGATAAATGGGGTGTTGTGATGGTAAAACATCAATAAATTTGTGTGCACTCCCTGTATTCTAACCAATATAAAAGGAGATGAGGGTCTATCAATTTGGATTTCCAAGTCAAAAGTTTTCAACTTTCCTATCACTTCCTTTGTTAATATTTTGATTCGGCATTTGAGAATGACACTGATTTGTCTGGTAAAGTTTTTTTTTGCAATATTATAATTTACTAAGTACTGTAAATATGACATAATAACAATTATTTGTTAAAATCATGTCTTGGAGACCCTGGCAATGACCAAAATATCAAGCCATTTTTTTATTGGAGAGTTACTGAAATCATATGGGAGATATTCTGGGTTTCATATGTGAATTGTTAGTGTCCACACCATTCAGTCCTTCTGTTTGGATGTGTGCAAGGCACTGGTGCTTTACTACCGAGAACATTATTCATTTCGAACTTTTGATAATCCCTCACTGGTGTCACGAATACTTGATTTGCCTATATGACATTTTTCTCACTTGTGTTTCCAGAGTCAATTTCGTGGAAGGCCTGAGATTTCTGCCGACCAAAGGGAGAAGTACCTGCAAAGATTTCAGCAAGTACAGCAGCAAGGCAGCCTTCTTAATGTTTCTCATATAACTGGCTTAAATCAGAAGCAGTTTCCATCACAGCAGCCAAATGCCCTTCTACAGCAGGTTCTTCCTGCTGTTACTACAGTATTAAAATTTGATGTATTATGTCAAGGGAAAAGTCAAGAAATACAACTAGCTGAGCACATGCATATTTTTATTCTCTGTTTTATTCTTGATGTGTATTCTTTGTTTGTCGCTGTTCTACTTTGTAGTCTTGTATCCTAAACTCAATAGGTGCTATCAGCCTACCATGCTAATAATTTTATTGATGATCAAATCAACTAAAATAAATAGTGAAATGTTGTAGAGATAATCCTTGCCTATAAATTTGAAGCTTTATTGATGACAAAAGATATTTTAAAAAATGAAGTTTGTTGTGAGTGCTAATATTTTATACTTGTTTTCCCATTATGTTTAGAGTAAATTCACAAAAGTAAACTACTTATGTAAAAACTACTGCAAAACTACACTTTTACAAAGCCATTTCACAGAACCACACATTTCTGGACCTTTTGAACATCAGGTTACTCAAGTCGATTTCATAGACCACATTTTCATTGTCATTTTATATCCCAGAACTTTTCTATTAGCTTCTCGTATAACAGAACTACGTTCTCTTTTTTTAATCCATATTAAAAACTACACTTTCAAAAGTGTAAAGTGGTGAAATCAAATGATTGATAAGTGGTTTTCCGATACAAAAAAGTTATAATTTTATGATAGAAAATGACAATGCAAGTGTTGTTTTGAGAATTTCAAGGGTAGTTCTGTGATACAAAAGGACAAGAAAAGTGTGATTTGTGAATAGGATCCCGGAAGTGTAGGCTGCTATTGTTTCACAATTGTAGTATAAATATTACTTGTTTGATTACGATTTATTGGTATTTCAGTTACACAAGTAAGCACAATTTTTTGGTTCATTTTATGCCTAATTAATAGAGTTGGCACCAACATATCACCCTTTTTTTTGCAATAGTTATGCCTCCCATGAAATTTTTAGATGTCTTTATTTTGGTTTTTTTTCTTCCTTGTACTGTTGAGACCTCTTATGCACTATTGATAAGTTTATTTATGCAGTTTAATTCACAGAGTTCCTCTATATCCTCCCAAGTGAACCTTGGGCTTGGAGTTCAAGGATCAGGTATAACCTCTGCTTTCTGATGTCATCTACCACGTCATTATTCATAAGCCCCCAATTCTATAGAAATATGTTGAATACTGACTTTCGGTAGGGCAAGAAATTTCAAAGGTCGAAGTTATGATCATTAACTGTATATTGAGTGCAGTCAGAATTTACCCATTTGCGCAGATGCTGGGCTTATAAAAAGTGAAGAACAACAACAAACTTTGGCTGAAGATGCTGGTGTGGAATCTGCTATAACAACTGGAGCAAATAAACAAACAAGTGAAGATGAGACAAAGATTCCTTATCCAGTATGTCAACCTTCTGCACATACATTCACGAAATCTGCCCTGGCTGTGTTCATTTATTTTCCAAAATATATTGGGTATTCAAATTTAGTACTCTGAAAATTGAACTAATATGAAAAGCTGAAATTAGCATGTAGTTATAAGATCAGTTTGATCGATCTGATTTAAATCATCTTTTTAGGGATAGCTCATCTTATAATTTGATTTACAACAGCTTGGTTTATCCTAAAGAGCAAAAGCATCTCAATAAACGGTCAATAATGCATTTAAACATGTCTATTATGGAAAAGTGAGTACCTGAGGAACTATAAATACTTCACTCATCATGGAAAATACAAATGATTTTAAAGCTTAGGATCTTGTGTAGCACTAAAATTTGATATACAGATACTATGGTCCTTGCAAAACGTCCAATAGACAGCTCTTTAAGGCTCGAAGCATTTATGTCCCAGCAAACTAATGTCTGGTTGCTAACTTGGTATTGCATTATTTCATGTTTTGCATATCCTGTCTCGCTCTTCAAGGTTCTAAACTTTTTATTTTTAATGATCATTTAACTATATGATGGCCATTATTGGTATATGATCCACAACAGCTTCTTGGGCTCACCCTCCTGTTCTCTTTAATTGAAATTCCAACCAAACTCTTAAATTCAAATTCCAAACAATCTGAACACAGTAATATCTTTCTATCCTGTCAAACATGGAATTCTACTTGCTTAGCTTCCTATAATCTCTCAACAATATCTCCTGGTTTGATTTTCACAGAATTCTTCAGCACCCGCAGCAGATAACACACAGCTGCCTAGGGACACTGATCTATCGCCTGGGCAGCCCTTGCAACCTGGAATGTCATCATCTGGTGTTGGTGTTATTGGCCGAAGAAGTGTCTCTGATCTTGGTGCAATCGGAGACAACCTCACTGGAACTTCTGCAGGTTCTGGTCACGATCAGCTTTATAATTTGCAAATGCTTGAAGCTGCATTCCACAGGCTTCCACAACCCAAGGACTCGGAGCGTGCTAAAAGTTATGTTCCGGTATGGGTTTTTGAATGACATTATTGCCTGGTATAAAGGTTTGAATATATTTTTTCTAATTTCCTTACCTGTCTTCATTTTCAGCGGCACCCTGCAGTCACCCCTGCTAGTTACCCCCAAATTCAGGCACCAATTGTATCGAATCCTACCTTTTGGGAAAGAATTGGCAGTGACACATTAGCAACAGATATGCTGTTCTTTGCATTCTACTATCAACAGGTCAGTTTTCCTAGTTTTCTTTCCAACTTTATAGTTTTCCTGCCTCTAGCAATGAATTTTCAGCAGTTGTCAATTACGGTCCTAATGTTCTTATGCTGCTGTAGAACACATACCAACAATACTTGGCTGCTAGAGAATTGAAGAAGCAATCGTGGAGATTTCACAGGAGGTACAATACTTGGTTCCAGCGGCATGTGGAGCCACAAGTTACAACGGATGAGTATGAACGGGGCTCCTATGTGTACTTTGATTTCCATGTCACTGAAGACGGCTCAGGATGGTACGTGCCCCAAGCCCCCACCCCCAAGACACACACCCGGAAAATGACACTACAATGTTTCCAAATGGGCTTTGTATTTGTTTGCTTAGCAAACTGATATAGAAGGTGCTACTGTTGTGCTGGTGACTTAACCTGTTATTAACACTGCCTGCAGGTGCCAAAGAATCAAGAATGACTTCACATTTGAGTACAACTACCTGGAGGATGAGCTGTCAGTACAAACAAACTAGAGTGCCATCTGCCGTGGCAGTAGGTCTAATCGAGCCATTGTCCAATGTGAATCTTGTAACTGTTATGATCCGGGACTCTTTAACAATTTCTTAGTTATAAAGTCATGGGTGAAGTTGGAGCTGCCCTGTGCATTCTAGGTTCTGATGCATCGTACATGTGGGTTATGCCCAACAAACCAGTGTGTCTTCGCTGTACATGGTCGTTCTGATCTTCATGCCCGAGATTGTGTAGGACCTTCATTGCCACTTAATTTCTATCCTAGTTCATTTTTCTTCCAAAATTTCTAGTTAATATATGTCCTAACATTTTCTATTGTCTTTTCTTCTGCTTGGAACCTTTTTAAGAAAAATGAGTAGTGTTGTTTTATTTTAGCTGAATCCTTTCGAATGCGAAATATTTTTTGTTTGAAACTATTGACTGAGACATCTTTGAATTGAAGATTTTATGTATCTCTCTTTTTAGTATTACTGCTACATGATGTCTCAAGCACTCCCATTTAGGATTATTGAAGGTCAAAATTAACAAAATATATTATGGTGCTATTCCGGTTTGACCGCCTGGTAATTTACCCTCTGAAGTGACTGTTTTGCCACCCAGTGCCGGAAAGGGATCCTCTGCAGTGGTGCAGTCGAGTGGCAGGGGTGGGAGTGCAGACTGCAAATTGTGAAATGGCACAAACTCCTGATGCTTTCTGCTTTTCCAAATAGGTCACCACCAAAAAAATGTCCAAATGTCCCTTTGAAGAGTCAAAGTCATTGTTTTTGTTTTTGCAACTTATCATATGATTCTTGTACCAAAAAGTCCACATTTGGACCCACCAACTCTATTTTCTTGTCCAAATTTGATCTCCAATTCCAATACCACCTAACTTGGGTTACCTTAACTTTAAATATTGTATTTTTATTTTTGCCCCTAAGCCTAGTCAAAGTGATTTATGACTGACATGGTAGTCTTTAAAAATTTGAAATATTTAAATGAAGGAAAAAAACTCACACACCTCCAAAAAAAAGTAGAAAAAAATTGGACATAGTTTGGGACATAACAAATCCCCCAAAAAAATAACTCGAACTCATGAAACAAGTTCTACAATCTTTCAAGTTTTATTGGATCTTGTATTTTCAAAATTGTAGAATTTGTTTTACATTGTGGGACTCCTTGTTCCCAAAGTTATCTACAAAATTGTTTTGAATTTTTTGGAGGCGTTTGAGTTTTTTTCCTCAACTAAACCAAAAAAGCGTTGCCAAACTTGAATTCATTTCAAGTTTTATGAATCTTGTATTTGAAATTGTAGAATTTATTTTACAAGATCTAGTATTCTTGTGGGACTCCTTGTGTCCACAATTATCTACATACTATTTGTTTTTGAATTTTTTGGGAGGTGTTTGAGTTTTTGTTATTTAATTCTTTTCTTTCAATTAAAATAAAAAACCATTCATGTCAGCCCTAAACCGCTGACTGAGTTAGGGGCTAAAAGTAGACGGTATGAACACTTGGTACCAATAAATTTAACAATATTGAAGTTTGGAGTTAAAATTAGTTTTTGTTATTAGTCTAGCTTTTTATATTTGATTAAAATTAGTCTTTGATTACGCAACAGATGCCTGTCCCCCGCGTCGCCTGGTAGGCGACTCGGGCGGAACTCCTTCGCGCGGGCGCTCGCCAACGAGCGCCACCAGGTCTGGCCCCCGTTTTCCCTCGTCCCCGGCCTCCTAGCCGGTGGTGAGGGGAGCGGGGGTCCATCCTTTAGTAGATCGAGTCCTAATCGAGTCCTAGGTCTAGGGTTTGCTCGCCGCCGATGCTCGGCGGTGGAGTTAGGTTTTGTCGGAGGAGCATGGCTCATCTGCGGCTTGGTTTTCCTGGCGGCGCAGGTGATGCGGAAGCGACGACGTTGCAGAGAAATAATTTCTCCCAGCTTCTTCCGTTCTCCGATGGCGATCTACTCCGACGTCAACGGAGAGGCTGGGGAGACCGGTCCAGGAGTCGAGGGCGGGCGTATCGTCGTCTTCTTAAGATGATGATGGTGTTGACCCTATTAATCTCGAGGAAGATGATCTTTGGTGAAAATCTGAGCTTTGCTCGGGTTGCCGACGGTGGAATCAAAGGATGCGTCATGGGTACTGGAGTTGGCCGATGCGCTTGGGAGGTAGTGTACTCGGCTGATTCGCCTAGAAGTAAGCCCTCCTCTGCGGCCTCCACCTTGTGGAGATTGGCTTTGGTGCCCGGCGACGATTGGGAAGCGGCTTCGGCGGCGGTGACGAACAGATCTCTGAAGGCTTCGAGGAAGATGAACGGGAGTTTTAGACTTCTTTGTAATTTTCCTTTTCTCTAGGGTCCTGTTTGTAAAAGGGCCGGTGTAATGGGCTAAGATCAATGCATCCTTCTTCTAAAAAAATTAGTCTTTGATTAAAAAATACTAAAAATATACGTTGGGATCATGATGAGCTGGGTGTTCATATGCGCTGCACACAGGGGCGGATCCAGGGCCCGTGCTAGATCGATGTGCTGCAACATGAGTCATGCCTAGTTCGCCCTATATGGATTTTTGTAGTATGTAAGTTTAAACCAATCAAATTTAGCCCAATTTCAATCAGCACAACATTCCTCCATTGATTTAGCCCGGGCTGCTAGCTCCGCCCCCTGGCTGCACATGCATGTTGCGACAACTTAATTCCAGTGTATCCGGGTAAGACGATGACAATGCAATGCACTTGACGTAATTGAGGAGCTGAGACAGCAATTGGACATTTGGACCTAACGTATACATCCTCCTGCATGCTTCCCCCTAGTGTGGGTTTCAGTGCATCTCGCCCGCTAGCAGGGAAATATCGTAATAAAATTTTGGGCTGCCGAGCTGCATGCTCATTTTGATTTTACAATGTTCTTCCTAGTACTTGCTCGCGATGGAGCCGTTGAGAAAGAGACGGATATGTTGCTACTCTACGTGCGTTCACTGTTGAGGCCGTACGGCCGCCGTGGCATATCGCGGCGGACAGCCGGACACAGAGTCATGGGCTTAATTAGCCTGCAAATCGCAGATACTATAAACACACGGCTGGAATCATGTGGAGAGAAAGAACAAATTAACGACACGCAGACGCGATACGAGGCGAGCATGCAAGAGCTCCTGGTGCTGCAGGTTTATTCGCCGCAGCACGTGAGATCGGAGACCTGAAGCAGTGGATCGGACGACTTGTGTACGTACGTGTCCCCGTACGCGAGCCCAGCTACTACTGTAGCTTTTTGGTTGCTCAGTTGCTCTGATCCTAGTCAAAATTAAATAATGTTGGTCATATCGATCCGATCGATCAGCAAATTAAGGTCAATGTGTGTTATATACGTATGTATGGATAAGGTGTGGAAATAACCTGAGAGTGGCATCGACAACAAAACTCTAGAATTGAACTACCTGTATAGATATATATATACTCAGTTTGTAGCGTCTCTTTTCGTTTCAACGAGAAGAACATCGTACATTCGTATCGCGTCTCTCTGTGCTGGAGACACGCACACGCACAGTACGGCACGGAGAGACAGGCCGGCGGCCTGCCGCAGCCTCAAGTTGACCCACAGCAGTTGATCCTTCAGCAGGTTGCTACCCACACCTCCTCGTTCGTAGGGTACGTACTTCTACAGAAGTATACGTAGTATGTACATATATATATATACACGGTCTCGTACACATTTCAAGTGTCCGTAGACTTTCTACATACGGTTGGACGATTGGGTCAATATATGGGGACTCGATTGAGCGATCGATCGACCCGGGCGACGGCCGCGCGCGGGGGCGTACTGCGGCGGCGCTCGCGCGCGTCGTCGCCGGAGACGAACCATCGATCGAGCGCACGCTGGTAGACTCGAACGTTGCCGAGCTGCTGCATGCGACAAGGCAGCAGAGAGCTGAGCCCTCGCGTCCGTACGGCGGAGGGCCGAATGGGGATCTCGGAGTGGGGGCCATGCTCACGTTTGCAAAGGCGGTGGAGCAGGCGAGCAGCGCGGCTAGCTAGCTGCAGGCTGCTGCAGTGCGCCACCGACCACCCTGTGAGCTTGCCGGCCGGTGAATGCGCGCTACCGGAAACTTGAAGTTTGTCGTGTGCACGCGGGGTTTTGCCGTGTGCATTCCCTCGGGGCACACGACAAATAAGAAGTTTCCGAGTGTTTTTAAAAAATACACGGCAAAAAAAAGCACACGGCAAAGTATTTGTTTGCCGTGCGCTTCTCGCTTGATGCCAATGCTGCTTGTGTAACTACAAAGTTGTCTAACTCATCAAGATGAACAATTTTTGTTACGGGCAGTTCTTTATTTGATAATATTGAAGTAAATTTGTTCATAAATCTTACATGTCTCTATTCGCCGTGTGCAATGAGACAAACGCACGGCAAAGATTAGGGGCCCCACCTAAATCCCGCCGCACCCATTCCCTCCTCCCACACGTCGTGGCGGGTCCCGCCCCGGCCCCACCTCCAACGCGGGCGGCCTTATCTCTTCCCGGCCTCTTCCTTCTCTCTTCTCCTCACTTCTCTCCTCTCTCCTCTCCTCTCATGCGCCGCCGTGGCTTCCTCCCTCCCGGTCCCGGCCGCCGCCTGCTGGACTCCTTCCCTTCCTCCCTCCTGGTCCCGGCCGCCGCCTTCCTGGACTTCTTCCCCCTCCCGGCCGCCACCTCCCTCCCCTCCCTCTCTCTGTCCCTGGCGGCCGACGGACGGCGGACCCATGAGGCCTCGCCGGTGCCGAGCGGCGGGGGCGGGAGGCCATGGATCCGGCGCTGCTTCGGCCGGATCCGGTGGTGAAGGAGGTGTACCGCGACGGGCCATGGCTGGCGCGGTGGTGGCCGGCGGTGCCTTGTGCGGATGGCGCTCCTCTCCCTAACTCGGCCGGCGCCACTCGGCCGGCGCCGCTCGCCCTCATCTCCCTCCCTCGGCCAGCGTCGTCCGCCCTCCACTCACGCCGCCCGGCCTCTCTCTCTCCCTCGGCCGGCGCAACTCCCTCCTCCGGCGGTGAGTCTCTTTCTCTCTCCCTCTCTTGGATACAGGCATTTCCCTCCCTCTCTCACTGTTTTTCCACAGGTCGGCGGCGGCGGCGTGGTGGTGGCGGGCGCCGTGGCAGCGAGCGGCGTGGTGCGAGCTCTCTCCCGGAGCTCGTCGCCCCAAGGCCGGCGGCGCTGTCAAGGTGGCGGGCGTCGTGGCATCAACGACGAGGCCTCCCGACGACTAGATCTGGCGGTGCCTCGGCTTTCTTCCTCGGTTTCCTCACCGGCGACGTGGTGGCGGCGGCGGCGTGGTACGGGCTGCGGCGGCGGCTGTGTGGTGGGCAGCGGGGGCTGCGGCTGGGAGCTGCTTTTTTTATTTTTTTCCCCTTAAATGTTTGTCGTGTATTGACCTGACTCACGGCAAAAGCTTCGCTGTGCGCCCGACAGAAGACTCATGGCAAATAGCTGTTTGTCGTGCGGAACGGGTATATACGCACGGCAAAGACTTTGCCGTGCGTATATTAGGCTTCACCGTGCGCCTGTGTCGCACGGCAAATTTGTAGTTTCCGGGCGTGGTGGTGGCCGGAGAGCCGCGCATGCGCCGCGAATTTATTAACGGCCCGGCCCGCGCGAGGCAATGCGACCGTTTGGTGATCGGCGGCGAAGCGTGCTGATGCCAACGCTGCTTGTGACTTTCCGGACGGGCAGCGCACTGTGCATGGCTCCGCGGCATCCACTAGAGCCGGTCTCACTCGACTGGTCCAGAGCTGCACTTATCGAAACTGCTGCGAAACTCTACATACAATGTACCAAACCCAGATGCACCTTCAAGTTATATATCGACTAGATGTTGATGTTGAGACGTGACTCGAATTTTATTTGAAAAAAAAGTGATGTTGCAACTTTTGTTTGGGACATCCGAGGACCACGATGCTCGAGATCCGCGCAAATATATGGGGCGTCCATCTGTATCACATCTGGACATTTTGCCCCCCCCCCCCCCGCCCCCCCCCCCCCCCCCCCCCCCCCTCACGCTTCGATTTTAGTTAGAGCGCTAAGTCGTCTCCATCTATTTTTCTCCAATGTAAGACATCTCTTTCTTCTTCTTACTCGATCCACTCGATTTATCGTTCTCTGGCAACGGTATTTGACCACCAAGAACCGTTTGATTCTTGATATATAGTTCCTTCATCCAAATTATAGATCGCTTTTGGTATTTCTGGGTTCATAATTTTGGTTATGCATACAAATATCGTAAAAAACTATGAAACTAAAAAAACAAAATAAACTATAATTTAGAATGGAGATAGTAAAAAAATAGTGCTATAGAACTGTCTAATCTAATCATCTTTAACGTTATTCTGCTCGTAAAATCATAATAATAAATAACAAGATAGAAAACTTTAGAAAAGAATAAACCATCACATTATGTCAAACACAGTCAGATTTGAAACAACTACTCTCCGCAAACCAAAATATAAATATACCAGGACATTGGTATGTTCAGGAAGATTTGAAACAAATATTTCCTCCAATACAAAGCACTACATCATCCATTCTAAATTGTAGATCGTTTTTGTTTTTTAGATACATATATTTTGCTATGTATCTAGAATATAGCAAATCGATGTGTTCTATTGTAAGGTCATGCTTTGGATGCGATGTCTAATAAACAATTTATTTCAAATAAAAAAGGATATATATTGTAAAAGTATTTTCACAGTGCACTTGTAATGCTTATGTTAAGTTGTCAATTCTAGAAAGCCTGACTTAGGAAAACCTAGATATTCACGATCGGAGAATGTAGATCTTCACGCAAAACTTGTCATCATCATCAAACAATGCAAGTACTGTACGCAACTTCTCCAAATCCGTTGGTCAAGGTTCCCAGTTCAAATAAAAGGACACTGCCTGGGGACCGTTGCCCCACTCGTCAGCGAGCCCAGCATCGACGCACCGAAACAAAGACGCGCAACAGCCCCCGAAAAGGATCCCACAGCGCGCAGCACCCGAACAGAACAGGTCCCCCCGCCTAGGCCGTGCACGCACGCACCCCGGGGGCGCGGGATTTCCGCCGCCGCCGCCCGTGCCTGTCCCGCCGCGTCAATGCCGTTGCCGTTAACGTCCCTGTCTCTGTCGCTCTCCGACGGCACTACGGCAAGGCAATGCACGGCAGGCATCCCGGCCCGATGCCACCGCACCGCACCGCAACCGCTACCGGACAAGCCACCGTGCCCGCCGCCCTCCCACCCACGTGGCCCGCACGGCCGTCCGACGTGGCCCCGGGCCCACCTCCCCCCGCCCGACGCCCGTTTGCCCCTCCCTTTTAAACCCCGCCGCCCCCGCCTCTCACGCTCTCTCCGCTCCCCCACCCCATCTCCAACGGTCATATTCTCTCTCGACGCACCCTCCCCGACCCCCTCCCGAAGAGATCGAGGAAGCTTCCAGCGATCGGAATCCCCACGGGCGGCGCCCGCGATGGTGGCGGAGGGGGCGCGGCGGCGGGTGGTGGTGGAGGTCTGCAACGCGCGGAACCTGATGCCCAAGGACGGCCAGGGCACGGCGTGCGCGTACGCCGTCGTCGACTTCGACGGCCAGCGCCGCCGCACCGCCACGCGCCCGCGGGACCTCAACCCGCAGTGGGGGGAGCGCCTCGAGTTCCTCGTCCACGACCCGGACGCCATGCCCGCCGAGACGCTCGAGCTCAACCTCTACAACGACAAGAAGGCCATCGCCGCCACGGGCAGCGGCCGCCGCGGCGGGACCTTCCTCGGCAAGGTCAAGGTCGCCGGGGCCTCCTTCGCCAAGGCCGGGGACGAGGCGCTCGTCTACTACCCGCTCGAGAAGCGGAGCGTCTTCTCGCAGATCAAGGGGGAGATCGGGCTCAAGATCTGGTTCGTCGACGACCCGCCGCCGCCGCCGCCCGCCGCGCCGGCCGCGGAGGGGGAGAAGGGCGCCGATGCGGCTGCGGCGGATAAGAAGGAGGCGCCGGCCGAGGGGAAAGAGGAGAAGGCGCCGGATGTGGCTGCTGCTGCTGCCGCCGCCGCGCCGGCTGAGGAGAAGAAACCGGAGGAGGCCAAAACAGAGGAGAAGAAACCAGAGACGGCGGAGAAGAAGGACGACAAGGGCGGCAAGAAGAAGTCGCCGGAGAAGGGGAAGAAGGACGGCGAGAAGCCCAAGGAGGAAGGCAAGGCCAAGGAGGACGATAAGAAGGACGCAGTCGCGCCGCCGCCGTCTCCGTCCAAGCAGGCGCCGCCGCCGTCTCCGTCGAAAAAGGACCTGGCGATCGCCGGGATCGCTGGGGACCTGGAGATCCGCCCGCAGAGCGCCGCCGAGAAGAGCATGGCGGCGTCGGGCGCCAGCGCGTCCTACGACCTGGTGGATCGCGTGCCGTACCTCTTCGTCCGGCTCCTCAAGGCCAAGCGCCACGGCGGCGGCGGCGGCGGCCAGCCGCTGTACGCGCAGCTGGCCATCGGCACCCACGCCGTGCGCACGCGCGCCGCCACGGCCGCCGGCGAGTGGGACCTGGTGTTCGCCTTCCACAAGGACAGCCTCACCGACACCTCGCTCGAGGTCACCGTCCACGAGGAGGCCAAGAAGCCGGCCAAGGAGGGGGATCCCGTCCCGCCGGACGCCAACCTGGGCTTCGTCTCCTTCGACCTCCAGGAGGTCCCCAAGCGTTCGCCGCCGGACAGCGCGCTCGCGCCGCAGTGGTACACCCTCGACGGCCACACCGAGGACGGCGCGGCGGCCTGCGACGTCATGCTCGCCGTCTGGGTCGGCACGCAGGTCGACGAGGCGTTCCAGGAGGCCTGGCAATCCGACTCCGGCGGCTACCTCGTGCACACCCGCTCCAAGGCCTACCTCTCCCCGAAGCTCTGGTACCTCCGTCTCAACGTCATCCAGGCGCAGGACCTGCGGTTGCCGTCCCCGCCGGACGCCAAGGCGAAGCAGTGCGGCCCCATGTTCCCGGAGCTCTACGTCAAGGCGCAGCTCGGCGGCCAGGTGTTCAAGACTGGCCGCGTCCCGATCGGCAGCGCGGCCGCCGGGACGGCCAACCCGAGCTGGAACGAGGACCTGCTCTTCGTCGCCGCGGAGCCGTTCGACCCCTTCCTCACCGTCGTCGTGGAGGACGTGTTCTCCGGGCAGCCGGTGGGCCAGGCCCGCGTGCCCCTGTCCACGGTGCACCGGCGCGCCGACGACCGCGTCGAGCCGCCGTCCCGGTGGCTCAACCTCTGCGGCGACGAGGCCCGGCCGTACGCCGGGCGCGTCCACGTGCGCGTCTGCCTGGAGGGCGGGTACCACGTGCTGGACGAGGCGGCGAACGTGGCCAGCGATGTGCGCGCGGCGTCGAAGCATCTGTCGAAGCCGCCGGTTGGGATGCTGGAGGTCGGCGTCCGCGGCGCCGCCAACCTGGTGCCGATGAAGATCGCCAAGGACGGCGCGAGCGGGTCGACGGACGCGTACGTGGTGCTCAAGTACGGGCCCAAGTGGGCCCGCACGCGCACCATCCTGGACCAGTTCAACCCGCGGTGGAACGAGCAGTACGCGTGGGACGTGTTCGACCCCTGCACCGTGCTCACCATCGCCGTCTTCGACAACGTCCGGTACAAGCAGGCCTCCGACGCCGGCGGCGGCGACGCCGGCAAGCTTCCCAGGGACTCCCGCATCGGGAAGCTCCGGATCCGCCTCTCGACGCTGGACACCAACCGGGTGTACGCCCACACCTTCCCGCTGACGGCGGTGCACCCGGTCGGCGTCCGCAAGATGGGCGAGCTGGAGCTGGCGATCCGGTTCACCTGCCCGTCGTGGCTGACGCTGATGCAGGCGTACGGCAGCCCGCTGCTCCCCCGGATGCACTACGTGAAGCCGCTGGGGCCGGCGCAGCAGGACGTGCTCCGGCACACGGCGATGCGCATCGTGTCGGGGCGGCTGGCGCGGTCGGAGCCGCCGCTGGGGCCCGAGGTGGTGCAGTACCTGCTGGACACGGACACGCACTCGTGGAGCATGCGGCGGAGCAAGGCCAACTGGTTCCGCGTCGTGGGCTGCCTGTCGCACGTCGCGGCGGGCGTGCGGTGGGCGCGCCGCGTCCGCACCTGGGCGCACCCGCCGACCACCGTGCTCGTGCACGCGCTGCTCGTCGCCGTCGTGCTCTGCCCGGAGATGATCCTGCCCACCGTCTGCCTCTACCTCTTCCTCGTCCTCCTCTGGCGCTACCGGGCGCGGCCGCGGCAGCCGGCGGGGATGGACCCGAGGATCTCCCACGTCGACAGCGTCAGCCCCGACGAGCTCGACGAGGAGTTCGACGGGATCCCGTCGGGCCGCGCCGCCGACGCGGTCCGGATACGCTACGACCGGCTGCGCGCCGTGGCCGGGCGCGCGCAGACGCTGCTGGGGGACGTGGCGGCGCAGGGGGAGCGCGTCGAGGCGCTGCTGTCGTGGCGAGACCCGCGGGCGACGGGGGCGTTCGCGGTGGTGTGCCTGATGGCGGCGCTGGTGCTCTACGCCGTGCCCTTCAAGGTGCTGCTGCTGGGGATGGGGTTCTACTACCTCCGGCACCCCAGGTTCCGCGGCGACATGCCCGCCGCCGGCTTCAACTTCTTCCGCCGCCTGCCGTCGCTCTCCGACCGGGTCCTCTAGCCTAGAGCGCGCGTGATACTGAATTTCTGAATGCTGATCCCTAGAGCGCGCGCGTCATGTTTTGATCCCCCTCCGGTGTAATCTGCTCTGTCAGAGATGGTTTGATCAGCTGTTGCGGCCAGCAAGCCTCGGTTGATGAGGCTTGCTGATAGATGCTAGCAGCAGCGATAATAATGTCTATTGTATTCATTCGTTTATGTAATAATCAGTTTCTCAATTTTGGATTTACCGGATATCAGTCCATCGGGGCGAAATGAAGTGAAATGGGTACTATCGTCATTCAAGGGAGAAAATTTGAGCGTTGCAAGCAAACCCGCATTGAATTCCAGTCAGAAAAATTCTTGCGCTACCAACAACAACAGTACCTGATTAATTGAACCGAATTGTGACATTCTTTCATCTTCAGTCTGCATCGAATTCAAGATGAGACGTACTAGATGGATGGTCCAATCTTCTACAGGGCAGGATTTTTTGTTCCTCATCTGATCCTCTCTGCAGCTGTAGTTAGCACCTATATTCAGAAGCCAAATTACTTCAAAATTGTGATTCAAAACGAATTGGTACAGAGCATCTCGGAAACTTGCTGAAAGATTATTGAAAGAATAAAAAACCGTTTTCGTTGATATTCATGCGTTAAAATACAGCCATAACTTACTGAAGATCGACTGCATTTTCTTTAAACTAGAAGATCGACCGCATTCAGCAACTGATTCCTATGCCGTTAAGAGATAATCTCAACTCGCTTAGAAGCGCTAACACACATGATTTTTTAAACCTGCAAGCCACAGATCAGTCTTCAGCTGATGAGAACGGCCGCTTAAGCTAAGGCTTAGGCCACTTGCCGTGCACTCTTATCGATCCGCGGGGCCGAGTGCCGTGGTTGTGCAGGATTCAGTGTGTGTCCGTGCAAAAGCTCGCGGGCTTTTGTCAGTGGCGCGATGCGTGCGGCTGCTGTCGGCAACGACTAGCTTATGCTTATCATCACAGGTTTGGCAAAAAGAACTCGATCATTTCTCGTCTATACTAAACACTCAGCTGATCTGAAGAACTGCTCCGTTTTTAACTGCGACCTCATGCATCTGGCATCATGGCAGAAAGGCGGTAAGCGTGGCCTGCACTGCTCATCGCAACGTGATCAGATTATCACATTGCCAAATTGAACTTGACTGTGGCCATCATCAGATTGGTAAGGTGAAGATGACTTCTTCACATGCAGTTGGTGATGGGCGACTGCTGAAAATCCGAGAGGGAGAGATGCTTTGCCAGGAGGAACCACCACTACCAATTTAGTACTGCACTTTGTTACATGTTCGTGATCAGATCTGCCGTACGGCCACGCATTGTACGCATACGAAAAAGGCAGGCTGGTTCACGTGAGCAAGCCTTTTGCTTCATATGGCAGACAGGATTCAGAGAAGAGCAGGATAAGAATACTGATAATCCTTGGACTGTTACTGTGAATTATGTCGTCTCTGAAAATTTTTCCCTCTTTTGGGACCATGGGGAAGAGAGAGAAAGAGAGCACAGAAGAGCACGGTGGCACATAGGAGTGATCTGGTTGTTTCATCTGACACAGTCACTAGAGACTAGAGAGTGAGTGCACGCACTGAAAATGATGGCAGGGCACTGGCGGCTGGATCTAGGAACACGATTGGGCCACAACACAAGTGAAGGCTCCGGGCTACTTATCGCACTCGTCTTTTGTGCAGCTCTGTGGTTTTTCCTGTCTTTTTCTTCAGTGTGTGGATTGTTTCTAGGGCAGAACCAGAGGCCATCTACTGCTGTATTTCGTATGCGTGGTTGCGTACAGTACGGGGGTGGGGTTTCACACTGTCACGGATGAGCAAGTAGTACAGCTCTCCACCTCGCCCTCGCACCCAAGTGTCCTGCGGCGGCTGCACACTTCCACAAATCAGCACTTCGTTTTATCAAAACTAGCCCGTGCTAAATTTAAATGCAGATAAAAGCATCCGGATGTAAATAAACGGAAGCAAATTTATTTACTCCATCCGTACGCCCGTACCTGCTCTCGTGGGCATACTACACGATGTTGAAGACCACTTGTCATGTTTGAATGATCACGTGTTGTACAATCCCGGCCGTTCCTTTTTTTCACAGCATGACAGTAGTGGGGAGCAACAATGGCTGCTGGTCAGTATACTGCTGTACCAACGCGCGCGGTAAATCACGGCGCGAGCACCCACCTCAAGAAGTGTCAACAGCCCAGCACTACACCCAGTCACGGAGTCACCCATCTCGATTGGCCTCTCCAACAAATGGGCATGTGTTCCAGATCAAATTTGAGCGTGCAATCTCGAGCCGGTTAACAGACAAATTTGAGCGTGCAATAAAGCCTTCAAACTGTCTAATGGCTTTTTAGGACAGTTCGAAGGTTTTATTGCACGATATCTCTGCAGCTAAATTGCACCTTCATACAACAGCAATAGGAAATATCGAACCATTTTCATCTCACAGGCACTCAGACAAACATTTCGAATGGCAAGTGTTTCTTAACAGGCAAATCCGAGCACCATCAGCAAATATACTAAATCCACTATCAACTAACAAGGAAATCTACTATCGTTTAACCACGACAAGACAGGTATGGGGTACAACTAGTTGTCCTCACAATCAGATAGAGCGGTCATCTGTTCCTTCAGCCCCTTCCTCTTGCGGATATCCAACACCAGCTTCTGTGCCTGAGAGCCAGCCTCCATCGGATCAGACGGCAGTAGATCCCAGTGATGGAAGGCATACTGATGAAAAAGCGCTTGTCCATCGGTTGCCTCATTCAGTATCATGGAGAAGCCCAGGGACTCGATGACAGGAATGTAGGCCTCAATCTTGTAGAATACCATACCGGGCACTGGCATCGCTTCGCAAACATATCCCCTTCTCTTGTTGATTACATTGTAGACGACGCCAATTTTGCTTACCGGCACATGTACCTCTACAAGATATACAGGCTCAAGCAGCCTTGGCTTTGCTGTTAGCTGGGCAGCATACATCGCTTTTCTTGTTGCTGGGACAATTTGATCCGCCCCCCTTTGGATAGCATCTGCATGGACTGCTACATCACAGATTTCAAAGCAAACTCCTCGCATCTTCTCTTCAGCCAATGCACCCTCCTTTGATGCCCACCTGAAGCCAGCTACAAGAGAATCCTTGATTTCGTTCAGGTACTGAACTCCCTTGCAGTTGTCAACAACCATGTTTGGGCCGGTGGTCTCAGGTCCAAAGCACCATATCTTCTTGCTGAGATCCTTGTCCCACCCAAACTCTTCGATGAGGATCTTGGAGCATTCCTTAGAATGATCACGCGGACCAACTCGACCATTGTCAATTGCCTCTAACAGCTCAGGTTCCATAGCACGAGCCTCCATATACAATCGGTTGCGCTTGTTGGGAGACTTGCTCATAACAGTACGGCAGGACCTCTCAAGAACAGTCTCACGGAAGGAGACAACAGGATGTGAAGTAATAATTTCAGCACCACCCATGTAATCTTCCTGCAGATCCTTCAGGCAAATTTCAAGGTGGCGTTCGCCAGCTCCGGCAACAATGTGCTCACCAGACTCTTCAACTGCACAAACAACCATAGGGTCTGACTTTGCCAGTCGCTTCAAACCTTCAACTAGCTTTGGAAGATCAGAGGCAACCTTGCACTGAACAGCAATACGCAGAACAGGGGAGACAGAGAATTTCATCATTTTGATCGGCCAGGCATCGACCTCCTTTTCATTTGTCAGTGTAGCACTTTTTGTGATGAACTGATCCAGACCAACCATAGCAACCGTGTTTCCACATGGAACATCCTCAACATATTCGGGCTTCTTTCCCATCCAGATAACAGTACGCTGGACATTCTTCACATACAAATCCTTTTTCTGGCCAGGGACGTAGTTGGGACCCATTATTCGAACCTTAGATCCATTTCCAACCTTTCCCGAGAAGACTCGACCAAAGGCAAAGAATCTTCCCCTCTCAGATGCTGGAATCATCTTTGAAACATACAGCATAAGAGGTCCTTCTGGATCACAGTTTCTGATAGCAGTGGCATAGATGTCATCAAGGGACCCCTCATACATGTTCTCCACACGGTACTTCTGTGCCATTAGTGGAGAAGGAAGGTGGAATATCATCATCTGAACTAATGCGGCACTTGCTGGCAGCCATCTCTGCATAACACGCTTCACAAGAGCCTTTCCAACAAGGAGCTTATCATCGGCCTTCATGGTCACCCCTAGTTTTTGCAACATAGGCCATAACTTATCCTTTTGATCATTCATGCAAGTGCTGAAGATTTGCCTGATCGGATCATAACAGAACTGAACAAAGCCTCTCTTACAAGTACTAGAGCCAGTATGTATGGTAGTCCATTTCTTTGTGGCAGGATCAAAGAAGTTTTCACCCCAAAGCCTTGCCATCAATCTGGCTTCCTCAACTCCAAACCTGGCTGAATACATCTTGGCAAAGCTGGAGAGTGTAAAAGCCCAACCATGCAGACCAGCAGAGAAAGCAACAGTCCCCTTCTCTGGGTAGACTTGGACATCACCAAGGAACTTATCTTCATATGTTGCCATAATGACATTGGCATTCTCAATGATACGGGAGAAAGCTTGATAGGCACTCTCGCCATCAATTTGAAGCTCAAAAAAGCACCTGTCCATCTTGTTCACAGCAAAGACAGGCTTAATTCTCTCACCAAGGGCCTGGCGGAGAACAGTTTCAGTTTGTAGACAGACACCTTCAATACAATCAACCACCACCAGAGCACCATCAGTAATACGAAGAGCAGCGGTGACTTCCGCAGATAATTCAATGTGTCCAGGTGAGTCAATAAGGTTGATCACATACTCATTCCCATATCTCTCACCCTCAAAAGCTGCTAGGATCTCATCAGACATCTGATAGAAAAGAGATATACCAGTGGATTTTATTGTAATACCACGCTCTGCTTCATCTGCACGAGTATCAGTCATGCGAACATCACCAGCAACTTTCTGAGCAATAATTCCAGCTCCTGCCACAAGGGAGTCTGTAAGTGTAGACTTGCCTGCAAAAAGCAAACAGCATATACTTAACAGTGCACAGTTCTAGAATTCAACTAAAACATCAGTATCAGAACAGATAATGTGTTGCCGTTGATTGTGTACATGCATCATGGATTGTGCAAAGAAATACATGTTATGTGGCGTACCATGGTTGACATGAGCAACAACAGAGATATTGCGAATGTTGTTCCTCCTGCACATAACTCTTCTAATATCTTCAATTGTATACTTCACCATCTTGACGATTCTACAAATCACACCACAAATATTACGATTCTGTATTGAAATGAGCACTTAATATTTAATAGTGAGAGCCCAACAAAAGTACTGTGAAAAACTTATAGCTAAAAGTTCACAAAAAAGCAGTGCATGGTAAAATCACTCCTGGGCTAGATGGGGCTAAAAGAGAAAGCAAGAGAATCCCAGTGGGCTGCAAGAAATGTACAAATTAACAAACAGGACACCAGCCACCCAGCCCATCGCAAACTCGTCTCTAATCAAACATGCCCAGTTCATGTTGTTAACCAATCTCTAATTCCCGTTGCACTGGGTGACCACATGGGAGGCACCACACTAGTCAGAAAGCATAGGCGTTGGCAGCAAAGCACCAGGGTTTAGGCAGCAAATCGCCGAAGTCTAACACGCAGTGCAGAAGCCAGCAGATGCAGGGCCTTAGCGAAAATCTAAGGCAGTGTCCAATCAATTAGAAGAGCTTTCTCATCAAAGAGAAACTGCACCATTATATATGCAAATTTTAGAGGAACTAGAATAGCGCATGAAGGTAAACCAACATAATAAGGAGCTAGCAGTACAAAACCACATAAATAGTACTTCCTCCGTTTTATTTACAATGCGTGTTTCATTTTGTTAGAACAAAACTTTGACCAACAATTGGCATCATCATGGGTGGACTGGTGGATTTGCTTTGGGTTTGATGACTCCCTTTTACAAAATTATTTGAAGCGACAAATACTGGGAGTTCTCCTGCACCACTGCATTAAAAATTTAGAATTTGCAGAAGAAACAGTCAGATGAAAGCACGCAGCCATCCACAAAAGCTGTAATTGTTGATAACTACAGACTTCAGTGCTATATGAGTGAAATTCAGGTAATTATCTTATTGTTACAGTGAACAGTACCTCATGCATAGCATTAGCTCCAGCATGGGTTCCACTCCAACTAGTACAAAGAGTATGTCAACAATACTGGCCTGAATGTAACAGGTAGAATTAAGTTGACAAGTCTTCAGATTAGTGAATTGTTGCAGACATACTTTGCAGAGTAACAGGACATACATGCCTGCATGCTGTCAACGATGTCCAAAATGTTTGCATCGCCATGTACTCCATATTCTGAGCGAGACCCCATACTCTTGAAGTTCTCTCTCTACACGTCATGGCCAAAAACAACTAAAAACAACCCTAGCGCCGCCACCCCCCCCCCCCCCCACCTTCCTCTCTCCCGCCTCGCCGCCGCCGGAGCTGGCCCCCGGAAGCCCGGGTGGCAGCCGTGAGGGCGGCGGCGGGGCCTCTTCGGCGGATCCGGGGCAGACTCGCCCGGATCTGGCCGGCGGCGGCGGCCAAGCGTGAGCGGCGGCGGGCGGCGTCCGGCGGAGGCCAAGCGCGTGCGGGCATGCGCGGAGCGGCGGCGGCCATCGCGTGCCACTGCGGGCGGCCGACCGCGGTGGCCTGGCGCGGGAGCGGCGGCCCACGCCCGGCGGCGGCGTCCTTGCGCGGCGACCTGCAGCCGGCGGCGGCGGCCTTGTGGCCGTGCGCGGCAGGCGGCGGCCTTGCGCGGTGGTCCGCGGCCGGCGGCGGCGTCCTTGTGACGGCCGGCGGCGGCGTCCTTGCAGGCTCTTGTGGCCTCTGGCATCTGACGGCAAGTTTCATGGGTGGAGAAGCGGTGGGCGGGCGTCTTGGATCTGCGACAGGAGCAGTGGAGGCTTGCGGATGGGCGTCGGTCCTCGGAGTCAACCTTACTCGGACTAAGTGCCGGGGAGGGGTTTGGGCTCCCGAGGCCACTCCCAATGCGAGTTTGGTGGTGGCATGCGGCGGCTCACGAACCCAACTGGACTCGCGCTAATGGGCAGACCTTTTTCGTGGCCTAAGCGCAGCGGAGGTTCGTCGTAGTGCGGGGTCGGTGGTGTGGTTGGCGGCTGCTGCGGGCTATTTCCATCCTTCAACTTCTCCTGATGAAGATTTGGGCTCTTCCAGTTGGTGTGTCATCCTGCGTGCAGGGAAGGGTGTCGCAACTCTCGTGCCATTGGTCATCGGTTTGGTTGAGGGGAGCCTAAGTGCTTGCCCCTCGCGCTCTTGATGGTCGTGGCCGGTGTTGTGGTCCATCTCTTTCTTTCATCGTCGGGTCGGCATTGGGACGAAGTGTCGGGCGAAAGCCTTCACGGCTTAGTGTCGGTGTCAACAACGGCGGCGTCTTCGGGTGTCGTTGTCCACCTTGGAGGCGTTTTGTTGGGATGCTTCCTGCTTGGTCCTTGGCTTCTTGGTGAAAATCTTTCTCCGGTTCTTCGGAGGAGCGACGACGGCGGGACGCCTGTTCCTCCTGAGGGCGTCGCTTTGGAAGTCTTGGGACCTACTTCACTTGTGGTGTTTGTTTTGTTGGGCGTAGGTAGCTTCTAGGAGTGGTTGGTGTAGGAGCTAGAAGCTTAGTCTTCTTCTCCTTTGTAGTAGTGTTTGTTTTTTCTTTACCTCGATGTGAGGTTTATAGCCTAAGTGCTCTGTTGTACTCTTTGGCTGTATATATCCACTTGTGGATATAGAGGCCGGATTTTAATCCTTAAAAAAAAAGAAGGGCTGATATGTTGGAAAACATGCCTGTAGAAAGATGAATGAAAGGAAAGAACCAAGTCAGTTATCTTCAATATCATTACTGGTGTTTCCAGATATTGGTGAAGTACTAAAGGCTCTTACATGCACTTTTGATAAATAATACTAAAAAATATACAGTCCAAAATTTGATTCGGATGCAATTTCCAGAAATTTTGATTCTAAAAAGACAAAACATAACCTAATCAACTTTTATTTTTTTCACAGGTAACAGCTTGCGCAATTCTAACCAAACTGCAAAATGACGCCATCGAAACCTGGGCCGAGCCCACCACATGATGCAATTCCACCATTACATATTGAAGTTCTGAATATACTCTGTATTTGTTTGTGTGGACCAGCATGGTGCATCCTGAAAAAGCAAAATATCGTAGTGGCCAGGGCATGAGGGCACGATAAAGGATAGTCCACTATACAATATTTGAATCAGTGAAGTGTCAGCAAGATTGTTCAATTCAACTGCAACCAGGGTCATTGCAGTCATTTCCAGCAGATGTTGGTGAGGCAAACTTAACAACCTGAAGAAACAATAAGTTTGTAAAGGAAACTTGTTATTCATTTACTGAAATGTATTTTAACTAAGTGATTCTTTCCACTTGACTACTAATATAAATAAAACAGGCCTTCTTTTTGTTCAGGTTTAAATCTGTGCTACAAGCATGCACTGCAAAAGCACAAAATACACTCGATAAATATTCCTAAAACCACAACTTCATGGAGATGAAGGTATGTTCTTTGCATAGTCTTTTTTTTTCAATGGTATAGATCTCAGGAAACTTAAAACTTCAAGTCATATGCACAAATGCACCATAGTTTAACACTGTAACAATATGTTCATGGCCACAGAATCTGTTGAAGTAATTACAGTGGAGACATTCCATGTCAAGGTAAATATGGTTGCTCAGTGCTAAAAGCATACCTTCAGAAGTGTTCTACCAGTCTACATCAACATTCACATAGCCATCCATGATTAGCACCATTGATGTTCTCCAGAGGAGCCTTGTAGAGGAGGCAGCATATAAGCGATACCAAACACACCAGAAATAAATTTTTAATTGTCAATAGTGAGGATTAAGGATCAATCAAGTAAACATAAAAAGGTTCCTGCCAAAAAATTCATTCACTAAACAAAAAAGGGCAAAAATATGTCGACTGCTATTAAGGGAAAACGTTGTTGAACTCGGCTACACAAGTATCTCTATCAAGTGCAGCAAACAGACTGCCTATCAAGTCCTCTTGAAATGACATCTTCCAATCTGGATTGGAGAAATTTTTTTAACGGTGATCCAAATAGAAGGCTCTATAACTAGCTTGTTCTTGACCTTATCACATCCCACATACTTATTGTATTCTTGATCTTATCAACCATTATTTTGACACCATAGTATCACATCACTGCTATTCGAAATCTTGATAAGAACAGATGGATGAACTGAGCCATGCACTAGTTTTTCTTTTTCAGGGATGAGCACACCGCCTAAGAGACCTGAACCAGAAGCCCCAAAGAATAAAGAGTTACTAAGATCCTTCCAATTCTTGCCAAAGCGCATCTTACATCAACCTGCAAATAAACACATAGGGAGCTATCAGGCCCTTGGCAAACACAAGCTACACTTGGCTTGATTGCAAGATGACCAAAGAAAACACATATGCACAATTTATTGATTAACTTTGCTAAAACGAACACTAGCATGAAAACATGTACTAAGTAATATCATATAATTTGGAAGTGTGAATTGGAAAAAAATGATTTAGTGCAATTTCATATCTCACAAAGGTATAAAAGTTGGTATACCATTTTCAAGATGCAAGATGCTGGAAATATTTTGATTTAGTTTTTTCTCAATCTCAAAAAATACATACTTCTCACACTCACGTCTCCAAGAAAAAAGCTTCTTCTCCTTTTCTCTTCTCGATCATTTTTTTCCATTTGGCCCTTTAAATCTAGATAGCTTTGGATCAAAATATAGCATTCAACATAAAATCCATGATATCAGAGACAGATGAACAGTAAGGGGATGATTTTTAAGCTCAGCCATCTATATGAGCTGCCACTTAAAGTATAGTTTATTTGTACCAAAGGGCAGACCTGTTTAAAAGTCAAGAGACAAAAAATAAATACACAGCCTGCTGCATTATTTGATGTGTATACGATACTGTTCTGAAGGAATTATACAGTGTTAGATTTTGCATAATATTAGCATGAATAGCAGTTCCATGAATAAAATTACCTCGATTCCATGTCAAGGAAAAAACAGTTCATCATATGTAGCCAGATTGCAATCAATTGGCATTACAATGGCGCCCCCCCCCTCCTCAATCCAACAACTGATGGGGCAAAAGACCATGAAACTAACAGAGAAGCATTAGAGCAAACTCAGGAGTCCAGCTGATACTGAAAGCAGAATAATTTTTATGCACATCCAGAAGAACCAAATGAACACAGTATACATGCATGGGATATTGATAGACCATGATCAAATTCAAGCTTTTATGTTTATGAGGAAATAGAATTCAAGGTGTTAAAAGCATATAATCTTAGCTAATCCTTTCTATGCATTGTATGACTGTATCTGCTCAACCAGAAGCAGCTCAGATGCCACCAAAAGCTGATGCCAAAGTTAGAGCATGCGTTTTGATGTGACTGCTCTGCAGATCTATCTGGCTTAAACTAATTTAATTTTCACATTACTCGATAACAAACTATGAGAATGGATCTATCTCTCATCGGCCTCTAATTTGTCATGTCCTGCATCCTGAAAAGTGAAACAGCCTCTAATTAGACTGAAGCTGTGGAGGGGAGCATTATGATGAAACAAAAGGAAATTTAGCTGAACATCTGAACATGAATTTATTCATTACATGACCTCAGCTTGATTCAGTAACATACAAGCATCACAATAATTTCAGCATATAAGTTGCTCGTAGAACCTAGAAAATGGCTACCTCGAGGCTCTAATCCCAAATCCTTGTTTACATAATAAAAATCTCACAAACCTTGCAGCTATTATAGCCTACACTTGATACATCAACCAAGTCAGCCGTGACCACAAAGACAAAGCAAACATGGGAGCAGGATGAGCATCTTACCATGCTGCCACTGAGGATGACAACTACCTTCAGCAGCAGTTAGTTCTGACTAAAACCACAATGAGAAGGAAGCACACGGACAAAAATGATTTCTTCTTGCCTGTGAAATGACCCATTTGTGTTCCTTTTTTTTTTTGCCTGGGGTCTACTCCTATGTTTGTGTGATACACCATGCTTCAGCAGTGTCACGGTACAAAGTGCCTACCTCCTGTCACAACTAATATTGCATATGAGCATGAACAATCCACTGGTACACACGA
Organism: Echinochloa phyllopogon; assembly: GCA_033239725.1. NCBI lineage: Eukaryota > Viridiplantae > Streptophyta > Magnoliopsida > Poales > Poaceae > Echinochloa > Echinochloa phyllopogon. The sequence continues at coordinate 13,151,789 of BTCW01000009.1, forward strand.
GCGCATCCCAAAGCTCAACTCCTTGCTCACCCTCCTCTCTTAGCTCGAACCTACAGGTTGGAAGAGGAAGAGGTTGCACTTGCACCGCATCTCCTCCTAGCCTCCTATGTGCAACTCCTTGTCTCATCTGCTCCCCTTCTCATTCCCGCCCCCTGGCAACAGAGGCAAGGTGGGCGTAGCAGGTGGCGCTGGTGGCAGAGGCGGAAGTGACAGCATCGCGGTGGCTGGGAGATCCGCTGCACCAGATCAAACAAGAGGAGATGCTGAGAAGAAGCTAAGAGGAAGCAGAGGCAGCAAGTGAGGTAGAGATAACCATGTCACGGTGTCAATTACGGCCTTATGGGTGATATTTCCCCAGCCCAAACCAGGTACACAAGAGCGCGCGCCGGTGGCAAATCCAATTTGCACGGGAGCAACGTAACGTGGCCTATTTAGAGACAGGTATGGCCGGTGAAACAAAGAACAAGATATGCAATGATTGACCAGCCCTCCATAAGACCATAATAACAAAAATTAACAGCTCACAAGTTCTTTTTAAGCACATAATGAACCAAACAGATATAAAACAGACTCGGGTAAAGTTGACATGATTCAGCTCTGAGCAACAGTTTTAATCCTACCACCATGTGTCATCTATCTTCATAATTGTCGGGGACAGACCCAGGGGGTCCCCTAACCATCGGGGTAACCACCCTCAAAAAACGTTAACCACGGAGGGCCGAATCACCAGCAGCCCGAAAGGGCCACCAAGGCAGCGCGGCCCGTCACAGCTTATCACGGCCCAAAACAGCCGTCCGAGCTCGCCTGTCGAGGGGACCCAAGTGGCGACCCCCCGGGTCAGGCGCAACGCCAACTCCGCCTCGCTCGAGGGCCGCGCACCCCCTCAAGCAGGCGAGCCAACTCCGCCTCGCTCGAGGCCACCCCTCTACTCGACGCGGCGCGCCCCGGCGCCCCGCCCAACAACGGCATTTAATGCCCGCCCCATCGGGCGGGCGCCGAAGTCAAAAGGCGATCTCTCCCCACGCCGCGCCGCTGACACCGCAGAGCTCGCTGTTCTACCTGCTCCAGTCACTATGCGTCCTCACCGCTACTGTGCGGACGCATGCGGCGCTGCGCAAGGCCCAGTGCAGACTTGCAGGCGTCATTCCGCACCACTGTGCCGCCTACTCCCGTCCTTCTCCCCCCCCCCGGTGCAGCCCTCGAATGTGCGTGAAGAACCCTCAAACGAATATATGAGCAGCGACCGAGCACGGACTCCGGTCAGGCGCGGCTCGGTGATGACGAACGCCGGGTCAAATCCACCAACTCTCGGCCATTCCCCGGAAGACCGGGCACGGCGCGCACTGTGGTCAACAGCAACCGCCATGCCGACCCCTGTGCCGCCAACTCCCGTCTTTCCCCACCTGCCACGCCCTCGAACCAACCAGCGGCGGACGGCTGGGCGCGGATTACGGCGGCACCGCCCCTCGAAACCACTCCAGGGCAAGCACAGGGACGGCCGTGACACCCGCAGAAGCCGGAGCTCGCCATGAATCCCCTACCAGGGTCAAGGACGACCGCACGCCCGGCGCCATGCTCTCCAGTGCGCGCCCCTGTAGCACACATTGTACTTGTACTTGTAGGCCCCTCCCCCTCTCTCCTTGGCCTATAAAAGGAGGAAGGGAGCGAGAGAGAAAGGGACGGATAGGCACACGATCACCGCCTCCCACGATATTGGCACTCTCCTCAACCACTTTCACACCCATTTTCAGAGACTTGGAGACTTTCTCTCCTCTCCACCGTGCTTGTAGCCCCCCCCACTGCAGGCACCTCGGTGCAAGATAGTATAGTGTCGTGAGCACAGCCTGCTGGACGTACGGCCCCGCGGCCGGAACCAGGATAAACTCTTGTGTCATCGTGCTAGCTCTTGCATCAACCGTTAGGGGGCGGGACACAGCGCATTTTGTGTGGCGCTGAGGTTGGGCGGCCAATCTCAGCACCGACAGTGGCGCGCCAGGTAGGGGGTTGCGCTGTGATCTACCCACTTTACCCGATCAGTTCCCTTAACGGCAAGCCACGCCAAGGCCATGCCGCCACGATCCGCCACGGGGTCCCCCGGCCCGCTTCCGCGCGGGTACCGGATCATGTTTGGGAGCCTGCAGTTCGAAGCGACCGGTGAGGGCCTCCTCATGCGGCTCGCCTCCAGGACGCCCGACATGATGGCCATTACCCCGGCGCCGGCAACGCCGCCCCAGCTCAGGAGACGTCGAAGGCTGCACGAGCTGCAGATTCGCGTGGAACGGCGCGTTGCCCCACGCATCGTCCTCCCTGATTGGGACGCACACCTGTTGCTCCGGCCCGTTGCCGCGTAACAGGGGAGCGCACCCCCACCAGCGGCTCCCGCGGAGGGAGCACGCTGGGAAAATGTGACCGGGCCGGTGTGGCTCCCTTACGGAATAAGCAACGCGGCCGCAAGCTGCTCCGCGGCAATGAGCGCCAACCTGAACGCGCAAGAGGGTTCGCCGGGTCACCAGCTGGGTTCGATCCGCGACCTCAACATTTCCTCGCCCGGCGGATCCCAGCCCGAGTCGGACGACGGGGAAAGTGTGCGCGGCCAGGAGCACCCAGTCCTGGACTACTCTGGGCTACGCGACCGCGAAGGTCTTACCTCCTTCCAGGCCGCTGCGGACTTCTGCCTCACCTGTTCCGACGATTCCAGCGAAGGGGAATACGACCCCACGCGGGAATGCTTCGTCCTCGACGGCGAAGTAGAATCCGTGGGAGAGGATGAAGAAACGCGCGACGGGGCCGGACACGACGAACCGCCACCAGCGCCCGCCGAGCCATCGGGCGAAGCCGCACTCGCACAGGCACAGCTCATGCAGGTACAAGAGCTAGAAGCCAGGCTCCGATAGGAGCGCCAGCAGGTACAGGAGCTACGCGTAGCTCTGGAAGCCCGGCAGCCCGAGCGCGGCGAACGTGCGCAAGCCGCCGGGCGCATCGCTCAAACGCGCATCATGAATGATGGCAACGACGCTAGCCCTGCCATGCCGCCGCGGGCAAGCCAGAAGCTCGTCGCCGCAGTAACTCTGATTCGGGCCATGCCCGAACCATCGACACCGAAGGCGCGCGACATGCGGCGCCAGGTGCAGGCCCTTGTCGAAAAGCGGCCGTTCAACAAGCAGAAAGTTCCGCCTCCCGTATGCGCCATCAGGCCAGTTCAAGAGCCGGAGGAAGCAAGCGGGATAAGGAACAGTCTATCCATACCCCGCCTAGGGGCGCATGGACGCCTCACCGACCGACGAACGACGGGAAGGTACTCATGACCGGCGACCGCGAAACGAGGAGGTCCGCGAAGGACCGACTCGTGGACACACGAGGCGCCATTAACGACGGTGATGTGCGCAACGTCCTGAACAAGAAGAGGCAGCACGCGGCACCTCCCCGCAGTAGGCACCCCCGACGAGAGGGTCGTTACGACAGCGAGGAGGACAAAAGCCCGACGCCGGAACCCCAGGGAACCCCTGTGTTCAGCCGGAAGATCCGTTCGGCTGCCATCCCGCCGCGCTTTCGTCAGCCGACCACCATTACCAAGTATTCGGGCGAGACGAAACCCGAGACGTGGCTCAATGACTACCGCCTGGCTTGCCAGTTGGGCGGGGCCACCGACGATGCTATGATCATCCGCAACCTTCCGCTTCATCTCGCGGACATGGCTCGAACACCTACCCGTGAACCAGATCCACGACTGGGACGACCTGGTCAGGATGTTTGTGGGTAACTTCCAGGGCACGTACGTGCGCCCCGGAAACTCCTGGGACCTGCGCGGGTGCCGGCAGGCGGCTGACGAACCGCTGAGAGACTTCATCCGCCGCTTCTCCAAGCGCTGCACCGAGCTCCCGAGCGTGGGTGACTCCGAAATCATCCACGCCTTCCTTGAAGGCACGACTTGTCGGGAGCTGGTGCGCGATCTGGGGCGAAACCATCCCACCAGCGTCAACGCGCTATTCGACATCGCTACCAACTTCGCCTCTGGAGAGGAGGCTGTTGGGGCGATTTTCGACAGCAAGACCAATGTGAAACGCGCGGAGGAGCTGCCCGCGGAGGGCAGCAAGTCCAAAGGAAAGGCTAAAAAGCAGAAACGAGGTGGCAAAGGCAAGAAGCCTCGGCAAGCCGCGCAGCAGCAGCAGGGCGAGGACTCTGACGAGGCCCTCGCGGTCGAGCGAGGCCGCAAAGGCCCTCGAAGCCCTCCTCTGGGGGGAGGCCTGTTCGATGAGATGCTGAAGAAGCCATGCCCGTACCATAAGGGCCCTGTCAACCACACCCTCGAACAATGCGAGATGATCAAGGGTTACTACAAGCGCACCTCCGCGAAGGAGGATGGCCCGAAGAAGGGTACGGGTGATGGCGGCAACGACGAGTTCCCCCATGTTGAGAATGTCTTCTTCATCGTGGGGGGCCCACAATGAACGTGACGTCCCGGGAGCAAAGACGTGAACGCCGAGAGGTCTTCTCCATTCACCCCGCGACGCCAACTTACCTCGCCTGGTCAGACGAGACCATCTCCTTCGGCCGCGAGGACCACCCGGACTATGTCCCGAATCCGGGGCGCTACCCACTTGTCGTCGACCCCGTCATCGGCAACACACGATTCTCCAAGGTGCTGATGGACGGGGGCAGCAGCCTCAACATCCTCTAAGTCCGCACCTTAGAGCTCATGGGCATCGACACGAACCAGCTGAGGCCAAGCAAGGCGCCGTTCCACGGCATCGCACCGGGAAAACGGGTCCAACCCCTCGGGCAGATCGACCTACCCGTTTGCTTCGGCACTCCCGACAACTTTCGGAGGGAGACCCTCACCTTTGAGGTGGTGGGATTCCCAGGAGCGTACCACGCCATTCTCGGGCGTCCATGCTACGCCAAGTTCATGGCGGTCCCCAACTACGCCTACCACAAGATGAAGATGCCGGGGCCAAAGGGCGTCATCACCGTGGGATCGTCGTACGAGCATGCTTACGCGTGTGACGTCGAGTGCGTCGAAGGCGCGGAGGCGCTCGCCTACAGCGAGACCCTGGTGGCGGACTTGGAAAAGATGGCGAACGAGGCCGTCGACTCCGCCAAAAGGCACGCGGGCACCTTCGAGGCTGCAGAGCACACCAAGGCGGTGCCCCTCGACCCCAATGCCCCCGAGGGCAAGGCGTTGAGGGTCAGCACCACCCTCGACCCCAAATGGGAAGCAGTGCTCGTCGACTTTCTCCGCGCCAACGCCGACATCTTTGCGTGGAGACCCTCGGACATGTCGGGTATTCCGAGGAAGGTCGCCGAGCACAGCCTTGACATCCAGCCTCGCTCCAAGCCGGTGGTGCAGCGACTGCGGCGGTTCGACGAGGAAAGGCGCCGCGCCATCGAGGAGGAGGTGCACAAGCTTCTGCAGGCCGGGTTCATCAAGGAGGTATTTCACCCAACCTGGCTTGCTAATCCTGTTCTAGTTAGGAAGAAAAACGGGAAATGGCGTATGTGCGTAGATTATACCGGTTTAAACAAAGCATGCCCTAAGGTTCCATTCCCTTTGCCTCGAATAGATCAGATAGTAGACTCCACTGCTGGGTGCGAATTGCTATGCTTTCTTGATGCTTATTCCGGTTATCATCAGATTAAGATGAAAGAGTCCGACCAGCTCGTGACTTCTTTCATCACCCCGTTTGGCATGTTTTGCTACGTCACTATGCTGTTCGGCCTCCGAAACGCCGGAGCTACATACCAGCGATGTATGCAACACGTTTTCGGAAGCCACATCGGGCGGACCGTTGAGGCATATGTAGATGATATCGTCGTGAAAACCAGAAAGGCGGACGATCTAGTAAACGATTTGCAAATCGCATTCGGTTGCCTCCGGGCAAACGGGGTAAAGTTAAATCCGGAGAAATGCGTATTCGGGGTGCCGCGGGGCATGCTGTTGGGTTTCATTGTCTCCCAACGAGGCATCGAACCCAACCCCGAAACAGTCTCGGCCCTGGAACGGATGGGGCCAATTCGGGACCTCAACGGGGTGCAAAAGGTACTGGGCTGCCTCGCGGCTCTCAGCCGTTTCATCTCTCGACTTGGTGAAAAGGGCTTATCTTTGTACCGGCTCCTAAAAAAGCACGAACGCTTTTCATGGACCCCCGAAGCCGAAAAAGCCCTCGACGGGCTAAAAGCGTCGCTCGTACGCGCACCAATCCTCACGCCACCACAGAACGGCGAGCCCCTCTACCTATACGTGGCTGCGACAACGCAAGTTGTCAGCGCCGTCATCGTCGTGGAAAGGACGGAGGAGGGACACGCTCTGTCGGTCCAGAGGCCGATGTACTGCGTCAGTGAGGTGCTGACCGAGACCAAGGCGCGGTACCCACAGATTCAGAAGCTAATCTACGCTGTAGTGCTCGCACGACGAAAGCTGCGACACTACTTCGAGGCCCACCCGGTCACCGTGGTCTCATCTTTCCCTTTGGGGGAGATAGTCCGCAACCCGGACGTCTCGGGTAGGATAGCGAAGTGGTCGATGGAGCTCGTGGGAGAAACTCTCTCCTACGCGCCACGAAAAGCGATAAAATCGCAAACCTTAGCGGATTTCGTCGCTGAGTGGACCGACGTCCAACTTCCACCGCCACAGATCCAAGCCGAGTGCTGGACCATGTACTTCGACGGGTCAGTGATGAAAGCTGGGGCAGGCGCGGGCCTCCTCTTCGTTTCACCCCTCGGGGAGCACATCCGGTACGTGGTTCGCTTGCACTTCCCAGCGTCGAACAACATGGCGGAGTATGAAGCCCTCCTCGCTGGGCTCCGCATCGCCGTTGACCTCGGCGTCAAACGCCTCGACGTCCAGGGAGATTCTCAGTTGGTCATCGACCAAGTCATGAAGAACGCAAGCTGCCGCGACGAAAAGATGGAGGCGTACTGCAACGAGGTTCGCCGCCTCGAGGACAAATTCTATGGCCTCGAGCTGAACCATATCGCGCGCAAATACAACGAGGAAGCGGATCAGCTGGCCAAGATCGCGTCAGAGTGAGTCACCGTTCCTCCGAACGTCTTCGCCCGCGACCTCGACCAACCCTCCGTCAACTTCGAACAAAGGGCCGAAGCCCTCAAGACGCCCTCAGGGGCTGAGGGGGTCGAGCCCATGGAAGAGGACCCCTCGAAAGAGGGGCTCGAAGCCCTCGACGTTGGAAATTCTTCGGCCGAGGCCATGAAAATCGACGTGGACACACGACCGCAAGGCTTTTACTGGCCTACCGCCGTACCCGACGCGAACGAAGTCGTGCGCACCTGCGAAGGGTGCCAATTTTACGCACGAAAGACGCATCTCCCGGCGCACGCCCTACAGACCATCCACGTAACATGGCCTTTTGCGGTCTGGGGGTTGGATCTCGTGGGGCCTTTCCGCCCAGCGCCCGGGGGCTTCACCCACTTGTTGGTGGCCATCGACAAGTTCTCGAAGTGGATCGAGGTCCGGGCCATCACCAACATTAGATCTGAGCAGGCCGTGTTGTTTTTCATCGACATCATCCACCGATTCGGGGTACCCAACTCGATCATCACCGACAACGACACCCAGTTCACCGGCAAGAAATTCTTGGAGTTCTGCGACGACCATCACATTCGCGTAGATTGGTCGGCCGTTGCACATCCACAAACAAACGGCCAAGTAGAACGTGCCAACGGCATGATACTACAAGGCCTGAAGCCAAGAAACTTCAACAAGCTAAACAAGTTCGGCCGGAAATGGGTAGCTGAGCTGCCATCGGTGATTTGGAGTCTCAGGACAACCCCAAGCAGGGCCACAGGCTTCAGCCCGTTCTTCCTCGTCTACGGCGCCGAGGCCGTCCTCCCAACAGACTTGGAGTACGGGTCTCCGAGGCTCAAGGCCTACCAAAAAGAACAAAACCAGCGGAACCGCGAGAATTCGCTGGACCAGGTGGATGAGGCTCAAGACGTGGCGTTGCTTCACTCGGCACGCTAACAGCAATCACTCCGGCGATATCAAGCTCAGAATGTGCGGCGTCGAGACCTTCACGAAGGGGACCTGGTGCTAAGGTTGCGCCAGGACAATCGAGAGCGCCACAAGCTCACTCCACCATGGGAAGGACCATTCATCATCGCCAAGGTCCTCAAGCCTGGCACTTACAAGCTGGCAAACGAGAAGGGCGAGATCTTCACCAATGCCTGGAACATCCAACAGCTACGTCGCTTCTATCCTTAAAATTCTCAGCATTCTTTGTAAATACTTCATGTTCTTAGCAAACAACGATGAAAAGTTTGTGAAAAACATGGAAACATTGTTACTAACAGCATGAACAAGGGGGACTTGGTCCTATCCTCGACCTAGTCTCGATAGAGCCAAGCCCCCCTCGGGGGGCTGCAGGGGGGTTTACCCCCCCTAATCGTCCCAATTTTAAAATTGTGCTAAAACTCAGAACGCTTAGAAAGATGCGGGGCGCGAGCTAACTAAAGCCGGAGCCGGCTGAGCCGTGAGACCGCCTACGCCCTCGAAGGGATACGGCATCTCCCTCTCCACTCCATGCCTTAATTACTCGCAGATTCAAAATGCCCGGCCAAAATCTCTCCAAGCCAAGAATAGCACAATAGAACAATCAAACAAGTTCAAAGTGCACAATCGAAATTCAAACTTAGTTTATGTACAGAGCCAGTCTCCTAAAAACTAAGATACATCTGGATCTCTAAGCCTGAACCTTTCAGGCTTCACCTTGCTACGGGGGCGCGGCGGCAGTGTCAAGACCCCCAGGGCGGCGGCCTCGGCGGCGACAGTCGAAGGAACCGACGTGAGGGCCCCAGGACCATTGTCATCACGGCGCACCGAGGCGATGGCCTCCTCAAGGGACACCACGGCGTCGGCTTCAGGTTACCTCGAAAAGTTCCAGCGCCTGCCTGGAATGGAGATCGGCGGCGGCAGCGATGGTCCGCTCCAGGTCCGTCCCGACCCGTTCTGCTCGAGCCCACAACTCGTTCTCCTCCGCCATGCACCGCCAGACTCGGGCAGAGACGCCGGGCTCCTCCGGCCATGCGCTCAGGCCGCGCCGACCCTGACGCAGCACCGCCTCGGCCGTATCCCACTCCGCCGCTCCCCCAGCCACTGGCGCCTGCGGCAGCCCCCGGGCCAAGGAAAACGCCGCCGGCACCTCGGCCGCAGCCACCCCCGCAGGGGGAGCACGTCCGCCATCGTCATCTTGGGCCACGCCTTGTGCGCAACCCGAAGCCGGCAGGATGACCGTGCTACCGATCGGCGCGACCCGCGGCCGGGAATCTCGTACTCCCCGGCGCCGGCTCCTCCAGCATCGCTGCGGGCGTCGCTGCTGGACGTGGAGTCCCACGCGAACGCGATCCCCCGGCGTGAGGGGAATCCAACACCCCGACCTTCAACGCCTTCTTAGGTGCGAGGTTGGGGTTGGCCTTGGCAGCACCCCGAGCGCTAAATCAGAAAGGAAAAACGGAAATTACGAAGCAAAAAACCAAACGGGGATGGAAAATTGAGAATAGCTCAAAGCGAGACTTACCGGACGCAGTCCTGCAAGGCCTGCAATTTCCGCTTCGAGCCGCACGATGAGGGAGCCCTCCTCGAACTCGAGGACCCCCTCAACCCGCTCAGGGGCTGCGAATCCCTCGAGCCCTCGGCATCCGATCTGCTGCGGCGCAACACGCCCGCAACAGGGGTAGAAGTCACCTGCGCCCGTGGCGCCGCGGGTCGGGCAGGCGCGACCGCCGTCCGCGCCGCCACCGGCGCGACATCGCCAAGGCTCGCCGCGCCCGCCCCAGGCGGCGGCACGACCATCTCCTCCTCCTCACCGGCGGGCAGAGCCCCGCCGGCATCTATCTCCTCCTCCTCCTCCTCGCTGGGAGGGTCCGGGGAGTCCTCCGGGGACGCCGGCGGCGTCCCGCCGTCCCTCCTCCACCGGCGGAGCGCCGCCGAGTGCGCGTCCAGCCGGGCCTGCCTCCTCTGGCTGCTGGCCTTCCTCGCCGCCTTCGCGTCCCTCTCGCGGTCACGGCGGGCGTGGTTCGAAGCGCACACCTCCGGAGTCGGCGTGAGGGAGCGGTAGAGGTGGCAGTTCACCTCCTGAAACCACAATGAATCGAGAAAGGAAATCCTAAGTTATCAATCCGACAGCTCGGGAGGGAAAATGACGACTTACCGACAAAACGTGGCCCTCATCGGGGCGCAGCCGGAACGACCAGAGGTTACTCGGCATAGTGTCAGGATGCACCGCCGTTCGCACCCTCGTGACGACGTACTCCTCAAGGGGTGGCTCCGGCAACATACGCGAAGCCGCCAATGCCGCCGGGTCGGCGTCCTCTGTCATCCGGAACAGAGGGAGCTGTCTCTCCATGAGGGGAACCACCCGGCGACGGTGGCAGTGCGCAAGCACGTGCGCCACGGTCAAAACCGACCCCTCCAGAGTACGAAGGGCGTCGATGGCGGGGCGAAGCCTCTTCCGCTGATCGTCGCCGGAAACACCGTAGCTCCAGGAGTCAGCCTTCTCCGTCAAGACATTGCCAGTGTACTCCGGCAACCCCAGGCCGTCGTTGCGCAGATAGAACCACCCCTTGGCCCAGCCACTATTGTTGGTGGTCATCCTGCAGGCCGGATACAGATGCTTCCGGGGCTCGAACGGCGCGAGCGTAAGACCGCCGGCACACGAAGAACGGCACACCCCCATCCCTGTGCCGGACGTGCTGAGCTCGGCGCGGAAAAGGTGGACCCACAGGTCCCAGTGCGCTTCGATCCCCAGCACGCCCTCACAAACGCCGACGAAGGCCGCCGCCTGAGAGATGGCGTTGGGGGCAAAATTGTGGAGCTCCACGCCGTAGTAGTAGCAGAGGCCCCGCATGAACTGACTGGCAGACGCGTTGAAGCCCCGCTCGTGGAAGCGGATGAAGCTCACCACGTACCCCGCCGGCGGGTTCGGCACCCTAGCCGCCAGCGGCGGGACAATCCACGCCGGCCGCGCCGGATCGCCCCGGGGCGAGAGCTGCCCGCCGGTCACCAGGCCCTCCAGGAGGTGATCGGTGGCGGTGGACGGAGTCCACTCGGTGACGCCCTCGATGACCACCATGGCAGACGACGGAGCGGGAAGCAAAGGCGACGAAGGCGGGCAGGACGAGCAGAGAGCAGCAAGCGGACTCGGAAGCGAGAGAAAGGCGGAGGCGCGAGCTGGTGCGGGGAATGGCGAAGGTAAGTAATCCCCCCCCCCCCCCCGCTTTCCTTTTATAAGGGAAGGAGCGAGTTCATCCCCGCCACGGCACGCAAAACCATCGGCGACAGGCCCAGCGCGCGTGGCGCATCAATGACAACCAGGGGCCCCCTCCCCTTTCCCCGGAGAACGGCACGCGTGAGCGGCGGCATTTACTGCGGCATAGTAAAATGAAACGACGCGGCAGCGGCGCCTGTCTGCCCGTCGCCTCGCCTCTCCCCGGCGCACGCCAACTCCGCCTAAAAAGGTGCGCCTACTACGCCCACCACGCCCACTCCGTGCCACGTCAGTTACGACCACGCCCGCCAGCGGTCGCGCGTAGGCCCGCAAACCAAAACGTCAACAACCGAACGGAAGGGTTCCTTCCAAGGTACGACAACGACGCCCCCCCCCCCCCGAGGCGCGGGGGTGCTACTAATCAGGGGCTCGAAGCCCAGGCCTCGAAAGGGTTCGGCGGGCGCCCCAGATTAAGCGATGCGAAGGCTGCAGGTCACGCTCGACCAACCCACTCTCGAGCCCGCGGCTCGAGGGCGACCTGCACCTTTCGCAAGGCCCCACTGATCAGGAGTACGAAGCCTGGCCCGCGAAAGGGTTCGACAGGCGCTCCGGATCAACAGAGTCAGGGACGATTCGGGCGTGTTCAACGGACTTTACCCCGAACGCAAAGTTTGGGGACGCCCCTGTTGTGTTCAAGGCCAGACATGGGCAGCTAGACGAGGGATCCCATCAAGGGAGAGCTTCCGCGCCCTCGGCCTCCATCGAAGGGGGCCAAGCCCTACCTAGCAAACCTTTGCAAGCGCTCTTATGGACGAGTCTCCGGACCACGAGCCGACCCCTAGCGAACGGGGCACGGGCGTCCACTTGAACTACCCGCTAGCAGCTCACCGAGGCATCCGTGTACGTGGCCCAATTCGAGGGTTACACGAATGACCTCACCCCTCTCCCCCGCGAAGGGGAAGCGAGGGTCGCAACTCAAAGACAAGAAGCCCGCCTGACCGCCTCCGCTCGGGCCAGGGGCTTGGGGGCTCCTTGCAGCATATCCTCCTCCTCCTATACGCGAAACACGTCGAAGCCGTGCAGGACCCGCCCCTCGAGTTCCGCATAAATCGGTATCATCCCCGCAATCCACCACGTCAAATGGGGAGCGACTAACACAACCCTCGGGAGTCAAAGCCCTTGCACGAGTGAACTCACTCCTCCAAAGGCTCGGGGGCTACACCCGCGGGTGCGCTCGCGCGCCCCCACGGAAGAACATGCGTAATCAAGGAGTAACCCCCGCAGAATGCCCGGGAACGATCCCGCAAACCATCAGCCTCTGCCCGACTGACCCTTAGTCCGGCAGAGGCTCGGGGGCTACTGTCGGGGACAGACCCAGGGGGTCCCCTAACCATCGGGGTAACCACCCTCAAAAAACGTTAACCACGGAGGGCCGAATCACCAGCAGCTCGAAAGGGCCACCAAGGCAGCGCGGCCCGTCACAGCTTATCACGGCCCAAAACAGCCGTCCGAGCTCGCCTGTCGAGGGGACCCAAGTGGCGACCCCCGTCTCCGCCTCGCTCGAGGGACTCGGACCCCCCGGGTCAGGCGCAACGCCAACTCCGCCTCGCTCGAGGGCCGCGCACCCCCTCAAGCAGGCGAGCCAACTCCGCCTCGCTCGAGGGCCGTGCACCCCCTCAAGCAGGCGAGCCAACTCCGCCTCGCTCGAGGGCCGCGCACCCCCTCAAGCAGGCGAGTCAACTCCGCCTCGCCTGATACCAATTGAAAGGACCTTGATGTCACCTAGAGGGGGGTGAATAGGTGAATCTGCAAATTACAAACTTTTTTTCACACAATCAGTACATAAACCGGTCAGACCGGTTTATAAAACCGGTCAGACCGCTTTGCCAGAGGAAAGCGGTCAGACCGCTTTGCCAAAGCGGTCAGACCGGTTTTCAATAGAGAAAACCGACTATGTGAAATAACCCCCTCTACGAGTTCTAGCACAAACCAAACTTGATGATGGGCTCCTATAGATGATAACAAGCAGGTCCACTTAGTCCCTGCACATAAGTAGAGCACACCCAAGTAGAACAATGCGGAAGCGAATATAAATGCTAGAATTGAACTTTGTGAAGGTAAACAAGAGACAATGATTTGTTTTCCCGAAGTTCGGAGTTCACCGCTGCCACTAAGGCTGTCACAAAGACACGATGAATCCTAGTCTCCGTTGAGGGCCTACGAAAGGCGGGCTTATCCACTCCAAGCCACTTTCCTCGGTTCCACTAGCTTTTGACCCTTTTCCACGAAGGAGGCAAGGCCAGCCTTTACAACCAATCCGTGGCTTACCACACATGAGGTAGCTCACCGGCGACGCCTAACCGTCTAGGAGGATTCACCTCCAAGAGTAACAAATGCTTCAATTGTTGCTAGACTTCACCGGAAGTGCTCAAGACTATGGATATGCTCTCACTGTTACAATTTTCTCTCACTTGCTATCTATAGCTCACAACACATACATCCCTCAACCCAAATCCAAAGATATGATCAAAATCAATCAACTCTCACAAAGAGAGGTTTGGGGAGAGCTTGCTGGTGCTTGGGAAGGCTAGAGACGAGCCACAAAGGCAAATGAACCAGCCCACTCAAAGGAGAGGGGTATGGGGTATAAATACCCCACACAACCAAAACTAGCCGTTATAGCCGTTGGAAACCGGTCAGACCGGTTTACGAACTATACTAGCCGTTACACCTGTCAGAGCCCAAACCGGTGAGACCGGTTTCCCAAACCGGTCAGACCGGTTTGGGTCGACTCAGCACACAAATCCCAAAAGCGGTCAGACCGCTTACCAAAACCGGTCAGACTGGTTTTGGTCTTCTCAGCACACTAAGTCCCTAAAGGACTTCTCTCCAAAGGTTATCTCTCATGGGTTGATCTATTGAGCACTTTTTGGTGTATGCCAAGACAACTAATGTTGCATCCCTCTTGATAGTATGGCATTCCTAAACTCAAGATTAAAACAATAAATAGAATCTACCACTTGAGCTTGTAAATCTTCATTGATGCCATACTTGATCATTCTCAACTTTGAGGGCTTCAACTTCATGTCTTGCTTGAGCAAATCCAATCTTGAGCCAATGGCTTAGAATTTCCATTGTATGAAACAATTCATAAGCCATTCCACTATATGATCAATAAAGATTAGATGCTTCGCATTGCTTCACTTGATATGACTTGATTGACATATAGAAACCAAACGATAATGCTAGACCTTTCCACCAACAAAGTTCCTCGGCTACAAGACCAACTTGCCCTTCACTTTGATAGGAATGTCACTCACACCTAGTTTGATCCCTTCCGTCCTCTCTTGCCAAATTAAGCTTCGCTTTGCATTGCATCATCAATGAAATCCACAATGAAATCCATGTCTTCAATTTGTTTGAAATATCTTCAATATTGTTTTGTATGTTGTCTTGTATGTTTTCTTTGGTAGATAACTTGTCCATAAGCATCAATGCACTTGAGACCATATACTAACCATAGAATCATGTCTCATTTTGAATATAACAATTGCCATGGATCAAGCCCAAAGAAATCCTAATTTCTTCAAATGATTTATCCCAAAACCTTTGACAAGTATCTTATTAAGTGAGACCAACTAATATGCTTAAGTCCTTGTCTCATTTGTCATTTCCAAACACTTGTCATTTTCTAGTTTGATTGCATGGGATGATTACCACTTGTTTGCTTTCTTGTCTTTTATACCAACAATGAGCTTTTATTCTTCAACAATCATATTCCTTGAATATCCATAAGAATAGACACCTGCTCATATGCTCAAGCAAACAAGTTAAATAACTAATCATGTTGTCATCCAAAATCACCAAAACATATAAGTGCCTAGATGCACTTTCAGCCACCCCTCTACTCGACGCGGCGCGCCCCGGCGCCCCGCTTGACAACGGCATTTAATGTCCGCCCCATCGGGCGGGCGCCGAAGTCAAAAGGCGATCTCTCCGCACGCCGCGCCGCTGACACCGCAGAGCTCGCTGTTCTACCTGCTCCAGTCACTATGTGTCCTCGCCGCTACTGTGCGGATGCATGCGGCGCTGCGCAAGGCCCAGTGCAGACTTGCAGGCGTCATTCCGCACCACTGTGCCGCCAACTCCCGTCCTTCTCCCCCCCCCCGGTGCAGCCCTCGAATGTGCGTGAAGAACCCTCGAACGAATATATGAGCAGCGACCGAGCACGGACTCCGGTCAGGCGCGGCCCGGTGATAACGAACGCCGGGTCAAATCCACCAACTCTCGGCCATTCCCCGGAAGACCGGGCACGCCGCGCACTGTGGTCAACAGCAACCGCCATGCCGACCCCTGTGCCGCCAACTCCTGTCCTTCCCCACCTGCCACGCCCTCGAACCAACCAGCAACGGACGGCTGGGCGCGGATTACGGCGGCACCGCCCCTCGAAACCACTCCAGGGCAAGCACAGGGACGGCCGTGACACCCGCAGAAGCCGGAGCTCGCCATAAATCCCCTACCAGGGTCAAGGACGATCGCACGCCCGGCGCCATGCTCTCCAGTGCGCGCCCCTGTAGCACACACTGTACTTGTACTTGTAGGACCCTCCCCCCTCTCTCCTTGGCCTATAAAAGGAGGAAGGGAGCGAGAGAGAAAGGGACGGACAGGCACACGATCACCGCCTCCCACGATATTGGCACTCTCCTCAACCACTTTCACACCCATTTTCAGGGACTTGGAGACTTCCTCTCCTCTCCCGTCGTGCTTGTAGCCCCCCCCTCCCCCACTGCAGGCACCTCGGTGCAAGATAGTATAGTGCCGCGAGCACAGCCTGCTGGACGTACGGCCCCGCGGCCGGAACCAGGATAAACTCTTGTGCCATCGTGCTAGCTCTTGCATCAACCGTCAGGGGACGGGACACAGCGCATTCTGTGTGGCGCTGAGGTTGGGCGGCCAATCTCAGCACCGACAATAATATCATGCAGTCTTAAAACACACTCAGATAACACAGTGACAGCATTGCTTAAATATTTTTCATACAGAAGAGAAACCAAGCATGAACAGAACAAGATACAAAATGCTTCCCTAGTGCAAAGGCAAACCAACACGGGATTTGGTCAGCAAACGAGAAAAACTGGTTCAATGGTGGCAGGCCTAGTGTTATTTTGGAGGAATAGCATCTCCAAGAGTTCAAAAACTTTTAATCTCACATTAATGTGTATATATGCAAATGGTGGTGCTGGTTGCAGTGGAGATTTATTGGCTTGCATGACCTGCATAACCAGACAATTTAGGTCCATGCGTTTTGGTCTAGAATCCAAAATGGTTCAACAGTATTCACAGCATCAATTTTGATGTTACTTTTTATAGTCCTAGGCAACAAAACAGATCATCAAGAAAGAAAAATTTAAAAATCAACTGTATCCACTAATGAACCGTTGAACAATCATATACAGCACTTGATGGCACATCCATAAGAATAGAACAATAAAACCATATGACCAAATTGATTAAATATGTAAATACTGCACAATTATATGTTATCAGTGAGCACGAATACTTCTGTTCCTTAGCAAAGATATAGTTGATGGAAATTCACTTGTTTCTGAAATCTAAGCAAACTAATGTACATGAAACATTTTGCCCAAACTAACTGTATGTCTGTATGTTGTTGTTTAGCTTTAGCATAAATAATTTGCAATATAAACAGGCCAAGCATAAAAGTTTTAAGCTAAGCATACCACTTCCAAAAAGTGGAAGGGAATGGTGTAGCCATAGACCAACAGCAGGTTTATGGAAGTGGTAGCTCAGTCTTCATACAGGCAATTTCTATTCCCATATATCAGCACTTATTAGATCGATGTTAAAGGCTTTCCCAGTGTTTGGGGCTTTGGTAAGCAAACGAGAAGAACTGGTATTGATATTAAGATGGGGGGCTGCCTTGTGTCATTTTCGAGGAATCACATTTCTGGGTTTAGAAACTCTCAAAATCTCACATCATTGTGCATGTAAATGGTGGTACTGGAGACGGAGATTTAATGGCTTACACAACCAGAAAATCCAAAATGTTCCAACAGTATTCACAGCATTAAATTCAGTATTACTTTTTATATCCCTAGGTGGCAAAACAGGGTTTTCTTGAAAGGAACCTTTTAGAAACTAATTGTATAAACAACACAGACATTTATGTACTCTGATGGCACATCTATAATATTGATAAAAATCACATGACTGAGTTGATAGAATATGAAAAATACTGCACAGCTATCCATGTTATCTTTGAGCATGAATACTGCTATGTTTGCTAGTTAAGATAGATATGGAAACTCAATTCCTTCCAAATCTAAGCCACACCAATCTACATGAATCATGTTGCAAAAAATTACAGTATGTAAAAGAAGAGGTAAAAGAAAGAACAGCGCAGATAATCTGCACTATAAGCAAGGTAAGTATCATAGTTGAAGCTAGAAATATCACCTCTGAGAATTTGAAAATAACAGTGTTAAACCATAGACCCACCACCATTCGGTAACTTCTTAGAGATTTAGACCGATAAGAGGCCGGAGGATGGAGTGACTTCAAGAGATCAGAATAGAAGTTTGCTTTATTATGACACAAGCAAACATAATTCAACAAGAAAATTCGATACCCCTTCCTAATTAGACGACTCAATAACTGTGACTATGCATCTAACTTCGTAATTTATGTGCAGTGGAATACAAATGGAACACAATGGCTTTCTGCTGATAAATTCCATCCATAAGGAACACAACATCGATATCTCAGAATTTAAAGCTCAGAAAGGAACATATATAGCATCAAAACTCACAATATCCACACTTAAGGCACTTCAATCAGGTACTGCAAACATAGCATCAAGTTACAATTGAACTGCATTTAGCACTACAAATAAACATCATGCATCAGCATTACAATAAGAAAGCTAAGTTCACAGCGCAGACACTTTTAACCAGACTGATCCACACGCTTTGAAGCTCCCCTAAGCATCAGCCACAACTCCTGCAATAACGAAATGAATCTAACATACCAGACCTCCAGTAATCACCCCCATAATAGCAAAAACCAAAGGTACAGTAACATGGATTCATACATAGAAAAATTCTGCCAGTTAAATCAGCTAGCACGAGAAACCCTAAATTACACTACGAATTGAGAAGCCATAAAGATGAGACCATGTACCTCTGGAAGTGGACTGCTCCGACTCGAAAAAGATCCAGAGCTGGGGAGGGTATGGTAGCGGGGTTCCGTCCAATGCGATGACGGCCCGCCTCAGGCTCTTGGCCTCGGCGATCAGGGTGATAAGATTTCTGTTGTGACGGCCTGAAATTGCATGTAAAATCAGCACAGATAACAAGATTCGAAGTGGCGAGGAACGAGGAATAACAAGGACGAATCAAATCTTACCAGCAACTTCATTGCCATAGAGCAAGCGCTCCTTGAGGACATTGGAACATTCCGCCAGATCTTCGTAGGAGACGGCGAGGGCCTCGTTAAGCTCCTGCACCGTAATCGCCGTCTACAAGGACGGATGATGTGTAAGCGGAGAGAAATCTGTGGATCAAACAACGATATAAGGACTTGTCTCACCATTGCCGGAAAACCTCTCGATCGATGACGCGCTTGTGCCGTCTGGGTTCTTCTCCTTGGCGGCGGCGGTATTGTGGGGTGCGGCTCGTAAGAGAGGAAGGCGACGGTTTAATAGCGGATGCTGGGCGGCGCGCTTGTGAGGATCCGCACCCGGGTCGGAAACTCGGAACAGCAGGAGAGAAAAGCAAGGTACTGATTGCGGCGAGGCGAAGAGTTGGAGTCGGAGGCTGCTCAAACCGCGAGGGTGGATGAATCCGACCCGAACTGATTGTGGCCGTGGGCTAGCCTAGTAGGGATCCGTTCCCGTCTTATTAAACGGCCCAACTCTCCCAGGCCTCGCCGCTTTTTATTATCACAAAAGAAAAAAAAAAGTACTCAGCCGCCGCCGCCGCCGCCGCTCCCGCTCCCGCTAGCAACACCACCAGCATGGCCGAGGAGAAGGCGGCGTTGCAGCCTTGGACAGCGGAAGAGGAAGCTTTCTTCCAGATAACAGAGATCTTTCGACCGACGGATTCCGAGGCCGCGCCGCCGAGTGCCGGCACCCCCACCAACCCCGAGGGCACGGTGGAGGCCGGCGACGACGTGCCGGTGGGGAAGTTGACGAGGAAGGTCGTCAGGCTGGAGGAGGAGGAGTGCAAGAAGCTCATGGCGATGCCGTGGCCTCCCCAGATTCCCGCCGCCTTCTCCGAGCACCGGTGCGACGGGATTAAGAATGCCGAGCTCCGGGAGGGTATGCGCCGCCGCCGGGCCGACTGCCGCTTGCAGCTGCAGCGCACCCACGCGCAGTGGGCTCGCATGCGCGAGCAGTACGCCGCCTATGGATACGCCGAAAAGATCGTGGACGTCGACGACCGTGGCTTAGAGTGGATTCCCGAACTGTAAGCCACAGAGAGATGCCGTGTCATAAACCTATGTGTTCATCAGTGTCTGGTTGGCTCATATCTAATCTTGATTAGATATGAGCTTTATATATGTTTAGCCTATCGGTGGCTTGAACTCAACTTATATTTAGTGTCCTGCGGTTGGTCAGATCCTCGGTAGAATAATACTGTGTCCATCCTCGTGTTCTCTTTGATCCCTTTGGGGATTGTTGTTTGCAATAATATAATGACATATGTCCCGTTGGAAATTGTGTATGCTATTTGGAATTCTCCGTTCGAACTTCTTGAATCCTGAATTATCCTGCTGAACTTTCTAGATATACATGCCATCATTAGAGATGAGTTCAGACCAGAGCTGCTGAGTGGGGAAGAATCCACTTTCAGATCCTGCGATTAAGAAATTAGGGACATAAATGCCTTTGCTAACAAGACAATACTTTATCTGAATCTTGATCAGTTTAGTTTCAGTAGAACTCTGCTAACAAGACAATACTTTATCTGAATCTTGATCAGTTTAGTTTCAGTAGAACTCTGTTGATACCGCGCGGTTCAAATAGTATCTGTGCTGATGTGTTTCTTACTCAGCAGGAGGATATAGTACAGCCATTGCTTACTTTAAGCTCTCTGTATAGCACTATGAATGCTGTTTATATTCCTCTACCTTACAGAGTTGTGTGAGAACTAAATATCCATATACCAACGTGAGGGTCTTCCTTTAGCTGTTATATGGCAAGGTCATCTTAACCAAATATAATCTGAAGAAAAGAAATGATCTTTTGAATCTGAATTTATGCCTGGGGTCAAACGATTTTGTTGAAATGTCCTCGTCATATTTGTTCCGCAGGTGGTTTGTCGTGCGTTTGTTTTCAAAAAAGACGCCCTGATAGCATTGTTCCTTAATATGTAGGTTGGTTGTTGTCCATGTTACCGAGTAGAAGGAAATCTGATGAGTGTGCAGGACATATCAGAAAATAAGAAATTGTGCTGCCTTTGATCATTGGAGGCTATATACCCAATTTCGGCTATATAGGAGGCTTGGAGGTGCCTTTGTCTTTTGGTGTTTTTGCATGAGGACAGCGGATTGCTGGTGGTTATGGGTTAGCCGGTTAGGCCATATAGCTTGGCAAAGATCTCATGAATGGAGCTCCGTGACGGCAGGGAATTGCTTGAGGTCGTGTCCAAGTTTTTTACAGTGGATATGTGCTTCATTTTAGAAGCTTTGAGGATGCCAGCTGATCTGACTCGTTTTGTAGTCTTTTGTGACCTAAGCTCCTTTTCCACTTAGTCTTTCTAAAAAAAAGGCTCATCATACAAAAATATGCTAGTCCCCTGGAATAGTTTTTTGAATGAACCCCTATACTGTTGGCAATGGCACACACACACAGGTGAGCTCACAGCTCACTCTTCTTCTCCCCTGGTTCCCAACACAGGTAGTGGAAGTGGTAATTTTGGTGCTGCTGAACACACACCGAGCAAGCAGCTGCTCTGTTCCTTTATACACTAGCAAGGTCATACTCCTAGTACATGCTACAGTGAAGTAGGAATACCATACTACTAGTACTACACACGTCATACTAGACAGGGCATGCTTGCCCACTACTGATACATCAGCCTCTACTTGGCTGTACAAAAGCAATGAGGAGTTCTACCAACTCCCTGCTACTAACTCCATTGACTTTGGTTGAGAGAACATCTAGGAGGAGCAGCACAATTACTCAACAATTCTTCCCCTAATCGTGATGCTCCTGCTTGATCTCCTCTACTCCCACCTTCTTCCTCAGCTCCTGGAACCGAAGCCGCCCAAGTGGCTTGGTGAGAATGTCACCGAGCTGCCGAGCTGTCTCAACATACTCGATCTTGATCCGCCCTTCTTCAACACAGTCACGGCTGAAGTGAAACTTGGTATCGATGTGCTTGCTGCGATCGTGAAGGACTGGATTCTTGGTTAGTGCAATGGCAGACTTGTTGTCCACCTTCAGAACTGGCGCCTGGACTCCATTTCTAGTGAGCTCCTTGAGCAGACGCGCCAGCCAAACTCCCTGGCAGCTTGCTGTTGCCGCCGCGATGTACTCTGCCTCGCAGGTGGACAGCGCGACGGTCTTTTGCTTCTGTGATTGCCAGGACACCGGGCATTCTCCAAGGAAGAACAGCACGCCGGAGGTGCTCTTTCTCCCATCAATGTCGCCCGCCATGTCGCTGTCGCTGAGCCCAGTCAGCTCCAGCTCTCCCTTTCCTTGTCGTGGATAGGTGATCCCAAATCCACTCGTCCCTGCGATGTATCGCAGGAGGTGCTTGACCGCGGCGAGGTGATCTTCCCGCGGATCCTCCATGAAGCGACTCACATAGCCGACGGCGAACGTGATGTCCGGCCGTGTGTGAGTCAAGTACCTCCGCCCACAATGCTCCTGTATCTCGTGGCGTCGACCTTCGGCATCGTGATGTCCCTTGACAGCTTGAGCTTCTCCTCCATTGGAGCCTGGCACGCCTTGCAATCACCCATACCGCTCCGCTCCAGGAGCTTCTTCGCGTAGGCGCTCCGGCAGAGGGTGATGTCGCGGCGTCCCTGATCTACCTCGATCCCCAGGTAGTAGCTGAGCAGGCCTAGATCGCTCATGCGAAACATGGCGGTCATCTCCCTCTTGAACTTGCTGATGTCGCTCTTCTTGTCGCCGGTGATGATCAAATCATCCACGTACACGCCGACAACCAGCGTACCGCGCTCCGCCCGCCTAGTGTAGAGCGCGTGCTCCGACGAGCACTTGGCGAAGCCGAGCGAGATCAAGCTCTCGTCCAGCTTGATGTTCCAGGCGCGCGGTGCCTGCCGCAGGCCGTAGAGCGCCTTGCGCAGGCGGAGCACCTTGTGCTCCTCGCCGGTGACGATGAATCCCGGCGGCTGCCGCACGTACACCTCCTCCATCAGCTCCCCGTTGAGGAAGGCGGACTTGACGTCCATGTGATGGACTTCCCAATCCTTGATCGCCGCCATCCCCAACAGCAGTCGCACGGACTCCATCCGCGCCACAGGCGCAAAGACTTCCTCAAAGTCGATCCCCTCCTGCTGGACGAACCCCTTCGCCACCAATCGCGCCTTGTGCTTCACCACATTCCCACGCTCGTCGTGCTTCACCTTGAAGACCCATTTGAGCCCAATCGGTCGGCAATTCGCCGGCGGATCGACGAGGGCCCAAGTCTTGTTCTCCTCGATCGAGCTCATCTCCTCAGCCATGGCCTTCTGCCATCGGGGATCGTGTTCCGCCTTGCGGAACGTCGCCGGCTCCTCCGCACTGCACAGATGCAGCTCCTGGGCGTCGAGGATGCGCTCCGCCAGTCCCGGTGGCGCGCCATGGCCGACAATGTTGTGCGCTGCGCGGAATCGCAGTGGCTCCCCGTCGTAGTCGTCGTCGAGGAGGTCCGACACATCCGGTGGTGGTGAGGCGTAGCGCACCGGGGAGTGCGCCGCTGGAGGAGTTGCGACGACTCCTGCCGGCGAGGCCTGTCCCACAGGCGTGCCCGGCCCCGGTGTTCCCTGTCCAACAGGGGTGGCCGGCTCCTCTGTTTCGCCCGCCGCGGCTCCATCTCCATCTTCCTCGACCTCCTCTGCACCTCGATACACCAAGTGCTCGATGGTGAAGGAGCTGCTCAGGCCACCCGTGCCTTCTTCCCCGTCGCCGGACTCGTCCCACCTCCAGCCGCGCTTCTCGTCGAATACGACGTCGCGCGACACGCAGACACGCCGCGCTCGTGGGTCGAACAGGCGATAAGCCTTGCTTCCCGCCTCGTATCCTAGGAACACCATGGGTGTGCTCCTGTCCTCCAGCTTCGTGAGCCCCGGCTTCGTCTTCTTCACGTGTCCCACGCACCTGAACGTGCGCAGGAACGACACATCCGGCTTCCGGCCGTGCCATGCCTCGAAGGGTGTCATCCCCTTCAAGCTCTTCGTCGGCGATCAGTTCAAGATGAACACCGACGTGGTCACCGCCTCGCCCCAGAACGTCGCCGGCACGCCCTTGGCCTTCAGCATACTCCTTGCCATGCCGACGATCGTCTGGTTGCACCTCTCCACCACGCCATTCTGCTGGGGCGTGTATGGCGCCGTGAGGTGCCTCTGCACCCCCTTCTCTGCACAGAACAGACCGAATTCAATCGAATTGAACTCACCGCCACGGTCCGTCCTCAGCACCTTCAGCTTCTTCCCCGTCTCCGTCTCCACCTTTGCCTTGAACTGGCGAATCACCGCCGCCGCCTCTGCTTTCCCCGACAGCAGATGCAACCACATGTAGCGGCTGCAGTCGTCTTCTTGGGCCAGATGGGCCCTTTCCTTGTGCGGCTTCTTGCAATCCCAGGCCCAATGCCCGGACTTACCGCAGTTGAGGCACTGGTCCTTCGTGACCTTCTTGCCGCCGCCGCCGGCTCCACGACCTCTGCCTCGTCCGCGCCCTCTGCCGCGTCCGCTACTCCCGCCACCGCGCGGAGCAGAGGATCCTTCGCGCGGAGCAGAGGACCCTTCCCCTGCTTCGCGTCCGCGCGAGCGCGCCACCTACTCGTCGTGGGTGAGCAGCAGCTGGCCGGAGGCAGCTCCTCCGGGCGCCGCCGCTTGAGCCTGCTGTTGACGCGGTCCTCGACCGCCTTCAAGCGCCCGGTCACGTCCTCAATGATGAGGTCGCCCAGATCGAGCATCTTCTCGATGGAGAGCGCGATCTGGTCGAACTGGGCCGGCACGACGGGTAGGTACTTGGCGATGACATCTGCTTCACTAATTTCATCTCCCAACACGGCCAATTGATTCACTAACCCGGTGAGGCGCAGCTGCAGGTCCTCGACGGTCTCACCGTCGCGGTAGGTGATGGCCTCGTACTCGCGGCGCAGCTGCTGCGCCTTGGCCTTGCGCACCCGCTCACCGCCGAGGCGCATGGTCTTCAGCTTCTCCCAGGCCTTCTTGGCCGTGGCGTCTTCGGGGCCGCCCAGCGGAGTCACGAGCTCCGGCGGGACGCCCTTCAGGATGGCCTCCATGGCCATCTGGTCATCCTGCTCGTCGACGACGTCGGAGGTGACCGCCGTGTACAGGCCCCTGGCCTTGAGCATCACCTTCATCAGCAACGCCCACTCCGGATAGTTGGTGCGGGTGAGCATCGGGTACTTGGCGCTGCCGACGTCGCGGACGGTCTTCTGCACCACGTACGTCGCCCCGCAACGCGGTGAGACAGACCTGTCCCGACGCCCGCCGATGGAGTGCGCGCGCCCCCGGCCGCGCTCCTGGCGCCCTCTCCCCCGCTCAGCCATTGCCGCCCAGCCGAGCTCCAACCGCGGCTCTAATGCCGCTTGTTGGCAATGGCGCACACACACAGGTGAGCTCACAGCTCACTCTTCTTCTCCCCTGGTTCCCAACACAGGTAGTGGAAGTGGTAATTTTGGTGCTGCTGAACACACACCGAGCAAGCAGCTGCTCTGTTCCTTTATACACTAGCAAGGTCATACTCCTAGTACATGCTACAGTGAAGTAGGAATACCAACTACTACTACTAGTACTACACACGTCATACTAGACAGGGCATGCTTGCCCACTACTGATACATCAGCCTCTACTTGGCTGTACAAAAGCAATGAGGAGTTCTACCAACTCCCTGCTACTAACTCCATTGACTTTGGTTGAGAGAACATCTAGGAGGAGCAGCACAATTACTCAACATATACATTCCTTTGAAAACAATTTATTTTGTACTATTTGTGTCTGCTTATTATAAAAATGTGTGATTAATGGCACTTTTCCTTTTGTTGGCTTACTTGTCACTTTCTTATTTATACAGTATTTCTGTTGGTGGCAAGCCTATTTATTGCTTACCGTATTGAATTTCAGATCATTGAGTTCACTGTGAATACTACATGTCCATGACTTCTTTTTTTGTTTCAGCAAGCAAAACTGCAGGTCAAAATACACAAAGCCATTTAACAACTTGTCAGTGAATGCCAAGCGGGTAAGTTCACCTAGTGCTCTAACTTTCACCTAAACCGAGAGTGTTCAATGTTCTTACAGGAGTACAGCCATCAAGAACAGATACTGAAAAATAATATTCTGGCAACTTCATGAAGACCTTCAGCTGCATGTTCTGACTCCAGGACTGTCGGTGTTTATGATTGGATTACAGTTGGCAATGTATTGGCCGGATCGGGTGCTTAACACTCCCTGCTGCAGGGATCAAAGTCAAATCTTGTTGAGGTATGTGATTTGCATAATACAACCAAAAGCAGTTTGGAATGGAATTGTACAACATTGACCTATCCTAAATAACTTTGTGGATTTGAAAAATGCATATGGTGTGGTTCTTTGACACTGACACTGTAAATTGTGTTTACTGATAATTTTTCTCAAGCACGATTTCTACTGTATGGATTTGATGGTTATATAACTTTGATATTGCACTGATTTAAATTGTTTAGCTTGTTAAGGATCAGCGGTGATCCTGGTACCTATGTCCAATGCTGCTCTGCAGGAAGCATGCTTATTTTGTTATAGAATGTTTTCGTTGTTGCTCATATTGCTGCACTTGTGTACTCCGGGATCTCTCCCTGTGGCCATGCTTTCTAAATGATGCTTCATTTCTTATGATTGCTTAATTTCATTGTGCGAGATGCTTTCACAATCTTATTTCATGAAGTTATTTTCTAGTTTGTCAGGTTCAAAATAGTTCTGTATATTATTTGACGCTGCTCCAATGGAAGTTGAGCTGTCAAACTTCCATAAAGTGAGTAGCAATTTCCTCTTCTAAATCGTTCTCTTGTAGGGTGTACTCCTTATTCATTTCACCTTTTCAGTTATTCCTAAATTGTAGTATTTTAACAAATTAGCATATTATGGTATGTGTAGGCTACTTCAAGTGATTATTGGAGTTTAATCAGCAAACAGTATCTTTCTGGACCACGACACCGGCTCGAACTTGAACTGCTTCCTCCAGGCGTAGCTGAACGTCACGTCGCGCCCCTGCACCACCGGAGCGCCGCCGCTGACGAGGCACAGCCCGCCGCCGGCGACCTTGAGCTTCGCCAAGTCTGGCTCCAGGGTGGTCTCGAACCTGGCGCAGTCCAAGTTCACGTCGGACTGCGCGCAGCCGCACGTGTTGCGCACCGTCACCGCGTACACCGGCTGCCCGTGCGTCTAAGGGTGGACAAAAAGCTCTGGCTCGTGAGCTCGGCTCAGGCTCAGCTCGAGCTCACCTAGCTCGGCTTGGCTCGAATTCTAAATGAGCCGAGCCTGAGCCAATGTTTTAGCTCGTTAGCAAACTGAGCCGAGCCGAGCCGGCTCGCGAGTAGCTCACGAGCTTAATGAGACAGCTGGAGATGTTGTTTTCTTCCCTTAGAGAAGTAGCCGACCTATATATTATCTTATTATTATTATGTAAAACAAATATTTAGATGTTTGATTATATTGCGAGACCTTATTAATGTAAGACCTTGAGACTTTATTATTTAAAGACCATAATGTGGGTTGAACATGTTCATCAAACATGTCCGTTATGTTTTTAATTCACATTCCAATGGTTAAATTCATTGCTAAATGATGTATTAGTGATGATTGTCTAGTTCCTTTTAGTCCTTCAGTCCTTCCAGAGCTAAAGATTTATTTTGCTGGCAGGCTCACAAGCTGGCCCGAGCTAGCTCGAGCTCGTCTACGAGCCGAGCCGAGCCTAAAGATTAGCTTGTTTGTTTAACCCAGCCGAGCCGAGCCATCTTGTACCAAGCTTTCACAGGCCGAGCCGGTAAAATTTCACAAGGTCTCAGTTGGTATCACGATCCCAATGTCAGGTTCTGTATCAAGAGGCAAAGATTGTACCCTTGCATTTCCAAGGAACTTGTCTTAGGGAACTGATGGAATATTTAGAGCACCTAAGGATTTTTTTTGGGTAAAGGATGGGAATGCTTCGCTTTGGGTCTCACAAGGAGCTGCAACCTGCAATGAATGGTGGATCCGTTAAAGGGGCACCTGAAACTGGCTTTGTTATGAAGGTTTCTGCATCACAACCTGATGATAATGCACGTGAGCAGACGGAGAATTCTCCTTTGGAACCAGAAGAGAGCAATGAAATAAATAGATGAGCTCCTCTACTCAATGGTTGGTGCGTATGTTGACGCCTTTCTACTGCCTTAGACCCTTAGTCGTTACCAAGTATGTGAGTAGATTCATGTATAGAGGAATTCTCGAGTGTTCTTTTCAGATAGCCGAGCCTTCCTGGTTTTCTTTCACAATTTCTCATCAAAGCGGTCGAGAGTTTTCTATTCTACTTTGGTCATTTCCTAGAGAGAGAAATCAGTCTGTGTTTCTTCAGTTCTCCCTTCCACTCCCACTTCAGTTCAGCATTTTTCACTCGTGAGCTCGTGATGTCAAATCCGGATGCCGATTGCCAACCATGGCGGTGTTCACTTCCCTGAAAACGGAACGTGTATTTGGGTAAAAATATCACATCGAACACTGTAGCGCACTGTAACACTTTTCGTTTGTTTGTGGTAATCATTGTCCTATCATGACCTAACTAGGCTCAAAAGATTCATCTCGTCGTGTACATCAAAACCATGTACTTAGTTTTTTTATTTACCTACATTTAATGCTCCATGCATGAGGAGAGAGATTTGATGTGATAGTGAATAGTGAAGTTTAGAGAGAGAAAGTTTGGGGGAAGTTTTAGATTTGAAGGGAAGTGAACACCGCCCATAAGTCCATAAAGATTGTCTACACGCCTAACCTTGAGCCCGCGGATCCTGCAGTCCTACTCACCGCAGGATTCGTCTTTGTCAGAAACACATGGCATCGAGAACGTTTCTTATTAGGTGTGTTTCAAAAAAGAGAAAGAGAAAGTTTGATAAAAATGTCACATCGGACACTGTATGGCACTGTAACACTTTTCGTTTATTTGTGAACCTAATTAGGCTCAAAAGATTCGTCTCGTCGTGTACATCAAAATTATGTACTTATTTTTTTATTTACCTACATTTAATACTTCATGTATGACGAGAGAGATTTGATGTGATTTGATGTGATAGGTGAATAGTGAAGTTTAGAGAGAGAATTTTTGGCAAAGTTTGAGAAGTGCACACAGTCATTGCTGGAGAAGCCGGGCGGCTACGTCTGCAACAAGCACGCCGTCGGGGAGAAGTCTGCCAGGTCCGCCAAGAGAGATTTGCCAAAAAAAAAACATGGAGAGAGGCGCGATCACATTTTGGGTCTCTGTGGTAATGGGCCCATGGGCTTTGACTGTTCTCCATGGGTTTGCTTGCTTTATTTCCTTATTATCCTGCCGCACACCCACACCACCAACACATCCTTCTTTAGAAAAGCCTTGTAAAGTTGGCGAGCAGGCCCATCCATTCATTTCACCTTTTCCTTTTCCTTTTCATTCTCCTTTTCCATCTGATTTCTCGAGCTCATGCTACTACCGTACAAGATATTATTACAAGAGATAATGCCAGGATATCTAATTTATTATTTAAAAAATCATGAAAAAAAGTCGTACTCGTAGGTGTGCATCTGCCGAGGAAAACGGCAACAGTCCACCATTTCCAACCAAGGAATTCATTTCCGTGTGGAAAAAAAAGCTTTCCCGTCTCTAATCCACACCGCAGAGTCGTGCACTCGTATGTGGAGTCGTACACTTGAACTTGGAAACGGAACGGAGCGCCCTGACTGACGTGTCACAGGTGCAACGGCCTCCACCAAGACCAGACGCAGGCCCACCAACTCACGAACTCCGCGGCTCCTTGCCCCGTCACCGTTCCAGGCACCGCACCAAACCTACCCATGGTAAGCTCACCTCCTCAACTGCCTGCCTGCGCCCGGAACAGAGAAGACAACAAACCCCCTACCCGGCGGTGCCCGCACCCGCACCCACGAACCCCACTTCCTTCTCCCTCCGGGCCCCGCCGGCTATATCCGTGGGACAGAGACGAAGCAGAGCAGGCGAAGGAAGCGAAAGCCACGGACACGGCCGCCGCGAAAGCGAAAGGCACGGGAGGAGGAGGAGGAGGAGATGGGACGAGAGCACTAGTAGAGTAGTAAAGCAAAGCCGCGGGACTCAGAGAGAGACACACACCAGAGAGAGGGGCGCGTGGGGGCAAGCGGATGGCGAGGCAGGGGGGCGAGATCACGGCGGCTTTCCCTGGCTCCGGCGGCGGTAGCATTGCCGGGGCGTCGACGGGCACGAGGACGCCGGCGGCGAGCCCGTACCAGGTGACGGACGCGAGCCCTCCCATCTCCTCCCCTCCCCTTCCCTTCTCTTCTCCCTCGGCCTTCGTTCACGCTCCTGTGCTTGACGCCGGAATTGAAGCTGAAACTGACACGGCGAAGTGTAATTGAAATTGACCCGGCGAAGTGGTTGGGGGTTGGGTGGCCTGTTTGAGAGTGAGGCGATGCGATGCGAGTCGGTGGGCGCGCTGTGCTTGCTTTGTCTGTTGACCATGGGGACGGACTCTGAGTTTGCACGTGTTTCTCCAGAATTTTGGATTGAATCGAGTCATTCGCCGAGATGGTTTTCAAATTTTGTACGGAAATGCAGGGACATCGAGCAGTTTGGCGTCCTTCCTAGAAATCGAACCCACCAGATGCCGACGGTGTAGGAGTTTGCAGTTGCTTAATCATGAATGATTGTTGCGTGACCCGCAGTAGCCAGTAATGCAGAGGTGTAGATGGTAATTCAGTGCTTGTAGTTCAATTATTCCAACATAGGAAGTTTCCAGGCAGTTAGAAGTACCGCTGCCATGCTACATGCCATTTTAATTTTGCTGTTACCGAGGACCATTCAGTCATGAAGGACATATATGGTAATCGGGTGCTTGTAGTGCAATTGTGGAAATGTGGCAGACTACAGCAATTCATTTCGCCGCGTCGAAAAATTCGTGATAATGTTGATTGTTAT
This sequence comes from Echinochloa phyllopogon, assembly GCA_033239725.1. Lineage (NCBI taxonomy): Eukaryota > Viridiplantae > Streptophyta > Magnoliopsida > Poales > Poaceae > Echinochloa > Echinochloa phyllopogon. The sequence goes on from BTCW01000009.1 coordinate 13,182,395, forward strand.
TTGTTGTCCTTATGTTCTTCACCCGTTGGTGTCATGTTACCAGTCAATCTTCCATTGTTACTGTTCCCAAATTATTGTGTGTGTATGCGTTGTTACTGTGCTAGAATTCCTTGTGCTCATAGGATGCAGTTACTAGTTCAGTCTAATCTATCTTCAAATTGCAGACTAAATGACTAAACGGAACATAGCAAAATTGTCCAAGAAACAGTGATATACTATCCCTTTGATGTTTTATGTTTAGCTTAACGCACTTATGGCAGTTATGGTAACTTAAAGATAGTATCCCAGCAGTTTTGATTTTAGTTCTCATGTGAATGTGTTCAGTTTGGAAGGAATTAACTGCTTGCTTAATTGCTTATGCTTCTCAAATAATATTGTCTGATTGTGTTCTGAGGGAAAATCTCTTAATCTAAAAAAAAATCTGAGGGAAATCTTTCGTGATTGTGGTTACAGTTGACATTGCATTGATGAAATTTAAGTGATTACCCTTGATATTAGAAGTTCTGTACTGACCTATTTATGGGTGTTATGCATTAGTATAAGCTCAGTTCTTCTGTGAAGCTGGTAAAAAATGACAATGTTTGCTTTTAAGTGAAATTAGTTAATTTGCTATTATCAGATATGCAATAAGACTAATTCTGACTTACCTCGACATGCTTCTTTACATTCTGAATTATCTTCTGCTTTGCATTAGTTAGCCAAAAACATCTGTGACATAATCTTTTTCTCGAGAACTTGCAAATCATACATCAATCTTATGGGTATTGACAAATGACAAGGCATTGATTGAGGCATGAGTTTGCTGCTTCATAATTCACACCCAATGATTAGAACTTGAGCACGATCTCATATTTTGGAACTGAGCGTAAACTAACAATTGATGATCCAGATGAGAGTTTGTTTAGTTCTTGGGAGAACACACAGACTTGTATCCTTTGCCTATTGACTTAAGTTTGTAAAAAATGAAAGAACACACTTCTTGTTGATGAGTTTTGTCGTTTTGGTTCAAACTGAATTCAGTTTTCTAACAGAGTTATTTTCTAACATTCAAAATAATACTTTCTCAGGTGGCTGTTGAAATTGAAGAGCAAATATATTCCCCATTTGGCAACATTGAGGTCCCAGATAGTCGTGGTTGCTGCAGTGGTTTCACAGGCAGTGTGACAAAAGTGTTGTTCATCCTACATCTACTTGCTTTCATCGCCCTCACGATCTTCCTAGGCGTCCAGGCCTCTTCCCACCAGAACCCTGCCTACAAACCCTTCTCCAACTTCATCCCTCTGGTATCCTCTGTCATAGTATCCACAGTTGCTGCCTGCTTCTGGGTTATCCTTGCTGTCACAAACCCTCCAAGAGCCATCAAGACCTCTCTCTGGGCTGCCCCTGTTTTTGCACTCGCTTGCGCTGTAGTGATACTCACTGTTGGTAATGGTGCTGCACTTGGTGTTGGAGCACTTGTAGTTGTATTCACCATTGCAGCAGGATTATACAGTTGCTGGGCCACCGGTCCACGTCTTCGGCATGCCTCTGAGCTGCTTTCCACTTCTGTCATTGGAGCACACTTGCCACCTACTACTTCTTGCCTTGTTGTCTTTGTCCTTCTTGCAACGTTTGGCTATATGGCCTTCTGGACAGTTGCCATCAGCTGCATTGCTGCTGCAGAAGGGCACTTCATGAACTACTGGACAGCTTATGTGGCAGCACTTCTGGTGAGCATGGCATGGACCATGCAGGTACTGCGCTACGTTGTCTATGTGGCAGTGGCAAAACTGGCACATGGACGACTCGTCTATGGGATCCGCTTGCCAGGTGGTGCTGTGGAAGTATTCTGTGGCACGATATTTGGACCAGCCTTTGGGGACATATGCATGGGTGCAATTGCTGTCCCGGTGAACTCAGCAGTACGGGGATTGGCTCGAGCAATGAAAACGGCAAGTGGGGGCAACGACGAGTTCATTTTCTCAGGACGGGGCTGCTGCTTTTCTATATCTGAGAAAATGCTGGGACGTGCTAACCGCTGGGGTTTTGTGCATGTGGGGGCACGGGGGAAGGCATTCTGTGTGGCTTCGCGGGATGTGTGGTCCCTTTTTGTTCTCCGTGGGATAGCAAATCTTGTCGATTCAGATCTCACTGGTTCGTTCTGCTTCCTTTCTTCCGTGGCAACAGGCGCATTGGCCTCACTGGTTGCTGGCTCATGGGCACTAGCCGCCATGTATAAAGATCAGAGGAAGGTAGCTCTGCCTGTTGCCATCTATGCGTTCCTGATCGGCTATTACATGGTATTCCATTAACCTCACTCCTATCTTTCTGTGTCTATCTGAATTAGTGAAAACTGCTTGCATTGGCTATGATCTTTTGTCTGAAAAGCAGCATAAATCTGCTATTTTCAACATTTTGTGTGGCACTATATGGGTATAATGTAGTTGATACCAGGCAAAGGCTTGGTATGAGAAAATATAAATTAGCCACCAGCAAGCACCTATATAGGAAGCTTAGTGGAGTAGCATTGGCCTACCTCTTCACATGATTGTTCTAGATTCTTGTAACATGAGGGATTCCGGGTTGCATGAAAATGAGATACAGTTATCTTCCACACACCAAAGAATAAGAAGAAGAGATACTGTTATTTATGTGGTCGCTTTCATAAAATTGTTCAGATGTTGCCTGATTTTCATGTACCCTTGGTTTCTGATTTCATTATCTTGCTTGTTGTTGCAATGGCAGTGCCGGATGATGATCGCGTGGCCACAGGCGTGTGTGGCAGCTTACCATGTCGCATATGCAGAGAATCCACAGAACCCTCTGCTGGGAACACTGGTACCAGATCATCTGCGCGAGCTCCAAGCAATAGCCGCAGACCATGATCGTCCCTGAGCTGTTAATTCTTCTGATGACATTGATGATTCATAGATTCTTCGATTCTTTTGGTCAATTTATTTTTCCCCCTGTTTTCGGGAGCTTATACCTACTAGGCAGTACGTAGACAGAGCTGCTGTCTTACTGATGCGAGATTGAGGGCTGCTGCAGATGGCAAGGGTAGTGTGTGCTTGACATAGGATTTCTGCATATATGTGGGTCGAAATCTCTCATACTTGGTTGTTGGTTGTGTAGATATTGGGCAAGTGGATTACTGGAAAAAGAAGCGGTTAGATGATCTGAGACACTAGCATGTAGATGTACAGAGAATTTAGCACATTGAACATACATGCAGATGGAATCATGGAATACATATTAGTTTCAGTTTCTCCTGTTCATGGTTCTTGCCCACATTGCACGAACACGTATACAGTAGTAATAAAAATAGGAGAGCAAAAATATTCAGTTGCCGGGACTCGAACCCGGGTCTCTCGGGCGAGAGCCGAGTATCCTAACCAGCTAGACTACAACGTTGATTCCATGCTGGAAATTAACTTATAAATTTACAATAAGAATTCGGCACAACGCAACCAGGTTGCACCAAACCAACCAACATTGCTGCGTCGTGCTAAAGGCTGTGGACGCATCACGAATGTCTCCTTGGTGTGAAGAGAATTTCCCGTGCTTAAAAAAGATTGACCAACATTGAACTCTTAATTCGGTTCACGGTCTGCAACGCCAACATCCTCTACGTCTATAACTTGATCATACCTTTGTGTCATCAAAAATCAAAATGTAACACATCAGTAACTGGTATTTTTTTGTATATATGTAACATTTTCTTATTAGAGATTAATTTGTTAAGATACTTATTATAGGACAAAATTCAAGCTTGAAGCAACTTGTTCAGGTTCAGCAGTTTTATTTTGAAGTTATAGAATAAGCATCAAGTGAAAAAAAAAATCAGCTCTCCACATCATTCCATCTCAATTCATTGTCGGATCGGATGATCCAAAGTTGAGCACTCGATGACTGATCGGCTTGATGCGGCTGAGCCGAACCCAACACCAGCAGCGCAAATGCAGAACCACCGGAAAAAGGCGACACCAAGAGGACCCTTTGCCCGTACGGCAGATCCACCGTGTGGGCCCCGTCAGAACCTTCTATACGATAACCTGAGACTGACAGTCCAGGCCCACCCCTGATCCTTCATCCTGATTTTCTCAGCGTGGCCCCTGGAAGCATCGACATTTCCGCAGCACAACCCTTCCACGGCCGTAGCTCGGAAAGCAAGCAACGGCTCAATTGATTTGCTCGGGGCCCCAAAACCCTCGAGATCTAGGCTGGTGGTGTCCCCCTTCCCCTTCACGCGAGGACTCCCCGCCTCCGGAGCTTCGATCCCGGCTTCCCCCGGCGAGCGCGGCAGCGGCGGGTCCGAGATGCGGTCCAACATCATCACCGAGGTGCGGTTTCTATTCTCGGTTTCGGTTGTCGGGTGGTTTTCCGGAGGCGTATTCTGGATCTGAGGCGCATTCGCGAGGTCGCTGCGGGAATGGTCTTCAAACCCCTCGTGAGAATGGCGAGATTCCATGTGGAGACCGTCTCAATTGGCAGGAATTGAGACGGTTAGCGGGGGATTGGGGGTGAAGTTCATGAGGTGGTGTCATGATAGGTTTTGTCAGGGTGCCGGCCGTGTGAATTGAGCCAGACATGTTTCGGAACAAATTTCTGCTGCGACTGCTGTTTCAGGGTTTGGTTCAACTGTTTTTTTTGTATGTTTTTTATTGGGGGGGTGTTAGGCTTGCACGAAATATGTTTTGGCTAAACACTTAGGAGCGGGGGTGTAGCGTGGTGTATTCAGGTAGTGGAGAGCCGAGAATGTGGCTAATTTTGATACACTTTGTTTTACTCTCGAGTTATGACGAGTTTTCCATGGCTGCAGGCTGGCATTCCAACTAGGTTGAATCAGTGGTGGAGCAGCATCCCGTTCATTACTTCTGGTGTTGTCTTGATATGTGGAGCAATTTACTTGTCGTGCTTGTTGATTGGCTATGACTCCTATGCCGAGATATGCTTCTTGCCTTCTGCAGTAGCATCACGTTTTCAAGGTCTGTTGCATTCTCATGCTTCCCTGGGTAGCTTAACACGTTTTTTCAACGCTTTGAACCATTGTTTATTGTGCAAAAGGAAACATAAGCCGTATGAACCTTTTGAGATCTTACCTGCATAAAACTTAAATTCCTGTTCTGTGGCAGATTTCAATTGTGTGAATCCATGTTCTCTTTGCGTACATAATATGATGGCAGTCATTATTTGCTATTAGCAGACATGATATCATGAGAAATAACAACAACCTCTTGCTAAGATAAGATTTGCTCTACTCTAATATTCTGAACACTGAGGAAGCTTGAGGCTGTTCATACATTTTGAATGAATTATTTGATGTACACATGCTTTAGCTGTAGCTTCTTCCTACTCATGCAGATTATGCATGCCGTTTTTTTCTATTTTCTCTGGTATATATATAAAAAAAAACTCGACCATGGTGGGAGACTCCCACCAAGTTTTGTTCTAAGAAGATGCCGTGCTTCGAACCCGGGTCGGGACGGGAGTTTCTACAACTCCCGGAGTTCAACGCTCTAACCGGTCCACCGCGAGAAGCTTGGCATTTTCGCTGGTATATCTAATTGTCTGCCTCTGACATAGTGCAATTTTCTTCAGTGTACAGGTTCTACACATCTGTTCTCTTTCATGGTTCTTTGCTTCATGTGCTATTCAATATGCTTGCATTGGTACCCTTGGGCACCGAGTTGGAGAGAATTATGGGATCAGTCCGTCTCTTATTCTTGATGTTCCTTCTTGCAACAACAAATGCAATTCTTCATCTCACAATCGCTTTCTTGGTGGCTTACAATCCTCTGTACCCTGTTCCATATCTTGTGAATGAATGCTCCATTGGCTTTTCTGGAGTCATATTCTCAATGATAGTCATTGAAACAAGTCTGAGTGGTGTGCAATCGCGAAGGTGCGTTTCCTTCTATGGTGATCACATTTGATGACATATATGAGTTTCTAGTGGATATGAATGTCTCACAGGAATTTAATATAAGCATTTTGTGTAAAAGTAAAAAGTTTGTGTACTCAAATTGTCTGTGCTGATTGCTGAGGGATGCCTAGGAATTCTGTCCATCTTTTGTGCATGAAGAGCATTTTGATTGATTTGATTGTAAATTGTTTTAAAATGTTGGAAGTTGTTATGATATCGCATGGTTACACATTTGACTAGGTTTGTACACAGTTTAAAATTACCCAATTACTCCCTCCATATTGGTATTAGATGACGTTTTGGACAAGATTTTAGTCAAACATTGGGAATATAAATCATGAATAACTTTTAAGTCGTTGAGTTTGGAAATGTGCAAACCATATGAATAGATTTGTCTTAAAAATATTTTTATAAAAGTATACATATATTATTTTTTAATAAATATTTTTGTAAAAATAAGAAGTCAAAGTTACGTTCTGGAGACCGTGTCGTTGTCCTAAACATCATCTAATACCAATATGGAGGGAGTACTGAAATAGGAAAACTTCCTCTAATGTAAGGGCACACACCTAGGTCTTACTCATGTTTGAGTTAAGTTATGCAGTTATGGAAAATTTAGTTGATCTTGAGAAGATGAGAACCTTCAGAGTATTTTCCCTCCTCCAAGGGAGAGTTATTCAGAAAGTTTTCCATTAAGTATCTATCCATGCTGTCCCTATGATTCATGTGGAAAGTTATCATGACTAAACCAAAAATGAGTCGGCACCAGATATCTTGCCCTACTACAATTCCCAAAAGGGCCTTTTTAATTCTTTTTATTAGCTACCTTGTATGCTCTTGATATATTGGCAAGAACCAAGAGTGCCATCAGTCAAAAAACTATCTAGAAGAGTTAAATTTTAAATTTTATAGATTTTGGAAAGATGTGCCTTTATGTTACTTCTATGCTTAATTTCTATTTATTTTCCATTTTTGAAAAGAAATTAGCTGTGATTCTATTTATGACATTTGTCGCATATAGACTGACATCCTTACTTGCTTTTCAGTGTCTTCGGCCTCTTCAATGTTCCTGCAAAATGGTACTCTATTCTTATGTTATTCACTTCCAGTTTACTATATGGTCTTGGAAATCCATATGTTAAATGTGTACAATGTCAGGTATGCATGGATTTTGCTGGTACTGTTCCAGTTTCTTGCAAGCAATGTTTCATTGCTGGGCCACCTGTGCGGCATCTTGTCTGGATTTGCATGTTTGTCCCTTATATCCTTCTTATTTGTTAGGTTTGATTAGTTTTATTTTCCTTGCTAACCTTCTCTATTTCCCACCAGACACTTATGGGCTGTTCAACTACTTGCTTCCTGGACCATCATTTTATTCTAAAATCGAGGGCTTGTCAGCGCTAGTAAGTTTTTCCTAGATGATTGAAGTTATCCTGGTCATACAGTCCATCTTCTGTAGGAGATGTTTTTTATATCTGTTTTTATTGTTTGATATATTGGATGCCAGTCTGTTTGTGTGAGGCGTCCTGGCTTTATTCTATGTACGGGAGGGACTACATATGGCCAACTTCCTACATACTCTAACACATCTGCTGCGCCAAGGTATATTTTCTATTTTGGTTTCTTTTGATGTGATGTTCACATAAGTAATATGTTGCTCTTTTAATTTGCAGTGCTCTCTTAAATGGAAATTTCTTGAGAAATATATCTTCATGGATGCCAAACAGGCAGACACCCACTGCTCAGGTAAATTAAAAAAAACGGCAATGTCATATGCTATACTCATGTTTACTAGTATAATTTTATTGGAAGCTGTTGTTAAAGCTTCTATGAGGAACCTGGGTCAAAACTGAATCCTTCGCAGCTGAGCATGTAGCTCAGTGGTAGAGCATCCAGTAGCGGTGCCACCCACCCAGGGATTGAACCCTGGGTGCTGCATTTGTGCCCACCTCCCTGCGCTACAGTTGCAGATGCCAAAAAAGCAGACGCCGGTGTGGTTCCTGCCCTGGCCAGGCTTCGGAGGGCTCCTTAAAGCAAAGTCAGTGGGACGTCTAAACAATAGAACATAGTAGCAATGATTTTGCCGTGAGTTTTGTGCAACCGATCATCCATGTGATAGAAAACGTAATCTAATCATTCCTCTAAATAAAACAAAAAATTCTCCTTACCAGTACAGGCGTTCTTAAGATTACCATATATACCAAAAAAATTTCACTATAGAGTATATTGGATAGCTACATAGTAAAACCTCCACCCTACTTGATTCCTTTTATGGTGATTAAGTTCAAGATTAATACCACTGGATATACATTCATCCTTAGCTTGTCATCCTTAGTTCAAGATTACACAGATCCATACCTTATCTTTCTAAAATATGGGTTAACTTAGTTCTTTACTGTGCCTACACCAACTTATTTGGATCTAAAAGGCTTTGTTGTTGTTCGCTAGTTCGTTGCAGTATATGAGTTTAGGGCTTTGCTGAATTTTGTCCTGTAGGAAGGAGAAGACCCCAGGTTTCCAGGGAGAGCACGGACACTTGGTGCTGCAGGAGCTGAACCCACTGCAAGGGAGGCAAATGCAAATTTGCATGCGAGGTTGTTGGATAACACAACTCCAAGTGACCCCCTAACGAATTCACAGTAATGCATTTTCTACTTGATATTATTTTATGTATTTCACATCCAGTGTTCGCATTGAAAACATGAACTTGGGAGTTGGGATAAATAAAATGACAAATGACTACCTTAGACAAATGAACAGTACACACGAACAAAATTTCACTTTTAAGTCCTTTTTTTTCCAAGACAAATGACAACCTTACATACTTCCATAGTACTCAGGTTTTGTTTTTCTATTCGAATTCAGGCACTTATATTCTGGTCCTTCACAACAAATAGCTCAAGACTGCTTTTTAGTAGCTTCCCTATCTTTTGTTCTTTTTCCTTGCAGTGTGTAAACTTCCTACCTCCTGTTGTGTGTCAAACCTCCCCTTGAAAGATATGTTATAGGTATTTTGAAATAATTTGTATCAGTAATAACTTTCTTTTAATAGATATGTGTGACAAATTTCGTTGAAAACCTGTTTTGTAAAGACTATGATCCCAAGTAAAACTGTGCTTATTGGTAGTTGGCAATTGAATATGGTTCAAGTCAAGGGATCCTAATAAGTTTTGTGTGGTTTTGTTTGGCAATGTAGGTTTGCCTTTATTTGTTGAGGGCCTTAAATTTTTCTCAAGGTGATTGAGCTAAATACTGTTAATTGTGGCAACCTGGCAATTTGGTTATACCAAATTTGTATCTCATATGAAACTTCTCACATAGGATCTTACTCCAATTAAGTTACACTAATTCAACACATCAAGATAATAGAATATGATACAGGAGGGAAAGGAGCGGAGAAGTCTGTAGAATCACATTCGCGGCCTTGCTAGCTATTCGGTTTTCTTCCTGAGCCCCAGTGAACTTTATACCAATTGGCAGTATGCATGTTGAACAAATAGCACTATTGTACATGAAACAATACGTGTTTTTCTCGCATCCAACTGTGTAGTGGATAATTTTGTTTAAAACAGAGAAGTTTTATTATCTGGTAACTGCTGGTAACCTGATTTTTTTGCCGGTGCTAATGATGCAAAATGGCCTGTGGAAATTGAATCTTGAATTTAAGATTAGTAGATGGTAACTGCATGGATATGAGAAAATTGTAAATGCACCCATGCCCTGTTGATAAGATGTGCAATCTTTGTACTCATGGGTCAGGGGTTTGAATATGCAAAGTTATTTTCACCCTTTGTTTTATTCTTTGCCTAAAATACAAAGTGTTATTCAAAATGTTCCTTTTTGCTGTTATCCACAAATCCATGAACCAGTAAATATTGCTCTTTCATCTAATATGAGTCTCCCTTTTTATATATGTGTTTCCTAACCTTTCATATTAACAGGCATACAGTTTCAAACACAGTCAGAGCTGATGCAACGGTAACAGCTGATCAGGTTGTGCGTTCTGTACATTCCATTACTTTCTCATTGGTTGTTTCATTTGGCTTAGTAATCGGTGCTATCATCTTAAGGAAAATACTTACTGCAGGTTGATACATTTGATGAAGAACTCAAGAAGCTGGTAGGGATGGGCTTTGAAAAGGTATTTCAAACCTTATCCTTTTAAATTGCCAAACTGGACTTGTACAATTCCCATTTACCATATCATGCTTGTATATTGTTTTATCATATCCCGGCACTACCTGGTTGTATTATATGTAAGATTCAGAGCAAAGTAGTTAAGCAATCAAATGACCTGTTTTCTGTATTGTTTGTGCTTATTTATCTGTTTGGCAAGTTGTTTGGAGGATTCATTTAAGTGTGTTGGCATCCATCTTAGATTATACTAGACGTGGGAACAAACTGCATGTTAGTCACATATTTCGCAATAGCCCACGTCTCAGCTATCCATCTGCGTCTGTTTTTTTTTTCTTTTCTTTCTGTCTGTGCATGCATGGACGTCAAGCTTCTTATTGATGAACTGACTACCTTGTTGCAGACTCAGGCTGAAGTTGCACTTGCTGCGGCTGATGGAGATCCAAATGTTGCCATTGAGATTCTGATGAGTCAGCAGGTTTGTATATTCATGTTAGCTAATAATTTGTTGATAGCTATATGATTCCTCGTGGCACTAAATCATTTTTCTTTCGATTCCTATGACTTTCAATCCAGGGCTGAAGTTCAACCGTATAGTACACATTCAAAGGGAGCACGGTTGTCGAGCCAATTTTTTCGTATGAAGGTTAAAAAAATAGCTGTGATTAGATTTGGAAATCGAGCATGGGGCTGATTAGATTGTGACTTGTGGTTGCTGAAAAGGATGCCCGCGATCGTGTTTTTGCCAAGGTGCAGAGACGACAGTAGTGTGCAGCCTAGTTGTATTTCTCAAGGCTGACGCCAGAATATATGTAAAATACGTAGAAATTAACGTTGAGGTTCTGTCGAACTTTGACTTGCATACGGAGAACCTGGAAAATGCTGTACTGAATCCTAAAACGGTTAGTTGTTAACGAAAGTTGGATCTCAAGTCTGGCCAACTTTACTAGTACATTCGCACCTTACGTTTCCCTTGCTGAGCGGTAATATCGTGCTATTCTTTCATGGGTCTGCAGGCTTGCCATGAAGCCGGCAACATGCAACGTATTGACCGCAAAAGTTTTAGTTCATGCGGGAGTATCATCTGTTATCGACTGCAATATTTAACCGCAAAAATGGTTAAAAGTTATGGGCAAGCCGGCAAACATGCAACACCCGCGTGGGAACCATCTGAGCATCTCCCCTTTTCCCGGGACCCATTTCTTCTATATCAACACAGGACAAAATCGGGTGGGAAGAAATCACTTGGGTGAGAAACTTATAAATGCGCCGAATGGTCTATATGCATGGTTGTTACGTGGAACATTTTCCAGCTAGATGATTACAATGGGCATATTCTTGTGATAGTACAAATGTTGTTATTGAGTTTTCTGTCTAGATCTGCTTCAGCCGAAGTTATCACATTATGCAGCATCCTTATCTTTCGCAAAAAAAAAAGCAGCATCCTTATCAAATATCATTTTCATTAACTTGAGTGGAGATGCATTCATGCTGGAAAGGTCATGAAGGGTTTAGCATGCCTAGTTCATGCTGGAAAGGTCATGAAGGGTTTAACATGCCTAGGAAAATTAGTTTTTGAAATTGGATAACTCAGTAGTAGATCATGAATTTGAGTGGAGTGCGCAGAAGCAGTTGGCCATCTTCACCGGTTTACTTTCTGCGTACGGAAATAGTAGTGGCCGATGGCCTCAGTAACCGATTCACGCTGGCACTGGATACCTAAAGGACAAGGGAATTTCCAAACCAAATCAGTTTGAATGGAGGCAATAAAAAAGGTCGACTGGCGGTAGCATCTTGATTTCCTCCGACCTCTCGTCGAGTCAGCTCAGCAGTCAGCAGCGTGGATGCAACATGAATATAATGCGACAAGTATACATGTAACGGATCATGTTTTTTGTGGACTAGATGTGACTCCAATTTGTGGCATGTATACATAAGCTAGCCGTCCAATTGTTTGCAGGTACGAACTCCAAAATTGCGAGTTTAAAACAAAACCATGTGTGGGTGCCTAGACAACAAACCATCACACTGTTTCATATAAAAAAAACAATTCATCACACTTTCTAGCATATTAGTTATCATTGAATTTGTGCAAGCGCAAGATAAACACCCGAGGAAATATTGTTCTCGAGAGCCGAAGAAACTAGCTGCAGTAGTTATAAATTCGAGAAAATGGTGATAACAGAGGACGTTCGAATGGGATTCTAAAACGGCAATGTTGCCAGGCGGTAAAGATAGTGTTGTTATATTGACCTCAGTCTGGTGCTTGCAACGAAATTTTCTCGCACATAATGACCATGGTCTCCTTGGGTACCCCTGTCATTCGAGACGCTTGATAACGGATCAAGGAAACTGAAAGTGGCTAAAGATGTTTCTTCTTGCTTGCTGCTCCTTTTTCAATATTTTGCATTTTGCACTTTTCATCATTTGCTCTAAAGTTGTGAAGTGACTTAGCATTCAAAAAATCTAATTAGTTTGATATATAGAACACACTAACACAGAGTCAATTAGCACTAAATAGCTAAAGAATTGAGTAATGATTTGTTGGCTAATCCTATCATGTACAACTCGTAAAGTTTACATGCTAAGATCTCCTCACTGTCATCACTAACAATATACAAAGAGTTGGTGTGCTATCTTAAATAGTTTGGTTCAGAAGGACTGAGAAATAATGATCGGAGAGACCAATTCACATTATCACTTGTTACACAAACTGAAGACACACATGTCCTGCCGAAATGGAATTTCAAAATTAGTGCATTGCGCATAGTAGATAATATTTGAAATAAGAAACAACTCCAGTGGCAATAGTACCTTGGTTTCCTTCAACCTCTCATCTAGCATCTCAGTGATGTGGATGCAGGGCTAGTATAGTGTAAGAAGTATACATGTGCAAAGAAATGAATAATGATGATCGCTCGTTGACTATATTGACTTCCATTTGACCATCTTGCCGCATGTATATACAAGCTATCGGCCGACTGTGAAGGTACGAACTCCAAAATTGCATGATCATGGTCTGTGAAGGGCCACACATTTTTGTGTGAGTTTAAAACAAAACCATGTGAGTGCGTGGCGAACAAACCATCATGCTTTCCCTGCAGATTACTTATCATTCAATTTATATGAGCGCAACGATATTTATCTGGAAACTTTACAAGAGCCGAAGAAGCTAGATGCAGAAACAGTTTCAATAATTTAAGATTTCGTGAAAGATGGCGACAACAGAAGCACTAGTGAAAGAGATGTTTGAATGGGAATCTAAAATGGCAATGTTGTCGTGTCAGGTGCTAAAGATAGCGTTGTCAAAAAATCGAGTTCCCCAGATCTCATACTGAGAACGAACATTTCCTTCCACCCATTTTAGCTACTAGACTAATGCCTTTTTTCACATAATGAGCATGATCTCTAAGGATAACTCTAATGACATTCAAGACGTGATAGCAGACCAAGCAAACTGTTGACAAGAAAACGCGCCAACAAACTCGAGATCGATCGAACGCGCAGCACGGCCGTCACAACGGCCAACTCCTGAGCTCCTCGGGCAAACCGGTCAGACCGGTTCCTGAAACCGGTCAGACCGCTTTCAGGCAGGAACTCGTGAAGACCTAGAAACTCGAGCTCGGGAGGGACCCCGTCGGAGCTCAAGCAAGCTAGGGTTGCTCTAGGGTCGGCAGGCCACCTAGAACGCCCTTGAACGCCGTAGAGACGAGCAAAGAACATAATATGGAGGTTGGAAAAGATTAGGATTTGAGAGATAAAAAAAGTAAAGGATAAATGTGTTTGATTCGATTGGAATACATCTTAATCGGCCTTAGCCTTTATATTTATAGGCCGGGGAAGTCTTACCCCTTTCGAATAGGTTACAATATGGGACTAAAACTCGGAATCCTAATCCTACTCGAATTACAGAACCAAACCGGTCTGACCGGTTTGGCAAACCGGTCAGACCGGTTTGGCCGGGCCAGAGCCAATTTTGACTGTCAACACATGCCCCCCTGCGTTTTTAGTGAACTTGAGAACTAAAAAGCAAGTAATTACAATTCAGGAGCTAAAATTTATGCTAAGGACGATATCAACAATATATCGGCCATTGGTCTTCATGCGTCTTGCCAAACACTTGGATAGAATTTCTTCAAATATCTTCCGTTGATAGCTTTAGGCAAATGATCTTCCTTCAACGTTTCTAGCATGTAAGAATTCCCAAAAATGACTTTGACAACTCTATAGGGTCCTTCCCAACTTGGTGACCATTTACCAAACTTGTTGCTTTTCGTCCCAATAGGCAAGATCGTCTTCCAAACAAGCTCACCAATCTGAAAATATTTTCCTCGTACTTTCTTGTTGTAAGCTTTAGCAACCCGAAGCTTATCTTTCTCAATCTCCTTCAAAGCTTTCAATCGTTTGTCGGTTACCTCATCAATATTGTCCAACATCAAATCGTGGTAATCAACAGCATCAAGGTCATTTTGTTTAGCCAATCTATAAGCGTCCAGATTTACCTCAACGGGCAAAACGGCCTCTTGACCATACACAAGCTCAAAAGGAGTAACTTTAGTAGCACCATGTCTAGATATACGATGAGCCCATAATGCTTTGGATAAAACTTCATGCCATCTCTTAGGACTTTCTTCTATCTTTTTCTTGATCAATTTGATCAAAATTTTATTACTTGACTCGGCTTGTCCATTAGCCTGAGCGTAATATGGAGATGAATTGAGCAACTTAATTCTATAGGATTCGGCGAATTCACGTACCTCTTTAGACATAAACGAAGTACCTTGATCCGTTGTCAAAGTTTGAGGAATACCGAATCTATGAATAATGTTTTGCGTAACAAACTCAATTACCTCCCGATGCGTCATATTCTTCAAGGGAATCGCTTCGGTCCACTTAGTGAAATAATCTGTAGCAACTAACACAAAACGATGTCCTTTTGATGATGGAGGATTAATTTGTCCAATAAAATCAAATCCCCAACCTCGAAACGGCCATGACTTAATAATAGGATGCATCAATGCAGCAGGAACAAGTTGCAAATTTTCAAACTTCTGACATTCCTCACATCCTTTGTAATATTTGAAACAATCTGCCATCATAGTAGGCCAATAGAAACCGGCTCGTCTATGTAACCACTTCATCTTTGGAGCCGATTGATGTGTACCACAAATACCTTCATGGACCTCGCCCATGGCAACTTTGGCCTGATCCGAATTAAGACATTTCAACAGTAAATCTTCGGCGTTTCGACGATAGAGCTCATCGTCAAGCAAAACGTATTTAAATGATATTCGCCGAATATTTCTTTCTGCACCACGACCAGGATCTCTCAAATAAGTAATAATAGGCACCCTCCAATCCTGATCTTCAACTTTGGATTGATTAGCATCATCCAAAGGATTTTTGCTTCTGTCAGGGGACGAAGCGGTCAGACCGGTTTCAGAACCGGTCAGACCGGTTCTGGCAGTCAGACCGGTCTGACCGGTTTTTGAAACCGGTGTGACCGGTTCGTCCAGAACCAGATTCTCGGCTTTCGTTTGCATCGGTTTTTGGAGATAGAAATATTTCTTTGCAACCATATAACCAGATGCTTTCTGAGCCAGAGTATTTGCCTTGTCATTCTCTTCTCTTGGAATATGTTTGATAGTAAATTCATCAAAAGAAGCAATGATATCAAGACATCTATCAAGATATGCATTTAATGAACCATTATAACATTGGCATACCTTTGACACTTGTTGTATCACCAGAAGCGAATCACCAAAAGGCTCAACATGCTTTATTCCCATGTCTTGCAAAAATTCCAAGCCAAATAGAAGAGCTTCATATTCAACTTGATTATTGGTACGCTTTTCTTCCAATCGGTTTGAAAACTCAAAGACGACACCACTTGGAGAGATCAAAACAGCACCAATTCCTTGCCCATCATTGCAAACCGATCCATCAAAGTATAACTTCCATGGGGTACAAGTAATATATCCGACGTCGAAGTTGTTTGTATCATTTATCCGATGTTCAACAATAAAATCAGCTACAATTTGGCCTTTCATTGATTTTAAAGGTTCACAAGCCAAATCATACTCAACTAAAGCATAAGCCCATTTACCGACTCTTCCACTAGAAATCGGTTTTTGCAACATATGTTTAATTACATCGGTTTGACACAACACGATGCAAGTGCTAGATAATAAATAATGCCTCAATTGAGTACAAGCATGGTACAAGGATAAACACAACTTCTCAATGAAAGTATACCTTGTTTCTGCATCGATGAGCCGTCGGCTTACATAAGCAATCACATACTCCTTGTTGCTGATTTCTTGAGTCAAAACAGCCCCAATAGTTCTATCTTCAGCCACCACATAAAGTCTGAATGGAACCCCTCTCTTAGGCGCTCTAAGCACCGGTGGTGAAGACAAGTATTCTTTGATCTTCTCAAAAGCTTATTGCTGTTTTGCCCCCCAAGTAAAATCGGCTTCATTCTTTAACCGAAGTAAAGGAGTAAAAGCATCAACCTTTCCAGACAAGTTAATTATAAATCTTCTCAAGAAATTTACCTTGCCTAAAAACTTTTGCAAATCTTTTTTGCAAGTAGGAGCTTCGACTTTCTTCATAGCTTCAATTCTCTTGGGATCAATTTCTATGTCGTTCTCATGAATAACAAACCCAAGAAACTTCCCAGCCGAAACATTAAAAGCACATTTGAGTGGATTCATTTTCAATCCATACCGTCGCATCCTCTCAAGAGCAAGTTTTAAATCGGCTAAATGAGAATCCAAGCCATCCGATTTAACCACAATATCATCAATATACACTTCCACAATAACACCAAGTAAATCATGAAAGATTAAATTCATAGCCCTTTGATAAGTTGCGCCAGCATTCTTCAATCCAAAAGTCATAACCACCCATTCAAACAAACCAATAAATCCTGGACATTGAAAGGCCGTTTTGTGCATATCCTCTTCGGCCATGAAAATTTGATTATATCCAGCATTACCATCAAGGAAACTAACAACACGATGCCCAGAAGCTTCATTAATTAAGACATCGGCTATAGGCATAGGATATGAATCTTTCGGAGTAGCTTTATTAAGATCTCTAAAATCAATGCAAACTCTAAGTTTTCCCGAATCTTTCTTTTGGAACAATATTAAAAATCCACTTCGCATAGCGACAAGTCCGA
Organism: Echinochloa phyllopogon; assembly: GCA_033239725.1. Lineage (NCBI taxonomy): Eukaryota > Viridiplantae > Streptophyta > Magnoliopsida > Poales > Poaceae > Echinochloa > Echinochloa phyllopogon. The sequence continues at coordinate 13,199,617 of BTCW01000009.1, forward strand.
ATAAAACCAGCATCTAGCAAATGATTAACTTCTTTTATTCGGTCATAAATAGCGGGATTAAAACGTCTACCCGATTGTTTAAAAGGTCTAAAACCGGCTTTTATCGGTAAACGATGCTCAACTAAATCACGACTCAAACCGGGCATCTCATGGTACTCCCAAGCAAAACAATCGACATACTCTTTCAACAAATTTATTAACTCGGCTTTAAACTCAGCCGATAAATTTTTGTTTACAAAAGTTGGCCTAGGAATAGTACCATCACCAATATCTATTTTTTCTAAAGGGTCGGCTGACGTGAAACCCTGACCCAACTTATCCATATCACCGAGATCTTGAATGGCTTCAAACATACCGGCCGAATGTGCTCGATGATGATCAATTCGGTCTTGAAGCCACTGTCCAGTCGTAAACCGGTCTGACCGGTTCCTAGAAGCGGTCTGACCGGTTTGGCTTGATCGGCGCTGTTCAGGTCTAAACCGGTCTGACCGGTTTCCAAAAGCGGTCTGACCGGTTTGTCTCTGTTGATTTGTTTGCTCCATTAATTACAGCAAGTAATTCAACCGATTCTCCATCGGCTTTAATGTAGCAGCAACAAAACCATCCTTGGTGCAACTGATCAGCTCATAGTCGGTCAAATCCATGCCCGACAAACATTTGACTTTCTCATTTGCACTAAGAGAATCGGAATCGGCCATTGCAACAAAGAAAGAAGCGTCACCATGGACAACTTCAACTTCATCGCCGATCCACTGAATAAGATATTGATGCAAGGTAGATGGAATACATTTATTTGCATGAATCCAATCTCGACCAAGGATTAAACTGAAGTTACCTTGCACCTCGGAGACGAAGAAAGTCGTAGCAATAGTCTTGCTCCCGACGGTCAACTCCATAGAAGCCACCCCCTTGGCACCAATGGGATCACCTCCACCAACTCCACTGACCGTCATGTTCGTCTTGATCAATTCTTCGTCTTTTCCGCCAATCTTCTTGTAGAGAGAGTATGGCATAAGATTTACAATAGCTCCACCATCAACCAACATACGAGAAATTGGCTTCCCGTTGATGTGCCCCCTCATATATAAAGCCTTGAGATGATTCTCTAATTCACTAGGCTTCTGAAAAACGGCATCTCGAGGCCCAAGTTGAAGATGAGAGACCTCTTCCTCCGGTACCACATAATAATCAGAAGACAAATATACAACATTGATTTCCATATTGTCATGTTCTGGAGAAGGCTCAAAATCAACCAATTCTTCATCTTCAACCACTGAAGGAATTGGCGGAGTAGTATCGATGGTTGAAGTAATCTCAGCTCCCGCTTCTGTCGTCAAACCGGTCTGACCAGTTCCAGAAACCGGTCTGACCGCTTCTGCAGCGGTGGGCTGATCAAAACCGGTCTGACCGGATTCAGAAACCGGTCTGACCGGTTGTGCTGCTGATTGCACAACGGGCTTAGCTTGCCAAATCTTGGTCTGAGGAATCATAGGCCTGTAATTGTTGAAGTATTCATCCCTCAGCTTCTCAGCTTCCTGTTCCCTTTTTTCTTTTTTCCGCAGGCGTTGTAACATCCGCTTCTGCGTATGAGTCAATCCAGAAGGACACCACCTTGGTTGGAAGACCTTCTTTATGCCCTTGCTACTGCTAGCCTCATGATCATTAGCTATGACCGGCTTTTTGACTGGAACAGGAACCGAATTTCCAATGACTATCGGCTTTCTACCCAAATCTTGTATAGCCACTGGAATACTGCCAATTGTTACAATCCCACTGGTTTTGACTTGCACGTCCTCCTTTTTCTCCTTGACACGGTATTCTTGCTTAGGAGGAGCTTGGAACCTCTGCTCAGACCGAAACCGGTCTGACCGGTTTACCAAACCGGCCTGACCGCTTTTGGGAGCAGCCGAAGGACCTGATTGGTATGAACCCAATCGGTCATGTAACGAAGTCCCAGTAACATCACCACGGCGCTTATAGGCTGTAGAATTTATCCAACGCTGCGGTGACCTCTGTCTCTTTTTTGTTGGCCGATCAACTTGAACGGCCTTTGTGTACTTGTTCATGAGCTGAGAGAAAGTAGGTCCTTGCTTCAGAACCTTTCCCTGAACCTTTGGCTCATTAAACTTCCAAGTACCCACTTCCGGGCGCTTGGGCTTGAAAGTCTTTGGACGGTCTGGAGACAAACCGGTCTGACCGGTTTCGCCTGACTAGCGAACCGATTTTCTTCCAAGAAACTTCCTTGCCCCCCGGGCCTTGATGTGTTAATTGTAATCTTCAGAGACTCTTCACCATCAAGAGTTCTCCCAATCATCACTGTTCTGGCCGGAACTTTGTCATTAACTTTTTCCGGCCTTGGGTCTCCAATCACCACGTTCTTTCCCTTAGCTCCATCGGCTTGTGACGGCCGAATCAACACCTTAGTATTCACATCCAAGGTATGAACAGGGAAAGGAGCCTAATCAACTTGCATTTCAGCTAGCACTAATCGACCTTCATTAAGGGCCGATTGTACCTGTCGTCGAAAAACATTGCAATCGTTGGTCGCATGAGAAAAAGAATTATGCCACTTACAATACGCACGATTTTTCAATTGATCGGCTGGTGGAATTGCATGGGAAAGTTTAATAAAACCATTCTTAAGCAATTCATCAAAAACACGATCACATTTGGCTACATCAAAAGTAAACTTAATTTCTTCTTGCCGATTTTTCTGAATCGGCTTCAACGAGGGACAAGAACCAGGTTTATTCTTTGATGACCAAATAAATTCAGCAGCATAAATCTCTTTATCATCGTCCGAACTATCAGAATCATTATCAACAACATGCACATTGGACCGATGAGGTTTAGCAGATATTTTTGAATTTTTAAACTTAAGCTCTAGACTCATAGCCTTCATTTGCAAGTGATTAATAGTAAGGAAATCAGAACCCTCTAGTTTTTCCTTGAAATGAGACTGTAAGCCCGCAAAAGCTAAATCTGCTAAATCTTTTTCAGAAACAGTTATGTTAAAACATCGGTTCTTAACATCTTTAAATCTTTTGAAGTAATCAAGAACCGATTCCTCTCGGCTTTGCTTAACCGATGTTAAATCAGACAATTTAGCGTCGTTTTCTCCGCTAAAGAAATGATCATGAAATTTACGCTCCAATTGAGTCCAATTTTGAATAGAATTAGGAGCAAGCGAAGAAAACCATGAAAAAGCAGTTCCAGTTAAAGATAATGAGAACAACCGTACACTCAATGGTTCATAATATGATGCTTCTCCTAATTGCAAGACATATTGACTAATATGTTCCCAAGGAGTTCTATTATCTTCGCCGCTGAATTTAATAAAATCAGGAACACGCCAACCATTAGGATAAGCAACTAAATCAAATTCAGGCGGATACGGTTTTTGATATAAGCGTGAATTACCCAATTCAAGCCCGAGTCTTGTTCTAAGTGTATTAGCTATATCTTCTTTAAACTTAGCTAACTCAGCTTGATAGTTCCCATCACCTCTGTTTTGTGGAATACGGGGAACACTATACATCACATTTTGAGAAGTATTCGGAATCGGCCCGTGAGACGCGCCAGATCTGTGGGGTATACTTCCCACAACCGTAGTGCGTGGAGTAGTGTAAACAGGACCAGAAGCAATCATATTAGATAAAACCATCGCACTCGGTGCCCCTGCACCCATGGAACCGGTCTGACCGCCAGAGGAGGCCAAACCGGTCTGACTGGAAACCGGTCTGACCGGTTGTGAAAACCGGTCTGACCGGTTCGTGGACCGAACCAGGGTGAAGTGATTGTCCCGCATAGAAATTCATCGGCATGCCTAAATTAGGATCTAAAACATGTTCTGGCACGCCTGATGAGCTAGGAGTTGGGTTAGGTAATTCATTAGATTCTACATTATTTTTACCTTTATCAGAATTACCCGACATACTAGCAATCAACTCACTAGTAACAGTTTGTGCAGCAAGCAATTTATCATCCATCATGCGAGTAATTTGCTGCATCAAATCAGAGGATTCGCCAGTTACCTTTGGAAGTTCTTCAACTTGGTCGTTCGCCAGCTTGAAAGCCGGCATGACAAATTCCTCCACTCTCTTGACAAGACCACCGCGATCTTTTTTGAAGCCCTTCAAGAATTGCGCCCTGAAGTGCTCCTCGGCGATCAGGTACCGTTTCCGCTCCTCGTCCGTGAGCTCTTCCATCGTCGCGGTGATGATATTGTCTTTGTCAAGGTCGCACGTTGATCCAGACATTATTGGAGTAGATTAAATCGGTCTTGAAACCAGATTAATCTTTCCCCAGCGGAGTCGCCAAAAAGTATGTTGACAAGAAAACGCGCCAACAAACTCGAGATCGATCGAACGCGCAGCACGGCCGTCACAACAGCCAACTCCTGAGCTCCTCGGGCAAACCGGTCAGACCGGTTCCTGAAACCGGTCAGACCGCTTTCAGGCAGGAACTCGTGAAGACCTAGAAACTCGAGCTCGGGAGGGACCACGTCGGAGCTCAAGCAAGCTAGGGTTGCTCTAGGGTCGGCAGGCCACCTAGAACGCCCTTGAACGCCGTAGAGACGAGCAAAGAACAGAATATGGAGGTTGGAAAAGATTAGGGTTTGAGAGATAAAAAAGTAAAGGATAAATGTGTTTGATTCGATTGGAATACATCTCAATCGGCCTTAGCCTTTATATTTATAGGCCGGGGAAGTCTTACCCCTTTCGAATAGGTTACAATATGGGACTAAAACTCGGAATCCTAATCCTACTCGAATTACAGAACCAAACCGGTCTGACCGGTCTGACCGGTTTGGCAAACACCGGTTTGGCAAACCGGTCAGACCGGTTTGGCCGGGCCAGAGCCAATTTTGACTGTCAACACAAACTGAAAGAGGCTGCAAGATTGCATTGGTTCATCTCTAAAGATGTGTTTCCCTAGCTGATTGTTTCCTTTTCAGTACTTTGCACCTTTCCTCATTTGCTCTAAAGTTGTACAATGGCATCATTGCATTTGAAGAACATAACTATTTTGATATACGAAACGCAGGTCCATTCTTTGTACAGCACTCTTGTCGCTACGATGCATATGGCTCGGAACAGCCCCTACTATGGCATCTCTGCATCAACAAAAATAAAACATGGGCAGATGACTAGTTCTTTCTAACCCTGACACTGTCAGCAAATGATTCGACAGCGTGGCTCAGCAGTACACCAGTCACCAGGGATCACTCGGGTCACACTCATGCAGAACATTTGCAAACTGACGACGACTGCATTCACTAGTTCACTTCACACCAGCGTTGTCTTCTTAACTACGGATAGGTCTGACCAAAGCTACGATCCTACGCAACTCACACTCACATCACCTATACCATCCAATCAGGCTTTACAACTAGTGAGGTAGCAGTATGTACCACTGTACCAGCATCTAATTACAGAGATTAACGCGCAAGATCAACACCGAGCAATTAACACCTACCTAACGAACGGGGGCAACGGTCCCAATCCCAACGGGTTTGATCAGGTGGTCCGGCGGCGGGCGAACAGGTGCAAGGCGAAGGCGACGTCGGCGGCGACCACGGCGGCGAGCGTGGAGGCGAGGACCGCGACGCGCACCACCACCCAGACAAAGGCGGCGGGGCGGGCGGTGGCCGCGGCGGAGATCTCCAACTCGAAGGCGACGACGTCCCCTCCCGGCGCGGCGGAGCACGCGTCGTCGGCGGCGTCGGGGTCGGGAAGCGCCTCCGGGTGCTCCTCCGGGGTCGTCGTGGAGGAAGCAGCGGGGGAGGTGAAGTTGTCGGCCACCTGGTCGGCGTGGCGCAGGGTTTGGCGGTGGTGAGCCGGTGAGACGCGGCCACGCACGAAGTTATAAATGACGTGGCGCCGGGTTACCTTAGCAGTGGCCGCCGACGAGGAGGAGGAGGAGTACGAGCCCACCGAACCAGGGGAGGCAGAAGTGGAGGTGGAGCAGGAGGGAGGACAGCACGGGAGGCGGCGGCGGAGGCCGCCGCCGTCGGACATTGTCGTTGAATTGGGCGGTAGGGGAGGTGACAGGTGGTAGTTAGGGACCGGGGAAACAAGATTATATGAGCTGGTGTGCTTTATATATACTAGCCCCTGCTAGTATGGTAGTATAAACTAGATACTGACAACATAAAAATAATCTCCCCTAAAAAATTTCCAGGCGGCCGGACCCGTGCTGTCTCGCCCGTGTGCGCACCCTTGTCTTGCCCGTCCGAGCTGCCGGATCCAAAAAAAAATGCCATAATTACATATCTACCATTCCAAACTTATATGTCAAAATTACATATCTGTCATTTTATTTTTTTCCTATAGTACCCTTATACTAGCTATACTACTGAGTTCATACTACCCATACTACTAAAACGGTTACAGTAGTATACAATTAATCTGGTCCGTCCGATCTTTACGTACTAGTCCTCCGATCTTTACATACTGGTCCTTTTTAAGGCTAGTATGTCGCACCGTAAAAGAGCTCAGATTATATACAATTATAGTGTCAATGTAGCATAATTTGTCTGTAGCATGAAACGCTCGCGACATTTTCAGAACAGAATGCCATCCTTTTCTACCATTGATCCCATCCAGCAAATGCTACGTTTGTTGCCTGGGGGCTTCTCCGGCTGCACATGTTAACTACTATACGTTGATCGTCAGGAGCTTTGTAAAATTACCTTGCAATTCCAAACCGCCCAGCCATTCTGATGAGGAAAAATTGGCCAAAGGAGCTGGGATCGCATGAATTGGACTATTAAGATAACGCATTAGGTTTATTTGTTCTGCCTGTAAGTTTGTTGTCACAAACATATACGGAGTATTAGACTTCTTGGCGTGGAACATGGTCGCCAAAGCAAGTAAACAGATGCAAGAGTAAAAATACTACATCTCTTATTAAGGAGTAAGCACTGGATCGCCGCAAAATGTTATGACTAGCACATCGTTACATGCGTTTTACAAGTGGCCATCAAAATTCGGCTCAACCCAGATGCAATTCATTGGCTCTGTCAGCCCATAGAATCCAGGCTTATACTTGCCATCCTCCAAATCATAGAACACACTCACTTTGCGGCCTTCAGCTTCATTATATCCCACAAATGGCAAATATATCTTATTGCAGCATCCATACTCCAGGGATGACTGGATAGTTGCACTACAATTATCTAGAAATAGAACTGCATCATCCAACCGCAGTACTTTTGTCCATGACATATTAGATTGATCAAGCTTGAACATCTCGATTGGGCTGGCATCATATGGTCTGAAAATTGCAATCAAGTCCCCTTTGAATTCAACAAGATAACAGAATCTATCTCCACAACCATGGGCACCATCACGAACTCGCTCTGGTTTATCAAGGACTCGCCATGTCATTTCATCTGGATTGAATACACCAAGATTTCCATGAACCCCTAAGAAATAGAATTCATTCTCAAAGAATACCGGATTGTTGGAGGCCATAGAAAACGGGGCATCACAAGGTAATTCAAAATTGGCCCAATGCTTATCTCCAGCTCGCCAGAACATGACATCAACAGAATCTTGACATGAAACTTTGTGTATAGCAAGAACTACAAAATCCGGAGACTTAGGAACAGATGAGAATGCTATACCATTGAACAGATGACGACGCATCTTTGGAAGCATGAGCACTTCTCTGGTGAATGGGTTAACCACACGAATGCACCTCTTGCCTTTCGTCAACAGAACCCATCCACACTTTGAGAAATGAAGACTTTTCCGATTACCATGTAACAGCATGATGTCCTTTGCAATGTATTGCTTTTCAGCCATTGGATCAAACAATCTACACAGACTACCTGATGTTCCATAAATGCTCATAAGCATTGGGTGTTTTTTTTGCATGTTGGATGGGCTTGTGAATCATACCCCACCCTTTGCAGACAGCTCGAATGTGATAATAATCTACAAATGACAACTTAGGAACAAGTAGCTCTATCAGCTCAACAGGGAGTGCAGACCATAGTGACACCAACTGCTCTTCATCTTCCATCAATACAGTGCTTCTACTAACCTGCGCAACCAAATAGAAATAAACAGAAAGGGACTTGAATATCTAGCTAGAGATATATGGAAGGGAAACTTGAATAATGATCCGGACCCAAGAAAAAGAGGTGTGGATACCAGAGCATCATTTGTTTAACATTCACCTGCATCAAACTTCTAGCAATTTATTATTGTGGTGATTCCCTACAAGAGCAGCATTTTTAAACTATTTCTTCAACTTCAAGTACACATTTTATGATGTGTATGTTTGCACCTGCTGGCGTATATTGGCATTATTCCCTATTGGTTTCTATCAGTTTAATGTATTGTGTTTGATCTACAATTGAATGTGTAATACAAACAACTAAAAGGGGCTTGCCCTCCAGTTTCATTTAAAAAAGAAGACTCATGCTATTCTGTATTTTGTGGATCAGGTGACATGAAGGCATATGGCCTACTTTACAGGGTGCCCACAACTCAGAACAATTGGAACTTTTTTAACCACAGGATATACAGTTGGATGCAACAAAAAGTTCAAATAAAAGTTTTATGACTCTGATGATGCGCTTTATACTAAATATTTAATGTGTGCTAGAATTGCATCATTTTAAGTATTTATTCAATCCCGTCTAACCTGATTATATCAAGTGGTTTTTTATATGAGTGTACACAGATGGTATATGGAATTGTTACAGGATTTGTGTACTAACCTCGCTTGCGATGCCACCGGGATATTTAGTAGGCTCTTGCCTAAAGCTGCATGAACCAATCGAATGAAACAAGTTAATGCCAGTAACAGTATATTATATATTGTGACTTTGTGAGTGAAATCTGAATTAGAAATCTGGCATATCCTGCAAATGTTTACCTTTGAGGAATGGCCCAATATGTTTTAGTCCATGTATCGGTACATGACGATAGATCATGAAGATCTACAGTAAATGTAGGTAGCAAACTGAAGCTTATGGTCCTATCGTCCAATCGGGCAGAATACAGCCTCATACCATCACAACACCACAGCAAAAGATAGATACAATTAGCCTGGGTTCCTGCCGCTTGAGACGACACTGCCACACAATTTGAACCTAGGAAAAAGGTCGCGCCACCAATATTCTCAACCCTCCTCCAGACATGATTTGAGGTATCCATACGATGAATATCAATATTTGTGACCCCTAGTCCTAAATAAGTGTGGAGATAGAACCGTACTAGGAAGATATCACCATCCGACTCAACCCAAAATGTAACCCGCGGGAGATTCGAAGGGCATGTATCTGGGTCAGGTATACCCATCTTCTCAACGTAAGAAGCTGAAGTAGTGTTGATGACGACACATTGGCAATTATAAGTGGTATTGACATACATTTTCCCTTTAGATCCAAAAATGGTTCCTACAAAATTCTCTCTGTCATTCCGAAAATCAACGTCGTACTTTGTCCACTCCTTATCACCAGGGCGACAGTGCAAGACAAACCTGCCATCCCTTGAGCATACAAACATGACAGTGCAATCTGGGGGAGTTGGTGACGACAAGGCACAATTGCCAAGATCATCTGTTGGGTGAAGCAGCGGAGGAAGGGGAATCTTTGAATTGGAGGTGATATTGGCTAGAAAGCATTCTCGAGTTCCCACATCAAAAATCAGTAACCAGTCTCCAAAGAACCCTAGGCACTGTTTCCCCTCTATTGTTGGCAGACTTGCTTCAAAGAAGCATCCGTCAAAAGGGTTGATGAATGTCGTTCGTGTTTCCTCAGTTTTGGTTTTGCTGAAGTTAATGAGCCATGGGCTCGACTCAAAATCTGGAAGAGAGAGATACTCATGGCAAGACATCACGCAATTGAAGGCTTTGCTTACTGATTAACTTTAGTATTGATGTCCTTGGCAAATTCCTGCAATAATATCTCAGCAGGTAAGAACGAGATTTTTTTTTTAAAAAAAAGTGAACTTGTTGTTTCCGTAATTGAAATGCAGCTCAAACTTAAGTATGGGGCCAAAGAGATGGGTGATATATGCACGCATGATGACAAATCAAGACGTTTGGATGGTTCTTTATGCGAACTGTTAATTTTAATGGAGTTGGGGGTGCAAGTGTGAAACCCTTGGCTGTTAGCCTGCTACTAGTGGAGAAACAAACATCCCGACGATTATTGGGAGCGAAGCATACCTATAACGTGGATTTGTCCCGCACTTTGGTGGATCGATCTTGCGCCGGCCGGCAATGGAGAAGGAAGAACCTGGTCGAAACATGGGGATGGAATAATGCATTTATTAGACATTATACAGTAAGCACATCGGAGGCGAACTGACTGGATCGGAAGGGGAAAAGAACAAGTACGTGTTATAGTTGGAACAGTCGAATCCGCAGGCCCAACTCACCAATCACAGGATGTAACACCCTAAAATTCATTACAAATAAATTGTAGCAACCCTATAAATTTTTCTAAGATTTATTAAGGCTTAAATAAATTTTCTAGGATTTAATTGAAATTTCTAGCCTTTTTATCAATTTAAATATCACATTAAATAATTATTTTAGTCAAAATAAGTTTTTGTTGCATTCATGCTGATGCATATATTTTTGGTTGCTAGTAAATCAAGTTGGAATTTAAATTTTGTTTAAATTCGAATTTGATTTGCTTTTATTTGAGTTTTAGAAAAGTTAAAATAGGCAGAGTTCGTTCTTGCCCCTCCAGCTCTTGGCCCGGTCCAAGTTTGCCCCCTCTACTTCTTTCTTTTCTCCCCGGCCTGTTTCTCTTTTACCCGGCCCAATTTCCCTTTTGGCCCAGCGCCGGCCCGCTCCACTTCTTCCCCCGTCTCTCTCTCTCGCCGACAGGTGGGGCCCGGCTATCAGCTTCATCGTCCCCGACAGCGACTCCCCGGCCGAGTCCGTCCCGACGCCGCGCCGCCGCCTCCGCTCCGACTTCGAGTCCCGCCGCCGCACGCCTGTCGAAGCCTCGGATCCCGGCCTATTTAAAGCGCGCGCCCGGCTTGATTTTTCCCCAACCAAGCCGCAACCCGAGCTGCCATCGTCGCCGCCGCCAAGCTCTGCCGCCGCGCCGTCGATCCATCGTTGCACCGACGCTCAGCCCCTCTCGTCTGCGCCAGAGGCTTCGCGTGAAGGTATTGAGGCCGCCCGAGTAATTTCCCCTCGTTTTCCCCTTCGTTTCGGCCGTCGTTCGTGCTCATCGCCGATTTGCAGCGCCGCCGACCGCCATTCATCGTCGCCGGCCGCCGTCGCTGCGTCTCCTTCGACGAGAGCTAGCCAGGTGAGCTCGCCATCCCCTCCTGATGCGCTAGGTCCAAGTCCCGTCGTAATCCGTGCGTCGTAGCGCCGAAACGCGTTTACTCCGGCGACCCTCCACCGCGGAAGAGAGCGGCGCCGCCGTCCCGGCCGCCGCCGTCGTCGGCCGTAATCCCCTAACGTCTCTGGCCGTCCGATCTAGATCCAACGGTCCACGTCAGCCCGAGTTTCCAAGTCAAACAGAGCCGTAACGGTCAGCGCTGCAATTTTGCTAAAGAGCCCCTGAGTTTTCTGGAAATCAACCCGCGGTTCTAGTTAGTTCAAAAATAATTACGTTTAGGTCATTTTTCTTCTGTTTTAGCCCCTGCAAGTTTTAAAATTGTGCCCGAGGTCCAAGTTTTGTTATTTTATGGTTTAGCCCTCGAGTTTTTATACAAAATTATGTTTTAGCCCTCGGATTTTCGCAGTTAAGCCCCTGGAACTTTTAAAACTTTGCCAGCAAGTCCCTGAACCTTAGAAAAGCCATATCTTTTGCGTTTTAACTCCGATTTTAGTGATTCTCGCGCCCACGCGTTCGTTGTCACGCGTAGATTAGTTTTGTGCTGTTGTTTTCTTCTGTTGGAATTGTTTGGTGTACTGTTTCTTATTTGTTGTATTGTTTCCTTGCATGTGAATGTGTGATGCGATTAGGAAACGACCACTTCGAGTTCGAGGATTTCTCTGAAGAACCAACTGTTGGAGAAGGATTTGAGCAGCAACCGAGTTGGGAAGAAGGCAAGTGTATTATGTCATGCAAATGTCCTAATAATTATTAATTTCACCATCCATGCATGTGTCTTAATTTTATGGGTTCCTATTTAAGGATTTGCCTAACCACTATATTTCACTGTCCCTAAAACCGGGTTATTTAATTAACTTTGATGGTAGATGATGCTTAGCTTGCTCAACTGGGATTGGTTAAATGAACCCCTACTCTATGTTCCAAATACTCTTTAAATTAATTAAATGGCAAGATCATATCTTTTTAATTGGAACATGGAGAACCACCCAGGAAAACAGTACAACCATGAGTGCCATGTGGCTCTGGCTTTGACTGACTAATTAGGTGCTCTAGTTTTATGGTAGCTTTACTCGAAAGGGGCATGGGGGGCGCGGTTGACGGGGTATAGCTCGGTCCTTTTGAGTTGTGGGCTTTGGTAAGAGACAGACCTCATTAGGGAGGGTTATGCTTTGCTTCTGAACCGGAAACCTTAGCGGGCTATCATTTATTAGAGTGCTTTTGTAAAGGTCTCATAGTGAAACCCAGTATTCGGTCCACGTGGTGTGGGAAGGGTACAATGCTTCGGCAATGGGAATCACGGCTTATGGTGAAAGTGTACAACCTCTACAGAGTGTAAAACTGTTATAACAGCCGTGCTCACGGTCAAGAGCGGCCTGGACCCTTACATGATAATCATACTTGAACATGATCTAAATCGTGGTTATATGAATATGTTGGGAATATGACATTCATTAATTTGTGGGTGGTATATACTTTCATTTGCTAGTAAATAGTTGCTTAATAAAACTTGACCAACTAAAAGTGCTTACTGCAGTATGGTCAGAAAACCTTTTTGCCTCAGCCTTGTATGCCATATTACATTTGCTGAGTACGTTATGTGCTCATGCTTGTTTTCTTTCTTTCTTTTATTGCATCAACTACACCCGGAATGCTGCTCAGATTCGGAGAATTTTGAGGATTTCACTACTGATTTTGAGGAGTTCTAGGCGAGTCTCCCCCAGTCAATGCCTGTGGAGTTGGAGTCACTTTTGCTTCGTTAGATGAACGTTTATTTAAGTCTTCCGCTATGACATTTGGGTCAACTCTGATATTGTAATAAATGCACTATAATACTCTTTCGTTATGCATGGTTATGGATATTCACTTGTGACGTCTACCATATGTGTGTAAACTGATCCTGACGCACATATGAGATGCATCTGGTTTTGCCTTTAAAACCGGGTGTGACAGAGGTGGTATCAGAGCTGTGTTGACTGTAGGACGCAAGCCTAGATAGCAATGGTCATTCTCTAAGGATTATTTTGCTTAACTACTCTTGCTCTATCTATTCTTGGTTTATTTTGCTATTAATCCTGGGCATTGATAATTGTCTCCTCCTTGATTTTGTTTTCTGGTCTATCTTTTTCACCATCTCATCTAGTTCTGATGTCTTTAGAACTTTTCTCACCCCTTTCTTGCTTAAACCATAGATGGTGTTGACAAGGCAAGGTGCTCGTAGATTGGCTAGCACTCTTTCCTCTTTTTTCGTCGCATTCGATACAAGAAGAGGAACCGGAACCTGAAGAGATGGAAGTGATGGACGAAGAAGTTAACTCAGGAGGGAATGCTCCAGCTGGATCTGAAGGAAGTGAAGGACCCTCTCCACCGCCTGACATGTGGGTAGTGACTTTTCACCACCACGACGGAGGCAACAGTGGGTTCCCGATGCTGCTTCGAATGCTCTTCGAGCGTCTGAACTACCCAGTGGAGATAGAATATCGTGGAAGGAGGACACATCCAGATCACCCAGAGGACTGGGAAGTCGCTGTATACATCAGGAAGCCTGATTATGAGTATGGAGGAACCAAAGAGGCCGCAGTGCACCATGCCATCGCCATGAGATCAACCTTCGAAGCTGGAATTCAGGATGCAGCCAGGCTGGCACTTTCTGTGCTTTGTCATGAGGAGGCTGCTGAAGTACGTCACACTGCTTGGGCATATCTTCCTCGAAGGCAGCAAGGCACTCCAATTGGGGTTGTGCCACAACCGCCAGGTGTAAACTCTACACTCAACGTCCAGGTGGCGTTCACCCAGATGCTCAACGTGCACGCCGATGACACCACAAGGGAGCTACAAGAAGTGCGTGAAGAACTCGCTGCTGAACGAAGGAAGAACAAGAGGCTGATAGCTGAACTCAAGGGAGAAGCACTTCCGTCCTTGGATGAAGATGTAGAAGGGTTGATGGGTCATTCACCGTCCCGCTAGACAGTGTGCTTGGTGGATCGTCTAGTTGCTTCACCCATACCTACTAAGATAGGATACCCTCTCTTTTGTTAGTTCAGTACGTTTAGAATCGTTGAAGACTCATGCTTAGTGTGTGATTTAGTTTGGTTTAAAAGTGTGGTAGGGATGTTTGCTTTCGTGCCAAGTGTGTGATTTGGATCTTTGTAATGATTGAACTTAATTGTGGAGTGATGACCACAATTGAGTAATTATTAAATAAATAAATTTAGTTAGTTTGGGTTTATCTTGGTCTCTGATCTTAGCCCTTAATTATCACTTTATCCATATAATTGTACCCTTCATATAAATCATGTTATGCGACAATCTGTTCTCGCTGCTACATGATATCCTGGTACTGTCCGAATTGTTTCTGGAGCTTCAGAACTCCGTTTGACATAAATCTAGTTGGGTTGGATTAAGGACTTGATAACCTAAGTTCTGGGAATTGTTCGTGATTTTTGGAGGTTCTGGCAGAGAGATATAATGGTTTTATTGGAGTAACCAGAATCTGTCTCGTGGTCCTGACATAGCTGTCTTGTTTATTTTATACCTCGAGCCACCAAATTCCGATTGAGGTGATTCAAGTTGGGTTAGTTTCAGAATTTGATAGTCTACGTTCAAACAAAAGATCATGATTTTTGGATACTCAGAATGAGAGTTACAATTGTCCTAAGAGGAATGCTCAGACCCCACAGCACCAGAGTGGTAGTGCACCTAGGCAGAATACCCCTCAGCAGCAGAACAGGAATGTGAACCCGACGCCCCAGAGCAACAAGGGCCAGCAGAATCAGATGCGGGGCAAGGTGAACCATGTTGCTGCAGAGACCGCACAGGAGGCCCAGGATGTGGTACTTGGTATGTTCCTTGTCAACTCAGTCCCTGCATCGGTTTTATTCGACTCTGGAGCATCTCATTCTTTTATTACTGCTCAGTACGTAGCTAAGTATAATATAACCATGCTCCCTATGAAGAATTCCATGTTAGTTAGCTCTCTCGGTGGAAACATGAAAGCCAATTTTATCTGTCCCCGAGTTAATCTGAAAATAGTTGGGGTAGACTTTCCTGCTGATCTGATAGTCCTAAACTCTGAGGGAATTGATGTCATACTTGGAATGGGATGGTTAGATGCTTTTAATGCGGTTATTCAGTGTGCCAAGAGGTCTATGTTGTTGATTAGTCCTCAGGGAGAGAAGATTGAATTCGGAGCCGCTCAACCCTCAGTTTCAACTTACTCAGTAAATCAGGCCAGCGGTGTTCCTTTGGAGGATATCAGAGTTGTTTGTGAGTTTCCGGATGTCTTCCCAGATGATTTGCCAGGTATGCCACCCGACCGAGACATCGAGTTTATTATTGAGCTTTTACCTGGTACTGCTCCTATTTCTAAAAGACCCTATAGAATGGTTGTTAATGAACTAGAAGAACTTAAGAAACAACTTAAGGAATTGTTGGATAAAGGTTACATTCGTCCTAGTTCTTCACCTTGGGGAGCACCTGTAATTTTTGTGGGTAAAAAGGATGGTACTCTGAGGATGTGTGTGGATTATCGTTCATTGAATAAGGTAACCATCAAGAATAAGTATCCGTTGCCCAGAATTGAAGACTTATTTGATCAGTTGAGAGGAGCTAAGGTTTTCTCCAAAATTGACTTGACATCTGGCTACCATCAGTTGAGGATCAGGCGTTCCGACATTCCTAAAACAGCATTCACCACCAGATATGGGTTGTATGAGTATATTGTGATGTCGTTTGGATTGACAAATGCACCCGCCTACTTTATGTACCTGATGAATAAGGTGTTCATGGAGTACTTGGATAAATTTGTGGTGGTGTTTATTGATGATATTCTGGTCTACTCTAAGAATGAGGAGGAGCATGAGGAGCATTTGAGGTTGGTGTTGCAGACTCTTAGAGAGAACCAGTTGTATGCCAAGTTTAGTAAATGTGAGTTTTGGTTGAATCAAGTGTCTTTTCTTGGTCATGTTGTTACTGATGGAGGTATTGCAGTGGATCCAAGTAAAGTCAAGGATGTGTTGGATTGGGAACCTCCTACCACAGTCTCTGAGATCAGAAGCTTTCTGGGATTGGCTGGATATTACAGGAGATTCATTGAAGGCTTCTCTAAAATAGCGAAACCTCTTACTTCGCTATTAGAGAAGGGCAAGGAGTTTGTTTGGTCAGAAGCGTGTCAGGCCAGCTTTGAAGAGTTGAGAAGGAAGTTGACTACAGCTCCAGTACTTGCTATGCCAGATATTCACAAGAACTTTGATATATATTGTGATGCTTCTCGTAGAGGTCTTGGGTGTGTGCTCATGCAGGAAGGCAGAGTTATAGCCTATGCATCCAGGCAGTTGAGGAAGCACGAGCTGAACTATCCTACTCATGATCTGGAGCTTGCAGCTGTTGTCCATGCCTTGAAGATCTGGAGGCACTATATTCTAGGTAACAGATGTGAGCTGTATACTGATCACAAAAGCCTGAAGTACATATTTACTCAGAAGGATCTGAATTTGAGGCAAAGAAGATGGTTGGAGTTGATCAAGGATTATGATCTGGGAATCAACTATCATCCTGGCAAGGCTAATTTGGTTGCTGATGCGTTGAGTAGGAAGTCACAAGTAAATGCAATGTTTGGTCGCCAGTTGCCAGCTGAGTTGCTTGCAGAGATGGAAAAGCTGAACTTGGGATTTCTGAGTCAGACCGAAGGCGTGACAATGGAGGTCGAGTCTACTCTGGAGCAGGAAATTCGGAAGGGTCAGCTTACTGATGAGAAGATAAAGGAAATCAAGAAAACCATGCTAGCAGGGAAAGCTCCCGACTTCATCGAAGATGATCAAGGTACAATTTGGTTTAGAAAGAGGATATGTGTACCGGATATCGAGTCTCTCAGAGAGCAGATATTGAGGGAAGCTCATGATTCCGCATATTCTATTCATCCTGGAAGCACCAAGATGTATCAGGATCTAAAGCAAAGGTATTGGTGGTATGAACTAAAAAGGGATGTGGCTGCCTATGTGGCATTGTGCGATGTTTGTCAGAGAGTTAAGGCGGAACACCAGAGACGAGCCGGTTTGCTTCAACCACTTAAGGTGCCTGAATGGAAGTGGGAAGAAATCAGTATGGATTTCATTGTTGGGTTACCTCGCACTCGAGGAGGATATGACTCTATATGGGTTATTGTGGACAGATTAACTAAGGTAGCTCACTTTATACCCGTTCACACTACTTATACCAGCGCTAAGTTAGCAGAGTTATACATGTCCAGAATTGTTTGTCTCCATGGTGTACCTAAAAAGATAGTGTCTGATAGAGGTACTCAGTTTACATCTAGATTCTGGCAGAAGTTGCATGAGTCTATGGATACAAAGTTGAATTTCAGTTCTGCATATCATCCTCAGACAGATGGTCAGACAGAGAGGACTAATCAGATTTTGGAGGATATGTTGAGAGCTTGTGCTTTGAAGCATGGAGGCAGTTGGGACAAGAGTCTTCCTTATGCAGAGTTCTCATATAACAACAGTTATCAGGCAAGTCTAAAGATGGCCCCTTTCGAAGCACTTTATGGTAGAAAGTGCAGGACACCTTTGTATTGGAGTGAAACTGGTGAAAGTCAGTTGTTTGGTCCAGAGATACTGCAGGAAGCAGAAAGACAGGTTCAGAGAGAATTTAAGAACGGCTCAGTCCAGGCAGAAGAGCTATGCAGACACAAGGAGACGAGAATTAACTTTCGAAGTAGGTGATTATGTGTATATGAAAGTATCTCCTATTCGAGGTTTGAGAAGGTTTAAGGTGAAAGGTAAATTATCTCCTCGTTTCATTGGACCTTTCAAGATTGTTGATAGAAAAGGTGAGGTTGCTTATCAATTGGAGTTGCCAGCCAGATTGTCTGATGTGCACGACGTGTTTCATATCTCTCAGTTAAAGAAGTGTCTTAGAGTGCCTGAGGAAGAATTACCCTTGGATGAGTTGGATGTGCAAGATGATTTGACTTATAAGGAATACCCAGCTAAGATTTTGGAAACTGCTGAAAGAGTTACTAGGAGTAAAGTGATTAAGATGTGTAAAGTTCAGTGGAGTCATCACGCGGAAAGCGAGGCAACTTGGGAAAGAGAGGATGAGTTGATGGAAGAGTTCCCTCAGATTTTTCTCTAGTCCGTCCGAATCTCGAGGACGAGATTCTCTTTAAGGGGGGTAGGTTTGTAACACCCTAAAATTCATCACAAATAAATTGTAGCAACCCTATAAATTTTCTAGGATTTATTAAGGCTTAAATAAATTTTCTAGGATTTAATTGGAATTTCTAGCGTTTTTATCAATTTAAATATCACATTAAATAATTACTTTAGTCAAAATAAGTTTTTGTTGCATTCATGCTGATGCATATATTTTTGGTTGCTAGTAAATCAAGTTGGAATTTAAATTCTGTTTAAATTCGAATTTGATTTGCTTTTGTTTGAGTTTTAGAAAAGTTAAAATAGGCAGAGTTCGTTCTTGCCCCTCCAGCTCTTGGCCCGGTCCAAGTTTGCCCCCTCTACTTCTTTCTTTTCTCCCCGGCCTGTTTCTCTTTTACCCGGCCCAATTTCCCTTTCGGCCCAGCGCCGGCCCGCTCCACTTCTTCCCCCGTCTCTCTCTCTCTCTCTCGCCGACAGGTGGGGCCCGGCTGTCAGCTTCATCGTCCCCGACAGGGACTCCCCGGCCGAGTCCGTCCCGACGCCGCGCCGCCGCCTCCGCTCCGACTTCGAGTCCCGCCGCCGCACGCCTGTCGAAGCCTCGGATCCCGGCCTATTTAAAGCGCGCGCCCGCCTTGATTTTTCCCCAACCGAGCCGCAACCCGAGCCGTCATCGTCGCCGCCGCCGCGCCGTCGATCCGTCGTTGCACCGACGCTCAGCCCCTCTCGTCTGCGCCAGAGGCTTCGCGTGAAGGTATTGAGGCCGCCCGAGTAATTTCCCCTTGTTTTCCCCTTCGTTTCGGCCGTCGTCCGTGCTCATCGCCGATTTGCAGCGCCGCCGACCGCCATTCATCGTCGCCGGCCGCCGTCGCTGCGTCTCCTTCGACGAGAGCTAGCCAGGTGAGCTCGCCATCCCCTCCTGATGCTCTAGGTCCAAGACCCGTCATAATCCGTGCGTCGTAGCGCCGAAACGCGTTTACTCCGGCGACCCTCCGCCGCGGAAGAGAGCGGCGCCGCCGTCCTGGCCGCCGCCGTCGTCGGCCGTAATCCCCTAACGTCTCTGGCCGTCCGATCTAGATCCAACGGTCCACGTCAGCCCGAGTTTCCAAGTCAAACAGAGCCGTAACGGTCAGCGCTGCAATTTTGCTAAAGAGCCCCTGAGTTTTCTGGAAATCAACCCGCGGTCCTAGTTAGTTCAAAAATAATTACGTTTAGGTCCTTTTTCTTCTGTTTTAGCCCCTGCAAGTTTTAAAATTGTGCCCGAGGTCCAAGTTTTGTTATTTTATGGTTTAGCCCTCGAGTTTTTATACAAAATTATGTTTTAGCCCTCGGATTTTCGCAGTTAAACCCCTGGAACTTTTAAAACTTTGCCAGCAAGTCCCTGAACCTTAGAAAAGCCATATCTTTTGCGTTTTAACTCCGATTTTAGTGATTCTCGCGCCCACGCGTTCGTTGTCACGCGTAGATTAGTTTTGTGCTGTTGTTTTCTTCTATTGGAATTGTTTGGTGTACTGTTTCTTATTTGTTGTATTGTTTCCTTGCATGTGAATGTGTGATGCGATTAGGAAACGACCAGTTCGAGTTCGAGGATTTCTCTGAAGAACCAACTGTTGGAGAAGGATTTGAGCAGCAACCGAGTTGGGAAGAAGGCAAGTGTATTATGTCATGCAAATGTCCTAATAATTATTAATTTCACCATCCATGCATGTGTCTTAATTTTATGGGTTCCTATTTAAGGATTTGCCTAGCCACTATATTTCACTGTCCCTAAAACCGGGTTATTTAATTAACTTTGATGGTAGATGATGCTTAGCTTGCTCAACTGGGATTGGTTAAATGAACCCCTACTCTATGTTCCAAATACTCTTTAAATTAATTAAATGGCAAGATCATATCTTTTTAATTGGAACATGGAGAACCACCCAGGAAAACAGTACAACCATGAGTGTCATGTGGCTCTGGCTTTGACTGACTAATTAGGTGCTCTAGTTTTATGGTAGCTTTACTCGAAAGGGGCATGGGGGGCGGCGGTTGACGGGGTATAGCTCGGTCCTTTTGAGTTGTGGGCTTTGGTAAGAGACAGACCTCATTAGGGAGGGTTATGCTTTGCTTCTGAACCGGAAACCTTAGCGGGCTATCATTTATTAGAGTGCTTTTGTAAAGGTCTCATAGTGAAACCCAGTATTCGGTCCACGTGGTGTGGGAAGGGTACAATGCTTCGGCAATGGGAATCACGGCTTATGGTGAAAGTGTACAACCTCTACAGAGTGTAAAACTGTTATAACAGTCGTGCTCACGGTCAAGAGCGGCCTGGACCCTTACATGATAATCATACTTGAACATGATCTAAATCGTGGTTATATGAATATGTTGGGAATATGACATTCATTAATTTGTGGGTGGTATATACTTTCATTTGCTAGTAAATAGTTGCTTAATAAAACTTGACCAACTAAAAGTGCTTACTGCAGTATGGTCAGCCAACCTTTTTGCCTCAGCCTTGTATGTCATATTACATTTGCTGAGTACGTTATGTGCTCATGCTTGTTTTCTTTCTTTCTTTTATTGCATCAATTACACACGGAATGCTGCTCAGATTGGGAGAATTTTGAGGATTTCATTACTGATTTTGAGGAGTTCTAGGCGAGTCTCCCCCAGTCAATGCCTGTGGAGTTGGAGTCACTTTTGCTTCGTTAGATGAACGTTTATTTAAGTCTTCCGCTATGACATTTGGGTCAACTCTGATATTGTAATAAATGCACTATAATACTCTTTCGTTATGCATGGTTATGGATATTCACTTGTGACGTCTATCATATGTGTGTAAACTGATCCTGGCGCACATATGAGATGCATCTGGTTTTGCCTTTAAAACCGAGTGTGACACAGAAGTTATCGATTCGAAGGCAAGTGGGTGCATCGACACTTCGACGCTTGCAGGCTCGACTATGTGCTGATGTCGCCGGCCAACATAAACCATCTCTAGATTCTTTTTTTAAAGAAAAAAAAGTCGAATCAACCGATTCGGCTATTGGAGATGCTTTTATGTACCTAACGAGTATCTACATCAAATCGGTTGGCTTTCGGATTCGACGACTCCAAGGTGAACTCTTATTGATCACATATTCACATGTTGTGCAAATCTCTCTGTATCAAATATGCGAGTTATGGATTTGGATGCATGGGAATGTATGGGAAGAGGAGATAAAGGATAGAGTTTTGAGTTACATAGGAAAACAGAGTAACTACGAAATTAGACAAACTTTAATTTTGCCACAAGCAGTCCCGCGCCAAGTTCTTCCTTGATTTTCTTGGCACTGAATTAGATTACGCTGGACAGTATATATCCAATTTACATAGTGCGATATAGATGACATTTATCCAATTTAATTTGCATGGATTTACAATGGTTAAAAACTCCAAACATCGTGCAAGCGAATGACTAGGGTTATAAGAGGGAACTGTACAATCCAATGTACAACCATTATAAATAAACACTAGCACATCAGAATTTCATATTTATGCATTTATATAGGTGGCAATTCCTCTGTTCTGATGGACGTGAAGGCATGGGATGATGAAACTGAATATTTATGCATTTATATAGGTGGCAATTCCTCTGTTCTGATGGACGTGAAGGCATGGGATGATGATACTGAATGAAGAAGCTTGAGGAGGCTGTTCGCGGTGTCCAGATAGAGGGTCTTACCCGGGGAGCGTGTAAGTATCCTATCTAGTTGCATCACAACTATAAGATCCTAGAATTTCACTCACTTAAGTATGATGGAGACATCAATAAAACAGAGGATCCCCATATGAAACACCTCAAACATCAGCATTGATTTGGTTCTCTGCAATGTCTCAGCCAGCAACTAGAAGAAGCTTTAGATTTCTATATATGGAGGAGCATCCGTCCATGAAAGAGGAGCAACTTTGGATTTTCTATGTTTGGTGGAGTAGCATGCACGAAAAAGAAGCTTTGATTCTTCAAGCAAAGACAAGCAGAGACAAGTCAAAATATAAATAGGACTAGCCTGGACTTACACTGCGTGTTGAAAGTTGGAACTACAAATTCCAAAACCATGATCACTCAAGTGGTTGTAAATTAGAACCCTGTGAAAGCAAATGCATTTCTCACACCTCTGGAATATCCAGAATGATAAGCATGATCAGTCAAGCGGTATGCATGCAGGTGTCTCTGTGACTGTAAATTAGAACCTTGTGGAAGTAAATGCATTTCTCACCCTCCTGGACATCCAAAGCTAAGTCTGGGTCACTGAGATACCATGCACTGCGAATTCCAGCTTGGGTTAACATGCGGTTTGAGAAGAAATAGCTCGACAACTGTCAAAAATAGCCGGTTTAGCATACCAATTACAGATTTCAACGAAGATTCATACGGGTACTTTCTAGCCGGAGAAGTTTGAGTGGGAAATAGTGATAATGTTCTTGACCCTAAATACTCTGCTGTAGTTTTTATTACTCATTCTAGTTGATTCACATGGTCTTTCTCATATGGAGCATAATCTCCATGAAATTTAAAACGGATTAAGATAACTTGGGGCTTTAATACTGCACTCATCTATACTAGTTAGAGAGCAAAGAGCAATTGTATTAAAAAAAGGTATCTCCTGAAGCATAAGTTTCGAATCTGTCATGTGAGCCTGTCCCAAGCTCTTGAATAACACCTTTTATGAAATTGGAATGCTACAAAGTGAACTCAGCTTGCTGAATGCTCTGTTCAATCTTTTGCAGCTTTCATCCTTCTGTTTAACCACACTACAGTGTACAAATGGCACAGAGTTTTAACATTCTAACAGTTTTGATAACATATTACATATCATTCTTTGTTCAACACTCTTGGCACTTTGATATATGGATCATCATAACTTGGAATCGCCTCTACTATGGCATCTCTGCATTGACAACAAAACAAAGAAGAAGAAGAAAACACTCAGCCTTTCGCTGCAAAGTATGGCAGTGCTTCAGCATAAACCATGTTAGAGTGTTTGCCTTTCTCACCTGTTAGCGAATGTTTCAGGCTTATCTTCTCTCAAAGAACTACTGGTTCCTATACCTGTGGATGAGATAGTGGAACATGAAAAGGGGTAACCCACGGCAGTGAACATAGATAAACAGATTGACAGGCATTAGGCATTAAGTGACTTCTAGGAACTCACTAGTCTTAACAGCTTGAGGGGAAAAAAAGAGAGAGTCGATCATAGTACACCTTATTTTCGTTTGGGGTGGTGGTGGGGAGTAGGGGTAGGGGAATCAGATAAACTATTTGGTATTTGGATCAAAGCATTAGAATTCAGAACTAAATGTTCAAAAAATAATTAATGGTGGTGTTATTATCCTCCTCCCGTGATTCTTCCACCATTTCACATATGATGATAAGCTAAGTACTAGTATGGAGCGAATTGCTAAGTACTAGTTAAACACTAGAAGATCTCATCTGTGACGCAGCTAATTGAGATAGGAAACTTAGTAAATAATGTTTTCACGTTCTTTGAAATCAGACAAGCTTTCTCCTTTCCAAATTCTACCAAATCAAGACATGGTAAATAATCAATGATGAAAATGTCACCAGGATGCATACCAGCTCTAAGTGAAGGCTCGATGGACTCGAGGTCAACTGCCTGAAGTTGGCCAAACCTGTAAAGGAAAGAAAGGATCAAAATCCAAGATCCTTGAAGTGTCAAGAATCCATGAACTTCCCATTTTGTAATAAGAATCGCACAACAAGCCTAATATATCAATTTTTCTTGAATGCAATACATAACCTCCATCAGGTCACACCAGCAAGAATCACTCATTAGCCCTCACATTTTTATATATATACAAATTCCAAAACATCCACACGTGATCAGGATGGAAGTGCTAACCTATCAAACAATTAAGTGGCCAGGATGGAACATGGAAGTGCTAATCTATCAAACAATTAAGTGCATAAATGTTTGTTCATCAAGCACATTTTATCCCTTCACTGTTATCAATCCCATAAACTTGCATGCATGATACCTGGTGTACTTCTACAGGAAACTGTATGCGGCCTCTTAAGATGTTCATATTTCATCGGCCACTAAAAGTTTAAATTCATCACAGTGATGATTATCCTGTTCGTCGTTTCAAAAAACACTGTCCTATTCATCCTAGAAAGGGTGTGGACTCCATGTCCATCCAATTGATCTCCCACTCCTTTCCGCCTTCCATGAGTTTTCTAGTTCACAACATGTTCTACAAGAATCGACAGATACATTCTTGTCATGCACATAATTGGATGCTGATTTTAGAGGGACCAAGTGAGTTAGTGACATATATTTACACACCGTAAAAAGTACTAACATTGCTTCAGTATTTAAATAGACCAAAGCATTTTCAGTCTGAAATTGGCTACCGCATTGCTCATTTGTTCCCCCCAAAAACAACCACATTAACACATCCATCCTTAGAGCCGCAGCAACGCAACACTAGTAGATTACTCTGAACCATCTGTCCATCTCGGCAGAATTTCATAAACTCCAATTTGTAAAAGCTGGAAACTGTCTATTAAATCATCCACACGCACAACATTTTTCAAACGAACTATCCACACGCAAACACGAGTTAGAAAAAATTACCAATCCACGACCTGCCGAATCTTGGGCAAAAACTCCTCGGCCTGGCGAGCGGGGGCACACAGAACAGAAGCAAGCATCAGCCTCTCTTGTCCCAGAGAAAGTCCCAGATGTTTGACATCGAGAGAGAGAGAAAACAGGAAGCCGACTGACCTCCTGCGGGGAGAGCGAGATGCGCGCGGCGTTGGCAAGGCGGGGCAGGTCCGGCGGCTCCAGCGCCCCCGCTCCCGCCCCCGCCGCCGCCGCGGGCGTCACGTGGCTGGAGGAGGAGAGGGGCCGCAGCCAGTGCGGCCTAGCCAACGGCCGCCTCAGCCGCGGCTGCGTCGCGAGGCGGAGCCTGGGGGCGACGGCGGAGGCGGCGGCGGAGAGCATGGCCGTCGCCGCTCGCTGCTGGCCTTCGTCGTCCGGCTAAGATTTTGGAGTTGGGTCGCCGTCACGAGTGGGAGGACTCGTTTCCTCTCATCTCCACCTTCTCTGCCCGGCCCACTCAACGCAGCCCAACTGCCGAGAGAGCCCGACCTGCCTCATCGTCAATTTGGGCTTCGCCGTCCCGTCGTTTGGGCTAGGCCACCTTCTTATACGGGCTCCGATTTACTAGGCCTATTATTCCGATTTACTAGGCCTAGTTATCCTAGTGAGACGAGCTTTCGGGGGCATCTTCCCGTCGGTGGGCAAGGTTGGTGGCTTGGTGCGCTCTGATTTTTATCTCGTTTCATTCAGTAGTGCTGCCCTACAAGTGCCGGGGCCAACTCTACTACTACTACACCGGGATGCCGTGGCCTAATGAACGGCGTGCAAAACGTTCCAAACTTTCGATCCAGTACAGAAATTGGTCGCAGCGTGAATCTAATCTGGTCGTAGATGATGCTGGGAGGGAGGACCTGTGCCACCGCCCAGCGCCCAGTAGTGTAACGCTAGGGTGGCGAATAATAATCTCGCAAAAGCCTTGCCTGCCGTCCGTCCATCTATCATCACCGCTGCTGCTAATCATGGCGTTCATGTTGTTGTTGACCAATTGACCATCATCAGTTGGGAAGCCCAAAAAAAAGGCCGACTCAGCAGCATCGCCGGCGGCGGCAGACAGGTGGGCCCATGGCGCCCCTGGCCCGTCCAGAGTGCCCTGGCCGCCGCCGTGAAAGCCTGCCTCCTACTCCGTACGCGGCTACGCTACACCTGGGCGTTGGGCCGTTGGCCCTTCACCTACGCGTTCCTGTCTCGTTTAGTTTCAAAAAGTTACTTCTAAATTT
Source organism: Echinochloa phyllopogon (assembly GCA_033239725.1). Lineage (NCBI taxonomy): Eukaryota > Viridiplantae > Streptophyta > Magnoliopsida > Poales > Poaceae > Echinochloa > Echinochloa phyllopogon. The sequence continues at coordinate 13,225,958 of BTCW01000009.1, forward strand.
ACTATGCAAAAAGAAGATTCTCCGTCACATCAAAATATCATAATATATATGGAGTACTAAATGTAGATGAAATCAAAAACTAGTTGCACAGTTTTGTTGTACTCTGCTTGACGAACATTTTGAGCCTAATTAATTAATTTTTAGACAATTTTTCACACATACAAACGAAATGTTACAGTACACGGACGATGCGACCCGCACGGTTCCAATTCGGGTGGCCGAAATCTGCAACTAAAGCGGCCTTCGACAGCCGCCACAGGAATTCGGGAGGAAGAAGAGGAAAAGGCCAAGACCAACACCATATCCTAACCGCGTCCCTTACATGCGGGCCCGGTGCCGCCGACCCCGCGGCTCGTGGGCCCCGCACCCAGGTGGGAAACCCGGAAATCCCGCGCTCTCCCCCCTCACCGCACCCCGTTTTAATGCTCGACGAGGAGAGGAGGCCGCCGCCAGAAGGGCACAACTCCAACGCGGCGCGAACGTGTCTACTACCCGTTTCCGTTTGCGCAAGGCCCAAGCAAGCTGCGTCTGCGACCGCCTCCACCTCGCCGCCGCCGCCGTTTCTTCTCCTCCGACGCGCCCGCCTCCTCGACCCTGTTCTGCCGCCCGCCCTGCCGATCGAGAGCCGGCGGGTTCATACATGCAGGTAACTCCGCGATCCCGTCATCCGTGCGCCGCCGCCGGAAACCTCTGCCTCTGCGGAGGACGGCAATGGCTTATTCCCCCGCTCCCGCCTGTTCCGTTCCGTATGGTTCCTTCCTCCGCACGCGCGCGCGCGCCATTTGGTCGGTGCGCCGCGCGCGCTCCCCGTGGTCTTGGAATCGCGATGTTTGCTGTTGCGCGCCGGCACAGCGATCGAGATTCGGGAATGGCCGTCCGCGAGAATTGGAGCTCCGGCGAATACAATCCGGGACCCTCCGTGCACGGGCCCCGGCGGCGGGCGGTGTTGGCCGTGAGAGTTTCAAACCTTTCTTTCTCTTCTTATCTTCTACCACTACCTCGCGCTTCGATTCTTGAGGGAATAGATACTCTTTGGGTTGGTCCACGTCATGTCTTTGTGGTCTCTTCTATCCTTTTTTCTCATTTGTCGGCCAGCTGTTTTCCTCCCCTGCTGTTTTGTCACCCCTTTTCCTTTTTATGTTCGGATCAACCAATTTATTGCTGCGTCAATCGGAATCAATGTGTTTTGTTCGATTCTTTCTTGGTCCTCGTCAGTCGATATCCATTGTTTGTGCTTGGCTGCTTGGGTAGAAGCTACGCAACCTCTGAACTGAGTTTATTGCTATAATACTTGTTTTGGTCCTGTTCTTATCCACCGAATCTTTGAGCGCCAACGGTCAAGTTTTCTATGATTGCTATCAATATGTTCTCCCCCGGAATTAAGTGGTACTATGGTTTATCTGTGGGTTTAAAGCTGAGCCACCTGTAAAAAAGTCGGATGCTGCATACAGACGCCTCTAATATTTCATTGCTCGTGCAATGACGTTGACATTCTCGCACAACATGGCACTGAGGTTGTTTTTAATATGCTATTGGTGATAAGATCAAATCTTTTCCTTTTAGGTTCAACTCAGCAGCAATGGCATCATTCTGCATGATTATAATATTGATCCATTTGCTGGAGAACGTATTAGCTTCTTCTCCTTTTTGATAATGTTCTTAGATAATTCAGATGTATATGTTCGTTGAGCCTTTGATTTTTTAAGCTTCGCATCAACTACAACTGAAAGATCAACTTACATCAATAGCCTGACAACGGTGTAGCTAGTGGACTGCAACAGCTACATTTTGCATTTTGTATTAAATTTTCTAGGACCAGAATTTACATTTTTATGCTCCGTAAACGTAGAAGGTAGCCGACGAGCTTCCCTTAGCCTCTCCTCTCATTGAGTACCATTTTATTTCTCTTTCTTCAGTCCATTACAATTTTGCATTCATTGTTTGGTAGACCTCTGTTACCTGTGTCAGTTGATCACATGCAAAGCTAACTTTGGTCATAGTTAACTTATGCCCAAAGCAAGTACATTTGCTTGTTCAAAGGGTTTCATTGCCTGTGAAATTCTGGTTTGGGAGGTGACAGATTTAGAAGTCCATCCGAAACATCTCTTGATCATTCCTAGACATAATATTGTGATCAAATATGCTTATTATATTATTATAATTTAGTGTCTACTGGTTTAGTATACTTTCATAATGAAGTGCAAAATCTCCTCAGGATTGCATGGCTATAACTAATTATCACATTTTTCCGCAGACAAGATGAAGTTTGGTGCGACATATGAGGAGTATCTTCGCGTGGAGCAGGACAAGTACCTAGGACAATGCTCCCATGTAGAATACAAACGCCTCAAGAAGGTACTGAAGAAATGTCGAGTTGGTCGCTCACTGCAAGCAGATGGAACAGATGGTGATGAGCAGCAGCAGGGAAGCGACGAATATTCAGACGTTTGCGAATGCAACTCATGCACATGTAAATGCCTAGCTTTTAGTCCAACAAGGCAGAGCATGCATAATTCTTTCACATTTTGTGTTTATGAAATATGAAGTTGTGATATAAGATAAAATAATGTTATCTTCATAGTAAATAATAACCCTTTTGCATTTGCCTGTTAGTTTGTTACTTTCAGCCAACATGTGATTTTATTTGCAGCACAGAAACTGTTGAGGAAATAGTCATATTTTTATATAATAAAAAGGGGTCTAACTCGGCATCAACTAGATAAAATGAGATTTAAAACCAAAGAAAGATGAAAATGGTCATAATTTATGTTCCGTGAAAAAGTAGGCCTTATTTAGTTTTGCACAACTGAGTTCCATGCTTTGAAAACACATTTAATATGTTTGACCTAACTGTGATATAATTCTTGGTCCTGACTGGAATAATTTACTTTCCTTGAGGTCATTAACAACACTTTGCTATTATTTTTCAATTCTTTCTAATTGTCTTGCAACTTACACTACTGTTATTCTGACTTTTAGTATCTTTCTTGTTCAGTGTGTGATGAAATGTTCTTTACGGAACTCAACAAGGAGGCATCTGAAATAGCAGGCTGTTTCAGATCTAGAGTACAACGTCTCCTCCATCTTCATGTTCCTTCAGGAATACAACGCTATATATGGCGTTTTAGACAGTGTTTCATAGACGATCAACAAATAATGGTTCAAGAAGGAAGAATGCTTCTCAATTATGTGACCATGAATGCTATTGCTATTCGCAAAATTCTCAAGAAATATGACAAGGTAAGTGTTGATCTCCTGATTCTCAGAAGACATGTTCAAGGTTGTGTGTATTTATATTGACAATCCTGCAGATACATGGTTCCGTAAGTGGCAGAGATTTCAAGAGCAAGATGCAAACTGAGCATATTGAACTTTTGCAATCACCTTGGCTGATAGAGCTTGGTGCTTTCCATCTCAACTGTGATTATTCAGACGCTGATGAACTTGGTGCTGGAGGGTTCTTCAAAAATGCATTTTTCAAGAATTTTTCCTGTGACCTGACTGGAGCACAACCATTGTTGACAATGACCATTTCTGAAACTCTGAAGTATGAGTACAGCCTAACTTGTCCAATTTGCCTGGTGAGATATTCTTTAACCTCGTTTTCTTTGTCTAAAAAATATCTTAGAACTAAAAGAATGTCTCTTGTTGGACCCAAGCATAGAAGTAACTAGATTTAACAGTTTCATTTTTGCAGTGGCATAATTATTTGTAGTTTTGCGTACACGGAGTGTAGATATAGTTGCTAATTTCTTTAATTGCCATTTATGTAACGTGATGTAATGCCTTTTACAGTTTTACATATAGCTGCTGCATCCTAAAATGCACTAGCAACCTCATGTCACTGTGGCTATATAGCCAGTCAACAAAGCAAGCAAGTAGTGTTGCAGCATAAATATAATTTTTCACATTTTGCATATGGTACAGCATGATGTTTTAATCTTTTTAGAGAGTGTCTTCAACATTTCATTGAATTATTGTTGTAATAAATACAAAGTAAGTTTGCAAAAAGCTGCGCCCATGAAAAGAAATGATCCTGAAAACACTTTGTGGTAGGAAAGTGTGCAGAGTATGAAAGGAAACTTCAGATGTTGTCTCTGCACGTACAGTTTGCTTGAATACACGATCCATTTTGCTGATTTTTCCATTTACAGGACACTTTGTTCAACCCTTATGCGCTTAGCTGTGGGCATCTATTCTGCAAAGCCTGTGCATGTGGTGCTGCTTCTGTCTACATCTTCGAGGGTCTCAAGTCAGCACCTCCTGAGGCCAAGTGCCCTGTATGCCGAGCGGTGTGTGAGCAATCCTACTAACTGCCAGTACCAGACATTATTCTTGTTCTCTCCTTTTTGCTGTGAAACTTATCTTCCATCTGCGATATGTTTTCTTTGATCACCTTTTCTAATCAACCCATAAATTACCTTGCCGTATAAACAATAAAGTTCCCCACAAATAATGAAAGTTCTATTACGTTCGCTGCTTAAACTTCCATGGTGATTATCTGGATTTGATGACCTTCAGGTTGGTGTGTTTGGCCGTGCTGTGCATATGACGGAACTGGAATTGCTCCTCAAAAGAAGGTATCTGAATTTGACCCACACCCCTTGTGAGAAAGAATTATGGAAATGATGCCATGTGTCCTCGATATAATTTGCATCTCTTGTTTAATCAGGGATAAAGATTACTGGAGGCAAAGACTGCGCGAAGAGCGAACTGCGATGGTGAAGGAAGCCAAAGAATACTGGGACTCACAGGCTATGCTATCAATGGGTATCTGAAGTTACAATATTCTTATCGACTCAACTGTTGCAACGCTAATGTTTGTCAATAATCACCAAGATAGCCATCAAAGCTCAAGCGTGGATGGTTCTCTGGCTGGGTACATCTGTTAACTGCTAGCAAGCATCAACCAAGGAAGTTAATTGCGCTAATATAACAGAGATTGGCATAGCTGGGCCCCTGGAAGAAGCAAACAGAATCCATTGCATCATGTTATCAGCTGGTTGTTCAAATTTGGAAAAACCGACCAGATTTAACTTATTCCTTTATTTCTCCCATAGTTTGGAATGATGTATGATCTTGTATCTAACAATCGTGTGAGCCATCATACTTACCTAGTTATTGTTCGTTGGCATGATATTTGTCTGTAGAAGTAAAGCCAAATGTTGGAATGTGATGCATTTCCACATGTAGAATTAATTTCCTTTTACCAGCTCCTCAACACCTTCTGAAATACACTACACACTAGCAAGCACAAAAGAGCACTTTAACGTGGGGTGGATTCCCTCATGTTTACGCAGATGAGAAACATATGCTTGCTGCTTTACAGCTTACCCGTGTATTGACATGCTGTTCCTCCAGCCTACCTTTCGAGGGACACTTGTCTGCGTCTGGACCAGTTCATAATAATAACAACTGATCCGTAATTCCGTATTCCGTATATAGACGAATTCAGATATTTCAGTTGAGAACACCAGCTACCAGTAATGCGTACAGTAATCTGGGATTCCAACGCAGGCTGTGTAACTGTACTCGTCTCGCAGGCTGGTAACTGTACTCATCTCCACCTGCCATTTCAGCACAGTTATGAATATCATGGAGGGACAGCCGTTCATACCAGGAATTGTACACGATTTCAATTGACAGATCTGTCAGTCTATATCAATACCAACAAATCTGTACATGCAACCATAAACAGGCTTAGTACGTGCAGAAGGAACATTTTTCACAAAAGTTTAGAGTTTGGACACCAATTGTATGCCAAAGTTCATCAACATTCACCCATCAATCTGGAAGCAAGTGAAGCAATCAACCAACCACCATGGTGTATTTCAAGCGCACTATACAATCATTGTAGCTTTTGCTGGTGAGAAAGAAGCAAAAGTTTCTCTTGACTTGAACAATTGCAAGATCAACGCATATTCACCCTCATCACCAAAGACGGGAAACACAAAACCCAACTAAAGAATAAAAACAATACTGGCTCCACCCAACCTTCACTAAGAAAAAAATGCAATCTGATGCCAACTTCCCAACTGACAGCTATTTATTTACATTGAACAATCGCTGATGCTTCTTTCTGCAGGTTTTACTTTGTTCTTGTGAGGGTTTTCTGCATCCGTGGGTACTTATCCAAGAGTAGGAGCAAACCAACATTGTTACTTGATACGCCAAAAGTATACCTATCAACCAAGTAGGAAGGCAGTCAATGTCATCATACTGATAAAATAAGTATATATCTCATGAACTGAATTCCCGCTGAAGTCTCTCCTACCTGCTTTGTGATAGCTTCTTTTTCTTGCCGAATATTGTGAGGACCCACTGCAAAAGATGACAACAGATACTTAAATTTGCAAATAGACTACTTGGTTATCCTTTTGAACAGTAAAACAGTGTAAACGCTTGGAAATGTCACATCTAAATAACACATGTAGATCGTAGAGGTGCTGCACAGCAATAAAATTAAGGTAGTGTTTGGTTAGTACACTGTTAACGTAAATGGTAACGGTATCACATCACGCTGTAAATGGGAAGGGAAAAGAGTGAAACCCAGATTTGTTTGGTCAGTGGATGTAACGGTATCACGTCACGGAAAAGCAGGTCGTTGTCACTATAATTGTCTCGGAGTCTGTTACCAGCCAATTCGGAGGGGGATCGGTCTTGTACTGCGACTGGTATCCCATTCCCCGTAAACAAATAACGGACGAAGCAAACCGAACACGTTTAACGGTAAGACTTACCCTCTGTTATCTGATTACGTTACAGAATAGCGAACCAAACGCTATCTAAGTGCATTTGGAACAGTGCTGCTTAAGTAGCCAGGATTTTTTTTTAGTTAACTCGGATTTTTCAGCCACTGGATTTGTATAGAGAATCATTTGTTACTTTATTAGATATCAAAACTGATTATGTGTGTCATGCTTAAGAAAGCATAATAAGTTGCCCTATAAACAGAAATACACTTAGTTAAAGTACGAAGCAATCACAACATGGGTACCTACTGTCAGGAGCTCCACAACCTTACCATATTTGGCAAGAACACTAAGGTACCCAGCCCCCCCCCCCCCCCCCCCCCGAACCAGCAGACACATGCACACACTAAATCTCTCATGTTTTGGCAACAAACTTGAAGCGCTGAATTTTTTTATAGCAGATGTTCAAAAGCAAACAGGAAGGGATCAAATAATTGAAGCTGATGATCTGAATGCACTATTATTTGGTTTTATTAAACAATAATCCGCCAAAATAAATTGTACCATGGCAGTCAACATAATTTTCAATCACACAAGTCAGTCAGCAGGAAATGCAGAAAAGTGTCGAAATTTATCACTTGCTTGCTTGTCCCACTAATGAATGAATATCTGCAGATACCATACATTAAATATGGCACAAAACCACCCGATCAATTGCATAAGTTTTCTACAATTTAAATCTAACAAATAAGGTTTCCCTGCTATTTTGGCTCTAGATGCCTCAAAACTTGGAAAACAGTTGCACATAATCATACTAGGCAATTAGGCATAGTTAATTCGTTACTAAAACATAAACATTACTATCTTTAAGGCTGACTACCAAAGTCATTAAGAACTGGGAATGACTTGTCCAGAGCATAAAAAAGATCCACTATATATTGCAACAGCTGCACCCTACAACAACTGTTTCGATAGATATTACAAGCTGCAACCCAACCCTACTAGGTAAATGAATGGATGTCCAAATGCGATAGAGAGCTAATCAGCACAAAACCGCCATAAACTATACACTACATATAATCTATTTGATGAACGCATGGTCCAGCAAAATGCCACAACATTTGTGTGCAGTTTACCACCAACCTATCAGTATCCTATCAGCAGTAAAGAGCAAGCTAACTTACGAAGTGCGACTTGTGCTTAAGGAAAATGAACACCAACAACCCCTTAGTTCAAGCAGAAAGCAAACGCAACAGGGAATGTGCACAGGGAGCTAGTTGTTTATTGTCTGACAATATTGGATTGACAATCGGTAGCCACGGCCATCCATAGTAACGAACCAAATAAGGAAAAGTTCCTCTCATGTTGAATACCCTTTCTAACGGATGTTCAAAAGTGAGTGGAAATGGATCAATTAATTATGATCGAAACTCTGAAAGTGCTTGTACCAGAAGCATCTGGATGTAAATTATGTCACAGCAACCAGCAGCAGCAACTTCAGTCAAGTAAGCCAGTCGCCAGGAAAATGCAGACAGATATTCCAAATTTATCTCTTGCTTGATATGCTAAAGAATGAATGAGCACAGATGACTGCATTTAATATAGCACAAAATATCCAAACTTCGAGTTTATAAGTTTCCTACCATTCAAATCTAACAGATGAAAACTATGTACAGGACATAATTGACCCTCTCCTATTTTGGCTCCAATTAATAGAAACCAGAAAAACATTTCAAATTGATATATCATGTTAAGCATAGTCAACTTGTTACCAAAACAGAATACTACTATATTTAGAGCCAACTGGCAAAATCATTTAAATTTAAGAGTTGGCCATACCATTAGAAAGAACAACTATATACTGCATTACTGCAACAGCAACATTCAACAAAAACTGTTCCAATCAAATATGCTCGAAGCTCTGCTAGAAAATGCACATAGATATGACATAGTGGCACCCTACTGGATGAAATGAAGGAATCTTAAAATGGATTTACACACCAAATCAGCACAAAACCACCATAACTTAGATCTTACTCCCTCATTTCACTATGTTTGTCCATAGCACACCATGCATACTAACTGCTAATCAGGAAAGTAAGAGTTCCATGAAAAAACAATATGAAATGACCATTCATACCACTATTAAATAATATATGATAATCACTTCTCTTCTTTCAAAGCATTTAATTAGGTGTACATTGCGAAATGTTTTCTCCCAAGGCTGTGGACAAACGTAGTGAAATGGAAGGAGCAGTAAACTATACACTGTATAATCTAATTGATAAGGCAAGGTCCGAAAAAGGATGCAACGTTTGTATGCAATTCACTACCAATCTACCAGTATCCTACCAACAGAAATGAGTATCATACCTTAAATAAAGCAACCATGGAGAATGTCTTGACGAGTACCACCTTCTTATCCTCCGTGAACCTTCTTTCTACAATACCCACCGTGCATTTTCCAGGCGATTTGTGTAGACCTGGCCCCATGCCAGCTCCTGATCCAGCTGGAGCTCCATCCTTGGCAAGCTGTTGTGCAATCTCACGGAGAAGCACAAGCTGCGCCTTCTCAGTGCGCATCGCCACAAGGGCCTGCCTCATTGATTCCCGATCAGCCTCCAGCGCTTCCAGCCTCATATAGAGCTTCTTAATGTCTGGCTCCACTGCTTCATCCTGGTACTTATCCGGGACCCTGGCTATAGGCGCAGACACACCTTGATGTACCTTGTCAATCGTGTACACCCTATCACTGCCGCTTGCACTGCCAGCACCATCAGTCTCGCTCCCTTCCTCCCCACCATCGAATTCAGCAGTAGGAGACTCTGGCAACTCATCATCATCATTGTAGGGGTTGCTCCTTTCCTCCACAGCCACCTCAGGTAACATCTCATCAGCATAGAGGCCTGCAGGTTGTGGCCCAGACAACTTCGGCAACTCCTCGTTTGTGTAAAGGTGGGTGCCTTCGTCTTCCTCCAGGGCCGGCTCAAGCAGGTGAGTTTCCTGATCGTGCTCGAGGCGGCAGATCCGACGCTCCAGATCGAGGGCAACCGCATCCTCTTCCTCCTGCCCGTCCTCGTAGTAGTACTCCCCGTTGTGGCAGCGGAGCTCAGGGTAGTAGCCCCCGTCGCCGTCGGCGTAGCCGTCCTCGCCCTCGAGGAGGAGGAGGTCCTCTTCCTCCTCCTGGGCGTTCTGGGCGATGAGTTCCTCGCCCTCGGGGAGCGGGATGCCGAGGTGGACGAACTGGAGGCGGTACTCGCGGAGCCTGGCGCGTAGCCTCACCAGCCGGCGCGCGCGCTGGGCCAGGAGCGCGCGGAGGTGGTCGATCTCGGCGGCGTCGAGCGCCATCTTCTCGTCGGCGAAGCGGCGGAACTGGCGGAGCTCCATCTGGACCTCGGCCTTCTCGCGCTGGAGGCGGAGCATCATGGCCATGGCCTCGCTGGCGGCGCTGGCCGCGGCGAGGCGCTCCTCCTCGACCTCGGCCCGCAGCGCCGACGCCGTGGACTGCGCCGCCGCCACCGCCTCCCGCAGCGCCGCGCACTCGTCCTCCGCGTCCACCCGCGCCGCCGTGGACTCCGCCTCCTCCTCCCCCTCCCCCTCGCCGCCCCCTCCCTCCCCCTTCCTCTCCGCGCCAAGCTTCCGCTTCACGGACCGCCGCCACGGCACGGCCGGCGAGGCGGAGAACGAGGAGCAGCACGGGCACCGCCCCCCGTCGGCCGGCGACGACGGGTCGGGGTCCTGGTCCTGGTCGTGGTCATCGTCCATGGCGGCGGCGGCCGGCGGCGAGGGTTTCGGGGGGTCAATCAGAGCGCGGCGCGGCGGAGACGCAGAGCTTTGTTTGGATTTGGAGGGGGGGAAGTTGGGAGGAATTGGTGCGGCGAGTTGGGTGATGTGTTGGGCGGTTCGTCCACCTCTTCCCCTTCTCGATGTGGGCCCTCCAGCTCCAAAGTGGGGTCGAGGAAGAGACAGACAACAAAGTAGGCTGCGGCGAAATTATTTGGAATAGATATTTCGCTTTGCTCACTTTTATCTCAATTCTTTCCTCCCAGTTCATAATAACAGAATTTCGTGATTTCTGAGAGATTGAGCAGCTGAGCTGAACTTATAAAACTGAGTAATATATTATCTATATTCATATAGAGAGCAAATATTTTTTATAAAAAAATAATAAGATTTGATCCTGATGGATAGAGATGCACTGCATCAGGTAACCATTTAAGTTGTTGCTTCGTTGAAAAGATTTTCGAGAGCTTGCTTGAGTAAGCGTTTCATTAACATGGACAGAGTTTGCTCGGTTCAAAAGATATATTGCAGTCATGGTAAATCTAAATCCAGTGAACGCCCTTTGGACGGGTAGATGATGGGCGGGACTGTCCACTTTTTGCCTCTATACAGACGGTGATTTACTTGAGATATATTCTGTGAAAGAGAGGAGCCTCGAGCCTGTAGTTTTTTTTTTGGAAAAGGGATGTTTTATTAATTTTCAGTTAGATACATCGAGATGATACACCCGCCTGAAAAAGATCCCGGCCTCTGTTAAACGACACACAGCCAAAAATAAGAGTTTTTCTCGACCTCCGGACTCTAAGAGTCGTCAATCCTAAGACTAGACTGCCACCCAAACGCCCGGGCAAAAATAGCCTTGGCCACTTGGACCAAGCACTGCGACGCCGCTACAAGACTGTCCCGCGATGAAGGCCGTTGAAGGATAGACCATGTGCGGAGCCAATGCGACGTTGTGAAAATAACCTGCAAAAAATTTGGAGATTTGTTATCAAAAACCACTGCATTTCTGCATCGCCAGACCGCCCAACATAAGGCTGTCGCGCCTACAAATACCAGGGGTTTAAATTTTTGTGGAACTAAATTCAGCCAACCATTGAACATATTAGATACACTAGCTGGTTTAGGAAGTCCCCATGCCGCATAGACTGAAGCCCATTTTTTTTGAAAAGGGAAGCTTTATTGATCTTAGACAATTACATCGAGGTGATACAATTATATAAGATCCAACCCGGCCTCTGCATAACTAAGATGCACACAGCCCATGAAAAATAAAAAAGAAATAAAAAATGAGAGCACCAAGACCTAGCAAACTACCACAAGCGCCTTCATCTTCATCCGCGTCACAAACCAAAGCAACTCTTGGACTTTGAAGTAGGCTCCCAAGACAATGCCTCCAACGAGGAAACGACACGCGCACGTGCCGACATTGTAATGACCCAACCAATTAAGACCAGATCAAATGTTTTTACGAGGGAGTAATTCATCTTAATCCAAACAATGCCTTCAACAAAGTCACTGTCAGGCTCAACCAATTAAGGTCAGACCTAGAAATTTCTTCCCGGACCGGTGAATTAGTAGCAATTACCACCACGACTAAGTCTCGTATTGCTTCCCCCTTCTTATCAGGCCAATGCTTCCATATAGACCAGTCTTGACCCACTTAGACGGCCATGATTACTTCAAATTCGGCAGACCATCTGAATTCGTAACCTGAGATACTATGCTGCAAAGTAGCCACTGGGTACCCGTGCATAATCCACCAGGAATAAATTACAGATGAAATCCGTCTTCGAGTAAGAGAATCCGTGAACGAAGACAAGGTGACTCATGTCTCCTGATCTATATGAAAAGTAAAGGCGAAAGTGAAGATGTCATCACCAGATGTAGTTGTAAAGTCCGGTACTATCCCTTCCAACACCAAGGCCGAAGGCGCATCTGCCAGAGAGGAATCACCATTGGAGGCCAAGCCGACGTCAGATCCAGAAGACGCCGTTGTCACTGGCCGTCGCCGCCACCTCCGCAATCTCCTCCCGGGGTCAGCCCTCACTGGCCGCCCATGCGCCGTTCGCGGCCACGGCCTTCACGCCGCACCGCGCCGGGCGCTGGGCCGCCTCCTCGCCGTCGCGCGCTGTCCACGTCGGCCGCCGCCAGGCGCATCTGGCAACGCGCCTCGGCACCCATCAGCAAAAGGCAAAGTCCGAGACGCAAACCTAGGGGACGGACCCCAGATCTGATCTCCCGGGAAGCCTTGGTGGCAAGAGCGCAGCAAGGGGCCGCTGCGCCACTCGACGCTGCGAGGCCGCCCGCGCCCGGCACCACGCCAGCCGGACAGCCGCGCATCGGCCGTACGCGCCTCAGCCCGGCCACCGCCGGCCGCGAGTCGCCCGAAAACCGCTGGCCGCGAGTCACCTGGCCGACCGCAGGCGCGTGATGCCCCGGCCACCACCGGCGCCGTCCCGGTCGTCCTCGCCTGTGCTCCCTGCAGCGCCGCCCGCTCGCCGGCCGTCGGCACCTGCGCGCCACGGCGACGTCGCCGCCGCCCCGCGCCATGGGTGTCGCCGCCGCCGCCGGATCCGCGAGACGCCGTCGGGGAAACGCCCCGCCGCCACCTTCCCGGGGCCCGCCGGGCTTCCGGCGGCGCCCTCCGGCGGCGGCGAGGTGGAGGGAGGGGAGGGAGGGAAGCGGCGGCGGTACGGAGATCCGCCCGAGCCGCCCAAGGGGGCGACGCCGGGGCCTTTTTTTTCGTGTGAATCTACATTCAAGGAATAGATGCTGAATTGACTCATTTTCATGACAGAAGACACACTATGTACTGCCATTCCAATTTCGTTTGGCTAGATTATTCTTAGTGAGAATAACCCCTCTTTAAAAACCATAAAAAAAATTTAACCTTTAAAGGGAGTTTTGATTTCCATAATTTTTTATTTGTGTTCGGTACATTTTGGTAAATCAGGGCCAGATAATGTGTTTTCACAGAGAAAACACCTGTCGGGTCCAAATTCCATTTAAATTCATCACCTTCGTCAGTGAGGTTTATATTTGCCAGTCTTACTACTAAATTATTCCACATTACCAATTTAGGTCCAATCAGATCTCTCCGCCAGGATATATTGGGAATCTCTGTACTAAGTACTTCTGCCACCGTATCCTGCTTTTTCCTAGCGATGTTATATAATTGAGGATATTGATCACGAAGAGGCTTGTTGCCTTACCATTTATCCTCCCAGAATCTTATCTGAGACCCATCCTTGATAGTGAAGGTACCAAACTTCAGGAAATCATTTTTAACCTTCATAAGCCCAGCCCAAAAGTGTGAGTCCCCGCTTTTCTATTCGACCTGAACCAGAGGTTTGGTCCCTAGATATTTGTTGCGAAGGATCTGTTGCCAGGTATCATCCGTTGTAAGCAGACGATACAGCCACTTACTGAGTAAGGCCATGTTCTTGAGTTCCAGGTTATGTATCCCTAGACCTCCTTGGTCCCGTGGAAGACACGGGATACTCCATCTAGCAAGTCTGTATTTTCTCTTATGCTCATCACTTTGCCAAAAGAATCTAGACCGGTAGTAGTCCAACTTCTTACGAACCCCTTTTGGGATTTGGAAGAAAGACATCATATACATCGGTAGACTGCTAAGAACTGAATTGATTAAAGTTAGTCGTCCTCCGTATGAAAGGTTTTTCCCTTTCCAACTGCTGAGGCGACTCTCAAATCGTTCCTGGATCCTCAACCAGTCATTATTAACCAATTTCCGAAAATGTATAGGAATTCCTAGGTATTTGACTGGGAAAGTTCCAGGGTTACAACTGAACAATTCTTTATATTGGTCTTCAAAGTTCTTAGCCTCACCAAAGCAATATATTTCACTCTTGTGAAAATTTATTTTGAGTCCCGATAACTGCTCAAATGCACAAAGAATATTTTTCATGTTTTGAGCATGTTCCAGGTTGTGATCTAAGAACAAAATTGTATCGTCAGCGTACTGTAGTATGGAAAGGCCGCCATCAATCAAGTGGGGCACCACACCTTGTATCTGATCATTTGTTTTAGCTCTATTAATTAGGAGTGTGAGCATGTCTGCGACTGTGTTAAAAAGGATGGGTGATAGTGGATCTCCTTGTCTGAGTCCTTTTTTTGTCTGGAAGAATGGACCTATTTCATCATTGACATTAATCGCGACACTTCCACCTTGTCTGAGCCTGTAGTTTTAGAAAAATCATTTCTGTGCTACCTTTGGGATCGCAGCACACAACGTGGACTTGTTCCGTGGCAACCGGGACGAGTCAAGAAACGGCTATTCCGTGTGGATGATGGATTTGATTTGTTCATCGCTGAGATGATAGCGATTATAAATGGTTCCTAATCAATAAGAAGACGAAGACCAGGTCAATTCACAACTAATTTCTTATTATTTTCGTTTCAACTAAGAGCACATATGAACATGAGTATCGGCACGCACACTTTAAAAAGAATACACTCCATTTTTAAAATTTTAAATGTATTAAGTATAAGATTGGCAGGGAAAAGCCTGCTGTTGCGTTGTGTAAAAACAAAATTGTATAGATTGCGGCTTTGTTAAAAAGATCGTACTGTACTCATCAGCAAAACATTCGCCCGGAAATGATATTACCGTTTCAAACATGGACCCTTAATCAAGTAAAATAGTATAATTAATTGTATAGCAATCAAACAGTATCAATGGGATGTTTCCAGAGTGTAGGAGCAAGCGGCAGCTGTCAGGTTTTATATTTTTGTAACGGCAACCGTTGAGCCCTGCACGTTTGCGTCTACGAGCTGGGCCGACGTGTCACAGCTTCTTTTTTCGTACTCATCTGTCTCTTGTCCTTCCCGTTTCGGTTCCAAGTTGTTTGGGGCAGTAGTACGGCACGTCCTACAGTATTTATTAGGTCCACGCAGCGGTTAGTGACAATGGATCCAGCATAATCTATCTTGGACTGTATACACTTGCTTGGGTTGATTTAATCCCGCTAGGATCTACAAATAAGAATGCAAACATACTGGCTCTGTCGTTGCAGGCAGGGGCGAAGCTAGAATTCTAAGATTGAGAGGCTGAAATTCCTCCTCTTCTTCCTCTTTCTCCTCCTCCTCCTCTTCCTCCTCCTTCCTTCTTCTTTCTTCCTCTTCGTCCATGGTTGAAATTTGTAGGGGGGCTCCATAGGTTGCAAGGGGGTAGGGGGGGCCCCCTGGTGGCTTCGCCACTGCCTTGCAGGGTGTTTGGTTTGAGAAATCAACGCTTTTTATACAGAACGATGCATCATATGTGTTGATCCTACGAATTTTTAGTGAAATGAGCTTATTCCTCGTGTTTCTACAATTTATGCGCGATAACACGAGTGATTTATTTATTCCTAACTCAGTTTCGTTACCGAACTATCCTAACGACTTGTGAAATATTACAATATCCGTGCGTGCGCGAACAGGGGAAGAAGCACGTGATACGGTCGCTGTTGCTCGAGAAGGTGCTCTCGGCTTGATCGAGTAAAACAGAGTCTCAAACCGTGGAGACCGGCAAAACACATATGTTCAAATGTAGCATGCTCACTCATCAGCCGGAACATCATATACTATATGAGTAGTTAATAACATATACTATATGACACGACGATTGCACGTGGGCGCCGCATTATGCCCCCCATTTGACTTGAGTACGTGACGAGACGACGCACCAAAGAACGATCGTATCCGCGGCCACGACCACGTCATTCTCAAGGCCGGATTTCTTCGCTCCGGTCTCAACTAATCCACCGGAGTTATATAATATTGCGTGCTGTCGCATATAGAATTAGAAGTTAGGCCTCCTCTAAATACTATTCTATGCGATGAACAGTGAAAAAGCCCGGAGAGAAGAGACTATCTCGCACGTAGTGAAAACACTGTGCTAAAAAAACATTGTGCCTATGAGCTAACAGCCGGCTCTCTCGTTGAAGAAGGCCTTAGGAACGGTCAGGTCCGCCGGCGCTCATCGTGTGTGTGCAGGTGTCCGTGATGTTTAAGTCGTTAGGGTCGATGGGAAGTCAGGGGTGAGTCCTGATGCTCGAGTATGAGCTCGGGTTGGAGTCGTGGCAGTGCTCACGGTGGAACGCAGATATGGCCGCGTTCCGGGACGCCAAGGCGGGTCCGAGAAAGGCAACCGACGGGTTCAAAAGTCAAAACCCATCTGTTGCGTTCCATGTCCCGGCTGCTTAACACGACCATATTATGGTAGTTAAATTAAATACGTAGACAATACGTATTTCATAATTCACTGGGACGACGGGAGGCTGATGCATGCATGTGTTGACTGTTGATGGGGCACGTACTAGCATCTTCAAGAGTCTCTCTAAATCCCACTCTCTAAATCCTCATTTATAATCATTTGTATAAAAATCGTTTTCTATATGTTTCCGTTTTCCAACAGTTTTTCTATATTTTGTATGCACTCTGAAAAGTTATTCTATTTTCTATATTTGAAGAGCGAGAAATCCGGAATAGAGAGTGGCTATGTTTACATAACCAAATAAAGAAGCGGTTGGAATATACATTTTCAATCAAAATATCTAAAACTAGCAATTATGATGAATTTAAAGAGTCTCTTAGAGTTGCTCTTACTATTCGCCGTTTAATTCCCCTCCTCTCCCGATTGTGATGTTCTTGGAGATATTTGTGCTGGCAACGGGACGGTAGTTTGGAGAGTCGGCACATGCTTGCGCATTGGATCGTACTGCCTCAAGACTTGGACGTGTTCCATCCGGGCATTTGGGCGGAGTCAATAAAACGGCAGCTCGCTCCATGGACAAAGACAAACGACTTGACCGTTCCTCGCAAACAGATGAAAACGATTGGAAACAGTTTCGTGTTTCACGATTTACTTACTCTCTCCATCTCAAAATATAGCTATGTTTAGCTTTTTTGAAGTCAAATTTTTAAACTTTGACTAAAAACATCTCTAAAAATAATTTTTTTTTTCAAAATGAAAAGGTTACATATTATAATAATAGTTGGTTTCATAATAAATCTACTAACATATTTTTTATGTTATCAATCTTCATAATTATTTTACTATTTATAGTCAAAGTTAAAAATGTTTGACTTTAAAAAGTCCAAACGTTGCTATATTTTGGGACTTGTTATATTTTAGAACGGAGATAGTACTTCATGATAACTGTGCAATTTCGAACAGCAAGGAGCAGAGAGCAGCTGTCAGGTTTTATATTTTCTGAAACCGTGGCGCCCTGCACATACACGATTGAGCGAGCTCAAGCAGTAGTTGCTACTGGGACGGGATAACTTTCTCCAACAACGGAGACCTAAACCAGCTACCTATTTCAAAGTTTGGGTCACGCACAGTAAACAAGTTAGGGACCCAAATATTGTCTTCTCCAGCAAGCGATGCAAACAGAGCACCCATCCTCCCGTCCCCTTCCTCCCGGTCATCTCTTTCTTCCACCTCGCCGAGGTCCCCACCGAGCCGCCACGGGCTCGCCTCGCCGCCGGCCACCGCGGGCTCGCCTCGCCGCGCCGCAGCGGACCCACCTCGCCGGGCCGGTCACGCGCCGCCGCAGGTGCAGGCGAGCGCCGCCGTGGGGCTCTGCGCGTGCGAGCGCAGCCGGAGGAGGATGTCCCCGCCGAGGTCGCCGTCGAGAGCCGGCCGCCATGGACCCACCGCGTCGCGAGGCAGCTTCGCCGCGCCAGTCGAGGAGGTCCCCGCCGAGCTCCGACCGTTGAGGTACCCGCCGAGCGCCAAGCCGTCGAGGCCATCCTCTTCCCTTCCTCTCGCAAGCACGCCGAGCGGCCGAGGCCAGCTGTTGCGCCGCCGCGCGAGCTCCTCCGGCTAGCTCGTCGGCCGCGGGCACCGAACCGGCGAATCGAAGTCCCGAGATGACGAATCGAAGGTTTGGCCGGCGAATCGTCCGCATGGTCCTCCGTCGCATCCGCAGTTCGTCGCCCGCTAGCTGAGCTCAAAGCTCGACGGCCATGGAGGAGCTTGATGCGGCGACCTCGCCGGCCATGGGGAGCTCGACCCACCGGCCATGGTCCCGCTTCACTGCGTCGGCTGCTCCTCACGGCCCCACCTCGTCATGCCCAGCCACGGCGCTCTCCATTTGCGTCGCCGTCCACAGGAGAGGCATTTTTGCCTCACGCTGCGGTGGGTAGGCAAAATTGGGTCCCCGGTTGGGTCTGCTGTTGGAGCCCAGTTTGGAGAGGCAAATCTACTGTACCGACCTATTTTGCATTTGGGTCACCGTTTGCCTATACTGACCTTTCATCTTCTTTTTCGCGCCCATCTCCTCCATTCCAAGTTCCAAGTTATATATATGGATCAGCAGTATAGCGCGTACTCGTACTCTGTTCTTGTCCACGGGAACGAGTTTTTTTTGAAAGATGTCCACGGGAACGAGTAATCGCATGGATCATCCTCGTCTTCTTTAATCTAATCTTGGACGACATCCTGCTTGAACACCTACTTGCATGGCTTTTGTACCTGCGGCTACTCGAATCCTACTGGCCATGACCCACGAACATTCTTATGTTATGTTTATTGATGTCCTCGTACAATGTTATTGTAAATAAAACTAAAAACACTATAGTTGTGCACATTATTCGCACGAGCATCGTAAAATCATTTTCTGGAGCATTTCTTTATGGAGCATATAGCCTAACTAGCTATGGATCGGGCTGTCCTTTGTACGACGGGGAAGACAACGCAAAATGTCGGGGAAAAAGGCTGACCAATAGGCCCCGTTTATCAGCGACAGCACGCGCATCATTACTCTAAGGCTGTTCGCAGTGGGCATTGTAAAAGCCAACCGCAGTACGGGATGCGTACGCAAGCGCTGCAGTGGGAGCCTCTAAACGATGCGGCACACAAAAAGAGGAGGGCGCATACACCAGATTTGGCGCGATAGCGCGCATACGCCAGCGCTGCCACGGTGGCGTGGGGCCCGTGCGCCCAACCGCCGCGCGCGCGCGGAGAGGGAGAGGGAAGCAGCCCCACCGCCCGCCATGGCCGCCGCCGCCGCCGTCTGGACGCACCGCCGTCACGCCGTCTCGGAGCCCTTGTCACGCCGTCTCGGAGCGTCTGGCCGAGGTCGCCACCGACGCGCACCGCCCGCAGCCTCCGCCGTCGCGCACCGCCCGCAGCCACCACCGCCCGCAGCCCTCCGAGGGGACGCCCGCGAGCTCGACGGGGCGGAAGAGCCGGCCGGCCAAATCCATGGCCGCCCGCCGTGGGGAAGGGAAGGGGAGCGGAGCTCGACGCGGAGGCGGAGCCGGTCGGGCGGAGCCGAGGCCGGGACGTGGCCGGGCGGCGCTCGCTCGGAAGGATTAGCGGAGGAGCCATGAGGCCGCCGGGTCTGATCCGCGGCTGCCGCCGCGTGCTCGTCCCCCATCACGACGCGGTCACCTCCGCCAGCCGCCGCAGACGCGCCCATCGCGATGCGGCCACCGCCGCGCCGCCCGGAGCCGCGGATCCGCCTCGCCCACACGCCTTGCCGCCGTCGCCGCCCGCGCCGGCCTTGACGCCGCCGCAGGACCTCCGCCCCGCGTAGCTTCTGCGACGGCCTGCTCGGTGGCCATGGCGCCACCGCCCGCGCAGATCTGGCCGGGCGACACCGTGGCGCCCCTACCCCGCCGGCGCGGCAAGAGAGAGCGGAGAGAAACAGGGAGGAAGAAAGGTGGTGGCGGGCAGCGGGGCCGACAGTGGGGGATTGGGAGGGAGCGGCGGCGGCGAGGGATTGGGAGGGAAGCGGGGGCGGAGAGGGGGGAGGGGAGGCAGCGGGCTGCGCGAGGAAGAGGGTGCAGCGGGGAATGGGAAGAAGGGGGGAGAGAGAGGGGGGAGAGGGAGGGAGGTGAGGGGAAAAAATTATATAGTGTGGTTCCACGTGCTGGTAGTTGGTATAAGAGATTGAAAATAGAGTATGACGAATGCAGAGAAACAGGAACTGTACTGAAAAATCTCGATGAGTTGGCAGAATATTCTCTTTTAGGGGATGAAGATGAAGTACGACGAGTGCGGATAGCCTAAAAGGAAGCTGGGCCGGCTTGGGCCTTATTGGGCCATCTTTTCCAGCTGGGCTGGTCTATGGAGAAGGAGGTGGCCTGCTCGGCGGTGTGACCTAAGCGGCTTTGTTCGCTTGACTTATGTCCATGGCTTATGCTGATTTGTTGTGAGAGAAAAGTAATGTTGGCCGATGGCTTATGCTGATTCGTTGTGAGAGAAAAATATTGTTGGTTGATAAGCAAGTCGAGAAAACAGACTGAACGTCGCCGGCGAGGTCAGCACACGGCGCACCAGCAATTTCCTACCATTTGACACCTCCCTCTGTGATGATTGGCCCCGTTTTGGAGTCTACCACAATTTTTGTCTTATTTAACACACCAATAGACTCTCTCTACTAGGACATACTATGTTTGATATCCTAGTTTCAACACAAAACAAAAAATCAACAAGAAAAAGTAGGAGTGTCTCAGCACTCCTTTCCCCATAAAACAAAAATCAACAAAAGAAAAGGGACACAACACAACACAACACAATGCTTCATAATAAGTTTTCGATACCTGAACTGGAAGTATTGGATGACGCTAAGAGCTTACTCCCTCCGCCCAAAAAAAGAAGACACTCTAGGATTTAAAATTTGTCCTAAAAACAAGTCATTCTACTATATTTAGTAGGTGCATGCGCATGCAACAATCAATTAGTGCCAAATATAGCTAATAATTAGGGGCAATCAAGGTCATTTTACTTTCTCATTAATCTGTCTTAAAATTTATAGAGTGTCTTCTTTTTTAGGACGGAGGGAGTAGGTTTGAAGTAACGTTCTTCTAAGTGGTAGTCTAGTATTTCTACACGGAGGAAGAAATCCCATAAGGGGAAGGGATTAAGTCATTAGAGTCAATCAAGTCTTTATACCGTTATAAATATTATTTAGTTGTTACTTACTGCCATGCCACTAATATCCTTTTAAGTTCTCGTATGAGACAAAGAAATGTGCGCTCCGACGCGTCCCACACGCTATGGGTGACATAACTGATTTTTAATGTACTCTTGTATAGATTACAATATATAGCTGATGCAGGATGGTTGCA
The DNA here is from genome assembly GCA_033239725.1 of Echinochloa phyllopogon. Taxonomy (NCBI): domain Eukaryota; kingdom Viridiplantae; phylum Streptophyta; class Magnoliopsida; order Poales; family Poaceae; genus Echinochloa; species Echinochloa phyllopogon. Next base: position 13,247,521 of record BTCW01000009.1, read on the forward strand.
TATTGTGTATTTGATACATCTATTACACCATTATTTATCAACGATTCAAAATTTTTGGTTTGCTTGTTCTGATAACAGAAGAAGTTCTATCTCAAGAGAAAACGAGAAAGAAAAGGGACACAACACAATGCTTCATAATAAGTTTTTAATACCCAAACTGGAAGTATTAGATGACGCTAAGAGCTTAGGTTTGAAGTAATGGTCAAGTTTGCGGTAGTCTTGTTGTTCTACACAATTTAGGAGGAAGAAATCCCATAAAGGGAAGGGATTAAGTCATTAGCGTCAATCAAGTCTTGATGATTCCTTCCCATTTTAATGATTGCTTGTTGTAAGTTAGAAGGCATGGGGGTGTGGGTGGTAAGGGTGGGTCCATAAGTTTGGTGCAAAAAATTTTGATGACATTCCATTGGTTCGGAGTCTACCACAACTTTTGTCTTATTTAACACGCTAGTGGACTCTCTCTCTCTCTACGGGGCATACTATGTTTGGTATCCTAGTTTCAAAAAAAAACAAAAAATCAACGAAAAAGAGTAGGAGTGTCTCATCACTCCTTTCCCATAAAACAAAATTGAACAAAAAAAAGGGACACAACGCAACATAATGCTTCATAATTAGTTTTCAATACCCAAACTGGAAATATTGGATGACCTTAGGTTTCAAGTAATGCTCTTCTTAGGAGTAGTCTAGTTGTTCTACACAATTTAGGAGGAAGAAATCCCATAAGGGGAAGGGATTAAGTCATTAGAGTCAATCAAGTCTTGATGATGCCTTCCCATTTTGATGGTTGATTGATGTAATTTAGAAGGCATGGGGGTGTGGGCCCGGCCAGTGGCGGAGCTGGAGTTTGATGGGAGGGGGGGCTGATTTCCTCTTCTTTCTCCTCCTTTTCCTCTCTTTCTTCTCCTTCCTCCTCCTTTTCTTCTTCCTTACCTTCATCTATGGCTAGCAATTTTAGGCTTAATGGAGTCCATGTGGGGGTTAGGGGGGCTCCAGCCCCCCGCTGACTTCGCCCCTGGGTGTGGGTGGTCAGGGTCGGTCCATAAGTTTGGTGCAAAAAGTTTTGATGGCATATTCCATTAGTTTAGAGTGTATCACAATCTTTATCTTATTTAACACGCTAGTGGACTCTCTCTCTACGAGGCATACTATGTTTGGTATCCTAGGAGGTGTTCACTTGGTGAAAGTTTGGTAAAAATGTCACATCAGACACTGTAGCGCACTGTAGCACTTTTCGTTTGTTTATGGTAAACATTGTCCTACCATGACCTAACTAGGCTCAAAAGATTCGTCTCGTCGTGTACATCAAAACTGTATAATTAGTTTTTTTATTTACTTACGTTTAGTGCTCCATGCATGAGGAGAGAGATTTGATGTGACAGTGAACAGTGAAGTTTGGAGAGAGAAAGTTTGGAGGGATTTTTGGAAGTGAACACCGCCCTAGTTTCAATACAAAACAAAAAACCAACGAAACAAAGTAGGAATGTCTCATCACTCCAGCCGGAGCGTCGACTCGCACGTCTCCCTGTCGAGCCACGGCTCCCAGTCGTGGGTCATGGCGTTGGCGCAAGTCTTGGCCACCAGGTCGCCACCACCGGCGGCCTCATCAGTCTTGGCGGCGTGGGCGGCGGAGAAGGCCGCCGCGCAGAGGAGCACCGCGGCGAAGAGCGAGGAGGAGGTCGTTGACGACGACGCCACTGCTGCTGCTGCTGCCATCACGCGCTCCAAAGTACAAGGTACCCAGTGTCCCAGTGCGCTTCTGTGTGTTGTAGATTATGGGCCATGTTTGGGTTGTATTTATCTTGCGGCCGGGCTGCTTGAGCTGCAGAATCATTAACGATGTGGTGTGGAGGTGGTATCCAAACAAAGGATTCCAGCGCACTGATTAATTTGCTGGTCAGACAACAACCCCCGCGTCGCTCCTGCAAGCGACACGGGGGTCCTTCCCACCGCGCCGCCGCCGGCCTCTTCCCTCCCTTGTTAGCAAGTAAGCCACGCCATGGTGTGTGCCTGGCGTGCGACGCGTATGTGTGCGTGTGTGTTAGCTAGTTGGTTGATGAACGTGTGTGCGTGCGTGCGTTCAAGTTGGTTAGCTAGCTTCTTAGGGCTGTTTGAGTCGGAGTCTGTGGTGTCCGTGGTGCATGAGTTTGGCTCAGGGTCGCACCAGGGCAGTGTTTTAGGCCGGAACGTTGGTGTGGCCGCGTTCCAGGCATGTCCGGCCAGGATGGCGCGAGTGCGTGCTCGTGTTCGGGTCCGTGGCCAAGTCAGGCGCGTACGGCGCGCGGTTGTTGAGGTGCAGCTGCATGGATGGCCGAGTCGTTGGCCGGGACGTCAATAGCGGAAGGATCATGATCTGGCGTGCGGTGGAGTTCGTGGCTTGAATCGCAGAGGAGGCCGGGTCTGCCGGGGTGGTGTGTTAGTGCACGCCAAGCTCGCCGTAGTGGGTTGTGTGGGCGCTGCGACGACGCCGGGCCTATATATGGCCATGTAATCCATGTGTAACCTTGAGGCGAGTTGCATGTATCAATAACAAGCCAACATACAGGCCGTTCGAGCGGCCGGGGCGTTCATCGCCATTTTCGCTTGTGTTACTGTTCATCTTCTTCCTCCTCCGTCCGTCGAAGCATGTGAGAGCTAGAGCAAGCGTGTCAACGGGGGAGCTGCGGGAACGCGTGTTCCTGGGCGGTTCCAACATCCCTCGCGTCCTCCTCGCCGTCGCCCGAGCGGCCGGCCGAAAGCCCGTCGCCTGCAGGGAAGGCGACGGCGAGGTGTCTCCTCCGGCCGGAAAAGCCATGCCGTGCGGGCGGCGTCACCTCCATCTCTGGCGAGGACAGGCCGCGTCGCTACTCGGGCGGCCAGATCTGTGCTTCCCAACAACGGATCCATGGAGCCACGGGCCGGATCTGCGAGGCGGCGACTTTTGCGGCGGCTGTGACGGCGATCGGCGGCGCGAGGCAGCGATCCCTCGGCCCGCGCGGTCTTTCTCCAGTGGCGACTTCTGCCGTCCCTGGCGGTATGGAGGCTACGGAGGGTAACAGATCCAACGTCTTCATCGCTCCGCGTCGCCCCCACGGGGGCAATCTGGACGGATTTGGCTAGCTGTCGTGCAGCCGCCTTCTCCATGGGTTGGTGCCGTCCCTTTGCCGGCAGAACCTTGCTCCGGGTGGCGGTGTTCGTCGACGGCAGCCGGAATGCGTCTTTCTTGCAGTGGCGGCGTCCTGGGCGAAGATGCTGGTGTCCTTCCGGTGAGGGTGATCTCTTCGTTGGCCGGGCGCAGTGGTGACGGTGGTGACGGCGATTTGGGTGAAATCCTTGTCTGGCATGTTTTGCCGGACCGGCGGCGGTAACGTGTCCGTGACACACACCTTGTTGAAGGCGCTGCTGAAGTCGCTGGTCAGACCGTCCCCTGTTGCGTCCGTAGATGATCAATAACTGGGTGAAAACCTAGCCTGCTTTCTCCAGGCCGGCGGCAGCAGTGTAGGCGCGTCGTCGAAGTTCTTGTTCGTCAAGGCCGGGCAGTTCTTCCGTGTGGACACTATGTTCGGTATTCAGCTCAGGGCGGAGGAGGCATTGGATGGCGTAACAGTTCGGATGTTGGTTGGCAGTATCTGCACCAAGTCTTCGTGCAGTTGCCTGGAAGAAGCATCAATGATGGTTGGTGTCCGACGTTTTCAGTTGTTTGTAAGGTCTGACAAACGTGTTATAACGATCTTGGTGGTCGCGTAGGACTACTAGAGCCTCTTGATGGATGTAATTTTCATATTTTTGTTTGGCCGTAGCCGTTTTGGTTAAGGCCGGGTAATATATTATCCATTATCTAAAAAGATATGCTGATGAAAATCAAAGCATGCATGGATATGATAGATGTGGCTGCTGCATGCATGCATGGATGGAGCTGGGAGATACTGCATGCATGTACTAGTCTACTAGAGACCTTGCGGCGTTGCCAGGTGTGCATGGTTACTTATTGTCACACCCCAAAATTTTCGAATTTTGGGATGTGAATTTTCAACATAAATAATACAATATTTTCCTCAATTTTCTAAAAATTTTCAAGCTTTGTAAAATTTACAGGGAATTTAGTAAAGGAAAAATTGTTTTTCTAAATTAAATCAATATAGGTTTAAAATTCGAGTGTGTTGCATTCATGCTGGCCGCATCGAGTTTTCTTTGTGCGTAGTTCGAATAAGAATTTAAATCTAATTTAAATTCGTGTTTGAGCTGTGTTTGTTTAACCCGTAGAAAAGTTGTTTTGGTCTGAGTTCGATTTTGCCCCTCCAACTTTTCCCCGGCCTGTTTTTCCCCCTTCTCTTCTTCTCCCGACCAGCCCAGCCCGGCAGCTCTCCTGTTTCCCTCCCGGCCCAGCTCCCTGCGCGCGCGACCGCGGCCCACCGCTCGGCCCAGCTCCCCCTCCCCGACCGAGTCGGCCCAGCTCGCGGCCCACGACCCCTCGCTGGCTCCCGCTCGCCCCCGCGGCAAGCAGCGCCGCCGCCGCCGCTGATCTCGGCGTTTGTGCCGCCTCGGCGATGGTGCCACCCTGCCTTCCAAGCTCCAGTTGCTCCTTCCCTCGGGCTACTTAAGCCGCTGGCCACCACCGAAGCTGAGCACCACCACCACCGCTCTCTCCCCCCTTCGCCTCTGCCCACCGCCGCCCTCTGCTCCCCTGCACACAGCGCCACCGCCGGCCATCCTCGCCGCGATTCGTCGCGTCCAGTGACCGCCGGGACGAGCCGCCACCTCGCCGGGGATCACCACGCCGAATCGCACCTCCGCCGCCGTTTACAGTCATGGTTCCACCGTTGGACGAGCCCTCCGCCAGACGACCTCGCCGCTGGCCGTCGATGCTACGATTCGCCGGGCCCCATTGCCCCTGGAGCAGACGAAAGCCACCACGACGAGCTCGGTGACGTGCCGCACCTCCGCATCTGCCTCTCATCGCCGTGGCGCTGCCCGAGGAGAGCGCCCGCACAAGGACCCCGCCGACGACCATTCTCTCCGCCGCAGGCCGACTCCCGGCCGCTGCCATCCCTCTACCACGCTGGTGAGCACCTCTGCGACTTCACCCAGACCTACTCCTTCCCACGCGCTAGCTCCCCGCCGCCCTAAACCGCGGAATCGCCGGCGAGCCGAGCCGCCCAAGCGCCGGCGAGCTCCTCCCCTGCCTGTGTAAACGAATGGGGACGGTAGTTTTGCATTTAGGCCACTGAAGAGTCCTATAACCTTTAGCATATTTCCTGTGTCTTGGCAATCTTTCAGAAAACCCCCTGCAATCTTGTTTAGCCCATAAAATCCACGTTTTAGCTCCGATTCAACCCGTTCTTGTCGCGTTAGCTTCATATCAACTTAAACTACGATCTAGTACTGTTATTTATCATGTGACATATCTCTGAATTTTATTTAATAGTAAGTTAATTAAATGTTATCTAAATATCTTTTCTTAATTAAAATTTAATTAAGGTTAAGCGGTTTTTCATATTAATGCTAACAGGACTAATAATTATTCATTAGTTTTCTGAATATAAAATATAATTAAGTTTCACTTCGGATTTTCATAAAGAAATTTGACTAATGATTATTAAACTAGCTTTTCCAATTTAAAAGAAAACTAGAGTTACAATTCGAGTTTTCATAAATAATCATTAATATTGATTAATATCGACATAAATGTGTTTCTATCATAATATTGATTAGTTCAACTCGGTTCATAAAGTTACTCGATTGGTTGCTCTCACATGCTTCTTTTCAAGTTAATGTTTTAATTTGAATAAATTATACTTGAATATTTATAATTAAAATATGACTAAGTTTACTTCGACTTCTCTAAAGGTTGAAATATAATTTGTATTAACTATTTATACATAATTTTACATAAATTAAAATAAATGAAGCCCATAGTCTTTCATTTAATACAAATCCTCCGATAGTTGTATCTTCTCAACCGTTGCTCCGTTTTCAGCTATTCTTGCGCTCACGTGTTCGTAGCGAAGCGTAGATTAGTTTTGAAGCCTTCTTTTGTTATGTTTCTATTGTATGGTGTATTGTTCTTAGTTGTATATTGTTTGTTGCTTGTTTAGTTGTTTGTGGTGCTCGATGATTGTTGCGAGTAGAGGAAGGCCGTTCGAGAGATTTCAAGATCAAGAACTGAAGACTGTGAGTAAATATACTGGATTTGAGGCAAGTTATAGCACGGACAATCCTTGCTACCTACTCACTCATTTAATACACTGTTCATTACATACGCATGTGTCTAATATTGTTTACCATTAAGGTTGTACCTAGTATTTATTTCCCTGTCCTTGTATTCCTATGGGTTTTTGCATATGGGTAGCATTTTGCTAGGCGCAACTACTGTCACCTTTAATTAATTGTTAATATTGACTTAATGGTCCACTTCAACTTTAATGTTAAAACTTGCTTTTTAGTAACATGGATTAGGGAGCTAGAGCATGTGTTGTGTGCTTTGCTCTAGTGTCTCCCGCTAAGGACCGGTTCTTAAAGCGGCAACCCAGGAGCCTGTCGCCACCGCCGGAACTATAATGGCTCTGGTCTTGGTCAAGTAGCTTGTACGTCTCTAGCTTGGCAGTAGTTACCGAGGGGCCAACGGCGTTGTGGGAGGTACGGTGCTGGGTGTTCTCCGATTCCACCGAGGACGGTAGCCCCGTCGGCTAGGTCACGTTAGACCCAGTCCCGTGTAGGAGTCTCAGCGATTGAGAACTCTGCACGTTGCGCAGTATGGGTGCGATACCCGCGCTCCGGACGCCATCGACCCCCTCACGGTGTGACTCCGTGGGCGTACGTCGATCTCGGTGCCTAAGTTTTCACCGCCGTATAGTACTCCAGCGGCTACTGACTTGTTAGGGTGTCTTGTGAAAGCCTCGTAGCGTCCCTATGCAGTCACACCTCGGAAGTGTTGATGTGCGTGGTTGGGTGCAAAGTTCTTTGAACTTTTACGCGACTGGTGGGTAAAGGGCGAAACCTCTGCAGAGTGTACGATCTATCATGATAGCCTTGCTCAGGGTCACGAGCGGCCTGGATCCTTTTTGATTAGAATATGGTATTTATTACTGCTTAATGTCACTTACACTATTAATTGGGGTACAACCGGGTTCTCATTCACATGTAGTAACTTGGATAAAGTTAAAACGAACCAACTAAAAGTGCTAATGCAGTTAAGCCAGTGTCTAGCCTTTTTGAGCCTTCATAACCCGTGCTATACTTGCTAAGTAATTTCCATTACTTACACTTGATGTTATTACTATTTTTGGGCAAAATCCCGGACGGGTAACAGATTGGAGTCAGGCTGATTATGCTGTGGAGTTTCCAGAGGATTTGCCGTACTTCTGAGCTGGCGTTCTCCCAGTCAGAGTCCCTGTGGGATTGCGGCTACACTTAGAGAGAGTTTATTAGTCTTCCGCTGTCCATGTATTTCATTTATGCAAAACTCTGATGTAATCGCTACTTTATGATGAGAATAAAGCATTGTACTCTGATTTTTACCATATTTGTTCGCTATATGTGTCTGTGGACTTCCTGGGCACACATATGGCCACATTCGGGTTTTGAGTAAATCCGGGTGTGACACTTATTGTCATCATATACTTACTATTAAGCAACAACAGGTTTCCTTTAGATATTCTACTAGAAAATACTCCATCTGCCCATGTGGACGACTGTAACCGTATATAGCTTGTCAAAAGCCTGCATCATCAGCATCATCATTTATTTTCAAAAAAAAAGCCTGCATCAACTGAATATCGACGACAATTTGCAAGGATTCGAGTGCATTAATTAATTTGCTGGTCAGATATGTCGATGAAAATCAAATCATGCAAGCTGGCCTAGGTATAGATAGATGTAGGTGCTGCATGCATGCATGGATGGAGCTAGGAGATAGATGAGACCGTGCGGCGTTGCCATGAGTCCATGGTTACTTGACATATAGTAGTAAGTAATAACCGGCCTGTTTCCTTTATATATTCTAGAAAATATTTCATATATTCTATAAAAAAATATAAGGGTCTGCTTGGTTCCCTTCCATGTCACACCCGGTCCAGTTTGTATGGCCCAGTAGTGGCCCATGAGTGCGGGATGCACGTGTTTAGTGCCACATTGCTAGTTTAGCAAGGGTGGAGACAACTTATAAGCCTTTGTCTTCCAGCCATAGCACCTTCGGGTTAACCCTTTTACACGAAGCGAGGACGAAAGTGTAAGCAGGGTGCTATATGTACGCGTGCGCGCCCCTCGGAAGGGCTGTGCGGGGCGGCTCGTGGAGGGCGGGGTGTTACATTCCAAAGTGGTTGGCTTGCCAAAATTTTGATAAGTCAAAATATGGGAAGAAAACTTGCCACCATTTTGGTAGGCTCAATGTGAGATAGTGCCAAGTTTTGGTAGGAATCCAAATAGCAGCCAAATAATTGGTATGTCAAAACCTTGGCATGCCAAAATTTTGGCATCCAACCAAGCAGGCCCTAAGTCTGAATATCTTTATCTATCTATTTATCTATGCTATAAAGATCGAAAACTTTCGACAGTCGATGAACCTACCAGTCATTGAAACATAATCCTCCTAGCAACCCCACCTAACTTCTTTTCGTCAAACTTTTGACTAGCGATGGAGCCACTAGTAATTGAAATACTACCCCTCCTAGTGACCCCACATATCAGCCCTTATGCCTCCCTCGTCTATCCCTATAGTATGGAATGGTCGAGTTCGTAATCAACACCCATCCACGGAACAGATCCTTCTCTCCCGGCGCGGCAAAACCCATGGAATTGTATTATATATCACAAATACATTTTAGTTATTTGAATTTTCTAAAGATTAGATTTCATAGCTGGTTTCTAAACAAATGGGCGGTTCTCATCCAGGCTCCATACTATGAAATTACATTTTTAGCTCCCTAAACTATCTCAGTCGAGGTTGTAAATGTTTATATGCTTGTGAATATTTATGTGCTTGTGAATCGTTATGTGCTTCTGAATTGTTATGTTGGTATGCTAATTTTTTATATTATGTTAGGTTTTGTCATGTCCAAAATAATGATGAAAGTAATATATTTATTGTTATGAACCTCTAGCATGTATATATGCTTATTTATTTCAATAAGTATTTGTTGTGTGTGCAATTCGTTCGTAACAATGCACGTTTACTCATGGATCAGATTAGACATGATTAATGGCTAATCATTTTTTTGTTCCAATTTGATAGTATTCTCAATGCTGCTAAATTTTGCCGACGCGGATAGTTCAAACAACAAAAGCAATCATGGGTCATCACGTTTGTGGCGGGTGCTTGAACCCCGCACTTTGCTTGTCCAGCCGTAGCGTAGACTCGCACGTCTTGTTGTCAAGCCACGACAGCCAATCCTAGGTCGTCGCGTTGGTGCAAGTCTTGGCCACCAGGTCACCACCAAAGGCTTGATCAGTCTTGGCATCGGCGGTGATAGTTTATAAAATAATTTTTAGTTATAATTTACATATAGAATTGGGAAGAATATGGTATTTCAAAAAATTTAGACGGAACTCCTAATTCTCTATTTAAATTACAATGGCAAATAATTTTATAAAATCATGCGTGAAAAATATTATTTATTTTTCTGCAAATTTTTGAAACTATTTTAGTGGCATAAAATTTGAATTTTCTCAGTGGTGCTAAATTATGCTGATGCGGATAGTTCAAACAAATGCAGCAGGTCAATAAATAACCAAAACATTTAGTACCAAGTAACATAATGGCATGAAGTAATCACGAATAGAAATAGTAATCACAAACATAACGACATTTAAACGGACCGGTAGAAAAGTAAACTCAAGCGTGCCGGTATTTTAAAAACGCGATTAGAATAGTGAAATTATTCATATCGGTTTCGACACCAGCAGAAATGAGACACCACATTCGTACTGGCTCTATCCCGGTACGAACGAGAATTTCACGGCGGCACGTAGAAGGGTCTTTGTAGTAGTGCAAGGATGGCGTTGGACACCGCGGCGTACCCCAACTGACAGTGCTAGAGGGCAAGTATGCACCGTCGTGTCATTGTCATGGTGGCCGTCGAACTTGGAGTTCAAGCCGCCATGATGCAGAACCGATTCCTCTGCAGTTGCGTTACTGCAGTTGAGTCACTGACAGGTGGGGCTAATTGCAATCAGCGCACCCGTCAGTGACTCAAACTGCGGGTGTTCAACTGTAGGGGAAACTCATCCCCATGACGCACTAGGCGAGGTCCATGGCAACAAGGGATAGGTTGCGCGAGTGCTTGAACGTCTTTTAGCCATAGCATGCCAATCGTGGGTCGCGTTGGTGTAAGTCTTGGCCACCAGGTGGCCACTGCAGGCCTGTTCAGTCTTGGCATGGGCGGTGATAGTTTATAAAATAATTTTAATTATAGTTAAATACATAATTGGAAATAACATGGTATTTATGAAAATTTAGACGCAACTCATAATTCTCTATTTAACTTATGATGGCAAATCACTTTATAAACTATTGCATCGCACGTGAAGAATATTATTTACTTTTCTACAAAATTTTGAAACTTTTTTAGTGACATAAACTTTTGATTAGTTTTAAAAATTATCTATTTTGTTGAATTTAAGTTTAAAATTACACATGTACATGTATTTTTAGATAAAATATGTTCAATTTCATCTAACTTAAACTATAAAAATAATAAAAATATTAAATAAGAAATAAAGTTAAAAATTAGTGTCAAATAGACAAGAAACAATTTCAGGTTAAAAAACTAAATTTCATTCTAAAGTTCAATAAAAAATTTATTCTAGTTTCTATAGATGGGTCCCTAATAGTCTATCATCAAACATTCTCCACACACACTCTCTCTCAACTTCTCAATTCTCTCCCTCCTCGCGGCCAGCTCTAGCTGGGGCTTCGCGCCGGCAATGGGGCTGAGCACAAGCTGTCGCGGCGAGCCGCTGAGGGACCGCGGGGCCACGGGGCAACGGACATTGAGCTCCGCGGTGGTGTAGGGTGCGAGACCAAGGACAGAAAGCAGATGGCGGCCACGCTCCACGAAGGCAGACATGTGAGGCGACGTTGGCAACGCAACGCGGCGCACGGGCGGCGTCGGCGGCCACGCACGGCGGGACGCGGACGGCGTGTAGACGGCCATGGATGCAGGCATCCGTGGTGGGGCGCAGACGGCGCCGGCGTAGGTAGACTCACATGCATGGCGGCCTCCGCTGCTCTCCATTTTTTTAATGATGAAAAGTTTATTTTCGACTCTAGTCGTTCTTAACTAAAAATACATTAGTCCATAATTCTTACAAATAAATATCACAATAATAAAAAAATACATCCAACAGACATCCTATGATATATCGCTATAAAAGAACTCTTAACGAATAGCTTATATGTAATTGCTCTGCAACATTTCGGTCCGTTACGTGATGGCGACTCGAAAAGAACTGCCCTCTGCTCTCCAGCTGGGAACCAAATCCAACACTCCGGACAGCGATCGTGTTATGCGGAGGAGCGGCGCCAGAGCTCGGCCACCGTCGATGACGAATCCAGTCGCGCGCTGGTGGCAGGAGCAGGGCGCTCTCTAGTGCGACGAGCGCTACACCAAGTAAGGATGATGTTCACGATGCCAGCCCATATATACGATGATCACGATCCAAATTATAAACCTCTTGCCTGTTGGACTCGATCACTCGAATTAGGATATTTGGGGTTCGCCTCCGCTAACTCCACGTCATCACATCAAGCTTCAATCACAAGCAGATTCATGGTTATTTTATTACTCGGTGCATGCTACGTACATACTCTAGAGTCTAGAGTGAGATCTAGAAGTTTGGATCGTGATCATCGTTCACGATGCCGAGCATCTCTTCCAGCATGGCTTCCACGAGGTCGGACCTCTCCCAGGCCACCTCGACCTCCCTCAGCAGCTCCGACAAATCCTTGTCGAAGATCACGCGGGCCCAGCACTTATGTGTGCCGCGCCTCAGCCTGCGAGCGCACTCGAAGTACTGGCTGGGGGCCCGCTGCTGGTCCCGGTTGGCGGCGCCGCCGGGCCTGTAGCGCTCGACCATGGCGCGGCACACGGGGATGGCGCTGGCCACGGCGGCGTACTCCAACCGGACGGACTGGAGGACGAGCGCCACCGCGGCCGGCGGCGCCGGAGCGGAGCACGCCCTCGACCTTGGAGTCCGCGTCCGCCACGGCGCGCCGGGCGAGGTCCACGGCGACGAGGGCCAGGTCGCGCGGGTGCTTGGCCGCCGCGCTTCGCTTGTCCAGCCGGAGCGTCGACTCGCAGGTCTTCCTGTCGAGCCACGGCTCCCAGTCGTGGGTCATGGCGTTGGCGCAGGTCTTGGCCACCAGGTCGCCACCGGCGGCCTGCTCACCGGTCTCGGCGGCGTGGGCGGCGGAGAAGGCCGCCGCGAAGAGGAGCACCGCGGCGAAGAGCGCGGAGGAGATCGTTGACGACGACGCTACTGCTGCTGCTGCCATCACGCGCTCAGGACGAAAAAAATTTAAGGTATGGCAAAGTTTGTACCACCGTTGATACTTGGATTTGAGCTGCTTCTACTAGCCCAAAAACTCTTCAAATATGCAATCCACCACCATCGATTCACCAACACAAATAAGAAAACAAAGGTACAATAGTTTGGTGCCTAATTAGACCAAAAAATAATAAAAATTGCAATAAGTACCTCTCATTCTGGCCTTGCTTGTGCGATTTGCCTTTCTGAGAGAAATAGCATACATCTAGCCTCTGCAACACAGCGTGTGCTGCTTCTACTTGCTGCCGGCCAGACCGGCAATTCGGCGAGCGTCGCACGGCCGCAAGCTCGCGCAGCTGATCTGCACAGGTCGATTAATGGCGATGGCGATCCCTTCGTGACGGTGATTGGCGTGCCGTGATCGGCCGATCTATCGCGCATACAAACCGTCGCTAGGTTCAGGTGAACTTGCGGCCGCTGGGTGATTAAGTTGGACGACGCATCGCATTCGCATATATGGGCTGGCCACTTGTGTATTGGGCCATCGGCAGGCAGCAGAAGAAACAAATAACTAATGAAACAGCCCACAAAATACTAAGCCTGGTAACGGTTCGCATCTAATAAACTCTTTCTTCTTCCTGTGGTCACCCAGAAGTCTGCCGCACGGACGGACAGGCAGCCATGGCCGCTGCCATGGAGATGCAGCCATGGAAGGTGATTACTTGGGGGTTCTTCCGAAAAAATCAAGGTATGGCGAGCGCCATACCTCGCCATACTGAGCCCTCCGCCCCTGCTTCGTGTGTGTTGTAGATTATGGGCCTGTTTGGATGTATTTATCTTGCGGCCGGGCTGCTTGAGCTGCACAATCATTAACGATGTGACGTGGTGTGGAGGTGGTATCCAAACCAAGGATTCCAGCGCATTGATTAATTTGCTGGTCAGATATGCCGATGAACATCAAAGCATGCATGTAAGGATATGATAGATGTGGCTGCTGCATGCATGCATGCATGGATGGAGCATTATTGGAGCTAGGAGATATAGTACTATCATACTAGAGACCTCGCGGCGTTGACAGGTGTGCATGGTTACTTGTCATCATAAGCAACAACATGTTTCCTTTAGATATTCTACTAGAAAATACTCCCTGCCCCCTAAAGAACGTAATTCTGGGTATACTCGTATATATGTGGACGACTGTAATGACCAACTGAACATTATAATGCCAACTCGCTCCTCAGCCCTCCAACTGCGACGGTACCCACCCTGTTCGTTTGGCCTTATCAGCCACCAGGCAACAATATTTTTCTCTCAGCAGAAATCAGCATCAGCCACCAACCAGTCAACGGTATTTTTCTCTCAGCACAAATCAGTACCAGCCACCCGCCAGCCGAACAGGAGCGGTGAAAGTCTTTTTGTGTGTGTTTTTGTTTTTTGATAAGTTGCAACTCTTTATGCTGCTTTTCGGTTCCCAGTGAGCAGCAATACTGACCTTGCAGTGCCCTTGATTTATTTGAACGGATCAATCCTCCTCTCCCGGCGCGGGGCATAAAGTTGTGTATAATAAATTATAAATATATTTTGGTCATTAGTATTGTCAAAATATAGGGATCTACTTTGCGTCTCATACCAGGGTCTCAAAATTCATAAACTCAGTGTGTGAAGCATCTATCTGCCTGATGATTCAGGCTCTTGTATCGTACTTGTGTGCCCAAGTAGCTTCTTTTGTCTATAAAGTTGATCGGACATACATACTATGCTTTACACCTAATAGAGCCATGTATATATTGTTGATTTCATAGTAGCAGCGATTTCATAGTGTGTGTTCTCCGTGAGGATTAATAATGTCAAGATTCCAAAAGGAGTATCTAGTAAGTGATGCGTCTAGAATGAAATTAGAACCTTGGATCGTGATTCCACTACCGGCCCATCCAGTGATTCCCACGACCGAATTGAAACAGGCAGTAAAAAAAGGGAACCGGGGCCATAGGCCATAGCGTTGTAGACAGAGACTGCGTCACGGGCACGTCCCCTTGTTGGTGCTTTTCATCCGTCGCCTAGTGCTGCTGCCTGAACAAGAACATGCTGCTGCCGGTGAGGCAGCAACCAACCAAACCTGTCAGATCAACCAAACTCTGAAAAATACATCGCTACTAGTTGAGCACCTGTTTTGCACCAGCCAGCAGCTGATGCATTGTTAGTTTTTTTTTAATAAAAAAGAAACTGAAACTACTGCAAGACACATTCAAACCCCGGTAAGAGGACGAGCATGAGTTCTATCTTCTAAAGATGGGAATTCGTTCATTACGATGAGTGATTTACATCCGGAATTATCTAGCTACCCGGAATCGAATTCTGAATTTCTGATGATATAGCATGCTTCACCTTTCGGTCATTTTCAGTGCAAATGTGATTGTACGAATGGGTAACGGTAAACATAATGTAAGATGTACGAGAAACAAACCCCTGAGCAATATAAGATGAATATCAACAGATCGAGTAAATATTTATATATACATTAGCAGCCGCACAAGCAGACAGATCACAACTTTAGAACTGGACTACCCAATGCAGCCTTCAGAATGGAACAGACTTCAAAACAGGTATGTGTACGATGGATTAACAGCATTTGAAGGTCGTGACATACAATTAAAGCAAGAAAAACGCAAAGATTGACCTGTGTTAAAGCTCGTTGGTGGCATTCCTGACTCACAAATTTCTGGGTCCCACATAATTCAGCACCTGGTACGGAGTACGAAACAATCCAAGCGCTTGATATCACAAGCGGAAGGACAAACAGTATATCACGACAATTGGTTAACCCTGTCCTGATCACAATAGGCAACAATGTTGGAAATGCAAACTGATCACAAATTTATACAAGTCTTCAGCCCACCGAAGCACATATTATACAGCATGCCCTTGTTCTAAGATCATCAAAACTCTATATTCCGACTTGGTTTCTGCAGGCAGCAATCAGTGAACAATTTCACATGGGACTTAGACATGCAAGTTGAAAAAGATACCGTCAAGCATATTACGCAATGACCCATGCACGTACTAGTTTACAGGCGTTTTACAATATTTACAGATCCTCGCGCCTAACATTTGCAATACGAAATTAGTGTACGGATAATTGAACAAGTTGAAAACATCAGCTCTGGAGTCATACATATACATGCTCACATGAGAGATGTAGGTGATGCAAACCAAACATTAACAAGATTAAAACAATCTGTATTAGATCAAAGCAGAATTTGATAACTGCAATAATGTGATATTCCAGTTTTGCAGAGACAAATACAAATACACAGATAAGATAGAATTGACTCCATTTTAACAAGCACACAAAAGATTTTGTACAGGGGAAGTTAACAACAATGCTTAATTATCTTTAGTGTTTGATAACAGACACCCTAAAGAAAACAAGATTAGTGAGTGCCAGTCTGCCAGAGGACAGCTTTCTACGGAGAACATAAACTTCTCACTTTCTCAGTACATGCTACATACAGGATAAAGAAAGAGATGTTCTCCATAAACTTTCTTATCGTGAAAACATAGTAATCATGATAAATGAAAAGATGTTACCATTTGGACCGGTACTAATTACTACACGAGGCTGCGAGGACAAAACTATGCTATACTATTTATGGTATTGCAAAAAGAACATTTGATCAGAAAAAACTAACTTATCAAGGAAAGGCACAAAAGCAACATATACTGTGATGTTTCTAATATGATAGAGCAAGTAATTAGAGTCTGATTTCATGGTATTCATAGACAATAAAGGCATCCATCAATAGTCATTGCTAATACTTCGAAGATACCAATGCCATACATGTCTCAACTCTCAAACAACAATGTTAACTCAAACAAAACTATATGACCACATAGAACTTTGATTTTTTTTTCAGTATACCAGGACAAAATCTTGGACAGTGATATAGTCCGTACCACCCAAAAACAGCTATACTTTCTTAGCAAGGGTCCGCTGTTTAGTACCATGCTCCACAACTTTCTCTTCGACATGCAGTCCTTTCCTTCGCCTAACAGAATTCATAAGCTTTTTAGCCAAGTTTGGCTCAATGCTTGCACCATCTCCATGTTCTTCAAGCTCCTCCTGCGTCTTTGGAATGAAAAGGGGGTCATCAGCAATAGCTTCCCAGTGGCTAAGAACAAGCAGAGCACTAACTGCACCTCCAGTTGAACTCCTAAGTTGATTCGAAAAACCAACGCTCTCGGCGACTGGCAAGTAAGCATGCACTGTGAATGATGAGGTTCCTTCTTGCATTTCTTCTTTCAGAACTCTTGCTCGCTTCTTATTAAGAACTCCATAAGTTGCACCTAATTGATCTGTTGGCGTGATGAACTCACAGAAGTACATCGCCTCAACAAGCCTTGGCTTGTTCTGAAGAACAGCTGCTCGGCATGCTTCTTTAACCGCAGTGATTACTTGACCGCTGAAGATGTTGTATTGATCAGAGTGATTAGCAGCATCAGAGCAGTCAGCAAATATGTAAGGCTCAACAATAAAAGCCAGACCCCACATAGGTTCATCACATAAAGGCCCAGCATTTGTGGCAATCTGGAAACCTGAGACAATGCTATTCCTTAGTGTCATAGAGTCCAGATGCAATGATTCAGGAGCATCTGCTGGTGATTCACCGTCGTCAAGATTGCTGCTATCTTTGGCATCAGATTCCATCACAAACCCCAATCTCTCAGAGACATGAGATCTACCGCTCACAAGTATACCTTGCCTTCCATCTTGAGTGGTTATCGTGCGATCACTTAATTTTGCATCAGACGAGAGGAGGAGATTTGGACCAACCTGCCAAGGACCTAGTGACCAGATTCTTCCAAGATGTCCAAGCCATGCCTTTCTATACCTGTCAAGTTTCTCTTTATCCACTTTAGTGGAAATTGCTTCTAAATCACTATCTATGGCATCGATCATACGCTGCCTAAGCGTTGCAGCAGAATCACCATCATCCTGAGAAAGCATTGGATCCAAGACACCATCCCTTTTTGCCGTTTTCCCCTCAATTATTTGACCAAGCAATTGCTCACTTTCCTCAAGGACCTTAGTTAGAGCATTGGGAAGCCTCAAGACCTGAACTCGCACAGTGCATCTCCCATTTGGAGTAGTCCTCTCAGCAAATTCCTGTGGGAATTTCAACCTCTCCACTAAACCAACACCCTCTCCTTCAATTGTCTCTTTGAAGGAAACTAGGGGGTCTGAGACTAGTAATTTGACCTTTGCAAATCTTTCCTCCAAATCCTTTATGCACCGTTCTAAATGTATCTCACCTGCAGCAGCAAGGACATGCTCACCCCTCTGTGTAACAGTATACTCCACAAATGGATCTGCCCGGTTAAGAAGCTTGAGCCCTTTCACAAGAGTTCCCAGATCAGCTGGATTTGAGGTCTCAATCGCAACCTTAAGCATCGGAGATGCCTGGAACATCATACTTGAGAACGGCCAGCAACACTTGGTGGATGACAACGTGGCGCTCTTCAATATATGCTGCCCAAGGCCCTGGATTGCAACAACATTCCCAGCACCCACACTGGCAACTGGCTTCAGACCCTGTCCAAGCATCTCATACAGGTATTGCAGCTCCGCCTCCTGAACATGCTTCTGAAATGCATCCCCTTTTACTGGATCATATAATGGTGATAGCACAAAAACCTTCTGGCCTGCACGAAGGACCCCACTGAAGACCCTCGCAAATGCCAAAAAGCACTCCTCTGACTCAGTGGTGCCATGGTGGTTCAACAGTTCTCCATTGACTCCCTTCAATGGCAACATCTTATATGGCACCGCAAACATCTTTGACACATAAACTATCACTGGCGCATCCACACTCACATCACAGGCTTCGACGCACTTCCGCACCCTCTCTACCTCCGCAACAACCTCGGGGCAACGAGCAGCATCTCCTGGTGTAACTTCACGCTTTGGCATAAGCCTTGCAATCCTGAGCCCTTGAGCAGCAGCAGGGTCAGGCGTGCACTCCACCACCATGTCCATCACAGCATCTGCCAGCGGTAGCCACCGGCTCATCACGGACTGCAGCACAACCTTGGGGTCTTTGTTTTTCAGCTCCCGTTCTGGAATTTTCAAGTGGAAGTTTTCAATCAATTTCTTCACCCCCTTACCCTCGCCACCATCCTTCAGCACCAGCTCATACATCTTCCACAGGGCACTCAACACGAACTCCACGAACATGGGCTGTGGGTCTGCGCTCTTGATGGCTTTCTTCCCCACAACCTTCCCCGTCTTCTTATCGAGATATCTCGGGCCCCACAGTCCTCTCAGGAAGGCGGAGGGGTTGACTCCGGCCTTTCTGGCGTAGAGGTCGGCGAACTGTTGGGGGCGGAAGCCCCAGCCGTCAAGTGCGCAGGCGAAGACGACATTGCCCTTGAGCGGCTGGAACGCGTCCTCATTGTCGTCATCGTCTTCTTCGAAGTCCTCGGGTGGGTCCTCAGCGGACGAGCTGGTGGAGGGGTTGTCCTCGAGGGCGGAGAGGAGGGAGAAGTAGGAGTGCGAGCGCAGCGCTGAGTAGATGGAGTTGACGTCGGAGACGATGCGGTGGAGGCGCGTGTACGCCTCGGCGGGGGTGAGGCTGAGCTCGGTGATGAGGCGGTCGATCTTGTTGAGCACGAGGCAGGGCCGGAGGCGCTCGATGAAGGCCTGGCGCAGCGCGGCGTGCGTCTGGATGTGCACCCCCTCGACGGCGTCGACGAGGATGAGCGCCGAGTCGGAGAGGCGCGCGGCGGAGGAGACCTCTGAGCAGAAGTCGATGTGGCCCGGGGAGTCGATGAGGCTGACGCGGTGCCCGTCCCGGGAGCGGAGCGCGACGGCGGCGGACTTCATGGTGATGGCCCGCCGCTGCTCCTCGTCGAGGTAGTCCATGAACCGGAGCCGGCCGGCGAGCTTCGGGTGGAGGAGCCCGTCGCCGCAGGACGCCACCAGGTGGTCCGCCAGCGTGGTCTTGCCGTGGTCCACGTGCGCGAGGATGCACGTGTTGCGGATGCGGCGCGGGTCGCCCGCCACCGCCGCCGCGTCCTCGTCGGCCCTCTCCGCCGCCGCCATTGCCGTGGTTAGGGTTTGGGCTTGGGGAGTTTTGGGTGGGGAAGGAAGACGGAGAAGGTTCTGGACTCGGCCTGAAGGAAACAGAAAAGGCTTGGGCCTTGGGGCCGTCCGTCCGTTGTTTTGATGAATGAGAAAATGAGAGAAGGTGGGCCGGTTGGGACGGTCCTTTTCTTTTTGGGTTTCGCTACGTAGAGGTCAAGAAAGCTATTTGGACCGTTGGATCTGCGGTCAAGTTGACCTCCTGCCGTTGAAATAGTTGGAGAGAAAACCACGGCCGGAGCAGAAACTTGGCGCCACGTGTCCTTGGAGAAAAGTACAAATCAGAAACTTGGCACCTACGAAATTTGTCCGTGTAGATTTTCGGCCATTCTCGGCTCTCTCTGTCCGGTTGAATGTCTAGTGATGAGATATTACACAGTAGTGTTAAAGAAAAGATGTCAGGACTAAGCCCCTTCGGGCCTGCTTGGTTTGCTGTTAAAATTGTGGCATGCCAAAACTTTGGCAAACCAATTCTTTGGCTATCATTTAGTTTTCTACCAAAAATTGGCAATGTCTCACAAATAGCCTACCAAAATGTTGGTAACTTTTCTACCCAAACTTTGGCTTGCCAAAACTTGGGCATGCCAAAATTTTGGTTGCAAACCAACCAGGCTCTTCGTTCCAAATCATAGTTCAATTTATATTTGTTCTAAGTCAAATTTATGCAGTTTTAATAGAAAAATATACTATATCAAATAAATGTACTGTCAATCAATTATTCAATTTTACAAGGTGGAAACTATTTTGATGTTGTAGGTGTTGATAGTGTTTTTTAAAAGGTGGAAACTATCAAAATTAAAGGAGTATATGAGTTTGGACAAACTTAAAAAATTGCAAAGAAGGGAGTCCAAACTTAAATGTCCGTATGCGAAGTGGAGATCAAGTTCCATGTAATTAACTGCATTGTAATATGTGAACAATCATAATAACAAAGGTAACTTGTGCGTAAGCATCACTTCGAATAGGATTGTGCCTGTGATCGATAGCAGAACTGCACATTATAGAAAGCTGCATTAAAATAATATATATGTGCAGACATTAAATTACCAATCATATATTCATATGTGGTTCAACGAGGCATGAATTGCATGCCCTATATATGGAGCCAGGAAAATTGACACATTCAACTCCAAATGTGTCATGCACCAAAGACAGGGCAGGCGACCATACGCAACTGACATACTAAAGGGACCGATCCAGTGCAAGTACGAACTACTCCACCAGAACACAAAGCTTCGACGACACAAAAATTTGACTAGGGACTGACCAAACCTGAAATGGCTAAGAACTATGCAGCCAAGAATCCTCGTTCCTATTCTTCTTCTTTTTCGCTATCTTTTCTATTTTGTTTTTCTATGTATGTTGCGTGTTTCCCCTTTCGTTATCTTAAGAAAAAATGGCGCACTCCGAGGCCGACTAGAAGCCAAAGACTGCTTGCGGATGTGGAGGGACGACGGAGGTGATGAAGTTGAGGTAGCAGCAGCTCAGCAGTAGGAGGGAGTAGCCAGGGCCAGTTCGGTGCCCACCACACTGACCCCGCCGGCATCTGCAGTGAACAGGGCCCTCTTCCCCTCCAGCAGGCTGGCGCCGCAGGCCCCGGGCGACGAGGACGAGGTGTCCTGCACGGTCCATGATCAATTGAACAAGAATCAGCTTGCAGGTTGCAGGTGCCTTAGAACTACCAATGCTTACAGACAACAGTGAAACAGCAAGAACTACTAATTGTCAGAGGATCATGCTGCGGGAAGCCAGACTGAAGAATCATGCAAGCAAATGGACTCACCACATGAAGTCGAGTCAGGCCGGAGAAATGCAGCAGCTTTTGCGGACTAAACCCAGCAGCAGCAGTGCCGAACAGCTTCTGCGGCTGCAGGGGCGACCTCGGGCTGGGCAGGGGCAGCTGCAGCTTGGCGGACGACGCCGAGGGCGGCGTGGAGAAGAGGGCACCAAGCATCAGGTGCTCGTCCAGGCCCGACGCCGACGCCGACGCCGTCACCTCAACTGCTGGGGCTCGCGACGACCGCGGGAGCCCCGGCCCGGCGCTGCTGGGGCAGCTGGTGCTGCCGGAGCCTGGCGTGGCGGCGGCCAGGCAGCTGCTGCTGGCTCCCCCGCTGATGGTCATGCCGGACGCCATGCTGGGCCACAGGAACGTGCCCTGCGGGTTCCAGACGCGGAAGCTGCTCTTCCTCGCCGGCCTGTCAGGGACGCCTTGGACGACGGTGCCGTTTGACCACGGGGTCATCGTCTGGTCACCGGAAGCGAGGTGCACGCGGGGAGCAGCTTCTTGATTGCCATCACTGGGAGCCGATTCCAGCTGACGAGCGGTCTCCATCTTCAGCGCCAGCACCAACTGATCCTGCACCATCCCAGTTGCATTGGCACTGTTACTTGTACTCATGGATAATGGCAGATGTACATTTGCACAGGCTGAGGCACTGAGCATAATCAACAAACAGAGTACGTTGGCACGTAAAGAAGCTACCTTCAAAGAAAGGAAGGAGCTGGATAGATAGGTAATCTGCTCCTCTAACTTATCATTCTTGTCAGCTATATGCTCATACTTGTCCTGAAATTAGGCAAAATGAGTCAGTAACAGCATTCAGAGCGACACGGAGCTAGCAGAGCAGAATGTGCAGAGAGCTGGATCTAAAAAGCATCTATGCTTGGTTGAAATTACAGTGCAGTGGAATAGTGGATGTTACGTGTGAAGAAGATAATGTCATGGCTGAATGCATGAATGTACCTTGAAGGATAACACCTCCTTCTTAAGCACATCATTTATCTGAACCACATTCTCGCACATATCCTGAAAACAAAAGCAACATCGTATCTGTAACTACAGCAAGCAAAACTGACAAAGTCATTGCTTCACCATGAAGTATTCTGGGCATCTACTGAAAGTCTGAAGTAGGTTAAGAAATGTCACTGAAGACAGGTTAGCAGGCATGTTTCAGTTTTGATTTTGTTTGAAATTAACTGCCAGATTTTTTTTAAAAGCGGAGAGTATTTGCTATATGCGTGTACTTACCTTCAAAGAGAACACCTGATCCTCAAGCTTTTCATTAGCCCTCACAACACTTTGGTACTTCTCCTGACAAACAAAATGAGAAACTTTCATTAAAATGGGCATGAAAAAACAAGTTTTTGTTAGTTCCTCAATAGAACGAGTGTGAGAAGCAAAACAGAGAAAGTGCAGTTTCAGAATTCCAGAGACTGGAAAACGAGTTAGTTACAATAGCAACCATATCGAAACATCAGACTCTGAACCAAGACTAGCATTCTAGCACTCCAAAACTTCCATCTGCTGTACATAAGAAGGCAGCTTGCACAACCAAACACACAGAAACCTAGTAAATGCTTTAAGTGCCGGCATTTTTCAAATGAGGATGAAAAATGCATATCTAAATATACAAAAACTTGCACATTAACGCAATTACATATCTTGCTAAGTTCAAATCAGAAGAAACAGCACAATACCATCTTTCTTGAAAAATGAAGGTGACAACAATACAAATGAGGATTGAGAGGGTAACTGAACTGATCTTTTGACTGATCTTTTGCATACCTTCAATGTACTGTAAGCTCTTTCAGCATCAAAGGTACCATCATTGCCCATTAGCTGCTCCATTTGCCTTCACACACCACCACAAATCCAACTCAGCATAAAACTAGGAAGAAATCCCACGCTATATACGAACTTAAACAACAATGGTGTTGCAACAAAACTACAGAGTGCAGACAGATAAATGAGTAGAAAAAGAGACCTTTTTATGCCATTGACCTCCTCGGTAAGCTCCTCAACCTGCCTCTTGACTAGTAGATCGCCGGCAACGAGGGACACGTCGTCACCTGGCTTCCATCCCGGCGGCGGCACCCAGTACGGATCAGACACACCAGCCTGTCGCCGCACTTCAGCAAGCTCGGCCGGCTCCAGCCAGTACTCCATCGCACCATCTGCGTTGTGCCGGCGACGGAATCGGTGAACGCTGCCTTCTGGCACCCGGCCGGCCATATGCTTGAGCAGGTGGTCAAGGAGGCCGGTGTCGCC
Organism: Echinochloa phyllopogon; assembly: GCA_033239725.1. Classification (NCBI taxonomy): domain Eukaryota; kingdom Viridiplantae; phylum Streptophyta; class Magnoliopsida; order Poales; family Poaceae; genus Echinochloa; species Echinochloa phyllopogon. The sequence goes on from BTCW01000009.1 coordinate 13,271,166, forward strand.
GATGTGCTTACGTGCTTCCTCCCGCAGCACCTGCCGCATCACCGGAGCGCCAGAACGGGCACCGCGGGAGCGCATGATGTCGAGCAGGCTCCTCTCTGCCGCGGCGTAGCGTTCGGCTGACCACCGATCCTTGCCGTGCCGAGGGTCGCCGTCCTTGGACTCCACGGTGCGCTTCTTCGCCTTCTTCAAACTCTTTTTGCTGCCGCCCTGAACCTTGATGTTCGTCTTGCCCTTGTCTCTGTGCTTGTCCTTGCTGCTTCCTTCAGCCTCCCGCTTCCTCTTACAGATTCTTTCGCTCCTCGTAACTTCCCGCGTGGCTGGACGCTGCTGCTCCTCCCTGACGCTGACCTCTGTGTCGTAACCATCGACGCCAGCCTCCTTGGGAGCTTCATCACGATGCCGGCCAATGTACCTGACACGGCGCCTCATGCCCCACCCGGCGCCATCGCACTTCAAGGTGCTGAGCAGGCAGGAGTCGGCTGCCGGCGCCAGCTTAGCCACCGGTTGAGCGGGCGGCGGTGGAGACGGCGGCACCTGCTGGGACGCGGCGAAGTCGTAGAGGAGGGGCTTGACGAGCCAGAACCTGTCCTGGTGCACCTCGCCCTCGAGCTCCTCCTCGGCCACCCGGCGGCGCAAGATGCGCGCGGCGTGGTTGGTGCTCATGACGAAGCGCTCGTCGAGCTCGGGCACGGTGCCGGACGCCGGGTAGGAGGAGAAGAAGCTGCGCAGCGCCTGGAGTGACGGGAATTCCACCGTGACGTCCAGGATCGTGCACTCGCTCACCTTCACACGCAGGCATCAGGTGATCAGAAACATAACCAGATCAAACATGCCAAGCAGATCAATAAATCAAGAGCAGCATCTGATTCTGAATCCCAAAAAGAAAAGCCTCACCTTTACCACCCGTATGGATTTCAGATGGATTGGGGATTTGGGGGGCAACTTCTCGTGGTCGATCTCGTAGAAGGCTCCTGATGAAACCAGGTCAATTCACACAAGTGTCATGTGAGTGTGGCCTGAAGAATAATGAGTGAGTGTGGCAGTGTTGCACGATATATGCCCGGCCGTGTGCTCACCAGCATGGTAGGTGGGGGTGTCGTAGAAGGTCATGCTCTGTCTGCTCTGGGGCGACCCGGGTTGGATCCTGTAGTCGTGGTTGGCATCATCCTTGCCATTTCTGTCGCTGTGGCTGGTCTTCTTCTTGAAGTAGTACTTGCGGACCGGTGGCTTCTTGTGATGTACAATGGTCACAGAGACAAACAGGTTAGACGTGTGTATGATCCATGGGGTAAAGTTGTGGGAGTGATGAGTGAACATGTGCAGTGTGAGTGACATGGGAGAACATAGCCTGAGAGATCAATCAACATCATTTAACACTACAATACACGATGAGAAATAAAAGGAATATACACAGAAAGGGTCATTTTTTTCTCTTTCAATATGAAAACCTAACAAATTGAGTATACTTTTTTGGCATGCAAAAGTTTGTTGGTCCAGTTTTGATTCATGTGCATGGCTTGTGTACATCTCCATGTATGATTGAAAAAACTATATATCTATATACACACCAAAAGAAGAATTACATATCCAGAGAAATACTATCAAAGTCAACTTGAAATGTTTATATGCCTACCCAATTACTTACACAGCGGCAAAATGTGCAAGTATCTGGTACTTCATTCCGGACACAGACTATTTAATTATGCTATAACACTATTCCATTAAGAAAATCATGAAAGTAAGTAATGACAAAATCAAGCTGAGATATCAATCTATGGCTTTATCTCCAAACAACAGTTGTTCAGAGAATATGCAATTGATGGTAATTTAAACTACGGATGCATCGTCCATGTAGAATATCAAGTGATCAATTGCACAAAGGACTCGCATAAAAATCACATACTGTATGCATTGTCCATTGACCAACAAGGCCATGAGACTGTAAAAATAAATATATAAAGCCCAACAGAGCCGGTATGTTTAATTTGGTAACTTCGTGACATGCTTATCTGCACGATTTTCTTTTAGCATCTATGTTTGCTTATCAGCTACAGCGTGCATGGGCATAATTAAACAAACTACTAGTGGTTGTTTCCATATATATATCCACAGAAATTCTGACTCCCAATTGCCCTCACAACCACAAAAGTAATAGTACATTGTTCCAGAATCCAGATTAAGACCAATTCAGCAAATTAAAGAGTGTGCTTCAATAAAATGAGCTCACCAATTATTGCTTCTTGCACAGTTATTTTGGTAACCTATATCATGCATGCACCTCTCTTGAATCTTAAATGAACAAGATCCATCTACCAAACCGATTAACCCAGCAACTCTGCAGTTCAGAATTCAGAAAACTACCACACTACCACTGACGCTAACACCGTACTACTCCGTATCTTGCACAGCATCAGGGTACATATAAACCGCATCTCAATTACACAACCAGCCGAATCACCCAAAAAGCAAACTGAAGCAGGCAAGCAGTGTACACAATGGCACAATATACTATCAGTACTGACCGGAGTAGTAGATCAATGGAAAAGCAAACAGATCATCAGCTCCCAGATAACAGAAGTCATGCAAAAAGTAATCGGACTGGCAAAAGCCGCTGTGTCTACGTGTGCTGCGACGATGCGGCCGTACTGGCTCCGACGTACGTACCGGCGAGTTCTGCAGATGGGCCCCGAGCGCAGGAACCGCCTGCTCCGTCTCTGCGTCCATCTGCATCCCCGGCCGTCAGAGCTTTGTCTCCTGCCAAAGCAAAAGCCAAACCGACCCATCGATCGAATCAGCACAGGATAATTAAAAAGCAAGCAAGCACGCTCACTCGTTAAAGGCAAGATTTCCAAACTAGCTGGTCTCATATGGCCGGCCGGAAAGTTTTGTTGGTTGAGATCAGAAGAAATTTGCGAAACCCAACCAAATTAAATGCACTGACTCGCATAGAAAAATTAAATGAACTAGCACACAAGCGCTGCTTTCTAGCATCTTCCTATCAAACTGGTGGGATCTAGAAAAAAATGCTCAAACCCTGGGTTGCAACAGCACAAAAAAGATACGCAAAATCTCCAAGCTGAGATAGAACGCTGCAAGAGGAAAAGAGAGAGAGAGAGAGAGAGAGAGAGAGCTTCGTCTCGTCTCGTCTAGCAGCAGCGCATGTGATACTGGCTATCTAGTACAAAACTGGAGGCGCTTCTGCTGCTGCTAGCCTCACGGATCATCAAAAGCAGCGCGGCGGCCTCGGAAAGCAGGGGACAGGGCAGAGATCGTAAAGGAAAAACTCGCTGCTTTTGCGATCGAACCACCAAGCTTTTTGGCAGTGCGAGGGAATCGCGCAGCGCGGTACGAAGTGGCCCGCCTGCGCGGCTTCCTCCCTCCTGCCTGCATCATCCTCTCGGGCAAAAAACCAAACCAACACCACCACTCAAGAGACGATCAAGTAGCAGGAAAAACGGCAAAGGAATCCCGACGCTTTTCGCATCGACCAGCGCAGGCAACCAGCTCGCGCGCCCCGAGATCGAAACGAACCAGAGAAGGAGAAGATGAGAGCCAGATCGATCAAAGCGAAGAACAACGACGAGATCAGATCAACACGGGAGATCGCAGGAGGAGGAATTGAACCCAAGCGTGCGTGCGTGATCAGACCACTCACCTGAAGTATTCGATCACTTGCTGCTGGTGATGCTAATTAATTAACCGACCCCAAATGCTCGCTGCTGCTTACGGGGATCGGGATATGGGGGCTTCAAACCAAACTAAACTAAACAAATTAGGCCGAAATGTGGCTAGGAAATTATATATGGTGGGGAAATTAACTCAAACTGGGTGCTACAAGATCCTAATCCAGTGCTAATTCGGATCGATCGGCCGGGGGATCGATCCCAAAAGGTGGGAGCTTTGGGGAGGCGAGCTAGTTCATGGCGGGGGGTGGATCGGGAGGTGGGGCTAGGGTTTTGCTGGGTAATAGCGGTGGTGGTGGTGGTCGATCGGGGCTGGGCTTCCTCCCCCGGCCTCTCCACCTCGCCGAGCACCACGCCTCGTGCCGGGATTAAATAGTGGTGTGCCGTGGAGGAGAATCCTTTTGTAGAGAGAGAAACCGAGAGGAGGCAGGCAGGCCGCAGCGAGCAGGCTGCTGGCTGCAGCCAGCGCGTGTGCAGTGTGACGCCGTTGCATTGCAGGGTGAAAGAAAGATCTAGGACGGCTGCAGCGAGCCTGCCTGACGGAACGGCCGCCCCGTGCTAACTGGGTAGCTGACGACGGCGGAAGCCAATGACGCGTGGGCCATGGCTGCTCGGTGCCCCCGCGCTGCCTGGCACGGACCCGATCGCTCGACGGGTTGGTGTTGGTGCTGTGCGGTGCGGCCGTGCGGGGCGACGACGCGGTCGGGGACGGTCACCGTGACGGGGGTGGGGGTGGCGTGTGAAGCGAGAGGAAGGGTCCTGTTCTTCGATTTTCATCTACTACTGCTGTACTGCAAGAGAGCTCATCGGTTAACTTCCCTTTCCCGCAGTAATTTTCCTCCGCCGCGCTTTCCCTCCTGTGGTTAAAATAGGCTTCGCACGCACGGTTCGTGCTCATGCACGACCGACAAGCGACAGCACAGCGTGGTGACACGAGTTTGATTTGATGTACTACCTTGCTTGATCTACAAGTACGCGCCCGAACGAACCGTAGTTATAAGAATAACCAGATTACCCAAAGTCTTTGCTCATTTTGACTCGCATCAATTTTCACTGTCAAAAAATAAAAATCAATCAATACTACTGCTAAAACATGTTCGTCTGGCTTATTGGCTCCCCCTATGATTTGACTTGTCCTCTACTGGCACCTCTTATTCATCGTCGAACTCCTGTTGGTTGTGTCATCAAATCATATGCCGGGTATCTTCTATCCATCCATGTTCATCATTCCTCCTCTTTTGGGCGTGGGATGCCGGTACATGGAGCTCGGATGCGCGTAATGGTGTTGCCATGAGCTTGAAGGGAGGTCACCGTTTTCAGCGTGCTTGGGCCGGCGTGCTCCCCACCGTTAGTCCCAATCCTATCAACAGCGGGGCGTCGTAGTTACGAGCGATGTGTGGAGGTGCAAGGGACCTGGCGTTCTGGCAAATGTGTTGTTTGGCTAGCGTCATGATCTTTTTTATAAAAGTGATGCTTTCTTTGTCTTTCCATAGTGTAATTGTGATGCGTTCTGGGTTGATATGATCATCACGCCGCGCAGGCGCAGGGCACCAGGCAGCTGGCAGGATGGAGCAGAGCCCGAGCTGGCAGGGACCAGGGAGGCTCTCACCGCCTCACGCGCGCAGGGCCTCGTTCTGATTCTGTTACGCCGCGTGGTCCCCGCTCCCAAGGCCAGGCTCCGGCTGGGGCTCGCTCTCTCGTCGCCGCGAGCCCGCGACACGCCTGATGCGGTGATGCCTGCCGCCGGGCTGCCTTGCGCTTTGCCCGGCCCGGCGGCGCGCGGCGGGGCGTGACCTCAGTCCCGCCTTTGACTTGTCCTCAAAAAAAAAAGTCCCGCAGGTTCGCCGGCAAGCTGCGTGTGTCAGATCGATCAGGTCCGCTGTGCCCGTGCCCGTGCGGCCGTGCACGAACGAAAACGTCAACGTGTATGCAATGGGACTCGATATTGCTGCCGGGCTCGAATTTTGCTTGTGCTATTCGTTCTTCTTCTTCTTTTCTGGAAAACGATGCATCTATAGTTTTACACCTCCGATTTTCCGTAAGCGTGTCAACGTGAGGAGTCACAAACATCCCTGGATTTTGATGTGCTCCAATCGAATAGTACGCACATGTTAATCTTGCGAACTTGTGTTGGGGATTGGGGAAGAAAAATCCTCATGGGTCATGGCGATCGTGACAGTATTTGAAGGTAACCAAAGCTTCTTTCATTTCGTCAAGATAAATTTTACTCAATAATTATTTTATTAATATTGTATTCTAATTAAAAATATAATGATAAGGTAATATTTTTCCACCGCAACCATAGTTTACTCCTTTTGAATGTTTTTGATCCGAGTGACTACTGACTACGATGGCGCCAAGAAAAAGAGATCGGAGATGCACACTTGAAACTTCATGCTGCTTCAGTGCTTCACTGCCTCTGATCTGTTTGGGCAAAAGGGGAGAGACCACACCTTTAACCATTTTAGCGATCATACCGGACTTTTAATGCGTGAGAAAAGATTCAAACGTGGGAATATACAAACATTTGTTATTGCGTGAGAAATATTTTCATATCAAAAAAGAATAAAATATTACTTCGTCTTTTTACAGAACTTTTCTTATTTCATCAGGATAAAATTTTAACCAATAATTACTCTACCGATATTTTTCCTGATCAGAGTAAAGGAGATGCACACTTGACACTCCGCACTGGCCGGGGGAGCTGCGACACACTTTAGGAATATAAAAACAGTTTTTTTAATGCGTGAGAAAATATTTTTCATATCCCAAAGGGCAAAATAGTACTTCGTCCTTTTTTACAGAGCTTCTCATATTTCATCATGATAAAACTCTAATCAATAATTACTCTGTAATTATTTATTTATGATGCAAAATACAATATAAGATGGGATTCTGTAATACAGAATCAATATTTCATCTTTGTGTGAAATGAAGGAAACTCATCATATTCAATGCCCAAACCGGAGGGCTTCCCATAATCGGATTCGGTGCGCGCTCCATTCTACGGGATCTGTTACGTTCGCAAGAAGGTTAACATGGGCCGGCCTGAGAGCACTTAAAAAGGAAAGCAGGGCAAATCGGAGCCGGTTGTTACAGTTCCGTCTGTGTTTCAGCCGCGATTTCGTTGCCGCCGAGCAATTAAATCTAAATCTCCACTCCTCCGTTCCTCGCCGGCTCGCCGCCAAAGACATCCCGCTATCCCCCTTCCGGCCGCCGATCCAATCGAGATGGAGATGGAGCTCCGCCGCCCTGCGGCTGTTGGCTTCGTCTTCCACGATCCCGATGCCCCCCTGTTCCCCTGCACGGCCACGGAGACCGCGGGATCTGCCACTTCTTCACCCCGCCGCGCCACGCCGGCGGCGGGAACCGCGACCCGGAAGAGGAGTCGCGTCGAGGCCTTCGGCAGCACCGAGGAGTACGAGGAGACCTGCCGCCTCGGCGAGGGCGGCTTCGGCGCCGTCTTCAAGGCGCGCCGCCGCGCCACCGGCGAGACCGTCGCCATCAAGCGCCTCATCACCGATCCCGAGGACGGCGGCGGCGGCGGTCCCGAGGAGCTGCTGCGAGAGGCGCGCCTCCACGAGGCCTGCGGCGCCCACCCGTTCATCGTCGGCTTCCACGGCGTCGTGCGCGACCCGGCCACCGCGGAGCTCCGCCTCGTCATGGAGTGCGCCGACGGGCCAAGCATCGACAAGTTCCTGCTCGATCAGCGGCGGCGCGGCCGCCCGCCGCTCCCGGAGGCGACGGTGCGCGCCGTCATGTGGCAGCTGCTGACGGGCGCCAAGAAGATGCACGACAAGCACATCGTTCACCGCGACATCAAGCCCGAGAACCTCCTCGTCGGCGACGACGGCACGGCCGTCAAGATCTGCGACTTCGGGCTGGCCATGTCCATGGCCGAGGCGCCGCCGTACGAGGCGGACGTCGGCTCGCTGTTGTACATGGCGCCCGAGATGCTGCTGGAGAAGGAAGACTACGACGCGCTCGTGGACACCTGGTCGCTGGGCTGCGTCATGGCCGAGCTCATCAACGGGAAGGTGCTGTTCGAGGATGGCCGCGACGAGGAAGGGCAGCTCCGGGAGATCTTCGACGTGCTCGGCTACCCCGACGAAGGGACGTGGCCGTGGTTCTCGTCCACGCCGTTCGCCGTCGAATTGCTGCCGCTACTTGACGTGCACCATCGCAACCACTTGCGCGAGCTGTTCCCCGAGGCAGTGCTATCTCAGCAAGGATTCGAGGTCCTGAACGGCCTTCTCACTTGCAACCCCGACAAGCGGCTGACGGCGGCCGCCGCGCTCAAGCACCCATGGTTTGCCAAGGTCGACGCGCTGGAACTGTGGAGGAAAGAAGAGGTGTCATCGGCGTTGCCCAAGATGGAGTTGCTCATGGTTCCTGCAGTTGCCTGACTAGTGCCTAGTGTGACTTGACGACTTGAGAGTGTCCATAATTTGACTGCTGCATGAATGTGAATATCTGTCTCTATTCTTCTGAACAGGTCATGTAATGGTATTTGTAATGTTGCCAATGTTGTGATGTAAACTGCAATACTGAATCCATATGTGAGAAGAATTTTGATAAAGCCGAATCAAAGCACATGTGCATGTTGATCGCTTGTGCATCTAGTACTATCAAATTCATTGATGATGGTGTCTGGCTGTCTGCCAAGCAAATCTGGCCATATGAAATTGGGTTCAGACACCTGAACATCAATGCCTGGGTTAAAACAAGAACACTCTAAAAACTCATTTGTACTATACAGAATTCTGACCCTCTGGTGACGTTCAAATGCTTGAAGTTGCTGAATTTCCTTGTAAAATTTCAGTGGCATGTGTTTGAGAAGAAGTCAGTATTACACTATTAAGCCACTCCTTTCATGAATTGCTGCAGGAGCCTGGAGAACGATTTGCATCTTTCCAGATATTGCTTCAGTTTAGCCATTCTTTGTTCTAACTGCTTCATCTTGATGAAAAAAAATACCAAGAAGATGAAAGCAGGACTGTCTTGTGACTTTGTGAGTCCGAACTGCAGTCTGCCACTCTAGTCACTCTAGGTGACTTGTGGTCGTCTCTGTTCGGAAGAGACAGAAGCTGCAGTGTGTGTGATTTTGGGATTCCTTGATCGTTGGATTCATGTAAAGACCAATCTGTATTAACTATTTTCTGAATACTGATTACTGTGATGTAATTGTATTGTTGAACCCATTCCTGAATTGATTTATGTCTCTGCCTGTTTCATATTAGTTACATTTAGTTCCCTATACATGTCGGGATGCTGGTGGCTGGCAAGTGAGGACTCTGATGATCTCGGGAAACGCCCAGCCATATGAACTTTTTTCCACAAGAGAGCCATCTGAATAACATACATGAACGCAGAATCGCCTATGCTTGGGTTAAATCATAAACATGACGTAGAAACTGTGCAGATGGAGACTCTGAACTCAAATGGTGTCCTACTCATTTCTGGTGCTCCTGCAAATTTCAGATGCGTCAAGATGCTAAATTTCGCGTCCTTCTAACTTCAGATGCCTGTGCTCCAAAAGCGCTGAGTATGAATTGACTTGCTTCAATTTTACGCATTCTCTGACAATGAAAAAAAATATATTTTTAATATTTTGTCATATAACTTGCACTACTGATTTCGTTTCTGCAATTAAATTTTCTTGGCCTTTTCGCCTCCTACCACGTATCTTTTTCCCCGTATGATCACGTATCTGAAATTCTGAAGGATCTTATGCAAGTAAGATATTTCAAAAAAAAATCGAATAATATTAGACCATTACTGAATCGCAGAGAGATGCCCTTGTTCGTTTCCATCCTGTGTTCCGACTTCCGAGTCCGACTTCCGCGACTCCCCGAACCGTTTCCGATTTCATTGCCTTCCCGCGTTCTCTCCAAAGCAATGGTGACACAAAGAAGAAACTAAGCCGAGTTCGATACGGTCCGACGCCGTCGCTGTCTGCTCGCCACGCGCTTAGGGCTCGATCCGCCGCCTCCCTCCCTACGTGCATAAAAGGCCTGGGCAACGCCACGACTACCTCGCCGTCTCCTCTCACCTTCCTCCTTTCCAAACGATCAAGTCGAGAGAGAGATATGGGGCACCCCGCCGCCGCCGCCGCCGCAGGAGCGAGCCGCAAGCGGAGGCGCGTGTCCGTGGGCAGCACCGAGCACTACGAGGAGGTGTCCCGCCTCGGCGCGGGCAACTACGGCGCCGTCATCAGGGCGCGCCACCGCGTCACGGGCCAGACCGTCGCCATGAAGCGCCTCACCACGGCCGCCGACGCCGCGGAGGACCCGATGCTGGAGGCGAGCCTCCACGAGGCGTGCGGCGACCACCCCTTCATCGTCGGCTTCCACGGCCTCGTCCGCGATCCGGCCACGTCGCGCCTCTGCCTCGTCATGGAGTGCGTCGACGGCCCGAGCCTCCACGCCTACCTCCACCACCAGCAGCGGCGCGGCTCGCCCAGGCTCCCGGAGGCCACGGTGCGCGCCATCATGTGGCAGCTGCTGACGGCGGCCAAGAAGATGCGCGACAGCGGCATCATCCACCGGGACATCAAGCCCGAGAACGTCCTCGTCAGCGGCGACCACAGGGCCGTCAAGATCTGCGACTTCGGGCTCGCCATGTCCACGTCCGACGCGCCGCCGTACGAGCAGGCGGGCACGCTCTCCTACAAGGCGCCGGAGATGATGCTGGAGGTGCCCGACTACGACGCCTCCGTCGACGTGTGGTCCCTGGGATGCGTCATGGTGGAGATCGTGAACGGGAAGCCGCTGTTCCAGGGCTGCGACGGCGAGGACGAACAGCTCTGCGCCATCTTCGAGGTGCTCGGCATGCCGGACGACGAGACATGGCCGGGGTTCTCTTCCACGCCGTTCGCCACCAATGTTCTGCCGGGGCTGCGGGTGGTGCATCGGAAGAATCGTCTGCGCGAGATGTTCCCTGAGGCGGCGCTGTCCAAGGAAGGGTTCGAGGTCCTCGACGGTCTGCTCAGCTGCAACCCCGGCAAGCGGCTCACGGCGGACGCCGCGCTCAAGCACCGGTGGTTTGCCAAGGTCGAGGCGTTGGAGCTTCCAAGGAAAGATGAGGTGGCGCCAGCATTGCCCGGGAAGAAGGTTCGCGCGGTTTGTGGGAAGAGACGGAAGCTGCAGTGTGTGTGACTTCAGAGTTCTTAATTTGCTCGTCTCGTGCATGTAAAGATCTGTACTACATGTTTATCTGTTATTCTGAACTGACCATGTAATGGCTCCTGTAATGTTGTCAGAAAATTGTGATATCTGCTCTTTGGAATTATGTTTGGCCTTCTCGTCCATACTATCCTACATCTATCAGTACGTACAACAAGTAATACTTCTGTATGTAAACATCTCATGCTAAGAAGCGACAACATCTCTGAATTTCTGTCTCAAAAGTCAAGATTGAATAATTCAAGCTGATGATACGTATTTTTGGTGTATTCTCATTATCAAACTATTCATCAGTGGTCGGTCAAATCGAGCAGGATGATCGACGAGGGACCTGAAAATGCCCCCGGCGCACCGATCGCTCGCAGCTATCACATTCTTGGCTCTGACCGAGAGCAAAACGAACGCATGCGTGGCTTCTGCGTGCCCGCTCACCTGCCACGCTAGGCTCGGTGCCCGGGCGTTTCGATGGAGTACTCATCAATCGCCGGCCAAAAATGGAGAGAGGCCTGCCGGTTTCGCCGCCGCGGACAGCGGCGAGCCCCCGCAGCCAATTTAAGGCGCCCTCCTCTCCTCCGCCCACGCCTTCCTCCTCCTGCGGCCTCCCATCCATCATTTTGGTTGGGCGCCGCGCGGGTTGGGGGCCGGAGCGGAGCTCTCGCCATGGCCGCCGTCCGGTCCGCCAGGGCCCACCACCAACACCACCGCTCCGAGGCGTCGTCCCCGGCCACCTCCCTGGCCGTGGCGGCGGCGCGGGCCCAGGACGCCCCGCGCCCCCGGCCGCGCCTGCCGGTGCAGGTCCGGGAGCAGCAGCCGGACGGGGGGCAGCAGCAGCTGCGGCGGTCGGCGGCGTTCCCGCCGCGCCGCCAGGTGCGCCGCCCGCCGCAACGCTGCGACAGCGACCTCAGCCTCCGGGAGCACCGCAGCTGCAGCGAGGTGGCCGGCGGCACCGCGGCGGGGTGCGCCGCCGTGTGCTGCTGCTTCCCCTGCGTCATGGTGGAGGTCGTGGTGCTCGCCACGGTGCGCGCGCCCGCGGCGCTGTGCCGCAGGGCCGCCCGCGTGCGCCGCGGCGGCCGCCGGCGCTCCGCCTCCGCGGGCCAGGCCACGGAGATCTACGAGCTCCTCGTGGACAACGGCGTCGTCGTCGAGGTGGACGCCAGCGCCGCCGAGGCCGCCATGGCGCTGCCGCTGAGGCCCGCCCTGGAGGAGTCGGGGGAGCTGGAGAAGGAGGTGTGGGCGAGGTTCTACGGCGCCGGCTTCTGGAGGAGCCCGTCGAACCTCGGCGAAGAGGACAGGTGATCACCGCAGCGGCCAGGGAGCGATGCAGATCATCAGCTCCGGCGATGCGTAGGCGCGCCTCGGCTCGCGCGTTCATTCCTAATCGGGTTTCCTCCATTTTCCGCGGGAAGAAGAGAAGATCGAGGAAAGTTGAAGGAAACTCCATTGTCTGTTCGATTCGATGCTACGTTCTTCGTTTGAGATCCCTTTTTTGTTTGGTTTTTTTGGAAGGGAAAATAATTCCCTTCCACGATGCCGCCACTGTGTGTAATTAAGTTATAAATGTATTTAACAACGTGATTGGGAAAAATATAATGCATGGGAAGAGAGTGCAAGGAGAAGCGCATGCATGAGTGTGTATATATGTTGCGTGTTTTGCAATGGCATAATTTTTTAGCTTGCTAAAAATTGCTCGAGCTTTTCGATCACTAGCTTTGACAACTGTTGTGCCACCACAGCCTGCCACACACACAGAGGAAGAGAACACCTTTAGGCTTCGTAGAAATTAAAGGATCTATACTTTAGTTTTTAAAAAATAAGGATCTATACGCATTACTCTCAAAGGGATTTGATTGGGAAATTATTTCTATTTTCACCTCTAATTCATGCGTATTTGCTATGCGTGGATTCATCTAAACGATTCGTAGATGCACAACTCAGTACAGTACTACATTCGTTCCGAATTATAGATTATTTTATTTTTCTTATATCAGATATAGCGTAACGAAAACACTTTTTCGTGTAAATCATAAACATGGCACTGACATGGTTATTGGTGCCTCTGTGAAATTATACTCGTACGCTGACATCGCTACATCATAGTAAGAGGTACCAATACTCAACTTCTCATTGCCATACTCATCATCAGATAAAAGTCATCTTCGGTACTACTGAATCTTATTTTCCGAAGGATGTATTTTCAATTATGTAGACCTTCTGGGGCTTCATGGGCTCTACAGATACAGCAGGCTTTTCTTCTTGGGTCTTTTGGGCCCAATGCTAGCGCAGCAAATTCATGGGCTGAAATGCATTTGGGCTTCTTCCTCTAAGAAGAATGCATTTGGGCTTCTTCCTCTAAGAAGAATGCATTTTGGGCTCCTTTTCTCCGTGTGGCTTCTTTCCTCTGCCCCTTTATGGCCATCCCCTTGCCTGGTGGTGATTCTGAGCAGCTGACTTAAGTTTCCCAGGATCCCAGCTACTCCTCCTAGAGTACAAGTTGAAGCTGAAGAAGTGAAGATCCCCTTAATCATTGTTCATTGAAGCTCCAAGCAGGACGGGGCGTAAAATTATTACGGGGACAGCGTTGTCAGCCAGGTGCCCGCGAGGGCCAGGGCTAAAATTATGAAGCAAACAAACACAGCATCAGCATCAACATCAGCTTGCGCGAAAGATTCCCACCACCACCACCACCACCACCACGTACTGCTCGCTCGATCACCCCTGCCGCCCCGCATGCATGCAAGCCGCGCATGCATGCGCCGCCTGGTCCGCGTAGGCCCGCCCGGCCCGGCCCACGCCCCCGCGGCATGCATGCGGCCATGTACCCGCTCGTGGCCCCCCGGCCCGGTCCATCACCGACCGGCGCAGCTAGCGAGTGCTTGCCAGTTGCCGCCGTACGTACCCTTCCGTGCTGCACCATTTCAGATTTAATTTTCAGGGCTGGGGTCTGGCTGGCTCGATCTGGCCATAGCAGATTAGCAGTGGCAGCTAAGCTGAAGCCGGCCTGAAGCTAGCTGCAGGGGGGAATTGATGGACGCCGAGCCAAGCAGCTAGCCGATGGATCGGAGCAGAAGAAGCAGCGAGCCAGAGGCAGGTGGCTGATCGACCAGCCACGTAGTACCAGTGGCGTAGTACAGCCGGTGGTCGGCCTCGGAAATGGGGCGGCGCGCGGCAGCCGCAGGGGCGGAGGGAATTACCGGCACAGACACTGCACCTGGCCGGGGCGGCGTGGGGTAGTTGGCCGGAGAGGCTGGGTCCGGCCGCCAGGCCCGGCCGGCCGATCGCGCGAGTTCAATGCACCCACGTGTCAGATCCATCGATCCAGATGGTACAACCATGCATTCAGCATGGTGTACGGTAGCTACCTTTCGTTCAAAAAAGGAGGGTACTTCCCTACTGATATGTTAATTACTCCCACCAACTTGTAGCATCTATGCATGTTAAGGATCATCATCATATTTACGGTTTCTTTTGAAACAAGTAGCTGCTCCCCGTTTAATTTCTGTTCTATGGTTTGAAAGCATGCACTTTCATATGGTGTTGATCTTATTACGGTGAACTATGTAATCTAAGAGCTATAATGGTCTAAGTACAACATTAGTGCTATTATTTTTTCTCACACAAGACTGACATTATTAGATTTGTAGTTTCGCGTTAAAGCTACTTATAGTTATAGTTCTATATCACATGAGTGAAACATTGATGGATCGGAGTAACGATTGTTCAAAAGTGCTGTCTTAACCAAAAGAAATATGCCTATAAAAATATATTCATGACCCCATGAATGCATATGCATGCCTTTTTTTTGGTGTCTGTCGACGAATTATGTCGAGCACGTATAACCGGGGATACCCCAGGGAGTAGTTTTGTGTGGGTCTCGCCGAGTTCTAGGAACGAAAGTACACGAACAACACAATTTAGACAGGTTCGGGCCGCGAGTAGCGTAATACCCTACGTCCTGTGTGCTTGAATGTATTGCACGTGTGGTTGTCTGATGTCCTATGAGTTGTGTCCTCATCTGATCTAATTTCTTGTCTGATCTACCGAATTAGGACCCCTGCCCTCCTTTATATACCCAGGGGGCAAGGTTACATGGTAAGTATCCTAGTTGGTTTACAATTGGGAGTCCTAGTCCTAGTAGGAGTACACGAGTAATTGTCCGAGTAGTTCTACTAGGACTCGGTCTTCTGTCTTGAGGGTACCTGGGGATGCATATCCCACAAGCCCCCGAGCATCTTGCACCTTCGCTTCAAGTCTTGAATCTGCTTTAACATCTTCGAGTACTTGGAGCTAAGTCCAAGACACTCTGATCTTCTCTGACGAGTAGTTTTATTGGTGTGCATCTGATGATGCACCCAATGGGTGTAGCCCCCGAGCCTCCGACTACTTTTTAAGTAGTCGTAGGTTCAAAAGCAATCTTCTGTCTTTATCTTGAATAGTTCAATGGCGTGCACCTAGTAGGTGCACCCATTGGGTGTAGCCCCCGAGCTTCGAGTAGTTTCATGAAAACTAGTCGAAGGTCTTGAAGGTCTTGAATTGATCAACAATAGGCACAAAAAATGTGTACCCCTTGAGTGTAGCCCCCGAGCCTCGAAGCGAATGGTTTGCATTCGGTCCGAGGGTCAAGAACATAATCTTCAAAAGTACCGACTTGTTTAAAGTACTCGGCTAGCACTGTAGCGCCTCGCCGTTTGAGTACCGACTGGTGCCAGTACTCGTCTCCATGTCTTAGCTTGCGATGTGTAGCCCCCGAGCTTCATGCGACTAGATAAAGTACTCAACATGTGAGCACCGACTAGTACAAGTACTCGATCGGCTCCGCAGCATCATGAAGAGTGAAGTGGTGCCAAGTCTCACTGATGTGAGTACCAAGTTGTGAACCCTGCAATTTAAATATATAGGATGAGTAGTATCCGATCAAGAAAGAGTGAATAATAGTATTTGTAATGCTTGCAAAGCAAATAATAGAACTTGTAATGCATGTAAAGGTTTTCGCTCGTGCTCTTTTAGACTTTCAACCACTCAAGTAGTAGCCCTGTTACGTTTAAACACTTGGTCCCGCTTAACCCGTCCTTTAACGTGAGACTGGTGTCTTCTTTGACGTGTAGGTGCGTAGGCGTTGCAAAGGAGCCGAAGCTTCACGAATTAAGGTGCATGCTATCGAGTGGTGTTTGGTCATTAAGAGATGACAACAAGCATAAAGTAGTCGACATGCGACAAAAGTATGCGTAGTACGCAAAAAAGTAGTCGGTGAGGACTTCCTCCTGTTGGAGAGGTCGCGCGAGGGACTTGATACCCATCGGCGAAAATTATTATTGTTGAGGGATGTACTCTTTTAGAGTAGTCGGCTCATGGCCAAACATGTTTTTAAACAAACTAATAAAATTAATATGAAGAAAAATAAAATAATTATTAAATAAGACTTAGCTTTGTTTGCGGACGATTGTCGACGAAGCCATGGCGGTTGGTGATGAAGCCGACTAGTCGGAGTCGAATCCGACTAGTTGTTGATGAAGCCGTAGCCGTTCTCGACTAGTTTTAACTAGTCGAGATGAGTAGTCGAAGTAGTCGTACGTCTGAATCCAATTTTCTTGCAAGTAGACTTGATTTTGATAATGATGTTGAAGTTGATCCCATCACGCCTAATGTTGAACTTCGGCGAGCTGGCCCCACGGTGGACGCCAAGTGTCGACGAATTATGTCGAGCACGTCTAACCAGGGATACCCCAGGGAGTAGTTTTGTGTGGGTCTCGCCGAGTTCTAGGAACGAAAGTACACGAACAACACAATTTAGACAGGTTCGGGCCGCGAGTAGCGTAATACCCTACGTCCTGTGTGCTTGAATGTATTGCACGTGTGATTATCTGATGTGATGTGATCTGATCTCTTGTCTGATCTTCAGAACTAGGACCCCTGCCCTCCTTTATATACCCAGGGGGAAAGGT
This sequence comes from Echinochloa phyllopogon, assembly GCA_033239725.1. NCBI lineage: Eukaryota > Viridiplantae > Streptophyta > Magnoliopsida > Poales > Poaceae > Echinochloa > Echinochloa phyllopogon. Next base: position 13,287,972 of record BTCW01000009.1, read on the forward strand.
TACATGGTAAGTATCCTAGTCGGTTTACAATTGGGAGTCCTAGTCCTAGTAGGAGTACACGAGTAATTGTCCGAGTAGTTCTACTAGGACTCGGTCTTCTGTCTTGAGGGTACCCGGGGATGCATATCCCACAGTGTCATGGCCCCTAAGCTACAATGGCTTACAGGTCTCGTGCAACTAGGTATATATAAATGCGTGTAGCTTATTTTTTCCACTCATTTTTTTCACGTATATTAACTGCCCTATGTCGTGCGCCCATAAAAAAAGCACGTGGAAATATTAAACAAAATAATGACACAACAAATCTGTTACTCCTCACATATTGTAACACCCAAAAATGCTCAATTTAAAATTTTTGGCGTTTAATTAATTATTTGATGCTTTCACCTATTTTATAAAGGCTAAATAATAATTTTCTAAAAATTTAAAATCAAATATAAGTGATAGAAACATTTATTGTTGCATTCATGCTGCTGCATTTATTTTTGTAATGCTCGTGATTCAAACAAGAATTTAAATTTATTTAATTTCGAATTTGAATCACTTTGTTTGGAGCTCTAGAAAAGTTGTTAGGCCCATAGTTCGATTCTGCTCCCTGAACTCTTCTTCTGGTTCGTTTCTGCCCCCTCTTCTCCTTCTCTGGTCCGGCCCGACAACTCGCGCGGCCCGCGAACAGAAGTCTGTTTTCGCCCCCTGGACTTTTCCCCGAGTTCACCTTCCCTCCCTTTTCTTTCTCAGTTTCCGGCCCAGCTCGCGGCCAGCTCACCCCGCCGGCCCACACCCGCACTCCCCCTTCTCTCACTGCTCGCCCGGCCCCACGCGACATCCCTCCCCCTTCCTTTCCTTTCCTGCTCGCCGGAAATGGCGCGGCCGAGCGCGCTCACCGCGGCCAGGCCCGCACGCCGATGCCGCCTGCCCCCGTGCCTTCTTAATCCAGCCCGCGACACTGCCTCGCTCCCCTCACCCACCGCCCACAACCCTAGCAGCGCCGCCGCACGCCGCCAGAGCCTCCCGAGCCGCCGAGCACGCGCTCCGCCGCTCGCCGTCGTCGTCGTCATCGCCGCTCCGGTGCACCTTCGCCCCGGCCCGTCCTTGGAGTCGCTTCGCCACTCCACGAGGACCCCGCCAAGCTGCTCCGAGCCCCTTCCCGCGCACCGGAATCTCCTCGCCGGCACGCACCGACGCCGCCATCCGCTGCTCGCCGTCGACTCGCCGCACCACCACCCCTCCGGCCAATTCCTCGCGTCAAGAGCACCGCCACGAGGTACTGAAGCTCCCTTTCCCCTCAATTTCAGCTCTTGTGCACCGTAGATCACTCCCCTCGATCGCCGACGTTGGCCGTCCGCCGCTCGCCGTCGTCCACCCCCTTCCTCTGCACGAAGCTCACCTAGAACCACCCAGATCCACTCCTCACCTCACCATGCAGCTCCAGAGCCGGTTAACCGAACCCCAAACCACCCAAAACCCCTACCCCGCGGTTCACCGGAGTTCGCCTCCGCCGCGCGCCGTCGTCCGGCCGCCTTGCCGACCAATCCCCGACTAGAACCCCCTAGATGCACTCGCCATCTCCTCCTGAAGCCGTAGGACCAAACCCCGTTCAAATCCGAGCATCCTAGCCCGAGATACGGCCAACTCCGGCGAAGTTCGCCGTCGGCCGAGCAGCGCCGCCGTGGTTCCTTCTTCCTCGGCGAGCCCGAGCGTCACGATCGTCCGATCCAAGATCAACGGCCGAGATTAGATCGGCCGATACCCCTTCGCGTTTTAAATCCCAGCCGTCCGATTCAGATCCGACGGACGCGTACCGGTTCACCGAGGCACTTTTGTTAAAGAGCCCCTGGACTTTTCGGAAATCAACCCGCGGTCCACTCCAGTTCAAAAATAATTACGGATAGGTCCTGTTTTATTCGTTTTAGCCCCTGCGCTTTTGAAAAATAGGACCCGCCGTCCAGGGCTGGCATATTTGCGCGTTAGCCCTCGGGTTTTAATGCGTAATTATGTTTTAGCCCCTGGTTTTTCACAAATGAGCCCCTGGAAGTTTCAGAATCTTGCCAGCAAGTCCCTGAACCTTAGAAACGCTATAACTTTCACGTTTTAGCTCCGATTTGTGTGATTTTCGCGCTCATGTGTTCGTAGCGAAGCGTAGAATATTTCTAGCTCCTGTTTATGTACTGTTTTCACTGTTTGGTGTACTGTTCTAATAGAATCACTTTGTTTGCATGTAATGATTGTTTTGGATGCGTGTGTGATGTTCGTGTCCAGTCGGCGAGCCCGTAGCTTTGGACTTCGAGTACGTTGAGGACGTGCAGGAGCAGGACTCGTAGCAGCAGCCGTACTCCGAGGAAGGCAAGTTATAGCACGGACAATCCTTGCTACCTATCTCACTTTTAATACACTGTTCATTACATACGCATGTGTCTAATATTGTTTACCATTAAGGTTGTTCCTAGCATTTATATCCCTGTCCTTGTATTCCTATGGGTTTTTGCATATGGGTAGTATCTTGCTAGGCGCAACTACTGTCACCTTTACTAAATTGTTAATATTGACTTAATGGTCCACTTCAACTCTCATGATTAAAACTTGCTTTTTAGTAACATGGATTAGGGAGCTAGAGCATGTGCTGTGTGCTTTGCTCTAGTGTCTCCCTCGAAGGACCGGTTCTTAAAGCGGCAACCCAGGAGCCTGTCGTCACCGCCGGAACTATAATGGCTCTGGTCTTGGTCAAGTAGCTTGTACGTCTCTAGCTTGGCAGTAGTTACCGAGGGGCCAACGGCGTTGTGGGAGGTACGGTGCTGGGTGTTCTCCGATTCCACCGAGGACGGTAGCCCCGTCGGCTAGGTCACGTTAGACCCAGTCCCGTGTTGGGAGCCCCCGTGAGTGCGGGAGCTCCGCACGTTGCGCCATTTATTTTTGTTGGCATGATTTGCCGGCACGTGGACGCTATTGACTCCCTCACGTTGCGCCCTGAGGGTCAGTCAATCTCGGTGCCTAAGTTTTCACCGCCGTATAGTACTCCAGCGGCTACTGACTTGTTAGGGTGTCTTGTGAAAGCCTCGTAGCGTCCCTATGCAGTCACACCTCGGAAGTGTCGATGTGCGTGGTTGGGTGCAAAGTTCCTTTGAACTTTTACGCGACTGGTGGGTAAAGGGCGAAACCTCTGCAGAGTGTACGATCTATCATGATAGCCTTGCTCAGGGTCACGAGCGGCCTGGATCCTTTTTGATTAGAACTTGAAATTTATTCATGCTTAATGTCACTTACACTCTATTAATTGGGTTGCAACCGGGTATTCATTCACATGTAGTAACTTGGACAATGATAAAACGAACCAACTAAAAGTGCTAATGCAGTTAAGCCGAGTCTAGCCTTTTGAGCCTTCATAACCCGTGCTATACTTGCTAAGTAATTTCCATTACTTACACTTGCTGTTATTACTATTTTTGGGCAAAATCCCGGACGGGTAACAGATTGGAGTCAGGCTGATTATGCTGTGGAGTTTCCGGAGGATTTGTCGTACTTCTGAGTTCGCGTTCTCCCAATCAGAGTCCCTATGGGATTGCGGCTACGCTAGAGAGATGTATTAGTCTTCCGCTGTCCATGATTTTATTTCTGAAGCACTCTGATGTAAACGCTACGATATGATGAGAATAAAGCATTGTACTCTGATTTTTACCATATTTGTTCGCTATATGTGTCTGTGGACTTCCTGAGCACACATATGGCCACATTCGGGTTTTGTGTAAATCCGGGTGTGACACATATATGGTTTATGATACCTAATTAGAGGAACTATAACGCCTGCATTACCATGATTGGAGCATTCAAGGGTTCAACACAAGTAAGAACAAATATCTGCACCATGGTAATTTATTTCAAACAAATATTAAATAAGAACTTGATGAGCTAATAAGATGCTTATTCAATCTTCATTACAAAGCTAGTATAGCATGTTCTCGTACATATATATATACGTCTTAATTTCTTACTTCTTCATGATATCACTCACTCATCTATATATATGTACGCCACTCACAGATAATCGGATTAATGTAGTTTTTTCGCAAATTATTTACAACACGGAATCAAGATGCTAGGTATTTGTAGGTCTCTAGTAGATAATCTTGGACTTTCTGGGGACGAGCTGCCGGACCAATGGCCTCATCGAGCTTTTTGCTACTCTCATGGGGCCCTAGGCCAAAATGTATGTTTGGAAAATGTGCCCACTGAAATTTAAAAAAAACCAATATAGTCATATGTATCAAGCTGGATCACTCTATATGTTGTTTCTAAAGAAATTCATATATCTAACTATTCACCTTAAATTAATATTCCCTCCACCTCAAAATATAAGGCACTCACCATTTCAAGATTCAAAGCTTGTAATCTTATACCAATAATTAACCCTACATGATGTAATTTCGTTTTATGAAAATAATATCGTTGTCTTGACCTTTAGAACTATTTACATATATGTATGGATATGATTTTGTTGCTACAGATATCATAGTATATGGCAAATTAAGAGTCAAAAGCTAGTCTGGGAAACCATGCCAACTCAAATCACGTTATATATTTTGGGATGTAGGGAGCACTTTGAAGAAAGAAAAATAAGATGGTGCTATTTGAATAAATTATTACCAAAATAAATGGATTGCTGGCAAGAAAGTGGTGGCTTATGCATAATATGTTATAATAACATTACTCCATGAAAACAAGGTATGGAAGTATGAAGTATTTGAAGAAACCACAACGATTATTCACCAAATTAGTATCTGAAATTTACTTTTTAATCAATGCAAAATCAATATTCGCAAAATGTTTGAAAAGATTTTTCTTGAAAAATAAATGAAATTAACTCTGATCTTTTTATTTTGTAGAAATAAAGAACATGATACCCCTTAGGCTTGATTATTTTTAAATAAAATTATACACCTAATTTAGTGCAACTCTTTTACACCAAGTTCCCTTTAATGGTGTAATTATCCTTGCATACATATAGTATGCATATGTACATAATTATCCTCATTGAAAAATAAATGAATCATGTACTTACATTCTTCGCTGCAGTGCTGAATGCTTCTCTATGGCTTACGTCTGGGTTGCTTGCTTTAATCCTCCGTATCTCTTCCCTAAAAAGATAATGTACCATTTTTACTTAATAATTACACAAGTTTATTGCTTGATCCAAAAAGGGAGACCACACTGCAATAGAATAATTCTTCAAGTTACTTTGATGAAACTCACTTAATAAATCTATTGTATGCTGAAGGAACACGTTGCCTCTTCTCTGGAGCTGTTGTTTGTGCATACAAAAGATCAGACATTATCAAGTTATATAATAGACACTTTATGGAGATACATACATATATACATTTTTTTACAAAATAAAACATATGCGATAGCATATAAAACTAATTTGGAGGTGAGAAGGAAAATAATCTTAGGTCATTTGTGTGGCAACCACACAGTACAAGCCTGCGAATATCGAGGTGCTGATATGACCTTTTATCTCTCTGCTTTGTGTCAAAATTAAGAGATACAATCATTTATTCTTTAGAAAAAAAGAGATATGCATACATGTTCTTCATTCGTTTGTCATCTAAATATTGCACACATAACGTGTAAGGTACTCATGTTTGATCATTGAACTTGCTTAGTTACCTGAGCCTTTTAGTTTCCAAAATTCTAATTTAACAATTACTTTAGGAATGATCATTTTAGATTTCAATTTTTGGTACGTTATTTAGCAGCCATGTAGTTGGGCGCTAGTGCAAAAAAAAATATATGTAGGCTATGCATATTTGAATATTGTTGGGCCAACTTGGCATTGATGATTACTGTAGTTCACTGGTTTAAATTTCAATTTTGCTTTATTTGAGATAATAAAAAGAGATAAATATAATAAAGTAGAATATGATAATAAAAAGGAAAAATACTTAGAAATTTAGCTGCATTTCTCTCCAAAGATCACTTTGGCTTAAGGTTGAATTTTATAGGTTATGTAGTACTCAGTTGACTCATTTCCTTTTTGGATGTTTCATATGTGCTGGTAAACAAGGTTATGTTCATGTAACATTAAACTGATTTTGAAAAAAAAAGACGTTGAGGGACGCATTGTCCAAAACATTCTGTTGTGCCCATAATTTGGTTCTGTATGCTATGTAGTAGCCAAAACATACATACGCATCAACCTTACCGCGCACATGCAGCATATGATCCTGCTCGCCTTTTGTTGAGTACATTGTTGGCATCCGGTATTTCGAAGACGAAGGTGCATACTCAGAGTAGCTTTCAGTAAAACTGATATTGTGGACCTTGAAATTCTCCTGAACCAACTGAAACAATAAATATGTTAATATTATAACATGAGAACTACCTTTTCAAGGGAGGACTGCATACTGTGCTTCATTATTCCATCTCCAGTTCACGTACAGTTCAACACAGTACAAAGTAATCAGTGATATGTTAATTATACACACACTTTAGTCGATCCAAATTCATATGGTAAGAAACTGACGCAAGCATGTGCAAGCTTTAAACTGTACTGAATGCTTTTAGTTTGTCTCTACTGTATAAAGTATTGAAATGACATGACCCATGCATGCAACATTGCGGCTTTTATCTGATACCGGCTAGCTATACGTAGGTAGGGCAACCTAGATGTTTGGCATCTCTACGTACATATGATGTCTTTCAAGAACTTACCGTCTACAGTAATAGATAGTGCAGAATGAGCGAGCGGTCAATAGTACACAGGCCAGGAGTAACACATTGAAATATGGCAATTCTTTAAACTTTTGCAGAGATGTTGGCATGCATGATTACAACTTTGAAGTGACAAAAGGGTTTAGGCTGCTCCTTAATTAGAACATATATATTGCATGCACAGATCGATCTTGCACAAATTAATGTTTCTATATTCATGTCAACCTGTGGGTGATTCTGTACAGGAAGTGATTGGGTCAGTCCTCTCAAGTTCACTGACAGCAGGCTAGTGCAGTGCCCACAACGGACTGTCACAATGTTCAGCATGCTATTACTCGGGACATTGACCTGCAGATTGATCACAACGTACGAAAGACTAGTGTTAGGTCGTTTAATTTAATGAATAGTAAAACAATGGCTCACACTTGACTATGAATTGAAAGAGAGTGCAAGAAATTAAAAGATGCGCAGTGCAAGAAAACGAGAAGGAAGTGTGTTTTCAGACAAAGGCAGCATTGTCGAAAAGCAAAAAACTGCTAACCAAATTTCAATGGAGAAATTTGTAGATTTACAAGACCGAGGAGTGCAGGACTCAAAAGCCTTCTCCAGATGCATATATGATGCGCAAAGCTATGTGTAGCTAGCTTTTGCTATATGGACTTGGTTTCTCTCTCTTTTCCTTTTTCTGTTACCGCGCGCTGCCTAGCTAGCAGCCTGCCTGCGAAACTGTTGCTTCATGACTTTTATCAGGGCTCTGCGGATCAGACCACAACTGGGGCACCCTTTTCCAATGTCTGTACACTGGTTCCCTTTCCCTTTCCATTTATTTTCAATTCCCCCCTGGATGCACACTGCCACACCCAAGCTGAAGAAACAAAAGCCTGCTTTGTTTGATTCCTCACTGATCTTCTTTTGTGCACAGACTCCCACAAGGACATAATAAGCGCTACAATAAACGAGTGTATACCGTACCCTACAAATGATTGTGTGGCTCCCATGAGGGGAGTTAACTCAAATCTGTCACACTTCATATCTTGCACAAACACAGAGAGAAACAAAAACCGCGCAAAAGTACACTTTTTGTATATCATGCAACTATGTTGTTGTATTTTTTAATCTAGATATTGGAAACAAAATTATCCGGCTTCATCATGATCCTCCATAGGAGGCATCCGTTCAATTAAACTATATGTGTGTGTTTTTAGAGAACTCATCCATTTGCATGCGGCTATATATTTTCCCCCCTGCTTCGTGCATGCTCTCTATTTCTCTGACATATACACAAAATACTAAAAGAATACTTGAACAAATAAAGTTTGGATAGAAAGATGCACGAGACAGTGACAATACAATGCAGCCACACTTTGGCACGGCATGCAATGCATGCAAATATTAGTGGGTCATGCAGGCTGTGTGTGTGTGTGTGTGGCAACAGGATAGATCGACCTCCTTTTTATCTTTGGTTAGGACAGAGGGATACGGCATTGGAATTGCAGAAATGTGCTGCCAGTTCAGACTTCAGAGAAGGCAAGATCACTAGCGAAATCTTGTTGCTAGGACATACATATCGACACTGCACGTATGCATACGCATTGGTGATTGATAGGGTGCAAGCGGTGATTGTCAGGTCAGTGAGGATCTCCCTTTGTCGATCCTTTGGTACGTTGCAGAAAGCAAAACGGCATTCAAGTTGCTGCGGTGAAGTGTACAGCGTTCCTTAAGCGCATTATTTCAACAAAGCAGCTCATAACTTCCAATTCGATCCTACTTGACTATATATATGCTTGACAAGGTGTATATAGGTGTTCGTCGAAGAAAGGCTGAGATAAAATAATCATGTACAGTACTTGCATTATTGGCCAGAGGCCGGTCCAAAGTAAATAAAAGGAGAGGAGGAAATCGAAGCAAAACTTGGCATATATAGATTCAATATTAGCCAGTATATCATGATTGTTTGCTTTATTCAGTATATATCATCGAGGTTTTGTTGAAGGAGGTATCAAATATTTATGAACTAACCCAGAAGATCCAGACAATTAAAGCTGGTGACGAAAGACAAATAGGTAAGAAAAAAACATGAAGTGGTAGTTCGATTGGATCTTCTCGATCGGTGACAACTTGAATGCAATACAATATGCTCTACTGCTCTATTAGTGTTCTTCCCTTAATCCAACTAATAACTTTGATCTTTGTGAACTCTTTAGTCTTTCCAGTTAATCCTTTTGATCTGCCTAATGGTAGGTAACCTTTGCCAGTAAATAGGAAAGTACACAGCAGTGCTACTACAACAGTCAAAATCACCACTGCCTTAGTTTTAGAATATACTACTGTATATATATCACCACCTTTTAGCCCATTACACACATAGCTTCCCTTAATTTGTGTGAGGAGGAAGAAGATGATGATGACTAAGATGGTTTAGAACATAAAAATTCCATGCCTAGTTATTCTCGTATGCACTAAATAAACCTATTGACTTATGGTTGTTATTGCATGCTCTTTTTTGTTACAGTTCAAGTGGGAAAGATACAAATCTAACTCCCTATATTGTTTCAATCGTCAAGACCAGATCACATACCGCGGTACGCACAAGACATATGGTGCTGAAGAAACCTTCCTTTTCGTGCACAGATGCCTAAAGTGCTTCAGTACGTGTACATCACATACTAAATCAGGCAAAGAAATCTACCAATATCTCTATATTTGAGATATAAGAAACCACTACCACTTGATGATGATAATTTCTGAGAAGAAGTGCATAAGGCGATAATGCTTGAAAAGTTGAGCATATGGAATTGCCAGACCATACAGAAGCAGACATGTATATAAATATGTGTATGTAGTGGAGCTAGCACCCTTACTCAGTAGTTTCGTCTAAGACTCTATTTAATCATGTTCTTCTTCCCAAGATTTGATCAGAAAAGGTGCTGGGGAAGCAGCCCAATTTTCAAGGTTTGCTGACCTTGACCTTCTCTCATGTTCATGGTGAAGTACTCAATTGAAAGGTACAAGAGACCAACTGCTTTAAAAAATTCAAACCAAACTGAAGAGTTGAAAAGGAAAGGGAAAATCCACTGAACCCCAGCAAAAGAAAATATCGAAGAAGGGGGCAAATTAAGAAATTTCTTTCGACCTTCACAAACAACTTAGAGAGAAAATGGAGAAATTACACAGGACGAACCTCCAATCCTACAGGATTAACGATATGATGATGCACACATGTCACAACCAATCATTTCATGCATCTCTCATTTATAGATCTGCACTTCAGAGCCAAGAGAAAAGAACTGGGAAAAGAGATAGAAAGAGAGAGAGATAGAGATTGATCGATCAGATGCGGTTACCGCGAGAATTGTGTTGCAAAAGTTGCAGTGCACGTAGCACATATGCTCCGGCGCCGGCACGATCTGAGCCGACATTCCTCCGGGTCACCTTGCGCGTTATCTCCCAACAATTAAACGAAGAACAAACGAAGGAGCTAAGAGGAGGAGAAAGAGGTTGAAGCAAGCAGGAGGGCGAAATACAGGTAGCAAGCAAGGACTAATCAAGGACCAGAGAGGTCGGATAGGATCACAAGATTTATAGGAGTAGTTAGCTATAGTAGGTACAGCAACAACTTTGCAAGCACAGAGATGCAAAGGTGAGAGCAAGGATTGAGCCACTGATTTCTTGTTAGAGAGAGAAAGAGGGGGGAGGGGGGTAGTGGCCTTTTCTGTTGTGGCTCATGTGAAGGGCCTCGTTGTGTCTAGAAGGATTCTCTGTGTCTGATCACTCAACTGCCAGATGTGGAACGGATATATATTTCAGAAATAAATTCTGTGTACATACATATTGGTTTTTTATGCTTTCGCCCCAGCTGATATTTTGGATATTTTGACGGTTTAGTCTCTTAGAGGTACTCATAGTGATAGTGTTTGCGTGGGGTGCTAATAGGGACATGATTTGTAGCATGTCACGCGTATGTGTATGTGAGCTTCTCCGTTGTACTAGTATTTCACAAAAAAAATATTGCATCATGCACCTCTCTCTAGGATGAAAAAAATCACTAATGGGGACATTGAAGCAATTAAAAAAATCTACTTTTGTACTGGTGTTTCACGACAAAAAAGATATTGCATCATGCTCGCCTTTCTCCAGGTTGCAAAAGAAAAATAACTAATAAGGACATTGAAGCAACTAAAAGAAATCAACTCCTGACTAGAAGGAATATATTGTTTCTTGAACATAGTACTTGAATTGGGAATTTCCATATAATGTTCTCTTGAATTTTTTCCCCTCTTAATTAGTTCAGGTTCAGATTGTATATGAATGATACCATGGAACCAAAATATGGATCTATGCCAAAATTATGCAAAAGAACTACTATATATAGCTTCAAATATTTAAAAGGACAAAAACTAAATTAAAGATATGGTCACCAAATGTGCTGTCTTCATTTTTTGGAGGGAAGACAAGAAACATTATTATCCATATTGTGCAAAGAAAATGCAACAATATTCTAACTGCGCTGCTTTTTAAATGTATTACCAATGTCACTACTACGTACAACGTGACAGCTTCAAGTTTTTTAGAATATTTTTTCTGTCCTCTAAAAGATAATTAAATTTCTACACAACCATTTTTAGTATACAATTTAATGTGTTTTGCTAGGACAACTATATGTGATTTGTATTTTTAAGACCTGATGTTTAGAATTAGTTAGGCGATTGACCTCTTTCCGTCGATTAAGTCATCCAATATACACTGTTGAAGATGCCTCGTTTCATTGCCCACTTGCGAGAAGTTCCTTTCTTCACCTGTCCTGGTCGAGATCTCGCCTTGTTTTATCACTAAAAAGTTCTCAGCTGATCGAATTTGTATGTCTGGACCTTCTAGATCCTGATGTAGACAATACCACCTCAGATCAAGAGTTAATGGCCAATGGAAAGCCCAATTATTTGGACTTTCCCATTGATTTAGCTCCACACGGCAATTAGCGACGATGACACCACATTCGTGCGTGTACGAAGAAATTAGTGAAACGTCCCATTCACTCATTTCGGTTTTGCCTTGTCAGCTGCTGTTGCAGTCAATTCCAGCTATGTCAAAAGCCAGAAGTAAGATGTGGTTTTGAGAATGGGGTGGTCCATCATCTTCTTACTACTCATTTTTGTTTGGTTTCGAAATTAAGCTTGACAATCAATTTATATATAGAAAAAAATATGAGTAGTCACATCGAGTCAAAGACTAAACCAGCTGATCGAGTTATATTTTGTTCATCTGAAAATTTCTATATGATGTAGCATAATGAAATTTATATGCTCTAGCTACCTTAAATTCATAAAAATAGAGCTTCGTGACTACTACTCGATAACTGACACACTATCTACGGAAATACGATGTATCCTTGATCACCAGTCGTTTTTCTTTTTGACCGAATAGTTTTTCATCCTCTCGGCACAGAAACACAGCAGTCATGTTTCACCATGAGAAAAAAAAATTAAAGATGCCACTACAATGCAAGGAGAGGCGTGCATGGTGGTAGGCCCCCACCCGGCCTGCAGCATTTTGGAGCAGTCGACAGTCGAAGCATTTGCTGCAGAGCAGGGGTCCGGCCGGCCAGCCGGGCGTGGTGTACGTACAGGAGAAGACCCATGTTCTGTCATTTCGACAGGACACTTTTGATCCTCTCTCTCACTCATCACTCTCTTTCTCTCTCTACTTGTTTTTTTGAAACCAAACCATCATATGGCCGGGTTGTGAATCTTGGGGCAGCACGCACATTAATTGCACATCATATACATATACATATGTTTGATGGCAGATTGGCATGCATGAGCCGCTGGTAGCCGCATGCAATTGCAAGTCGCCAAATTGGATGAACGGCGGGTCCGGCGGTGGGGGCGCCCTGCCGGCCAGCGTGAACGCCGACGACAAGGCGCGCCATGTGCCGTGTCGCGCCCACTCTATCCATCCGTTGTTATAATGCACGATGGAGAGATGCAAGCTACGTAATAGAGACCTAGTGTGGCCTCTCCCCTCTGCTTGCATCCATTCGAGACACTGTAGTCGTCTGTAGATATATATCCAGGAGTAAGGAGTGTATGTACATGCACATGAGATTCTCTGCAAGATTAAAGAAGTAAATGCAGAGAAGCCACAGTAATAAAATTAACACCACCAAGGGTATGCATCCACCGCCAGTTCCAGATCTAACGTTCAGAGAATCCGTGGCTACAGCAATTCTGGTGCGTGCTACAGCCCCTTTGATTTCAATCCAATGGCCGTGACAATTTCACTAATGCAAAACACTGTGCATCATGGCGAATTTACTACGGCCACTGCTGAGAATCCGGGTTCCCACGTACCACTAGTACTACGTCTTTAGTAATTGCATGATCTTTTGCATGCAAAGGGCGGAGCTTGACCAAAGAAACACGCAGCATCGGGCAGTCCATGTAGCATTAAGCAGGACATACAGTAGAAATTTACTGTTTGATTAGTAGAAAAATAGGTGTTTTGGTCCCTCAACTTGTTATCAAGGGTCAAGTTTGTCGCTCAACTTTCAAATAGGCCAATATAGTCCCTCAACTTTTATATATAGATCAAAATCGTCCTTGTATTAATGCGACACTTTATATGGGTGTGGGACTAATGTAAAAAGTCCATTATGCCCTTGGCTTCTTCCCCTCGTTGATTTCCATCGTCCCTGTTTGCACTGCATATGGTCATGACGCCGTCATCTCATCAAGTAGACCAGCTAGCTATCTTCCCAAATCCACGAAGTAGCTAGCTCTATGCTCCTCCTTGCTTGACGAGAGCAGTAACAACTAGCGCCTCCTCCTTCATCTGTTTTTTTTTGAAAGACCTTTATCTGATTCTAGCAATACCGAGCAAGCTAGCTACAAAGTACTCCCTCCGTATCGAAATATTTGTCGCCGTTGACTTTTTCTTACAACTTTGACCATTCGTCTTATTCAAAAAATTATCGCAAATATGTAAAAGGGTAAGTCAAGCTTAAAATACCTACAATAGTAAAGCATGTGACACACAGAATGGATGGTACTTGCATAATATTTTGAATAAGACGAATGGTCAAAGTTGTAGAAAAAAGTCAACGGCGACAAATATTTCGATACGGAGGGAGTAGCTAGCAGTGCATCAGCAAAGAGAAGTCTGGTTGTTGTTGAGTCCATACCGATCACATGGTACTCTCGGCTAGTATTGCATTGTTACCATGTTGATCAGTAGAATATTAAACAAATTACATATATTTTTCCTCAGTTAACATAAATGTTATATCATAAAAGTTTACTTTATTTTATTTTTAATATCCTATATATTTTGTTTGTAACTAATTACATACGGCGGAAGTTGAGGAGAGGTAGAAGAAACCAAGGGCAAAGTAGACTTTTCACATTAGTCTTCATGCCTGTATGAAATGTCACATTAGCATAAGGATGAGTTTGACCCAAAAAAGAAGTTGAGGGACTAGATTGGCCTATTTGAAAGTTGAAGGACGGACTTGACCCTTTCAACAAAGTTGAGGCACCACGATGCCTATTTTGCCTAGAAAATATACATTTGGATTTTGGAGATGCCCATGTTTGCATGCCTTACGTTTACCATTATTTGGACATATATGGGATTGATATTGTGCAAACTTTCATTGAGTAAAATTATGTGTTGCCCTCAAAAAACTATGTGTTGTCAAACATTACATACACTAACAACTAAATTGTCAGTAATACACGGCAAGTGAAAATGCGCTAGATTTTTACTAGGATTTTTTTATGACACACTACTACATATACATGTACGCATCGTTTTATGATCCTGCAAGCATATGTGGCCAAAAAAAAATTATTTGGTCATCTTGAGAGTAGTGTCACTAAATTCAATATGAAACTTCCATAATGCATATGTTTCTTGGTTTTAAGAAATTGAATTGCTGCCTTTGGTATGGATCATAGCTCATCTTATTAGCTCCATTCACGATTAAATGTAGTAGATGGGGGGTCATACTTTGCTTATGGATATAGCTTTTCAGTGTTCATTATTTATCGCTCTTTTTAACATCATTGGAGATATACTCCGTATCTCTAAATCATGTGTTGATAACTCTAAACTAATCTAAAAGACATGCCCTAAAGAGGGATCAAGAAGAGTACACGTCATACGCACCTAGACGAGGTCATGAAGACATGACCTCAAAGGTGGTTGAAGGCGTGCCCCCTAGATAGGGGTGGACGCCGAGCCAGCTTGGCTTGGAAAATGAGCAAAAAAAGCCAGCTCGGCTTGGCTCTTTAACAGCTCGACCTGGCTCGTTAATTAGGCTCACGAGCCAGGAGTATATTTAAAAGTGCTACTATAACATATATGAAATACAAAAAATATAGTAATTATAAGATTTTTATACTTTCAAAATCTACTCAACCATACTATAATAGTAGAACATAACCATACCATCGACTAGCATTATGCATGGAGAATATATGAATCACATCTAATTAATTAATAGTCTACTCGTTGATCTATCGGACCTTCTAGCTCGTTTGGCTTGCGAGCAGCTCGAAAGTTGGCTCAAGCGAGCTCATTAATGAAACGAGCAAAAACAATGGCCCGGCTCGTCAAAAAATCCATTAAGCTCATTCAAGCTTGGACCGAGCCTAGTTAGCTCGCGAGTTTCGAGCTTTCGGTCTAGCCTAACTCTAGAGGTGCTAGACACACATCCTGGGAGAGAAGTGACCTACCCAAATGTCCATTGAGATGCAAAGACGTGGGTGCGCACCTGGCAACACCCAATAAAGTAGTGAAGCAAGTATAAAAAAAAAGTAGTGAAGCTTTTAGTGGTGGGAAGACTATAGATATTATAACAAGAATTTATATACCTAGTCAACCCTTGGTGGCTTGGTCTGGTCCGTTGACCTAATGGCGTGATCAACCCTTTTATACAAATGGCATGTCGATCTTGTGTCTATATATACTCCACCAACAGCTAGCCCTCTCTGAAGAGGGCAATTCAACTTATATATTCTCTCGTTCAGTACACATTAATGTGTGTTTTGAAAAATAGGTTGATCTGCTTGTAACAAAGATATCTAGCATTATATTCAAGGCCAGGGTATGCAACATAACACAGTTTTATTTCCCAGATAATGTTTATTGCACAAAACAAAACAATGGTAGCAACAAATATTTCAAACTTTGTCCATTTTCTTCACCGCGTGAGTATATATCTTTTACCGACAGAGAATATATATATACCTTATAGCCTGGTCCGTACTGGCTCATGATGCCCAGGGCACTGTACATGTGTGTGGCTCTAGGACTTGCGCATCTATCAAAATCGATCAGACCAGGATACGAGTGGACTGGACGCATCTTGCAATTAATTTTAGGGTACCGCCTGTCGCTGGAGGAAGCGGTGGCGACAGGCACCGACGACGCGACGTGTATAGGAGAGAGGCATGAGCGAGCAGCTAGCGGCCAGCGCTGCTAATTCAAATTGACCCTTAATTTCTCGTCTTATCATCGATCAGCTGATCCCCTGTCACCTGGCCAATCTTTAATATACTAGCTATATGGTATATATGATCATAATCGATCCTATTGGTGCATACATATACATCATGTTATGTATATATTTGAGTTACATGTACATGTGCTAGATCTTAGCTGTGCAATCATGATGTCGCCCACGCCATCTACTATACTACCTAGGATATATATAATAAAGATTATACTTGAATGATCCTACTCTTAATCTTACGCGCAATTTTTTCCTCGATTGATTGTAACACGTACAAAATGACAAAAACGTACAGGTACTGCAAACGACCAATTGAACAAGCAACCTGCTGGCCAGCTTGTTGGGGTGAAGAATATATAATCTTGTGTTTTTTTTCATGCGCTATGCAAGCCCCAGCTTTTATTTTTAGCTACATATGCCAACATGCTATACCTGAACTGAACTCCTGAACATGCAGATGCATGCTGGCACTGAAGCTTTCAGAATCTTCCGTATCTGGAATGGCTCCAACCCGTTTGCTCAAAAGCTGGCTCCAATGCTTCATCTGTGGCGGATGCGGCTACTGTAGGAGAGGCTAGCTCCAGCAGTGTGGTGTCCATTACATATTGCAAGTGTACCTAGCTCCATGATCTATGATCGATTGATCGAGCAAAAGTTGTGTGCGTACGTGGGCGAGCACATGGCTCAGAGATTTGATGCTAGCTCTGCTACTCCGATCCTTCAATTCTGCCTTCTTCCTCCTGTACCCTGCCTAAAATTCGATGCTCTGCACAGTGCTATACGCTTTGCCTGTGCAAAGGTGTTACGAGCGTGCATCTTGGTGCAAAGATGAATGAAAGATTCAATCCTAGCTAGGCGGTGCGGTACGTATATCATCATATCTTTGGCGGGTCGAAGCTTGGGAAGCGCACAGATGGTCCATTGATCGATCCTGAGTAGTTTGTGAATTTTTTTGTGTAAGGGCAGAGATAGATAATTTAGATACAAATTTAAGGGCTATTTTAGATTATTTAATAATTATATTGGTTTTTAATTAAGATGAATATTAGGGGGTACCTTAAGATTATTTTTGGCTAAGATTATTTAATGGCGTATGCTGATAATTTTGGCATAAATTAGAGGATTGCTGTAGATTATTGTAGCAATGGACACACCTTCATATGCATAAACCCCATATATCTCCATATATATAGATATGATGCTTCGTTACGCAAACTTACTTACTTTCCCTAGTGCACTAGACCTTTAATATAATGCAAGTTGTCGCTGTCTCCCGAGTCTCAAATAAAAAGCTAGCAGTGGAAATTATTAGGATGAATAGGCAAGCATTTGCTCGTAGATATGGAAGAAACACTTGCATTGGTTGCCTTTGGGGAATGAATCACATGAGACACGTGGGCGTGGGCTTCTAGTCCCAAAATATAGTTCTGGCCGGCTTGTAGGAAAGGTCAGCAGTGCTGAAAATGAACTAAAGTCAAAATTTTCGACCTTATCAGAGAGCCGAAGAAGTCAGAGCCCTATCTATCAGAGAGAGCCGAAGAAGTCAGAGCCCTATCAGCAAATAGATCGAGCCTACAGTACATACTACATGGCTTCATCAGATCGAGAGCTGAACGAAGAATTCAGAGCTAGCTCCACGAAACATGGCCGGCCGCGCCGGGGCTCCAAATTAACCTGAAGTCTCCGCCGCCACGTACTACCAGTACTCATCAGTCCCGGCAGAGAACCTGATGCCCATCCAAGCAGCGGCACCACAAGCACATACGCTTTTGCTTTTGCCACCATGCACTTACGGCCGCCTCCGTCTAGCTAGCTAAAATTAAGCTACCCGTAGTAGGCGTGTAGCGTGTGCGCGTGGGCCTCAACTCGTAGACGCATCGATCCTATACTACGATATGATCGACATGACCCGGATCGCTAGCTTAACTTTGATGCGTCACTCCACTCCCGATCGGCGAGCACCACCAGCTAGCTGATGGGCGGCGACGATGCGACTGCACAGGACACGGAAGCTACCAGCCGCCTGCGATGTCAATGTGCGCAACAGCTAGAGCCTCGCCTCGCGTAGGCACGCGCGCCTGCTTGCTTTTTCTGCTTGATCGGCAACGGAAACATACAGGGTAGGCCCTGGCCGCTGGCCGGCCGCACCCGCCCTTTCCCTTTTCAGCTTGCCCACGGGACCGGCCGGCCGGCCGTGCTGCCGATCGAGCTGAACCGACGACGACGACGACGTGACCAATGCTGTCGCGGGTATGAAGACGCGCGCGGCCGGCATGGCGATGCACGCCGGCCGGCCGGCCGGCCGATCGAGCACCGGCCGGCCGGCCCGCCGGCCACCGGGCACAGCTAACAGGATCGTCGTCGGAGCTCTGATGGCGGAGGAGGAGCCGAGCAGGACGACGGGAGCAGGATGGAGACTGAGTGGGCGGCGGCGTTACGGTGGGGATCGGATCGGGAGGTGCGGTGGTGCCTATGCCCGGCAGCTATGTCTTGCCTACCTAGCATTGGTGTGCTTCCAAATCTCTGATCTGTCGCGTCGTCAGCTTTCAGATTTCAACGGCGACGCAAACGCGACGCGACGCGCACATTGACGACGCCATCAACTATCCTGTACTCTCGTGTCTGTCTGTCGCCCTCGCTAGCTATCGAGGTCATTTGGGCCGTCTCTGCTGCCAGCAAGCCCAGCAGCGGTGGCGATCCGTCGTCCATGCCTGGGCCGGGCCACTACTGAACAGAAAGGGATTCCAAGCAGAAATCAGAAGACATTCCCCACTAGTACGGGCCCGGGATCCAAACACATTGCGGGCCCAAATGTACTCGAGAAATATCATCGTGTGTCGCGCACAGGTCACTTCTCTTTCCATTTCCGATGGACTCGTGCGCGATCGGCTTGCCAGTTTTTTTTTTTTTTGAAAGTAATGGCTTGCCAGTATTGTGATTCAGTTCTACAACAACTTGGCAAACTCTGTTCTCTCTTTCCCTTTCCTTCTTTTTTTCATTTGTTTGGGAGAGGGGAACTGCCAAATTCTGCTGCTACCTGCACCTTTGGACGGCATGGCTCCCTCTGAAGAAAAGCAAATTGAATCGAGATTAAAATTCGGGAGTAGAAGAGCAATCTCTTTCTTCCTCCTCGTCAGCATCTGTATTTCTGGTTTGCGATATATCTTAAAAATCGTAGTACTACGCGTTATTCGTTGTGTCATTGACATGTCAGACGAGGAGAGATAAAAAAAAGCACAATATGAGCTAGCGAGATTCTTTTACGGCCAAGTTGCCTCGCGATCACATATGCCGATATGTTGACTCCATCCATTAAACAAGGGAGAGTCTTTCTTTTTGGCTGAAGACTTTCTTCCTTAAAAAATGGAATATTTTTCTAGCTCTCTTCCAGTGGCACGGCAGCACGGAATGCGACAGTCATTTCGTTATCTAATAATAAAGTGGAGATTCTTGAGTTCAAAACAACGTACTCTTGTTGTCTAAAATCAGAGTGTATGTATTACAGGATCCAAACTTCATAACTCAAGATATTTCAGCTTCGCATGTCTGGTCATGAATTAATGATTAGTGACAAGAATTTATATTTCAAATTTATGATCAAATTTTCATTTGTAAGGCCAATCTATGTCCCATCATGCATTAACGGTAAAAACAAAAATAAATAATAAATAAAATGTTCAGCTAAAATAATCCCACCTGAAAATAAGATCATATTAGCACTCAAGTTAAGAAAACATGTGCGAAAAAATAGTTTTATATAAACAAGAGGCGTGTAGGACCAAAACTAGTTTCAAGTAGAATCTTATAAACTTCATTCAAAATATATACTACAGTTTTAGCAATCAATTATTTTCAAAACTACAGTATTTACCTCATCCAAATCGCCAAACGTCCCAAGCCTTCTAAAACTAAAGTATCTCTTAATCTCGAATCCTGGGCTCAAACCGGGCAAATCCATCGCGCCACGTCGCCCGTTAGCCCGTTAACCGTCGGATCTGCCCAATTCGCGACGTCGACCGTCCGATGCGGATCGTTGCGGGTCGCACGCCCGTTAAGCCGTCAAGCGAATGCTCTCGAACCCGCGCGTGGTTACTGCCTCTCCGCCGGCGGTGCTACGCGTTTCTCTTCTCCCGTTGGGCCGCTCGCCTCCACCGCTCGGGCTGGCCGCGGCATCCCTGCTCCGCTCCACCCGGTACACAAACCGGCAGCCCACCCTCGCACCGCCGCCGCCGCTGCAGCCGGCCAGGTCGGCAGCGCCGTCTCCGCTCCATTCCGTCTATTGCGGCGGCACTGCACGAGTTGCGGGCCTATGGCGATGGCGGCGCATGGGCGGAGATACGGTCGCAGCTAGAAGCGGAGGCCCAGCACAGCGCGCATGGCGGTGGTGACGGCGCGCCCATTGTGGTTGAAGATGCAGCAGGCTGTGGCAGTGAAGAGATTGCTGCGTCTCTCCCGTGTGCGAGCGGCGCAGCACCACCAACGCCCCCTGGCCGCCGCTCGGGGAGCAACCGTGGCGACTGCTCTGGTCCCGTGCAAGTCGCGCGAGACGAAGAAGCGAGCGGCACCGGGGACCTACGCAGCGGCCTAGCAGCCGGAGAGGTCGTTGGCATGGACGACGTCCGCTAGCTGCTCGAGGAAATGCATGTTAGGTATTATTAATGTATTATGTCTGTCTGCAAGGAAGGATTCCGCCAGTGGCTTCTCCTTCCCGGCCTGCACTCCAAACTGACAGAACAAACAGAATCACAGTAGACATCAATGCCAATTTAGGCAATTCCTAACCCACCTCTTGGGTACAGTACAGCTTGAGTTCTGGTAATGTGGCCATGGTATGCCGATGGCACGAGACGATAGGTGTGTTGTCTGCTCCTCTCTGTTGTTTTCCAAATGTGTACTGCATAGAAATTAGAATCTTTGTTTCCTCAAATCTTGTCTTATATGGTCTAATCGACTTAATATGTTCATTTAACTTGGTGCAAGTGAAATCAACAAACAGATATTTAAGAGAAATGTGGCCATTTTGCATCCTGAAAGAAGTAACTCAAGCACTCTCACTCAGTTGCTCATGCAGAGTAAAACGATGTCCGCAATTAAATTTATAGCTTACCTTTGGAACTTGCACTGAAAATAGTTTAATCAACCTACAGATTGCCTCATACGCTAATATAGCTAATATAATTTTAATCTACATGTATTAATATTCAGTGTGCTCTTGCTTCCTACTCATATAACAATAATAACATCCACGTTTCATTCATATGACTTTCAACATGTCATGAGTTATTTTGCAGTCACCAATTAAACAGTCCTTTCTTTTGCCTTGCTACAAGTCTTCATGTTGCTCAAAAAATCATGCACCCAAGCTGTTGTTTCAATATCTTTTTCCTTCTTTCCAGTTCTTCATTTCTAGAGCAGTAAAAGTAAGAATCCTTGTATAAATATCAAGATTTCAATGGTCTATGGACTCTGAAGCATCCTTTACTAAATTGACCAACCTTTTATTATTAACTTTTTAATTTGGCATCAACAATTGCTTACCTTCCTGTGTACTCCAACTGCCTATTGGCACATTGCAGTGTCATCACCTGTCCTATTATAGCGTGAGAGCATCTGTTGTGCAGCCTGTACTCTTCCATCTGTGCAAGAAGATATTACAAAACCATTGACAAGCAAATAAATTCAGCTAATCTCCGTAGCAAAAAATTAATATTATACATGATATATCTCCCACATAAAAGGCTGAATCAATTTACCATAACGAACATCTAATTATTCAAATACTAAATAACTCACCTTTTCATCATCCATGAGACCATGACTAATGCTCAGTTAATACCTCACAAGGAAGCCTAAAGCTACAAGCTGTAAAGTTTAGCAGTGATTAATTTTTTTTTACGAGTAAAAGTTTAGCGGTGATTAATTGAGGCACCATATATACATATAAGTTTGTATACATGTCCGACATGGGAATTTGCATGGGTATTATATTGGCTTTGTTTCTTTTCCACTACAGGTGCTTTCTTCTTTTCAGTACGGTATATATGCAGCGTATATGCTTCAATACCTGTGGAAGAAAGTCTGTTCCATGAAGCTCTGGTTTCCTCTGGCTGTGGTGTTTGCTTCTGAATATGACAAAAAAAAATCACCTGCAAGCTACAAACATTGCAAGATGTGAGTCCATCTTAGGTTTGTTTTCTTAAAATTTAAGCAAGAATCGGATTAACAAATAGTGGTTTGACAAATGGAGATCTGATCATCTGAAAATGCACGATTGCCTCCTCAATCCCCCTGCTCCCCAATGTCCCTGTCCCGAATCATTCTTATTCAGATATATGAATTGGAGAAGAGCACCAATAGCACCTGCTCTTTGAGTTTTGTTCTCTTTGCTGGTTCAGTGGAGAAAGACACCCAACAGCTTTGGTTGCGACTTGCATGCAAAGAAGCAATATAGTCTAATTACTGAATCACTGAATCGTCTCATACCCGAAATTCCCAAAATGTCAGTATGTAATCCAAGCTTCAGCCAAGGCGAATTCTGATGTCTCTTAATCCTCTGATCGTCGGCATTCAAACTACAGCCATCCATGTCCATAGACAAAAAAAAATGATCCCCTCTGGCCAGGCAAGGCAACGCCGCGCTTGCGTTTCTAGTTTTTGTTATCTAAAAATCAATCGCCTCCTTCCCTTCTTTAACTTCGAGCAGGCAAGCCAGTCGTCTTCAAGTAGTTCAACGGCGAATCTAATCCTCTGCTGTCTGCTCTCCTCCCTGGCACTTCGATTCTGCGGCTTGAGATCGGTGCCCTCTGTGCTGGCCAACTAGACTCGCTCACTCGCCCAAGGTGCTGGTATGGCTTCAGCCGGCGGGACTGCGGGAGGAGGCGCGGCGGCGGCCGGGAGGGGGGCTTCAGGAGTGGCGGCGGGCGGATGGGCGGCGCCGGAAATTCGGGAGGATTCGTACTGCGGCGCTCGGGACTGCAACATGGAGCAGCGTACGAGAGTCACGGCATGTTCGTCGTTCCAAGGGCGTTCAAGGTAAAAAGAAAAAAAAAAGAACTGGGTAAAATCCTTCTGAACCCATTTCTGAAGTGTGGAACTATCGTGTTATTTTGCCCTGTAAAAATGCACGGAGGTAGTAGTAACTAATGTGACAGACAGAAATCTGCTGCATCTGCACAAATGAACCGATCTGGCGATCTATACAGCCCAGATTAACAATAACAAGTGCATTAATGAATGATATCTCATATGTGCTGGTGAGCTGATATACCCCCACTGGGATTAGTAGTGCATGATGGCTAGTTGACCGACTGGCAGCCTGTCTTGAAGAAAAATAAGCTACAGTTTTGTTGATTCTGTGTGGATTTAAACTGCACTATTTAAGTTCAAAACTGCTCGCTTGCTTGCAGGATGTTGGGTTCAGATATCAAGTGGATTTGACCATTGGCTCTTCTTCGCTTTTCTATGCTGCAAGTGTACCATTCTTTTCTCGTTGATGTGCACAGATGTTATGCTGCAAGTGTACCATTCTTTTCTCGTTGATGTGTACAGATGTTTGGAGGTAGTTGCGTGTATGCTACTGAAACATGAAAACTGTAGTTGTGCATATGCTGCTGAAAACATGAAACAAGTGTGGATCCGGTATATAACATTGTTAAAAGAGCATCTATTTATATCCATGAATAGAGTTGAACCCGTCAGTTTAAGTCCTTCCCTAAAATCTGTTCTTTTTGTAGTGTGCTTGACATAAAGCACTTTGTGTGTTCGAAAAATGAAGTGTGTTGATCCTTCTCCGAAATTTCGGTTAAGTCCTATATTCAGCAACCAGCTAAGGCAGGTGTTTTCTGCCTAGTTTAATAATCTGCTGCATTTTTCAGCATCTTAGGATCTATTTCAGGCTTATTCTGCTCCATTATTAAAAACAGAGGTCTGACTTTTGATCATAGCAGTTGCTCCTCAACATGTATATATAGACATTCGCATGCTTCTTGACAATGCAACAAAGTTGGCCTTTCTTCACTAATTATGCAGAGGCATCTCTTCTAAACATTTATTCTGCAGGTCTTCTTCTATATTCTGTCTTGATACTTAGGAATGATATTGTGATCAATGGTGTTACTTCTTTTAAGCACAAGCACAAATAGCTGATCATATTATCACTGACAGGACAACAGCTGTGTGACTAACAATGACGCGAGTCGTATCTGACGGAGGTGAGAACCTCAATGGCTCTGACGTCGGTGGCAGCCATGCCTCATCTCACTACAGCATGGACAGCACTGGCTACAGGGTCAGCTTCCCACCAAAGAAGAGCCTCCTCGTGGAGTTCTCTGGTGCAGTGAAGGACCTGTTCTTCGCAGGAGATGATCCACTGCGGCAGTACAAGGAGGAACTGAGCTGGTCCAAGAGAGTCTGGCTCAGCCTGCAGCATGTGTTCCCGGTGCTCGAGTGGGGAAGGCACTACACCCTCGGCAAGTTCAAGGGGGATTTCATTGCTGGCCTCACCATAGCCAGCCTCTGCATACCTCAGGTACTATAGTCAACTGAACTATTCCATCTGTTCTCAACTAGATGACATTTACTTACTCTTTTAGAATGCTTGCATCAGCATCATGTACACAGTTTGCCAATTTATATCATATGGCCTAAACAAAGGTTAAACTGTTAATACTTTTTAAAATAGGATATCGGCTACGCCAAGCTTGCTCATCTGCCGCCAGAGATTGGGTTGTGTAAGTGCATCAAATTGATCTGTTTCTGTCTGTGGCTTCATCCCGCATGCTGCTTAGTGTCGCAGCAATTGAAGTACTGAACTGTACTGAGATGCCCTTTTGTTCCCAACAGATGGCAGCTTTGTTCCACCATTGATATACCCTTTGTTGGGCACCTCCAGAGATTTGGCCATGGGTCCTATGGCCGTCGTGGCCTTGTTGCTTGGCACTCTACTGCAGAATGAGATCGATCCCAGGAAGAACCCACTAGAGTACAGACGTCTAGCATTCACTGCGACATTCTTCGCAGGGATTACTCAGGCTGCGCTTGGGTTCTTCAGGTTAGGGATCTTCTGCTTGACCGATGAACAGTTTACAAGCTAATTCTCTGGCTGAACTCTGCTATTGCAGGCTAGGGTTCATCATAGAGTTCTTGTCTCATGCTGCCATCATTGGATCCATGGGTGGTGCAGCCATCATCATCGCTCTTCAGCAGCTGAAAGGGTTCCTTGGCATAAAAAATTTCACTAACAACACTGACATAGTCTCGGTCATGAAATCGATCTTCAAGAGTGCTCACCATGGGGTAAGTTTGCAAAGTGTTGTACCTTTATTTTTTGACGCTTTGCTTCTTGTTATTCCAAAGAGTGATAGGAGTATTTGAGAGAACTTGTACATGGTTGTTGTAAAAACAGTGGAACTGGCAGACGATATTGATTGGTGCATCATTCCTGGGATTTCTTCTGGTCACCAAATACATTGTAAGATAAACAACATATACTATATTGTCCAGAGTTTCACCTTGGTTATCCTTACCATTTATCATGATCACTGTTCCTTTGGATTAAGTTATTAGGGAAAGAAAAAGAAGAAGCTCTTTTGGATGTCCGCAACCGCACCGCTCATCTCGGTGGTTGTATCAACCTTCTTTGTGTACATCACTCATGCAGACAGGCATGGGGTCGCAGTTGTAAGAGCCATTCTTGACTGCTTGCAAGTTGCAACCTAGCTTCTCCATTAGAGAAGACAAATAAAAACTGGAAAGTTTCTAACAAAGCTTACTTATTCTCTAACAAAACTTACTTATCACTGATTGCAGGTAAAAAACATAGAGAAAGGCATCAACCCGCCTTCAGCTCACCTCATATACTTCAGTGGCCCATTCGTGCTGAAAGGATTCAAAATTGGAGTAGTAACTGGATTGATAGCCCTAACGGTAAAACAAATTCATTTAATTTCAAATCAGTCCGCACCATGGAAAAATGCGTTTAGGTTAGCTAGCAATGTGCTGAAACTTATGCAAACTTTTACCAGGAGGCTATTGCAGTTGGAAGAACATTTGCTGGCATGAAGGACTACAAACTAGATGGCAACAAGGAAATGATGGCTCTTGGAACCATGAATGTGGTAGGTTCATTGACTTCATGCTACATAACCACAGGTAACTATTTCAGTTTAAAACAATCATACAGCACAAACAATTGTATACGTTATTTCTGACAAAAACTTTTCATCACAGGCGGTTTCGCGTGATCAGCGGTCAATTCCATGGCTGGCTGCAAAACAGCAGCATCCAATATTGTTATGTCCATTGTAGTACTGCTTACACTATTGTTTCTCACTCCGTTGTTCAAGTACACTCCCAATGACATCCTCTTCCATCATCATATCGGCAGTGCTTGGCCTAATTGACTATAAGGCAGCATACCATATCTGGAAGGTTGATAAATTGGATTTCTTGGCATGTTTGGGAGCCTTTTTAGGAGTTGTATTTTCGTCGGTGGAGTATGGCCTTCTAATTGCGGTATGGATTAATTATAATCATTTCCATTCTGTGACCTGCAATTTTGAACTCCACATACATTTGAACAAGGGCTCATGTTTGTTTAAATTCTTGTCAAATAGGTTGCAATTTCAATTGCCAAGATACTTCTCCAAGCGACACGACCAAAAACTGCCTTGCTTGGTAACCTTCCAAGAACTACCGTATATAGGAAAATTGAACAATACCCAGATGTTACCATGGTTCCAGGGGTGGTAATTGTTCAAGTGGATTCAGCTATTTACTTCACGAACTCCAACTATGTTAAAGAAAGGTACGAAGTCCTATGTTCACTGATAGAAACAGTATTTCATGTATACTTCTTTTCACAAAATGTTATGAACTATGTCTCTGAACCATACTCAATAATTTGAGTTCATATGTGCATATGAAAAAAAAGGAACAAACAACAGGCTAATATTAGCACTGGGTTCTCAGATAAACCTTAGTATAAAGCTAGATAACCGTGGCAGGTTTGGAAATTGTCTCTATTAGAAATAAAAACAGTGGCGTTGACTGTTGGGGCAGGAATCAAATACGGAAAGTCAGCTCATGGTAACATTTATAATTATAACATCTTCCATGATATGATTATTGTACGTTCAAGCAACTTATTAGTTAATTTCTAGTGTGTGTTGGGTGCATTAGTGCAACACGTTTAGTATTTTAATAGCGCTAGCATGTCCTTTTTCTCAAAATTAGCTACAACAACAAAAATGCATGCTTCATTTTTATATCCAATTTTCAGAATCTTGAGGTGGCTGGAAGAGGAGGAAGAACGACAGCGTCAAGAAACCTTTCCTCAAATTGAGTTTCTGATTCTTGAGCTATCTCGTAAGAACAAAGTGGATTAGTTCTGTAAAAAGTACTGCATATGTATTGAATTTCAGTTTATTGGATGGTGGAGCTAATGTGTTACACTTCAACAGCGGTGGTTGACATTGACACAAGCGGAATACACGCCTTGGAGGAGCTGCTCAAAGCACTTGAAAAGCGCAAAATTCAGGTGAACATTAAAACCCGTGCTAGAACTCTGGGATCACTAGCAATCATCCTACTACCCAAAAGCCTTCACTAAGAGAAAAAAAAAACTTTTCTTGTCACATACAGCTGATTCTTGCCAACCCCGGACCGACAGTAATTCAGAAGCTGCATTCAGCGAAATTCATAGAACTCATCGGCGAAGACAAGATATCCCTAACGGTTGGAGATGCAGTGAAGAAATTCGCTCCAAAGGCAGTGGATAGCGTCTGAAGACGACGCCCCAAGTCATCTACAGGTGGAGCACGGACAAGCTTCAACTAGTTGCTATTCTTTTGCATCATGCTCCATGTCTGCAAGATTGCAAGTATGAATCTATGCAGCGGAGCATGAGTGACTGTAAAGAAAACAGCTTGAAGAAAATGAACCAGTAATAAATAATTTATGCCAGAGTTGGAGCACATCAGGCCTGCAATATATTGTTGGGTAAGGAGATGGTGAGCTGCGATAGTTAGATTTCCGCATCTTCAGTGGCTCGGTGTGTGTTAGCATTTCAAACCCTTTTAGTTTTTTTTTTTGGAAATAGCCCTTTTGGTTCGATGGTGGCATGGTGCGATGCTGGGTGATTCAGGTATCACCACCCACCATAAAAGAAAACGAGTGCTTCGGTAACTTTGCAATAAATCTACCAAAATTAGTTTTTGTAATAAAATACATATATTGATGTACAGTACAGTATCATCTTCGTCTCTCTTTTCTAGATGATTTTTTTTAATTTTAACCAATTTTTTAATAATATTTTAAAAATAACCCTGCCGGATAAATATTTGCATCTTATGACCCTTTTGGTCACGCCGGCCCGCATGGCGCGACAAAATAACGTTGTCGCGCCACATGCATTGGCGCGACAAACCTGCCACGGTGGAAGGGGAGGTGACATGGATCCTCCCTGTCGCGCCAAAATAACTACATATTATCTAATTTAGAACTATGTATCTAAATTATGTAGTATTTATAATATGTAGTATCTATAATTTTAAAATAGATTGTCACGCCACATGCGTTGGCGCGACAGGAAGGATCCATGTCACCTTCCCCTTCCACCGTGGCAGGTTTGTCGCGCCAATGCATGTGGCGTGGCAACGTTATTTTGTCGCGCCATGCGGGCCGGCGTGACCAAAAGAGTCATGAGATGTAAATATTTTTCCGGCTGGGTTATTTTTAAAATATTATTAAAAAATTGGTTAAAATTAAAAAAAATCTTTCTAGATGTTAATCTTTCAAAAAAATGCTAATTTTGTATCCTATTGGGCTGCTGATTTGTGTACTCGTCCAAATTTGTTCATCGGGCCCAACAAAGATTGTGTGGACCTCTACAAATCGGTAATCGGTCCATTTACCCAGCAGAAGCCCATCGTGTTTCCTCTACAGTATCGGCAACAAGATCCACTTCGTTGGCCTGGCTATATCGCATCAAAATCATCCAAAAATTCCGGATATGGTTCCTCGCGGGGGTAAAAAGGAAATTGCATTTAAAGCAAACACGTGTTCACGTGAATATATACTCCTTTTTGCACTCTGCTTCGTTTGACTAAGCACCAAAGAATATTTGATCTCCATGGAAATTAGTCGATAAATGAAAGCAATCGACAAGTAAGATGAAAACAACATATTCTAGGTTCTCCCTTGCATTTACATGACGTGTCATAGATTCCGCAGCACGGAGTGCGTTCTTCCACCTTTTTGCGCTTGTGGCGACGGGTTATTGTGCATGTCCTAATCCGACAAAATGGGCACTTTTGACTGAAAAAAAAGAATAAACCTAAAAAAGTTTGACACTTTTCCCTGGTCTTGATTACGAGTTGTTTGGTAGTATAATGCAACGAGTTCTCTCTTTTCCCCCTTTTTTGGTCGCTGAATAAAGAAAATATTTATCTCCTTACACCTCAATGTCTGGTAAGGTTTCGCTCCCAACTACAATTTCAACAAGAAAGTATTCCCTTACACAGGTACATACGCATTGCAATGATCTGTCACACTTAGATTCTGAAAGCACGAAACCAGGGATGTGTTTAGTTCCAAAAAGAGAAGGAGAAAGTTTGATGAAAATGTCACATCGGACGCTGTAGCGCACTGTAGCACTTTTCATTTGTTTGTGGTAAATATTGTCCTACCATGACCTAACTAGGCTCAAAAGATTCGTCTCGTCGTGTACATCAAAACTATGTAATTAGTTTTTTTATTTACCCAAGTTTAGTGTTTTATGCACGAGAAGAGAGATTTAATGTGACAAGTAGATAGTGAAGTTTGGAGAGAAAATTTTAGGAAGTTTGGTGATTTGACGTGGAACTAAACAGGGCACTGCCAATACTTAACATCACACACATCAGGTGGCTCACAACTCACAAGGCTCGCTCATTTGTCATTGTAACACGGGCGGCGGCGTTATCTTAAAGCGGAGTTGTCGCCATGTCAAGTAACAGCTAATGATAACCACTCATCACTCGATCAGCTCGCCTTTGGGTCTCGTCACCTGCCTTGCTGGGCTGTGCCAGCCACTACTAGCTAGCTAGGCTCAGCTCGCTAGTGGAAGCAGCAAGCCGGCCGTGTCCACATGTTTGCAGGCGCGATCGAGAATCGCCGGTGAACATGATGGCCGGGCTGAAATCATGACGAGGCTTGATGTGATTTGGCAATTGGCAGGAGATCAGATGGATGGATGGATCCCTTGCCGGCATCATTCTTGGGCATCTCTCTTTTCTTTTGGTGCTGCGTGCTAATCTCCAATCCGTGACAACTCAACAGGAGATAGCTGCTGGCTTCGTGAAGCTTTTCTTCTCCTCCCGGCTGGGACCCTGAGAAGGAAACCTATTTGCTCTTGGTGACATCCGCGAGACCGATGTGAGGTTTACTACTGGGCATAAAATTAAGCTGCACAAATATGTGGCATGGACAGTTGATGGTAAAGGCGAGTAATAGTATGTGGCCAGCAAGCAAAATTTCACATTCGAGCAAACCTAATTCTCTGCGTTAATTAGAAGCCACATGATGATGACAAAAGTAAACTTCGATGCTGATACATAACACATAGTATATTACTCATGTACTCCCTCCATATATAATTTAGATGTCGTTTTGGACAACGATATGGTCTCCAAAACGTAACTTTGACTTCTTATTTTTTTAAAAAAATATTTATTAAAAAATAATATATATATATATACTTTTATAATAATATTTCTAAGACAAATATATTCATATGGTTTTCACATTTTCAAACTCGATGAATTAAAAGTTATTCGTGATTTATATTCTCAATGTTTGACCAAAATCTTGTTCAAAATGCATCTAAATCCTATACAGAGAAAGTACTCAATTTCTTCAAATTACTCATGTACTACCTGGTCCACAAATACAGGTAGTATTTCTTAGGTTTTTATAACAAATTAAGACTAAAAATAAAAGGCATCTGGCACAACAGTCTGAATGCACCTGCCTATAATAATTAATATCTAGTGCATGTGGAGAGCTTACAGAGAAACTTAAATTTGAGAGGGGTTGAATGTATCCATGGAGCGCGTGATGTAGAAGGAAAATCCTAGGAATGCTCAATTAATTTGTCAATAAATTTTAAACGTTAATTGAAACATTTGCGTATGGAGGGAGTATATTCATTAATTAGATTAATTAAGAAATACAATAGCGTTCTACTATAGTCTCTACTACGTAGTAGATGATCAGCGATGTCGGTCTAGTGGTGTAGTCGCTTTAATTTGTCTACTGTAAGACTCTCTCCAACAGCTCACCCAACCCGTGACCCAAACCTAAAATGGGTTATACACAGTGTTTTTGCCTATCAAAAAACCACTCCAACAGAAGATGCCAACGCGGTACCCATTTTGCCTACCGTGCGAGACGAGATGCATATTTGCGTCCCCTCTCTCCTCGCGACGCAGTCTGCGGCTTGCTGCTGCAAGTGGGACCCACAGCAGGTCAATGGCGAGGAGGGGCGGGGATGGCGAGGATCCACGGCGGTGCGGCGAGGAGCGGCCTGGGCAGCGGGTCAGCGGCGGGGATGGCGGATCCGCGGCGGCGCGGCGAGGTGCAGCCTGGGCGGCGGATCCGCGGCGGCGCGACGAGGTTCCGCAGCCGAGGTGGCGGATCCGTGGCGGCTGCGCTCACAGAGAGGCTGCGACGGCGGCGCCCCCAAGGCCTCGAATCGGCGCGACAGCGGCGGCAGTTGCGCCCACCACGCCCGCGACACGGACCTGCGCGGCGGCGGCGACGGCAGCGCCCGAGCCCGCTCTCGTGAAGGCGGCGGCAGCGGCGCTTGCGCGTTGGCCCGTGCGGCGTCGACGTCGGCGGCGGCGGAGCCGGTTTCGCGCCCACAAGGAGACTGCGGCGGCGGCGGCGCCGGGGCCCAAGACGGCGGTGGCGCCTGCGCGCCCTCCCGCGAGGCTGGACGGCGGCACCCGGACGGGGTCGAGCTCCGCTCCCCATGGCCGGGCCGAGCTCCCCCATGGCCTGGCCCAGGCCGAGCTCCTCCATGGCCGCCGGGGACGAGTGAGCTCGCCATGGCCGCCGCCGTCGACGACCGCGAGGCGGGGAGCGGCGGGGCACGGCGCCGACGACCGCGAGGCGGGGAGCGGCGGGGCACGGCGTCGACGACCGCGAGGCGGGGAGCGGCGGGGCACGGCGCCGACGACCGCGAGGCGGGGAGCTGCGGGGGGGGGGGCACGGCGGGCTGCGGCCAGGCAGGAACGGTGGGGAGCGAGGCGCGGCGAGCGGCGGCGAGGAGTCATCGGCGGTGGATAGGATGGGTCTGTGTATGCGTAGCTGTTGGAGAGGATAAGTTTTTGGGTTGTGATACATTTACTGTAGGTGATCCTTTTGGTAGAAATGAGTCTCCGGTTGTATTGTTGAAAATAGTCTAATCAATGCGTAGTGCAGTGATCTCATCAGCGCAACAGTGTAGCAGACGGTGTGCACGCGAGGCCAGTCGCTTTCTCCTTTCGCCGTACGTGTCTTCCATTGGCGCCCCGTGCCAATCTCTTGGCTCTCACGGGTCACGGGTGCGTCTGCAACGGGTGGGTGCTGCGGCAACTGGGCGCAGGCCAACAAGTGGGGAGACGGATTTGATTTCGGTGGGCGCGAGGGGCCATGCGTCTTCTCCGTTCGTGCGTGTTTCCTCGCTGCTCGCGATCCGCTCCGCCAATGACAATGGGCAAGGCCTCCGTATACACGAGGATCAGTCTGTTTATAATGAATTTTATAATATTAAATATGTTAACGTGATAAGAGAAAAGATCAGTTCCCGAGGTCCCTTCCTCTCACATTCACACTATCCGAAACAGTTGGCGAAATCATCGATCCGTTGGAGGTGCCCTAGCCGGACTCTTTGATAGAGCTAGTTGTAACAAGGACCAAACCTAGAAATCTAGCTCGAATAATATGCGTTGCTGTCACCACCGCCCAGGACAGCTTAGTGGACACTAGTCTCTGTTGTCTGCGCTCAACACCCACCCACACAAAGAGTCACATCTCACTAAACATTTGGGTCCCTTTGTGTGTGCTTACTCCGTAGGGCAGCACCGTGGTAGTGGGGGTCCATGCATACCACTGAAGAAAATATATAGACCGTCATGCATAGAGAACACAAAAGTGCACTCATGGCGCCAAATATCCGACCTAAGATTCGAATTCGTCACAAGAACTGCTGGCTTCACTTTTCTTGGTGGAAATTTAGGTAGATGCGACTCCTAATTTACAAAGCAAACGGTCAACAGGCTTTTGACATAGCTAATAGCGACATAGCATATGGCCGGTGTGCACTTTTTAAGGAAATAGAATTATAGTGTACATATAATGTTGGTGTCCATGCTTACAAGAGAACGAAAGGGCAACACAATCACACAATCCCGTGGTATCAAAGGTTTCCCGAGTTTTCTTTTCATCAAACTGCTAAAGATCATTGTTCTTATCCACAAATTATCAAGTGGTCAAGTGTTTTATAGCCATTCTAAAAAAAGTGTTTTATAGCCTAATTTGAACATTTTTCTATACTAAAAGAATCCTAAAGAATTGAAAACACGTTCCACCAAAAAATCCACCCCTACCCTCTCACAGAGGACCCACCTGTCGGGCTTTGGTGGGAGGGAAGAAAAAAAACGCAACAAAAAATTGATTGTTCCAGGCTCTTTTAGTTGTTTTCTCGCTAAACTTTTTTCACCCGAAAAAGGACCCACCTAAATATACCCACGTTTGTACCCACGTCTACACACAATTACCCCGTATTACTAATAGACAATAAATGGAGAGTTTTTCTTTATATAAATAAATGCCAACTATTGAGTTTTGATAATACATAAAGCTCTCTATACATGAGAGAGCGAATATAAAGTATTTTTAAAAGCGTTTCGCACGGTTGGTCTGTTTAGTACCTACATGTCATCAATAAATGTGCGTGGCACATGAGTTGAGACAAATGTATAGAAGAGAGTTTAGCACGCGCGTGCCGCGCGGGTTGCAACTATATTTTATATGTTATGTTTAATTTATTTTATACATGTGCATGCGCACATTTGCCTTTGCTAGTTTCATAAAAAGAAAAAAGAATTAGCAACCAAGAATCTCTAGCCAACATTATCTAACAAAGAAAGCGTCAATTGTCTTAATTACTCTAAAAATGCCTTGGCATCAATTGTCTTAATTACTCTAATTAAGTATATTATATATAGTGGACAGGGCAGGGGTAACTTATATATGCATTAGCCGCAACAAGCCAGCCATACTGTCACACCTCAAAATTTTCGAATTTTGGGCTGTGAATATTCAACATAAATAATACAATAATTTTCTCAATTCTCTAAAATTTTTCAAGCTTTATCAAATTTACAGGGAATTTAGTAAAGGAAAAAAAAATTGTTTTTCTAAATTAAATTAAATCAATATAGGTTTAATATTGCAAGTGTTGCATTCATGCTGCTGCATTTATTTTTGTATTGCTTGTGGTTCAAACAAGAATTTAAATTAAATTCAAATTTGAATCACTTTGTTTGGAGCTCTAGAAAAGTTTCTAGGCCCATAGTTCGCTTTAGCTCCCTGAACTCTTTCTCGGTTCGTTTCTGCCCCCTCTTCTTTGGTTCGGCCCAGCCCCGCTCCTCCACCTGGGCCAACACCAGCCGGCCCACTGCCTCCCTCGCGGCCCATCTCTCCCTCCGTCCGGCCCAGCTCGCCACCCGGCCGCTCTCCTTGCCGTCTCCAATCCGGCCCACCCAGCTCCGCGTCCCGCCAAGGCCCAGCGCCCCCAATCCGGCCCAGCCAGCAAGCCACCTCGGCCCATCCTCGGATCAGCGCGCCCCGCTCCCGCCCGCGACGCGCAGCGCCGCCGCCGCCGGGAATTCCGCCGCCAAGATTTCCGCCGCCGCGCCTCTGCCTTTCCTTTCTCCTCGACGTCCGCGCCCCTATAAGCCACCGCTCCCGCCGTCCCTCATCACCATCCCACCACCGCCGCTCCATCCCCCTGCGCCTCTGATCTCTGCTCCGCCGCCCTCTCCTCTGTGCCGAGCGCCGTCGCCGCCATTGCCAGCAATTCGCCGCGCTCGCCGCACGCAGGGGGAAGCCATCACCTCCATGAGCATCCCCACGACGAGCCGAAGCTTTACCGCCGGTTCTCGCCGCCGCTGCGCCGCCGGAGCACCATCGCCCCCGAGAAGCCGCCGCCGCCGGTCGTGGGCTGCGGAGGACGGCCGCCACCGTCGCCGCCAGCGAAGGACGTCACCGCCTCGAGCTTCCCCGCGTCGAGCCGCGTCCCCTCCCCCACCTCTCGTCGCCGAATCGACGCCGGAGCGCCTCCACCACGTGCGCCCCTCGCCGCCGACCACTGCTTCCGCCGTGGGCCGAATCCGGCTGCCTCTGCATGTCCCCGCCGTCGGTGAGTCCTGCAACGAGTTCCCCTATGACTCCTCTCTCCCATGCGCTACCTCTCAGCAGCCCTAACCACCCCACCTGCCGGCGAACAGAGCCGCCAGGGGCCGCCGGCGAACTCCCCAGTGTGACCAGAGGAAGGGGAAGATCGTTTTGCGAAAAGAACCCTGGCAAATCATGTAATCCTTTGTTCAATTTTTGTGTCTTGGCAACCTTGCAGATAACCCCCTGCATGTTTTCCACCTTCACACATAAACCCCGCCCGAGGCGCTTTTGCGGATCTAACCCTACACTTCTGGAATTTCACGGGCACTGTTTGACGTGTCTCGGGAAACTTCCTAGCCAACCCCTACGATCTCTGGATAATCACAAATAGGTCCCTGAAATCCTGTTTAAGCCCAGATTGCACGTTTTAGCTCCGATTTAATCCGTTTTCGTTGCGTTAGATTCATATCAACTTAAACTACGATCTAGTGCTGTTATTTATCATGTGACATATTTCTGAATTTTTATTTAATGTTAAGTTGATTAAATGTTATCTAAATATCTTTCTTAATTAAAATCTAATTAAGGTTATGCGGTTTTTCATATTAATGCTAACATGACTAATAATTATTCATTTGTTTTCTGAATATAAAATATAATTAAGTTCCACTTCGGATTTTCATAAAGAAATATTAATTTGACTAATGTTTATTAAACTAGCTTTTCCAATTTAAAAGAGAACTAGAGTTACAATTCGAGTTTTCATAAATAATTTTTAATAATGATTAATATCAACATGAATATGTTTCTATCATAATATTGACTAGATCAAACACGACTCATGAAATTATTCGACTAGATGTTCTCATATGATTTATTTTAAGTTAATGCTTTAACTTGAATAATTTCTACTTGAATATTTACAATTAAAATATGACTAAGTTTACTTCGTATTCTCTAAAGATTAAAATATAAATTGTATTCATAAATTATACATGGTTTTATTTAATTAAAATAAATGAAGCACGTAGTCTTCCATTAAATACAAATCTTCCGATAGACGTATCTTCTCAACCGTTGTTCCGTTTTCAGCGATCCTTACGCTCACGTGACCATCAAACCAAGCCCTATCCTTTAGCGCTCTCTTTTAAAGCTTTCATTTGAATGGTGTATTGTTCTTAGCTGTATATTGTTTGTTTGCTTGTTTAGTTGCTCGCTGTGCTCGATGATTGCTGCGACCAGTAGGAACACGCTTCGAGTAACATCAAAGAGAAGAGCTTGAAGATCGAGAGATGAAGACTATGAGTGCGAGTATAATGGATTTGAGGCAAGTTATAGCACGGACAATCCTTGCTACCTACTCACTCATTTAATACACTGTTCTTTACATACGCATGTGTCTAATACTGTTTACCATTAAGGTTATTTCCTAGCATTTATTTCCCTGTCCTTGTATTCCTATGGGTTTTTGCACATGGGTAGTATTTTGCTAGGCGCAACTACTGTCACCTTTAATTAATTGTTAATATTGACTTAATGGTCCACTTCAACTTTAATGTTAAAACTTGCTTTTTAGTAACATGGATTAGGGAGCTAGAGCATGTGCTGTGTGCTTTGCTCTAGTGTCTCCCTATAAGGACCGGTTCTTAAAGCGGCAACCCAGGAGCCTGTCGCCACCGCCGGAACTATATGGGCTCTGGTCTTGGTTGAGTAGCTTGTACGTCTCTAGCTTGGCAGTAGTTACCGAGTGGCCTACGGCGTTGTGGGAGGTACGGCGCTGGGTGATCTCCGATTCCACCGAGGACGGTAGCCCCGTCGGCTAGGTCACGTTAGACCCAGTCCCGTGTTGGGAGCCCCCGTGAGTGCGGGAGCTCCGCACGTTGCGCCATTTACTTTTGTTGGCATGATTTGCCGGCGCATGGACGCCATTGACCCCCTCACGTTGCGCCCTGAGGGTTAGTCAATCTCGGTGCCTAAGTTTTCACCACCGTATAGTACTCCAGCGGCTACTGTCTTGCTAGGGTGTCTTGTGAAAGCCTCGTAGCGTCCCTATGCAGTCACACCTCGGAAGTGTTGATGTGCGTGGTTGGGTGCAAAGTTCCTTTGAACTTTTACGCGACTGGTGGGTAAAGGGCGAAACCTCTGCAGAGTGTACGATCTATCATGATAGCCTTGCTCAGGGTCACGAGCGGCCTGGATCCTTTTTGATTAGAATATGGTATTTATTCCTGTTTAATGTCACTTACACCATTAATTGGGTTACAACTGGGATTCTCATTCACTTGTAGTAACTTGGATAAAGTTAAAACGAACCAACTAAAAGTGCTAATGCAGTTAAGCCAGTGTCTAGCCTTTTTGAGCCTTCATAACCCGTGCTATACTTGCTAAGTAATTTCCATTACTTACACTTGCTGCTATTACTATTTTTGGGCAAAATCCCGGACGGGTAACAGATTGGAGTCAGGCTGACTACGAGGTGGAGTTTCCGGAGGATTTGCCGTACTTCTGAGTTGGCGTTCTCCCAGTCAGAGTCCCTGTGGGATTGCGGCTACACCTAGAGAGAGTTTATTAGTCTTCCGCTGTCCATGTATTTCCTTTATGCAAAACTCTGATGTAAACGCTACTTTATGTTGAGAATAAAGCATTGTACTCTGATTTTTACCATATTTGTTTGCTATATGTGTCGGTGGACTTCCTGGGCACACATATGGCCGCATTCGGGTTTTGTGTAAATCCGGGTGTGACACATACGTGGCTGTTATATATTATTGATCACTGATAATATTGCTGGAGTTTTGGTTGCACACGAGCCAGACGCCACGAACCGAAGCCGCAATGTTTCGCATACGCAACATGACTTTCTACTAGAGGTAGTGCGAATTGACTCAAGTAGGTGTTGGCATGTCCACTAGCTAGGCCACGACTCAAGTAGGTGTTAGACGAGGAAATGGAACAGACAGAGTGAGTGTGAACCACATGATGGTCTTCTGATTGACAGTGTTCTTCAGGTATAAACATTTCAACTCTGCGCGTGACGCATACATGTGGATAGATGTCACTGTTGCTGCCCAACAAGACAACAGAGATCTATCACCTATGGGGATGAGATATGCTCTGTCCCTTTTTACATGGCCCTGCCCCGGTCCCACATTCATAGCCGGCCTGCAGCGCCATCCATCAAACAACTTGGGGACAGGACGACGCAGCTCCTGATCAGCACGAACATGGAGCTCTGGAGAATGTAAGATTCTTG
The DNA here is from genome assembly GCA_033239725.1 of Echinochloa phyllopogon. NCBI lineage: Eukaryota > Viridiplantae > Streptophyta > Magnoliopsida > Poales > Poaceae > Echinochloa > Echinochloa phyllopogon. The sequence goes on from BTCW01000009.1 coordinate 13,326,863, forward strand.
AGCATAAGATGCAAGGGATGCGAGATGTTTCAGGACGCTAGCTGGCTAATGTGACCATCAGGGCGCATCAGGCATAATTCTTCTCCTTTAGGCTTTACCAAGCGGTGACAGGTACGCGCGCTGCTAACCATCTGTTCCGGTTCCAAGAAACAATTATACCAACAGCTTAGCAAACATCATCGGTGGACAGATGCGCGCGGCGAAGCCAAAAGGAATTGCATGCCCTGCGTTTCCTTGAGCAATGCAATGGTACACGTGACAAGTATTACTAAATCTTCGGAATTTGTCGAGGAGACCAAATATTACTAAATCTTTGAAACTTGTTTGAAATTAAAATCTTGCGGTGTAAATTCCTCTACCTTTGGTGTTCGAAGCACAGCACATAAAACGATAACAAATTAACAAACATCCGGAGCCACAGTTTAGTTTATTTAGTATATATAGTACAGCCATTTGGAATAATCTTGTTGTCTCTCATGTGTATGTGGGCCGGCCGGCCGGTGACCCTAGGAACCAGTGATCACCTTAGCTAATCATGTATTCATGTTCATGTTCGAGCATATGTATGCGTCCAAGTGGCCAACTAATAAACCTTCCATTTTGTCCTTCCTCGATCCATGTGACAACTGACAAATACTGCCCTGCCTGTCCTAGGAGTAATACTATAAAGCCTCTTATTATTATTTGACACATTATTTGTGAATTAGTATCAGCTACTAGGTGTTATTGGCGCCTCGTTAAGAAACTCGAGGGATCTTGTTGCCGTGGCCCGAGACAAGTGGAGCGGCGCCTGTGGCCGTGCTTGGACGGAATCGCGCTTTTATAAATCCAAAGGCATCTAATATATAGCAAGCCAAGGGGTTTTTAGATAGTCAAATGCCCGCCTTCATCTCATTTCGTTGCAACATACTATCTACAGGTTTTGTATGTTTAACTGACTGACATAGTTGTAATTCAGAGATTGTTTGGTTCTCGGCCAGAAAATGTGACGTAAAAATTGGCGCCACATCCGTCCTAGCTTTTTGTAATGGGAATAGTATGGCGTGTTGATTAAGCCTAAATGGGGTGGCTGCCACAGGTTCAGCGTGGCCACTGGTGACCGTCAATCAAACACTCCCTTAGCCTCCAATATTGGAGGACTCGTCCCAAATATCAAGAGGAAGTGTTTAAGAATACTCCATGCATGAATAAACTTTGTCAAAACTTGCCCGAATTTTAAGTAGGAATCACATAATGCATCTATATTATATAAATATTTTAGAAAAAACGAACATATGATATCGAAAATCAACAAAAATAAGATTGATTTGAATGGTGAATATTCCCAAACTCTGAAAAGATATTGGTAATTTTATTAGGGAATAGAAAAAATACATGTATGGCTATATGTCAATTGAGCAATGGACACAAGGTGTTTTGATCCGTAGGTAGACTGTAAGAAAGCAAAACACATGTGGATTGTAAAACCCTATCTTTTCTGGTATATTTTTCTTGGTAATTTTGAATTCCCACATAGAAAATGCATGTAAATGGTCTATCCTGCCACAAAATATCATGGAGAAACAAACAAAAATACAATAAGCCACGAGAGTAAAACAATTTGGTCTTAGTAGCTCATAATTGGACTGAGCAAAAACTGATGAAAAAAATTTCACCCAGCCAATTGAAGCATTATTTTAGTAATCAAATTGATTATTTCAATGAGTAAGGTTAAACCATACTATGTATGTGAAAAAAAGACGACACCAATAAAATGAGAAAACCTATAATGGCCCCAACATGAAATCTAACAACAGGGTGGAAGCGAATAAAAAATGAAGGACAATGAAACAAGGAAAAAACTCAAATGAAGACAATGAAGAAGTGAGCAACACTTTCCTCCCCCAGTCTAATGTTGATCTCCCTATTTATTTCGGAGCTCTGCTTCTCTCTCCTCCCCTGTGCATCGGACCATTGGTTGTGCCCCCTCAAGTCCATGTCCTCACCCTAGAGCACCTCAAATCTATCTGAGTTTGACCTCGCCACTATAGGGACCTTTTTATCTAAGAGTGAAATCATTTTTATATACTGGATCTTTTTTTATTTCTTGGTAACTATTTATATATTTATTAAAAAATAATTTTTATGATATTTCATGTGTTTAGTTATCAAAATATTTAATGGAAAAATCCATTCTACACGCGCGTGTAGCTACACCTAAGTGTGTATCTCATGATACATGATGAATCTGATCTAACGAAGAGTATATACACGTAGTATGTGATGATACTAGACCATCTGGGATGATATATACCTTGGGTATGTAAGCATACATCGAGTATATGGACATACTATTTTATATAGTATTATAAATGTATAAATCAAAATATATTAAAAAATAGGGTTGATTTTGAAATTTTTTCGTGTAAATTGTTTTGAAGTATCTTAGAATTAGTATACGAACATACTCAAAATGATAAATTAGTCTGCGGACATACGTACGATGGTATACTGATGGTGGGAGTAGCTATATGCGCGTGTAGATAAAACGCGTCCAATATTTAATTATAAATATATTTGGATGAGTAAATACTTATTGATTTTTCTTTATCTATATATGTTATACAATCATATTTTAATACTTGAATAATAATTTTGTTGTTCTAAGACCATCGATAAACAAATTCATTTGTGCTATTTTTCAACTTAAGTAAACATTCTGTTTCTGAATCCAAGACATCTCTATTGTATTAGTATTCTATAAACATTCCTATTCGAGTTAAGATTGTGGTAAAAAATGCTTTCCGAATTAATTTCATGCGGATCTGATCCAAACTATATCCATGCTCCTATCTTCTTCTTCCGTTGCCCTTTGTTGGCCTCGATTCAGTTGTGGATACAAAAAGATCTGGACATGTATTTGGGCCTGATTGATTTCTGTTTTGCAATCGATTGTTCGCATTGGAATCGCACGAACGAGTGTTTGCGCGCCGGCCGAATCTATCAGATCCGAGTATTTGGGCCGGCCTAGACAATTGAAACATTATTTTAGGAATCAAATTGATTATTTCAATGAGTCAGGTTAAACCATACTATGTATGTGAAAAAATGACAGCACCGATAAACTGAGAAAACCTACAATGGGCCCCAGCATGAAATCTAATGACAGGGTGGAAGCGAATAAAAAAGAAGGACAAGGAAACAAGGTATAAAACCCCAAATGAAGACAATGAAAAAGTGAACAACACTTTCCTCCCCCAACCTAATGTTTTTTTTTACCGAAGTCGGCAGGGGAAGCCCCTATCTATTTTTTTATATATTTTTTATTCCAAACCTAATTATTCGCTCTCATAGGGAGTCGAACTTGGGTCTGCTGGGTGCTACTGAGGTTCTGTAACCACTAGGCTAGAGGTCCTTTCACTCCCCCAACCTAATGTTGATCTCCTTATTCCTCCCCCAACCTAATATTGATCTCCCTATTTATTTCGGAGCACTTCTTCTCTCTCCTCTCCCGTGCATCGGACCATCGGTTGTGCCCTCTCAAGTCCATGTCCTCGCCCTGGAGCGCCTCAAATCTATCTAAGTTTGACCTCGCCACTATAGGGACCTTTTTATCTAAGAGTGAAATCATTTTTATATATACTAGATCTATTTTTATTTTTTGGTAACTATTTATATATTTATTAAAAATAATTGTTTATACTTTATAATGATATTTCATATATTTAGTTATCAAAATATTTAATTATAAATATGTTTTGATGAGTAAGTACTTATTGATTTTTATTTATCTATATATGTTATAAAATCATACTTTAATACTTGAATAATAATTTTGTCGTTCTAAGGCCATCGATAAATAAATTGATTTGTACTATTTTTCAAGTTAAATAAACCATCTGTATCTGAATCCAAGACGTCTCTTTTTGTATTAGTAGTATTCTATAACATTCCGATGTGGTAAAAAAATGCTTTCTGAATCAATTCCATGCGGATCTGATCCAAACTATATCCATGCTCGCCCACCATCTTCTCCTCTCTTCTTCTTCCGTTGCCCGTTGTTGGCCTCGATTCAGTTTTGGATACAAAAAAGATCTGGACACGTATTTGGGCCTGATTGATTTCTGTTTTGCAATCGATTGTTCGCATTGGAATCCCAGGTACGAGTGTTTGCGCGCCGGCCGAATCTATCAGATCCGAGTCTTTGCGCGCCGGCCGGTTGGTGATCGACTTCTCTTGGAGATCGAAGGCGACGATCGAGCAAGGATGCCACGGGCCCGATCGAGCAAGCGGCGGCGCGATGAGCACGAAGCACTTGGCCCCCGTGATCGCCATGAGCAGCGCCTCTACCTCATCTTCGATGACTATCCCTGGGGATACACCATCCGCGAGATAAACAATGCCTTCTTCCTCCCGCCAGACCCGCCGCTCTTCTTCCACCCCCACCTCATCCGCGGGATCGGAAATACAAACACCCGTGCACTTGCCTCGGCCCGTCATCTGCCTGGAGGCGCCGCGGGGTAATCCCATCCACTTCTCCGCCTTCGGCACCAGGATCCTGGCGACGCATCGCCGGAAGGGGTTCGGCGGCGAGTCGGTGCCCGGCGGCTTCCTGCCATCGTCGACGTCCGCTGGCGGGGCGTCACCTTCGGCCCCGGCGACGTGTTCCACGACGTCCCCGTCTACCTCCCCGTGGACGCCGGCCTGTTCGTCCTCGCCACGAGCGAGGTCAGCGTCCTCCCCATGGGGCCCCTCTGGCCCCCGCGCCTGGAAAATCGCTGCGGCGGCGGCGGCGGCGCTGTCGAGGAGTGGTCGTGGTGCAGGCTCCCGATGCCGCCGTTCGACAACGCGGACGTCACCTCCTACGCCGTGGGCCCCGACGGGCAGACCGTCGTGTTCAGCACCGAGAGCTGGGCCGGCGAAGGTATCGTCCTCGGCGCCGACGCCACCTTCAGCTTCAGCACGGCGGAGCGCGTGTGGAGACGGCGGTGCGAGTGGACGCTGCCGTTCGCCGGCCGCGCGCACTTCGTCGCCGGCCTCGAGGCCTTCGTGGGGCTCTCCAGAGACCCGGCCAGCTTCGGCCACCTCTGCTCCGTCCGGGAGGCAGACATCGACGACGCCGGCGGCCCTCCTTCGTGGGAGCTCGGCAAGGAGAAGCTGCTGCTCGATCATGGTGACGAGGAGGAGGGCCCGGGTGAGACGACGACTCATGTAGGCGCTACGCTTGTGTACATGGGAAGCGGGAGCGAGTTCTGCCTCGTGCAGTGCGTCTCCATCGAGCAAGACGACGCTGATCGCAAGCTTGAGGAGGAAGAGGAGGAGGAGCTCCGACGCCGCCATAGCTATCTTTATCGTCTGACTAGGTTCTCCCTCAGCTATGACGATGATGGTGAAGGAGGCCGCGGCCTGACGACCGGCAAGACTTGTCAGGTGCAATGCTACAGGGTGCCTGAGGAAACCACTGAGGATTTCCTCAAGGGAGCCAATCCTGTGGCGTTTTGGCTGTAGAATACTAAAATTGAGATAATGAGTACCAATCTATTTCATTTTCACTCAGTTGCGACTCTTTTCATTCTCTATACGTTTTATTCGATAGTGTGTGTACGTAGACTCAAATGCTAGCTATTCGGTTAATGTTATTGTCTTCCTTTATGTTTCAGTCATGACATTTTTTTAGTGTGATGTACGTGCTTCATTGATTTAACTCATACAACAGCAAAGCTTAATCCCCAAATAAGTATGGTGTTGGGGGAGGTACTTCATTTCAAACTGTTTCTTTTGCACACCGATATTCGTTCCTCCTCTCTCCGAATCCGCGTCAGTGTAGGTGGTTGGCCATGAAAGCTGTCAGATAAATTAAGATATGGTTTATAAGCTTGAAAATAAACAAGGAAAAATTATATATGTTGTATGTCCTATAGGTGAATATCGTGATAGTACTGTACAATGACGGGCGTACTTTTTATATTTTTATTACTATTTCATAAATCCCGAGGTGTATATAGAGTAAATAGTTTGCAAAAGAAATACACACCAAGCCAAGAGGTTTTTAGATAGTCAAATACCTAGAGGCGTTCGGTATGCAATTGAGGTATTTGAAACACATGACACCGGTAGGTTTTGGACCGTAAGAAATTAAAATGCTGGTGGATTGAAAATCACTGGCTTTTCCGGTAGATTTTTTTTTCTTTTGTACTAATTGTGAATTCGAAAATGCATAGAAATGATCTATTCCGCAACAAAATATAACGGAGAAACAAATAAAAAATACAATAATCTCAGAGAGAAACGAGTTGGTCTACTAGCTAGGACAATGGACATGTACTGAGCATAAACTGATGAAAGACTTTTAACATTCTTTTAGGAATCATCAAATTGATTCTTTTTTTTAGAAGGAAAATGTATTGATCTTAGCACAGTACACCGGTCCTTTTACAAACAGGAACCCAAAGAAAAGAAAAATTACAGAGAAGTTCAAAACTCCTATTCATCTTCCTCGAAACCCTCAGGGATCCGTTCGTCACCGTCGCCGAATCCGCTTCCCAATCGTCGTTGGACGCCAGAGCCAATCTCCACAAAATGGAGGCCGCAGAGGAGGGCTTAATGCTAGGCAAATCAGCCGAGTACGCTGCCTCCCAGGCGCATCGGCCAACTCCGGCACCCACGACGCATCCTTCGATTCCACTGCCGGCAACCCGAGCATAACTCGGATTTCCACGAGAGACCATCTTCCTTGAGATTAAAAGGGTCAGCAACATCATCACCTGAAGAAGACGAAGATGCGCCGGTCCCAGACTCCTGAACAGGTCTCCCCAGCCTCTCCGTTGACGTCGGAGAAGAACGCCACCGGAGAACAGAAGAAGCCGGGAGAAGTTATTCCCCTGCAACGCCGTCGCTTCCGCATCGCCGATGCCACCAGGAAAAACAAGCCGCAAAGGAGCGATGCTCCTCCGGCAAACCCTAATTCCACCGCCAAGCATTGACGGCGAACAAATCCTAGACCTAAAGACTCGATTAAGGACTCGATCTATTAGAGGACGGACCCCCGCTCCTCTTGCCCCGCCTAGGAGGCCGGGGGCGAGGGAGAACGGGGCCCAGAGACGAACGACGATGGCGGCGGTTCCGCCCGAGTCGCCTCGAGGGCGACGCGGGGGACGGTTCGCGTGGGATTAGATAACACTCGGTGCTTGGGATATCCTATCAAATTGATTCTTTAATCAGCAAGATTAAGCCATACTAGTACGTACTTAAAGAAATGACAGCGCGGATAAACTGAGAAAAGCCCGCAGTAGACCCCACCGCGAAATCCAACAACAAGCTGGAAGGGAATAAAAAAAACGGGGAACAAAGAAACAGGGAGAAAACCCAAACGGAGACGACGACGAAGTGAACAACACACTCCCCCTCCCCCAACCAACGTTCACCTCCCTATTTATTTCGGAGCTCCGCTTCTCTCTCTCCTACCGTGCATCCGCCGCGCCCGCCCCCTCAAGTCCTCCATGTCCTCCCCTCCCCCCTGAGCGCCTCAAATCCAATCCCACCTCGCTGTCTGGGTCTGACTGACCTCGCCGCCGGCGGTGTCTCCTCGCTCCTCCCGGGCCGCGGCTGAGGCTTCCCCGGCCGATTCGATTCCGGAGCAACACACAAATTTCCTCCCCCCTGCTTGTTGTTGTTCGTCGATTTTTGTCCGCTGATGGTGGCGAGGATGATGCGGTGGCCGCGGCCGCCGGCGGCGCGCAAGTTCCGCGTGCGCCTGGTGCTGCGGCGGGCCGAGGGGCTGCCGCCGCCTACCCCTGCGCCCGCGCCAGCGCCCGCGGCGGAGACGGCCTCGCCGGAGCGGGAAGCGGCCGGTGTGGGTGTCGCGCCGGCGAGGGCCGTCGCGGCGGAGGTGAGGTGGAAGGGGCCCAGGGCGTCGGCGCTGGGCTCGCTGCGGCGCGCCGCGGTCCGGCGCAACCGCACGCGGGAGGAGGCGGAGGCGGCGTGGGAGGAGGAGTTCGAGAGCGTCGTCACGCTCGCGGCCGCGTCGCAGCGGGAGGGCGCCGCGTTCCAGCCCTTGGAGCTCGCCTTCTGCGTCTTCAGCGTGAGCACCTTCCCCTTGTTAGAGCTGGATCCTGTCGCTCTTGTTGTTCCTTCTACTCAGCAAACTATCCTCATATGGTTCCGATGTGGGTCTGATTGCATCATTGCTCTCTTGTTGACTTTATGCAGAAGATAAATTGTGTGTTGGAAGTCTGGTTGTCCTATTTGTCCCTCCTCTTATGGTCTGTTTGGAAATGGAGATTTGCTCACTAGGATTTTGGGCTTTAGCTTAATTTGGAGCTAGTAGATCCGAATGATTTGGGTTCCTATGCCAGAAACAGGCCCTTGTTTCTAAGAAATTCTGACAAGGGGTATCGTGTTAATCTATTTCCATTCCGTTTTTCGATTTTTTTTCTGTGCTGTTTTTGCAGTTTTTTTTATACTACTGTTTTTGCAGTTGATACTGTGATTTTTGTGTACACCAATTAAAATATTCAATGTGCTGTAGAATTATCCTTTCTGTGGAGTGATTAATGTTTTCTAAATCCCTGACTTCCCCGTGTGTAATACTGAGTTATATGTGTTTTACTCCCCTTGTAGAGTAGTAGAAATAATCCACGTACATTTCACTTCAAAAGAATAAATTTATGAGCAGTTTCTGTATGTCACTTGATCCATCTTATGAAAGAAACCTCTTTAAAAAAATTTGGAAAGAAACCTCTGTGTATCCATATTCCTGTTAACATGGAGCAAATTTATCTTCTGACCGTAACATGGCACCTTGTGAAGAGTAGTATCGGATAGCAACATATATGGACAAGATAGTTTCCTTGTCAAGGCAATCAGAACATTTCGTTTTATATGCTTGCTTTGGACGTATCATCCCTTGCCAAGTGTGTATTTTATTTTCTTCTGAACTGATATTTTTATTTTGTTGAAAATAATCTTCTGAACTGATATCACGTTTTAGTGACTTCTGCAAGCAAATCTGATCTTCCTTATTTTTTCTTCCTTGGCACAGGATAGCAACATAGGCCCAAAGAATAAGCCATCGATTCTGGGAACTGCTTCTCTCAACCTAGCAGACTATGCATCAGCAGCTGAGGAGGTGATCAAGATAATTCTCCCATTGTCTGTACCTGGTGGTGAATCCGAATCAGCACCGTCCCTTCATGTGAGTTTGTGATGTGAACAAGAAGTTCTGGTTAACAATTCTCCTTTGAAATTACTATAGGTTGTGACCTTTGAATCTTATTTTTGTGCAGCTCACTCTCAATATGGTGGAACTAAGAGCTGTTCAAGCAACATCTGATGCATCACAGCAACCTGCTGCAACCTTGCCATTGTCTCCATCATCTAGTGATTCTCTTCCTGGAGGAAAGGATGATGTTTCAGTTATTAAAGCAGGGCTGAGGAAGGTAAAAATTCTCACGGATCTGGTGTCGACACGAAGGTCCAAAAAGACTTGCCAAGATTATGAAGTCGGTGAAGATAAGTTCTGTGTTAACAGTGATGGTGCTGAATATCCATGTGATACTGAGTCTCTTGATGACGATCTGGATGACAGAGTACACGAAGACAGAATTGGGGATTCAACTATCAGGAAGTCTTTCAGTTATGGCTCTCTGCAGTCTATTAACTCTGTTGGTGGCCAGGTTTATGCCCATGCAAAGATTGATGGGGAGCATGAGGACTGGATATATTATAGTCACCGAAAATCTGATGTCGGTTATCATGGTGAGAAAGTGTTGCCGTCGACCACTGAGGAGACTGTGTTGCCCATGACAAAACGGAGTATACTTCCTTGGCGGAAGAGGAAATTGAGTTTAAGATCACTGAAGGCTAAAGGTGAACCTCTGTTGAAGAAGGCATATGGCGAAGAGGGAGGTGATGATATTGACTATGACCGGCGCCTTCTAACATCTTCTGATGAATCTGTTTCAGAGGTACTTCTTCCCTTCTTTTTTTGGCATTATAAAACTAGTTACTAGTTATCAGCATCTTTCCTAATTCACTCCAGCTTAATTGTGATGATATTTGTTTTAAGCGATGGGTCTTTGGATTGCAGGGATCAAGGGGTGAAGATGGATCAGCAAATGGTATGGTGTCAGAATTTGGTGATGACAATTTTGTTGTGGGGAATTGGGAATTGAAGGAGATAATTAGCCGTGATGGCCATATGAAGCTGTCGTCTCAAGTGTTCTTTGCATCAATAGACCAGAGAAGTGAACGAGCAGCCGGGGCGAGCGCATGTACAGCACTTGTGGCTGTTATTGCAGACTGGTTCCAAGCTAATCAGAATATGATGCCTATTCAGTCACAGTTTGACAGCCTTATCCGTGAAGGATCACTAGAGTGGAGAAACCTTTGTGAGAACGAGATATATAGAGAGCGCTTTCCTGACAAGCACTTTGATCTTGAAACTGTCCTTCATGCCAAGATTCGCCCACTGACAGTCTCCCCCAGCAAATCTTTTATTGGATTCTTCCAGCCTGAAGGCGATGACGACGTGAGCGGTTTTGATTTTCTTGATGGTGCCATGTCATTTGACAGCATCTGGGATGAGATCACCAAGGCGGCAGAGTTTTCATCTAGTGATAACCCTAACATATACATTGTAAGTTGGAATGACCACTTTTTTCTCCTCAAGGTTGAGCATGATGCATATTACATTATCGATACCCTTGGGGAAAGGCTCCATGAAGGGTGTAGCCAGGCATACATTTTGAAGTTTGACAACAGTACCACGATCCACAAGGTACAGGGCGAAACAAAACCTTCTAGCCCTGACTCAAGTGGACCATCAAAAGATTCTTCAGGTTCTGAGAACTCTTCAACTGACCAAGACAGTGGGAATGATATTGAAGAAAACGTCCTTGTGTCGAAGGGCAAAGAATCGTGCAAAGAATACATCAAGAGTTTCTTGGCAGCCATACCAATCCGGGAACTGCAGGTGGACATCAAGAAAGGACTGATGGCATCAACCCCGTTGCACCACCGCCTCCAAATTGAGTTCCACTACACCCAGTCTTCCCCAAAAGAGATTGCATCAGCCCCTCAGCGTCTTACCATGGATGCCCCTTTTGAGTTCTCATGGCCTGAGCCACCACCAACGATGGAAGTTGCACTACCACATGTTGTCTCCGTTGTATAGCTTGTCGGCATGGATGACCGAGACATGGTAACAGTCTGCCCCTGATGTTCAATATCAAGACCCTCTTTTTCCTTGGGCCACAGCATGATGTGGAACCTAGATGAAGATTTTGTTTATTTTCTGTCTGCTAATTTATTGAATATGAACTGACTAGTGTAGCCTGTATAGGCCTTCTTCCCAGGCATAGATGCATAGGAGCCTTCCACCTGAGTTTTGTATAGAGGTGTATGCTCCTATCCTCCATCTGGTAGTCTGTAATCTTTTGTAACCTTGTAACAACTGATCAATGAGGAATGTCCCTGTGTTATAATGAACTACATGCCTGTTCATCTGTAGATGCAATATGCTAATGTCTTCCAACAAGCATCAAGCTGGAATTCTGAATATGCTGGATAGAGGCTGTATCCGCCCAACTTTCGCCGACATGTTTTCACAGCCTCTACGATGTGAAGCAGCATGTCAGATCCAATCCGTGACAATGGCGAGGCGCGATTTCAGAGAATGGGACTCACGAGCTGCTGATGAGAAGCACGCGATGCCCATTTCTTTTGGGGGGTGTTGACATCTGAGCTCACGGGCTGGGTTTGTGATGCTGTGGATTTTGAGCTGCCGTGCACGGTTTGCAATTCCTGATTAGTAGCTGTCAGATGCCGAATCCTAACTGTTAAGCGCTAGTGTTACTAAAATGCATAGGTGATATTTTTTTTGTAGCGAAAGCACGAAACCACATTGCCAATTCATTTTGTTACGGGGAAATAAAAAAGGGACGGCGAAAAGCTCGATGTTTGGTAGCATACAGGTCGTTCCCAGCTGTTCATCATTGGTCCGAATATGGTTTGTTCATCTAGGATGTAACCACCGAGGCACACATGGACGTCCAATGAATGCCCATGATGAATGCGTTGGATTAGGAATATAATCTTTGACCACTGCTACTTTGCCCAATGTTCCTATTGTAATCTTGCTCAAGGCGTCGAGTTGATCGGTATTTCTCCTTGGCAACAACTACCACTCTGTCATGTAACATAAGCATGAAGAACCATCAGATTCATCACAAGGTCCCTACCAGATCATCATAAAGCAAAAGCCCATAAAAGGATAGTACATAAGAATCGGTTGGGTAATTAATATCGCGTGATGCAAAAGCTTGTGGAGTACATGTCGTTTGCACGATGCCATACATTTTATTCACTTTATGTGATCTCATGATTCTTGCAGGTTTGATCAGAAAAAGGAAGTGGTATGGAGACGAGGTGCGTCGTTTTGAAGCCAAACATAGATCACGCAGACACAAAAGAGATCAGCCTTTAAATCGGGTTCCCATTAACGTGAAGTAGGTTCAGGAAGATGATGGATTATACCTCACCTCCATCCCCAGCTATTTTTATGGCCAACCAACCTCTGCGGCAGATTGAAAAATCACGGCAAAAGGCTTGTGACAATAATGCTGAAACTTCATAGTGCGCATCATCTGGATCTCACACAAACTGGGATTAGCTTACAGGTGAAGATTGATCATTGTTCCAAGGGCTCTTTGGCCCTGCGACGATCCTGTACAACAGCTGCTTCTGAAGCAAGGATGGATGGTTAGTGACGTAGAGAAAATTCCAGATTTTTGGGTGGAGCAGACTGCAAGGGCTGCTATTCTGCTAATTTCAGGAGACAAACTCCTCCTGAGGGCACAGCACAAATTTACTTGATCAAGGACATAATTCTGACACAAGCTCAACAACTCCCCTCATTGGAGCATCATTCTGCAATGAATTGAAATATCGAAATGTCAGAAGCAGACAATAGGTGAAAAAACCATTAAATAAGGTACAAAGTCACAACAACTTTTGAAATAAATGCAACTGCAATGTGCTAAGACATGTCTCACCAGATACACAATGTCAAATGCCTTGGAGTAATCCTTCAGGGATTTCTCAACATTGGCATTCCTGTAAAGAAGTTCAGTGTCACCCTATGAATAAATCTATATGGAAATATAAGTTTTCTGTGGCAGATGCTGCAAGGGAACAGTACGTCATGAAAATAATCATATCATTTACATCAACAAAACAATAACCGAGCACTCAAACAATAAATCATGATTTCATCATGACCTTTGAACAATACAATGCCAACAATTGAGGTTTTAAAATGATTTTCAGCTGCAGCGCAACAAGAACATTTCCAGATTATTGGGGTTCATTTCATCTTCATAGTCAAACAGATGGCACTATGATTCAAAAATAGCTTTGCATTGGTTAAAGGAAAACCAGTAGCAATGCAGACCTGGATAAATACAGCTAGCATTCTAGCAACGCAGAGTTCAATAGAGCATGTCTAATCACAACTCAGTGGCCAATACAAGCTACGAAGGGTAGTACGAATCCACAAAGAACGTACTTTTCATCCGCAGAACCTTTTCTTATGATAGTTAAAAATTAGGTAAAATTAAAAGAGAAACAACATAATCATTGTGAATTTGTGATGTTTTGTAATTCGAATTGCAATAACTAATGACATTTCACAATTATTAAGAATTGTGCCGACAATTTGAAGTAACTGTGCTGTACATCAAGAAAACAATAATCATCTTAATTGACTTGGGCAGAATTTAAAATGGTATTCTCAAGATGGCAATATCACTACTATGAAGGAAGCAAAGGCAGTGGAGAAGTTACTAACAGAAATCCAACAGCAATCCTGTTCTCATAGTTTAAACCATCAGACATCCCTAAGTCCCCAATGTGATCACCAAGTAGCAGCACATTGGTCCTTTTCTTCACGAATGAATTGTCATCAATAGATCCATTTGGATCCCCCAGATTGTCATGCACTGGAGCTGCCATGTCCAAGGCATGCTCATTTTTGTTTAGGACATGAATTGTTTTGCCTGCATTAGGCTTTTGTTAGTTTCAATGAAAAGATCGCAACGGCAAACATTTTAGCCAATGATGTAAACAAGCAATAGACTCAGTTGCAAAAGATAGTCAAGGAAAAAGGGACCTCAGGATAAATTACCAATTAAAAGACAATCTTAAAAAAGAGCTCCATGTGTCACTTAAGTAACAGCAAGGCCAAGAATTTTCCTGAGTCTAAGGCAAATGAAAGGTACAAGGCACATTTTTTGTAAAAAAAAAGGAAACATCCTGCGTTCATACAATGCATGATGAGCGAACATAACTGTAACTGGAATTCATGGTATTAAAAAAATCACCTTTAAATGCTACAAGAAGACCTTCTTCGTTAAACACCATCCTGTTGGAGACAACCTTGATGTTCTTGAAGGACCTATGTAATTTCTGCCGGAAAACCTAATGAAGCAGCGGGATGTGTCAGTCAGCAATTAAATTCACCTCACCATATGTGGAATCGTTCCTTTTTCATGATTTACCTCTTCAATTATGTCTGCGAGTCCAGCAGAAAATACCAACACAGGAATATCTCTCTCCTGAAATTAAAATTGAGTCTTATTTAGACATTCACCTAAATATCAATTAATTCTCCTTCATCCTGAAAAAGGTACCATCATCTATTCATATGTAAAGCCCATTTTGATCTAGCCATAATATCACACAAATAGGATATGAAGGATGAAAAATATGCATCACAGAATTCTAGGAAATGTTTTATTCATTAGGCATATTGTTTGTCCAACCCAAGTAGACATGCACAACATGTTTAGCTTGACAAATCTTACAGCTTGAGGGTAGAATTCTAGGAGAAACAAAAATGACAAATCTTACAAAGGGGTAGATTGGACCAATTGAGATAGTTGTGGGTGTAAAATGAACCAAAACATACTTTAGGGGGTTATATCTGGACTTTGTCATACTTGAGGGTAGTAATTTGGAATTTTTCAATTAAAATATATCCACAGTAACAATAAGTACAGCTTGATAAACAAAAATCGAACCTCCAAGTACTCAAAGAGCTCCACCACACCATCTCTGAAAGCAATTGCAGCATCAGACACAGATTTTTTGATAGCTTCATATGTAAGACCGCCTTCGATAAGGAGACCATGAGTCTTCTCCCACCTGTAGCACATACCAACTTCAAGTTCAGCTATGGCCATTAAACATCTAACCAAGTTCATGATTCATGTTGCATTCAAAAGCTTGAAGACAACTGACGTTACAAACTAAAGCACACACGAGAACTGTTAATTTGAAGAAAACTTTGACTTCCAATTTAAATGTTTTCCGGTAACTGATGTTACCCTAAAAATTTAAGTAGATATCAATTTTTTCTTCAAACTAGCAGTTTTGTGTGTGCCAGGAATATGCATTTAAAATTTGTTTCAGCCATGCAAACCTCACAAATTGTACCCATACAACTCAAGCAATGGGGTGGGATTTTATTATCCATGAGAAGAATGTACACGAATAAAATGAACACTGTCAGAGCACACTTCACTCTCTGCACACACAACCTACATACCAGCCAACCCCAAGAAGATGTTCATTTCAACTTATCAGAACTCAAGTTGCCACCAAAGACACACTGCAGTAAAGTTGTGTAGTACCATTCCTCCATGAGCTTGGCCTTCTCTGGGAGTGGAATGTCAGGACAAATCTCGATGGGGTGGTAGTGCTCGAACAGGGCCTCCCTCTTGGCGTCATACTCCTTGTTCCCTTGCCTCAGCAGCCCATGGCTACCTACCATCACAAACATAGACGTGAACATAAATCTCTCAACTCATCCAAAACCCTATATTACTCCGAAAACATATTGTGCAATATAGAAACAAAAACGTACTCTGGCCGCGGGCGCCGTCGTACCAGTACCGAGTGAGCGTGCCGTCGAAGTCGGCGATGACCTGCGCAGATGGCAAGTCCTAGTTAGGATTCCATATATCAAGGAACTTACGCGCTCACAAAGACAAGGTTAAATGCGAAACGGGTGCTGCCTGGAGCTTGGCGGGGCCGGCGGCGCGGATGGCGGCGATTTTGCGGGCAAGCGCGCTGGGGTCCGCGACCACGGAGTCGGGGGCACTGGTGGAGGCGGAGGACATGGCGGCGGGGAGGAGGAGCGGGGGGCGGCGGCGGAAAGTATAAGGAGGGGGTAGCGCGGGCCGCGCGGCGGTAGGGTTCCGGCGGCGAGGGAAGCGCGAGAGGCGGAGGAGGCGGAGGAGGAGAGGGCACGGGGACGGCGAGAGCAGGGACGGGTTCGTCATGGGCCGCATTTCCGAGTGGTGGGCCGGAGGCTCGGTCGGTGGTGGTGGACCAAGAGGGAGTAAAGATTAGGCCCCTGACAAAATTATCGTTTAGACAATTCGTTGCGGGTAATGAAGTACAGCAAAGCAGCACTTTGAATATTTACTTACCTACTATGGCTATATATTTTTTTTGCAAAAAAAAGAATTTGGGACAAGTATATATACCTCACTCATGAGTACCTCTGACAAATTGTACCCATACAACTCAAGCAATGGAGTCATGGGATTTTAGGTCCAAAAGGAACACATGAAGAAACTCTCTTGTTCCTGTCGGACTTGGCCGGGCTCAGATGCTGGAGCTCAAGTCGACAGAGCAGGAGCAAGTGGATGCCACTCATGTTAGAGATACGGAGAGCTCGTGTGGTGGAAACTAGTGGAGAGGAGCAACTAACACTTAGTTAGGGTTGGGCTTGATACTGATTGGCAAGAGGTCGGCATGAAATAATAAACTCTCGGTTGCTTTTAGGCTTGAAAGGAATCAGACCATTTATAGATCCGACTTGCAAATATTCAAACCTAATATATATGCAAAACACTCTCATATCTTCTCTCTTCTGTCACATCTCATTGAGATAGGACTCATTATTAGCACTCACTGTAGATAGACACGTTGATTTAAGCTTTGATAGACACTGTAGATAGACACGTTGTAAATTCTCAATAGATGATAGAGACAATTAGACAAAGTGTGTGGCTGGATCAAGATACAGTTTTTCTTTTGCATTCGTCAGAGGTTGAATCTTGAATGTATCAACCCAAGCAATTGATAATCCCATCAATTTCTTCTCCACGAGGAATTTTGGGTGTAAAAAAGTTGACTCCAAAAAGTAGACAAGGATAGTGCTAGTAGTAACAGACAGCATCTCGCTGACTTGTTTAAAAAAAAATCGTCACACGGCAATCATCGAGTCTTCGAGTCTCCAATTGGGCAACAAGGGCGAGCTGTTCCACTCCGCCCTGCCACCGGCCACGTGTTCCTCCCAGATCCCACGTAACCCCTCCTCCCGAGCACGTGCCCAGCGCTCGATACGTGGCAACCTACCTCTGCGCGCACTATCCGCACTCCAGCCAATCGGGACTCGCCACGTGCCCGTCGCTGACGAGCCTGGCCCCCCCACCGCCGCCCTGAGCGACCCGCGCCGTACTACCCGCGCTCACTGACTTGCTGGGCCCACTTATGTGACCCCACGTGTCAACGGGCACCGCGCTCCGCCGGCTAGCGTACCGTACCTGGCTTCGTGCGCACCGCCTATCCCACAACAGCGGACTAGAACCGTCCAGACTCGCGGAATGCAATGCGGTTTTCTGCCACCTGCTCAGTCCCGCCGTTTGCCCCCCGCGGAGGCCTCCTGCACCCGGTCCATGCGCCGCGCACCTCTCGGTTTCCGCACGGATCTGCCGGCAGCCTCTCGCCGGCCCGTGCGCCGGGTGCACGCGAGCTCCCGGCCGCTCACGCCGTCTGCGTGGACGGGACACTTGGGGCGCCGGGCCACCGGGAGGGCCGTTATTTCTGCCGTCCCCACCGTGCCCCCGCTCCAATCCATTCCCCAATTCAGCTGCAGCAGAGCACGACGAATTCCGACAGCGAGAGCGGGAAGAGGAAACTCGAAACCCCGGCGAGCGGCATGGCCACCGGCGAGGAGCACGTGCCGGCGGCGGCGGAGGTGACCCCGGAGAAGAAGGAGGAGGCCACCACCGAGCTCCCCGCGCCCTCCGGCTGGAAGAAGAAGGTTCGTCCTTCGTGGCTGCTCGGCTGTCTCCCTGTTCAATTTCCTCGCGTCCTCTCTGCTCGCCGCTTGCTTCGGGATCGATGGTCGCCGTCCCGAGGCATGCGGGGCGTGGCAGTGCTCGGATCCGGTGGTCTCGGGCTCGGTCTCTGCGAATTTCGCCGCGGTTTCCCTATTCGAGCCGTTGGGGGTCCGGACGTCGGTTTCTAGGGTTTTCGAGCTCGATTGAAGCTTGATTCGTGCCGTTCGTGGGGCTTCTGTTGTTTTGCGGAGTCTATAGGTAGGTTAAAACGTCTTGGGAGCTTAATTTGAGCTCGTTGTTCGTGGCTCGCGATTGGCTTGCAACATTTGCGTCCGGCACATGTGCGAGTATTGTAGACTACGGCTTTGTTAGCTTGCCCTGTTGCAGCTTTGGTCTGCTTGCTCGGTTGCTCCACTTGATTTGTTTTTCATTGGGCATCCGTTTTCATAGATGTTTTAGGGCCTCCATTGGATCCCTTTTAACCAATTTTCAGCTGTGTGGTCGTATTGTCTGTTTTTCGACGAACAGGAGTTGGACATGTTAGGCTTTTTGTATATAATAATATAGATATATATAATTTTAGAGCTCATAAGAGCATGTTTCATCTCCTATACGCTCCTCGCGAAGCAGTGCACGGGTGCCTAGCATTGTTCGTCCTTGTGGTGCAATGCAAACCTTCTCATCTTGGGGTGGGTCTCTCCCGTGGCCCCTGTTCGAGTTTCCTACTTCTAGGGGAATCTATGTGCCATACCTAGACAAATTTGTTGGTTTGATTAAATGTTTACAAATTCAGTCATGTCTATAATTCTGTATCGCATGGCAATTTTCAAATCTGTGTTCAATGCTTTCTTTTTTTAACTCCCTACTCAGTGCTAAACACCCATGATTCACAATGAAGCACAATTGAACTGGTGGCGGGAAATTGAAGCTTTTAAACAATGTCTTCCTCTTAAAGAAGTGCCAAAATAAAGTTTGTCGGTTTGCCCTTTTCCCCATAGAATGTTCATGGCATGCATTTCATTATGAGAAGGGGGAAACGAGTGCAAACATGACTCCTGGAAATCAAGGTCCCACCTATATTGGCTTTCTGGTAGGTGGTAACGGTTACCAGTTAATTTTAGCAACCTGGTTATAACTTGTAGCATTCTAGTTTGGTAAGATTGTAGGTTTCTGAGCTTATGTTGCATATATGACATATTGCTTCCATTGTCGTTTTCTATCATAATTTGGTTGGTGGATTGCTGAGGATTAATGATTGGGTTGGACTGGCCTGCATCAATGTTTTTGAGTTGGATATAGTTAGACGCTATTCCAGAGACTATGGCTTGACAATCAGTGCCATGATGTGCGTGTCCGAAACTATTTTGCTATGTCAACTTTTTTAGCCTATGGCGTCACAGCTGAGGCGCGATAGCTCAAGACGGAGATGAATGAGGGCTGAGAAGCCATGAAGAGGAACCTGCCATGGCACACAACTCCCCTTGGTGTGACCGGAATTGAATTACCTGTGGGACGAGGTGGATGCAGGCTATCCATTTTGTTACTCACTGGTGAGGGAGGGTGTCTAGCAGGGATTTATGGGGTGGCAGAGCTGTAGTGCCTTGGAAGAACACGGTGAGGAAAGACGTGACTGGTGGTGGTTAAGTACTTTAGTTCATGGAATCCTGGAGGGATTTGGGACAAGCACACAAAGGAGGAGGTGGGCTGGATGGACAATAAATTGCAGTTCATGTCCGTCTCATACTCTCATCCTTCATTTTTCTTTCCTTCCGTTTCCTTCCTTTTTAGATTTTCATTATTGGATATAGAGCTCTTTTACAGTACCCTATACTATCATCTAGTGGTATATAGTATAAGCAAGAGATTATTAAGGGTAATTTAGTAACAAGCCCGTACTATCAGAGGGCTCGATCCATCTTTTTAGGATCTAATTAGTCCCCTTCGTGCCGTGTGTTAGGGCTTCCACGGGGTTTTTCCCGGCGACTCCACCGCACTTGGCGCCTCCCCTTGCGCTGCCAAGACGACTCTCGACGACTCCCCGTTTATTACGTGCGACTGGTCACTATTATGGATAGCTAATACCTAATATACTGGATGGTGTGTTTCGAGTAGCACTCAAAGCATGTTCCTTCTGAAAATAAATCTCTTAAATCACTTGGTCTCTCTTTTTTCATGTATGCGTACAACACTTTTGTGAAGTGAAATTACCAATCTCCTACCCCACATTTTGCACTGATGCAATTGTGAAGCATAAATACGCAGGAGTAAAATTTGATTCTGAATAACCATGTGGCTGATCGATTGATCTTCCATCAATCGTAGCATCATCTGCTGCACTTGGTATGCCGTAGTCTGGGAAGTCCTCTCCAACAGATCATTCTGAGAGCGTGTAGCAGCTCCTCCACCGCCATCTCCAATTCGTAAACGCAGAGGAGGGGCGCTGGCATGGTGACGACGGTGTGGGGAGATTGGTGTGCGGCGCGCGCCCATCCACGCACCCGTCGGTCGCCGCCCTCCCCAGCCAGTCACTACTGCTCGCATCGGCCCGTCCGCTGCCATCGCAGCCGTTGGCCCTCCCGCACGCTGCCCTCCCGCTGCTCCAGTTGTCGGCAACACCGCCGCCCGCCGTCGGTATGCTAGACGAGAGGTGAACCGGAGGGGGAAAATGAAATGTGCCACTGTAACTTTATTATCAAATAAAAAAGGTATTAGCATCTCAAGAAAAAAGAAAAATATATTAGGGGAAATAATAATACAAATAAAGATGTCTAAATCACACCAATGCCACTCAAACTCTTTCCAATAATACCCTTATACTACTATACTACTCACTCTATACTATCTATACCACTGCTTAAGGAAACACTAGTATACAATTATTTTGAACCGTCCGATCTTTATATACTAGTCCTTTTAAACAGTGGTATAAGGTACCGTAAAAGAGCTCTGGATATATCTCTTGTGGATCTGTATGCATGGCATATTAAAGAAGAGGTAGAGATCTACTAACTTAACTAATGGTCCATGCATAAATATATTTTGTGAAAAAAGTGAAAACAAACATAAAGAGGTATTTACAGTATGAATCCCTTGATTTTTTTTTTAAATCCTGGGAGGGTCTCTTTCCTTGGTCAAGGAAAAGAATTAAGAGGAAGCCTACTTTGAATTAGAGAACCGCTCCCGAGTCAAATACTTCCCTTATGAATTCCTCTGGTCCATAGCAGCATTTTGACCAATATTGACATTTTATCTTGATTTTGGCTCATTCAGTTCTATTGTGTAACTTATCCTCTTGCTTGGATTGTTTTGGCTAATCTAGCTGGCGCCATTAAAAACATGTTCTTTATTTGGTTTCACATCTACGAAACCAAGGGAAAACTAAGTTACTTTGTTGCATCATCCATATCTCCTTAGCAGTCTGGGTCCTTGATTTGCTTTTATGAACATCACAATACTTTTTTTTTTGTCAAAATGTCTTCCATGAAGTGAAATACAAACCTCTCGATGTTTATTAGATAGATAGTATTGGCCTAATGGGGTCCTGGCATATGGAGAGTTCAGATAGCCAAGGGACATATTCGCATGTGGTTCTGAATGATTAGAAAATCCCATCATGTTTTTTCATTGGGTCATAACGGTGCTCTGGCATTTGGTGAGGACACCTTTTTTCCTCATTGATTGATTGGATCTTTCCACTTTGTGATCATTTGTAGTTGTGTTACAAGTATCATATGTGCCTAATCACTTTGGGAAGTCTGTCAAAAAAGGTCATCCTGTGATGTGTTCATCTTGCTGTTTTCTGTTCATAAATTGACTAATTATGTTTGAGTGTTAGTAATTCTGACTGACCAAGAGTTCTTAGACAAAATTGTTGAAACTAACAGCTCAATTATATAGGTAGAAACTGGATGAGAATATCCTTTTCGAACAATTGTACTATTATATTGGACACGAGTGTTTGTTTTCCTTCTTTTTGGAAGAAAGATTGAAAAACTGTTGGAGCATGGCTGGTGGCTGGTGGATGATCCTGATATAATCCCCCCCGCCCCCCCTCCTTTTCAGACAAGTGGTTACCGCAAAGGAGAATTTTGAATTTGCGGTTCCAATTGAAAATTAGGCTTCCATTTTTTTTATGTAATTTGTGTATTGCCCTTTACATATCTGATAAATCCTGTAGGGGCTATGGGACCCCTCACAAAAAAAATGTATCTAAAGTTGAATTCATAAATTATCTCTGCTTTGAGCTCATATTAAGTCAGCTTCAGCAAATTTTAACCATCAACGTTGAAATTTCTGTCATCCAAGGATTAAGAAGACTTGATGTGTGGCAATAAATTGTTGAGAAACTCATGTGAAGATCAAATCTATTCTTTCCTCTTTTTTGAGAGAGTGGATCGATTCTGAATATATGTGGGACTTTTCTTGGTTGCAATCATTTGTTTTGGCTGTATTGTTGTCGTGTGGGCATTATTTCTCAGTTTGATGTACTTTTTTTTGGGTCATGTGATGGAATTGCCTTTCATACTGGAACACTACCCAGAAAGCCTAGAACTAGAGTTTGGATTCGTTCCATGTTTGACTGTGATTTAGTTTATTGGATATTTTCAGTGCTAACTTCTGCTTGTCACATTGCAGCTTGCCCCTATCAGAGGTGGAAAATTTGAGGTTATTTTTGTTTCCCCAACTGGTGAGGAGATCAAGAGCAAGAGACAGCTGACCCAGTACCTGAAAGCTCATCCTGGAGGCCCTGCATCTTCAGAGTTTGATTGGGGAACGAGTAGGCATCTAGATCTCATCATTTTTTAATCACTTGCACTTAGTTATACAGTATTTTGTCATCTTCATAACTTTGGTACTAGTAGGCCCCCAGTATTCAAGGTCTTGCTGCTCCCTCTAAAAAGCTTGTAAGCAGGTGATACTCCCAGAAGGTCAGCACGCTTAAGTGAGAAGGTCAAGGCAACCGAGAGCCCAGAAGGCGAGAAGACCCCTAAACGCGGAAGATCAAGCTCTAAGAGGGGCAAAAAGGAGAAAAAGGAAGATGCGGATGCAGTGGACCCCAATGAAACTGTGGACCGTGGCACTTTGGAAGAATCTAAAGACACTGATGTGGAGATGAAGGATGCTGAAAACGCTGAAGAAGAGAAGAAAGAGGAGGCCCCCAGTGCAGATGTTGCAGAGAAGGCTGAAGGAGAAGAAGAGAAGAAAGAGGAGGCCCCTGGTGCAGATGATGCAGAGAAGATTGAACGAGGCATCGAAGGCCAAGAGCAGGCTAATGATGTCGCTGACCCAGAATCTGCCCCAGAACCAGAGAACAAAGAAAATGTGAACCCAGCTGAATCTGAAGTAGCCCCACCGGCACCTGTAGTAGAGGAAGTGGCACCTGTAGTAGAGGAAGAGAAGAAAGAGGAGAACACTGAGAATAGCCAGGCAGCTGAGTCCGTGGTGCCACCGGTAGCATCTTCAGAGGGAGAGAAGAAAGAGGATGGTGGCGTGACGGAACCCGCTGCACCTGCACCGCCTGTGGCTGAAACGAAGGCAGATGCTCCTCCAGCAGAGGCAGCGAAGGAGGCTGAGAACTCGGCCCCGGCGAATGCCGCCCCCCAAGAACTGTCGGCAGCGAACTGCGACGGCAAGGGGCAGATCCAACCGGGCGCCTCCGCCGTGAGGTGCACATAAGAGTGGGTCTTTTGGGATGGGATGCGTCATCGTGTGTTTAGGACATTATCTCGCATTTGCTTTGAGAATTGTAATCGTGCTTAATTAACCTGACAGAGCTGCGCCGCACTAGGCTGCCCAGCATGTAGTTATCCTTCCCTTTCCATGGCGGCGACGGTGTCGCTGCGGGGGGCAGTAGGCCGGCCTATGCCGCCTCGGCCGCCAGCAGCCACCGTAAGCCTTGTATTACCTGTGTAACTCGTTAGGTTGCTGGACATTGGACCTTCCGGAGAGGGCTGGAGGGCATAGAGGCCTCCGCCCGTGTTGTAACGTGACGTTTATGTGTGTTGTTATGCCTTGTGTTTATGAACTTATTATGATGGTCTATAAATAAAGCCGTAAGTGTGGCGGGTCATTGCCTTGACCACCTTTCAGGCACCACATCATCCTCCTGTTCTTTGTTGCCCGTGTAGGTATGGCACTGACTACTTTCTAGTGTGCTGAACCGGCTGTTCTAAATGTGCTTTCATTTCGTATGATCAGGTGTATGCTTCAAGTCAGCCTCTGCATATTTGTGCGGGTAAGGTTTGTGCGCTATTACAATCCTTTCCCACACCCCGCACGGTGCGGGAAGCCTACGGCACTGGGTACGCCCTTTTTAGGTGTATGCTTCAAGAAGTCAGCCTCTGCACATTTGTGCGGGTAAGGTTTGGGCGCTATTACAATCCTTTCCCACACCCCGCACGGTGCGGGAAGCCTACGGCACTGGGTACGCCCTTTTTAGGTGTATGCTTCAAGTAGTGCTATATATACATTCTCAGTTCATCGAATCGTTGTATTTTTGGTATTTTTTTTATTTTATTTTGTTGCTAGATCCACTAGTGTTGTCGTGTGCTCCCTGTAGGTAGCCGTTGCTCCCACCCATTCACCCCCGGTTTGCTTTGAAAACGGCGAGTGACATTTCCGCTGACAAATCCGCCCCTTCCTTTCTTCTAGCCGTTGCGAGGCACCCCACCCAACAGCGCACGCATCCTTGGCGTCCGCGCCCACATCCCCAAGTCGCCAATAATTAACAGAGGGGAAACAAAAAAACTGAAACTGTTGCGGCATCCTAAGCTGAGCAGTCAATCCGCCCCCCTTCTTCCTCCCGATTCCACATAATCGATCGGTAATTGCCAGCGCCGATCATCAGTATCACACACAGGGAGGTAGAGTGAGTGAGAGTGAGAGGAGGGAGGGAGGGACGGAGGTGAGGAGAAATGGGAGGGCTCAGATCGAGGATCCTCAGGACCTTGCAGTCCTTCCCCAACGCCGCCGCGCAAGCGCAGTCCAACCTTCTCCTCGCGCCCCCACCGGGCGCCGGGCCCTCGCCGCAGCCGCCGGCGACGCCGTGCGGCCACCGCCAAGAACCGGCGCCGAAGGAGGAGGTGCCGGGTGATGAAGCGGGGGCTGCGCACGAGGCGCCTGGCGGCGGTGCTGATGGCGGCGACGACAAGGAGAACGTGTCGCCGGGTGTCACCCCGCGCAAGGCCAAGAAGATGAAGCTCAGCTCGGACCACCACGACGAGACTGTGCCGGCGGGTCCTGGGGGTGAGCCCGCCGGCGCCGCCTGCTACCGCCGGCCGGACCTCGCCTCCGCGACGCTCTTCGATCCGGACCTGCTCGCGGCGTTCCGCCTCGCCGTCGACGCCTACGCGCAGGCGCTCGATGTGGGCAAGCGCCGCGAAGACGTCGACGACGACGGGGACGGCGTGTCGGGCGGCGGCGAAGAAGGAGGAGGAGGAGGGGCGGCAGGCGTGGCGGACCCCCTGGAGGCGTTCGAGCGGCGGTGCCCGCCGGGCGGCGAGCGCGCGGTGGTGCTCTACAGCACGTCGCTCCGCGGCGTGCGCAAGACGTTCGAGGACTGCGCCCGCGTGCGCCGCCTGCTCGAGGGCCTCCACGTCGCCTTCCTGGAGCGCGACGTCTCCATGCACGCGCCCTACCGGGAGGAGCTCCGGGCCCTGCTCTGCGATCAGGACGGCGACGGCGGCGGCGCCGCCAACCAAGCCCCCGCCTTCCCCGTGCCGCCGCGGCTGTTCGTGGACGGGCGGTACCTCGGCGGCGCCGACGAGGTGGTGGCGCTGCACGAGCGCTCCCAGCTCAAGCCCGTGCTCCGGCGCGCGCCGCGCCGCGGCGCAGGGGAAGGCCCGTGCGCGGTGTGCGGCGGCGCCTGGTTCGTGGTGTGCGGCGGGTGCAGCGGCAGTCATTGGCTCCATGACGCCGGCGGCGCCACCGCCGATGCCACCGCCGGCCGCGTGCCGTGCTCCGCGTGCAACGAGAACGGCCTCGTGCCCTGCCCTCTCTGTAGCTAGCTCGAAGCGGAATTGGTATGTGCAGAAAGGCATTCTTTATTTTGTCATGTGTACTATAATTAAATCATGTGTAATTCTAGCTCTCATTACCAAATTACTCCCAAGCGACAAATCAGTGGCTCCCATGGACCATGGTTGCTCTGCTGATGGGGCATTTGGGGGTGAAATTTTGCAGAGCAATCTGTGCATTATTCTCTGTCCATTCACCAAATTGAACAGACTATTTATTTAGTACAAAATGGCATTCACCAAAACATGAGGATATTTTGCTCTTTTGAATTAACCTGTTGTTGTGCTGCACAGATGTGTGAATCTCTCGTCTTTCGTTCAGACAATTGTTGGCACCAAGATCCTCATTCAACAGTACAAGCCCTTGCTTTTTTTCACCTGACGTTGTTTATAGTACCATTGTCATAGAGGTGCTTGGCTCATGGCTCGTACCTGAACATGAAAAGGTCCTGAAATCTCGGCTAGTCCAAGCAACACAGTTCGTGAAAGCTGTCCGTGCCTGAAGTAGTATAGCATCACTAAATTGCTTGCTAAATTGAGCACTACCGTGCCCTTTAAAACATTATAAATGCCTTGTTTTCCCATCACATCAAAATGTCATAACATGCATGGAGTACTAAATGTAGATGAAATCAAAAAACTAATTGCACAATTTTGATGTACTCTGCGAGACTAACATTTTGAGCCTAATTAATCAATTTTTGGACAATTTTCACGCATACAAACGAAATGCTACAGTGGCGCAATGATTGCGACGTGACCTTAAACCCCCCAAATTTGCACCTCCAAGTTTGCATCTAAACAAGGCCAGAATTAGCATTGCAAAAGTTTATAGTTTTGTTTCTCCCAAACAATTTTCAGAATTACCGTGCCCTTCACATTTTGTCTGCCTTAGGTACTCCTTTGGCGGTGTTCACTTCCCTGAAAAGGGAATGTGAATTTGGGTAAAAATGTCACATCGAACACTGTAGCGCACTGTAGCACTTTTCGTTTGATTGTGGTAATCATTGTCCTACCATGACATAACTAGGCTCAAAAGATTCGTCTCGTCGTGTACATCAAAACCATGTACTTAGTTTTTTTATTTATCTATATTTAATGCTCCATGCATGAGGAGAGAGATTTGATGTGATAGTGAATAGTGAAGTTTAGAGAGAGAAAGTTTGGGGGGAGTTTTGGATTTGAAGGGAAGTGAACACTGCCTTTGAAAGAGTCAGAAGAAACTGTAACTTAAAAGTCAGTTGAAAAAAAAATATATATATATATAATATATAACTGACCGTGACTGCTCGATCTTGCACAAGATCAGCATCCACAATGAGTCAAGACTCACAAGTGTGCATGCTGGATTATGCTGTACCAGAATTCAGAGATGTGGCTCCCCGGGATGAGAGGACTCAAGCTTTACTGAGCCCCTGTTTAGATCCAAAAGCAACTCCCAAATTTACTATGCAAAAGAAGATTTTCCATCACATCAAAATGTCACAACATGCATGGAGTACTAAATGTAGATGAAATCAAAAACTAATTGCATAGTTTTGTTGTACTCTGCGGGACGAACATTTTGAGCCTAATTAATAATTTTTGGACAATTTTTCACCCATACAAACGAAATGTTACAGTGGCGCAATGATTATGAAGTTACCCTTTTCTCTCAAATTTGGAACTAAACAAGACCTAAATGTAGTCAGCAACCAAAAGCCCGAGCAAAATCTGAATCCGAAAGTTCGGTACACAGGCCATAGAGGATTTGTTAATACTAAGCACTTCTGAACACATGTACCATTTACTTAAAAAAACACATGTACCTGAAATTACATCATCAACAGCTTCATGAATCTGAAAGTTAGTTGCAGCCTTGCAGGAGTGCCAGTAGCCGTTCTTGTTGCATCCAATGGTGCAACTTCTAGCGACGATGCCAGTGGCGTTGTGCTGCCTCATTGTAGATGCACGTGAGTGAGAACTGAAAAAAGGAGACAGGTCGGGGGCGTTAAGCGTGAGCAACGAACATGAGCTCGTCGTCCCTCCACATTATATATAGAGGGATGATGGAAGCTTCCTTGAATTTCGTTTTTTTTAAAGAACCTTCCTTGAGTTAACTAATTTGGAAATGAATCGGGTTAACATATGGAGACAACTTTTTTCGTTAAGGAAATATGGAACCTCAGAAGATAGACTGGACGCTTACCTAGGCCTAGCTAAATGATTTTGAGACCGCCACAGTTTCAGGGGTTTTGCCAAGGGAAAAGATCATTTTTAGCCATTTAATTACCATTTGAATTTGATTTTGGTCATTGAATTTCGAAATCTATTTTTGACTACTCAACTATCAAAAGTGTTCATATTTGATCATCTAGCTGTTTTGTAGACAATTTTATTGACGTGGAATATGTGGCAGTGTGACTTTTAAGCTTGTAGCTGTTTTGCCATAGGAAGCTGTTTTGTGACCCAAGCACTATAGCTTCAGAATTTTTTATGTCCTCGTAGTAATTAAGATTTTTTACGTTCCCAGCCACCACTAACTCGTAGGCTATTAAAATTTCCTATTCATCTTCTGTCTTGTTGTTTCACAATTTCTTAGGCATGACCAAAGGATGTGTGTTCGTCCAGAAAAATCGAAAACCGGGTTCCGGATGAGTGCGCCCACCACTGCACCATTATTTGCTTTGTGTTACATAGTAAAACTTAAAATGTATTTGAACCACTTTGAACTGCCGGTTTATCGCTTCAAACCAATAAACCATTGAACGATCGTCTAAGCGATTCAATTTCCGGTCCGCTTCAAATAAATAGAACCTACCTGTTCTTCCAGCCCGGCCCAGAAATCCCTCCCCAAACCGACCTCCGTTACTCCGTACCACACCGGGGGATATATTGAGAACCAAATCGGCCAATCCTCCCCAATTCCACTTCTCCGCTCCATACTTTCGCCCCGCGGCCCGGCGGCCCTCTCCTCCGTCTCCTCTAGCTCTCGCGAGAGGCGGCTGCGGCTCGCCGAGACACAGACCCCCCACTCCGCCCCGGCGGCCCCCTCCTCGTCTCCTCTAGCTCTCGCGAAAGGCGGCTGCGGCTGCGGCTCGCCTAGACACAGATCCCCGCCCCGCCCCCGCGCGTCAGCCAGCCACTAGGGTTCCGGCCATGGAGGACGACGAGTACGAGGAGGGGATGGAGATGGGCTACGGCGGTCACCACCAGCACCGCGGCGGCCACGCGGGGTACGCGGAGGACGACGACGAGGGGGGTTACGGCGGCGGGGACGGGGACGAGATGGACGAGGATGGGGACGGGGACGCCGAGCAGCGGGACGAGGAGGAGATCACCCAGGACGACGCCTGGGCCGTCATCTCCGCCTACTTCAAGGAGAAGAAGGGCCTCGTGCAGCTCGACGCCTTCGACGAGTTCATCCAGAACACCATGCAGGAGGAGATCGTCGACGAGTCCGCCGACATCGAGATCCGCCCCGAGTCGCAGCATAACCCCGGCCACCAGGCCGAGTTCGCCGAGGTTGTTGCCCCACCCCGATCGATCGTAGCAAGCGTGGCTTCGATTTTTCGCTGTTTGCTGCCGCTAGATTGGGCGGCTAGGGTTGGGAGAGCTTGGTATGGTCTGGGGTCTCAGTAGCAATGGGCAGGGGTTAGCACTTATCCACCCTTTTTCTGGGCACCCACTTGGGGTTTTGGAGCTGATAAGTGATCAGCTTGTATTTATGCAATTTTTGAGGCCAGATATGTTGTTGCAGCTTGTCAGCATGAGATGCTTACAAAAACTTAAATGTAAGTAATATGGACAAAAAAGAAGAAAAAAAAGTAAGGACAAAAAAGGCCTTTCATATATACTTAGTTCTGAAACAGCAGAGATTGAATTCGAATTCTATTCCTGCTGTACAATTTGTCAATTTATATCACTATACACTCCCACAACCTTACATAAGTCATTACATGATCGAGTACAGATGTTTACATGCATACATGAGACGATCAAATTAAGACCTCTGAAGCCACACACACTGCGGCTTTCGTCTCTTCGTACAAGCCCCACGAACCTTCTTCCCCGGCAATGCCGATACCACCTCATCTTTAATTCTCTGAATTCTGGTACAGCATTTTCAGGTCGCTCGTCGATCATCCTGCTCGATTTGGCATTTTGGCCGACCACTGATGAATAGTTTGATAATGAGAATACACCAAAAATACGTATCATCAGCTTGAATTATTAAATTTTGACTTTTGAGACAGAAATTCAGAGATGTCGCTTCTTAGCATGAGATGTTTACATACAGAAGTATTACTTGTAGGTACTGATAGATGTAGGA
Source organism: Echinochloa phyllopogon (assembly GCA_033239725.1). Taxonomy (NCBI): domain Eukaryota; kingdom Viridiplantae; phylum Streptophyta; class Magnoliopsida; order Poales; family Poaceae; genus Echinochloa; species Echinochloa phyllopogon. The sequence continues at coordinate 13,357,300 of BTCW01000009.1, forward strand.
CAGTATGGACGAGAAGGCTAAACATAATTCCAAGAGCAGATATCGATCGACAATACAATTTTCTGACAACATTACAGAAGGCTAAACATACTTCCAAAGAGCAGATATCGATCGACAATACAATTTTCTGACAACATTACAGAAGCCATTACATGGTCAGTTCAGAATAACAGATAACCGTGTAGTACAGATCTTTACATGCACGAGACGAGCAAATTAAGAATTCTAAAGTCACACACACTGCAGCTTCCGTCTCTTGGCACAAGCCGCGCGAACCTTCTTCCCGGGCAATGCTGGCGCCACCTCATCTTTCCTTGGAAGCTCCAACGCCTCGACCTTGGCAAACCACCGGTGCTTGAGCGCGGCGTCCGCCGTGAGCCGCTTGCCGGGGTTGCAGCTGAGCAGACCGTCGAGGACCTCGAACCCTTCCTTGGACAGCGCCGCCTCAGGGAACATCTCGCGCAGACGATTATTCCGATGCACCACCCGCAGCCCCGGCAGAACGTTGGTGGCGAACGGCGTCGTAGAGAACCCAGGCCATGTCTCGTCGTCCGGCATGCCGAGCACCTCGAAGATCGCGCAGAGCTGTTCGTCCTCGCCGTCGCAGCCCTGGAACAGCGGCTTCCCGTTCACGATCTCCGCCATGACGCATCCCAGGGACCACACGTCCACCGAGGCGTCGTAGTCGGGCACCTCCAGCATCATCTCCGGAGCCTTGTAGGAGAGCGTGCCCGCCTGCTCGTACGGCGGTGCGTCGGACATGGACATGGCGAGCCCGAAGTCGCAGATCTTGACGGCCCTGTGGTCGCCGCTGACGAGGACGTTCTCGGGCTTGATGTCCCGGTGGATGACGCCGCTGTCGCGCATCTTCTTGGCCGCCGCCAGCAGCTGCCACATGACGGCGCGTACCGTGGCCTCCGGGAGCTTGTTGGGCGAGCCGCGCCGCTGCTGGTGGAGGTAGGCGTGGAGGCTGGGGCCGTCGACGCACTCCATGACGAGGCAGAGGCGCGACGTGGCCGGGTCGCGGACGACGCCGTGGAAGCCGACGATGAAGGGGTGGTCGCCGCACGCCTCGTGGAGGCTCGCCTCCAGCATCGGGTCCTCCGCGGCGTCGGCGCCCGTGGTGAGGCGCTTCATGGCGACGGTCTGGCCCGTGACGCGGTGGCGGGCCTTGACGACGGCGCCGAAGTTACCCGCGCCGAGACGGGACACCTCGTCGTAGTGCTCGGTGCTGCCCACGGAGACGCGCCTCCGCTTGCGACTCGCTCCTGCGGCGGCGGCGGCAGGGCGCTCCATCTCTCTCTCTCTCTCTCTCTCTCTCTCTCTCTCTCTCTCGACTAGATCGTTTGGAAGGAGGAAGGTGAGAGGAGACGGCGAGGACCCTGGCCTGGCGTTGCTGAGGGCTTTATGCACGTAGGGAGGCGGTGGATCGAGCACTGGGTTTGCCCTAAGCGCGTGGCGAGCAGACAGCGACGGCGTCGGACCATAACGAACTCGGCTCGGATTCTTCTTGTGGTACCATTGCTTGGAGAGAACGCGGGAAGGCAATGAAATCGGAAGTCGGACTCGGAACACAGGACGGAAACGAACAAGGAGCTCTCTGCGATTCGGTAATGGTTTATTACCATTCGATTATTTTTAAAATATCTTATTTGAATAAGATACTTCAGAATTTCAGATACGTGATTATACAGGGAAAAAGATACGTGGTAGGAGGCGAAAAGACCAAGCAAATTTCATAGCAGAAACGAAATCAGTAGTGCAAGTTATATCACTTTTTTTTTAAAAAAATACTTTTCATTGTCAGAGAATGCGTTAAATTGAAGCCGTCTACGAAAAATTATGAAGCAAGTAAATTGATACTCAGCGCTTCTGGAGCACATGCATCTGAAGTTAGAAGGACGCGAAATTTAGCATCTTGACGCATGTGAAATTTGCAGGAGCACCAGAAATGAGTAGGACACCATTTGAGTTCAGAGAGTCTCCGTCTGTACAGTTTCTACGTCATGTTTATCTGATTTAACCCAACCATAAGCGATTCGGCGTTCATTTCCGTTTATTCAGATGGCTCTTGTCGAAAAAAGTTCATATGGCTCGGCGTTTCCCGAGATCATCAAGAGTCCTCGCTTGCCAGCCACCAGCATCCAGACATGTATTGTTGGGAACTGGAGTAAAATGTAACTAAGATGAAACAGGCTGAGGAAAAAGTCAATTCAGGAACGGGTTCAACAATATAATTACATCACAGTAATCACAAAATAGTTATTACAGATTGGTCTCTACATGAATCCAACGATCAAGGAATCCCGAAATCACACACACTGTAGCTTCTGTCTCTTCCGAACAGAGACGACCACAAGTCACCTAGAGTGACTAGAGTGGCAGAATGCAGTTTGGACTCACAAGACAGTCGTCCTTTCATCTTCTTGGTATTTCTTTTCATCAGAAGATGAAACAGTTAGAACAAAGAATGGCTAAACTGAAGCCATATCTGGAAAAATGTAAATCGTTGTCAAGGCTCCTGCAGCAATTCATGAAAGGAATCGCTTAATAGTAATAGTGTAATTTTTGTTACATAATGAATAGTAATAGTGTGATATTGACTTCTTCTGGGACATATGCCACTGAAATTTTACAAGGAACATATGCCACTGAATTTTTACTCCATGCATTTGAACGTCACCAGATGGTCAGAAATCTGTAGAAAATAATTGAGTTTAGTGTTCATGTTTTAAGCCAAGCATTGATGTTCAGGTGTCTGAACTCAATGTTCATATGGCCTGATTTGCTTGGCAACACCATCATCAATGAATCTATTACTACTAGATGCACAAGAGAACAGCCGCACATGTTGCTTCGATTCGCCTCTACCAAATTTCTTTTCAGTTTTCACAGATGGATTCAGTAATGCAGTCTACACCACAACATTCAACATTACAAAAACCATTACATGACCTGTTCAGAAGAATAGACATATCTTCACATTCATACAGCAGTCAAGTTACGTACACATGCCACTGAAATTTTACACGGAAATTAAGCAACTCCATGCATTTGAACATCACCAGAAGGTCAGAAATCTGTAGAGTACAATTGAGTTTAGAATTTTCATGTTTTAACCCAAGCATTGATGTTCAGGTGTTTGAACTCTGAACCTAATGTTCATATGGCCAGATTTGCTTGGCAACACCATCTTCAATGAATCTGATAGTACTAGATGCCCAAGAGATCAGCATGCACATGATTTCACAGATGGATTCAGTAATGCAGTCTACATCACAACATTGGTAACATTACAAAAACCATTATTCAGAAGAATAGACATATCTTCACATTCATACAGCAGTCAAGTTACGTACACTCTCAAGCCTCAGGTAGTCTATATTGTTTAGAAGAACAGTCAAATTACTGCCACTCTCAAGTAGTCAAGTCATACACAAGCAACTGCAGGAACCATGAGCAACTCCATCTTGGGCGGCGCCGATGACGCCTCTTCTTTCCTCCACAGTTCCAGCGCGTCGACCTTGGCAAACCATGGGTGCTTGAGCGCGGCGGCCGCCGTCAGCCGCTTGTCGGGGTTGCAGGTGAGAAGGCCGTTCAGGACCTCGAATCCGTGCTGAGATAGCACTGCCTCAGGGAACAGCTCACGCAAGTGGTTTCCATGGTGCACGTCCAGTAGCGGCAGCACTTCGACGGCGAACGGCGTGGACGAGAACCACGGCCACGTCCCGTCGTCTGGGTAGCCGAGCACGTCGAAGATCTCCCGGAGCTGCCCTTCCTCGTCGCGGCCATCCTCGAACAGCACCTTCCCGTTGATGAGCTCGGCCATGACGCAGCCCAGCGACCAGGTGTCCACGAGCGCGTCGTAGTCTTCCTTCTCCAGCAGCATCTCCGGCGCCATGTAACACAGCGAGCCGACGTCCGCCTCGTACGGCGGCGCCTCGGCCATGGACATGGCCAGCCCGAAGTCGCAGATCTTGACGGCCGTGCCGTCGTCGCCGATGAGGAGGTTCTCGGGCTTGATGTCGCGGTGAACGATGTGCTTGTCGTGCATCTTCTCGGCGCCGGTCAGCAGCTGCCACATGACGGCGCGCACCGTGGCCTCCGGGAGCGGCAGGCGGCCGAGCCGCCGCTGGTCGCGCAGGAACCTGTCGATGCTCGGCCCGCCGACGCACTCCATGACGAGGCGGAGCTCCGCCGTGGCCGGGTCGCGCACGACGCCGTGGAAGCCGACGATGAACGGGTGGGCGCCGCACGCCTCGTGGAGGCGCGCCTCCCGCAGCAGCTCCTCGGGGCCGACGCCGCCGCCGCCGCCGCCGTCCTCGGGATCGGTGATGAGGTGCTTGATGGCGACGGTCTCGCCGGTGGCGCGGCGGCGCGCCTTGAAGACGGCGCCGAAGCCGCCCTCGCCGAGGCGGCAGGTCTCCTCGTACTCCTCGGTGCTGCCGAAGGCCTGGACGCGGCTCCTCTTCCGGGTCGCGGGGTGCTCCATCTCTCTCTCGACTGGATCGTTGGAAGGAGGAAGGTGGTGAGAGGAGAAGATGGCGAGGGCGTGTGTGGCGTTGCCCAGGCCTTTATGCACGTAGGGAGGCGGTGGATCGAGCTCTGATTTGCCCTAAGCGCGTGGCGATCGAGCAGACAGCGACGGCGTCGGGGACCGTAACGAACTCGGCTCAGTTTCTTCCTGTGTTACCATTGCTTGGAGAGAAGTCGGAAGTCGGACTCGGAACACAGGACAGAAACGAACAAGGAGCTCTCTGTGATTCGGTAATGGTTTACTACCATTCGATTATTTTAAAAATAAAACGAGGCCGTGGAAGCCGACGATGAACGGGCAATGCCGCCGGCGCCGCACGCCTCGCGACGCGCAGGAGGTCCTTATCCTCGACGCACGCTGCTGCTGCCGTCGCCGTTGTCGGCGGCGGTGTGGCGCTTGGTGGATACGGAGGCCCGGTCGTTGGCATCGGCCGGAGTGAGGCGCTTGATGGCCACGTCACGGTGTGGCCGCCTTGACGACGGCGCCGAAGCCGCCCGCCCTCGCCGAGGTACGTCGTCGGTCTAGCCGTACCTAATAAGAAATGCAAACAACTGCGGCCTTCTTCGCTTTCTGGAAGAACTGAGGCAAAAAATGACGCGCTTTAGGTGGAGCTGTTCCTAGAAATGTTTAGAGGAATCCTTGCTTTCTCAAAACGTGGATAATTGGAAGGGGCATTTGCATTGTTAATTTGGCTTCATCAGCTTCGACTCCATGGATTAGCTTGCTGAAGAAACCACCTTGGCCGCTGGTTCTGTGACCTTTATCTCTGTATTCTTTTCCGGTCAGGCCGTGTCCCGTCGTTGATCACGTTCTCACACTTAGCTGATGCTGATCTGCTCGCCGGAGCTCCAGGTCTTAATCCAATTTCAGGACAGAGCCGTCGGCGTCCGCCAGAGGCACTATGCACTAAAGGATGCTTCATGTCTTGATTTTTTTTATTTTTATTTTTGCGAAAGAGGTCTTGATCTGACGCTAGTCCGAGCTCGGTTTTGCTTTGTATCTGCCAATCTGTCATCAAGGATAGTTGCAGCGCATTGAAGGTTTGCATTTGCAGAGAGAAGCCTGTGAGCTTCGTTCTCTGTCAATTCACCGAAATGTTTTGGCTAAACTCTACTGTTGCTATAAAAAAATTAATACAGTGCTATCCGGTTATCCTGCCAACTGTATGAACATGTGAGCATGACGTCTTCCCTCCTCACGATTCCTGCCAGGCCAGCACGAGGCCTGTCACACTGAGATACTGCGTTGCACTCTCTGTTTTCTATGACCTGACGGCACTCTAATCTCTTCTATGGAACTTTTTCCTCCCTACTAACTGCTGACAGGAGTAGTTATGTACTAACATCGATTGAATTTTTCTGACCGGAGTAGTTATGTACTAACATCAATTGAAATTTTCTTCCAAAAAAGTGCATCGACTGTGGCTTTCAAGGAATCTTAAGAAAGTTGTAACTAGGAGTGGACAAGTCCACACGGAGTATGTGTTCAGAACAGAGTACAAGTCATTGTTTATAGAGGAACAACTAACCTAATCTGACCCATTAACACCACGTCATCGCCATATTATAGTTTCCCAGGAAGTGATCGTGAATTCACGATATCAGTTCCATTCCTCCCAAAAAAAGATTTGCCATTTTTCTCGCTAATAGCCAATAGATTGTTTCTCTTTTAAAAAAAAATAAAACAAAAGAAAATGTCAGGCCTGGGAGCCTCCATCTGCCAATTGTGTTCTTGTGGCTCTCGATCAAGGAGTAGTAGAAAAAGTCGTAAATAGTCCAGTCTACAGTCCACACATAGATGTTGAACGCGTGCCCAGCAGATTAGTCACATTGTTTAAACATGAAAACTCGGTCTAATCTGTCTTCTGCCTTCTAGTACTTGACATCATGTCATCATATAGTCAACTCAGCTCTTACTAGCAAACTTCTGTCATGGAGTATAATGTGATGCGAAATTTCAAACAAGCAAAACACGTAATCACAACAAGAATCGCCGCCAACAAACAAACTTCTGTCACTGAATATAATGTGATGTCTTCTGCCTGACATTTTATCTGTTCAAAAGTTAATATGAATTCTGGAACTGCAATTGCCCACCTGCTTCGCAAATGGTCCATTGATCACTGCCACAACCATAGCAAGAATCGCCAATGACAAGACAAAACCACGGGGAATTCTAGCAGCAGCAAGGCTTACACAACTTTGTGTCAAGGAACAGGCTTTACATAACTTTTTAGAAGGAAAAGACGTACATATATTTTCACTACTAACAAAAAATTTCAAAGTGCACCATTTAACCTCCGAAGCAACATACCCTACAGCAAACTCTCTGTCTCCTCTGCAAAATCCTACAGTAACAGCTACTCAAAATACACCCGCTAGGCCACTACGCCCGGCTCACCGTGGCGCGGCCCGCTCGCGGCGGCATCGGCGGGCACTCCGGCCGCCGCGGCCTCGGCAGCGGCCGGAGCTCGGCGCGGCAGTACGGGCACGTCCCGTGCGTCCGGAGCCACCAGTCGATGCCGCACTCGGCGTGGAAGAAGTGCCCGCACGCCGGCAGCACGCGCACCAGCTCGCCGCCCCCGGCGTACTCCGACAGGCAGATGGCGCAGGACGGCGGTGCCTCCTCGTCCTCCTCGCCGCGGTGCAGGTGCTCCTTCCCCTCCGCCGACGGCACCGGCGGCGCCGCCCTCCTGCTCTTCAAGGCGGCCTTCGCCTGGCCGTACGTGACGAGCGTGTCGGCGCCGAGCGCGCGCTCGACGTCGTGCACCGCGCCGGCGGCCGGCTCGCCGCAGGCTTCGCCCGAGGAGGCGATGACGATGGCGACAATGAGCGCCACCAGGCCGGCCACCATGGCGAGCTCGATCGCGAACACGGCGTCAGGCGTCATTCTGCTTGCTGGGCGAGTGGGTGGTGAGACAAGAGCTTTGCTTTTCTCTTGGTTCGTCCGTGCAGCTGCTGCTATATATACAAGCTAAGCTCGTTGCCAAGTGTTTTTTTATACTATTGCTATGTGTTTATTGTAGGCTCAACTCCTTGATAAGCTATCAGCAGGTGGGTTTGTTCGTAGAAAGTTTCAAAGTTAGTTTTAAGGCGAGATGATTGTGCACCTACCACCTCAAGGCATGGCACTGTCATGAACGAAGAGAGCAGGAAAGGGATTCAACCAGGCCTTTTTGTTTTGGACCCCTTTTCCCCGGGTATTTAGGTTTCTGAACGCGCGTGCTCGCCTTCCTGAACCAGTTGATGAGTTGACCCCTCAAACAAAACCAGCCTGACCAAGTGACCAAAGCGAAGCCTCACAACGGCTCCGACTCCGAGTTCAGAAAGTTCAGGGCGACGACTCGGTTATGGTAGGCCCTTTTGGTAGAAAAAACTGATTTGGCATCATATTAGACGACTCCGAGTTCAGAAAGTTCAGAAACTTCTAATGGCCCTGTTTAGTTCCCAAAAGTTCCCGAAAAGTTACTCCCAAATTTACAAAAAGAAGATATCCATCACATCAAAATGTCATATCATGTATGAAGTACTAAATATAGATGAAATAAACAACTAATTGCACAGTTTTGTTGTACTCTGCGAGACGAATATTTTGAGCCTAATTAATAAATTTTTGGACAATTTTTCGCACATACAAACGAAACCGTTACAGTGCCCGGCTGCGCGTCAGCCGGCAGACCCGAATCGGGCGTGCACTTTCTGCATCTAAACACCGCCAATATGATGTGCCGCCGAGTCAATATGATGTGTAAAAGTTTCTTAAATGTTGAAGCCAGTTTGGGGTAACAGAATCATCCGGATGTCGCAAGCTTTGGTTACCCATTACTGAACTCATTTGGAAAACTTCATGATTGCTAAAGCTAAACCATGAACATAGATGAACTGATTGCTCCATGCATGTGTACATATAGATATAGCTTATTTGTATTGTGGCATGTATATTTTAAATCATGGGCGGACCCAGCGGGTGGGCCAGGTAGGCCATGGCATACCTAAATATTTTGCACAGCCCATGTAGTGTAGGATTATGACTTGTTAATTCTGTTTTCTCGGCCGTCGTTTTTTCTCATTCTCTCATGGTTCGTTCGCTGATGAATCACGAGCGCAGCCTCCTCCGCCCAGGCTTGGTGCTCTGTTGTTGACTTGTTGGCTCGCTTTGAGGAGCAACCCCCCTCTCGGCCCCTCCCCAGCCAAGTCCCTGATGACAATTGCCGATGGTTCTTTCAGAGTTAAGATGAGCTAAGATGAGCCGTGACTCTGAGCATCCTCTGTCCTGTCCTATATCCACACTCCAATCTCCTACGTTAATACTCCCTCTGTATCGAAATATTTGTCGCCGTTAACTTTTTCTTACAACTTTGACCATTCGTCTTATTCAAAAAAGTATCGCAAATATGCAAAAGGGTAAGTCAAGCTTAAAATACCTACAAAAGTAAAGCATGTGACAAACAAAATGGATGGTAATTGCATAATATTTTGAATAAGATGAATGGTAAAAGTTGTAGAAAAAAGTCAACGGCGACAAATATTTCGATACGGAGGGAGTATGTCTATATGTGTGCTCTCCCAAATAAAAGAGTTGATATAGAGGTCTAGTCAGATTAGCATGTAAAATGAATTATTGATGGCCATCGATGTGAGCGTAATGTTTAAATCTAATGATTTTTCATGTAAGGTTAAAAATGACAGATCAGTGGTCATGGATTTTTTTCCTTACTCATGTGAAGCCTAAAAAATATTGTTGACATCTCCGCTAAACTCTTCGAAATAAAACGACATTGAGTTTACTTGCCTCTTATATTGGGGTCATTGATCATATTATAGTCAATGGCTTGAAATATTTGTATTGTAATTTATGTAGGTTTTGAAAATAGTTATTGAATTTAATCTGTTATAAAAATTTTAAGCATGTTATTAGTTTTTCTATACTTGTTTACCTTAGATTTTTTTAAGTTATTTAACAAATGGTAAATGGTCGGAAAAATTATCGTGGCATACCCTAAGCTGAAATCCTAGGTCCGCCACTGTTTTAAATCAGCATATATTAATAATGAAACAAATGCATGCATGCATATAGGTGATTTGTATTGTAGCATGTATCATGCATGTATATTTTAAATCTGTTTTTATACATTAATAATGAAAGATGTTATTTTTCGAAGCAGGGATACTTTGGATTAGTTTTTGTCATAATGCTAGAGCCTAGATGCTGGTATTTTAGACATAGAATATGTTTTCAAATATGGCAAACATAGATAGATACTTCAGATTCAGGGTTACTTTAGTAATTTTTCATATTGACAAAGGTGGGGTAGTGAGGTTACTTTAGGATATTGTTCATAATGGCAAGTGTGGTTAATTTCCAAGCAGACTAGACTTGATAGCTAGCTCTTGTTGTAGCAATGATCGAGTTTAATCATTAGATGGTTGTTGATAATTTCTAATATTTTTGTTTTCTCTAACACATCTGCCGAGGCTTAACATGGAGATAATCTTTTTGCTAGGTGGATAGGAAAAAAGGCCCCCGCGCCGCTCGCCCACCTCTCCCCGCCGTCCTCCACCGCCGGGCCACCGCCGGAGGGAGCGCCGGAAGCCCGAGCCGCTCCCTAGGAAGGCGGTGGCACGACGTTTCCTACCCTTCGGGGACGTCAGGCGGTCGCGCGGGGTCGTTCCGTCCTTTTGGGACCTTCGCCGGTGCCGATGGCCTCCCTCGTCGGCGGCGGTGGTCGGCCACGGATCCGAACTGCCCTCGTCCGGATCCGGTGGCCCTGCGTCGGGGGAGGCGCGGTTCCTCTGGTGCGTTGAGGGGGGGCGGAGGTGGATGGGGGGCGGCGACTGTGGCGGCGGGCGGCCGCTTCTGGCGATGGCCGGCGGCGGACAGGGGCCGGAGGCGGGTCCTGGCTGCTGCGTCCGTCAGCGGGCACGTCCGGCGGCGCTTGGGGCAAAGGCTGTTCTGCGGCCAGATCTGGCACCTCATGCTGCCGTATGCCCCAGGCCGGCGGCGGCGGGTCGCGGGCTGCTGTGGCTTGCTTCATTTGTCTTGGCCTGCTGCTGCTGCCGTCGGTATGCTCCTCCTCTTCCTTGTTCGTCACTTTGGGTTAGCGCCGCCGCGGTGGCGGGGCTGGGGGACTGTTGGACCAGGCTGGGGCGCCGAGGTGGTGCTGCGGTCTGCGCCGGTCCTCTTCCCGTGCTGGCGACAGGGAAGCGATGAGGAGTGAGCCACTGTCATGACCTTGTGCGGGCGGCAGGCATGGTGTCAAGTCGGGCTAACGCCTTTGCCGACATTCTGTCGGTGGTCATGGTGGCGGTGCCCTTGGGGCGTCGCTTTTTCCCTGTTGGGGGCATCATGGTGAGCACCATGTTCTCTGCAGCTCAGAGCTGACCCTCTGGGGATCGGTGGGTGTCCGTGTTCCTCCTTCTTCTACGGTTGTCTGCCACATTGTATTCGTGATTGACACCTCTACTTCGTCACCGCACTCTTTGTTGGTGGTGCCACCAAATCATATGCCGGGTGTGTCCATGTTGCCGATCATCTCTCCTTAGGGGCTTCCTTCCCCCGAAGGGCGTTGGATGGAGGAAGATGGAGACCGGATACGCTGCGAAAGGTGCTCTTGCCAGCTTGAAGGGAGGTTGGCGTTTTCGGTTAATCTTGGTCTAGTGTTTCTCCCACCCCAAGTCCCCCTCCGTTGGACAGCCTTCAAGAGGCAGCGGTGTGGCGTAGCTACGAGGGGTGGTGTGAAAACGCAATGGCTCGGGTGAAGCTGGCAAGTACGTTGCTCGATGACGACCCTTGCATACGACAACCGGTGTCTTTTTGGCTAATGTGAGCCATTTGTGTTTAGTGAAAGTTAGTTTTCTTCCCGGTGTGTTCCCCTCTGTACTCTTCTCGTTACATGTGCTGCATTGTGCTTGCAACTTCTATGTAATATGTGGTTTTGTCACCCCAATCAATGAGAAGTTCAGGTCGGCCTCTGGCATGCCGTAGTGTTGCTAAAAAAAGGCTTAACATGGACAGTTTAAGAGCGATAGTAAGGTGATGTCTGTTTCTGTAGCTTGAATAAATTAGGTTTGGTTCTAGCTCCGTGCACCGAATTGAACAGCAAATCGGGAACTTTTAATGGATAGCATTGTACTAGCGCTACTCATGGTGCTGCTTGCATAACATTGTAGTGTTTGCATCTGCAGGGAAGCTTGTGAGCTTTGATCTCTGTCTGTTCGCCTAACAAAAAAAATGTTTTTGGTACATTTTGGCAACTTCAAATACTACCAAATGCAAATCCTTAAGGAATTACGTTATTATGTCTTCGAAGGAGCCGTAAGGAAATTGTCACAACTCAAGAAATGGGCCAAGTCCGCGTACAGAAGAGACTACCAACTGCGAATGGGTCTAGCACCAAAAGATTAATCGTTATTTGGAGGAGCAGGCAGCTTGGGTTCAGTACTCTGCCACTTCACATCACGTCATTATTTAGTCAAGCCAACCGGTAATTGTTTTTTCCTTCTGTAAAATGTAATGTGAAATAATTTCACAGAAGCTATCACGAATAATCAATTCACGATATCTGCTGTACGGACTAATTCTTATTCTCCATTCCCTCAAAAAGTGAATGGCCATTTTTCTTCTTTTTATCCCTAGAATACAATGGCCATTTTAGATATTGCCCTTCGGGCGCATATGGAAACACGCTGATCAAGAATCCTAACTGTTACTATCTATTATCTTATTACAATAGAAACAAAAGGAGCCACCAGATTCGCCGAGAGGGTCAAGAAATTCCCACGTTAATCTAAAAAAGAGAAGTATATATGCATTCGGATTTTATGAAGATCTAACGGTACATATTATTTTGTTAATCTAAAAAGGAAGAAAAGAATATAGGCCGTCGGATTTTACAAAGATCTAACGGTATATATTATTCTGTTAATATAAAAAAGAGAAGAACATATGTCGTAGGATTTGATGAAGATCTAATCGTCTATATTATTTCATCCACCGCCACCCCTCCATGGTCATCGCGCAGCCGTCCGTGACCGCCACTGCATAGCCGTCCGTGGCCGCCACTGCACAGCCGTCCGTAGCCGCCGTAGGAGGCTTCCACCGTCGCCGCGAGGTCGTCCTTGGCCGCCGCGAGAGCCCTCCACCGCCGCGCCCGGGCGTCCATGGCCGCCGTGGGAATCCTTCATCGTCGCGGCGCGACCGTCCGCCGCCGCGAGGTCATCCACCGACGCAGGATAGAAGTAAAAGGAGCCACCAGATTCGCCGAGTGGGCCAAGAAATACCCACGTTAATCTAAAAAAGAGAAGAATATATGCCGTCGGATTTTATGAAGATATAACGGTCCATATTATTATGTTAATCTAAAAAAGAAGAAAAGAATATAGGCCGTCGGATTTTACGAAGATCTAACGATCTATATTATTCTATTAATATAAAAAAGAGAAGAACATATGCCATAGGATTTGATGAAGATCTAATGGTCTATATTATTCCGTCCGCCGCCACCCCTCCATGGTCACCGCGCAGCCGTCCGTGGCCGCCACTGCGCAGCCGTCCGTGACTGCCACTGCACAGCCGTTCGTAGCCGCAGTAGGAGGCTTCCACCGTCGCCGCGAGGTCGTCCTTGGCCTCCGCGAGAGCCCTCCACCGCCGTGCCCGGGCGTCCGTGGCCGCCGTGGGAATCCTTCGTCGTCGCGGCGCGACCGTCCGCCGCCGCGAGGTCATCCACCGCCGCGGGAACCGCCCGTGCGCCTTCGGTGCTCGGAGTCCGGCCGCTCCGCGCGCCGATGGAGGATGGCGATGCTGAAGGCTGCCAGTCGGGGAGAGTGGCACCCCTCATCGTGCCGCCGCCACTAGAGAGTGGGGGAGATAGAGGGAGAGAGATAGAGTGGGGGGAGTGGTGGTGTCGGTGAAAGAAAAGGAGAAAAAGAAATGGGTAGGCTCATGTATTGGTAGTTGGTATTATAATATAAGATATAGAGAATAACGGGTGTAGAAGAAATTGATATAAATGAGAGAATCTTAATGACTAGGCAGGAATATTTCTTTTAGAGGATGAGAATAGAGAACGACGGAAGCGGACAGTCTGAAGCCACATGTGCCCTTCCACGTTCTTCTATAGAGGAGGCAACGTTCAACAATGAGCGGAGGACAACATGGTGATCTGCACGTGTACCTGATGAGAGTGCTCAGATTTAGGGCGTTCAACAAGGTTGTGAAAGTGCATCTAGGCACTTATGTGTTTTGGTGATTTGTATGACAACATGATTTGTAACCTAACTTGTTTGCTTAAGTATGTGAGCAGGGGATTATTCTTATGGATATTCATGTCATGTAATTGTTAATAAGAATATGTGCTCTATTGGTTTAATAGCGTGAAAGCAAACAAGTGGATGTGATCCCACGTGATTAATTTAGACAATGACAAGCAAATAGAAATGGCAAATGAGACAAGAAGTGATGCTTATGGATAGGTCTCATTTAGAAGAAGCTTATCAAATAATATTGGGACAACTCAATTGAAGATATTGGATATATCTCGGATAGTTAAAGACATGGATTTCAATGTGGTTTTCATATGGATGCAAAGCAAAGCCTAGCTTAAAGCGGCAAGATAGGATGGAAGGGATCAAACTAGATGGCTAGTGACGAGGTACTAAGCGAAGTGAAGGACAAGAGTTGTCTTGTGGCCGAGGAACTTTGCTAGGGTGAAGAAACTAGTATTGTGGATTGATCCCTAGGCATTAATCAAGCCATAACGAGTGAAGCAATGCAATGCGTTCAATCATTGTTGAAACATATGAAGAAGTGACTTATGAATTGGTATGGATTAATGATCATACACTTGGAAATTCTAAGTCACTAGCTCAAGTTGGATTTACTCAGCAAGAAAAGGATATTGGAGCCCTCAAGTTGATATTGATCAAGTATGGCATTAATGAAGACATAAAAGCTCAAGTAGAGGTTTTATTTATTATTTGCATTCTTGAGTTTAGGAATGCCGTACTATCAAGAGGGATGCAACATTTAGTTGTTTGACTACACACCAAAAAGTGCTCATAGGTCAACCCATGTGAGATAGCCTTTGAGAGGAGTGTTTTGGGACTTAGTGTGCTGGCTAGTCCAAAACCGGTTTGACCGGTTTTGGAAACCGGTGTGACCGGTTTTGGAAACCGGTGTGACCGGTTTTGGAGCTCAGGAGTGTAACGACTAGTTTCGTTTGAAAACCGGTCTGACCGGTTTGGGAAACCGGTCTGACCGGTTTTCCACGGGCATAACGGCTAGTTTTTGTTTGTGGGGTATTTATACCCCCTAGCCCTCACCTTTGAGGGCTGCTGGTTCATTTGGGTCTCTTGGGCGACCAGAAGCATTCAAGCACCAGCAAGCTCTCCCCAAGCCTCTCTTTGTGAGAATTGGTTGAATTTGTTCATATCTTTGGATTGGGTTGAGAGAGGGTTTGTGTGTGAGCAATAGAGAGCTAGCTAACTCAGTAAAGAGTGAATCCATAGCTTAAGCACTCGCGGTTGAGGTCAAGCAACTCTTTGAAGCATTTGTTACTCTTGGAGGTGAAGCCTCCTAGACGGCTAGGCGTCACCGGTGAGCCACCAAGGTTGTGGTGTGCCACAGATTATTTGTGCAGGTGTGGTCTTGCCTCCTTCGGGGAAAAGATCAAGTTAGTGGAACCGAGGAGATAGCTCGACCTTTGGGTCACTAGGGGCTTCCTCAACGGAGACGTAGGGTTCGCTGTGCTTTTGGGCAGCCTTTGGGCAAACAGCGAATCCGAACTTCGGGAAACAATTCGCTGCGCCTCCATTTTGGTTTGCCTCACAATTTCCTTTCTAGCACATATATTTGCTTCCGCTTCGATCTACTTGGTTGTGCTTATCTTGTGTGCAGGGACTAGTTGGACCTGCTAGAAATCATCTACACAAGCACTACATCAAGTTGCTTTTGTGCTAGAGGTCGAAAACGGGGTTAATTTACATTCTTGTGTTTCTCAGTCAGAAACCGGTCTGACCGGTTTCCCAAACCGGTCTGACCGGTTTTGGTACTGACTTAGTCATATTTCCAGCTAAAGTTGTTTCGGAGTATCCAGAGGTGTTGCGGAGTCTCCGGTCTTAACCCCGGAGTATCCGGCATACCCTCGGAGTATCCGGAGTTGAACTGACAATTTGTTTTAAGTTTTGGAAATTTGCAGAATCACCTATTCACCCCCCCTCTAGGTGACATCACGGTCCTTTCAGGTTGTAAGTACAACAGGAGAGAACGATTCTCCCTGTCTGAAGGGAGCGAATCGTTGTAGGGATTGAGCACCATGGCCGCGCTCAGCACTCAGTGTCTTTGTCAACGCAAGTGGAAAATCATCAAACGGTTTACCCGCGCTCAAACCCTTTTGATGGTGTTTGTTAACAAGTTAGTGCAAGAAGTTGCAGAGAGAGAAAAAACAAAGAAAAAGAATATATGTCGTCCGCGGCCGCCACTGCGCAGCCGTCTATGGCCGCATATGAGGCTTCCACCGTCGCCGCGAAGCCGTTCGCTACTACCGCGGGAGCCCTCCACCAATGCCACCCGGCCGTCCGTGGCTTCCTTGGGAGTCCTTCGTCGTCGCCGTGCGACCGTCCGCCACCGGGAGGTTGTCCACCGCCTTGGGAGCCGTCTGGGCGCCTTTGAAGTTCAGAGTCCGGTCGCTCTGCGCGCTGGCGGAGGACGGCGGTGCTGAAGGCTACCGGCCGGGGAGACCAGCACCCCTCACCGTCGCCGCCCCCACTAGAGGGGGGAGATAGAGGGAGAGAGATATAGTGGGGGGAGTGGTGGCGTCGGTGAAAGAAAAGGAGAAAAAGAGATGGGTGGGCTCATGTGTTGGTAGTTGGTATAGAATATGAGATATAGAGAATAACGAGTGCAGAAGAAATTGATATAGAGGAGAATCTCAATGATTAGCAGAAATATTTTTTGAGAGGAAGAGAATAGGGCACGATGAGTGCGGACAACTTGAAGCTCCCTATCCCAAATTTAGAAAGTCCATGAAAAAAATTACACTCCAGCAGACCCTCTACTTGCCCCCACCCCCCCTATTTGGGTGGCTTCTAAATCCACCCTCCACTCTCATGGGTCTATAGAAAAGCCCTATATTTATGAGGGTTATTGCTAGAGTTATAATATTTTTGTGGCCCTTATAAAATAAAGGTGGCCTACATCTAGTATTTGGAGAGTATGGTTTAAAAGGTATTGGTGGAGTTAATCTTAATAATATAATGTTATTACCATATTAATTGAAATAAAAATAATACACAATGTTGGTTTTTTAAAGATCTAAAAATCTATATTAACCCTTAAAGTCCACTGATTAGATTAAATAAATAGTTAAATTCTAAATTAAATGAATAAAAAAATTATAAGTTGATCAAAGAATCAATGTCAAATACAATTAGTAAATATAAGCTTGCATTATTAATTCACACCATGTGCCACATAAATGATGATAAAAAATAATAAGTTTAGACATAATTAGATAAACTGTATTGGAACAACGAATATTTAAATGAAATTATATTTAAATTAAAAAAACATAAATATTAGTATAAAAAACTAGCTACTCGCGCAAATTTGCGCGGGCCATCTTGCTAGTTACTGGTAATCAAGAATCAACAATGGAAGCAGATGACAAGAGCTGATTCACCCGCTAGGCCGCTACGGCGGGCCAACCGTGGCGCGGCGGCCGTCTCGCGGCGGCATGGGCGGGCACTCCGGCCGCGGCGGCCTCGGCAGCGGCCACGGCTCGCCGCGGCAGACCGGGCACGTCCCGCCGGCCCGGAGCCACCCGGCGGCAGCCCGCGTGGAAGAAGTGCCCGCACCCCGGCAGCACCCGCACGAGCTCGCCGCCGGCGGCGTAGTCGGACAGGCAGATGGCGCAGCCCTTGTCCGCCGTCCCGCCTCCCCCTCTCCCCGCCGCCGCCTTCTTCGCCTGGTCGTACGTCACGAGCGTGTCGGCGCCGAGCGCGCGCTCGACGTCGCCGTGCACCGCGGCGCGCCGCGCGGCACCGGCGGCGGCCGGGTCACCGCAGGAGCCCCAGGAGGCGACGACGATGGCTACGATGAGCGCCACCAGGCCGGCCACCGCGGCGATCTTCAGCGCGAAGGCGGCGTCGGGCGCCATGCTGCTTGTTCTTGTTCTTGCTGGGCGGCGCCGGCTCGAGGACAAGCAAGCTATCTTGGTCGTTCTTGCAGTTGCAGCTGCTGGCGCTGTATATATGCACACAGAGCTGCTAAGCTCAATGACAAGTGTTCGTTTTAGCTACCTTCCGTGCCAAGTCATCATCAGGTGAGGGGATCAGAGAGAGAAGAGAGGGGTGGATTATTCCTAGAAAGCATCAGAGGATTTCCCTGCTGTCTTCATCCATTCCTTCAGGTATTGGTAGCAAGTGCCCAATTGTCATACGCCATAACTTTTTCGGAGCAATTCGACGAAAAGGGGGCTTTTTTCTTCGACCTTTTTTGAACGTCGTTTCAGGTTCTAGAACTCGCGCCGTTGTCCGCAGTTGGACCCCACCAAGACGAAAGCCCTCAACGGGAAGGCTTTCTTTCCTGGTATCACCAATCTTGGTCGGCGACACGTTGGCACGCGGCGACGGCAGACTCCCGACGGCGGCATGTGTTGGCAGCACCCCCGGGTTCTACCCAGCAA
This sequence comes from Echinochloa phyllopogon, assembly GCA_033239725.1. Lineage (NCBI taxonomy): Eukaryota > Viridiplantae > Streptophyta > Magnoliopsida > Poales > Poaceae > Echinochloa > Echinochloa phyllopogon. The sequence continues at coordinate 13,375,518 of BTCW01000009.1, forward strand.
GTCGTCAGCAGTGATCCGAGTGGAGTGACCGGTGATCAACGGGTCATCGTTTTCTTCCGTGGCTGGAGCCTGATTTCCTGGGAAATTACATCTCCGTTTACCACTTTACCTTCCTCACAAACAACGTCACTCTGGTTGGCTTTTGTTGCGTCCGGCCGATCCGGGCAACAACGCCGGCATGGTCAGACGAGAGGCACGGGCGGCCGGCGGCGGCGGAAGAGGCCGCCGCGGGCTCAAGCGTCAGCCGGCAGACGACGCTGTAATGCGTAATGCGTAATGCGTCCATCATTTGGTTCGAGGATGCGTCTTTGGACCGATTACTACGATGGAGCCACTTTTCAACGACCAGTCAAGAACAGAGGGTCAGGCCGTCAGCAGGGTGTATAATCTTACTCCCTCCGTATCGAAATATTTGTCGTCGTTGACTTTTTCTTACAACTTTGACCATTCGTCTTATTCAAAAAATTATCGCAAATATGCAAAAGGGTAAGTCAAGCTTAAAATACCTACAATAGTAAAGCATGTGACAAACAAAATGAATGATACTTGCATAATATTTTGAATAAGACGAATGGTCAAAGTTGTAGAAAAAAGTCAACGGCGACAAATATTTCGATACGGAGGGAGTACTTGTCTACCATGACCATTGTTAGCTGTATATTGCGTTGGCCACTGCCGTGATCCAATCTAGACAGGGTACGTACAAGAATCGGCACATAGAAATCATGGGGGAGAAACCATTGATGCAAATGTGCAACCAACAATGCTTGCTTAGATTTTGACGCAACGAAGGAAAAGTTGCACCCCTGAATCGGCGTGCCCAAACATCCTCTGCACCTGCAAAGTTGTAACGCTAACAGCTAATCAAGAATCGGCAACGGAAAAGGCGGCTAAATAATGCACGAGCAGGCTGGTTCGCCCCGGCGATCCCCATGCGGCGCGAGCTCACGCCGTGGCGCGCCGCGCTCGCGCCGGCAGAGGCGGGCACTCCGGCCTCGGCGGCCTCGGCAGCGGGCTCACGCGGCCTCGGCAGAGCGGGCACGTCCCGCGCTTCCGGAGCCACCCGTCGACGCCGCACTCGGCGTGGAAGAAGTGCCCGCACGCCGGCACCACCCGCACCAGCTCGCCCGCCGCGGCGTACTCCGACAGGCAGAGCGCGCACCGCTCCCGCGTCTCCTCCTCTGCCGCCGTCCGGTTCGCCGCCCCGGCCGCCCTCGACGCCGCCTGCTCGTACGTCACGAGCGTGTCCTCCCCGAGCGCAGCCAGCTCGACGTCGTGCACGGCGGCGATGGCCACGATCAGCACCGCGACGGCGACCACCGCGGCGACCTCGGCCGCGGTCGCGGCGTCGAGGCCCATGCTTTCCTTCCTGCGAGTATGCCGGGACGGGACGAGGCGACCTGGCTTTTCTTGGCTCGCTTGGCGTCGTTGCTGGCTGCTGCTCTGCTGCCGAGCAAGCTCATTTCGCGAGCGTGTGGAGATAGAGGTAGAGCGAGCGATGGGTGGTGCTTTTCCTGGAAAGTTTCACCGGATTTCCCCCTTTCTTGTTTCACGTCAAAACTTGGGGAATTGAAAGGGGCTACCGTTGCCCTTTTTGTTTCCTGACGCCCACACGGCACTGCCGGCCGGAGAGAGAACCTTCTTCCTGCCGCCGTTTGGTTTCTAGAACGCGTCGGACCTGCCGGCATTTTGTGTTGTGCGGCCGTTGGACCCCTGACCCGCGAGAGCTTTTCATGTGCATTGTGTCGAGAACGAAACCAGAATACGTTTTGAGATCAGTTAGAAAAAAAAAAGAAAAACACGGATTCAGTGTCTTCCGCAACCACCCCTTCCCCCTGGGCAGGCGGAATACGCGTGGTCGGCAGGCGGCTGATCCCTGGCGATCGAGGAACAGAACAGGCCACGACAAGTCAGGTTTGTCCTGGCTGCTGGGATCTTCTCTAGATCCGAGTTCAGTGGCCAGGGACCCAGTGTGATCACTGGTGGGTCCGTAACTAGGACATGGCCGGCCTTGCGCGGCGATGTTGCCAGCGACCTGCACCGTACTTTCCTCGAGGAAACGGAAGATCAAGAATTGAAACGGCCTACTCGGCTGGCCCTGGACCTCGGTTTCTTGGGCACTTTCACCTGCATCTCCTACGGCAACGACGGCCGCCGCATCTTCTCGATTAATCTGATGCGCTGGGCTGATTAATTAACCTATAAGAACCGTGTACCGTTGCGATACTCCCCCCCCCCCCCCCCCCCGACCCCCCGACAATGACTGGTGCAGCTTCTCGATTAATTTAATGCACTAGGAAAGTTGCCATTAATCTGATCATTTTTTAACTAGTTTCATCAAGTGATACTCCATATATGCAACGAAAATGCACTGTCGAAATTTTAAAATGCGGCAGTAACAATCACACGTAACCACCTACAGAGAGACACAGAAAATCGCTGCCACGACTCGTAACACAGCAGGTGCGGTTATCAGTCGTCAGCAAACCGCCCCAGTGCCCCGGACTCTCCAAAGCAACACAACACGCCGGTTCGGTTCGCTTCGCTTCTCCATTTCTCCTATTACTGGCTCCCCAAACGCGCGCCGTGGCAGGGTGGTTGTGTTGCTTGTTCGTGTTCGGCCACCGCACCGCATCGCGCAGCCAGCGGCGATAGCCAACTATAGCCATCGACATCGACGATGGGGGCGCTCGGCGCTGCGGCCCTGGCCACGCTCCTGGCCGCCTGCTGCCTCCTCGCCGCGCCGCCGCCGCCGCACGCGCTCGCCGACGACCACGTCGTCGGGGGCTCGGTGTGGTCCATCCCGCCCAGCGCCGGGCTGTACCGCGCCTGGGCGGACAACAGGACCTTCTACGTCGGCGACAACCTCGGTGAGTCGCAGCCGCCAGCCGTGTCCGTCAACAACTGAGAGTGACCCCTACTGACGCTGACGCACTTCTCGTCGTCTTCTCCACATCCGGCGCCGCGCCGCGCTCAGTTTTCAGGTTCGAGGCGGGGTTCTACGACGTGGTGCAGGTGTCCCGGCGGGAGTACGAGGAGTGCACCGCCGACGACCCCTACGCGACCTTCCGGGCCGGCCCCGCCGTCGTGCCGCTCGACTTCAACGACGTGCGCTACTACGTGTGCACCGTCGGCGACTACTGCTCCCTCGGCGTCAGGCTCTACGTCACGGTCCAGAAACGCTAGACTGCTCACTCGCTCAGAGCGGCGTCTTCACCGTCTGCGAGGGCTATGGCTTGCAAGCCTGCCGTCAGCCTGGCATTACCAGAGTATCTATCTAGTGTGCGTTATAATTTGTATCAACCATGACATTCCTTGACTGCAAATTCGTCACACGATCAACAGCATCTAGTTCGATAAAAATAAGGCATCCAGATAATTAAGCCATTGCACCCAAATGAGCGTCATATCATACGGTAGCATATTTCGTCACACGATCAACAAACATCAAGTTGCCTATATGGAAAGCACCCTACTAAGTCTCACAAAAGAGTTAAAAGTAGCTAGCTACGCCTGGTAGCATTTTTCAGTTGCAGCAAAAAGGATACATTACCCGCTTAGAGGGATCACGACAAAACCAGAGAGATCACGACAAAACCAGAGAGATCAGAATCTGCTTCCCTGTTATGTAACCCCGACGACAAAACCAGAGAGATCACGCTGGGCCCAAAAGTTCACCGCAAACCTCGCAGATTTCTTCACTTATGTAGTGATGCAAATTCCCCCTTTGATAATAAGCTCTTCTTACTGTTGGGCACATTGCACTCTTTGGGCTCCTCCAGGCATCTCATCATCCTCATCGTACGCCTCCTGGGCAGCATGAGCTTGCTTCCTGCGCATCTCTTCCTCCATGTTCACGTCATGCATAGTGGTCTCCTCACACTCGTCTATCTCCATGTCTGTCAGCTTAGATGTAGGCTTTGGAGGGAGTACGGCCTCGAGAGCCTTGCACTGCTCTGGTGCCAGCGAGTCAGGGAACTCCACTGTGAAGTGAATGTAGAGCTTCCCCTTCATGAAAGGCCTCTGGTACATTGGCATTCCCTCGTCATTGATTGCCTTGAATTGGTCTGCTCAGATTCAATAAACCAGGATTACCAACAAATACAGCTGCAAGAGTACAAGGTGCCATTTGAGATATACAGATACAAGGTCTTACCAGGCTTAACAACTTCACCAGGTTCTGACTTGATGAGAAGTTGCCTGTTGTCCAGATGTGTAAGAACAAATTGGAACCCGCAGAGAGCCTCAGTCAGAGACAAGGTGTGCTCATAAAAGAGATCATCACCCTTTCTCTTGAATTTGGAGTGATCCTTCTGCTGGAGGACGAATACAATGTCTCCAGTGACAGTATCAGGCTGCAAGCAAGATAGCACACTATATAATTCTGAAATCCTAAAAAGCATGTTCTCCATGTTATCATGCTGATTGTTGAACAAACCATACCGCTTCATCAGCTTCACCAGGGAAGGTGATCTTCTGGCTGTGTTGCATCCCCTTCTCGACGTGAACTTCCAGAACCTTCTTCTCCTGAACAACCTTCTCGCCCTTGCACCCTGGGCAGCGATCCTTCTCATTGATGCTCTCTCCAGTCCCCTTGCACTCATTGCAAGCCGACTGCATCTGTTGTATCATGGAAGGCCCCAGCTGGCGGATGGTGACTTTCATACCTGAACCTTGGCAACCTGGGCACCTCATTGAAGCACCAGACTTGGAGCCCTTGCTGAAATAAACAAGGAAGCACAATCAACAAAAAGTGTCTGAATAATACTTGGCTAATCGAGAGGGGGCTGACCACACTTACCCCTTGCACTTTGAGCAGATGACATTGCGTGAAAGGGAGAGCTTCTTTGAGGTACCATTGTAAAGATCTTCTAGAGAAACTTTAAGTGGATGCACTACATCTTCTCCCCTCCTTTGCCTTCTGCCTCTGCTGCTGCCACCACTTCCTGTGAGAAAAGCATACGCAAGACATTCATGGCATCAACAAAAACACAACCACAGCAGAGTTGTCACAGAAGAACATGAATGGGTATCATCAAACGATACCTCCAAAAGAGGGTCCAAAGAATGATGAGAAGATGTCAAATGGGTCCACATGGGCTCCTCCTCCACCCATTCCTTCCTTGAGGGCATCTTCACCATACTGATCATAAATCTCACGCTTCTCTGGGTCACTCAAAACCTCATAAGCTTGTGCAAGCTCCTTGAACTGAAATAAAAATTAATATAAAGGAATCGGTACAGAAAATTAACAGAATGAAATCGTATAAAAAATAGTGTACATATTTTTACAGCTGGCAATTCTGATTCTAACTATCAATATGCAACTTTTCCAGTTCCAATAGAACTATTACACACTTGTACAAACCATCATTGTTATGATATACACAAATAATGTGTTAGAAACACAGTGTAATATCTGCCAAATCCCCAATCAAATCTAACACCACAAAAAATGAAAAACCAAAAGCTTGTCATCTGCAATATTGACATAGTGAGTCTCATTCTTGCAGCTAATATCAGAGGTACAGAAACCAATGATCTCCAGATGATTATACCATACATTGGAAGTTTACAAGATCTACATAGAGTATTTCCTTCAGAAGGGCAACCAAAACATCATTTAGCCAACAAAAATACTGTACAAATGCGTATCATAATCTGTCATACTATGTGGCAAACACCAGCAAAGACTGCAATCATGACTGCGTGGGTACCCTTCATGAAACTATCAACAGGAGATTTGGCAATGGATAAAAGTAGGACACTGAAAATGCTACTCCATTGGAGTCAATCCTAATAATTGAGTGCATGTATTTTCCAAGAGATATGGCACACTGTATCTGCGGGGGGTAAGTAAACAGATATCAAGCATCTTTTGGGTAAGCACATGTGCTTCAGAGATATGGTACACTGTATCTGCGGGGGTAAGTAAACAGATATCAAGCATCTTTTGGGTAAGCACGGATGCCCATTGAGACACCCAGACCAGGGTAAAGCATAAACTATTCTCCCATGACAATGACAGTAACATAACTACCAGTGGCGAACACAGAGCTAAATCAGGAGGGGGGGTGGCAGATGAGCTTGAACCGCAGTTTATATAGGACGCGCCATGCAAATAATCAAAGTCACAAGCACTGACGCAGCACCTGTAGTGCGCACTGCACGAAGGAAGGGGGGGGGGGGGGGGGGGCGGTGCCCAGTTTGGGCCCCCACTACGGTCCGCCAGTGATAACTACTATAGGCTACCAATCTTTGATGCTGTGTAACCAAAATTTTACCCCATCTAGTTCTAGGAAGATTAGCAAACAAATTTTTGTCTTATAGAAATATCATATTACCTACTACTAAGATAAACATTGATCTTACCAACTGATCACAATGCAGAGAATAAGAAAGGAAATCCTCCCACTCAAAACATGTAATGCAAAAGGAAGCAACATCCAGTGCAAAATGAACACGGTCAAAACACTAGCTATACATATTTCCATCACCTTGGACTAGCACAGTAACTAACAACGAAGAACTAGACGACCTAGATGTGCAAAACTTGCGCTTAACATAATAGCATGAAGAGTTCCTTATCTTTGACCCCTTAGGACCATTTCTTACTAGCAGCCAGCATAGGCAGATGGTTCCTAACACTGTTATGTATCACGTGATCGTTGATCGGGCACCACGAACCTAGCACATGAAACCACAATCACCACAAGATCACCTTAGCCTATTACGGTAACTCACAATGAAGAACTAGATGATCTACATGCGCAAAAGCAATCGCCACAAGATCACAAGAACTTGCGCGTAACATAATAGCCTGAAGAGATCATCTAGTTGTCTCTCTCTTAGGACCATTTCTTACTTGCAGACAGCACTAGGAAGAAGGTTCTCTAGAATCCCAAGTTCCTGACACTGCTATGCATCATGTGATCGTTGATCGGGCACCACGAATCTAGCACACAGAACTACAAATCCCAGAATAAACAGCTAAAGACATCGACGAATCTACCACGTGACCATGCCATGGAAATAGGACGCATGGGCGGACCCAGTGGGTGGTCCACATATGCCACGGCATACCTAAAAATTTTGGGTTATTTGGATCGGTACCATTACAATTCTCAGAAGTTGGAGATATAACACTACAATTCACCTATTTGGTGAACATACCATTGCAATTTGTTGTTTCCCACAAAAATACCACGGAATACGTATGGAGACACCTTGGGCCCAGCTGCAGTCGTATACAAATACGTATACTTTGTTATAGCTACTCCCCTATTACTGACATGCGGGACCCACTTGTCATCTTCTTCTTCCTCCTTTCTTCCCCAACCGGCGGCTGCTCCCCCGCACTTCCTCCCTTCTTCAACTCCGAGCCCGGCGCGTGACGCGTGGGAACGAGCTCTGGCCGCCATGGCCGCGTGTGACCTCCGGCCGCCGGCCGCTCCCGTTGCCGGCAGCAATGGGGGCGGGCAGAACTCCCGGCGCTCGGGAGTCGGGGAGGTGGCGGCGGGGGCGGGGGCAGTGGAGTTGGGGCGCCAGCGTTCTGGAAGCGGCCGCCGGCTCATCCGTATCGGGAGTTCAGCCCGCCGCCTCCGATGATGCTTCGAGGAACAGGGCACGGGGGCGGCGATGCGCGGAGGCGGGCACTGGAGCATCTCCGCTCGTCTCAGGGTCGGCTGCCGGGGGTGGATCTGGTGGCTTCTCGGAATCTTCCTCCTCGTCGGGCTCATGCTCTTCGTCCTGCAACACAAACAGAAGGAGCAGTTCCAGCCGCCCGTCGTGGTGAGTGCTGCAAACCTGGCTTCGTATAGCTTTCAGATTGTTTAACGTCCTTCCACATTGACGCACACGTTGCCGCCATGAGCCGTGCTCGGAGTGCGAGAAGGGAGGGAGTGAGGGGGAGCGGCCGGCAGGGGATGGGAGCAGCCGCCGGTTGGGGAAGTAAGGAGGAAGAAGAAGATGACAAGTGGGTCCCGCGTGTCAGTGAGAGGGAGAGTAGCTGCAACAAAGTATACGTATTTGTATACGACTGCAGCTGGGTCCAAGGTGTCTCTATACATATTCCGTGGTATTTTTGTGGGAAACAACAAATTGCAATGGTATGTTTCCAAATAAGTGAATTGTAGTGTTATATCTCCAACTTCTGAGAATTATAATGGTACCGATCCAAATAACCCAAAAAATTTGCACAGCGTATGTAGTGTATGATTCTGGTTCAGCGATTCTGTGTCCTCGGCTATCGTTTCTCTCATTCTTCTGTTCGCTAATGAATCAAGAATGCAGTCCCCCTCCGCCGACTCTTTCGGGCTCTGCCGATTCACGGTGGCTGGCTCGCTTCTAGGAGCAACCACTCCCCTCGGCCCTTCCCCAGCAAAGTCCTCGGTAGAGGTCTAGTCAGATTAGCACATAAAATCGAATTATTTGGTGGCCATTATGTGACAGTACTGTTTAAATCTAATGATGTTTCGTATGAGTTTGAAAATGGCGTATCAATTGTCATGAGTTTTTTTCCCTTCCTCGTGTGAAGCCTAAAAAATATTATTGACATCTCGAATGACATACAGTTTACTTGTCTCTTATACTGGGTCATTGATCGTATTATAGTCGAGGGCTTGAACTATTTGTATTGTAATTTATGTAAGTTTTAAAAATAGTTATTAAATTTAATCTATTATAAGAATTTTTAAGCATGTTATTAGTTTGTATACTTGTTTATCAAACTGCTTGGTAATTTTCAGTTATTTAATAAATGGTAAATGAAAAAAATTGTGTGGCATACCCTAAGCTGAAATCCTAGGTCCGCCACTGATTAGGACGGTTAACATAAACGGTGACTGTTCCAAAACGAAACCCTAGGACACACAGGATTCAGCACACGCGGAAACGGCCACCTGGCTGGCCCCCGATCTACCGCCGGAGACGACAGCAGATCGGATCAAAGCCAGATCGCGAGAGGGGAGACGGGATCGCGGGTGGTCCGGACCTTCTCGGGGTCGCCGCCCTTGTCGGGGTGGTTCTTGATGGCGGCCTTGCGGTAGGCCTTCTTGAGGTCGTCCTGGGACGCGCTCTTGGGCACCCCGAGGATCTCGTAGTACTTGGTGTTGTCGCTCTTCTTCGGCGCGCGCCCGAACATCTTGCCTTGCCTTGCCGCCGCCGGTGCCGCTCGCCGAGGTGGGGGTACACCTAGCCGCCGCCGCCGCTGCCGCTCCTGCGGGGAAGTGGGAAGGGGAGGAGCAGGAGCGGAGGGGAGCGGAGGCGGCGGTCAAAGCTGGTGGCCGAGCGGACTGGGAAGAGAAACAGAGAGGGTTTGCCACGGCCGATGCGCGTGGGCTATGTAGACGACCCGCGAGTACGTCAACGGCGTAGCGGACGCGTATTCGTGGTCCTGCTGGGCTAGAATGGGCCGCGATGGGTCCGGGCTGGGCCTCTGCTTTACTTGAACGTCTGATGTGGGTGTTGGTTGGTGGTGGAGAAGCTAAACGCTGAAGCCCTTCTTTCACTTTTACACGTGCTTGTGCATAGATTCTATTTGTTTGGTTTATGCTTATCAAATAATAATATTTTTCTCTCACAACGAATCAGTATAAACCGTCTGCTCTACTGAACGTCTGAGGTGGGAGTTGGTTGGCAGGGGATTCACTTTAACAACAACTGCTTGTGCGACGACGGTGGTTTGGTTTCCATGTAGGAATGTGACGGTCGACTTTTACGGAAAAAAAAAGTAGCACGGCCGACTATGCTGTCATGCTGATTTTTTTTGTTTTTAACTGAGCATGGCAAAAATGAAAATGTTGATACCCACTCATCCATATGAACTCACACATGGATGCTCGTGATAGAAACATAATAATAATGTTGTGAATAATTTTCATTTTAAGGAACACACAAAGGGATGTTACATCAAACGTGTAAATTCCTCCTATGATATTCGGAACATACAAAGTAAGACCATAAAAATGCGGGTGAAGGGAGGTCATATTATTGGGGAATTACCGAATTAGTATTTGGCGGACGAGTGCCATGCATGATTGATAGTGGCGAGCTTGTAATATCATTAACAGTACTGACATGCTGGAGAAAAAGGCCATAGACCTTTTGCAGTCTGTCTCCCATTTATCTCTTTAATGGAATGGAAGAAAAAAAATGCACAATGCCTTGATAATGTAAAGAAGACATCTGTACCATCACTCGCAGCTAACAATTCTACAGGAAACACAGTCCTAAAAGCAAGGAGAAACTCTACCTTTTCTTTTCACACGAGTCCCTCGATCCCTTTTACAAGGCACGCGTTGAAGTTGTGTTGTCAGTTGTGCATCTGAATGGCTGTAAACTTTCTCTCTCCATTTTTTTTTAAAAAATTCTCTCTCCAAACTTCACTATTCACCTATCACATCAAATCTCTCTTCTCGTACATGAAACACTAAACGTAGATAAATAAAAAAACTAGTTGCATGATTTTGATGTACACGATGAGATGAATCTTTTCATCCTAGTTAGGTCATGGTAGGACAATGTTTACCACAAACAAACGAAAAGTGATACAGTGCGCTACAGTGTCCGATGTGATTTTTTCACCCTCTTTTCAGAAACTAAACATCCCAAATATGACAAATCAGCCCTCGCTTTCTTCCCATAATTCAGATAGCGATCATCCCTTCCATCCGCAACGGCTACTCCGCTGCCGCCAACCTGCCAGCCAGCCTGCCACTCTCTCATCTCCACCCGCTCGTGCTAAACAACAAAACGCACATTTTCCAGAGGGCTTTTGTGCAAATGTGTTCGCCCCGAACTGCAACCACCTTTTTCCCTTCCAAGCGACGAAAAGCGCAGGTAAATAAAAAAAAGCGAGAGAGGAAAAAAAAAACTGAAGAAGCGCACGAACAAAAGAGAGGGGAAGACAGACGGAGGGACAAGGAGCGCGAGGGGAGGGCTTGGTGTCTCGTCTCGGCGCGGGCCTCTCGTCTCGAGCAAAATCTCTCCTCTTCTCCCGCTCAGGTGAGTCCCAGCCCCCATTCGATGTGGCAGGAACCGCGCATTCCCGGGGGCGTGGCGGCGATGCGCATCCGTGGGTCTCGCGGTTTTCTGTGTGCGGATTTCGTCTGATTTGGGGGGCGGTTGAGGGATTGGAGCGCGTGTTCTTCGATTTGGGGGCGCATTTCGCTGGATTTTGGTGGGACTTGCGTCCGAGCTATGCTTGATCCTCTCTGTTTAGCTTGCCGCCTGGGCTGCCTACGCTTGATTTCCTCGGTTTTGCCTGCCTAGGGAGAAGTGAAAAGAGTGCCTTTGCGGCAGGTTGCTGCATTTCTTAGACATCGATTTTGCTGAAATTTTGGGGGGAATTTTGGGGCTTTTGGGTCTATCCGCGTGCATGTTCAACTACGCTGCTTGTGTTTTCCTATTTGGAAGAATTTTGATGGAGCGGAGGAAAGGTCTAATATGGTGCCACTTTTACCAATCTTTCCCCCTTTCCGATTATGTTCAGGGTAAGGTTTGGTTTCAGTTTTGGAGGAAATTAATGGTGGCTACATCCATTGTCTTGGTTTCGTTTCCTTACAGAAGAATTTAAGATGCACATTTCGGTAAAAAAAAGTTGCACATTCCAAGAGCTGTTTTTCTTATGAGGCAATTATCGGTGCTTCCATTTGGTTCGTGCTTGCGTGAAGTGAATCTTCTTCTTACTCAGGGGTGGTACCAGAACATGCTACTCCCGGGCCTTATCAATTGTTAATCAAGATCAGGTCATTTGAACATTTGGAATTTGTACACTTTCTAGAGGATTTGCATTGTCCTTTTGTCTTTGAACCAGGGATGCAACCAGGGCAGCCCGGGCCCTGGCTCGCCACTGAATACTTGCTTTTTAGGTCCACTGTTCTGCTGGAGCAATCACAGCCTGTCTCACATTTTTCGTCCTTTATTACAACTTCTGAAAAGTTGGTTGCTCATTTATTTTGGCACTTGTTTCTATTTTTGAATCAGTTCACGGTTTACATTTCTAAGATACGGTCAATTTGTTTCAGAATTTTTTCAATTAATGTGTTGAAGAGTTTTTATCGATTTCACACCGATGTACCTAATATGTTGTTCAATGACTAGAGATTAGGTCACTAAATAGCAGGTGCTATCCATACTTGTCAAGTTTGGTGTCATTGTCTTGACTAGCCAATGTATTTGTTGTATCAGTGAGAATGACAACCAGCAACCACCACCAGATAGAGTAATGGCTGACAGAATATAGTGGTTGTTTCCGACTGACCTTATCATATCAGTTAGATTATTTATTGCATTAATCACAGGATTTCATAAATTATGCTAACGATGCTTATTTTCGGTCTTCGCATGGAGACTTATGTATATATTTGTTTGTGTGACAACAACTTGCATGTGCTAGCGATTTGTTGCATTAGTACCGCTACACATTGCTTTAAATCCCAGCAATTGTGATGTTAAGTTTCTCGGTTGAGTGATTGTACTCATCGCCCTTTTGTTTTAACTTAAGTTTTAAGTAGAAGGCGACTTTTACTTCTATAGTGCACTGAGCACTGCAATATGCTGGTCTTAGGTCATTGAGTCAGTGAAAGAGGAGGAGGTGTCATGGGTATCTCATCCAAGTGGATTAAATCGTTGGTCGGCATAAGGAAGCAAGAAAAAGGCCACAATGCAGAAAAGCAACAAAAGGGACAAAATGCTGAATGCAGTGAAACTGTAAGACATGACATTCCACCTAGGTTTATTAGTTTGCAATTGCATGAAATGGCCTGTGGTTAATATTGATCCATTTTACCATGTTGTGAAGCATAATCTGTGTTTCTTTTTTCGTTTCTCCATTTTTGTGGGCATAACTTTATTCTTGTTCATTATCTTTCTCTGTGAGAATATGGCAATTCTTAAAGAATCAGAAAAACTGCAAGAATAGAAGGTTTACCAAAACTGCTTCATTGGATGCCATAGAGCTTTTGTTGTTGGCATGTCTTTGTCACAACCTTGTTCCTCAACCAATATGCTTCACTTTCAGTAGACAATGGTGCACATAAAGACAACACATGTATTCCAGTAGGTTTTATACCAAGAATACATGATTACATAGAACATGACAAGAAATATTCTTCACATTTTCCAGTTAATGCCAGCAACCCTACATATAAAATGTGCACTGATGTAGCGAATGGTGGTTAGGGTGTAATATGTAGTAATTATCAGTGCCAATGCTTCTATGACCTCACCTAGTGATGGATAGATGGAAGATTGACCTGTGCACAATTAGACTATTGAATCGACCTTTTTGTTATAGGGAATTTTTTTAAGATTTGATTTTGTTTGCTTCCCTAGGTAAACTTAAATTTCAGTTAGCTACTTGCATAGTTCATTTATAGTTAATCTGAAGCTTTAACAGTTCTAGACTTTTTCATGAATTAGTTCATTTATCATTATTTACTTCTATAATTCTGTCCAATTGAATCTCATACATACGATATATATGCAGTCTGTCTGTCATGAACTATACATAGTTTGTCTGTCGTGCTACTTGTATGCATTATGAGTTTATGATGTTTCAATTTTTTTTTTGTGAACATCCGGCATATGTTCCTGCAGTGCAACCTGGCTTGTTGGTTGTCACCATTGTACTTTACCCAATTATCCTCTGTTTTTAATTGGGTTATTTTGTCACCATGAAAATGAATTATAAATGTTGTAGAGGAGCTCTGCTGATCAATCGCTGCACAAACGGAAGCATTCTTTGGATCCGGGAGGTGCACTTGCAGTCGAAGGAATTCCAGTGCAAAGCGACACATTGACTTATGACAACAACACACAAACGATTTCATATTCAACTTGTCAAGACAGTACATCACTTGATGTACATGTCTCTCAGGCTGAACATGAAAGTAAAGAGGATATGTCAGCAACAGTTATCCAGTCTGCTTTTCGAGCATTCTTGGTATACAATCTTTTTAAAGCATTCTGTTATCTACTGATATTAATTAATTATAGTAAATATTGATTATGCCTGCATTCAATTTTCTACGTTTTATCCAACTAAGCAACTTGGAACTTTCAGCTAGTGCAGTCGATAGGAAAACTAGATGATGCAAGAAAAGGGGAACAGTTCTATCATTTTGCAATACTAGGAAGTCCTATTATTTCTTCAATGGTCAAGAAAACATAAACACTATGTGAAACTGAGGTTTCTTTTCCTGACTTAAAAGTATTCAGATATAAATTAGGTTATCGTATAGTAAAGCACTGGTTAAAGGATCAAAAGTTTTAGTAATTATTTTAGTTCATGATTCATAGTGCTTCTGGTTTGGAATTCTGATATTCTGTTCATATCTTCCAGGCTAGACGTGCTTTACGTGCTTTAAAAGGAATAGTTCTACTTCAAGCCCTTATCAGGGGTCATGCTGTTAGAAGGCAGACAGAAGAAACGCTTCAGTGTATGCAAGCACTGGTAAAAGCCCAAGCTCGTGTCCGAGCTAGACAAGTTCGTGTTGCCTTAGAAAATCAAGTGGCACGGAAAAAGATTCCTGAACAAGACGATCATGAAAACCATGTCCGAGAAGTTGAGGTAGGCCACATAATCCTCCTGAAGTCAACATGCTACCAGATATCTCACTTATTACATATTCTGCACTATTCCCTTGGTTAGAAAATACATGTTACAGGAGCAAGTTTACCACATTTAGTTTTTCTTTCAAAAAGGAAGAACACATATCGAGGAAGGGCTATAAGTTTTCTTTTAATCCATTGATGTTAATATACTGCCCATGCTATCAAGCTGAAGGTTGTGTTTTTTTTTCTGACTTGACTGTTATTGTACCTGAGTTTCTATGAAATGCTTCACAGAATTCTGGTTTTATTCCTTATTATCTAATTCTGACATTTTTCACCTTGACCTATGGTGTTACTGAGGCGCGGAAATGCCAGTTGGATGGGGTTGCGCAGGGGAATTTGGTAGTAGTGGGGAAGGTGGGATCAGGATCAGTACAATATTTTCTTATGTGACCTTGGTCGTAACCGCTGCCGTATGATATTCAATTTTTGAGTGATTCGGTGATTCCAGCTGAAATATCTTGAATTAGCAGAATTTTTCGGGCCACTTTTTGACATGCCATGTATTGAAGTAACTATTCTAGGAATATATATGTTTCACTCAATAATAAAAATCAGAAGTCAATAAGTGGGATGAATCTTGTGTACTCTACTCTGTATTTTGATATATCTTTTTCTTCTTCAATGACAACGAATGCAGGGAGGCTGGTGTGGTAGTATTGGTTCCATGGAGGAAATGCAAGCTAAAGCATTGAAAAGGCAAGAAGCTGCTGCTAAGCGTGAGAGGGCAATGGCATATGCTTTGACTCATCAGGTAAATTTTGGGTCACATCTACTGTGCTGAATAGTGTAAAGTTGTGAAGTCTGAAGTTACCAAAACTTGTTTAGTGAATTAGATCAATTATCTAGCGCTTGAGGATCTGTTAATATTTTTCTTGACTATAGCTCGTTGAAGGATGGTTTTGGAATGAGTGCTATCTTCATGAAAGTATATGCCCCTTTCATTAGGCAGGGTGTGTTACATGTTTGCTGAGCCTGAAAATTAGTTGATAGAAGCATTATTATCATGATAGATATGAAATAATAACTGCATCTTTACTTTTTGTTTTGTTGAAACTTGAAATACATTCTGTCTTCGGTACCTGCCGCATATAAACCAGCAGAACCAACTTAAAGCTTGATATACTTAACATGATACTGTTGCACTAGTTTCTCAAAATTACTGATCTGAATATCATAGTAAATTACCGTTAGCTTCTTTTTTTTTACATTATAGACAACCATGATTTGCCCCTACAACTTTGCATAGTCTTTCTGTATCTCTTAGTTATGAGGCCACTAAGAACTGCTTTTCATCTTGATCAGCGGCAAGCTGGTTCCAAGCAACAAAAATCTACGAGTCTGCAAGGTCTCGAACTTGATGACAACCACTGGGGATCGAACTGGTTGGACAGGTGGATGGCTGTACGTCCATGGGAGAACAGATTACTTGACAGTAATGCCAAAGAGAGTATGCCAACACATGAAGATAAACAGGATGAGGAAACGAAGTCACAGATAACACCAAAGGGCAAAGCGCCACCTTCAAATACTCCTGGTCCGAGCAAGAAGAAAGGTGTAAACCACAAAAAGTCGTATTCAGATGTTAGTTGTACTTCATTTGCACGTCCAGCAAACGTTTTGCCTTCCACCTCTCTGGGATCATCCAAACAAAAGGCAAAGGTTACGGATGGAGTTTTCGAGGAAGTCAGCTCCCAGCCGACAGATGTAGCTACTAAGGCTATGCGCAATCCAAAAGATAAGCTTGTGCAAGCAACTACACCAGCTAAGAAGCGGTTATCCCTGCCAAATAACGGTAAACACACGGTACCCTCAAGTTATCCAATCTTTTTGTAACTGGTCAACACAACACCTCTCAAGTTATCCAATGTTTTTGTAACCAGTGCACACAGTACTCTCAAGCATCCTAGAGCAGTTTCTCATCATGCTACCGGAAATTACTAAAATTTTCGAAGTTTGTAACTGAAAGCACTCTCGAGCATCCTAGAACAGTTTCTCGTCATGCTACTGGCAATTACAAAATTTTTTGAAGTTTGTAACTGAAAGCAAATAGAACCATCTAGAACAGAATACCAATTGGTGTCTTGTTGAGTTTTACTAGCTCATATCCCCCCTGCTAATTTGTAGTTTTGAATCATGCACTTTCCCATTTCCCTCAACTGATGTGCTTGCCAAAAAAGTATCCCCCTCTCACAAGTATTTTAAAGCTCTTTTTAAACACACTAGCTAGTAGGTACTGATGTGCTTGCCAAAAAGAATGAAATAGGAACGTTGCTAAGTTGCATCTGCATGCTTAGTTGCTCACTTCCTTGCTACAAATACTCTCAGAAGCACACTTCATGCATTTGCATCACTCTGTAAGTCTGACAGTTTTTATTATGTATATGCTCAATCAGTTGGCAGGGAAGCAGGAAAGGGACCAACCCGCAGGAATTCGGTGAACAGGTCTGTTGATCCGAAAGCAGGGGCAGACGCTCCTAACCAAGGTGCGAAGCAAGTTGAGTTACAGGCCTGATTACACATTCCGTTTGTCCAATCTGTAAGGGCTCCTTTGGGAACTTTTATCTCCGCCGGGACCCGGTCTTTTCCCGGGGTAGGGCGCCCGACCTGTATAGGCCGGACAGATTTCCCCGTGAAGCGTGCCCCGGGATTGGCGGTCCCAAATCAGCCCTAAGGGGTTCTTGGTGTGTTTTTCCAGCCCTGATGCTACATATGCTGTACATAATAACAATTCTCAAACGACATCCTGCATCTAGATTTGGGCTGTGTTTCACATTCCTGTTGTGCAATGTTGCTGCTGTGTTGTGCCGTCGATTCTTATGTTTTCTACATTCCCGGTTAAGTTATAACAGCTGAAAGAAGGACCTGCGTTGTGTCGTGCCCTGAAAACAATGAGCCCGTGCTGCGTGGTGCGTGCGCCATTCTTTTCTCTCTGAAAAAACTTTTCAAAAATTATTTTCTCTCTGATAACAAAATGATTGCAAAAAATATGCTCGTTCGACGCTCTTTGCTGCAAGATATGATCATTATCTTTTTGATGCTGTACCAGCAGATGCAAGCGCACGTACTTTATTTAAAATTGGCTTATTTTAGGACCCATGAGGGCCATGCTTTCCCTATGTTTATATCAGCATGCGTTGGCATTTATAAGAGTCATGGTTTACCTTTTAAATGATATTATTTTTTTCTTTCCAAATCCTGCTTTGCATCATGGAAAGGAGGCAAGGTTTACCTTTTAAGTGATATTATTTTTTCTCTCCAAACTCTGCTTTGCATCATGGAAAGCAGTAGCTTAAACAGAATGCGCTTAATTGAGCAGAGGAGCTCTGCATGATTGAGCTCTCCTTTGTGAAGTGTGTGGAAGTTTCTTGGGAACTGTGATGCTGCTTTTGCAGTTACAGGGTACCAGCCTCTGCTGGTATGCCTTTGATGGTACAATAATTCAGGTCAAAGCTGCATGGTCTGCAGTTTTGTTTATCTATGATTGGTCGGAAAAGTGAGGTCATGTGGTGTATAAGGGCGTCTCCAATCCAATGTATAGGACCATCTTGTTCTGTAGATCGGCCCCATAATAATTTGATGTCTACTGATGTATCGCCACAATGTATAGGCTCACAATGTTTAGGACCCGGTTCTATAGGAGAGAGAAATTTATAGGACCACCATAGGAGCTCACATTGGAGAGGCCCTAACTCCCCCTCTGTTGGGATCATGTGGTGTGTCATGTGTGCACGAGCCGATCAGTAGCAACCGCAACAGTTTAAAAAACGACGGACAGGAAGAAAACTTTAAGCACACAGATTTGAAGGAGCTTCACAAAACAGTTCGGTTCCCACGAAAATATTCGGTATCTTGCATTTGGCTTCATGGCCTGGCCTCAGTTGACACTTAAGCAACGCTTTTGGACCTCACTTGAAACTGGAAAGTTTTGAATTTACATGTGCAAGTACAACTTTTGAGAAAAATCCCATTACACATGTCATCGCCAAAGATAGCGAGGAGTTAACTGCCGGGCCAACCGTGCACAAGAACGGCAAGAAAAGAATCCAATGCGTTCCACACCTCGGCTGACGGCTGGTGCCGACCAATGAGATCGTTGAAATATGGCGCGCACGCCTCTGGACCTGGAGTGACTGACACTGGCCCGGATCAGATCTCGCAGCATTCCAGTAGCAGAGAGTAGTGCTAGCTGCATGTTCTCTGACGCTTTTTAAAGCCACCTGTCGGCTGTCCTGTGTCCATTGTCCATATGTGAATTTCAATTTCAAATCCTTCTTCAATACTTTTGGTTTTGGAAGGTGTTTGGTCCTAGTCAAGCAAAATTCAAAACTGAGTTTGTAGTGAGAGCGTGAGGTTTTGCTTTGAGGGTCTCGATCGCGCGGCAAAGTCGTCAGATCTTGTCACCTGTGAGCAAAGCTCGCGTGCGACTGCGTACTCAGACCTCAAGGTCATTCTACACGGAACAAGTACTACCGTACGAGGTCACAGATGTCAAAAAATGGTGACGTGCTCGCGATTTGGACCGAGTCGGAGCAGAAAGAAGCTGCAGCTCGGGCTATTTTTCCAAATGGCCGAATGGGAATAGTCCTGACTCCTGATTAGCTCATCCGACCTGTATGAAATAAGCAAATTAAAGGCATGGTTTTTATTCGTTGACTAAATTAAAGGTTCGTTTGCACGAGATCAGCTTATTAAGTGCCGAGCAGTCACTTATGGATAGAAGCACAAAAAAATTGCGTCAGGTACGGTAGTGTTTTAGCTACCTTCACTGTCTGATCCGCTCTACTTTTCTTTTGGCGAACAAGTGGAGCTGCGATTTTAGCTTATCTGCTGATCTGCATCGGTTGACCAGTGAGCCAACAACAGATGTTGACACTAGCTGTGACGTAAGATATTACAGACTTACAGTACTGTATATATATCTTGAACCCGGTACCTGCACCATCTTCCGTACGCAATCGCTCGGGAGGCAAATTTCTACCGTTATTAAATTGATCACGAAAAATCATCGTCGTTTCGCCGGACTATAAGTTCACTAATAAACTGACCAAACAAGCATTTAGTAGATCGTGTCAGCATCCAAAACGCGGAGAGAGCACCTGGGCCAAAATGCCAAATGGCAAGATTCTGAAACAGAATATCAGCAACCATAATCAAAGAACATACGGAGTAGGTTCTACTCTCCACCGGCTTTCCAAAAAAAAATTTGCAGAGACTCGTGTCAAAGAGGCCAGACCACACAGTGTGGCTCAACTGCTACAAAACGGGAGATACGTTACTGGTAGCAATCCAATGCGTGCAAACAAATGAGAGCCAAAGACACGCAAAGAGCATGGCATCAGCTGGTACCTGCTAGCTACACTCCACTGAGATAGGCGGCTGCTGCTGATGACACCTGCAACGGCGGCATGGGCATGGCCCCGTGATCTCTCTCGTTTCCGGTCAGCGTCGCCCGCCACGTTGTCCATGCGACGCGGCAGCAGCCACCCACCCACCTACCTCCCTCACCTTCCACCCCGTCGCCGTCCAATTAAAAAAAAAATCGAACGACACGCACGCCACCGACACGCGGGCCCACCGTCAGCCTCCCCAGCCGGATCTCACGGCGCCGTGACGTGACGGGACTGGATCGTGGCTTAGCTTAACCCCCGATTAGCCCCGCTGTCAAGGAGACGCTTCTAGACGCGCTAGCCAGCGCAGGTACTTGGAGATTCGCGCCGGCGGGCGGATCCAACCGCCGGGATCCCAAAATAGCGGCCGAAAGTAACAGTGGGGCCGAAAGTAACCGCGGCCCGCTCGCGTCGCCGTCGCCGATTAATTACGACGCCCCCTACCCCACCCCTCCCTAATTACGACGGGCCCACCGCCCCGTGAGAGCGACGAGCAGACCGCCACAGATATAACCGCGCGTCCCCTCCTCCTCGTCCTCCTCCAATCCACCTCTCACTCTCTCTCCTCCCCATCCAACCCCACCCCACCCCGGCCACCACCCCCACCTCCGTTTGATTTCTCCGGCCGCCGCCTCCACCCCGGGCGCGAGAGATTTCTAGAAAAAGGTCTTCCAATCTCCCCCCACCCTCCAGGGTTCCAGGGATCCGTCGCGCCCGCCCGCCCGCCCCCTCCGCGCGCCTGGATCCGCCATTCCCGGTTCCGCGCCGGGTTTTCCTTCCTGGTCGGGGGCTCTGCGCTGTTCCTGGCTGCGGGCCTGCGCTGCGCTGTCCTGCCCCGCGATTGGCTCGCCGTTACCGGATCTCTGAGCCAGGTCCGCCCGCGATGGGGCTCGATCAGCTCGGAGCCTAGGGGCGCGGCGCCATTCGTTCGCCATTTGTGGAGGGAGCCATTCGTTCCTGCGGCCCTGTTCATCCTTTTGGCATCGCATCCTGAAGAAATCTCCCGATTGTTCTCTTGTCGTGTTCCAATCGCCTTGCTAGGTGTGCTAGTCCCCCAAATCGCAAGATCCAAGCTCGCCGGGCCTCTTGCTTGCGCCCAATTTGAGGCGGACTGTCCCCGTCAATCGCTCTCAATCTCCGCCTCCTTTTTTTTCATCGGAGAAAAATCTGATCCCTGCCCCCTACAACCACCACCACCACCACCAAACCACGCGCCCGAGATCCGCCGCTGCATTGCCCGCGGGCAGCTCGCATTCCGCGAATCTTGGCCGCAGGCGCGGCACCCGCTGCCCGGAGATGACGTCGCCGGCGACGACGCCCTACACCTCGCCGTTCGTGCTCTCGCTGCTCCTGCTCCTCTCCATCCCCGTCGTCTTCCTCCTCGCGCCGCGCCTGCTCCCGCCCAAGACGCTCCCGGCCATCCCGGACGCCGACGAGTCCGACGACCTCGCCCTCTTCCGCCGCGCCATCCTCTCCTCCTCCTCGGCGACCCCGACGCCGCCCACCTCCGCCGCCTCATACTTCTTCCGCCGACGCCCGTCCCCCAAGATCGCCTTCCTTTTCCTCACCAACTCCGATATTGTCTTCTCCCCGCTCTGGGAGAAGTTCTTCCGCGGCCACAAGAACCTCTTCAACCTCTACGTCCACGCTGACCCCTACTCCGTCCTTGAGCTGCCACCCACGCCTTCCTTCCGCGGCCGCTTCGTCCCCGCCAAGGCCACGCAGCGCGCCTCCCCCACTCTCATATCCGCCGCGCGCCGCCTCCTTGCCACTGCCCTCCTCGACGACCCCAACAACCAGTTCTTTGCTCTTCTCTCACAGTCCTGCATCCCGCTCCACCCGTTCCCCACCCTATACAATGCCCTCATCTCCGAAACTGCTGGACCTCATAGCCGCCACCGCAGCTTCATAGAGATAATGAACAACATGGACAACGACACCACGCTGCTACACGACAGGTATTACGCCCGAGGTGATGACGTGATGCTACCGGAAGTTCCATATGACCAGTTCCGGGCCGGCTCCCAGTTCTTTGTGCTCACAAGAAGGCATGCCATCATGGTTGTGAGGGATATGCGGCTTTGGAAGAAGTTCAAGCAGCCCTGTTTAATCCAGCGCAGGGATTCATGCTATCCGGAGGAGCATTACTTCCCCACATTGCTGGATATGCAAGATCCTGAGGGCTGTACCAAGTATACCTTGACAAGGGTAAATTGGACGGATTCAGTGGCAGGCCACCCACACATGTACGGGCCTGGAGAGGTATCAGCAAGCCTGATCAGGGAGCTGAGGAAGTCGAACAACACACACTCATACATGTTTGCCCGCAAGTTTTCTCCTGAGTGCCTTGAGCCGCTGATGGAGATTGCAGATTCAGCCATCCTACGAGATTAGGCCTGAAGCAACCCCCATTTGGCGGTGTCAGTTTGTACACTGAAATGAATGAGGTATGGAAACATGCACTTGCTGCGGCCTTGTTGAAAGATTATTCTTCTAATTAGGTGTTGTGTTGAGAGAAATGTCTCCAAATGGAGTGTACATAGTACGGGATGCGAGAGTACTAGGTTGTTCAGTTTCTGTATGCTTATGAATTTTCATAATAAAGTGGCATACTACATTAGATTGGTGTTGTGTCATCAATTGGAATGGTTCTAGTATTAGAATGTTGTGTCAGGCATTGCAAGCTTTCTGCTTCTGTTAGATTAGCTGAGAAATGCTGGCAGAACTATTGGCCTATATATGGTTCATCAAATAGTGCTGGATAGTGAACAGGTTGTCTTGGAATGCAGAAATAAACTTCAATTGGTAGTTGTTTCTATTTGTAGTGGAAGAACCCCCACAACATTGCATTATGACACGCAATATGCTAGGTTAAATGTATAATGCTATTCCAGCTGTCTGTATCTTGTTTCTTCCAAACTTGCAATGCCTTGTACTGCAATCTCATTGAAGGGAATACGTTTCTGTTTCTGTTATTGTAGCGGTTCCGAACATCTCAATGTAAATTCAGTGTCTATTTTGGTCTCTTAAAACTTTACTTATATAATTTCCTGTACCACGTCATAATGCATCATGGTTCTGCAAAACTCGTTGTTCTTCATGTTTCAGGCATTGAAGAAATGCTTGAGCGCAATGCAATTTCCCCTCCTCTGTGATCGCATGGACAGGCAAGTAGCTGTCCATCTCTGCCCTTGAAAACCTTCTTGTGGAACAACATAGCACCTTGCCATTGCTTTCTTCGATGTTCTTTTTTTCTAGGAAGTGGTGCTCCTGCTCGGAGAGTATGGTATGGCTACAAATTTTCCCTATGTGAGGTTGAGTATGCTACTTTGAATGCAACAGTTTCTTGTCAAATGACAGGGCAGTAGTTAGTATGATCATCCTATGTATTACATGGAGCCACTCTTGTGAATACAGGCAGCGATGGTTTGTAGACTGTTGAATATATTACCAATTACGCAGTTTATTATAAGTTTGGAAGTGCCATGGTGCTGTTACCTTGCTAAGTCATTGCGGCACTCAATAGTAATAAAAAACTATTTATCATGAAAGAGCATATTTGACTTTATGTAGAATGCTTTTGTATAAATTAAATCTATGCAAGGAGAAAGGGGAGGGCCAAGCTGCACTGGGCCGAAAATTCGTGCAAGCAATCTTATAACCCCTAATATGCCAAAGGGGGTTCTAATATAGTAATACCTTAACATTATTCTTCACATTTTGAATGACTGTTTTGTATCTTGCCCCCTTCCAGAACTGTACTGGTGATTGATATGTCTTTTTAGGGTCTGGATCCTGAAAACAATAGGACGTGTTTTGCTGGTTATACTGTGGAGGGCTACTATTAACTTTCTATACCAGGAAAGCATGCAAGATTTCTGTCACAGATCCAGCACAGATAGTGCCTGCCTGTATGTCCCTGGAACAAAAGGCTATATTTGGTCAACACCTCCTAGCACCTTGCAACTTTTGCTTCATCTGTTTGTAAAACTGTGATGAAATCATGATATGAATGATGAGCAGAAGGAGGAAAGGTGGCGGCTGTCAGAATTTCCTCTTCACTCAATTCGTGGCTCTTTCCGTTTCTGCAGTTCCCATATTTTCCAGATAGGGTTTTGGTTGCGAATTTTGACCTACTGACGATTCGTTTCAGAATGGTCGATGTTAACAGCCAGGGTCAGTCGTAATATTTTCAGTAAATCGCCAGAGCAGACTTAAATGCTTGGATCATTCTATTTTAATTTTATTATTTGGCCACATTTTTCGGCAAGAACAAGATGACAAGAAAATTTGATCAATCTTTGCCGAAAGTTCCAAGCTGATTAGCTGTGAATTGAGATCCCTAAGCCTTTTCTACTGTCCTGCATCTTCTCTGGTTCGCTACTGTACGTTCTTCAGCATTTTAATGCTGGCATTCTGAGATTGATAAAAATGTTTGCCTCGTCGCATAAGCGCTGTCCGCTGTCACGTCGAAAATGCTGAGTTTTCATCGTCTGTTAATGCGATAAAAAATAAAGCTCGGGGTTTGAACTCCACGCATGGGTCGTTCTTTTTTCCTTTTCTTTTGTTCTTTTGGTTGCTGACAATTATTAGCTACCGGTCAGCATTATTTTTCTCTCAGTAAAACCAAAAACCAACCAGCCGAACAGGCTGTAAGGGTTGAAGACTCACTGTCGTCGTTCGCTATTTGCTACCACAGTTGCTCACCAACTAAAAACAATGACCAAAGGCACCGGCCGTCAGATGTCAAGACCAGTAGCTCTGTTCCAAACAACTTTTCCCGCTCACTGGCTGTGTTTAGTTCCTCATCAAATCACCAAACTTCCTAAAATTCTCTTTCCAAACTTCACTGTTCACCTATCGCATCAAATCTCTCTCCTCATGTATGGAACACTAAACGTGGGTGAAAGTGCATCTAGGCATTTAATCTATTTTGGTGATTAATGAAAATAGAAATTTGGATATGATGCTTTGCATGAGTTGTGCAGAATAAAATGAAATAAAAGGAAGACAATACTAAAGGAAGGACCCCAACGCTCATCCATATGGTGGAGGACTCAATTGGTGGATTTAAATTTAATTTTCCGTTTGAAATTGAGTATAGGACCACCGTACTATCAAGGGGGACGTAGTTGATAAATTCTAGTTGCTAAAAGTGCTTTGATTGAGATGACAAACTCTTGATAGTCACAAAAACACTTCACAAACACCTTTTCTGCTCGGCCGGAACTTAGGCCGGAAGATCCGACCGGAAGTTCCGGGCGGCTCGGTCTTGCGTTTTTCCTGGCCGGAAGTTCCGGCCATTGCTTCGGAAGTTACAAGACTTAGCTGTTTTTCGAGCTCACAAGTGTCCTGTTGCAAGTTCCGACCCGGGGCCGGAAGATCCGACCGGAAGTTCCGGCCGGCTCTGTCTTGGCTTTCTCCGGGCCGGAAGTTCCGGGGTCCCCCGGAAGATCCGACCTACTGTCGGAAGATCCGGCCCCTGGAACTTTTCTGGAGTTTTCCTCACACATATCTGTTGCTTATCGGAAGATCCGACCAAGTGTCGGAAGATCCGGTACCCCTTCGCAGTGAACATAACGGTCATATTTTGGGGGTTGGTATATATACCCCTCACCCCCTTTCATTCACTGTAGCTGAACACACTGACCTAACACGAGACAAACTCCCACTTGAGCATTCACTCCACCTCTCTACTCCCTTCCAAGGTTTGATCCTTCCAAGATTCACCTAGGGTTTGAGTGAGAGAGAAGATTTGTGGTGAGAGACCTAGTGCCATCTTGAGCTCCCTCAACTAGTTCATCTCTCAAGCACTTGAAGCACTTGGATTCGTCAATTCACGTTTGTTACTCTTGGAGCTTGTTCCTAGACGGTTAGAGGTGCCGGTGAACTCCCATTCTCTTGTGGTTTGAGTCCCGGAAGTTTGTATTACCCTCTCTCTTCGTGGGAGCACATAGTAAGTAACTCAATCCTCCTTTGTGGTTGATTGGGAGAGACTTGGGGTTAGTGTGACAGCCCGGCTCTTTGTGAGCATCTCAACGGAGACGTAGCTCCTTTGTGGAGTGAACTTCGGAAGAAAATTCTTTGTCTCCACTTTCATTCTTGTTCATATTGTTTCTATATCTTGATTTGTCCCGATCTACTTATTTGTGGCTCTACTCTGATATTGATCATATATAGAAGGTTCCTTACATCATTTGTGAGCTTTGTATTCAAGTGGAATTGTTAAAAGGTCATTAGTTTTCAAATCTCGAAGTTTACTTGTATTGCCTGTCGGAAGATCCGGCTTTCCATCGGATCTTCCGGTTGTCTGTCCCTGTCGGAAGATCCTGTACAGTGTCGGATCTTCCTGGCCGGAAGATCCGAGACTGTGTCGGATCATCCGACTTTCTGACAGTTTTCGGAGGAATTTTGCAGGAATTTTTAAACAGGCCTATTCACCCCCCCTCTAGGCCTAGTGTTGGTCCTTTCAATTGGTATCAGAGCCTAATCCCTTGTTTAGGCTTAACCGCTAAGGGAAAACACTATGGCCGGTATGGGAGATGTATCCGAGATGGCTTCCGCCCACAAAGATAAACATCCGACGCCCGTTGAGTCAAGCTCGAGTGATGATGAATTCAACATTAGCGATGTTGATGAAAGCTTGGATGAACAACAAAAGAAAAAGCAAAGAAGGGAGAAGATAAGGAAGAAGATTAAGGAGAAGGCCGAAAGAGAGGCACAAAAGCTTTTCAAGAAGAAGATACGAGAAAGAGACGCTCTCGACGGACTTCACTCGGTGTCTTATCGATATGAGACATCTTCTTCTAACAAATCTTTTGACCCTTCTAGTCTTAATTTCTCATCCATTCCAATGGGCAAAGTCCCCAAATTCAATGGGATTGACTATGCCCGATGGAGTGATGATATGAAAATTTACTTGCATGGTCTTCATCCATCTCTTTGGACTATTGTGAATATAGGTGTTGACAAGAGTGCAACGCCAAGTCGTGAACAAGAATACGACATCTTCCGCAACTCTCAAGCCGTGACCGTGCTTAGGAGTGCTCTAAGCTCTTATGAGTACAACAAGATTAGAGGAATCGATAGTGCCAAAGAGCTATGGGACACTCTTCGAATGGCTCATGAAGGATCGGAAGAAGTCAAGGAAGGCAAGGTGGATCTCCTACAAGGAGAACTAGAAGCTTTCGTCATGAAGAAGGATGAGTCCTTGCAAGAAATGTATGATCGATTGAAGCTCCTAGTCACCGAAATTAGGATGCTTGGAAGCAATGATTGGGGCGAGAACAAGGTCACAAAGAAATTGCTTAGAGCATACGCACCCAAGAACCCAATGCTTGCCACAATGATTAGAGAAAGTGACAAGTTCAAGACAATGGTGCCTATGGAGCTATTCAACAAGTTGCAATATCATGAAATGAATAGCTTGGATGTGACAAGGTCTATCCAACAAACCGAAGTCAAGACCATCGCTCTTAAGGCCGAACCAAGCAAGAAAGTTGAGTCAAATGAGAAGACCTCAACTTCCAAGAAAAACGAAGATTCAAACGACCATGAGAGCACCGATGAAGAAACCGCTATGTTGGTTAGAAACTTCAAGAGATTCATGAAGACGAGAGGTGAAAAGAAGAGCTTCTCTCAACGAAGATGCTATGAGTGTGGGGAGAAAGGTCATTTCATTGCCGATTGTCCCCGCAAGAAGGATGACAAGGATGACAAGAAGATCAAGGACAAGGTCGGTGACAAAGACAAGAAATACAAGGAGAAGAGTCGAGAGTACAAGAAAAGGTTTGGAAGCGCTCATGTTGGTGAAGGTTGGGATTCATCAAGTGACGACTCCGGTGATGAAGAAATGGCCACTTGTGCCATCCATGCTCCTACATCAACCTCAAGACTCTTCAACAACATTGATGAGAGCGATGATGAAGCTCCCATGTGCCTCATGGCTCAAGGGACCAAGGTATTTGACACCACACCACCTTCTCCATCCACTCTATCATCATCTAGTAACATTGAAAATGAACTAGATAATGAAGAAGCCGAATATGAGAAAAACATGATAAAGAAGTTTGGTAAAGACGGTTACAAATTTATTAAAAAACTACTAGAGAAAATTGGGAAAAGAGAAGAGAGTCTCGAAAGGCAAGAAGAATTGCTCATCCTTGAGAAGGAGAGAAACCTTGTCCTAGAAGAGGCTCTAGTTGAGGAGAAACTCAAGGTTGAGAAGTTGGCTAGTGAGTTATCTCAAGTCAATGACTCACGGGAGAGGATGTCAAAGAACTTGTCTTTGACAAATGACTCTCTCACTAACCTAAAGAATGCTAAAAATGAGCTTCAAGAAAGGCATTCAAGCCTAGAGATCAAATACAAAGATCTAGAAGCCAATTTTAGCTCACTTTGGGAAAGTGCCAAGAACGACTCCAAAACAACTCTTGACTCAAGTGGCTCTACTAGTGAAGGTTGCTCAAGATGTTATAAAATTGATTTGGATGCTTGTGCAACTAACATTTCAAAGCTAGAAGAGAAAGTCAAGGCTAAAGATGCTCAAATCCAAAAGTTGACCAATGCCATTGGCCAAGATCAAAGTAAGAACAAGAGTGTATTCGAAACCCACCCGGCATATAAAGCCGGTAGATATGGTACTATCAAGGATGGGCTTGGATACACTCGAGGAGGAAAGGCAAATGGCACAAAAAGGGTAAATGATCGTGATGTGACATTGTTCACCAAGGGGACCTATCTAGGTGAACTAATGGATGCGGCTCATGGGGTGGTAAGACCCATGGAGTCCTTGCCAAAGAAAAAGGTATCCACTCAAAATGTCAAGATCAAGACCAAGAAAGAAAAGAAGGTCATTGAGCACAAGTCATCACCAAACTACTCCATCGACTACATGGTCACTTGGGACCAAAATGGAAAGATGGCGGTAAAGTATATAGGTGCTCACGCTAGGAAAATGATGAGAAGTGTGTGGGTGCCTAAAATGTCTAAAGCTAACTCTCAAGGACCCAATCAATTTTGGGTACCTAAGTCCAAGGCCTAAAACTTGTTTTGTAGGCATATTCCTCCGGAGGACCTTCGTGGTTATTGGATAGTGGATGTTCAAATCATATGACCGGAGAAAGGAAAATGTTTGCGAAGCTACAAGAATATGACTCACCCGTTGAGAAGATCACATTTGGTGACAACAATCATGGTGATGTCATAGGTCAAGGTGAAGTAGCTATTTCACAAGACTCATCTCTTTCAAATGTTTATCTTGTTGATTCTTTGGGATACAACTTGTTGTCGGTTTCACAACTTTGTGAGAAAGGCTACAATTGTCTCTTTACTAATGAGGGTGTGAGCATCCTAAGAAGGGAGGATTCCTCTATTGCATTTACGGGTCGACTTAAGGGAAAGCTTTACTTAGTTGATTTCACAACTAGTAAAGTGGAACCGAAGACTTGTCTAGTGGCAAAATCTAGCTTGGGTTGGCTTTGGCATCGCCGGCTAGCTCATGTTGGGATGAGGAACTTGGCCAAACTTCAAAAGGATGAACACATCCTAGGACTAACAAATGTTGTGTTTGAGAAAGATCGGTTGTGTAGTGCTTGTCAAGCCGGGAAGCAAGTCGGTGCACCACATCCACCCAAAAATATTTTGACTAGCTCAAGACCACTCAAGTTGCTTCATATGGATTTATTTGGACCGGTTGCTTATGTTAGCATTGGCGGGAACAAGTATGGACTTGTCATTGTAGATGACTTTTCCCGTTTCACATGGGTCTTCTTTTTGCAAGACAAGAGTGAAGCTCAAACAATCATCAAGAGATTCATTAGAAGAGCTCAAAATGAGTTTGAGTTGAAGATCAAGCATATAAGAAGTGACAATGGGACGGAGTTCAAGAACACAAATGTTGAAGAGTTTCTTGATGAAGAAGGAATCAAGCATGAGCTTTCCGCGCCATACACACCTCAACAAAATGGCATTGTTGAGAGGAAGAATAGGACTTTGATTGAGATGGCACGGACCATGCTTGATGAGTACAAGACTCCGGATAACTTTTGGGCCGAGGCGGTTAGCACGGCTTGCCATGCCACTAACCGTCTCTATCTTCAAAAGTACTTGAACAAGACTCCATACGAGATCCTAACCGGTAACAAACCAAAGGTGCACTACTTTCGAGTCTTTGGTTGCAAATGTTACATTCTTAACAAGAAAACCAAAAGCTCAAAGTTTGCACCTAAGGTTGATGAAGGCTTTCTACTTGGTTATGGTACTAACGAACACGCCTACCGTGTTTTCAACAAAACCACCGGTTGTGTTGAGATCACGGTAGACGTAAAATTTGATGAATCAAACGGCTCTCAAGTAGAGCAAGTTATAAATGATCTTGTAGATGAAGTCCCGCCAAGTCAAGCCATCAAGAACTTGAGTTTAGGGGAAGTGAAGCCTCAAGAGTTTCCAAATGAAGATGAAGAACAAGACCAAGATCCGGAAATCATGTTCAACATCGATTCATCACCGTCAACAAGAGTTGAACCACCAAGCTCATCACAAGATCAAGTCCAAGATCATGGTGACGATCATGACCATGACAATGATCAAGGGGGAGCTCAAGGTGACGATGCTCAAGATGTTGAGTCACATCATGAAGAAGATGATGATGGACCCATCCAACGTCAATCAACATTCTCACATCCAAGAGTTCACCAAAGTATTCAACGGGATCATCCCGTTGACAACATTCTAGGGAGCATCCAAAGAGGGGTAACCACTCGTTCACGTTTAGCAAATTTTTGTGGATTTTACTCGTTTGTCTCCTCTTTGGAACCTCTCAAGGTAGAAGAAGCTCTTGGAGATGTGGATTGGGTTATTGCAATGCAAGAAGAGTTGAACAACTTTTCAAGAAATGAAGTATGGGAGTTGGTCCCAAGACCCAAGCAAAATGTGATTGGCACCAAGTGGGTTTTCCGGAACAAACAAGATGAAAATGGCATTGTCACAAGAAACAAAGCTAGATTGGTTGCTCAAGGCTTCACTCAAATTGAAGGGCTTGATTTTGGTGAGACATATGCCCCGGTGGCAAGGCTTGAGTCAATTCGTATCCTTTTGGCCTATGCATCACATCACAACTTCAAGTTGTATCAAATGGATGTGAAGAGTGCATTTTTGAATGGGCCTCTCGGGGAGCTAGTATATGTGGAGCAACCACCGGGATTTGAAGACCCCAAGCACCCCGACCATGTCTACAAACTCCATAAGGCGCTCTATGGGCTTAAGCAAGCACCTAGAGCATGGTATGAATGCCTTAAGGATTTTCTTCTCAAGAATGGCTTTGTAATGGGCAAAGCCGATTCTACTCTCTTCATTAGGAAAATAGACAAAGATTTGTTTGTTTGTCAAATTTATGTTGATGATATAATCTTTGGTTCTACTAATGAAACTTTTTGTGAAGAGTATAGTAGGATAATGACCAAGAGATTTGAGATGTCAATGATGGGAGAATTGAAATTCTTTCTCGGATTTCAAATCAAGCAACTAAAGCATGGCACGTTCATATGTCAAACCAAATATACAAGTGATATGCTCAAAAAGTTTGACATGGCCAATGCTAAGCCAATCAAGACCCCTATGCCGGTGAATGGTCATCTTGATCTAAATGAGGAAGGCAAATCGGTCGATCAAAAGGTATATCGCTCCATGATTGGTTCCTTGCTTTACCTTTGTGCATCTAGGCCGGATATTATGCTTAGTGTGTGCATGTGCGCAAGATTTCAAGCCAATCCTAAGGAATCTCATCTTATGGCTGTTAAGAGAATTTTTAGATATTTAGTGCATACTCCAAACCTTGGCTTGTGGTATCCCAAGGGCTCCACTTTTGATCTACTTGGCTACTCCGATTCGGATTATGCCGGTTGCAAAGTAGATCGGAAGAGTACAACGGGGACTTGCCAATTTCTTGGTAGGTCTTTGGTGTCATGGAGCTCTAAGAAACAAAATTCCGTTGCGCTTTCCACCGCCGAGGCCGAGTATGTTGCAGCCGGTGCTTGTTGTGCTCAACTACTTTGGATGAGACAAACCTTGAGTGACTTTGGTTGTGAATTCAAAAATATCCCACTCTTGTGTGACAATGAGAGTGCCATAAAACTTGCAAACAACCCCGTTCAACACTCAAGAACCAAGCACATAGACATTCGACACCACTTTCTTAGAGATCATGAAGCCAAAGGAGATATCGCCATATGCCATGTAGGAACCGAAAAACAATTAGCCGATATCTTCACCAAGCCTCTTGATGAGCAAAGGTTTTGTTCCTTGAGGAGTGAGCTAAATATCTTGGATTCTCGTAACTTGGCTTGACTTGTTGCACACACAATTGATTGATGCCTAGACTAGAAGAAAAATGATCTTATTCTATTTTTATTGTGTGAGTTTTTCAAAATTTTGATAGTTGGATCTTTTCTTGTTCCGAGTTGATCATGGTTATGTGTTGATTGTTTGTTGCTGATCAATTTTGGGACAAGTTTCTTACATGTTCATCAGCTAGTTCTCTCAAAATCTTCAATCAAATCTCGTCGTGGAAAATCATCTTTGGGACACATCTTCTCTGGACCGGATCTTCCGACAGTCCCCCGGAACTTACCCCTGGAAGTTCCGGGCGGCTCTGTCTCTCATCGTTCTCTCTGAAATTTTTCCGGATCTTCCGACTCGGTCGGATCTTCCGACACTCTGTCGGATCTTCCGGACCTGGGAGCTCTCGGAACTTCCGGTGCTGTTCTCTCTCTGGTTCTGTTGCTACCGGATCTTCCGACGCTATGTCGGAACTTCCGGCCTGTGCGCGAATTTAAATATCTGGACCGAACCGTTATCTTTCTCATTCGTTCTCTCTTGTCCTCCACCGACGCCTCCTCTCTCCCTCTCTTCACCCCATACGGCGATTTGAAGATTGGACCGTGGATTTCTTCATCGAGTGACATCGTTTGATTCCCCAACTCTCCAAGACTCAATCTCCATCGGATCTTCCGGAGTTTTCGCGGGAAATCTCAACGGTATTGATTCAAAATCCCCATCGCCCGATCTATCAATGTAGGAGGTTCTAGCTGTTTTTCCCTTGGTGAATCATCTCATATACATGCCTAGAACACTTTTCTATGATCTCATGTCGTTCGGTGCGCTAAATCTTCGGTTCCTACGTTTTTAGGGTTTGACCTGACCCTGTCGGATCATCCGATCATGGACCGGAAGATCCGGACCCCCGGATCTTCCGACCCATTGCCGGAAGATCCGACAGAGTCAAGTCCTATCCTATCAACTTAGCTGCAATTCCTTGCCTGTGTCCCTAAATACACCTTTTTCATATCTTGTCAGATGGTTAAGGAGAAGGTTACGCAGAAGAAGACCACATCTTTGACAGTGCGCCCAAGCATCGGTCGCACTAAGAGCTCATTTCATCCTCCCAGCGGTTCATCCTCTGATCCGGATTCTGCTTCAGATAGGGAGACAAGAGATGTTGGAAAGGGCAAGAGATCAATGGAGCAAGCAGCTTCACGCTCTGTTCGTGGAAGAGCCCAATCCAGTGTGCTGGGGCGCAAGATCCCGCCTCGTCCCAGAGTTAAGCGGGCCAATCAAGAAGAAGGACCAGGGACGCAGTACAACGATGACATTGATCTATCTTTTCTTGCTAACAACTTCATCAGTACTGCTATTCCTTTTCGTCACTCACTTGACAGTTCCTTGGTCAATTTCAAGCTGGCCCAGAATAGCATGAAGCCCCTGAGATTCAGTGAGAATGAGGATCCAAGGAACATCCAGTACAAGCTCTTCAAGGGTGATCCTCGTTTTTGGGTTTCACATCAAGCTGATTGGTATGAATCTGTAATTCTCAAAATGACCCGCATTTGCACTCCTATGTATTGGGTCGACTGGAAATACCTGAAGAGTTTCCCACCACCGCTCAAGCCAGTTGTTGATGATGTTTATAAGCGGTGTGTGGAGATGGACTTGGACAAGTTGATGGCCTTTGAATGTCCATACAATGAGGAGGTAATAGCCCAATTCTATGCCACTCTATGGGTCGATGAGGATCGTTATGAAATGCATTGGACCTTATGTGGAAAACGCCTATCTATCTCTCTACATGACTTTGCTAGTTTGTTTGGGCTTGCTGAGGAGACCGCCTATGCCCATACAAGCAATGATAGGAGCAAAGTGGATCTTCACTTAGGCAGAATCTTAGATGACACAAAGTTGGCTTTCATGTATGATCATGCATATGGTGAAGTTGTGTTTGGGAAATACAAGGGTCTTTCTCCTTTCTACAAATTGCTGAATCAACTTCTTAGAGGGACCTTGTATCCAAGAGCAGGAGATGCTGACAATATCTCCAAGAGGGCCAAAAACTTGCTGTTTCAAATGGCCCCCGGGAAGCCCAAGTTCAAGGTTTTCAATTTCATTTGGAATGAAATTATTTACTGCTCATATGATGCTTCCAGTGGCTGCCACTATGCCCCATACATCTTCCACATGATCAAGCATGTGTCTGGAGTAAACATCTTGTCTGATAAGCTCCATCCTGCATACAAATCTCCTCAGGGCAAGATTACACAGCTTCTGAAAATCAAGTCAAAGGCTTATCAAGGTGCTCCAACTCCATCATCTCAAGGTGCTTCTTCTTCCCAAGCTCCTCCATCAGCTGCTCCCGCTCCTTCTAGTGGCCCCTCCTTTACTCCCAAAGGCAAGAAGAGCAAAATAGATTTTCTGCTCCAAGGCATGTTTTCTTGCTTCAACATGTGCAAATATCAAGTCAAGAGGTCTCATGAGCGTGAGCAACGCGCCGAATATGATAGATACATGGCGGATAAGCGTCACAAAGAGCTTCTTGAAAAGTTAAACATGCCACATTCTCCTGTTCATCAACTCAGGGAAGTTACTCCTCCACCCTCTTTTGCAAATCCTTGGGAGGATTACTCACAGGAGTATGTCTTTGGTGCCTCTCAACACCAAGGACAAGGAGAAGAGGAGATAGTAGAAGAGGAAGAAGAAGTTGAAGAAGAAATAGCAGAAGAAGAAACTGAGGAAGAAGAAGAGGAATATGTCAGTGAGCCCGAGACGGATGAGGATCGTCGCAAGGGCAAGACCGTTGTAGCCGATGATGATGAGGACGACGATGATGATGACGATGACGAGGGTGGTGGTGATGACGACGACGACGAGGACGAGTAGCTCCCTTTTTGGTCCGTGATGACAAAGGGGGAGTGAATGTGGCCATTGGAAACTCATCACCTATCTATCTTTTATTCATGTTCTAGCTTGTGAACTTGTGAGAACTTGAATTTGTGTTATGTATGGTGTGCCAAGTGAGACTTTTTTTTTGTAAGACTTAATTTGGTTATTGCTAGTGTGATGTGGATCTCGTTATCTATTTTATTGTGAGTTGCTTATGAATGATGTGATGTTATTTCTCACTTTATTGATGTGTATATCTTGTCATATGCATCACGTTTATTTCATCACACCAAGCACCTTTATGCATCTTATTTTGAGAGACTCTTGCAAAACATGTGCACAAGCATTTGAGGCTATTTAAGTTGAACATGCACATATTTAGGGGGAGCCTCTCCAAAAACATTGGATGCAAAACATGAATTTTATTCCCATCTTGTGAACCCAAATTTGTGTTGTCATCAATCACCAAAAATGGGGAGATTGAAAGTGCATCTAGGCATTTAATCTATTTTGGTGATTAATGAAAATAGAAATTTGGATATGATGCTTTGCATGAGTTGTGCAGAATAAAATGAAATAAAAGGAAGACAATACTAAAGGAAGGACCCCAACGCTCATCCATATGGTGGAGGACTCAATTGGTGGATTTAAATTTAATTTTCCGTTTGAAATTGAGTATAGGACCACCGTACTATCAAGGGGGACGTAGTTGATAAATTCTAGTTGCTAAAAGTGCTTTGATTGAGATGACAAACTCTTGATAGTCACAAAAACACTTCACAAACACCTTTTCTGCTCGGCCGGAACTTAGGCCGGAAGATCCGACCGGAAGTTCCGGGCGGCTCGGTCTTGCGTTTTTCCTGGCCGGAAGTTCCGGCCATTGCTTCGGAAGTTACAAGACTTAGCTGTTTTTCGAGCTCACAAGTGTCCTGTTGCAAGTTCCGACCCGGGGCCGGAAGATCCGACCGGAAGTTCCGGCCGGCTCTGTCTTGGCTTTCTCCGGGCCGGAAGTTCCGGGGTCCCCCGGAAGATCCGACCTACTGTCGGAAGATCCGGCCCCTGGAACTTTTCTGGAGTTTTCCTCACACATATCTGTTGCTTATCGGAAGATCCGACCAAGTGTCGGAAGATCCGGTACCCCTTCGCAGTGAACATAACGGTCATATTTTGGGGGTTGGTATATATACCCCTCACCCCCTTTCATTCACTGTAGCTGAACACACTGACCTAACACGAGACAAACTCCCACTTGAGCATTCACTCCACCTCTCTACTCCCTTCCAAGGTTTGATCCTTCCAAGATTCACCTAGGGTTTGAGTGAGAGAGAAGATTTGTGGTGAGAGACCTAGTGCCATCTTGAGCTCCCTCAACTAGTTCATCTCTCAAGCACTTGAAGCACTTGGATTCGTCAATTCACGTTTGTTACTCTTGGAGCTTGTTCCTAGACGGTTAGAGGTGCCGGTGAACTCCCATTCTCTTGTGGTTTGAGTCCCGGAAGTTTGTATTACCCTCTCTCTTCGTGGGAGCACATAGTAAGTAACTCAATCCTCCTTTGTGGTTGATTGGGAGAGACTTGGGGTTAGTGTGACAGCCCGGCTCTTTGTGAGCATCTCAACGGAGACGTAGCTCCTTTGTGGAGTGAACTTCGGAAGAAAATTCTTTGTCTCCACTTTCATTCTTGTTCATATTGTTTCTATATCTTGATTTGTCCCGATCTACTTATTTGTGGCTCTACTCTGATATTGATCATATATAGAAGGTTCCTTACATCATTTGTGAGCTTTGTATTCAAGTGGAATTGTTAAAAGGTCATTAGTTTTCAAATCTCGAAGTTTACTTGTATTGCCTGTCGGAAGATCCGGCTTTCCATCGGATCTTCCGGTTGTCTGTCCCTGTCGGAAGATCCTGTACAGTGTCGGATCTTCCTGGCCGGAAGATCCGAGACTGTGTCGGATCATCCGACTTTCTGACAGTTTTCGGAGGAATTTTGCAGGAATTTTTAAACAGGCCTATTCACCCCCCCTCTAGGCCTAGTGTTGGTCCTTTCAGTGGGTAAATAAAAAAACTAATTACATGGTTTTGATGTACATGACGAGACGAATCTTTTGAGCCTAGTTAGGTCATGGTAGGAAAATGTTTACCACAAACAAACGAAAAGTGCTACAGTGCGATACAGTATCGGATGTGACATTTTCACCAAACTTTCCCTACCTCTTTTTGGAACTAAACACAAAGGCGGTGTTCACTTCCCTGAAAAGGGAATGTGAATTTGGATGAAAATGTCACATCGAACACTGTAGCACACTGTAGCACTTTTCGTTTGTTTGTGGTAATCATTGTCCTACCATGACCTAACTAGGCTCAGAAGATTCGTCTCGTCGTGTACATCAAAACCATGTGCTTAGTTTTTTTATTTACCTACATTTAATGCTCCATGCATGAGGAGAAAGATTTGATGTGGTAGTGAATAGTGAAGTTTAGAGAGAGAAAGTTTGGGGGAAGTTTTGGATTTGAAGGGAAGTGAACACCACCAAAGTTAATGTTGTTCTGGAATACTACTTGTTCGTAAGTT
This sequence comes from Echinochloa phyllopogon, assembly GCA_033239725.1. NCBI lineage: Eukaryota > Viridiplantae > Streptophyta > Magnoliopsida > Poales > Poaceae > Echinochloa > Echinochloa phyllopogon. The sequence goes on from BTCW01000009.1 coordinate 13,413,307, forward strand.
TTAAGACAAACATAACGTTACGGTTTTCATTTAATCTAATTATATGTTCCAAAACCATCGCAAATCAAATGTTTTAAATAATAAAGTCAAGGTAACAAATTTGAGAAAGAAGGGTGTACAACTCAACCTTCTTTAGCACAGGGAAAATATGAAATAGTGCTAGGATAACGTAAGGTGTGTACGGCAGTACGGGTATTTATCGCACAAAAATTCAAAAAGAAGCGGAAAAACAGACAACCACATTCGATTCTGGGCTATATTACTGACAAATAAGTCTCCAAAATCACAGACCAGCGCAAAAATCACCGGTTTCTGAAATAGCTCATTTTGGCCCACGAAGACCTTTAAAGGCCCATCACTCAACCGAAAGGGATGGCCTGGCCCACCACTCTTATCTTCTCCCTCACCGCCCTCGAGATTCCTATATGGCTTCCGGAATTTTTTTTAGCGGAGTTGGCTTCCACACCGTGAGCCGTCCGATCTTTCTCTTCACCGTCCGATCTTCTTCTTCTACTCTTCTTCCTCCTCGAACGTCGACGGCACGCCGCCGACGGAGAGGACGCGACCCGGCTGGCGGAGGGGCGGGAGGTGGGCGGGGGCGGACGGCGGCGAGGGCGCCGCCGGCCGCGGGCGGTGGGCGAGGTCGGCGGCGGAGGCAACGGCGGAGGTTAGGGTTAGGGTTAGGACTTCGGGGTTGCCGGGTGGGGCCTCCAATGGTCGCCGGACCTAGAGAAGAAGGGGGGTGGGGGTGGCGGAGGACCGACGACGGTGGCGGCTTGGCCGGCGGTGGACGCGAGGCGGCGCGAGAGCGCCGCCGGCCGGCCGGGGACGGACGGGTGGTGGGCCGGTGACCGGCGACGGGGGCGACGAGGCATCGGGTTAGGAAGGGCGGGTCGGCGCGGCGGGGGTGGACGGCGGGAGGGCGGCGCGGCGGCGAGGCAGCCGCCGGCCGGGGCGGCGACGGAGAGGGCGGGGGCGGGACAGTGCGGCGCAAGGAGGAAGAAGACTTCGTGGGCCTAATGGGCCGGAAGCCGGGACACTGGCTTGGGTGCGCCATATAGGCGCCCCCCGCCGCCCTCACCCAACCCAACCTCCTCACCGCTGTCACCTCTCCTCCCCTCTCCTCTTCGAGAAGCCACCAAGTGCCCAGCGAATCTCGCCGCCGCCATGGCCGCCGCTCCGTCGCCGTCGTCCCGGGCGCTTCTCGCCCTAGCGCTGGCCACCGCCTGCCTGGCGCAGCTGGCGGCGGGGGACTCGAACGGCGTCTACGAGCCGTGCAGCGACGCGTGGATCCAGCGCGGGGACGGCTTCACCTTCGGGGTCGTCTTCGCGAGCTACAACGCCTTCTTCTCCGGCAACACGCAGCTATCCCCCTGCGACCGCCGCCTCAACCTCGCCTCCTCTGGGCAGCTCGCCGTCTTCCGCCCCAAGGTCGACGAGATCTCCCTCCTCACCATCAATACCACCACAGGATTCAATCCGGTAAGCGATCCGTTCGTTATCTCTTGGATTAAATAAGTTGGGTTGGATCCGAGTTCTGGAGGTCCTAGCATTGTACATGCTCGTGGAAATGTCGTAGTAGGTGGAGATCGGTTGCCACGCCGGGAGGTAGGGTGGATTAGCATTTCATAGTTGGTCTCAGCTGGAGTTAGGGTGGATTATTTGCATGGTCGTAGTGCTTTCTGTAGCACTTCGTCTTCTTGGAGCTAGGAGTAGCATAGTTGGTGTTTAGCTGATTTGATTGAATTCAAGATCTTGATCCATGGTTCCAGTAAATGCTACAAATTGGCAGCAACTGGACTAATTTCGTGTTGCTGCGTGAGTCTGCATTGTGATGTAATTTGTGAGTATCCTCCCATAAGGCCCTGATCCTATAAATGGCCATGGAGCGCACCATCTCAATATGCTAAGTATCATCTGGAAATTGTATTTTGAGTTTGTCTAATAAGTTTTTTTGGAACAGAGTGGCAGGGGCACTGCCATTGAGTGTTCACTAAGAAGATAAAAAAATAGTCCTACAAGATGAGGTCCAAAACAAGCAACCAACTAGGAAACAACAGACGACTAGCTAAAAGAGGAAGTCACTGAAATCACAGAGAAACATGAGATATTGAACTGAAACAAGTCCCTTCCATTGGATAGGTGGAAAACTATATTGCTCCTAGTTTGCCAAGATTTCACTTTACCAAATTGCTGAGATTAAGCATAGCTTGACTCAAGTGCAGTGTTTTTTTGCCTGAGGTTAAGAATTCAAGTAGAGATCAGACAACTCTATTACTTTGGATTTTCAAGAGCTCGTCTGTTATGGGCCTATATCCAATAGAGGGGGTTGGGAGAGAGGGAGGCTGCCAGAAGGGACAGAAGGGGCTTGGCCCTTTACTTCTGCTTAATCAACCATGATACATCCCCTCTCTTTATATGGATATGACTTGTAAACCGTAGATGGGATGTTATAGGTGCAATCTAATCCTTCCTAACTTTTGAAATATGAAATTCCTAATTAAAAGGTAACTTGAATTGGGGGCAAGGTGCCTAGGGAGGCTGTCAGCATAATGGGGGGCAGTGTGTAGCAGCCCTAGGGCTGGCCATCGCCTCTCCTTGGGTGTTTGTTGATTGGGCCTAATTAGGCCCATAACATTGCCTACTGAGATTTATTGTCATCAGGGGCACAATTGTGGATTTAATATCTCTTATTCTCTGGTTCACATTCAGCATGATCCTTCAAGAATTTGATCCTATAAAAAATAAGTGTTTGTTCTCTTTATTTTGCCAATGATATATCCAAATTCTGAGTATGAAGGACTACATTTTGAAATGCCAAATTGGGACTCTTAAGATTGTGGGTCAAACCAGTTTGTCCCACATCAAGAAATAAGAACTTGTGACTCATAATGCATCTAATCTTCTAGGGTCTATACTTGTATCTCTAGTCGTCTGTGCAATTGGGTGCCCAGATAAGTTGAAAAGTGCCTTTGTGCCAGCTCAAAGCTTTTGTGCAAAAAGTTGGTCCACTACGTTTGTCAAGATCCTGGTAGTTTCTTTGTGTTATCACAAAGAACCTTACTTTTTCATTCTGTTTTGTTCTGACTGGAACGGTTAGAATCAAAAGAGAGCACACTGCGTCCCCTACCAGGCAAAGTTGTTGTTTTTAAGACAATAAGTTGGGTGGATCCAGAAGGAACTCGCACTAATGCTTGTGAAAATGCGAGAGTATGTGGATGTTGGTTTGCTCGGTGCTGATAGTGGCCTGGCATTTCTTGGTTGTCCTAAGCAGGGGATAGACTGGGTAAGTATGATTCTGTTTCTGTGTTTGGAGTAGCAGAGTTGCCACGAAGGTTATTTTGATCCATTGCAAGATTCTACTTCACAGCTTTTTTGGACTAAGCTCAATTTTACTTTGCTGATTAAGTAATAACTAAATATACAAGAGAAGGTGATGATATTTGATCTGTTTTATCCTTACCGTTGGAATTGCTATTTAACCTTGCTGAGACATCCTTTCGTTTTTGTATGCGCGTGTTTTAGGTGGGTGGGGGGTTGGGGGTGTTGTGATATAAGCTTTTGCTTCAAGGTTACTCGCCCAAGGTTACAACCTTCTACTGGATATCGGACATATGTAATTACTTTGAATTAATAGATTTTGCAAGGAATATCTAGTCAGCCTTGTTTTGAGAAGATATAGTATGATGTATGCAAATGTTTTATTGCTCTTTCATGTTCATGATGCATACACCGTTTGATAAATAGATCCTATTAAAAAAAGGAACTCTTCTTTTGTGCTATAAGTTGCCAAGAATAAATCCGAGACCTGAGAGTGCTAAATTGCTACATTTACATAGCAATACATATATACTTGCTACCTTTTTAACTCATAGGAACGATGAAACCATGCAATGCCAAATTAGGGACTCCAAGATTAGAGTCCAAACGCACTCTGGTCCTTGTTAAGAAATCTATTGTTAATGCTTCCGATCTGCTTGGGTTCATGGTTTTATTTTAAAACTGTCTGCAATTGTGAGATCATATCATATAATCTCGAAAGTGCCTTTATGCCAGCTCAGAGCTTTTGCGTAAAAAGTCGGTCCACTAACTTTGTCAAGATCCTGGTACCTTGTTTGTTTCTGGGCATAGTTATCTTGTATTTGTCATGGGGATTTATTTTCCTGACCTCCAGTCCTCCACAACATCAAAGTATATTTTCCGATACAACTTAGGACTAGATTTTTTTTACGGATTTTCAGGATTGCCATTTAGTTGTATCTGATCTTGAAATGCTTTGGGTAACATTGTACTTCAGAAAGTTACTTGTTTTATTCTTTGCTGTCTCAAAAAATGAAATGAAACTGGAGGAACTTCACGTCTGTGATTGTTAAGAGAACAACCTACCAGAAGTTGTGTGTTATTGCTCATCAAATTAACATTTTCATGGCACTTTGGTTGTCACCTGTGAGCTCTAAGTAACCTTTCTTTTCATGTTTGTATTCAGGGTTTGTGTTGGCATTGTCAGTATGTGACCAAAATTCTTGTGCATATTTTGTAGGCTTCCGCTGGTGGATTCATGGTAGCATTTGCTGGTAGGAAGTATGCAGCCAGATCTACTCCAATTTTTGTCTCCAACACCTCGTTTACAGTGTCCAGTTTCACCCTGGTACAGAGCTACTCTAGCATCTGTGAATTTAGGATCTAGAAATTTCTGAATCTTACTGCTGTTGATGACTCTTGTTTAGGTACTTGAGTTCAAGAAAGGCAGACTAAACAACTTGCACTGGAAGAAGGACGGCTGTGGTGCTTGTACAGGTAAGTCGAACTTTGTTTGCCTCGGGAAACAGACTTGCGCTATCAGAACACAAAGCTGCAAGACCCAAGGGCCTGTCGACTGCAGCATCGGCATCCAGCTGGCTTTCTCAGGCACCGACAAGCACGAGTCGGTTCTGAACTCATGGTACGAGGTGTCCAACCTGCGGCAATACTCCCTCTACGGGCTCTACTCCAACCTCAAGGACACCCTGAGCGGCCAGTTCAACAAGTTCTTCTAGGCTGTCTGGCACAGCCATTGCCTTGTTTATTCTCCTCTGCTCCTGCCTTATTCTGTTGATCGGCTTGAATATCCTGATACTGCGCTTAACGTCTTTTAGGTTTGCCCGTCCAGGTTGTTGCTTGTACGGTTGTACCCATACTGGTTCTAGCCCTGTCTGAAAGCTCCTACCATATGTATCATTGGTGATTATTTTGGTGTCATTTTCTGGGAGTCTCCTTTTTATGGCCATTTATGCTTTAACTTTCATTTAATGATGAGCTAGCTTCTGATGACGATGTTTGCAACCAAAGAAGAGATTCATATCGTCCGTTTGCATAGCTGTACAGAGTTGCTTGGTCTTGGTGATGTCGACAGCTTGTACCCATCATCGATCGCTCAAGGTTTCTGAAAATGTCGTAAGATCGTCCGGCAGTTGAGCTGGTTCAGAATTCAGAGTCTTCGGATTTGCAGCCTGTCCTTTTTTTAAAATCCTGCCCTTCCTTTTTTTTAATTCTGCCCTTCCTTGTTAGGCGATTTGTGTTTTTCTTTTTCACAAGCTATCGCGATTGTTCGTAACACGAAATGTCATTATTGGGTTGTTTATAAGTTCACGAAACACTTCCGTATCTATCTGAATTAAGCAGAATTGATGCTCTTGCTTCTAAAAAATCGGTCTAAACACAATTACGCTGGCCCGTTTAGAACCAATTTTTTTTGTTCGAACTATTCCAAAGTTCTGATTTTAGCGTATGCCAAGATATGGGTATTGGTGAACGGTGGACTGGCATGAGAAGCGGAGTGATTTCCAAAGGGAGCGAAAACGAGCTGTCTCCCCTTTGGCAACAGATCGTGGAAGCAACGAATTATGGCGACGGGATGACACGGATGGAAAGGGATGGAGAATCTGGGCCGGTGAAACTAAGGCCCTGTTTGGTGACCCTGACTTTTTTATAGTCACCTAAACTTTAGTCCCTTTTAGTCCTAAAAAATGCCAAACAGGGTGACTAAAAGGGACTAAACTTTAGTCCATACCCCATAAGTCCATAAGCTCCATTTTGGTGATTTCTTGGGACTTCTACTGACTTTTTCCCCCACTACCCTCATTAAATGCCCCACTTGGTTGTTTGGTGCCAAGGGGTGTGAGTGCAAGGCTGCAATGGTATTATGGTCTTTGTTCAGTCACTTTAATTACATTTAGTCACTGTAAGTCCCTACAACCAAACAGCACAACTGACTAAAGTTTAGTCCCTAGAAGTCACCTAAAAAAGTCACCTGGAACCAAACGGGGCCTAATATTCTTGCCTTAATATACAACGCCCTGTTGTCCCATTTGCACGAAGTTACCATCAGGCTAGGATGCTGTTCCTTTCAATTCCATTTATTAGCCATGGAACACAGATTTGTCATCAGTACGTTCTTTGTTTCTTTTTTCCAGAGCTGTTTACATTCCCAAACCCTGACACTGGTATTAATTAGGCTATTAGCACATGTTTTTTTTCACCACATGGTGTTACTGCTCAGGCTTGGCCTGCATGAGCTGGACTGCCGGAACACCTGCAAATGCTGGATGGTTGAGGATACAAAAAACTGCTGGTTGAGGACCACAATGCAAGCATCATCAGGGATTCACAAAAGGACAGGCGCCTTGGCACACACACAACAGTGATGAAAGGAAACCTTGGAGGGGCCTGTATTTGCATCCTGGTTTCTCGGCCTCCCTGCCAACTGTTGATGGAGCATTGCATCATAGTACGGCGCTAAAGAAAACCACCTGCGCTAAAGAAAAGGGATAGAGATACTGTACACATGCACAGCACAGCTCGCGAAAGCTCTTGAGGAAGCTGAAGCCAAAGGGAATCGAACTTTGTGTCATCCAAAAGAGGTTAAAAGATGAGAAGTTTTGCACTATGAGAGGACAGGGCGAGGGGATTAAAAGTTGGCTGGACGCATTCTGAGACGATATTTATGAGAAAAGGTGCCTGAATCCAGCTCTATGGAACCTTAGAATCTGAATCTGAGTTTGCTAAAAGGACAAAGCAAGCAATTTTATTTATTTTAGCAGCAGCATTAACAGAGGAAGTTGCACAAGGAGAACTGTCAGCGAGGGTGTTTAAAAAACAGGGAGACGATAAGATGGTGACGTGAGCATGGAAAAAGGCAGGGAGGAGGGAAAGAGTGGTGGCCACTCATCAGGGCAGCACCACGTACTGTAAAAAGATTTCCGTGTAGCTCAGCATTGGAAAGGTTCTCAGTGCAGCGTCAGGCCCACAGCTGAGCTGGAGTCCCAACGTATAGTACTTCTTGTTTTGTTGCCATATTTATTACGCGCCTTCCTATCGAAGTGACACTTTTATTCTTTCGAAGGAAAGTTAGTGACAATTGATATTAAGCAGTTTCACTTAGTCCAACAGAGAATTTCGCTCCTTTTATAAAGATGCACAAATGGAATTTGACTACCACATCCACTTGATTCTTCTTCTAATTGTGAGGCACTAGCTAAGAGCATACTATTAAGAAACTGACCTTTCTCTACTAGGTATAAAAATACTTGTACTGAATTCGTTCTCATGTAGTGCTGACTTTAGGGCATCTTAACATTAAATGATGGTTAGATGAAATTAAGAAAAGAAATTTGCCAAATTGATCGCAGGTCAGTTGATAAAGTCTCTTATGGTGAAACCTATCCATTTAGATTTGGGTCCTCGATCCAGTACATGTATCTCATTGTCCTTATTCTTTTAGTGGTAGGTGACTAAATGTTGACAGTTGGAAGTCTATGATGACTTCGTTAATCTCGATATCTGTTAGCTTAGTTTCTTAGAGGTTTGCGTACGGGTATTTATAAAGATTAGCTCGTGGCTGACCTTTCGGGAAAAACAAATAATTTTGTTTACTCAAATTTGAATATTTAAGTAATGAAGAAATATGTTTCGACAATAGAATGTACTTATAAATTCGACTTATTGATCGAGATGAATTTGCGCACAAGGATTGGAGTGATCATCTATTCATGTGGAGGAACATTTGTATTTTATTTTAAACGAACGTGTGTAAAGTTGAACGACGAGATGAATGATATCTCTCCACTTTTGCAAATTCTTCAAGTCCCAATTGAAGGGCCTACAAGAATATCAACAGAATAAAGCCCAACAGATGCATTTTTGTTTACTCTGATTCTCAATGTTAGAATACTACTCTTAACAATGCCCAAGTTGTCGATTAGCTACAATACAACTTTTTTTCGTGCGAGAGAATGCAACCTTTTCGCTGCCATGAACTAATATCTATATAATCAATTGTTACCCGTGGAAAGCCTCAAACAAGAATCACTCCAAAACCTATAGTGTTTGGATAGAATAACAAGTAAACAAACAGCAACAGCAAATAATTGTGTGCCCTTTTATTAGAGTTAAAACTATCCTAAACATACCTATACTGGATAATATGTATACTAGATGGCACCTCAACGGCTCAACCGTTTTCTTCAGCTGCACCTAATATACAAAAAAGAATCTGTCTCCAATGACGTTAGCGCTTAGATCTTAACCTACCGCTACCAAACAAGAGTCAAGAGGTCTATAGAAACGAAAAGACAGCTTGCAACTTGCAATGCAGGAAATGACCTCCACTAAATGTGTTCCATGAAATATGCTGGTCATATAGTACTTGCCCTCAAAACTCACAGGAACAGGGACACGTTGAAAAGGTTGCTGATACTGTATCTCTGCAGTTAAAAAGATTATGACTGCTTCTCCACTAATGCAAATGCTATTAGATCACTTTGTATTTTTTTGGATTTATTTATTTTGTGGATAGAGCTTGACACAAAATATATGGTTCATGTTGCATGTAGTAGCGGCTTTATTTCGAGCCTTTTGCACTTGCGAGTGCTCAGCGCACAAGTATCAGATTCAGATGTGTGGGTACTTCTATTTTCACTTAATAAAAGTTGCATGAAATTCTAAATAATTGTGGTTACTAATGGTTTTATGACACGAGTCTGTATTATATGACGGAAATTTTTAACGTGTTCTCTTATCCATTGAAATGGTGCTGCTTGATGCTACCAACGATTTTTGGGCGACATTTTTTCCTATCACAATGACCGTTCAAATCCAAGGCTCAATAGTGGCTTCTTAATCTGATGATTCTCCTTGGTGGAGAGAAATTCTATTAGTTTCCTCTCCGTGCTTATATTTACTCAAGTATTTGTTTGTCTACTTGTCCTATTTCACCGCAGGTTTATAGTACTATATACATTCATTTTTTATTGCAAAATAAAACATGAATTACTTCCTTTGGTCATAAAAGAGCGGTATTTCGGAAATGGGGAATTCAAACATGACAGTTTTGGTTGCAAAATACATGCATAGTGCATGATAGTACTGCACTAGTTATGTATATATTCTGTATGTAACTTGTACAGTCATTTGTATATTTTGAATATAGCATATTATAATACTACTTTCACTCATCCAACAATCCGATTCTCATGTAAAAAAAAACAATCCGATTCTTTTGTTTCTCAAAAAAAAAAAACAATCTGATTTTTTTTATCGGTTCTCAGTCAAAACTGAGAAGGTTACCGTGCCTTGTTGAAACACAACATTATTTAAATCAATGGAACGAAGTAAGTGAACACATATCTTTTGACCGGTTCTTTGCTCATATTTTACTCTTACATGACTACCTTCTCTATAAAGAAAATGACACTGGGAGTCTGGGACTATGACCCTGTTGGTCGAGCAAGGAATTTGATGGTGCCCGTTCATCTATCTACTCATTGTGCACTGACTTGACTCCTGATCCGACTCCTGTTGAGCACTAAGCGCTTAGTTTTCTTTAATACATCTGTAAACAAGGGGTGTGTTTAGCTGGCTGTTACCATTTAACTAATCTTATACAATGCGTTCGTAACTGCCATTTTACCTACATTATACTGGTCTAGATGCAAAAGAGAAAAAAACATGATGAAATAATGATGACGACGGTAATGCAATAAATAGTCCAGAAGGTTAGCTCTGTGAACCAGAGTAAATTAGGGAAGGACCATCAGCCTTTGGAAAGGCCTCCTACGATGACGCAGCTTTGTTTGTAGTGGCCACTGAGCTGGGGATGGCTTAGATCTCATCTGCACATCACCCACACCACCACCACCAATAATTGAGCCGCTAGAACCAGATAATGTCTGGCCAAACGATCCCCATGATGAAATGAACAGTGCTCTGTATCCTTATTACCATGTCAAGTACAAGTTCCATTCAGGAAGAAACAAAAACTTCCAACACACAGAGGCTGCAGTCTCTGTGCTCTGGTAGTCTTGCAGTTTCACATTGTAACGGTTTTCACATTTTCACCTTGACTTGAAGGAGTCTGGCACGTACGTACACATGCAAATATGCAATCCATTTCTCCACTTCCCCATGAAGAGCTTGATGAAGACTACATGGCAGGATGTATTTTGAGAGATAGATATATATAGATACATACGATTCACCTTCCCCTTTATATTCTTTATACCACATGCCTCATCATCATTTAGTTGTTGCTCACTCTCTATCTCAAAACGAAGCATTGACCTTTCTTTTTTTTTAAAAAAATGAATCGGTTCTTCTTTGCAACGTACCAGTGACTGGTAACATGAATCAACCCGATCCTAGCGCCATGGTTTCCTCCCCAGAAACATATTGGCCGCATAAAAATATACCAAAAAAACAAAAAATAAATAAAAGCCCCAGCCAGCCCCACGGTACTTGGGTAGTAGTAGAAGCTGTAGAACCAACCGCCGGGCGGGGCGCCCCAAAGGCGTGGAAGCCGCAGCTAGTACACCCCCAAGGGACGGTGGCCGTGCAGCCTCCCTCCTCTTGTCTCCTGCTGCCTTTTTCGCGAGGGAGCACGGCGCACGGGGATCGCGAAGCCAACAGTTGGCAGCTACGTAGAAGGCGGTAGCCGCTCGCTTCGCTTCGCAAGTTCGCCTTGACCGATTTGGCAAACGGAACTGCGTCCGGCTCCGCCGTGTTCCTGGGAATCTTACCCAGGTTAGTAGTTGCAGCCGGGTAGTACAGTTGCTACAGTATGCAGGGAATCAAAGGTACCACCACTTGGGCTTGCTGCCCTTAAACAAGCAAGGGATCGCCATGGCGACTTGAGAAGCAGAAATGGCTGCAGTGTCTCGCACCCAAAGGAGGGATAGTGGCAACTGGCAAATATTCATCCCTTTCTTTTTTTCTCAAATTGGGAGGAGAGAGAGGAGATCAGAGCCAGAGACGGGAAGGTAGACTTTTCCAAGCTTTGAACCTTCAGCTCTACTGTGTCTGTGTGCCCACACTACCATTTGCATTTATATATACAGATACATACACCTCTCTCTCTCTCTCTCTCTCTCTCTCCTGTGTGCTGCTGTTGTCCTCTTGTGTCCATTATTAGGCAGCCTCCTGGCGCTGGGATGTGAGTGGGCTTCCTTGTTTGCTCGCTACCTCCTTCCTTCCCTGGCTGCCTGTGGCTGCCTCACCACCGGTGCGCTCATGCGTTGGCCCTTGACCTGCCTCGGTCTGTCCTGAATCCTTGGACGCACACAACAAAGCTCAGCTCAGGTACAGCCGCGGCCTTTCCGTTTTTCTGGTGCTCCTCCTCCTCCCCTACCCCTTGCAAATCTTTTTGCCGTCGGCAGCATCGAGGCGCCACTCTGATCGATCTCGGCCGCCAACCCTTCCCCTCCTTTCCATGCTGATCTTGGTGTGCTTCTTCGTCCTCCCGAGGGGACGGCTTTGCTGAATACTAATTTGCCTTGGTTGGTACTTGCTGCTCCTATCCAATCATTCTATTTGCTACTCTCTTTCTTTTTCTGTTGGTGTGATTTCATTTCACGGTACATGTGTTTGTGTTGCTTGCCCCCTGCCTTTCAGAGTTTATTATTTTCGTCTGGTTGATGTTCTTCAGTTCTTGTTTTCTTGTGTGCATGAGATTCCCCTTTGAGATTCCGTTCTTGCGGATTCTCCCACCCGTTTTATTTTCCCGCTGCATTTCCTTGTCTGCTCCCACCTCACCTAGCAATCATTTTAATAATAATAGCATTTCCATATCAAGCTCTCTAATCTGCTGTTTAATTATTCGCCCGCAGGCTGTTGCTGGATTCTTTAGTAAACCACCAGGTCAAGAATCCTGCAAGACAGCAAGAGCTTTGGAGCAAGGAAGGGTTGCTGCTGCCTTCGTCTTGGGCGAGGCTTCAGTTTCCTTGACGAGGCAGGGCAACGATGATGAGCTTCAAAGGGCACGAGGGATTTGTGCAGGTGGCTGCCGGGGGCCAGGCCACCCACGGTGCGGCCGGAGCCACGCTGCCGTGGTGGGCGGGGCCGCAGCTGCTGTACGGCGAGCCGGCGCCCCTGTCGCCGGAGGAGACGCGCCGGGACGGCCAGTTCCAGGTCGTGCCGGGGGCTCAGGGCACGCCGGATCCGGCGCCGCCGCCGGCCGCCAAGAGAGGGAGCCCAGAGGTCCTGAAATTCTCTGTGTTCCAAGGTGACTTCTTTTTTATTTTTGTTGGGCAAGTTTATATGGATTTAGTTGAGGAATTTCCTTTTTTCTTATAACAAAAAGGGAAAAAGAAGATGAAATGCAAGAATTTGGCATGTTCATGTTCCTATTGGATCTGTGCATGCTAGTAATATGCCACGGAACTTAAGCGAATGTCTAGTGGTTTAATTATCAATAAAGTCAAATTGCAAGATGATTTACCTCAAAAAGTTGCAAAAGATAATAGACCTGGACAATAAACTTCAAGAATCCATATCTTTTGTATCCCTTTTGCGTTTGCTTCTTAGAAACCGCTTTAGAAATTATGCTTTTTTTTTCCTCGGATACTTCAATGGACTGCCCGTTGCTTGGACAAGAAGGGCAGAATGGAAAGTTCTACCTTCACTGTGATCCTTTCAAAGTCACCAAATATATAGAATAATTTTTCGCATAATCTTAGATTGCTGCAATGCAACATGAACTAGATGTATTTGCATAAAGAAAGACAATGCTGTATATGTCACCTCTCACCTGTCATGCCAGAGGGTGCAATTAGTTGGATTGTCCGTTGTTTTGGGCCCCTGTGCCCATAGTACCACTCTCTCTCTCTGAGTGGCTCCTCTACTTTCATGCCTCTGCCGGCTGTTCTATTATTGGCGCCTCTATTATGATATCTGGTGTGTCCCTTTCATTACTGCAACACTTTTATCATGGCTGATTTTTTTTTGATAAAAGTGGAACGGTAAATTTTGAGGATTAACAGCCTCGATATTGCAACACTCGCGCAAAAAAATGATTACAGCTCATGGCTGCAAGCTTACTTGTGAGAATTTTTAAAATTATTATTTATCCATGAATTGGTAGATAGTGAGACAAAACAACATTGGAATTAGCAATTAGATATCTCAAACTGTGTGTCCATGTTAAGCTTTCCTTTGATGAATAGGACATTGTAATAGATTATCAGCATCTGTGAGCAGAATATGCTACCTCTTGTTTGTGGGATGTGCTGCAGAGCATGATCATTAAGATTTTCTATTTAATTCGTGGAGCACAAAGAAAAAGTTTTACACAGACGCATGCATAAATAAAAAGAGAGAATGCGTGGCATGGGAGTATGGCACATGGTTGATGGTTAGTCAACTAGTACTATCCAATTTTGAACCACGGAATGGGTTTCTCTGGTTGCTTACAATAGAGTAGCAGGGTAGAGGGTAGCTTCTGATGGAATTGAGTAGTCCCCTCAGATTCCATGAGTAAAATACACTTCTTTCCAACCATAGGAGTTCATTGTATAATATCTAGCTTGTTGTCTGGTTTTCTTGAGTATTTCTACTAGTAGAGTTAGAGTGCATCAGCATCATAGTATTTCCTACTTTTATTATCAAATAGCCTAGAATGGTCCTAGATCTGTTGTGACTTGGAATATATGTCCAGTTTCTAGTGGTTGGGAAAATTACACTGCATGAATGCCAACTTTTGAAGGTTGAGTGACTGGCCACTGGACTTGAAAGATAGGAATCAAAACAAAATGGTTTTTGTCCAGCTTGCCAGAACTCGGAAGTCGATAGTACTCTTTGAAGCATTCAATGTTATCTGTGATGAGAATTGATAATATTTCAGGTTTTTCTGTGGTTGAATGGATTTCCATCACTCATGAAGAAGTTTTACTGTCTAGTATTTTGAAAATTCAAGACTTCCAATGGTTTTCTGATCCTACGATTTTTAGGGAATTTGGAGTCGGATGGTAAAGGAGAGAAAGCCCAAGAGCACTCTACAACTATTGCACTGCAGTCACCGTTCCCAGAATACAACAGTCGTCGTTTTGAGATGGGTCTTGGTCAATCCATGGTAAGCTTACCCTCTAACTCGTTCGTCTATTCGAAATTAGTCAATTTGACAACTCGAAATCCTTTCTTAAAATCCCTTCAGTGTTAATTTACCAACTACTATGAGGGGGGAAACGTTGCCAACTGACTACATTTCTTTCAGGCCCCTTCCAATTACTCCTGTGCTGACCAGTGCTATGGCATGCTTGCCACCTACGGGATGAGATCGATGGTATGGTTTATTTCTTTTGAAAAAATAGTACTATTTCAAAACCTGTATTTGTTTGACTCCCTAATTGCACGAAAAGTTATCGAGAAAATAGGACTGCTACATGATTAAATATTTGCATGAATTTCATAGTTCTAGTGAGCTCATGCAGTAAGATTTTTGCTTATCAAACTATGCAGATCAGTAGATCACACATATTCTGGTTAGCCAGTATCACTAGCAAACTTACATGTTCTGCTGTCCAAATATGTTAACACATAATTCATGTATGCTCAAACTCTTTTGTTGTGTACTCTCATCCTTATGTGTGGTAACTTGTATTGAAAAAAAAAAGATTTGACCAACTCATGGAACTCAGAACTTGTGTTTTACCTTGTCGACTGTAAAAATGATGAATTCATCGTGTCCTCATTGGAGTAAAAAAAAAAGTAAAGATTAGGAAGCATGAAACAGATCAGAGATGACATCATTAAACAGATCAGAGATGACATCATGAAAATATCTGGTGACCACATCGTTATTGCCTATATCCACCCAATAATGGAGCATGCTTAATCATGTTCCTTGGATTTATACACCGCAGATTGGCTTCATCCGGTAGCCCGTGATTCTCTAATGGCCTTTTCTTTCCCTTAATGCAGTCTGGTGGGAGAATGCTCTTGCCACTGAATGCGCCAGCTGACGCACCGATCTACGTGAACCCAAAGCAGTACGAAGGCATCCTCCGTCGCCGTCGCGCTCGCGCCAAGGCAGAGAGGGAGAATAGGCTGGCAAGAGGCAGAAAGGTGAGGAGCTTCTTCTTTCAGCTGACCCCTTTACGTCCATGGCACCAACAACCGCCATCATGTGAAGCAAGCAACATTTCCAGCACCCCATGTTTCACCGTCACCACTCTGATCGTTCTGCTTGTCACGCTGCAGCCCTATCTCCATGAATCGCGCCACCTCCACGCGATGCGCCGGGCAAGAGGCTCCGGCGGGCGCTTCCTCAACACGAAGAAAGAAGGGCACGGCGTGGGCGTGAACGGGGACGGCAAGACGGCACCGGCGCTGAGCTCCGAGCCTCCACGGCCGCGCAACGACGGCGGCAATCCGCGGTGCCACTCCCGGAGCAGCGTCTCCAGCCTGTCCGGCTCCGAGGTGTCGAGCATGTACGACCACCACGAGGACCACGCGAGCCACCACCAGTACAGCGGCATGGCGCAGCACCTCCGGGCGCCGCCCTTCTTCACCCCGCTGCCGGCCATCATGGACGGCGACCACGGCGGGGCTGCCGCCATCCCCTCCTTTAAGTGGGCAGCCAGCGATGGCTGCTGCGAGCTCCTCAAGGCGTGAACCGAGGAGGAGGGGATGGCTACTCAGACGGCCTGCCTTGGCTGTCTGTAGGCAAATCATTCTTGGCTGTTCTGCAATGGGGGGCAACCTCCTCATCACCTACCTACCTACCCGTGTCCCTGAAACTCATACAGTGCTGGGTTTCAGGGGTCCTGTGATGCTGGAGCTCCCCCCATATGCCTGTAACATAGTGTACCCAAAGCACTGCTGCTTGGTACTGCTTGATAGCAGTGTCTCGGTATGGAATTCTGTGATGTCGGTTGATCAGTGTCTGAATAATTGAGGTGTCAGACCTCTTCGCAGTTGCTCCAGTTTGGTTGGTAAAGATGCAGTGTTATCTGTAAGTTTGGGACCTACATTATGTTGTCATGTCAGTTGCAGTTGAACAATGGCGTGTGTTTTAGGTATCAATGTTTGTCTATGCTTTGGTGACGATCGTTCTGAATATTTCGGCCGTTCAAATCTTTGGCTAAGTTACTACTGGAACACAAAAAGTTTAGGGTCTTTTTCTATACAGAAATTTCAAATTGCACGGTTCACTCGAAGGATTTTAGTTCTTTTAAAAACACTGGATTGAAAACTGTAAAAGATTATTGGAAAAAAATAAAAAGCATTTCAAGATCCAACCGAGAAGAACTTGGCCGTTCGCCAACGATGCCCGCAAAATCCATCGCCTCCGCAACCTCTGTGCACGTGTCTTTGCGCCTCCTCTCGTCGAGCGTCACCTGCGGCGAACGGTGGCGGCGGAGATGGTCGGCATCGGCGGCGGGAGGAAGGTGCGCCGGGAGGCACTGATCAAGCAACCTAACCTCATTGATCAGTACGTGCCTGGCGCCAGCTTATCTATCTCGCTTCTCTCCACACAACTGTTCGACGAATTGCGTATGCGACTCTGAACGGAAACCGTGTGCTGTCTCCGTTGCCTGTTCTTACTGCAGAATTGAGGTCTGTCGATTTCTAGTGGGGCGAGATTGTAAGCCGGCCTCGAAGCTGAAGTGTACAGTTGGAAGTTTCTGAATGGTCAAAGCATAACGGAATTTATCTCAATTTTCAGCAAGTCAAATGTAGCCATACAGGTTGAATCACAGATCATGCATTATTTGATGGTCTAGGCGTCTAGCCACACATACATGCATCATCTAAAGAAACAAGCTTTGAATATAGCCACACAAATGCATCTAAACAAACATAACATCATTGTGTTTTTTGTTTGATGGTTACCTGGAAGTATGGAAAGCCAATTCTCCAAGAATCCTCATTGTTGTCTTATGATGAAAGCTGCAGGATTGGATATACAGCTCGATAAGTTCATCCTTAGCTTGTTGCTTTTATCACAAGTTATTGTCTGGATTTCTCACGAATCACAAATATACAACCACAGAGGCATGATGGTGTATCATTGTTTCTAAAACATAGGAATACATTGTATGTTTATCTGTCATTTTGCTGTATCAATGCCACATTTATTCTAGTTGAAGTTTCAGTAGCTATAAGTGATGCTGCGCATTGATTTGTGGCGATGAATATGATCTATTGCATTTGAAGTCTCCGGCTATGAAATAGATCTTTTTCCTAGATGCTATAAAATTGTTTTTGTTCATTTATGTATTTGTGGATTTTGGAAGTTCTCTATTATCTTCTACCCAGGTTCTAAGGTATACACACAAGAAATTAATAAGAGAGAACACTGCTCCAAGGCTAATCTTTTGCCGCTGAATAACGGGTTAGTACCGCACTTGATCGTGAATCTTTTTATTTCACATATTAGCATCTGTCATGATACGAGGTCATTTTTCTGTAGAGGATAAAAAAACTGTTCTTCCAATTAAGTTTCAACAAGACCCAAGCTTGCGTTGACCTTTTTCGCTGGTTATCCAAATGTTTTTTTTTTGAAAAGGGAAGCTTTATTGATCTTAGACAATTACATCGAGATGATACAATTATATAAGATCCAACCCGGCCTCTGCATAACTAAGATGCACACAGCCAATGAAAAAGAAACAAAAAATGAGAGCACCATGACCTAGCAAACTACCACAAGCGCCTTCATCTTCATCCGCTTCACAAACCAAAGCAACTCTTGGACTATGAAGTAGGCTCCCGATACAACGCCTCCAACGAGGAAAACGGCACGCGCACGTGCCGACGTTGTAATGACCCAACCAATTAAGACCAGATCAAATGTTTTCACGAGGGAGTAATTCATCTTAATCCAAGCAATGCCTTCAACAAGGTCAATGCCAGGTTCAACCAATTAAGGTCAGACCTAGGAATTTCTTCCCGGAACCGATGAATTAGTAGCAATTACCAACACGACCAAGTCACACCGTGTTGCTTCCCCCTTCTTACCAGGCCAATGCTTCCATATAGACCAGCCCTAACCCATTTTAAACGGCCACGAACTCCAAATCCGACAGACCATCTGAATTCGTAACCTGAGATACCATGCTACAAAGTAACCGCCGGGTACCCGTGCATAATCCACCAGGAATAAATTGCAGATGAAATCCATCTTTGAGTAGGAGAATCCGCGAATGAAGCCAAAGTGACTCATGTCTCTCGGTCTATATGAAAAGGAAAGGCAAAATTGAAGATGTCATCACCAGATGTAGTTGCAGAGTCCGGAGCTAGCCCTTCCAACACCAGGGTCGAATCCGTCGCGCCAGATCCGCCGTCGGCCGCACCGGCGACCAAGCGCCGCCGCCATGCCGCGGGCCGTCACTGCGCCTGGCCTCTGCCTCCGCGCCGCGTGCAGTCGTCTCGTCGCGCCCCCGTGCCGGCCTTCCACGCGCGGTCGTCCCGTCGCGCCGGCCATCCCCAGGCCGAGCCGTCGGCGCCCTGGCCAGATCCGCCTGCGAAGGGACCGGATCTCGCCGCCGCCGCCAGCAGTCGCGCGCCGCCGGCCGGGAACCGCGGTCTGTCGAAGGAAGAGAGCCCCGACGTCGCTTTCCTAGCAGGTCCACGGGCTTCCAGGGCCTTGCTCCGGCGACGGAGAGGATGGCCAGAGGGTGGGGGGGGGGGGGGGGAGGAAAGGATGGTCCTGATTGAACTGCGGCTGCATATTCCAGAAATCAGTAGCAAATTTTGCCCCCATTTGCACTAGTATTTCAGTGTGGTGCAAGGCTTCCTCATGTGTTTGGCACATCGAAGCTCACCCTGCATGACAGTAATTTCTAGTTCTCAATTTGTCTGGATGGTAACAAAATAAGCTCACTCTGTAGCTTGCCTGACAGCAATTCATAGTTCTCAATTTGTTTGAATGGAAAAAATAACAAATTACATGGATATCATTCTAAACATTTGGTTGGATGGAAAAAATATACCAAACTACATGTATATCATCCTAAAGCATTGAAACAAAATTTTTGATGTGCCTACATTTCCAAGATGAATGATAGTCGTATTTCTGCCTTATCAACAAATCATTGTTAGGAGATTGATGCTGTCGCCATTGCAATGCTACTTGAGGCGGTATGTGTCATCAAATTCCATGGGTCATGGGTTCAACAGATGAACAATTTTTTCCTATAAACTACTGTATCAGATATTGAAACGCTGATGCCTTCTCTGATAGCCACCTGGCCTCACAGAGAACAATACAAAGGTTTGCATCCAAAACCATACATCAGAACGTGGCCTTTCAAAAGCCAAACAATAAAGGGCAAAGTATTCGATTAGAACATGACAAGAAAGCGACCAGAATGCAGAATTGCAGATCCGACAGTATAAGGAAGACAGAGGACCTGCTTGACCAGTAAGGTCCGAAAATGCCCGAACACCACCAATTAAAACTTTCGGCAACACAGCTAATCCATACAAGATTTCCCTCCTGCTAATCAAAACAGGCGACTGCCAGCCAGCACTTATTGCTGCCCAAGATGCGGTGTCTATCATTAAACTTCATCTAAGCAGAAGCTCCATTTAAAAATCAAAGTGATCAATGCAATTAGTAATCTAGCATCATCAAATCATCTGATTATTCAAGCATGAGATGTCCGTATAATTCACCAGAGTTAGAATTGTCTGGCAACACGTGTATAATTTGATTTCAGCCAAAAGAATCATATCTTCATGTAAAGGAAGCAGAGATCTATCTCCTTACCAGTCACTAATCTCACCAATCACGCTGATCACAACAGGGTTAATTGATGCTCGAAAGAAGAAATGAAATGCACATCCTCAAATCCCTCACCAAAAATTTAAGATGCCGCTACCTTTTCGCCCAATCAGGCTGCAGGATCTCTGCTCTCCTTCTCCGAGACCACCGCCTCGGCTGGCTGCTTCACCTTGCCTTCCTCCGACGGAGGCGCAACTGCGTCAGCCACTTGCTTCTTCTGTCCTTCCTCCGACAGTGGCGCCTCTGCATTGATCGCCTGCTTCTCCTGGCCTTCCTCCGCCGCCGGCGCCGCGGAGTCCGAGGCCGCTTCTTGGGCCTGAAATGCCTCGAGGTCCGCAGCCATGGCGCGCTCAGCGCGGAGGATGGGCTCGTAGTAGTCGGCGTGCGCGTCCATGCACTTCCGCAGCGCGGCCGTGATGTCGTGGCACCGCTCCACGACGTCGACGCCGCCCGTCGCAGCCTCCGCCTCCTCCACGCACTTCTCCCACGCGACAAACTCCTCCTTACACCCGCCGCCCTTCATGAAGAGGCAGAACCCGCACTCCCCTGGCTCCTCCTCCCCCTCCCCTGCTTCTCCAGGCGCCGCGGAGGCGTCCAAAACCACAGTCTCCGCGGCATCAGCCGCCGGATCGGCAGCAGCGCCGCCAGCCGCGGCGCTGGTAGAGTGCTGGGGATCTTTGGCTGGTGGAGCGGCTGCCTCCGGGGCAGGACTCGGAGGATCGGAGGCGGCGGCGGCCTCCAGGGGAGGAGGAGGAGAGGAAGAGGCGGCAGCGGCCTCTTGGGGAGGAGGGGGTGTTAGGACCCAGCCTCCTATGGGCTGCTCGGGTTTAGGTGTGATGGGCCGTCTCGCTGGGCCTGGCCGAATGTAACAGGGAAGTCTACTTATATGCTGAGAGAGAGTGGAGAGGGTATCGATTATTCATGTAAACAGACATACTGTTCATCTTCTTCTTCAAGTAAACTTCATCTGCTCTCTGGTTGCTGCTCTGTTCTTCCGATCCCCAATTTCTGCTCCTGATTCCCTGCTCCAACTCTTCAATCCTATCCCTACTACCTGCTGTTGCTAACAATTGGTATCAGAGACACCGATTCTCGGGTGGATTCATGAACCCTAGCTCCATGGATTCCCCACCTTCCACCGCCATGTCTCTCGACACCCAGCTCATCCTCAACGCCATCGCCGCCCTCGGCAAGCTCTTCGACGCGTTCGGCGAGCAGTTGGATCGGCGCTTCGCCGCATCTCCGTCCGTCTCTGCGCCTGCCGCCTCGGGGGTCGTTCCCGCGACCGCACCCGCGCCTGCGGTCACCACCTCGGTGGCGCCGGCTCCTTCCACGCCTCCGACCTCGACAACGGCGGCGTCCTCACCTTCTGCCTCAGCAGCCTCCACCACGTCCAGCGCTCCCATCGATCCGGTGGCTCGTTGCGCAAAGGAGGCCGTCGAGTTCAACTCGCCCTCAAGGTGTTCGACAGTTTGGCACAGTGCCTATGTGCGCGAGCTGGTGCCTGTGTCCACCGCGGCGGCCACCATGGTGACGTTCAGCGACACCGTCTCCACCGAGCTCGCCAGCCCCAACATCAGCACGCGCGGCGAGTTCATCGACGGCGGCCTCGGTGCTTCGCGTCCGTGTCGAGCTCCTTCGTGCCAACATCGTCCTCGCCGGCCGTGTCGAGCTGCTCTGCGCTGGCCTCACTCCCGACGGCTGTGGCGAGGTCGTCTGCGAGTGCCTCGGCTTCGGCGACCGCGGCGAGCTCCACCACTCCCGCCTCGTCCTCGACGTCCGCGCGGTGCGTGTCCTGGCCCCGACGGCGTCCTCCGCGTGCCATGGCACAGCAATTCACCGTGTGCAGAGGACGCAGTTCCCACCAAGCGGCTCATCAGATGTTCGACTATCTTCCTCAGTGTGCTGTCCGTGCCTACTGCTCCATCGGTTCTTGTACAGGCTGGTCTGAAGCACAAGTACATTACAAACTCCATACCTGCATACTTGATGGGTGCTGTTCAACCGTTGGTTCCCAGACTTGTTAGTGCCCATAATGTGTTAGTGCCAATGGTGTTTCATGATTTAGTATATAAGTGCTTGAGGCAATCTCAGAATGTTGACAAGGGTCTAGAGCAATATCTTCTGAATTTTGAGCTAGTCGACATCTCTCCAAAGCTCCCATGGCCACCACCCATGCAGTCACAGATGCAATATGTTGGTGTTCCACTCAGACCAACACCCTGGCCCTCTTTTGATTTCCATCCAGTTGCGCACTTGGTGGAATTTTGGTCAATGTTATTCAATGGTTCTGTTGTTGGAATCAAATGGAGTGAGATCAACAATATATTTACATATTCACCTTGGGAGTATTCTGTTGATATGTATTGGCTTGACCTCCTGTCAATGGTCTATGTGGGTCCTGTCACAGAAGTTTTGAAATGGTTCAGTCAAATTAACTTCAAGTTCATAGCACCTTGGCCACCATTTACTGCTAGTGATGTGTTTGATCTCGGGAAGAGCAAAGTTGATTTGCGGTTCAAAGTGCTGAGTGATAGTGTTCAGTTAAGGCCATCGCCTTGGCCATACTTCAGTTGGCAGACATTTAAACATGTTAGTGATATTTTATCAGCAGCATGCAAGTGGGATTGCCAGTGGTTAATGGCAAGTTTCATTCAGTGGTATTTCAGGAATTGCCAATGGAAAATTCCTTGGTTTCCGCCCTTATTGATGCGTTGGAGTGCAGATGCAATTGTTGAGGTGATAGTGATCACAAGGGATCTGTCAGGTACTAGTAGGCGGATATCCAAGAAGTTGTTCAGCTTAAATGATGCATTTCTTTCTACTCAAGAAGCTTTTACCAGGACTGGTAATTCAACAATCGCATGGCATGTGGTCATTCAGAAATGGAAGTGTCCTAATGTTATCATCACTAGCGAAGTTTGGTTTGCTCCAATACTACAATTCACAATACCTGTATATTCCTTGGCGAACACAAGTTGGTACTACGATGATCTGCACAAGCTAGTAGCAACGATCATTTTATTCTGTCATACGTGGTGGTTGGGAGTTGGCAAGATTATTTGGCACACTACTCTGGTTGAAACAGTTTCTGAGGGACGGCAACTGCATTTGACAAGATTAGTTTTTCCTGAAGTTCAACAGAAGTGTGGGACAATCTTTAGAGCATCATACAGTTTGGTAGGTGTCAAATGGATGACCAACAGTCTGATATCAGCTATTGCGGTGGTGCTGTTTACATGTGGTAGTGCTGAATTAATTCAATCAGTACCAAGGCCATATTTCTGTTGGCATGACGCTCAGGTCCAAGTACTAAATAAGCAGAGTAGCAGAAGCTTGGTCGACATATTTCTGTGGCTGTTTACAGTGCCAATGCTATCAGAATATGTGTTTGCTATGGAGCTGTTACAAGGGCACATGCTTGAGTCATCTTGTATCAGTCTGCTGGGCAATGTTTATGTACTTCAAAACAAGTATTGTCTCAGGTTGTGTTTTCTGGAACCATTCAGCTCGTCTTCAGTTATTTCCTGCCAGTCAGTATAGGTTATTGTTGCCAATGGGGGTCAGATGCATTGCTCATATTTTCTCTCTCAAGTAGTTTGGTCCATTGACAGCTATTGTTTTGCTTCAGACTTCAAAACCATTTCTCTGCAGCATTATGATACTCTTCCAACCCCTCCAAATGAGCTGGTTGTGCAAGTCTGCAGCATGTTATCTCCTGATCAGTGTCCTGAAGCCCTTTCTCCTGAGGTTTCAGCTCTTATACAGGAGTTTCACCCGGTTTTTGCTCTTGTGGATGGCCTGCTTTTCCCTAGATCTTCTGATCACACGATTGCCTTGCTTCCTGTTGTCAGTGTGTTCATCAATGCTTCGTTCTGGTATGCCACTGTCCCCACTGTGCACCTGATCTTGTGGGATCTAGGGGGTGGTACTTGTTCTTTTGATGAAGATACATCTATTGGTTTGGGTTTTAAAATGAAGATCACACAAGAGCTCATCAACATCATGAACTACCGGAGGTTGTCACTCTGTATGGTTCAATTTTACCATCAAGTGGTGGATGATCCATGAGATTCTTGTTGCAAGTTGGAAGCTCCTTGAGTCTTCTATCTCAACCTGGTGATAGCAATTCTATCTCATCTTTAACACTATGATGCTAAATATGATTATGCAGCTTGAGGGCAAGCTGCTCTTTAAGAAGGGAGGAATGTTAGGACCCAGCCTCCTATGGGTTGATCGGGTTTAGGTGTGTTGGGCCGTCTCGCTGGGCCTGGCCCAATGTAATAGGGAAGTCTACTTATATGCTGAGAGAGAGTGGAGAGAGTATCGATTATTCATGTAAACAGACATACTGTCCATCTTCTTCTTCAAGTAAACTTCATCTGCTCTCTGGTTGCTGCTCTGTTCTTCCGATCCCCAATTTCTGCTCCTGATTCCCTGCTCCAACTCTTCAATCCTATCCCTACTACCTGCTGTTGCTAACAGGGGGAGAGGAAGAGGCGGCGGCTCCCATGGCGCTAGGGTTTTGCGTTGCGGCTAGCAGATCGCGGCGGCTGCGCGAGGAAGAAAGCTTAAACCCTTCTGCGAGAAATACCGAATCCAGCGACAGAGGTTGGTGGGCCTAAATGAGTACAGCAGCAAAGATCGATCAGTATTATAGGAAAGAAAGCCCAGCCCATGTTCCTATAATCTCCAAAACCTATATGCTTCTCGCTGTCGGCCCATTGTTTTTCTTCCTCTCTCCTCCGGTCCTCGCCTTCGGTCCCCGGGCCCCGGCTCACTGGACTGCCGCCGGCGACCGCGAGGCCCCCAAAAGCCGTCATCCGCAAGGCCGAACCAACCTCTGGAGTCTGGCAAACAGGACCCCGAACATTAGCCAAATCTGATCTTCTATTTTTCTTTCTTCTAAGAAATCTTGCATATAACACCTTGAATGTTTTCAGGTAGTTACAATCAAGTCTGTGGCCTCTACCTTTTACCGATCTAATCCTATCCTTACCCTGTTCACCACTCATCAGACATGTAGTTCGTGAATCTAACGTGTGGGTCCCATTAGTTTATTCTTTCATATATTTTTTCATATAAGTGACATCCACGTGGAAAATCTACCACTACATCAACGCCACATCATAGATAAATGACATTTGGATGGGGTGGTAGGGTAATTTGCTATGGTTTTGCTAGTTGGGGTTGTGGGAGTACCAATGTTTAGTTTTGTTGTTCAGGGCATCTCCAACGGTAAATCCTGGTAAGTCGGATGACCCAGAGATTGGAGACAATAGAAAAAAAAACGTAGGGCATTCTAATAATACCGTCTTAAATCCGTGAGAGCATAGACACGCCATGTTCGCTTGGATTATCAGCCACCAGTCAGCAGTGTTTTTCTCTCAAAAAAAACCAGCACCAGCCAGCGGTGTTTTTCTCTCAGCAAAAACCAGCGCCAGCCACCAGCCACCAACCAACCGAACAGGGACTTTCAAGAAAAAATATATCGATAAATGTGCAGATTAGCCTATGTCAGCGCATTAGCGAGATTATTTCTCTAGTCTTCTATCTTCCAAGTCTTACATCAGCTATCGACACCAATAGTCATTGGACATGCGCTTAGGGAGTATTAGGGTAAACTCCGATTCAATCCTTTTTTTACATCAACATGGGTTGGAAAAATTGCATCTAGCCTCTTAAAAATGGACCCACGAGAAAATCAAGATTCACATTGCATCCCATAAGAGGTCATTGCACCGGTCTTAGTCAATTTTTACTAAACATCGTTGAACGGACCGGCGAACTACTGCGACCATAACTTCGTCATAACAAATGCGATCAGACCATTTTGCAGCCATGATGACTTCTAAATGAACGAGACCGATAACCCAAAAGAGGGATCGGAAACTTTAACCCAAACTATAAAGCACGGGTTGAGGTAAACAACATACCTCACATATTGCTGCAGAGAGATTGTGGAACTTGGCATAGACATACTAATATTGCTAATACACCTGTATCTATACGATATATAATAAGATACCATACAACTGCACCGGTTTATAAGCTTATTCTCTCCCCTCTTAGTGTTGGATAAGCCCGGTTTACAAGCTTAGAGCATCTCCAAGAGTCTCTTTAAACCCCACTCTTTAAATCATCATTTAGAGAGTCATTTGCATAAAAATCATTTTCTATATGTTTTCGTTTTCCAACAGCTTCTGTGCACTCTGAAAAGCTATTCTCTTTTCTATATCTGAAGAGCGAGAAATCCGGAATAGAGAGTGACTATGTTTACATAACCAAATAAAAAAGCTGTTGGAAGGTGCCTTTTTAATCAAATCTCTAAAACTAGCAATTATGATGAATTTAGAGAGTCTCTTGGAGTTGCTCTTACTCTCTCCCCTCTTAGTGTTGGATAAGACGCTAGAGAGTAGGAATCCGCGACAACGTGAATAGAAAACCTAGTCATTTATTTTTGGTTTTATGGTGCTTTTGCCCCTAATTTAAAGTACAATTGTGATTTTGCCCTTATTTTTTTTAACTTTGTGGTTTTGCCCTCACTGTTCACAAAGTCAATGCGATTTTACCCTTGGTCTTTGCGTTTTTACCCCTGTTTTGACCATTGACTAGGGACAAAATCGCATTGACTTTGTGAACAGTGAGGACAAAATCACAAAGTTAAAAAAAAGAGGGCAAAATCACAATTGTGCATCAAAATAGGGGCAAGAACACCAGTGCCCCATTTTTCTCTTCTCTCTATTGTAGACTGGAAAATGGGAAAATATTAGCTTGACCCCGAATAATCTATTGTAGACCGGAAAGTGGAAAAATATTGGCTTGAGATAGATAGCTCGAGGAGAAAAATATTGACTCTTTTTCTTTTTTTTGAGCACATATTGACTCTTTTCCTGTACAGGATAAATATTGACTCTGTTGACATCTGGCCCAGCCCAACCAACCAGTGCTCCGTGCTCACTAGCCACGCCTAGCATCCGCTGCCCTGCGCCGCAGCGCTTTCTCCCCCACGCTCAAACCCTCGCGCACTCATCCCCTCCGGTTCCGGTACGCCGGCGGCGCGGCGGCCATGGAAATCCGGGTCCAGCCCGTCCCCATGGACCGCTCCACGGCGGAGCTGTGGCGGGGCCGGGGCATGAACCCGCAATCTCTAGAAGACGACACGCGCACCGTGCTCTCCCTCGTCCACTTCGCCCTCCCCGAGCAGCCCGTCTCCCACCACGCCGCCCTCTCCGCGCTCCCCGCCCTCGGCGGCGGCGCCGACCGCATCGGCGCCCTCCCCGACGCGCTCCTCCGCGACATCGTCTCCCGGCTCCCCGTCAAGGACGCCGCGCGCACCGCCGCGCTGTCCCGCCGCTGGCGCGGGGTCTGGCGGTCGGCGCCGCTCGTCCTCGTCGACGCCCACCTCTTCCCGCCCGCCAGGGGCGACGCCGCCTCTCTCCACGCCGCGCGCGCCGACGGGCGGGGCGTGGCCTCCGCCGTCTCCCGCGTCCTCGACGCGCACCCGGGCCCCGTCCGCTACGCCCACCTCACCAGCAGCCACATGGAGGCGTTCCCGGGCCTACTCGAGCGCTGGCTCCGGACCCTCGCCGTCAAGGGCGTCCGGCACCTGGTCCTCGTCAACCGCCCGTGGCCGCTCAACATGGACCTCCCCGCCACGTTCTTCGGCATGGCAACTCTCACCAGCCTGTTCCTCGGCCTCTGGAAGTTCCCTGACACGGCCGGGCTCCCGCGCGCCGCGGCGTTCCCACACCTCCAAGAGCTCGGGCTCTTCTGCATGGGCATCGAGAACTGGGACATGGACTTCGTCCTCGCCAGGAGCCCTGTGCTGAGATCTCTATGCATCCAAGCTAACATTCTGCTGAGGCGTCTCAGCTTGGTCAGCCGCAGCCTCCGGTGTGTGCAGATCATCGAAGGCATGGAACTGGAAATCGCTGTGGAGGATGCCCCGCAGCTCGAGAGGCTTATCATGTGGTCATCATCAGCCCACGACGGCTTGCCCAGGAATGTCAAGATCGGCCATGCCCCCGCACTAACCATACTTGGCTATTTGGACCCGAAATGGCATGTGCTACAAGTCGGCAACACCATCATCAAGGTGTGTCCCGTGGGCTCTCAAGTTCCCCATTTGTTCAATTTAATGTCAATTTGTGAACTTGTCTCATCAAATTTGGGTGCACCTGCAGGCGGGGACAAGGGCGAGTCCAAGCACCATGGTCTCAAGTGTCCAGATCCTCAGCTTAAGGGTGTGCTTTGGAGTCCGCAACGATGCTGCCCAGCTTCCTCAGATGCTTTCCCAACGTTGTGAGATTGCATATTGAGGTGAACCCCCCACCCCACCAAACTTACTTTGGTCCAAATTTGTATCATCCAACATATGTTGCTTCTGTATCAATGTGGAGCTGACACTTGCGCCAATTTGACCAATTAATTTACAGTCCCGAAAAACTGATGAGCCCACTGGCAAGCTCAACATGAAGTTCTGGCAGGAGGTCGGTGCCATTGAATGCATCCAATCGCATATTAAGCTGATGATCTTCCGTGACTTCCGTGGGGACCGAAGTGAACTTGCCTTCCTTAAGTTCTTCCTGGAGAGTGCCCGGGTGCTCAGGAGGCTGGTAATTGTGTTTGGCAAAGGAAGTTTTACATCAACGGTCGAGATGAATTCCAAAGTAAAACCTCTGTTCACTGCAAAAAGAGCCAGTCAAACCTGTTCAATTCTGCTCATCGAGAGTGCACTGGAAGAAGAAAAGTGGTTCCTGAACTTCAGAACAGGATCTGATTTTTCTGTGAGGGACCCTTTTGCATTCATCCCCCGAGATTGAATTCGGTGCCCTTGTTGCATTATCTACATAGGATGCACTGTTTCTTTAAGACTCAGCAGGGTAGGTTTGTTAGCATGATTACCTTCAAGTGCCCCTGCAAAAGACAAATCTGTGTTTGATAAGTCCTCTTGTCTCTTCTTTCTTTACCCTTGGCCTGATGTTGATCATGCTAAATGCTTGACTTGATATTGGTGAGAAACAGATATATATTAGCCTTATCATGTTTTTCTTACTGTCTTGCAAATCCCTTCAGCGCTGCATGAAATATTTGTTTGGTCATGTTTTTAGAATGTCATTTATCATAAAGCTTTGCATGGTCTTTATGGTTTCTTCTAGTGTTGATTTTCCATGTGGTAGCATATTTTACTACTTTGGGACTTCCCAACCTAGTTTATGTGCAGCTTTATATGCAATGTAGGTCGATTGATTTTGATTTGGACATGCATTTGCTGTAGTCAAGGCACTGAACCAAGTGAAGTGAACATGAATCTGTACTCATAACTTTTCTTTTTGTACAGTGGATATATGAGAATATACTTAGTATTTGTCTAATTGGTCGATCTGGTTGTTCTTTCGAGAAACTTTTGAGACATGCAAGCTTTGGTTTGTTGATTGTTCCCTTGCCTTTTCTATTCATCATCCCCATGTCTTTTCTCTGGATTTTCTTTTGTCTTTTGGTGTTGTAATATCACATTTTCTTTTTAAGACGAGCTGCATACATTTGCTCTTAGAATCAGTACTCAGTGACTTTTCTCCTATGTGAAGCCAAATGTTCAGAAATAAATTTGCAGCCTTGAAGACTTGGGCATTTTATTGTTGTTGTGCTAGAATTTCAGATAATGGCATACTTATGTGCACGTCATTCTTTGGCTGCAAATTTGTTGTACTTTCTATGTAGCTCTTGCTGGTGCTGGTGGTTTCTAGCGCTCCTTTGCTGTGCCTATCTAGTATGTGCGTTATCCGATTACAAAGGCCAAAAGAATCTTGTTGTATAACAGGTAAACAAATTAAAGAAAAAACAAAAAATGAGATTGGCTAACATCTGGATTTGATTAACATAAATTACTTACTAATAAAGAAGCCCTCCTATCTGCCCAAATCTCACTAGTTTAACAGCCACGACGAGACATTTGTATAAAAAATAGTGATAGATCACCAGAAAAACCAAGTCCTTTTGTTGAATAACGCATGACGATCCCATGTGACACCCACAGGGCTGCCACATACTTTCGTTGTGAAGCCGTGAGAAGAGAGGATGGGATAAGGCAGAGGATGGTATAAGACAGGTGTATGATGTGGTGCAGCTACGCGCTACAAGTGTATGATGTGGTGCAGCTACGCGCTGAGTAGGCGGCGACAGTTAATATGGGACTGTAGCTTCGACACGACGGATAATTAGGGACGAAGAGAGTATATAGGATGTGTTGTTCCTCGCAGCCTGGAAGTGACTCCGGCTAATAATGGCATAAGTGATCTCTATTCAACGACAAGGTTCGCAACGTGTTTTCGTACACAAATCCGACCCATTGTTAGGCAAAGTCGGTAATCTTTGTTTATATAGGATGTGTTGTTTATACCCCTCACGGCATCCTGGATACAGACAAATCAAAACAAAACCTTGGCAAAGTACTGCATATCTGGCGCAGGAATTTAGCTTCTGTCCTACGTTGCTTAAACGACTCATGAATAAAGGCAGTGCAGAAATTATTCCAGACGACCATGAACAAAGATACTGGGATCAAACCATCAAGCTAGTGAGCGCTACGTTCAGATAAGAGTTACTCTTCTTCAGATAATGGAGTAGGCAGCAATGGGTCATATAGGAGGCCATCGAGCACAAAAAAAAAGAGCGGACCTACGAGAACATGAACAAAAACCCTCTATAAATTCAAGTACTGATAAGTAAACCATAGTTTGCTTAGACAATTATCGTGTCCATACGGAGAAAACCAACCTAAATAATTTAACGTTTAATCTAGAGCGCTTCATAAAACTTCAGGAAGTAGAATTAGTCGTCGTCAGAATCATCATCTTCTTCATCGTCGTCCTCGTTGTAGCTCTCATCATCCTCGTCCTCATCCTCCAGCTCGTCCTCGTCCTCATCGTACACCAACTCGTTATCTATGGTGGTTCGGAGCACGACATGAGCCGACGTCTTAGGCACGACGCAGAAGAAGTCCTTTGGCATCCCATCACACAGCGATGAGCTCCTCACGGCGTCCAGCGTGGAGATCTGGTGGTGGCCCGTGAAGCACGAGAAGACCATCGAGCACCCAAACCTGGAGTCTATGGCCTCCGGCTGGACACAGACAAGGGAGACGACGTGTCCCAGGGCGTCCGCGGGCGCCACGTTCATGATGAAAACATTGCCATCTGGGGCGCGGAGCACGCATGGGCCTGGCTGGAGGCATAGGTCGAACTGCTCAAAGTACTTGAACGCCTTGGTCAGCCATTTGTGGTGGGTGCTGAGATGATCCTGCAGCGCCACAGCTGGTCCCGTGAAGCCACAGCCAGCCTCCGGGCAGAAGCACGGCCCGTGCCGGCACGCCTTCTCATGCTTTTTCTTGCTGAAGTAGGTCATCTTCTTGGTGCATCCATCCTTGGCAAAGCAACATGGGACCTCAATGGATTGGACAACACGCTCCATGCCGAAGCAGCGGTCAAAGGCACTTCTTGTGCATAAGGGGCACTTATTGAGCTTGGCGCAGCATGATTTGCAGATCAAATGCCCCACACCACACTGCAGTATTGGAACCGTTAAATAAATCTTCATGAGAGAACATCTTTGACATAAGCAACATGGAATTTCACAAAAACATAGATATTGCATCTTCTGTAAAATGTAGCCTTAGTTATTCTGTTTTTGGTCGATCGATGCAACAAACAAACTGATCTGATGTTCTTCAGAAATCAGAAATTAATAAAGTGCTTCTGGTGGATCGATACATGGTCTCATGTTTCAGGGGAAAACGATAAAAAGATTTTGCTAGTATGATGTTTTTCAGAAATTGAATCAATGCTATTCATATATATCTACTGTGTGTACCTGGTAGATTGGAGGCTCGAGGGGCTCATAGCATACAGGGCAGTCCAAGGCACCCGATGTCATACTCACTCCCTCCAGCGTACTTTCCCCTTTCGGCTCCATCACCTGCAAAACCACTAGGTTGCTTGATATTGCAAGTGCAAATGGTTCAACCTACTCTGTCCAGAATAGTCCCATCTTCCATCCCTTCTTAGTGCCAATTTATACTGGCAAAAAGGAAAGTGATGATTTTGTAGATATAAGGGCCATTTTGATTAAAATACATCCTTATTGATGTAGTCGCTTGGATGGAAGGGCCAGGAATCAGAGTTTAGAACAGGATATCCGTGTAATCGAATCTTATAAGTGAACAAAATAACAGAAATAGGATGCCAATAAATAGATTTGATTAGCATACATTCCTTACTAATCAAGCTTTCCTATCAGCCCAAATCTCATTAGCTTAACAGCCAAGCTTAGTCATCAAGTCATCATTATGCCGTAAACAGTTTTGTGGTACTGTATCGCATCAGAATACACAGGGGAACATGGTAATTTTTTGTTAAAAATAATGATAGATCACCACAAATCCCTAAACCAAGTTGTTTTGTTGAATCACACATGTCGATCACCTGTGAGCCTGGCTGCACATAGTATGTGCAATGACTCCTGCAGCCTGGAGGTGTGCCGGACTAATAATAGTGAAGGCACTACACATAATGACATAAGTTATCTATTCAAAAACAGGGTGTGCAGCATGTTTTCAGAAAACAATTCTGATCCCTTTGTTAAATAAAGTCGGCAAGTTTTGTTCATAACCCTCATGGGCTCCTGGCTCCGGACGAATCGAAACAAAAACTTTGTCAAGGTACTGCAAATCTAACCCGGGAATTTAGCTTCTGGTATACGTTGCTGAAGGTTGTTACTCATGAACAGAGACAGGGCATCATGAAAAGAGATAATTGGATTAAACTATCAAGTATCAAGTGAGCCCTACATTCAGATAATATTGGAAGTGATCCTGTTCTTTTGATGCGGAAATAATTGTGTTATGTTCAGACACGAGTAAGGAGTAATTGGCACTATAAAAC
This sequence comes from Echinochloa phyllopogon, assembly GCA_033239725.1. Taxonomy (NCBI): domain Eukaryota; kingdom Viridiplantae; phylum Streptophyta; class Magnoliopsida; order Poales; family Poaceae; genus Echinochloa; species Echinochloa phyllopogon. The sequence continues at coordinate 13,446,283 of BTCW01000009.1, forward strand.
AGGAACAAGATCCAGTTTGGCCCAATAATTTGACCAAAGGGAAGTTCAAACTTTTTTGTGGAGAGCTGGAAGCCTATGGTTCCGTGGCATAATTTCTCACTTAACAGTATCAAGTGCTCCAAACGTTTCCCAACAACAATAATAATAAATAAATACACCCCATTTTAATTTCTCCCATTTAAAACAGGAATGTTTTGGTTGCTTTGGCCCCCTCTCCTCGATGTGTCTTACTTACACCAAAATGAAAAATCCTTCACAATGCATGCCTGCGATGCTAGTACCGTGGTTTATGCGATGCATATGCTAGAAATTCGAAGCAGAATTAGCCAATTAAAATTTAATCTAGTTCCGCGCAGCATAAACCCTAATAACTAACGGTAGGCACAGTAGCAGTCCCGAAGTGGAGGGAGCCAAATTATCGCGTATAGGGAGGGGCGTAGCCGAACCTGAAACACCTGGTCCCCTCGAAGGCTTAGGCGCGCTGCTGGGAGTCTCCGTCTCCGGCGCAGCGTCCCCTCCTCGCTCGACTGCTCCACCGGCCACCGGGCGGCGCCGTCCCTCGCGTGATCAGAGCCCGTCGAGAACGTGGGTGAAGGGGAGCGGACGGGCGGCGGCAGCCGGCAGGCTTATAAAAGCAACAGCGGTGAAGAGGAAATGGGCTTGAATTCCGAAAGCCTTTTGCCCGTTGCTTTCAATGGCCGCGGAGGCCCACTTACCGCATTGCCAAGACAGCAAACGGCAGCCCGATCGTATCTAAAAAAAAAAGTTGACGCCCGATCGGTAAGGCAAAAATGTTGCAGAAACTGCAGAACGCGTTACGGGTTACAAATTTACAATCCGCTACAGAGATCTAGATTACAGTATCAGTTTTTTCTACAAGAACATGAATAAAAACCATCGACATAAGAAAGTGCTGATCGAGTAAAGCATAGTTTGCTTAGACATCGACGTGTCCATACCAAGAACCCAACCTAAATAAGAATTTGATCTTGAGCACTTTCAAGAAATATTCATATATCGTACGTTCGACCGATCGATTAAATTGACGTAAGAATAATGGTCTCTTTCGTCCTGAATATTGTTGTAGCTCTCGTCGTCGTCGTCGTCCTCGGACTCGTCCTCGTCCTCATCCTCATCCTCATCCTCATCCTCCAGCTTGTCGTCTTCATCATCCACTAACTTGTTAAATATGGTGGTTCGGAGCACAACATTAGCCTCTCCACCCGGCGCCTTGGGCACGACGCAGAAGAAGTCCTTTGGCATCCCATCAGACAGTGACGAGCTTCTCACGGTATCCAGCGTCGAGACCTGGCTGTGGCCTGTGAAACACGAGAAGACCACAGAGCACCTGAACTTGGAGCCCATGGCCTCCCGCTGGAGGCAGATGAGGGAGATGGTGTGCCCGATGGACACCACAGGCACCACATTCATGAGGAAAACATTGTCATCTGGGGCCTGAAGAATGCGCGGGCCTGGCTGGAGGCGGAGGTTGAAGTGACCATGGTACTTGAATGCCGTCGACGGCCACTTGTGGTGGCAGGTGAGATGGTAGTACAGCGTCACCACTGGTCCGCTGAAATCGCAGCCAGGCTCCGGGCAGAAGCACGGGGCATGCCGGCACTCCTTCTCGTGCTTTTTATTGTCGATGTAGGTGGTCTTCTTCGTGCATCCGTTCTTGGCAAAGCAACAGGGAACCTCAATGGACTCGACAACGTGCTCCATGCCAAAGCAGCGCTCAAAGGCGGTTCTTGGGATAGTATTGGCGCGGCATGATTTGCAGATCAAATGCCCCACACCACACTGCAGTAGTATTGGATCATTAAATAAATCCTCGTGGGAGAATATCTTGGACAGAAGCAACATGAATTTCACAGAAACATAGGTAGCACATCTTTAGTAAAGTTTAGCCTTAGTTATTCTGTTTCTGAAAGATCGATACATGATACAACAAAAAACTGATCTGATGTTCTTCAGAAATTAACAAACTGATTTTGGTAGAGGTTTCGTTTTTTCAGGGGAAGACGATAAGAAGTTTTTGCTGGTCTGATGTTATTCATAGATTAACTCAATGTTATTCATATATATCTACCGTCTTGTACCTGGTAAATCGGAGGATCAAGGGGCTCATAGCAGATGGGGCAGTCCAAGGCACCCATTGACATTCTCACTCCCTCCACCTTAGTGTCCCCCTTCGGTTCCATCACCTGCAAAACCAGATTTCAAGCGCAGCAAAAGGGTTCAACATACTGACCGGGATAGTTCCATCCCTTCCTAGTGCTAATCTATACTGGCAAAGAGACAATTAATGATTTGGTAGATAAAAGGGCCATTTTCATTAAAATACATCCTTATTGATGCAGTCGCTTGGATGGAAGGGCCACGAATCAGAGTTCAGAACAGGTTATCCAAGTAACAGAATCTTATAACAAGTGAACAAAATAACAGAAATGGGGATTTCCAATACATGGATCTGATTAGCATACATTCCTTACAAATCAAGCCTTCCTATCAGCCCAAATCAAACTATTGTAAAAGCCAGGCCTAGTCATCTTTGTTATCCTTTTCTTTGTTAAAAAAGCAAAAAAAGAAGAAGAAGAAGAAGAAGAAGAAGAAGAAGAAGAGGGGTTTCAGTCCATGGTAGTGGCAAAGTAGAGAAGAAGAGAGTTTTCAGGCAGTGAAAGTTGTGTTCTGTAGCTCGTGTCGATGTCCCAATCCGACCGAGCAGAGTTGGCTCGAGTTGATGACGACCGAGCAGAGTTGTTTAGAGCGGTGTGTGTTGATGTCCCAATCCAGCCCACTGGGTCGTTTCAGTTGAGTTGTGCGGTGCTGGTTGATGTCCCAATCTAACCCACCGAAGTTGTATGGTATGCGGACAAGAGTTGTAGAGTTGTTCAGGGTTTTCTATCCCTTGAGTTGTGCGGTTGCTGGACCAGAGTTGTGTGAGATGGTATGATACCTCTCTAGTTGTACGGTCTTCGGACCGAAGTTGTATGGTTTTCGGGCCCGGTTTTTCTTATAAACAGGGCCAACTCTCTTCTTCTAATAAAAATTTGGGAAAGCGTAAGCTTTCGCCGTCCGTTCAAAAAAAAATCATTATGCCATAAACAGTTTTGCACTACTGTATTGTGCCAGAAGACTACCCACAGGGCAACATTGTCCTCCATTGTTAAAACAATGATAGATCACAACAAATCCCTAAACCAAGTGCTTTTGTTGAGTCACACATGTCGATTGCCTGTGAGCCTGGCTGCACATAGTAGGTGTAGTGACTCCTGCAGCCCAGAGGTGTGCCGGACTAATAATAGTGAAGGACACATAATAACGTAAGTTATCTATTCAACAACAGGGTGGGCAGCATGTTTCCACGAAACCAATCCAATTCCAGTGGGTGTTTTGTTTATACCCCTCACGGGCTCCTGGCTCCAGACAAATGAAAACATAAACCCTAGTAGCGAAATAAAGTTTACTCTAGTTCCGCGCAGCATAAACCCTAGTAGTAACATACAGTAGGAACCGCAGTATCAGTCCCGAAGTGGAGGTAGCCAGATTGAAGAGAATAGGAAGGGCTGTACCCGCACCTGAAACACCTGGTCTGAGACCGCGCCGTCGCCGGCGACCCCTCCTCGCGCTGGGCGCCGCCCTCCCTCGCGCTGATCAGAGTCCGTAGAGAACGTGTGGGGACTGGGAACGGACGGGACGGCGGCACGGCAGGCTTATATGGGCCTCCCTTGGAGGAATGGGTGGGCCTAGATGAAATGGGCTTGAATTCTGAGGGGCCTCTACCCAGTTCCTTGCTTCAATGGGCCGCGGAGGCCCACTTCGGAGAGTGGATGCGGACCTTTTTTTTCGTCTGAGAGAGCTGCTATTGCTAGTTCGTTTTTTTTTTGAACATCTGCTACTGCTAGTTCAACATTCCACGGTTTTTTGAGAATCCAAATTAAATCAGATACGGAGTGCTGTATTCCATAGTGTACCGTAGCATCTGTTGCACACCCCTCCTTCCAGTACGGCAGTAGGTCAACGATTATTGCATGGCTCGCGGAAAAGGTCAGCGGCTACTATTGTCCCCCATACAATTATTGCAAAAGCAAACCGAACCCAACACTTGTACAGTTGTACTGACGCGGGCTTTATCTTAGACCAGTCTCAGTGCACCATTTTACTACACGGTTAACTAGACCAGAAACTAGGTAACCGTGCCAAAAGAGTTTCATGGTGATGAAAACTTCTCTCAAATTCCATGAAACTCTACATTCTCTCTCCTATGTCATATCAGCCTATTTAATGCTATGAAACTCTCCGTGAAACCCCACCGAGACTGCCGTATTTTTACTGCTTCCTTCAACCGCCGCATGACGGTTAACAACAATCATTCGGAGGATGTGTGGTTTGGTTGGTGGTTTGGTAGCTGCATCTCACAGCAAGTCACACCTGATCGCCGGAACCGGCAGAGCTGACGCTTGCCCGCTCCGGTCACCCTCACCAACGTACGCCGCCGAATAAAAGAGGTGACGCCGATACATGCAAGTTGTCTGGCTGGCCTGCTCCTGCCGTGCCGCCGCCTGCCTCTCTCTCTGCATGGTCGCGCAGGCTGACCCCGTCAAAGACAACTGGGATTCAAGGTTGACCACCGATACACGCAAGGTGACGGCGGGGTCTCGTCCTCTCGTCTGCGGCCGCCGCCGCAGCAGATCGCGCACGCGGGCCGCCCGGGCCCCGGGACCGAAGCCGAGCGGGACCCACCCGGCGCGCCGTCGCCAGCTGCGCCTGCGCACCCATCCCTCCTCCCCGCTGTCCTGCGGCATGCGTGTCCCCGTTCCCCTGTCCCGTGGCTGCCGCCCATGTCCCCGTGGCCGTGGGACGGCGGCGGGAGCCTCGGGCCATCGTGTGATTTCTCTGGGATGCGAGGGGCGGAGTGGAAAATGTCGAGGCGCGCGTGATGAGTGACGAGGGATGGGGGCGATCGCGGCCGTCCGACGCCGCGACAGCTGTCTTCCTCGGAACCCATAGCACGGTCCGCGGGCGCCGGGCACGCCGCCCCGTTCGGTAACGGCCCTTTTGCTTTGCCTTTTTTTTTCCTTCTCTTGTTTTTTTGAGTATGCTCGTGTGATGTTTTCCAGATGCGCCCTCATCCTCCTGGTTTTCCATATGTTGTACGCACGCACACAATAATGGGATTCGAAAGCGCGGCAATGCTACCTTGTGCAGTTGCGCGTGTGACTAAGGCTGTTTGGTATGACTCCGCTCCAACTTTTACAACTCCGTTCTTATTTTTTTTATCCAAACATCTGCAGCTCCAAGTTTTGCAGCTCTAAAAAAAGTGGAGTTGGGGGCCAACTCCAGGTAAAACATGGAGCACCCCTGAGGTGCTCTAGAAACAAAGATTTCATACCTTCTCATGGAGTTGGGTGAAATTATCCACTATTTCCATCGATTACACGTACCTTTTCATAAAAAAAGAAAAGACTCCGCCCGACTACCCTCCGGTCGTTTTTTCCTTTTTCCTAGTTTTTTCCGTCTTTTTCCCTGTAATGTAGCAGCCAAAAAAATATTTTCCCGCCACTCCATCCCTCTCGTAGTTTTTTTTTCCTTCTTTCCGTCATTCTTTTGCCTAGTACTGTAGCGCGAAAAAATAATTCGAACCAACCAAATCAATGCAAGGGCAAGAAAGATATTTCCCATCAAATCCTATATTTTCTAGAGCTGGAGTTGCATTTGTAGCCAAACACGTTGAGCTAGCTCCATATTAATTGAAGTAGGCGGAGTGGAGCTGAAAAATGTATAGTTGCTGGAGCTGGAGTTGGTTTTTATGAAGTGGAGCTCTCCCAAACAGGCCCTACAAGACAAAGTGGGTGCAATTCTGTTTTTGTTTGCGCCTGCTGCAAAGTTAAGCATGAGAAACAAAGTAAAATCTACATGGTGAAAATCCTTTGCCAGCACCATGCTATATGGCTAGACCGGCTGTTTCATGTATTTCCTCTGTCCTTAAATAATTGTCTCTAAAAATCCGTGTTTTTCTCATAAACACGCTTCCCTGACGATATATATTAAGGGACGGATGGATTATGTGTTTTTTATATAACTATATATTTGTTCATTTGATCAATAGCTATACGTCAACCTAAGATGCTTAGAGGTGAGGGCTTAAGGAGAAAAACACTATAATCACATCAACACACCACCAAAAAGGATCAATCCTTCAATGCAAAACGAGTGCTTAAATAGTTTCAATCATTTTGTCAGCACACAATGAATGTTGTTTCAGGCTTAAACATCTTATACACTTTTTAAACATTAAATCACAAATGATACGGTGAAGGGAACATGTTTTCTTACTAAGCACACCTCCTCCTCACCTTGTTACCCGTTTTCATATAATTTTGTTGAGCATATAGTATCGATTGACAATAAGGTTAGTTGACATAAGGTCACTTTGACTCATCAACATCCAACCATTCAGCACATCAAACTAGAAAATAATTCATTAGCGGCCTACATTTGTTGCATTGAATTCAATCGATAAAACGGCAACCAACATTTGTTATGGCAACCAACTCGAGTACTGGTTATGAACAGTTTTTTGTTTGAAGGGGGGAATTACACCCTACCCTATATCCAGGCCCACAAATATTAAATATAAGTCCATTAGAATATTTACATGGTATCTAACATTGGTAATACATATAACAATACTCCATCTGTCTTAAATTCTAGATTATTTTAGCGTTTCTACATACATATTTATTGCTGTGTATCTGGATATACACTCTGTCTAGATAAATGGTAAAACTTATGCATATAGAAAAACTAAAACTACTTACAATTTGGAATAAAGGAACTACATTATTTTGAATAAAAGAATTACATAGAGAATTACATAGTATATACGACAATCTAAATGAGGTGACCTCCGTCACTTTTCACGATGCCTATCTTCGGTGACCTCCATCATCATTTTGCATGTTGCCTTATCTTTGGTCAGGTGTATGCGGCAATCATTCGAGAAAAAGTGGTGTATGTGCAATGCAAGATGCCATACAATAATTTTAGTTTAAGCTATATGGTATAATCTAGGCGTGAGGTTGCTTCAACAAAATCTCACATGTGAGTTTAGACAAAATACCGCACCTAAATAAGTAGGTACTCCTACTCCACCAGTTTCAAAATGAAAAGATCTTTTGGTTTTGTGCTAAGTGAATATTGTTCTTAATCAAGTTTATGGGAAAACATATTAAGATCTGCATCACTAAATTAATATACTATCAATGGATTTAAGAAAACTAATTTGATGTTCGTAGGTATTGGTATATATTTTTATAAATTTAGTCAGAATTGTAGAAATTTGGCTTTGAACAAAACTGAAATGACCTTTATTTTGGAAAATCGAGGGAGTAGATTCGAGGATCTTTGTAAAATCATTCTTCTCACAAGTTCGTCAACTCATTACATTCTTTAGGACCAGTCATCATCATCATCGAATCATTCCACTTAATCGACGTCACCTGAACAAGCTCTCCACCTCTTGTTACAATTGTGCCCGCATCTAGCTCCCACACTTTTAATTCAAAAAAAAATCAAGCTCCCACACTCAAATGCAAAAATTATTACGATGGTACCCCCAACTCATCAAGCAAGCGCTGCTTGTATGACCAGTGCGATCACGTACTCGCCCTGACGCCCGCGTGTCCGCGCTATCCGACAGCAACGGCAGCACGACGCCCACGCCGGGCTCCATTTCAAAAAACGGGCGAAGCGCGGGGGGCGGAACGGTAAAACCGCCCCGACCAAAACCAAAAAAGACGTTGCTAAATTTCCTTTTCCCATTTCCCACTCCTCTCTCTCTCTCTCTTCCACCTCGTCCTCCCGTCCCCTTCCTCCCGTCGCGGCCCCGTCTCCTCCCCTCCAACCAAGCCAGGCCAACGCGAGGCCGTCCCCCCCGCACACCCCACCCAGATTTGCAGCTCGGCCCCCGCGAATCCCCCGAATTCCCCACTCCCTCGCCACGCCGCGCGCTGCCCGCGGCCTCCGGAGCGGAGCGGCCCCCCTCCCACCCTCCACCGCAATTCCCGAGGCGAGGTGAAGCCTTCCTGCTGCCTTGGCGCTCGCTCCTCGCCTGGCTCACCTCGTGATCGGCGCCGCGGGCGAGGCGGGACGCGGGCGAATCGCGCTGCCCGGTCCGGGGGGAATCTAGGGTTCCGGCGATGCCGGCCGCGTCGTAGGGCGGGGTCCCTGCCTGCGTCGCCGGCGCGTGCCGAGATCTCGGGGCCTCCGAACCCTAGCGTGGCCCGGGGAGGCCGCTAGCTGCTGAGGCATGGACGTGGACTCGCGCATGACGACGGAGTCCGACTCTGACTCCGACGCGGCGGCCGCGGCCGCCAGCGCCGGAGGCTCGGGGTCGGGGAGCGAGACCTCGTCGTCGTCCGCGCCGTCGACGCCCGGGACACCCGGGACGCCCGTGGCGGCCCCGAATCCGGCGGCTGTCGGGGCGGCGGGGCCGAGGCCGGCGCCCGGGTACACGGTGGTGAACGCGGTGATCGAGAAGAAGGAGGACGGGCCAGGGTGCCGCTGCGGGCACACGCTCACGGCGGTACCGGCCGCCGGGGAGGAGGGCACACCGGGGTACATCGGGCCGAGGCTGATCCTCTTTGGTGGGGCCACAGCGCTCGAGGGGAACTCTGCCACACCGCCCTCTTCTGCTGGGAGCGCGGGGATCCGTATGCCTCTCTCTCTCACGGCTTATGCTTTCTGATTTTATAGTGTTAATATACCTTCTCTCGTGGGTAGGGTCGTTCTGAGCATGTTTGGAATTCAATTAGGAGCTGCTCTGGGCTGAATTTTGGGATGAATTGTAATTTGAGCAGTTTTGGTTCTCTGGTTTATGAAAATATATAGCCAGTCATGCTATATTGCCTTCCAGAGGAAAGGAATTGAATTTCACTGGTCAAAATGGTGAATTCAGGTTCTGTTGGGTGGTTTGCTATGTCAAATGTTGTTTATTGACCGAAAATTTGCAATGCTGTTGTACGTAGAGATTAAGTTGAGCAGTACACCACCTGATACTTTACTTTCATCATGCTACTAGCTAGGTTACGATGATTAGTTCTCTTCAAGGTACATTTTATTTTCTTTGAACCAAATTGGGTGTTATCCAGGGTGCAATTTACCATTTTCTGCCTGTTTTAGGCTTCTAGCACAATATGTTGGGCAAGTTAGAAGGCGTGTGTGACTGTTTCACGATTGGCCGTGATCAGAAATTTGAAGGCTTATCTGTTCTTTGGGTTAACGATTAAAAACTTTCTGCAATGTACGGAAGTAATTTAGTTGCTTGGATACTTCAAAATGAAGAAAGTAAAGGATATCTGCTGCTGGTGTGGAAGGCTAATTTGTTCCCCAGCCAAATATAAAGGTGGGTTCCTCACTGACGACTTCCATTGCAGGTCTTGCTGGCGCAACAGCAGACGTCCATTGTTATGACGTGTCATCGAACAAGTGGAGCAGGTAGAGTATTCCATATCGATTTTGACCTTTTTCTGCATCTAGTACTTAGTGCAATACTTTATTTGTTTGTCGTTTAGGGTAGCATGTTAATTATATTGGCAGTCTGAAAATCATCAAAGATTTCTAACTACAACACTACTGTGTTAGGCTTACCCCACTTGGTGAGCCTCCTTCACCAAGAGCTGCACATGTGGCAACTGCAGTTGGAACCATGGTGGTCATTCAGGTATTACTTTCCTTCTACTACTGGTTGAATTATCTTGCTGAATAGGCTGGTGTCAAATTTATTATTTGTTACAAAACAGTTCTATTACCTATTATTCAACTAAATATTTGCTTTTTTTGTGGTATAAATATTTTTCATATTTTTTAACTCCCCACCTTATTTCCACACTAATCATATCTCCAAGCAAATACATTTCAAGTAGTCGATACATGATACACCTACTAAACTACAGTACTAGATTGTTTGAAATTTCATCTCGGTTATATTCTTCATAATATTCAGGGTGGAATTGGCCCTGCCGGTTTATCTGCAGAGGATCTTCATGTTCTAGACCTTACACAACAACGACCGCGATGGCACAGGTGATTAAAATTCTCGACTGACTTGAGTTTATAATTGCATTTCTTTTATAGTTGCTAAGGTTGTAGCATGTATGCAGAGTGGTGGTTCAAGGGCCTGGTCCAGGCCCACGGTATGGTCATGTGATGGCCCTGGTTGGGCAGAGATTTTTGTTGACTATTGGTGGAAATGATGGTAATGCACAGGTCTCTTAGACATTTGTAAAGTTTCAAACAACATTTTCCTGCACTCAGGCACACCCTGAATGGTGTCAATAATGGAACCATTTCCATGTCTTTAGGGAAGCGACCTCTGGCGGATGTATGGGCCCTTGATACTGCAGCTAAGCCATATGAATGGAGGAAGCTTGAACCAGAAGGTGAAGGACCGCCTCCATGCATGTAAGTATGCCACTAGGAATAAGAACTTAAACTTCATAATATTTCCATGTTAATAAAATGTAATGTGCTGACCGGATGCCATGTTCGCTTTATAAGTTCTTTATGAGAATATCTGCAAGTAGATCTGCTAGTTATTTTGTATAACACAAGATAGCTTGCTGTGGCAGTGTTAATCACCATGTTGCCAATCGGTTTCTTGTGATCAGACCTCTGCATGATTTCACATTCTTTTAGTGTTTTTTTACTGTTAACTGTTAGTTTGACGTTTTTCTCTATTTCCTGTGCGGTGCTGTTCAGGTACGCTACTGCAAGTGCACGCTCTGATGGTCTTCTCTTACTTTGTGGTGGGAGGGATGCAAATAGTGTTGTAAGTAATTGATATTTGCTGAACCTTTTCCATAGAAAAATTAGTGTCACTGCTTCTGAAAGTAATACCTGCCAAGTTGTTGTTCTCTTAGCATTTAGAATCACATCATCGCGTCAGAGTTTCATTCATACATCCTAGAGAAGTTCCCAAGAAATTTCATTTTGATGTATAATACATCTAAATTTGAAGTTGGGAATTTTTTTAATGAAACAGTAGCTACAGAAGAAGCAGATACATCAAATGGGAAATGAAGAAAGTTGTACTTGTCCACCTAAATCAAGGGGAAACTGACTCTACTATATACGACATTTAGTTATCATGTAATAATTCATTTGACAAGTGGCAACCTTTTCTGGCAATGGTAAAAATTTTATGTTGTGGAGATGTCTATTTGCTTGAATTGAAAAAACGTGGTAGAAGAGTCCTATTGTATGTATGCAACAATGGTTTTGTTCTCTACAATTAATCATTAGTTCACTACACCTAGTCCTATAACCTATATATAGCAGCCTATTTGTCAAATGCCACTTTTGACGTCTCATTGAATTGATATTAAGTACTAGTTTTGTTCTTAAGTGTGTTTTTCAAAACCTCCAGCCCCTATCAAGTGCATATGGTCTTGCGAAACATAGAGATGGGCGCTGGGAGTGGGCAATTGCCCCTGGTGTCTCTCCATCACCCAGATACCAACATGCAGCTGTAAGCTATTGCCCAGTCTCTTTAATTTTTATAAGTCCCCTCTGTGGTCTTTGTGTAATGCCTGCTATTTGCTATTCATTAGGTTTTTGTCAATGCACGGCTTCACGTGTCCGGAGGTGCTCTTGGAGGTGGGCGCATGGTGGAAGATTCCTCCAGTGTTGCAGGTTTTGGTTTTAAACCCTTGAAGTGATCACACTTTATGTATCAAGTTGTGACGTACCTAGTGAAAAATGTCATGTTCTGCCATCATTGACAGAAACAGCAATTGAATGGTTCCAGTCATTCCAAGCTCAACCAAGTATTATGTACCATCAGTTGATTTTCTTTTCAAACACATCTAATTATCTGCATTGTGGATGTACTTGAATATTCTAAATACTCTAGTTGCTTTCAGCGTTTCATTCATAAATCACTAGCTACTGATATAAATATGATGCCCTGTATTCTTTTCTGTTACCTATGATGGTGCGCTGATAGCCTGATACAACCTGGTTCCTATAATTTTGCTAGCATTTGAATTATCTTGACTTGTTTATATATGTATCCACATGGCAACTAGAGCAGGTTAACTACTTACTGTTGCAACCTATTTTTGACAATAATGTTTTGTTTCTTATAAGTTTGTGCTATTCAACTTATTCAGTACTGGATACTGCTGCTGGAGTCTGGTGCGACACAACGTCAGTTGTTACAACTCCCAGAACAGGAAGATATAGTGCAGATGCGGCAGGTGGTGATGCTGCTGTTGAGCTTACACGTCGGTGCAGGCATGCAGCAGCTGTTGTTAACGATCTAATATTCATTTATGGAGGTTTACGGGGAGGTAAGATAACTGGGTTAGTCCTCCATGTTTGATGTCTGATGTCGAGTGTCATTGCTGTCACATTTATTTGGTGACCTTTGCTGTTATCACTTGTCACGTATATAGTTAAGAAAAAAGAGTTTATTGTGAATTGACCATGGCTTATTCATTTAGCATTATACTGTGCCTGTGAGGGGATTTGGGGTTCTATAGGGCCATCATGGAATTGTTTGATATTGGGAGTCTAAGGGCCTGTTTGGTAGAGCTCCATCTGATTCTGATTCTCTATGGGAGCTGATTCTCTGAGAGAAGTGATTCTCTTTGATTCTCTAGGTAAACTCTCAAAATCAGGAGGGAGAATCACTTCACAGAATCAGGAGAAGCTACTTTTTCCAGCTCCCAGCCTCTTAGTTCATTTCAGAGAATCACTTCACAGAATCAGCAGAGAATCACTTCTCTCTGAAAAACTGTTTGGTAGAGCTCCTCTTGGATTCACCAGAGAATCGGCTCTGGGAGCTCTGCCAAACAGGGCCTAATTGTTTGTGCTCTCATTTATAGTTCATACATAGCATCCGTCTATTTCAACCCCTTCCATGAAATGCCATTTATCACTTCCGGTTTACTGGATAATAAATATGAATAAAGGAAGTGTATGTTCTTGAAATAAGTGATTGAGAAAATGACCATGTTAACATTTACTTTATTTGGGTGGTTGCATGCTATTGAGTGGCTACTAGACCTTGAGAACTTTGACGCACACATAATTATATTTTGTCCCTTTTTAAATTTTTTTTGCTGTATTTGCATTCTCACAATTTTATATTGGAAACATTTAAAACAATTTTGGTATAATTTCTACGCTTTGCCCCCTGACTTGGAATAAGATAAAAGTATTGATCAATTTCTCATTTTGAGTAGTAATGGTCGTGTTTATAATATTGATGCATTTTTGCTTATTGGATGCTAACTTTGAGTTGGTATTTAGGGGTACTTCTCGATGATCTTCTTGTTGCTGAGGATCTTGCTGCTGCTGAAACAACAAATGCCGCTAATCATGCAGCAGCAAGTGCAGCAGCCACAAACTTGCAAGCAGGACGGGCACCTGGAAAGTATGCGTACAATGATGAACGAACAAGACAAACAGCAACGGAATCAGGTCCTGATGGAGCTGTAGTTCTTGGGACTCCTGTTGCACCTCCTGTAAATGGTGACATGTATACTGATATCAGCCCCGAGAACGCCGTGCTGCAGGGACAGAGGTACATACAACACTTTTTATGCGTGTGATATTGTGCTGTTTCATGAGCAAGTCAATATTATTTTTGTAACAGCTATTTCATTCTGACGAGTTTAAAACCTTACGCAGGAGATTAAGCAAAGGTGTGGATTACTTAGTTGAAGCATCAGCAGCAGAAGCGGAAGCAATCAGTGCTACATTAGCTGCCGTAAAGGCCAGGCAAGTTAATGGTGAGATGGAGCAGTTGAATGACAAGGAGCAATCTCCAGACTCAACATCAAGCAGCAAACATTCAAGCCTCGTCAAACCAGACGGTGTTCTTTCTAACAACATGCCAGGTCCACCTGGAGTTCGGTTGCATCATAGAGCTGTAAGTAGAACACATGCTGCATTTTGTTTTTCACATATATATTTTCATCAATTTAATGATTTGCGTGTCTCTACTTGTTATTTCCATCATAGAAGAAGTTATTTGCATGATTTCATTATGCCTTGTTTTTACATTTTTTTTACCTTGCAGGTTGTGGTGGCTGCCGAAACTGGAGGTGCCTTAGGTGGCATGGTCAGACAGCTATCGATCGACCAATTTGAAAATGAAGGAAGAAGGGTCAGTTATGGCACCCCAGAGAATGCAACTGCAGCAAGGAAGCTACTAGATAGACAAATGTCTATTAATAGTGTTCCTAAAAAGGTACTTTAACCTTGGCATTAGTGTAATATATGTTCACAGAATAATAGAGTAGGGCTTATTTAGGTAAATAAGAAATGTTTTTGGCTTTCTGCTTGATAAATGATTAGAAAACTAGCTTGATCGACTGCTCTGATACTCCTTGAGTGGCATCTAATGAGTTAGAATTTCCATTGCTCTTTTGGTGTGGTGTTGAGATAGACGAAAGCTGCCAGTTACTTAAACAGTAGTCACCTTTTTTATCTGTTTGCTGCTATATCTATCTAGGTACTTGCATCTCTGTTGAAACCTCGTGGCTGGAAGCCCCCTGTCCGAAGGCAATTCTTCTTGGACTGTAATGAGATCGCAGATCTCTGTGACAGTGCTGAGAGAATATTTTCAAGTGAACCAAGCGTTTTGCAGCTTAAAGCCCCTGTTAAGATATTTGGTGATTTACATGGGCAATTTGGAGACCTGATGAGGTTATTCGATGAATATGGTGCTCCTTCGACAGCAGGAGACATCGCGTAAGTGTTTCTTTCCTTTCGACGAAAATGAGTCACTTATGCATCTTTAATAATTAAGTCTGTCTGTTAATTATATGCCACTTTAATCTTTCAAAATGACTGAACTTTGGACCCACGTTATTCCTATAGTCTTGACTCTGAGATGGAGATCTTTCTTCTTTTTGTGCCTTCAGCTTATTTTTCAATTTTCTTAACATGCAGTTACATTGATTATCTATTCTTGGGAGATTATGTAGATCGTGGCCAGCATAGTCTAGAAACTATCACTCTTCTTCTTGCATTGAAGGTATCATGCTGTGTACTTACCTTCAAATTATTTAGACTTGTTTTGATGCAGTAATCTAGTTAAGGTATAATATTCAAACTACTGTGTATTTCAGGTTGAACACCCTCAAAATGTACATTTGATCCGTGGGAATCATGAAGCTGCAGATATCAATGCTTTGTTTGGTTTCCGAATAGAGTGTATAGAACGAATGGTAACTACCTTTTTTGTGTACTGCACTTAAACTAAATCACCTAGTTTTTTTTGGTCGTGTGCTTATTGTAATATTCTTTGCTCAAAAACAGGGTGAGCGAGATGGTATCTGGACATGGCATCGAATGAACAGGCTATTCAA
Organism: Echinochloa phyllopogon; assembly: GCA_033239725.1. NCBI lineage: Eukaryota > Viridiplantae > Streptophyta > Magnoliopsida > Poales > Poaceae > Echinochloa > Echinochloa phyllopogon. The sequence goes on from BTCW01000009.1 coordinate 13,461,666, forward strand.
TTGGCTTCCTTTGGCTGCACTTATAGAAAAGAAAATCATCTGTATGCATGGTGGCATTGGTCGGTCAATCAACCATGTGGAGCAGATTGAGAATCTTCAAAGGCCGATTACGATGGAAGCTGGCTCGGTTGTCCTTATGGATCTTCTATGGTAGCATTTGCTTTGACGACTCCACCTCACAATTTCATAATGGCTATTTATTCTCATGGTCTTGTTCTGATTTCTACAGGTCTGATCCAACAGAGAACGACAGTGTTGAAGGACTGAGGCCCAATGCCCGGGGCCCTGGACTTGTTACATTTGGGGTTGGTGCTTTTTAGTCCATATATTGTTTATGTATTTTGTCCTTTCACAGCCCCCTTTGATTTTCTTGTGATAACATTTTGTTGTTACCAGCCTGATCGTGTCATGGAGTTCTGCAACAACAATGACCTTCAGTTAATCGTACGAGCACATGAGTGTGTGATGGATGGCTTTGAGCGCTTTGCTCAAGGCCACCTGATCACTCTTTTCTCTGCGACAAATTATTGCGGTGAGAATCTGTCTCATGACAATCTACTTTGAATCTCTTGGCTTGATATACAACTTGTTGACATGAGTGCTCACACAGGTACTGCAAATAATGCCGGTGCAATCTTGGTTTTGGGTAGAGATCTTGTGGTTGTGCCAAAACTGATTCATCCCTTGCCCCCGGCAATTACATCACCGGAGGCCTCACCGGATCATATTGAGGACACATGGATGCAGGTAAACACTATAGCAAAGTTATTCCTTTGCCAGCCTATTTGATTTGGTTCACCTCTTAACACCTTGACCTATGAAATGAAATTCAGGAGCTGAATGCTAACAGACCACCAACTCCGACCAGGGGCCGTCCCCAAGCAGCAGTAGCTAATAATGACCGAGGCTCTCTTGCCTGGATATAGTAGATTCACCACACATTGGTTGGTATGATCCATATGAAGCCTGAATCAGCAGGATCTTGCTGTTTTCATTTGTGTTCGGGAGAGTCTGGTCCACAGCCATACCAAAAGATTGATGTACAGGGAGCAGAGCGTGCTATAAAGCTGGTAGAAGGGAGCTTGGTCTTGGACAGCGCTCTCCAATTCATTTAACCGGACACAAGTAGCAGCGCGTATAGAATTCATCTGAAGATCCTTGCAGGCTTCACTTGTATATACTCAGCTGGGTGGATAGGGGGCGGCGGTGTATGATGTGTTTTTTGGCATCCAATTGGAATGGCAAAGGAAATAGTGTTATTGTACTAGGTATTCTTTCCTTACTCTTTCTCCGGGCCTGGAATTTTCCTCATGTCGCAAAGTGTTTTTGAGTTGCCACAGGGATTTGCCTGGCGGGGTCACTGTCCAGTTGTCGTGTATAATAGCCCTCCCAACCTCAATGTAATTTTAGTCCGATGCTGATGTGTACAATTTTGTGTCCAAAGTTTTGGGTGGCGACAGGAGTTTGCGGTTTGATTTATTAGAGGTAAAAGAGCTGTTACTTGCCATCTTTGATGCGCGGTGTTCCTTTACTAAATCAGTTACTCGTGCTACTGACAATTGTGAAACTCTTTGAGCTGACAGCCGGAGCTAGCCGCATCCGCCGTGTTACCTGACCTAGCCCCGTCCGCCATGGCGTTGGAGTCGGGTTTCTCATCCCATTCCCCATGGCCACTTCCCATCCTGGAGGACTCAACTGCGCTCCCGTCCTCGACCCTGGTTCTGTCTCTCTTCTGCCCCTATCATCTGGTGTCCACGGACGAGCGGCTAGAGCAGTGGGTCATCCAGGACGTAGCGGCTAGCAGGGGCGGGGGCTGGGATGACGGCGATCCCAACAACTGTTGTAGGCGGCCGTGCATGGGTAGCTTAGCTCTGCACGGGCGGACAACGATGGGGGAGCAGCCTCGTCGAAGTGGACAGGACAGCGGTGGCCTGGCAAGAGTAGATGGCATCCGAGGCCGCGGCCCAGCGCGGAGACGACGATTGGGTTTGCAACTTGACGCGGGTTGGTGGCTACGGTGGCCATGCATGGTCGGATTTTTTTTCCTTTTTTGATTAGAAAACATGGGTGGTGTGAGCGTTGGAGAAAAGAATAATTGGCCTTCAAGTCTGGCTAATCATCCGGATTACCTTTATATAAGGATAGAAGTATATTTTTAAAAATATTGGCCCAAACAGATAAGTATTATCGTCAGTTTGGCAAAAAGTAGTGACTCGCCTATACTTGCTGTATAAACAAAATTGAGTTAAGCACATAACCACTATAGATACGATGAATATAAGCATTGATTAAGATAACCAATAGACAAGATGGTAAAAATAAATTAGTGAACCACACATATTTAAATACAAGCTGCATATAAAAAGGTGGTGATGAGGAATAATGAAATAAATAGAAAAATAAAACTTGGGGGTTGATTTGATCGAAAAATAAAATTTGAAGGATTAGATTGACAGATTCGAAAGTTAAAAGGCGAATTGGATTTAAAAACAAGACTTCAGAGACTAGATTGGTCAATTTTAAAGTTGAGTGACGAATCTGAGCGTTGAGCCAAAGTTGAGAGACTAACATGCCTATTTTGCCTTAATAGAACTGTTAAAGAATTGAATTTTAATATGGTTTTCACCCTACCAAGCATTGGTATACCTTCTTAAATAAGAGTTTATTAATTAGCTTGTCCTAAATATTAGGAGTGTTTTTAATTAAGAACAGAGGAAGGAGAAAATATATTATTATACTATTTAATATTCATGTCGAGCGAATAACAGGTGAGGCACACCGTTGGCCCGCCATAGTAGGAAGCTTATTTAGTTGTTGATCTAATGCACAGTTGGGACTTTGTTTATGCCTGTACAATGCGCGCTCGAAATGAGAGTTAAAAATCTAGATGACCTGCCACTCAAACGTATTGTCTCGAGACACGCACCAGGCAAATACAGCAAGAACTACTTAGTATTTTATTTTCTTATTATATCCCAGTTCTTGGCTTATATTACCTCTCCGTTCTCAAATGGACGGAGGTAGATCTAAATCGAACACTACTAAGATATAACCAGTGGCTCATACATTTGTCAACAGTCAACACCTAAGTGACGGCTAAGTGCCCAAATCGGACGCTGTGCGTCTAGTATTTGAACTCGCAAAGAATAATACATTTTAGGACGAGTCCTTTAAAATGCCTTGCAAGAGCAGTCCCTTTACCCAGTGAGTCAATTCCTGTGTACAAAATTAACTAAAACCCGATACACCATTTGCTTGCTAACATACATCTGATCATCCGAAACAGAGACAGGCATGATAACCCGTGGAGACAAGAATGCCCTGTCATCGTTCGTGAAGAACCATAGTCAAAATCAGAAAGAAGTGGCCACAAAGACTCAAACATGTTACTAGATCAAATCAAAAGAAGCTTACAAGCATCCCATGGGATACTAGTTCAGCGTTTCTTCTGATCCTTCCCTGTCTTGATTTCATGGGTTAGCATTCTAGGTGCAATGGCCATCGCCATGAGCTCCTGGAACAGAAGCTTACAAGCGTAGGGTATGTGTACCTGTCAACAGAGTAATATTTTATCGCATCAGTTAAACCAGCAGTTAAAGAGTTTAAATGCACTATTGGTGAACTAAGCGGTTTCAAGATACAAACAGTTCTACTTACTTGGACAATGTCAGTCTTGTTCTTGCAGCCCCTACACTCGAATGAGTTTTTCTTTAGGTTGGCAATTGCAATGAGACCACATTTCTCACAAACATGGACTCTGTATGCATCACTCTGGTCAAACAGCCTTTCTTTCAGGAAGAAAGCAGCTCCATGTGCAATCATACAATCCCTTTCCATTTCTCCAAAGCGGAGACCACCGTCACGCGATCGCCCCTCTGCTGGTTGTCGGGTGAGTATCTGAACAGGACCACGACCTCTAGAATGTATCTTGTCATCCACCATGTGCTTTAGTCTCTGGTAATATGTGGGACCCAGAAAAATCATAGCTGTCAGCTTCCTTCCAGTGTGACCATTGTACATGGTCTCAAATCCACGCATTTGATAACCACACTTGTGAAGAGCTCTGCTGATGTTATCCACCTGATATCAAGTCAAAATAAATAAGACCAAAGAATCAACAAAGTAAATCTACTACTACTGCTTTCTGCAACTAAACTACTCCCTCCGTCCGCATATATATGATGCTTGTTAGCTCAAAAATGAGCTACTCAACGTCATATAAAAATGAATAGAGGTAGTATAAGCAACTGCATCAACTCTTGAATTGAATATTTTCTTAGGAATAAAAGTCTGGAAGGAATCAAGAATAGCGAGTCACTAGAAAGAACACTTACAGTAACATCAGTGAAGGGAGTCGCATCTCCTTCCTTCCCCATGTGAGCTGCAACTTTACCCATAATACACTCAATCAGCTGCCCAATAGTCATACGGGATGGGATAGCATGTGGATTCACAATAATATCAGGTGTGATGCCTTCAATCGTCCACGGCATGTCCTCTTGCGTGTAAGTCATCCCAACAGTTCCTTTTTGTCCATGCCTACTACTAAACTTGTCTCCAATTTGTGGTATGCGAACCGATCGCATTCTAACCTTGACAAATCTAAGACCATCAGCATTTGTTGTTAACAGAACCTGTACAGAACACAGCAGCCTTAGTAGCCTGTTGGTTTCAAAGTCATAACAACTATCAGCTATTATAAGGTTGAGAAACAACTAACCTGATCTACCATGCCACTTTCACTGTGACGCAGAGAAGTACTATGATCGCGCTTTGAGTATCTAGAAGCTTGTCCTTGAGCGTCGTCTTGCGGAATAGGGGATGTCTTCCCAATAATGACATCTTCACCCGAGACCCTTGTTCCCTGATACATGAATTGAACATATGCAATCAGCATTGCCCCTAATAAAAATAAGCCTGCGCGAATGAAGGTCTCAACTCACAGGTGGTGCAAGGCCATCATCATCTAGTTTATCATATGACCCATGGCGCATTCCCTACAAGGAAAGGTTATAATAATATTAGCTCATGACAAAAGGAAAAAAATATAAAACAATCTAGAAAACACACCATAGTATTCTCCCTATTTGGGCGACCAAATTCCTCTTTGACAAGTGTCCCCATCTTCTTCTCCTCATCTCTGCATATGAAGTTCAAACCTTAGATTACAAGCAGTCAATAACTAGACTACTGCACGGTGGCATACCTTACAATTTGCATTATACCTGTAAGAGCGGAAAAATAATGATCGGAAGAATCCACGATCTATGGAAGATTGATTCATAATAACTGAATCTTCTTGGTTATAACCAGAGTAGCAAGCAATAGCAACAATTGCATTCTACACAAATCACCAAAATAATGCATCAGTCAGTACTTGGAATATAAATAAAACATGACATACAGATAAGCTGGATGCCCTGCAGTCAAGATTTCACTCACAATGCCAGCTGGTAATTGTCTGAAGTGCAAATGTTCCATAGCGCGTGTAGTAACTAGGGGCTTTTGCGGGTAGTATAGAACGTAGGCCAATGTGTCCTGAATCATGATGGTGGGATAAGGTTCAGACCTATATCAACAATTAAATTAAAGAATATCAAACAGATGTTACACTCACCATTCTTAACTGATAGTTGGTGACATAAATTCCCATGGCTTGCTTTCCCATAGCAGACTGATATGTATTACGAGGTGACTGCATTATCAATGGGAATAATTAGACTTCATAATAGGGAGGGAGGGGGGTGTTGTAGCACTAGAACATTGTGAAAGTGAAGGTTCACCTGGTTGTGATCAGGAAAAGGAATAATTGATGCACAAACACCAAGTATCAAAGAAGGATGGATCTCACAATGTGTGTAAGTCTCGGAATACGCCTCCTCTGGGTTATGTCTCGCATTCATAAGATCCTGAAATTTTTCTAATTGGCGTCAGCAGTGAAAGTGAGTATAGAAGGAAAAGGCAAAGATATTAATGATATGCAATGGAATGGAGTATGCATGCAATGCTGCTCCACTTAGAAGAATCTCCAGAATTGTCTTCCACACACTTGGATTTCAGAATATGTTCAATATGGCACACATGCATATCTCACTTACACTTATGGTCATGGAGATCATGGTAGTCTCCTCTTCTTCGGTATCTATGTACTCTATATATCCTTTTGAGACCAATTCATGCCAACCTTCATCAGGAGCTTCCTGGACAAAAGAAACTTATTAGAAAAATATGCAAATGTAAAGATTAGTGCAAGTCAGCACATGTTGATCAATATCAGACCCTTTGTTGCAATGCTCGGATATGCGCCTTCTTGATGAGCAGCCTCTGGTTCTCCACAATAAACAATGGACGACTGCAGCGCCCATAATCCGTGTAGAGTCGAAGTTCTTTAAGACGGATATCGCGAACCACACCAACTTCAGTGTTGACATCAATCTGAAAATGAAAAGCAAGCAAATTTGACATTTTCTTTAACATATTTGGCATCCTTAACCCGTCAATGTACAACCTTCTTTAACATTTGCAGTAAATAATTACGTTATAAAAAGAAGTTTGAATTGCATATATGTTCAAGCTTCTACATGTGAGTGGGTAAATAATTGGAGATTTATCCTTCTTGTATCAAGAATCATCTAATTTGCCGTTCTGTCTGCAGCGCAAAACTAAAATTAGACAATAAAGCATGGGACAAACCTGTCTTCTTAGACGCCTAAGAGTCTTCACCAACAAGTCAGGATTCCTATGAATTCCAACCCAACAACCATTGACAAAAATTTTAGCAGCTTGTGGAATGACGGCAGGTGATATCTCCTGCAGAAAATGGGTACATAGTAAATAAAATATTGTACATTAAAATAGACCAAAACCATAAGGTTGGTAAGGTATAACCAAATAAAATCACATGTACACACAGACACAAAGGAAACAAAAACAAACCTCGAAATTTTCTGTGCCCCACTCCTCCAAAAATTCCAAAATTGGATTTGCAGCAGAACCAACAGTGATATATACCATCAAGGCAAGATTTTTCACCAAGCCACAGGCCTGGGCACAAGGAACATAGACTTATAGGACAACCGAATAATCATTCTTTGGCTCATAAAATATGAAACATTCTTTGGCTCATAAAATATGACTTAGGGCAACAGAATCACTTACTTGTCCTTCTGGTGTTTCAGCAGGACACATCATTCCCCAATGAGAATTATGCAACTGGCGGGGTTTTGCCAATTTCCCTATTGGAAAGATTATAACAGAATTTCAAAATCAAGTTTTCATGGATAAGAAAGTGTTCAACAATATAAAAACTGTGATATCCACCTTCACGCCCAATGGGAGAGTTCAGCCTCCGAAGATGTGATAGTGTAGAAGCATAAGTCAGCCGATTAAGCACCTTTATAAGAAGGATTGCAGAAAACAGATCAGCAATTTTTTCACTAAATGGAGTCAGAAGTATAGTTTTTTAAGAGGGTATTGAAGTGATCCAAGGAAAAATAGACACCTGAGAAACCCCGGCCCTGGTTCCAGCCTGGTTAGCCTGCCCCCAGTTTCCAGTAGCAAGAGAATACTTCAAGCCACTAGTAATAGTTTTTGCTTTGATGGCAAATTGCAAATTAACTTCCTTTCCATTATCTACACACTAGGATCAAGGAAAAAGAGAGGAGTCAACAACTACCAGGAGGGAATTGAAGAGGAACAAGGAATTTCAAAGTTTAGACAGCAACAAACCTTTTGCACATAAGATCTCACGTCCCTTGTTAACTTCCTGAAAAGCTGTAGTTGCAGGAGATAAACAAATTCAGGACATCAATCCAGAAAAAGGGACTAATACCATTTCAATATTCTGGTATATTTAGACAAACCATTCTAAACAGCCCTCCAAGCAATGGACCAGCAAGATCAAGCCTTTTGTTGCCATAATGATCTCGGTCATCCTCAGCTCTTCGGCCAAGAGCACACATCAGTAGGCGGTGAATAATATATCTGCAAAACAATAGTACAGAAAATCACCCTCTACTTTCAATAGAAAATTAAAATTTGCAGATGCCTCACAGAAGGCTTGACAAGGAGCATACCCAAAATAGTATGCCTTCTTAGTTTCACAGAATTCCCCAACACCAACATGAGGCAACATTTCCTTTTGTAGTATTTCTTTTGCATACCTAATAAAATAGAAAATTAGGAAGTTATTAGCAGAACTCTCAAATATTTAGTTGTGTAATGTCAATTCTTTGCTTGACATACTTAATTCTCTTTTCTCGAGTGACACCAACTGTAGCACCACGCTTTCCAATATAGTCCAGAGCAACCTATGAAGAAACATAAGCTCTGCTCAGTTTCAAACTTAGTGCAAATATCAAATGAACAGAATAGTATGCTGCAAGCAAAAAAAAACTAGTTAAAGTAAAACAGGACAATTTCCCACCCCTCTAGCATGAACAAGTACCTGTTGATTTTGAATGACAAAAGCTTCTTCCAGGGATGGGCGTAGTAACTCCATCATTTGTGTATCAGAGAAGTCATAACATATGTGCTCCAGTATATCTTTGTCAGCAACAAATCCTAATGCACGAAAAACAATGATGATGGGGATGTCTGCACGAATATAGGGCAGTGTAGCACGGATATATTGACCAGATGAACCCTGCAGTATGAGGAACATCACAAACATAACATCTCATAAGACCAGGTAGCCTGCAGTACTGCACCCTGACTTGTACAAGACGACAGCTCACACATTTATTAAGAATTAGTTTTAAAACTTGTAAGAAATCACTAACCCCTTTTGCTCCTGCTCGTGAAAGCATCCGTACAAACATGCTGCTGGCTGGTCTGTTCTGGTTCTCGGCCATAGAACGGACTTCAGCCACATATGCAAATTTGTTAGGCTGCCTCTTTTTAAAAACATAAACATGGTTGGTGCTCATCTTCTCCTGGGCAATAAGAACCTTTTCGCTTCCATTGATAATGAAATAACCACCTTGGTCATAAGGGCACTCCCCAAGCTCAGTGAGATCCTTCTCAGATTGTTGGTAAAGTGTGCAGTAACTAGAACGCAGCATGATTGGAACCTGCAGTTGATTAGAGGGTTGAGGAGCGAACAATACAATTGAGAAAACTGTCTTCGTATGTTAAATACAGCACCTTCCCAATGAACACTTTTGGGTACTCTGCAGTCTCTGTAACTTCCTCACAGTCATGTCCTTTCTTCATTACTCTGTATGATACATCAACATAGAGTGGTGCCGAATATGTCAAGTTCCTGAGCCTTGCCGATTTTGGAAATAAAGTAGCCGTCTCTCCATCAGCTTCTGTCATCATTGGCTTGCTTAGATAGATTTGACCAAAGCTGATCTTGTGCAGAGTCTAATTAAGAATATAATGGAACCATAAGTCAGGAAAATGGCAAAGGAATAAATAATAAGATAGTCGGGTTCCATTAAGACAACATCAAATCAAGTCTTATTGGTCACGCCACAGGCTTTGGTGTATGTTATTTTCGTAATAGATATTCATATAAATTTTAGAATCTCATGCTATATTTCTAGGAATTTAAGACGATTAAATTGACCCAAACACCAGAATGCTATGAATGATTGAAAGATTCTTTTCGTTTTACTAAGCGATTTTGGATCTCAGTGTAGCCCCACACACATTAGTGAATACAACTGCTAAATTGAAGTACTGTAGATTTTAGAATACAGCTTGAATATTTTAATACAAGTCCCATTTCATAATCTTTCATACTTAATAAGAAAAGGAGTAATGTTAAGTTCTCCTTCAGTTTCCACCCTAGCATAAATATGTTTATATTTACTGGAGAGTGCTTCTGTGCAAAAAGTATATATATAAATAAAAAGCAATTCATGTCTCGCATGACTTATCTAAGAGAAGTCAGAAAGGTCTACAATTTTTTTTGTTTTTGCGAGTGCTATGCAATAACATAACCTATTGATTTCACAGGAAAAAAAACTCAATGCTAATCTGTGAATTGTGTTTTTCTTTTACAGAAACTTCAGCTACCATTATTATCCATCAATTTATTTGTAAATCACATTAGGTAGTTCGTCAAACAAATAAAGTACATGTGGTCTGATACCCAAGACTAGAGATGTGATATATTCCTCATAAGATCAACTCCATATATGTCTAGTTACAGCTGAAATCACTAAAAACGTATGTACAAAACTCATTCAAGACTCTTAACTCAACCTTTCCCATCACATCACCACCTAGCAAAATTCAGCAGAAGTATCAAACACTAGAAGTCGAGAACTAAACAATGCCACCCTCTGAAATTCCAAAATCAGGGTTTAGGGTTGCTAGATATCATTGCAAAATTCTCTCCCTCCAGCCATAAAACTGAACACCAATAATGGCATGCTTTCGTACCAGCTCCAAAACCCTAAGTTGGTGCCGAGAAAAAGGGTGGCTAAGTGCTAACCCCTGCCCATTGCTACTGAGACGCCAGACCATACCAAGCTCTCCCAACCCTAACCACCCAATCTAGCGGCAGCAAACAGCGAAAAATCGAAGCCACGCTTGCTACGATCGATCGGGGTGGGGTAACAACCTCGGCGAACTCGGCCTGGCGGCCGGGGTTATGCTGCGACTCGGGGCGGATCTCGATGTCGGCGGACTCGTCGACGATCTCCTGCATGGTGTTCTGGATGAACTCGTCGAAGGAGTCGAGCTGCTGCCGCACGAGGCCCTTCTCCTCGAAGTAGGCGGAGATGACGGCCCAGGCGTCGTCCTGGGTGATCTCCTCGTCCCGCTGCTCGGCGTCCCCGTCCCCATCCTCGTCCATCTCGTCCCCGTCCCCGCCGCCGTAACCCCCCTCGTCGTCGTCCTCCGCGTACCCCGCGTGGCCGCCGCGGTGCTGGTGGTGACCGCCGTAGCCCATCTCCATCCCCTCCTCGTACTCGTCGTCCTCCATGGCCGGAACCCTAGTGGCTGGCTGACGCGCGGGGGCGGGGCGGGGATCTGTGTCTAGGCGAGCCGCAGCCGCAGCCGCCTTTCGCGAGAGCTAGAGGAGACGAGGAGGGGGCCGCCGGGGCGGAGTGGGGGGTCTGTGTCTCGGCGAGCCGCAGCCGCCTCTCGCGAGAGCTAGAGGAGACGGAGGAGAGGGCCGCCGGGCCGCGGGGCGAAAGTATGGAGCGGAGAAGTGGAATTGGGGAGGATTGGCTGATTTGGTTCGCAATATATCCCCCGGTGTGGTACGGAGTAACGGAGGTCGGTTTGGGGAGGGCTTTCTGGGCCGGGCTGGAAGAACGGGTAGTTCATGGGCTTTCCATATCAGGAGTTGGGGCCAAGCCGACTTTTATACTGTTCAAATTCACCGGATCGGCGTAGTAGTTAGGTTTGGGACTGTGTTTCGGGGGAAAAAAATAGTAATGCGCATCTTTTTTCACAATACTTTGGTCATATGCCTAAGAAATTGTGAACAAGACAGAAGATGAATCGGAAATTTGAATAGCCTACGAGTTTCGGAATACTTGGTCATGCCTAAGAAATTTGACTTCCTTTTTTGTTGAAGGCCGAACCACATTCATCTGCTGTCTTGATTTGGGCGCCCCAGCTACCTTTGCCGTCCATGGTTTTATGTTGTTGAGGGAGCGAGGGGTTGTTTCCATTAATTGTTAAATGGAAATCTTCAAACTACCAAACTGTCTCCATTCAATCTCTATCTCTATCTAGTTATAAAGCAAGGAGCAAAGATTGCTTTCACGGTGCGGTACGTCATAATTTTACAAAACCTCCCTAACATTTATAAAATTCAATCCATCGTCCTTTTCTGAAATTCTGCCTTTGATACGTCGTCTACGTCAATTTTCATCTGTTGTTTATTCCGTATCTGTATCCTATACGATGTCCAATAGAGCTCATGTACTACACGCTGGTTGACGCATGAGCAAAATAGAGACAGAGTTTCATATCTCTACTTAATATTAAAGCGAGTAACAAATCATTCACATGTTTGTGCCTTTGATTCTTCGTCCGTCGGTCAAGAGCAATCCCGTTCGATCCTTGCCTGGAGTAGCTAACTCCCGGAACTTGTTGTCCGCTTTGGTTTTGGAAAAAAATTGACGTAGTTGTACTCAGTCCCGTTGACCGAGACGGCATAGGAAGGCACATGGACAGCAGGTGCGATGGTCTGGTCAGGCCATCAAGTGCCGTGCGACCGGCAGTTTGACCTGCAGGCCACCAGATTAGGCGGCAACTGCAGCAGGCTAATTACTTTAACAAGTTTTTTGCGCTGACTACAAAAGTGAGAAAATTAGATACGTCATGAAATTAGACTTATGACTTCATGTATAAAGATATAAAGACTTCTAAAAATTTTAGATTATTTTTCAACTGTATAAAGATTTAAAGGCACGAAGGTAGCGGCTTATTAGCGTTGGATGCATATATATTACGAGGACTCTGTTGTTTAATTATTACTCTATTGCTTATTAACGTATTTACATTGTTTTCACCCGTAGAAACACACGGACACATTTGCTAGTTTTATAAAAAAACATGCTTGCATTTTAGAGACTTAGACTTCATAATCCTTAACCGACATTCAACTAGTATAGATCTATTGAAATCAAAACTTAAAGAAATTAAATATGCCTCCTAGGTTGTACGGAGTAGGCTTGATATCTATGCGGTTTAAGTGTGATGCCATTGCAGTTGCTGCGTAAGCCATCATCAGTGATACCACCAAGGTTCAGGAAATTTGTAAAGTCCGGGCTTATAAGTGGCCACGGAGGCCTCATAGATATGAGCAGCAAGACGTTGTCGACCACTGGTGATGAGGAAGACCTCCAAATTAGAGTGGTTAACGCAGTAGAGGTAGCTCTCCAGCAGGTAAGAGACTACTAGGGCGACCGGAGGAATGGAGGAGGATGGTGGGACTGGGATGTGGGGCAATGACTCAGGGTCTGTTTGTTACCCTACAAGATTATACTCGGAGTATAATCTAACTCATGATCCATGAATAACACAGTAAAAGTTCACATGTACCACCAAATGAGCTTCTCAAGAGCAGTTTGATGGTCCAGAATGGTCTTTAACCATGGTGCTCTTGAATCGAGTAGTATATAATCTGGAGAGGAAACAGCCTTAGAGCAATTAATTCGACAAGACAGTCGGATAGTCATGACATGATATTGTTTATTGTTTGTCATAGAATGCACAAAGCTCAGACATGGGTCAGTAGTCCTCGAATAACAAAACTCTGGAGCAGTAGTCCTCTGTCTGAACGTAGCTGGTAACGGAAGCAAGCAGCATTTTTGGCTTTCAGGTTTTGCAAGCATATTACAGTACAAATTAGCAGCCAACATTGTGTAGTGTAGCTGAGACCGTATCTGACCGTATTATTGCCCACGATACAACCAACATGGTTGGAGCTTGGAGGTGACATTTCTGCTGAAATAATTGGCGTGCGCATGGATGTTAACCATGAAGAAAATTCTGGAAAACAGTACTCAAGGATAGCATCCATCAACTCAACAATGTAAGAGGGCCAGTATCATCCCATGAGTGTCAGAATGCACCCTTCATGGAGTTACAAGTTATACAGGTGATCGCAAAACTGGATGAACCATCTTTTGGGAAAGAAGGCAATAGGAGCAAAAAAAAAACCCTCTCAGGCAGACAGCGCAATACATTATCACAAGTCGCGCTCAGGCAACATGGTTTACCAAAAATGCTATCATACTGCAGGCTGCAGTGGATTTATATCCACAACTGCTCCTTGCGGTATTCTCTCACAATGACCGGTACACTGGTGGGTGGAAGCTGCAACAGCAAAACAACCCCATGAATTAAATTGACCTAATGACAGACTCACAGGCATGCCATCTCAGATTTTTGGAGTTTGAAATTGTACACTTCTTGGTGATTAATTCAGTGCCACAAAACACAATCAGCTAACCTAGTTTAAAGGTCGAACACTAGCTCTTTCTACCCTAATTTCAAGCTGTTTGCATAAAAATGGTATAAAGTGTCACAATGGCATGTTAAAGACACCACTATGGAGAAGATGTTGGTACCAAAATATAACGGTTAATCTGAATGCAACCTATGTATATAGAACTGTAAGACTACTAAAAAGTAGTTAAAACGGATCGAATGTTTACATTATTGAATAGATTCACGATTCACTAATTAAAGAGGCCATGGGTTCTGTTGTTAGCAGCAGGACTTCAGTAACTAGACACATTATGTTAAAAGGATACCTATACATAGTATGTTGGGTATTATAAAAACAGATTAGAAGACTGATTATAGCGAGAAGCATATCTTACCATTCCATAGTCTGTTATGATCATCGACACATAATCAGGAGGGGTTGCATCATACCTATTACATGTACATAATTACTTCAATTGAAGGGGATATTACCAGAAGAAATGACAGATATGAGGAATTCAGAAACATACGTAAGATTTAGGAGTTGGAGATTTGCATTTTCTGCCCAGTTCTTAAGATGGTCCTCTGCCTTCCCAGGAACTTTCAAAATGACATCTGGGTCACCTGAGTAAGAAAACTCATGTCAGGTGGCTCAAGGCATGATCATGAACACATACTTGCGACGCAAAATAAACAGAAAAATATCCCTACCAAGCTCATTTGCACATATAGAATCAAGTTGCACTCTCTCATGAAATTTGTATGCCTCACAGCAAACAAGAACTGGGACTCCAAATGCATGTGCAACCATAGCCACAGATGCTGTCCCAACTCGAGAATAAACTGTTCCATTTGATAATATTGAGGAGGCACCCAAGAAGACTCTTGTAACTTCATGCATGATGTATGAGATGGCATTAATGTGTGTATATGTGCAGTTGATACCCTTTGCCACTAATCTCCGCAGTAATCCCTGTCCCTCAAGCTTTGGACGAGAATCTACCACTATAACAAGAAACTTCCTTCCAAGTTCATGAGCGTAATCCAATATCATTTCAACAACTGATGATGATCCATATATCAGTAAGACATCATTGTCTCTGACCTTTGTGATGGCATGACTGACAATAGCCTTATCTGCAAGAATGATCTTCTCATTGATAAAACGATCAATATCAGACTGAAGACTAGCTTTGGCTTCAGACTCTGACAATGTATGCGGTAGTTTGGCAATCCTGTTCTTCAGAAACCTAATAGCATTGCCCATGCTAATTGAAAGAGGCCTGCACTCAATTAGAAATGACACATAACTACTGATTTTTGCAGTAAGATCTCTGCTGAGAGTTTTGTTTGGAGGTGTAGTGTAATCTTTTATTGCCTCTCTGAATGCAAGAAGCATTGCTATGCAACGACCATTTCCACCAGATACTTCACCAGACAAATATTGGAGCCCAACCTGAAACAAAGTGAAGCCCATTTGAGTCATTCAGGCTCAACCAAAATGGTTAATAATTCTTGGAACAACCAATATCTAATCCAAGTAAATTGGCCTTGCCAGGATGCAGTCAAGTTTTGCCAAGCCTAACTTATATCTTATGACCCATGTTCAGTAATAAGCAGGCATCACCATTCGCCATTAAACATTAGATAAAATTATAGTTTGTAAAGTGATCCAATGATCTCACGAAACAAATTTGGGAGAATTCGACAATGCGAAACAAGTCAACAGCGTAACTCGTTTAGGAAATGCAATTCTGCTATGTACACTGAAGTTAGATTCAAGCAACTGTCCTTTTCAAAGAATTCTCAAGGAAAAAAAAATTACAAGTGCACTGTAGCAAAAATAACATATACGGCATATCTTTTGTGCAAAGAAGGCTTTATCTTCTGTATATTTTGTACAGAGCGCACATTAACATATTTATACAAAATCTTTGGATCTAAGTATTTAAACGTGATTTATAAATGAATGAAGTGTATACACAAACACTGACTTAGGTATAGACACTCCGAACTGCAGAAGATTTGGAATTTGGCTCAGTTCTGATGATGGCTTACTTTCGGCCAAGCACCAAATTTCTTAGGAGTAGGACAGCACAGCAATTAAGTCAGTACAGGTTACTTCATCCACGAACTATCCTTACATATGTGTGAATAAGCTGACATGTATAATTCAACAAAAAGGATTAACCCACTGAAGAGGATGAGGGAGGGGGTGGAGGTTTCAGTGATAACACCATGTTATTTACTTATTTTGTATATTTATCAAAATATTTATGTACGCTGAAATTTATAAAGCAAACGTTACATCATTGTTACTTAGCTTCCTACACCTTAGTCCTACTCCAAGTGCATAGAGATTTAAATGGGTGAAGAACAGATCATCAGTAAATCCTACTTCAGATATTGAACAGGAGCATTCCATATCTACGTGTAAACACATAAATTTTTGGGTAGGTTCAAAGTACCTTGTACACAGAAGGATGCATTGGTTCAAGTTGAAAGAATTTTGACTCCAGGTCAGGAAGCTGGGTACCATGCACATACTGTGGCAGATGCCTAAACAATTCGACCCTGTTTCGAGCTTCTGATTGGTTGACTACTGCACGTTTTTTTGCTTTCTCCACCTTATGCACATCATCAAACTGCATTCGGGGATGAGGGGCATCTAACTTTCTTTCTCTTTCCGGAAGACGTTCAGCAACCTTCTTCTCAGAAGCAACTGTACTTGCAGCTTGCGGCGCATCCTTCTTCTGAGCAGTTTTTGCTGACTTGGCTTGCTTGGAAGTCGCAGGACCAGCCACAGAAGCAGCGCCAGCAGGTTTTCCTGATTTACATGTAAATGCAAAGTAATGTGATAATGATGCTTGGGAGCTATGGTTATAATATACATGCAAGATCATCATAATGAAGTCAAAAAGGTTGAGAGGCCTTGTTTGATTCAAGCAGCAGTACACAAAAGTCAAGGACATGATAATTACCTGCCTCCTTCGCAGCAGCTTTAGCAGCACGTTGAGCCTCCTGAATAGCGCGCCTCTCTGCCTTTGAAGTCTTCTGCTTTTGTGGAACGGAGGTTGGAGCACCTTCGTTCCGTGTTTCAGCCAAACTACGCTTGTTTTCTTCTGAAACAGACACATTTGCACATATATAAATAAATTAACCAAATCAATTTTCTCAACAAATGTAACAGATATTAAGCCAACATAAGCATACAACAAAAACCGACCAAACAGCTTATTGATTTTCACCAAGCATGTGCAACCTATATCCTAACCGCAACAGTTTCTCGGTGATGTGGTCTCTTATTAGGCATACCACTCAGCTGGAATGGTTAGGTCAGAAACAAAAAAGACACATCTTTCTTCCCTTGCTCCCTACTCTCCTCTTCACTCTTGTCATACCAGGGCCTGCTTGGCTAAGTTGTAGTGAAAACCACCGGCTCTACGCTACCATGCCACCTCACATGAAACACTCAAACCTACAGCGTGTAGTTGCTTTCCCTATTTAAAACATTGAGCTAACCATGGAGAGCGTGCAGTTTCACAAAGTCTTTTGACATTCTATGCTTGCTTACTTTATTTAAGTATACTGTTGGCACGGACATGCACCTCCCTGATTTTAAGGTTAAAATGAGAAGGTCATCTGGTAAAATTATTTTTCATGGCAGCATAAGCTGTCCTCGACTTGTCCAATTTCCCCTCGAATAACAATGGCAATTGCATCCGTTCATAGAGCAGGGCGCGAAAATTTACCAAGCTCCGCGGCAGAAGGCGCGCGGGACCAGGAGTCATCGTCGGCGATCTCTGACGCGACGTCGAGGCGCGCGGACGAACGCACCGGCGCCGAAGTGGCGAGGACGGCGTCCGCCGCGGCGGGGGACGGCGAGCCGGGGACCAGGTGGTCGGCGTGGCGCGGGGGAGGGATCATGACGGGGGAGAGCCGGCCCGGGGAGAGGTCGTCCGACGCCGGCGGCGACCCCGCGGCCGCCCCCTGCTTCGCCGACGTCGCCGGGACCGCGGCCGCGGGGGGGAGGGGCTCGGAGGCGTCCGGGGTGAAGAATCCGACCTGGCGGATCTTGGGCTCCACGCCCCCCGACGAGGAGCGCGGCGGCCGGCGGAGATCCATCGCCGCGGACGGCGCGAGGGTTTGCGCTGGGGTTTGGAATTGGGGTACACGCGAGACGAGAGTGAGACAGACGAGCGAGCGAGAGCCTACCGAGAGGGTGGGGCGGGCGGCGGGGGAATCGATTCGGTCGGGCCGGGTTGGGTCAAGGGGGCTCGGACTGACGAAGACGGAGGTCGGAGGCCCCCAACTAGTGCTCGTCAGTGAGTGGAGGTGATAATAGGGCCCGGGACAGCAAGTGCTCGTCGAAAAGGGCCGTGAGTGAATTCATGGATGATCTTTCGTCTGGTGAACCATGATGGCGAAATCACAAATTTCTCTGATGTAGATGGCTTGCAGATTTCAGAGTTCCAGGATTGTTAGTGATTTTTATACAGATTGACAACTTTTTTCTATAAAAAAATCATTGGTTATGTCATAATTATATTCCCTGCGCCGATTTGTAAAAAAATATTGATTATGTTAGAATAATCTCGGCAAAATATATGTCAATCTCTTACGATCTTTTCTATTATCTCTCAGTTCTGATGTCATCATCAAATTCATAATACTGCAATTATAAACACGTCACTTCCTGAAAGATAACTAAAAGGAAAGGACAATTGGACTGCCTCGACAGATTCAGGCAGGCACAACATAATAGAACTGAAATCAGGATCAGTTATTATTCTTAACCCAATGATGTTCAATGTAAAAAGGAAAATTTTCGGTCAAAAAAATGCAAAAAGGAAAATATAATCATACACAGGGGGGCAAGAGCACCACAGCACTACAAATGACAAATCGACAAGGCCAGTGCACCAATCTAGCCCATAAGTTTTATTCTCTTTGCCCAAACATGGATGAACGGTGAGCCTCCCATCTGCATCGTGCATCCTGATGTCCGGTTCAGATGATGCTGTGAAGCTGGAAAATAGTTGGTAGGTGTGTAGTTCCATGATCCAAGCTCATCTCCTTGGTAGGCTGATCTCCAGGAAATACAGTCTGCCAATAAAAAGTCACATGATTAAGTATGTACTATACTGCTATCAACAGGTGTGCATAGTTTACAGTATAAGCACTAACTTGTATGAAAAATTCAGTATTCTAGATTTCTAGAAGTTCTACACATACACTCCAAAGATCCCAGGTAATGCATTTGAACATTGCCACTGACTGCATTTATCCAAGTTAATATGTTTGAAGTTTTGACAAATTTAAGCATTGTAAGGGCAGAAGGACAGAACATAGAATCTACAAAAACTAGCATGAGCTTTGGCAATTTTCTGTGAAGGACTTACTAAATGCAAACTTTTCACCGATGAATATTCTGAGCTTGCAAAAACATGCATTTAATCGTACTGCCGTAAGTATTAGTACCAGAAATAGTACTAAAACACATGAATTCAGAAAAAAAAACAAATAATTCCAACATCATTTCAGCTTGTATCTTGATCAGCACAAATAATTCCAACGTCATTTCAGCTTATATCTTGATCAGCATTAGTGCATCTCTGAAAGTTGTCATTATCTACATTCCATTGTTATCAACTCATTATTAGCAATGCCCGAAAAAAAAAACTCATTATTAGCAATACTAATGCCAACATCATTTCAGCTTATATCTTAATCAGCATTAGTGCATCTCTGAAAGTTGTCATTAGCTACATTGCATTGTTATAAACTCATTAGTAGCAATACATGACAGAACTTACCAGTAGGTAGGCTGTGCATGACAAGATCATGCCTTCAGTCCACACGCCCCTGGAGGTTATCAGGTTCATCATGTTTGGTTAGCTGAATCATCTCCAGATCCTTCAGCACACTCCCCATGGTCGGCCTCTTCCATGGCTCGTCGGCAGTGCATTCCCGAGCAACAGCGAGCACACGCACCATCTGTTCCCGCCACATGCCTGAAGCCGGCAAGCAAGGATCAAACAGCTCACCCTCCCGGCCATGTGCGATCATCCACCCCACCCAGCCGACGAGGTTCCCACCCCCTTCTTCCTCCATCTCTTGCCCTACAGGTGGCCGTCCCGTGAGCACCTCCAGCATGACAACACCAAAACCGTAGACATCCCCCTTGGTAGTGCCTTTCATCGTTAGAGTGTACTCAGGGGGAATGTAGCCAAGCGTGCCAGGAAAGCCAGTCCTGACATGAGTCTCATACCCACTGATTATCCTTGCAAGGAAAAAGTCAGAGACCCTCGGCTGAAAGCACTCGTCCAACAGGATGTTGCTCGACTTGATATCCCGATGGATGATACGGGGTATGAGATCATGGTGGAGGAACACGAGCCCACGGGCAGAACCGATGCAGATCTTGAGACGATCAGGCCATCCGATTGTTCCAGATGTATTCATTTGGTTCCTCAGCCATGTCTCAAGGCTCCCATGGCGCATGTGCTTGTAGATCAGGAAATGCTCGCCGCCAACAGCATAGTAGCCAAGCAGGGGGACAAGGTTATCATGCTCCACCTTTCCAATGGTCTCCATCTCGTCCGCAAATTGGCGATCACATAGGCACTGGTATTTACCATGAAGCCTCTTGATCGCAGCTCCTTGCCCTCCAGGGAAGGTTGCATTGTAGACAGTCCCAAAGTCACCACGGCCTATGATGCGTGCAACATTAAGATTACCAGTAGCTTTAAGGATAGCATACATAGTGATACTCAGCGTTGCACGCTCAAATGTAGCAAGATTGATAGCCGAAGGTTCACATGACTTGTTTATTCGGAGCTCATCGCTTGACGTGAGCTCCACTGTATCACTGGAAACACTGGCAAGCACAAGAGGTGATGGCCTCCTCCTTAACAGCTTACGTCCCACAAAAACCACCAGAAGAATCACAGTTACAATGGTGGCACAAATGGCTGCTACTCTTAAACCCTTTGGAACCATGGTTGCCAGCCCCTGAGCGTAGTGATGATTGAAATGACTATGCTTCGGCAATCAGAACTTCAACAAAATGTCAGAGATAGATCCTACCTGTAACAACAAAAACAAAAAATGCAAAGAAAGTAAGCATTTAAGAGTGTTGCACCACTAATAATGAGATAGGTAAGGTAATCAAAGCCCACAGAACTCTATTGTCTTAAAAGAGGTGATAAGCATGACAGGAAGATAACCTACTACAGTATGAATGAACTGGAAATTGTTTTGTACGAAATAAAAGGTGGAAAAGAGGCGCTGTGAACTTTGAGGCTGATAATATGGATATAGGCAAACATCTCATATTTTTCGTTTTGGGGATGAGAATAGCTGATCTGTTCGATCAGATCCCCAACGGCCCAACCTAACACCCAAACACTACATGAATCAGAGCTCCAAGGACGACTACAGAGCCAGTAAACAACACAGGCACAACCTGGAAGGGTAGCAGGAGGCGGTACCAGGAAACGAGTGAGCAGCAGGCCGTCGACAATCTTGATCGCTCCCTCGGCCAGCTATTCTGCCTCTCTTTTTCTCTCCTGACAGCAATGCAGCGAGCAAGAGTGAGAAGAGAGCGAAGCGAGTGTCCTGGTTTTTTGTCCTGATGGATATTTATCGGCAGGCCTTGCACTGGCTCTTGTGATGTCACGCCGTTTGCCTGCTCTGCTGCTTGGTAATTTCCCCTGTATTGCTGCCATGATAAACCATCCATTTTTAGCAGGGCATTCATTTCACTACACCTTAGATCATTAGACAGCTCATGTTCCATGGAATTTAATCGTCGGAATAGGCTTGCATTCACATCTCTTTCTCGAGTGACATAGAGCAAACTTTTGCCCTTTTTTGAGAACCTAGATGTAGAAATTTGCTCTCTTGTTAGTTATTTGGGGAAAAGAGCCTTATGTATTACTCGGGGAGTTAGGGGAATTTTCGTTCATTTGTTTACACATAATAATGCTCGAAAATGCCACACAACGTGTTTACTACGCCTAGCGAGTTGTGCCAGCTCATGTGTCACGTGATTTTGTTCTCCTGCAGTAAACTCTGGAAGCGTTGCAGCAACCTCAAGCCTTACCTGGCGGTGGACCACAACCGGGATCTCGCGAATTTGACTTTAGAAACGTCTCCAAGAGAAAACGAAACAGAAACATGAACCTTGCCAAATGGGATCCCATTCATTGTGTGCCATGGATTCTTAAGTTCCTTAGAATTGCCCTCACAGAAGATCACCAGTCCTTATCATGTATAGCCCAGCGCGATATACCCAATCCAACTGAGGTGGGCTTGGGCTTTTATTTGCAGCTTGTTGCAGCCATTGGGTCAAACTAAGGCTTCAATATTAGAACCAAAACCCGAAATAACCCTAATCACCGGGCTGCCTAAAAATGCCACACAACATGCTTATTACGCCTAGTAGGGTGTGAGAGTTCATTGTCATGAGATTTTTCTCTCCAGCACTGAACTCCGGAAGCATTGCAGCAACCTCAAACATTCTCTAGCAACGGGCGCTACCAGTAATCTTGTGAATTCACCAAAGAAATGCTCTTAGGAGAAATGGAGGCATAAACATTTCTCGGAGAAGATCACCAGATCACGGGTGGCCCAAACCAATATTCCCGACCCAACAGACAAACTAGGTGGGCCCAGGCTTCAATTTACATCTTACAACCATCAGATTGGACCCAGGCTCCAATATTAGGGTCAAACCCCAAAATAAATTTGCGGAGGGCGAAGATTTGTCACCCCGGACAGCACAGGAGTTTCGGGTTAGGGTGCGACATGCGACTATGCAAAACGGGAGAATGAGGCAGGCGAAGGGAGGAGGAGAGAGGGTGCGAGGGGGATCGGTCGATGCAGTTGGGCTTGGAGAGGAAGCGTAAGCGATGATGACAATGGACCGAGCAGGCGGAATGTAGGTCATGTGGACGCGGCATCCATTTCAGAAACTAGAAAACTCCGGCACCATTTTCAGCCCCACCGGTGGTGAATTTGTGTCAGGTCTACTGGCATTTGAATTTGATGGAGGAAGAGTTTGCAAGTTTTGAAGACAAACTTTGGTGTCAATCATTGTAGTTATAGAGCCTAGTAGCCTGCAGCCTATGTGTTTATAGAATCATATAGCTGGCATAAATAACTCTCTTTGATCAAATCTCTATAATGGTAAATTGCAGTAATGAATTATCCGTACAATTTAAAGATTTCGGAAACTCCAAGGTGGATTACATTTTCAGATCATACCAAATTAGCAACATATATAGTCCCTGATTATGAACTGTTGCACATAAAATAGTTTATTCTTATATACATCATAAGAAGGTTATCAAGAAGTAGAGCTTTTACCTTTGGTCCTTCTGTTGTGTTTCCTTCTAAATAATAAAGAGAAGCTCTGCTGGTTTCCTTTTTCTTCCTGCTTTTGGTAAACCAAAAGTGAAATTCTGGCATAGTAAAGAGGTAGCAGCATACCAAAAAATGTAGATAACGATTTCAGGACTATAGATCGATTTTTGTGCTAATTGAAGGAGTATTCAGATAATGCATTGCGAATGAAAATTTAATTTTCAGTGTTTGAGTAGAGATGCACAGATAAGAAACTTGTGATAATTTGAATTACTCCGTTAATGAAGTATAGGCTACATGGAAATATCATGGCCTACTGTTGGGCTTTGCGTATGCGTAAATATATGGTGTCCTACACTAATTCCATAATGACTAATGCACTGATGAACCTGATGATCTGCAGTCACCATTAATGAAGTATAAGCTAAATGGAAATATCATGGCTTACTATTAGGCTTCACATGTGTAAATATCTGGTGTTCTACACTAATTCAATAATGACTAATGCAGTGATGAACTGATGATCTGCAGTCACCATTAGGCACTCCAGATATATTCCATCAATATAGCATAATCATCGCACAATAAAATGTAGAATGCTAGAGGTCGGTTACATATACATCCAAATTACTTATTTTATTAAGCTGATGCCTCATGAAACAGAATGCAAACTTCAAGAGTTTTAAGACCGAGTATCAGCCCGACATCTTCTTCTTAATATAATGATGCGCAGCTCTCCTGCGTTTTCCGAGAAAAAAAAGTATCAGCCCGACATGAAATTACCTTGGATGACTCCTCTAATGGAAAGAAGCGGCTGATTTGAGATTCCATAATAAATACATTTGGGGGTGAAGAAACATGTATGGAACTTAACCATATTTTTCGGGCTTGAATCAAGGTACAGTACATCATGCACCAAAACTCCGAAGAACCAGGAATAAAAGGAAACATTGGTTACTTAGGAATAATTTAAGAATTTATGATGTATCTGGTGACAGTAAGGTTTCATGTCATGTAGTATTTCAAACAAAATGTATCTGGTGGTAGAAGTTCCATGACATGTAGTATTTCATCAATCAATTACCCTTTTTTAGCAATAATATAGAGCTTTTGGAGGTCAAATTTAGTGCTAACCTGCAGTTTATTCACAGAGTATGTATCGAACATTCGAACCTGCAGTTTATTCTCAAGACCATCGACTCAACATCCTGATGCTTCTTTCCATTCAACATCTTTCCTGTAAGGACGACAAATTTGTCCATTCAATTAAACCAGAAATGTCCATGGCTCTGGAATTGAGGCACAACCATTTGATGGCAAGATACTATCAGAAAATCAAGGAAGTTTTCATACAAGCTTTAGCCAAGGAGATACGATTTCCCTCGAGGGGAAGCACAAAAGCTCCCATAGTTTTCATCTTCACATGTTCATCCGCAAGAGCGCACGTGGCACGTCCCTGGCTGCAACGCAGGCATGAGAACGCCAAGGTGCAGCGCCTGGAAACAACGTAGGACGCACATGTGAGGATTCAGTAGTCGCAAAACGACGGACACAAGTGCTGCAACTGCTTACACTGTATAACAGGCAAAAGACCGAACACTTAATGGGCAAGGGCTTCATCGTCTCGCAGGGTTGGACTCCGGCGGGCTGTGCGAGCTGATGGACTGTAGCCTGCTGGCAGGCGCTCGCACTTGCCTGGTGCTACCGCACTGCCGCTGCTGCGCGTCTGCCGCTGGGGCCCCACCTCCTCCTGGTGCTGCGCCAATCGCGCAGGGGAGAGATGCCGCGACTTCAGCACTGCTATCGCCGCCCGTACCCATCTCTCCTCCTGCGATGCGCCGCCACTGCCGAGCATCCTGGACTACGCCACCTCCGCGCTTGTCGCGGCGTCCGTAGCTCCGCCCGTGCGCTCTCGTGGCCTGCCTTCGCCCGCCGTCAGCCCACGCTCTGCGCCCGCGGCGCGCCGGCGCCGGTGCTCGCCATCCACTCAATGCACCGTGGAAGGAGTCCGGCCAAGGAGGACGAGGTGGATAGCGGAGGGCGGAGAGCGGAGAGCGGTGAGCGGTGAGCGGCGCGCCAGGCGGCGGGCATGCGGAATGGCGGATGGAACGATTCGAGTTTAGAGACCTTTGTTGTTGGGCCACAAGAGCTCGTGGGAAAAAGGCCGCTGAAGATGAAAGGGCCCGGCCTAGCTAAGTTTCGGAAAAAGTCCTTTTCCCTTCCCTCAACTATTACCTAAGTCCGACTTTCATCCCTCATCTCTAAAACCGGATGTTTGTGGTCCCTCAACTCTGAAAACCGGTTGTTTTTCATCCTCAGCGATTTTGAGAGTGGTTCTGGAGGGGGTAAATTGAGCTCCGGTTGAAAGTTCGATGTAAAATATCTCAGTGCACAGTTTCACTACATGGTTACCTAAAACTAGATAATTGTGCCCTCACATTCTATGAAACTCTGTCATCTCTCTTATGCCACATCAGCACATTTAATACTATAAAACTCCTCATGAAACCCCGCTGAGACGGGTCTTATGGGTACCGGAAGACATCGATGCATGCGTGTCATGGTACCACCCGGCATGCATGGTCTCACCGAGCCGGCCGGGCTAGACATGCAGGACGTACAGGAGTGGTGGTGGCGATGGGCACACCGTCCGGCCCATGCGTCTCGATCGGCCGGCCGGTCCCCAACAGGGTCGACCAAGTAATGCAAGCTAGGGCCGGCGGCCGGCATGCATCACGAGGGACCAATGCTAATACTACCAATTCCTCCGGCCATCAAAGTCACAACACTTGTGATGAAGGGCCAGGCGCCCGGGCATCATGCTTCGTCATCAACGGATCATGCACGCGTACATGTACACATCATCACCATCATCCATATATATTGCTTGGGTAGCTATATAGTGCGATCGATCGACGCATGCATGCAGCTGTGATCAGGTGTGGCTCAGGCTTAATTACGACTGGACACGGCTTGCATATGCAGCATGTATGCCCCGTCGATGTACATGTCGATCGTCCATGTCACCGTGTGGACAGTGGACCATGCATCTTATCTGATCCATGCTGCATGCATGCAGTTGCTAAAGTCTGACTTCTGTTCTGTCCATCAACCATTAAGAAGCATGAGGAGGACGGACATCCATATACTGTTAAGGCTAACTCCGATCCACTTTGTATAGTGCCACTGCCACGTACGCTCTTCAAAGATGACATTTCGTATCGAAAAAAAAAGATGTCAATTGAACTGTAGTGTAGTTTGGAACGGAGGGAGTTGTCCCCTTGCACCGCCTCTCTGTAGTAATGTCACACCCGGATTTTCACAAAAACCCGAATGTGGCCATATGTGTGCCCAGGAAGTCCATTTACACATATAGCAAACAAATGTGGTAAAACAGAGATCAAATGCTTCATTTATTCATCATAAAGTAGTGTTTACATCAGAGTGCCGCATAAATGAAATATATGGATAGCGGAAGACTAAATAAACTCTCTCTAAGCGTAGCCGCATCCCACAAGGACTCTGACTGGGGGAACACAACTCAGTAGTATGGCAAATCTTCTGGAAACTCAGCAGCAGACTCATGCACATCCCAATATGTTACCTGTCCGGGATTTTGTTGAATAAATAGCAAGTGTAAGTAAAACAATTACTTAGCAAGTATAGCACGGGTTATGAAGGCTCAAAATGGCTAGACACGGCTCAACTGCATTAGCACTTTTAGTTGGTTCGTTTTAACATTAACCAAGTTACTACAGGTGAACGAAAACACAGTTGCAACCCAATTAATAAAGTGTAAGTGTCATTTAGCATTAATAAACATCAAGTTCTAATCCAAAAGGATCCAGGCCGCTCGTGACCCTGAGTAAGGCTATCATGATAGATTTACACTCTGCAGAGGTTTCGCCCTTTTCCCACCAGTCGCGTAAAAGTTCAAAGGAACTTTGCACCCAACCACGCACATCAACACTTCCGAGGTGTGATTGCATAGGGACGCTACGAGGCTTTCCACAAGACACCCTAACAAAACAGTAGCCGTTATGGTACAACACAGGCATCATGATTCAAGGCACCAAGATCGACTGACTCCCAGGGCGCAGCGATAGGAGGGTCAATGGCGTCCAGAGCGCGGCAACGCATGCCAACAACAAAATAAAGCGCGCAACGTGTGGAGCTCCCGCACTCACGGTGGCTCCCAACACGGGACTGTGCCTAACGAGGCATAGCCGACGGTACCCCCGTCCTTGGTGGATCAAACCATACTCTCACGAGTGATTCCCATAACGCCGTCGACCCGTCGGTAACTACTTGTCACACCCGGATTTACACAAAACCTGAGTGCGGCCATATGTGTGCCCAGGAAGTCCACCGACACATACAACGAACAAATATGGTAAAAATCAGAGTACAATGCTTCATTTATTCATCTTAAAGTAGCGTTTACATCAGAGTGCTTCAGAAATAAAATCATGAACAGCGGAAGACTAATACATCTCTCTAGCGTAGCCGCAATCCCCACAGGGACTCTGACTGGGAGAACGCGAGCTCAGAAGTAAGGCAAGTCCTCTGGAAACTCCACAGCATAATCAGCCTGACTCCAATCTGTTACCCGTCCGGGATTTTTCCCAAAAATAATAATAACAACAAGTGTAAGTAACAGAATTACTTAGCAAATATAGCACGGGTGGTGAGGCAAAAGAGGCTTGACACTGGCTTAACTGCATTAGCACTTTTAGTTGGTTCATTTTAATCATAACTACTACATTAGATGAATCCCAGTTGTATCCCAAATTAATTAATGTAAGTCAACAATAAGCAGTAATAAATATCATCTTCTAATCATAAAAGGATCCAGGCCGCTCGTGACCCTGAGCCGGGCTATCATGATAGGTCGTACACTCTGCAGAGGTTTCGCCCTTTTCCCACCAGTCGCGTAAAAGTTCAGAAGAACTTTGCACCCAACCACGCACATCGACACTTCCGAGGTGTGACTGCATAGGGACGCTACGAGGCTTTCACAAGACACCCTAACAAGACAGTAGCCGCTGGAGTACTACAAGGTGGTGATAGCCTAGGCACCGAGATTGACTGACCCTCAGGGCGCAACGTGAGGGGGTCAATGGCATCCACGCACCGGCAAATCATGCCAACAACAAAGTAAATGGTGCAACGTGCGGAGCTCCCCGCACTCCCGGAGGCTCCCAACACGGGACTGGGTCTAACGGGACCTAGCCGACGGGGCTACCGTCCTCGGTGGAATCCGAAATCACCCCGTGCCTTGCCTCCTACAACGTCGTAGGCCACTCGGTAACCACTGCCAAGCTAGAGACGTACAAGCTACTCAACCAAGACCAGAGCCATTATAGTTCCGGTGGCGGCGACAGGCTCCCAGGTTGCCGCTTTTACGAACCAGTCCTTAGGGAGAGACACGGGGGCCAGGCAAAACACGCAAGCCCCAGCTCCCTGATCCAAGTTGCTAAAAAGCAAGTTTTAATATTAAGGTTGAAGTGGACCATTAATACAAGTTTAACAGTTAAGTAAAAGTGACAGTAGTTGCGCCTAGCAAAATACTACCCATATGCAAAAACCCATAGGAATACAAGGACAGGGAAATAAATGCTAGGTACGTCCTTAATGGTAAACAATATTAGACACATGTGTATGAAATGAACAGTGTATTAAAGGAGTGAGTATGTAGCAAGGATTGTCCGTGCTATAACTTGCCTTCCTCGGGGTACGGCTGCTGCTGCGAGTCCTGCTCGGGCACGTCCTCAACGTACTCGAAGTCCAAAGCTACGGGCTTGCCGACTGGACACGATCAACACGCACGCATCCAAAGCAATCATTACATGCAAACAAAATTAATTCTATTAGAACAGTACACCAAACAGTGAAAACAGTACAAAAACAGGAGCTAGAAATATTCTACGCTTCGCTACGAACACGTGAGCGCGAAAATCATACTAATCGGAGCTAAAACGTGAAAGTTATGGCGTTTCTAAGGTTCGGGGGCTTGCTGGCAAAGTTTTAAAATTTCCAGGGGCTAAAACGAATAAAACAGGACCTATCTGAAATTATTTTTGAATTAATAAGGACCGCGGGTTGATTTCTGAAAAGTCCAGGGGCTCTTTAACAAAAATGCCCGGCTGACCGGTACGCGGGGGTTTGACTCGCATCTCGGCCGTCGGATCTAGATCGGGCGGATGAGATTTAAAACGCGAAAGGGTATCCTGGGTTCTAATCTGGGCCGTTGATCCGAGATCGGATGGCCCAGGGCGATCGGCTCGCCGGGGAAGACGACAACGCGGCGGCGCTGCTCGGCCGACGGCGAAGTTCGCCGGAGTTGGGGATAACTCGTGCTACAAGGCTCGGATTCGAACGAGGGTTGGTCCTACGGCTTCAAGAAGGCATGGCGAGTCTACCAGGGGGAACAAGTCGAGCGTCGGCCGGCGTGGCGGGCTGACGACGACGAGCGGCGGAGATGTGCTCCGGTGAAGTGCGGGGAGTACGTTTCGGGGTGCTTTTGGGTCGGATTTTAGGCTCTGGAGCATCAGAGAGGTATGGCAAGTGTTTGTGAGGTGTTCGAGTGGAGCTTTGTGCAGTGAACAGGGGTGAACGACGGCGACCGGCGGACGAAGCTCATCGGCGACCGCGGGAACGAGTGCTACGGTGCTCAGGGGCTGAATTGGAGGGGAGGAGGTGCTTCAGTACCTCGGGGTGGTGCTCCTGACGCGAGGAATTGGCCGGAGCTGCACCGGGGGAGGAGGTTCGACGACGGACGGCGATCTCGGGCGGCGGCGTCGGTGCTCGGGGAAGAAGGGTTTGCAGCTCCTGTTGCTGGGCTCGGAGTAGCTCAGCGCACTCCTCGTGGCTCGGTGAAGGTCCTCCGAGGCTCGGGCGAGGCGGAGCAGCACCAGGGAGACGGGTCGGCGGCGAGCGGTGGAGCACGGCTCGGCGGCTCGGGCGAAGCTGTTGGAGGGGCGGCGGCGTGGCTAGGGTTGCTGGTGAGGGGTTGAGGGGACTCTGGCGGGGCTCAGGCCGGGTTAAGAAGGCGCGTGGGGGAAAAGGAAGCTTCGGCCCGCGGGAATCCGGCGAGCGCCATCGCCGGCCGCTCGGGAAGGAAAGTGAGCGGGGAAGAAGAAGGAAAGGAGGAAGAGGAGGCTGGCGTGTGGGACCGGCTCGGCAGTGGGGGAGAAAGGAGGCGCGGGCGCGGCTGCTGGATGGGCCTAGTTGGGCCGGAAGGAGTGGCCGCTGGGCCGCGGGGGAGGAAAGAGAAAGGAAGAGGGTCGCTGGGCCGGGGCGTTGGGCTGGACCAGAGAAAGAATAGAGGGGGCGAAAGCGAACCAAAGAAAAAGTTCAGGGAGTGGAATCGAACTTTGGGCCTAAAAACTTTTCTAGAGCTCCAAACAAAGTGATTCAAATTTGAATTTAAATATATTTAAATTCTTGTTTGAATCACAAGCAATACAAAAATAAATGCAGCAGCATGAATGCAACAATAAATGTTTCTATCACTTATATTTGATTTTTTTAAATTTTAGAAAATTATTATTTAGCCTTTATAAAATAGGTGAAAGCATTAAATAATTAATTAAATGCCAAAAAAAAATTAAATTGAGCATTTTTGGGTGTTACAAACCTACCCCCCTTAAGGTGAATCTCGTCCTCGAGATTCGGATGTAGAAGCGAAGAGCTGTGGGTACTCGGACTTGAGATCTTCTTCCCGCTCCCAAGTCGCTTCATCTGCTGAGTGCCGGCTCCACTGCACCTTGCACATCCGAATGGTCTTGTTCCTCAGCACTCTCTCCGACACCTCCAGGATCCTGATCGGATACTCCTCGTATGTGAGGTCCTCCTGAACATTCAATTCATCAATCGGGATCTGCTCTTCTGGCACCCGCAAGCACTTCTTCAACTGGGACACATGGAACACATCGTGTACTCCGGCTAGTCTCTCAGGCAGATCTAGCCGGTATGCCACTTCGCCCATCCGTTCCTGTATCCTGAACGGTCCGATGTAACGAGGCGCCAACTTGCCTTTGACATTGAACCGCTTTACACCTCTCATGGGTGACACCTTGAGGTACACAAAGTCATCAACTCTGAAGCTGAGGTCCCTCCGTCTGACATCGGCGTAACTCTTTTGTCTGAACTGGGCCACCTTCAGGTTCTCTCTGATCACCTGCACCTGCCGCTCTACATCTCTGAGTATCTCCGGACCAAAGACCTGACTCTCTCCAGTCTGATTCCAGAACAATGGGGTCCGGCACTTCCTGCCATACAATGCCTCGAACGGTGCCATCTGCAAACTCTTCTGATAGCTGTTATTGTAGGAGAACTCTGGATACGGCAAACTCTTGTCCCAGCTGACTCCATACTGCAATGCACAAGCCCTCAACATATCCTCTAGTATCTGATTGGTCCGCTCTGTCTGACCATCTGTCTGCGGATGATAAGCTGAGCTGAAGTGCAGCTTCGTGTCCATAGACTCATGTAACTTCCTCCAGAAGTGTGAGGTGAACTGTGTACCACGATCTGACACAATCTTTTTCGGCACTCCGTGTAAGCACACAATCCGCTCCATGTACAACTCTGCTAGTCTGGCGCCTGTGTAGGTGGTCTTCACTGGCAGAAAGTGGGCCACCTTGGTCAGGCGATCAACAATCACCCAAATGGAGTCGAATCCCCTCTGTGTGCGGGGCAGTCCAGTGATGAAGTCCATGCCAACTTCTTCCCATTTCCACTCCGGGATCTTCAACGGCTGAAGCAATCCAGCTGGCCTCTGATGTTCTGCCTTGACTCGCTGACATGTGTCGCACAATGCCACGTGAGTCGCCACATCACGTTTCAGTCCGTACCACCAGAATCTCTCTTTGATGTCCTGATACATCTTAGTACTGCCTGGGTGGATCGAATAAGCTGAGTCATGTGCCTCTCTCAGAATCATCTCTCTGATCTGCGCTATATCTGGCACACATATCCTCTTCCCATGCCATAGAGTTCCCTGATCATCAACTCTGAATCCAGGGGCCTTTCCCAATGCAACATTCCCCACAATCTCTCGGATCTTCTCATCCTGCAGCTGACTTCTCCGGATCTCCTGCTGGAGTGTGGGCTCCACTGCCATCTCTGTGATGCTGGTGACGAATCCCAGACTCATCCTCTCAAACTCTCGGCTGAGTTCTTCTGGCAAACAGTGACCAGTGATCCTGTTCACATAACTCCTCCTGCTCAGAGCATCTGCCACCAAGTTGGCCTTCCCTGGGTGATAGTGAATCTCCAGATCATAATCCTTGATCAGCTCCAACCATCTGCGCTGTCTCATGTTCAGATCTGACTGAGTGAAGACATACTTGAGGCTCTTATGATCAGTGTAGATGTCACACCTGTGCCCAATCAAGTAATGTCTCCAGATCTTCAGAGCATGTACCACAGCTGCCAACTCCAAGTCGTGCGTCGGATAGTTCTGCTCATGCTTCCTCAGCTGCCTAGACGCATAAGACACGACTCTGCCCTCCTGCATAAGGACGCAACCCAGTCCTAGACGGGACGCATCGCAGTAGATAGAGAAACTCTTAGCCAAATCTGGCAATACCAGCACTGGGGCTGTAGTCAACCTCTTCTTCAACTCTTCGAAGCTGACCTGGCACGCCTCTGTCCACACAAACGCGACATTCTTCTCTAGCAAAGCAGTCAGCGGCTTAGCAATCTTGGAGAATCCTTCAATGAACCGTCTGCAGTAACCGGCCATCCCAAGGAAACTCCTGATCTCGCTCACATCCCGTGGTGGATTCCAGCTCAACACATCGCTGACTTTCTTCGGATCAACTGCCACTCCTCCATTGGACAACACGTGTCCCAGAAATGCCACTTCCTTCAGCCAGAACTCACACTTGCTCAGCTTGGCGTACAACTGATGTTCCCGAAGTCTCTGCAGCACCAATCTCAGATGTTCTTCATGTTCCTCTTCAGTCTTGGAGAAGATCAGAATGTCATCAATAAATACCACCACGAACTTGTCCAGATAGTCCATGAACACGCTGTTCATCAAGTACATGAAGTATGCATGAGCGTTGGTCAATCCAAAAGACATGACCAAGAACTCATACAACCCGTACCGAGTAGTGAAAGCGGTCTTAGGAATATCCGACTGTCGGATCCTCATCTGATAATAACCCGACCGGAGGTCTATCTTGGAGAACACACAAGCTCCTCTCAGCTGATCGAACAGATCATCAATCCTCGGCAGCGGGTACTTGTTCTTGATGGTCACTTCGTTGAGGGCTCGATAGTCCACACACAACCTCTGTGTACCATCCTTCTTGTCGACGAACAATACCGGTGCTCCCCACGGCGAAGCACTCGGACGGATGTACCCCTTGGCCAACAACTCGTCCAGTTCCTGCTTGAGCTTCTCCAGCTCCTTCGCTCCCATCCTATACGGCCTCTTGGCTATAGGTGCAGTGCCAGGTTTTAGTTCAATAACGAATTCAACATCTCGTTCTGGAGGCATACCTGGCAACTCGTCAGGGAACACATCCGGGAACTGGCTCACCACCCTGATATCTTCAGTTGTCGTCCCTTCAGCTTGATTGGCTTGGCCTTGCTCTGAGGAACTGGCTGCCTGATACTCCACCTTGTCACCGGACTCTGCTGTCAGCTGAATGGTTCTCGTAGCACACCTGATCACTGCATCATATCTGGTCATCCAGCTCATACCCAGGATCATATCAAATCCAAGGGTCTCCAAGACTATCGGGCGTGCCTCGAAATCTACCCCCCTTATGGTGAGGGTGATACTGGGGCAACATAGAGTGGCGCGTTGTTCTCCCCCTGGTGAGCTTACTAGCATAGTATTCTTCATGGGCAGCAACGCCACTAGATTCTTTTTCACAAAAGCAGTGGATATGAAAGCATGCGAAGCTCCAGAATCAAATAAAACAGTGGCGGGGGTCGAATTGACGAGGAACGTACCCACGACGACATCAGTAGATGCCTCAGCAGTCTCTGCACCGGTGTGGTTGAGCTTGCCCCGAACAGGAGTCTGCGGAGCACGACCTCCCTGCTGCTGACCCTGCGGCTGCCCAACTCTCTGTGCACTGCTCTGACCGGGAACACCCTGAACTCTGCGAGGACAAGCATTGGCATAATGCCCCGGCTCATCACAGTGGTAGCACCTCTGTCTTGTCACTGCGGGGCTGACTGGACCCGGACGCTGAACTGGTCTGGGTGGCACCTGGGGACGCTGAGCTGGACCCATCTGTGGCTGACCCTGAGGACGCTGCTGCTGTGGCGCCCGAGGAAACTGAGGACGCTGCTGCTGGTACTGGCCACGACTGAGCAAGCCGGACTGACCCTGGAAGCGCTGCTGGCCTCCCACCTGCTGACTCGGCGGAGATGCGAAGCGTGGACGACTGCTGCTGCCCACCTGCTGTCCCTGGAGCTTCCTCTTCTTGTCCTCCATCTCACGGCGCTTGTGCTCTAACATCAGAGCGCCGTCCACCAGCTCGTGAAAGGTCGGGAACTTGGTGCACATGAGCTGGTACTGGAGAGCGTCCTGCAGACCGTCACGGAACCTGGTCTGCTTCTTCTTATCAGTGGCCACGTCTTCTGGAGCATAACGGGCCAACGCGATGAACTTATCACGATAAGAAGTGACACTCATCCCTTCCTGCTTCAGTGCCAGGAACTCCTTCTTCAGAACCATCAAAGCCTCCGGCACGTGGTGTGCATGAAAGCTGCTGCGGAACTGCTGCCAAGTGATCTGAGTACCGGCCGGGCGTGAGGACTGGTATGAATCCCACCAATCCAACGCCGGTCCTTGAAGCTGCCCTCCGGCGTACAGTACTTTCTCTTTGTCATCGCACTGGGCGATGTCCAACTGTCTCTCCACTGCCTTGAGCCAGTCATCTGCCTCAAGGGGGTCGCTGGCCTTGCTGAAGGTCGGCGGACGTCCCTTCAGAAATTCGCCCCTCTTGTCTCTGGGCGGAGCAGCTGCCTGGGGGTGATGTTGGTTCTGCTGGATCAGCCTCATGGTCTCAGCCATCTGCCGCATCATCTGAACTTGAGCACACATCAGCTGCTCAATGGTGGGGATCTGATGATTCGGATTCAGGTTCGGGGGCGGGTTCTGGTTCGGAGGCTGACCACCCGCATTGCCCCCGGGGTGAGCCATCTATAATCACAAAGGTCAGATGTCAGTTGATTAGTACGAGAAGATATATTTATACCCCTGCTATCTAAACAATAAAGTCCTTAAGCCTTATTCCAACATCTAGATGGTTGCAGACAGGTGTCTACGCCCATCACAATCATTACAAAGAACCAAATCAAACATATGCATAATAACAATAAGTACAAGCAGGTAAAGGCATAAACTCACACAAGACTCGACTGTTAGATTTTTTTTTTAAATTTTTTTAAAACATGGGGGTCTCCTAGTAATTCGTCAACCGTACTATCTAGGCTGCGTTCCTACAGTCAGCACGGCTCTGATACCAATCTGTCACACCCGGATTTACACAAAACCTGAGTGCGGCCATATGTGTGCCCAGGAAGTCCACCGACACATACAGCGAACAAATATGGTAAAAATCAGAGTACAATGCTTCATTTATTCATCTTAAAGTAGCGTTTACATCAGAGTGCTTCAGAAATAAAATCATGAACAGCGGAAGACTAATACATCTCTCTAGCGTAGCCGCAATCCCCACAGGGACTCTGACTGGGAGAACGCGAGCTCAGAAGTAAGGCAAGTCCTCTGGAAACTCCACAGCATAATCAGCCTGACTCCAATCTGTTACCCGTCCGG
Source organism: Echinochloa phyllopogon (assembly GCA_033239725.1). NCBI lineage: Eukaryota > Viridiplantae > Streptophyta > Magnoliopsida > Poales > Poaceae > Echinochloa > Echinochloa phyllopogon. The sequence goes on from BTCW01000009.1 coordinate 13,497,748, forward strand.
GATTTTTCCCAAAAATAATAATAACAACAAGTGTAAGTAACAGAATTACTTAGCAAATATAGCACGGGTGGTGAGGCAAAAGAGGCTTGACACTGGCTTAACTGCATTAGCACTTTTAGTTGGTTCATTTTAATCATAACTACTACATTAGATGAATCCCAGTTGTATCCCAAATTAATTAATGTAAGTCAACAATAAGCAGTAATAAATATCATCTTCTAATCATAAAAGGATCCAGGCCGCTCGTGACCCTGAGCCGGGCTATCATGATAGGTCGTACACTCTGCAGAGGTTTCGCCCTTTTCCCACCAGTCGCGTAAAAGTTCAGAAGAACTTTGCACCCAACCACGCACATCGACACTTCCGAGGTGTGACTGCATAGGGACGCTACGAGGCTTTCACAAGACACCCTAACAAGACAGTAGCCGCTGGAGTACTACAAGGTGGTGATAGCCTAGGCACCGAGATTGACTGACCCTCAGGGCGCAACGTGAGGGGGTCAATGGCATCCACGCACCGGCAAATCATGCCAACAACAAAGTAAATGGTGCAACGTGCGGAGCTCCCCGCACTCATGGAGGCTCCCAACACGGGACTGGGTCTAACGGGACCTAGCCGACGGGGCTACCGTCCTCGGTGGAATCCGAAATCACCCCGTGCCTTGCCTCCTACAACGCCGTAGGCCACTCGGTAACCACTGCCAAGCTAGAGACGTACAAGCTACTCAATCAAGACCAGAGCCATTATAGTTCCGATGGCGGCGACAGGCTCCCAGGTTGCCGCTTTTACGAACCAGTCCTTAGGGAGAGACACGGGGGCCAGGCAAAACACGCAAGCCCCAGCTCCCTGATCCAAGTTGCTAAAAAGCAAGTTTTAATATTAAGGTTGAAGTGGACCATTAATACAAGTTTAACAGTTAAGTAAAAGTGACAGTAGTTGCGCCTAGCAAAATACTACCCATATGCAAAAACCCATAGGAATACAAGGACAGGGAAATAAATGCTAGGTACGTCCTTAATGGTAAACAATATTAGACACATGCGTATGGAATGAACAGTGTATTAAAGGAGTGAGTATGTAGCAAGGATTGTCCGTGCTATAACTTGCCTTCCTCGGGGTACGGCTGCTGCTGCGAGTCCTGCTCGGGCACGTCCTCAACGTACTCGAAGTCCAAAGCTACGGGCTTGCCGACTGGACACGATCAACACGCACGCATCCAAAGCAATCATTACATGCAAACAAAATTAATTCTATTAGAACAGTACACCAAACAGTGAAAACAGTACAAAAACAGGAGCTAGAAATATTCTACGCTTCGCTACGAACACGTGAGCGCGAAAATCACACTAATCGGAGCTAAAACGTGAAAGTTATGGCGTTTCTAAGGTTCGGGGGCTTGCTGGCAAAGTTTTAAAATTTCCAGGGGCTAAAACGAATAAAACAGGACCTATCTGAAATTATTTTTGAATTAATAAGGACCGCGGGTTGATTTCCGAAAAGTCCAGGGGCTCTTTAACAAAAATGCCCGGCTGACCGGTACGCGGGGGTTTGACCCGCATCTCGGCCGTCGGATCTAGATCGGGCGGATGGGTTTTAAAACGCGAAGGGGTATCCTGGGTTCTAATCTGGGCCGTTGATCCGAGATCGGATGGCCCAGGGCGATCGGCTCGCCGGGGAAGACGACAGCGCGGCGGCGCTGCTCGGCCGACGGCGAAGTTCGCCGGAGTTGGGGATAACTCGCGCTACAAGGCTCGGATTCGAACGAGGGTTGGTCCTACGGCTTCAGGAAGGCATGGCGAGTCTACCAGGGGGGAACAAGTCGAGCGTCGGCCGGCGTGGCGGGCTGACGACGACAAGCGGCGGAGATGTGCTCCGGTGAAGTGCGGGGAGTGCGTTTCGGGGTGCTTTTGGGTCGGATTTTAGGCTCTGGAGCATCAGAGAGGTATGGCAAGTGTTTGTGAGGTGTTCGAGTGGAGCTTTGTGCAGTGAACAGGGGTGAACGACGGCGACCGGCGGACGAAGCTCGTCGGCGACCGCGGGAACGAGTGCTACGGTGCTCAGGGGCTGAATTGGAGGGGAGGAGGTGCTTCAGTACCTCGGGGTGGTGCTCCTGACGCGAGGAATTGGCCGGAGCTGCACCGGGGGAGGAGGTTCGACGACGGCCGGCGATCTCGGGCGGCGGCGTCGGTGCTCGGGGAAGAAGGGTTTGCAGCTCCTGTTGCTGGGCTCGGAGTAGCTCAGCGCACTCCTCGTGGCTTGGTGAAGGTCCTCCGAGGCTCGGGCGAGGCGGAGCAGCACCAGGGCGACGGGTCGGCGGCGAGCGGCGGAGCACGGCTCGGCGGCTCGGGCGAAGCTGTTGGAGGGGCGGCGGCGTGGCTAGGGTTGCTGGTGAGGGGTTGAGGGGACTCGGGCGGGGCTCAGGCCGGGTTAAGAAGGCGCGTGGGGGAAAAGGAAGCTTCGGCCCGCGGGAAATCCGGCGAGCGCCATCGCCGGCCGCTCGGGAAGGAAAGTGAGCGGGGAAGAAGAAGGAAAGGAGGAAGAGGAGGCTGGCGTGTGGGACCGGCTCGGCAGTGGGGGAGAAAGGAGGCGCGGGCGCGGCTGCTGGATGGGCCTAGTTGGGCCGGAAGGAGTGGCCGCTGGGCCGCGGGGGAGGAAAGAGAAAGGAAGAGGGTCGCTGGGCCGGGGCATTGGGCTGGACCAGAGAAAGAATAGAGGGGGCGAAAGCGAACCAAAGAAAAAGTTCAGGGAGTGGAATCGAACTTTGGGCCTAAAAACTTTTCTAGAGCTCCAAACAAAGTGATTCAAATTTGAATTTAAATATATTTAAATTCTTGTTTGAATCACAAGCAATACAAAAATAAATGCAGCAGCATGAATGCAACAATAAATGTTTCTATCACTTATATTTGATTTTTTTAAATTTTAGAAAATTATTATTTAGCCTTTATAAAATAGGTGAAAGCATTAAATAATTAATTAAATGCTAAAAAAATTTTAAATTGAGCATTTTTGGGTGTTACACTACTGCTAAGCTAGAGTCGTACATGCTACTTGTCCAAGACCAGAGCCATTATAGTTCTAGTGGCGGCGACAGGCTCCTGGGTTGCCGCTTTAAGAACCGGTCCTTAGAGGGAGACACTAGAACAAAGCACACAGCACATGCTCTAGCTCCCTAATCCATGTTGCTAAAAAAAACAAGTTTTAATGTTAAGGTTGAAGTGGACCATTAATACAAGTTTAGCAGTTAAACAAAGGTGACAGTAGCTGCGCTTAGCATAATTCTACCCATATGCAGTAAACCCAAGGTAAACAAGGATAGGATAAACAAGACTAGGTACAACCTTAATAGGTACATCAAATTAGACACATGCATGTATGAAATAATGTATTACAAGTGAGTAGGAAGCAAGGATTGTCCGTGCTATAACTTGCCTTCCTCAAAGTGCTGCTGCTGCTGCGAGTCCGGCTCCTGAAAGTCCTCGTACTCAAACTCCAATGGCAACGGCTCACCGACTGGACACGAAATCACCACACAAGCATCCACACAAGCCAATACATGCAAGCAAGAGTATTCTATTAGAAACAGTACACCAACAGTAAAATCAGTACAAAAACAGGAGCTAGAAATATTCTACGCTTCGCTACGAACACGTGAGCGCGAGAATCACTCTAATCGGAGCTAAAACGAGAAAGTTATGGCGTTTCTAAGTTTCAGGGGCTTATTTGTGAAAAACCGAGGGCCTATACGTAATTTCGTATTAAAACAGGAGGGCTAACGTGCAAAAAATGCGAATGCTGGACTGCGGGTTCAAATTTTTAAAAGGTCAGGGGGTGTTTTGAATAAAATAGGACCTGGATGTAAATATTTTTGAATGGGGTTGGACCGCGGGTTAATATAGGGAAACTCGGAGGGCTCTTTAGCAAAACGCGCAGAGCTGACCGGTACTCGGGGGTTTGACTCGGGGCGAGGCGTGTCGTGGGCCGTTGGATCTGAATCGGGCGGCTGAGATTTAAAACGCGAAGGGGTATGGCTTGATCTAATCTCGGCCATCGATCTAAGATTAGACGGCCCAGGGCGAGGGCTCGCCGGGGACGACGACCCCGCGGCGGCGTCGCTCGGCCGGCAGCAAGAGCTCGCCGGAGATGGCCATAACTTGCGCTGTGGGGCACGGATTCGAACGAGGGTTGGTCCTACGGCTTCAGGGGAACACGGCGAGTCCACCAGGGGTGTTCTAGTCGAGGATTGGGGGCTGTGGGCGGCTGCCATCGTGAACAGGCGGCGTTGGACGCCGGCGAGTGACGGGGAGGGTGCTAGGGGCTCGGTTTCGTTAATTTTCGGGGTGCTAAAGTGCCAGGGGAGTGCGGCAAGCACTGCCAGAGGGATCAAGTCGTGGTTTGCGCGGTGAGGAAGGTGCTCGACGGCGACCGGCGGACGAGCCTCGCCGGCGACCGAGGGGAAGCGGTTACGGTGCTCGGGAGCTAAAATTGAGAGGATGGGGAGCTTCGTTACCTCGTGGCGGTGCTCCTGACGCGGGGAATCGGTCGGAGTAGGACCAGAGAGGTGGGACGGCGAGCGGCGGCGGAGCTTGGAGCTCGGCGGCGCCCGGGCTGCGGGGGAAGGAGAGGCTGGGGTGTTGTAGCTCGGCTTGGGGACTTGGTGGTGACCGAGGGGCTCGGTGGGTCGGTTTATATAGGGGCTAGGGGGTCTAGGGCGCCGGGGAGCGTGTCGCCGTGGATGGAAAGTCCGGCGGCGGTGGATCCATCCCCTTCCATGGAGGAAGGCGCTTTCCTTGCGGGGGAGGACGACGTAGAATGTAGGGCGGCCGCGGGAAACTTCCAGGAAGGTGCCGAGGCGCGGGATGTGGGCTCAAGAGCCGGGCCGAGGCGTGGCACGAGCAGCCCGAGCTCGTCTCGGGTCCGGCGAGAGGAGGAAGAAGAGGGGCCTGGCCAGCGGGGCCCGCGTGTCAGTGTGAGGGGCGAGGGAGCGGCCTGCGCGGGCGTTGGGCCGACGCAGGGGAGGCGGGAGTGGGCCGTCTGGTGTTGGCCCAGGTGGAGAAGCGGGGCTGGGCCGAGCGTTGGAGAAGAGTGAAGGGAGCAGAAACGAGCCGGGGAAAGAGTTCGAGGAGCGAAAGTAAACTTGTGCGGCGGACTGCGTGGAGTACTGGGCCGGAGAAGGCTGGGCCGCGGGGGAGTGTTGGGTCGGATCAGAGAAAGAGAAGAGGGGCAAAAGCGAACCAGAGAAGGAGTTCAGGGAGCAAAAACGAACTATGGGCTTAATAACTTTTCTAGAGCTCCAAACAAAGTGATTCAAATTTGAATTTAAATAAATTTAAATTCTTGTTTGAACCACAAGCAATACAAAAATAAATGCAGCAGCATGAATGCAACAGTAAATGTTTCTACAACTTATATTTGTTTTTAATTTTCAGAAATTCTTTATTTAGCCTATATTAATTATGAGCAAGGTAGTAAATAACATTAAACAATTTATTTAATTGCTAAAAATTTTAAATAGGTCATTTTTGGATGTTACAGGTAATCTAGTCGTCTGTCCGCTCGCATCAGCCATGGCAGTACGTGTAGACAGTATGGCAGTCCACGTCGTGTAGGCAGTACCCCTTGCTTGTTGGTGGTGGAGGGCTGGAGGGGCCACAAGACGTACACACAAATGCCCCCGCCTGCTGGTACAAAGGTCGGCGGTGCATGCAAAGCCATCACCGGCCACTTGCTGGCCGGCCGGTTTGTTGCACCCATTGGGTTGGGTTGGGTCCAAGCTACACATATAAATGCAAGTGAAAGTAGCAGCTAGGACATGTTGTGCAAGGCCATATTATTGCACACAAGAGACAAGGCACAGCCGCACCGCGCACTGCAAAGGAAAGGACTACACATATAAATGTGTAGTTGGCCTGTTACTACTTTAGTATATATAGCGCGGTCGTCTCCATGATGATCGTGATGATAAACCCTTTGCCTTTGTCCATGGTAAACCCTTATACTACGTAAGTATTTTGTTGACGATGAATCACACGAGAGCAGGCCTCATATATATATATATATATATATATATATATATATATATATATATATATATATATATATATATATATATAAAGTCCTGTGGCCTAGTAGCTACTGCACAGTGAGCTGACAGCGTGGTGCTCCGTATGAATATAATCACGCCGAACGTACCTTGTGCGCGCGGTCCTTGGCCTTTTGTCCTCCTGTCCTTTGCGAGCGTACGTGGCCCCCTGTAGCTCAGCCAAGTTGGATATGCCTGCGCTAGTGTGCTGGTACGTTACATTTAATTACATTTCATTAGAGCAACTCCAGCAGGGGTCTCTATATGGGCGTCTACTCCAAAATTTAGATGTTTGGAACAAAAAAGCAACTCCAGCAGGGCCTTCAAATGGACCTGCATTTTGCATAGGCCTCTAAATCTCCCCACCAAGCCTCCATTCCTAGAGGCCCTCTATTCCCCCCTCCAACCGTGGGTCCCACCACATATCCCATCCATCAGGCGCGCGTCGTGCCGCCGCCGCTGCGCATCCGCCGCGCTCGCGGATCCGCCGCCGTGCATCCGCCGCGCATTCGCCGCGCTCGCGGATCCGCCGCCGCGCATCCGCCGCGCCTTCCTCCCTCCCTCTTTCCCTCTCCGCCCCTCCTTCCTCCCGTCGTCGCTCCATGGTTGCTCCGGCGGCGGATCCGTCGTATCCACTGGCGGCGGGCGTCGGCGCGGACGAGGAGGCGGCGGCTGGCGCCGCGGAGGTGCGACACCGCGGAGGTGCGGGGCCGCCGTGTCGACTCCCGGTTCAACAACATACCACGGCGCAGGCGCTCCTCGTCCGCCGCGGCTGCTCCTCGGTGCCCCGCGGCTTCTCCGGCGGCATGCGCCCTCCCCGACCGACGCCGCAGTCAAAGAAGCCTCGTCAAGTCGCCGCACCGCCTCCTCCTGTCGTCTTCCCGGTTCCTCGGCCGACGGCAGCTCCTCCCGGCGACGTCCTGCATCAGCGTCAAGAAGAACCGAGCCGGCGGCCCAACGCCATGCCTCCATGGGATCCTCAAGCGTCGAGCTTCACTGACCCGCCGTTCCATAGCTCGCCATTGAGCTCACCACGTGGCTCCACCGCTGTTTGGGACACCCGCAACTCTGCATCATCCCCTGAACTCGGCTACGACGGCGACTTCATCTCCACATCAACGTCGGCATTCTACTGGACGCCTCATTCTGCAAATGCAAATGTAAGATATTCTCTCACCATTGAGCTTTAGTATGTTGTCATGTTCTTCGACTATATCAGTGGTGATTGGTTCTGTTGCTGGGACCTCAACAATGTAGCCGAAATTGCTTCCTGGTAGTTTCACGATCCATTTAGAGCTATGCAGTCTGAACAATGTAGCCGAAATTGCTTCATGGAAAGAAAGGCTAGATCAGAATAAACAATGAGCTATTTCTGTTGCAACTTTCAAGTGAAATTGCTGGGTATTATTTTTCAGAATAACTGCCTGCTCCTTCTCTAATCTGCATATAAACAATCTTGTGTCTTGTGTGTGCTGTAAAAGTTTTAGTGGAGTCACTCTGTGTTTTGTTTCTACATTGTTTTCTGATGTACATCTATTAAAGGCAAGCATGTCTGAATGGAGAAGGTTTTGGAATAACCAGCAGAACTGTATATGTTTAACTCAATTTAATTAACTTCTTTTTATTGAACTTCTTTTTATTGATCCATGCATCTTGATTAGTGTCAAAATGTGCTGATCCATCTTTTGCATTTTTTTAGGATCCAATGGCACCTACCTCGCAGCCTTTGATGGGCCTACTAACACAAGATAGTGACGCCGATCTGGAATTGCTAACAGCACCGTCGGATGTCACTCAAAAAAGCTACGACGAGAAAGGTCCTTCCAAGCGTGGAAGCAATTACAAACATGAGGAAGATATCCAGCTCTGCATCTCATGGATGAATGTGAGCTATGATCCAATAGTAGGAAATGAGCAGCCAACAAAATCATATTATCAAAGGATCGCCGATGATTTTCACAAGAACAGGGATTTTAAGTCAAATAGGAGCACCAAGTCACTTGAATTAAGGATAGCTGTTATAATAAAGGATTGCATGAAGTTTCAAAGCTTCTATGAAGAAATTGAGAGACGGCATCCAAGTGGAGTCACATACCAAGAACACGTACTTATTCTTGAACCTGTTCTTTTACTCGTTTATATCTATTCATTGCCATGTTAGCTGATCATGTACTTAATTTTGTCGCAGTTAAGTGAAGCACAAGCACGATATGCCAATGCCTCAAATGGAAAAACTTGTCAATTCATCCACTGCTGGCTCAAGGTTAGACACTCAGAGAAGTTTGCAACAGCTAGAATCAATGTGGGAAGCTCAAGGCCGGCTGCCAAGTCAAGGGACATCAACCTCAACGTCCCGGCTGGAAGTCAAGCAGCGGACGATGAAGGTCAAGAGGCCGGCCAAGGACAAGAGCAAGAGCAATCCAAGACAGCCCGCCCTCCTGGGAGAAAGAAATCCAAGGAGAGGCTGAAAAGAAGTGAAGGCGAAGATCAGTACATGGGCTTGATGAAGAATTTTTTGGAGATGAAGGCCCAAGAATACGCCATGAAGAAGGAGATTTGGGCCAATGAGATGAGGGCCGACGAGCAGGCAAAGAAGACCAAAGAGCTAGAGGAAAGTCGTAAGATACAACTTGAAGAGCGAAAGCTACAAATAGAACACCAACGCCTGATGTGGGAGCAGGAACGAGAAGTCATGTTTTGCGATGTCACCAAGATGGATGAGCACCAGAGGGCATATGTTATGGCCAAGAGATCAGAACTGGCAAAGGCGGCATGTGCTAATGTAGGCGAGAGTACAAGTGTTGGAGAGAGCTTTGTGAGACCCGAATAGGTTAGAGTGCAAGTGTAGGGGAGAGCTTATTTATGCCTGAGACTTGTTCAGATTGTTGCATTTTTCTGTTGGATGGCAATTGTTCACTAGGAGAGTTTACTGCTGTATGAACCATTTTTATTGTGTTTGAATTATTGTGATGTTGGATGGTGGATGCTTATGGACACCAATTTACTGTGTTTGAATTATTGTGCTGCTGCTGTAATGTTGAATATTGCCTGAATATTGCTGTTTCTGGATGGAAGGCCATGGTTGTGCTGCTTGTGTTCTTTTTTTGGTATTTTGAACCTGCACCTTTTGTTGTTGCTGCTGCTTGCTGCTTGTTGTTCATGAATGCATGCAGATGATCAGTGAATGGACCATTGATGCAGATGATCTCAGATTAAAATTCTGGTCAGACCATATTCACTTGTACATAAATAATTATTTAGATAAATAATTACAGGTTCACATAAATAATTTAGAAAAAAAATTACATCAACCAGCACTATGAAGTGCCCATAAGTGCTCCGTAAGATCATCACGAAGTCTCTCATGTAACGATTTATCCTCAATTTCTTCATGTATCTTCAAGAATTGCTCGATGAAAATAGGATCACGACGTTCATAGTCTTGTGGTTGCAATATAGGAGTTTCTTGGTCGTAATTGAAATCATCTTCCTGATCTCGCTCATCCTCAATTATCAAGTTGTGCAAAATCACACATGCCTGCATTATGTACCATAGTTGATCCTTACTCCAGAACCTCGCAGGACCTCGCACAATTGCAAACCGAGCCTGCAGTACCCCAAACGCTCTCTCCACATCTTTTCTTGCTGCTTCTTGAAGCTTTTTGAAGTGGCGTTTCTTGTTGGTCTGTGGGTCTTGAAATGCTTTCACAAACGTTGCCCAGGCTGGGTATATCCCGTCGGCAAGATAGTACCCCATGGTGTACTTGTTCCCATTAACCATGTACTCCACCTCTGGTGCCGTCCCAGAAGTCAGGCTGTCAAAAAGTGGAGATCGACGCAGGACATTGATATCATTTAGAGAACCAGGGAGACCAAAGAAAGCATGCCATATCCACAGATCTTGAGATGCAACGGCCTCAAGTATCATGGTAGGCCCATCCTTGTGCCCTGTGTAGGCACCTCTCCATGCTGTCGGGCACTTATCCCATTTCCAATGCATGCAATCGACGGATCCAAACATTCCCGGGAACCCTCTTGCACTATTGATGGCCATCAACCTCTGTACATCCTGGGCATTGGGGGCCCTCAAGTATTCTTTGCCAAAGACGTTGACGACAGCCTTCACAAAATGTGAGAGACACTCAATGATGGTGCTCTCTCCCATCCTGACATAACCATCCAAGAAGTCAGCCGGACTGCCATAGGCAAGCATCCAAACGGCAGCAATAACCTTCTGGATGGGAGAGGCGCCAAGAACTCCAACGGCATTGGGCTTCTGACGGAAATAGTCATCATGAGCCTCAATGGCAGCAACAATACGCAGAAAGAGTGACTTGGACATCCGGAATCTTCTTCTGAAATGCTTCTCGGGATAGACACAGTTGTCGGCAAAGTAGTCCTTGTAGAAGCGATCGTGACCTCCTGCGATGTCCCTTGGCAAGTTGTGGCGACCTGGCAATGAACCACGGAATTTCTTGCGCTTGCTCCTTCTCGAACCCTCACGGAGACCTTCGATGAACAAGAGGTCTTCAACATCGGAATCATCCTCGTCATTCCACCAACAAGCTTTTCTACTTCGAGAACTCGACATCTGCCATAGCAACAAAAAAAAATCAATCTGAGTTAATACCGAGAACATGAACTTTCACAGAAGAGACAAATAAATGAAAGTTTAGCAAATGACCGGAAAACAGCGTTCAGTTATCAAATTTTCATACACGCATACAACAGAAGTTTCTGTCTAAGACCAACTTGTCAATTAGGAAAGAGTTCGATGATTTTGATCCCCTGCAGCTCCAGAGTCTCACGTCAAACAATGACATCGTGGTGTTGAACCAGATTCCGTTCACGCTTAGGACCAAATTTAGACACACAACATCGTGGTGTTGAACAAGGCATCGATAAATTCGACATCCACAACTCCCAATTTCCGACAGGAAGCATCAATTCAGCAGAGGATTTACTGATAATTATTGACTCCAGGACATCGAGACTCAAAAATTGAAAAAGCTATGGCTGCCGTAACGACTGGGGCAGCAGGATGGGTTGGGGCCGCTCACCTCGATGGCGCGGGATCGGGACGCGGCGCCAGACCAGGCGAGGGACCAGCGGCCACCGGCGGGGCCGCGGAGGTCGAGCGCGAGGACGGGCGGGAGGTCGCCGGACGCGGAGGTGCGCTCCAGGGCGTGGATGAGGTGGAGCGGGAGCGCGACGAAGAAGCTCCTGGAGGAGGGCAGTGGCGGCGAGCGCGGGGAGCGCAGCGGCCGCGAGCGCGGCGAGCGCGGCGGCTTCAGGAGGATTGGAGTTGATTTGTTGACTGACATATGGGCCCACAATCAAATAGAGGGCTGAATTGACTTGTTGCTGGAGTTGGACTCTAATTTGGAGGGCCTCTACTTTTGAGTTGGGTCTACAAATTAGTTTTGAAGGCCTCAATTTGGAGGGCAGTGTGCTGGTACGTTACATTTAATTACATTTCATTAGCTGATGCTTACGTTACGTGAGTGCTGCGATGCACACCCGGGCGGTACTCCATGAAGTAGATGGCAGTAATGGCAGTAAGTGGCGGTACACCAACTTGCACGCAGCATGCTTGCAACTTGCAGCAAGTAGCTGGTACCAGCTAGTGAGACCGACGTGCCCTGGCTGCTCCCTGGGCCAACTACACATGCACAGTCATGTGGCTGCCCATGCACCCCCGTCTGTCAGGAGTCAAATGCACTACTATAGCAGATAGTGTTTATGGGAGTGAGATGTACTCCTCCGAAGTATCGTAAATTGAAACACTTATTTCCTTATTCTACTCAATACAAGGTGTTGACGTAAAATCCGCACCTCACGCCAAGCACACAGCAAGCCGAATTAGCTGGCTTCACACGTGGCCCGAGCGTTTGAATCCGAGAGCGTGCCAGTCAATTTTCCTGAAAACTGACAAAGGGAGAAAAGATGTTTAGATAACACCTGGAACGTACCGGGTGATACCAGTCAGTTCCATATTTGCGGCTACGGAGCCAGTCTCAAACGACACATAGCTACAGAGAAGCTATCTGTCGGCAGTTAAAGCATCATTCGGCAATCGGCAAAGCACGCAGGAAGCGCACTGCCGAATGGCAGTTAAAGCATCATTCGGCAATCGGCAAAGCACGCAGGAAGCGCACTGCCGAATGCGTGACGTAAGCATGACGAAAGATCGGTATTTGACTGAATAAACATTGTAGCACATGTTCATAACCGATTAACGAGGAACAGAGCATGATAAATAAATAGAAGGGTGAAAACATGATCATAATTTCATAATAAAGAAGAATGCATAGATTAAAAGCACTAGTCTACCGCATGTCTAGGTACTTTCCAACCCGTCAAGCATGAAACAAACAAGTTAATCCACCGCATGATACGACTTGCTTGGAATCACACCACCAACCACGAATAGATCAATCCACCGCATGATACGACTCTAATCATGGAAGGCTAAAAGCATTCTTTATTTAAAACAAAACCGTGGACGTGTTTCGCTCGTGTCGATACTGCCGAATACAGCTATATAGCCGAATCGGGTTCCATGAAGAAGGAACAAACTTCGTTGATGATGATAGATCTATCAGATCGAATCGAATTCTAATCCACCGGATGATTAGCTCTAAGACGACCCAAAAACCTGCATCCACCGCATGATACCCGGTTCTGTCAAGATCTACACAAGACCAACGAGCGTGGACCCGCAACACGTAGCAATCTAGATTGACTTCGAATTCGGCTATGGAAACGCAGTGCATCATGAGCTAGAACCGAATCTAGTCAACCTAGACTGGGCAAAAGAGTGTTGTAATGAATCGAACACAAAGGTGAAATCCAGAGCAACACATGGTAACTTAATGAATCTATCAGATCTTGCCAAAATCCAATAGAGTCGATAACTTGTTCCAAGCTAAAACTTAGCCCACCGCATGGCTCATGATCTAACAATGGAACCTTCCTGAACCAAAGCCTAAATCCACCGCATGATACTAGGCATGGTGCAGGGTTGCCGGTACTTACGGAGGTCGACGGATCGATGATTCCTCTCGAAGAACTCGACGACTCGACTAAAGGACTCGATGTTGGCACGGGGCCGGTTTGTTGTATGATTGATTGAACGATCCTTTTACAATTACCATGGGTTTATATTTATACCCAGGTTTCGACACGACTCCTAATCGATTACGATTACATTTATTTATTTCCTAAAAGATAAACGCCGGGGCACCGCATCCGTTTTGCATTCCAATTTAAACCAGTCTTTTCCTTATACTTGATCCACGTCAGCACGCACTCCCGAATGCCTCCCGCGGAACAGTTCTCTTGCCGAATGACGATGCGTTCCCGACCGCAGAACGTCCTTACCGAATGCTCTGGGGGAAAAACTCCTTTGTCGAATGATATCTCCTCACCGAATCCGGCCCACATGTCAGCTTCTTCCTGGTGCCAATTTTTGGTGTCAACAAATGCCCCTTCAATTTCGGGATAAAAGATAATTTTATCTCGGAATTGACCAGAATCACTCAACATCCCCAAGTTAGTTCTGCTCGGCACCCGCTTCTCCTTTCGAATCTTTAGAGCTCTCATCTGGACCCGAACCCTAGGTCATCGACTTCCAAGATTCAATCTTCAAATGGCGAACCAAGATTTTGCCCTCCAGGTAAGCTTCAATCCCCTCAAGCACATTCGGTATTCTTCTTTCGATTTGCATCTTAAATTTCTTCTCATCCCCTTCCATTCTTGATAGGCCCTAGCTGCCGAAATCCTCATCCCTGTTGAGGAAAAAGCTCCATCCTACTTCCTCGGCCCTGTAGGAGATTCAGATCCTTCCGAAATCATTGCGGCCGAATCTCAGAGGATTCCTTTCAAGATTTCATTGACAAAACCTCATGAGTGGCAAGACGCCTTCAAGAACTGGCCTTTCCCCCCAATTGCCGGCTGGAGAAATTGGTACAAAAGGATGTCTGATGATAAAAGCCCCCAAACACAGAACTGGGACCAACTGTGTATTTCTCATTGCCTGGAGCTGTCACTAGCCGAAACACCAAAGAATGAGAACCTCCTGATTGCAGCCTGCCATTTTTGGTCCAATGGTGCAAATGCTTTTCTTTTCGGCCATGGCCCAATGTCCCCCACTTTAGCCGATGTCTACATGATGACCGGCCTGAACATTACAGGAACTGTATACCCATATGGCCACAAAGGTTCTTCCAAGCAGACAGGAGTAAAAACAGGGGTCGGATACAAGAGATACATCCAGAATCATATGTCTGATGGTCCTCTGACTGATGTCGAATAGAGAGCCTTCCTGAATATGTGGCTATGCAGATCAGTCTTTTGTGGCAAAGCCAATGAGCCAACTCTGAATCATATCGTGATGGCTGAAGAGCTAGCTACTGGAAAACTGATTCCACTTGGGAAATACCTCCTGGGAAGTGTATACCATATGCTCAATCAAACCACCCACCTGATGCATACCAGTAAGAAAATCCCCTGCGTCAATGGCCCTTGGTGGTTCGTCCAAATGTGGCTGCAGTTGTACATGCATCAAATCGTCGCTATTGATCTCAACAGCCAAGACTTTCCTTCAATCAATTACAAAGAAGGAGAAACCCGGAGAACCAAAGGTTGTCAAACCTATGGAGAAGCTGCCTCCACTGTATCTATTAACAAGAACGTTGGTGAACTGTTTGAGCTCTTCTTCAGAGGCTTTGCTCATCCTCTTTGGTTTCCATATATGGACAATGACAATCTTACTCTCCCTTGCGAATTCAGCTTTGAGACTGGATGCACTGATGTACAATCTACAGCAATTTTCAATGCCTTCATCCAGCCCTGCGTCCTGCCAGCCGAATTCTGTGGAGGGAGACTGGTTCAAAGCACTTATGAATATTATCAGCCAAACATGATGGCTAGACAGTTGGGATGTGGCCAAGTGCCCCCAAGGCTATTTCTTCATGAATTTCTCAAGCCTAGGGAGATTATCAAAGATTCCACAGAGACAAGAAGGATTTTCACTTATAAATGCTGTGGAACTATCTATGCACCTGATCCTTTTGTGCCAATAATATCTGCCCATCCTTCTTTTACTCTCTAGTGGCAAGAACTCCATGATCATATCTTCAACATGTCAATCCATCCCTTCTGCCTTGAATTAATGCCTGATTATCAGCCAACTGTAGAGGTAATATGCTTATTCCTTCATCTGTCTTAATAACATTAACCCCAATTGATTCTAACTCTGTTATTTTGCAGGACATAACACCTGCCCCTCTTGCCAGGGCGATTTTGTACAAAACTGCAGGTCCAATATCTGCTTTGGGGCACCAATCTCCTACCTTGACTCAGCTGATGGCTAGACAGGCTTCTCTAGATCCAATACTCACTAGACCATCATCTGTTAAAAGAAAAACTCTGTCTTTGGCTGCTCCCTTAGCTATAAAGAAGAAAAGAACAAGCAGCAAAAAGGTTGTCAAGATCAAAGCCTTCTTTTCTTCGACCATAATGCCATTGGTATTTTGCTCAGCTTTATTTCTTCTTGGTTTCAGGCCAAAGCACAGCAACCAGCAATCAGCGCAGATCCTGCCGATGCTTCATTGATTGGTAAAATTCTACCACTTTATCTTCTTAACTTCTTTTTCATCGGCACTCATTTCTTGTTAACTGCAGAACAATCCTCAATGGATCCAATTTTGGAGAGCTCTTACTCTTATCATGATTCATCTTTAGCTTTGCAACTTCTTCCCCAATCAGAAGCACCATCCTCACCAAGAAGTCTTCCAGTTTCTCCTCGGCAAGATACACAGAATCCCCCAATTGAGCCTGAAAGGCTTCCTTCTCCTATTCAGGAAGTCAGGAACGAGGTAAACATAATCATTTAACTTTCTCTACTCTTTTATTCAGCAGATTATTACTAATTCGGCAAGAACCATCTTTCAGGAGAAAACCATTTCATCATCCAGCTATTCTTTTGCTGTGGACGACTTGGTTGCCGAACAAGGGGAAGAAACATCTTCTGGCCAAGCTCTGTCAGAAGAAAATCAAACAAAGCTGAAAGATATCCTTGCTCTGCTGCATAAGAGTATCCAAGATCAAGTCAAAGATGCTGATCTCTTAAGGGATGTATTGGAATCCATTGACCAAGAACTTCCTGATGATATCAAAATTTCTTTGGAACCAGTTTCTCATTTGGATCAGCAATACGCTGCAGTAAAGCAGGCTCTGAAAAACCAATCTTCTCGACCAGCCCTGGAACAGAGGAGGTCCACAGCCAAACAATCTGTGAAAGACCTGCACACTCAAGCTCAGAATAGCAAGGAATTACTGACCAAATTGGAATCTGAACTTGAAATGAAGGAGGTCAGAAAAGCTGCACTTGAAGCCGAATTGAGAGATCTATCGGCCGAAATTGAAGCTGATAAGAAGAAGATAGTCGAGCTTCCCAAGTTAACAGAGAAGATGCGAAAGGAAGCTTCAGCAGCTCTAAACGAAGACAAACAACTCAAGGCAAAGCTTGCTGCTCTGGCTAGAACCCAAGAAGCTGACCAAAAGCTATTAGAGAGCATTAGCAATATGATATCAAATGCTAAAAATGTAATCTCAAAGTTCTTGGGTTTGTAATTGTAACAAACAGTTGATAGCCGAATGTTTTATCAATCCTGCAATCTTGCCATTTCTTATCTCTGTTCTTTTTATTGTGGGCAACTCATTCGGCAAAGCTGGCCATAACAGCGTCAGACCCGAAAACGCTTCAAACTCGACATAGCCGAATCTCATTCAGTCAAAACCGAATACGACTCGACAAGGATCCCAAACGACATGGAAACCGATCGGTTGGAAAATCCTTTCCACCTTCCGAGCTTCTTGGGATATGCACCACAATCCTCGGCCACGATCTCTTCGTTAGTTCCATAAATAAGAACCTCGAGCACTCCTAATCTTCCACCAAATCTTTCAACTCGAGCTCTCTGCTATCCTGAGTCTCTTCTTCCTCCAGCACAGTAACCTCCAAAAAACCCTGATGTCCAACAACAGGAGACGCCCGGCCGTCGACGAAGCCGAGGGGAGTCGCGCCGGCGCTCGTCGGAGGTGATGACTGTCCGCCTCTCCTTATTCTTTCCTCCAGATTTTGCCTTATTCTCAATTTTCTCTGTATTTTTTCAGGCTCATCCAATGGAACCTCGCTACTGTCTTGACTGCGGCTCCGGCTGCAGCGGGTGACTCTTCGGAGTCATCTAGCCGATCCTCCAGGCCCGACTGGGATCTGCGCTACTCAGATAGCGATGCCCGCCGATTCAAGCAGGAATGTGATGATACTCGGCATGAGCTAGAGGCCGTCTCCAAACAAGCCGGGATCGCAGATCTGGAGTGGCAACACCAACGCAAGCAGCTGCTCGAGACCATCGACGGTAATTTCTTCGGTTCGCTTGACTTCAATCTGACCTTGAACTAACCCACCGTTGCTTCGTAATCTTACAGATCGCGACGCCGAACTCGATCGGCTGAAGACATTGGTCGAGTCTTTGGCAAACAAGGTGAATGCTCCTGGGGACACGCCAGAAGCTCGCCTCGGTGCAGTGGCATGCCGTATCGATGAAGTGGCCTCACACGGCATCCGCCTGGGCACTGCCGCAGGCCTAGTCGCCATGTCGACGCACACCGGCACCGACTACTCCAGGCTACCGCCCGGCTTTGCCAATGGCAACCCGGAGGAGATCGACGATATCGAGGCCTCCATAGATAGCCTTGATGCTCATGGCGCTGCCATTGCCGATTCCATTCATCCCCAGTCTGTTCTGAATAAGCTGTTCCATTAGTTTGTACTAGGGATCATCGAATTTCGGCAATAAAATTCATCTTTCGCAGTCCTTTTTGTGATAACTCGGTCAAACTCATGATGCGAAACATTTGTAGTAAGGGCAATACACTCTGGTATTGGCCATTTCTTCTTCCGTCAATATTTTTTGTTCTGAAGACGGCTCCTTCCCGAATGCCGGCTATTTCAGTTGTTCCGACATTGGACTTTTCAATCATCGATCAATCTCAACACTAGGATAATATTTCTTCAAGTATCTCCCATTGATAGCAGCAGTAAACTCCTCTCCTAGTAAAGTTTTCAGGATATATGCATTTCCAGGCACGCATCTGACCACTCTGAAAGGACCTTCCCAGTTTGGAGACCACTTACCGAATGCACTGTATTTAGTCCCAATCGGCAATATTGCTTTCCAAACCAAATCTCCTTCTGCAAATTGCTTGACTTTCACCTTCTTGTTGTAATATTTAGCAACTCGCATTTTATTTTTCTCAACATTTTCCAAGGCCCTGAGACGAATCATATGCAAATCTTCTAATTCGTCCATCATTAAATCATTATAATCTTTAGAACTTAAATCTTTTTGCAACTTTATTCTCCTCGAATCTGACTGCATCTCCCATGGCAAGATAGCATGATGTCCATATACCAATTCATAAGGAGACGTCTGTGTAGCCCCATGTGGAGCCATTCGGTACGCCCATAAAGCCTCATTGAGTACCGAATGCCACTTTCTCGGCTTCTGATCAATCTTTTTCTGTATAATTCTAATCATAATCTTGTTAGAAGCCTCTGCTTGACCATTAGCTTGGGCATAATAAGGAGAAGAGTTCAACAATTTGATGCCCATACTCTCAGCAAAACTTCTGAACTCTGAAGATGTAAACTGAGTTCCTTGATCTGTGGTGATTGTTTGAGGAATTCTAAATCTGTAAATGATATGTTCTTTAACAAATTCAACCATATTCTCCGATGTCACCTTCTTTAATGGAATCGCCTCAACCCACTTAGTAAAATAATCGGTTGCTAAAAGCACAAACTTATGCCCCTTGCTAGATGGAGGATTTATTTGGCCAATCAAATCTATTCCCCATCCTCTGAATGGCCATGGCTTGATAATAGGATTCAGGACTGATGCTGGAACTCTTTGAATATTTCCAAATCTCTGGCAATCTTGGCATCCTTTGTAATATCCAAAGCAATCTTCTAGCATTGTGGGCCAATAGTACCCAGTTCTCCTAATAACCCATTTCATTCGGTAAGCCGATTGATGTGCTCCACACAACCCATCATGCACTTCACTTATCAGCCTTTTTGCTTCTTCTTGACTTAAGCAATGTAACAGCACCCCATCCAAGGATTTATAATATAAATTATCATCAAGAAGAACAAACTTTAAAGCTTTATACCTGAGCTTTCTAGAAACTTTTCGGGATGGATTATTCAGATAATCAACAATTTCTTTTCTCCAATCATCTTCTGCTAGATTACTCCCGAAAGCATATACATCATTAGCAAAAACTTCTTGAAGCTCTCTATAACCCGAAGCACTCTGAGCTAATCTGTTCGCCCCTTCATTGTCTTTCCTAGGAATATGCCGCAGAATTACCGACTAAAACTCCTTTAAGATTTGCTTGCATTCTTCATAGTAATTCCTTAAGACATCGTTTCTGCACTCATATTCGCCATTCAGTTGCCTTATGACTAATTCTGAATCTCCAAAAATTTCAACTGCAATGGCCTTTGCTTCTCTCAAGTATTGAAGTCCTCTGAGCAACGCTTCATATTCGGCTTGATTATTAGTGACAGTAGGTTGAATAGGAATAGCAAATTCAAATACCTCTCCTTTTGGCGAAATTAACAAAATACCTACTCCACCACCCTTGTCACATGAAGATCCATCGAAGAATAATACCCAAGGAGTAATTTCAAGCAGATTAGTCGATGAATCGCGATGCTCAGCAATGAAGTCAGCAATAACCTGTCCTCTAACAGCTTTTGCCGATTCAAACTTTAATTCAAACTCAGACAAGGCTAAAATCCATTTGCCAATCCTTCCGTTCAAAATTGGCATAGACAACATGTGCTTTATCACATCAAATTTTGAATACACAACGCATTCGGCATGTAGCAAATAGTGCCGAAATTTTGTACAGGAGTAGTAAACACATAAACAAAGCTTCTCGGTAGCCGAATACCTCGTTTCGGGATCAAGCAATTTTCGGCTAAGGTATGCAACTACCCTTTCCTTTCCCTCAAATTCTTGTATGAGGGCCGATCCAATAGTTTGGGTATCGGCCGCCACGTACAACTTAAAAGGCTTGTTCAGCTGTGGAGGTACCAATACTGGTGGTTCTTTCATGTATTCCTTGATCTCATCAAAAGCCTTTTGTTGTTCGTCACCCCATACAAACTTCTGATCCTTCTTGACTTTCAGCAGTGAAGAGAAAGGCAACACCTTTTGTGATAAGTTTGATATGAATCTTCTTACGAAATTGATCTTGCCAAGTAATGACTGTAATTCCTTAAGATTAGTTGGAGGAACAACTTCATCAATGGTTTTCATACTTTTCTTGCCAACTCCTATTCCTCCTTCATGCACCAAAAATCCCAGAAATTCTCCTGCCGAAACTCCAAAAGCACTTTTATTCGGGTTCATCTTGAGCCCATGTTTCCTAGTGCACTCTAGAGTTTTCCTTATGTCGGCCAAATGTGCTTCATGATCCAATGACTTAATCACAACATCATCAATATATATCTCCACAATCTTGCCGATCAACTCATGAAAAATATAATTCATGGCTCTCTGATAAGTTGCACCAGCATTTTTTAAACCAAACGTCATGACAACCCATTCAAACAACCCTATATGTCCTGGACATCTGAAAGCTGTTTTCGCTATATCTTCCAATGCCATAAAAATTTGATTGTACCCTGCATTACCATCCATGAAACTAATCACTTTATATCCAGCAGCAGCATCAACCAACGAATCAGCAATAGGCATTGGATATCCATCCATGGGTGTAGCTCTGTTCAGATCTCTAAAGTCTATGCAAACTCTCATCTTCCCATTTTTCTTGTACACAGGAACAATATTAGAGATCCATTCTGCATATCTGCATGGCCGAATAAAATTTGCTGCTATTAATCTTTCCACTTCTTTCTTTACATCGGCCAACACTTCATCTTTGTAGATTTTCCGGGGTGGCTGCTTGTAAGGTTTATAACCAGGCTTGATCGGCAATCGATGCTCAACAATGGAACGATCTAAACCAGGCATCTCCGAATAATTCCAAGCAAAGCAATCTTTGTATTCTTTTAATAACTCAATCAACCTTTCTCTGAAAACCGAATCCAAGCTAGCACTGATGAATATCGGCCTTGGTTTGTCACCATCTCCAATGTCTACTTCTTCTAATTTGTCAGCCGACACAAATCCATGTCCTAGCTTCCCGTCAGTCCCATCGATTGGGTTATCCATTAAAAATTACTAAAAGAGCCGACTGCTTCGATCGGCTGTTGATCACTGCTGACTGGCTCAACAGGACCTTCTCCCCAGTCCTTGCCCGAGAAACAATCTATGCCTTGATATTCCCAAAAGGCTGGTTCCACATTAGCCACGCTAATTGAATCATCTGCTGGGACAATTTCCACTTCATCATCTATCCACTGAATATGCTGCTGATGCATAGTAGATGGAATACAGCAATTCGCATGGATCCAATCTCTCCCAAGTAGCAAGCTGTATGCCCCTTTGCCTTCAATAACAAAGAAGGTTGTAAGCAGAATCTTAGATCCAATCATCAGGTCTACATGTACACATCCTTTGGTGTCCGAAGGATTTCCAGCAAAATCATTCAAAACGATGCTTGTCGGCGTTAAATCTCCAGGGCTCATGCCAAGTTTTCTGAATGTATTGTATGTCATCACATTAACAGCAGCTCCACCATCAACAAACATCTTTGTCAGTGGCTTTCCGTTGACATATCCTCTTAAGTACAGTGGCTTCATGTGCCGATTCTGGACTGGCTTCTCGAAAATAGCTTGCTTATTCAATACCAATTGTGCCATTAACCCACATTGCTCGGCTTCATCCACTTCTGACAATATCTCTTCCTGTACAATTTGATTAGCTAGAGCCATGAATTCATTCGGCAAGAAACATACCATGCATGTAGGAGCCGAATGACCCGATTCGTCGGGTTTGTCTTTTGGACGCCATATCGATCTCAACCTGGTTCCTGCTCGCTTTAACTCTTGATTCCTCAGGCGCTGGACTCTTCTCTTCTGGCTCCTTCTTAAACCAGGTGGACACCACTGCCCTTTTTGCCAGATATACTCACGATCTTCTTCTTCATGATCAATCCATCTACGATCAGCATGTCTTTCCCTTGGTTGATCATCATTCTTATATATTTTTAGACGCCGATCATCACTGGGATGTATCCCTCCAATTCTTTCGTGGACAGATCGGCGATTGGCACCATTTTGCCTATATTCGGTAAATCCATTATTGCATTCAGGACAGTTATTCCATGTAGGCAGCTTTAAACCCTCGTTCCAACAGTGTCTGAAGAAGGCACAATCCCAATGTGCACGTTCTTGTTCTCGGACACATTCCTCTTGTTCTTCCTCATACCTTTTTTCTTCGCACCTCCTCTTCTCCTCCTCGTACTCACGTCTCTGGTAGCGCTCTTTTTCTTGCTGACGCTGCCACTTATTGAGGAGAATGCGCGATGTGACTCTGGGTTTATAAGACTTCCCAATTTCAAATCGGCTATTCGGGAAGCGAGGCTTTTCCTCGCGAATCTGCTCGATCGTGATTTGCCGATTAGGATCGACTGAGCCATTCTGCTTCGCTTCCTTCGACGTCAGGACTCTCATCTTTCCCTTTTTTCCTGATTCGGCAACATTCACCATATTGATTGAGAACCCAATCATATTCTGAGGAAACGGGTTATTGTCCAACTTCATCTTATTGTCGAATTTCAGATGCCCTTCTTGGATAGCTTTCTGAATCCTCACTCTAAAAACCCTGCATTCATTGATAGAATGAGAATTTCTATCATGGAATCCACAGTACCTTTTATCTTTCACTCCATCAGGCCGAAGCATAGAATGCCCCTCTGGTAGCTTGATTCGGCCTTCTTTTACAAGATAGTCAAACAATTTATCTGCCTTAGTTACATCAAAATCATAGGTGCCCTTATTCTGTTTAATCCACCTCTGATTCACCATGACTGGTTCTTTGCCCCACACTATCTCTGCTGCAGCTATCTCCTCACTATCTTCATACTCATCTTCTTGATCTGCTCTTTCAAGGAATTGGTTATAGATATCAGCTACATCATTATTTTTAGTAAATCTGGAATCTTTCTTGAAACCATATGCCTGGTTACTCATTAAGGCCAATCTGTGTGACAACTGGCCCAGATCATCGAACTCCATCCCGAATAGCTTTTCCCGAATGGCAGGCAGCATGCCAGCTACAGCCATACCAGCTAGCTGGTCATCAGGTATGTTCAGAGAAAAGCACATGCTCTTTGTTTGCCTAAACCTTCTGAGGAACTCCGTAGGTGTTTCATTATTCCTCTGCCTTAAGCTGGTCAAATCAACCAACTTTTTCTCGGTACTGCCGATGTAGTAATGAGCATGGAATTTCTGCTCCAGGTCTTTCCAAGTACAAATTGACTGAGCAGGCAAAGAAGCAAACCATGTAAAAGCTGGACCCGTCAGTGACAAAGGAAAGTATCTGATTCTGAAAGCCTCATCTGCTGAAGCTTCTCCAAGCTGCATCAGATATCGAGCTATATGTTCCACAGTGCTAGTATCGTCTTGTCCTGAGAACTTAGTAAACTCTGTAGGCACTTTGACTCTATTCGGCAATGATACCCTTTGGTACCATTCTGGGAAAGGAGACGAGTACATGTACCCCTGATTTTTAGGCTTCAGACCGAATTGATTTTGCAATACATCGGTCATTTTTTGCACCATGAGGTCAATATTGGTATCTTGATTCCCTGGTCTTCCAGCAGGTATCCCTGTAGTACCAACATACCCGGGATTCGGGAGAGCATCGATGGCATTGTAGTCCATAAACTCTGAATATCCGTTCCCATACATATCCCTTTGTAGCCTGTTTTTCAGAGGGGATATCTTGTAAGCAGAAGCAGGTGGATTTCCCGTGGTGCCGAATGCCATATCACCATATGTACGAGGTTTCGGCAATGCATGCTGAAGCTCTTGCTGAATCGGCTGTCCATTCGCGTCTTTGGTTCCAGAAGTTTCAGTTTCTTCAGTACCTTTACCATGACGTTTTGGGACCGATGCTTGAATATTGAAATATGTTGGTCCACCAAGTTGTCCATGCGCTTGCTCAAAAGGTTTATCCACGTGTTGACCAAAGATGTTGACCAGTATGAGCCGAAAACTGTTCAGGAATGCAGCATTATGATTGGTCATTGTTTCTCCTAAAGCCTTGTACAACAAGCTAGAGAACTTCTCCCTTTCTTCATCTTCAGTAAGATCAGATTGTCCAGGCAAAAGAACTCTTGGCAGATCTGACTTGAGAAACGGTGCACCACTCCTGTTCTTAGCAAAAGACAGTAAGCATTTCTTGATGAACTGATCTGCAGCAATCTTCACCATTTGTTGATGTTCATCAGACAATTCTTCAAAAGTGACATCCAGAATGTCTTTTAATTCAGGCATCTTCGAAGCTTGTGTCCCACCGGGCGTGCCAAAAAGTGTGTTGACGTAAAATCCGCACCTCACGCCAAGCACACAGCAAGCCGAATTAGCTGGCTTCACACGTGGCCCGAGCGTTTGAATCCGAGAGCGTGCCAGTCAATTTTCCTGAAAACTGACAAAGGGAGAAAAGATGTTTAGATAACACCTGGAACGTACCGGGTGATACCAGTCAGTTCCATATTTGCGGCTACGGAGCCAGTCTCAAACGACACATAGCTACAGAGAAGCTATCTGTCGGCAGTTAAAGCATCATTCGGCAATCGGCAAAGCACGCAGGAAGCGCACTGCCGAATGGCAGTTAAAGCATCATTCGGCAATCGGCAAAGCACGCAGGAAGCGCACTGCCGAATGCGTGACGTAAGCATGACGAAAGATCGGTATTCGACTGAATAAACATTGTAGCACATGTTCATAACCGATTAACGAGGAACAGAGCATGATAAATAAATAGAAGGGCGAAAACATGACCATAATTTCATAATAAAGAAGAATGCATAGATTAAAAGCACTAGTCTACCGCATGTCTAGGTACTTTCCAACCCGTCAAGCATGAAACAAACAAGTTAATCCACCGCATGATACGACTTGCTTGGAATCACACCACCAACCACGAATAGATCAATCCACCGCATGATACGACTCTAATCATGGAAGGCTAAAAGCATTCTTTATTTAAAACAAAACCGTGGACGTGTTTCGCTCGTGTCGATACTGCCGAATACAGCTATATAGCCGAATCGGGTTCCATGAAGAAGGAACAAACTTCGTTGATGATGATAGATCTATCAGATCGAATCGAATTCTAATCCACCGGATGATTAGCTCTAAGACGACCCAAAAACCTGCATCCACCGCATGATACCCGGTTCTGTCAAGATCTACACAAGACCAACGAGCGTGGACCCGCAACACGTAGCAATCTAGATTGACTTCGAATTCGGCTATGGAAACGCAGTGCATCGTGAGCTAGAACCGAATCTAGTCAACCTAGACTGGGCAAAAGAGTGTTGTAATGAATCGAACACAAAGGTAAAATCCAGAGCAACACATGGTAACTTAATGAATCTATCAGATCTTGCCAAAATCCAATAGAGCCGATAACTTGTTCCAAGCTAAAACTTAGCCCACCGCATGGCTCATGATCTAACAATGGAACCTTCCTGAACCAAAGCCTAAATCCACCGCATGATACTAGGCATGGTGCAGGGTTGCCGGTACTTACGGAGGTCGACGGATCGATGATTCCTCTCGAAGAACTCGACGACTCGACTAAAGGACTCGATGTTGGCACGGGGCCGGTTTGTTGTATGATTGATTGAACGATCCTTTTACAATTACCATGGGTTTATATTTATACCCAGGTTTCGACACGACTCCTAATCGATTACGATTACATTTATTTATTTCCTAAAAGATAAACGCCGGGGCACCGCATCCGTTTTGCATTCCAATTTAAACCAGCCTTTTCCTTATACTTGATCCACGTCAGCACGCACTCCCGAATGCCTCCCGCGGAACAGTTCTCTTGCCGAATGACGATGCGTTCCCGACCGCAGAACGTCCTTACCGAATGCTCTGGGGGAAAAACTCCTTTGTCGAATGATATCTCCTCACCGAATCCGGCCCACATGTCAGCTTCTTCCTGGTGCCAATTTTTGGTGTCAACACAAGGATATGCAGCTCTTCTGCGTATTCGAGAAAAAAATAATCATCAATTAGCACAAAACGTACTTCAGTTATGAATAGCAGTACTACTTACCGAGCAAATCTAAAACCATCACCGTCGATGATCTGTTTATTATTCAGTATCTACAGGCGCCTACACATGGATACATATACTCCATATGCAGTTTGCGCAGTAGATCACGTGTGATGATCGAGATGCAGATGCATCATCCATCGGTCGAGTGCAGACACATCAGACGGCGGTTGCCATGCATTAAGCGAGCATGCAAGTATGGTACGCTGGGCCTAGCTGCTTGCTTTGTTTGCATATGCATGGGCCTGCACCAGTCAGGATTCAGGAACAATAACTGAAGCAAAGACCGGCCGGTAGGTACCGGCCGTTGGTAGTTATTTCTGGTGGGGTTGGTTAGGATCGATTGCGTGGGCTGTTGGCCATTATTGACGAATGAGGCAAAGCATGATTAGCTGCTGTATGTAGGACCACATGCATCTACAATGTTCCGCAACGTGATCGACCGACGACTGCATGCATCGATGCATGATTAGCGTAGTATAAGCCATATATATAATCACTTCTCGTAACCGTCATCATGCATACCGATCCTGATCCATATTGATTTTTTTTCTTTGAGAAACTCCTGATCCATATAGATCATAATCAATGTGGGAGAGGCATCATGTAGGGATCATGGCCCATGAGGGATCCGACGACGACCCATAACAACAAAACCAAGGGGCCCGGGTGGGGCGCGCGCGCGTGCGTGGGCCATGTCACGTTCTTCGTTGCAAATTGGCAGCAAGGGAGCACATGACACTGACAGAGAAACGTGACCCTACCTATATATATTGCGACACGCATTAACTTCCTTCTTGCACTGCAACTAAAACAAAGAAATAACACTTAATTTTTATGTTCATGACCGATTTTTGTAGAGCCTACGACTACTAGTGCTGTCACAGTTTCACAACCCTACAACATTCTACATGGACCCACCAGCAACTACAGAAATTGACATGTGGTCTACACCTACTTGTTTGACTGATATGTGGATCGAAGCAAAATGTTGTAGGTCTAAGAAATAGGTGCCTCGAGTAGTTGCAGTTTTGTATGAAACAAATCTGAGAAGCTGTAGTTCCTCGATAGTTATGGACTTATGGGGACTTAACTTATAGTATAATGTACATAGATATGCAAAAGGTATGTATTTCATATTTTTTTTAAAAAAACTTAGTGTGGGCATACCATAATGTAGGTCCACTCCTGACCAATGCTATCTGGGCCATGCGTCTGCGCTCAACCGATGAACCGAACTTATTCGGACACTTGTAGCTATATCATTCTTTAACAGGAACAGAAAATTAAAAAGGATAAATGCCGGCCAAATTAAACCAACAAACTGAGGAATCTTGCATGCACGCTGATTAATCAAGTAACCTAGAGAGAGGCCCGTGTTGACTGCCAATCATAACAAGCAATTCTTTAATCCGCAGCAGGGTTAGGAGAGACCTTGTATATACAGTTAGTTGCGGCAAACCGCTAGGCCATATATCATGAGTGGTTAATCATGAGCTGATGCCTGATGATGGAGTGCATTTGTTTGTGCAGCCATGTGGACTGAGGTCATAGAATACTGCCCCGGAGATCGCCGAAATCTTCCTTGGGACGGCGCCGGGAGGGGAGAGGAATTGAAGGGCATGCATGATGCAATGCTGCAAGTGGTCATGGCGCTGACGGTGATGGGTGGCGAGGTCATGTGCCGCCATGTGCCGACGACGGCTCCCGGCCGCCGCCCGCCCGGCCGGCCGGAGGTTGATCGGTCGGTCACCGATCGATCCCGCATGCAGTGTGTGGAGCCCACTGCCGATTGGCACAGAGAGTATGCATGAGCGCGCCCATGCATGCATGCATGGTTTTGATGAATTAATGGGCCGATCATGAGAATGATATATGTATTGGTTGGTGTATCTCGATACCGGCGGGATGTCGGTTCGTTGGAGCGTTGGGATTGTGTGTGAGCGATCGAGCTCCGATCCCGTTCGGCATGCAGATGCATCGATCGATCAGAGCCGGCCGGCAGGCAGCTAGGACCACTCGCGCGCTCAGCAGAAGATTAATCGGCACATGCCACATGGTGTTGGTTGATGTCTAGTCATCACTGGTGGTACTAGCGTGTTTATAGCAGCGGCTCGATTCATTTCGTCTCTCTCAAGGTTCAAGCATCTCGTTGACCTAACCGCCCATGTCGCCGCTCGGCCCCATATGGTATAGTCGCAGGAGTCGCCCTCCATCACTCGGGCGGGCATGGGGCATGTGACCTAACCGTCCAAGGTTGGGATCGGGCGGCGGTGGGCGGCGCGCGGGCACGATCGATCGTGGCCGGGCGTCTGACCTGCCGGCCGGCCGGCCGGCGCGCGCACGCCGCCTGATGCATGCTGTGGTCGTCGCAGGATGCATGCGAATACATACGCGCAAGTGGTTATCACACACACATGCCTAGTTGGTTTATTTTAGAACAAAGCTAATGCTAATACTAATACCATGCATTGAGCCCCGTGCTAATGCGGTGTTAATCAATGGATTAAGCACCGGCCATACATGCATCATCCCTTGACGACAGAGGAGCTGCAGGAACGGACTACTGGAGACGACGACCTCCCCTTCTCGTTTCTTGCATTTTGAGAGGCATCTTATTTGATAGCCTCGAGGACCCAACAGCAAGGCCGGGCGACGTGACCTTTTCGAGGACTTGCCTGCCTGCCGAGTCCTCGAGAGCGAAATACGGTACTAGTACACCAGTACTAGATGCTGGTGGTACATACAGTGACCTGCTTGATGTGTACCGTACCGATGCAAGTAGTTGAGTTGCAGCCAGCTATTTAGCTGATAAGTGATCGGCCTGGCCGGGCGAGGTAGCGTGCACTGAAACCACAAGCACGGCGACGGACGGATGGCGAGTGTCATTTCCGCGGCCATTTCCACTTTTATTGTATCACTCGCCGCAAGCAGCGAACGTGTAGCGTAGCGTGTAGCTTGTGCCAGGGAAAGCGCGGACAGGTGCGGCCGGCGTCGCGGTCGCGCGCCAGGGAATCTCATGCTCCAGCCCGCCACGTCCCGGCGCCGCTTTTGCATTGGTCTGCCGACTGCCACAGGCGAAGTCTGCGTGCGGCGCCGGCGATGGATTCCATCCGCAGGCCGGGGTCTCGAGTGCACCCTGCACCAGGGGATCGGAGACGGGAGAGCTACGGGCGGGGACAGCGAGCGGATCCGATCGCGTCGCCACCACGGGCTAATTTAATTGCTAGCTAGCTAGCGATCTGTAGAACAAAGCGGCGGGGGTATATACTCCTACTAGTTGGGGGGGAGTTGAGTTGCATTGGGAGGGAGTACACATCACATATATACGTGCAGCTGGGACAGCGGCGTGTCGGGGGTGAGTGAGTGGTGCCGCCCGCCCGGCGGTCGAAACGGACGGGCGCGGCGCCGATGGCGAGATGATGCCGAGTGCAACCGTGCGGATGGTGTGAGTTCTTTTTTGCCCCTTTTTTTCTCTCTGCCGGAGTTGTGTCCTCCAATCACGGCGAGAAAAAGCGCAGCTGGCCGGAGCAGCAGCGGCAGCATGATGGACATGGCCCGCCTAGCTATATGACAGGGGCTTGTGGTGAGCACACACTGCAATTCCTCTGAGGATGGGATGGATGGGTATGCTCGCGTGCAGGCAGAGAGGTACGTATGTAGTTGAGGTGATCATCACGTTACCGATACCTCTCGCTCGCTCGCGCCTGCAACTTGTTGCAGGATAGATGCGAAACGGCAGGCAGGCAGCAGAAAGCCCCATTATATTGAGGAATCGCGACGTGCATTCTGAATTGCAATCTCGATCGATGCTACTATCGATTTCTAAACTGTGCAATTATCGGCGATATTATTCTCCTCGACATTTCAGTGAAGTGTTGATGAGCGAAATGGGGTAAAAAATTTAGCACCATTTCCAGAATTGCCTAGGCAACAGTATAGCCGCCCATAGAGATCATTGCCCATTGTCATAGGAAGAGGGAACGATCGGATCGACGTTGCATCTCTATGCGAGTTCATTCGTTCGTTACCCTTCGTGGTGAGTGATGAGCACTACCATTTTGTAGAGCTCGAGTGCAATCGCTCTCACGCATGATGCACCCGGCCGGCAGGAGTGCAGAGACTGTTTCAGGTCAATTCCAGACATCACCGAGCTCGAGCTGAGCGATCAACCCAGCAGAGCAGCAGTGAGTTGATGCCCTAGCCACTAAATAGAAATAGGCGATGAGCACTTAAGTGGCAGCTAGCTACTCTAAAAGCGGGAAAAAAAATATAATACTACCAGTATTAGTAAAGTAACACACCAGACAGGAGCAGGCGGGTCTACAAAATGATTAAGGAAATAATTGGGGCAGGGGATTATTCAAAAATAATTGGGGCACGGGATAGGAGCGGCCTCGCCAATCGGATCCCGGCGAGTGCCAAAGTGCAACAGAGAATATGGCCTGGCTCGCTTGGAATATTTCAACAGGTGAGAATAGAGCGCGCCACTACTGCATACTCTAGATATAAAGGCATATGATGCGTTCTTTTAAAAATGGAGGCTTGTGGCCAAACCTACTCCCGGAAACAAAGATAGGCTCAACACGTGTGTGGCTTTGAGGCTCTGCTACCCAACCCGGCTACCGGTCACTTGCCTCTACTGTTTTTCTTCTATTGATTTGTCGAGTTTTTAGAGGCCCTAAATGTGGTCTAAAGCTTCTTCAAAAGTGGTCCAGAGTGCATTTCAACAATGGTTGCTATTTAAATAAACCTCAACACATTATATTATTATTGAATGGCATTTTACTACCTTTCTGCGAGATGACATTTTTTAAGTCATCCTATTTCTTATGTCACTTTTTGTGGCTATATTAGATTCGCATATATGTATTTTATTTTGATCTAATGGGCGAAAAAGTATAGCTTATAATTAAGGAACAAACACAAGCCACCTTACAAATGGGCAATCCTACATGCTTACTAGAAAATATGTAGTGATCAACAATGATAGATCTATCATATTAATTTCTTTAGCATATATGATATGAATATAAGTCCGAAATATTTAGCGGAGCAAATAATATTTCTAGGTATGCACATATATTTATAGTGCACTCCAATTTCCTTCTAGCAACAAGACCACTAATGTACTGCCTCTAGTCACAGAAAGGTTGTCTTTTGAGTTACATGCAGTCGTTGTGTTTAATCATTTCTTTGAAAATTGCAAAATGGACTTTTGGAAATAGAACGACCCATTCGTCTTTGAAGGTAGTTTAAACATATTTATATTTTTTGTATACATTTGGTATCAACGATTGATGTTTCAAACTAGTGTCTTGTTGACCATGTCACTATCCTAAAGGACAACAGTTTGTGAGCACAGTAGGCATAAGGCGAGGCACCATCCGACAAACCGGTCCCCTCACATGTCACGGCCACCACATGAACTCAATGTGTCACACCCGGATTTACACAAAACCCGAATGTGGCCATATGTGTGCCCAGGAAGTCCACAGACACATATAGCGAACAAATATGGTAAAATCAGAGTACAATGCTTTATTCTCATCTTATCGTAACGTTTACATCAGAGTGCTTCAGAAATAAAATCATGGACAGCGGAAGACTAATACGTCTCTCTAGCGTAGCTGCAATCCCACAGGGACTCTGACTGGGAGAACGCGAGCTCAGAAGTACGGCAAATCCTTTGGAAACTCCACAGCATAGTCAGCCTGACTCCAATCTGTTACCCATCCGGGATTTTGCCCAAAAATAATAATAACAACAAGTGTAAGTAATGGGATTACTTAGCAAGTATAGCACGGGTTATGAAGGCTCAAAAAGGCTAGACTCGGCTTAATTGCATTAGCACTTTTAGTTGGTTCGTTTTATCATTGTCCAAGTTATTACAAGTGAATGAATACCCGGTTGTAACCCAATTAATAGTGTAAGTGACATTAAGCATGAATAAATATCATATTCTAATCAAAAAGGATCCAGGCCGCTCGTGACCCTGAGCAAGGCTATCATGATAGATCGTACACTCTGCAGAGGTTTCGCCCTTTACCCACCAGTCGCGTAAAAGTTCAAAGGAACTTTGCACCCAACCACGCACATCAACACTTCCGAGGTGTGACTGCATAGGGACGCTACGAGGCTTTCACAAGACACCCTAACAAGATAGTAGCCGCTGGAGTACTACAAGGTGGTGAGTCCTTAGGCACCGAGATCGACGTACGCCCACGGAGTCACACCATGAGGGGGTCGATGGCGTCCAGAGCGCAGGTATCCAGCCCAACAATGCGCAACGCGCGTAGTTCTCAATCGCTGAGACTCCCAACACGGGACTGGGTCTAACGAGACCTAGCCGACGGGGCTACCGTCCTCAGTGGAATCGGGGTCGGGTTTTTGGCTCTGGAGCACCAGGGGGAGATGGCTAGTGCTAATGTGATGCTCAAGTGAAGCTTTGCGCAGTGGAACGACCGGACGACGACGGCCGGCGGACGACCGACGGCGGCGATCGAGGGGAGTGCTACTACGGCGCTCGGAAGCTAGAATTGAGGGGAGGGGGAGCTCCAGTACCTCGTGGCGGGGCTCCTGACGCGAGGAATTGGCTGGAGCTGGTCCAGAGAGGTGGGACGGCGAGCGGCGGCGCTCGGGCTTGGGGACGACGGCGGTTCCACGCGGGGAAGCTCCTCCAGCAGCAATCCCGACAATAGGAGTCGGTCCAGGGGCTTTGGCTCCTCGCGGTGAAGCTCGTGGCGGGCTCGGATTGCTCCAGCGGCCTGCGGAGGTGACGAACCGCGGCGGCGACAGAGCGACCGATGGCGGCGCTCTGCGCGAGATGCTGAGCGGCGAAGGCGAGATGGAGGTGTGGCGGCGCTGCTAGGGTGGGGCGATGGGGTGAGAGAGGCAGCAGCACTGGGCAATTAAGTAGGGCGAGGCGAGCATCTCGGCGTGCGGGCCGGCCGCGGCAGGCAGCGCCATCAGCAGGCGCCGGGGAAGGAAAGAGGGAGGAGGGAGGAAGAGGGAAGGTGACGTCGGCCTGGCGTCAGCACGTGACATGCGGGGCCCGCGCTGTCAGCGAGAGAGAGGAAGGCGGGACGCGGCTGTGAGCTGGGCCGGCCTGTCCGCATTGGGCCGAGCGGGGAGATGGGGGGAAGAGGAGATGGGCCGCGGGGTTTGGCGCGGGCCGGGGAAAAGAAAAGAGAGGGGGAGTTGGGCCGGACCGGGGGAGAAGTAGAGGGGGTCAAAGTGGACCAGGGAAGAGTTTAGGGAGCAAAACCGAACTATGGGCCTAACAACTTTTCTAGAGCTCCAAACAAAGTGATTCAAATTTGAATTTAAATATATTTAAATTCTTGTTTGAATCACAAGCAATACAAAAATAAATGCAGCAGCATGAATGCAACAATAATTGTTTCTATCACTTATATTTGATTTTAAATTTTAGAAAATTATTAATTAGCCTATAATAAATACGAGCAAGCTCTAAATAATTATTAAATGCCAAAAATTTTAAATTTGAGTATTTTGGGTGTTACACAATGTCACCGCATTTTTGTCCTTAATGTTATATTGAGTTTCAAACTAATACTCTTTATTTCCTTCAATGTTATATCGAGTTTCATGCACCAATCAGTACGCCCAAAAAGCATAATCTTGATAGGGATTGGACCACGTCTCCCGGTGCCACTCACTAGAATTCCCTGGTACGTGCCCACAATTTATAAGTGCGCCCGCGCCTTCGGTGAAATTATTTGGAGGAGTGCGTGTGTCAGCGTGTGGTTACCTTGTAATCACAAAGGAAAACATATTTTCCCGTCTTAGAGTTTGGACACTAGTAAACGGCCGGTACAAGTAGAATTTTCTCAGAAAGTTGTTTCGCATTATTATATTTCCGATATGTTCTTCAAATGTATAAAAGCCGAGAACCCGTAGCTAGCTAATGTTTCTGCGAAGCCAACTAGCGGCAACTCTCGGATGGATGACTGGATGGTCGGTAGATCGAGTTCGTGCACGATGTCCATCATGCATGTTCGTCGGTGCGTCTCGAGGTTTCCTTTCGCTTTCTCTGGTTTAGTTTATTAACATGATCCGTTATCGCTGGAATTAGCGGAGAGGGGACATGGAAAATGACTCACCAAGTAGGAGTATCCATCCTTCTACGCAAAAGGATGACGAGATGGATGAGAAAAGAAATTGCCGACCAAAACGACCTCGCTCCTTTGAAAAGTATGGTTGATCAGTACGGTTAGTTAGGCCCAAATTAAAAGGATTTGCTCGATATATAGTAGAATAGAATAAAATATCAGATTATCGTGTCAAAACCTTAAACATCCCCAGGTCACTAGTGTGTCTGATGGGTTTGGATTTGGACTTGGGAGGCGTCAGTTATTCCACGGCGACACGAGACCATGTCGTTGAAACGGTCCACACTGCGGCGGGCGGCGAGCGAAAGCGTGGGCGGCGCTGTCGCTGTTGCGACCAACCCGGGCGCGCCACCGAGGCATGGGCACCTGCAACCACGAGAACTCCCGTGGTGTCCATACAAACCCCGGCGACGTTGACCCGCGCCGAGAACGACCCTGCATGCATGCCTCGCTAGTCACTTCGTGACCACCATGCCAGACCATGCATGCATCCCAACAACTCGGTCCAAGTCCAAACCAACAAAAAATGGTAGGGAAAAAAAAGGAGAGAAAAGAAGAAGGTGAAAGCCTGAAAGGCATGCCCCAGCTCAGTCACACTAGCTTCCTCTTGTCAGTCGCAGCGGTGAACTGAGCGAGCAACACACACGCACAGAGTCTGTGCTTCTGTACTTGGACAGGGAGACACGCATGGTGCATAACGCTGTGCCGATGAAACTGGAGTACAAGTGAGCGAGTCCAAGCTAGATTTATCTCAGCGTCGCGGTTCATCATCATCAGAGTTCAGAGGTGAGGTGGTCCTGAAGCCGGAAGCCCGGTCCAAACGGAACAGAACGGGAACGATGCCTCCGTTTCTTCTTCTCCGGGGTCTGGATACAGAGCACACGCGGCGGGCCCTTCGTTTTACCGGCACAGAGAGTGAGTCATCGACAGCGACCACGAACCGGGGAGTGGAACCAGCAGTTTTGCCATGAAAAGCACGCACGCACCACGCAGGGGCGGGACTGCGGGAGCGCAGCTACCGCGCGACACGTGGACCCGTCGCCTCCAACCGCCGATGGCGACGTTGGTCCACACGGCGCCACGTCACGGGCGCCGCCGAATCCCGGCGCCACACGTGCCCCGGGCCCTTTAGGAAGAAAACAGAATCGAGGATAAAAAGAATGTCAGGTCTCGCCAGTAACGTCGTCCTCTTTCTTCGCCGGTCGAAATCATGGCCGCAGCCTACACAAATATAGTACAGACATTCGAAGCCTCCTGGAACGCGCGCGCACGGAGAGAGCGAGAGAGAGAGAGAAAAAACGAAAAGAAATCGAAAGAAAACATCTTGCCGTTTTGGGGGCGCCAGCAGCGACACACGCGGTAGAAAGATTCTCTGCTGCGGCTTCGGACCAGGTCAGCAGATTTTCGTCAGCTGCAGGCAGGTAGAGCTTTCACCATGGATGGATGGAATGGAGGGCGGGGTGCTCTGGCGCACGCGAACAAAATCGGGGGCTGCCAATCCCAGCGCTACACGTGCACGGCCGGGCCACCGCGTCGCTGCATGCTCGCATCGCATGATCCATCCAAGTCAGCATCACTTACGATCGGAGGTACGTACAGTCTCCAGAGGCCCAGGGAGCGAGCGAGCGTCTCCGTCCTCCGAACGACCCCATCCCGATTTGTCGACGATCGGATTGGGTTCCCCCACGGCTGCCCGGGCCATGCATCTCGCGCGCCATTGTTGGTCGGTGGGTCGGTCCGGCGATGGCTCGGCCAACCATCCCGGTTGGTCGATTATTGGCCGGTGTCGTCCCGCCACGCGTGCCGCACTTGCACGAGTGAGCGTTGCGTTTAGGACTGTGGCCGGATCGTGGCGCCGGCAGTGCAAAAGGCGCACGGCTTCCAGATGGTGCTCCGTGGCGTAGGAACTTGTACAAGTGCTTGTGGGATGATAACGATGAAACTAACTTTTGCGTGATGCTTGTACGCCTCGATCATCAAATTAAGGTTGGATTTACAGCAAACCCACATAATACCATCATACTATATCGTTTTAACTTTCCATTGATCGTGATGTCTGACTATTGGTCTTATTACAAAAATTATTATCTATACTTTTTCAGGATGGGAATGGGCCGGGTCGACCCATTGGGTAGTTGGCCCGGCCCATAAAAACAAGGCCAATGGGTCGTACGGGTCGACCTCAAACAAAAAATGGGGCCATAGAGCCGGACCCTACCGACCCAATGGGTATGATAGGGCCGACCCAAAACTCCCACGTAATTTACATCCATATATAGTTTCGCACATAAAAATTAACTTTACATCTCTATCTATGGGTACATACAAGATGTTGGTTGAATATTTTTTTTTTCATGTCGATGCCTAGCAGCACATGTATAATATTTTTTTCGTCTTTGAACGTAATTACCGGTAGTATTATAGCAACACAATTATTTTTTTCTTTTTATAAATTAGCAATTGCCAAGTAGCAACATGGCCAAAACTTATCCGAGTGTTTGCTTAAGCATAGTCTAAAGGTTGAACAAGGCCGACCCATATTACCCATTGGGCCATTGAGGCCGTAGCTAAAGACTAAATTGGGTCGGCCCATGGCCCTCTAAAATTGACCTTGAGGCCATGGGGGCCGGGTCCAAGGCCAGGGCCGGGCCGGCCCATTCCGAATACTTTTACTCTAAACATAATCTATCATTTCATATATTTATCATAAATTTTTGAATAAGTTGAATAGTCAATCTTTGTGAGAAAAAATCGACGTGATAAATATTTCAATATGGAGAAACTAACATTCAAGGTATATGTATAGCGATTTGCAAAAAAAAAACTATGTATAACAATTTCTTTTAAAAATCAACCCTTGCACTCGTACAGTATAGCCAAGTTCAAATTATTTGCTATCAATATCAACACATAGATACAATTAAATTATTCTAAACTGTTCATTAAATTAAGTTAAATTTAATTAGTTGAGTCAAGTTCCAAGGTCGTCTTTTGCTAGTATTTTGCACCTACATCCGATGAGACTATCTCCAACAATAGATACCCAAATCGGAGACCCATATACCACTTTAGGTTGCCTACAGTAAAAACGTCCATGACCCATAAACTCATTTCTCCAACAGAAGACCCAAAAGAGAATCCTTTCAGTGAATGGGTCACGAAGAAAGAGGATACCCAGATCTAGGTTCCCTCTCTCCTGAAAGCCCATTTTGGATTTGTGTATGGGTACTCTGTTGGAGGCTGAAATAGTATCATCGGAGACCCATTTTGGGTTTGGGTCTCCTTTTAGGTTCCTTGTTGGAGATAATTTAGAGGAAAGTTTTAGGTGGGGACACTTGCCCCATGAGCGTTTATCCCGAGCCATTCAAGCCATGCTGTCTTTTGCTAAACCTCCATCAATAACTGAAAAAAAATCTCCATTGTAGTAATTTACAAAGCATGGCACACCTTCCGCACCTCCTCCTTTGCAACAACGCCAAAAAATTTCTTCAATATGTCACCTCGAATAATACCTATATATAAGTACGTTTTGTTTGTCAAACATAATGTGATTTCGGCAAAGCCATATGCCCAACACAGAGCAAAAACTCCCATCAAAATTTGTTGTTTAATCATTTTGTTTACTCCATATAGCCAAGAACCAAACATGGGTGCATATTATTAAGAGGGTGTATGACAAAAGTAATAAAAACGAATCTCCAAAGATATTTTATGCACGCCAATCAAAACAAATATGTTGAATTGCTTCATCTGATTTAGAAATTTATCTTAATGAATCATAGGATATGAGGACTCGGTCATTCTGATCAAGCCTAGATCAATTCCAACAATCCGCTGTAAAAAAAACAACATAATTTGCTACCTTGCCATCTTCTTCAAATTAAATTATCCTCGCGATCCTGCTAGCAACCAAATAAAAATTTTAATCTTTAAGGGATTTTGAGTCGCCATATAACCTTGTTATATACATGCATATAAAAATCGATCGTCTGATTGAACAGTAAAACTATTTTTGGTTAGAAGCCACCTAAATGATCTAGTTGGTCATTCAAACCGGTGTTAGCAGAGTTTCGATATCGTAAATCATTCTCTAACACTCGAGCAAACCAGGGGCGAAGGTACCTAGTATTTAGAGGGGTGCAGATGCACCAAAAAAAAACTAATGATTTGGATTAAAATTTCACCATATATTCACCCCTTACAGGTTACAACTCAAGGTTATGCACCCACAAAGCAGATGCATCACCCTGTAATTTGCTATAGCTTCGCTACTGTAGCAAACGTTTGGTCACCCCAATACACGTTATCACTGTCTTATACCATATCCTAAGTTTAATACTAACGTATACGATCGTGGTTTGCTTATAAACTTTCCTAGACTCGCAACATACAACATGTGAAGACGACTTACGCATGGAATCAGTGACAAAATAGGAAGCCAAGTACGTCCTCCCTACGAACGGAAATAACCCTCGCCCGGCAAGGACTTGATTGGCTGCATGCACCGTCCGTCGCGCGCCGAGACAGGGATCGACCGATCGCCGCACGTTGTTATCCGAACCTCCCCGAATTCAATTGGCACGCTCGCTCAGCTGACAAGCAGCCAACACGGAGCTCCCACAAGTCCACGCGAGTAGTACTAACGCGGCGCCCTGCCTAGAGCGGCCGCCAACCTTTATCGCCTTTGTTGCTTGCGCGCACAAGTCGCAAAGCTCACCGCCTGTGTCAGCCCCGGTCGCGCCCACACGCCCACGGCGAGACGGCCGACGGTCGGGCCGATCGGGCCCCTGCGACTGCCCTGCCGTGGTAACATTCCCCGCTGGATCGCCTGGCCAGGCAGCCATCAGGAACGCACGGAAATCCCGTGTGCTCCTACTGGTATAGTACTAGTAGTAGCTCCTCCGTAGCTAGCAAGAAGGCGGCCGGCGGGAGGGGACAAGGCGCCGCTGCGCCGGGAGGGGGGCGTGTGCCAAACGGGGCGCCCCGCACACGCATGTGGGGTGTCATCCTGGCAAGAGCCGGACGGGGGTCCGCGCGTGGCCGCGGCGTGGGCTGTCTGCGTGCGTGTGTGCGTGTGACTGTGTCCCGTGTCCGTCCGCGAGGGCCGGGCGGGGTGGGGAGGAATGGGGTAGTGGCACGGGCGCGGAGCGGAGGCACGGCGCGCGCGGCAGGTAAGCCCCTGGCGCGCGTACGTGGCGGGCGCGCGGAGCCCCCGGCGACCTCGCTGCGCGCCAGCAAGCAAACGTTATACCAGTAACCGCCAAGGCAGGGAAGGCGCCGCCCGCCGCCCTCCGCGCCATGCCGGGGTGCCATGCCAATGCCATGCGCTCCCTACCGTTCCGCTTGCGCGCCAGGGCGGCGGCAACAGCAGCGTGATTTCTGATTTGCAAATGTTACCGCTGCGGGTATAGTACTACTTTTTTCGGCCGACCAGGCGCGGGGACACGCGATTGACGAGCAAGCGCCGTGCCGCGAACTGGGCAGCAGAGGAGGAGCCCCGGCGGTTGGCCCTGTCCGAGTGTCCCCGGGCGAGAACAAGCGCGGGGCAGGGGTCTGCTGCGCCCCTGTCGCCGGCGGTCGGCTGCGGTTTGTCCGAGGTTATCGCGTCGGGGGTCGCATCTCCACACGACGAGAACCGATCGAGATATACCTTGCCAGCATCGGAGGCAATCACGCCACTGCTGCTCCCCGATTAATTATACTACGTACTTAGTATAACTAATCTACTGATGATGTCTTAACTCCTAAGTTCTCCGTATACTGTATCCTGCTTAGCTAGAGGACTTGCACAAAACAGAGTGTTGATTTGTTGGCTATCGATGCGATCCCACACAATGCGAAAAACTACGCTGCTCTCGGCGTCCTGCTGGATCTATACCCGCGGCGCCCTCGCTGCAGGCAGGCAGGCAGGAACAAAGTTTTGTAACTTTGAGAGGGCTGGGCTGGCCACCCGCGCTGCAGCTGTAGCACGCTTGGCACGGGGGCCGTGTCCAAGGCAGCGCAAGTGCCGAGGCGCAGTGCCCGGAAGCGAAGCAGACAACACCCCAGTTGTGGGCTGCAGCGGCCGGGTGGATTTTTCGCAGACTCGATCGCGAGTCGCCTACTGGTACTTCGCTCCGCCCCGGCGGTCCTACTGTAACTGTTCCTCCTATCCGAAAAAACAAACAGACCAGCGGCAGCAGGCGATAAAATCCTGCGGCGGAAGGAAAACTAGTAAAAAACACCCGGAGAAGAAAATAAAACCTATATTTTTTTTCAAAAATAAGTTTAAAACTATAGTACTCCGTAGCTACTAATAAAAAAAGAAAAAAGAGGAGAAAAAAAAGGGGAACGCGCTGAGGTGCGGAATCGCCGAGCGCAGGCAGGCAGTGGCGCTGCGCGGGCACGTCCCCGTCAGCGCGTGCCCCCCTGCCGCCCCCTCATCGCACCACGTGGGCGCCCGTCCGCGTCGCGATTTCATTCCCTTCCCCCTCCCTCCCTCGCTGCCTTGGACTCGCGGCCCGTTCAAACCGGCCATCCCACGCTCCCCCACCAGTCCACCACCACCGGGGCACCGCGCCGTCCGCCTCCCCACTCTCCCCGTCAATTCTTTTCTCCTTCTCTCCCCTTCCGCCTCAGACTCAGACCCTCACCCACCTCCTCCCTCTCTCCCCTCCCTCCCGCCTCCCCTGCTCCCCTTCTCTATATATACGCCCGCCTCCGTCCCTCGCTCCCAAACCAAACCATCCGCCCCATCGGACCATCTGATCTCACCCCGACACAAACAGGCTCACTCCAGCCTCCGCACACGCAAAAACCCACCGGATTTCCTCCTAAACCCCGACGCGATCCTCGCCGAATTCAGCACAAGTCGAGCGATGCAGGGTCTCGCCCCGCCCACCTCTGTTTCCATACACCGGCGCCACCTGCCGGCCGGCTCCAGCAGCAGGGCCCGAGCCCCCAATTCGGTGAGGTTCACGCCGCGCGCGGTCAGCTCCGTGCCGCGCGCCGCGCCCGCCGAGTGCCTGCCGGCGGCGCCGTTCAAGCCGGCGCCCAAGAAGTCCGCCGCCATTGCCGCGCCGAGGCCCACGCCGGCGCCGCGGCGGGCGGAGAAGAAGAAGGAGCTCAACTTGTTCCAGCGCGCCGCGGCGGCGGCGCTCGACGTGTTCGAGGAGGGGTTCGTGGCGAGCGTCCTGGAGCGCCCCCACGGCCTCCCCAAGACCGCCGACCCGGCCGTGCAGATCGCCGGCAACTTCGCGCCCGTCGGCGAGCGGCCCCCCGCCCGCGAGCTCCCGGTCACCGGCCGCATCCCGCCCTTCATCAACGGCGTGTACGCGCGCAACGGCGCCAACCCCTGCTTCGACCCCGTCGCCGGGCACCACCTCTTCGACGGCGACGGCATGGTGCACGCGCTGCGTATTCGCAACGGCGCCGCCGAGTCCTACGCCTGCCGGTTCACCGAGACCGCCCGCCTGCGGCAGGAGCGCGCGATCGGGAGGCCCGTCTTCCCCAAGGCCATTGGCGAGCTCCACGGCCACTCCGGGATCGCGCGCCTCGCCCTCTTCTACGCGCGCGCCGCGTGCGGCCTCGTCGACCCCTCCGACGGCACCGGCGTCGCCAACGCCGGCCTCGTCTACTTCAACGGCCACCTCCTCGCCATGTCCGAGGACGACCTCCCGTACCACGTGCGCGTCACGGACGGCGGCGACCTCGAGACCGTCGGCCGCTACGACTTCGACGGCCAGCTCGGCTGCGCCATGATCGCGCACCCCAAGCTCGACCCGGCCACCGGCGAGCTCCACGCGCTCAGCTACGACGTCATCAAGAAGCCGTACCTCAAGTACTTCTACTTCCGGCCCGACGGCACCAAGTCCGACGACGTCGAGATCCCGCTGGACCAGCCCACCATGATCCACGACTTCGCCATCACCGAGAACTTCGTGGTGGTGCCCGACCACCAGGTGGTGTTCAAGCTCCAGGAGATGCTCCGCGGCGGCTCCCCCGTGGTGCTGGACAAGGAGAAGACCTCCCGCTTCGGCGTGCTCCCCAAGCACGCCGCGGACGCGTCGGAGATGGCGTGGGTGGACGTGCCCGACTGCTTCTGCTTCCACCTCTGGAACGCGTGG
The DNA here is from genome assembly GCA_033239725.1 of Echinochloa phyllopogon. Taxonomy (NCBI): domain Eukaryota; kingdom Viridiplantae; phylum Streptophyta; class Magnoliopsida; order Poales; family Poaceae; genus Echinochloa; species Echinochloa phyllopogon. The sequence goes on from BTCW01000009.1 coordinate 13,540,415, forward strand.
GAGGACGAGGCCACCGGCGAGGTCGTGGTGATCGGGTCTTGCATGACCCCCGCCGACTCCATCTTCAACGAGTCCGACGAGCGCCTCGAGAGCGTGCTCACGGAGATCCGCCTGGACACCCGCACCGGCCGGTCGACGCGGCGCGCCGTCCTGCCGCCGTCGCAGCAGGTGAACCTGGAGGTGGGGATGGTGAACCGCAACCTGCTGGGCCGCGAGACCCGGTACGCGTACCTGGCCGTGGCGGAGCCGTGGCCCAAGGTGTCGGGGTTCGCCAAGGTGGACCTCGCCACGGGGGAGCTCACCAAGTTCGAGTACGGCGAGGGCCGGTTCGGCGGCGAGCCCTGCTTCGTGCCCATGGACCCCGCCGCGGCGCACCCGCGCGGCGAGGACGACGGGTACGTGCTCACCTTCGTGCACGACGAGCGCGCCGGCACGTCGGAGCTGCTGGCGGTCAATGCCGCCGACATGAGGCTGGAGGCCACGGTCCAGCTCCCGTCCCGGGTGCCCTTCGGCTTCCACGGCACCTTCATCACGGCCGACGAGCTCGACGCGCAGGCCTGAGCGAGCGCCTGGGCGGGCTCCCTCCCGTTCGTTCGTTTCGTTCCCCACCGACCTCCGCGTTTCTTGGAGGAGGAGGGCGAGGAGGAACAGAGGAGACACACACACGCGAGCCATGGATGATGGATCAAGGGGAGAAGTCACCAGAGGGAGCCTTGACAGAGTAGGTCCCCGGAGTCTTCGCCGTCCCCGACACCACAGTTACAGCAGTTGGTAGTTAATTTTTTCTATAGTTCGGTTGGGTTCTTTCACACTAGTGTAAGTATATTTTAGTCGGGATAGCGGCAGATTAGAGAGGGAGAGAGGGGCCCAGCTCGTAGCTTTTCAGCTGGTGCTTGCTTCTGGAGAGCAGCCAGAGCTCAGCTGGTGTGCCTACTGCTCTGCTAGTATAGACTAGTATATTTTTTCGTTCCCTTTTTTCTTTGGATCAGACAGGGATATGCTTCCCGGCTCCGGCTCCAGTTGTTGTCACTCCTCACAGTGGAGGACTGGAGTGTCTGGGATCTTGGTTGCCGCTACTTGCTCGCCATTGCCGCCCAGTTGCAGCTGAGGTGTTGCTGGCATGGCTTCGCTATCACTGTGTGTACATTTGTCGATAGTATAATAAAAATGGTGACGATTCTGCCTCAATTTTTCTTCAGAGATTCAATTTTTGTTTTTGCTCCTGAATTCTATCTATCCCTGTGTCGTGTTGTGGGGTCTCTGATGTTGGGGTGTAGAGACAAACAGTGGCTTCGTTGTCGACGGGGGGCATGGTAATCTTGGTGCCAAACGCGGACGGAAACTTTGCTTCTTCCACACATTGTCCACTTGTCTTGTGTGGGGTTTCTGTATAGTTTCTTGGTACCCTTGTTTCTTCCCAGCCACTGTGTCCTGACGGAGTGCGTATGGACACTGTCATACTGGTCCTGTGGGCTTATTTCCATGTGGTCGAGTTGATTGAGGGGGACTTTCTGCAAATTGGCGAGGCAAATTGGAGGTTTGTCGTATGTAATATGGTTCATCGTTGCAGGTGGGGGCATGTAGATGCTGTTGACATTTGAGTGGAATGACATTCAGAGTTTCCAAATCCGTTAACCGGGCCAACAAATTTCACATTGTCTCCCTTGTGAATTTCGTCCTTAGTGCTGTGAGGCTGTTCCTAAATATTAGTCTCTTGGAGGAGCATGAAATTCGAACACACATGATTCGAAGTTCTGGTCCGATCAGAGCACTGTAGGTCAGATACAATGCACGCCTCATTGCTTCAGGCAGTCAGGACCTGTACATTTTCTTTCTTTAATTTCTTTCTTTCTTCCTTGTGACTCTTTTATATACTTCTGCTTAAACTGATCAGTGAACGAGGCTCTATTTATTCTCTATTTTTGTCTACTGTATGCAAAGATCAGTGCCAGTATAGCAACATTTCCCTACAATTTTCTGTAAAACTAACGACATCTTCTCATATTTCCCTGCAAATGGCCAACGATTAATAATATATATATCTAGTTGACTATCTGCTGTAAATGTGGCTAAATGAGCTTTCAGGAAATGTTGCTGGCAATATGATATAAATGTACGGAGATGCGCTAATTTGTAGTAGAAAACTTTGTGGCGCACTCAATTCAGATACTAAAGATCACAAAAGCGATATGCCACTCATAAAAAAACCGTGGAGAAAAATTAAGAATCTTCTAGTGGATGCAGGGAACACGAGCAAACAACTTAATTTCCCACATTAAGCATGCGCTCATGTGTCCCTTTTCTATGAGTGAACCCGGCCCGTGTATATGCATCGCATGCATGGTGCTCGATCAAATGCTTATCGTGGCCATCGCCGAACGCTTTCGGCTCGTGTGGTACTAGAGTACTGTATAACCAAAGGGGATGGGTTTAGAATTAGCCGCATGGGCAATGTGACAGCGGACGCCTAGTCCTCGTCGGCTGCGCGCTACCTGCCTTTGTGACCCACCGTGTTTCACACCGGTCTCGTCTGGTACGTGTTTCACGCTGCCGCCCGCGTTGGACACGGCACGGTCGGGCGAGAGGGTTCCCGAAGGAAGAAGAGGAGCATCGTTATCGACAAAAAGGAGGGCAATAATGCAATTGGCCCAAAGGAGGCAGAGTCTCCGGTCCGGCCTGCTCAAGAGTCAAGACCGGAGTCGCCATAGCTGGAAAAGCTCTTGGATTTAAAGGAAGACGGTGCCCTGGTGCGTGTTATCTAGTACTACACTGCTAACTCCTCTGTGTTTTTTTTTCATGTTCTATCTTCCTTATCTTCTATACTAGTTATCAGTAAGACAATCACCCAGACGAAGTTGTGTGAGACGAGTTTAGTATTTATAGTTTTACCTTTTGGAAATGGTAGCAGTAGTAGTAGTAACACCGAAAGCACCCAACTAACTAACAAACCGGTAGGCGGTCACTCATCCCAGTAGCCACCTGATGACCAACCAACCATATCTTCCGATCCCTCCATCTCCATCCATCCATCAGCCGCGAGCCGGGCGGCCTGCAGAACGTGCACTTCGCTTTTGCCCCCCTTTCCTTCCCTGTGCCTGTGCGCCCGTCGTCCGTGTGTCGTCGCCGGACGCGGAGGGAGAGAGAGATGCCGCGTCCCTTTCATGGCCATTATCGTTTCCGTTGCCCCGGGCGCGCGCGCGCCCGGCCGGCACGTATAGGCGACGACGTCGCGGTCGCGGATCGCGCCGACCACGCGCGCGCGTCGCCGTCGTCGCCGTCGAGTGCCAGCGCGACCGCGACGCCGTTGGCTCCCGCGCTGGCGAGCGGGCGGGCGAGCGAGCGATCCGGGCGCCGGCCACGCACTACTAGCAGCGCTGGATGGCACACGCAGAGACTCTGGATGACCGAACGCCGTGTGAAACGAACGGAGCCACCGTCGAGGTCGAGCTTTGCCTCAGTGGAAACGTTGGGTCGCGCGCACGTTGGCGGTTGCCGCGTGCTGCTAGTGTCTCAGTGTCCGCGGCAGCGCACAGGCATGCCGACGCATGCGACGACGCGCGTTGACAGCGCCGTGCCCACGCGGCTCGCGGCCACGCCCAGCCTCGACACGGGCCGCTTGGTAGTACTCGTAGCAGCCTAGTACCTGTACCTAGCAGGGATGATGACCACGCATGCACCGGCGGGGGGCTACAACTACAAGTGCGTGCACGGCACGAGAGACGAGACGATGCCGAGCCCAAGGGAAACTGTCGATTCGATGGAGCGTTGCATGCATGCAACGCAACGCAACGCAACGCCACGCGCGCGACGAACAACAAGTACGGCGCCGCGTGTGCGGTGTCGAACCCGCCGATCGAGAGCGCAGTACCGGTAGGTCCATCGAGGAAGGAGGGCCGGGCCTATGAGGCCTTTCCCCATCCTCCGTCGCGCCATCCATCATATGGGCAACCGGCCGCGGGACAAGGACGCGCGTGCAGTGCTTGGCTCTTCCCCGGTCGCGCTCCCCCGGGTTTGCATGCGCGCCAGGGAAACCAGACGGACGCGAGCGGATATGATCCCGGCAGGCCCCCACGTACACGCGCCGCGGGCGAATCCGCGATGGGTGAGGGAGGGCGGCCAGGAGATGAGGCCGGCCGCGACGGCGACGCGGAATGGAGACGGCGGGCGGGGACCCGGCCGGCCGGCGCGCGTCGTCGCTGTCGCGGCGCCGCCAACCCCGCGCGGCGCCGTTGATGCGTAGCCATCGACGACGCCCGGGCGTTGCCGGACCGGCGTGGCAGCCGTTCCGATCCGCCGGCCGGCCGGCCGGCCCGGGGGATGTCAGCGGGCGCACGTCGCCGATGGATGGATGGCTTGGAATGGAGATCGAGAGGGGACCGGACCGGACCGGATCGCGTCCGTGTGTCGACCGGGCCGGGCGAGCGCCTTGAGGAGGGAGTGTGGAGCTACAGCCTCCGCTGGTACGGGGGAATGTGGACAGCCGTGGCGGCTTCCTCCGGTGTCGTTCTAAAGAAAATCTAGCCGGCCGCCCTACCAGTTTAGTACACTGTGCGATAAGCTTTTCCATTTTCAATACTATCTTTTCTTTGAAAGAAGAAAACACACATTTTATCCAGATGGTAGTACAGGGGAATGTGGACGTCGGTGGCTGCTTGTTCCGTTCTTCTAAAAAGATCTAGCCGAGACCTGCCATTTTACATTCAATTGAAATCCTTCCGGCATCTCCCTGAGTTGCCGGTATATACAGCTCTACGCACAGAGACAAAGCAGGTATGCTGGTGAGTACTCCATCCGTTCTGAAAAACCTGACGTTTAGGACAAGATTTGAGTCAAACATTGGGAATATAAATCATCAATAACTTTTAAATTGTTGAGTTTACAAATGCGAAAACTATATAAATAGATTTGTCTTGAAAAATACGTACTTTCATAAAAGTATACATGTATCACTCTTTCATAAATATTTTTATAATAACAAGAGATCAAAGTTGTGTTTTGAAGATCATGTCGTTGTCCTAAACGTCAGGTTTTTCAGAACGGAGGGAGTATCAATATAAGAAAAGAAATATATTGGGATGCTAGGCTTATGGATGACAGATCGTGTGCAAAGTTCATGTGTAATTGAGAATATGACAACACCATTGCGTTTACAACCATAACGACCATAGAGACCAAAAGTGGTAGCACTAATGATTTTTTTATCTTTACTGATCCTTATCAACTATGTGCCAAACATATCTGCCACACTACGAGACTGTGTAAGACCAAAATATCTATGAACAATCGTCCATACCATACGAGACACGTAAAAACATATGCTGAATTTTAAGGGGAATTTTTAATTTCCAAAGCCTTTTGTTGACATTAGAAACATCGGTATGGATCATAGCTCTTAGTTGAATTTTAATGAGAACTCTCCATTTTGATTTAAGATCCAGCAGAATTCATCTTTCTTCTGGTTTTCAATAATACTGGTTATTCTTGACAAGAGATTATTCCACATCACCAATTTTCTTAATATGATGGTATACGCCCAACATTTCTTTTCATAATATGTATTAGGCTTCTCTGAGTGTATATTTTAGCCATTTATTTCTCCCATACAATTTGGGTAACTAGCAAGGTGGCCCGCGCAATTTGCGCGGATTGCTAGTTTATCTTTCGCTTTATTATTTAAAATTAGTTGCTTGACTGTGCATGCTGCACACGGTGTGATTGGAAGACTATAAATTTTATAGTGGTCCATTTATTTTTTTAAAATAACCCAAATTAAGATATATATATATTGTTTGTTATCATTAGTCATATTTTTTCAAATCAAAAGAAAGGGTATATTCTTTTAAATACAAAATTTTGAAATTAATATATATTTTTATGTTTTTTACATGAATGTATTTTTATAAAGTACATTTTTATAATATTTTATTAGTGATGTTGGATTTTAGTTATTGTGCATGATAAATATCTCTCGTCTTCTTGTTTTTGTTTGTTTTTATTACTGACTTGTTAACGAAGAACATCAAACGGGTTTGAGTGTGGGTAAATCATTTGATGATCTTCCATGAGTGCTGAGCGTGGCCATGGTGATGGTGATCAATCCCGGCAGCGATTCACTCCATTTGGATATGGAGAATCTTTCTCTCTCGTTGTGCTCACAACCTTGGTGAACGCCCTAAATTTGAGCACAATTTAGCACCTTTAATCAGTTACATGTGCAAATCAACTTGATGTCCTCAACTCATTGTTGAACACTACACCACCTCAGTTTCTTCGCTTTGTTTTTCCTCTGTGTGCTCCTTCTTGCACTAACTCGTTAACAAAGACCATCAAACAGGTTTGAGCGCGGATAACCCGTTTGATGATCTTCCACTTGTGTTGGTAAAGACACTGAGTGCTGAGCGTGGTCGTGGTGCTCAATCCCGGCAGCGATTCGCTCCTTTCGGACAGACAGAATTGTTCTCTGCTGCTGTATTCACAACCTTGTTGAACGCCCTAAATCCGAGCATCTCTCATCAGGTACACGTGCAGATCGACGTATTGTCCTCCGCTCATTGTTGAACGTGGCCTCCTATATAGAGGAACGTGGTATTACATGGGGCTTCACGATGTCCGCACTCGTCGTACTCTATTCTCATCCTCAAAAAAATATTCCAGCCTAGTCATTCAGATTCTCCCATCTATATCAATTTCTTCTGCACCTTTTATCCTCTATATTTCATATTCTATACCAACTACCAACACGTGAGCCCACTTATATCCTTTTCTCATTTTCTTTCACCGACGCCAGGCCACCACTCCCCCCACTCTATCTCCTCCCTCTATTTCCCCCTCTCTCTAGTGGCGGCGATGACAGCGAGAGGTGCCGATCTCCCCCGCCGGCAGCATTCAGCGCGCGCGGCGGCCTCTGATGGCTCCCGCGGCGGCGACGGCGGCGGACGACCTCCCGGTGGCGGACGGTCGTGCGACGACGGTAAGGACTCCCGTGGCGGACACGGACGGCCGCTCGGCGGCGGTGGAGGGCTCAAGCGGCGGCGGCGACGACGGCGTACGACCTCCCGATGTCGGACGGTCGTGCGGTGACGGTGAGGACTCCTGTGGGGGACACGGACGGCCGCTCGGCGGCGGTGGAGGGCTCCCGCGGCGGCCGCACGGCGACGGTGGAGGCCTCCTACTGCGGCCACGGACAGCTGCGCGGCAGCGGCGGCGACGACGATAACGGCGGACGGCTTCTCGATAGCAGGCGGTCACACGGCGACGGCGAGGACTCCCGCGGCGGCTACGGACGGCCGCTCGACGGCGGTGGAGGACTCCTGTTGCGGTTGCGCGGCCTACGGCGGCCACGGACGGCTGCGCGGCGACGGCGGGCTCCCGCGGATAGCCGCGCGCTGACAGCGAAGGAGTGGCGGCGGACAGAAAAATATAGACCGTTAGATCTTCATCAAATCCGACGGCGTATATTCTTCTCTTTTTTGGATTAACAAAATAATATAGACCGTTAGATCTTCATAAAATCCAACGGTCCAGGTTCTTCTCTTTTTAGCACGGGTAACTAGTTTCTCTTTTATCAATCTTTATATTTTTATTATTTAAAATTTGTTGCTTAACTGTGCATGCCGCACATGCTTGAATGAGAGACTATAAATTTTATAATGATGCATTTATTTTTTCAAATAACCCAAATCAAAAGAAAAGGATATACTTTATAAAAACTTATTTTTAAAATTAATATATGGTTTTATATTTTTACATGAATGTTTATAAAGTACATTTATTAGTGATGTTGAATTTTAGTTATTTTGCATGATAAATATACCTTGTCTCCTTATTTTCGTTTGTTTTTATTACTGACTTGTTAACGAAGACCATCAAACGGGTTGAGTGTGGACAAACCATTTGATGATCTTCCATGAGTGCTGAGCGTGACCGTGGTGATGGTGATCAATCCCGACAGCGATTCACTCCCTTCGTATATGGAGAATTTTTCTCTCTCATAATGCTCACAACCTTGGTGATCGCCCTAAATTTGAGCAACTTTCATCAGTTACATGTGCAAATCAACGTGATGTCCTCCGCTCATTGTTGAATGCTACAACACATCAGTTTCTCTGCTTTGTTTTTTCTCTTTCTGCTCCTTCTTGCACTATCTCGTTAACAAAGACCATCAAATGGGTTTGAGCGCGGGTAACCTGTTTGATGATCTTCCACTTACGTTGGTAAAGACTCCAAGTGCTGAGCGTGGCCGTGGTGCTCAATCCCGGCAGTGATTCGCTCCCTTACAGGGAGAATTGTTCTCGGATGCTGTGTTCACAACCTTGTTAAACGCCCTAGATCCGATCACCTCTCGCCAGGTTCAGATCGATGTGTTGTCGTCCGCTTATTGTTGAACGTTACCTCCTATATAGAGGAACATGGTAGGTAACATGGGGATTCAGGCTGTCTACTCTATTGTCATCCTCAAAAAATATTCCTGCCAAGTCATTCAGATTCTCCCCTCTATATCAATCTCTTCTGCACCCGTAATCCTCTATATTTCATATTCTATACCAACTACCAACACGTGAGCCATCCATCTCTTTTTCTCCTTTTCTTTCACCGATGCCACCACTCCCCCCTTATGTCCCTCTCTCTAGTGGCGGCGGCGGCGGCGAGGGGTACCGGTCTCCCCCACCGGCAGCCTTCAGCCCCGCCGGTCTCCGGCGGCGGCCGCGAATGGCTCCCGCGGCGACAGACGGCCTCCCGGCGGCGGACGGTCACGCGGCGACGGCGAGGACTCCCGCAGTGGCCACAGACGGCCGCTCGACGGCGGTGGAGGGCTCCCGCGGCGGCCGCACGACGACGGTGGAGGCCTCCTATGGCGGCACATATGGCTGTGCGGCGTCGGCGGGCTTCCTTCTGGGCGGCAGCGACGGACGGCCTCCTAGTGGCAGACGGTCGCGCGGCGACGACGATGACTCCCTCGGCCACCACGGATGGCCACTGGACGATGGTGGAGGGCTCCCACGACGGCCACGTGGTGTTGGTGGAGGCCTACTACGGCAGCCACGGATGGCCACATAGGGGAGACGGCCACGGACGGCCTCCTAGTGGCGGACGGTCACGCGGCGACATCGAGGACTCCCGCCGCGGCCACGGACGGCCGCTCGGCGGTAGTGGTGGGTTCTCGCGGCGGCCGCGTGGCGACGATGCAAGCCTCCTACGGCGGCCACGGATGGCTGCGTGGCGGCGGCGGGCTCCCACGGCCGGCGAGGACTCCCGCTGCGGCCACGGACGATCGCTCGGCGGCAGTGGTGGGTTCTCGCAGCGGCCGCGTGGCGACGATGGAAGCCTCCTACGGCGGCCACGGACGGCTGCGTGGCGGCGGCGGGCTCCCACGGCGGCCGCGGATGGCCGCGCACCGACCGTAGAGGGGTGGCGGTGGACGGAATAATATAGACCGTTAGATCTTAATAAAATCCGACCACATAGATTCTTCTCTTTTTTGGATTAATAGAATAATATAGACCATTAGATCTTCATAAAATCCAACGGTTTGTATTCTTCTCTTTTTTAGATTAATGTGATAAATATACACCGTTAGATCTTCATAAAATCCGACGGCTAATATCCTTCTCTTTTTTGGATTAACGTGAGAATTTCTTGGCCCTCTCGGCGAACGTGGTGGCTCCTTTTAACTCTGTTGTATATTAATACTAGCAAATATGCCCGTGCGTTGCTACGGGTGAAGACTATATATTGTTTGCCGATATTCTATGTATGGAGTCTATAAAAATCTATATATTTATTAATAGAGAATAATGCAATACACATATCATTGGCCCAATTGTTGTGCTTAAGTTTTTTTTTAGTCTGCGAGGGCTAAGTGCATTAGTTAAGAGGTACACCAATCTGTTGTTCCGGATATTTTTTTTTTTGACAAATCACTTGTACCAATTATAATTAGCATTCCTAGAACTGCAGGATGTGAGTGAGTATATATCCATCCATGAAACACACCACGTAGTCACCTCCTTGAATCCTGCGTCCGGTTCTTGAGGAACCACGAGAAGCTCTCTTGTTCTTGCTCTTAGTAGTTGTGTTGTTGCTTCCCGTTAACTATTTGTCTCTCGATGACATGCATAAAAGGAGTGGACAGGCACATGGGATGGAGCGCACCAATGCAAGGGATGACGGCTAGGAGACGTACGTGCTAACTTGCATATACTTGGATATCTTGTGCACCGAAGTGATCCTCTAAAAGACTGAATAGCAGGAGTAGCAAGCAACCAATGACCGTGCTCTCGGATGTTCATGGACGATCTTCTACATTGCTTTGAAAGCTACCTTTTGAGGGAACATATTGGCTGTGATTTATCAATGCAGCATGAAGACACAAGGGAGACCATCTACTCGACGAGCCAAGCAATAGAAGCTTTGGATATTTTCTTCAAGAATGGATGGATAGGCAATATTAATATTAGACATTGCTTATGATTATTTTCTCTTCCTATGTATTCTTTCTCCTTTTTTTCTCAGCTATTAAGCTGAAGACTTTGTAAGGTTTTGGCTGTGTGCATTTATTGCAGAGGCCGGAAATATTTCCATTATCTAAAAAAAGCAAGCAACCAATGACCGAGATGGTCTTGGACGGAGCGGAGCGCGCCATGAGGTCGGCGCCAATAAACTCGGCCATGTCCTTGCCGTTGCCCTTGAGATGCCTAGGTCGACATCATCGGAGAGGAGCATGTCCCTTGCCGTGGATGCGGAGGATTTCGCGAGGTGGTTGCCGGCCTCTTCTCATCTGGCATCATATGCAGATATCTCGATCTCCCTATCAAATTGTCGGAGCATACCTGCTGCACGCGCTGCCATGAACTCGGCGATCTCACATGCTGAAGTCCTTCCAGCTGGTTCCCACCGTCGGCCTCCATGCATGCTGTTGCTGGGCATAGTAAGATTGAGGTTGGTTTCGACAACGACGATGCCGGTCGATCAATCGATTGGTTTTTTTGGTCTTTTACAAGGGCTATAATATCTGATAGGAGACACGGTGTACCAGATCAGACGAGGAGCTAGTCGGTTGTCAGTTGAAGTAGAATACGGGAACAATAGGTTTAGATAGACATAGGCTCTTTTTTGTTAGCCCTGTTGATTGCAATTGTGGTGCACAGGCAGGTTGACAGAAGCAGAGTCATGTCAAGGACGCCGGGGCGTTGCCGTGCATAATTTTTTTTATAAAAGATAAAGGGTTGTGGGTTGATTTATAGAAGTATCAGGGGGTTTTCTGTAAAATTATGACGTATCGCAGAATCAATTGTATGTCGTACCGTGGAATCAATCCTTGCTTTATAATTAGGTAGAGATAGAGATATAATAGATAACCTAGCGTCCATGCGGACCATACCAATGGTCGAAGATAAGCGTCCAAATGACTAAATCTAGAACTTGAACTGGACGGTCTCGACTCTCTCGACGGTATCTGCAACACTCTCAATCAACTGCACTAGCTAGGATTAGTTTCTTCTAGTACTTGAACTCCTAGTATACTAATCAACTCTCCCATAGGGCAGAAAAAGGCCAGTGCGTTTATATTCCAAAGCCAAACTTTGCCGCATCAAGTAGCCAAGGAGCTCGGCTTCTTATCAGAACAACTATTTGGCTTAACGTCACACTTTACGCACGCCTCAACCTTTTTTGCACGATGTGCTGGTCGTACTTTCTTGATGGGACTCCGAGAGACACCATACTTGTAGACACAAATTAATTGTGTATCCCCACGAAAAAGCTAACTATTTGCATTAGCCAAACACGCCTAAGATTTTCTCACGTTGCTGACGAGAGGTTACCCACGGATCGAGCCATACACGATCATATCAGATGGATAAAAAGGCAACGTTATCACTCTCCTTTGCAAGCAGCATACGCTCGATCGATCACCGGTCAAGGATTTGGAACGGAAACGCTATCTAACCCCCGATTTGTTGCCTAATCCACGGATAGCATAGTATAGTTACCGACCAACCTTTTCATGATAAAAAATCATGGCAAAGAGGCCTGATCTGCATGCTCAGCTGACAACGACATGAACCGTCCGAATCTTTGGCACCCTTCGACCGGTCGTCACTCTCCGGGCCGCCATTTCCGTACGGTCCAAGCTCAGCTCGAAGCAAGCTAAAAAAGGCCAAAAAGCGACACGATTCTAATATTTTCTAATGGACTGATTAGCGCGGCAAGAAAGCTACGTAAATATATAAAGAAGCCAATTTTTATATGCGGCAGTGTGCAAGGCGCGCATGCAAAGTTGCAAGCACAAGCTTAGCTTTCCCAGGGGCGGTCCTTATCCGGCAGACGTGGCTTTGTTTACGTACTAGTGCTAATTAGCTACGAAAGATTATTAAGGCTTGATTTGGATGTTAAGGTGAACTAGGATAGGTCCTACTGTTAGGTCCGACCACTTTCAAATAGGCTTGATGTTTGGCCAGTTGTTGCTTATTTAGCTGATCGATGATTTGTTGAAATAACCAAGAAAGTTTGTGGAGAAATTTACAGGATGAAGTAGGCAACTTTCCTCATTTTTTGCAATGACATTATTTGAGCTGCCGTGTAAAATTCCTAGGACATATATATGTGTATCTAAACGAGACTCTGGAGAAGATTAAAAAAATCAAATACATGCGAAAGGAAATAATCATAAGAACAAGTGACACACATCTTGTAACCTCTTTTAGATCTCTGTAACTTTGGAGAGAAAGCAAAGATTACCACTGACCTTTTTTTTGTAGCAAAGAGATTATCACTGATTAAACTAATAAACTAATTAAACCACTTAACTTGGTGAGCCGACGGCCAAACTTTGCAATCATTGATGCATGGTGACGACAACTAACGGGAACGATCATCAAGTATAGAGAGTAGCATACCTCGACGAAAAAAAAATAAAGTAGCAAAAGAAGCTTGTTAGAATGTCCGAGTACGTATGCAGTGATGCCATCAAACAACCGAATAAGAGAATTCGAGATGGAGCGTCATCTTTGGAAGTTGTTTTTTCTTTTGGGAACATCATCTTTGGAAGGTTTGAGATAATCTTAGGCCCTGCTTTTCGACGCAGGATTCCCACAAGTACCTTCTTTATACCTGCAAAAGATTGTACATACTCGATCTCTACTTTCTGGCTTAAGGCACTGCTCACATCCTGTCAAATTTGGACACAAACCAGCAAACCTCATTACCTGGCCCATTTGAAATATTCGAGCCATTCTTTTAACCGAACGTGCTCGTTCTGAAAAGAAGAAATGCATGGACTGCTTTTCGATCTTTGTAGGAATTGGACCATTTCTGTGAAGTTTTGGCGTCCAATACAAGCCCCTCAACTTGTTGCAGCAGAAAAAAAGATGTTGCTAAATCTGCATAAACTTAAATTTCCATCAATTATGAAGAGGCACCATTGGCCACCGGCCACTGGTCGCTACTAATCACCTAACAAGAATCTGCTAACGAATGGAGATTTTTTAAATGCGTGGCTGGTGTCCGTGAGGCGCTAATGCAAGACGTTGATATGAAACCCCCCCTGTCATTCGCTTTATCCCTGGAAGTGACAACGGCCAATGCTTGCATGCTTTGTACTAGCTCCGATTTGAATCTATCTTTCTACGCAAGATTCCTCCAGTTCTTGTGGCCTGCAGGCCTCGGGTGGCGGCAGCAATCCACGACTTCTAAGTCTCTGAACCTGGCAATCATGCAGAGAGACAGTGACAGAGTTTGTGCCTCGCAAGTGGTCAGTCAGATAGCTGCATGATCGGCGACTGAAGAGTAGAACAGTTGAGACTAGCTTAGGAAAATGCCCTGACACCGAACAGCTTAAACAACTGCAACTTAGGTGTGAGTCCAAGTCCAGGATGAGTCCACGACGACAGAGATATGCTTACAACCGGCCGGAGATGCTAGTTTCTGTGGAGGAGACGCCGGTACGGGTGGCATGTCACACAGTCACACATATCTCATCTCAATTATGTTTGGGGATCTCTAATTGGGTTTGCTAATTGCATTCCTATATGATAATGACCTTGTGTATCTGATGAAACAGAAAATGCTTTGTTTAGTCCAACGGCAGCTCCTACCCCTGTCTGATCTGACTGAGCCAGGGCCAGGGCCACAATGGTCTCTTGACCAAATCAGACAGGCAGCAGACTGGTGGGCGAGTGTGTCCCCGGGTTGGTTACCAGTTGGCCGTCGCCAAGACCAGGGATCTTGGCAGGATGTAACATTTTCACACATGGTTCAACATGGGTGTGACCCCCCACTTGTGTCCAACCAAATCAGGTTGGGGCAAATTGGCCCAGAAAACATGAATGTCGGACATAGAATATCTTCGGAACCAAAGTATCAGTTTTGATCAAGTTTGGAACTACGTGAACACTAACCTTGACAGAACCTTGGAGCATGGATCTTCGGAACCAGAATACTATTTATGTTCAGATCCTTGATGGCATGAACATTAACCTCGAAGATACCTGTCGGGAGTCAGCAGTTGGCGCCACGAGACATGCGTGATTTGGATCCATGCAGGGAGACACTCCGATATGCTATGACCAGGCATTGGTGCCCCGCTCATGTTAGAGGAGAGGCAGCAGCACATGGAGATGGAGCTCACTGTCATCTGCCAAAGACAGTGCTGTGTGGCACACCATCTCTTGGGTCGTTACTCCCTAGCAGTCTGGTGCTCAGTCACATGGCTGTGCCCAACAAGTGAGGACAGGGTATCTGCTATCTGGTGCTCCAAAGGAGAATCCATGATATATGCCATGACCCAACTGATCAAAAGAAACAATTAGAACAGATGAATATCTCAGTAGGTGAGCACTTCTTGCATCCATCCAATTATGTCCTATGAACTCTGAATGGTGCTTCTGTAAACTTACCCTGGAAAAACAATGAAAAATATTAGTCGAACAAAAGAAAAGCTGGTGCCGCTGAACACATTGAATGATACCACACTCAAGAGGTTACGATAAATTCAGATAACCCCCCTATTACCCTGGAAAGGGATGCGGAATATCACAAACTATTTTACAATACAGCAGTCAAACAAGATTGAAATCTGACATGATATATTCAACAAGTGAAATTATGAAAATGTGTCTGATCAGGTATGATTAGTGTATATCAGTTACATAATCACTAATGTATATGCTCCAATGAGATGGTAAAACAGGTGCAGAGTGCAGACACATGCATTGAGGATACAGAATCAGAAGCTACAGGAATACAGCCTTGAAGATACCTCCAGAGTTCAGATATGGGGAGCTTCAGGACCAAAATATCACCCATGTTAAAGATTCTGTAAGACATGAACACAATCCTGGAAGATACCTGTTGGAACCAACCAGTGGGTTGACAAAGATCACTGTGAGACATGCGTGCTTGAATCCATACAAGGAGACACCGATATCTTCTGACCAGGATTGGTGCTCGGTTCATGTTACAGACAAGGCAGTTACAAATAGAGATGGACCTCACTGACAACACTGGCAGTATCACTTGGTACTCCCCCCAGCAGCCTGGTTCTCGGTCACATGGCTGTCTCATGAAGTGAGGACAGGGTATGTGCCTATCTGGTGTTCTAAAGGGGAATCCATAAATGTCATGACCAACTGAACAAAATAAATAGCAAGGAACAGATGGATAATTGGAGGACAGTCTAACAGATGATCTCATCTAGCCTGGAAAGAGGGTCACAAATGGCACAACCAATTGGAAGTATCAGTTCTGAAATGGGACTAGAACCAAGAGAAGTTTGAAATATGACATTGGGCACGTTTGGTTCCCCGCTGCATCCTGCCACGTCGCAGGTGTGGTGGCGCCGAACCTTAGGCGCCCAAAATCGATGCCACAAGTGTGGCGTGAAAACAGCTGCTGAGATGCATAAAAATCGATGGCATGCCACAGCCTAATAACCAATCAAACGCTGACACGTTTTTTTATGGAGCCACCTAACGTGAGGCATAACTATCACATAAGAACATAACACAAGAGTTCGCAGAAAGACAATAAAATGTGCATACCAGTCCTTCTACCAACCGAATCTTCGTAATTCAAAGATAACCATCAAGAGAACATTTGAATGCTTTTTGAGCATGTAAGTTAGAATATGTACCACTTGAAACACTGATTCATTATCAGCAGAATATACAAGTAAACTGCTGAGCAGCATACGGCAGTACACTATACACATGGTGTTTTAGGGAAGGATGATGCACCTGTCAATACTACCTGACAGAAAAAAGAATCAGCCTGTCAGTGAAATCCCAAATCAGCACAATATCTTGATTTGATTATGGCAGTCATGGACTTCTGATATAGCAACTAAGGATTCCAATGGAACACCTTTTCTATTCTATTTAACTGTTTCATTTCTTTGGCATATTGCAACATACAACAGAATTAATCACATGAAAAGATTCCACATGAGAATATCAAACAATTGCATTAATGATAATGTGCCGTTTGTTACCTTGTTAGTCATACAGCAAAGCTCACTATTTAAATCAGCATGCTTCAATATGCTTTTCATGTACACCAGTACGTCGGCTACCATGGTGTAATAGAAGAGGGTAAGTCTACACACAATGATGTTAAACAATGAACATGATCCATCCAATAATTTCAGTGAATATATTTGTTTAATAAGATTTTGGTACGAACAATCTACACAACAAAGTCCAAGCAATTGCTACCTCATCCATTTCCTTACCACCCTTTCTTTTTCTCAAACACAATTTTGTTACCCTGAACCTGAGCAATGCGTATGTTACAGAAAGAAAATAGAATCATGTTAATTCCAAAAGGGTAGGAATAAATGGATCCAAGACTAATGCTAAAACTTTCAAATCTTCCAAAATGTTAGTACCTTACTTACTGGGTCCAATTGAAATAGTACTCCCTTACATTGGCATTTTTGTAGATTAACAGATCTCAAGTATATTGGAGTATTGTAGAGGTAGTCTGAGAAATTCAATTTGGCTTAATCATCTGAGCAATATTACTAGCGTCTGTGGGCTCAGCCCATCAAGCAAAACATACAGGGTAAAGTGCTAGACTAAATTAAAGTCTTACAACTCCAAATTTGGCCCCATTTGCTCAAATGAATTTGAGCTGACATGGAGTGCTGGACTGCTGGCTGGGCTAAGTGCTGGCTAGTGTGCATGTCAGTTTGGGCACCTACTGGTACAGTATTTAACTACTTACATTCACATAAAGGTATGGATTTGGTTAAAATCTAGCACCATGCCTACCAGTATTGCTCTAAAAAATCATTTCGAAAATGCATTGTAGAAAGGAAATATCGGTACAGTCGAAGCATCATTATGCATGGTCATAAATAGGAATGAGTTCATTTGTTCATTCAAAATTTTTAGAAGTCCACTCAACCTTCTAAATTATATAATTCTAGGTATCTAACCTCTGAATTTACAAAATTGGGTCAAGTTTTCAAGGGTGGTTTTGCTAATTTGGACTAAAATAAGAGATTAGTTTTCCATGTGAGCGACACATATTATGAAGAAATATGATGGGAAAGAAGATAAGTGCTACCCCTTCTGCTAAATGCATCACCCATAGGGCAAAACCTCCTCTTTTTTTCAGTCCACATCAGCAAAACCACCCTCCAATCAATGTAAAATGTAACGTTGCCCAGTTGGTAAGAAAAAAGTAGATCCTTGCAAAGTACATGATTGAATAAGGCGTATTACTAGTTTTTTCCCCTCTCTTTGCACAACTTTTAAGAATAGTACTAGAAAAAAAAGGACACATCAAAATATAAATTATGAGTCCTTTTATGTGGATTGCCACAATAACACAATGAATTGTGTCACACCCGGTAAGGCAAAACCAGATGCATCTCATATGTGCGCCAGGATCAGTTTACACACATATGGTAGACGTCACAAGTGAATATCCATAACCATGCATAACGAAAGAGTATTAAAGTGCATTTATTACAATCTCAGAGTTGACTCAAATGTCATAGCGGAAGACTTAAATAAACGTTCATCTAACGAAGCAAAAGTGACTCCAACTCCACAGGCATTGACTGGGGGAGACTCGCCTAGAACTCCTCAAAATCAGCAGTGAAATCCTCAAAATTCTCCCAATCTGAGCAGCATTCCGGATGTAGTTGATGCAATAAAAGAATGAAAGCAAGCATGAGCACATGACGTACTCAGCAAATGTAATATGACATACAAGGCTGGGGCAAAAAGTCTGGCTGACAATACTGCAGTAAGCACTTTTAGTTGGTCAAGTTTTATTAAGCAACTATTTACTAGCAAATGAAAGTATATACCACCCACAAATTAATGAATGTCATAATCCCAACATAATCAAGTAACCACAATTTAATCCATGTTCAAGTATGATTATCATGTAAGGGTCCAGGCCGCTATTGACCGTGAGCACGGCTGTTATAACAGTTTTACACTCTGCAGAGGTTGTACACTTTCACCATAAGCCGTGATTCCCATTGCCGAAGCATGCACCCGTCCCACACCACGTGGACCGAATACTGAGTTTCACTATGAGACCTTTACAAAAGCACTCTAATAAATGATAGCCCGCTAAGGTTTCCGGTTCAGAAGCAAAGCATAACCCTCCCTAATGAGGTCTGTCTCTTACCAAAGCCCACAGCTCAAGAGGACCGAGCTATACCCCGTCAACCGCTGCCCCCCATGCCCCTTTCGAGTAAAGCTACCATAAACTAGAGCACCTAATTAGTCAGTCAAAGCCAGAGCCACATGGCACTCATGATTGTACTGTTTTCCTGGGTGGTTCTCCATGTTCCAATTAAAAAGATATGATCTTGCCATTTAATTAATTCAAAGAGTATTTGGAACATAGAGTAGGGGTTCATTTAACCAATCCCAGTTGAGCAAGTTAAGCATCATCTACCATCAAAGTTAATTAAATAACCCAGTTTCAGGGACAGGAAAATATAGTGGCTAGGCAAATCCTTAATTCGGAACCCATCAAATTAAGACACATGCATGGATGGTGAAATTAATAGTTATTAAGACATTTGCATGACATAATACACTTGCCTTCTTCCCAGCTCTGTTGCTACTCAAATCCTTCTCCAACAGTGGGTTCTTCAGAGAAATCCTCGAACTGGCCGTTTCCTAATCGCATCACACATTTACATGCAAGGAAACAATACAACAAATAAGAAACAGTACACCAAACAATTCCAACAGAAGAAAACAACAGCACAAAACTAATCTACACGTTACAACGAACGCGTGAGCGCGAGAATCACTAAAATCGGAGTTAAAACGCAAAGGATATGGCTTTTCTAAGGTTCAGGGACTTGCTGGCAAAGTTTTAAAAGTTCCAGGGGCTTAACTGTGAAAAACCAGGGGCTAAAACATAATTTTGTATAAAACTACGAGGGCTAAACCATAAAATAACAGGGGCTGGACTACGGGTGCTATTTTAAAACTTGCAGGGGCTAAAACGAAAGAAAATAGGACCTAAATTGAAATATTTTTGAACTAAGCCGGACCGCGGGTTGATTTTGAAAAACTTCAAGGGCTCTTTTGCAAAACCGGCAACGCTGGCCGGGTCGGTTTGACTTGAAACGTGCTCTAATCTGGGCCGTTGGATCTAGATCGGACGGCCAGGGATGTTTGGGCACTCCGGCCGACGACGGCGACGACCGGGACGGCGGCGCCGCTCTCTTCCGCGGCGGAGGGTCGCCGGACTTGGCTCGGAAACACGCTACACGACTCGGTTTGGAACGGGATCAAGTGCTACGGGCTCGCTGGACCACGACGAGTCCATCTGGGCGGTTCTTGACGACAGACGAGCGACGGTGGAGGCCGGCGACGAGCTATGGCGGCGGCGCTCGGACGACGCGGTGCGACGGCAACGGCTAGATGTAGAAACCGAACACAAATAGGCCTGGGAGACTTGTTACCTCGGCGCGAAGCTCCTGGCGCAGACGAGAGGGGCTGAGCGGCGGTGCAGCGGCGGATCGACGGTGCGGCCGAAGCTTGGCGGCGGCGATACTGGCGGCTAGGGTTCGCGGCTCGGGTGGCTTCGATTGGAGGGGGAGGCAACGGCGGCGGCGGTTTTATAGGCCCGGGGTGGGGGCTCGGGCCCACGCCTTGGCGTGCGTGCCCGGGTCGAACACGGCGGCGCGGCGAAATCGGACTCGGGGCAGAGTCCGGCGCGGAGACGACGAAGATGACAGGTGGGTCCCACCTGTCGGCGAGAGAGAGGGAGAGAAGGCGGAGCGGGCCGGCGCGGAAGAAATGGGCCGCGAAGCTAGCTGGGCCGAGAAAAGGAACTTGGGCCGGCTCGGGAGAGGAAAGAAGTAGAGGGGGCACAGCCAAGCTGGGCCATTAATTGGAGGGGCAAAAACGAACTCAGCCTAAACAACTTTTCTAAAACTCAAACAAAAGCAAATCAAATTCGAATTTAAACCAAATTTAAATTCCAACTTGATTTACTAGCAACCAAAAATATATGCATCAGCATGAATGCAACAAAAACTTATTTTGACTAAAATAATTATTTAATATGATATTTAAATTGATAAAAGGCTAGAAATTCCAATTAAATCCTAGAAAATTTATTTAAGCCTTAATAAATCCTAGAAAATTTAGAGAGTTGCTACAATTTAATTGTGATGAATTTTAGGGTGTTACAAATTGTGTGGGTGATAAATAGTTTAAAGTTACTCAGCAACATCAGTGGTCAAACTATAATAGTAGTACACAAGTTAGATCAGTTGTTCAGATATACATATTGAGTCGAATAAATTGAGGTATGAAAATTGATATAAGTGCACTCTGTTGCTCTAATTAATTTTCCATATTACTTCAAATCTTATCTTATAAGTCCATGTATACAAACTCCTTTTCCCAAGACATTGTAGACAGGAACGTATGAATCATTTCCAAATCATTATCTTGGTTTTATAGTCTGCTAAATGTTAAAGCACAATAGAAACATGGTGTATAGAAATGGAGTCAAATTTCATCAAGTAGAAACTTTTATTTTTATATCATTTTCAAAACAAACTAACAGTTATCAGGTGTACAGAGTAATTAATGGGTACTCTAGTCTATACTCTATACACAGTATAGTGTTGTACAGAGTAATTAAGGGATACTGTAGTCTACACCATCGGTAAGCATTCAGATGGCAATAATTGCCGATACTTAGCAGATAGTATCGAAATAACTCCGTGTTATTTTTAATTAGGATTAATTGCATAAATTAATGTAAGCTGTAAATCTTAGATAGTACTAGCACACATAATGCTACAAACTCTTATTCAGAAGGTTTGTCTTCAAAGACAATACAATTTCAACTTTGAATATCTATTATCAACCCTATCCACTTCCATTAATATATGCAGTATCACCCTTTATCGTGTATTCTCATGAGTAACAAGTAAATCTTTAAGATGCCTCTAGATTTTAAATCTGTGCACTTTATATGGATGTGACAATAGAAGTATAGCACATACAAGTTTGGTGTATCAAGTTGGTATTGTCACATGTTTCAATGAGCAGGAACCTAAAACCTAGAGCTCTTTATTCATTTGCCCATGAATACAGAGCAATTCTTGTCAGACAATGAAGGACAGATATGTGAATATATGACTGAAAAATAGCCGCGGCAAACATGCTTTTAGTTGAACAAGAGTTCAGCATATTAGCGAAGGGAATTTAAGATATAAGCATGTTATATGAGTAATGTAGATATGCTAAGAATCTAGGGCAGAATTTGAGTAACACAGGTGAAGAGGTGAAGCCACAATGATACAACAAGAATGGTTGCACATAATATCAGTAACTACATCAAAATCAAGTTAAACAAAAACATGCTCCATCTTCTAATAGGTTTTCTACCTGACAATGAAGTTGATCGTACATATGTTTTCTGTGTTCATGCAATCTAACACAGAGATGTACGAGCACTAACATTATCCTTGCCAGCTCCGGTATCAATGAGAAATCTGTTTCCCTGTATCCTCATCGATGTCGTCATCGCTCTCATCATCCTCGGAAGCAACACCGGTTTCCATGTCCTCGTCCACTTCATCTACATCCTCTTCATCATCATCATAGTCTTCCTCATTATCACCGTCCTCCCCTTCAGCACCAAATTCCTCCCCAATCATTTGCTCACCACGGCTACTCTTGCGGTCCTTGCCCTTGCCTTTTCCAACCTCCTCCTTTCCCATATGCATCAAATGGAGGTACTGATACCTTATTCCCATCATTGGGTGCTTGTCCACCAACATTTGCCTCCGGTATGACTCCCTAAGCACCACTGTCTGTGTCCTCAACTTGTGCGACATGTAGAAAATCCCAGGGTGCCTAGCCACCACCTTCCTGAACCCCGGCGGCAGCCGCAGCGCCTCCCCAAGCTTGACCAGCACCTCCTTCTCCATCTTCTTCCCCACAGTGAGGCTGAGCACCTCATGTAGCACCGCCACTGTCCTCTTCTCCGTGATGTCACTCCTTGGCGCCAGGTGTGACCCATCCTCGTAGGGCGAGATGTATGGCAGCCTCTGCCACTCGTCCAACCACTTGCGCACCTTCTTGTCGAGCTCGAACCCCCGGGGGAACGAGAGCGGGAAGGCGACCGCGTCGCCGACCTTGTACCCTCCGGTGCGCTGCGCATAGGACTGCATCGACGACACGGCAAGGTCCTTCCTGTAGCAGACGAGCTCGAGGAGTGCGCCGTCGGGGGAGAGCGCGAAGTAGTCCGGGTAGTTGGGGAGCAGCGTTCGCTGGAAGTCCGCCGCGAGGCCGAGGTCGAGCCGGAGCCGCGCGACGAGGCGGAGCGGGAGCGCGCGGGAGGGCGCGAGCATGAGCAGCCGCAGCAGGCGGTCGGCGGCGTCGGGGCGTGTGGCGTCGACGACCTGCGCCTCGGCGGCGTGCAGCGCGGAGAGCCTGGGCGTCGGGGACACCTCGATGGGGTGCGGCGAGAGCGCGAACGCCGAGGGGTAGAGCTGCAGGAAGCGGAGCGGGCGGAACGGGAACGGGATGGTGGAGGGCAGCGAGTGCAGCGGCACGGCGTGCGGCGGCGGCGTGGCGGAGAGGAGCGCGTCCTTGGCGAGCAGGAACGGGACGAGGTGGCGCTCCCGCTCCACGGCGTGGTCGAGGGCCCGGTCCCGCGCCCACGGCACGCGCGCCTCCAGGAGCCCCCGCGCCGGCACGAGCAGCGCCGCCGGCACCCGCCGCAGCAGAGGAGGCATCTCGGGGTTTTGGGAGGGGATTTCGCGGAGGAAAAATGCGGCGGCGGGTGGGAAGGTCAAGGGGAAGAGGGCGGCGGCGAGATGCGCGGATCGGAGGGTGATCTCATTCTGTTTTTAGGTTGGGCCGCTTGGCGCCGAGAGTTTCGGCCCAGATGAGGTCCGGTGGTGTGTTGCCCGCGAAAGGTGGGGAAATACGCGGGGGCGGGAGGGGGAAAAAAGAAAAAGGAAAAAAAAACTCGATTGGCCGCTTCGATCGATACGGCGACCACTCACGCATGTCCATCAATCGCAGTGTGTGTGGAAATGAAATTTTTCTCTGACGATTAGAGGGTGGCCCTTTCCGTTTGATTATTACTATTGTGCTAGGATAGATTTGGCCTTTCCTCGCTAGCTACATCGAATGGCCATGTCGTGATGAATGGGCACTCGATGAATCGAAGCAATCCTCCTTCCCATCCACCGGCGCGTTATGTTCGGCGGCGGCGCGTTCAAGAAGTTCATCGACGGCCATAGGCACAGATTCGTGAGGTGAGCAGCATATTCTGCACTTTCCCTTCTGTTCTTGATGAGCAAATTGCAGTGTGTATATCTGCATTTCCCATGGATCAACTCATCAACGGGTGCGCTTTCTGACGACTGATCTGCGTGCATGCGCGCAGGCGCCCGAGGAGGATGTCGTACGGCGGCGGCGTGGACCGGTCGGGTTTCCAGATGGACTACGGGGGCGTCGGCGCCGGCGCCGGCGTGAGCGCGTCCCGGCGGCGGTTCGCGCCGACGGAGTCCCTGGCGCGCGGCGTCATCACGCAGGGCTCGGCGCAGCTGCGCACGATCGGGCGCTCGATCCGCGCCGGCGCGACCATGGCGGCGGTGTTCCAGGAGGACCTGAAGAACACCTCCCGCCGCATCTTCGACCCGCAGGACCGGATGCTGGTGCGGCTGAACCGCGCGTTCCTCATCTCCTGCATCGTGGCCATCGCCGTGGACCCCATGTTCTTCTACCTCCCCATGGTCACCGACGAGGGCAACCTGTGCGTGGGCATCGACCGGTGGCTCGCCATCGCCACCACCGTGGTGCGCACCGTCATGGACCTCTTCTTCCTCGTCCGCATCGCGCTGCAGTTCCGCACCGCCTACATCAAGCCCTCGTCCCGGGTGTTCGGCCGCGGCGAGCTCGTCATCGACACCGCCCAGATCGCGCGCCGCTACATGCGCCGCTTCTTCGCCGCCGACCTCGCCTCCGTCATCCCCTTCCCGCAGGTGGTCATCTGGAGCTTCCTCCACCGCTCCAAGGGCACCGCCGTGCTCGAGACCAAGGACAGGCTGCTCTTCATCGTCTTCACCCAGTACATCCCCCGCGTCGTCCGCATCTACCCCATCTCCTCCGAGCTCAAGCGCAGCAGCGGCGCCTTCGCCGAGACCGCCTACGCCGGCGCCGCATACTACCTCCTCTGGTACCTGCTCGCCAGCCACGTACGTCGTCGTACTTCATTGAGCATCATCATCACAGTCTTCGGTCGATATATATATATTTATATATATGTATATATATTATATATGCATATATCATTTAATGGTTGCAGATCGTGGGTGCGTTCTGGTACCTGCTGTCGATCGAGCGCGTGAGCGACTGCTGGCGGAACGCGTGCGACGAGTTCCCGGGGTGCAACATCATCTACATGTACTGCGGCAACGACCGGCAGCTGGGCTTCCTGGAGTGGCGCACCATCACCCGGCAGGTGATCAACGAGACGTGCGAGCCCAAGAAGGACGGCGGCAACACCTTCAACTACGGCATCTACTCGTCGGCGGTGGAGTCGAGCGTGCTCAAGTCCAAGGACACCACCTCCAAGCTCCTCTTCTGCCTCTGGTGGGGGCTCGCCAACCTGAGCACCCTGGGGCAGGGCCTCAAGACCACCATCTACACGGGCGAGGCCCTCTTCTCCATCGCGCTCGCCATCTTCGGCCTCATCCTCATGGCCATGCTCATCGGCAACATCCAGACCTACCTCCAGTCCCTCACCGTCCGCCTCGAGGAGATGCGCGTCAAGCAGCGCGACTCGGAGCAGTGGATGCACCACCGCCTCCTGCCCCAGGAGCTCCGCGAGCGCGTCCGCCGCTACGACCAGTACAAGTGGCTCAACACCCACGGCGTCGACGAGGAGGCCCTCGTCCAGAACCTCCCCAAGGACCTCCGCCGCGACATCAAGCGCCACCTCTGCCTCGGCCTCGTCCGCCGCGTCCCGCTCTTCGCCAACATGGACGAGCGCCTCCTCGACGCCATCTGCGAGCGCCTCAAGCCCAGCCTGTGCACGGAGCACACCTACATCGTCAGGGAAGGGGACCCCGTCGACCACATGCTCTTCATCATCCGGGGCAGCCTCGAGAGCATCACCACCGACGGCGGCCGCACGGGCTTCTACAACCGGAGCCTGCTGGAGGAGGGGGACTTCTGCGGGGAGGAGCTGCTGACGTGGGCGCTCGACCCCAAGGCCGGGGCCTGCCTGCCGTCGTCGACGCGCACCGTCAGGGCGCTCTCGGAGGTGGAGGCGTTCGCGCTCATCGCCGACGAGCTCAAGTTCGTGGCCGGGCAGTTCCGGCGGATGCACAGCAAGGCGGTGCAGCACACGTTCAGGTTCTACTCGCACCAGTGGCGGACGTGGGCGGCGACCTACATCCAGGCGGCGTGGCGGCGGCACCTCAAGCGCAGGGCGGCGGAGATGCGGCGCAGGGAGGACGAGCTGCTCGAGGACGACGACGGGAAGTCCAGCATCAGGACCACCATACTGGTGTCGAGGTTCGCCGCCAACGCGATGCGGGGCGTGCACCGGCAGAGGTCCAGGAGGGCAGGGGCAGGCAACGAGCTCCTCATGCCCGTGCCCAAGCCGAGGGACCCCGACTTCCGCGACGACTACTGACGTGACGACCCAGTTTGCAGAGTGTACTAGCTTACTTAGGTTACTTTACTTGTGATGTTAATTTTTTTCTCTGGTAAGGTACGAGTATTTTTGTTCTTGTTGCATATTATTTATATGAAATTCTGTTCGACTCAACTACGAGAAAGCTAATTCTTACCATGTCTGTAAAATGTTCGGTCAATAGTGTTATTAAACCATACTAGCATTCAGCAATCGTCATCACAGAAAACAGAACGAGAAGCTCAATTCCATGGAGCAATGCTCTCAAGTGCACATCTCAAAATATAAACACAAAGGACGACAGAACGGCTATTTATAAGCCTGTACCGCAACCAATGCCTAGCTACACGGCCAAACGAGCAAACATTTTTTTTCAGCAATAATAATAACCCAATGATTCCAACACATTCACCGCCATCCTATTGGCATATTTGCTCAACGGCAGCCACGATCTGGGCAGGCTGCACGACAGTTGCATCCTCCAGGGTTGAAGCATATGGCGTCGGCACATCCTGCGATGACAAGCACATGATTGGGGCATCAAGATAGTCCCAGAAGTTGTCGATGATGGCCGACCTCAGGCTGGCGCCGATCCCTCCCGTGCGCATGCACTCCTCCACGATCAGCACACGGTGGGTCTTCTTGATGGAGTTGCCAATCGTGTGCAGATCAAACGGCTTCAGTGACCTGATGTCAATGACCTCTGGATCGTACCCTTTGTTGACTAGAGTCTTCGCGGCCTGCATCACGTGGTACCTCATTTGCGAGTATGTCAGGATGGTCACGTGCTCCCCAGGTCGCACCATCTCAGCCTCCTCCAAGCAGAGGACATATTCCTCGTCGGGGATTTTCTCCTTTATGTTGTACAGAAGCACGTGCTCGAACAGCACCACGGGGTTCTCACTCCTTATGGCGGCTTTCATCAGACCTTTAGCGTTGTAAGGAGTGGAGCAGGCAACCATTTGCAGGCCAGGGATAGACTGAAAATATGACTCTAGACGCTGCGAGTGCTCTGCACCAAGCCGACGACCAACACCACCTGGGCCTCGGATCACAAGTGGGATTTTAAACTGACCACCAGATGTGTAATGAAGCATGCCACAGTTGTTTGAGATCTGGTTGTAAGCAAGGAGCAGGAAGCCCAAGTTCATGCCTTCAACAACAGGCCGCAGCCCTTTCATTCCCGCTCCAACTCCCATGCCAGTAAATGAGTTCTCAGCAATAGGGGTATCCAGGACTCGAAGGTCTCCAAACATATCAGCCAAACCTTTCGTCACCTTGTAAGAACCACCAAAATGGCCAACATCTTCACCAAACACGCACACTGTTGGATCCAGTTCCATCTCTTCTGTCAAGGCCTCACGAAGAGCCTCAAACAGCAATACCTCATGACTAAAAGGAAAAGAAAGTAAAATTAGGAACATGCTGTTAGGCACAAAAGAAATCATCTTATTAAACTCAAGCCTAGCCAAATATTAGTCGAATGGCCAGTCTTTACATATATGATATATCTAGTTTAAAGCATAGATATATTAAAAGAGTAAAATTAAATTTGCAGGTCCACATTACTCCCCTCAAGTATAGCGAAAGTCCGGATAACCCCCTAAACTATGTTTTGGTTTAATTTACCCCATAAAGTATGTTATTTGGTCCAACTTACCCTTTAACACAATTTGTCTTTTTTGTTTCTCCATACACAAGAT
The DNA here is from genome assembly GCA_033239725.1 of Echinochloa phyllopogon. Classification (NCBI taxonomy): domain Eukaryota; kingdom Viridiplantae; phylum Streptophyta; class Magnoliopsida; order Poales; family Poaceae; genus Echinochloa; species Echinochloa phyllopogon. The sequence goes on from BTCW01000009.1 coordinate 13,568,275, forward strand.
GAATTTTAATTTGAGACTTTGCGGGGAGGTAGTGAACATCATAATCTATATTAGAAAATATTTTACGAATTTTTATCACTACTTTCTATATAATATTATATTTTAAGGATAACTTTATTATTAAATATATTACCCTATCAATACAGTGACAAAAATTTATAATATATTTTTTTAACATCTCTTATATTGTCTGCTATAATTTTGCAAAAGTTAAACTTTAAATTCCACTTGTGCATGGAGAAACAAAAAAGACAAATTATGTTAAGGGGTAAGTTGGACCAAATAACATAGTTTAGGGGGTAAATTAAACCAAAACATAGTTTAGGGGGTTATCCGGACTTTCGCTATACTTGAGGGGAGTAATTTGGACTTTTTCCATATTAGAATAGGATAAATAGTTCATGGAATGAACAAACTTTTTTTTCAGCTATTATGAGTTAAAACCTAAATCACAATAACCTTTCTAAATGTGAGCCAGCGATGTAAGCCTAGTTTTGCACCAGTGTTCAGAATCGAAATCTCTCAAGATTTCTTATTCAGTTAATAATTTTGCTTCTTGGATTATAAATGACGAAAACTGGTATCATCCAGTGCTGCCAAGTCCCAACTATATAGTGAAAGTACAATATAATGTCACCATTTTTATTTAGTAAGTAGGTTCATTTAAGCAAGGAGGAAATATTCACTTTCCTGACTAAAATAACTATTTTCAGGTTAATAACCTATTCAAAACATGCTAGGTGAGCCATCCTAGTCAGCGCAAAATGCCAACTAGCAATCAATTCAGTAATGGCAGCATCTAAAGTTTAGATTAAAATGTACAGTTCTAACATAGCCCAGGGGTAGCTAGAACAAGATTGCAGAGGAAGAGCATTCATCTACAATGATACTCCATCAAACATATGTGAATGTCACAAACAAAAGTTGACCATCTCAAACTTATGGTCCTCTATCATGACCTTATGTCACTCAAACATGTGAGGGAATTTCAGATGCAAGGGAAGAACCATAGTAGCTAGCAAATCATGTGCAAATCAACATGTCAGTGCCACAACAGCTACAGCATATTGATTACTCCAACATGCATATATCACATCACAGAATGACAAGAAGTAACTGCCATATAATGACTTATTATGTCGGAATTTAGGAGTGGTACTTATGATCTGATTTAATTATTGCAAGATTCTTGTATCAGTTACATTTGTGAGGAAACTGGGTCAAAGAAAAGAACTAATAACCTAAGTTCTCAGCAGAATTTTGTGATGATCATTTACCATGGTTAGTTTTGGCGACTTCCATTCCCCACTGGCTGCCCAGCTGAGCCTATGGACATGTGTCCCTATTTGCATTAATGATTTTAAAGAAGACACTGTGCAGATGGAGAATGGAGGAGAATAGTTGGTCCTTGATGAATGACTTATAAAATAAAAAAATGCAACCAAACTCTAATGGACCAGCACAAATTACATGCCCCTGGACGGGAGGTGTTCAAATCTAAGTCGATTACATTACTAATCCACAGCTAACACAAGTCAATAGATCCCAAAGAAGTTCTAAGTTGCACTCGGCCATTGTGCAAATTTGCCTATCACCACAGATGAGAAGGTGTACTACGAAGTTACATATCAGTATATCACCACACCAAAAATTAGATCGTTGGTATTATGTGAGAATCATCATTGACTACTTGAGAGTGCATATATATTTCATAGACGAGGGTCAGTGCAACGTTCTTACCCATCGGACTTGGAGGTCGCGGCGCTCGACGGCGCATCCGCCTTTGCCTGCACAAGGAACACACACGTAGAATAGAGTCGCTCAGCACACCAGCGGCATATGCCAACGCGCGTCGCAGGATCGCAGCTAAGTGTAAACAGATTAAAAAAATGAAATCAGTGCAAGGACACGCAACTGCAACCACCGCACGCGCCACAAACCTGCCGCGTCCCGCTCGCGCCGCCGGCGCCACGCGCACGCTGCTCGCCGCTGCAGCGTAGGGACACATCAAAGCAGGTAAGCACAGACAAACCGAGGGTTCCAACGCAATTCCGGCGCTCGGTGAGAGAGAGAGAGGCTTACCAGAGGTGGATCTGAGACCGGCACAGGGCGCGGCGGCCGGGACCGCAGCGCGCAGCGAGGATGCGGTCGCCATTGTCGGGGATCGGGATCTCGGAGCGCAGAGGTGGCGAGGTTTCGTTTATAGACAGATGGTTGGGGTTTTGGTTGGGCGTAGGCAGCGATGGAGGACCGGCGGAAGAATGGAAGGCGGCGGCGGCGGCGGGGCGCGCGGAGATGGGCCGTGGACAACTGGACTACGGACGACAAGATGGATCGATTTGGTGGGCCACTTCTTGGGTCCATTGGTTTCGAACTTTGGACTTTGAAGTTTTCAAAAGGGTTTTGCAAATAGCTTTCATTTAATACTTCATGCATGCAAGATTTTCTTTGGGAAAAAATTCGGAGAATGAAACAAACACGGCCCAAAGAATGGTCGAAAACAAGTACTAGTAGCATAAAAAAACGCACATATGTTCGGTCGGCTAGTGGCTGTTGCTGGTTTTTACTGAGAGAAAAACACTGATGGCTGATGGCTGGTGCTGACTGCTGGCTGGTGGCTGATAATCCAAACGAACAGGACGATTGTCCTTTTGAGAGAAAAGAAAGACTCCACTTTGGATCATTGTACGGGGAATTGAATTTGTATCGAGGATACGTTGTCTTTTTTTTTGTGTGTCGCTTTATCAGATTGAGTGCTGCTGCCCACTCAAGAAGAAGAAAGTATAAATCAAATAATAAATAAAGACCAACAACACCGCGATCGACGACGGTGCATCTGCCTTTACCCTGCGGCGATGAAGAGCTCGGAATATATACATTTTAGAGCAAATAAATTAGTTAAAAATAAACTATAGTATATATAGAGATTCTACTCAAAGGGCGTCGATGCCGGACTCATCAGGGATTAGCTAGGCTTTCTGACGACCAGGCCGGTTATGGTGATTCATTCTAGGGTCCAAATCTGAAACCTAGCTTGCATATACATAATACAAGTATCTACTGCAGATTTAGTTTGGGGTATTGTTTTTGTTAATTAACAGGTAAAAAGGTACGGCAGAAATCGCTAGCACTAATAAAGCACGGAGTACCAAAATTGAAAGAAACAAGCAATATATGCAATGCACAACAATGCCACTGTTTCTTGGACAGTTGGGTGCGGAAAATGGGAGAGGGTGAAAGAGGATGTCAGGACCACAACTCACGAAACCTCGCTCACTGGACGCTGTCTGCTCGACGGATCGATCAGCTACAAAATCTACAGTACACGCTAGCGCGCGAACTGGGGTCCGATCCTTTTGAGAAAAAAACGCATGCACGAGTTTGTTTCACTACGGGAAACCCGGTATATGTCGAGTGTCCGGAACTTTGCCGAGTGCATTCTGTCGGGCGCTCGGCAAAGAAAGACTTTGCCGAGTGTCCGTAGCAAGGCACTCGGCATAGAGGCGACACTCGGCAAATTAGAGCTTTGCCGAGTGTCAGGCCATAGGCACTCGGTAAAGAAGACGCACGTGCTCATCATGTGACACGCCCGCCAACGGCCGCCCACGGCCGTCCGCAGCCGTTTGAGAGGCCCCTGGTTTGCCGAGTGCCTCTGGACTGACACTCGGCTCTTTGCCGAGTGTCAGCTCAGCGACACTCGGCAAAGCTGTGGCACATGTCCAGCACGTGCCGCGCGCGCCCACGACCGTTGGCGGCCGTTTGAATTGTTACAGCTTTGCCGAGTGTCCTCCAGCCGACACTCGGCAAAGAGGTGGCACGTGCACTGCACATGTCCAGCCAGGCCCGGGGTTGGACTTTTGCCGAGTGCACACTTTAGACACTCGGCAAAAATTTTGAAAATTTGAAAATATTCTTAAAAAACTTGGTGGGCTTGCCGAGAGTTGCAGGCCGGCACTTGGCAAACCTCCTGTTTGTCGAGTGTTCACCAGGCAACACTCGGCGAAGCTAGCCTTTGCCGAGTGTTTCTTTGTAAACACTCGGCAAAGTCAGGACCTTAGTTTTTAAACTTATGTTTTTGGGCTCCAAACTTTATTTTTTTTTCCAGTGATACTTGTCAAAGGCTCTTTATATCTTATGTGGAGCCAGTGGAAAAAAGTTGAGATGATTTCAAAAAGTTTATATATACGGCCCTTTCCAATCGGAGCATATCCCCGTAGAAGTTTCGGAGAGTTGAGAAGGAGACAGCTGGATTTCGAAACGAAGTGAAGTTGAATTAGAGTTCATAACTTTTTCTATAGGCAATAGACGACGTAGATTGCTTTATTTGAAGTTATTATATTTTTCCGGACCCATTTGATATTTTTTAAATTATTTCTACGCCCTTCTCCGCATGAAATAATGAAAGTTATGAAGGAATTATGAGCTATATAGGCATGAAATAATGAAAACATTTCATTGAAGCATATAATGTGCATTGTTGAATGTATTTGACAAGATATTTTGATGTGTATTTGTTCAAATTTGAAAAATTTGGTATGGTGCAAATGTTCTGGTAAATGTTTGCCGAGTGCTACACTCGGCAAACAACACCTTTGCCGAGTGTCGGGTCATAGACACTCGGCAAAGAGCACATTTGCCAAGTGTAAGAGACACTCGGCAAAGATGACACGTGGGCTGGCCGGCCCGCGGCTGCGGGGGCCACGTCATTGGCCCACGTGGCACATTTGCTGAGTGCCTACACTCGGCAAAGGGCATGTTTGCCGAGTGCCTTGGGCCAGACACTCGGCAAACAGGCCACGTGGCCGTCCCCTTCGGCCACGCGCGGCCACGTCAGCGGCCAGCGCGCGGCCACGTGGTAGATCTGTTTGCTGAGTGCCCGATCTGGGACACTCGGCAAACAGGGGGTGCCCGGGGGGACTTAACCGCCCACGCGGCCCCCCAACCCTAACCTATCTACACACGCCCCCGCCCCCGCCTGTACACACGCCGCCGCCGCCTACTTTCCCCGCCCACCGCCGCCGCCCGCTCTCCGCCCCGCGACGCCGCCGCCTCCGCCCCGACCCGACGCCGCCGCCGCCGCCCAGGGCCGCCTCTGCCCCGGCCCACCGCCGCCGCCGCCCAGGGCCGCCTCCGCCCCGGCCCGACGCCGCCGCCGCCGCCGCCGCCCAGGGCCGTCTTCGCCGCGGCCGAGCCCCGAGCCGCCGCCCCGAGCGTTGCCTCGGCCGTCTGACGCCCCGAGCGTCGCCTCGGCCGTCCGCCGCCCCAAGCGCCGCATCGGCCGGCCGCCGGCCCGGACGCCGCCCCGAGCCGCTGCCCGAAGCCGCCGCCGCCCCGGTCGCCGCCCCGAGACGCCGGCGGCCTCCTCCCCGCCGCCGGCGTCCTCGCCGGCCTCCCCTGCAAAGCCCTTGAGGTGAAAAATTGGACAATACATGTCAACTTAGTTGCTGTTTTGTGGTAGGATGTGGTAGTTGTTGTTTTTCATACATAGGATAGAAACATATATATGTATATGAATGGATGATAGAATTTTTATTTATCAATGAATGCTAGCCACCCCGTTCATATGGATGATAGAATTTTGATATATATATGTGGTTGTCGGCCTTCGTGCCGTGGATATCCTTGTTATGTGGTTGTCGGCCTTCGTGCCATGGATATCCTTGTTATGTGGTTGTCGGCCTTCGTGCCGTATCCTTGTGTATGTGGTTGTCGGCCTTCGTGCCGTGTTTTTTTGCAGGATTTGTGGTTTCAGAAACCTCCCCGTGCAGGGGAGGTGCTGCCGAATTTTTCATTTGATAACATTTCATTTTTTCAGAGAGAGGCCCTTTACACCGTCCTCGGCTTGTAGCCCGTAGCTCCGCCCGAAGCTCCGCCGCACGTCGTTCCCCGCCGTCTGCACTGACACGAGCGTCACCGACTCGCCCGCCGTCGAGCCCGTAGGTGAGCACATGCAAAACCATACGCCCTCAGTACCTTCATCGTCTTCGTCCGACGAGGACTTTGTTCCTTCGGCGGCGTACACTCTGGCCGCGGAGCACGAGGATCGCGAGGACGAGGACGAGGACGTAGAGGGGTCCACCTCCTCTGAGAACTCGGCCCTTTGGCAGCGAGGCTCCTCGCAACTCCCGAAGCGCCCGATACCCATGGATCGTCGCCCCGTGATCGCACCCAGCCCTCCAAGGTAAGTAATTTTAGATGTAACAAGTACCTTTTCGTTTCATATTCATATATTGGAAATCACAATATGGACTAACAATTTATCGTAATCACTTGGGCAGGAATTGGGTTGGTGTCACCCCGGGCGCTGGTCACGCCCGGAAAGTCAACGGCATCCTGGGTCTTCTTTGCAGGGAGCTGTTTCCGGGTCTGGTGACCATTGGCGGTAGGGAGGAGCCGACCTACACCTTTGACCACTACGTCGCCGCTGGCGATCAGGAGGACCGGGAGGGCAGGATCTTCAACAACAAGGCCGAGCGGGTAAAGGGAGAGCTGTGGGTAAGTATTTGTTGCACTACATTGCTCAACACAGCACTTTCATTGAACAATCTACAAATAATGCAACATTCATCGTGTATATATGCGTAGGACTTTTACAGATGCGCCCCGGGATAGGATGCTTTGGTGGATGTTGTGGCACATGCAGCCTGCTGGAAGCTTATCAAGGACCTGCACTACGAGGCGCGCGTGCAGGCCGTAATTGATTATTTCGCTACACTCAAGATCTCCGTGAAGAAGCCAGAGGCAAGAAAGACGAGGTTGACCAAGGAGCAATACATGGCGGTATGAAAATCAATAATGTTTTATTCTAAGATTAAGTACTTTAAATTCGATCTTGTTATATGTCGTACACTTGATGTCTTATAGGCAATTCCGTGGTGGTGCGCCCCGCATCCCAGATGCTGGGAGGTGATAGTCGACAAGTGGTGCAGCGCCGAGTGGGCCGTTCAGCACGACCTTTGCCGGGAGCGGCGTTTGCTGATGCCCGGTGTCTCACACCATCAGGGCAGCCTTAGCCTCGAGGAGTACAGGGCCAAATGGGTACGCCGAGTCATTTCTATATTCGCTCACTCAATTCTGTGTAATTACTAATTTTTATTGTTTATTTTTCCAGTCGGCGTCACATGGTGGTGCGCCTTGCTCACAGCTCGAGGCATTTGCTATGGCCCACAAGGGCAAGGCGACCTCCGACGTCCAGTACAACCCGGAGGACGGGCCCGCGGCATACAGCAACGCCAGCGTCCACAGTCGCCTCTCGGCATATACAGAGGTGGCGAGGGAGGTCCACGGGCCAGACTGGGATCCGACCGCCCACCATTGATGGAGAAGTGGTCATGAGGGCGGGAGGAGGCAAGAAGCACCGGCGGTACTTGATCGCCAACAACACCATCGACACGGCTGCTACCCCCACACTCTCCCAGATTCGAGCCAGGAGCACGAGCTCTTCCGTGGCTATCCGCCAGCCTATTCCCGGTTCACACTTCGGGATGCAGGCACTCCAGGTTATTTCTGTTTTGTGCTTCGTACGTGAAGTTTACTTACATTTGCAATGTATTGTAACTTTGTGATTGAATATTGCAGACCCGATTGCAGGAAGAGACGCAGAGGCGGGAGAACCTGGAGGCGGAGGTGCAGCGGATGCAAAAGGAGGAGGCTGAGCGGGCGAACCGAGCATGACAAGAGCAGGTAATGGCCTACCTGCAGAGCATTGGCCAGCGGGTGGTTGAAGGTCCACCGCCGGCGGCGGTGATGCCACCACTGCCTCCATCACGTGTTCCTATTTCTCCCGTGAGTCACTTGAGAACCTTATAATTTCATTTCACAACTCATTTTTGTCGAAAACCTTGTAACACACAACACTAATCTCTTTTGGGCAGGCTCCTGGCTCGGCGGCGTCGAATGACGGCCCTCAAGACGAAGACGTTGCGGGGCGGGCGGCTAGATACTTGTTCGGACCCCCTCCTCCGTGAGTGATGGATGTTGGACTTTGTAAACTAGTGAATGATGGATGTTGGATGTTTGCATGTTGAATTTATGACATTTTTGTGATGTTGGATGGTTTAGTGACTTATATGTGTTTGTTTATGGTTGTGTGATGGTTTAATGGCTATATATATATATATGAATTTCCTGTGATGCCTATTATAAACTGCCTGTGATGCGTATTATAAACTGCGTGTGATGTTTTTGTTGAGGGGTCCTTTTAACGCAATAAATAAATAAAAACAGTGGCAAAATTGATGCTTTGCCGAGTGTTACAATCGGCAAAGGGCCTGTTTGCCGAGTGTATTGGCCTTAACACTCGGCAAATAGGCTGTTTCTGTCATTTCTGCAACAGCCTTTGCCGAGTGTTTTTGTCTTAACACTCGGCAAACAGGCCCTCTTTGCCGAGTGTTAAAGCCCTGACACTCGGCAAAGAGGCTGTGCAGGGCCTGCCCCTAACCAGCCATGGATTGGCTAGTTCTTATTTGGAAGGTTGCAACTTCTTATCCGCGACGGTTTCCACTCCTGCCAATAGTTTAGCACACTCTTTGTTGCTACTATGGGGCCCGGAAGCACAGGGAGATTTTACTCGTTGGTGTCAATTAGGTGGTTTGTGGACTTTTGTCGCTCTCCATGGGGCTTTTGCACTAATAGGTTTCATGTTACGTCAATTTGAACTTGCTCGGTCTGTTCAATTGCGGCCTTATAATGCAATTTCATTCTGTGGTCCAATCGTTGTTTTTGTGACACTCGGCAAAGGCTGGGGTCTTTGCCGAACGCAACACTCGGCAAAGGCTGGTTAGGGGCAGGCCCTGCACAGCCTCTTTGCCGAGTGTCAGGGCTTTAACACTCGGCAAAGATCCCAGTATTTGCCGAGTGTGGCACTCGGCAAACACCTCGTCAGCACTAACAGACGGCCGCGAACGCCGCCGTGCCGTCCGCGACCGTCCGTTAGTGCTTTATTTTGCCGAGTGTCGGCTTCTACACTCGGCAAAGACTTTGCCGAGTGTCCGACAAAAGACACTCGGTAAAGGGGCTGTTTGCCGACACGGGCTATGCCGAGTCCCCTTTGCCGAGTGTAACAGTCGGCAATATATCGGGGCCGTAGTGTTTTACAGGTACGTACGGGCGGAGGAGAAACGACACAGCAAGTGCATGCATGCTGCGGAAGACGAAGACTATTTCGATCCGCATCTCACGCTGCTAACCAACTCGATCATGCAAAAACGATTGGATTGATCAATGCGCGCCTTTGACCCTTGAGTATATGCATAATGCATGGGACAGTGCTTTGGCATTCTTCACCGCTCTTTTATATTAATTTATTTATCAAGCTCGAACGAACACAGGAAGTTACTCCCTGCTGTACTTGTTATATATTTAGCTCCATGACATGCATAGAGATGTTTGATTACATGTACATAACCATATGCATGCTATTCCGCTCAAAAAAAGAAAAACCATATGCGGCATGCTGTGATGCTACAAATAAAAAGGTCATAACTGATAAGCACAATCAAAAGGTATTCTCTGTAATTTTGCCATTGCCGTCGTCGTCGTCATTTATCACTGCTAATTTCTTCTCCGGCAATAATCCTCAGGTCGATCTCCGTGACCTCTTTTGCTCTGCCATATGACACTCTGACAGCCAACGCCTCTCCATGCACCTCGATCGCCCAGTCGCCCGCCGCGCGCTCGTCACAAACACCTGGTAGTTCTCGGGCGGTGTGAGAACGTCGAGGAACGCGCAGTGCCACCCCTCCTCCCCTGGCCATGAACCGGTGCGTACATGTTATTACCACGTACCGAGCCCCAGCCGAGACACGGTGACACCATCATATCCATGGTCCCGCGCACCTTCTCCGCTAGCATCGTCGAGCCCCAACCGGAGACGCGTCAATGTAGTCGAAGAAGGGAGCGCCGTCCGTAAGCCCGACCGTCAATCCTCTCTGGAAACATAAGCAACAACCATCTATCTCAGCGCAAATATGAGATCTATTTCAAATCCAAACAGGAGCTTAACTAAAGGTCTAAAAATGTGCGGCAATATAATTTAATTACATGCAATTCTTTTCACGGAATTCACGTGGTGGGATCGGAGGTTTGAGAGGGCGCGCGCGCAGAACGTTGCGGGGCAGCAATGGATGTGCGTGTTGGGCTGCACGTACCGGCGGCCGCCCGTTCTGTGTGTGCCTGGTTAGGGATCTGTCTGTTGTTAATTTGCTTATGTAGGCTAAACATAATTGTCCAGCGGTTTGGATGTACGTCATTGTGTCTACTTGATTCATTATATTGCTTAGATTATTCTAGATATAAGAGGAACAAAGAAATTGATCACAGGACAGAAAAGGCAGACGAACATTAGCAGGTTTTTCAAAAACAAAAAACAACATAATAGTCTAGCAATAAAACAAAAGGCAGAAACCGGTGTTGTTGAAAGGTGGATTGGAAATCTGAATTCTGACAAAAGGCAGAACGGCAATGTAAAAAGTAGTGTTGCTAAAGGATTCAGAAAATATAATTTACCTACGATGTGACCGAGCCTATGATGGCAACTAGCAAGGATTATGATGCTGAGAGTGGCATAAACGCGCCCCCACAAGATCTGGTTGGGAGAGGTAACCAATTCTATGATAATATCTCGGTGGTGTATCTGCAACGATGAGAATATGAGAGAAGAAAATGTTGGTTGATCGATGAGGAAGAAGGGGAGAACGAGCAATAGGGTGGAGTCCATCAACTAAGTGATAGTTAGGGTAAAGGAGAACGGGTGGTGATGGTGGTGCTTTGGGGCCGACGATGGTCATCGCAATTGGGGATAGGTGCTTGAGACTACATAGGTGCGCAAGTAGTGTAGATAGGGGAAGAGGAAGTGTCGATGGTGTAAACGAGGTTTGAGATCCATGAAACGAATAATTGATATCATTTCTCTTATTATAGAGGGTATACATAGAAGTGGGGTCCCAGTCAGCACTCACAAAAGGGACATAAGATGACTAATGATTTTCTCTTAGTCATACACACGTCACTATGAGTAAAATTTGTCGCTAACGAAAACGCTCGTAGAAAGTTTGGTCGAGTGCAAGAGTATATAAGTCTGATGTGGCCCCCTGTCATATACATGTCATCATGTCTATCATCAGCTCGATGCTGCAATCCACACTGCTCGCCTCCGTCCGCGCAAGTTGGCTCTATCTATACATGCACAACCACAATGACACACCTTCTTGTGTGGCCACAAAACATGCTTAAAGCATGTTTGGAACAGGGGAAATAAAAAACAGAGAAATATAAAAAAGATGCAGAAAATTGGGTGGCGTGAAAGTTGAAAAGTACAAGATCACAAAACATAGGAATGGAAAATTCGGGCCGTTTGGATCACATGAAAAAATTGGAGCCTGGCATGTCTCATTAAACAAAATAGCCAGAGAATGTCCATGTCACACCCGGATTTACCCAAAACCCGAATGTGGCCATATGTGTGCCCAGGAAGTCCACCGACACATATAGCGAACAAATATGGTAAAAATCAGAGTACAATGCTTTATTCTCATCATATAGTAGCGTTTACATCAGAGTGCTTCAAAAATAAAATCATGGACAGCGGAAGACTAATACATCTCTCTAGCGTAGCCGCAATCCCACAGGGACTCTGACTGGGAGAACGCGAACTCAGAAGTACGGCAAATCCTCTGGAAACTCCATAGCATAATCAGCCTGACTCCAATCTGTTACCCGTCCGGGATTTTGCCCAAAAATAGTAATAACAGCAAGAGTAAGTAACAGAATTACTTAGCAAGTATAGCACGGGTGATGAGGCAAAAGAGGCTTGACACTGGCTTAACTGCATTAGCACTTTTAGTTGGTTCATTTTAATCATAACTACTACATTAGATGAATCCCAGTTGTATCCCAAATTAATTAATGTAAGTCAACATTAAGCAGTAATAAATATCATCTTCTAATCATAAAAGGATCCGGGGGCCTAAATGAATAAAACAGGATTTTTCTGAATTATTTTTAAACTGGAAAGGACTTCGAATTAAATATCAGAAGGGGCGGGGGCTCTTTTGAAAGAAAGTCACGGTTGACCGGTATGGTCAACTTTGACCTTTCGGCCCGGGTGCTGTGAACCGTCCGATGTAGATCGTGCGGCTACGGTGGGATTTGGGACAGGGTCGTCGGCGACGACGCGAGAGCTCGGCGGCGCTGCTCGGGCGGCGGCGGTGAGCTCGCCGGAGTAGCTCGAAATAGAGCTACGGGCCACGGTTCTCCACGGGGTTTGCACCTATGGCACCAGGGACGGACGGTGAGTTCACCTGGGGTGATCTCGACCGCGGGGAGGCGATGTGGGGGGTGTGCGGCGGCGGCCGGCGGAGCCGTGCGACGGCGAGCGTCGGAGACGGGTTTTCCGAGCACAAGGACGGGCGAGGATGGGCGGAAAGGTTCATTACCTTGACGCGACTCTCCCGGTGGTGTTGGTTGAGGCTGTGTAGTGACGAGGGGTGCGGACGACGAGGCGGGGCGGCTCCGGCGGTGCTGCTGGGCGACGGTGAGAAATTAGGCGGAATTCAAGGCGCAAGGAAGATGTCGGGCGGCTCGGGAAGGTCCGTTACCTGGTTTGGGATCTCCAAGGTAGGTTCCTGCCCAAGGATTGGCGTCGGCGGAGAGGATCGACGGCAGCGGCTACGGCGGCGGCTATGGCAGCGGCGCGAAGCAAAGAGGGGGAAGCTTGGACGCGGGGTGCGCACTTGGTGAGGCCCGGGGGTCTCGGGAGCTTCTATTTACAGCGGCCTAAGGGACCCAGGGCACCGGGGAGGGGTCAAGGCACGCACGCCGAGGAAGGAGGGCGGCGCGATTCCTTTCCATGCCGAGGTACTTCTTCCCATAAAGGGGGTGGCGCCAATTAGGAAGGGTGGAGGTGGGAAGCTGCGTGGAAGTTTCGGGGCAATCCTTGGGTGCGGGGATTGGGGCGGGGCAGGCCGGAGCGGCGCACGGGAATCGCGCCGGAGCGAGCGGCGCGCGGCCGGGAGGAGGAAGAAGAGGCCTGGCCAGTGGGACCCGCCGGGCAGCGACTGGAGGAGAGAAACGCGGCGCAGCTGGGCCGGGAAAGAGGGGTGCGGGAGTTGGGCCGCGGTCGCTGGGCCGGCTCGGGAAGGGGGGGGGGAGAGCTGGGCCGCGGGGAAAGAACTGGGCCGGGGAAAAGAAAAAGGGGAGGGCGTGCTGGGCTGGACCGGGAAAAGAGTTGGGGGAGCAAAGCTGGACTTGGGAAAAGTTAAGGGGGCTAAAGCGAACTATTGGCCTAACAACTTTTCTAGAGCTCCAAACAAAATGATTCAAATTTGAATTTAACTATATTTAAATTCTTGTTTGAATCACTAGCAACACAAAAATAAATGCAGCAGCATGAATGCAACAATAAATGTTTCTATCACTTATATTCGATTTTAAATTTTTGAAAATTATTATTTAGCCCTTATAAAATAGGTGAAAGCATTTAATAATTAATTAAACGCCAAAAATTTTAAATCAAGCATTTTTGGGTGTTACAGTCCATTTCAATGAGTTGCTTTGTAATTAGCTGTTTTGCCGGCATCAGTACCCAAAAAACATTTCAATATCTGTCCAAAAGATATCAGTTCTGCTAGCCTTTTGTAATAAAAGATCTGCAATCCTTTATTCCAAACACAGTCACATAATTTACTGTAGGGGTTTAGAATTTCGGTCGAAAATCAGCAACTTTTGGTTCCATGAGTCAGCCGGTAAATAATATACCAGTCACTCTACCTTTTACTAGGATGGAATTTCTTTAGACTTTACTCAGATTTTGGCAAAAAATGTGCAAACGTCAATTTTTAGTCTACATATTCTACCGATTACGCTTTGAATTCTTCTAAAGAAACAACAGACCAAACCCTGATTAGGACAACCATAAAGGGATTTATATTTCTGATCGGATAAAGTGCTCTGTATGTGTTTTCATTCATATTCGTAGTTCTATTTTCCTTTTGCGTTACACATCCATTTTTGTTTGATTTTGACATGTACCCAATTGAAACTTAGCTTAAGCTATGTTTCTTTTCTTGTATAGAAATTGATTGCTTATTGCTTACTGTGTACTACATATATACGGAAAAAACTTGGGCGCAGCCTAGCTGCACAGCGACCAAAACATCAATGTAAGAATATTTCATTTATTAAGTGTGGCTCGTGTAACTTATTAATTAATTTTAATTAATAACTAGTGTTATGATGATCGCTAGACTAAAAGATGATGTTGAGCTTAAATACCCTCCCTACTCTCTTCTATAAAATCACTTGTAGGTTGATAATGTGTCCGTTCATCTGAATGGACGTGTATACGCTGAAAAGATGTCCATTCTTTTGAATAGATAACTATACAATAAAAGTATGTCTCTTTGTTTAAATGGGTGCATGTGTGTTGAAATGATGTCCCTTCGTAGTGTATATAAATGGATTGGATCATCACTTGTCCGATCTGATAGTTCATGCACACATGATGAAGTTAAAGACAAAACAGAGGACACACACATACACATAGAATTAAGGATAATATTCGTGACGATATATTAGACTACCTTAAAGTATTATTATGTCGAGAGGCTGCGCTATGGTTGTACAATGTGCACGGCCCAACAAAATCGCATGTTTTCGCTAGGGGCCCCAGGAAAATCGGATCGCCCCCGCGTCGCCCCGCGGCGACACGAGCGGCGGCCGCCCCTCGCCGCCACAGCTCCCCCCTCCCTCCTCCTCCTTGCGACCTCGCCGCTGCCGGAGTGGGCGGCCGGAAGCCCGCGCTCCCCACGAGGACGGCGGCGGCGGTGACTTCTTCCCCCGCGTCGGCTTCCCGGCAGCGGCTGGCTGGAGGTTCTCTCTCCGGCGAGCTCCCGCCGGATCCTCGCCGGGAATGGCCGGATCTGCTCAGGGGGCATCCGGATCCGGGTGCAGCGCAGCTGGTTCGGGCATCCGGCGGCGGTGATGCGGCGTGGCGGACGGCAACGATGCGGCGCGTCCCGACGACGGGGCTTGTCGGCTTGGCGCGAGTCTGGCCGTGCGGCATGCGTAGCGGCGGCCGGGCCCTGGCGGCAGCGTGCCTCTGGCTGCGGGGTGCCGAGGCGGGTGGCCTTCGGCGCTCGGGCGTAGCGTGGCCAGGCGCGGGCCGGCGGCGGCGGCCTGGAGCGCGGGCGCCCGGCAGCGCGCGACGGCAAGGAGGCGGCCGCGATGGAGATTGCGGAGGTGGCGGCGACGGCCAGTGACAAGTTTTCTGGATCTGACGTCGGCTTGGCCTCCAATGGCGACTCCTCTCCGGCAGATGCGCCTTCGGCCTTAATGTTGGAAGGGATAGTTCCGGACTTTGCAACTACATCTGGTGATGACATCTTTAATTTCGCCTTTACTTTTCATATAGATCAAGAGACATGAGTCACCTTGGCTTCGTTCGCGGATTCTCTTACTCGAAGACGGATTTCATCTGTAATTTATTCCTGGTGGATTATGCACGGGTACCCAGTGGCTACTTTGCAGCATGGTATCTCAGGTTACGAATTCAGATGGTCTGCCGGATTTGGAGTAATTATGGCCGTTTAAAGTGGGTCAGGGCTGGTCTATATGGAAGCATTGGCCTGGTAAGAAGGGGGAAGCAACACGGTGTGACTTGGTCGTGGTGGTAAGTGCTACTGATTCACCGGTTCCGGGAAGAAATTCCTAGGTCTGACCTTAATTGGTTGACCTGGCAGTGACCTTGTTGAAGGCATTGTTTGGATTAAGATGAATTACTCCCTCGTGAAAACATTTGATCTGGTCTTAATTGGTTGGGTCATTACAATGTCGGCACGTGCGCGTGCCGTTTCCTCGTTGGAGGCGTTGTCTCGGGAGCCTACTTCAAAGTCCAAGAGTTGCTTTGGTTTGTGAAGCGGATGAAGATGAAGGCGTTTGTGGTAGTTTGCTAGGTCATGGTGCTCTCATTTTTTTCTTTTTTATTTTTCATGGGCCGTGTGCATCTTAGTTATGCAGAGACCGGGTTAGATCTTATATAATTGTATCATCTCGATGTAATTGTCTAAGATCAATAAAGCTTCCCTTTTCCAAAAAAAAATGCATTTCGAAAGCTGACTGACTCACCGACCACACAAGCAGAACACAACATGTTCAAAGTGAGGTGGAGTAGCCGCTAAAAAGGCAACCAGTTTTCACGAACACGTGAATATTTACATGCATGGACGTACAGAAACGGACTGGCCGAATTGCCCATCAACAGCATTACAGCATCACTACAGAGTAATAGTCCAGCATTACGCTAAAGAAATCACAGATGTATCACACAACCACCAAAAACGCATCGCAGTTCACAGTTCCAATGCCACAAACAACACGAGGAGCTGATACACCACCAGCCCGCTCAGCAGCGTTCCGGCAGCCTCGTGGCTCCGGCAGCCGCCGCTCCGGGGCCTGGCCCTCGCCACGGCCACGCCGCCCGACCGGTACGCCACGCCGGCGTTCCACGCCGCGGGTATGGCGTTGCTGGCGACGAGCACCCTGCCGGAGCTGAACGCCAGGCGGATGTTGAAGGGGCCCTGGAGGGGGTTGCCGGAGTTGAGCTTCCACACGGCGCCCCACGACTGCTGCATCGGCACCCACTGCCCCGTCCCGCCCTGCATCATGTCCACGGCGTCGAGGTCGCTGTCGCTGTCCTCGTACTCGATGAGCACGGCCAGGTAGTTCGGGTTGGAGCCGGACTCCACGGAGAAGGTGACATCCACTCCAGGCCACTCACACTGCACGCTGTACAATTAAGATATAGGACAGATTATTAGTACGTAGTACATCACATGGCGTTTATAGAGCTGAAATACGCATGGTGGTTACAGCGGATTCGTAGGAAATTTCTTTCCAGTAAGTATGCATTCGTGTGCCTTTACCGGGTATACTGGATTTGCAGGGAGCCGGCGCCGCGTAGCTGGCTTTCCTGGCCAGGCTTCGCCATGGCACCAAACGCTGTCCCACTCATGTCAAAGTGCACCTGGTCATCTGGACACGGGCAGTCAGGACACTCGTCGGTGATGACAACGGTCACCGGGTTACCAGAGCAAGCGTCATTGCCAGTGCACACCACCTGATGAATAATCTTTAAAATGTCAAATTGCAGACATGCGCGGACTTTAATACATTGTTTCTCAACTGCTAAGGCATAGTACACACCTGATAGCAGGAACCGCAGCCCTTGCCAGAGTCATAGATGGAAGAGCAGCCAGCAGCGATCATGGAGGAAAATGGTGGCCGGTCGACATCACTTTGGTACCCACACGCACCACCTACAACATGCGATTGAAAATTTCATGGAAGTTAATTTGCAAGGCACGCCATATTGGAAGAACTAATATACAGTTATGATCGTGCATTGACTTTTAGATAATCTCTTACCATCACTTCCCGCGCCATCAGCTGCGCCATACCAAGTAGCGATGCCATTGGACCAACCAGTGAGCTCACGGCGGAACTCAATGGATGCGCAAGGGTGGATGAAAAAGGAAAAGGCCATGATGGCAATAAAGGACAACACCTGGAGCTTGGAAGCCATATGTTGTGCCCTGTAACAAGTAGCTACGGCTGGTAAGGCAAAAGACATTGTGAACTTGCACGGAGAAGCCGAGAGAGAGGAGTAGTGTTTCTCCGTGTGATGGACAGTTTGCTTAAAGATGTAGATACAAGAAAGGGCAGTGGCTCTCCTTGGGGAGCAGGAGTTACAGGATTTTACAACGCAGGTTTTCTAAGCTTCAAGGCATTGGCCACTTCATGATCAAACAGCAAGTCAATAAACAATTTCCAACTGGGAGTAGTTTGGGAAAATTTTGAGTTACAATGATGTAGGAACAAAATTTGTATGAGAAGGCATCCTGTGCTCATCAAATCAAAATGCATGGATGAGGTCCTTAATTGATACTCAGGTCTTACTTTTCCCCCTTTTTTTAACCGAGGGAGATCTTACAGTATTTGATCCAATGGGCCACAGCAAGAATCCTTACGTGATGAAATGTAACAATGGAATTGATTTTGATTATATTTATCACTCGCAAAGCTGATATGATGAATTATTGAGTGGAATTTCAAAGTATTTTCTTTTTTTTTCTCTCACAGAGTGAAGTGTTATCTATCAATGCTATGGTTTATCAAAGGATAAGATACTCCTTATCAATAAACTTCTTAACAATTTTAACCTCTGCACAAATTTTGTATCATGATTCATGATGGCCTCATCTGGCATTCAGGCACAAGTCTCTAAGAAATAGGCATGATTACAAGAATAACAGAAGTCACTACTATGCCAATAAGATGACATACTACCTTTTAGCAGCATCTAATCATTCACACAATTAACTTACTTCCTCGTAGAATGCTATCACTTAATCATTCTAGACTAATCCAAGGTTCATGCTAGAAGCGATGTTGACCCATTCAAGACAGATTCATCACTGTGCTAGATATGGGGAATCATTTTGCATTTGCTAGATATGGGGAATCATTTTGCTCACACAACAGTTTCCCAGGGACAGAAGTATTTTAACACCACCCTGTGTGTGCTTGAGTGCTTCTGCTTAGTAAAACTTAGAAGGAAACAACATCACCCTCAGTCTGTCAGTTTATCTCTCTAGGTTACCACCATGCCATAGACTCCGTATCTGGGCTCACAGATTCCCAGTCCGACCATGGCTGTCCTGTGTACCTCTCTATTTCTACTTTTTACATGGAAAACTTGCAGATCACATGATGATAGTATGATACCTGGACGACAATTGCTGATCTGAGGTAGGACTAGCTTTGGTGATCTGAGATACGAACTTGACATTCACCATTTAGCCCCTTCACCTTGAACACAGTCAATTCAGACTTTTTTCACCCATACCTCTCAAAAGTCTACTCATTACAGAGAAAATATGGGATGGCTTTGGATCTGTAGGTTAGTAGGTACCACCTACAAGCATCTTTTATCAGCTTTTTTTTTTGAAACGCTAAATGCAAAATTTGTTCCAAGAACGAACAGGCTTGCATACTAACTACTAGTACAAGCTGCAAATCATATCTGAGATAAATTTCCTAAGGTGCAAAACTACCCTAGTCCTAACGAGGTCCAAACTGGAGCTATCAAGATCAAAATTGAGCTCTCTCGAGTCCATTGGTTGGTCTGAAAAAAAAAACGGGCTGACCTCCTGTATTATTTCCACGGTGGAACTTAAATCGTTAATTTTGACGCAGTAAAAGTGTACCGCGGCTGAGATGACAAACAGAATTCGAAAGGTGTTACCCTCCGGATTTGATGTGACCGTGGTCTGAATTCACTATCCCTAACTCAATAAGAACACAAAATATGCAGCAGCAGCAACAGAGGAGAATTCAGTTACCTGTAGGCTGTAGACACCAACGGTCAAAAGCAGAGCACGCAACTGCAATGCCCGCACGCGGCCCACGCGCACGCCACCAGCTCCACAGCCGCCGCCGACCCCCACCGCAGCAACGCGCACCCTCCTCGCAGCTGCAGCGGATATACAATGCCGGGATTGCCGGCAAAGGTCCTGCACGAATCCAGCAAAAGGCGAGCCTCTCGAGCCTCAAGCGCTCTAACTGTACCTGCCTCGGACCTGGAGCCTGCGGATTCCCGCTGCCCGGGAACGCCGGTGCGCGCAGCGACGAGGCGGTCGGCGCTGGGGGATAGGCACCTGAGGTTCGTACGGGGGAGTGGCGAAGCGGCCGCGATGGCGCCGCGTGCTGCACTGCTGTGTCTCGAGGAGAGGTGGATTCCGTGGAATGTAGGCGGCGGCGGCGGCCGCCGCGGCGGCGCGAGGAGGAGCGAACGATGTGGGGGGTGGCAACTGGCGGGGAGCGGAGACGGAGATTAGGGGGAACGAGGGTGGTGGGAACAGGGTTTATGCTTGCCGTTGGAAGGAAAAATCCAGACGACATGGAAAGCGACTCACTCACACACACGATTACCTCGGAATGGCTCGGGTGGTAGGTGATGATGCCTGCCATCATAGTCTTTCAGTATCAGTCATCTCAAGGGGAGCCACGTCGCCACCGACCACGGCAATTCAAGTACTGGTAATCAAGATCGAGGAAGAGAATTCGGGGGGAGTTTGACTTGGGGCATGTTTAGTTCCAAAAAGAACTCTCAAATACACTATGCAAAAAGAAGATTTTCTATCACATCAAAATGTCATAACATGCATGGAGTATTAAATGTAGATGAAATCAAAAACTAATTGCACAGTTTTGTTGTACTCTGCGAGACGAACATTTTGAGCCTAATTAATAAATTTTTGGATAATTTTTCACAAATACAAACGAAATGCTACAGTAGCGCAATAATTACGAAGTGACATCTTACTCCCAAATTCAACCTCTCAATTCTAACATCTAAACAACCTTGATGGGATTGTTCCTTACGTTGTCTCTAAGCTTACACGACTGCTTAAGACAGGGACAAGTTAAAAAGACGGCAAGTCGGCAGCATTATTCTTGTTCTGACTTGCCAAGCAAATCCAATCATGGTTCCCTTCATTTTCAAAATCAAAACTTCTTTTTTGAAAATTTCAAAACTTATACTACAGTTTGGGGCTTATGTTTCACTTTACTTTGACACAGGCGCTTTCTCTACAAAAACCATCACAGATCCATATCCCCATGTGACATTACTTCATTTCATTATCTAAAGGTTTAGCCATATGCAAAAATTGAATCTCAAACTTTAATCTATAAACTCAAACTTTTAACTTCAAGTACGCACATTTAAATTCAATACAGTCCAGAGAAAGAAACTGTTCATTGGTTAAATGACTACTGAAAACATTCAGTCCACAGCAAATGCTTGAGAAAAACAAGTACAAAGAATCAGAAATTATCCTCATTAGGAATGACCCTTAGGAAACTGGACCGCAACAAAAACCACTTCAACTCAATCAGTTTCATGAAACACTTTACATGGATGGGTATTGTCCAACCATATTAGTTACACACAGAAACTGGAACACAACAAAAAACGTCAACTGCACTACGGGCAATCCAATCAGAGCTACAAGAAAATATCAAAATACACAACTAAGTCCATCCGGGTAGTCCTAATCTGCATCCTAGAACTACTACGAAAGCTGTATTTGCGTCAGAATTCACAACGCCAATACTAGAAACAACAGGAGAAGATGGTACACCGAATTGCCAAATCCTCCAGCTGCCTTGTAGCCCCGGCAGCCAGCACTCCTGGGCCTGGCCCTCATCACCGCCATGCCGCCTGCCTGGTATGACACCCCGGCATTCCACCCTGCAGGTATGGCGTTGCTGGCGATGAGCACCCTGCCTGAGCTGAAAGTCAGGCGGATGTTGAACGGCCCCTGGAGGCCGGAGCCATTGAGCCTCCACACTGCACCCCAGGACTGCTGCATCGGCACCCACTGCCCTGTCGAGCTCTGCATGATGTCAACGGCTGATAGGTCACTTTCACTGTCCTCATACTCGATGAGCACGGCCAGATAGTTCGGGTTGGAGCCGGAGTCCACAGAGAAAGTTACATCCACTCCAGGCCATTCGCACTGCACGCTGTAAATCCATATGGGCATGGATCATGACAAAGGTCAACAACAATAAGTCAGCGACGACAGTTGGTTGCAAGCAGCCAAGCAGCCATGTCTTGGTTCCTGAATGAAAGGCATACCGAGTGTATTGAATTTGTAGGAGGCCAGCGCCACGGAGCTGATCAGCCATTCCAGGCTTTGCCATGGCACCAAACGCCGTCCCACTCATGTCAAAGTGGGCTCCCTCGTTTAGGCACATGCCGTCACTTGCTTGGCTAAAGCATGGGCCACCACCAGGGCCCTGGTCAGTGATGACTACAGTCACAGGGTAACCAGAGCAAGCTTGATTGCCAGAACATACCACCTGATGATTCAGCATTTCCAAATGTAAAATGGCAGACATGCTGACATGCATGTGTGGCCTCAATCACAAAGGGGTACACATACCTGGTAGCAAGAACCGCATCCCTTGCCAGAGTCGTAGATAAAAGGACTGCCGGCAGCAATCAAGGACGAGAATGGCGGTTGGTCGACAGCATACTGGTACCCACATGCACCACCTACAAAGGGTGTAATTTAGACATACATGCATTAGATAATAACTCTCCAAGCCACACATGGGTCTGAGAAGAGCTATTTTATGGTGATCATTGAGATAACAGATATTCTTTCATGAGAAATGTTATACGGCTATTACCTTCACTTCCGGCGCCATTAGGATCGCCATACCATGTAGCAATGCCAGTGGTCCAGCTAGAGAGCTCATGGCGGGACTCAATGGACACACAAGGATGAAGGAGCGAAGCAAAAGTCATAATAACAATAAAGGAGGATAAGTGCTGAATCTTGGAAGCCATATTCTGCACTGTGACAATAAGTTGCATCTGATAAGGTGCAAAATACCGTGGAATTGCAAGAAGATAGAGGATGAATGAAGCGGTGCTAGTCCGTGATGTGTATTCAGGGTGCAATTAGTATAATTAGTTAGATGGTTAAGTTAAAAAGAACAGGACAGGCTTGTTCTTTATTTTGCAGCGTGCTTTTGTGCTTATATTATACAAAGACATTCATGATTCATCACTAGAACGATAATAAACCATAATCAAAGGCTAAATGGGAGAAAAATTTGGAGTTAAGACAGGTATGAAGTAGCTAAGGAGGTGTATGCACATTCAAACGAAGTTGATAATACCTTGACATGGAAGGATGATTCAAAAGGCGTGATCTTACAGTTTAAATCGATGCACAACAGAAAATCCTATGTTATAAAATTTCATTATGATAGAACTCTGAGTACATTGTTATGAAAAGAATGAGGTAAGCATGATCAATAAGTTATCTTAACAATTTTAAACATTTCTCAACAAGTTTAGCACAAGAATAGCCTCATCCTGTACTCAGGTTTATATAAGCCAGTCAAGATACTATGTTGACAAGGTGACATCATTGCCTTTTTTTCAACTTCCGAAAAATTCAGACATAGTCATCTCTATAACAAAATAAGCTTAATCAGATCATAAGGAAATGGGAATCAAGAGCACAAGGTCATATTATCCATGCTCAGACAGTCAGTCTCTACTTCTTGATATGGCTACCTACAGAATGTTCCGGCATATCATCATTTCAACAGACTCCAAAGCCTGCACAGATTACAATCCTCAGCATTTGGGGGGTTGAGATGAATGCATGGGTCAATTTCTATCTCATTGTACTTTTACATTGAAACCTCATAGGTGATAGGTCACATGATACAAATTTCTGAATGCATGTGTCTGCATATCTGTACGTTTGGTGACCAAATTGCTTGACCTGAACGTTGTCTACCAGGACCTTGGGTCATTAACTGAGCCCAAGGCATATTTTGACCACACTAGGCTTTGGATCTGCTAAAGTGCTAAATGGCACCTGCAGCATCAGGCCATCTTCTATAGGTTTTTTTTATACCAATCTGCTATAGATTGAATGCAATATTTTGCTCCAGAATGGTGCAGATATCATACTCCCTGCTTCCAACTCACATCTGCGTATCAGGGTGACAAAAGTTGCAGAACTGCTAGTCCTAATCATGCCTGAACTCTGAACTCAAGTTACTGAAAGCAAGCCTAACCTAGGCGGGGGGTTTCACCGATTCTTCTGAAAACAAGATCCGGTCGAACTACTTGTTTCAGTATGCGTCCTAAAGCACCATTCTAGAAAAGGCATGCTAAATTCTTACGGTCTTATCGGCCGTGCTTGATGCCGCCACGCTCTGGGCCCACCTTCCCCTGCCTGCACACGAAGAACAGGGCTCAGTACACCTGGAACAGAAACCAAGTTAGAATCAAAAGCACAGGGGAGCCACCGAGCCGAACCTGGCCGCCCCGCCGCAGCAACTGGCAAGCTCCTCGCCGCTGCGGAAACGGGAAACCGCTCCAATGCTAGCAGCCCAGCAAAGTTTCGAGCTTTCTAGCCGTGGCTCAGGCAGATCCGAGGCCGACTGACCCCACCCGCGCTGTGGCGGCGAAAGTAGCGGCACGGAACGACGAGGGGTGCGCCATTGGGGCTAGCCGGCTACGTGGACTGCGGCTTCGGCCAAGGTGCGGAGAGGCGGTGGTTTTGCAAAGCTGTATTCCGACGAGAGGATGGGCGGCGGCGGTGGAATGGAGGTGGAGGTGGCGGGGGCGGCGCCGAGGAGAAATGGCAAACGGTGGGTGCAGAGCAGGAGCAGAGCCGGCGAGAGCGACAAGGGTCAGAGTGGGAGAAGGGGTTTACGCTTTATTTCAATTTTTGCTCAAAAAAATCGAAAAGGGAAATAGAATATTATTCGGATTCGTCATGTTCGTTCGGCTGGTGGCTGATGCTGATTTTACTGAGAGAAAAACACTGCTGGTTGGTTGGTGGTCGGTGGCTGGTGTTGGTTTCTACCGAGAGAAAAACACTGACCATCCATTAGAGCGATTGTGAATTTGTGATCCTGACATAGATGAGACTTTAAAACCTAACTGCGTGCAATACGGTTCGTAGTATAAGTACCAAATTTCGAATATGTACTGTGATGAAATATTTGGTTTGAGTATTTGACCATAGTAAATAGCGGCTCTTTTTTTTTCCTGAATGGCTTCAGTGAGCAACGAGGAGAGAGCACACGGGCAAGCGGGCAGGAATGCAGGATCAGGCGATCCGCGCTTGGGTTGTTGGTACTGTAGCAAGTAGCAACGGTCAAGGTCAGCTACGTGCCAAGGAAATCACACGCGTCCCATCCGGTTAGCCATTTTTGCACAGAACACCACGCACAAGAGCGGCCCAAATAACATCACGTCACAGTTAACTGCAACACCAGAGACAACACAAAAACGTGACACGCCAATACGCCGACGGGCCCGTAACGGTAACCACAACACCGTCGCCCGCCACCGGCCGCCGCCGCAGCACCGGATTTCTCTGGCGACCCGCCGCCGCTTTGCCCGTCCGCGCACGGCGGCGCCCCCAGGTAACCGCCGCTCCCCTGCAGCCCCCTGCCGACGCAGAGCTCGTCGTTGCCCCGCACGTCGAGGCGCCGGCCGAGCCGCGCCACGAACTCCCCCGGCAGCGCGATCTCGCCGGCGAGCCGGTTCTGGCTCAGGTTCAGCTGGCCCAGGTGCGGCAGCGCCGCCAGCGTCGCCGGGATCGGCCCGTCCAGCCGGTTCCGGTCCAGCGACAGCGCCGTCAGGCTCGCGAGCGCCGCGAAGGCGCCCCGCGGGATGGGCCCCGTCAGACCGCACCCGGACAGGCCCAGCACCTGCAGCCGCCGCAGCGCGCCCACCACCGCCGGCACCGCCGTGCCCAGCGGGTTGTCCTGCAGCAGCAGGTACTGCAGCCTGGACAGGCCCGACAGCGAGCCCGGCAGCGGGCCCGCGAGGAGGTTGTGGCTCAGGTCCAGGAACACCAGCTCCCCCAGCGACCCCACCGCCGCCGGCACGCCGCCGGCGAGGCGGTTGTAGCTCAGGTCCGCCTTCTGCAGCCTCTGCAGCTTCCCCAACGCCGCCGGCACGCCGCCGCCGATGCCGTTCCAGCTCAGGTCCAGGATCGTCAGGCTCGCCATCCCTCCGATCTCCTCCGGTATCTGCTGACGCGGCCGCGCGCGTCGTACAACGTTAACGAACAGACGTTATTCACATAATGGCACGTGGCAATAGTGTGTGATTACCTCGCCGGAGATGTTGTTGTAGCTGAGGTCGAGCTGCTGGAGCGCGGCGAGGCGGCCGAGCTCCCTGGGGATGCCGCCGCGGAAGCCGTTCTGCGAGAGGCTGAGCACGCGGAGGCTACGGAGGCCGCTCAGCGTGGCCGGGATCGGGCCCGTCAAGCCAGGGTTGGACTTGAGCACGATCTGCTCGAGGGACGCCGCCGCCGCCGCGCCCGCGAACAGCGCCGGCGGGAGCTCGACGGCGGCGCCGCCGGCGAAGCAGCCGAAGAGGGAGAGCGTCTTGAGGTGGAGCAGGCCGCGGAGCGAGGCGGCGCCGAGCGTCGCGCCGGGCCGGCAGGGCGGCGTCGCGACGTCGGGCCCGAAGTGGAGGCGCGTGGCGCGGAGCACGCGGGCGTCGTCGGGGGAGAGCTCGCACTGGAGCCCCGGCCACGGCGTGTCGGTGCAGGGCCGCGGGTGGAGCTGCGGCCACGTCGGGTCGCCGAGGAGGTCCGCCATCACGCGGAAGATGGCCGCCAGCTCCGACCTCGGCAGCTGCGGCGGCGGCGCGCCATTGCCGGCAAACTGCGCGGCGGCGGCGGCTTGGAGCTGGAGCAGGACGACGAGGGAGAGCGAGAACAAAGGGAAGAGGGAGGACGAAGCCATCGGTGCGTGCATGCAGCGTGACTGCGTGTAGTGTACCCGTACTTGCTATTCTGGGTGGGGCATAGTGAAATGGGATAGGGAGGCAGGTCACCTGGCCTAGCTTTATGAGGTATGACACGACCAACTAAAGAGTTTATCGGGGTGTTTTTTCAAAAAAAAAGTGAAAAAAATGAAAAAGTCACATCGGACACTGTAGCATTTTTCTTTTGTTTGTGGCAAACATTGTCCTACCATGACCTAACTAGACTCAAAAGATTAGTCTCGTCATGTACATCAAAACCATGCAACTAGTTTTTTTATTTACCCACGTTTATTGCTTTATGTATGAGGAGAAAAATTTGATGTGATTTGATGTGATAGGTGAATAGTGAATTTTGAAGAGAGAATTTCTGGAAACTAAACACACCCTATATAAATCTTTTAAATAGAAGCAAATGTGTTGTCTACCCAATAAGATGTGAAGGACTTAATGTGCAACACATTATGGAGGGTTTCAACTGTCCAATCCAAAATTTTCCTTGCACTTATTTGGGCTTGCCGTTGCACCTCAGGCAGCTGCGCAGAGTTGACATCCAGCCTTTGATTGACAAAATGGCTAACCGGCTTCCTGCATGGAAGGGCAAATTCCTAAACAAGGCAGGACGGCTGAAGCTTCTCAACACAGTCCTGTCATCATTGCCCACATATTTTTTGACGATGTTTGCTCCAAAGAAGTGGGCAATCAAGAGATTGAAGGATACGAAGGAGCTTTCTTTGGCGAGGTACTGAAGATGCACGGGGTGGCCATTGTCTGGTTAAATGGGGGAAGGTGCAAAGACCAAAGAGGCTTGGGGGGCTGGGAGCCCTAGACTTCGACCTGTTCAGTCGCGCACTGAGACAACGGTGGCTGTGGTATGAGTGGAAGGACCCAGATAGGCCTTGGGTTGGATCTGAAGTTCCTGCCAGTGAGGTTGATCGGCAGCTGTTCAGAATGAGTACAAAGGTCACGCTAGGCAATGGCAAGACAGCAAAATTCTGGGAGTCGGCGTGGATGGAAGGACGTGCACCAAGGGACATCGCCCCAAATCTTTACAAATTAGCGTGGCGCAAGAATCAGACAGTAGCTCAAGACTTAACAAATGACAACTGGACTCGGGGGTTATGGAGGATGACAACAGATGAAGAGATGGCTGAACTCATTGAGCTTTACATGCTGATTCAGGATGTGCAGTTAGTGGATTGCGAGGATGAAATTATATGGAAATGGACTACTGATGGCTCTTACACTTCCAAGTCAGCGTATGATATTCAATTCAGTGGCTCCTATTGTACATACAACTCCATGGCCATCTGGAAGGCTAAAGCTGAGGGAAAGCACAGATTTTTTGCATGGCTCCTAGTGCAAAGCAAAATTCTGACGGCGGACAAACTAATGGTCAGGAACTGGCCGTGCAATCCGATCTGCCCGTTGTGTGATCAGGCCGATGAAACGGCGGAGCATCTCTGTCTACATTGTGTCTACGCACAGGAAGTGTGGCTTCGGGTGAGCATATGGTCTGAAGGCTTGGTTACACCACCAGCTGCAGGTCTTGGCATTGAGCAATGGTGGAATGAGGGATTGAGGAGTGCAACTCGTGAAAATAAACGCCGAGTGGCTGCTCTCGTGATTTACACAACCTGGAACATTTGGAAGGAGAGGAACAGGCGGGTCTTTGACAGGAAGACAGCGACGCCACCTAGAATTCTTGCACTCATCCAAGAGGAGATCAAGTTAAGAAGCATGGCCTGCGGAGAGGGACGGCTGCGCCAGGAGGAATTTAACTTTTCTATGATATTAGTTTCACGAGAGCTTTGTGAGATTTGTTTAATTTATGTAATAACAACCTTGTATGAACCTTGTCTTGCTTCTCCTCCTTATATGATATAGCAGGGCTCCTGCTTTTCTTTCAAAAAAAATATCTTTTAAAAACTTTTTTTCGGGTGATCGTTTTTTTTTGTGTGATGACTGACCGATCAGTAGACAAGACTGACACACGATGCCACCGGCTCCAAGAACAACGGGGAGTGCGTTGTCAGCATGCCTGCACGAGACCAGGCCACGAGTAGATGCATGGACACGATGCAGTAACTGTGTACTCCGTACTCTACACCTGCAGGTGCTACTACTATTCAACTAAAGGCCTCTGGCTCCAGGGCCAGGCCGCCACGGACGTACAGGTCAATGCACAGGCGTGCCGACCGGGCCTACCGACGTGACCAGGGTGTGAGCAGCGAGCGTGCGCAGTGACAGATCAAGGAGGAGAGGCGACGAGGGTGGCGTTTCTTTGCAGGTGCTGTGGTGGGACTCGCGATCGGACGGTGGTGTTCAGTTCCTGGATTAAACGCCGGGGAGACGACACGACGCAAACGCCAACGGCCTGGGGCGCGACCGGGCCCAGCGTTCAGCGTACACTGTGGCGCCTAGAGTATGTGCGTGCGTGCACGCGCCTCGTTCGTACTTTGGCGCAGTCTCGCAGAGGCACGGCATGGTAACAGTACCAGTACGTACTCACGATCGCAGTAGCGCGTCCAACAAGCACCTAGATACACTCATCACTAACCTTGTTTTTGGACCATAGACAGCGGATGCACTCCGTATTCGTGGCTCGCTAACAAGCCTTTGTTTGGCACACCTAATGTTGTACTCCGTACTCTTTGTGAAATAAAATTTAAATGTTATATGAATAATAATTTTGAGACGGAGGGAGTACGTGTTTGTTCATTTTTGTTTCTTTATTTCATCTATCACATAGGTACATCATTTGCTAGCCACGTCTTGACCGTAGCTCAGCGAACGAGTGAGGCATTCTGCATGCGGTTGCGGACACCACCGTGTGGCGTTCGATCTGTGGATAAAACCGTGGACGCACATACGCCGTTCGTCTCCACGGCCTAGGTACTACTTGTACGAAGGTTCTCGTGCCTGTACCTATACGCACCTGGGAGGTCCTATACTGGTTTTATAGATTTCTCTCTCCTATAGAACCAGGTTCTTGGCCCAGGGCCAAACTAAAATAGGGGCCCTTTAATAGTAGTAGTAATAATAATGACGATGGAACGATAAAAATAACAGTTCAATTTATCCAACAGTAATATTTCATATCAAATAATTTATACAATTTACCTTAAAAATTTCTTCTAGCATTTCTTTGGCAGCTGCCGGTACTGATGGCCAAGGGATCATTCTTGTTTAGACTGCCTGCTCTAAATTAATGCCAAGTCTGAACAACTGAACTTTGTTCACTAAAATTACATGGAATAAATTATGCACCAAAGAGGCTGCAGATAAATTTTGAACTCTAAATATCACCAAAGGAGCAATTATGCCTTACCGTCTCCTTCTCTCGCATAGTCACCGTCTCGGCAA
This sequence comes from Echinochloa phyllopogon, assembly GCA_033239725.1. NCBI lineage: Eukaryota > Viridiplantae > Streptophyta > Magnoliopsida > Poales > Poaceae > Echinochloa > Echinochloa phyllopogon. Next base: position 13,598,024 of record BTCW01000009.1, read on the forward strand.
GGATCGTTGGTGTCGAATAACAGACTTGACATTTCGATCTTGACAAGGTACATCGAGTGCGTGAGATCAGATTATCAGGCGAGTAGAAGATGAGTCGCCGGCGCCGCTGGCGCGTGATTAACAGCGTCCGCGATTTACGCAGCATCGATGGAAAGCAAAACGATTAACTTGGAGAGACTTGCGTGTGGTGTGGATTCTAGTCTGGGCATACTTTTTCTCTGGGCCTGACCGGTTGGCCCAGCTATACAACGCAGGACAAAAGTAAACTAAAACTACAGCCTCGTCTAGTATACATGCCCTGAATATACATGAGGAGGGGCCCTTCCTTTTGGGGGCCCGGGTCGGCTGCGCAGCTCGACCCCCTCAGGACAGGGCCTGCCAGGTTTCTACCATTATGAGACTGATTCTATATAGAACCCGCTCCCATGCATGGAACCAGGTCCTATGGAATAAAGTGAGTGAGAGAAAGAGAGAGGGTGGAGGCATGTGACCCGTTTATAGATCCACCCCTGGTTCTATACATTGCTGGCAATATATCAGTAGACATCAAATCATTGTGGGATCTATCTATAGAATCGGGGGTGTTTCTGTACATTGTACATTTGTACATTGGAGATGTCCTAGGCGCCGGTGCGAGGGTACGACCTGTAATCCTGTATACAGCCTCGGCTGTCAGCTCCTAGTCCTAGTACGCGGTACGCTACCTGGCAACGTACGGCACGACGCCCCGCGTGTGCGGGTGGCGTGGATCGCGTCCTGCGGTACCGACGATTCTCTGGTGCTCCGTGGGCCTGGCCACATACGTAGTACTGTATACGTAATTACGTATACCCTGTAGTGGCAGCACCACTGGAGTGATGGAGCGTGCGGAGGTAGCCAGTGACCCGTGTACTGCTGTTAGCTGAGCCTGAGCCTGCCCCTGCCGCAGAACCTGGCCCGCGCAGGGCAGAGTGATCCGACCGACTCGACTGTGGCGCTCCAGTACCCGCATGGATGCACACAGACGGGCGACTGTGCGGGCTTACCCACGCACACACACACCGGCTCGGACACGCCACAGCCCGCGCGCGTCGGGCTCGTTCACTATCGTGGCCGTAGTCTTGTCCGGTCAACAAAGGTGTGTGCGTGGAAAGGCGTGGGAAGCGGAGGAGGAGCAGAGCCAGAGCAGGAGTCAGGACAGCCGGGGCGCAGTGCAGGCGGCCCAACACCAACAGTGGTTGGCTGGCCATTGCGGTGAGGTGCAAGCGGGTTTCGCAAGGCGCGGGCGCGCGCGCGCCAACGAGGCAACAGCGAGCACGAGACCCCCCCTCCTGATCCGAGCATCCGACCGGTGGATCCCCTCCCGTGCTGCGTGCCTGCGTCTCTGGCGCGCTCGCTCGCTCGCTGTCTCGTGCGGGCTGCGCTGCCCCGAGGCGCCTGGCGACCACATGTGTGTTGTCCGTCCCCCGCCCGGTTGGACGGGGAAGGAGAAGAGCGCGTGCACTTGCACTTGAACTGTGTCGCTGCACCACCTGCACGCGCTCCTTTGGACTCTCTCTCTGGACGCCGCATGCATTCGCGCGCTATTTTGCCTGGGCTGTTCGCACAAAATCGTAAGCGTGGCCCGTTTTCTGTGAGAGGAGTAGACTCTAGAGAGAGAGAGAGTAGTAGTAGATCAGGGAGCAAGCTAGGAGGCCCGCAGCTGGCTTCGAGGTTCAGGCCCATAAAAGGAGAGATTGGGTAATGAGACTGGCCCAGGTACCCGCCAGCCCTCATGACCCCGGGCCGGCGGGACCAAACTGAGCCCACTACGGAAAGGACGGTCCACGTCCCCATTTTCCGGCCATAAATCTCCCGTCGTTCACCTGGCACATTCCAAAAAAAAAACTCCATATGTGCGATTCTGATTTTTTCCATGCAGATTAACTGTTTTAATTCCACTAATTTAGACATACAAGTTGTTATTTTATGCAGATAATTATCTATTTTAAGTAATATTAGACAAATAGTTGATTCTAAAATTATATTCTTTTGTAATTTTATAATATTAAAATTACAGTTTTGTGGAACGTAGGAAGTACTTTTTTCTCGTATATAAACCTTTCCTGCTCACCTGTTAGTACGGACCAAGCAGCAAAGCAAAGCAATTATCTATCGGATCACAGTGACACCAATGGACTTAGAACTAGAACTAAAGGCTGGGACTAGCCTACCATATATATAGAAGTTAGAATTAGGACTGATACAAGTATTAGTTCAGGTTTTTATGTACCGAGATAAATAACAAGAATATAAACCTCTTTCTCTACTGGTCTATGGTATGCCAGCTCACCGCCATTTTCATTTCGGCAGCGGGGCGTCACAGACCACGTGGTGACGCCATGGTCTACAAGGGAAGCAAGGGGATAGACATCCAAGAGGACGGGACAAACCGCAACTTTGCGAGCACAAGCTCTGCCTCTCTTATCGATCAAAATCAGACAGTGGGAGTTCACTTTGTCGCACCACCGGCCGTCATTTAGTATCTCTTATCTAGCAGAGAAGGACTGAAGACGAGAACACGCGTAAGTATTAAAAAAAACGAAAAAGCGCGTGCAACACAGTTTTTCCCCCTCTTATGCGATATGTATTTTTTTTTGATTCTGTCGCGTTATTAGTGATTCACTGTACAGTACGTGTATCCTGTGGTTAGCTGGTTATTATTACAAAAGTACTCGATAGTGATTAGTGACATCTAATAATTCACCTGTAGTTTCTTCGGGGGTAAAAATCACCTGTAGTACAATGCCGTCGTATATTAGAGCACGGAATGAATATGCATACTGATTAAGTCTAGTACAATTATATTTGGTATAAAAAAATTTCGATGTTCCATTTGTTTCTGGCACGTGCCGTCCTTTCCTAGTCACACGGTTACTTGTTTAGCAAACAACTCGTTGGTCGTCAAAATTTAATCATGGCAGTGTGGATAGCTGAACGAGCAGCTTTTCCACTTGTTGCGAGGAAATCAAACTTCTAGAGTCCCCCGATTTGTAATGGCATGGAATAGCCTCCAGGCAAAGTTAAAAACATGATTAGGGTAGATCAGTACGTTCCTTTTCCTTTTCGAGACTCTATCTAGTTGACTACTACCGGTCATTTCCGTGGCAACTTTCTTTTTTGCCACGTCAATGAAGATGTACACAAGTTCAAGATGTTAAGCAAGCAGGATGGCTATGCTTATCGACAATACCATCCTATTATGAGATTAACGGAACAAATGTTGGTTAATGTTCATGCAGTTTTCTCAAGCCGCACTTCTTTTTATTTTGCGAAACAACCAGGTTCAACCATACTTTCCTATGTCAATTAGACAGCATAGCTTGTCTAATGTATCAAAGAAATAACTCATTTAATTTTCTCTAGTTAAAAAAAATCATGGGTTGCACAAATGTGACCATCTATATTTTGGGGTCAAAACGTTGAACCGCCTCTCAAATTTAAAACCAGACAAACCTCACGAGTTTCATTTAATTATTTATAGATTTTGAAATTAACTAAGGTCATGTTTGTATCAGCTAGAGCAATTGGTTAGCTGGGATTAGGTTGAAGGAGTTAGCTAGATAGTTTTTTTTTTTAAAAGGAGTAACTCGGTTTCGTTTGAATTGGATACAACTAAAATTTGTTGAATAACTCTATTTGGGTGCCAAACATGACATGATATGGTAGTTAATATTTAGTGCAAAAATCTTAAAAAGATTCCAAGTAACACGCTCTACTATTTCCTACACATGTAGGCACATAGGAAAATTCTGATTTCCGGTAGCGAATGGCGTCTCATCGTGAAGACAATGATTTCCAGTATAGAAACGACAAATACGGTATGCTCACTGTGAACTTAAGTACACTCTACTCATTGTTCTTGCTGATTGAAGGATGACCCAATGATTTCATCTCACGAGAAACGACAGAAAGACATCGATGGTGGAATCCGAAAGCTATCATAGCCTAGATCCGCACGAAGTGTCCACCAGCAGTGAGCCGAAGCAAGGCTGCAGGTTCCTGTATCTGGACACAACGTACGCGTGGGTCTTGAGCCCATGACTCACACAGTATATTACTCCGTACCAAGCATTTCCCAATTATTGTTCGGAAACACGATCGAGCACATTTGCTTGATGGTGTTTGTATCATCAGCCTCGAGTTTACGTGGACTAGGACGATCGCGCCCTGAGCTGTCTAGCAATCATCCTGATTCCTGACAAATTAATCAAGCCCGGTGTATTCGATTTCAGTCACCCTCATCGCAGCATAATTCATGCTGGGGGACACCGATCACCGAAGTGTCTTCTCTGTTGCGTGCCAGGTGGTTGCCCTGAGCACCATCAGTCCATCAGCGCAGGCGATTGATTGAGTCGTACAAGGCTCTGATTGGCCGGCCACGGATGAACGGGCTGCAGCTGTTCGGGGGCAAAAGAGTAGTTAACTGTAAGAGCGACGTCAGGCGCTCTAATTTTCTTGAGGAAGCGACTACGACGAGAGCACCCTCCCGATAGCCCCAAGACGAGAGCCCCCCCCCCCCCCCCCCCGACTTAACTTATTCTGCTAGGTGGACCCATCCCCAATCTTATCCCCCGCGACCTTATCTTTTCGCTCGTTCCGCCGTTCGTCTTCTTCGACGCAGCCGCTTCGACTTTGGCCGCAGCCCCCCCCCCCGCCCCCGCCGCCCTGCCACCAGCCCTCGCCGACGCCGCCTCCGGCGCCGGCGAGCCCGCCCTCCCCTTCCCTCCCTTTCCCCTTCCCCCTCCTCTTCCCCTTCATCCGAATCCGAGAAGACTTCCCGACGCTGCTTGCCATGCTGCCCCGCCACCGCCAGCCTCCACCACCACCCACGGCCGGCGGCGACCCTCGCCGCCGCGCCGCCGCCTACCGCCCACCCCTCCCCTTCCACCCCGCCCTCCACTAACCAGTACGATAGCTCGCCCCCGCCGCCCACCACCGCCAGATCCGCCGCTGCCACCACCCGCCCCCTCGCCGGCGTCGCCTCCGACGCCGACCGCCCGCCTCCCACCCCTTCCCCTTCCCCTCCCCTCCCCTACCCTTTGCCCGCACCTGAGATGGTGAGGACGCCGCCGCCGTCGCCTTGGTCATCTTCTACGTCTCCGGCGAGCTCCCCCGCCCCGACCCCGCCCACCGGTTGTCCCCCGCTGCCCCGGCCGGCGGCGCCATTGCCGCCCGGCCTCACCGCCCTCGATCCGCCACCACCGCCTGGCTGGCCGGCTCCCCAGAGCTCCCTCTAGGTCCGCCGACCATGGATCCCTCCCCGGCAACCCCGAACCCACTAACCCCAAACCCCGAAACCCTAAACACTAACCCGAATCGGAGCTCACCAGAGTCGGATTTGCTGCCGGAGAAGAAGAGGAGGTCGCCGGAGTCGATGGCTTGATTTTGTTACTTTTTCGGTTGGATTGTTACCTTCTCTGTTTTTTTCCTTTTTTGGTTGTTGTTTCCTTCAGACATCTGCTTCTTTCCAAATTGAGAGGGCTCTCCATCTAAGCCTCAATGGAGAGGGCTCTCCATCTATATTTTGAGTTTTCTTGAGAACAAAGATATCTTCCGTAGCGCCAGATGGGCCAAGGTGCTTGGTTCGGTCCCCACGAGGTCCATGTGTGTGTGCACGGGCCGTTCCTGTATGATGGGGTTCGATCATGTGTGTACACTAATGTCAGTGTGACTAGCTTGTTGATCGGCTTACTCGAAGTCAACGTGGTGTAGCATCGATCCAAGTTCTGTTTAATCATGGTTTTGTTTTTCTTCCTCCGAATTTGCAAATGTTTTTTTGCGGGTGAATTTGCAAATGTTTTGATTGCCGGAAAATTTCACTATTATCTCACAAGTTTTTATTTGATTGCCTATATAACACCAGCGCTTGGTTTTCAATCGTCAAAACTACCTCAAGTATAGCAACATCAATCCCTCCATCATTATTACTTTGACCATCCAACTCTTGCCTCAGTTTGATTTTGAATCTTAAAATGATTACTATTTTTTCATATATCCGATTTAAGTGATTCTCATGGTTATGCGTTTGTAATGATAAGCTTTATCTTTTAAAGTCATGGACGTATTATTTTCTAACCGTTTGTTTTACTTTTCTTATATTGGTGTTTTTACACCGCAACACAAAAATAATATATTAAATAGTGATTAAATAGTGTAAAGACTATTTTAAAAGACAAAGGTCACTGTTATGAACGCGTGACCGTAAGAATGACCTAAATCGGAGGTATCAGCAAAAAGTAATAATCATTTTAAGATCTAAGGACTAAATTGTAAATACAAAAATTAAAATCACCCATCAAAACCGCCCCGATGGTCAAATTTGAACGGTTTTGCTAGTTGGATGGCCAAAGATTTTCGGTTTTAGAGTTCGATGGTCAAAAACAAACTGAGTCAAGAGTTGGATGGTCAAAAATGGACTTTTTTCTATTTAATTATAACTTTATAAGATTCTTATAAATGATGAACAACTCTCATGATCTCTCGCACACATCAGCCAAGTGTAAGTTTCTTTTCAAAAAACAGACAAATCACTTACACTTCACCAGTCTCGATCTTACTTACTATCGGCAATTCAATTTAAAATTTCCTTGCACCTGACCAAGTGTTATGCAAACAGCACACGGGCACAAATGTCGCGTGTTTGCGAGGCACGCGCGGCAGCGGCACCCCCATGGGTCCCAAGATCGACGAACACGCCCGGCCACTGCGGGTGAGGGGTGGTAACGGATCATGGCCCGTTTTGTTCCTTCACAATCTAGTTTAACCCTAACAAAATTTAGTTCAAAAACTAGTACTATTTTGGTCCGGCCCTAATCTGGTCCCATCCTTAAAATTTCTAATAGAAAAGTGAGGGGCTTTACCACCCCTGCCCCTGCGGGTGAGCCACCAACATTCGTGGGCTCGTGGGCCGTGTGGCCGACCCCGCCGCCGGCGCACGCGCATGGTACGGTGGCTGGCGGTGCGGCTATCGCCGGAGCCTTTTTCACCGGAACACCCGGGGTTTGCCCTGTTCCGCAGGTCGCACGCACCCTCCCTGCACTCTGCCTCATAGGCACAAATAAACCTCAGCGTGTTGTAACCGTGAGGAACACACTACTACTGTTCTACAGGGCATTGACACTCTCCAGAGTCCAGACTCCAGACACGCATGCTAGCTGCACGCCTGCACCAGCTATAATCATCATCATTAAGCCCCCAAAGCATGACGACAAAATCAGCACGCCACTGTTTTCTAAGCGAAACAATATCACATCACCAATGCTACATGGCAGGTACCGAGCAGACTAGCAGTGTGCCACTCCTACATACCACAAGACCCCTATAAATAGGACAGCTACATGTTACCCGACCGAGTACACAAACGCTATCGAGCCACCAAGCCAACACACACCAAATTAAACACCCGAGCAGCAAGCTAATTAACAAGGTCGCCATTATTGCGCGACGCGTGCAGCCGAGAGGCCGATCGGCGATCGTGGTGGTGGCATTAATCTTGCGAGCGACGTAGATATGCTTACAGTCCCGGCTGCCGTGGCGGGCATGCTGCCGCGGCGGCAGGTCATCGCCAGGGCCTCCGTGTCGGCGCTGGTGGCCTCGCTGCCGCTGCTCTACGTGTCGCTGCTGCGCCCGCCGCCGGCCGCGCTCGCCGGGGACACCGCCTTCTGGTTCCTCATGTCCAACTGCGTCATCGCCGCCATCGTCGCCACCTCCGGCGACGCTGGCGAGCTCCTCTTCAGGTCCGCGCCGGATGAGGATCATCGTCCCTGCTGCGACGACAGCATCGGCGGCGCCGGCCTCTCCTGCGCGTCGGCCGGCCAGCCGCCGGTTGCTGCCGTGCAGGGCGTCACGGTGGTTCCGTTGGTGGCACCGTCTCATGACGAGCCGCGCGCCGTGGACATGAACGGTGGGCGCGTCCATGGACAGGTGGCGAGCGCGGTGGCAAGTAGCTACCCCGTGAACCGTGCATTGCCTTCTCTGGTCGAAGGCGAAGAAGAAGATGCAGCGAGTGAGCCTAGCGCCGAGATGAACCATCCCGTCCAGCAGAGAGGGGAAGAAGAAGAAGAAGAAGATGTAGCAATCGAGCCAAGCGCCGTCAAGAACTACGCGATTGAAGTGGAGGCGCAGGGAGAAGAAGATGGCGAGGTCATCCCTCTCGCGATCATCGAGGAAGGCTCCGCGCTAGCCGAGCCAGAGCCATGGACAAGGGCGGTGAGAAGCACCAGGAGCCTTCCGGTGGAAGAGGAGCTATATTCTCGTCCACCGGAGGCGTCGGCCGCGAGGGAAGGGGAGCTCCGGCGGTCGGCAACTGTGGGAAGCAAGCCGGCGACAGATCAAGAGAGCGAGTACTGGCAGCTGAGCGACGAGGAGCTGAACAGGAGGGTGGAGGATTTCATCGCGCGATTCAACAGGGAGATGAGGCTACAGATCGAGCAGGAGGCAGGGGCCTGATCAGTTATTCACTTATTCTAGCTAGCAGGAGACTACCCTGTAGAAATTTAGAGTGCGTAGGCTTTGTAACGCACGGAGAGGTTGATTTTCACATGATGTTGTCTTTGTAATATTAGTATGTCGGAGTCACCATGTACACAATGTCGTGGCATGCGTATACGTAGGTAAATCATGTACATTTGTATACATGTATATATGTACATGTACATGTTATAGTATTATATACTCCCTCCGTTATAGAAAAAAGTTATTCTAAAATTTTTAGGAAAGATTAAGAAGAAAGTAATTAAATGACCTTACTTGTCCCTAATTATTAGCCATATTTTACATTAATTAGTTATTGCATGCATATGCACCTAATAAATATAGTAGAATGACTTATTTTTTGGGACAAATTTTGAATCGTATAGTGTCTTCTTTTTTAGACGGAGGGAGTACTAGTATTCTATCGATGTATAGGAGATCAGCTCGGGATCAGAACAACGGGTAAAACACGTGAAGAATTTGTTTCTTGTCTTATTATTAGGTAAAGATATACTTTCTCCAGTTATTAAAATATACATACGTTTAGAATAACCAAAACAAACAACAAAACGATTATTACATGTCTGTCTAAAATATCATATATAACAATTGACGCACTGGAGGTAACACTTACATCGTCACAAGTCAGTTGCAGCACGAGAGGGTGAGAGGATCATAGGATGAGATGAGCTAGAAATGGATGACTAGCAAAGAAGCGGTGGATAGGTAATTAGTGTGTTGGTATTTTGGGTGTGCTTTGTAGCTTGCCGCCGCCTCAGTAGTGGCGTTGATTTTCGACTCTATGGTGAGAATCTTGCTCTTTGTGTTGATTTTGCTATGTTCTTTTCTTTGCCACCATTTTCTTGTAACGAACCAAACAACAACTGAGTTTTGTGGCACCGCCGTAAACTGTAGCATGACAATTGATGGCCGGAAGCCAAACACGGCCTTTAACTTGATAGGGGAGAGGAGAGAACGACGACAACGTGTTGGACAAGATGAAACAACAGTTCACTCCATGTGAGTTGGACAGATTAGAGGGATGCTGGACATGTTCATCATAATCTTGATTGCCTTAAGTGGCACTGTGATTGTGCTCTCTACACCTAATTATGGGCCACCTGACCCAATCTTGTTGGTCAGACTTGGACCGGTATTTAAGGTCCTCCAAAAAAACCAAGAAAGGCATAGTTCAAATTTTTTAACCTGAAAAAACACGATCCAAGCCAAAAAATAAATGTACACAGAAAATCAGGTTTTACCTTATCCGAGCTGACCGGGGCTCGGACAAAATATCTAGGCAAGTGGTAAGGCTCATCAGACACGGCCGAAGGAAAAATGATGAGTTTTTTTTGTCCTTACACAAAACCGACACGACCCGACCTGATCTGACCCGATAAATGATCAGGTCTTGTGCTCCCCGCGGAGCTGCCTGATTCCACAGCAGATCACAACAATCAACAATGTCAGAGGACTTCTTCTTCAACTAGCTTGTGACCCAATGATGGGTCAACCTGAGAAGATGGGACATAAAGAAATAATTCACACGAAGAAGATGGTGATTACTACCTTGTTGGATTATCTTTCGCATCGGGTGCTCGCAGTCAAACACTGATCTACATTATGCGGCTTGGAGAATTCACTTGGTCGATCGTATCAGTCAAAATGGTTTCATGTTGTAATGCATCGTGGATAGACCTACACTGAGCTATTCGTTTAAAAACGTCAACCCTAGATCACCCACCCATTATTCCCTGGTCCAAAGTTAAACCAAAATAATCCAACTGCATAACCGAACCAAACCAAACCACATCTCTCAAATCAGTTCTAGACCGATTTTCTACATATATGGTTTATGCCATACAGTTCGGGTGGTCAAGTATTATGTTTTTAATACCGGACACTTTATTACCACATGCTTGCAAGCTGCAAGTATGACTGCATATTTGCACACAACTTTTACTACATGTATGTGTTCATCACCTTTTTTTTAAGACATAGATGTTTTTATACATTTCCAGTTACATGGATCAACCTGAAGTTATAAAAATAACAAAAATCATGAATAAAAACAAATGTTTAAATAAAAGTGAGAAAAACCATAGAGTTATGATTTTACAGATGGAATTTTTTGGGAAATTGCATATGTAAATTTCATAACCTTCGCAACCAACATAATTGCAGGCATATGGTGCCACGACAAACTACCACAATATGGTAATCTCCCTCCTTGATAAATGATATCTTGTCAACACCAAAAGACAATATTTATGACCACATACTTAAATGATTACAAAACAACATAAATTTTATTTTTGATAAAAAAATATTGAGGGTATGTTTGTATATATTTTGGCATAGCATATATGTATTAAACAATGCAAACTATAATCAAAATAATTTTTAATAGTTAGCCAAAATTTTAAATAGAAACACATAATTGAGGAGAAATCTTGAAAAATGAATAATAGAATATAAAAAATGTGCATTCATCGTCTTTCATTCAAAAGATACTAATGCATGTCTAAAATATGATGTCATCTAATTATCAAACAAATAAAGAATTGTCTCTCATATGCAATTTATGAAATGACTCTGATATTCAGTTACTATCTATAACCTGCATCCGCATGGTTGTAGCAATCATGTACATTGCTAGAAAATAATTCTTAGTATATATATCTCATATGCAATGGACAATATATATTTGTTCGTTACAAATATCTTAGTAAACAATTCTTAATAGCTAAATAAAATCTTCATTTCCTATTACCGCTAATAATCAAACAATAATTTCCCTCAACAAGCTTGCATGACAAGGTAACTCATTAGGAGTAAGAGAATAGGCCTAAATGCTTTAATGCAGTCGGCGGGCAATGCATACATAACTGTGTAGTCGTTGGCAGCTAACGAGAAGCGAAGGGAACGGTCTAATCTTCGGTGCTTCTAATAATTCGATTCATTTTGGATATAGTTAGTTCACTAGTGTTACCAAAAAGACAAATGATAGAGTTTCACATAGAATTTAGAGACAAATGAATCTAGGGTATATTACTTAAAAAGTTCGAGCTTAATTAGCTATCAAACATAAAATTAACTGCTTATCGAAGAATTGTAAAACATTAAGAGGGTTATGAGTATGATGACACTAACTAACCGTCTCGCTGCGATATTTTTTTACAACTATTGCAAACATAGTAAAAGAAACCATACATGTTAATGTTCCATATGACATAGTAAAAGGAACCATACATGTTAATGTTCCATATGGAAGGCATGTGTTACATAACTCAAACAAATTTAGACTACTCCTTTATTAAGTTCATAAGAGGTATGAATGTAGATTACATGAACCCTTCTCGCACATTGATAATCTGCTGGTTTCGCTTTGTTCGACTTTAATCTATACTGTTGTGCTGTACGGAGCAAGTCATAGCGGAGACAATTGCTTTCCTACACAAGAACGGGGATTTTCGCTGTATTCCAGTCTCCAATACAGATATGCTTGCATCTCAATCCCTAGTATAACTCTCTTAAGCGCCAACATCAATTGGATGCATGTGATCTGCTAAGTGTCGATAATGGTTGGGAGTCACGAAATACCTCGTTCAACTCATTGTGCACTATTTTGTTATAAACCCATAGTACATTAGCCTATTTCTACCAAACTGAATAAACTCATATATGAATCCAAACAATTGAAATTGGGCTTGACCCAAACTATTAGGAGCTTTTGTTGTGAAAGTATTTTATTAACAATTGTATGGTAAGCATGCATGTACACCTTATTCATAACACTTTCATAACTCTTAAAACAAATTTTTTATTAATTTATGGTTAACGAATTGTTTTGATCACTTTCATAACTCTTGAAACAAACTTTTTATCTATTTATGGTTAACACAAATTTATACAACTTGTGACTATAAGCAATGTTTTATGTACAAAATAATAAAATATATAATTATATATGTATTGTCAAATATGCATGGGCTAATGCTTCTCCCAACATAATACGAACACGGCAAAACATATGCTTGTCATTCTAGAAGATAGGGTTTGTAACCAGCAAGCCATATGTCATAAAAATTATTCACTTAACTAATAATACTTTAACTTTGCTCGTATACATGAGCTATTTACGATGCCTTTAGCAATGGATCGGAGCTGCCACGTACCCAATGCATAATGGAACATGATGGCTATGCGCCATTTGATTCACGCGTGGCGTCTCTTTATCGTTTCATTCGACTCCAGCAGGCTTCAGGCTTTTGGGCCATTCGGCCCATAAGTGAGATTGTTGATAGACCCTTAAAGGCCCACTTGGTGTCTTGGCCTCCCAAGGACCAAGGCTCCAACAACTCTGCGTTTTTTTTAGCATCAACAACTCTGCTGCTGAGAAGAACGCTACAGCCGTCACAGAATTCCGTCGGCTACCAGGTTGCAAGTGTCTTCCGTGCTCTCGTCTGCCATCTATTGTTGGATCCTTCTTCTAGACCTCATCGACGCGTGAGATATTTTAGCATCGCAGTGTGTACTAGGGAAAAAAAATCTTGGAAGTTGGAACTCACAACACAATGTCACGAACCATGTGCTCGAACGTCAGACGGTCAAGACACAATAATCATAGTACGACAACCAAATGTATGTAGTTAGCCCTTCCCCTCCAACCTCTTTGCAGGCTGTCGTCTACGTACTACTACTCAATGTAGGACAAAATATGGCGGGAATGCACATGTCACTGGCCGGACAGGGCCTTGGAACATCCCGCCGTTCACAGATCAAGACATTCTACATGGGCGGCCGCGGCGTCCCAAGCTGTATGCACACCGGAGGCGGCGGCGTCGATGCTCTCCCGTCTCCCCTCGACAAGCATGAACCACTCTGAAGCGAAACGAACAAACAGGCGACGACGTAACCGGAGACATGTATGGTGAGACAGACGAGACCAATCAGAATATCTTGTTGATTTCCAGCACAAATTAACCGGGCCTCGAGGCACACAGAAACACCAAGAAAAGTTACACGACCTCCCAGGAACACAGCCTATAGAACGTAGTATCTAGTATATAAATAGACCCGGAATCGAGAAGCTAAGCCTGGGCAATGCAAGCTCCAGTAATCAGCTAGCGATCAAGCATCATCACCGGCCACACCAGGTCGATCGAGCTCGAAGCTTTCAAGGGAGGCAATGGAGGGAGACAAGGCCAGCGGCGGCGGCCTGGTGCTGCTCAACTGCTTCGTGAGCCCCTACGGCAACCGCGTGCGCATCGCGCTCAAGCGCAAGGGCCTGGCGTACGAGGAGAAGCCCCAGAACCTAGCGGAGAAGAGCCCGCTGCTCCTGTCCTCCAACCCCGTCCACGCCAAGGTCCCCGTCCTCCTCGCCGGCGGCAAGCCCGTGTGCGAGTCCCTCGTCATCCTCGAGTTCATCGACGACGCCTTCCCCGGCGCCGGCGCGCCGCTCCTCCCCGCCGCCCCCTGCGCCCGCGCCCACGCCCGTTTCTGGGCCTCCTACGTCGACACCAAGGTCCGCCGCGCCCATCGATCACTGCTCGCTCCGTCCATCTTCTGACAATTGATCAGCACGTGTTCCATGATGCAGCTGCCGGAGTGCGCGGCGCGCGTGTGGCGGTCGCCGAAGGGCGCGGCGGCGGCGGTGGAGGAGGGGAAGAAGGATCTGGTGGCGGTGCTGAAGACGCTGGAGGCGGAGCTGGGGGCCAAGCCCTACTTCGCCGGGGACGCGCTCGGGTACGTGGACGTGGCGCTGGTGCCGTTCGCGCCGTGGTTCCTGACCTACGAGAGGTTCGGCGGGTTCAGCGTCGCCGCCGAGTGCCCGGCGCTCGCGGCGTGGGCGGAGCGCTGCGCCCGGGAGAACGCGTGCGTGGCCGCGTCGCTGCCGGAGCCCGAGCAGGTGTTCCAGTTCGCCTGCGGCATGAGGAAAATGTTCGGCCTCGACTAGGCGTGGGTGCTCGCCGTCCGTACGACGCGGGCGGCGCCGGCAAGAGCTTGGCTATAGCTGAAATAATGAGGGAGTGGATCAGTGATCAGTCGGTGCCGGTCTCTCAGTCTGCACGCCGGCGTGGTGCACGATTGTGCACGTTGATGCACGGTCCATGGTCTCGTCACAAATTGTCATTGCTTGGCTATTGTTCCATTACATGTTTTTGCTTTTGTATTTTTTGGGTCCTCTCCTTGGTTTTTTCGACGGTTTGATAAACATTCGCGGTTGTAATTTCTATTTTTTTGGGGTCGTCATCCTTGGTTTTCTCGTCGGTTTGATAAACATTTGCGGTTGTAATTTCTTTTTCATCAGGACTTTGTTTTCACTGAGGTTCGTATATGATTTTCACTTCATGATGAGTGTGTGCGTGTGCATGTAGTGTGTGCTTTTGACTCGTACTTGCAAAATAAAAAACAACTATGTAATCTCTTGGCACTTGTCAAATGTTTGACACGGATGATGCTTTATGAATGATTTGGGCGTCAGGGCGTGTCTACGTAGGCAACGTATGAGTTGCAAACCCGGTTCCTATGTAAACTATGCAAACTTTAATCTCGACCACATGATGATGATGTTGATCCAATGGGCCTCCCACCCCTTCTGCATGTCCCCATGCATGTTGGTTTGCAACCCATACATCCCCGTCTATGTATTTATATCTGTGTGTTCTAACTTATTATAGCAAAGGCACATGTGCGCACGCACATATATAAAATAAATCAAATATAACATATAAAATATAATTGCAATACCCGCGCGGCACGTACATGCTAAACTCTCTTCTATACATTTGTCTCAACTCATGTACCACGCACGTTTATTGATGACATGTAGGTACTAAAACAGTACCACTTTAGTGGACCATGGTAAACAGACCAGGCGTGCGAAGCGCTTTTAAAAATACTTTATATTCGCTCTTTCATGTATAGAGATCCTTTTAGTATAGATAGATATAGATTACGATATGGAATTTGTATTTTGATCATAATTTGAACACATGTGAGTACTGCTGCGCGCGCTTGGGACGAAAGGTTGGTCTTCAAAGGTGAGATTTTACATAAAGCTCGTCTATTAAAATTAAATTGCACATGAATTGAAGGTAGGAAACGCAGGATTCTGTGAACCTTTTTGTTTTGCCTTCAGAATTTGTCCATACAAGCCGTAACTCGTAACTGCGTAGGAAAAAAAAAAGAACACTCAAAGTTTCAACGCCAAAAAAACACACGGAGACACTTGTGTTTCGTACTTTCATAATTTTTTTATTGAATGGAAATTGTTGCAGCGAAAAGGAATACACGGAGGTAATGAAACACGTATTAGTGGGGAAAAGGAGTCCAAAATTGATACTCTTGGAATGATTGGGTATGCCTGTTTGGTACTCGTAGCCTATTTAATGCATGCATTTTTTTAGGCCAATCAACTTTTACATGCTAGGAGAGATTAATTTTTTCTTAATCTCTGTGCCGCTTACTTAGACAAGTCTCAGTGCATAGTTTCACTACACAGTTATCTAGATCAGAAACTAGATAACTGTGTCAAAGAAGTTTTATGGTGATGAAACTTCTCTCACATCCTATAAAACTCTGGGCTCTCTCCTATGCCACATCAGCATATTTAATGTTATAAAACTCCCCATAAAACCCCACTGAGACTGGCCTTGTATGCATATCAAAGGTGGACGGGAGAGAACGATAAAAATGACTATACACGGGTATCAAACTATCAATACGTCCATTTCAGGAAAGAAGGAAAAAAATAGCTGAATTACGAGGGCGGTGGATTCTCTTCTCGCTGTTGGCTGTTGCTGCTGCTGCCGAGAACAAAAAAAAAGGATTGCATTCTGTTCGATGGGGGAGAAGGCGCGGGCTCGGTCCTCTTCGTCTCCGCGCGCCGCCGCATCTGCTGCGGCATTTTGGAGTCCGATTCGGTCATCTGCCGGCCGGCTCAGCTTAACGCATGCTAGTCACGGAGGAAACAGGAGAGCTGGAACGTGCGACCGCGCCCGCCCAATCGCCGCGCGGGGTACACAGCGTCACGACGCGCGCGCACAACACGAGCCCACAACGCCAACGCGGGCACCGAAAAGGGAACGGGAGGGAGCGGAGGCGCCCGCGGGTGAGTGGGTGAGGTGACTGGCGTGTGGGGAACTGGGACTGGGAGGCGCGGGGATTGGCCGCCGCCCACCGACCGACTAGCCGGAGAGTCCCGCACGGCTCTCCCGCTGCTCCTCCATCCCCTCCATCTCCGCTTTTTCCGTTCGGCTAGCGACGACGAGAGCGGACGGCGCGGCGACGGGGTGGACAGATAAGAAGACCACCGCGACGCGTCTCTTGATTGCGTTCCATCCCATAACAGCGGCACGGGCACGAGATCCCGGCGCCGAAAGCTATCGACCTTGGTTGCCTGCGTGGCTGCGTGCGCGTCGGACCCAACCCAACCTCCTCAGCAGAAGAAGCAACCGCGACGCCTTTTCAGTTCGGCCCTGCCTGCCTGCCCCCCTGATCCTGGAGCGGCGCTGCGAATCTGCACGATTGGGGCGGCGCGTGAGGGACTGAGCAGAGGCACTGAGGTCCGAGCGGGGTGGGTGGGTGCGGACGGGCATGGCGACGGCGCTGGCGCGGCGGGGCGCGGGGCTCGCGGCGGCCCTGGCGCGGGGGCGCGGGATGTGCTCGGCGGCGGCGCTGTCCTCCGAGGAGCTCATGCGGATGGAGCGGGACTGCAGCGCCCACAAGTACGTTTCGTCCGTCCGTCCCCTCCCCAGGCCGATCTTACTCTTAGCACTACGGAATTCGGCGCTTGCCCTGCCTGTTTGGTTCGGTCAGAAAAATCATTCCCCATTTTCCGCTCGCCACGCACGGCTCCTTGATCTTGTCTTGCTACGATTCCGTGTCTCAGGCAAATGGAGTGGATCGTGGTCCTTACGTCCAGGAATTGAACTTGTCAAAGTGTCCAATTGATCCTTGAGTTGAACTCATAATGGAGAAACTAGCATGTTGTCTTTAGAGACTGAAACCTCTTTCTGAGATGGCGCCTTTTGTTTCAAGTAGCACAATCTTTTATTTCTCGGCGCAAGGGAGTGATTCTGGTGCGGTTCAGTTTGAATGTGCGCACCTGTTGAAGTATATTTTGTTTGACTAGTGGGAAGTTTATTCCGAGCCTCTGAACTTCTGATTCTAAATGCTACCGCAAGAATTTGATTTCGACAATGCGGTCACTTACTGGGCTCTTAACATTTCAATGCCTGCAGCTACCATCCGATACCCGTGGTGTTCTCCAAAGGAGAAGGTTCACACATAGTGGACCCTGAAGGCAACAAATACATTGATTTTCTCTCTGCTTATTCTGCAGTCAATCAGGTGGGATTCTTCCTGAGAACTACTGATTACTTTTGATCCATCAATGTAAAAATATAAATCAGGAATCAACTACCCTGTGGGTGGAAACTATTTGTTGTCAAAAGAGACAGGGAAGTTAGAATTTTAAGTTGCCATACTGCACTGTTTGGCAGACTTCTTTCTTATGTACTCAAACTATGTAGTGTTTGCCATTCCTTTCAGGGTCATTGCCATCCAAAAGTTCTTAGAGCTTTGATAGAACAGGCAGAAAGGCTTACGCTCAGCTCTAGAGCTTTCTACAATGACAAATTTCCAATCTTTGCGGAATATCTGACAAGCATGTTTGGATATGACATGATGTTGCCGATGAATACTGGAGCTGAAGGAGTTGAAACCGCTATCAAGTTGGCTAGGAAATGGGGTTATGAGAAGAAAAAGATACAAAAGAATGAGGTATGGACCCACAAAAATGTTGGTGTGTTTTATTCGGCTTGGTAGTGGTGTGCATTTTTCTCCGCTGGAATTTGCTTTTGCTTCTTTGAAGTCATATCTCGTGAGGCTTTTAAAGTTTTAAAGTAGGCTGTTTTAGATGAGTTCCCACTTCCCATCCATCATTGCTAAAAATACCCTGTTCCGGCATAGCCTATTAAGTTATAAGCACGATGATGACATATACCCGTTTTCAGTTGTTCACTGCCTTAGTATAATTATTTATCTGCTCTGTTTTCTTTTACTTGTTTCCCCCCAAAAAAAAACTTGTATATCATGAAACCCTAATACTAATCTCATATCCTTATATCAAATAAACAAAAGGTTTGATAGAAGAAAAAACAACCTTGAAATATATATACTATTTTCATTCTTAATTCCCTTTGGTGCAGGTTTGGCATGTGGCATGTCTTGGTAAATCCTACATTTCATATCCTGAAGTGAGAGATTCATTCATTTACCAAATTGCTTGCTGTTTTGTAGGCTTTGCTTGTCTCTTGCTGTGGATGTTTCCATGGTCGAACTCTGGGTGTCATTTCCATGAGCTGTGATAATGATGCAACTCGTGGTTTTGGTCCTTTGGTTCCTGGCCATCTTAAAGTTGATTTTGGAGATATTGATGGGTTGAAGAAAATCTTTGAAGGTAATGGATCTGTGTAATTGTGGAACACATGTGTGGTTCTATTTTACATGTTTTCGCATGTTGCCAACTACTATTTGTTTCAGAGCATGGAGATCGGATCTGCGGTTTTTTGTTTGAACCTATACAAGGTGAAGCTGGGGTACGTATTTATCATGCTATAAGATCTAAATCTGATGATTCTGAACTGCTGATTAGATATTTCGGATAAAAAGAGAAACTAACTGCTGCATAGCCATATGTTCATAAACATGGGTCCATTTCTAGATTTTTCTGAACTTGGCTCCTTAAAATTGTCCAATACCAGCTGGGTTATCATATTTCAGATTTCTTTTTCATCTGGTCTGGATGAATTCATCACACTTTACTAGCTATTCGATTACAGATATATAGTTTAAAATTGACTTTTATGTAACCTGTCCTTGGTTCTATCACTGCTGTCACGTATAGTTAATATTTTTTATTTCTCAGTCTCACAACTGTTAGTTTGATCTTTGTGTTATTACACAGGTAGTAATCCCACCAGACGGCTATTTGAAAGCTGTCAGAGACTTGTGTTCGAAGCACAACATTCTGATGATTGCTGATGAGATCCAAACAGGCATAGCTAGAACTGGGAGAATGTTGGCATGTGATTGGGAAGACATAAGGCCTGATATGGTGGTAAGTTTCTTTTTCTGGTAACCCCTTTCTATCATCTATGCTCATCACACTACTTACCAATGGTGATATTTTCATTTTTCTTCAATGCGACTTATGTTTTTTGATTAAGTATATCATGTCTACCAGATTCTAGGCAAAGCACTTGGTGCTGGAGTTGTTCCAGTAAGTGCAGTTCTTGCAGATAAGGACATCATGCTGTGTATCAGACCAGGGGAACATGGAAGGTGTGAAAAGATCTCACTATTTATTATAAAAAAATATAGGCAAACTAATTCAATTCACATCGAACTAATTTGTGATATGGTTAACAAAAAATGGTTGTCCTCGGCTGTTTGAATGTTATATTTATGTTGGTTTTATATAACAATACTGTATGCATGTACTGCTCCTGAAGTGCGTTATATTTGACATGTGCAGTACATTTGGTGGGAATCCATTGGCTAGTGCTGTGGCAGTTGCATCACTGAAAGTGGTCAAAGATGAAGGTCTTGTTGAAAGGTACAGTCATTTCTAATAAGAAATTCTAGTAATGTGTCATATTATCTCCTACTTTGAAATATAGCTTGGTGATCTTATCTTCTGAACCATGTTTGGAATTTCAGGGCTGCAAAGTTAGGACAGGAGTTCAGGGACCAGTTACAGAGGGTCCAGCAGAAATTCCCTCAAATCATAAGAGAAGTGCGCGGGAGGGGTTTGCTTAATGCAGTGGACTTGAACAACGATGCACTATCTCCTGCCTCTGCATATGATATCTGCATCAAGTTGAAGGAGCGAGGCATCCTAGCAAAACCCACACATGACACTATAATTCGATTAGCCCCTCCCCTTTCAATCAGGTATAGCCCTTCACCATGGTCCCGTCAGACAATATTCATCTATTATTTGCAAGTGAGATGATGAAGACATCGTATGCTTTTCAGTCCTGAGGAGCTTGCCGAAGCATCAAAGGCACTCAGCGACGTGCTGGAGCATGACTTGCCACAGATGCAGAAGGAGATCAAGAAGCCAGAATCAGAGGCAGAGAAACCAGTCTGTGACAGATGTGGCCGAGACTTGTATGGATGAGTGATGCCTCCAAACAGGGATGATGACCGCATTTTCGTGGGCTCTGTAGGCCACAGAGTCAGGATATGGATTCTGTCGTTGCTCACCGTAGTATTATGTTGCATTGTATATTCAGGGAAGGTGATATTGTTACCTTAGTTAATCATAAATAAATGGGGGAAGCATTCTATCTGTGAAGCATCAAAGCCACATGATTTTTCCCTTCCCTTTTTCATTTATTTTGACGAAACCGATCTATATGTGACCCTTAATGTTTTCTACAATTTGTGAAGTAGTAACGGGTAAGTTCCAATAGAAACAGATCCTTAATGTAGTTCAGCAGATGAACAACTTAACAATGGATAATCAATTTGAAGAAAAAACAAAAGGAAAAATCTGTTGGTCAAGGTGATGATAATATATATTCCATTCATTTAAGTCTCTAACAAAACCAAAGTGAGATCGATAGGAATTATAATGCATTGATTAAAATGAACACTCTGATTACTTCATCGAGGAGTTGTCTCACGGAGTCTGACCGGACAGTGCAATTAAACGGTACTATACCTCTCATTTCAAAATCAAACCTACAAGGCATAAACGATTTTCAAAAATTTCAAATTTTTATTTTGACTAATAATTGGTCAAGAATATTATTTTTTACAATCAAGTGCGCACTTATGACGACACGTCTACAGATAATACCATTCAAAAGCCTCGCGTGTGTACATATTTCAAGTACGCCTAGTCCACGAAAACCACATAATTACATTCCCAGTTGAAATACTTCGAGGCATATCAATTTTCTAGCTGTAAATAATACATTATATGAGAAAACAAATGGTCCAATTTTAAATTTCAAACTGAATCAAAATGAAACAAGCAAGTACACTATCAGCTCATCTTGACCTGCAACAGCAATGCCAAATACAAAATGGAGTGGACCCGTTTCATCTCCACGTGGCACTTCTGTACCGCTGGCTTGGTCAACTATACACCCTACATTTAGGCTGAACCTTCAGAAAATAAGAACATTTCTAGAGCTGCTTAATCTTTCTATTACATCCTTATCCTATCCACGTCAAAGCTTTAGCCTTGATGACATAACAAAAGCGAATACCATCATCCTATCATCGTCTCATCGCCACCATTCCTTCAAAGAATCATATTTGTTTTGTAGCTTGACGGATTGTGCATGGATCTCGTTGACGACGAGGTCCCGCCGCCCCCGCGCTCCGGCTTGCGGTCCCGGCCGTCGAGCTGGAGCAGCAGCGGGAGCAGCGGCGGCGTGGAGTACACGAGCCTCCGGGACGTGCTCGCCGAGGGCGGGCCCGGGAGCGGCGGCGGCAGCTTCGGCGAGGGCGGCGGCCACGCGATCGACCTCCTCGACGCCTCCAACATCAACATCCGCAACCAGCTGCTCAAGCACGCCGCGTCGGCGTACCTCCAGTCGGCGATCGTCGTGCCGCCGCGGGACCGGGGGTGCCTCAGCCGGCTGTGGAGGAGGCTGCTGCACCGCCGCCGGTGCCGCATCCTGCTGCGGCCGTGGCCGGGGTGCTGCGGCGCCGGGGCCGGGGACCCGCCGCGCCTCTGCGCCGCGTCCGTGGCGGGCTCGGCGCGCCGGCTCGTCGCCTTCTTGTCCGGCTGCGTCGCTCGCATGTGTACGTAGCAACGCGCGTCGTCACCAGCCGGCTCGCCATTGATTGGAGGTGAGGTGCATGCTGGATTTGTTCCTGAAAGATTCGATTGCATCGATGGATTGACGGAGAAGGCCAGAGGAAGGAGCAGGTGAGATGATCTTCCATTGCAGGCTCTTCAATTCTGATCCACAAGAAAGGAAGACGTGCCTGCCAGGAGGTGATGTTTTTAGGCATATGTGTTCATCATCTCGTTGATCAATTAGGCTGTGCTTGATCACTGATGAGGACGCGTACTGATTAGAATTGAAGAAAATATATAGGGATGACGAACCTTTTCTTTTTTTTACTGATTAACATTGAAGAAAATGTAGGGATGTAACTTCTCTTTTTACTATTTCTTTTCTCATTGTATTCTTAGATTGTACAAGATATTCCAAACGTAATGCAGTTGTCTCCAAATGAACACAGCAAGGGCATTCACAGTGCAAGAGTTTATTTGTTTTTTTTCTGACACGAGGCAAAAGTTGGTTGAAGGTGCTTCATGTGCCATATCATTAAGCATCTATCTAAGAACTCAAGCTTTCATTCAAGCAGCACTTCTTACACCTGCTTAGTTAGCTTTGCTTCTCAAACTTAAGGTCTGACGAAAGCATCACCAAGACCACGGTTCTAAATGAAAAAGATCCTGCATATACTTCATGTTAAATTAACATGGTTCTCTTAATTAAACATCTTTTAAAGCATATGCAATTCAATATACATGAACAAATATTGACAATAATACAGTCTTACTATTGTGTTATATTCCATCCGTTCCAAAATATGAAATATTTTAGTTTTATCCTAAGTTAAACTGTTTTTTTTAAACTTTGACCAACATTTGCGCCATCAAATTCTAGATGTTAACATATATATATATATTTTTGTCAAAGTAGAAAAGTTTCACTTAGGATAAAACTAGCATATGTTTTACATTTTGGAATGAAGGTATATGGCAAATTAACCATGCTAAAAAGGAGAATTTCTTATTGAACACTCGAATGTTGTAGAGTGTTATCCTATTTGTTCCAAGTTAACTCGAGTCTTATAAAAGAAAACAGACGAAGTATATTTAGACACATAGTAAGTATATAGAAAACAGAGTTTGATGAAATGATTGTTATGGAGGCATTTAGTCTAACCAAGTGCTAGTTGGCATTTTATTTATCATGCCATGCTAATCATGGTGCTGAACACGTTGAACATGATAAAGTTGCTTCCATGGACGTGTTCCAAGTGCTAGTTGGCATTTTATTTTTTTGGAACACGTTTGAACAAGTTGCTTAATGCAAAATGAGGCGGAAGGAAAACCACTTCCCGCCCCCGGGCTGGCAGCACCAAGCATCAATAAACAAACCGAGGCCTTGACGAAAGAGATGGGAAGGAGAGCAAGAAAGCAACCAAATCAATAATAGAGCGCAATAGAGAGCCAGAACCCAAAATCTCTCCCGAAATCTGCCCAGCGAATGGACCCTAATCCGGCGGCCACGTGCCCAACCGGGGGCACGGCGGCGGGGGCTTCTCCGTCGTCGTCGTCGTCGCTGATCCTTCTGGGCACGGGCTGCTCCGGCGCTCTCCCCGATGCGCGGTGCCTCATCCAGCCGTCCTCGCCGCCGTGCGCCGTCTGCTCCACGGCCCTCTCCCTGCCGCCGGACCGGAACCCCAACTACAGGTGCGCGCCCAACTGCCATGGCCTGTGGATTAGCCAATCACTCTTCGCATACGTACAGATCATGTTTGCTCTTAGATTCTAGCGAGTTCCCGATTTTAGGCTTCGATTGTGAGGCCAACCTGCCCTGAAAATCGACAGGTGTATCGTATTATAGGAAATATTACCGGTAAACAAAATCTACTGGACGCGCCTGTAAACATGCATGATACGTTACGTAGTACATCCGAAATACCTGATAAAATTCAAACAAATTCCAAGAAAAGTTGAAATACACGGGATATTTCTTGTACCGATGTCCCACCGGTAAAACCGAAATAACTGTGTAAGCCAGAAATGTGTTGTCCAGAAAGCTTTCCCTTCCAGTGTCGTTGAGTTATCTGAAGTTCTGAACTGCATTTTGGACCTTTTGGCTATCCTTAGCTTTATCACCACTCTGAGTGCTTTAGCATTGTATATTTCAAAATAAGGATTTAAAGGCCCCTCAAAGTAGACATCTGGAAGTGCTTATGTTACAACATGTCTGTCTTCAGGTGTAACACGTCCCTGTTGATAGATTATTGCCATGACAATGGGGATCACAAGTACATTCTAGTCGATGTTGGCAAGACCTTTAGAGAACAAGTTCTCCGGTGGTTTGTGCATCACAAAATTCCTTCCATTGATTCGGTGAGATCTTGATGTTAAATTCTTCATTAGAAAAAAAGATGGTGGTCATTTTCAATAAAATGAAATTCCTGATGATCAATGGCATGGGGGGTTGCGTTGCAGATTATTCTGACTCATGAGCATGCAGATGCTGTCTTAGGCCTTGATGATGTTTGGGTGGCACTTCGGAGTAGTCAGAGAAATGATAGTGACCCAGTTCCTATTTTTCTCACCCAATTTACACTGGACAGGTAATCCTTCCTTTTGAGAAGGACTTAATGCCCACATAACATTTGTCATCAGGACAACATATATACCGTGTAATATTGACGGGTAAATTTTTACAGTGTTGCAGCAAGATTCCCCAACTTGGTCAAACAGAATCTGCAGGAAGGTGATGACTTTGCCGTACCTGCTCAACTCGATTGGATGATAATTGAGGGTGATGTTGACAAGCCATTTGTAGCATCAGAGCTTGAGTTTTTGCCGTTGCCAGTAAGAGTCACTATTGTGAAATGCTGCATTGATATAGTTATACCTCTCTGAATGGTTAGCTTGACTTTTGTCTGCTCAGGTCATGCATGGAGAGGACTATGTTTGTCTAGGCTTCTTATTTGGGAGGAAAGCAAGAGTTGCATATTTATCGGATGTCTCAAGAATTCTGCCTAGAACTGAGAAGGGTACACCTTTCCAGTCCTCCATCATTCTGTGTTCAAAATATCAAATAATCACCTTAGAATGCTTATTTATGAACAAGTGTTTTTCAATTGTCATCTACTGATGTTTTTTAACTGGCATGATTGGAAATCATGTGATATTAGTGCAATTCAGTGAGGAAGAAAAATAATGTTGATGGCTTGCATTAAAAACTTACCATAGAAACTGGGAAGATCATGATAATTTAGCAGACTATTCATCTAATAGTTCATGGCTTCTTGCTAAGCATGTACGTCTTTGGAATAATGGAAACCACATAAATCTATAGAGGGACTTCAGTGATTCATCAACAGTAATAGTTTCCAATATTTTTCTCAACCACAAAGAGTCGTTTGTATATTATCAGTTACTGAATTCCTAGCCTTTCGGTGGTTGGATTCTCTTTGTTCCTATTTAGTTGCTCGACTTTACTGCAACACACTACTGAAGTGATCTTTGCATACAGCAATTTCAAAGTCTGGTGCCAGGCAGCTTGATCTTCTTATTCTAGAAACAAACGTTTTGCATGGGCCGGTAATCCTCCACATGCACATTGCCTGAATAAAGAGCATTTTTCCTGAATCTTCCATACAATACAATTACATTATGATACAGACTTCATGTTCTTTCAACAGGGAGATGCTCGCAGCTGCCATTTAACTCTGAGTCAGGTTAATATTTTCCGAAAATTTTATGGTAATTTGGGGGTTAAATCCGAAATTAATCCATCTTCATGAAGTCAACCTACAACAGAATGGCTCAAAACCTCATACCAGGCAGCATTTACACCCATGCCTATGAAGATGTTCTCAGGGAATCCAATGACTTTTTTCTCTTCAATACCGTGCTAACTTTAACTAACCTTTGTAGAGTCTCGATGCTGTCAAGAGGATTTGCCCTAAAAAGGCTCTGTTGATTGGAATGAACCACGAATTTGAACATCACAGAGAAAACCAGATGTTGGCAGGATGGTCTCACAGGTACGCCTAGTTTCTGAAACCTTTATGTTGCTCTTTAATTTTCTGTAGATGCCTTGACTGATCTGAAAACCAGTATGATTGTAGAGAAGGAATACCGGTACAACTAGCTCATGATGGTCTGCGTATATTCATTGACCTGTAATAAGGTATATATTGTGGGTCGTAATGCAATAAGGAACGCTGTTTTAAACTTCTAATGGCGCCCTCTCCTGCGTGTTCTCGAAAAAACGTTTCTGTGATACCTGGTGATTTAACACAGTGGTCACTTGTTTTGTCTCATACCTATTGCGACATTAAGCCGCAGAACGTTCTTCTAGATCCATGCTTCGTTCCTAAGATTGCAGAATTTGGGATGGCAAAGTTTGTTGGAAGGGATTTTAGCTGAGTCATAAGTCATAACCACAGTAAGAGGAACCATAGGATATCTTGCTCCTGAATGGATCAGCGGCGTGGCTATGTCATCAAAAGGAGATGTTTACAGATAAGGAATGGTACTGTTAGAAATCGTATTGGAAGAAGAAACTGCAGAGAAGAATACAACAGCGATAGTACCTACTTCCCAGTACAAGATATAAATAAACTCCATCAGGGGAATGCGCAGTGCTTGATGGATCAAAAAAATACACGATGACATTAATCTGGAAGAGGTTGAAAGAGCTTGCCCAGTTGCTTGTTGGTCAGTTGGTGTATTCAGGATCACGAGTCCCGCAGAATGACTATGGGAGAACTAGTCCAGATTCTTGAGGTTGATGTGCTTCCCATGCCAAAGGTGCTTGAAACGATTTCAGGAAGCACAGATTCAACAGTCATATAGATGCGTGAGTTCTTGAAATATGCAAGTAAATTGCTCGAAAGTTTTTTTTTTCGAGAACACGCAGGAGAGCTGCGTATCTTTGCATTAAGAAGAAAATATTGTGAGATTACAACGCGGGCCGCTAGGGCGCACGCACTCGAACCGAATTACACGAGAGGACTATACGGCCAGAAAAACAACCCAAGTACATGAGCAGTGGGGCTGAGCTAAGCTATGCTAAACTCTCTGTCCTACTGTTGCCGCCGCCGGCCACCCCATTGCCGCCATGAGTCTAGCCCCGGCCATTGTCCAAAGATGGCCTTCCTGGAAGATATGTTGCACCAATTGAGCTTCATTCTTTGCTGGCCCATTGTCAAACGTGCGGCTATTGCGTTCCTTCCAAATGCACCACATGATCAGCATACAGATCGAGTCCAAGCCTTTCTGCTTCGTTGCCGTGATGCCCGACCTGAGCTGCAGCCACCAGTCGAGTATACTGCCCGCCGGTGGTGATTGATAGGCATGACCAATCGTAGAAAGAATTGCGTGCCATACTTGTCTGGAGTAGGAGCATTCGACAAGCAGATGGTCTGCCGACTCCAACACCTGATCACATAGCTTGCAGCTGGTCCAGGCTTGCAATCCATGACGATGGCGGCGGTCTGCAGTCCAAATGCGGTGATGTACTGCAAGCCAAGCTAAGAATTTAACCTTGAGTGGCGCCCATGCCCTCCAAATTGGTTTAGCTCTGGCGAACCATGTTGATCCTTCAAAGAATGCCCGGTAAGCCGAACGCGCTGAATATGTGGCACTTGGGCACCACCGCCATGCTATGATGTCTTCCGACCCCGGCTGCAGCTCCACTGCTGTCACCCGCGGCCAAAGAGTGAGGTATTGCTCAATGGCGGGGATTGTGAGTACACCCGCGATGTCAAGTATCCATTGGTTCTCCAGCAGTCCCTCAGCCACCGTCCTGTGCTTTCGGACTCGGGGTCTTACCAGCTTGCATAGATCGGGCGCAATGACGCACGGTGAATCGCCTCCTAGCCATCGGTCAGCCCAGAACAAGGCCAGCCTCCCGTCTCCCAGTGTGATCGTCATTGAGGCTTGGAACATGTCGTGCACTGCCTGGTCATTCCCAAAGTCCAACTCGAGGTGTTGCATGGCCTGTTCGCGTCAGTGCGCTGCAGCCATAGCCAACGCAGGCGTAATGCGTACGCTGCCAGGCGCAGGTCGGGTACCCCCACCCCCCCGAACTCCGGCGGTCTGCAAACAATCGGCCACGCTAACAAGCATTGGCCGCCCAGAGCCTTCTCTTTACCAGACCATAGGAAACCTCTCCTCCTTTTATCAATTTCCTTGAATACCCAGTCCGGAATCTTTAGTGAGATGATCGTGTGTATGCACTTTCCAGACATAACCGATTTGACAAAGGTCAGCCTCCCTGCTTTGTTCATGAGAGAAGCCTTCCAGGTGGGCAGGCAGGCTCCGACCTTGTCCACTAGGGGTTGCAGGTGCACTTTCCGGAGCCGGCCGACTGTCAATGGAAGCCCGAGGTATTGAATCGGGAATGTGGCTATCTGGGCAGGAAATATCTCTCTGGTCATCTGTATCTCCTCATCTGTGCAGGCGATCAGCACAATCAGACTCTTGTTCACATTGGTGTGCAGCCCCGAGCATGCCCCAAAGAAGGACATGATCTCTGTCGTGGTGACAAGATCCTGAACCCGAGGTGAGATGAACAGCACGACGTCGTCGGCATACAGAGAGCACTGGTGGTGGATGCCTGGGCTTGCTGGTGGAGCAAGAACGCCCCTGGCGGCAGCCGTATGAAAGAGACGGTGGAGCACCTCCATGAGCAATATGAACATCATCGGAGAAAGGGGGTCGCCTTGGCGTAATCCCCTAGCATTATGTATCTTCTTGCCCGGCTGTCCATTCAACATGACTTTTGTGGACGCTGTCGACACCGACATTGCAATCCAATCTCTCCACCTCCTTCCAAAACCAAAAGCCTCGAGGACTTGAAGCAGGAACGGCCATTCCACCGTGTCAAACGCCTTTGAGATATCCAATTGCTCGAAAGTGCGTACTGTGATTTGCACTTTTCAGGAGCGATTTGAATTTTTCAGAATCCTTGCTAGTCTTCTTTCGCACTTTGCAATATGAAATTATATAAACGAGCAAGAATAATGCACCACAAAATGACATGGTAAAATGAGACCGTGTAATACAGATTTCAGTTAGTGCATTGAGGGTCGGGAGGGATATCAAAATCTTGGTGTAATATGATCGAAATGATGAGCCTATCTTGCAGGTTTATCAGTCGTTGCAGTGAACATTCTAGAGTCCTTATGCACTAACGAAGAAAACTTTAGTAGTAGGTTTCCTTCAAGTTTTATTAAGTTTTAGTACGTTTCCTTCAAATTTTGTAGTATGCACTAACGAAGAAAACTTTGACGCTTGAAGAGCAAACTTTTCCTTTACACATTGGTATTTGTAGCAAGTGATAAAGCTGCACCTGCTTGCGCCATTTTTTGAATCATTTAAAAATTAATGTTTTAAAGTTCCAGTTAGTGCATAAGGACGCACAACAGCTTCGCTGGTTTCTTCTGGCTTTTGCGGTTAGAGGATTGCAAAGATGGTGCTTTGTTGCCTTCTATAGAAATTAGAGCTCTGTTTGTATTGAGTGAAGCTAAGATAAAAGATCATGAGAAAATGGGTATCACTCTGGCATAATGCTGCAAGATGCGTTTTAAGATATGCAGAATTTGCTGGGCAGCAGCATGTGGGACAGGACACCCTTTTTATCCAGATCTTCAACATTGGAATTTAGGAACCTGACCTCCTGTGTGTTCAAATTAGTTGCTCGATCGAAACACCAGCTGTCCATAACCTAACTAGTTAAGGGACCCAAGACATTCGAACAGGATAAACACAAGTGGTGCAAGTTACATGATTCTCACGATGGCATCGCGAGGACTTTGTAGAAAATTTCTATCTAGGTTCAATTCAATTGAGATTCTATATGTAAAGGAAACTCCATTTCGATCCCCATTTGATTTCCATGATATTGGAAAGCAGGCGTAACTTTGTGCTTGTGCAGAGAAGCTTATGTTTCATGCATGCTTGCCGGGTGTTACGTTCTCTCCTCAAATCAACTAACGAAATCAGGAGAACGCCATGTAGCATAGCCTTGTTCCACGCCACAGTGGATTTGATGAGCTCAACACCAACGAGATATGGACTACTTGGGATGGGAAGAGCACAAAGCTATACTTACCAATCAAGTCCAAACTAGCTTTGTGCTCTGTGGCGACACCGACATGCATTGAGGAATCGATTGCGTACGTACAAGGCTCAATTCACGAAGTCTTTTTGACGAATTCGAGGCATCTGGATGGGTACGTAGGGTCGTATTCGTATACTGCGACAGTAGGACCTGCGACAGTGGTACGGTAAATAAATGCCGCCTGTAACATCACAATCCATCGTCCCTAAAGGCCATGATGACATATTACATCTCGGGTTTAGCCACTCATGGCGATCGAGCGCGCGAGTTCAGCTGCGCCACTCCAGCTAATGATGGGCGACGCAGCCTTTTGTGCCCATGCATCGGATAAATTAAGAGATGTGCCATACACCTGTTAGCACGTGCTAGTATGGTAGTATAAACTAGATACTGACAGGGGTATTATGGTAACATAAAAAAATCCCCTCTAAAAATTTTTTTCAGGCGGGCGGACCCGTGCTGTCTCGCCCGTGTGCGCACCCCTGTCTCGCCCGTCCGAGCTGCCGGATCCAAAAAAATATATGCCATAATTACATATCTGTCATTCCAAACTTATATGTCAAATTACATATCTGCCATTTTATTTTTTTCCCATAGTACCCTTATACTACCTATACTACTGATTCATACTACCCATACTACTAAAACGGTTACACTAGTATACAATTAATCTGGTCCGTCCGATCTTTACATACTAGTCCTTTTTAAGGCTAGCATGGCACACCGTAAAAGAGCTCTAAATTAAAGCTAGCTAGCTCTCGAGCTCGAATCATCATCAGATCTTGAATACGCCACTCAGTCACTCACACTGAAGATAGAATTCGTGCGTCCATCATAGTACTCACTCGTTCTTGGGGTCCTCTGACGACGTTCCTTATCCAAGAACTTGCAAGTTTTATTTTGAACCACTTGACAAGTTAGCCATATAGGACAACTTAATTAGTTGCATCGCATCGCCGGCCCGTGAACTGGGAGGGAGGACCAGAGACAGCATCAGCACCACCCTCCCTCAACGCATTGAAGGCATCAGTTTGGTCTCGATCGATCGCTCGCGAGAGCCAGCAGCCAGCACGCTAGCTCACAGATCGATCCGTCGATGGACGGACACGGCGCATGAGCGGCGCGCCCGCCCCCCGGCAAGCAACGTGGCCGCGACCACCGCGCACCAGCCGGGAAAAGCTGCCGGCCGGCCGGTGCCAGCCACGCCGTCCGCCATGCACGAGCACGAGCACGAGGCGCGTGGTTGCTGGTGACCGCGGCCGCCCAGCGCGCGATGCAAGAGCCTCCGGCCTCGATCTCGGTCCTGCACGCGAGGCTGGCCAGCGCGCATCGCCCGTGACAGTTGACGCGCCGTGAGAGTGACCACCCTAACTAACCCTACAGCAGGTGAGCCACCACCCGGCCGGGGCCGGGCCGCACGCAGAGAGATGCCATGCATATGCGTGCTCTGGTCGGGACCTGCGCGCCTGTCCATCCCAGCTGCCATCTCTCGCCGCAGACTGATCTGAAGCGAGCCCCCCGTCCCCATCGCTCGCGGACACGCTCGGACAAGGTGGCCCGCCACGCCTTATTCCCCAGCGCGTGGGGGCCTCTGAACAGATGCCTTTTTGCATTGCATGGCACCAAAAGGTTCCTTGGATCTGCAGGCGGCCGGCAGGGCCATGTACATACGTACGTACTCGTCCGATCCACCACTGTCCCGGTGCTGTGGTTGGCGCTGGGATGGGTACCATACGAGCGCCCATGCAGCAAAGCTACAAAATGGAAACAGCGAAGCAGTGTACGACTTGGTTAGGGGGTGTTGGGCATGGGTAGCCTGTCATGGCAGGCAGGCGAATGTCTGTCTTCCCGGTCAAGAGAACGGAAACTGGTTTCGTTTCTCCTTGCTGATGCATCTTCGTTTTTGGAATGGAGTATTCTTTCTGTAGGCGCGCATAAACATCCTGCGAAATTCCTCCGGTCTCTTACAAACGGTGTACCGGCCAGAAGGAGTTTGGTTGCGAACAAATGCGCTGTGCGAATGAGCTGTGTATTTTCCTTTTCCCGGGTTTTTGGATTCAGCTGAACTCAACTACACAAGCCAGGAAAGCCGGCCACTATCATCCATCATGGGAGATGGGAAAAAGGTTGTTCTGTTTGTACTGGTTGCATGCTTCTTATCCACCTCTAAAGGAGAGGCTATTTTTTCAGAGGAAAAGAAAGGTCCTTAAGTGCCCGTTGGACCAACGAACTTATTCCCAAGTGATTTTTCATACAAGTGAGTAGCCCCACGTGTTCTTTCAGAGTACTTAGCAATTTTTTTGGAACTAGAAATACATCATACGGCAGAACATATAACTTGTGTTAATTAGTGTGGCTGATGGAGCATGCAGCTGCAAGGGTAATCCCGGCCATTCGAAATACGCTGCGTAGCTACCATCGGAGCAATCAGAAATTAGCTTTGGTGTTTATAAGAACTAGTGGAGTCGTGGAGATGCACGTACTCCAGTCGTGTGTTTTTTAAAAAACATATGCCTAATAATTGTCGTGAAAGAGAGATAGAGCAGAGTAAAAAGATCCTAATTGCCGTATATGGCCAGTGGGTCCCCCACTTCATGAGGCTGCAGGATATGACAAATGGATCCCACACTGCAAATGAATAATGTGCATGACAGTTGGATTCCATGCTAGACACGAAGGAGGATAGAATAAACGCCAAATCTTTTAGCTCTTTATAGCATAGATGTATGTGTTAAAACAAATCTTACCACATGTACAAGGAGTAAAATATACACATAATAGCTGCAATCACAACTGAGAAGAAGAAACTACCTGAACAAGAACATGTCAAGATGCATTTGGTGGGATGAGTTAACAGGGATGTTCTTCGATTTGGCAAGACCACAGAAAGGCGAGCTTCTAATTTTTCAGAATATTTATGACTTCATGGATTGAGATATTGAAAAATAAGCTACACTAACCAGCCTTACTATACTTTCTTATTCAGTTACATCGGTGGATACTTTCTTCTATGGTATGTGGTAGTCCTTCTCCATCACTTAGAAAAGTGAGACACCGGTTTATTGGGTTGGGTTGGGGGAGGGACAATAGTACTATTTTTGTTTCAAAATTTAGTTGAATATTTATTTTTGAAGTGTAAATTGTGGTGCCATAAGGGGCATGTGCCCCAGCTGATAGACTCCCTCCCAATGCATTAGAGAAGAGCAAAAGTTACAGATACAAGAGAGAAAACAAAAGGTAGTTGTGTGTTGCAGCAGTATTCATTGCTTGCTAGGTAGATAACCTGCTGCCCCGTCAAACCATGAACCACACACTGATTGTCGATAGATTCCATCTTTCCTAAATATGCGTAGAGGTGGGGTTATAGAGTCAATTCTTTCTTTGTTTTAAGGGGAGTGACAACAGTGCTAAATGTTTCAATTTTTTTTCAAAATTGACTGAATTTTAAATTTTATAGAGAAAATTCGAGTGCCATGAGGGGGCCTAGGCCTACTCACCCCTTTGAAGGGACCTAGAGAAGGAGTAAATTAGTTGTTCTAAAAATTATCGCCCAAGAACATATAAAACTCATTCCATTTTTTCCTAATATTTAAATAACTAAGTTTTTCTACGTGTTTCTATTTCTATCTCATAAAAGTTTTGCATCCTAGGTTCCAATTCTATCAACTACATGAAACAATTCTTGGAATGTTAAATGTGAAAAATAGTACAAGAAGTAATGTGAAATTTAAAGGGTAGAGAACGCAAACTTCAGCACATCGAATTGTCCCGAGGAATAGGAAAGGAACGTTTTCCCCTAATTGTAGTTGTTGGAGTTCCTCTCAAGAGAATGCATGCGTTGGGGCCTTGCTATCCGGTCAAGTAACCTCATGAATAATCGACGATCTCGACCCATACACAAGTGAGTCACCACCACCTTGTCTCTTTCGGATGCTCCTTGCCGCATCTACTAGGTAGAGCTTCAACAAACTGTCAAGGGCCTCTCCTCTCTCTTGCAATTACCGGCAGCCACTGCACAAACACGATTGGAGAGGCTTGCAATACTTACAAGCCCCAGAATTAAAAACTCTTCGTGCGCGCAAGCACCGATAATAAAGAAGTGTGCAAACCTTGTCTAACCTCACATCTACTTGCTACAAAATCATTGACTGGTTCAGTGGTGACTTAAAATGCGCCGGTCATTTCAGAGAACTCTTTCACCTTCTCTTCTAACACCGACTTATACATTGCTTGTTACACAGACTCACTGAATGAGTCGTTGGTCATGTTCATCTTCTCTCACTAGTTTCTGTGTTCACTGATTGATTTGGAGACCATACTTGCAATCACCGATTGAATCGGCCATTTTAGTCGGTAAGATGTCTTTTCTATTTTTACTCCATTTCTTCGCGGGACTTTGTTCCAATTAATATTTTTGGATCTTTTATTTGAAAGCCTTAACTATTATTAAGTCATTTCTTTGATGACATAGAATCAAACCTTGGAACGTATAAAATATATAAATATATATCTAGACAAAACACTGGCTAGGGCCAATTTTCTTAGATCCTTTTCACCCATGAGCTTAGACATTTCCCCTTGGATGATTAATGAGTATATATAGCATGGCGAATTGGTGCCTCGAAGGATCACCATTGTTCTCAGTGTACAGATCAAGCTTTAGAGGCTAATATATATAAGTTCAGATGAAAGATAAGCACTAACGGTCGAGTTCTACTATAGTACTCCCTCCATATCGTTTTATTTGTCGTCGCTTTCTCAAATCGAAACCACTCGAAATATTTGTCGCCGGTAGTCTAATCGAAAGTTATTTCTCTTTTTTGCCCCTTGGTCTGGCGCGTGCTCCCTCGGCCTCCGCCATTGCCGTTCGTGCGCCTGCTTTCTCGGCCTCCGCCGCTGCCGTTCGTGCGACCTCCCTCGATCTCCGTCCCTACCGTCTGTACCTTCCGCCGCTGGTTGCTCGTGCGTTGTGCTATCCCTCCCTGCCGCACGCCTCCTGGAGGCCGCCAATCTCCTGGCCATGATCGTCGCCGCATCGAGCTCTCATCTCGTTTGGTGCGCGGCACGCTGGTGCCTGTTCCTTCTGTCGGCGTCAATGACGGGCATGGCGTCTGACGAGGCCTTCCAAAGGCACATGTCGCTGAGCTTGATGGCGACTTGGCGAGCGGAGGTTATTGGCGATTCGTCCGGTATGTGTTTGTAAGAATGCCTCGCTTACTCAAGCTTGCTGGAATAGACCTTCCTCTTATTTATGCTTTCTTAATCTGCTAGCCCTTCCTCTGAGTATGTTCCTAGAGGGCACGAAGCTTGTCAAGAGGAGCAAAGGTATCTGTGCATCTCCACTTGTTATCTTTTGGCAATCTTGCTCCGTTCTGCGGGTGCTTGTGTTTAGTTATGTTTGCATGGATGCATTTGGTTAACCTGATGAAGATGAGGAGATTGGTGCACTCACCAAGCTCTGCTGCAAGAAGGGCAAGGCCTCTGACAGGTTCAGGTCCATTGTCCGCCACATTGCACACTGCTTGTTAGGAGCTTTCTGTTTGTAAAAAAAAACATTTTTTTGCTTTGATCTTGTTTCATTGTTCATGTGGAGTGATATGCATATTAACATTGCCATTGCCGGTCCCAAGCCCGGATGAGAAAATGTGGAGGGAACTGCAAGGACCATTTGTGCCGCTCAATGCTCACCTTAGGCTTCTGCACAATGCTAGTCAGTGCAGCAAGTTTCGTGCCACAGGAATGCAGACGCCATCTCAAAAATGTTGAGAACCTTTTTGGGTTTATGGCCAAATCAGGGATGACACTGTCAATTTTTTTTTGTCAATCTGCAGGTATCCCAATTTTTAGAGGAATTTACATGCTTCTTGGCCCATGTTAACTGAGTCAAGAGTTCACTGCCGGCTGCCATCAAGAATCAGCAACAAGCCTAACTACCATCAAGAATCAAGTGATGTGGTATACCGAGACATCTGAGTTACCCCAAGCTTAGCAGGGCTGGATAAATTCTTAATAGATGCAACCAGACACTGGTCAATACAGGGATTACAGTATCACAGAAACTTGAGACAGCACTGAAACTGAAACTTCATTCAGTGTAAATGGACAAGTTCTATTCATAAATTGTTGTCCAGTTGTAATATACTCCAAAAATAAACAAGTCTATCTTATTTTTTCCTAAAAGAAGCACCAATTAACAACAGTTGTCCAAGAATAAATTCCCCATGGCTCATTGCCTTTGTTGGTTGCAACAGCCATAAATTACAAAAATATTTATTCATTTATCTGTGCCTTAGCAGCATCCACCAAAGATGTTTCACACTTCAGCTGCAAAGGAAGACATCCTTGTCTTTCAAGCATCCCTTTTCTGATGTGAGGAACATCATACCCATTGCCACCACCGATTTTCATAACTTCTTTCAGGCATCCGTGAAGGGTTAAGAAAATTCTATTTGATTGCCCCACCGAATAATCTTCGAAAGCCTGATCCAAAGCATGAAGATGTCAGCTCATAGTACTCTAGGGCACTAGTAATTGAATTGACATGAGAGAAATCAGTAATAAAAGAGGCCCAACATTACCAAATTGATAGCAGCTAGCAGTTCTTCGGTTGTTTTGGTAGATGTTTTGTACTGGATTGATTGGATCGAATTGAAAAACCCCAGATCCAATATGTTAAAGTCAGGTGAATTTGCTGGCTGACAAACGAGTCTCATGTCAAACCCATCTTGTCGAGCAGCCTCACAAAACTGTCTATCATTTGGCAAAAGATGAGGCTTTGCATTATCCTGTTGTATGTAAATTGGCTTGCTAATATCTTCACGTGGCCACTTAGCTCGAATAGCTGGCAGAACCTTTTCTATCATGAAGTTCCGAATCGTATCCTTTTTGATTGATTCAATTGGTTTCATTTCTATGGTCCCCGCTGGTCTGTTGACGCTCGATCTTTTGGCAGGCTCATATGTCACAAAGGGGAAGCATCCGATTTTTCCATCAAAAGTGCAGTTCCCATTAGAGTCAAATCTTGGCCGAGCAAGAACAGTCAAAATCTGAATCTTTGGAATGTAGTTCTTGTTCTTGCATGTCCTTGTGGGTTGCGCTTCACCTGGAATTATATAATATCGCAATGTTTTCCTGGTGATATAGAACCATTTCTCATCAATAAAGACATAATCGAACAACCCTCTGAACATAGGATCATTAGGTAAACTCCTTGGGTCAAGCATAGATAAGCACCATCTTAGACGATCCTTCTTGTTGTTGTCAGTCAAGTATGGCTTTATCGTGTTGGAGACACGCTTTATTGCACCTTCCTTTTTCATTCTTTCAACCTTGGCTTTACTGACACCTAAGTGTTTAGCCACATCATCTATTGTTGTACGGCTTGATAAGGGAATATCTTGAAGCTTTGAAACATCCACCACTTTCTTCTTACGGCCACATCTGTCTTTTCTAGTGCTAACATCAACTCCAAAGCCTTGGTCTAGACAACTCTTTCCTTTTTTCCAGATACGCTGTACTGTCCGAATAGGTACTGAGAATTGTATTGATACTTCTTTTGTCTCACTACCCTTCAGATTTCCATTTCTAGCCTTTCCTAGCAAAGCTTCAAATATCGCTCTCCGTTTCTCATTAACCACTAGTACATTCTTGCGAGTGATCCCTTGACCAATTAGATCATCTTCATTCTCTTGATTAAATGGATCGTCCCTGTTCTCTTCACTGATTGGATCATGCCCATTCTCTTGACTGATTGGATCATCCTCATTCCCCATACCGATTGGATCATCATCACTATCTTCCAGTGCCACATTCAAATCAATTTCACCTGTCCCTCTTTGCGATTGACCAAGTGGAGTATGAAATGTTAAAGAAGATGGTGATGTCACGTGTCTCACCGAAGGAGACCTTAACAATACTCCCGTTAGTTGAATCCTTGGTGACAACATCATTCTGCTCAATGGAAAAGGTGGCATGGTCGCACAAGGGGATTTCCTCTTCTTGCTCCTCTGTCCTCCTTGAACATTTACCACACCTTCTTGCATAACCCTGCATGAGCATTAATTGAATTGTGATGTGAAAATGTATAGTCTCATAAGTTGACAGTGAGATTAAATTGGAGTATTTAGCAGCAACAATGCAAAGAAGGGAATATCAAGCTATACATAGATTCAAGAA
Source organism: Echinochloa phyllopogon (assembly GCA_033239725.1). NCBI lineage: Eukaryota > Viridiplantae > Streptophyta > Magnoliopsida > Poales > Poaceae > Echinochloa > Echinochloa phyllopogon. Next base: position 13,636,621 of record BTCW01000009.1, read on the forward strand.
ACAGAAGTTTCTGAATAAGCTCATAGTTTAATTTGTGAAGAAATAGTGAGTTCAGATAGGTACAAACAGTGAAGTGAATTTAATAAACTGTTCGTTTGCAGATAATTTGAAACAATTGAACTCAACATAAATATGGAATACAGTTCATTCATTGTTATGCAGCGTTTTGCACATAATTATTCCCAAATTCTGAATTTAGCAAGTTTAGAGAGTGCAGATAAGATGCAAGTTCGTATCCACGATCAATACAAACACATCAAGTCCCATCGCATATTCGCATCCAATACACTGGTTGCCCATGAATTCATGGTTCACAATTGAACCACAGCGATGGAGAACATCAGCTAGGATATGAAGCAGGACAATACTTACAACTGTCTGGACTCTTTCGAGTTTGAACCAATCTTTCATAATCTTAGCAGACCAAGATTCAGACTGTGAAGCAAAACAACAAGCACATAGAGCGCAGACCAAGATGATGGATCACAGTCATACCTCGGGGATGGAGAACATGAGCCCTGGCGCCGATGCCTGCAACATCCCGACGACCTAGATGCCTGTGGTGATGATGCTGATGCAGCGCTGGCCTGTGCGGCCAAGGCGGAGAGACGTGCGAGGCGATATTCCAAGGGTAGAGCACAACGCTCGTCGCCGTCGCGTGGGATTGACGCTGTAGGGGCGTCGGCGAGCTGGGACCGTGGAATCCGGATGCTAAGCCATGGCGAGGTTGGCTGTGGGGCGTGATTGTCGGCGGCGAGGGACTCTGATGGGACATCGGAAGAAGCGGCGGCGGGATAGATATTGGACGGGACGGCCGCGGGGAGGACCTCAGATGGTGCAGCAGAAGTGGCTTTGGGGCTGGCGAATCCGCCCGGCCAGTCGCACGGAGGAGCCATTGCTGCCGCCGCGACGAGGAATGCGGCGCCCGACCTGGAGAAGACGATTGGAACGAAGGGCAAAAGGGTAATTTTACTGTTTCCTTAATTTTTCCAAAGCTGTCGGGAACGACAAATAAAACGATATGGAGGGAGTAACCAGAAGCAGGTCCAAGTTCGGTGGAATGAACCCTAATGGCGCCCACCTCCTATAGCACTACAGTCGAATGAACCACTGGCACAAGTTGTTCTTCTCGACGCTCTGAACTTGATATATATATCAGCAGGTGCAGTGCGGCTCCAAATCATACATTCCCCTAGATTACTCTTCCCCCTACCCTATCCATCCATCTACTCCCTGCTGCTGGTTCACCAACGAACAGCACAACTACCGCCCGTGCTTGTGCTTGCAAGGAAACCCCGGATCTCGAGAGTCCACGCGGCGTTCATCATGGGCAATTGGGCATTCGACAAGCTCGAGACAGCCCGCCGCCTCCATCTCACTGACAGCTCAACTCAGATCCCTCGCTCGCCATCATTGTACTATACTACTGTGCATACAACTCCCAACCCTAACAAACATACATCAGCAGTAGCCAGCCCAGACAAATCCAGCGCGCATTCTGAATCCAATGCCGCCCACTGGTCCTTGTTAATTGGCTCCAGGGTAGTACAAGAGCATGCATTGCGCCAGTAGATCGATAGCTGCAGCTGCAGCTGCAGCACTGCATCTCCATTTTTTTTTTGTCTCGATAAGGAGCTAGATTGTTAGAACGCGCTTAATTAGCAGGCGGTAAGATCCGCTTAGCGCCAGCTAATCTCGCGCAGCCGTCGTCCTCGATGCTGCTATCAGTCCAGCTCAGTCGTCATATCTTCATCAGATGGTATACGTATATAATGCCGACATAAGCTTGGCTCTGAAGGATGAACTGGCGCGGTAATTGAAATAATTAATCCATTGATTAGTAATTAACAGCAGTGTACAGTAGAGCAGTAGTACGTGCTAATGGAGTAGAGTAATTAGCTAGTCAACACAGGCGTCGTGCATCTGCTGCCTACCCCAGCTCGATGGTTAGTCCGGGTCTTGGCTACGCATCGATCCACAACAAAAATGCTTTGCTTGATTTGATTTGGGGGGACGCCGCGCCGGCCGACGACGACGTCAGAAGTGCTCGAACAGCTGCTGCACGTCGGCGGCCTTCTCGCCGCGGTGCAGCGGCGCGGCGGGCCCCGGCACCGCGGGCGGCGGCGACGACCGGAGCAGCGCGAAGTTGAGGCCCTTGAAGAAGCCGTGCGCCTTCACGTCGGCGGCGCCGCGCCTCGACCCCAGCCTGGTGCGCGGGTCCTTGTCCAGGAGCCGCGCGATCAGGTCCCGCGCCGCCGCGTCGTCCCCGTGGTGGGAGCCGCCGGCGGGGAACTCTAGCGGGCGGCGCACGATGTTGCGGAGCGTGGCCTCGTTGGTCTCCCCCACGAACGGCGTGCGCCCGTAGATGAGCTCGTAGAGGAACACGCCGTAGGCCCACCAGTCCACGGCCGCGCCGTGCCCGCCGCCGCGCGCCACCTCGGGCGCCACGTACTCGTGCGTGCCCACGAAGGAGCTCGACCGCGCGTCCACGGGCTCCGCCACGAACCGCGGCCGGGGCGCGGCGGCGGCGGACCGGCGCTTCCACCGCCGCAGCCGGAGGAGCTGCAGCTCCGGGATGGGCAGGCAGGTCGGCGCCGGCGCCGGCGCCTCCGCGTCTTCGCTCCCGCTCCTCGCGTCCTCCAGCGCCGGCGACGCCGTGGACTCGAGCGACAGGTCGAAGTCGGTGAGCATGATGTGGCCGTCGCCCCGGATGAGCACGTTCTCCGGCTTGAGGTCGCGGTACACGATGCCCATCATGTGGAGGTACTCGAGCGCGAGGAGCACCTCGGCGGCGTAGAACCGCGCGGAGCCGAGGGGGAAGCGGCGGCCCGGCATCTGGTGGCGGAGGGAGTGGAGGTCCCCGCCGGGGCAGAACTCCATGACGATGCAGGAGAAGTCCGTGCCGGCGTCGAAGTCGGCGAACATGGTGGGCAGGAACGGGTGGTCGAGCCGCCGGAGGACGCGCTTCTCGGCGGCGGCGCGGCCCAGCTTGCCCTTCTTGGCGAGCGCGCGCCGGTCCACCACCTTCATGGCGTAGGCGCACGCGGGGGCGGGGCCCTCGGCGCCCTGGCCGCTGCTCTCGAGGCGGCAGAGGTAGACGGTGCCGATGTCCCCGGCGCCGACGCGGCGGAGCAGCGTGAAGTCCCGCGGGCCGAGCTCCCGGCCGCGGATGGGCGCCCACGCCACGTCGCTCGCCCGGTGCTGGCGCGGCGGGGACGACGACGGCGTCGCGGCCGACGAGGAGTCGAGCGAGAACGTCGACGACCGGTCCGCTTGGCTGCTGCTGCTGCTGCTCGCGGAGCTGACGCTGGACGCCGCAGGCGCCGCGGCGTCCGGGTAGGGCGACGCTTGCGGCTCGAGCATGGTGGAGCTGCTGCTGGCGGCGGCGCTGTTTGGAGGCTTGTTGGGCGGTGACGAGGACGCGGGCGCGGCGGCTGCGGTGGTGGGCGAGGAGGCCGGAGCGGCCATTATATAGAGATGCGGTTGCTTCTCGCTGGCGTCGCGTCGGATCGGTAGATCTCTGGGTCTTCTGCTGTGGTTTTTCTAATGGAGCTTTGCGCGTTCGGCGAAGGTGGTTGCGGGTGCAGCGCGGTTTTATAGCCGGCCAGCGAGCGAGATGGATGGGAGCAGCCCGGCCGCTGAAACCTGCAGGGCCAGTGTTGGCTGGTGTCGGGCACCTCACTACGGGAAACCGGGTGTATGCCGAGTGTCGCCGTCTTTGCCGAGTGTATTATATCGGGCACTCGGCAAAGACTCTATTTGCCGAGTGTCCACAGGGAGGCCCTCGGCAAAGAGTGAACACTCGGCAACCAAACTCTTTGCCGAGTGTCAGGACGCCGACACTCGGCAAAGACGCCGCACGTGCTCGGCGCGTGACACGGCCGCCAACGGCCGTTGTCGGCCGTTTGGGCTGCATCCTCTTTGCCGAGTGTCAGCCTCCTGACACTCGGCAAAGCTGTGGCACGTGCTCAGCGCGCGAGACGGCCGGCAACGGTCGTGGGTGGCCGTTTGGGCTGCATCCTCTTTGCCGAGTGTTAGCTTCTTGACACTCGGCAAAGCTGTGGCACGTGTCCAGCACGTGCGTCGCGCGCCAACGGGCGGCTGGGGACGGCTGGACTGGCACAACTTTGCCGAGTGTACAAAATAGACACTCGGCAAACATTTCGAAAATTTGAAAATATTTTTGAAAAAACTTGGAATTCAAACAAGAAAGTTTGAAAAAACTTCCTATTTGCCGAGTGCTCAGCTGGTAACACTCGGCAAAGCATTCCTTTGCCGAGTGTTCTACAAGAAACACTCGGCAAAGGCTGGCCTTTTTTATTTAAACTTATGTTTTTGGGCTCCAAACTTTATTTTTTTCCCGTGATACTTGTCAAAGGCTATTTATATCTTATGTGGAGCTTGTGGCAAAAAGTTGAGACGATTTCGAAAAGTTTATATATACGGCCATGTCCAATCGGAGCATATCCCCATAGAAGTTTCGGAGTGTTGAGATGGAGACAACCGGATTTCGAAACGAAGTGAAGTTGAATTAGAGTTTGAGTTCATAACTTTTTCTATAGGCAATAGACGACGTAGATTGGTTCATTTGAAGTTATCATATTTTTTCGGACCCATTTGATATTTTTTAAATTATTTTTACGCCCTTCTCCGCATGAAATAATGAAATATATGAAGGAATTATTAGATATATATGCTTCAAATAATGAAAACATTTCATCTAAGCATAAAATGTGCATTGTTGAATGTATTTGACAAGATATTTTGATGTGTATTTGACCGAATTTGAAAAATTTGGTATGTAAGAATTGGTCTGGGAAATGTTTGCCGAGTGCTACACTCGGCAAACAAGACCTTTGCCGAGTGTCAGAAAAGAGACACTCGGGAAAGAGCACCTTTGCCGAGTGCTCTCCTTGGGGCACTCGGCAAAGAGGCCATGTGGGCTGGCCGGCCCGCGGCCGCGCGGGCCACGTCATTGGCCGACGTGGCACCTTTGCCGAGTGTAGGCACTCGGCAAAGGCCTGTTTGCCGAGTGCCCTGGGCCAGACACTCGGCAAACATGCCACGTGGCCCACCTCTTCGGCCGCGCACGGCCACGTCAGCGGACAGATCTGTTTGCCGAGTGTCCTAGATCGGGCACTCGGCAAACAGGCCACGTATCAGATCTGTTTGCCGAGTGCCCGATCCAGGGCACTCGGCAAACAGGGGGTTGGGCCGGGGGACTTAACCGCCCACACGGCCGCCCCAACCCACACACGCCTCTCTCCCCGCCCGCCGCCTCTCTCCCCGCGCCGCCGCCTCTCTCCCCGCCCGCCGCCGCCGCACGCCGCCACCGCCGCCGCCGCACGCTCTGCCGCCATCGCTTCCCGCCGCCGCCACCGCTCCCCGCACGCGACGCCGGCCGCCGCCTCCGCCCGGCCCGGCCGCCGCACCGGCCGCCGCCTCCGCCCGTGCCCACGCCGGCCCCGGCCGTCCCCGCCCGCGCCCCGGCCGGCCGTCCCCGCGCCGGCCCCGGCCCCCGCCCCCGCCCCGGCCCCGGCCCCGGCCGGCCGTCCCCGCTCCGGCCCCGGCCGGCCGTCCCCGGCCCCGGCACCCGCCCCGGCCCCGGCCCCGGCCGGCCGTCCCCGGCCCGCGCCCCGGCTGGCCGTCCCCGCCCCGTCCGCGTCAGCCCCGGCCCGGCCGCCGCGCAGGCCGGCCCGTCCCCACTCCTTCCCCGGCCGCCGGCTCGTCCTCCTGTCCCCGCGCCCGCCCATCTCGTGTAGGTACCCCGCCCGTCCTCTTGTTACCTTTGTTAATTTGTTCATTTTGCTGCAAAACTAGGATGTGGTAGTTGCTATTTTTGTGGTAGGAAGTAGTAATATGAATTTCTTTGTGAAATTATGAAATTGATGTGAAATTGTAGTTGTTAGATTTAGAATTGGTATATTTTGAATTGGTTGATTTTTGGTAGAATTGAGTAATGAATGTGGTTGTCGGCCTTTGTTTTGCTATCAAATGGATTAGGCCATGTCAAACAAGTGCCATGAATATTGTGTATGTGGTTGTCGGCCTGCGTGCCGTGTTTTTTTCAGGATGTGTGGTTTCAGAAACCTCCCCGTGTAGGGGAGGTGCTGCCGAATTTTTTATTTGACAAAAATTTGTTTTTATTTCAGTGAGGCTGTTGCACCATCTTCTACTTGGACCCCGACGCCGCACGTTGTTCCCCGCCGTCTGCACCGACACGAGCGTCACCGACTCGCCCGCCGTCGAGCCCGTAGGTGAGCACATGCAAAACCATACGCGCTCAGTTTTTTAGTTGTGTACCTTCTTCGTCTCTTGTATTTATCTATACCGTGTGGCTTCTTTGCCATGTTCTTGCGTTTCCTACAGTAAATAAGATGAAGGGTCATCTTCCTCTTGCGTCTTGAGAAAGATGATATGACATCTTATTTACTGTATGATACGCAAAAACATGACAAAGAATTCATACCGTACAGTTAAATACAACAGGCCAAGATTGTGCACAACTGTGTCACGTAACCTAGTTAGGCGTCTCCCGTTCGAAAGAGATACAGTTGTGAATATGTGAATCATTGCATATGTCTAACCGTATCTGTTTCGAATTGTCCACGTTTTTGGACAGCTCGAGGATGTGTAGATGGGTAGTTTCCATGCTCTACTCGTACCGAGGCTGAGTTTCGGCATCATCTCCCTGTTGTTCTCCGAATACACAATCTCCGTAATTGGACGTGTATTTGGAGAACAGCGGGGAGGTGCTGCCGAAATTCCGTCTTGGATACGAGTAGAGCATGGAAACTACCCGTCTACACATCCTCGGGTGGGATTAGGACCTATCTTTACCTATTAGACATAAAGCTAGCATCCGGTAGATGCATTTATTATTATAAATTTGGTATGGAAGAAATTTATTGCTCGGTGATATGTAAAGGGATGGATGACCGTGAGTGGATGTACACTGGCCGCTCAAGTAAAGGTGAATGTAGAAATGGAAAAGCTTGCTCCCGTGTTGCTATGCAAGTTGGAGAAGATATTTCCACCGGGCTTTTTCAACCCGATGCAGCATATGATTCTGCACCTTCCGTATGAGGCACGAATGGGAGGGCCTGTGCAGAACCGGTGGTGCTATCCAATTGAAAGATGTCAGAAGGTTCTTCGAACTATATGCAAAAATAAATGCAAGATTGAAGCATCTATTGCAGAGGCATACATTCTCGAGGAGGTGTCAAACTTCACGACGAAGTATTATGCTGACAACCTCCCTAACGTGCACAATCCACCGCCTCGTTATAATGTTGACGAAGTTGAATCGAACCTCAGCCTTTTCTGAGGGCAACTAGGAAGTGCAAGTGAAGGCACCAACAAAAATTTGACAAATGCAGAGTGGCGCGCTATCATGCTCTATGTGCTCACCAATCTATCCGAAGTTGAGCCATACATGCGGTAAGTTCAGAACGATCTTGTTTTCAAGTACCTAGCCACTATTCTGCATCCAACACTCTTGTTTCTCGTTCATACAGGGAATTTCTTGATCAATTCTGGCGTAATAGGAGGGCTCCTACCCCACACGAAGTTGATGACCTTCTTAAACATGGAAACCCAGATTTTATTTCTTGGTTCAAACGGAAGGTACACTTAATTTCAGTCTTGTCCTAAATTCGACGTTACTGAAGTCGTGTCATTAATATAACAAACATGCCTGGTCGAACTCGCAGGGCCAATCCGATGGGTCTATGAGTGTCGAGTTGAGACAGATCGCCGATGGTTGTGCGTATAAGGTCAAGTCATTTACCGGATATGACGTGAATGGTTATCGTTTTCGCACAACAAGTCATGAGCAGAGGATGCCCAATCGAAGGACTACAAGTACCGGAGTCTATACTCCAGGCTCTGATGGGGTCGATTACTATGGGAGACTTGAAGAAATATACGAGCTTAATTTTGGTGGAAGCAAACCTCTTTCTCCTGTTATCTTCAAATGTCATTGGTTTGATCCTTCAGTGGTGAGACGAACCCCTAGTCTTGGGCTAGTCGAAATTCGACAATCATCTGTCTTACCTGGAGATGATGTCTATATAGTGTCTCAACAAGCCACCCAGGTGTATTATTTGTCATACCCGTGCAAAAAGGACAAAAGGCTTGAGGGTTGGGACGTTGTATACAAAGTGTCGCCACGCGGTAAACTACCAGTCCCAAACAATGAAGATTATAACATAGATCCAAACACCTATGATGGAGAGTTCTTCCAAGAAAATGGGCTAGAAGGGTCTTTTGAGATAGACTTAACCCAAGCGGTCGGAATGGATTTAGACTCAGAAATGTTTGTTGACGAGGACACTGGAGATGTGGTTCATAATGCTAAGGAGGTAGAGTTACTAGAGCGATTACAATTAGGCAATGACGAAGACGACGACATATCTCCGCCTTTGGAGGACGACCATGAACATCTCGAAATGTACGATAGTGATGATGCGACCGTTGATCCAGATAATCCTGATCCGGTTGATTATTTCTAATAAAAGTACGTTTATATATTGCATCATCTCTGTCTAATAGTTTATGTTGGGTCATATTTCTTATATATTACACGTTTTTCTAATTATTTATGTTTATATGTGAAATCTAATAATTGTATGTTTTTGTTGATCGCAGGTGATTGGACCAATATGGTGGGTCGTGGCGGTGCGATGAGGAACGTCATGTCGTTGTACCGGAAGTTTAAAGATGGGGGGTCCGAGGCAGCTGGGTCGTCTGGTGCCAAGGGGCGAAAGAAGAAGGCCACAGGCGGGGGGCGAGGCAGGGGCAAGAGGCGAGAGCGGACCCCCGTACCTTCGTCGTCTTCGTCCGATGAGGACTTTGTTCCTTCGGCGGTGGACACTCGGGCCGGGGAGCACGAGTACCGCGAGGACGAGGAGCACGAGGCAGCGGAGCACGTGGCCGAGGAGCACGGGGCCGAGGACCCCGAGGGCGAGGACGTAGAGGGGTCCACCTCCTCTGAGAACTCGGCCCTTTGGCAGCGAGGCCCCTCGCAACTCCCGAAGCGCCCGATACCCATGGAGCGTCGCCCCGTGATCGCACCCAGCCCTCCAAGGTAAGTAATTTTAGATGTTACACAGACCTTCTCGTTTCATATTCATATGTTGGAAATCACAATATGGACTAACAATTTATCTTAATCACTTGGGCAGGAATTGGGTGATGGTCACCCCAGGCGCTAGTCACGCCCGCAAAGTCAACGGCATCCTGGGTCTTCTTTGCAGGGAGCTGTTTCCGGGTCTGGTGACCATTGGCGGCAGGGAGGAGCCGGCCTACACCTTTGACCACTACATCGCCGCTGGCGATCAGGAGGACCGGGAGCGCAGGATCTTCAACAACAAGGCCGAGCGGGTAAAGGGAGAGCTTTGGGTAAGTATTCGTTGCACTACACTGCTCAACTACACTGCTCAACACAACACTTTCATTGAACAATCTACAAATAATGCAACATTCATCGTGTATATGTGCGCAGGACTTTTACAGATGCGCCCCGGGACAGGAGGCTTCGGCGGATGCTGTGGCACATGCAGCCTACTGGAAGCTTGTCAAGGACCTGCACTACGAGGCGCGCGTGCAGGCCGTAATTGATTATTTCGCGGCACTCAAGATCTCCGTGAAGAAAACGGAGGCAAGAAACATGAAGTTGACCAAGGAGCAGTATCTGGCGGTATGTAAATCGATACTGTTTTATTCTAAGATTAAGTACTCTAAATTCGATCTTGTTATATGTCGTACACTTGATGTCTTGTAGGCGATTCCGTGGTGGTGCGCCCCGCATCCCACGTGCTGGGAGGTGATAGTCGACAAGTGGTGCAGCGTCGAGTGGGCCGCTCAGCACGACCTTTGCCGAGAGCGGCGTTTGCTGATGCCCGGTGTCTCACACCATCAGGGCAGCCTTAGCCTCGAGGAGTACAGGGCCAAATGGGTACGCCGAGTCATTTCTATATTCGCTCACTCTATTCTGTGTAATTACTAATTCATATTGTTTGTTTTTTCAGTCGGCGTCACATGGTGGTGCGCCTTGCTCACAGCTCGAGGCTTTTGCTATGGCCCACAAGGGCAAGGCGACCTCCGACGTCCGGTACAACCCGGAGGACGGGCCCGCGGCATACAGCAACGCCAGCGTGCACAGTCGCCTCACAGCATATCAAGAGGTCGCGAAGGAGGTCCACGGGCCAGACTGGGATCCGACCGCCCACGACATTGATGGAGAAGTGGTCATGAGGGCGGGAGGAGGCAAGAAGCACGGGCGGTACTTTATCGCCAACAACACCATCGACACGGCCTCTACCCCCACACTCTCCCAGATTCGAGCCAGGAGCACGAGCTCTTCAGCGGCTATCCGCCAGCCTCTTCCCGGTTCACACTTCGGGATGCAGGCACTCCAGGTTATTTCTATTTCTATCTTTGTACGTGAAGTTTGCTTACGTTTATAATGTATTATAACAATGTGATTGAATATTGCAGGCCCGGTTGGATGAAGAGACGGAGAGACGGAGGCAGCTGGAGTTGGAGGTGCAGCAGATACGGGAGGCGGAGGCCGAGAAAGACAGGCAGAAGGAGGAGGCCGAGCGGACGAACCGAGTGTGGTAGGAGCAGGTATTTGCCTACCTGCAGAGCATTGGCCAGCGCGTGGGTGAAGGTCCGCCGCCGCCGATGCCACCACCGCCTCCACCACCACGTGTTCCTATTTCTCCCGTGAGTCACTTGAGAACCCTATGATTTCATTTCACAACTCATTTCTGTCCAAAATCTTGTAACACACACCACTAATCTCTTTTGGGTAGGCTCCTGGCTCGGCCGCGTCGAATGACGGCCCTCAAGACGAAGACCTTGCGGCGCGGGCGGTTAGATCGTTGTTCGGACCCCCTCTTCCGTGAGTGATGGATGTTGGACTTTGTAACATATGAATGATGGATGTTGGATGTTTGGATATTGAATTTGTGACATTTCTGTGATGTTGGATGGTTTAGTGACTTATATGTGTTTGTTTATGGTTGTTTGATGGTTTAGTGGCTATATATATATATATATATGAATTGCCTGTGATGCCTATTATAAACTGCCTGTGATGTTTTTGTTGAGGGGTCCTTTTAACGCAAAAAATTAATAAAAACAGAAAAAAATTTGAGCCTTTGCCGAGTGTTACACTCGGCAAAGAGGTGCTTTGCCGAGTGTATTGGCTTTAACACTCGGCAAAGAGGCTGTTTCTGTCATTTCTAGAACAGCCTTTGCCGAGTGTTCCTGCTTTGCCGAGTGTCTTGACTTTTACACTCGGCAAATATGCAACCTTTGCCAAGTGTCAAAGCCCTTACACTCGGCAAAGGGTTGTCCAGGGCCTGCCCCCTAACCAGGCTTTGCCGAGTGTCGGGGTCCAACACTCGGCAAAGGCTGGTGTCTTTGCCGAGTGTCACACTCGGCAAAGGCTCCGTTAGCCCTAACAGCCGTCCACGGACGGCGATGGGCCGTCTGTTAGTGCTTTATTTTGCCGAGTGCTGGCTTTGCACTCGGCAAAGCCTTTGCCGAGTGCCCGACAGAAGACACTCGGCAAAGGGCCTGTTTGCCGACACGAGCTATGCCGTAACCCCTTTGCCGAGTGTTACACTCGGCAAAGCCTTTGCCGAGTGTATTTCGGGGTTTGCCGAGTGCCCCAGACACTCGGCAAACTCCGGATTTCCCGTAGTGCGTGGACGTGCCACGTTGCAGCTGACGTAGCCACGGGGTCTACACATACGGGGAAGGTTCCCTGTGAGTGCTCTTGTTTTTTCCTCGCGAGGTTCCTCGTGACCACGTAGAAAAACGCCTCCGGTACACTGATTATTACGCCCTAGATCTCGCTTTAGTTTTGCTCAAATCATTTAGCATTAGAGATCTGGAGCTTTATCTTCGATGATCTGATGAACAGTTCGTAAATTTGTTTGTTTCTCTCCTGGATGATCCAATGAAAACCAGCAAGACTACGTACTCTCCAATCACAAGTTCATTTATGCTGGAGCTCATAGTGTAGCTTTAATTTGACTATTATTTCTCATTTGAATAATTTGGTGAAATACAATAAGGTTATTACATCATGAATTATCTTTCAAGACTGGCGTGGTCAGAACTAAGATTTTTCATGTTCCCACTATCAATGTATTGGAAAGACATCAGTGCGTAATGTTTTTGAAGCTTGGGAGTTGGGTGGAATCATGTTCAGTAGGGATAGAAATATACGTCTCTCTTCTCTCTGGGGTTGTTTTCGTCGTCTTTGTCACTCTCATTTTCCTTGTATCTTTGAAAAGTTATTTATATTCGAACAAATTTATAAAATATGATTAGTAATAGTATTATATTATTAAATGGTTTTAATACAGATATATACATAAGATTTTATTGTTCAATGTAAATATCTGAAATTATTAAGAGAATGTCTACATCCAAAACATTATGTTTCTTCTTTTGACCAGAGGGAAAGCAACATCTCTGGAGTCTGGAGTAAATTTATAACATATTTAAACAATTTTATTATATTATGGAAATATTTTAATACAGATATATATTTAAGATATGTTTTCATGATTTCAATCTACATATCTAAATGTTGTCATTAATTAGAATATCATTAAATATCTACATCAAAACATTTTGTGTTTCTTCTTTTTGGCCACAGGGGAAAGCAATATCCTTGGAATAAATTTATGAATAATAACAACAACAATAATAATCATGAAAATACATACTTTTTCATGATTTCAGTCTAAATATCTACATGTTATCATTAATTAGAATGTCTACATCCAAAACATTGTGTTTCTTCTTTTTGACTGGAGGCCGGGGAAAGCAACTTCCAAACGGATGCAGCACGCCTCTCACCTCTTATGTACCATCTAGACTGTTTCTTCACCCTCTTGCCTCACTTTCACGACATATTAGTGAAGTCAACACACGAGTAGGCTACCGGAAATATTCAATGGTAGCTCGGCTTTATCGGTTCTACCCATCTCATTTGGATTTTGTTCATTGTGTTAAAAATCATCCCTTCGGCTCAGATCAGTTCCTTGATATATATAGCTTGCACATTGGTCATTGCTTTCTCGATTAAATGAAGCGATGAGAAAGTTACTCCCTCCGGTCACAAAGTACTTTGTTTTTGTATTGGAAACAATGATGGAGTGGAACTACTATGTCTTAGAAAAATCTAAATACATGGGTTCATATTTTCTTTAATTGTATTGAAAGATTTTAAAAGATATCAACAGATAATTAAAGTTTAAGTATGACTGGACCAATCGACCATGTCCAACTCATAATGTTCCTTTTAATTTTCTTGTGGAAGGGTAAGCAACAAGCGAGTGGAGGTACTGGCTGTGCACGTTTCTCACCTCTTTATAGTCCGTCTTCATTCACACCTTCACTCTTGAACTAGTCGCAGTCAATGCCGGCTCGGCAGATCGGAAGGAGGCAAGATGAGAGCAGGGTAGTCGAAGTTGACAGAGGTGGGCCCACTTCTGGTGAGTGCTGAGTGGTGACTGCCGCTGCTTCGCCAAGATTTCCAGAGGCGTGCGCCAGGTGAAATGCATGCATGTACGTATATATGTAACTCGCAAGTCTGGCGTGTCGGAGTTAATGATGATTTAGTCGTCTTGCAGCAGAAGCTTAGGCTTAATATATGAATTAGCAGTAGCCTAATCGTCTGTCAGGAAAAGCTCGGACATCCTAATCCGATCCAGAGTGTGGTCCTTGCTCTTTACTTAAAGGCAGCCAAGGACCCAAGGTATGGCGCAACGGCGGGGTGCCGGCCGGCCGGCCAGCCTCAGCTCGCTCACTGCTCAGAGCTCCCGCGGCTGGGGATCTGATGGGCATTCTGACGCCGGGGGAAAAACTAGTACTTGTCGTACGAGGCAAGAGTTGGCGAAGAATAATCAATCATGGACAATGCTGTTAAAGGCCTTTTGTTTTTCTTTTTCCCTTTTCTTCAGTCAACAAATTAAAGCCATCTTCAACCTCTCGATCGAAGCATATTTATGTGTTGGTTTGTATCTAATACTTAAACAGCATTGCAACAGAGTTGGTTTGTAAGCCGGATGCACCTCCCCAACCTTCAACTGTAGCCGGATGGTGGCCGGAGACGAGAGGGAATGAGCATTATACTACGTAGTATTTGCTAAAGAACACTGAGTAGTTCACACCCTCAGCTGTGGCAAAGCTATTTTTTCAGGCCATTTATTTGTGTACATGATACTACAAACATTGCAGTACGTATTTGGATGCTTCTTTGGAGCGATCCCGCCCTTCGGAATTTGAAATTTGAATTCCGGAATTCCCGGACTGGCGATCGCGGGGCGATTCGAAGATCCCGCCGGAGTACGGCGAAGTCTTCGCCGGTGAGGAGCTCTGCCGTGGCAAAGGCCTTGCCGGCCTGGCAGCGGCAGCGTCGATCTTCCAGGGCTGCTTCTCTTTGGCGGCCATGGCTCGTTGACGGAGGACGAGTGGACACCGGTGCAACCGCGGGCATGTCGACGGTGGGGGAACTCGGATCCCCTTGCTGACAAGCGCGCCGTCTCAAGGTTCTGGGGCCATGAAGAGGATCGGAGCTCGACTGTGGAAGCTGCATCAGGGGACGCCTCGCCGCTCAAGGGTGGTTCGGTACCCATTCTGCCGGCCTCCTGTAGACGGTCCGGCAATGGCGATGACGATATCTCGACTACAGGGGCGGCAACAGGGGACGACTCGCCGCTTGCAGGTGGATTGGCGCAGTCCGACAGAGGCGACCGCTCCACGGCTACATCCTCTTCGCGTAGAGAAGGTGCAATCAAGAGTCGTTGTCGACGCCTCACCATGGCTCCAACACAGGTACGTTCTCTACTTCCTGATCTCATGAATTTAGCACACAAGGATGTCATGGATCAGGATGTTGGCACCTCGAGCATTAAAAATTCTGCAATGGACAAGGAGATAGCCTCTCATGAATTTATCATGGAGGATTTTTCTTCTGGAGACTCTGTTGCTGCCAAAGAGCCAATGGATACTGGTTCCTTGGATAGCTTATCGACAGAGCCTAATGCGGAATGTTGCTTTTCTCCCGAGGAGACCTACCATGAATGCATCATGGTAGGATTCACCCCAGAGGAAGCGGAGGATTACGTCAAACCTATTACTAATGCAACAAAATGTAGCTCCAACCGGGTGAGTGATGAACTATTAATTGAAAGTTTTTGGGACCAAGTAGGCTTCCCGAAGGGTACGAGATGGTGGGAGCATGATCAGACGACTGATGACGAATTGGCGTATGTTGGTCAAGCTCATATCAATTCTCATTCCACTACCAAGACGTATGGATTGAAACCAAAAGGTTTTTATGTGCGTTCATGGAAGGGCCCTCTACCAAAGAAAAAGCCGGCCCAAATCACACTCAATGCATTTCTCCCGGATCAATTGCGAGTTGTTTTGAAGTCCAACACACCAGCACCAGGGATTAGGAAACTGAATCTGCGGGCCCGTGATTGTGGACGCGAACCTTGGTGGACAGTCTTTCCTGATCGATCTCCAACACAACACCGTGCGCAAAGACTCTTGCCGCCGCCGACTAGGGTTTTGGAGGAGAGTGTTGGAGGGGTACGGGATCAACGACGAACCTTTGCTGAGGTTGTTGCGGCGGCTCCCATGCCTCAAAATCATCCTAGGGCTCCCCCCTACGGCCGCCGCCCTAGACGTGGTGACGGCTATGGTCGCTGGCCGGGGCGTGAGTTGAATCCTAGGCATGCTCCGCAAGGGCGCGGGGATGGGCGTGGCCGAGGGCCGGCCGGCCGCGGAGATGGCGCTGGCCGAGGGCCGGCCGGCCGTGGCGATGGCCCTGGCCGAGGGCCGGCCGGCCGTGGCGATGGCCCTGGCCGAGGGCCGGCCGGCCGTGGCGATGGCCCTGGCCGAGGGCCAGCCGGCCATGCTGATGGCCCTGATCGGGGGCTGACCGGTGGCCAAGGCGGCCAGGCAGGAGGGGGCGGTGGCCAAGGCGGCCACATTCCAGGGCACGGTCATACCAGCGAGGGTGGCCAAGGTGGCCTGAATCAAGGACGTGTTGATGGCGGAGGCAGGGAGACTGGAGCACTGAATGCTGCTACAAGCCGGGGAGAAGCTCGACGTGTTTGGCAGCCAATGCAAAGCGCTATTCCTGTACCGCATGCTGAGTCAAGCACCCAAGGAGAGGCAAGGCAGAAACATGGTCAGCCGCAAGGAGCTGAGCAGACTCTGAAGAAGAAACGAGCTTTCTGCTTTCGCTGTAAGTGTAACGGTCATGTTAACGACGAATGCCGGGCTGATCTTGACTGTGTTATTTGCAACAAGAATAATTCTCATTTGTCTGTCAAATGCCCCATTCTGAAATGGCCTAGAAACATTATATCTTTACATGGGTTTGTTAAAAAGGCGCTGGCATTTGTTCAGATGGATGATGTGGATTACAAATTAGAAACACCGGATCCGGCTCCTACGGGGCTTGTGTCAGTGGATGGACCGCCAATTTCAGCAGAGGTTGTACAGACAGAAATTGCTAGAATCACTAGATTGGAGTGGAGTTGGGAAGCCTTGCCACATGGCGAGAAGTCTTTTCTGGTGGCTTTTCCTAATGTGGAGACACTACACAGTATGGTTGACATCGGGTATCAGCTGAAGAACCATAGTGTTACTATCACTGTGTCCGAGTGGCAGAGCGACCAGGACATTGTCCCAGCATATGAGTTAGAGGAAGTCTGGGTGCACATTACCAATGTTCCACACAAGTACAGACACTTCCTGGTTTTTTGGGCGTTGGGCCAAGAAATAGGAAGTACCAGAGAAGTGGACATGTTGACTTACAGGAAGCTTGGTGTTATCAGGGTAAGGGTTGCAGTAGTGGATAAAAGTTTCTTACCCATGACAACTGATATAGTATTTGGAAACATTGGATATAATATCACATACACGTTGGAAGAGAAGGATTTTATGCCAGCCGTTTCTCCACCGGATGTCCCTGATTACATGGATCAGGATGGTCCTGGGTCGGATAAGGGTAATGGTGAAGACGATAAAGAGTTCTCTGCTGCAAAGAAAAGGAGAGGTGATGCAGAGTTGAAGGACTCTAGCACTGAACAAGGAAAGCAAGCAAGGAGTGGGCCAGAACCAATGCAGCTGACACTTACGCCATTTGGTAACTGCAGGCCATGTCCAGTGTGGAAGCCGCTGGTGATGATGGGAAAG
Organism: Echinochloa phyllopogon; assembly: GCA_033239725.1. Taxonomy (NCBI): domain Eukaryota; kingdom Viridiplantae; phylum Streptophyta; class Magnoliopsida; order Poales; family Poaceae; genus Echinochloa; species Echinochloa phyllopogon. The sequence goes on from BTCW01000009.1 coordinate 13,653,865, forward strand.
GGAGAAGCACTGCCTCTAATTACAGTGACCCCACCAAAGGGGGGTTTCGTAATGGCGGCAGCAATAAAAGTAAGTTTTCTGATCGATTATCACCTCCTTGTCGTTCCAATTTATATAACAGAGTCTCACGTTGTGAAATTGGAATTTCAGGCAATATCTTGACACATACAGCAGGGACGAGGGAGGCTGAGGGGGAAGAGGATGGCGAACCTGTAACTGGTCGGGGCGCTGCTGGTACCGGTGTTGATCAGGGCGTCTCCAGCCAGATGGTGGCCAACCAGGCCAGCACGGCCAGGCTGCAGCCGACTCAGTGGCCAGCCAGGCCGCCGCTGGTATGACCGCGACCGGCCAGGCTGCTGGCCAAGAGGCCAGTCCCAGCCGTCCCAGCCAGGCTGCGGCCGAGCATGTGGCCAGCCAGGCTGCCACTAGTCTGGCTGCGGCTGCCAACAGCCAGGCTGTGGCGAGCCAGGGGATGGCCGCAGTGGATTTTGAGGGCAAAGAACTGCTGACGGTTGATGGACAGAAGACGGTGGAAGAGGAGTCAATCTAGGGCTGGTTGCGACGTCACCGGCATCCCCAACCTCGACTACTGGAGGTGAGAATTTTAATGCCCCATCATTAAATTATTTATTAAGCCATGTCCATTATATCTCACCACAACCTACTGTGATTCGAGATGGCTCAATGGAAAGATGCCGGGTAACTCCTGGCATTGGAACCTCATTGGGATCGCACAGCACAGGTTCGAAAATTGATGAAATAGCTTGTGGCTCTTTACTTGTTGATGGAAAACGACGCAGTGCGAGAGCTAACAATATTCTGTCTGATGGACTACCTGTTACAGATGAGTTGGTTTTAGCGAGGGCCATGAAACGTGCAGCAGCTAGGAACCTGGATGGTGTCCCAGCATCGCAAACCTCGGCAACTCCAACACGCTGCAACGGTGGTAAGTTATCGAAAGACACGAGTATTGCAAATTTAAATTCTATTGGAATCTCATTAGGTCATACCACAGATGCAATCAATTTATCTTACAGTGCACTAAAGCAAATTCATATTGACAAAGCTGTGGTACAACCAAAATCCCAGAATATAGACAAATTAAATATAGAGGATAACCCGTTTGACTATAGTGATGGAGAAGATCATGAGTTTAATAATGATCTTCTATCTCACTTAGCGAAGGATTTAACAGACGATGATCTTGAGGACTTGGATTTGGACACAAAAATTTGTGACCTCCAGGTATCTGGTCGAAGGACTAAGTCTGCGTCTAAGAAAAACAAAGGGCGTCATAGGCAGCAAAACAAACACAACATAGGTATTCAATGAAAGGTTTCTACTGGAATAGCAGAGGTCTAGCAGACTTGGCTAAATATCGGTACATCTCGGAAGCAATAAGAGACCATTGTCTAGATTTTGTTGCAATCATGGAGACCGGCAAGCAAGATATGTCTCGAGCAAGTCTTAATCGCCTATCAGGGGGCGCAGACTTTGTTTGGCACTGCTTGCCACCTAGAGGCCGGTCAGGAGGAATTCTTTTAGGCATTAACTCCCTAGTTCTTAATCTTTCTGCTATCGCCGAAGGGGAATTTTTTGTTAAATTCCATCTGCGAAATAGATAAGATAACTTCAAATGGATTCTGATGGCGGTGTATGGCCCGGCTCAGGAAGAGTTTAAGACTGCTTTTTTGTCGGAATTAGTACGGACTTGCCAACATAATACTTTGCCTGTTTTGATAGGGGGGATTTCAATATAACGAGACATAGCAGAGAAAAGAATAAAAACAATTTTAACCCCAGATGGCCTTTCCTATTCAATGCAGTCATTGATAGCTTTGATCTTCGGGAGATCGAATTGTCAGGTAGACAATTTACCTGGGCTAATTCACTTCCGGATCCAACCTATGAGAAATTGGATAGAGTTTTGATGAGTACTGAATGGGAATTAAAATATCCCCTAGTGACAGTTCGAGCGTTAGACCGCGGGATTTCAGATCACACGCCGTTGATTCTAGAAACGGGGGACCCAGCTTTTACAGGTCAGCCTAAGCAGTTCAAGATGGAACTTAGCTGGTTGACCCAAGAGGACTTTAAAACAAAAGTCAGAGCGATTTGGAATCAACCGGTCCAGGGGCAAAATTCTGTCCAACGTTGGAACAAAAAATGGGAGCATTACGAAAACATCTCCGGGGGTGGGCTCGTCATCACCATGGGATATATAAAGCTCAAAAAGAACACTTTCAACATATTGTGACAACGCTTGACATGCAAGCTGAACAGAGAATTTTAACAGATGGAGAGAGAGAACAACTGGAAAATGCTCGTGATGATCTCACAAAACTCCTGAGAGAGGAGGAACTGAGATTTTATCAACGAGCTAAAGTGAATGATGTCCTTTTGGGGGATAATAATACAAAATATTTCCAGATGGTGGCAAATGGCAAACATCGGAAGAAACAAATATTCTCCCTAGACCATGAAGGTGGAAGAATAGAAGGACAGCATCATCTCAAAGAGTACATCACCCAATTTTACAAAGGCCTGTTTGGTCCTCCGGAAGAAAGCCACTTTAGCTTGGAGGAGAGACAAGAGGATATCTCGCAAGTGAGCCAAATAGAAAATGAGTTTCTCACGGCCCCCTTCACTAAAAAGGAGGTTCGGGAAGCAATTTTTAGCATGGAACATAATAAAGCACCAGGACCGGATGGTTTTCCGGCTGAGTTTTATCAGCATTTTTGGGAAACAATCAAAGGGGACTTGATGAATATGTTTCATGACTTACATACAGGAGGACTCCCGCTGTTCAGCCTCAATTTTGGAGTCATCTCATTGATACCCAAAGTTAAAGAGGCTAATAAGATACATCAATATAGGCCCATATGCTTACTGAATGTTAGTTTCAAAATTTTCACGAAAGTGGCAACAATCAGAATTAACTCAGTAGCAGATAACATTATCAGTCCGACTCAAACAGCCTTCATGAGAGGTAGGAATATTTTGGAAGGGGTAGTAATTTTACATGAGACAGTACACGAGATACACAGGAAAAACCTAAACGGCATTATATTTAAAATTGATTTTGAAAAGGCCCATGATAAAGTCAAATGGGACTTTCTGACACAGACGCTCCGGTTAAAAGGTTTCTCCTCCAAATGGATTGAGTGGATTAAATCTTTTATTTTGGATGTAAGTGTCGCGATTAATGTCAATGATGAAATAGGTCCATTCTTTCATACTAAAAAAGGACTCAGACAAGGAGATCCATTATCACCCATCCTATTTAACTTGGTTGCAGACATGCTCACACTGTTAATTAACAGGGCTAAAACAAATAATCAGATACAGGGTGTGGTGCCCCACTTGATTGATGGCGGCCTTTCCATATTACAGTATGCTGATGATGCGATTTTGTTCTTAGATCATAACCTGGAACAAGCTCAGAACATGAAGAACATTCTTTGTGCGTTCGAGCAGTTATCGGGACTCAAAATAAATTTTCACAAGAGTGAAATTTATTATTTTGGTGAGGCTAAGAACTTTGAAGACCAATACAAAGAACTGTTTGGTTGCAACCCAGGGTCTTTCCCAGTCAAATACCTAGGTATTCCAACACATTTTCGGAAACTGACTAACAATGACTGGTTGAGGATCCAGGAACGTTTTGAAAGTCGCCTTAGCAACTGGAAAGGGAAAAACCTTTCATATGGAGGCCGGCTAACCTTAATCAACTCAGTTCTTAGTAGTCTACCGATGTATATGATGTCTTTCTTCCAAATCCCAAAAGAGGTTCGTAAGAAGCTGGACTACTATCGGTCTAGATTCTTTTGGCAAAGTGATGAGCATAAGAAAAAATACCGATTAGCTAGATGGAGTATTCTGTGTCTCCCACGGGATCAAGGAGGACTAGGGATACATAATCTAGAACTCAAGAATATGGCCTTACTCAGCAAGTGGTTGTATCGTCTGCTTACAACGGACGGTACCTGGCAACGGATTCTTCGCAACAAATATCTAGGGACCAAACCTCTGGTTCAGGTCCAATGGAAAAGCGGAGACTCCCACTTTTGGGCAGGGCTTATGAAGGTTAAAAATGACTTCTTAAAATTCGGTACCTTCAATATAAAGGATGGGTCCCAGATAAGGTTCTGGGAAGATAAATGGCTAGGCAACAGGCCTCTTCGAGATCAATATCCTCAACTTTATAACATTGCTAGGAAAAAGCAGGATATGGTGGCAGAAGTACTTAGTACAGAGATTCCCAATATATCCTGGCGGAGAGACCTGATTGGACCTAAATTGATAATGTGGAATAATTTAGTAGCAAGGCCGGTAAATATAAACCTAACTGACGAAGGAGATGAATTTAAATGGAGTTTGGACCCGACAGGTGTTTTCTCGGTGAAAACACATTATCTGGCTCTGATATACCAAAATATACCGAACGCAAATAGAAAATTATGGAAATCAAAGCTCCCTCTAAAGGTTAAAATTTTATATGGTTTCTAAAGATAGGAGTTATCCTCACTAAGGACAATCTGGCCAAACGAAATTGGAATGGTAGTAAACAGTGTGTTTTCTGTCATGAAAATGAATCAATTCAGCACCTATTTATTGAGTGTAGATTCACACGTATGATTTGGGCTTCGGTCTATGCGGCTTGGGGTTTACCTAAACCATCTAGTGTGTCTAATATGTTTAATGGTTGGCTGAATTTAGTACCACAAAATTTTAAACCCCTGGTATTTGTAGGCGCGGCGGCCTTATGTTGGGCGGTATGGCGTTGCAGAAATGCAGTGGTTTTTGATAACAAATCTCCTAATTTTTTGCAGGTAATCTTCACAACGTCGCATTGGCTCCGTACATGGTCTATCCTTCAACGGCCTTCATTGCGGGACAGTCTTGCAGCGGCGTCGCAGTGCTTGGTTCAAGTGGCCAAGGCTATTTTTGCCCGGGTGTTTGGGTGGCGGTCTAGTCTTAGGATTGGCGGTTCTTAGTGTCCGGAGCTTCAGCAAACTTTTATTTATTCCTTTTCTTGGGCTGTGTGTCGCTTGACAGAGGCCGGGATCTTTTTTCAGGCAGGTGCATCACCTCGATGTATCTAACTGAAAATTAATAAAGCATCCCATTTCTAAAAAAAAATTGGATGCTTCTTCACAATCAAACCTGCTACTGCTAGCTATCATATCAAACGCGGGTTGATCGACCGGAGTCACGGTCACCGGTCACGGAGCATTTGATGGATCGGTCGATGGATTCTCATGAACATCATATCGGGGACGACAAAAAGTCCACGAAGGTCGACCGCAAACGCAACGGAGGATCCAAAATCCGACCCACCACCACCGCACGTCGTCGGCGACGCGCCAATGCCATACCACCCAGGAATTCCGGCCACGCCACGCCATTGGCATTGCCCCATGCAAAGCGATCGATTCCCCCCGGCGGCCAGCAGTGGCGAGCAACAGGCCGCCACAGTCCCGAGATATATGCCCGTGCCAGGCCGGGAGCATATCGCATCCCCCCGCCCGGCAGGCCCATCCGGCGATCCCTATCCTACCCTACGCCAGCCAGTTCGTCCCATCCATGTCCATGCCGCGCCGCGCCACGCGACGCGACGCGAGCGTCAGCGACCGGCGGCCGGCCAGCGGCGCGGTGGCCGATCGATCGAATCTGGCGAAAGCGCCGGCCCGGGCGCGCCGCACAGTACGTGCCGGGGGGAGAATAAAGGCGGCGGCGCGGGTGGGATTTGTGCCCCCGGCCACGCCGCGCGGGCGCGATCGGGGGCATTTGGGGGGCGAGTGGTGCCGGGATCAGCCGCGGCAGACGGGCAGGGCATCGGTTCCTCCTGTCCCCGGCCGGCTCGAACATCTCTCATGTGTGTGTGTGTCTGTCGATCGTCCGCGCGTGCGTGCGTGCGTGATCGGCCGGTGGCGCGGCGCGGGTCGATCGACGGCCGCCGGCGCCGCGGAGAGCCAAGCCGACGGCGTTAAGTGTGTGTCGGAGCTAGGCGACGAATTAACACGGCGCATCAAATCGGAGGTCGTCGCATTCCTGCCGTAGTAGCAGGATAAAAATGCTGTGCATAAAAGATGCGTGGATTGGATGCAAACTTGTGCGTGGAGGAATGCATGTCCGAAATCCACCAAATTCCAACTGCATCCATGAAGCAATACAATGAGGACTGACACTGAATAATAATGCTACGAGTGATATGAGAGCTTCAATTCCTATAGATGCCATGGCACTACGTGTGCCTATGCTTTCGAACTTAAACAAACTGTAAGAAAAAGAATGAGAAAGGTCCAAAAACTAGGGTGACGAATGAAGCACGCCGGCGAGGAAATTCTAGAAAAGTTCGATACACAGTTTTCAATATGGTAAAGCGCGCATGCATATTTTTCCTTTTACGAAGTGCACGGCTTTGTGCGGTCACTCTCGTGCTGCGCTCATATTTTGTTCTGCTGACCGACCAATTAAGTGGCATATTCTGCGCTTAGTGCACCTTATCGATCAGCTGGGTGATTATATGTGCCCCCATGCATGCATTCAAATTGCAAGATATATAGATCTATCTACTGATGCTGTGCCAAGTTGCAAGAGCCCCTGCATCCACCTTTTTTTTGTAGACAAGTATGCTACATGCATATGCTTGAGATAAGTGGATGCTGCAATACAATCTCATCTGGATTGATACCTGCACATAGTGCCAAGCTAGTTAATTGGTGGAGTGGAATTGTGATGTCCACGTAGTGTTCTTGGGAACACGAGAAAAGATACAAATGAGGAACTAAAGTGCGATGAAGGCAAAGCGAGCGATCCACTTTTTGTATCTTCTCCACTAGTAGAAATCAACAAGAGGATGGTGAGGTGACAAGAGCTCACGTATTATTAGCCTCTAACTCTCCCTATGTCTAGGGGATCATATACTTTATATATATCTCAAGATCGAGAGAGATCACTTGTTCTTGCTCACTTTCACCAACATTTGCAAAGGCAGCTAAGCTAGCCCACATGTCACATATAGCTAGGGCTCCCTAAACAACACTGTATGCAGCCCTACACCATTAGGGGGTGCATTATGTTAACAGCATCAGTACACCCTCGGCTTCAATTTGTCTAGCAGAATGCCAACCAAAAGTACACCAAAGTAATGGCAGAGTTGGCAACTAGATGATCTCCAAAGTTGCTTCGTGCCAAAGATATGATCTACCCCTCTAGTGCGAGACGCATGTCCATGGCCTTGATCTATAGCCTTGTACAGCACTGCATATATATTATCGATCTTTCTTGACAAAGTTTTCAGTTCTAGTTGTCAATCAAATTCTGGTGCACATATATCAAGCTTTAGGGTCCATCTAACTTTCTTTTTTGACTGCTTTCATGGAAAAGGAAACAAATTTGGAATGGTTTTTCTATGTGAGGGGGCAGAAAAGGAAAATGTCCACATGATCCACACTCGAAAGCAAGCGCGGATGAGTCGGTCACTCGGCAAAGGAATCAGAGAACATCTATATAACTAATTGTTCTGGTCCAATTATTTGTGGGCATCGAGGGCCCACGGTTCAGTGGTTCGAGGGGCAAGGAATGATGCACATTTGCTTCTGCCTAATGGACCACTGTCTGTCCCCCCCTGATATATACTATTGTGTTTGACACTGAAACAGAAGACGTGTTTATTCCCCAATTTTTCTAATTTCTCTTTTTAATGAGAGGAACTAACCGGGTAGGATTATATCCATTCATGATACAGATGAAACTGCAATGCCTTAGCTTGGGGTCATCTCTCCCCATGGGGCGAATTTTCTAAATGTGTGAGAATCTGTAAAAATGGGCGTGTGAAAAAAGAAGACATAAAAATGATATCCAGTGTAATCATAAGGTTATATCATTTACTGCTTTTCTAAATGTGTTATACAGAGTATCTGTAAAAATGGGTGTGTGAAAAAAAGACATAAAAATGATCTGCAGTGTAATCATAAGGTTATCATTTACTGATCAAAGTCAAGGAGTCAATCTGAACGCACAGGGAATGAGGTAAACGAGAAGAGATGCCCTTGATTTCTGAGCAAAAGTCCAAGCAGCAGCCCTGCGCCTGATGCCTGGAGCTGCATGCATCACTGTCTGCCCTGTGATCCTGTCCTGTCTGCCTCTAGCTCAATAATCTCCATGGCCAAACTGCCTAGCTTATCTGACAAAACCCTCTTCGTTCTCTCTCCCCCACTCCCTGAGAGGAGAAAAGATTCCGACAGGCTTCACTGACACAACTCATAAAGAAGTAACTAACAGATCAAGCACGCATCACGCAGTAACTTCGAAATGCTAAGATAGATAGATACAAGCCCAGGTGGCTGATAGAGTCATAGCAGCTACAGTTGGAACACATGCGATCTTGCTTTGTCATGGCTGATCCATAGGCACCATCGTCCTAGCAGCTAGGCAGAAGGATGACTCACACATTGTTAAAGTATAAAGTGTTAAACTATACATTAACTTACCAAGCTAATCCCTGAAGATGCATGTCTTACGGGATGCTAGCTTCTCTCCAAAGACAAGTAAAGCTGGAGAGAGATGCAACAATGCAGTGCAGACAGGGTCGCCAATATTCGCGCTAGCATGGTAGGGAGACAGCCCCAGCAGGGGCAGATGCCCTGCGTATGATGGATCACCTAAGAGCCCTGCAGGCGTCGCTTATATCTAAGTGGAATCCTGTGAATCTCAGGCCAGATTGTCTCCACCACTGATTATTTTTTTCCCATCATTAGGAGGAGCTATTTAATTTGCTTATTAGTTGGGCGCACATTAAGAGAAGGATCAGAGCGATGAGTGGCCACCTAATGACGGGCACATGGCTGACACACACACACAAAACATGCGTGGTGGTGGCTGTCCTCTTCTGACGCTGGGAGGAGCATTCATACAGGCATGCACGAAAGGTTTTTTTTTCTGACGATATGATTTATTAAGAACCAGTATATGTTCTCATCTCAAGTAGAATTATTGGCACTCTAAACTATGCTATAAGAAGTTGGTGTACGGAAGGGTATGTGACAAAACCAAATATCTAAAAACGAAGTGTGTGGAAACCAAACAGAGGACTGGGGGCAGGAACGTTTACAGACGACTACAGCAAACACAAGCTAGATAGATAGGGATGTTTGGACTAAGCTAGGGAGACTAACAGCCTATACGATCCACAATCTGCAAGAAATAACAAGCACAGCTTATGAGGTATAGGGAATATTGTGCAAGTTCATGCCAACACTGAATGTCCTGTACTCTTGTCCGTGAGCTTCCCGGACATTTGATTGCAGGGGATTCCTTGAGGATTTACTCTCTTAATAATATTGTGTTATGTATTAATAAACTAGATTTAGTTTTATGTATTAAACTGCTTTGTGCTACCCTACCTATTCAGTGTTGCTGTGTCTGGCGTAACGTTGGTACGTGATGCAGGGCTAGCGCTTAAGGGACGAAAGCGAAGGACAGGCATGCATCGTTTACCATTACCGCCAAGAACGCACATAGAAAATAGGATTGCAAAACAGATAGTTGTTGGTTACAAACTTAACAATTCCATACTGTACAGACGGACGAGAGAGACGGAGGGTTTAACGAAAAAAGACCTGACCGATTGAATCGCTACGAGGAATAGTGTTTCAATGACTTGTGGGTCTGTTATCAAAAGTTTGACGAAAAAAGGCTTGATAGATGGAGTCGTTAGGAGGGGTAATATTTCAATGACTGATGGATCCGTTGGCTATCAAAAGTTTTGGATCTTTATATACCACTAGTAAGAACGCACATGCGGCACACACGTTTAATAGAAAATAAGATTGCATAGATAGTTCGTCGGAGACCGTGTTGGTTATAAACTCAACAATTCCATACTTACATATGTCAAAAATTTAACAAAAAAAAACTGACTAATGGAGTCGCTAAAAAGATAGTGTTTCAATGACTGATGACGTATGGATCCGTCGGTTGTCAAAAATTTTAGATTTTATTCTTTATATTATAAATAGATTATATTGGTGGCACGAGCAGTAGCAAGTTGTGCAGTATTTATTTATGCATTTGTCCTTGTAGAAGCTAGCGGACAAAGTGAATAAATATTGCTCGGTTGTTGGGGAAGATGGCGTCGCTCCTGGTGGCTCTCCTGGCGACTCCCGGCGACTGCCGGCCATGACGCCGACCGTGTTTCTCCATGGCGCCTTCCATCGAGCTCGACTATCGCCATGGCTTGGAATTCCAGGCCTCTGTCTGCGCTAGGTTCGGACCTCGATCTTCTGTCTCCTCCACCGATCCTGCTCTCGATTTCTTTCTGGTTGTCTCTTTCTCGTGCTGTGCTTTTCGCCTCGACCCTGATGTGGTAGCTCTCATCCTACAATCTGTTCTGGGTGGCAATGCTCCCAATTTCCGGGTTTTACATCTTGCGGATCGTTCTTTCCGTTTCTCCATTGCTGGCAAACTTGTGGGTCTCATGATCTATAGACTCAAGAAGTTTGCTTGTAAAAGCTTTGCTCTGGTCTTTGACCTTTGGCGCAATGGTGGTCCTGATTACATCAGGGAGAAAGCCAAATGGGATCGTGAGCTGGAGGATGAATGGATCCCTGCTCGCAGCACCCGCTCGCGTGCTTCTTATGCTGAAATCTCTGCCCGCCCACCTAGGCGATCAGTGTTTGAAAGAATTCGTGCGTCGGCTCATCCCATCCCCCCTCGCGAAGCTCGTAAACCTGTGGTTCAGCGCCCCTCTCGCCCGTGTTCTTCGCCAAATTTTCGAAATTCAAATACCCGAAATTCAAACCCCCCTACCCCCAACTGTCCCAATGGAATCCTAGGTAATTCGCCCCATAATCTCGCGGGGCGTTGCTGCTTTCGCTGTCTCTCTCCCCTGCACTTAATTGCGGCGTGCAATCAGGACGTCCGGTGCAAAAACTGCTTCTCCTATGGGCACGTGGCACGATCCTGTCGATCGCTGAAGTCAAAAGTTTATCGGCCGAAGGAAAGTGTGGGACCCAGGGCGACTGCTGCGGTTGATTTAATTCCTTCTACCAGCCGACCAGGGTGTGCTCCTTCATCTTCTATTCCTCACTTTTTGTCCCCTCCGTCGTCCTCCCCCATCCCGCCTCCGCCCCCACCACCGCCGCCCCCACCTCCGATGGCCAACTTCGACATTGACCCCCGCCCGCATGCCCCCGCTGGCTTCGATGTGGTCTCTCGTGACCCCGCCGCGCCGCCGCGCAGGCTTTTCGCCTACATTGGCGGTTTCCTCGAGCAGCACAACGAGGATTTGGCAATCGCCTTCCTCACTCCGGCCGTCTCCAAGAGGGACTTCCCCAACCTGTCAGCAGCCATGAAGGACTTCTTCGTCCACAACGAAGGCACCCATCTTGCTGAGGTACAACCGTCCCCCATTGGTGACGCCTTTGTCCGCTTTCATTCGCCTGTCAACCGTGAGCGGTTCTTGGATCGTATCATCCAGTTTGGTCCCAACTACACCCTCCGTTTTATCAAGCATGATGCTGGAATCAATGTTAGGGAAAGGGATCTGGATAGAGAAGTTTGGGTTATGCTGATGCTTTTTCCTAGGGATGCTCGTTCTAACACTGCAATCTCAAAGGCAGTGGCTGGCTTTGGTCTGCTCAGATACTGGTATGACACTAGCAACAACGCTAGGATTGTGGTCAAGGTCCATATGCATGATGATGCAGAAGTCCCTCATGATGTTGTGGTTTCGGCTGGTCTGCCACCCAGGGTGCGTTCTTGGACCTGTCCTGTTTTTGTGCTAAAGCGTCGTGGTGTTGACATTCTTGGGGATGAAGATCACTTTCCACCAGAGGGTCCCCTTCACCATGTCCCTGTTGACCGTCCAAGATGGATGGGCTTTCATGTTATGGTGAATCAGCAAGCTGGCTCTGGCTCAGTGGTTGATGGTTCCAATGCTGGGTCAGTTGGTGGAGCGAATGAGGCAATGGCTGAAGATGTTGAGGCAGACCCCCCTGTTGATGCTCCTGCTGATCTGAATGAGGCATCTAGTTCTGATGTACCTGTGGTGCCGGGTCCTCTTGCAGTTGTTCTTGTGCCCTCCCCAAGGCTGGTGGTTGAAGTGGCTGATCATGCTCTGTCGCTTGCTGGTGATCAGGTGATCTTCTCCCTCCTAGCCTCCTTTTCACCATCTGTACCTTCTTTCCACTTCAGCAATCTTTCGGTATTTTTGAAGTTAATCTTGATACCCTTATCACATCCTACATTTCTGATACACATGCTCTTTCCTTTCTTGCTTCTGTGGTGGTGGACCAGGATGAACTCTCTGACTCTCCCCTGATTGGCCCCAAGCTGCCCCCACTGGCCTCCCTCTTGTGCCGTATGAAGATAGTGATGATGAAGATGAGGTTCGGGATGTCACGGGGCCCATCACTTCAGCCAAGAAACGTCGTGCTCGCAAGCTCAAGGAGCCCCTGGATGCCCCCTTCTTGCACAGGAGCAAGAGGCTGAACCCTGATTGCGGCGGCTTTCGCGATCAGGCCAGTGCTACTGCAGTAGCCCACAATCCTTCCATCTACCAGCCTGAAGTGCGGGAGTTGTCCTCCACTGCGCCATACCTCACCCTCGACACCATCCAGGGCATGGCGACTGGCTTCCTCAAGATGCAGCCTAAGGCTGTAGCTGCTGCTGCACTGCTTGAGCTCGATGATGATGATGAAGTCTGAGTCTCTTTGTAATAGGGCTAGCTCCTTTCTAGTAGCCTTCTCTTTTGCGGTCTCACGTACTGGTGGCCACTTTGTCGCCTCACTGAGGGCCTGGTTGCCTCAGTTTTATCTCTCGCTGTTATGCTATGGTTATCTAATGAATCCCTTAAGATCTCTTAATGTCCTGGTCTGGAATGTTCGTGGAATCAATTCCCAACAGAAGTGGGATGCGATTAGGGATAAAATCAGTGAATCCTCGGCATCTATTGTTTGCTTGCAAGAGACTAAAAGAAGTGATTTTGACTCAGCCTATTTAAAGAAGTTTTGTCCCAGGCATTTGAACAGATTTGAATTTTCGCCTTCGGTTGGTGCTTCGGGTGGTCTCATTACTATCTGGAACTCTTCTCTCTTCACTGGCTCTATGGTTCACATGAATAGTTACTCGATTACTTTGAAGATGAATTGTGCTCTGTCTGGGAAATCTTTCTGCATTACTAATATCTATGGTCCTTGTGATGCTGTTGGAAAAGCTTCTTTTGTCAATTGGCTTTACAATTTCGATTCTTCAGAGTTTGAAGATTGGATTTTGGCCGGGGATTTAAACCTGATCAGATCCCCAGAAAATAGAAATAGAGCAGGGGGCAATCTCAGCGATATGATGTTGTTTAATGATCTCATCCAACACCTTGATTTAGCAGAAATAAGCTTCCAGTGAAGGGATTTTTCGTGGAGTAACATGCAGCTGGATCCTTTGCTTGAAAAAATAGATTGGGTGTTCACTTCTTCTGCATGGGCACTATCCTACCCTGACACCTCTGTTCAGATGCTAAGCAGGCCGGTATCAGACCACTCTCCCTATGTAATCAAAATTGGTACACACATACCAAAAGCTAAGGTCTTCAGGTTTGAAAACTACTGGCTTGAGTTTGATGATTTTCTATCAGTGGTGGAGCTTCATTGGCATACTTCTCCCTACTTTGCAAATGATGCACAGACTTTAAATGCCAAGCTTAGGCAGGTGAGAGCTGGGCTCAAAGCTTGGAGCAGAGAATTGTCCAAGCTCAGCAAGCTCATCAACAATAACAACTTTGTTTTGGCCCTTCTTGATGGCCTAGAAGATCAGAGGCCTCTCAGCCCTCTGGAGAGTGCCTTTAGGCGAATGATCAAAAAGAATCTGGAGAATTTGCTTGCAGCCAAAAGAATCTACTGGAAACAAAGGAATATTGCTAGATGGGTGAAGCTTGGGGATGAAAATACAAATCTGTTCCAAACTATGGCAACTTACTCGCAGAGAAAGAAATACATCTCTATTCTGACCAAAGAAGATGGATCCACCATTGCTGAACATGATCAAAAAGCTGCATATCTCTGGGCCTCTTACAAGAACAGATTAGGAATCTCAGAATTTAATGAAATCTTATATGAGCTCTCTGAACTCATTCAGATAGTTGACTTACCAGTACTTGACAGTCCCTTCACTATGGATGAAATCAATGCAGTTCTAAAGGATTTACCACCTGATCATGCTCCTGGACCAGATGGATTTAATGGTGCCTTTTTCAAAAAATGTTGGCCTATCATAAAAGATGATGTCATCAGGCTGTGTCAAGACTTTGCCTCTGAAAACCTGAATCTTGAAAGCATTAATGGGTCTTTGATTACTTTGATTTCCAAAAAGGACAATCCACAAACTGTCAATGACTTCAGGCCCATATCTCTTCTCAACACATCACTCAAATTTCTCACAAAACTTTTAGCTAATAGACTGCAGGCAGTCATTCTAAGAGTGGTGCATACAAACCAATATGGATTCATCAAAGGAAGAACTATCCAAGACTGTTTAGCCTGGGCATTTCAGTTCCTCCACATCTGCCATAAATCAAAAAGAAGGATTGTACTCCTTAAATTGGATTTTGAAAAGGCCTTTGACAAAATTGAACATGAGGTGTGTAACACCCAAAATACTCAAATTTAAAATTTTTGGCATTTAATAATTATTTAGAGCTTGCTCATATTCATTATAGCCTAAATATTAATTTTCTAAAATTTAAAATCAAATATAGGTGATAGAAACATTTATTGTTGCATTCATGCTGCTGCATTTATTTTTGTATTGCTTGTTATTCAAACAAGAATTTCAACATATTTAAATTCAAATTTGAATCACCTTGTTTGGAGCTCTAGAAAAGTTGCCAGGCCCATAGTTCAATTCCGCTCCCTGAACTCTTTTTCCGGTCTGTTTTGCCCCCTCTTCTTTTCTCCTGGTCCAGCCCAGCCCCCCCCCCCTCTCTTTTCTCTTTCCCCGGCCCAGTACGGCCCAACCAGCCCGCCAGCCGAGCCTCCCCTCTCTTCTCCCACTGCCCGGCGGGGCCCACTGGCCAGGCTCTTCTTCCTCCTCGCGCCCGGCGCGCCCCCCCCTTCACCGCCGCCAATCTCGCCGCCCGCCCGGCCGTCCCCGCCGCTCCTCACGCTCCTGGACCCACCCAGGCACCTTCCCCGCACCTTCCTCCCTCGCTCCTTTCCTTTTCCGGGGTGCTCCACAATTGGAAGGTGCCCCTCCACTTGGAAGGGGATTTCCGCCGCCGCCGGACTTTCCATCCACGGCCACCTCGGTCCCCTAGGCCCCCGAGCCCCTATGAAAGCTCCCTTCCGCACCCCTGAGCCCCATCGACCAGCACATTTTCCCACGCTTCGCGCCGTTGCCTCCCGAGCTCGAGAATCGCCGCCGCCGGTCGCTCTGTCGCCGCCGCGATTCGTCACCTCCGCAGGCCGCTGGAGCAATCCGAGCCCGCCACGAGCTTCACCGCGACGAGCCGAAGCCCCTGGACCGACTCTCGTTGCCGGGATTTCTGCCGGAGGAGCTTCTCCGCGTAGAACCGCCGCCGCCGCCCCCGAGATCGCCGGCTGTCGTCGAATCCCCTCCTCCGGTGCAGCTCCGATCAATCCAACCCCGCCAGGAGCTTCAGGAGTCGGTGAGCTACCTCCAGAGCCCCTCCCTGCCCTCTCTCTCGCTCTATCTCGCGTCTGACGACCTCGCCGGAGATGGCCGGCCGCCGGCCATCATCGAGCGCCACCACCGCCACCTTAACCTCGACATGAACCCCACCAGATTGCTCGTCGTCCTTCCCTGGTGCCATAGGAGCAAACCCCGTTGAAAACCGTGGCCCGTAGCTCGATTTCGAGCTACTCCGGCGAGCTCACCGCCGACGCCCGCGCAGCGCCGCCGCACACCCGTCCTCGCCGGCGACCGAACCCCCCCCCCCCCCATCGAACCCTGGCCGCCGGATCAGGATCTGACGGTCCTCAGCGCCCCGGCAACTTGGTCAAAGTTGACCATACCGGTCAACCGGGGCGATTTTGCTAAAGAGCCCCTGACTTTTTCCAAAATCAACCCGCGGTCCAGGCCAGTTCAAAAATAATTACGGATAGGTCCTGTTTTATTCGTTTTAGCCCCTGCGCTTTTGAAAAATAGGACCCGCCATCCAGGGCTGGCATATTTGCGCGTTAGCCCTCGGGTTTTAATGCGTAATTATGTTTTAGCCCCTGGTTTTTCACAAATGAGCCCCTGGAAGTTTCAGAAACTTGCCAGCAAGTCCCTGAATCTTAAAAACGCCATAACTTTCACGTTTTAGCTCCGATTAGTGTGATTCTCGTGCTCATGTGTTCGTAGCGAAGCGTAGATTATTTCTAGCTCCTGTTTTTGTACTGTTTTCACTATTTGGTGTACTGTTCTAATAGAATTAATTTTGTTTGCATGTAATGATTGCTTTGGATGTGTGCGTGTTGATCGTGTCCAGTCGGCGAGCCCGTAGCTTTGGACTTCGAGTACGTTGAGGACGTGCCAGAGCAGGACTCGCAGCAGCAGCCGTACTCCGAGGAAGGCAAGTTATAGCACGGACAATCCTTGCTACCTATCTCACTTTTAATACACTGTTCATTACATACGCATGTGTCTAATATTGTTCACCAATAAGGTTATTCCTAGCATTTATTTCCCTGTCCTTGTATTCCTATGGGTTTTTGCATATGGGTAGTATTTTGCTAGGCGCAGCTACTGTCACCATTACTTAACTGTTAAACTTGCATTAATGGTCCACTTCAACTTTAATATTAAAACTTGCTTTTTAGCAACATGGATTAGGGAGTTAGAGCATGTGCTGTGTGCTTTGCTCTAATGTCTCCCTCTAAGGACCGGTTCTTAAAGCGGCAACCCAGGAGCCTGTCGCCACCGCCGGAACTATAATGGCTCTGGTCTTGGTCAAGTAGCTTGTACGTCTCTAGCTTGACGGTGGTTACCGAGGGGCCAACGGTGTTGTGGGAGGTACGGCGCTGGGTGATCTCCGATTCCACCGAGAACGGTAGCCCCGTCGGCTAGGTCACGTTAGACCCAGTCCCGTGTAGGAGTCTCAGCGATTGAGAACTCTGCACGTTGCGCAGTTTGGGTGCGATACCCACGCTCCGGACGCCATCGACCCCCCTCACGGTGTGACTCCGTGGGCGTACGTCGATCTCGGTGCCTAAGTTTTCACCACCGTATAGTACTCCAACGGCTACTGACTTGTTAGGGTGTCTTGTGAAAGCCTCGTAGCGTCCCTATGCAGTCACACCTCGGAAGTGTTGATGTGCGTGGTTGGGTGCAAAGT
Source organism: Echinochloa phyllopogon (assembly GCA_033239725.1). Classification (NCBI taxonomy): domain Eukaryota; kingdom Viridiplantae; phylum Streptophyta; class Magnoliopsida; order Poales; family Poaceae; genus Echinochloa; species Echinochloa phyllopogon. The sequence continues at coordinate 13,671,200 of BTCW01000009.1, forward strand.
TCCTTTGAACTTTTACGCGACTGGTGGGTAAAGGGCGAAACCTCTGCAGAGTGTACGATCTATCATGATAGCCTTGCTCAGGGTCACGAGCGGCCTGGATCCTTTTTGATTAGAATATGGTATTTATTCCTGTTTAATGTCACTTACACCATTAATTGGGTTACAACTGGGATCTCATTCACTTGTAGTAACTTGGATAAAGTTAAAACAAACCAACTAAAAGTGCTAATGCAGTTAAGCCGAGTCTAGTCTTTTGAGCCTTCATACTCCCGTGCTATACTTGCTAGGTAATTCTGTTACTTACACTTGCTATTATTATTTTTGGGCAAAATCCCGGACGGGTAACAGATTGGAGTCAGGCTGACTATGAGGTGGAGTTTCCCGAGGACTTGCCATACTTCTGAGCTGGCGTTCTCCCAGTCAGAGTCCCTGTGGGATTGCGGCTACACTTAGAGAGAGTTTATTAGTCTTCCGCTGTCCATGTATTTCATTTATGCAAAACTCTGATGTAATCGCTACTTTATGATGAGAATAAAGCATTGTACTCTGATTTTTACCATATTTGTTCGCTATATGTGTCTGTGGACTTCCTGGGCACACATATGGCCACATTCGGGTTTTGTGTAAATCCGGGTGTGACAAGGTGATTCTACAAGTCATGCAACACAAGGGCTTCTCTGATAAATGGATCTCCTGGATAAGAGCAATACTAACCTCTGGTTCCTCCTCTGTACTGCTTAATGGAGTCCCAGGCAAGCCTTTCCTCTGCAAGAGGGCTGTCAGGCAGGGAGATCCCCTTTCTCCACTTCTGTTTGTCCTTGGGGCTGACTTGCTTCAGCCCATTTTGAATGCAGAATCCCTGCTAGGCAACCTCACACACCCTCTAGGCACCGAGTTTGGAGGTGACTTCCCAGTGGTTCAATATGCAGATGACACCTTGGTGGTTTTGCCTGCTGATGTTACCCAATTGCTCCATCTGAAAGATATCTTGGAAACTTTTGCTCTCTCCACAGGTCTGAAGGTCAATTTTGCAAAATCTTTCTTAGTACCAATCAATGTTAATGGTGTGGATGTGCATGAGCTGACTGATGCACTGGGATGTCAATTGGGACAAATGCCCTTTACCTATCTTGGTCTACCTCTTGGAACAACTAGGCCATCTGTGCAAGACATGGCTCCAATTCTGACAAGGATGGAAAAGCACCTCATGGGAATTTCCAGGCACCTATCACTGGCTGGGAGACTGATTTTGGTTAACTCGGTTTACTCTGCACTGCCTACCTTCTACCTGTGTTCTCTCAAACTGCCAGTTGAAATTTTAGAGCAAATTGATAGATATAGGAAGCATGTTCTCTGGCATGGTGGGGATGTAACAAAAAAGGGGGGCTATCTGGTAGCCTGGAAGCAAGCTTGCAGAAGCAAAGAAGATGGTGGTTTGGGTATTATCAACCTCAGAACACACAACCAAGCCCTTCTTCTAAAATTTCTGCACAAATTCTACAACAAGAAAGACCTTCCCTGGGTTCATCTCACCTGGCAATATTTATATAAGAATGGCACCCCACCACATGAAAGATCAGGAGTGGGCTCCTTTTGGTGGAAGGACATTATGTCTTTGGCACAAAAATTCTTTATGATAGCGACATGTTCAGTGCACAATGGTTCTTCAGTGTCTCTTTGGAATGATCTCTGGAATTTAGGGGTGCTTAAATGGAAGTACCCACAATTGCACTCGTTCTCCCGTAAGAAGGCATGCTCAGTCAAACAGTTCACTGAATGGGAAGAGGGGAGAACTTTCTATCTGCCACTGTCAGACATTGCCCTTGCACAGCTGATGGAACTTAAGGAAGCTATTCAGGACCTGAACTTGGTGGTCGAGCAGAATGATGACTGGGTTTACATTTGGGGAAATGGTGACTTTTCTAGTAAGAAAGCCTATGATAGCTTACAAGGCACTTTCCCAGCTTCATTGCTTTTTAAATGGATGTGGAAATCTAGGGTGCAGAATAAACACAAATTCTTCTTTTGGTTACTTCTCAAGGATAGGCTGAACACACGATGTCTCCTGAGAAGAAAACACATGCATCTGCCCTCCTACACTTGTGCCTTGTGCATAGAACAATTGGATGAAGATATTAGGCATCTCTTCTTTTGCTGCCCTTTCAGTGATGCATGTTGGACTTTCCTTGGTGTGCAGTGGGATGTGTCCCTTGATTTTCAGCAGATGATTCTCACGGCAAGGCAAAACTTTCGATCAAGTATTTTCAGGGAAATCCTCATCATTGGTTGTTGGGCCATTTGGTGTCATAGGAATGAAATAATCTTTGACAATGAACAGCTGTCTTTTGCCAGTTGGCGAAGCATATTTACAAAGGAGTTTGCAGCGGTCACTCTTCGGACAAAACCGCAACTGAGGGACAAACTTAATATTTGGCTGAGTAGTCTCATGTAGCATGCTTTTTTCCCTTTGGGCCTGTGGCCTTGTAACCTGTAAATACTCTTTTTACAAATATAAATACAAAAATAGGGGTAGGGGCCTCCCCTGCTGATTCCCGTAAAAAAAAAAGAAGCTGGCGGACACCGGACAACACCACACACAACACAACTGATACGAGGCAAATCACTCAGATTTTGTTTGAGAGACCTTAAGATGCCTTTACATGCATTCCAAGATCATCTAGATGTTCCTAAGGGCATATAGGGTCTAGTGTAATAAAAGGTCTAAAACCAGTCCAATCAAGCCATGTTATATCCGTAACACTAACAGTCTTGCGTCAGTATTGTGAGCAAGAATAATCAAATAGGTTCAACCGCCGATTACAGCAACTAGAATAATATACTTCAAAGCTCACCCATATACGACTGATGCACGGAATTCATACCACTACTTAGGTTATCTGTAAACAATTTTCTGGATCTTGATATTTATCCACGGCCTTATCTGTTACAGTACATCACAGTTAACATGCGGCATCATAGGAAGCCCCGACCACCCTGTGGCTGTGCTGTTGTCTGAATTACATGATCGTACATGCAACGCTAAAGAATTGCTAATGTACATAAGCTGAAACGACGAGAAAAATAATTTACAACTCCATATGCCAAGTTCAAGCTCCCTCAGGAATAATATACAAATCTCATTCCATCACAATGGATATCTTGTTTCCCCTGGAGCAGCGTAATGTTGAACTTTCGATCTGTGGTAACTGCATTTACAGCATAAAAAGATTAGGCAGGTTTACACATAAAGCAAGAATATATGATTTCTTTTGGAAGATAAAGATTCATATTATGATGTTTCTGTTTTTTTGGAACATGGATGATTATTCTTTAACAAGTTCACTGCATGTCCACATTGTATCTCTATTTGATCAGTTCAAAACAACTCTTCCAAAAGCATGATACTCCGTATATGTGAAGAACACAGCGATTGCAAAGAAATTTGAACACAGCGATTGCAAAGAAATTTGAACACAGCAATTGTAAAGAAAGTTTAAACCCTGAAAGATGAAGACAGGAAATTGCAAAAAAATGGTGATTCTAAATCAATGATCACCCCACCAGCACTTTTTTATTTTGCACAGTATTGTCTCTTCGTCTACAATTCAGCATCCATGATCGACCGCTACCTGGGTTTTCTTTGTGAGCAAATATACCCAGAAAATGAATAATCAACTTATTTTTATTAGAATAACATGTCATGTACTGCACTAATCAATCTATGCCAACACGCACACGGTTTGTACAATGAAACCAACTGAATCCAGCACTCGAGCCCAAGCTTTGACTGGAGTGGAATAAACTAAGGCTGCTAATTTTCCAGTCAGCTTATACCAAGTAATAAATGTACATTCGACTTACAACAATGTCCAAAAAAGAACTCACCCGCAAAAATAAAGGTCCACAAAGGTACTGTTGCTTCCAAGATTCAACAGGTGGAAATTGGCCAACTAGAACCAGTAGATTTTAAAAAATAAGTAAATTTCCAAAATTTCCATGCCAAAAACCTTGGTTGAAACAAACTAAAAATTCAATAGTGATTCTATCAAGATTTCCATAGTAATTTAGCAACATGAAATCAATTAGGTTACATAAATGTTTTTTAGGTACTAAAATGAAAGAAAACACAGGTGATCTTAGCTCCAAAGTGCAAAGACCTGCTAAAAAGGAAAAATTGTACTTATGTGCTCTCAAGGCTCACTAGGAAAAAAGAACAAGATGCCCAAAGTCATGCAAATATAGTTATAATAGCAAGCATTTAAGCACATCCAAATAAGTTAAGCAATAGATTGCAAGAATTCAAGGAGTACATACCTCTGCTGGAAGTGATATTGAAAGAAAGACTTCAGAGCCACTCATTAACAGCATAAATGGAGTTGAACTAATAAAGAATCATGGCTGGCAATTAACGAAACCCATCACATATTTCACTGATTTTTGTGCTTTTGTGCTGTCATAAACAAAAAATGAATGTTACAATAACATAAATGTAATATTAGGAAATATGCTATGACAATTATGGAATATTGATTAAATTTTATGGTACAGTACTTTTCTTGTGATTTTGGACACTTGCTGAACTTCCAGTTACTTCTTGCTTCCTCTTCTGAAGTAATACATGGAAAACATTAGAGCGTAGGAATCTTCAGCTCAGACAAAGCCCGTATCTAAAACAAATAAGATAGATGGGTAACCTTTTCATGTTTCTTGGAATGATCACCTCCTGACTCATGATTCCCACTCTTGTCCTTTTTCTTTTCTTTCTCCTTGTCCTTATCTTTATCTTTACTCCGATCCTTATGCCGATGTTTGTGTTTCTTTTGCTCCTTCTCCTTGTCTCTGTCTCTCTCTTTGTGTTTCTTATGTTTCTTTACTTTGTCCTTGGACCTGATCTTTGGTTTCCCAGATATGGTTGGTGTACCTTTTTCAGCCTGTTTCAAGTGCAGATTACTTTACTTCAGTAAGGAAGAGTCAATACAACTAAAGACATGAAAATTCCAGAACATATCTTACAGAAGGCAAATCTACTGGTGCAGTTTCTCGCAGCTGAAATGCTTGTCCTAGTGTTTCCATGTCAAAGGGCTGAATGTAAGCAGTCTTCTCACTATTGTTTTGGCAGAGTTGGTCCAACTCCATCCCTTCTCCTTTACGAATTTCTGTGTCGCCCACAACATTGTTAAGATAATTTGTATCCGAAATCGCCAATGGCAAAGGTTTCTTGCAAAAGAAACTATGATGGTTCAGCAGCTTGTAGCGGCTAATTAAGTCAACAGCACCACTAAGCTCCCGAGGACCTGAAATATGAAAATAAATCATGGTGGGTCAATATTTACTAATGGCATAAGCGACTTCAATGAATAACAAAGATTCAGGTACTCAGTGTCAAGATTGATATATGCCGAGTACCTCTGAACACATTGGTAGTAGTGCAACAGTGAGCAGTTATACTAAGATTCATAAAGGGGGGAAAAGGTGACGATATGCATATCATAACCAAAAAAATACTTACATGAAATAAAGAAGTCAACAAGCGAGCCTTAATTTGTACACTGCTATACTACTCCCTCTGTTCTTAATTGTACGATGTTTAGGACAAGCTCTTGTTCTAAACATCATATAACTATGAAACGGAGAGAGTAGAACCTTATCACTCCAGGCTGGTCCTTATGAACTTATTAAGTCAACACCAAAGATACTAATGGCATACATTGTGTGACAGATCAACAGCTGATGCCCTAATTAAAAAAATGTCTTATAATCAAGAATCAAGATCTCCTGGACTAAGTGGACTAAATCCATTGCAAATACCACCAGGGCCACAAGTTGATTATGTTGAAGTCAAAAGTTACAGAAAGTTTCACACGCGTTGTCAAAAGGTATTAGCCAACACTCAACAGTGACAGAGTTATAGAGGATAGCAAGAGCATGAACCTAACAAGGCACCCCTCAAATCACTACAACATTTGCAAATGAGGCATGCTTATAAAAATGTACTTTAACTCAAGGTTGAGAAACAGATAAGATTTTCCTTATCATATATCAAATAATATATTCATAAGTATGTCGTTTCCTTTATTCATTTAGTTATTCATCAGTTAGCTTAACCAAACCCAACTGTTTGGGAAATCTATCCAACATGAGACCCCAAAAAAAAGCCTGGAACTCTGAATTCCTCCTCTAGTAATTGAAGATGAATTAAATAGTAACCAAATAGCTTACCTCTCCCAAACTTGCCATCAGAACCCATCTGATTAGAGCTAGACATATTGGCAATGCATGTCCACCTAAAGTTTGATTCAAGAAAATATCATATGTGAGTTGAGCATACAATGTCAAAGAGTTATAGCAGTATTCGAAATAGCGTAATATAAGGGTCTAAAGATAACTTATACACACAGGCCATGCATTTAGTATCATTATATGTTATTAGTTCTAGGAAGGGCTTTATTTCCATACTTCTATAGGCCCTATAGAGATAAATGCTAATGATGTCAAGATGTGTTCCACAGAGTATTTCATCCAGCAGACTGAAGCAACATTTTCCAACCATGACACAATAGAACTCAGCCACTAACATGCAATCTGCAATTCAAATTGCCACAATAAATAGTTGAAGTTCCGTACAGACTAGTATTACATTATGTGCTAACTGGTAGGCAGGTATAACACTGCACCAGGCTGCAAGTTTTCATAGAGGAGCTGCTAATCTAAGAACACTAGCACAATGCCAGGAAGAAAGATGCTTGTTGGCACCAAATTACTTCCTCTTAGAACATTTATAAAGATAATGTTAATAGCTACTTAAGATTTAGCGAGCAAAGATAAAAGGGCACATATACAGTGAAACTGCGATGACTGTTGCAGACGTATGAATATGAGGTCTATTGATAGGAAGAATATGTCAAATGCCATACATCCATGTAGCATAACTAATCTATTGGTTTGTTGTATGCTTGTACACAGTGTTGCATGGACTCAGGTGTGGTCGTCCACCTTGGGTGCGGTCATCCACCGCTCCGCTCATCCGCTGTCTGCTCGCGGCGTTGCTTGCCGTCTTGCCGCCGCCGCAGCCGTGCTCCAGGGATTTCACGCCCGCTGGCCTCCCCGCCGCGTGCTCGCTCTTCACCGCGCCGCGGCGCCGCCGGGAGGAGGAAGCGCACAGCCCTACAGGTTTTGCCTCCCCTCCGCTGCTGCAAGGTCGGCATCGCCACATCGGCTATACCCACCATGAAATTTAGGAAGCCGTGGATCTAGGGGCAATACCGGAAACTTGCAAAAAATTAGGGGGGACTCGACTCGAGTAGCCGAGTAGGTTTGCTTGCTATGCTATAATCCTATCCGCCTCTTCTCTCCGACGACCGCCGCCGCCACAATTCGTCGCGCTACACCGCTGGCCGGGCACCCTCACCACAGGAGACGGGGCAGAGGCCTCCCGTCCACCTAAGTCTTCCCTTGTCGAGAGGCGCTGCTCTCCTCTTCCTCGTTGTGGACTTGCTTGGATTGGACATCCATCCAACCCAGGATCGATTTCTTGTTTTCTAGGCAAGTAGCCCAGGCTTGCGTTTTTTTGAAAGACCCCAAGCTTGCTTCGTTGGGACTTGGGAGGTCCTCCCTTTGCTCTGACTGTGCGCTGTCAGATTCGAACATTTCTTCTACCAGATTCAGTTGGCTGTAGATTGGTGCGCTGTGTGATGCTTTACTAATCTAATACATCCGTTGGTAGATGAGGGTATTGTTCTTGTTCAGCTTGCAGCATCAATGTAACTGAGGTGCTGTTGCAGTGTATTTTGCATGAACTGTTGAGGTTTTAACGGAACCCCATGCCCTAGACCGAGTGCCATCTGCTAGTCTTGTTTCTCTGGGAAGGATTAGTTTATAACATGATTGGACAAGTTCTTGTTTGCACAGAGTAGATAAGGCATATAATCGCATCAATTAACCACGTATCATTCCATAATGCAGATCTCAACCAAAACAAATGGTTAGGGTTTCATACCTTGGGACCTCGCAGTGATGCAGGACGAAGACCTCGCGGGATCGATGGAACAGCAGGCGAGCGGTTGTCGAAGGAGGTGTAGGCGTTGAGGGAGGAGCACACCGGCGACGGAGCTGGGAGGGAGGTGTTGGGCCGTCGGCAAGTCGGAGCAGAACGGGCGGCGACTCCGGCGAGGACAGCAGGGGGAGGCGGAGGCGGAGGCGGTCGAGCGGGCAGATGTGCTCTGGGCCGGCGCGGACCTGGCCTGGGAGCGGATGGCGCCGCCGAATCCTGTGCGCGCCGCCGTGCCGCACAGGAGAGTCGGGGGGAGGGGAGGGAGTCGCGACTGGGAGCCGGGGAGCTGAGGGGGGTCACTCGCGAGGGGGTGGGGGAATTGGAGCGGTGACTGCAGAGGAGGCGCTCGTGATCATCCGCGGGAGGGGGGACGGCGCGGTCCGCCAGTTTTCTGCGGATGTCGGATGAGTTCATCCCGGGTCTACATGGGCCCTGGAACAGCTTAGCTTATGATCAAAATAGGCTAAAAACTAGAACCCAAATGGCACGTTTTTTTACAATTATTTTGTCACGCTTCTTTCAACTGCTCCAATTTATACTAAAACGTAGAAGCTAGTTTAGACCCGCTTTTTCAAATAAGTGTTATTTATATATTTATATAGCTTATCTGAGAAGCGCTTATCATCATCGATGTTCCAAACCCTCCAACCAAACACACATCAACAGTCCATTTAGATGCCCCGAGAACAACTTTCCTCTAGAGTTTTTCTTTATAGCCTACAACGGAGTATTCTTGAAATCTGCCAAGTTACAAACACCTCAATTCAAGAGGATAAATAACAAAAATAAAGTTATCAAGGCTTTTGAAAACTAAAATCTAAAGTGAGAGTTCAAATTACTCCTTGGGATAAGCCCAACTTGCGCTTTGAATTTTATGACGTGATAGTATACTTAATTAATTGTTTTAGAAACATATTATAAAGTTTCATCATTATTTTTTATACAATTTTATATTACTATGGTTAATTTATTATTATATATTATATTCTATATTCTATACTCTATCAAACTAATGATAAAATTCACAATATATTTTAAAAACACTTTATATGTCTCCTATCACTTCATAAAATTTCAACTTATAAATTTTCCTCGTACAAATTCCACTCGTGCATAAAGATATATCCTATTAAAGGACATATCAAATAAAATGAAATGATTATAGGAGTAATTTCATATGTGAGCGAAGTAACTTAGATTTTTTCTAATCTAAAGTAGTGTTGAAGTACTTAGTAAAGCTAGTATTTCACCCTATTTTGACTGTAGATGATTTAGGGGGCAATCCAATACTATTATTAGTTCTTTGGTTTATTTACATAGACTAACCAAAGACAAGTCTATTTGTTCCAATGGTTTGCCCCTCTTTATCCATAGAGACGTTGGTAAGCAACAATTGCAACCCAAAACATGTATATCATGTTACCGCACACAAACACATAGTTATATATATTGCTGTAAATATTCCTCATCATTCTATCATTTGATAAATGGTGGTGAAAGGGCATCTATGGCTTGTGGGTCGGGCAACTTGAATGCCCGGCGTGGCTTTGTGGTGGGATAAATAGGGCTTGCGAGTGGTGCAAAATGAGCTCAAGTTATTTGAAGTTTGTGTGTATTGCCATTTTGAGCTAGTGTCCAACTCATAGCAAACAAGAAATTCTCTCAAAAAATAATGTGAGCTTAGAAATGAACATGCTATCTGAATTGAAATATTTTTTTGACCGAAGTCGGAAGGGGAAGCCTCTACCTATTTTTTATATTTTTTTATTCCGAACCTAATTATTCGCTCCCACAAGGAGTCGAACTTTGGTCTGTTGTGTGCTACTCAGGTTCTCTAACCACTAGGCTAGAGACCCTTTCACTATCTGAATTGAAATATTAGTTAGTTGGGATCAGCAATGTCAAGTATATTAATGCCGTCTAATAGACAGCTTCATACATATAGATAATTTTAAAATGACTTATCAAATAATTCATATAATAATTTTTGTTTTGGTTATTTCGTAGTGCCCCAGTGCAGCTCTAGATCTCCGGTGCTCAGCTCCAACACAAATGCCGTGTCTCCAAGCTCGCTCTCGCCGTGTCTGTTGTGGATAAACTACAAAGAAAACGGCCAGCAGCCTGGGAGAACAAACAAAATCAACAATGGGCTGACCGAGGAAACAAAATCGGCCCAAGAAACAACCGCACGCTTCGCCAATCCGATTAAACCGGCACGAATCTTGACATGATCACAATCTTAGAAAAGCGATTGAAAATAAATCGAGACGGAAACCAACAGAGTGTTATTTAGAAAACTAGTAGAGTGCACGTGCGTGCCGCACGTGGTAAATAATTATATATTAAAATAAATAGATAGAATATAAAACAATAACTATGCTGTTGAAAATTTCACAACCAAAAAAACATACATGTTGGCAAATATTTTCCAGTCCCTCTCTTAAGTTATATTGGTGACACGCCAGTGCTGTCGAGAAAAAAAAATAAAATGGTCATTTATTACATCAATCACAATCCATGTTGTAAGCCTAGAGGGTACAAGTCGAACAATAATCAAATTGCCATCTTATAAACGGAAAAAGGGAAATTACTTAGCATGAGCACAGTAGATGCATCCTTAAGGCACATGTGCGCACGCATATGTATAAAATAAATCATGTACGTATATTGTAAAAAAATCTTCGATTGGAACTTTTATCCACTGGAATATCAAGTAGGCGCACGTTAAAAAAGAAATAAATACCTACAAAGTGGTCAGTACCTTGCTCACTTGGATTCTTTGAGTTTAGGATCAGAAAGGCCAATGCTCATGGACCCCAAAACTTTGATTATCAAGTGGTTCTGGTAAATAATTTTACAGGGTCAGAACTTGGAAGAAAAACAATACTCACACAGAACATTTTGCAACAGGAATATAACATAATGAATTTGTGAACTGATTTGTACCTAAGAGCTCATATTCTCCTATACTTTTAGTGTCATTAAAGTTATAGTCAGCAAACATCCATATTATGGATTTAACAGAGGTCCTCAAGATAGTTTTTCTCTGTGATGGGAAGTAAAGAAAGAAATGAACTTGTATGCACGTGCACACGTACTTGGTTTAAAACAAATAGTCTATGCTATTTTATAATCCAATACGATTACGGCGATGCAAGAATTTGGTCTAGTATTTTAATTTGACGTTATTCACTACATACATCATGTTAGGGTAGGCGCTTGTGCATCAAAACAAAACCAATTTAATCAAACCTCGGACTGTCATTTTTTTCCAGGTAGCTAGAGCCTGTATGTCCAATACGTTCATCTACACATAGTTGCATGCATATCACGCATATTTACTATATGCATCAGGCACGTACCTCCGTAGCACATGCTGTTGATTTTTTTTCTTTGCTACATATGCATGATTCAGCACGTGCCTCCGGCGGAATAATCAGGTGGCAGATGTGTACGTCCTTCGGCAGAAGCAGTCCGCAGTTGGACTTCTTGTCAAGTCGTCAAAGAACAAAGCCCTAGGGAGATACTTTCATCCATGGCGGCCCGAGCATGTTGAAGTCGGCGAGTCTGTAGACGTTGCAGCATCCGGGAAGACGCACGTAGGATCTAAACAATATTCATCTATGTTGATATGTGTATACCAAGTAAATTAGGGTATGTTTATAGTAGGTTTGTATCCTGCTAGAAAAGAAACAGAGAAACATGCTAATGATTTTTGGGTACCATCAAAGAAACTTCGGCTATATTCATCTGTGTATTTGTGCGCAAGAAAACTCTAGCAAAAACGTAATGAACAGTACTGTTGACGGATGAGAAAACGACATCGACATTAATACTCCAACCAAAACCTGACCTGATAGTCATCGTGAAGTCCGTTCCCTTCGATCGCGTCGTCAAACTGAAGCTCTTGACGTCGTAGTAGTCTAGATACGTACTTGATCCCTGAATCAAGATGCCGTTATTCATATATATGTTGATACGTGTATACCCATGATGAAGCAAATTAGGGTATGTTTCTAGTAGGTTTATGTATCCTGCTAGAAAAAAAAACAAAGAACATACTAATGAATTTTGGGTAGGATCAAAAGAAGCTTCGGCTATATATTCATCTGTGCATTCGAGCGCAAGAAAACTCTTGCAAAAACGTAGTGAACATTATTGTAGATGGATGAGAAAACGACGTCAACGTTAATAATCCAACTAAAAACTGATCTGATAGTCGTCATGAAGTCCGTTCCCTTCGCGTCGTCAAACTGGGGCGCGCTCTTGCCGTCGTTGTAGTCTAGATAGTTGATCCGAATCGAGATGGCATTCAGAAGAACAAACTACACTACTCCACGTTCCAAACACAACACTTCACAGATGGGATGCGCATCAGACAAACATTGATCAACTAATGTTCGCAATTAGTACCAAGTAAACCATCAAACTCAACATATGAATGAGTTGCTCACCTCGAGAAGACCTGGCCTTCAGGATTCATAAGAACGTCAGGGCCAACACACCATTGACCGAGAGCTTCACCTGCACACGCAGGGACAACACCAGATCCCAATCCTCCACGCATGCCAACAGCTAATTAAGGGCGTGTTTGGTACCTTTGCTCGGTACTGTGTCTCCTTGCTGAGCTAGGCTGTACAGTAAGCACGAAGGTTTGGTTCTTTCACCTAGACGCCTCGGAGTTTGGGCTGGCAAGATTTTGCTTGCTGCCGTGAGAGAGCTGAATCGGCTCTCCTGCTCGAGCAAGCGTCTCGTTGCTCGTGCCAGCAACGCAAGGCAAGGCGAGGCGAGCAGATAAGCAGAACCAAACGTGCCCTAAGCTAACAGACGCGATCTTGCTTTATCTGATCAATCTGCGGGCCCTTCCAATGATTTTTGGTGATGCCCACTATTGCTACCATGGCCACCACATGTGAGAGCGAGCCTCACGTCGCTACCATGGAAGATGGAATTCGATCTACTTACAAGGGCACCGTGGAAAGGTATGCCACGGCAGCACAGACCTGGCGGCGCACCACGCACATCAGGAGGCCTTCATGAACACGTAGTGCAGAAGCCGGGCCAACAACGACAACCTTTATTACGGGAATTATTTTAGACAATTTAATTGGTGGGTAAACCAACAGAGTGTTATTTAGAAAATTCGTCAATTTTGAAGTTTATATGCCGGCTGAAAGTTCATATCGGAGAAAAGTTAATCTGACAGTGTAATAGGCCGAATTAAAGTTTACAAGTTTGGTAATTTTTTGGACGGTTAAGATCTTCCCCTGCCGGCCTTCCGGCCCAGGACGGCCCCGACGGCCCGACCCGTGTGTTCCTCTTTCCTCAGCTGCTTTCCACTTCGTTTCTCACCGTCGCCCGTCGGAGCCTCTCGGCCTTCTCCTTCCCAGCGGCAACCCTTGGCCAGGCGTCGTAGGGCGCGTCGCCGGCGACGAGCATCCCACAGGTATGCCCGCCTACTCCCTTCCTCCCGTGCGAATTCAAGCACCCAAAACCCTGATGTATGCTATTTGTATTCGGATCTGACCATATATTTGATTGTTATAAACTTCAATTTCCGCAAAAATCCTATGCTCGTTGCGCCTCTGCACCAAGCTAAGTCTCGCCCTGGATCTGGGATACACATACTAGCGGATCTGGGAGACATACACTAACCCCCGGCTTGTGCTGTGCTAAGTTTGATATGCGGCTTTTATGTTTCTTATATGCGAAACTGTTTTGTGATGGGAATGCAAAGGCAGACCGTTTCGAATTCCTTGTGATTTATGTTTGGAAAAATTCTCTGTGATTGTGGTCTGTGCACACAGTGTTCTGTGTTTTGAGATGATTCCTCTGCTTGATGTTTATTACTCGCTGATATATAAGCTGTGCCGTTACAGTGTTGCAATTTTCGTACTGTCTCGGTTTTTATTCTGGGTCAAGTGCTAAATTCGTTTGTTTCTAATAAAATAAAGTGCTAAACTCTTTTTAAGTTCTTCTGAAACAGTATCCTGGTTTCTGGCAAAAGCATTCCAATGGCTCTACATGTATCGAGTGCCGAAAGTGTTCCAATGGCTCTGTAGGTATCCAGTGTCAGTGCCCACTGTTCACCATTTCTTGTTTTTGTTTCAGCATTCCCATTTCACATATTAATTTGATTTGATCGGATGTCTAGGACATGGATTAAACATGGTCTAGTGATACTGGTCTGCTTGCCAGGACCAGTCATGTTGGCACTTACGTGAGTCTATTGTCTGCTGTTACTCAGACTAGTCATTTAGATGCCTAAATCACATTTCCAGTTTTTTATGATGAGAGAGCAAAATAGGTTGGATGCTCATCATCATCTGCTTTGATAATTTATTTAGTTTGTTACGGCAGCCACCCTAACAAAAGCTTCAGCTACTTGGATCAATTTTATTTTCATGCATATTTCAGAAATAATAGGCACTTTATCAGCGCTAACAAAGAAACATTATATGCTGTGCGCTAATAGTCCTCCGGGTTTGTTTTAATACTTTAGGTTGTTACGACATGATGCCTTTCACTGCAATGGATTTCCCATGTATCTATACTAAAAGGATCCTAGAGAATTGAAAACACTTCTCACCCAAAAAATCCACCCCCACCCCTCACAAAGGGTCCACCTGTCAGGTTGCAGGACGTGGGAAGACGTGGGAAAATGTGGGAAAACAGTGCAAAATGCGAAACTTTTTTCACCTAAGACTCTACCCATACCCACGCGGACCCACCTGCTCATGATATACCCACATTTGTAACCACGTCTATACACAATTATCCCGTATTGCTAATAAACAATAGATTGGAGAGTTTTTTCTATATAAATAAAGACCAACTATCTCAAAAATGATGTGCATCTACATTTGAGAATATCTAAAACTCTCTATACATGAGAGAGCGAATATAAAGTATTTTTAAAAGCGTTTCGCACGACTGGTCTGTTTACCATGGTCCACTCAAGTGATATTGTTTTAGTACATATGTGTCATCAATAGACGTGCGTGCCGCACGTGCGTTCATGCTAGTCAAGTATAAATGCACAAAGCTTTCAGGAAGACAGATCGACCCCACCAGTAGCCACTTTCCATGTTTTAGCTCAAATTATTTCTTAGAAACCAGTAGGTCTGAAGTTAACTTGGAGGGCCTATGCAGCTTTGACTGGTCAAAATTGCATAAGCCATTCTTGAGCTTACCATTTGGACTAGCAGGTAGTATGTATTACTATAATTGATGTGAATGATGATGGAGCCTTTGAGGTACACTATGGAAAATGTTTTTGTTTATTAATTTCTAGGTTTGTACAGTATTTCAAAAAGATCTGTACAGATTTGCGTGTTGTTTCTACCCTATTATTTTGGTATACTCAAGTTGTAGCATGAACCTGATTTTGTTTCAGCCAAGAATGGCTGGATGTTGTACACATGAAAATAATTAATCGTATGTGTTTTATATTTCTTGCATATGCTGGATTTTTTGTCAAAAATATTCTCACAATGGACATTTTCAGAATACTATGCTTGCCATAGGCAGTGACACTCCTTGTGGTTTTTTGTTACCAGTATTCACAATGTTCTCATGGATTGAATTCATCTGAGAAGGTGCACAGTCGTGTTTGCATTGTACTGATTGGAGGAGATTACTACTAAGCATGGGGGCTCCAAAACAGAGGTGGACATCTGAGGAAGAGGCTGCTCTTAGAGCTGGAATAGCAAGGCATGGAGTTGGAAAATGGCGCACGATATTGAAAGACCCAGAATTTAGTTCCACCTTGTGCTACCGCTCAAATGTTGACCTCAAGGTTCCAATTTTTGCTTTATTCTTCTTACCTAACCTTGTTTGTGCGAATGGCATTCCACATTCTCTATTTGTTGAAACTACGAGTCATTTGTAAATTGTTATGTTCAGTCTCAGTCTCAGTCTGCATTCTTCAATTGTACTAATTACTACTTAGGACAAATGGCGCAACATGAATGTAATTGTCGGTACATCGAGTTCTCGTGACAAGGGAAAGACTGCAGTGAAGAAAACACGAACTGCTCCCAAGAATAATGATCACACCATGGCAATCGGCACAGTTACTTCTGATATTGATGATGAGATTGTTGATGAAAAGCCTATAGCAGCAATGCCTAGTGAAGCACAGAATATATCAAATCCAAAGAAATCTCACTCGAGGTACATGTATCAGTGTAATGCTTAAATCTGGCATTTAGTGCATTTTGTCTGTGTATTCAATAGAAAACTAGATACTTTGGATGCTCCATCTTAGTTTAATAACTTTCCTGCAGACTAGATAATATTATATTGGAGGCTGTAAAGAGCTTAAATGAGCCTACGGGGTCTCACAGAACTACTATTGCTAATTACATAGAGGTACAGATCCTTCTTTTGTTCCTTTCAGTACTAGATCTATATGTTCAACGGTATGCTTACAAATGAGCATTCCTAATGCTGGATAATGTATAACACTATTGCCTCCTTCATCCACATTTATGTAATTATTAGCCTTCATTTTTGCTTGTCATGTAACTAGTGCGGCCCTGGTGGGCGCTTTCCATGGTATGAGTCGTCTTAGACTCCTTTCCTTAATATAATGATGCACAGTTCTCCTGTACCTTCAAGAAAAGAAGTGTTCATTTTTTCATTCTGTATACATTTGAGTTTGGTTAGCTTAATGTTCTACATGCCAGGCAGGTACTGTACATGGATTCAATGTGTATCTTTGACATAGTCTCACAAATCAAATTAGGCAGATCTACCCAGTTGCCACTGGTTTTCCTGAATGAGCCATGGTTGCTATTATTTGCTACATTTAGAGACATTTTCTTACCCTGTTTTTTTGTAGGAACAATATTGGCCACCTAATGATTTTGATCACTTACTATCTGCAAAACTGGAGGACTTGGCCACCAGTGGCAAATTGATAAAGGTATGCCTTGGGGGAGGGGGGAGCTAATACCAGAGGTGAAACTACTATGCTATACCAAGTAGGTTAATTATGTATAGCCTTTGCATGAAACCTTCATAATCCTTATTTTTCATGCTGCTGAATAGTTATACATGCCATATTTGTGAAAACAGTATATATGAAAGTTTCCCAAGATACCTATGATATGGAATATGTGCACACCTACATGCCATACTTACTAAAAGGTTCATGCACTTATTCAGGCATACACCGTCAATATATCGTTGTCAATTACTATAATGTTGTGCACAGTAACAGCAAACAATTTTGCATACTATTTAGTGTTCAATTTCATGTTGAATCCTTGTCAAACTGCAGGCGTGTTAGTTTGCTTGTACTTTGCAAAATGGCATGTTTCTGTGGTGTTCATGACTCATCTTTGAACTCTTGAGTTCTTGCTTCGAGATAATCAGAATGTGCTATTTTTTACACCATGAAAATGGGCTATTTGTTATCTTGGGACTAGACAATAGTTACTACCCATGCTAAGAATCTAGAGCATTTCGGCATGTGACCTTTGGGAAGATTGCAGGTGAATCGGAAGTACAGGATAGCACCTAGCACACCCAATTCAGAGGGGCGAAGCCCCAAAATGCTTCTGTTGGAAGATGTGCAAAGAGAGCCTGTCAAAATAGGGAGCAATGATAGTAAAACCCTTACGAGATCTCAAGTTGATGCTGAATTGGCACGAATGGCAACCATGACTGCTGAGGAAGCTTCAGCGGCTGCTGCTCGTGCAGTTGCTGAAGCAGAGGCTATCATGGCAGAAGCTGAAGCAGCAGCGAGAGAAGCAGAGGCTGCAGAAGAAGATGCCCAAGCTGCACAAGCCTTTGCTGAAGCAGCACTTTTGACATTGAAGAACAGAAACGCTGCAAAATTGGTAATAGTTCTAGCCCATGGATCTCTTTGTTATATGGCATATTGTCTTGAGTCCTTTCAAATGTAGAATCAGGTTTCATAACACCTTCTGCAACTGCTGGTAGCATAAAAGAAAATCCTGAAATGATCAAGTTTTCATAAATCTATTCTCTTGTTCAATGAATATTGTGATTTCCAAAGTCACATATGCCAAAAATATCAGAACCTTTCAGTCCCAAGCAAGTAGAAGTAGAGTAGAGATGCAACTCAATGAGAGGCACAAATAAAGAGGATGGGAAAGTAAAAAAAAGGTATCAATAATAACAGTTATTGTAAATAGTAAAGGCACTTAAGACAAGATGTGAAAAATATTCATTTTAACTTATTTTTTTATTGTTCTTGCGCTAAATCATGCATGCTATTTAATACTAATATTTGAAAAACAAAGGAAGACTGCTGTACATACTTCGGTTAGTGTTTGTAGCTGGCTAGCTACTGTAGTATTTCTTCATCAATGGATTACATGGTAGCTCCCGTTACATCCCAATTTGATTTCTATTTGCTTTAGGTTTAAGACGTCCAATTTTGATACCCCTCATGAGATAAATATGACCAACCACCATTTGTAATTGGTTGTCATGGTTTTCAAATATGCATTGCTGCTCCATTTGGAAAATTTCCCCCTCCACCTCTCACCCCTCATGAGATAAATATGACCAACCACCATTTGTAATTGGTTGTCATGGTTTTCAAATATGCATTGCTGCTCCATTTGGAAAATTTCCCCCTCCACCTCTCACCCCTCATGAGATAAATATGACCAACCACCATTTGTAATTGGTTGTCATGGTTTTCAAATATGCATTGCTGCTCCATTTGGAAAATTTCCCCCTCCACCTCTCATCTGTGTGCATAATCGTTTCTGACATTTCTCGAAGGAACTTGCTTTGATTTTACTATCTGTTTTTTATATCAACTATTGTAGGATATTGTTCCACTGCACAATGTCTGCATATTCTTACACTGAACCACCTGCAGAAGTAACCTAGTATTGAACAGTTTTTCGGTCTGAAAGTTCATTGCTATTTTTTTTTGTATATCCTCAATAGATGGTGTATAATTCTTGTGTATAGTTATATGATCCATGCTTAAATTCTAAGGATAAGAGTGTCCACTGAGCCCTTTGGACAAAACAACCGCTTTGCAGGGTGTTAGTGTTCTGCTTTTTGCGAACTTCTCCATTTGAATTCCCTACATTATTTTGAGCATGTGATCCATATTGGACAGCTGTACTATCACAAACAAAATGATAAGAGGTGA
This sequence comes from Echinochloa phyllopogon, assembly GCA_033239725.1. Classification (NCBI taxonomy): domain Eukaryota; kingdom Viridiplantae; phylum Streptophyta; class Magnoliopsida; order Poales; family Poaceae; genus Echinochloa; species Echinochloa phyllopogon. The sequence goes on from BTCW01000009.1 coordinate 13,690,396, forward strand.
ATCGAATAGGCACTTTTACATAAATTAGAAAGTAAAATTACTAACCATGGACGTTTGATTCTGCCATGATAGATTTGTTGATCTGACAAGTAAGAAAGAAATATGCTCCACCTATCAGACTCTGACGCCTTGGTGTTCATTCGCAGATGGCCCAGGCTTGACTCTACTCTGGGCTGTTCAGCACCAGCGTCGCCACCTACTACATGCCTGTGTAATGTGTCCAATTGTACATGTTTACTGTTGTTACCGCTGTTGGGTTAATAGCAGCTGTCCTGGGTGGGTTGTATGTACCATCTCCTGTTACTGGGAGAGAGAGCCATGTGAGCTCCAACGCATATAGTCACCGGCAACAGCACCAGCTTTGCGACCCCATTTCAGAAAAAAAAAAACTCGGTGCCTCAGTGGCAATGCCATGGCCCTCCACTCCACTGCCCTAATCTCTTCGCCAATGTCAAACATTTCGCTGACGATTTGCAGGGTCGCATTGTGCATCAACAGCCTTGGCGTTGCTGCGCTGCCAGCCAACAGCCGGACCGGGCGTTGAAAGCGTTCGTCCGACGACGAGGATCCCTGCGTGTCCCCCAACCTAATTGACCTGATTTTCATTAAATGGTTCAGGTCAGGTGGTGGAGCCAAGCGGCCCACCAGCAGCAGCGGCTCCCGACTCCCGTCCGCGGCTGCAGGTGGTGGATTACAGACAGGCTGGATGGGGATCGCACGTCCCATCTACTACCTTCCATGTTCCTTTCAGCTGAACGTGGTAGCAGTGGGGCACGCTCACTCTTTCCCTGTGGTCTGGGACAGCCCTGCATGACAGTATCTGCTCCTTCTCGCCATGTGATAGCTCCCCTTTCTGGTACCAAATGGAAATGATCGCCGTGGAAAAGTTGGAAGAGTTCCCGTCTCGTGCCGGCGCTCTTTGGAACAGAATGTGTACGCTCCGGCCGTCCAGGCGATCCCTCCCCCATTTTCTTCAGATCGTTGCGTCCTTGCTATGACTGCGACAGGAGAGTGCACGCTCCCTGCCGCTCCGTCGACCGCGTCCATGGGCGGAACAGACGGCGGCGAAGCGGCATGGGAACGCGACCGCGCGCGCGGGCACGCTCGGTGGCGCCGGCCGGCGTGCCCGTCGGCGCCGCGAGCGCATGGGAGCGCGCGAGCCGTCGCGCGCGTGGACCAAACGGCAAGCAACCGCGCCGCTGCTAGTACATGTACACCTCGCCCGGCGTTCCAATGGGCATCTGAGTGACCTGCTCGCTATTCCTCGCGCGCCCCCGTGCACGGCGGCGGCAGCCTCGGACGGCTACTAGCCACAGCCCGGAGCGCTGACCCTGGAGCACGTGCGCGCCGGCGGGCAACGGCTCCCGCACGTCACGGCACGCGGAAGCGAGCGCGCGCGCGGCGGCGGCGGCCACGTACGCCGGCCTACGCTTGGGCGCACACGGCTCCCCCGTCTCCGAGGTCCGGCCCATGTGGTACGGGGTGCGGTGCGATGCGATGCGTGGCGTGAACATGTCGGGTCGGGGGTGGTGGACAAACATTTGCTTGCGCTGAAGGCCTTGATTTGTTCTCGGGAATGTTGCGGCCGAGAGTCATCGCCGATACTGGGACGATGGAAACAATAGAGATCTTGGTTCTTGTGCGTGTACATATGAATATGATCCTGGTTGTGGCATCTCGAGGACAGTCATCGTTGGAAGACCTTGTTTGTTTCAACTTGGTAGGTTGTGAAAAAAAACAGCTTGTAGCTACTGTAGATTGTAGTAACTGGGAGGGAGCTGATTAATGGATCATAACAATTTGGCATGCGGATTGTTAAATGTGGGGAGCCAAAATGTTTATTTGTTCAGTTTATGATTGTATACAAGCCACACTTATCTTGAAATATGACGTGGCTTCACAATCTTAGAGCTTTGTTAGATTTTACATGTACTCCCTAGACCCTAGTAGCTCTTATGGAGTACCGGTCAAAGCAATACGTTGATGACTGTTGATATCGAAACAATACTCTTTTCTGTGACTGGCTTGAGGGATTATGAAAGGCTTTTTAGGCTTATTTTGTACGAGCTCCAAAAGAATCACCCCGTTTTAATTTTCGCTATATGAGTCCAAAAAAGCAAACATTTTTTGAGGCTTATTATAAGCCTCTCCATACGATGGGCTTATTATAAGCCCCTTCAAACTAAACATGCTCTGAGTAACACTATGATTGCAGTCATCTTGTAAATTATCGCCACCCCTATGCACTTTACAGAAACAAAAACAATTGTCATTTCACCATGTGTGGCCAATTGGGAAATGGAGACTGACCTGAGAGTGATTTTTAACGTAATTTTGATATAAAAAAACAGAATTTCACACGGCACTGACTACTTATTTAGTAATTTCCACGATCTACTTAATTACCGAAGGTCCAATTGTATTACTGTGAAAGGACAAATGTCGCCAGCTAGCTAGCTAGCTATGCGTGTATGTCACTACAAATACGTACAAGGAGTACGTGTATAAATTTAAACGGTCCCTTTTGCTACTTGATACGATGGACCACGTCAACCATACTTGCGCCGGATCTACTGATACGTTTAATATAGTATATAATACTTTAGTTATTGATTACAAATTTTGCTTCCCCAGAATCTTTGTGGAAAAGCTCAGATTAGGCATCCCGTACCAGCCACATGGGCATAGGTTTGTACTAGCGACAATTTTATAGTAGGTAGTACTATAGCAGAGTAACTTCTAGTCTTCTATTGTGAGCCATCAATGTAGCAAAGTGAACGTACTTAACATTGCAGGGAAACAATTGTTTTTTAAAACTGTATAAACCCTCTCATAAATCACCTCAACTTTAACAATGACCCATATAAGTCATTTTGATGCAAATACCTACTCGCACACTTAATTACATTACGCATAAACATAACTGATTCCACATGTTTTTAAAAATTGTGAGCCATCAATGTGGCTTTTATAGACATTAGATACTCTTAAGAGTATGTAATTTTGATACCTTTGGATAATCTATAAAAAGAATGGCTAATGAGAGATTAATTTTTTCCACGCAGGGTTTCACTATTTATTTGTAAAAAGCATTTCAATGCAAAATGATTAATGAGTCTTTTTTGCGAAAGAAATGATTAATGAGTCTAATGCAAGCACTTAGAGGTTTGATTGTGCTAATTCTAAAAAAAAAGGTTTGATTGTGCTAGCTCGGCGTATAGTGACTCTGTCATAATGAAAACGAGTTGACTCGGTTAAGTTTACACGTGCTGGGTGGATATTTGTAACAAAATGACTTATATGAGGTAATGTCAAACTTGAGGTAATTTATGGGAGTATTTTATGCAATTTTACCCAATTGTTAATACTCCGTGTAAAAATGAATCTTTGTCCCCAATTTTACCTATACGAGCTATATTTTGCAATTGTTTTCCTTCTACTTGATACGTGTTAGAGAAATCTACTAAAGCTATAAATATTTGATGAAGAATTGAATGAATTCTTGCATGCCTTAAAAAGATCGGAAATGGCTGCACGAATCAATTCCAGGCGTCATCTATCTTGAAATAGAGATACTGTACGATCAGAAACGGAATGGCTTACCCACCGCTATCAACAGTGCCAAAGCCGAGATGTAGTGTGTCCACACCAGTCACAAAAGTTCCCTGATCGTAGGTACGAGGAACGCGGTACGCGGAACGCCTATCGTAAGTTCCCTGTTCGTACGGGGTATACCTCTTCGGGACGCTTGGAACGTGAAGGGGAACGCGATCTCTAAAGAATTGGAACGAAGTTCCCGGAACATAGCTATGGAACTGAAAGGACCTTGATGTCACCTAGAGGGGGGTGAATAGGTGAATCTGCAAATTAACAAAACTTTTTCCAAAGTCAGTACTGAAACCGGTCAGACCGATTTCCCAAACTGGTCAGACCGGTTTCTGGCAGAAACACACAACTATGCAATTTAACTCCCCACGAGTTCTAGCACAAACCAAACTTGTTTTGTGGCTCCTGTAGATGATTTCTAGCAGGTTCACAAAGCCCCTGCACACAAGTAGAGCACAACCAAGTAGATCGAAGCGGAAGTAAATGTAAATGCTAGAATTGAACTTGTGAGGCAAACCGAGAAAGAGACACGATGATTTGTTTCCCGAAGTTCGGATTCACCAATGCCACCAAGACAGTCACAAAGACAAGGTGAATCCTACTCTCCGTTGAGGGCCTACGAAAGGCGGGCTTATCCACTCCAAGCCACTTTCATCGGTTCCACTAGCTTGTGACCCTTTTCCACGAAGGAGGCAAGGCCGGCCTATACAAACGATCCGAGGCTTACCACAAACAAGGTAGCTCACCGGCGACGCCTAGCCGTCTAGGAGACTTCACCTCCAAGAGTAACAAATGCTTCAATGGTTGCTAGACTTCACCGGAAGTGCTCAAGCTATGGATATGCTCTTGTTGGCTGCAAGTAGCTCTCTCAATCTTTCTTTTGCTCACACACAATACATCCCTCAACCCAAATCCAAAGATATGATCTAAATCAATCAACTCTCACAAAGAGAGGTTTGGGGAGAGCTTGCTGGTGCTTGGGAAGGCCTGGACGCACAAGAAAAGCAAATGAACCAGCAGCCCTCAAAGGAGAGGGCCAAGGGGTATAAATACCCCAACATCCAAAACTAGCCGTTATGGCCGTGGAAAACCGGTCAGACCGGTTTGGGTCGAGCCAGCACACTAAGTTCCCAAGTGTTTTTCTCTCAAGGCTATCTCACATGGGTTGACCTATGAGCACTTTTGGTGTTGTCAATCAACTAATGTTGCATCCCTCTTGATAGTACGGCATTCCTAAACTCAAGATAAAAACAATAAATAAACTCTCCACTTGAGCTTCCATTTCTTCATCGATGCCATACTTGATCAATCTCAACTTTGAGGGCTTCAACATCTTTATCTTGTTGAGCAAATCCAATTTGAGCCAATGGCTTAGAATTTCCGAGTATATCCAATTCATAAGTCATTTCAATTATATGATCAATAAAGAATTAGATGCATTGCATAGCTTCACTCGGTAAGGCTTGATTAGTGCATACAGACCAAACCATGATGCTAGTCTTCACCTTAGCAAAGTTCCTCGGCTACAAGACCAACTTGCCCTTCTCTTTGCTTAGTACCTGGACACCGTCATCTAGCTTTATCTCTTTCACAATATCTAGCCACTTTGAGTCTCACTTTGCTTTGCTTTATCATGAATATTACTTTGAAACCCATGTCTTCAATTAACTTGAAATATGTCCAATATTTTCTTCTATGTTGTCTTTGGTAAATCACTTGTCCATACACTTCCATGCATTTGAGACCATTTGCTAACCATAGACTCATGTCTCCTTTTGACTATAACCATTGCTATGGAACAAGCCCAAAGAAATCCTTATTTTTTTTCAATTAAAATGTTCCATTAACCTTTAACAAGTATCAAATAGATGAGACCGACCAATTTGCATAGAACCTTGTCTCATTTATCATTTCCATTCACTTGTCATTGTATTGCTTAGTTGCGTGGGATCACTACCACTTGTTCGCTTTCATGTCATTCATACCAACAATGAGCTTATATTCTTCACAACAAATATATTACATGAATATCCATAAGAGTAGAACCCTGCTCATATGCTTAAGCAAACAAGTTAAATACAAATCATGTTGTCATCCAAAATCACCAAAACATATAAGTGCCTAAATGCACTTTCAGGAACGCAGTACAAAACAACACTGAGCGGCAGCGCGGGCCGTCCCGGCGGGCAACGAAGGCAGCACCTCCGCTCCATGCTGCCCACCCACCCTGCCGTCCGTACGGAGGGCTCCAGCACATCAACGCCTTCTCCTTCCCTCCTCTCGATATGATTCGATTTGGAACGAAGTTCCCATTTACGTTCCATGCAAGTTCCTGCGAAGTTCCCTCCACGTTCCCGTTCCACGTTCCGGAACGAAAGTTCCCGGAACGGGGAACGTGGCCAAGTTCCACGTTCCTTGTGACTGTGGTCCACACTACAATGCCCGTATTTTACAAGTATTTTTCTTCTGCTTGTATATAAGTAAAATCTACGTACTCACACTACAATAAAATCAATTTCGATCGTCATTTGCCTTTTTTTCACACAGTCACTCGCACCCATATGCACGGCACGTACTCCGTACACGGTACACTTATCTTACACACTTCTGGTACATCTTGCGACAGGGATGCTAGTATGAAATGAATGGATAATAGTAACACTGACAAAGCCAAGATGAGGTGATGTTCCTATTTTGTCCACACACTGCATCAAAGAGCTAGTGGTACCATGCTAGCGTGTCAATTGAGAAGGTAGGAACAACGGCATGCACGTTTCTAAAACACAATGAAAAGACACGCGCTCAATCCAACTTAGCCATCTTGTTCTTGCTAAATCTCATCTTTTTTCTAAAAAAATAAACATTTTATACAGCTTTTGAGTGAGATGGAAATTCAGTGGAGAAAAGATCACTATACAGTGGCAAATCCGGGACAAGCAGCACTTTCCAGCTTGTTTGTCCACCCGGAACAGGAACCTTTGGAACCCTACTTTTTAAGCTCCGACGGCGACGTGCGAAGGAGACGGAGGGAGACGAAAAACAGACGACGCGGTCGCTAATCCACGCAGTAACCCCAACTGCCCAAGCCTAAGCAAAAGCTGCGTGGGGCTGCAGCGAATCTCTGTGCGCGCGGCCCCAGATTTCCAGAACTTTAAATGCCCCCCGCCTCAATTACTCCACCCTGCGCCCACACTCCCACGCCACGCCCATGCACCCCCCAAATCCCAAGCACGCGCACGGCGCACGCATCTGCCGTTGAGGAAATAAAAATTTGTTCTTTTCTGATTTTTCCCAATCAATCCCTCTCTCGTCTTCATTTTATTTTTGTTTATATGCTGCCGTAATAATCAAGGAAATGCTCATCCACGCCGCCTGCTAATCCTTGCCGTCCTCTGCACTTGTGCTGTGTGTGCACTGTCTCCCTTTGCCGCTTTATGGCAGAAGGAGCCTGTTGACCTGATCGACGGCGCTCAGCCGGTCAGCCTTTTGGGACGGACTACCCTTTCCATTTGTCTTCTTCGTTCCTTGCTGCTCGGCCTTTTTCACCTTGCACGAATTCTCTGCAGCTCCCTCATGTCCACTGTCCTCCACTCCTCACCTCACTTCCTCAGCCTGGCACAGTTGCCCGTTGCCGCTGTTCCACACAATCAAAATTGATACCTTTATCTTCCTTTGCCCTAAACAAGTATTAGTACTACTCCTCACGAAACCAAAAGCACCTCTCCTCCTTGGTGATGATGGTGAGAGCCTGAGCCTGGGCGTGATTCTTAATGATCTTAATTAAGCGCACTCAAACCCACATGAAGAGTAGAGGGAGGACGAGGGTGAGGACAAGAAACTGCCCTGCCCCGCCGCCTACTCCTCCACTCCACCTCCGCTCCTCTCCCGGTCTCCGTCTCCGTCTCCCCCCACCGCCTGCCTGCAGGCCTCCTCTTCCTCCTCCACCTTCCCCCGCTGCCACTGGTGCGTGTGACCACCCGGCATTAACTACTCGCATTGGTGGTTTGCTGGGGTGGTTGGATTAGGTTGCTGCTGCCGCCCGCCCTGCCCAAAAGCAGGATTGCAACACTCAGCTCTTTTGGGTTTTTGGAGACAGAGCGGTGGCCATGGCGTGAGCTCCCGAGTTGGCGGTGGTTGCGTGCGCGTCATCTCCCCTCCGCGCCCCCCGACGCTCCTGCTTAGGCTGCAAGAGGAGGAACAACTAGCTCTCCGGCCGGGATGGCGTCCATGAAGCTCGGCTCCAAGCCTGACGCCTTCAAGAGGCAAGGCCAGGCATGGTAAGCTCTCGAGTTTCCCCCTTTCGGCGCTTTCCTCAATTATCATCCTCCCCAAGTTCCTTCCTTATGTTGTGCTGGTGAATTAGTGGTTTTTGCGTTTGTGTGCGGCGGAGATTTCCTGGCCGCGGCCGCGATAAGATAATTGGGCTGGCTCCGTTGCCTGCTTTTCCCCCCGATGCCTCCAAATTCTGGGGATTACGGGTGGGTTCCTGCTCAAATTGGTGTGAATTTCGTACGGTTCCGTCCCAATGCCACAGGTCAAACCACTTTGGCCGTACCGCACGGCCGTCGGGCATGCGGCGCGGCTCCTCCGTAGAGATGCATTTACCTTGCGTTTCGAACCTACCTGATGCTAATTTCAGACGGCGAGGGCATTTTCTGATTTTGGGCCGTGCTGGTTGTTTGTTGCCTTCTGTTCTCTTCTGTTCTTCGGTGTCTGTGCATCCCGAGTCGCCTCTAGTGGTGTTTGGCATTTGATCTGTGCAGTAAATAATTGGGGTCTGCTTGTCTTGTTTCCCCTTGTTCTTTTGTTCGCCCAAGCAGAAGAAATCTGGGAGCAAGGGGCTATTCGTTTGTTCAATTTGGTGGTTTAAATTGGTCGTAGAGTTCAAGAGCTCTGTGCGAGGATCTATCTCTTAGGATAGAGGGGCACTGGGATCCAAATCCTTGGGATTCAGTTCAAATTTTGAACTACTCCTACAGCCCAAATATTCCTAGACCATCCTCCCTGTGCAACCGGGCCCTCAAAGTGTCAGAATTCAGAACTCAAAGTTTGGCTGCACTTTGCTTTGGATTGTTCTGTTTACTTGTAGCCTACTATAGGCCACCTACTGCAATTTCCAACTGCAAAATGGTGGACTGGCAGAGTTCTTTGATCTTATTCTTTACAAGCACAATAAAATGGGTTCATACATTTTGGTGGTTACCTGCCCTACATGAGTGCCTTATTGCTCATACTAAATGCATTTAAGCATGGTGGGCGTAGTTAGCCACATGTTATATCGACAGAAATTCTAGTTAATTAGAGTTGACTGCTTTTTAAAATAGTTTATGGGGTGGGTCTCATGGATCCACATCACATTAGTTGGCAGTGAGATCTTATTGTACCTAATAATGGAGGCAGATGTAACCATCATGGAGTTATTTAACTCGGGGTATATTTGGACTTGGTTTCGTGGGGCAGTCTAAATCACTAACTCAACTTCCAGCTGATTGCTAACAATTATAATGATGTGCCTGTGCTTAGAGCCAGAGGGATCACAGGCGATTCTGTGTTCGTGGATAATATACATTAACATAATCTATGCCTCTTATCTTAATTTGTTGGATGGTATATTGTGTTTTGTTGGGTCAGAAAGCTGTTGTAAAGGTACTTCTATATATTTGCACTTGAGTTTGCAATAGGTCCGACGTTGTCCTCTAGAGATGTTTGTTGGTAGGATTTAAAAATAATTTGAAATTGACATTAGCCATTTGCTGGTGTGCACATCATTGTTTTTTGTGACCTCAACAAGCCTCATCAAAGACATCTTACAGTTGTTCTCGCTGCACTTATATGCTGTAAATTTATCTGAGTCTGATTGTTCTTCTGCTTGTGAATCCCTAGGTTCTGCACAACAGGACTTCCTAGTGATGTTACTGTGGAGGTTGGGGATATGTCCTTTCACCTTCACAAGGTATTATGCTTTTTCCTATGGATGCCTATAACCCGTTGATTATGCCCATCCTGTTAATGAATCCTAGAATTGAAACTGCTTAAAGTTTATTTGTTTCAGTCAAGAGCTATGAAAAACTGTTGAAAGTACATGGGTGGACTTCTAAAATTTGTGTACCTTGCTAAAGTTCTCCATCAAAATCGTGTTGGAAGAATAAACAGTACCTTCATTCGAATCCTCTCATCATACTATATTTACTATATTTGACTGCCGTGTTTTCTGGGTAATTAGCTTCTAGTGGCACTTAAGAAAGAATGTGAAAATAGTTAGAAACTTTTTACTCTCTGCTTAGCTTGTGTGCCTTGACTGAACCTTTCTATATGTTGACTGTATTATCCCTAATGATGACTATCTCATTGCAGTTCCCTTTGCTTTCAAAAAGTGCCTTTCTCGAACGATCGATTGAAGAGAACTCAGACCAAGAAGAATGTGTCATCAAACTAAATGACATTCCTGGGGGTGCCAAGTCATTTGAGCTGGTTGCAAGATTCTGCTATGGTGTGAAAATAGAGCTTTCTCCTGCAAATGTTGTCTACCTACGATGCGCCTCTGAGCATCTAGAAATGACTGAAGAAGTAGCTGAGGACAACCTGATTGCACAGTCAGAAATGTTCCTCAACCAAGTGGTTCTCCGCAACTGGAAAGATTCCTTGACTGCATTGGAAACATGTGATGACCTACTCCCTCATGCTGAAGACCTTCAGATTGTGAAGAGATGTATTGAGTCGTTAGCATCCAAAGCTACTACCGATCCAAACCTCTTTGGATGGCCAATAAGGGAACATGGCATCATACAAAGCCCTGGTGGCAGTGTACTGTGGAATGGGATCAGCACGGGTGCAAGGCCCAGAAACTTCAATGTAGACTGGTGGTATGATGATGCTTCATCATTGAGTTTCCCCATGTACAAGAGGTTAATTTCCACCATGGAGTCTAGAGGCATCCGGCCTGAGATAATTGCTGGTTCTTTGACGTGCTATGCGAAGAAGTATCTCCCAGGACTCAATAGGCGTCATAGCATGGGCACAGCTACTGCTATTCTTTCTGAGGTTGAACAGAAAAAATTGCTCGAGGAGATTGATAGGTTATTGCCTGTTCAAAAGGGTATAGCATCGACCAAAGTTCTGCTTGGGCTTCTTCGCACAGCTATGATTTTGAAAGCCAGCCCCACGTGCATCTCCAACCTGGAGAAACGAATTGGCATGCAACTGGACCACGCCACTCTGGAGGATCTACTTCTGCCAAATTTCTCCTATACAATGGAAACTCTATACAATGTTGAGTGTGTGCACAGGATTCTTGATCACTTCTTGGCAATGGACCAGGCTAATGGCGCTGAGTCCCCATGCTTGGATGATGTGATGGCATCCCCATCCTTGACACCGATCACAAGTGTAGCCAAGCTAATTGATGGCTATCTTGCAGAGATTGCACCAGATATCAATTTGAAGCCTCCTAAATTCCAGGCTCTGGCTTCTGCTGTCCCTGAGTATGCTCGACCATTGGATGATGGACTTTACCGTGCCATTGATATATACTTGAAGGTACATTCTGCAGGCTACTATATTTCACAAACTGTAGCTGTACTGCTATATTCTTTATTTGCCTTGTTGTAAAATGAACATTGGACAGAGTACTACTGAAATGTATGCATGACTTGTATAGAAAAGTTATCTTTGCAGGCTTGGAAGTGCTAAATGCTATATCTTTCCTTTTTCACAGGCACACTCATGGCTATCAGAAGCTGAACGGGAGCAGCTCTGCCGGCTGTTGGATTGCCAGAAGCTCTCCCTGGAAGCATGCACCCACGCGGCCCAGAATGAGAGGCTGCCGCTGCGCGTGGTGGTGCAAGTCCTCTTCTTCGAGCAGCTCCAGCTAAGAACCTCTATTGCCGGGTGCCTGCTGGTCTCCGACAACCTCGAGGGGTCCAGACCCCTGCGGAGCGGCATTGCAACATCTGGCGAGGCCGGGGGCTGGGCCACAGCCGTCCGGGAGAACCAGGTTCTGAAGGTGGGCATGGACAACATGCGAATGCGGCTGGCCGAGCTGGAGAAGGAGTGCTCAACCATGCGGCAGGAGATTGAGAAGCTGGGCGGGCGCAGCAGCAAGGGTGGTGGTGGTGGTTGGGCCTCCCGAGTTGTGCCCCGGCGGCTCGGCCTGAAGGTGAGATCACAGATGTGCAGTGCCCAGGAGGGCTCCGTCAGTGAGCAGCATCGGAGCATGAGCGCCAAGCTTGACAAGCTGCAGGCCAAGGTGACGAAGCAGAAGAAGCAGCTGGCTGCGGATGCCTGAAGTGAAGTCCTGGAGACTCCGGCTTCACGGCCTGACCTTGTAATTTTAGCCCGGTGTTTAATCGCTTTTGCCTCTTTTGTTGCCTGTAGCTGCTAGGCTAAACGTCTGAAGTGCAGTGGTTGAGTCCGTGGGTGAGAATCGGAAGTGTTCCCGTGTTTTGACTGAAGTAGCAGCTGTGATCAGTAGCTGTAACTGTAAGGACTTCGTCTGCAGTTGTTAGTGTAACCGTGATCCGTGACATATCAGTTGTTAGCGTTATACATATGTTTATGCACAGAGCAATGGCCTTTGCCTACCAGTCAGTATTGTGGTCTGTGAGCTTCGAATGGTTGCACAGCCATGAACTGGAGATGAGCTTCTCCCTGACAGCAACAGTTTGATTGTTCTGCAGAATGATCAGTACAAAAGTCCATTGATCGACTAGTACGAGGTGTGAACCGGAGAAAGAGGGAGCTAACGACACTGCAGAATTCAGTTGCTTATTTTGACTTGTGAAGCCGGTGTCCGTCCCTCTCTGATGTGAGTGCGGGATGTGCAAATGGGCGTGGAATTTACAAGTCTTCGGTTTAACTAAAAGTGACATCAAACTACGGAGAAAGAATCTTTGACCTGCTAAGCATTTTGTTGCTTGAAGCAAAGCATTCTGGAATCTGGACAGATCAAATGGATTCTATATATATATTGCAGTTGCCAGTGTATCAAATACTACCAATTTCTTGTTCTTAGGCAAAGCGAATCAAATAGTTGAAGCGACTGGAAGCCACACACTAATTTTTGTGCATCTCAACTCCAGCAGTTTATTTTTTGAGGAAACAACTCCAGCAGTTTATGAACCCATAAAAAAATGCATAATCTTGGAAATCTTATTTCAGGCAGAATTGCACGTCTTGGATTATGCAGTAGCTAGGTAAGTATGTCTCAGTGAAACTGGGTAGACATGTGAAACGGCGCTAGATATTGGTTTTCACGTGGTTCCTGGGTGAGAGGCCCAAGTTCAGGTCGTCGTCGTCGTCGTCGGTCAGTCAGTCAGTCGTTCAGTCGTCAGACGATGCGTACTTTGCTTTGGAACGTAGAGCGAATGCTGGGATATCTTGACATCTCCATTTCTTTACTTTTTTTTCTCTCCACTGTGAATGTGGCACCATATCGATCTCTTGATTCGAAGTTGATACCAGCTAATGACAGTGGACAGATGATGCTTTCTTGCTTTCCCTGTCTTTATATAATTGTATCATCTCGATGTAATTGTCTAAAATCAATAAAGCTTCCCTTTTTAAAAAAAAATTGCTTTCCCTGTCAACTGAGATTAGCGTATATGTACTGCACTACACTACACATTGCAGACCAGGCCGGGTATCATACTCAAATGAGCATTCTTCCAAAGGTGTTGCTCGGCTCCTTTGTCACCAAGGGAACCGGTCCGTGAAACTCGTTCGACGTGTGAAACGGCGCTAAAGATTGGCTTTCACGTGGTTCCTGGGTGAACGCACAAGTTCAGGTCGTCGTCGTCAGTCGTACAGGTCGTCGCCCGTCTGTACCTTTTTTGGTTACCGGAACGTAGAGTGACTGCTGCGATATCTTGATATATACATACAGAAATGATTCTGGTTTCTTGCTTTCTTTCCCTGTCAACTGATTACCATTACACTCACTACACACTGCAGACTTCCAATAGGTGTTAATACTCGAATAAGCATTCTTCCAAAAGGTGTTGCTCGGCTCCTTTGTCACCAAGGGAACCGGTCCGTCGTCTGTCCATAACAATTGCCGGCGATCGCTTGGTGTTTTGCAGAAAATGCTCCGATGATCGTTGGCGAGAAAACTGACAGGTTATAGGGAACGATTAGCTAAGTAACCAATGCTAGGTTCATTGCGTACTCCGACGGGGGACATGGACGAGTTGATGGGCACATGCATCCTTGTTCTTATCTGCGCCTGCTGCCATCTGCTGTGGGTTGGGTATCTGGGAAGAATCCACCCAAGTGTGAAACCCTGCGATGCAAATATGAAACACTGAGAAGTAATTTTTTGTAATGATCGTTATTTCTTGCCTATGTCACATCACGGCCTGTTATATCTATAAAAATAACTGTGAAAAAACTAAATATTTTTTTTCTAAATAAAGCATCGTATTCTATATCCCGTCACAAAAATTTGAATTTAAAATCGCTGCAGCATCGCGTGCCAAATAAAGCAGTACACGAGAAGACCATGGCGCGATAGCAAACACTGAAAAATCCCCAAATGCCATTGCTTGCAACAGCTCGATCAAGAACGGCCAACAGAAGGTATCAAATGCTTTAGATATATCCGGTTTCAGGATGATCTCCGGGATTCTCCTTTTCCGAAGCAGAACAACCGCTCTACTCTGAACGAACGTACTGTGTACCACCTTGGCACCCTTGGACAGCAGCCAAGCTTTCCGATCGAAACTGTGTACCAGGGTAATTGGGGCGGCAGGTCCTTGTCCTTGAATCCATCTTATGGGCGAAAGGCAGGGGCTTTAAATCGACCAATGGATTGTGCTCGGCCGCGTCTAGTTTCCTGGGGAGCAAGAAGCAACACCGTAGCACAAGGCATTGTTCATCAGCTGATCAGCATATCAAGGTTACGCCCATGCCCCTGGCCAAATGCATGGGCCGCCGCCATGATATCGTGTTTGATAATGTGCCAATTGGCCCCGGCAAGCCCCCAATTCCTGACCCTGCTCGCGTGCGTTCCCATATGTTACCAAACAGGGGAGTTGACTCCACATTCCACAACACCCTGCTCGAGCTGGCTTCTCGTTGGACGATGATCCTCATCCTGCTTGCAAGTTGCAAGGCATCGGCGAATAGTAGTAAACAATAATAATTCTGCGTTGGATGCATGCGACTACTAGAAAAAAAATGTACGTACTAGTTTATTGTATGCTGGAGCAGAATATACGTATCGTGGGGATCGCGCCGCGGGATTGGCGAGATGTGGGTTGACTTGAAGAAAGATGATACAGAGTGTCATTATCTCTGACGGCATGTGTATTTTCAAATGTTGGCTGTACCTAAAATAGCATTTCAGGGTCTGACGACGATTGTCGTTGAAAAAGAAAAGGTTTGGGATGGTATTTTATATTAGCAAATACGGAGTACTGTGAATTGGCGCAAGCTGGAGGAGGTTAAAAGATTCTCCGGGTCATCATCTCCACCAAACACTCGTAGGCATCAATTTTTATTTCACGCTTTGACATTATCTCTCCTTTGATACGGTTTCTCTCTTCGTTAAATACCACAAGCTTCGATTCGATTCAGGTTTAGTTTGGCTCGCTTGACGCTTCGTGCTGTGTGTTTGTAGCAGAGAGTTGTGCCCTCTTAGCTCTTGCCACCTCACTGCCAGCTAGAAAACCAGCGGCTTTCTCATTTCGGCGCTTTCCCATTACCCCTCTCCTATTAAAATTTAAACCCCCCGTCACGTATCAAAGTCCATTGATCATTCCTATAATCCCCCATTTTCTCTCCCTTCCTATATATACACATACACGGAGCACACGAAGCGAGCTGCGAGCCAAACAAGTCATACAACGCAAACAAAACCAAGAAGAAGCCGGCCGGCAGTCACACAGACACGGCCATGGCGGTCGGCGGCGATGACAACGGCGGCGGCGGCGTGCGGCAGCGGCGGCGCGGGTGCTCGTGCACCAAGGCGGACTTCTTCCCGGAGGAGTCGTTCTCGAGCTGGTCGGCGTACGGGCGCGCGCTGCGGAGCACGGGCGCCCGGCTCGCCGACCGGCTCACGTCGCGGTCGCTGGAGTCGGCGGAGCTCCACGAGGTGCGCGCCCGGAGCGGCGCCGACATGAAGCGGGACCTCACGTGGTGGGACCTCATCTGGTTCGGCATCGGCGCCGTCATCGGCGCCGGGATCTTCGTGCTCACGGGGCAGGAGGCCCGCAACGCCGTCGGCCCCGCCGTCGTCATCTCCTACGTCGTCTCCGGCGTCTCCGCCATGCTCTCCGTCTTCTGCTACACCGAGTTCGCCGTCGAGATCCCCGTCGCAGGTAACCACTGCACGCACGCTCATGGGCAGCAGGCTCACAATCGCGAGGTCAATTACGCATGATATGCTTAATTAGTTGTTGGTTCATTTCCTTCCTCACCTCAAGAGCGAACAGCTCTCAGCCTAAGGGGAAAAAAACTACACAGTTGATTAGCTGATGGACAAACAGTTTCCCCAAAGGCCGAAGCCAGCTTTATAGATAAAATATAAAGGATATATTAGGATTATCAGTTTACAATAAAGCACACGCTGCAGGACGGGCGGCAACCGACATATCCTTAAAAGGACCCTCTAGGCCTCACGCCAGAGAAAGATTGACTACTCTAGGCGACCAAACTAGAAGGCCAACATGCCAAAACACCATCTAGCGGAACCGTCCGTCCGCGGAACCTAAAACTCCACCACCAACAGCTACAAGAAGAGCTCCAAACAACGCCTTCAGGAAGGCAAAAGCGCCATTGCGCCAACGTTTGGTTTTCACCACGGAGAGCTTCCACGAACCGCCGTCGCACGAGACCCTGCAGACAACGCCCTCGAGAGGGGGAGCACAACGCCGTTGCCCAATCCGGCAACCGAATTGAAGCTTACGCATGAGGATCTCCGCCCGACGAGCCGAGGGTACCAGTACCGCTCCCACTCGCTCCCATCCATCGCCCACCATCGCAGTCGCCGAAGCTCACCACTAAGGTTCCATATGCACCCGCACGACAACACCCGACCCTTCGGGAAGCTTTGGGACCCTCGATTGGTCCCAAATCTTCTGTCGTCCCCTTAACGGAATGACATCGTGCCGCGCAGAGTGGGCTAGATAACATGAACCCAGCGGCGGTGACTTGACGGTGCTCCGGGGACAGCTTCGTCGGCAATGTGGGGATCGGAGGCGGCACCATCGACCAAGATGAAGTTCCAGGCAGGCCCCGCTCACCAAGGCAACCCCGGCCGAAGAGCCGAGGACGGCGGCGACCCAGCACAGATCTGCCGGAGCCCGAGGCAGCCCAGATCCGCAGGGGTCGCGCCGCCGCCGACGAGGCTTCCACTCCGTCGCGCGCCGCGCCAGTGAGGGGGAGGGGGGCCGACCGACGCCCTTCGCGCGCCGCGGCCGCCGGCCCGCCGAAGCCACGCTCCGCGTCGACCCCGGCCGCCGCCGCCCAGTCGCGCGCCCGTCCACCGCCCGGCGGCCCACCGTCGTTTGCCGCCTGCCCTCCGCCGCACAAGCTTCGGGCCGCCGCCCCCGCGACGCCGCCCGCCGCCCGCTCACCGCGAGCACCGCCGCGCGCCAGATCCGCACGGGGCCGCGCTCCCCGCCGGCGAAGCTCCCCGCCGCCGCCATCCCGGGGTCCCCCGGGCTTCCGGTGAAACCCTCCGGCGGCGGCGAGGTCAGTTGGAGTTGAGAGAGGGGGGCGGCGGCGGCGGCTAGGGTTTCCCACCCGAGCCGCCCGAGGGAGGCGACGCGGGGGGGGGGGGGGGGGGCAAGTGAAGTCCCAACCCGGCGTCTTTCTGGACAAACAGTTTCAGCATCATAATACAAATTGATAAAAGAGTATATGAAAGGTCGATGTATAAACATCTACTATGAAATTGAAAGACTCTCCTGCGTCTAAAAAAGTTAGAAGAGTCTGTTTGTTATTAGGGCTGCCGTTTTCAAAAATGTCTAAACATGGAGCATGATCAAGTGGGAAGATTTCAACTTGGAAGAAATTGATGTAAAATTTTAAAAGAGTCTAAACATGGGGAGTGATCAAATGGAAAGATTCCAATTTATAAGAAAATGATGGGAAGTTTCTTAGTATTGTTAGGCTGGCGGTGTGTGATTATGACCATCCCATCTGGTTCAGCCCTCATCGTCCATCCAATTCTAATCACCATAATTTTGTATGAACAACTATAAGCTGATGACAGAAATAAGCTCGCTATAATTTTTTAATATAACACCGGTAGCTGGATCATGCCAGCATAACTTGGATCAGTTTCTTGTCAAAAAAAAAAACTTGGATCAGTACACCATGTCACTGCCAGTACAGTGGGGCAGCGTTTACTAGTCTTCTTAGGCTATTATTGCCTACTTGTTCGTTTTGAATTGGGTTTAGTCAATGGTCAGTGAGCAACTGTAGCTTTCTATAGTATCTTCGTGATCCTATCCGGTTGATCGGAGTCAGACTGAGACTCCCCTTCACATGGGAAGATTAGAAAATGTTTGAGATTCTAAACATAGTTACACTTTTAATTCTGTTTGTGCTCTGAGAAAATACGTTAGCTGTGAAATAAAAAATGTAATTCTCCTTGAGTTAAAAAAAAACAAGCAACCAGTTCGTACTTCACATCAGCAGGTCATAGTCTCATAGAATATAGCAAGCAACCAGTTTGGTCGAAATTTTCTAAACGTTTGTGACGAAAATTCTCTACTTTGACCAGACACTGCTACTTGAAGCAGAAAGACCAGAAAGTCATCATATTTTGTTGACTTGGCGATTGCATCGCTCATCAGTTGCAATTTGCTCGATGAGGATAAATCGTTTTTTTCATTTCAAATGGGTGCGTCGTTAGGTTGGATTAATTCAAAGAATTAGAAAATTCATTAGTCTGGACATTTCAGCATAAGAAAGCATTACTTGTTGCTTGTCGCATTGAGAAAAAACGCCATATCTATGCATATGCTTTGGCAGGCCTCGCTGTCTACATACTGACCATTTCTTGCAGCTTATATATTGTTATGTTGGATAAGCGACCTTTTTTTTAAAAAAAGATGGAAAACGTTTTCGAATAAGTCGATCACAAATCTGCGAGCATATCACATTATCACGGTTGAAATCTTCTGCTGTCCAAATCTAGAGATGATATGTATGAAAACCACGCTGAAGTAGGACAACAAAGTGCAGTGCGTGATCACTTAGTATACTAATCGCAAATCATCTTCTACAGTTCTACTCTTGGTTAAGAAAAACAAAATCTTCTGCTACATGAAAAATATTAAGCCTATGCAGTTTTATCGGTTTGCAATCTGAAAAATTATGAAGCTAGATTAGCAAGGTAGGGTGTGTTGGATGACGCTAGTGCGAACCGGCAAATGTCAATGATTCTTCTGTTCGAGAGATCGAATTGCAGACGAATGATGTCAAATCGTGAGCGCCTTTTCATTTGTGATGAAAATAATCGCAGGCGGATCGTTCGCGTATCTGCGCGTGGAGCTCGGCGACTTCATGGCGTTCGTGGCGGCGGGCAACATCCTGCTGGAGTACTGCATCGGCGGCGCGGCGGTGGCGCGGTCGTGGACGTCCTACTTCGCCACGCTGCTGAACCACCACCCCAGCGACTTCCGCATCCACGCCTCGTCGCTCTCCGCCGACTACTCCGAGCTGGACCCCATCGCCGTCGTCGTCATCGCGCTCGTCTGCGTCTTGTCCGTGGTGAGCACCAAGGGCACCTCCCGCTTCAACTACGTGCTCTCCATCGTCCACATCGCCGTCATCGTCTTCATCATCGTGGCCGGGCTCACCAAGGCCGACACGGCCAACATGCGTGACTTCATGCCCTTCGGTGTCCGCGGCATCTTCTCGGCCTCCGCCGTGCTCTTCTTCGCCTACATCGGCTTCGACGCCGTGAGCACCATGGCCGAGGAGACCAAGAACCCCGCCCGCGACATCCCCATCGGCCTCGTCGGCGCCATGACGCTCACCACCGCGCTCTACTGCGTACTCGCCGTCACGCTCTGCCTCATGCAGCCCTACACCTCCATCGACCCCGACGCGCCCTTCTCCGTGGCGTTCGCCGACCGGGACATGGACTGGGCCAAGTACATCGTGGCCTTCGGCGCGCTCAAGGGCATGACCACCGTGCTGCTGGTCAGCGCCGTCGGGCAGGCGAGGTACCTGACGCACATCGCCCGGACGCACATGATGCCGCCGTGGCTGGCGCAGGTGCACCCGCGGACGGGGACGCCGGTGAACGCCACCGTGGTCATGCTCGTGGCCACCGCCATCATCGCCTTCTTCACCGACCTCGGCATCCTCTCCAACCTGCTCTCCATCTCCACGCTCTTCATCTTCATGCTCGTCGCCGTGGCGCTGCTGGTCCGCCGCTACTATGTCGCCGGGGAGACCACGGACGCCGACCGGAACAAGCTGGCGGCGTGCATCGCCGGGATCCTGGCGGCGTCGGTGGCGACGGCGACGTGCTGGGGCGTGGACGTGAAGGGGTGGGTGCCGTACGCCGTGACGGTGCCGGCGTGGTTCGCGGCGACGGTGTGCCTGTGGACGTTCGTGCCGCAGGCGAGGGCGCCCAAGCTGTGGGGGGTGCCGCTGGTGCCGTGGCTGCCGTCGGCGTCCATCGCCATCAACGTCTTCCTGCTGGGATCCATCGACTCCAAGTCGTTCATGCGGTTCGGGATATGGTCGGCGGCGCTGCTCGTCTACTACCTCTTCGTCGGCCTGCACGCGTCCTACGACACGGCCAAGGCGCTCGCCGCCGAGTCCGCCTTGGCCAAGGTGGAGGACGGCGACGGCAAGCCGGCACGAGGCGGCGTCCAGGACGGACAAAGTGAGAAGTAATCGTGGATATAAAATGGTAGCAGTAGCGCCTCATGTCGCGACAGAAAAAATATAAGTCGCCTATGTTATTTTGTGTCAATTATTAGGATTACAGTCGAATATAAGTAAAGTTTGTACAAATCTTCAGCTGTCATCAGACAATGCTAGTTAAATCGTGTTCGCTTCATGTTCCTGCACATTTTGTCCTGGAGATCAAAAGTTTCTGACATTACTCGCAAAAACAAAAGTTTCTGACATGACTCCAGTGTCCAGCGAGAGGGGAAGAAGCGAAGGGAAGACTCGGAAGAGGGTCTATGTTGGGCCGGTAGTGCGTATCGTGGGCCTTGCCGCCTCAGAAAAGGTCCATGTTGAGGCCTAAATGAGAAGTCTAATATATAGATGGCCAAACGGGCCGGGCCGTGCCGGCACGGCACTAGCACTATTTGGCACGGCACTAAGTGGCACTGCTGATTAGCCGTGCCGTGCCACCTAGTGCCGTCGTGCCGAACTTCAGGCCCAGGCGCGGCACTATGGCCAGTGGCTAGTGCCGTGTCGTGCCAAAGGGCACTATAGTGCCCGTGCCGGCACTGGCACTAAGATGACAAACACAACCATTATCTCACTTAACATAATTTTATCAACAATAATTCAAACACAATCTCAACTCTAAAATATTGCAGATCCCATTACATAACTAATAAGCAAGGAAATAAATAAGACTGAAAGATTTAAGAATGAAAATAAGCAAGAAAAGAGGGCTTATACTGGATCCGTCGTGCCTCCCCCATGCCGTCATAGTGCCGAGGCCGTGCCGGCCTTAACCGTGTCGTGCCCGTGCTAGTGCCGCGGGCCGAGATTGCGGCCCAAGCACTGCACTAGGCCAGACACTAACACGGCACTGGCACTAAGGCTGTCGGGCCAGGCCGTGCTCGGGCCGTGCTAAATAGGGCCGGGCTAGTGCTAGCCCAGCGGGCCTGGCCCGTTTGGCCAACTATAGTCTAATACATTATGTTTGCCCATTGCAATTCGTGTCGTACTCGATCTCCTATTTTACGTGTAAGCGCTTGTACGTATCTCGCATAGTAATACCCAAAAAAAAACACGAGCGATGCCACCGCGCAAGCGCCGCCGTGCGTTCGAGGCGGCGCCGCCGGAGCCCCCTCCGGAGACGACGACCGACCCAGCCGCACGGACACTCCCGGGCGACCTGCTGCTCGAGATCGTCGCGCGCACGGACACCGCGACGCTCTTCCGCTGCGCCGCGTGCTGCAGGTCCCTCCGTCGCGACATCCGCAGCCCAGCCTTCATCCGTCGTGTCTGCGACGGCGACGCGGCGGCCGGAGGTATCGTGCCTCCATGCATCCTCGGTTTCCTCCACGCCTACGACAAGGAGATCGGCGATACGGCGGCGATGCGGCCCTTCTCCTTGTCGCACCCGATGACGCCCGCCGCGGCGTCCTTCTCCGACGAGCACCTCGCGCCCTTCTTGTCCCGCCGGCCCGCCGCCGATCTCCTGGGCCGCTACGCGCCCTTGACGTCGCGCCACGGACTCGTCGTGCTCAGGCGGCGGCGGCGGCATGCCAGACGACGCGTGAGACGATGGGACGTGTGCGTGTACGACCCCATGACAGGCAGCCGCGCGTTCTTCCCCTGTCCGCCGGACGTTGGACAGCGTGTTTCCGCGTGCACGTACGCCCTGCTCACCGCCGCGGACGACGGCATCGACATCGGCTGCTCCTTCCTTCTCCTCGCCGCGGATATTAGCACGCATGCTGATGGCTCGAGGTATGTGAGGGTCCAGACCGTGTCGTCCGATGGCAGATGGGGCCCTGTCGCCATTGCTCGCCATCCTGGCCCGGAGTGGTCTGATGGTTTCCATCGAGGATACGGCGTAGGTCAAGGTGAGGTCGTGCTCGGCGGCTTGATCCACTGGATAATGAACGACAAACATAACTGTCGGCATCACATCCTGACCTACGACGTTGCCACGGCGACGGCAGGGTCGATCAAGCTCCCGCCGACGTGTGGTGGAGTTGGGAAATCTAATCTCCTCCTGGCGACGCCGGATGGGAATCTGAACTTTCTTGTGTCGGACAAGTTGAAGATATCCGTCTGGCTGCTGACTGCCGACGCCGTTTGGGTGCAGCACGCCGTGATCGACACGGAGCCGACATTGCCGGCCCTGGTGCCGGAGGTGCCGCAATCACGGTGGTCATCAATCGATTTCGCGGGCTCAGGCGCGAGGAGCGGCGCAGTCTTGCTGAGGCCCTTCGTCGGGAGCTGGACTTACCCGGAGAAATTAGAGTGCGAGAGGCGACTCATCGTCCTTGACCTTGACGTGGAGAGAAAGGAGATGCGAAGGGTTAACATGGAGTGCGAAATTGTAGGCTTTCCCTACGAGGTCGACCTCGCCTCTCGTCTATCAGCCATGAAAACCTTCTGCTAGTCCTACTCACTACTTGCTTGGTTGTCAAAATTAGGGGTTGTCAAGCACCCATCCACCCAATGCAAGCTCGGACCCAGGACACTTCGTATCCCTTGTAATAGTATCTAGTGTCAACTGATCATTTAAAACAATAGGTGAGAGCAACACAATAGATGAGAGCCACAATGAAGCATAGTATTTCTTGGTATCCCTTGTATCCCTCAGCCTTTGTAAAACATCTCATATATATTTAATCTCCTACTCTATTTGCCATTTTGCCCAATCGATGAGAGCAACAATGAAGCATAGTATTTCTCTGATATAAAAGTAAACTCTAGAAATATGAAAGTAAAAAATCCTACAAAATGTACTCACAATAACGCTTTAATAAGGGGATGTTTGGTTCTAGGGACTAAAGTTTAGTCCATGCCACATCGGATATACGAATGCTAATTAGAAGTTAATTACATAAATGGTGGCTAATTCACGAGATGAATCTATTAAGCCTAAATAATCCATAATTAGCAAATGTTTATTGTAGCACTACATTGTCAAATCATGGACTAATTCTTAATAGATTTGTCTTGCGAATTAGTCCTCAATTATGTAATGAGTTTTTAATTAACATATATTTAATACTTTTAATTAGTATTATTGCATTCAATGTGACAGGGACTAAAATAGTCCCTGGAAGCAAACGGTGTCTAAGTTCTAGGATACACATAAGTTCAAAATATTATATTGTTCCCCAACAACTCTATTTCAAATATGTTTGCCTGTGATGCGGGCAAGATAGTCTTGGACGCTTTTTAGAAGCCTCTTTGGATACACATTCCCCCTCCACCATAATATATTTCACAAAAAGTTTTGTCACTTTGTCTTATCATCCTATGCATAAGCAGCATGTATATGTAAATATGTAATACTATAGCATGCGATTTGAGTTAAAAGTACATATCAACATACCAAAAAATACTTACGTACAAATTGGAATGGCTTTTGCACTACGGATTGAGGGCATGTATTGAAGAATGACATAGCCAGTTAGACGACTGTTGCAAAATCAGTTGTCAACCCACATACTTTTAAAATATATCTATTTTCTAGCCAATAGGATAGTGGTTTAAAGAAAGTTACCTTGGAATTTTCTTTGGGATTCCATAGCTAAATTGGCCACATACTTCAATATCCCGTACTTTTCTATTGGTAGTTGATGATATCCTGTTGTCAATACATATAATTTGGTTGTCTTATCATCGGTCATGGCCGGTGGATCACTAACCGTTGTAGCAGAAGTATTTCATGTCACCGTGTTAATATACTCTATGAGAACATGAGGATAATAAAAAAAGAAATGAACCAAACCAAAACTAAAAGAAAATGCATAGGTTAAGTCTAAATTCATGACCAACTGATTTCCCAAAAAGCACAGGAATGAACTTTATTGATGACGAGATAAAACAAATTACTAAGTGGTTCATGAATTAAAATTTTAATTCATGCAAACATGCAAGAAATCGACAATACCTTCTAGTGCAGAACCTTGACAACCGCACCTAAGAATGGTCAAGAGAAGTTATTACTAGTGAAACAAAACGATGAAATTAAAACAACTTAGATTTAGAGATGAATTGCCAATAACTTCTTTCTCCCCAGGAATGAACTTTATTGATGACGAGATAAAACAAATTACTAAGTGGTTCATGAATTAAAATTTTAATTCATGCAAACATGCAAGAAATCGACAATACCTTCTAGTGCAGAACCTTGACAACCGCACCTAAGAATGGTCAAGAGAAGTTATTACTAGTGAAACAAAACGATGAAATTAAAACAACTTAGATTTAGAGATGAATTGCCAATAACTTCTTTCTCCCCACTGATCAAAGATTTGGACTGTACCATTCGAGTCAACATTGAATAGAAAGTATATTATAGATTTAGGGATGCCAAAATTTCCATTATATGAAGGATTTAGGGATAGATATCACTACAAAGGGTACAAAAGCTTATAAACCCAAAAATGAATCTTGTTCCAGGTTAAACAATGAAGAAGTGCCATCTTGTGAAGCAAACTATTTGCTATCATCAATACCAAATGAACAAATACATGTTGTTTCAAACACTACAAAAAAATGAGGATAACAGGAATATCAAAAAACCTTACCTACCAGTTGAGTATTGCCTAACACACAAAGCTGTGTATCGCAAATGAATAATGCATACAAAGCCTTCCTTTTGCTTAATGGATTTATTTTTAACCATATTTGTAGCATGTTGCTACCTTGGTGGGCTCCAAGTAAGACATCGAAAACCCAATGTATCCATGAGATCATTGACTATAAAGGAACAGGTAACATGCTAGAAACATATTTACTTTCAAACCAAGATCCAGGCAGCTTTGGTCAGAACCGAGCACTCTTCTGACTTCCATATTATGAACATAGCTCACTGATTTTCTCTAGAAATTTCAGATTGTAACATACCTTTGAGATGAAATGCAGAAATGAGCACCCTTCCGGCTTCCATTATGACTTCCAATTGCATATAGATCATTATATAGTTCCGTGATCTCTAAGCAGCAAGTTTTAAATTCAAACATGCAAATCTTTATATGCTAATCAGTCAGCTCTTCATGTGCATAGGCAATGTTATGTAGACAAAAAACATGATGTCCTGTAGTAGTTATGCACGAAAAGTGACTACCAAATGTTCTCTTGAACCTATGGGTTGCAAAATCCCCGGTAGAGGCGGGGGATCCGCCCCGTTCGGGGCGGGGACAGTGCCTAAATTTTCCCCCGCGGGGCTAACGGGGCGAGGACAGGGAAAGAATGTCCTATGCGGGAGCTAACAGTCATGAAGATACATTTTGCATCAAAAAGAGTACTTATGTTACTATGATTTTAAAAGGGCTCTCAAAGTAGTGTTATATATGTTAACAATAGGCAAAACATTCAGAAGAGAAGAGGTCTGATAATGTCTGGGGACAGATCACGGAAAACAAATTTTCCAAGAGAATGGATCGCTATAAACTTTCCTCCCTGCACAAGGTAAGTGACAAATGTTTAATATAGAAAAAGTTAATGCTCATAAAAAATTAAAAAGAATACAAAAATGTCTCCGTGCCTTTAATAGTATGTCGTTACAAATATTTGCATCAAAAGAAGTTACAAACACGACTGAAGACCTTAATTACTTCAATTAAAACATCAAGAGGCAGTAAACACTCATCATATAGTTTCTCCCATACCACCACAACTGACCTGACCCAATCGAATATTTTATCATCAGCACCACAATACATAGGATTCACCGGTATTTTTTGTCTCTTTAAGATCCGTTACACACAATCATTAATTTGCAAAATCGTACAGTGGCCTGGCCGGATTGGCCGTGGCTGGCTGTGCAGGCCTGGCTGCAGCTGAGTCCTGGCTGCGTCCGGCCGGGGCTGGCTGGGGCTTAACGGCGGCTGATAGAAGCATGGCAGTGATCCATCAGTGCTAGGGCAAGTTAAGAGCAAATGAAATAACCCAAAATTTAGAGATATATACCCCAAAATTTAGATAGACCAAGCTAAAAAAAGGCAAACTGCAGATCGGAGGAAATTTGACAAAGTCGACCTTTAGAGGGGCATTGTTTTGCGGAAAAGGTCCTTTTAAGGTCCCTCATGTATCTCTCTAGTTTGGTTTTCGTCCCTCAAGTATAAAACCATGTATTACTCATCCCTCAACTTCATAAACCGGTTATTTTTTTGTCCTCTAGTTGTTTTGATGGTGGTTTTGGCTGACGTGGCGACGCATCAACCATCCTATATGGCGCAACGTCACCTTGGAGGGACCTAAAATTGAACTATGCTGGTAGTTCAAGGGCCAAATACACTTAAAAAACTATACAAATAATTTATCAAAATATTATCCAAATATTTTATAAGAAAAAATTATGTAATTAAAAATATTAAAAATCTAATATAATCTTAGAAAAAATCATAGATTTTTTTTCTTTTTATCCTAAAATCATACTCTATTTTTTATCTATCTTATAGCAAATAACAAAAAAATATTTAATTTTCCATGACCTTTTATGTTTTTATTTGCTCGAATATGCTCCATTCATCTATTATAATTAGTCAAAATTGATGGCCTAGACTACGTAGAAAGATAAATGATATTGTGCCATTTGATGACAACATAACTGTCACTTGATCCTATATATGAATATATTAGTAGATAACTATAGAAAATAATAACTCTAAGCTATGCACTAGGAGATAGAGTATGATTTTAGAAAAAAAATTAAACTCGGTTTTATTTTTTTGAGGTAAAATAATTTTTATATGAAATTTTTAAAAGGCAACTAGATTTCTGGATAGAAAAAATGGATAGTTTTTGGAGAAATTATTTGCAATCTTTTTTGATAAAGTATATTTGACCCCCTTAACTATCAGTATAGTTCAATTTAGGTCCCTCAAGGCTGACGGTGTGCCATGTAGGACGATTGATGTGTCACTATGTCAGCAAAATCACCATCAAAACAGCCAGAGGACGAAAAATAACTGGTTTTTGTACATGAGGGATGAAAGTTGGACTACGGCGATACATGAGAGACCTCAAATGGACTTTTTTCTTGTTTAGCCCGCCCGTAAAGAAAATCGGCCCAAACCCTATTCAACTCCATTTGCAAGGCCCATCGGCCCGAGACAGGTAAGCCCTCGTCTCGTCTGCAACAGCCCCCAGTCCTCCCTTAAACCCTCGCCCTCCGCCGCCCGCCGCTCCCTTCCGCGCTTCCCCAAACTCTAGCGCACCGGCGGCGGCCAAACACCGCATCGCCTACCCCAAAATCCTAGAGCAGGCGCTCGCCCTCGCTCTCCCCGCTAGCCACCATGGCACCGCACCCCCGCAAGCGGGCCTCGCGTCCCACCAAACCCCGCTCGGGCTCCCGCCGTGGCGGCGGCGGAGACGAGGACCCCTTCTTCGAGTCCGAGCCCAAGCGCCGCCGCGGGGGCCGCGATGAGGAGATCGAGAGCGAGGGTAGCGACGACGATGCGGTGGCTTTCGGCGGCGCCGTTGATGAGGATGGGGATGAGGGGGTTAAGGAGGAGGAGAACGAGGAGACGGTCTGGGAGAAGAGGGTGCGGATTTCAAAGGAGTTGCTGAAGAAGCTGACGGAGACCGCGAAGAGGGAGGAGGACGACGAGGACGAGGACGAGGATGAGGAGGAGGCCGGGGGCAGGCGGGTGGCGGAGATCCTGCAGAGGAAGCAGCTTGAGGAGAGTGGCAGAAAGCGGAGGGAACTTGCCGCAAGGTTAGCAACATTTTTCCCCGGAGGTCTCCTCTGATGTTTGTTTCTAAGTTGTCTCCTTTGCTGTGTTGATATTTAGCGCTTTGAGGCTCTCCATGATAAGGTATACGTATACCTCGGGATTGCTTTCAACTAGCCACAATTCGTAGTTTGGAACGGGAGGAAAGGAGCCTCCTTTGATTCCGGACAGTAATTGGAGTAGGAAGCTGCTATTTATGTATGGCCTAGGTTATAGCTCCCTTTGAAGCAACCCCTTTGCAACCCTGGCTTTGGAGTTGGGCAAGGAGGTGATTGATATCTGGTGGTAGGATTGGGGCAATATTTTTTCTTCAATTAGTAATCTAAACGAAATCACTAATGGACCATTGGACAAACATATGGCTGACATGTATGTTTGGACCAGTAAATACAATGCTAAGCATGCAGAGTAATTTGAATTTGGAAAGATACCAGAAACCGGTCAGTAACCGTCTATAAGCCATTATCTAGTATATTTATTCCGTAACATGTTTTTTGGATTCTTATTGTGCCTTCAACTATTTTGGGTAGCAGTGTCTGGTATTTACATCTTCAGTGCTTGGAGATGCATTTGATGAAATTATTTCACGCAGTTGTTGGTACACATAATCACTATTCATCAATCTTGTGAAATGTAGTTTGGTAACTTCTCTATTTTTTTATAGCTATGATGGCATTTTAATTGAACCCAGCTTCTGTTCTGAAAGCCTTTACTAAAGGACACGATAAAACAGGCCATATCTATTTGAATTCAACTCTGGAACTCTTTTTGTACAGCTGATAATCTTTGAATGCGAACTTGTACATGTAATTAAACTTCCCAAAACCATCACAGGGTTTTACCACCAGAGCCCAAGGATGGCTTTAAGGTTATTGTGAAGCATCGACAACCTGTAACTGCTATTGCTTTATCCAAGGATAGTGATAAGGGGTTTTCATCTTCAAAAGATGGAGTCATTGTGCATTGGGATGTTGAAACTGGCAAAAGTGAGAAGTATTTATGGCCAAGTGAAAATCTATTGATTTCTCATCATGCTAAACCACCTCTATCAGCTAAAAGAAGTAAGCATGTACTAGCTTTAGCTGTCAGTTCAGATGGTCGCTACTTGGCGAGTGGTGGTTTGGACCGTCATATCCATTTATGGGATGTTCGTTCACGGGAACACATACAGGTAATCACTGATTGCAACTTTGAGATATGTTTGGAGAGCTGATTAGGTCGGACTACTCAAGAGAACTTATAAATTATCTACCTTGCCCCCCCATTCAACATTGTGACTGCATATTATTTGTTGGTTTTTTGCAGGCTTTCAGCGGTCATCGGGGGCCAATATCATGCCTTGCTTTTGGGCCGGATTCATCAGAGTTGTTCTCCGGTTCTTTTGACCGTTCAATAATGCAGTGGAATGCTGAAGACAGAACATACATGAACTGCCTATATGGCCATCAGAATGAAATCTTGACCATGGATGCATTTAATAAAGATAGACTTCTGACTGTAGCACGGGACCGGACAATGCATCTTTGGAAGGTACTAATATTTTTAAAGCATAAGCGTGTTTGTTATGTGGCTGAAGCTGTCTCATTGAACAGAACATTTTCTTCTGATGAAGTGGAATATTTATGTTTAGTTAAATTAGAGTAACATTTTTCGGGAGTTTGTTTCTTTATAACTATGAAATTTACACTCCAGAAAATACCTCCACTTGTGCCAAAGATTGAAAATAGCATGAAAAAATACCGACAAAGAAAAAGGAAAAACGATCTTGGTCTGACTAACCCAAACCTACCAGCTGCACAAACTATATCGACCCCATCTCTTCCCGGTTCATGCCATCCCAAGCAACCTATTTCTTTGGTACAGCGGAGACTACCTGTTTTTCAGTTATGCCTAGCCCAATTGAATTGAATGTCACCATAAATGCTTCAGACTTCAGTACTGAGATGCTTATTATTTTCTTCTTCTCACTGACAAAGCAAGCCATCAGTTGAGGAGCAATAGTGTCAGTGGAGGGAAAGAGAGACTGCAGAGAAATGAAAGAGTTTGGCTAACAGAGTGGTTCATGCCTTGGGTAGAGGTTGTAGCTCAGCTGATGGGTGAAAGGTGCTGTTTGTTGTATAGATGAAATGGGAACGTGATTTTGAAATGGGAACATGTTGCTGTAGAGCATGAGATCTTTACAGCTCTTATGGCGTCTAAGTCTTTTTGTTTTCATTATCTTGGTGTATGGTACCCCTTTTTTTTCAAGAAAAGTTATAGCATACATAGTGCAACAGAATTGGTAAAGATTCTGTGCAACTGGTACAGTATTGTGTTCCTTTCGCAGCAGAACATAGCAATGCTGTGTGCATGCATTATGCAAACCTCATATTTAACAAAGACTCACTACGCTTTCTTAGGAGGATCGGTTAATCTGTTCATGATTTATTTTGCTGTGCGAGTGGCAGATACCTTGATGTACCCTGATAGATGAAATCTCTCTTTATGGCCAGATTCCGGAAGAATCGCAGTTAGTGTTCCGTGCTCCTGCTACTGCTTCTTTAGAGTGCTGCAGCTTTATTGATGACAAGGAATTTTTATCTGGATCTGATGATGGAAGCATTGAGCTTTGGAGCATAATGAGGAAAAAACCTACTTTCATAGTTAGAAATGCTCACCCTTCACTCGACATTGATGATCAAGAGTTACCTAAAGGTAAGGTGCCATGTAATGGTCCTTTCACTCAACATTTTTTTTTCTTTGGTCGTCACTAAGATGGCCATCAATGGAAACATCAATTTCATACATGGCCTGGCTGAAATACTTTTCGTTTCTTATATTTGTAGATTCC
The DNA here is from genome assembly GCA_033239725.1 of Echinochloa phyllopogon. NCBI lineage: Eukaryota > Viridiplantae > Streptophyta > Magnoliopsida > Poales > Poaceae > Echinochloa > Echinochloa phyllopogon. The sequence goes on from BTCW01000009.1 coordinate 13,721,410, forward strand.
ATAATTACTGCTTACCTCTTTTCAATCTGCAGAAAATGGAATACATAAACCAGAAAATGTCTCAATGGCCCAGTCATGGGTTAGTGCCGTTGCCACAAGAAAAGGTTCTGATCTTGCTGCATCAGGAGCAGGAAATGGTTTAGTTCATCTCTGGGCTATTGAACCTGATTCTAAGGGGATTCGACCGTTGTTCAAATTTAAACTGGTATGATACTCTTGCTTCTCAATGAACACCACTGTCCTGAAAACAATATCTTATATACTGTAGACCAGCAACCAGTGTGCATGATTTATCTGTTGTTGAGACTCGAACACTACTGGAATTTCTCACATCGATCCTAGGTTCTGGGTGTTTTAAGTGTGTTATTAATAATCCTAGCAGGTATGTACGCTACTAGCTTTGCAGATAGATAATGACATAATGTATATCCTTTCAGGTTGCTCAATGTTGATTGGTTGGCAATCTGTAGGGCACACTTCAGAACATTCCATTCTTAATAATGTGAATATATTGTCAATTATTCGCCTTCTTAGAGCATGTTTGGATCATCTTTAGTCTCATGACTAAAATTAGTCAGGCTAAGAAAATTTACTCACCCCCTGTTTGGAAGTAAGAGCTAAAGTGGTATTCAAATGAGGAGAGATAGAGCAAGAGCATTAATGAGGAGAGAGGAAGAGGGGATTTTAGTCTCTTTTAGCTACCCCACCCCCTACTAGCAAATTTTAGCCTCAAGACTAATTTTAGCCATTCTTTAGCCTCACATGTTTGAAAGTTTAGCTCTTGCAGGAGGCTAAAATTAGTCGGGCTAATTTTAGTCACCCTGATCCAAACATGCTCTTAGACATCTAGTCCTATCTTTTACTTCTTTTATTACTTTTGGGTTTTTGCCCTGACCAGCGGTTACTTTTGTGATGTGGTGTATGGCTGTATGTTGATCATCACTTGAATCAGTGGATCCAAACAGGTTGGCTTTTTTGGCAGAGGGCATTTTATGGTCCATATGGGTTGGCAAACTATGTGTGCATAGGGGACCAAAAACAAAGATAGAGTTTTAGAAGCCACCCTGGACAGTTATATAGCATGTTTAAGTTTCTATATTTATAAAACAAAGATAGCATGTTTTAGAAACAGGTTGGTTTTTTTGGCAGAGGGCATTTTATGGTCCATATGGGTTGGCAAACTATGTGTGCATAGGGGACCAAAAACAAAGATAGAGTTTTAGAAGCCACCCTGGACAGTTATATAGCATGTTTAAGTTTCTATATTTATAGCGCATGCACGTGCATACCTTTTCTTCTCGCCGTAGGTTGTCTCTCACACGCATTGTAATCACTTGATGGATCACACATAGTTTTTCTGAATCACTTGATGGAAGGGCACTCAAGTCCCATTATCTTACTAATTTCTCAAATTTATAACTTATAAACTTTGTGAACTAACTTTGAAGCACAAATAGAGCTCAACTAGTTTCAATCAATTCACCTCTAGGTCACCAAGTCGTGGCCTTTTTGTTTCGGTATTGGATTGGAAATCTGTACCTTCCATTCTCTTTAAAAAGAAATATTTATTTTCCAAGTGTTCGTACTATTGAAGATAGCCATTAGCCACCAATGGAAAATATTAGGCCTGGGAGATTTAAGTCATCCAGAAAATCATTCACACTGTATTGTTTGATTTATACAATGGAGATAGTGTGCTCTCTTTATATCTTCGAGAAATTTTCCCTAGATTTATTTGGATACCGCACAATCTAGGCTCATCAGAAGAGTTGGTTTTGATGGTTAATATAACGGATCCACCCTATGATGACTTTGATAGTTACTTGTAAAATGCATCAGGGGCATAGAAAACTTGTGGCACTACTGTCCTCTGCACAAAAAGGTGCATGGAATTCGACCCCAATTGGTTTTAGGTTGCCGATTGGGTTTAAGATGGCCATTTTTATTGTGGGTGCATGGTATATGTAGTCCATCCTTTCAATTATGCTGTAATGGGGGCTATCAGATCGAATGATAAAATTGTTTTTTGATTCGGCCATTTGAAGCTGGCTTGGGTTATATTTAAGCTATCAAAATTCCCTTTTCAACGTATGCTGGCTTTGTGTCTAAACCATTCATATTGAGTGGAAAAAGCCATGGGATGATTGACTAGAAAGATCAAGCAGTTTTAAGTTTTGCTCACAAAATTGGTGTTGTTTAAATTGTTAGATCCTTGACAATATATGGACTCACCATCCATAATCATTACATGTTTCCTGAATGTTATGGAAAATAGCTATAGTGATGGAATACCAAAGCTACATTTGATTTATAATATCCTCCTAGTACAACAGGGTCGTACTTCAGATATTTGTTATGTATTTCACTCATCATAACTACAGTTATTTTGTCCAGTGCCAAGCCCTTACCATACAAGATCATTTTGTTTTATGTTTCATGTAATTATTAAGGCATTGCTACAGGACACTCTGATTTCATGGTATACGCCGTTTCACAATATCATGAAATAACAATGTGTTGTAGCCAATTTTCCCAATTATTAAACTACACTACTATGGTCCTTCGCTGAATTCAACTCCATCCTAACTGTGCAAAATAAAGTTTAAGATGTGCCTTGCTGCTGCCTGCAAAAAGTTATTGATATACTTCCTCTCATGTCCAGGATGGATTTGTCAATTCTCTCGCCATTGCCAAATCTGGACGCTTTGTTGTTGCTGGTGTTGGCCAGGTCTGTAAATTATACTCTCCCTTTTGTCATTTCAGTTCATATATTTGAGAGTCCAGCTTCTTTTGTTTAATTTCAACACTTATGTTATTATCTTGAAATATGGGTAAAAGTAGTTTTCAGGAAAGCTTTCTGCATAGTGAACTTTTTTATCTTAGACTAGGTACCCTTTCTGTTCTTGGTTTTGCTTTCAACATGTTAAACAATATGCGAAGATCCATCTGTGTTCATTCTGTATGCTAGTTGCGACTCTTGCAACATCAAATTCTTATTACTACTACTGGCAAAAAAATATTGCTACTAATTTTCATAACTGAACCTCAGTACTTAAATCTTTGTTTCATCAGGAGCCCCGTCTTGGAAGATGGGGTCGCGTTCGATCTGCTCAAAACGGGGTTGCCATCCATCCGATCCGACTAAAGGAGGAGAAAGACGACTTGTAGGGTAGCTGATTGGATATGTTGAGGAATGCTTCATTGTTGTAGAAGATGACATCGCAAGTGACACCTCTAGCATTATACACAATTGAGCGTCCATACTACCTGCATCTTGGCAGCTACGCCTGCAGGAAGAAATCGGTGCAAGGTGGTGAACAGCAAGCGAGGGAATTTTAGAGGTGTGAGTTCTTTTAGCTAAAAGAGATGTATGTTCGTTGGGAATCATCCTGCTGGATGCCCCAACTAGTATAACTTGAGGCAATTTTGTAACTCTTCTGCCTTTTAAATATTAACACAGAAATTAATTTGTCAAACAAGTATGATCCGTCCTGCCAATTCTTTCTCCAAGCTCTTCTTATTATTTATTATACTCGTTGCTTGGTGCCAATCTGCATGGATAGCGGTTTATCTTCCTTGCTTTTCTCACTTATTAATAGGTTGCATGGCTTAGATTGATGTTTTCTTTATTATGGCTTGACGGATGTATGAATGCAGCCGTGCAGCTCTTCAAATCGAAGATGGGGGCGGCGCACATGGCTAGAAACTCGAGACACCTTATTTGTGAGCTGTCGAGGAGGTCAAATTCGTACGAGAGAGAATGAATTCAATCTGGGCCTCCACGAACCTGATTTGTGACCTGTCGATGTTAATTCGTACGAAAAGTTCTATTCGAGAGTCACAGAAACTCGATCTTGCGGGGAAGGCAGCCCTGCAGGGCCCGCTGGCTAGAAGGGCTATCGATCAACTCAAATGTAGTGCGTGCGGCCCATAGAACCCAGAAATAGCCCCCACTGGCCTCCCTTGATCGCTTCCACTTCCACGGCCGCCTGGGCCGACCGTACCCCGCCCCTCACCGCTGCTGCCGCAAATCTTGCGGCCGTTCCTTAAAAAAAGAAAATACGGATATTCTTTTTGCAATTTTAATTTATTCTACTTAGAATGGTAGGTGTTGCTGAAATATTTGTGAAGACATATTGTGATGTTGTGAGATCCTATTATTTGTATTATTGAATTGGATAGCTGTATTCGATGATCTTTGTTCATGCCGGACATGCAAGTACTATGATGTGTTTTTCTAAACGGCATGAACCATTGATCAAATAGTTGCACCATTGTGCCGCTCAACTATGCATATCTCTTGCCGCCATGGTAGCCGGGGCTTCGAACCGCCGGCGCTGGAGTCACAGAAGAGATATGCATAATTGAGCTGCTAATGGTAGGGGCAAGAGATATGCAGAGCCCGGTTCGTTTTGCTCGAAAGCATCGCCGGCTGAGAATCAAAAGCAGCGAAGCCTACGTGCGGGCATCATTCGCGCAGCCGCTTCACCGCCGGAGCCTGCCTGTCCGCCGCCGACTGGGCAGCCGGCCGTGGATCAACGCTCCTCCGTCAGTCCTCTGTTTTCTCGGAAAGAGATGAGCGTCAGTATATTCTCCTTGGGTTTGCTCCAGGCTCCAGCCAATGCTACAAAGAGCGCACCTCGATCAGGACTCTTGCCTAGCTCACGGACATGCATGGTCCTTGAAATTATGAAATACTACCGATTTGTACACGGCTATCCCAAAAAAGCTCTAGAACTACAAATTTGTTTTCGTTTTGCCGTCGCATACAAATTAGTACGAGGATGACGACCAGCAGGCTCTGTCAAAGCTTAGGATTCCCCAGGAAGCATGACCATCAGCGAGATTAGTAAAATACTGACGAGTTCTTCCCTGATCGAGGTTGGGGGATCGATCGATAATGACCAACACTGACGAGCCATCTCGCTAATCCACCTGCAGACTGCGACTGGCGATGATAATGTCGCGTGTTTACCAAAGGCGAGACACATGTGACGTACCCTGCCCTGTCTGCTTCGTGCCCTTTGCTTTCTTTAATCTCCCTTGGCTGACAAGCAAGTTACTACGGAAAAAGCAAAACCCAAGCATGCGTGCCTATATATCTACTGCCTCATCTAGCTACCTGCATTTGCTATCGTAAACCTAGCTCCCATAACCAAACGTTGCAGACACGGTAATCATCTGGTCTGATAGTTTTACGGTTATGACCTTTAATTTGGATATACTGGAGCCGATAGTACATGCAATGCTAATAAAGATAACTTAAAGGTCTGTTGTACTAGAGCTTCTCGTAAATGATCAAGCACTGAAGCATGTGATTGTTTACTATGTATATAAGAGCATCGATAGCAGTACATTATCCAGCAATAATGATAAATCTACAAATGTAAAAATCTACGCGCTTGTCTTAAATCCGCCTACAATTTGATTTTGTTTCGGACACACACCTGCATGCTGAATGTGCTTTAACTTTTCAGACTAGGATGAACTTTGCCCCTGCAGGTCAAAAAAAGACAAATGTGGACAAGTCCAGCTGTTCGATGATCCGAAAGGGACAGCTCACTCGGATGAACTCTGAATCGTTGATTGCAGCTAGGTTTGCCTCTCATTGTTAGCCCAGGAGTCAAAATGACCTTATCATTTCCTATTCCTTATTGAAATGGAGCTTTTAGGTGGCTCATAGGACATTTGGACAGTCCGCATGTCGCACCCGGATTTACACAAAACCCGAATGTGGCCATATGTATACCCAGGAAGTCCACAGACACATATAGCGAACAAATATGGTAAAAATCAGAGTTCAAATGCTTCATTTATTCATCATAAAGTAGCGCTTACATCAGAGTGCTTCAGAAATAAATCATGGACAGCGGAAGACTAATACATCTCTCTAGCGTAGCCGCAATCCCACAGGGACTCTGACTGGGAGAACGCGAACTCAGAAGTACGGCAAATCCTCTGGAAACTCCACAGCATAATCAGCCTGACTCCAATCTGTTACCCGTCCGGGATTTTGCCCAAAATGATAATAATAGCAAGTGTAAGTAACATGATTACTTAGCAAGTATAGCACGGGTTATGAAGGCTCAAAAGGCTAGACTCGGCTTGACTGCATTAGCACTTTTAGTTGGTTCGTTTTAATTTTATCCAAGTTACTACAAGTGAATGAGAACCCAGTTGTAACCCAATTAATAGTGTAAGTGACATTAAACATGAATAAATATCATATTCTAATAAAAAAGGATCCAGACCGCTCGTGACCCTGAGCAAGGCTATCATGATAGATCGTACACTCTACAGAGGTTTCGCCCTTTACCCACCAGTCGCGTAAAAGTTCAAAGGAACTTTGCACCCAACCACGCACATCGACACTTCCGAGGTGTGACTGCATAGGGACGCTACGAGGCTTTCACAAGACACCCTAACAAGTCAGTAGCCGCTGGAGTACTATACGGCGGTGAAAACTTAGGCACCGAGATCGACGTACGCCCACGGAGTCACACCGTGAGGGGGTCGATGGCGTCCGGAGCGCGGGTATCGCACCCATACTGCGCAACGTGCAGAGTTCTCAATCGCTGAGACTCCAACACGGGACTGGGTCTAACGTGACCTAGCCGACGGATCTCCCGCCCTCGGTGGAATCGGAGAACACCCAGCACCGTACCTCCCACAACGCCGTTGGCCCCTCGGTAACCACTGCCAAGCTAGAGACGTACAAGCTACTTGACCAAGACCAGAGCCATTATAGTTTCGCGGTGGCGACAGGCTCCTGGGTTGCCGCTTTAAGAACCGGTCCTTAGAGGGAGACATTAGAGCAAAGCACACATCACATGCTCTAACTCCCTAATCCATGTTGCTAAAAAGCAAGTTTTAACATTAAAGTTGAAGTGGACCATTAATACAAGTTTAACAGTTAAATAATGGTGACAGTAGCTGTGCCTAGCATAAAACTACCCATATGCAAAAACCCATAGGAATACAAGGACAGGGAAATAAATACTAGGTACAACCTTAAAGGTAAACAATATTAGACACATGCGTATGTAATGAACAATGTATTAAAAGAGTGAGTAGGTAGCAAGGATTGTCCGTGCTATAACTTGCCTTCCTCGGAGTATGGCTGCTGCTGCGAGTCCTGTTCTGGAACGTCCTCAACGTAATCGAAGTCCAAAGCTACGGGCTCGCCGACTGGACACGTTCATCACACAAGCATTCCAAAGCAATCATTGCATGCAAACAAATTAATTCTATTAGAAACAGTGCACCAATCAGTGAAAACAGTACAAAAACAGGAGCTAGAAATAATCTACGCTTCGCTACGAACACATGAGCGCGAGAATCACACTAATCGGAGCTAAAACGTGAAAGTTATAGCTTTTATAAGGTTCAGGGACTTGCTGGCAAGTTTCTGAAACTTCCAGGGGCTCATTTGTGAAAAATCGAGGACCTATACGTAATTTTGTATTAAAACAGGAGGGCTAACGTGCAAAAACGCAAAGGCTGGACCGCGGGTTCAAATTTTCAAAAGTGCAGGGGCTAAAACGAATAAAACAGGACTTATTTGTAATTATTTTTGAACTGGAATGGACCGCGGGTTGATTTGGGAATAGCTGGAGGGTTCTTTTGTAAAATGGCCTGGAGTTGACCGGTACCCTCAGATTTGACCTGAGGCTTGGTTGACCGTGGGCCGTCAGATCACGATCTGATGGCCCAGATCGGCTCGGGCGGTGGTGGCCGGCGGGAGAAGACAGGGGGGGAGGGGCGGCGCCGCCCGCTCTTGCGGCGGTGCTTCGCCGGAGTGGAGCCAATCCAGGGCTAGGAGGCTCGGTTGGCCACGGGGCTTGGTCGGGGAGAGAGCTGGTGGTGCGACGAGTTCACCTAGGGAGGTCTCGGCGGTGGGGAGGTGGTGTGTGTGATGTGCGGCGGCGACCGGCGGAGGCGGGGCTCCGGTGAGTGGCGGAGATGGGGTTTGGGGGCACGTGATCGAGCAATAAGTAGTCCAAAACGATTCCCACCTTCACGCGATGCTCCTGGCGTTGTCGAAGCGGGGGAAGAAGCGTCGGCGAGGAGAGTTCATCGGCGAGCGGCGGTCGGCGGCGCTGGTGCGTGTCGGCGACGGTGCTCCAGAGCGCGAGAGCGGGCGTGGGAAGGCTCGGAGTGCTCCTCGTGCCGGAGAAGCTTCTCCAGGGTCGGCCGGGGCGGGGATTGATCACCGGAGTGGTGGGCTCATCGGTGGCTGGCGAGCTCGGAAACGGCGTCGAGCGGCGGAAACCCGGCGGCGGCGCGGCTAGGGTTTCGGGTGGTTGGTGAAGGGGGTGAGGGCCAGGGCGGCGTCGCGACGCTCGTTTAAGAAGGCACGGGAGGGGAACGGCCTCGTCGTGCAGGAGATGCCGCGGCGAGCCGCGCCATCAGCGGGAGGGAGGAAGAGGAAGGTGACGCCAGGATGGCGTCAGTGGCCTGACGGGCGGGGCCCACGTGGCAGTGGGAAGCGAGAGGGGAGAGGAGGCGCGGCTGGGCCGGGACGCGGAGCTGGGCCGCGGCTGCTGGGCCGGCTCGGGGAGGAGGGGGGGAAGGGGCTGGGCCGCGGGGTTGTCGGGCCGAACCAGAGAAGAAGAGGGGGGAAAAGTGAACCGGGAGAAAAGTTCAGGGGGCAGAAACGAACTATGGCCTAACAACTTTTCTAGACCTCCAAACAAAGTGATTCAAATTTGAATTTAAACAAATTTAAATTCTTGTTTGAATCTCAAGCAATACAAAAATAAATGCAGCAGCATGAATGCAACAATAAATGTTTCTATCACTTATATTTGATTTTAAATTTTAGAAAATTATTATTTAGTCTATAATAAATAGGAGCAAGCTCTAAATAATTATTTAAATGCCAAAAATTTTAAATTGAGCATTTTTGGGTGTTACACCGCATATAGGCAATCGGCAAATGATTAAACTTTTCCCCCACGAAAATGACTCAAGCTCCGCCTTTCAATCCCTAGCAATGTGATAATATATCTCCATGTGATCTATTGGCTGAATACCAATATTAAACATGCATGTCCAGAGATCATGATCTTCTTCCGAAGAATATATAACAAGAATGAAGTTCGCATGACTATTAATTCATGGCCAACTAATTTAAGACGAAATTAGCCAATCTTGGAGTAAAAAAAAACTTAGATTAGTGTCCAAACCTACAAACTACGTACTCCTCCATTCCTTTTTCAATCCGTGCACTATTTCAATTTTTGAACTCACAATCTTTGACTAAAAATTAGTCTAATAATTTATGAATAACACAAAAAATGATTTAAATATTGGATTCGTTTTGAATTTAGTACTTTTATAATACAATGATCCTACTATTATCATGATAAATGTAATATGGGAGAAATTAATGGGTAAAGCATAGCCTAAGCCAAACTGTTCCCTTGCATTTTGAATAGTCAAGTTAGTGTTTTTATACTCTAGCTGATAATTACTGTGTCGATAACTGTAAATAGTACTTTATTACTATGTCAATATCTGATAATTTACACTTACTAGATCTCAATCAGTAAGGCTAGTCTTAATGGAAGTTTCATGGGCACAATTACCTATAGTGACACATCATCTAAAAGTGTTTGAAACTAAGATGAAACACCTCCCTCTCAATGCATAGTTTCATCAATTGTTATTTCCTAGGTCACATGCAACACACAAGTTGTCTAGGTAACTGTGTATATGGAGTTTCATCACCATAAAACTTATTTTACCTCTATCTTACTTAATACAGTGTCACGTCATCAAAAATGCTGACATGGCAGTCAATTTATTGTCCATAAAACTTCCACTGAGACTGGCCTAAGAGAAAAAGGCGAAACATACAATTGGGAGGCCATTTGTTACGCACAGAATTATGCATAACCAACAACTATACTCTCTTTCCAGTCATAAGCAACTAGAATCCCATGCAAGTGTGACGATAGCTCAATTTTTTGAGCATAGACGGTACAATTAAACAACTCACATAGGGCCGTGAGCCGGGTTATACGCGTGCAGAAAGGAGGAAGGAAAGGAAGGGCTAGTCGATCAGAACGTTGAACACATATGCATGGAAGAATATATAGCTAGCTTAGGCATGCATGCTGCTAGTCAGTCTCATCTCTACTATGTCCTCCTCATCGACATATCATACACACTTTTTTGCGCCAAGCATTGCCTTTACTTTATTAATTAGATCAATATAATTCAAGTGTTTGTTTAAGCTAAATATCGTGTATAATTGGGGGCCCTCCCTGAATTATGAGTGAAGCATGCCTCCCTACGTAGCACGCAAGCTATGGGTTCTCTATCTGTCTCTTTCTTTCTATCTACGGATTTTTAACATTTTTCTTTATGCATCTTGATCGCCAGATCACCGTCATCGATTGCGAGCGGCGCCCTTCGCGTACCGGCACTGCCTAATCATGCGCGCATACGAGATCGACCATGTTTGCATGCCTCGACTTATCAAATTGTTAAGGGGCACTAAGCTAGTACGTAGCAGTTCGTGTCAATTATGTCTGCATGCATGCAACGACCACTCTCCATACATGTAGATCTGACAGACAGATCCGTTGATCGACCAGCAACTAACGGCGAGTCGTCTTGATTGAAACTGATTTCTAGGTTCAACCGAGTTTACTGTCTACCAATTAAATATAGTATTAAGATATATAGTTCATGGTGGATTCAAATAATTAAACTAATTTAATGGGTAGATGTTGATATTTTTTTATAAAATTTAAAATTAGAAAAAAATGACTTGGCACAAAACTGAAGTGAGTATATAATGAATGAATAGATAGGAATCAAGATTCTAGGTTATTGTCCGTAAGACCGACGTGCAAAACGGCCAAAAATTTGCTTGTCGTCGTCACTCCTCTCTTAACCGGAATGACGGCACGGAGCACAGATCGACCGACCGATCAGGCGATCACATCAAGCTCGGAGTCAGAGAGAGTCGTTGAAAGGTTAAGATCTCGGAGGCAACACTTTGATTACCATCTGACTCTCTTGTCCTAGCTGCAACAACCTATACCGAAAGATTGCATGCAGCAGATCCATGGGGCGAATGAGCGATAAATCTAGGCCACTGGCTATAGGTGGCCGTGCACTCATTACAAAATTAACGGTTAAATGCACGAATGAAAACAACGAGCAGCGACCACTTGGATCGTAGCCGGCGGGAATATCGCGCGTACCATGCTATATATGGAAGCCGGTGCTATTGCGTCATGCGAAAATATAAAAAATTGTTGGACTCGTCTGAAGGGAATATTAAGTTACTAGCAAATATGTCCGTGCGTTGATACGGGTGAAGTTCATATAAATAATATATGCAAACTTTGTGAGCCAACCACAACTCTAGAAAATAACTATCGAGTATATTTTTTTTTAGCACAAACTATCGAGTAGATGAGTAGGGACATATTGGGCCGCCTTCTCCCGCCGTCCGGAAAGAGTTCGCTTGCATCTATTCTGTTCATCTTTGTGCCCATGCTTGCTCGGATATTGCTCATCCTCATCTTCATGCCTTCACCACACAGGCACACACGTGTGAAGCAATATAATTTAGAAAAAAAATAGATGGGACATCCAATCGATTCAATCACACAAACAGGCAGGATTCAAGTGGTAGTGCCGAATAGATCGAGACATCAGCAAGCTTTTCCATTAAGGGGTTGCATACTACGAGATAGGAAAGGGAATCAACTTCTATGCTGCATGCGGAATTCTGTAACAGGCAGCTAGGTCGGGGACTTGGCCATGGAAGGCAAGTGACCCAACTCGCCTGGGCTCATGCACTCACCGGCGGCGACATACTACTGTAGTATAATAGGGCATCAACATGGCTGACGGCGACACCATGACTCAGGTATTCAAATTTAATTTGATGACGATGTTGATGTCCTATCGTATCCATTGGCTGCTCATCCTCTCTTTCCATCGAGGCCAAACGCCGGCGGCTTCCTCTACCACCAGTCGACCCCTACGTCGGTCACCGCATGGACACATCCACACCGCCGGTACCATCTTTGGCTAGCACCTCCTCAGCGAAGAGAGGTGCAACGGACAGGGCTTTGGAGCTGGTCGGATGTCACGGAGTCATGAGAAGTGCAGCCGGGGCCTAGCATGGTGGAGTTGGACAACGTGGTCCTGTCGGTCTCCAACGCGGCTCCGGATCAGAGAAGAGAGGAGCAGCGGCTTGCAACTAAAGTACATGCAGACAGGGGTATGCCAACCAAACTGTAGGGCTCCACAGCTCGTGCTTAATAGTGACTGCCAAAAGAAAAACAAATAGCCGCCGGCATCACACCGGATTAGCAACTATAAAAGCGGCGGCTCCAGGACTCGTGCTCGGCGATGACCAACTCCATCCACGAGATCCTCCTCGGTCTAGACATCCCCACGTCCCTCCTCGGCGCAAGCTCAAGCACAATTGTCGTGTTCCCGTGTCCAAGCGCTAGTCGTTGATTTATAGACGGTGGACTATTTTTGAATACGATTTAGAAAAGAGATCGAGATGGACAAAAAAGAGGTGCACCACGAAGATAATCTCCTTTCCGTGTGCAATCAGGAAACCAACTTGTACTCGGCTGGAGCAGACGAAAACTATTTTGCCCGCGGTGACGGACAAAGACTTACGGCCAGAAAACATGTTTATATAATTAGATAAAGATTAGGGAGTTTTTTATAAAATTATGACGTACCGCTGAATCAATCCTTACTTTATAATTAGGTAGAGATTAGACCAATGCGAAATAAAGCATATGTATAGTATGGGAATGAATCAAAAGGTTTTAAAATCGAAAGAACGGATCGAAAACCGTTAAACGATGGATCCCAAACCTCAAGCTCCGTCACCGACTGGCAGTCATGAAAAGGTTGACAATGAAAATCTTTCTTAATTCCAATTTAGTACTGAAATCCAGGAGGCGTGCAAAATAAAATGGACAATGCTTATTAGGTACACAACTGCTGAATTCGATAATCATTTGGATAAACATATTTTTGTATAGGTATACGCTTTTCTTTTGTTACTGAAATAAAACAAGGGACCATGTTAACGTGCGACTGGTCACGCAGATGGGAGCGCATGACCGACCTTATCGTGTGGTCTTCTTTAAGCCTCTGCCACCGCCACCGATCCTCGGCTCTGGTGGCTTCTACCGCCGTTCGGTCATGCTCCCCACTCCCACTGCCAGCGCTGCCCACCGAAGGTCCTCAGCTCCCCAGCCGGCGGTGCACTCACCACCCAACCCTCCTCCTTGCGACTATATTTGTTAAAATATATGGACTGACCCATATAAATAATCTTATTTAAATTTTAAAAAACCATTAGCGTTGAAAGGGTACACCATCTATTAATACCGTATTGCTAATAGACAATGGTGTTGGTGTTTTCCTCCATATAAATACGGAGCACCACTTTATGGAAAAGACGTATCACATACTACTACATACGAGGAGCCCCTAGGCTTGAGAACTCTCGAGGAAGTACATATGCTCCTCTAGGCTTGAGAACTCTCGAGGAAGTACATATGCTCCTCTAGGCTTGAGAACTCTCGAGGAAGTCTGGTTGAGTTAGATTTTGCCTCTTTCTCTCTGTTACTACTTCATTTTCATTATGATGAATTTCATGCCGCCTCCGTAGACTACTTCATCCCCGAGCGTCAGCGTGCACCGATGAATGGGAGAGCAGGTCTCCGCGACCACTCGCTCTTGTAATCCTGCACCAGGAGAGGCGAATAAGGTTTTTTGGAAAGCGCTACGCGCGACTGATCTAAGTCTTCGCCATGGCTCGTCTTCCGTCTCGATCCGGCGCTGCGAGACCTCGTCGCCTACGTCGCCGGTTGCTGCACCCCGTCCGCAAAATCGACATCACTCCAACAGTCTTCGTCACCATGGCTGCACCTACTTCTGCCAAGTACGTACGTCGTGAATTGATCTGTTCTTTCATCATGTTTTATGAGATCATGATGATGTGCTTGATATTAGCTAGTATGCTAGAGATTTGCATGCTAGGTTTAATTCTTGTCATGTTTATTGTTGTTCGGAATTTATTCATTAAATTGCCTATTTCTTGAACAATATCACCACTGCCAGATTAGCCGCCGCCCTAGATGCTCCTTCGAAAGTCATCGGACCACTTTAACTCTAACTTCAAACCCTAACCGGATGGCGGAGGCATTCAGGTCGCGCGCAAGTACGAAGACACCACTGGTCGCCTAATAAACTTAGTAAAATAAGGTGCACCGGCCATTGACACAACATTACTTAGATGCTTGAGAGCTAAGACTTGAGAAGGTCCATGCCCATGCGTGTGTGATGAGAGATATATGTTTGGTCCATACAAGACGTGCGACAGTAAGTAGTATAAGAGCCTATTTGGATCCAAATGCTAATATGAAAAGTGCTAAACTTTAGCGCTAGTCCATCCAAACAGGATTGTTAATAGATGGTGCTAAACTTTAGCTAAAACTCAAAAAAAACATTAGCTAGAGAAGAAATATTAACATATGCTAAACTTTAGCAAAATCATTTTAGCCAATCCAAACAGGCTCGTCCATATCTAGTTCGGAGCGACCTATATCTAAGGTCGGTGTGTTGGTTGGTTAGTCCCGTCCATCCACAGTGGCGGCGGTGGTGTGCCGCGTGCGCACTCGCGCGACCCCGCGCGGCGTCACGCTCGCAAAGAGCGGCGCCTTTCGTTCGTCCTTTTCTCGCTTCCCGTCCTTTCCCTTTTGGCGCGCACTCCTCCGGCCGGTGCGCATGACTCTTGGATGCTTGCTCGCCCTCGCCGGCGCCGGCGGCGGAAGAGATCGACCTGCGTCGTCGGTGCACGTAGTACACACGCAGATATATAATTGGAGAAACGCATTTTGGTGACATGGATGCATGGACCGGACGCCCACAGTGGGCGCGCAGCATGCTTTGCTTGCACACTACCATCGGCCATGGGAAAAGTGACATGAGCCCTCATCATGGCATGCCAGGGCCGGCGACAAAGGCCGGGTGTAGGCCACATGAACAACACTCCTCTCACACACTCCCTTCTGCGTTGGCTCATACGGTGATGTACAATGCATATATATAAACTCTTCATTCATGCATGCCCAAACCCTAGCTGCTAGGGATCCAGCATTGACCTCTCGCTATCTTGTCAAGCTCCCCCTGTCTCTCACTCTCTCTCTCTCTCTCCCTGTCTCTCAGTCACTCTCCGGCAGATCGACCCATCATGCGCCACTAATTGTGCTGTTATGCCCATAGCTCGGTTGGTACTTGGTGCTCCCAGTGGTTGCCATCCTTGTTCTTTTCTCGTGGCAGTGCAGTACGTCCTTGCACGAGTTAAAAGGACCAGGGCCTACCCTGCAGCAGCTGCTGCATAATATGCTTCCTCGATCTCTCTCTCTCTCTCTCTCTGGTGCTTGCCACGTTCTCGCACAGTTGCACTTGCTGCACTGGCCTACATCACACAAACACCAAGCCAAACTTAACAGCGCCTCTAATACATGACCATGATGATGATGATGTTCTTGACACTGCATGCTATTACTTATGTATACAGAGGATTTTGCATTAGTTTTTGTTTTCTTAATGCCAAACATGCATCATGCATGATGCAGTCCGTCCTATTAAAAAAACACATTGTAATTTGTATGTACTGCAATTAGTAGCATGCAGTAGAGAGCTATGTGTCTACGTAGGACATGGATCTGCAAGCCTTATCACCCTTTAATTATGAGACACGCCATATATTCTCCGGTGTTGTTGTGGCTCGCTTTTGTTCCCTTGTTGCATGCACACCATTGCGTGCGTAAAGGTGACATGACATACGAGTAGTGTGTGTGTCTCTCGTACATCCAAGGCCAGCACGTATGATTGTTCTTCCCAACGCAGCTTTGAAAAGGAGAAGAAAACGAAGGCGTTGCGAGTTTAGGCAGGAGTGGTATGTATAAAAAGCAGGAAAAAAAGGCATGGATATGGATTCATGCATGCCATATGGTGTGCTTGTCAAACCTTAGAAATACTAAAAAGTGTGGTGCTTTTGATCGTCTCTCCCCTCCTTTTGAGTGCATAAAGCCAGTGACAAGCTTGGGAGCCAAGGGAGATGAGTGAGAGGGAGGGGTGGCCACAGCCCCAGGCCAACATTCACACTTGTCACCCATGCAAGAGAGAAAAAGAGAGAGGAACAAAAGGGTTTTTATTGGGAAGTGATGGTTGGTGCCTCCTCATGCCAACAAAGCTGTTTTTCAGGGCAAAAGGGCCTGAGAGGGTCCAGCTCGTGCATGCTATGGGTTAAGGTTGGGACACTAGTAGTCTAGTACACTAGTAGTCTTGTATTTTTTCTGCTATATCAATAGAAACGCACTCGTCGAGTGCCGTTCGTTCAAAAAAAAATACTGGCTACCATCTCTCTCTCTAGTGTAGTGTGTGTGTGTGTGTGAGGAAGAGCACTGACTGAGCCTGAGCACACTGAAATGCGTGGCCATTTGGCTACACGATCTTGACAAATCTCTTTTGCGGTGGATTTGAAAGGCTATGTTTGTAAGGATGCATGCAAAGGGGCAGGAGTGCCTTTTGCTTCTCTTACTTTGAGGCCACTACTCGATCAGCTTGTTGTGTGCCCTCTCCTTTTTGTTAGCTAGCCTCTGCCTCTAACAAAAGCTAGTCACCAAAAAGCAACCCATCGATAACGAGGGAGCATAGTTCTAACCGTGGACTCCTACGGTACCTAGGGTCGTTATCTTAACTCGATTGAGTAATAACTACGAAGGATCCGTGAACAATCATAGAAATCCTCAAGGATATACTTACACCACATGAGTTGACACCATGCTCCATAATCCATATATGCATGATTTTGGACTGAGTTGTTGGTATATTTTGTTTCTTGTTTGCACACATCATTCGTTGTGAAGAAAGTATATTTTATTTTTTTAACTTCAATAAATAATCTAGCAACATCCTATACTTCATTTTTTAAAAAAATATGAACAATATGTAGCTATATGTCCTTTCCGACAAACATATCTCAACCTCGATCAAGTAGTGTTTTTCTCACAAATGGTATTCAAATTTCAACCATGATCGTATCTCCCTTTCATACGGTCGTATTGACCATTGGACCACCACATAATTAGCTTGGTCATGTAGATATAGACATAGTCATCAGTGATTGGCTACCTCATACACTAATGTTCTACACCTAAATTCTTAAGTACCCATTAGGCTATATGTTTGATCGCCTTTTGACTAGCAATAAGTGGGTAGGCATGCAACCAAACTGAATTCTACTGAACGGAAATGTACATACATGTCAGGGTCATGAATTACTCAAATCGAAACTTTTTGGACACTCACAAGTCTGGACCATCAAATTAGCTTCAGCCCATCAGCCTGATTAACTGCTAATCGTAGTACTCCATGGTTTAAATAATGCCTCAGCAATGAGAAGCAACGGAAGTAGCAGGCAGAGCTCAGCTGCAGGCAAACTGAATGCATGCTGCTTGCAACTGAGCCTGTCAGATCGGCCACCACCACTACTCTAGCAGCTACTAGCTCAAATAAACGAGCATTGCCATTTCATGACCCGGCACAAGCACTCAATTGCATCGCACACTGCCTGCAAGCATTCATTCATTCCCCAGTTGCTAATCCAGTGCAAGATCTTGAGCCCTGCAGTCAGCTAGCTTTCGTGTTCATCGCCCGGCCTGCCTGCCTGCCTGCCACTCTGCAGCAACAGGACAACGGGAATGAATGCAACGATGCGCTTTCCCTTCAATTATTACGACTTTGATATGATGTACCGTTTGTGTTTCTGTTCATGGAAATCTTCTCCTGATCAGCGGTGCATGCCTGGGCGGTGATAGTGATGCAACAACTGACAAACGGTAGTAGAAAATTGTTGTTTCCCAGCATTTGGAGGAGCTCCTGATCAGCGCCAACAACTTTTGGATGTCGAAAGTTGAACGAATGATGTGTTGCAAGGTCTTTCTTTATTTGTGAAGAAATCTAATTGAAAACAAGGTGGTTTTTAGGCTTTCGGTAGTTAAAATTTCTTATATCAATTCTGGGGTACAGGTATAGGTCTAATAGCAAAATAGTATCGCAAACTTGTACAGATAGGACTTACGAAGCGAATCACTAGTATTGAATTCAGCACACTTATACTTGTTGAAAGTTGAAACTCATTTGTATTGTTTTGTGATCAACACGATGACAGTTCATTTTGCAATGAAGTTGGCAATTTCAAACTAAACTAACTCATATATGCCTACATCTTCTTGCATGAATATTGGTAACTATCATATCAACAGGTATTTAGTTTAGCTTGTTGCCAAAGCATCAATGTAGGCGCTCACACATGGAACCCGTGTGCCAAGTATAACTAAATCAAACTAATCAGGAGGTAAATTAGGCACACAACTAGTATACATTCAAGGATCAGAAAGCAATGTACATATGCTGCAGGTAATTGATGCGTGGTCATCGTCGATCCATAACCATACTGTTAATATGCTGATTGCTGAGGGATTAAATAATTGTGTTATCTTGTGTCAATAGTGGCAAATTGGCTGATCGCGAATGTTCTTTATTAAAACAAATGAAAATTTATAAGTCGCGTCAACATACATAGGTACCTCAGCTATATACGATACATCTTTTACTGGTTGTATTTATCAGCACGGAATGATTTGTATATTTATAAAAAAAACATCGTAAATCTGGATAGTATCTGAAGAACGTTCCAGAAATAAAATAAAAATGAAAGGTTCAGCCAAGGTTAATAATTTAAGCAATCTTTGACAGCGACAACTGATTGAGAAGCAGCAGTTTTAGATTGACCAAAAATGAACAAAGCTTGTTCCAGAAAGACAAATAATGAAAAAAAGAGCCATGAACACACCTCATCTTGGATTAATTGGTGTTTCCTTAACACCTATCCTCATTTGTCCGCACGAATATCCCGCCGAAAACTTTTCGCCCTCTTTTCCACGGGCGCAATATGTGATCATGAGCTAAAGCCTGCATTTGTGGGGCTTAGTGGAATTGGCATCCCTTTGGATGCAAGGCACATCACCAAAGCCCAAGAAAAAGATGCAAGCTTTTCTCCTTGGCTCATGCTTTGCCCCCTAACACTAGGGCTAAGTGCTCCAAACGCAATGTGCTCATAAAACTAACATACCACACCCCACCAATTAAGTACTCTCCCTGATAGCACTTGAGGCCCTAAAAGGCTGTTTTGTTGTTTATTTGTTCTTGGAATTTGTCGGTCTAAATGGCGCACTTTAGTTAGCTGTCTCGCATAATATGTATTATTCTAGGTGATAACACACCTTTTGCACGCACCTTAATTTCTATGTCCCAGTTCAATTCTCTCCATGTAGTGACAAAAGAAATGCTTTTCTTTTTTTTTCCTTTTGTGCAATGAAGCAGGTGTATATACCCTTGGCTTGATGCTTCTTTTATGTGGGTGTGGTATAGAAACAAGTGTAGCTTCTAAGCAACATACACTACAGACCGTCCAGTGACCTTTTCTTGGAGGATTTTTGGATCTAAAGGCCAGATGTCACCAACTCACAACGGTTTCTGCGAATGAAAAGACACAGAGAGAGAGAGAGACAAAAAAGAAGGCATGTAGCTTTAAGTGTTCTTCTCCTTTTTACTGTCTGCCATGCGTGGCTAGCTCTCTCTCCTTGTTGTAAACTTCATCAACCTGAAACTCATTTAACATCCTACCCGCTCTAATCACAAAATCGAAACAAACAGCATGCACCATATAGATTATTACATAAACGAAAACAAAACAAAACAAACACGCGGTAAATTCCAAACGCAAAAGAATTCAGAGACTGCAGGAAAAGGGGCCATGATGTGCCAAGTCTCTGAATATTCCCCTGCCTCTCAGTGGGGGGGGGACCTATAGCTTCTTCACACGAGCAGCGCATCCGCGTGAATAGATGGACGGATGTGCAAATTCATATTTCCTCACTGCGCGCATATCGACGAGCGACAAGATCACGCTGCTCCCACTGAACCGTGGGGCCGGCCGCGCGCGCTGCCATAGCGAGCGACCAGCGCGCAGACGGAGACAGACATTCCCCAGGGCCAGCTGGTACATTCACCACGCTGTCGCGCGCCAGTCACAGCTCCCACTGCCAGCTCGGTAAAAAAAAGGGTGGGGTGGCGCCCGCAAGAATGAAGGAGAAATGCGTGGTGCGGCATGGGGCCGGGGCGTGGCCGGCGGCCGGGCGGGGCGGGGCTCGGCGTGCGCTGCGGCCGCCGGGGCGGTGTCGGCCGGGGGCGCGGCAAAAGCCTGGCCGGGGCACGCGCACCGCGGCCGGCGCGCTGGACCACGCGCGCGGCCAGCCACGCACGCATCCCGTCCCTGTCCGCGCGCGTCCATCCCGTCCATGCGATGCGTACGCACGCCACGGCACACCACACCATACGTCCATACCAGAGCCGGCGCCACCCGCGCCGCGCGCATGCGATGCGATGCGCGTCCTATCTATCCTATGCGTGTGTCCAAAGAGTCCAGCACGCAAACAGCCGCGCGGCGCGGCGCGGGCGCAGGCGCAGGCGCAGGCTAGCGAACAACGCAACGCAACGCGGCCGGCGCGGGCGCGGGGCAGCAGGAGCGGCGTCGCCGGCTTTGGCCAGTGACAAGTCCCTTTTGCGTCGGCGCTGGCCACGCCCCGTCTCCCTGTCAAGCTTTCAAAGTGGCAACGCCAACATCTGGAACTGTCTGGGGCTCCTGATGAGCCCGTGGATTGAATGGGGTTGGTATTTGTCTCTGGTGGGCTCATAAATCGTCGATCGGGACTAAACATAGCAAATAAATGTGAAATCTGCCACGCTGATGAATAAGTTTTGGCTTCTACTAATAATTTATCGTACGATCTTCCAAAAAGCCAATTCCATTTTGACCAATTGGATTTACCTCTTTTTAAAGATGTCAATTGGATTCTGATTTGGGTAAGGTTGGGTTGGGTTTGTTCGGCTTTCGGGTCAAAAAAACGTTAGCCCCCGCCCGGCCAACGTTTCTATACAATTCTAACATAAAAATATTTCTATGTAAACGTGATATGCGAAGGATTGCTGGACATACAATTTTCTAGTAAGAACATAGAAGCAAAAAGTTTGCTTTACTACCCTCGCCTATTTACTTTGTCCATCTAAACCCCTCAACAAAATTTAGGTTCAATTTGTTATCCTAGAGTATTTTATTTGTTCAATCTACACCTAATAAGATTTTCCTTTTTTGTTTCTCCACAAACAAAATGAGTTTTCAATCAAATTTTGTGAGTCGATAGAGAATGCCTTATGTTAAAAAATATATTAGGAACTACTCATGATTATTTTTATAAGTTAGAAATATTTAATACGAAATTGATACTAAGTATACAAAATAATCATGAAAAAATCCAAGTGTATTTTTCTGATAGAGTACATCATGTTATAAGTCATCTTATCAAATTTGAACTTAAAATTCAATATGTACATGGAGAAACAAAAAAAAGATAAATCTCATGAGGGATAGGTTGAACCAAGTATTAGTTTAGGGGGATAAATTGAACCCTACTTTTATTCAGGGGTTTAAGTGGATAAAAGTGAATGTTGATGATGATAATAAAATGGACTTTTTCCAACATGGAACGAGTTTTAAGCTTAATCCATTTTAGTTTTCTTTTTAGTCTTTTTCTATGTTCCTCGGTTTTGAGACCGAGTTTAATAACTCTGGCTATATATCCATATGTAAATTTAGTACCAGACTTTTATCTATTATCTGAAAAAATAAGGTTTGGTTTATACTAGTGGTAAGGGAGGAGGATCCCTAAGTGCAGAGGGAAGCGACAAATGGTGTGGTGATGCAACATTCAACAACGTAGTAGTGATCTTGCTCGTTGGCGCTGCTCAAGTTTTTAAGCAAATACTGTTAGGATTGTAATATTACTGTTTTTTCGTCTTCCTCCTCTGATTCAACCCATCCGGACTAAAAAAAATTCTCCATTTTTTGAACGAACAATTAAACTTTCATGTAATGGGGATGAACTAAGGAGGACAAATATTCACATCCTTCTTCCCTAAAAAATAGGTTCCATTTCCACATTTGGATTTACTTGAAAGTAATATTGTGGTGAGGAGGATTGAATCATGGAAAGCTGATTGAAATTTAAATATAAAAAGGGATGACTTTGTCAACCAAATTTGTCACCAGTTGATAGATAGGCGCTTGAAGACCTGAGACAAACATTACCACCCATGTATGATTGATTGTACAGTTTGTCATGCATACAGTCACTATGATAGGAACCTATGCAATTCAAGGGCACAGGAATAATTGGGCTCTACCAGTATATCCAGCACTGGAAGAACACAGTAGCCTAAAGATCCATAGCCGTTGAATTCATGAACTAGCTACAAGAAGGAAATAAACTATTTGCAGCTCTTCTGCTCGTCCATTGAATGGCAGCAGGCCAAAGCTAGCGGCGGAAGGGAAGCATGGAAGGTGCAAAAGGTGATGCAGTCGCCCCTCTCCCTCGTGCCGGCCCCTGGTCTCTCGCCCGCAAAAAATTTAGGGCCTGTTTATAATTTAAAAAGTTCCTCCCAAATTTACTATGAAAAAGAAGATTCTCCATCATATCAAAATGTCATAGCATGTATGGAGTACTAAATATAGATGAAATCAAAAACTAATTGCATAGTTTTGTTGTACTATACGTGATGAACATCTTAAGCCTAATTAATCAATTTTTGAATAATTTTTCGCACATACAAACAAAATGCTACAGTATGCGGGGCTGTGCGACGTGACCCGCACAGTCCCAAATCCGGTGGCCAAAATCTGGATCTAAACACGGCCTTAACCTCCCGGGCGGCTGCAGAAATTATCCCACTGTTTTGTTGTCTATGAAGCACAGGCCGGACTCTGCTCCCGCGACGCAATGAAACCTTTTGCAGGTTGTCTGGTTTTTAACTTGGGTCAAAAAAATCAAAACTGTCCGTGCCTATCTTTTCTTTTGAGGAATTTTTTCTTCTTCAGTTTCAACCTAAAAAAAACTATTGCATAGTACTCACGTTCAAAGTAGACCCTGGTCTTGTCTATAGGATTTTATCCTGAAAAAATAATGTTGCTCGTTCAGATCAGGGAATTAGTCGTCCCATTAGAGTTGAAATAACTCTTTTTCCCCACCAAATTCAACAACGTTGAACACTCCAACTACATCACCATTGCTTCTTCACTCTTATAACATTTACTTGTGTCACCGTCCCTTTTTATTTTGTGTGTGTGTGTTCACCCGTATTACCTTGTTGCCCTCAAAGGAATTGCTCAGGCTTCAAGAGAAATGAATATTGCTATCGCCTCTGGTGATCTGGGCCATGCGGCCATGCCTACACATGCAGCAGCTCTGCAGGTAGCCGAGGGCATCGAATACAGTTGCACACGGGAGACGGGCCAGTACAACAGTACATATGAACAGTTTATACGCAGCCTAAAGCCCTGATCATTCCCGTGCCCGATCACTGTTTACCGGTCTGCGTGTGTGGTCTTGGCCGTGTTTTCGTTTCGCTTTATTACCGACCGGTTCCAGCGGCGAGCCTGTCACGGTCACCGGGCATGTAGATTGGTTTGAGAGCTAGGGCAGGCCTCTCGCAGTGTCACAAGGGATCAAACCAAACTCCTGTAGGTGCTTATTATGTGCAAACAATGATTGCATCATCTATCTCTGCTTTATTTTAGCTAGCTCGCCTTCTAAGAAAACAACTAAAGTCTAAAGAACTATAAGAAGAAAATACGATCACCATCAGACAAATGTATGAGAGCTTCGTCGAATAAGAAAGGAGGCATATGTTTTCCATCACCTAAAAATGGTGTGGTCCATGACCCCTTGTTATATATAGCCCTGATAATTTGTTGGTTCCTGTTGACAGTCAAAATTGGCTCTGGCCCGGCCAAACCGGTGTAACTCGAGTAGGATTAGGATTCCGAGTTTAATCCCATATTGTAACCTATTCGAAAGGGGTAAGACTTCCCCGGCCTATAAATATAAAGGCTAAGGCCGATTGAGAGGTATTCCAATCGAATCAAACACATTTATCCTTTACTTTTTATCTCTCAAACCCTAATCTTTTCCAACCCCCATATTCTGTTCTTTGCTCGTCTCTACGGCGTTCAAGGGCGTTCTAGGTGGCCTGCCGACCCTAGAGCAACCCTAGCTTGCTTGAGCTCCGACGGGGTCCCTCCCGAGCTCGAGTTTCTAGGTCTTCACGATCTCCCGCCTGAAAGCGGTCTGACCGGTTTCAGGAACCGGTCTGACCGGTTTGCCCGGGGAGGTCAGGAGTTGGCCGTTGTGACGGCCGTGCTGCGCGTTCGATCGATCTCGAGTTTTTTGGCGCGCTTTCGTGTCAACATACTTTTTGGCGACTCCGCTGGGGACGATTAATCTGGTTTCAAGACCGATTCAATCTACTCCAATTATGTCTGGATCAACGTGCGACCTTGACAAAGACAACATCATCACCGCGACGATGGAAGAGCTCACGGACGAGGAGCGGAAGCGGTACCTGATTGCTGAGGAGCACTTCAGGACGCAATTCTTGAAGGGCTTCAAAAAAGATCGTGGTGGTCTTGTCAAGAGAGTGGAGGAATTCGTCATGCCGGCTTTCAAGCTGGCAAACGACCAAGTTGAAGAACTTCCAAAAGTAACTGGCGAATCCTCTGATTTGATGCAGCAAATTACTCGCATGATGGATGATAAATTACTTGCTGCACAAACTGCTACTAGTGAGTTGATTGCTAGTATGACGGGTAATTCTGATAAGGGTAAAAATAACGTAGAATCTAATGAATTGCCTAACTCAACTCCTACCTCATCAGGCGTGCCAGAACATGTTTTAGATTCTAATTTAAGCATGCCGATGAATTTCTATGCGGGACAATCACTTCACCCTGGTTCGGTCCACGAACCGGTCAGACCGGTTTTCACAACCGGTCAGACCGGTTTGGCCTCCTCTGGCGATCAGACCGGTTCCATGGGTGCAGGGGCACCGGGTGTGATGGTTTTATCTAATACGGTTGCTCCTGGTCCTTTTTACACTACTCCACGCACTACGGTTATGGGAAGTATACCCCACGGATCTGGCGCATCTCACGGGCCGATTCCGAATACTTCTCAAAGTGTGGCGTATAATGTTCCCTGTTTTCCACAAAATAGAGGTGATGGGAACTATCAAGCCGAGTTAGCTAAGTTTAAAGAAGATGTAGCTAATACACTTAGAGCAAGACTCGGGCTTGAATTGGGTAATTCACGCTTATATCAAAAACCGTATTCACCTGAATTTGATCTAGTTGCTTATCCTAATGGTTGGCGTGTTCCTGATTTTATTAAATTCAGTGGCGAAGATAATAGAGCTCCTTGGGAACATATTAGTCAATATATCTTGCAATTAGGAGAAGCATCATTTTATGAACCATTGCGTATACGGTTGTTCTCATTATCTTTAACTGGAACCGTTTTTTCATGGTTTTCTTCGCTTGCTCCTAATTCTATTCAAAACTGGACTCAATTGGAGCGTAAATTTCATGATTATTTCTTTAGCGGAGAAAACGAAGCTAAATTGTCTGATTTAACATCGGTTAGGCAAAGCCGAGAGGAATCGGTTCTTGATTATTTCAAAAGATTTAAAGATGTTAAGAACCGATGTTTTAACATAACTGTTTCTGAAAAAGATTTAGCAGATTTAGCTTTTGCGGGCTTACGGTCTCATTTCAAAGAAAAGCTAGAGGGTTCTGATTTCCTTACTATTAATCACTTGCAAATGAAGGCTATGAGTCTAGAGCTTAAGTTTAAAAATTCAAAAGAATCTGCTAAACCTCATCGTTCGAATGTGCATATTGTTGATAATGATTCTGATAGTTCGGACGATGATAAAGAAATTTATGCTGCTGAATTTGTTTGGTCATCGAAGAGTAAACCTGGTTCTTGTCCCTCGTTGAAGCCGATTCAGAAAAATCGGCAAGAAGAAATTAAGTTTACTTTTGATGTAGCCAAATGTGATCGTGTTTTTGATGAATTGCTTAAGAATGACTTTATTAAACTTTCACATGCAATTCCACCAGCCGATCAATTGAAAAATCGTGCGTATTGTAAGTGGCATAATTCTTTTTCTCATGCGACCAACGATTGCAATGTTTTTCGATGACAGGTACAATCGGCCCTTAATGAAGGTCGATTAGTGCTAGGTGAAATGCAAGTTGATAAGGCTCCTTTCCCTGTTCATACATTGGATTTGAATACTAAAGTGTTGATTCGGCCGGAACAAGCCGATGGAGCTAAAGGTAAGAATGTGGTGATTGGAGACCCAAGGCCGGAAAAAGTTGATGATAAAGTTCCGGCCAGAACAGTGATGATTGGAAAGACTCTGGATGGAAAAGAGTCTCTGAAGATTACTATTAACACATCAAGGCCCGGGGGCAAGGAAGTTCCTTGGAAGAGAATCGGTTCGCTAGTCAGGCGAAACCGGTTAGACCGGTTTCCCAAATCGGTCAGACCAGTTTGTCTCCAGACCGTTCAAGGACTTTCAAGCCCAAGCGCCCGGAAGTGGGTACTTGGAAGTTTAATGAGCCAAAGGTTCAAGGAAAGGTTCTGAAGCAAGGACCTACTTTCTCTCAGCTCATGAACAAGTACACAAAGGCCGTTCAAGTTGATCAGCCAACAAAAAAGAGACAGAGGTCACCGCAGTGTTGGATCAATTCTATAACTTATAAGCGCCGTGGTGATGTTACTGGGACTTCAGTACATGACCGATTGGGCTCATACCAATCAGGTCCTTCGGCTGCTCCAAAAACGGTCAGACCGGTTTTGTAAACCGGTCAGATCGGTTTCGGTCTGAGCAGAGAATTCAAGCTCCTCCTAAGCAAGAATACCGTGTCAAGGAGAAAAAGGAGGACGTGCAAGCCAAAACCAGTGGATTTGTTAAAATTGGCAGTATTCCAGTGGCTATGCAAGACTTGGGTAGAAAGCCGATAGTCATTGGAAATTCGGCTCCTGTTCCAGTCAAAAAGCCGGTCATGGCTAATGATCATGAGGCTAGCAGTAGCAAGGGCGTGAAAAAGGTCTTCCAACCAAGGTGGTGTCCTTCTGGATTGACTCATACGCAGAAGCGAAAGTTACAACGCCTACGGAACAAAGAAAAAAGGGAACAGAAAGCTGAGAAGCTGAGGGATGAATACTTCAACAATTATAGGCCCATGATTCCTCAGACCAAAACCAGGCGAGTTGTCCAATCAGCAGCACAACCGGTCAGACCGGTTTCAGAATCCGGTCAGACCAGTTTTGGTTGGCCCGCTGCAGAAGCGGTCAGACCGGTTTCTGGAACCGGTTTGTCGACAAAGGCAGGGGCTGAAGTTACTTCGACCATCGATACTACTCCACCAATTCCTCCAGTGGTTGAAGATGAAGAATTGGTTGATTTTGAGCCTTCTCCAGAGCGTGACAACATGGAAATTAATGTTGTTTATCTATCTTCTGATTATTATGTGGTACCGGAGGAGGAAATCTCTCATCTTCAACTTGGGCCTCGAGATGCCGTTTTTCAGAAGCCTAGTGAATCAGAGAATCATCTCAAAGCTTTATATATGAGAGGGCACATCAACGGGAAGCCAATTTCTCGTATGTTGGTTGATGGTGGAGCTATTGTAAATCTTATGCCATACTCTCTCTACAAGAAGATTGGCGGAAAAGACGAAGAATTGATCAAGACGAACATGACGATCAGTGGAGTTGGTGGAGGTGATCCCATTGGTGCCAAGGGGGTGGCTTCTATGGAGTTGACCGTCGGGAGCAAGACTATTGCTACGGCTTTCTTCGTCTCCGAGGTGCAAGGTAACTTCAGTTTAATCCTTGGTCGAGATTGGATTCATGCAAATAAATGTATTCCATCTACCTTGCATCAATATCTTATTCAGTGGATCGGCGATGAAGTTGAAGTTGTACATGGTGATACTTCTTCCTTCGTTGCAACGGCCGATTCCGAATCTCTTAGTGCGAATGAGAAGGTCAAATGTTTGTCGGGCATGGATTTGACCGACTATGAACTGATCAGTTGCACCAGGGATGGTTTTGTTGCTGCTACATTAAAACCGATGGAGAATCGGTTGAATTACTTGCTGTAATTGATGGAGCAAACAAACCAACAGAGACAAACCGGTCAGGCCGCTTCTAGAAACCGGTCAGACCGGTTTAGACCTGAACAGCGCCAACCAAGCCAAACCGGTCAGACCGCTTCTAAGAACCGATTAGACCGGTTTACGTCTGGACAGTGGCTTCAAAACCGAAATGATCATCATCGAGCACATTCGGCCGGTATGTTTGAAGCCATTGAAGATCTCGGTGATATGGATAAGTTGGGTCAAGGTTTCACGTCAGCCGACCCTTTAGAAAAAATAGATATTGGTGATGGTACTATTTCTAGTCCAACTTTTGTAAACAAAAATTTATCGGCTGAGTTTAAAGCCGAGTTAATAAATTTGTTGAAAGAGTATGTCGATTGTTTTGCTTGGGAGTACCGTGAGATGCCGGGTTTGAGTCGTGATTTAGTTGAACATCGTTTACCGATAAAAGCCGGTTTTAGACCTTTTAAACAATCGGCTAGACGTTTTAATCCCGCTATTTATGACGGAATAAAAGAAGAAGTTAATCGTTTGCTAGATGCTGGTTTTATTCGGACTTATCGCTATGCAGAGTGGATTTCTAATATTGTTCCCGTTGAAAAGAAAGATTCGGGAAAACTTAGAGTTTGCATTGATTTTAGAGATCTTAATAAAGCTACTCCGAAAGATTCATATCCTATGCCTATAGCCGATGTCTTAATCAATGAAGCTTCTGGACATCGTGTTGTTAGTTTCCTTGATGGTAATGCTGGATATAATCAAATCTTCATGGCCGAAGAGGATATGCACAAAACGGCCTTTCAATGTCCAGGATTTATTGGTTTGTTTGAGTGGGTGGTTATGACTTTTGGATTAAAGAATGCCGGTGCAACTTATCAAAGAGCTATGAATTTAATCTTTCATGATTTGCTTAGAGTTATCATGGAAGTGTATATTGATGATATCGTAGTTAAATCGGATGGTTTGGATTCTCATCTAGCCGATTTAAAACTTGCTCTTGAAAGGATGCGGCTGTATGGATTGAAGATGAATCCACTCAAATGTGCTTTTGGTGTTTCGGCTGGGAAGTTTCTTGGGTTTGTTATTCATGAGAACGGCATAGAAGTTGATCCCAAGAGAATTGAAGCTATGAAGAAAGTCGAAGCTCCTACTTGCAAGAAAGATTTGCAAAAGTTACTAGGCAAGGTAAATTTCTTGAGAAGATTTATAATTAACTTGTCTGGAAAGGTTGATGCTTTTACTCCTTTACTTCGATTGAAAGATGAAGCCGATTTTACCTGGGGGGCAAAACAGCAAGAAGCTTTTGAGAAGATCAAAGAGTACTTGTCTTCACTACCGGTGCTTAGGGCGCCTAAGAGAGGGGTTTCATTCAGACTTTATGTGGCGGCTGAAGATAGAACTATTGGGGCTGTTTTGACTCAAGAAATCGGCAACAAGGAGTATGTGATCGCTTATGTAAGCCGACGGCTCATCGATGCAGAAACAAGGTATACTTTCATTGAAAAGTTGTGTTTATCCTTGCACCATGCTTGTACTCAATTGAGGCATTATTTATTATCTAGCACTTGCATCGTGTTGTGTCAAACCAATGTAATTAAACATATGTTGCAAAAATCGATTTCTAGTGGAAGAGTCGGCAAATGGGCTTATGCTTTAGTTGAATATGATTTGGCTTGCGAACCTTTAAAATCAATGAAAGGCCAAATTGTAGCTGATTTTATTGTTGAGCATCGAATTGATGATACTTGTGAATTCAACGTCGGCTATGTTGTTTGTACCCCATGGAAGTTATACTTTGATGGATCGGTTTGCAATGATGGGCAAGGAATTGGTGCTGTTTTGATATCTCTAAGTGGAGCCGTCTTTGAGTTTTCAAACTGATTGGAAGAAAAGCGAAGCAATAATCAAGTTGAATATGAAGCTCTTCTATTTGGCTTGGAATTTTTGCAAGACATGGGAATAAAGCATGTTGAGGCTTTTTGTGATTCACTCCTGGTGGTACAACAAGTGTCAAAGGTATGCCAATGTTATAATGGTTCATTAAATGCATATCTTGATAGATGTCTTGATATCATTGCTTCTTTTGATGAATTTACTATCAAACATATTTCAAGAGAAGAGAATGACAAGGCAAATACTCTGGCTCAGAAAGCATCTGGTTATATGGTGGCAAAGAAATATTTCTATCTCCAAAAACCGATGCAAACGAAAGCCGAGATTCTGGTTCTGGACGAACCGGTCACACCGGTTTCAGAAACCGGTCTAACCGGTCTGACTGCCAGAACTGGTCTGACCGGTTCTGAAACCGGTCTGACCGCTTCGTCCCCTGATAGAAGTAAAAATCCTTTGGATAATGCTAATCGATCCAAAGTTGAAGATCAGGATTGGAGGGTGCCTATTATTACTTATTTGAGAGATCCTGGTCGTGGTGCAGAAAGAAATATTCGGCGAATATCGTTTAAATACATTTTGCTTGACGATGAGCTCTATCGTAGAAACGCCGAAGATTTACTGTTGAAATGTCTTAATTCGGATCAGGCCAAAGTTGCCATGGGTGAGGTCCATGAAGGTATTTGTGGTACACATCAATCGGCTCCAAAGATGAAGTGGTTACTTAGACGAGCCAGTTTCTATTGGCCTACTATGATGGCAGATTGTTTTAAATATTACAAAGGATGTGAGGAATGTCAGAAGTTTGGATATTTGCAACTTGTTCCTGCTGCATTGATGCATCCTATTATTAATCCATGGCCGTTCAGAGGTTGGGGATTGGATTTTATTGGACAAATTAATCCTCCATCATCAAAAGGACATCGTTTTGTGTTAGTTGCTATAGATTATTTCATTAAGTGGACCGAAGCGATTCCCTTGAACATCGTTTTGTGTTAGTTGCTACAGATTATTTCACTAAGTGGACCGAAGCGATTCCCTTGAAGAATATGACGCATCGAGAGGTAATTGAATTTGTTACGCAAAATATTATTCATAGATTCGGTATTCCTCAAACTTTGACAACGGATCAAGGTACTTCGTTTATGTCTAAAGAGGTATATGAATTCGCCGAATCCTATAGAATTAAGTTGCTCAATTCATCTCCATATTACGCTCAGGCTAATGGACAAGTCGAGTCAAGTAATAAAATTTTGATCAAATTAATCAAGAAAAAGATAGAAGAAAGTCCTAAGAGATGCATGAAGTTTTATCCGAAGCACTATGGGCTCATCGTATATCTAGACATGGTGCTACTAAAGTTACTCCTTTTAAGCTTGTGTATAGTCAAGAGGCCGTTTTGCCCGTTGAGGTAAATCTGGACGCTTATAGATTGGCTAAACAAAATGACCTTGATGCTGTTGATTACCACAATTTGATGTTGGACAATATTGATGAGGTAACCGACAAACGATTGAAAGCTTTGAAGGAGATTGAGAAAGATAAGCTTCGGGTTGCTAAAGCTTACAACAAGAAAGTACGAGGAAAATATTTTCAGATTGGTGAGCTTGTTAGGAAGACGATCTTGTCTATTGGGATAAAAAGCAACAAGTTTGGTAAATGGTCACCAAGTTGGGAAGGACCCTATAGAGATGTCAAAGTCATTTTTGGGAATTCTTACATGCTAGAGACGCTGAAGGGAGATCATTTGCCTAAAGCTATCAACGGAAGATACTTGAAGAAATTCTATCCAAGTGTTTGGCAAGACGCATGAAGATCAATGGCCGATATATTATTGATATCGCCCTTAGCATAAATTTTAGCTCCTGAATTGTAATTACTTGCTTTTTAGTTCTCAAGTTCACTAAAAACACAGGGGGGCATGTGTTGACAGTCAAAATTGGCTCTGGCCCGGCCAAACCGGTTTGACCGGTTTGGTTCTGTAATTCGAGTAGGATTAGGATTCCAAGTTTAATCCCATATTGTAACCTATTCGAAAGGGGTAAGACTTCCCCGGCCTATAAATATAAAGGCTAAGGCCGATTGAGAGGTATTCCAATCGAATCAAACACATTTATCCTTTACTTTTTATCTCTCAAATCCTAATCTTTTCCAACCCCCATATTCTGTTCTTTGCTCGTCTCTGCGGCGTTCAAGGGCGTTCTAGGTGGCCTGCCGACCCTAGAGCAACCCTAGCTTGCTTGAGCTCCGACGGGGTCCCTCCCGAGCTCGAGTTTCTAGGTCTTCACGATCTCTCGCCTGAAAGCGGTCTGACCGGTTTCAGGAACCGGTCTGACCGGTTTGCCCGGAGAGGTCAGGAGTTGGCCGTTGTGACGGCCGTGCTGCGCGTTCGATCGATCTCGAGTTTGTTGGCGCGTTTTCGTGTCAACAGATCCCAAACCATGCGCTTATATATAGGAAGGAAACGTACGCGCGTGTTGGCGTCGACGGCCACGGTTCACCTCCAAAAGGCCGGCACCGTGGGGTCCCCTGTGTCTGCGTCCTTGGCCACCATATTTACCCGCGCCATGAGCGAGCGAGCATGCTCACTGCCCTCCTGCTCCTGCCACGGGCATGTGGCTGCCATCAAAAGCATATAGCGCCACCAACGGCGACACGCCTCCCAAGCCCCAAAATAAAATGGAATCCTCCAAAGGAGAGAATATTTGTCCCGTCGAATTTCGCAAGAACAAACACGGGTCTGAACTTGGGCCTGACCGTGGGGCCGCGATGTTCAGATTTTTATTACCGGGTAAATATGCACGGATTTTGAGTAAACTTTTCCATACTCTAGTTCTAGGAGTGTAGCTCAAAGTTTATTTTTCGTGAACCGACCTTTGCTGACGGTTTGCCGTTATGTTCGATTCATCTCTATCACGAATGGATAGTTTTTACAAAATCCCTTGCACTATATTTTCATCATAAATAAGCGAGGCTTACGTGAGTAATCGCGCGCGCAAACTTCTTACAATGTACAAGGTCCTATCTTCAAATGTTACCCTGAAAATGGTCCCCAAAGACTGTCATGTCAAGGTTGTTCTTCTCGACACTAATCCTTCCTTCTCCATTGCTTGATTTTGAGCTGCCTAACCTACAAGGTCAAAAAAAAAACATATCCTGAATTGAAGGAGCTTCCTCTCTATGTGCACTATGTCCCTAGGTGCATATCCGGTGAAAATCAAACTGATATTGAAATGAAAATTTATATCCAAAACGTGCTTTGAAGTTTGGGTCTATCCCTCCACATTGTTGCCCTAGTGAACCCTAAACTCTATCCTAACCTAATCCTTGTTCTAACATCTCTATGTTGAGTGTAGGCTCCCCATGTTTAAAAATATCACAGTTTCACCAAAAACAAATAAATACAATTGACATGTTCGGCTGGCTGGTGGCTGGTGGCTGCTGACTGGCTGACTGGTGCTGATTTGTGCTGAGAGAAAAAAATACTACTGGTTGGCTGCTGATAAGCCAAGCGAATAGATCGAAGCTGCCTCACCTTTGTAATTGTAATAGAAAAAAATAGATGAATTCAATAGAAACAAAAAGAAAGAAAAAAATAGAAATACGAGTACATACATTATTAGAAAAGACCCCTCCGTATATATCTTTCTCGCCCCCTAGGCCCACTCCATTTCACACTTGCGGCTTGCCGTTACTATTAAACCAACCCCCACTCGTCTCTCCCCCTTCTCTTCCCATCCATCTCCGCCTCGCCGCTACCTGCCTACCTTTCCCTTTCCCCTGCTTGCGCTCCTCACCCGCGCGCGCGGCTCGGCAAGCAACAGCTCCCCTCCCCGCCGCCGCCACCACTCCTCCCACCACAACCATGGCGTCGGGCGGCTGCGCTCTCGCTCCGAGGCCATGAGTTGGCGCCGCCCGTGGCCGTGGCTCTCTGTCTCCTCCCTCTCCCTGCGACGACGACAACCCCTCCTCCTCCCCCTTGGGCGGCGGTCCTGGTAGATGGCGGCGGCGATGGTGGCGGCGGGGTGCGGCAAGGACCGGTCCTCGCCTGGCGGCGGTGGGGCGCCGCAGGTGGACACGGGCAAGTACGTGCGCTACACCCCCGAGCAGGTCGAGGCGCTCGAGCGGGTCTACAGCGAGTGCCCCAAGCCCAGCTCGCTGCGCCGGCAGCAGCTCATCAGGGAGTGCCCCATACTCAGCAACATCGAGCCCAAGCAGATCAAGGTCTGGTTCCAGAACCGCAGGTGCGTCGCCGGAGCCCACTCACCTCTCTCGATTCGCCGTCTGTGCTCCTGCCTGCGGTTCCCCCCCCCCCCCCCCCCTCCTCCTGAGGAATTATGCGTTCCCGCTGGCCCCTCGTTTTGAGCCTGCCTTCGTGGGCTGGGTTAAATCATTATTAAAGGAATGAACTTCTTGTTGGCCACGTATTTTCAGGATGTTTGTTTTCGTTTAGGCCATCAAAATCGTCTGGGGTACAAAGAGGAAGGCCCGGAATTTGGGTTTTGGTATTAAAAGTTCTGATTGTTTTTCAAGGATGCCATCCATTCTCTCTTGCATTGGGGCTGGCGCTGGCACACATGAGCCTACCTTGTCTATTTTGGGTTGGAGATGATTTTGTTTGGTGTTCTGAGCTACTCTAGTCTCTAGTCCATGTTTGCTCAGGTTTTCAGCTGGAATTTGATATCGATGACTGCTGTAGGACTACAAATGTCCTTTGTGAGATTTTTGCGTTTATATTGTATTATTATGGTTAGGCGTAGTGGATGCGTCTTTTGCCTGTCGCATATATTGGTTTCTCTACATGTAGCGACCTTTCGTGACCATTTCTAAGAAAAGTTGTTGGCCTTAATATGTTGCCATCGTATTTTAATAAATAAATGGATCTAATCAGATATCCCGTGATTCTCAGTTCTCACAATGTTCACGTTAAGAGCAGATTTAAAGGGTAGTAGGGATACATCATTTTCAGTTGGGCGATCAATTAGCTTGCCTCAGTTAGTTTCAGCCATTGGTTGCTTTCCTGCGACATGCCCGTGTAGCAAGAATGTCATGTGTAGAATGAGAAATAGCATTGGAATAGTCTGTGAGCTAGCAATTGGTTAGCTTGGTTTCTTCATATGCAAGTGACATTTGAATCTCCTGTGTGATGTGACTGCCATTCTGATGGTTCTTATGATTGGTAGATGCCGCGAGAAGCAGCGGAAGGAGGCCTCGCGCCTGCAGACTGTGAACCGGAAGCTGACTGCTATGAACAAGCTGTTGATGGAGGAGAATGACAGGCTGCAGAAGCAGGTGTCCCGTCTCGTTTACGAGAATGGGTACATGCGGCAGCAGCTCCATAATGTGAGATTCATCTCCTTTGCTGATCCCATCACATCTTACCAGTATATTTCTAGATCCTTAGCTGAATGTTCTTGTAGGAACAAGAGTTAATGTTTAAATAATTTCAGCTGTTCAGCAATTGCTTCTGCTTTCTAATGCTGTGTGTTATGTTGTTTCCAGCCTTCTGTTGCGACCACAGACACGAGCTGCGAGTCTGTGGTCACAAGTGGTCAGCACCACCAACAGCAAAACGCAGCAGCTCCGCGTCCTCAAAGGGATGCGAATAACCCAGCAGGGTAATTTCAGCACCTAACATTTTTAAGACTGTTTTGTGCTTGCATGCTTGTAAATCTGATGGAGTCCTTTTGTATGTGGCAGTCTATTAGCTATTGCTGAGGAGACCTTGGCAGATTTCCTGTCGAAGGCGACGGGAACTGCTGTTGATTGGGTGCAAATGGTTGGGATGAAGGTAATGCACTTGTGAAAAAGAATAAATTGTGCCATGTGTTGATATTTGAATACAATTTTGGCTAATTACTTAAAGCATGAATTCCTTTACAGCCTGGTCCGGATTCCATTGGAATCATTGCTGTTTCGCACAATTGTAGTGGCGTAGCAGCCCGAGCTTGCGGCCTAGTGAGCCTTGAGCCCACAAAGGTGTGTTTTTGTTCACGCTTCATCATCACATAGCTTTATGTTTCCATTCAGCAGACATATCCTGATAGACTATTCCATAGGTCGCGGAGATCCTCAAGGATCGCCCCTCTTGGTACCGCGACTGCCGGTGTGTGGATATCCTCCATGTTATCCCTACGGGTAACGGTGGAACTATCGAGCTTATCTACATGCAGGTGAGCATGGTCTAGCAAGTTGTAGCACATTTGGCGTTCACTTTAATCATTGTCCTTTGTGTTGACTGTAACATGATTGTTGCTTCCATCCGTTTCTTAGACTTATGCACCGACAACTTTGGCGGCGCCGCGTGACTTTTGGACTCTCCGTTACACCAGTGGTCTTGAGGATGGCAGTCTTGTGGTAATGCTTCTTTCCTTTGCTTGCTATGGCGTTGTCATCTATGTTGGTCCCGTCAATTGGTGTTTTCTAGTTGTTTAGATCAGCTGTGTTGCAATTCTGTATACTTATGTTAAATGCTGTTTGACTGTCTTGTTGGGGTATCGTTTGTGCTCACTGTTGGTAACTGTTGCCTATTAATTTATTCTGTAGATCTGTGAGAGGTCATTGACACAATCAACTGGAGGCCCATCAGGACCCAACACTCCGAATTTTGTCAGAGCCGAGGTGCTTCCTAGTGGCTACTTAATTCGACCGTGTGAGGGAGGTGGCTCCATGATTCACATTGTGGATCATGTTGATTTAGATGTAAGTTTTATTGATATTTCCCCATCCAGTTTGGGGCCTTTTCATCAGATCTCTGGACTTGAATACTTTGGGGCATACATCTTATCTTGTCTTCTTGTAGGCTTGGAGCGTGCCTGAGGTCCTTCGGCCACTTTATGAATCTCCAAAGATTCTTGCTCAGAAGACAACAATTGCTGTATGTTGTGCTACCATACTTTTTCTCAAGATTTCTTTGGCATTAAGTATTATTTTGCCACTAATGTATGAAGCATTGAGTCACAATTTCTTATCTATTGTACAGGCACTGCGTCACATTAGGCAAATTGCGCATGAATCAAGTGGGGAAATGCCCTATGGAGGTGGCCGCCAGCCAGCAGTTCTGAGAACATTCAGTCAGAGGCTCAGCAGGTCTGTAGCAGTGTTCTATGTTCTCATTTATCATCCATGCCGCTGTAGTTTATTAACGGACAAATAAACATAAACTTTCCACATCTAACATCTTTAATGTAATTTACAGGGGATTCAATGATGCTGTCAATGGCTTTCCAGATGATGGTTGGTCACTGATGAGCAGTGACGGTGCTGAGGATGTTACCATTGCTATCAACTCCTCTCCAAACAAACTTGTTGGATCACATGTCAACTCCTCCCAGCTGTTCTCAGCAATTGGAGGTGGCATCTTATGTGCAAAGGCATCAATGCTGCTACAGGTTCGCACTCTTATCCGTCTAGTGTTTGCTACCTATATGTTGATGTTATAATGACCAGATTTTGACTAAGGTATTATGAAAATTCTCATAATGTAGAATGTGCCACCTGCTCTACTGGTGCGATTTCTGAGGGAGCATCGCTCTGAATGGGCTGATCCTGGTGTTGATGCTTATTCTGCTGCTGCTCTGAGGGCTAGTCCATATGCAGTTCCTGGCCTGCGAGCTAGCGGTTTTATGGGCAGTCAGGTTATACTGCCACTTGCCCACACCTTAGAACATGAAGAGGTAATTCCTAGTTAATATCCTTTTTTGTTACTTACATGTACTAGTAGTTGGCTGATGTTCTTCATCGCTTTTGAAACTGCAGTTCTTGGAGGTTATTAGGCTTGAGGGACACAGCCTATGCCATGATGAAGTTGTTCTGTCAAGGGATATGTATCTTCTGCAGGTATAGTTCAGACACCATTAGCCTTTGCGTCCGTTTCAATTATGTTTGCATTGGCCTCACAGGACTGTATGTTCTTTGACAGTTATGTAGCGGCGTTGATGAAAATGCAGCTGGTGCATGTGCGCAGCTTGTCTTTGCACCCATTGATGAATCTTTTGCCGATGACGCGCCACTTCTACCCTCGGGATTCCGTGTCATACCACTGGATGCCAAGACGGTTAGTAGAACAGGTTTCCTACTTGTATCACTGGTCTTTGTGATTATCTATACTAACAATGGATGGGTACCAATGAACTGCAGGGTCCACCTTCAGGCACACGCACACTTGACCTAGCGTCTACTCTTGAGGTTGGATCTGGTGGGACTACTCGTGCTTCCAGTGATGCCTCCAGCACCTGCAACACAAGATCAGTCTTGACCATTGCTTTCCAGTTTTCATATGAGAACCACCTTCGAGAAAGCGTCGCGGCAATGGCCAGGCAATATGTCAGGACTGTGGTGGCATCAGTGCAGAGGGTAGCCATGGCAATAGCTCCCTCCCGTCTTGGTGGACAGCTCGAAATGAAGCAAACTCCTGGATCTCCTGAGGCACACACGCTTGCCCGGTGGATCGGCAGGAGCTACAGGTAAAACACTATTTCCTGAATCAGATTGGCGATTTTCAGAACATTTGACAACATCTGTCGATGTATCCATTTATTCAATTTGAATCACAATATTCTGTTCAATTGTTACTCTGTTCAATTGTATACTGTACTAATCTCTGACCATGTTAAAACTTTCAGGTTTCACACTGGAGCTGAACTACTTCGTGCAGACACTCAGTGCACAGATGCTTCCTTGAAAGCACTCTGGCAACACTCGGACTCTATCATGTGCTGTTCCCTGAAGGTCAGTGTTCATTCCTGTTTATGTTGCCGATTGAATCCGCTGTGTTGTCTGTGGCTCATGGTAGTTTTGTGGAACTATGAATTCAGGCTGCTCCTGTGTTCACCTTCGCCAACCAAGCCGGCCTCGACATGCTGGAGACGACCCTGATTGCTCTCCAGGACATCTCACTAGAGAAGATCCTCGACGATGATGGCCGGAAGGCGCTTTGCACCGAGTACCCCAAGATTATGCAACAGGTATGCATAAACAGCCCTTGTTTAAGGCATCCTCCTAGGTGTTCCAATTCACCGCAGCCATCAATGATTCTGATGCAAAATGTCAATCTGTGTCCTCTGCAGGGCTTCGCATACCTCCCCGGCGGAGTCTGTGTGTCAAGCATGGGGCGGCCCGTGTCGTATGAGCAGGCAGTGGCATGGAAGGTCCTGAGCGATGACGACACACCACACTGCCTCGCCTTCATGTTCGTGAACTGGTCCTTTGTGTGAGAAAACACTATTAGAGTCAGTCCCCAGTATTTGCAACTGTCGTTTCTTGAGAACTTGTCTGTATCCATGTACTGTCGCTTTTGCCTATGTCATGACAGCCTATGAAACGCGTCTCCCCAGTTCATCCCGTGGAACAAACTGCTTGTAGTTGTTCACCTTTGCTTGCTATTCTACTATGATGGATCGTGGTTGGCTTCATCTCTGAAATTGCCAAATGGGGTGGCCTATTGAGTCTCTGTTGCTGAATCCACAGCTTGATTGGGATCAATGTGGAGATGCCCTTGTTTTCAAAAAAAAAAATGTGGAGATGCCAAGTGTGATGCTGGCCGTTTGCCGACCTCGGACGCCGACCATCTAGCCACGGTGTGGTTCCTGGATGGCGACCGCCGGTGGCGGCTGTGTGGTGGTGGTGGTGGTGGTTGCGAGTTGCAACTGATCTGGTTAGGTCAGGCGTGCGGTCTTCCGGTAGGCCACCACGGTAAGCTGGTGATAGACTGGAAGGAGAAAGAAGTGGAGAAAGCTACGGCTGAGAGCACCTGAGGATGGTGACCGGCCGCCTAACCCCGGACCCGGTCGCCGCCGGGTGGTGTGGTGGCGTAGCGCGTGTCCGCCAAACTTGCCGTGTTTTGGCAGAGGATTCTCGCATCCGCGGCGCTGTCGGAGTGTACGAAGAAGGGTGGCTGGGAAGCCTCTGTTCTGATACGGGTGGGTTGCTTTGTGTTGAATTAAACCGTGTCCTGATACGTGTTCAGGGGGAGGTGTTACTACTGTGATGAATTTTCGGAAACAAGAGATTTCAGCTGAGGTAAGAGAGGTCATCCAAAGGACCGGGATCACGCACGATGGGTCGCGCTTCCCTGACGCGTGCCCATCGAGCCCCCGCCGCAGCCACCTCCTCCGACGGCTTCCGCCGCCCACCTCTACGGCCCAACGCTAATCTGCCGGATGCGTTCGTTGCCACGCCCTCCGCCCCGCCACCCGCACCTCCCCCAGCTCCGTCGCCGCCCACTGTCGCAGCCGACCAGCACCATCCACCGGAGGTCCTCCACCGCATGGCCTCCTTCCATCGCCGCCGCCGCCCCAAACCCCCTTCTATATCCTCCGGCGACCGAAGGCCCCTAAGAGAAACCCTGGAGCCCTAACCTCGACGCTGCCCTAACCTCCTTCTCCGTCACGCTATAGACTTAGCGCATCCAAATGATACAGATACAGTTGTTCCCTTCTCCCGCTACGTGCCACCGGTCCACTCTACGGCATTACAGCACGGCTCCGTGAATCTGCACTCTTCTTACCGGCGTCATCGTCCAAGATATCACGTCATCTTCTTGTAACGGGTCTAAGCAAGTTAAGATTTATACCCTATATTCACACTCACAAAACCACCATAAAAAATGATCTCGATTATCAGTTTTTAGCACGTGTGAAGGCCACCTCATCCTAGGAGTAAATCCTGAAAATTTATCCCCATCGAACTGAAAACCTTTAGTCCTTGTTTAGTTCCGAGTTTGGAGTCTCTTCGTAATCATTACGCCACTGTAACATTTCGTTTATATGTGTGAAAAATTGTCTAAAAATTGATTAATTAGACTCTAAATGTTCGTTTCGCAGAGTACAACAAAACTATGCAATTAGTTTTTGATTTTATCTACATTTAGTACTCCATACATGTTATGATATTTAGATATGATGGGAAATTTTTTTTTATAATGAATTTGAGAATTGCTTTTTTAAACTAAACAAGGCCAGCGAAAACGGTGCTACACGTCTGTTCGTTGATTCAAGAAATGCCGAAGTGCTTCCTCGAAGAAAAATAAATGCCGAAGTGTGCTTCCTCGAAGAAAATAACGGGGCTCCGGTACATTGTACGTGTATTGCACGATGCGTCGATGCAGAATATTGGTTGGAGTTTGTTGCGTGGGAGCATGGGCCAGAGCGGCAGGGCAGCACGCGCCGGCGCGTAGCGCCTAGGCCTAGCTGCGCGGCTGTCCGGTTTGTACGCGGCAGCCGCAGCGCGGGCAGGGCCGGCCGGCCTCGGCGTGGCAGGCGAGGCGTCAGCGCGGCAGAGATAGGAGGAGGAGCACAGCAGACATCCCCCCGTCTTGTCGATGGCAGATCTCCTTCCGTTTTGTCTGCTGCCTGCCGTGCCGTGCGTGCCGGCCCAGCCCCCTAGCTTTCACTGCTCCATCGCATTCACTCCTCCCTGCTGCTCTCGTCTTTTACTGCTCGCACGGTACGTACAGTACTCTGGCGTGCATCGGGAGGTTGCTTGCTCGCCGTGCGCCCGTGCCGTGTCCGTGACATGACGTGACGGGCCGGCGCCGAGACCTGCCGGTCGGGAATAAAACCGGGCGCCGCGCCGGCGGCTGCCAGCGGACGCGACACGCGGCGGGCGGCGCGGCGCAGAGCGCGACAGGAAGAGGTGGCCCCAACGTGCCACACCCGGCGGCGCGGCGCGAGTGATGATAGGGTACATCACGCGGCGGATTCGGCGTGCACGCGGGGAGAGCCCCGAGCCCCTGCCGTGTCCAGCTCGTTGGATGGACGGACGGGCAAGGCCGCAGTGGGATGGCCGATGGTGGCATGGTGCCTGCCCAGTGCCCGCGACGCTCCCCGGCGGGCAAAATGACCTCCGCCGCGCATCCGTCACATTTCTCATCAGGGCTCCAAACAAGCACAGACCCCGCCACCGTACGCGCCGGCGAGGGCGTAAATGGCGACGTGCAAGGGGGCAGGCGAGAAGGAGAGACCGGCTCGACCAAGCTGAGGCGGCGATACATGCAGCCCCATGGTCCAACTCGTCGAGAAGATAGGATAGGCCGGGCAGCTCGCCGGCCATGATGGCGCATTGGCAGCGTCTCTGCGCGCCTCTGCATGCGGCGCGTACCACAGCTAGCTACTGCAACTCTGCGGCCGCGCTCCCCTGCATCGACCTAGTATTCCCCGGACCACGTGCAGCGGGTGCCGTCGCAAGATCGAAAAGGCCAAAGGGTGCCTGCCTCCATACCTACGTGGTAGCTTCAAGGCTTTTACAGTTTGACCTCTTACGTGATGTGACCAGAGCGCGGGCAGCCCCGTGAATATGCGATTTGACCTGCCCTGTGCGTGCCGGCGACGCGCCCGGCAGCCCGCAGCCAGTAGCTACTACTAGTACAGTTCTACTCCCGCTGCATGTCCCCATGGCATTGCACCACTACCCATATCTATTGCAAATCGGCATTAGTGCTGACGTAGCTTCAGGACAAAGATTTTGTTTTCTTTAATAAAGAAGAAAAATAGATTTTTAGTTTTATATACAAAAATCTTATGGCAAGGATGGGAAGGGACCCCAATTTTATTTTCAATGGGTCGATGAATCACTTTGGGGTGGAAAAACAAACAATTTTTAGAGTTGAGGGAGCATGAAAACCCGGTTTTATATGATTATATCTGGGGAAGAAAATTCATACTTTTGCAACTTTTTCCTGACCCAAACAACGGTCGGAACCAATAGTTTTTTTTGAGAAACCGGGATTATATTTCACTTGTTCTGATAGTTTACATCACACATCTTATAAGAACACCCTTGAAAGAAAGAAAAATTACAACCACATCCTTGTAAGAAACTCCCGGTCATCTCCGTCACCGGCAGCCGGAGGAGGCACCCTGAAGCCGACCACCCTCCCGACGAAGATGCTTCAAAGTTTAGCAGTGGCACCACGAGTAGCACGCCGGAGCAACCGACATACCGTGTAGTCGTTGAACGCACGGGCCAAGCAAGATGGCCAACGGCCATCACATCGCCGGTGTAGAAGGGGTCTGACGCCATGGACAGCACCAACCCCAAAACGCCGGAGATGAAGACGCCCAGAAAAGGATGCAAACCACCAGAATAGGTGGGATCTAAAAACCAACCCGATCTCTCAAGTTGGTAGACGTACCTCCCAAAGTTTCCGCCGCAGAATCCGGTGCCGGCGACGACGGAGACGAGGGAGGGAAAGACGAACCCGCCGCCAAGATCCGAAAAGCAGGCACCAGATCCGGCAAGGGTACCCTTTATTCTCCATGGACCAGCACGAACGGAATGAGCTTCAGCTTCGCCACCACCAGCGGTCGCGCCGCATCCGCCTCTCCCGCCACCGATCTGGAGGAGCAAAA
The DNA here is from genome assembly GCA_033239725.1 of Echinochloa phyllopogon. Lineage (NCBI taxonomy): Eukaryota > Viridiplantae > Streptophyta > Magnoliopsida > Poales > Poaceae > Echinochloa > Echinochloa phyllopogon. The sequence goes on from BTCW01000009.1 coordinate 13,764,847, forward strand.
GACCCGGCGGCGCCCTAAGCACTACCGGTAGACCTAACCCTAACCTACACAAACATAGACTAATAGGATAGGGTATGTACACCGGGCATCGATCCGCCGTCTCCCCTCCATCTCTGACGCCTAAGCGGCCGCCGGAGACGAAGAGGAGCCGGCGAGATCGACGCCGGGAAGAAAATCGCCCTTCTTCCGTCCGGATGAACGCTGGGGGAAGAGTCGAGAGAGAGGAAGGGTCGGAACCAATAGTTAGGAAATCTTCGATCCCTTTTGGGCTTTTGGCCCAACTTCTCTCTCAGCCGCGTGGGGTGGAAGCCGCACCACAAGGCAGGCCCATGATCATTTTCACACGGCCGCGAGGAATACCGAACACGGAGGCCGCCGGCGGCCGCACCCGCCCTCGCCGAGGAGGTGGCGGCGCGATTCAAGTCGCTGGTGGACGCCGAGGACGTCGCCTCTACTAGGCACGCAGCACCAGGTGTAAGCGAACCCACTCCCTTCCCCTAGATCCCGTCGAGCCTTTTGTTTTTCCAGTTTCAGCTCTGTTGTTCTGGAGCATCAGAGCATACCGATTGAGGAATCTAGCTAGGCTAGGTTCACTGCTTCCTTGCCTGCATAAAACTCTTGGAACTTATAATTCGGTGCTTGCATGATTGATGAGGATTCGAGGTTAGAGTTAGGACGAGGACGACATGCTAATTGCTCTCATAAGGGGCTCCAAAGTGTGGGTTGCTTTGATGCGTGATCTAATTAATTTGGATGGATATTATCCGTTTGAAGTTCAAATTGGACGTGCCGTGCCTAGCCAATGCTGTTGCCCCAAGAATAATCAAGACAAGGATAATCGCCGATGCTTTGCAAGACAGGCGATGGGTTACTGATATTTCGGGTGCCCGGACAGTTCAGGTGATACTAGAATTCCTATTCCTCTGGGAGCGTCTGGCCTCTGTGGAGCTCAATCCAAGCACGCCGGATCAGATTGTGTGGCGATGGACAGCGAATGGATGCTTCTCAACTTCTTCAGCCTACAACACTTTCTTCATTGGTCGTATTCATCTTCATGGTGCCAAGACGCTTTGGAAAACTAAAGCGCCAAATCGCTGCAAGTTTTTCGGGTGGCTAGTCTTCCATAACAGATGCTGGACAACGGCTAGGCGGAAGCGACATAATCTTCAGGATGACGATGCATGTGCATTATGCGATCAGGCAAGTGAGACTATCTCACATTTGCTTTTAACCTGCCCATTTGCCAGGGAGGTCTGGTTCCTAGTACTCCAAGTGCGAGGGTGGCAACAGCTTTGCCCCGGGATGACGGACGAGGCCCTAGCTGACCGGTGGATGTTGGCTCGGAAGCGTCTCCCACGATCGGAAAGAAAAGCTTTTGATTCTTGGGTGCTGTTGATTGCCTGGTTTATCTGGAAGGAGCGCAACTCGCGCACCTTCAATGGAGCCTCTATGACAGTCACTCAGCTAGTTGCCATGATCAGGGACGAAGCTTCCATGTGGTCGAAGGCAGGTTGTGCCGATATGTTTTCAGAGGGGGCTGATAGTGCAGGTCGCCAAATAGTAGTGCTGTAATTTCCGATTCAAAATTGATCTCCCGCTTGGACACTCTGCTCCTTGCGGGTTGTACTTTGTTTTATCTGCTCCCCTCTTAATGAAAAACGTGCTCAGGCACGGTCGCGAAAAAAAGTTCAAATTGGACTGGCTGATGGAACGGATTCTCTCTAGGCAAGTGTCACGTGTTATATCTGATTACAGTTTTTGTTACTGGTTGCTTGGCTGCTTTAAGAAGATTTGTAGTACTAGCACCTAACCTTCATTTGCACTTGCACGCCACGGCGCGTGGCAGTGGCAGACTATCAGCCGCCGTAGTACATACAGGGTCTGTGTGCCTCCTGCCTTCCAAATGCCATACACTATTTTGTCAAGTAGTCTTACAGTAAACAGAGGTGTAAAAAACTAATTAGAGATGTAAAAAAATAATTTGTCTACTCGAGTTCAAGCTCTAGACTTATAGAACTCTGATTCAGTAAAGTAATATTGTAATAAGATATGATCAATACCACATATAATACATCCTAAATCATAGGTATTTCTCGGAGTTCTAGTTTTTGCTCGTTCAGGTGCACCAGCTTGATGGGCTACAATATGCTAATATACTCGCAGAAGGAAATAGAAGCATCAGGAATCTTGATCGTTCTTCCTCCAAGCTGTCCAGCAATTCTGGCCTCTTCTTGGGAGGCTCCGAAATCTGTTTACCAAGTTCTTCATTGACAGGTACGTGGCACACCATGTGGGCCAAATATATATATATATATATATATATATATATATATATATATATATATAATTTCTCTAAGAAAAAATCCATTCCACACGCGCGTGTAGCTACACCTAAGTGTGTATCTCATGATACGTGATGAATCTGATCCAATGAAGAGTATATACACGTAGTATGTGATGATACTAGACCATCTGGGATGATATATACCTTGGGTATGTAAGCATACATCGAGTATATGGACATAATATTTTATATAGTATTATAAAGATATAAATCAAAATATATTAAAAAATAGGGTTGATTTTGAAATTTTTTCGTGTAAATCGTTTTGAAGTGTCTTAGAATTAGTATACGAACATACTCAAAATGATAAATGAGTATGCGGACATATATACGTACGATGGTATACTGATGGTGGGAGTAGCTACACGCGCGTGTAGATAAAACGCGTCCATTTCTCTAAATGCTAAGTTTTAAAAAAATATAATTTCAGTTGTAAGCAGTACAACAGTAGGTAGCATGCACAATTGCATATACACCCTTGCAAACTGACAAGAAAATTATTTCTGCATGCTAAGGTTATTTTTCAAAATTATTTCCATTGCAAATAGTAGCAACAGTAGGTAGCACCACATACACCCTTGCAAACTGTCAAGAAAATCAGCCCCGGGAACTGACCCTAAGGGTGATGAGACATTTAAATGGCAACATTACACTATTGACGGTATACATTGTAACCAGAAATGAAACACAACATAGATTATATCAATTAAGATGAAAAGTAATATGGCCTGAGGCCAGTGCTCCAGTAGAGGAGGGAAGCACAACGAACATAAACAAACATGGCACTCAATAGTCAACACAATGTAAGCAAACAAGACTCCTGCACCCGAAAAACAAGGGACAAACATATCGGGTCGTCCCAGGCCTGAATCGAAGTAGATATAATAGGGTCATACCGTCATAGGGATCACTTGTCAAACATTATCTTCCCCAGTGGCAGTGTGGGCGCCTTCCTGGCCAGTCGACGCATCAGCAAAGGCGCTGGCACCTCCTACTCCGCTTGGAAGCTCCACCCTTTGCAGCCTCTCTGCCAGGGTCTCCATCCCCATGTACGACCGCAGGAGCCAAACATAGTTGAGCAACTCCCCTCCCTTGCCCAAAGCCTTGCCATGCAGGTATCCTCGGCATGTACCGGCCGAGAAGCAGAGCATCTCCACCCAGACGCCTTCGATCACCTCCCACATCTTGTTTTCGTCACCTAGGCCCAACAATGCCTCAGCAAGCACATAAGCATCGCGGATAAAACCTTCGCCTTGGCCTTTTTCTTGTTCTTCTGCTACTTCTTGGGAATCTGGAGTTGGCTTCACCTTGGCGGTCAATTTCTTCACAAGTCCTCTTGCTTCCCTAGGTAGCTTGTCGTTCTCGTGGATCAGATTGAGTTCTTTGAATGCGGCTTCAAACAGATTCTGCCTTGCACCAACCATAAGCATCTCCGGATTGACATACAACAGGTGCACCATGTAGTTGGACATTTCTGTGCACTGGGCAGCTCTTTCGTGATGAGGATATCTTGGACATGATGCAGCTGCAGCGCATCCCTGAGCACGACCTGCACATGAATCCTGATGATGCTGGTCAGGGTCGTCTGCGCCCACCTGGACCTGGTAGAAGCATAGATCTGTGGCGATGTGCCAGAGAAGAACACTCTCGTCTAGTGGCGCCCTTAAGCTCCATTCCAGGTCTTGCTGACATCCATTGAGCCTAAGAGTCCGCTGCCCCCTCTGGTCGTTGAACATCCTGTAAGTGGAAGCATCATGTATATGCTCCCTCCACCCATTCTCTAAATGCTTAAACACTAATCTGATGATGCGGCGGGCGGCGGATGACGAGGGGCCGCAGCAGGATGACGAGAGGCCGCAGGAGCACTTCATGCCGAACAAAGGTTGGAGAATGGGCTCCATGCACCCTGGCATCATGCGAAACATCCATGTTAGGGGTTCTAGGAACAGCCTTGCCCACATGCTATTCTTGTTGATGAAGAACCTTATGAGGTTATATTGAGCAACATCTTCTGGCCACTTTATTAGACCTTGCAGCTTTGCTGTTGAGGCAAACAAATCCTGCAGGCTATCAGAGACGAAGACGCACAATCCCAGCACGACTGTACAACAGAACAAGGTGTATGTAACCTTGATGTCGTCGCCGGGATAACCTTCCTTTTGGCTCTTGTGGAAGAGGCCAAGGGCTATTAACAGCGAAAGCACATCAGCTCCGAATGCCACTATTTTTTGTTGTAATTGTAATAATGCTAGCATACGAGCATGGCCCATTTTTCTTTTTGAAAAGGATACCCGATGAGCTCTCTGTGCTGGTCTCTGTGCTCTCTGTGCGTCTCGTTTATCATCTATCATCAATAATTCCTTCTTTTTATGCACCAACTCCGTCCTCCATTTGGTATAGAGAAGATCGAAAGTGTTTGAGAGCCCTATTCTTACCATGTCATATGCTTTATCGCCACCAAGCTCCCGGAAGTGTTTCAGAAGGCTAAGCCGGTCGGGATACGGAGATAAAAGGTCCAGAACCAGCTTACGGGGCTCACGCCGCACTGCGACGGAGATGTTGTCGTCATCGCCGCCAACGCCCGGTGCTGGAGGAGGGTCGTGACGGTCGGCAACAATGGCGTCGTGGACAAAAGTAGCCCTTGCTTATCGCACGAAGTGCTCAAGCAGCGCCGGCGGCTCTTCCACGCCTTCATCTGCTGCTGATCTTGACACCCTCTTATGCGCGAAACAGTTCCCTAGCCCGTTGACGATGAACCTCTGGAGACCGATTAGCTTGACGATTCATTTGAAAGTGCCCGCGGCGAAGCACGCCAGGGCTGCCGCCAGCAGCAGCTTGTCGCCGCCGGCCGGCCACGATTTGAGGAACACGTAGGCGGCCACGGCGACCTGGGTCACCGCGGTGACGACGTGCCGCCCCCACAGCTCGTTGTCCTCGATGTTGTACGCGGCGATGGTGGCCTGCCCGCCGAGGTGCATCAGGAGGACGGGCGCCCACAGAGCCTCCAGGGCGCTGCCTCGCCGCTGCTCCCTGCTGTGGCGGTTGAAGAGGGTGGCGAGGGCGTAGATCGCCACGGCGTCGCTGCCCAGGTATAGCAGCCAGGTGAGGAACCTGAAGCAGGCGGGGACGGCGAGCTTGCGCAGCGAGGCGAAGACGAAGAGGAGGAGCTGGATGGCCATGCTGCCCAGGACGAGGACGCGCAGCTGCGATTCGTCCCACCACTGCAAGGCGCTGGAGAGGCCGCCGGGCAGCACCATCTCGAATTATCCTCTCTCGATCAATCTAACAGTTAATTATTCACGTACTCAAGCTAGGCACGCGCGCAGGATATAGCAAGCATGTATGCTGAGCAGCTTGTTTTTATTTGCGGTATGTAAGCATATGTGACTGACTTATTTGAAGACTTGATTGAAAAGAGGGTCACATTCTCTGGTTAACGTACGTACTCCTGGAAAGAAAGATTCTGGATCACGCTCTGCATGGCTTTCTCTGAGGTTCTGTTCCTGGCGTGTGCGTTCCCCTGTTGGCTGTTGGTCATAATATATTCCCATCTGCCGTGCATGCTCAGTGTTGGTGGCGATGCTCCTCGCTATATTGTCAATGACGCCTATGTTTACAGGATTCGACACCCTTTGCCTTTACTACTTTTGTCTTTTTTAGCAAACTTTACTGCTTTTGTCTGAGAGAGATAGTTACTTGTCCATAGAGCAATTCCTGATGTCCCTACTTTTTCGCAGAAGACGTTCTGCACAAGTCCAGTAATGATTTTGCCCTTAAAAAAAGTCCAGTAATGATTTGGGCCACGAGCTCTCATCACAGTTTTTGATTCCATGGGTCATTTTACAAGCCCAACGGCTGGTGACCTGTATGGGCCGAACTGACTCTCCAATCTTTGATTTGTTTTGGCCCAATCGCTCTCATCACAGTTTGCAACCGGAGTGAGGAAGAAGAGGAACAGGGACGGCGGAGGCGGTGAAGCGATGGAGAAGTCGCCGCCGGAGCCCGCCCCCGCGGCGGCCGCGGAGGAGGTGGCGGCGCAGTTCAGGTCGCTGGTGAAACCCGACGACGTCGCCTCCATCAGGCAGACGCAGCACCTCATGTGAGCCCCTGCCCGCTCCCCTTCCCCTTCCTCCCATCCGCCGATCCCGTTGAGCCCTCCTGCTTTGTTTCAGTTCTGATAGTTCAGTTGTCCCGATACATTAATTCTACTGCCACGGCCTTCAGTCGCCGACTCGCCGTGCCTAGCGTGCTAAGTGAGATATTTCTGGCACTTTTTTGCTCGTCAGATTTAGACGGCTACGGCCTACGGGGCAAAGGCATCAGTACTTGTAGTTTATAGTAATTTGCTGCTTGCATGCCTGATGAGGTCATGAGGATTATTAGGGGTACCAGCCTAATGACATCGTCATCCACAGTCCCAAAGTGTTGATTCGTGATCTAATTTGTGAGTTGACATATTCAGCCCTCGTTACTATGCCTGATGATTTGTTAATTGATGACAATAATTTTCATTGAAAGTATGGATAGAGCCATGTATAGACTGGACCTCACAGTTAAACATTTGTTCATTTTGGTACTTAAGCATTGTCTTCCAGTGCTTGCCTTTATTCAAAGGGAATCCAGACTTTCATCTCTGTCATTGATAGACACCTGTTGTATGTTCTTAGTCATGTTAAGGTTAAATCGACAATTTGATGCAGTAAATTGTTTCAAGTGGTGTCATGTACAAGTGATTGTATTGGCATTTATTTTTTTCACTTGTACAGTTTTTGAGGTTATTGAAGTAGCAGATAGCAAGGTTGTCGTGATTGTAATGCCACGATTCCACTGGGGCCAGCATGGCATGGATTGCTTTCTTAATCTTAAGACTTTCTAGAATCATGACCATGAATGTAGTATCTCATAGCAATGTATGTAGTATCATGATGCTAACAACAAACTTTGTCAACATATAAACTTTATATATTTCTATAATTAGCTATTGCATTAGTTCTGTTTTCCTTCTTTCTACTATTTACAGGATGCTTTAAATAGTATTAAAATTCACACATTGGCTTCCAATTGATAAATGATATAAAAATGGAATTGCGTGATGTTTAACTATAATTGAGTATCCCAAAAATTTCATTGTAAATTAATAGTCACAAATTTTAATTTTTGCAAGTGAAATGTATTTTTCAAGTATGATAGAATCATGAATTCTATGACTTGTTTCCTGTCAAATGGAATAAGGCCCTACCTAGGATCCTTATCCTCACAACCTGGCAACTTGACATTCTTACGTAGATCTTCACTTTTGTGACTATGTTTATTAGATGTAAGATGACCCTATCTCCCATTTGAGTATTTGCTAGTGATGACTAATGATTGGCATGAGCTTACGGAAGGAAAGCTAAATGCTTGCTTTAAATGACGTGCTGCTAAAATCTAGGTGATTTTAAGAATTTTAACTGCTGCATGTATTTTTTACGTAGAGTCATACATGAGCATATCACCATATCCACTGTCATGTTAAACGTAATAGTCTTGGTGAAAGTTGCTCATGTATGCTACTCTGCCATGTTTCTATTTCTACAGTTCCACTGTTCACTGTCAACCACCTGTTGTATCACATTTATCTTTGTATCCTAAACATCCATGTATCCCACTTCCTTGCCTGGCTGCCCTGACCTGCTCCAGGGAAAAAGTTGGTAAGATAGATTGGAAACTGAAACCTCTGTACTATCAAGTAGACTTTTATTCCATCCCGCATTCTTATAGTTCAGGGTATTGTTTTCATGTCTGATTTCTTACGATGCTTTGTATGAGCAGTCCTGCACTAGCATCAGCATCAACCTCAGCTTTGATTGGAACTTCGATTTTCAAACTAGACTCTGCATTCTATGAACGGATTGCTTGAGATCTGGCCTCCATAAAAGGCAGCTGAAATATTATCTGTTTAGAAAATTCTGGGAGTAGAAGTAGAATACACATTAAAATTGCTGCTATTATAAGCAAGAGACGACCATTTGGTCTCCAATTTTTTGTTACTTGATATGTTTTGAAGTGGTGTTTTAAGAACAAGAGAACTTGAAATTTTCCTGGTTAATATTGTCTTTCTGCAATTTCTGTATACTGTTAATCATTAGTCAACTCTCAACAATTTAGCCTATTGGTTCAAACAGCCTGAGAGACTCAAAAGGCATAGGGTTTGGGTGTTTCTAAACCTTGTTGTTAATTTCAACAGTCCTATGTGCATAATGCATCTGGCCATGTACAACTTTTCCTTTTACAATGAAAGATTGTACCTCCTAGGCTCCTACTAAAAACAAAAGAAGCACTTGTTGATATTGGAGAATTGCAACTGCTAGCGGTATATGCACACACTAATCATCTATTGCAAATGAATTTCGAATTAAGCATTGTAAATATAAATATATTATCCATCCTTCTCCATGCAATGTTTTTTTCTGATTTTCATTGAGATTAGCTTTGTAATTGGGCTGCACTCTTTGTTAATGGGCAGTTTCATAATCGGTTTATGCTCCTAATCTTGCTTTGTTGTCTTCACGAGTTCAACTCGAGATAGTGCTACATGAAATATTCATGATTCTTGTAGTGGGGAAAGTACATATAGTTACAACTTTGACTGCTCTGTAATGCATACTGCAGTTATTCTGTGAGGAGTTAAATGCTCCCCCTTTTTTATAGGCTTGGGTGAAGTGTTGCAGTTTGCTTTCCATGACCTATGCTTTAATTTAGACTAACTTGCCTACCCCAGTTAATGTAGGAGGTGGATGCTCTCCTGATTTATCTGGCATACTATGAATGAATTAGAATTTTCAAATTTGGTTTGTGTTCTGCAGAAAATTCTGGATTATCCTGGTTAGGCTATAATGCAAAGCTTTCATGTGTAGACATCCTTTCTGCAAAGATTTTTACTTGCCTTGGAAATGATTCATTTCTTGACATCGTTGGTTAAAATGTCTCATTCTTATAGTGAGAGCAAGTTAGCTAATGGAGCATATAATGGTGGCATGCACCATGTTGCTAGATATATGAGCAATGCTAGTTGCTGAAGGGATCACAACAATTGCTTTGTGGTGGAAGTTGCAGAAATTGCTGTCTTCCTTTCCATTTCTTCAATAATGGTCATTTCAAATTGTTCATAGTAATTTCCCTTTCATATGCAGACTGGGGCGGTTGCAAGATAGCAACGCAGTTCTCACACATTTTAATGAGTATTCCGAGCAATGCTTTGCAGAAGTGTCTGGCGATTTTGCTAGTAAAACTCGCCTTCTCAAGTCCATGAAGGCTGATCTTGAGCATATTTTCACGAAGCTAAGGTACCATCCTGTTTCTCTTATTATTTTGTCTGCTGTTTTGTCTCCGTATTATTTTTAGTGGCATTGTGTCCTTGTGCTTGGTGTTTCTCTAATCCCCAAATTTGTGTTCGGTGTCTACTTCAAAGATAAATTTCCACGCAAATGACATTCTTCTTCAACTCTTATTGTAGAGGGATGAAATCAAGGCTAGCAGCCACTTATCCAGATGCTTTCCCTGATGGTGCAATGTCAAAGACGATGGACCAAAGACCAGACCTTGAAAGTCCTCTGGACTAGTTTTTCTGACGCCAAAATCAGGCAGACTTATTTTGTTGCAAATTCTAGCTTTGAGGAACTTGTGCTTCTGTTTATATAGTTGTAACTCTGTATTAGAAGTTTAGAACTGGGCTTGATAGATCGAGTACCTTTTTTGGGTGTAATTATTAAATTTTGCTTGTATTATTTGCAATTCTTTGCAAGTATACTTAGAGCTGATTGTGTAATCAGGTTTGGTCCGCAAATCTCATTTTGTGTGTTTTAGAAACTGACCTCTAATCTTATCAAAATAACCAAGTCAAATAATTGACAAGAGTTGATGAAATCAGATAGAAACTAATAGATTTTCATGCCTAATAGCCGTGCCTCCATGTCGACCTCGTACGGGAAGTCTTCCTGCATCTTCTTGTTAACTCTGCGAACCTTCTTCGTCTCTACGTCGAGGAGGAGCAGCCCTTCTTCACCCCTGCAATTCAGGAATTCCTGGCTCGAGAACGGCCGTACCAAGACTGCGCCGCTCCTCGCCCCACTGCTCGCAAAGATCACCGTGCTACTCCAGTCAGATTCCGGCGGCAGCGCCGGCGACACGTACCGTACGCTCCGTGTCGATCACCGACCGCCGTGCCCAGCTCGTGCCCAGCCGATGCCGACGCCGGCGTCCGCGGCGGTGAGCAAGACGTACGTCCAGGAAAAGCCGCGCCGGGCCCGGCGCGATGGCTTCTCGATGCTGGGCGGGAGAGGGACGTGCTGCGCCGGCCGGTGGCCGCCGCCGGCCATGGGGTCGTACACGCAGATGTCTCCGCACCGGCGGCGGAGCGCCACGAGGCCGTTGCGCGACGCCGCCACGGGCGTGTACTTGCCGAGGAGTCGGGCTCTGGCCTCGGCTCCGTAAGTCTGCAGGAACGGGACGAGGCGCCTCCGGGAGAAGGCCACGGCGGCGGGCGTCGCCGGGTGCACCATGGAGAAGGACGCCCTCCTCCGGTCGTCGTTGTGGACGCGGAGGTAGCCGAGGAAGGACGGGGGCATGACGGCGTCCGGCCCGTGGCAGACGCGGCGGACGAAGCCCGGACTGAGGATGCCGCGGCGGAGGTCCTTGCAGGTCGCGGCGCAGCGGATGACCGTGGCGGCGTGGCGGCGTCCGACGTCCGCGCGACGATCTCGAGGAGGAGGTCCGATGGGAGTGTGTACGCTGGCTTAGCCTCCGGCGGCGGCGTGAACGCATTGCGGCGACCCGTGCCTGACCGCATCATGGCGCGCCCGTTGCGTGCAATCAGACCACCAGGACGCACGAATCATCGAATATGGCTGAAGCGTTGGCTCAATTATTTATCGTGGGATGTCTAGGCCTCTAGGAGAGGAATTCTATTCTGATACGGTTGCACAAGGAAGATAGGTTTGTACGATAATATATAATGTTTCGTTGGGATGCATTAGCAAATTTCCTTTCTCATGTGAAAAGAAATTCACCTTTTGCAACAATATTGGCATAGAATTTTTTTACAAAAAATCTCAATTAGGTATGTGTATTATATTGGAAAGCTGTAGTTTTTAAATGGTGTTTATGAGATATGGTATACTCCGGTATGTTACTGGTCACTGTTGTAGAATGTTTCTGCTTCCGATGAAAAGGAAAACATCCGTTTTGCGTCAATATCGCGATAAGAATAAGACCCCAAGCTTCAGCCATCGTACTAGATCCAAGCCCTGCGATTATCTATAACCCTAAATTGCGCGATACTAGTGGGATGCGCAAGGGGATGCCTCCACGCCGCCGCCGCCGCAATTCCACGCCGCCGGAGGCCATGCCACCGGCGCCCGCGCTTTCGTCTGACATTCTCCTCGAGATCGTTGCGCGCTCTGACGCCGTCACGCTCTTCCGCTGCGCCGCCACCTGCAAGCCCCTGCGCCGCGAGATCCGCAGCCCAGCCTTCATCCGCCGCGTCTGCCACGAGCCCGGCGGCGCCGTGCCCCCGTGCCTCCTCGGTTTCCTCGACCTCTACAACGATGGCAACGCGGCGGCCTTCTCGCTGGCGCATCCGGCGACGCCCGCCGCGGCGTCCTTCTCCGATAAGCACCTCGCGCCGCCGCGGGGCCGCAACGCCGCCGCCAACCTCCTGATCGACGGCTACGAGCCGCTGATGTCGCGCAACGGCCTCGTCTTGCTCGAGCGAGGGCTCGACAGCCCGAGCCGGAGGATCTCCATGTGCGTCTTCGACCCCCTGACCGGCACCCTGGCGGCCCTCCTCAGCGCGCCGGACATCGACCATGGTTCCGACGGAGTCACCCACACATACGTCCTGCTCACGGCCGCGGACGGCATCGACATCGGCTGCTCCTTCCTTGTCCTCGCCGCCGAGTTCACCAGGCGCTCTATCAAGGTCCAGACCGTGTCATCGGACGCCGTCGACGGCGCATGGGGCGCCGCCACCAAGGTTCGCAACCCTCGGCGGGGACGGACCACGCTCGAACGGAGGCCCACCGCCGTCGTCCTTGGTGGCCGCATCCACTGGCTAATGGACGAGGTCAAGTCCAAGGGCATGCACATCCTCACCTACGATGTCCGGTCGGCGGCGGCGGGTTTGATCGAGCTCCCGACGGGCGACCTGTCCACTGCCCCCTTCCATCATGATATCGACCTGGCATCGTCGCCGGACGGGAGGCTGAGCTTGCTCGCCGCGGATAAGCTCGTAATAACCGTTTGGGTGCTGTCCGGCGGCGGCGACGGCTGGACGCGGCACGCTGTGATCGACGCGGAGGCGAACGTGCGGTCTTTCATGCCGGAGCTTTCTCGAAGCTCCTACAGAGACATCGTACGCTTCGCGAGATCTTGGAGTTGGAGAAAGAGCGGCGCGGTGCTGCTGCAGAGGCCCTTCACCGACATGTTTTACATGCTCTCCCGAAGCGGTGAGGAAGGGCTCGTCCTCGTTGACGTGGAGACGAAGGAGATGCGGAAGGTTACCATGAAGAAGGATGCCTTCCATATGAGGTCGATCTGGAGTCGCGGCTATCAGCCATGAAAGTCTTCTAGCTGCTAGCCTGCTATACATGCTAGCTAGCAGATGGGAATCCCATTCCCATCGCGTTGCTGCCGACAGGTATTGAAGATGCAAATGAAATTGTATATGCAATACTAAGTTTGATTAATGGAAGCATTTAAAAATATCATGTAACATGGTATCTCATACTACTAAAGTAAAAGTACCAAAAACAACAACTAAAGTTTAGTATCCCTATTTGGATTCAGTTATTAAAAGTGACTAAAGTGTCATTAATGATGTACACAAAGATAAAACTATCCCTTCATTCTCCTGTACGTACATTGCGATAAATGAGGTGCATCCCTCAGAAGCTTCCTCTTTTAACCCATTTTAGCACCTCTTTGGATGCTAAAGGTGCTAAAATGTTTTAGAACCTTATGTTTGGAACTTTAACATCGTTTTAGTAGAGGGGATCCAAACACCCTGAAGTTTCTAGTGATTCATCAAACGCTTCCGGCCATTATTGGCTACAATAATGCGAGCAGAAATCACAGTTTAATGCACTTTGAGTTAGTACCCCGATGACATCTTCCAATTGAATTTGAAAATTTGGAATACTGATAAATGATGCACGCTCCAAAACAAGAGTACACAAGTCGGTCGCCTTTTTTATTTCAGCAGTTGGCCATTATGTACGGCACGATGACCCTCCCAGTTTTGAACAAAGGGCAAGAGATTAGTCAAATTATTATTAGAAAAAAGGAAAACAAACAACAAATAACAGAAAACACACAACCGCAGTCTCCTTTCCTGGCTAAACTTTGTGTTCATTCTCCCCCTGCTTTGTCCGCCTCCACCCAACCTTACTTTGGAAGTGTCTCTGCTGTTGGATTTATGCCCCCACGCTTTACTCGGGGGGAAAAGCTCTTGTTCTCACGCCTATACATGCTCAAGCACCTAGATGGCGACACACAGCTATAGCAATTAAGTGCATCGAAGGCAGCAAGTGCTTTGTTATCCATAAGATCAACTAGACACGTTATTTGGCAGAGATAAGTTTGAGCATGTGTATAGTACACGATTCTGACCAAATGGTGACAAGCATGTGCTTATGCGTGGCTTGGTCATTTTCACTCCATGCTTCTTCCTTCTGGCATGGCCACTGCCGCTCCACGCCATTGTCCGTCTAGTGTATTGCATCTTCCCGTATCCACTTTCACCGAGCTTGGACAGTTTAGGGCCTTCCAACCAGGGTAGTTGAGCAGTCTAGCGCCGCCCTATGATGTCCCAAATGCTACGGTTAATTCGGTCGTGACCAAGGTCCGCTTGTGGCTCAATGCCGTGGCCTCCCCGCAACAGAGTTTGCACCACTATTACATGTCATGAAAAGAAGTGTAACGAAAGAGGAGGCAATGACTAGTGGGTCCCACCTGTTATATTGAAAGTAGGGGCTGAAATTTAGGGAATGTCATGTCGCTGTAGTTGGCTCCATAAAAGTAGGGCCAACCCTACTATAAAGCAATGGTCTTGATTTAGGAGCTATATATTGTTGGAGTTGCTCATAGTATAGAAGTTGGCCATAACTCATGACCATGATGGCCTACCCCTCACAGGGTTTAATTTTCTGTTGTTGATGTCAATCTGTGAAATGCAAGAAAAACCAACATGAAAAGAGCAATAATTACAATTGTCGACCAAATTTTAATCAGTACTAGGTCCCAATATTTGGAGAATCATTATATGCTTCATCCTTTGCATTGTTGCCACATGCCTAATTTTTTCGTGCTAATTGAGCGATGCAATGTGTAGCGGTCAAGGTTTTTGGATTGTGGTCTGTTGTAGGATTAGTTGTTGCAACATGTTAAAAGAAGCAAACCTAGCTAGAGAATATCACTACGTAGTACTGGCTTACGGGTGTAGAAATGCATGCACTAACCTCTTAAATCTTTCACCTCAACTAGTATGTACTTGCAGCTTAACTTGCACTATTAGATGCAAAATCCGCAGGATCACTAATCACGTGAGCACCACGCTTATAGAAATTTACTTGACCCATTTGTGGCAGAAGCCCTAACAGGCAGCTGAGTCATCGTGCCTACAACTCTTGATACACACTGAATTATCATGTATGTTCTTGATGTATGTTCTTGATGTAACAGTGGTGGTTGACGGTGTCCTGTATCTGTTCCTCCAGTGTGGTTGGCATTGGATTTCAAGCCAACCAATCCCTCTCAATTTCAAGATCGGCAGCCTAGGTGTGTGGTGGGCAGAACATGAATACACCGTAGAACATGGCCTTAGGCCTTCTTCAACAGACGATATCGTCAGTCTTGGGCTCTTGGCTGAGCTAGCGGAGAGAGGACCTGTAAAATATGCTGCACTAGCGGATAGCGCTTTTGCCGAAGCCATGAGAGAGTAGAATATCCTGTCGTTGTCGTTTGGATGAGTCTGGCTGCAGCTTTGCTGCTGCTGATGTAAACAATGGCTGCAGGTGTTCTTCGGAATGCTGAGGCTGGAACATGTTGCGTTCCTTAATCTAAAAAAAATGAGAGTAGAATTGCCGGAGGTGCAGAAACCAAACAGCGTTTAGGAGAATATTTTCTTTCTTTATTGTCTCCAACTCACCCGATGATGTCGTCAGAGAGCCGTGGGAGGCGTCCTTATAGGCAGGTCAGCCTGACCAAGCAAGACACATTCCTTGACCAGCCGAGAGATCAACTAAACAGATGCATCATATCAACCATACATATATATTACATAGAATCAAGGAGACATTTCTAGCTCGAACCACTATAATTAAGAAACTCTTCATAATGCAATACCAAGTTACATGATATTAGTTATTTAATTTGACAGTAATATCAAACATAGTAATCAAAAGTTTCTGCAAACTGCTAGCAGCAAACTAGAAGGCTTTCATGGCTGATAGCCGTGACTCCAGATCCAGCTCATACGGGAAGTCACTCTTCTTCCTGTTCACCCTCTTCATCTCCTCTGTCTCCACGTCAAGGACGACGAGCCCTTCTTCACCCCGTAGCATAAGGGAAAACATGTTCGCCAAGGGCTGCAGCAATACCATGCCGCTCCTCGTCCAAGATCTGTTGGCGAAGCGTACCGCGTCAGGGAAGCACGTCCGCGTCATCTCCGGCACAAGAGACCGTACACTCTCCTCCGCGTCGATCACAGCGCGCCGCGCCCAGCCAGCGCCGCCGTCGCCGCCGCCGGACAGCACCCAAACGGTTATTACGAGCTTATCCGCGGCGAGCAAGCTCAGCCTCCCGTCCGGCGACGATGCCAGGCCGATGTGACGATCGAAGGCGCCGGTGGGCAGGCCGCCCGTCGGGAGCTCGATCGACCCCGCCGCCGCCGTCCGGACATCGTAGGTGAGGATGTGCATTCCCTTGGACTTGACCTCGTCCATTAGCCAGTGGATGCGGCCACCAAGGACGACGGCGGTGGAGCTCTGTTCGAGCGTGGACCCTCCCCGACGAGGATTGCGAACCTTGGTGGCGGCGCCCCATGCGCCGTCGGCGGCGTCCGATGACACGGTCTGGACCTTGATAGAGCGCCTGGTGAACTCGGCGGCGAGGACAAGGAAGGAGCAGTCGATGTCGATGCCGTCCGCGGCCGTGAGCAGGACGTACCTGTGGATGACTTCGTCGGAACCATGGTCGATGTCCGGCGCGCTGAGGAGGGCCGTCAGGGTGCCGGTCAGGGGGTCGAAGACGCACATGGAGATCCTCCGGCTCGCGCCGTCGAGCCCTCGGCCGAGCAGGACGAGGCCGTTGCGCGACGTCAGCGGCACGTCGCCGTGGAGGAGGTTGGCGGCGGCGTTGCGCGCCAGCAGCGGCGCGAGGTGCTTCTCGGAGAAGGACGCCGCGGCGGGCGTCGCCGGGTGCGCCAGCGAGAAGGCCGCCGGCGGCCGGGGCGCCTCGTTTCCCTCGTTGTAGAGGTCGAGGAAACCGAGGAGGCGCGGGGGCACGATGGCGCCGGGCTCGTGGCAGACGCGGCGGATGAAGGCTGGGTCGAGGATGTCGCGGCGCAGGGGCTTGCATGTGGCGGCGCAGCGGAAGAGCGTGGCGGCGTCGGAGCGCGCAACGATCTCGAGGAGAATGTCAGGCGAAAGCGCGGGCGCCGGTGGCCTGGCCTCGGGCGGTAGCGTCTTTGTGGATGCGCGGCGGCGTTTGGGTGGAGACATCGCCATTGCGTGCAAGCACCTACTAATATCGCGCACTTATATTAGGGTTATAATCGTGTACGATGGCAATAAAACTTGGCTATATTTATAGACAGGAGGTCTACTGTTGCGATGTCTGTTGGACAAGGAGAATGGATATCTGGGAGGAGTAGCGACCAAACATGTGGAAGCAGGAGTGATATCCCTAGGAGGCGAGGGGGATGGACGGCGAATCCGGCGAGCGGAAGGCCGCTGAGGGAGGCGACGAGGGGGAGCCGCCGCACGGGAGGCGACGACGACGGCTGACGCTTGCGCCGCGGCCGTGGGCTACAACGGCATGTACTAGGCATGAGGCGGAGGTGAGTACGGATGTTTTTGCAGATTCAGACAGAAGGAGCGATGGGGCATCATCGAAGAGCAGCAAGGTACTGTCGGAGCTAGAGGATGGCTGGACGCGCTCTAGTGTTGGTTCTTCGTCGGACATCCTGGATGGATTCAGGCGGGAGGGGAATGGCTCTCGCTTCTGGGCGCTCGCCAGCTATGAAAGCTCTGACGAGGAGTCCGAACCCGCGGAGGAGGGGTACCCGTCCGATGAGATAGTGGCGGCAGGTTCGCCATGGCTACTGGAGGACTCTCGGTTGACGACGACAACAACAAAAGATGGAGATGAGGGAGAGGCGGTGTCGGTCGGATTAACGCCGGCCAGGTCGGCGATGATCTCGAGCTTGCATCCTAAGCTGATGCAGAAGAGACTGAAATCGTGTAAGCCATGGAAAGGACCGCTGCCGCCGGCGAGACCTACCCAAGCCAGGTCCCTAGGGGACTTTTGGGTCAAGGATTGTAGATCAGGAAGCAGACACTCTGTCACTAAGCTGACGGACATTGCGGAGGAGCTAAGCTCGCCACCAGTGCATAGAGGATCACCGGAGACGGAGAAGACGAGCAGCCTCCGGCGAGATCTAGATTCAAATTTCAAAATTTGGATACCGGTGACAGCAAAGGCTTTTGGGCCGCTTGCAACAGCCGAGATGGGCCGGGTTGGAGCCCAGCAGGCATTTCGGTGTGCAGAGGGTCTGTGCAGACTCTTCAGAGGGGGAGGCAAACCGGTTCACCTTCTACCGGGTTTCCCATCTGCTCCGTCGTCTGACCCTCCGCGCGGCGCTCGTCGGGCGACGCGGGTGATGGCAGCGCGGCACCAAGATGAGGGACAGGGAAGAGCCGGAGAGAGGAAACTTCCATCAAGAGAGAAGAGTTTGGCCGAGGGGGATGGAGGCTAGGGCTCAGAATCGCAGATGGCAGCAGTTCGATAGAGAGGCGGCAGCAGGAAGGGGTTTTGGGGGTGTTCAACGAAGCTTTGAAGGAAGAGGTGGGGTGGCTATGGTGTTCAAGGTCGTGGCCCTTTCCGTGGTCGTGGGGACAGGGGCGGTGGTAATGGAGGGGGCTATGCTACTCGTGACCGCGCGCCCTATGGGCCTGATCGCCATGGAGGCCGGGGTGCTGCGGGAGCAAATAATCAGCGAGAAAAGGGCAGAGCTGCGCAGGCTGTCGAGGCTCGGAGGGCTGAGGAGATGATGCGTTCGCAGCAGCAACAGATTGAAGGGGAGGGAGAGGATGCGGTGATGGAGGAGGCTGGCGAAGGGGACGATACAGAGGCTAGGGAAACAAAATTCGTGACAAAGTGTGTCCGCTGCACCAAGAGGGGACATGTAGCTGCCAGTTGCATGGCGGAGCTGTACTGTATCATTTGCGATAAGCATGACCATGTTAATTACAGATGCCCCATTCTCAAGATGCCAAGGCCGACAGCTAATGCAGTTGGCTATGCGGTGCATGGGTTGGGGTTTTATCACATCCCGCGACCTCCATTGCCGAGGGCAAAGAAGGATTCGAGGACAGCGCTTATCTCAGTTGAGGGTGGGCAGATTGCTATGGAGGAGGTTAAATACCAACTTGAGAGGCTGTTTCCTGGAAAGTGGGTTTGGGAGCTTAAGGCTCATGAGGAGAATTCTTTCTTGGCTAAATTCCCATCAAGAGTAGAATTACAGAGGGCTGTGGCTTTTGGGGGTGCAGATATTAAGGGTGAAAGGATACCGGTTGGGGCTAGGCTCAAGTTTGAATTGTGGCAGGAGAAGGGGGTGGGGTATCTGTTACCAAAGGTGTGGGTTAAGGTATTTGGGCTAAGAAGGCAGCTTAATGAGTATCTCGAATTATGGGTTGTTGGGTCTATGCTTGGCTCTACTCAGAAGGTGGATATGGAGACCACCAGGAAGAATGATTTTGGGCGTGTTCAGGTGGCTGTTCTCAACCCAAGTTTGATCCCCGAGCAGCTAGATGTGGTTATTGGGGATCATTACTTTGAGTTGGATTTTGAAGTGGAGAAGAAGGGTTTTGATGAAAATGGAGAGGAAGTGGAATTTGAATGGCCTAAAGATGTTGGGAGAGAGGACAGGGAGGAGTATCTAGAGGGAGGGCAGCATGGTGAAGTGGGGGATGTTGAGAGGACGCCGAAGAAGCATAAGGGAGGAAGGGATAACAGTGAGGTGGAGGGGGCGGCTGGAGTGGTGCAGGGTGCTGAAGAAAACATTGTGACATGGAAGGAGCAAGTGCAGGGCATGTCGGTGCAGGAATTCGAGGCCTTTCTGAGAAATAAAGCGACAGAAATATTGAACAAGGCGACAGATGATGTTTTTGAGGAGTTGGCAGATAAGGTGATGGGGGAAGTGGATGAGGGGCAGCAGGAGGAGGGGCTGTTTGGTGATGGAGAGCAGCCAGGGAGAGGCAAGGGTGAAATGATGGGCGACCGGGTCAAGGATGCTGCGGCAGTTTCTGAGGCTAGTAAGCTGCAGATCAGGGCTAGTCCGAGGCTACAGCGGTCCATGGACGAGCACACCTTGGCTAAAGCCGAGGAAAGGGTTGCTAGGAAGAACCTAGAGTTCAATGAAGGTATACCTTTATCCACTCATTTGCTTTCGGTAAATAGAGACTTAGCTTTCAATTGTCTACAACAAATAGGGCTCAACCTAGGGGATTCTAGGGTAGACAATGACTTGAATCTTGATAATATTTTGAACCTTGAGGTGGACAATTACATAGGAGAACTGGGGTCCGACAGGAATTGGTCAGAAGATGACAGTGAGGAGGAGAGTTTGGAGGAAATAGAGAAAAAAGCTCTAAAGAGTTTATGTGGGGATTTGATGGAGGAAATTTTTGATGAGTCGAGCTTTCCTTTAAATAGCGAACTCGATGATATCAAGCGTAAGGGCAAGTCGCACGCTAAGTCGTGTTTGAGAAAGACTTGCAAAGTGAGGAGGGCAAAATTTTCCAAGAAAGGTGTCAAATGAAAGGAATCTTTTGGAATAGCAGAGGTCTTAGTGACTTGGCTAAAACAAGGTTTCTTAGGGAGAGTACCAAGGAGCAGAACCTAGCATTTATTGCTCTTTTGGAGATAGGCAAGAAAGACTTTTCACAAGATGCACTAAGTAGTTTGTGCGGGGGAAAGAACTTTGTATGGCACTGGACTGCACCCCATGGGAGATCAGGGGGCATGTTGCTAGGGGTCAATTTAGATATGTTAGATGTGGGCAGTATTGATGATGGTGACTTTTTTGTGAAGTTTAGAGTCAGAGATAGAAGAAGTGACTTTAAGTGGATACTGGTAGCAGTGTATGGGGCTGCCCAACCGGAATTCAAAGAAGCTTTTCTTACTGAGCTAGTACAATCTTGTAGTAAACAAAAGTTGCCATTGTGTATAGGGGGGACTTTAATATCTTACGGAGCAGCAAGGAAAAAACAATGACAGATTTGAGGAAAGATGGCCTTTCCTTTTTAATGCTGTCATTGACAGTTTGGACTTGCGTGAATTGGAGATGTCAGGTCGTAAGTTTACCTGGGCCAATTCGCGTAGGGTACCAACTTACGAGAGGTTGGACCGTGTACTAGTTAGCACGGAGTGGGAGCAGCAGTTCCCATTGGCGACAGTGGAGGCCCTTAATAGGGAAATTTCTGATCACACGCCTCTCCTGCTTAGTACGGGTGAAAAGACCACTCCCAGGAAGCTACCACCATTCAAATTCGAATTAGGTTGGTTACTAAAGGAGGGTTTTTTCGAGGTGGTTTCTGAAACATGGAAAAAAGAGAACAAGGGGAATACACCGATGCAAAGATGGCAGAACAAGATTAGACGGTTGAGACAATTTTTGAGAGGGTGGGCCAAGAATATGAATGGGGCCTATAAAAAACAAAAACAAGAACTGTTGAGGAAAGCGGAGGAACTTGATAAGAAGGCGGAATCTTAGCTGCTAAGTCAGTGTGAATGGGATTTAAAACAAAGCATGCACGATAGAATAACGCAATTACTCAGAGAAGAAGAGGTGCGGTGGTTTCAACGAGCCAAGACCACCAAGATTTTAAAAGGGGACAACAATACGAAGTACTTCCAAATGGTAGCAAATGGAAAAAGGAGGAAGAATAGAATTCTTCACCTTGAACAAGAGGGCGGAATTGTGGAAGGGGAAGATCAGCTTAAGAGCTATATCACGAATTACTATAAGAATCTTTTCGGAGGAGCTGATGCTGGCAGCTTATCACTCAATGAATCTTTGGTGGAGGGTATTTCTCGAATCACCAATTCAGAGTGAAATGCTGGTAGCTGATTTCTCTGAAAAGGAGATCAGAGAGGCCATTTTTCAGATGAAGCATAATAAAGCACCGGGGCCGGATGGGTTTCCTGTTGAATTTTATCAAGTATTTTGGAGCCTCATAAAGGATGACCTAATGGCCATGTTTCGAGAGTTCCATGTGGGGGATTTACCCCTCTTCTGCCTTAACTTTGGAATAATCACTCTACTTCCGAAGGAGCAGGAGGCTAGGAAAATTCAGCAATATAGGCCCATTTGTATGCTCAACGTTAGTTTCAAGATTTTTACGAAGGTGCTAGCAAATAGACTCACTTCAGTGGCGTGTAGGATTACTAAACCCTCCCAATCTGCCTTCCTACCTGGAAGATATATCTTGGAAGGGGTGGTTGTCTTACACGAGACTATACACGAGCTTAAAAGAAAGAAGCAAAAAGGCCTCATTCTCAAACTAGATTTTGAGAAGGCATACGATAAGGTTAATTGGAACTTCTTGCAGCAGGTTCTTAGGATGAAGGGATTCCCTGATACGTGGTGTCAGTGGATGCAAAAAGTGGTCACGAATGGAAATGTGGGGGTACAGGTGAATGAGGATGTGGGTCATTTTTTTTCAGACAAAGAAGGGTTTGAGACAGGGTGATCCTTTGTCCCCTATTCTTTTCAACTTAGTGGCAGATATGCTGGCCGTTTTGATTGAGAGGTCAAAAAAATTGGGGTTCTTTGATGGATTAGTTCCTCACTTAGTGGAGGGCGGTCTCTCAATCCTACAATATGCAGATGACACAATTCTTTTCTTGGATGATGATTTGGAAAAGGCCAAGGGCTTGAAAGTGGTACTAAGTGCTTTTGAAAAGTTATCAGGTCTGAAAATCAACTTCCATAAAAGTGAGTTATTCTGCTTTGGGGAAACGGGTGAGAGGAGTAAGGAATATGTGGAATAATTTGGTTGTAAAGAGGGAGAATTTCCTTTCAGATACTTGGGTATTCCTATGAGTCCTAGGAGACTTTCTAATAAAGATTGGAGAATAGTCGAAGAGAGATTTCAAAAGAAGTTAAGCAGTTGGAAGGGTAAGTTATTGTCGGCAGGAGGGAGACTGGTTCTGATTAACTCCGTCCTGTCAAGTCTACCTATGTTCATGATGTCCTTCTTCATAATACCCAAAGGGGTTTTGGAGAAATTGGACTATTATAGATCAAGATTTTATTGGCAATGCGATGAGCAAAAGAAGAAGTACAGGTTAGCCAAATGGAGCATTCTTCATAAACCTAAGAGTATTGGGGGCTTGGGAATTGTGGATCTGGACATCCAAAACAAATGCCTGTTAAGTAAATGGATTATGAAACTAATCAATGAGGATGGTATGTGGCAACAATTACTCAAGAAGAAATACCTCAAGGGCAGAACTTTATCACAAATGGAGAAAAAGAGTGGGGATTCTCATTTCTGGTCTGGCTTAATGGAGGTGAAAAAGCTTGTATTGGAGAGGGGTAGGTTCAAGGTGCAAGATGGGACCCAAACTAGATTTTGGGAACATCTTTGGCTAGGGAAAGAATCTCTAATGGATAAATATCCTACCTTATATAATGTGGTAAGAAAGAAAAATATGACGATTGCCCAAGCACTTAGTACTACCCCGCTAAACGTATCGTTTAGACGTGCCTTGGTGGGGGATAATTGGGATAGATGGCTGTGTATAGTGAGGAGCATCTTGTCGGTGAATCTTAATGATCACAATAACTCTTTTGTTTGGACAGCCAATAAAATGTTCTCAGTAAAGAATATGTATAATGAACTAGTGGCGAAATCAGATGTCCCGGTTAATTGTAGGATGTGGAAGGCTAAGATTCCTTTGAAAATTAAGATATTTCTTTGGTATCTTAAAAATGGGGTAGTGTTAACCAAAGATAACTTACTAAAAAGAAAGTGGAAAGGATGTGCTAGGTGTTGTTTTTGTATGGAGCCCGAAACAGTTCAGCACTTATTCTTTGATTGCCCCATGGCTAGTCTCATGTGGAGTTCTGTGTGTTTCACTTTTGGAGTGTCAAAACCGGAGAGCAGGGAGCATCTTTTTGGGTCTTGGTTGGGGAGTTTTCCGAACAAGCAAAGGAATTTGGTGTTGATTGGGATGGCGGCATTATGCTGGGCCTTATGGATCAGTAGAAATGATCTGGTTTTTCAAAAGTCACAATATAAGTCTATTTTGTAGGTGATTTTTAGAGGAACATTTTGGATCAGGAGCTGGTCGATTCTCTCAAAAGAAGAAGTACGAAGCATTTTGAAGGAAGGGTGTCGGGCTTTGGAAGCAGTAGCTTTGGAGATTTTTCACAAGACCGGTTGGAATGTGATGAAACGCATTGAGTTGTAGGATTGATGTTGCTGGTAGTGCTTAGGCCTATCGGTTGAGAGGAGTGCTTTTGTTACTGCAGTATCTGGTGTTAGCAGTCTGTGTGCTGATGCTTGTATTAGGTCCTGTTGTTTCATTTTGTTTCTGCAGTCTAGGTGCTGCTATGTTCTAAACATTTGGCTGCAAACAATTCCTGTAATTGTTGAGGCCGGAACTGCATGTTCCTTTATCTAAAAAAAGGAGAATGGATATCTCCGTCTTTTTCCCCGCGAGATAAATAGATCTGCTATATGATGCCTGCTGTTTATTTTTTCTCTCTTCCCGCAGTGTTGAGTTCTCAAAAAGCAACCCTAAAGTTCACTATATAAAAAGAAGATTGTTAGCTTTTTTTAAAAAGCCAATACTATCTTTTTTAGGATGTCGTTAGCTTTCTGAGCTCAGAAAGCTATGAAAAACTCAACTTCCTATATAAACTCAGCTTTTCTGAGCTTTTGGTTTTCTGTAAGCTGCGCGAGAAGTTCGATATTTGTTTGAGCTTTTGGCATTTCAGGCTAAAAAGCTGCACGTAAGCTCAAACAAAATAGGCCCTAATCGCACGCACATGGCATATGAAAAATTTGCTTTGGGTGAAGATGCACAAATGGTTTGTAATTGATATCCCATATGCTGCAAATATATATTGTTTTTTTAGAATGCAAATATATATTGTTTAGTTTTGTTTTAAGTAAAATTTCTTTTATTTTAACCAAATTTATATAGAATTATACTAACATTTACAATACCAGTTTCAAAACTAATTTGGTGATTTATATGTTTTTTCTGCGAGGTGGTGCTTTATATGTTGATATATATATTTATATAAATTGGGTCAATATTAACAATTTTGACGTAGCAAAAAACTAAAATGATTTACATTATAGCTTATATAAGTTTTTCTATAGAGTATATAGCTAGAAGTTTTTCATGGATGACAATCGCGCCTCCAAATCAACTTCATACGGAAAGAGCGTAATATGCTTCTTCTTGGCCACCCTGCGCAGCTCCTCCGTCTCCATGTCGAGGACGGCGAGGCCTTCCTCACCCTCTTCCTCCGCGTTATCAGTAGGCCAGTTGCTCATAAATGGCCGCAGCAAGATCGCACCGCTCCTCGCCGTCCCAGAGCTCGCAAATTCAACCGCCTTTTTAAGCCACCAATCGTACGGCATATCCGGCGGCGTCAGAGACCTTAGAGCCATCGCCACGTCGATCACGGCGTGCTGCGACCAGCCATCGCCGCCGTCCGCAGGCCGCAGCTGCCAGACGGATATCTTGAACTTGTTCGCGACGTGCAGGCTCAGCCTCCCATCCGGGGACGACGCCCCAGGTGGAGATTGGACACCTTGCAGTGTCGTGGCACGCCGTCCTTCGGGAGCTCGATCGACCCTGCCGCCGCCGTGCTCACGTCGTAGGTGAGGATGTGGAAGGGCTCTTGCATGTTGAGGAATTGGTCGAGGAAATGGCCGTCGTCGTACATTAGCCAGTGGATGATGCCACGGATGACGACGGCGCTGCACTGTGGCTGGAGAAAGGACCCCTCCGAACGGGGATGTGTAGCCACCATGGTGACCGGGCCCCATACGCCGCCGTAGCCGGCATCGTCGTCATCCGACGACACCGTCTGCACCTTGATATTGGCTGTGTAATCCTCGAGCCCCGTGAAATCGGCGGCGAGGAGACGGAAGGAGCAGCCGATGCCATCCGCGGCGGCGGTGAGCAAGGCGTACGTGTAGGAAACACCGTAGACGGGAGGAGCCTGTGTCTCCCTCCTGTCGTAGTTCCTGATGACCGGCGGGCTCGGGAGGAAGGTGCGGCCGCCGCTCATGGGGTCGTAGACGCAGATGTCCGAGCACCGATCACCGCCGAGGTACCTGGGGCAGAGCACGACGAGGCCGCCGCGCGACCGCAGGGGCTCGTAGTCGCCGAGGAGGGATCTGCCGGCCCTGCGGGCCGCGAACGGCGCGAGGTGCCTCTCGAAGAAGGACGCCACGCCGGGCGTCGTCGTCGTCGCCGGGTGCGCCGCGGAGAAGAGGGGCGCCGGCGGCTGGTCCTGGTCCGAGTCGTCCGCCGCCGTCCTGGACCTGTCGTAGGCGTGGAGGAAGCCGAGCGCGCACGGGGGCACGGCGGCGGCGCTGCCGGTGCCGGGCGGCTCGCGGCAGACGCGGCGGATGAAGGCCGGGCGGAGGATCTCGCGGCGGAGGGACCTGCAGCACGCGGCGAGGCGGACGAGCGTCGTGAAGTCAGACTGCGCGGCGATCTCGGGCAGGAGGTCGGCCGGAACCGGAAGCGTCAGCTCCGGCGGCTTGACCACCTCCTCCTCCGGCGGTTGCCGTGGCGCGGTCGTCGTCTGATCCGGCGACGGCGGCGGGGGTATGTATGCACGACGGCGCTTGCGCGGCGGCATCGCCCGTGCGTGCGAGTGTGCGACGCGAGCGCTTTCGTGTTTTCTCAGCGGAAGGAGTTTTATATACAAGTTTCGAGTTGCCGTTGGCTGTTGCCCTGTTGATTGGTGTATGATCATGTATCTGTACGTTTATAAGATTGGAAAATTGGAGGCTCAAAAAAAAGATTGGAAAATTGGAATAGCCTTGCGGGTTCGAGTATGAATACGGTAGAGAGGACTATGATATATACTGGGCTTTTCACGTGGGCCTCAACATGGGCCTTGATGAAGCGGCACGGCCTTTTAACGGATCCAGTAGATTAGCAAAGGGCCTGATCATGGGCCATTTCTGAAGTCGCATACGACGTGCCCTACCGCAAGTCCCCCACTCCGTGCCTCCCTCTATATCCGCGCGCTCGGCGGCCTCTCCCGAGTCCCCACCTCTGTTCTCTTCTCGACTGCCTTCGGGCCGTTTCACCGCCCGATCCGCTCTCCCCGAAACCCTAACCTAGCCCACGAGGATGCCGAAGGCTGGCGGCGGCGGAGGGATCCGCGCCGAGGTGGAGGTGCGCCTCGCCGGGTAGGATTGCGAGGAAGAACACGCCCTTCCTCTACGGCCTCGTCGTCAACTACGCGCTCGGGTGGCCGCCCCCCGCTGCGGTGAGCTGCCGGGGAAGGATCACTCGGGCACGCGTACCTCCGACGACGAGCCCCAAGACCTGGTGCTTGCGCAAGTACAGGCGCGCAGCCACTGAGCCACCCCTCGGCGGCACCTAGGGTGACGCGCGCCACTACGCCAGCGATCACGCAGGCATCGACGGGCTCGGCTCCGCGTCCTTTGCTTGCCCCTTTTTCCCTTTAATGTTTCTCTGTGTTCGTACGAAGTGTCGGTGCTATGCTATATGATGTGATTTGCTTTCTCCTCATCTCTTTTGCATCATGTGATGTGATGTGATGTGCCGTTGTGGGTCGTGGAATTTAGTTTCCTGTACGTACATTTGTGATGTGATTTGCCGTGGTGGGTCGTGGTATTTAGTATCCTATAGATTTGTGATGTGATTTAGCGTTGTGGGTTGGTATTTAGTTTCTTATAGATTCTTGTGTGAACTTAGGTTCCTATGGTCATAGCTCAGTAAGCGGGAGTATTTTTGGCAGTCCATGTGTGCGGGAACGAAGCAGCAACTATACCAGGAAATATAGCAGATCAGCGTGTTGTTTTCATTTCATGGCTATGAGTCTATGTTAGGTATCATGTTGTGGTGCTTGATACAATATGGCATTCGATGCTGGTTGATTTGTATGTTGAACTGAGGGGCCATCTACAAGGGGCGGTTGAGCTGTAGGAACGTTTCAAAAGGGCTGCGGACTTGGCAGGATCCAAGGTTTCAAAAGGGTTGCGGATTAATGCACAGCCTTAATTATGTTCTTGTGTCATTTATTAGGCGCATGTCCTTTTGGGAAGGGAAATGTGGTTTGTTCCGGAATCTTCCATAGTTTTCATTTTAAATAGTAAGTGTGGTAGTGGTGGACTTGATTATATTATTTCCCATATTAATGTCTAGGGATGATGTGGTCTGATTCATTTCTTGGTTCAAAGATCTTTCATTATTACATGTGAAGCTGTTGCCGTTTTGCAATTTTATGAAGCATTGTATGTTAGGTATATTACATGCTATTGAATGAATTGATGCTTGTCATTTATAAACTATATAATAGTATAAAAGGTATTTAAAGGTTTTAGTTGCTTTAGCACCTTAATTTTACATTTCAGTGGTGAAATTGGTTGCTAAGGATCGCATTGAATGTATGGTGAAGCTACAGTAGCCTCCCATTTTCGTTTCTTGAGTAATGCTTATCTTTTGCTATCTTGTTTGTGCAAATAGCAATTTAGCCTTCTTGGTACAAGTGTTTATTAGATGAATGCAAAAGCTTGGTTTATGTTCCCTTTTGTGAAACCATAACTTTTTGTCCTTGTAGTCCGCTGACAAGGGTTACAAATTAATGCTCTCTTTGTGTTCAATCAATAATTCTTTTTTTTTCCAAAAGGTGGCTCATTTTGGAAAACATGTATTCTTGTAGTAATCAAGAGGGGGATGGTGCCTTGGTGGATACCATTAGGTTCATCAATTGCACCCGTACAATCTTAAGATGAGATGGTGGTTATTTTTTGGGAGCTTTGGTGGAGAAAATGAAGGATTCATAGAGCATGTAGAGGGGAATCTGGATTAACAAAATCAAGGAGGATTACATTGGGCATGCTGTTTTTGTATCATCTCATTAGTACATGTTTGCTGATTGTGACTAGCTACTGGACCATGTTGAGTCCTTGGTGGAATGAGGATTGCTTTAGCCATTTGAAAATTCAAAGGTTCATGTACCCTGGTGCTATGAACCTGGCAAACTGTTATCACCTCTATGATATTGATAACATGATATACCTATGGGCTAATGAAGTTTTAGTTTGCAGCTGATTTGCTCTGGAGTTAGGGTTGGGTTTGCTTTCGGAGGTGGTGTAGCGGGGTCGAGGGTGGCGCTGGTGGCTTGTCGGTGGGAAGGGCAGGGGGCGGGCGCGACGAAAAGCGGCGCTTCTGCATGTGGGTTTTGGTGGGGTCGTGTGGGCCAAGTTGGGGCTCTCCGCGTACTTTTAACGCGGGAGGGCTCTTCGCCTGGTTCCCTCCTTTTTATTATTATTAGTCGAGTAACGTCCCGCACGGCCGCGGTGAAGGTGGCGGCGGGCACCTTCTCCCCTTGCTCTGACGGGATGGGCGGGTGTGGTCGTCCAGCCGCCCGGAGCGCCTCTCGCCGGCGTCCTGGCGGCGGCGGAGGCTTGTGCCTCCCGGATCCGGCGCCGCCCCGGCCGGATCTGGAGGCCGCACGGCGAGGGGCACACGCTCGTGGGTGGTGGGGGCGGCGGCCGGCGTTCTGCTGGGAGCGGCGGCAGTGGCTGGCGCGGGCCTCCGGCGGCGGCGGCCGGCGGCAGTTTTGGTCGGTGAGCGCCGGTGACTGCAGCTGGGAGCCTGGGCCTGCCTGTTCTGAGCCTGACGGCTAGGTGATGGTGGGGCTTGAGGTGTCATGCGTGCGGGCAACAAGCGTCTTCGGCATGCTGGAGATGCTCCTCTCCTCCTCGACGGTGATGCTGGTCCGGTGCCGCCATGGTGGTGGGATCGGGGGCCGATAGGTTCTTGCTGGTGGTGTCGTGGTGGCGCCTCGAGCGGTGCTGGGCTTCTCCCGGTTGAGGTGTTGTGGTTGCGGTGGGGTGCAGGCTTCTGTCATTGGAAGAGGGTGTGCGACAGGATGTTGTCCGGGCGAAAGCCTCCACTATCGGTGGCAATGGTGGCGGCGCCCTCGGGGCGTCGTTTTCCCTGCTGAGGGCACCATTGAGGACTACCATGTCCTTGCAGCATAGGGTTCCCGGGGTAAACCCAGTCCTATGTGGACGTGCGGCGATGGCGCCATTGGCGTCGTGCCCTTGTTGGAGGCGCCGCATCTGGAGACCCGTCTCGACTGGTGACAGTGGTGGTGGTCAGCTGGTGGTGTTGCCTTGTACGTTGCGGCTTTGGTGGTCCGCTTGATCCGTGTTGGCAGGGAGATGCTGAGGGCCCATGGGGTGTAGCCTCGGGTCGGTGCTCTTGGTGCAGTGGTGATTTCGGTAATCTGGGCGGAGGTGTTGCTCTCAGAGCGGGTTCAAGTATCCGAGTCCTTGGCAATGGAGTGAGGCGTAGGATGAGGCGAGGCCCCCACGCAGAGTGACCAGGATCGGTGGTTTTATTGGTGCTGCGATGAGAGTGTTATGCCGATGCATCGCCGGAGCAGGGAGATCGACGGCCGAGTGTGTGTGGCATGATAGTGATAGCCCATGGTGGAGGAGTTCAGATGGTCGCTTGTGCTTGCAGCGGGTTACGGCTTCGGTCGTGGCACGACGTTGGTGACAACGGCGCGGGTTGCGGTGGCTTTATTGGCTCTTCTCCCAGGTTGTGGTGGTGTATTGTCTTGTTGTGTGTGTTGTTCGCGTGCGTTGTTTGTGTGCGGTGGCGTTCGCTTCGGCGCGTTATGTACAACTAGGTGAATTCCCCGCGCGTTGCTGCGGGATATGTTGCTTATTTTTTCTATGATTATATGAAGAGTTTATATAGAAAACAGTGAAGATTTGATGCACTTGGAAAAAAGTTTATAGAGGCGAAATCAATTGGAAAAGATCGTGTAGTACTTGCGTAGGCATGGCACTATAAGCTTATTAGCTTTTGCATTTGCCTACCAGAAGCACACGCATGCAATCAGTTGCGTGCTACTGTTTGGTTATTATGTTTGCTTCACAAAGAAATACGTCTGCACTGCATGCATGCAGCTACGGCTGCGACTTCACAGAGACCTTGCCGGTAAGCAAAGAATCGGATACAAATACCATGTATGTACATGAGCATCGAGGGGATGCATCTTACCAAAGTGTGATGAACGGCTCAGTGAGATTGCTGGCAGAGATTGCTGGGGTGGTGCTCGGTTCATCATGATGACGGTATCAATGTGGCAACGGCAGCGAGCAGACTCGCCGGTCCTGAGGAAGATGATAGGGCAAACTCTTCTTCGACTGCCTTCTGTAAGAGCAAGATGAATATATGGAGAGACTGCTGATGAGTTGCGTAGGATCGAGGAGAAGGCTGGACGCTCTTTTATAGTGATCGGCAGGGAGAGAAGAGGTCAGGCTATGAGGTGAAAAGTCATCAGTAGTGAAACTTCAATTTATGACCACCACAGTTAGCGTTTGAGATATGTGATTGTGGAAATTGATGGAGAAGCAAGTGTGCGGCTGGTTTTGCTCGTGAGTGGGAAATGAATGAATGACGTAGTAGATGCTGACGTGGATGCATGAGGATTGAGAGAAATAGGGGTGGGACTTTTAGTGGGTACCAATTATATAGTTGTTATAGATAGATTGCTTCATCTTCTTAAATGAATTGACAGTGCTCCTGTCTTTACTTTCAAAAAAAAATAGTCGAGTAACGTCATATCTCATTTTTGTGAAATATGGCGATGGTATGTAAAACAACTATTCCGATATGCTGGCTGTCAGCAATCTATGTAAAATGCCATCCATCTTCCACTCCCATAGTTTGCCCAGTTGACCTCAATTACAAGCTATAAGAGGGGTCAGCTAGGAATACGAATAGTTTGTTGCTCAAGGTTGGTCCTGGAACGGCAATGTTAGCTGCCAATAGGCACATCGATCGTGGTGCAAAAATCACTGTCAGAAATTACTTGCTGTTACGCCATGACATATTATTAGTTATTTTAAAACAATCAAATTCAGTAATACTCGAGTCAAAAAAGCTACTATAGATTGCATCAGCGATATACACATTTCTTTTGTATATTTTGGTACATCTTCATGATCTGTCCGCACCATTGCACCAACGTACTAGAAGTCAGGTGAGGATATTTCAAGCCACCGCGGACGACGACGTTGCAGCATGGTCCGAGCCAGAGCGTTCACGGCGTCGGTAACCCGAGAGCCTTGTGAAATCAGCAATGATGAGAAGAGAGGCAGGTGCTTACAAAATCAGCGGCGATGCAGGTGCTTACAAAATCAGCCGCGATATGAAGAGAGCAGAATCCGTCTTGATGTCCGGCGGACAGGCAAGCAACGTTGTGCAGTTGGCTCCTGTCCTGTTCTGCTGTTCATCGCCGGATGGACGTAGAAGACGACGTGCGGATCCGGAGTGTATTGTACGATAGGCAAAGGGCCTGACCAATGACCATGGGCCTTTTTATAAAGCGACAGGGCCCACTAGGTGCACTATCGGCCCAAACAGAATAGACCCGTTCCTCATTTCGCTTCTTCCCCTGCTCTCTGTATATATATATATATCCTCTCTCTCGGCGCCTCAGTCTCTCCACCCCGCTCTCGAGTCACGAGTCTCGACCCGCCCGCCTCCGGCCGTTTCGCCGTCCGCTCCCCATCCCAAGCCGCCCTCCTCGAAACCCTAACCCTAGCAGGCGAGGATGCCGAAGGTGACGGCGGCGGCGATAGAGAGGAGTTCCGTGCCGAGAGGTGGAGGAGCGCGCACCAGCAAGGATTGCGAGATCCTGAAGAAGTGCACGCCCTTCCACCTCGGCCTCCGTCGTCACCTACGCGCTCGGGTGGGCTTCCCCCATCGTACGGTGACTCCCCGATGCCGAGCCGCCGGGGACGACCACTACTTGCCTGATGGGCACGAGCGCACCTCCGATCACGAGCCTAACGGCCTGGTGCACGGCTCCTCGACAGCACCTTGAAGTGATGCGAGCCCCTACGAGGAAGACCACAAATGCATCGGGCTCGGCGCCGCGTCCGTGAAGGTTTCGGTTCCCGCTGCTTTGCTTGCCCCCCTTCGCTTTCATATTTCTATCGCTTTCCTATGAAGTGTCGGTGCAGCAATATGCTACTCCGTGATGTGATTTACCTTGCAGCTGTTTAGTTTCATATATAGAGTCGTGCCTTCGTGGTGGCTGGTGGGTTAGTGACTTGGGATTTCTGTATTTTGTTTCAGTAAGCGGGAGTACTTTGGGCTGTCCAAGTGTGCGGGAAGGGGCAAATATACCAGGGAAAATGAGGGATCTGTGTTGTTTTTTACATCGTGTCTATGCTAGGTTTCGAGTTGTGGTTAAATATGTCATTCGGTGTTGGTAGAATTCTGGAATTGTCTGCAAGGGTGGTGGATCTTTAGGAACGTTGCAAGCATGCTATTTGGCGGGATCTAGGAGTTTCAAAAGGTCTAGCGGGTTCATGCACGACCTTAATAATTATGTTCGTGTCATTTATTACGGCATGTCCATTTGGGAAGGGAAATGTGGTGTACCGTAGAGGATCTTTCCATAATTTTTCTTTTAAATAGTAGTGTTGTAGTTGTGGCGGACTAGATTATATTGTTTTCCATTTAAAATAATGTCTAGAGATAATGCAATCTGATCCATTTCTATGGTTCAGAGATCATATGTTATTATGTGTAAAACTGGTTCCATGTTGTATTTTTATGAATTGTGCTGAAAGTTAGCCATGTTAGGTAGTTGTCTGGATTTTTTTTTGTTTCTGATGCATGCTTGCCATGTACAGTATGAACTATACACAGGGGCGGATCTGCTGGGGGTGCTGCAGCAGCCCCTTAGCCCATGTAAGGCTCAGCACCCCCTTTAGGTGGATTTGCTGTCTCCACCCTTGACTATACACTCTTTGATGGTGTGTAATACTGTGATAGTGAAGATGGCACCTTAGAAAAGGTACCAAAGTGTTTTTGTTCGAGTTATTTTATCACCTTAATTTGATATTCCAATGGTGATGAAATTTGTTGCTAAGGATCACGTCGAATATTTGGTGAAGCAGCAATGACCTATCCCCATTTTTTTTTCTTGAGGAAAGCTCATCTTTTGGTAGCTCATTTATGCTAACCATGCCTTCTTGGTAGATGTGTTTATTAGATGAATGCAAAATCCCTAGTTTTTGTTTCGTTTTGTGAAACCGGGACATTTTATCCCTGTATAGTCAAGATGAATATTTACTGAACTTACTTTTGGCCCTGACTTGTCCAGATTGTCCTTATGCCCTTATTGTTTTCATTCTACTGCTGGTTTGTTCATTTTGTATTTTCTTTGATATTTTTTCCATTATTGCAACCTCCAATATTTTTAGCCCGGTGATAGAGTAAAGGCTCAAAATGCTTGTGGATGTATTTGTTGACTTTACCCTTGTGCCAGATCAATAAAAAGTATGACACTCTGTAGCAAGGTAGGCTGGACTTGGTAGTAACCCACCAATGGAAGCGGCAATATCTACCAGCAACATCAAGGAAGGCATGGATGAACAGAACAGCTCGATCATGCAATGGCACAGACGCTAGAGGAGGAGGAGGAGGAGGAGGAACAGAGCAGAGGTAGGAGAAGTTGATTTGGCTGTTGTGTCTATCAATGCCGTCTCTGATGTTGCTGTTAGATTTGTATTGGAGCCTCCATCGATAGGCTACTTTCAAATCCAGTCCACCTTGCTGCAGCCCATAGTGGAGCCAAGCCCATAACCAGGCGAACACAGCCAATTTTCGTAATAAATGTGTAGCCCCTCCCAGAGTTGACATTTGGGAAGGCTGGAGAAGCCATAGATGCTGCTGAGTAGGGGTACCAATTAATGAACATAGATTATTATCCACTTACCATCTTTAGTGCAGTCAATATGTTTTTTCATAAAAGGTGGCTCATTTGGGAAAACTAGTATTATTGTATAATTAAAGGGGTGTCCCGTGGTGGATACACAATTAGGTTCATCAATTGCACCCCAACCGTCTTAAGATGATGGTGGGCATTTTTTAGAGGATTTGGTGGAGAAAATAAGGAATGCATAGAGCACATAAAGGAGAATCTGGATCAACAGATCAAGGAGGATTACATTGCTTGAAAGAGCATGCTGTTTTTGTATGATATCATTAACCACGTGTTCACTAACCGTGGATTTGCTACTTGACCGTGTTAAGCCCTTGGACAGTATCAATTGTTCCAGAAGGTTGTTCTTGGTACACATATGTGCATGGAATGGGGATTGTTCTAGCTATTTGGTAATTAAAAGGTTTATGTACCCTGTGCTATGAATCCAACAACTGTTTATCACCTCTATGATACCTGATAACATGATAGACCTATGGGCTAACGGAGTTTTAGTTTGTGGCTCGCTCTTGGTTTCGATTAGCCCATAGGCACATCACATCATGTTAGTAAGTGTATATAGGAGGATAAACCTTGTCTGACTGCGAGGACCAGGGTACATGGACTCTTTCACTACGGGAAACCGGGTATATGCCGAGTGTCCAGCCCTTTGCCGAGTGCATTCTGTCGGGCACTCGGCAAAGAAAGACTTTGCCGAGTGCCCTTGGCAAGGCACTCGGCATAGAGGGGACACTCGGCAAAGAGGTGTTTTGCCGAGTGTCAGGCCAGCAACACTCGGCAAATCATAGCTTTGCCGAGTGTCAAGCCGGGGACACTCGGCAAAGAAGGCGCACGTGCTCGTCAGCGGCACGCCCGCCAACGGCCGTCCGCGGCCGTCCGTAGCCGTTTGGGAGGCCCTTGGTTTGCCGAGTGTTTCCTGGTAGACACTCGGCAAAAAAATTTGAAAATTTGAAAATATGTGAAAATTTGAAAATATGCTTAAAAAACTTGGAATTCAAACATAAAAGTTTGAAAATTTAAAAATATTTTTGTAAAACTTGGCGGGTTTGCCGAGTGTTCACCCTCGACACTCGGCGAAGCTAGCCTTTGCCGAGTGTTGCCTGGTGAACACTCGGCAAAGTCAGGACCTTAGTTTTTAAACTTATGTTTTTGGGGTCCAAACTTTATTTTTTTTCTAGTGATACTTGTCAAAGGCTCTTTATATCTTATGTGGAGCTTGTGGAAAAAAGTTGAGATGATTTTGAAAAGTTTATATATACGACCCTTTCCAATCGGAGCATATCCCCATAGAAGTTTCGGAGAGTTGAGAAGGAGACACCTGGATTTCGAAACGAAGTGAAGTTGAATTAGAGTTTGAGTTCATGACTTTTTCTATAGGCAATAGATGACGTAGATTGCTTCATTTGAAGTTATCATATTTTTACGGACCCATTTGATATTTTTTAAATTATTTCTACGCCCTTCTCCGCATGAAATGATGAAAGTTATGAAGAAATTATGAGCTATATAGGCATGAAATAATGAAAACGTTTCATTGAAGCATAGAATGTGCATTGTTGAATGTATTTGACAAGATATTTTGATGTGTATTTGATCAGATTTGAAAAATTTGGTATGGTGCAAATGTTCTGGGAAATGTTTGTCGAGTGCTACACTCGGCAAACAGCACCTTTGCCGAGTGTCAGGTGGGGGACACTCGGCAAAGAGCACGTTTGCCGAGTGTCCGGTCAGAGACTCTCGGCAAAGATGGCACGTGGGCTGGCCGACCCGCGGCCGCTCGGGCCACGTCATTGGCCCACGTGGCACATTTGCCGAGTGCCTACACTCGGCAAAGGTCAGGTTTGCCGAGTGCCCTGTGGTAGACACTCGGCAAACAGGCCACGTGGCCGTCCCCTTCGGCCGCACGCGGCCACGTCAGCGGCCAGCACGCGGCCACGTGGTAGATCTGTTTGCCGAGTGCCCGATCTGGGACACTCGGCAAACAGGGGGTGCCCGGGAGTACTTAACCGCCCACGCGGCCCCCAACCCTAGCCTATCTACACACGCCCACACGCCGACGCCGCCTCCTTTCCCCACCCACCGCCGCCGCCCCCTGCCTCTCGCCCGCCCTCCGGCCCGCGGCCGCCCGCCGCCGCCGCCCTCCGTGCCCCGGCCCGGACGCCGAGACGCCAGCGGCCCTGCTGCTCCCGGCCCGCCTCCGCCTCCCCGGCCCGAACGCCGCCCTCCACGCCCCGGCCGTCCTCCTCCCCGGCCGCCCCGGACGCCGCCCCGAGCGCCGCCCCAAGCCGCCGCCGCGGCCCCGAGCGCCGCCACCGCCCCGAGCGCCGCATCGCCGGCCCACGCCGCCGGCCCGGACGCCGCCTCGAGCCGCCGCCGCCCCTGTCGCCGCCTCTCCGCCCCGGCCGTCGGTGCCCCTCCACCCGTCCTACCCCGGCGGTCGCGCAGGCGCGCCTCTCTGCCCCGGCCGTCGGCGCCTCTCCGCCCGTCCTGCCCCGGCCTCCGACGCCTCTCCGGCCTCGACGAGCGACGCCGCCGCCGCCCCGTTCATCTTCTATTGGTGAGTGCGCTGCTCCTCTTCCTTGATCTGTCTCCAATGCAAATCGATGATTGTTTCCATACAGACATTTTCAATTTCTTGAATCCAACATAAATAAATGCAAATTGTTATAGGAATGGACGATTTATAGTTGTGAATGTGTATGTGGTATGTGATTGTGAATGCGGATTGTGAACATGGGACCAACAATATTTAATGTTTGAATTATTCGAAATATTGAACAATGTGGATGTATATGTCGGCCTTCGTGCCATGGTTATCTTTGTATATGTCGTTGTCGGCCTTCGTGCCGTGTTTTTTTGCAGGACGTGTGGTTTCAGAAACCTCCCCGTGTAGAGGAGGTGCTGCCGAATATTTTATTTGACAAAAATTTGATTGCTAGATTAGGTTGATGGTAATATGAAATTTATGTCAAATCAAAATGCCAAATTTGATTGATAGGTTGGGTTGATGCTAATATCAAATGCATGTCAATACCAAATTTTACAACAAACATTTCGTTTTTTTTCAGGGAGAGGCCCTTTGCACCGTCCTCAGCTTGTACGTAGCCCGTCCTCGGCTTGTAGCCCGTAGCCGTTCCCCGCCGTCTGCTCCAACACGAGCGTCACCGACTCGCCCGACGTCGAGCCCGTAGGTGAGCACATGCAAAACCATACCCTCAGCATTTAATTCGTAGATTCATATTTAAGTTGTGTACCTTCTTCGTCTCTTGTATTTATCTTTACCGTGTGGCTTCTTTGCCATATTTTTGCGTTTCCTACAGTAAATAAGACATCTTATTTACTGTAGGATACGCAAAGACATGACAAAGAATTCATACCGTACAGTTAAATACAGCAGGCCAAGATTGTGCACAACTGTGTCACGTAACCTATTTTGTTTTTTCGGGAGAAACGCCCTGCGCTGCTGCCCGGCGTCGACGGGCATCGGAGTCGCCCACACTGTGCACGAGGCATTGGTCCTCGACGACTTCGCCATGGAAGAGCTCCGATTCTACGAGGAAGGGGACTACTACAACCAAGGCCTCAAGCTCCATGAGGACGAGAGCTACCTGAAAGTAGCTTCAGGTAGCTCTCGTCGTCATGGAGTTTGAGGCCTTGGTTGTAGTAGTCCCCTTCCTCGTAGAATCGGAGCTCTTCCATGGTGAAGTCGTCGAGGACCAATGCCTCGTGCACCGTGTGGGCGACTCCGATGCCCGTCGACGCCGGGCAGCAGCGCAGGGCGTTTCTGCTGCCATGGCCTAAATTTTTGCCGAGTGCCAGGACAGACACTCGGCAAACAAGTGTCGGCCCCAACCACCTTTGCCGAGTGCAACACTCGGCAAAACTTGGAGTCTTTGCCGAGTGTGGCACTCGGCAAAGGCCCCGTGAGCACTGACGGACGGCCGCGAACGTCGCCGTGCCGTCCGCGGCCGTCCGTTAGTGCTTTATTTTGCCGAGTGTCGGCTTTTGCACTCGGAAAAACCTTTGCCGAGTGCCCGACAAAAGACACTCGGCAAAGGGCCTGTTTGCCGACACGAGCTATGCCGTAACCCCTTTGCCGAGTGTAACACTCGGCAAAGGCTTTGCCGAGTGCATAACTGCCTTTGCCGAGTGCCCCTGGCACTCGGCAAACGTGGGGTTTCCCGTAGTGTTTCTAGAACTGTCAATTAGTTGGGACAACCATCACACATGTGCGTACCAAGAACTTTCTTCTGTGTAATTGATATTATCCAAGGGCTTAGCATCAGTGAGGGACAAATCTTGGATGGACATGAACGACTTCTTCTATGTGATGATGGTCCTCCTTGATCTGTGTATCCAGATCTACTCTATGTATTTTATGCATATCTTATTTTCTCATCCAAACCTTTTAGAGAACCCCCACCATTGTGCTCAGCTTTATGGATGTGGATTGATGAACCCA
Source organism: Echinochloa phyllopogon (assembly GCA_033239725.1). Lineage (NCBI taxonomy): Eukaryota > Viridiplantae > Streptophyta > Magnoliopsida > Poales > Poaceae > Echinochloa > Echinochloa phyllopogon. Next base: position 13,803,967 of record BTCW01000009.1, read on the forward strand.
AGAGGATCTACCTGTCCTTGTTGGTTTATACAATAATACTAATTTCCCGGTGACTCTTCCTATACCTACTGCTGCTCAGTAGTCAATGCTCACCAATTTAGCCTATTGTCTCGAACAGTCTGTTAATCCAACGGGTAAAGGGTTTGGTTTTTTTCTAAACCATGCTTTATTAAGTACTAAAATCTCATGTGGATATAAATTAAATGCTTGTAGCCATGTCCACCTTTTCTTTTGCTGCTTTTGAATTTTGAGTGCACTTTTCTGTTCCATGTTTAAGTGTTCGGAAATCCATCCTTTCCCATGTATTGGTGGTTCTGAATTTTACTACATTTGTTTATATTTGGATGTCCTTATTGTTAATGGCTGGATGTCCCTGGTGCTCAATACATCTATGAAATTTAAGTAACACAGCAGCTGCTACAGAGTTATTTGATGGTTTTGTGTTAACTATTGCAGTACATATAATACTTGTAGTGTAATGGGGAGAATATGTGCATTTGGTGGCATGATCTATGAAAATGTTTCCGGTTATAATTCTGAGAGCAAGTAAACAGAATATGTCAGATGGTGGGCAACGCTAGTTGGAGATTTGTATCAATTATTGTTTGCCAGTGGAAGTTGCTTAAATTCTTGTCTTCCTTTGCATCCTCTAGTAACGCTCATGTCAATTATAGTTTCCCTTTACTGCACATATTGGGGCGGCCACATAATAGCTACACTTTTTTTTCGGTGTATCAACTAAATTTTTTGTATTGGTGCTGCCCCATCTGTGTCATATGGGCGCTGGTCGCTGCACTATCCAGTATTTCCTCGGCACTTTTCATCTTAATCATTGTATTGGGGGCTTCAAGTTCCGTTCAGTAGTCTAGTGAACTAGAAAGTCCACGATACTGACACCATAACAAAAGAGGTCGAGTAACTTCATGTATCAGTTATGGCCTTATGGGAAACGTGGCGATGGTGTGTAAATTAACTATTTGGATATGCTGACTTTCAGCAACCTATGTAAAATGTCATTCTATCTCCCCAAGTTTGTCCAATGGACCTCTTCGTATTTCCTGCACCAGACCCATTGTTTGAACTGCCATTATGAACTACACATCCAATTGCCTCATCATGTGAAGAAATCACTGTTAATAAATTACTAAGTGTTACGCCATGACAAGCAATATTATTTAATTTCAAACAAAGTTTCAAACGATCAAATTTATTGTACGTGCTCGAGTAAAAACAAAACCAAATTTGTTCTGAAACATGTCCTCCGATCAGTGCTATATACCTATTGTTCTTCGATGCCTTCACGATTTACCCGCACCACCTGCTAGGAAGCTAAGGCGAGCCGTCGTGTTTCCTTCTCCATGCCAAGGGAGCTCGTGAACGTAGTGCAGCCGTATCTGCGTGCCGTCCCAACCAGCGCGGATGTTTTGAGCCTGTCGACGAGTGAGATCAGCCGAAAGAAAAAACAGGATCAGGAAACTAAAAATCGTGTTCAGAATTTAGGCAGTAAAGATCATCGTTAATCCGTATGAGGTGGCTCAATTGGTTGATAGATGTATAACAGATGATATTGATATCTCATTTTCAGATAGGACCACTACAAGTGCTGGATCCAGATGGATGTCCAGTGCGGTTCTTCCAAAGAAATATTTTGTGCCGAAGGAGAATGTGGTTGGAACGCTGAAAACACTTTTTACAAAAGGACCCACGCCTGCGATACCTGGAAAAGGTGAAAGACTAGAACAATTAACCTTTGTAATGTGGTTTACAAAGTGGTGTCAGATTGCAGAAATAAATTCGGTTTCATTTAGGAATGCAAGTCCTAATATTTTGGGCCATTGAATCGACCCTGAAACTTCATAAGATGAAGTAAAATGTCATTTCATGTAATTATTTTTGGAGAAGAAATGATGTAGAATGTCATGTCACCATAATCAATCAACTGATTAAAAAAAATATTGTTGGGTGCTAACTTGCATCCGTAGTTCCATCCCAGCGTCCTATTCTTGCGAACTACTCCAAAATGATCCGTGGTCAGCATATTTGTTCTTGTTGCAGCAGAAGGATTGCTCTATTTGTTGTAGAAAGATCCCCATGGAATTCAGGTGTTTGTTCTTGTTGCAGCAGAAGGATCGCTCTAGTTGGTGTAGAAAGAATCCCTGTGGGAATAATTCAGGGGTTAAAAAGTTTCTCGGAGAACTCCTGAGATTTCACATCTGCTCTCTGCCAATGATATTCTCTGTTCTTTCAGGCAAAACAGCATAAATGGAACAAGCAACAAAAGTAAATAAGTGACTCCTGTGGTACTACAATGCTACTAGGCAGATGATTAATTGTGACGAGTGTTGTATTCTCTTGATGAACTTCTTTGTTTTATCTCGTCCTATTCTCTCTTGGTTGTTGAGTGTGTTAACTATGTGGACGACAGAGTCAACCACTTAGTTCAAACTTGTAATAATTATTGGCCTCATACATCTCACGATGTAGCAGCCGGAATAGTTTCATTTGCTTGATGAAATAGATTTTCCTTTATAAAAAAATCAGAAGGGGGAAACAAAAAAAAGGAAAAAAAAGAGGAAGTAACAATCACAAAAGAAGAAGTAACATTTGAAGGATTCTAACTCCGACAACCCTCGTTTTCTCTTATCTCCAACTCCGGTGACACCTCTTCTTCTCCGACGAGCATCTTGGGTGATGAATAAACTTGGACGAGGTCCAATTTGGGTCAGGATTTGGGGTCGGGGAGAGGATCCATGGCGGCGAATCTAGAGGGGATGGCGGGTGAGGACAGAGGACTTACGGTGGTGGTAGGATTTAGGGTGAGGACAGAGGACTTACGATGAGCGGGATGGCGAGGCGACGGTGGTGCCACCTGCCACGGTGGTGGAGGAGGGTGGTTGGGCTAGGTTCGATGACGATCAAGCTTAAATCCATTCATATCAGGGAGCTGGGCAGCACGGGATGTGGGCCAGACTTGAAAAGACATCGAGATGAAGCAACACCGGAGGACGAGAAGGGCAGTGCGACAAGGCGGGGGAGGGAAGACGAAGGGAAATGGCGCGTGGGTGGGTGGAGACATATTTTGTTTTTTTCTTTTGCGCACTAAATAGATAAGGCAGCCAGGCGGCTAGGATGAGGGGGCTCTCGGCGCAGCGCTATCCGAAGGGCTGCCTCCCCTAAAAAAACATGCCGTAGTCGGTGCCTCTGCCGCTTACATCGTCGGTCCTAGTGCTTGTCGCTCTTCCATTGTCTCCATACCCCGCCTAGGTGTAGAGTCCTGCTGTGCCGCCGGTTCCCAAGCTCATACAGGCGCAACGGAGTGCGCAGACCTACCCAATAGACATTTTACGGATTGGCATTCAATGCACGACCGTGTTAAACAAATTATTAGTTGGGATGGTAACTTGATTTCTAGGTAGTTAATAAAGTTCCCCTCCTCACAAATAAAAATGTTGCAAGCATAGGCGTTGTCTTCTTTTTTTTTGGTGAGGATATAGCGTTGCCTTTTCAAGATGGTATATGTAGTGTTGTTTTTTTCTTACGAAGATATATCGTTCGTTGTTGATCACCGAATGTATTTCTAAACGTGTCACACTGGGTATATCTCCAAATACGTCACCAGGTACAACAAGGCCTGCTAGTTCACTACCAGGCCGACATCAACCCCTACTCCAATTGCTTCTTACCCACTCCCTTTGCATCCTCTCCTTCGGCTCTCCATGTGTTACAAACTTACAAAGGTTCCCGGATTAACAAGTCAAGAAACAGAGATCGCGGAACATGATATGCTCAGTGGGCGAAATTATTCCCGCGTTTGAACATCAATCCTGAGACGAAAGGCGTGGAAGTGTACCATGTTCCTCTCCACATTGCTCAGTGATCACCACACGCGCGCTGTGATCGACATGTACCTACCACGAGGGACCATGCAAAATTGGGATTGTAATGCCAAACGCATGAATCAACAGGACCAAACACGCTGATGCATGTTGGTAGCCTATGAACTTGCATAGGAGAATGGTTCCTATGCTGTGTGGGGAGCACGAGCACAGCTAATATAGTTCACTGCGTCTCAGTAAAGAGCACCAACACTTCAAGGGATTGTAAATGCCTAGGCGCCCAATTGAGCAGGCTTGCTGAACAAAGCAAGGTTTCAACTTGCTACCAAAAAAATAGCCCTATTGAGCAGGGCAGGTGAGTCAAATCCAATAAGAGCCGAGCACGCTCTATGTCAGTGAAGCTCAAGATATTCCTTTCCAGGGGGGAGTTTTTTTTTTTGGAGAGGTATCACAAGGCCTGAGCGTGGGCCTCAAATGGGCCTGCTCTTTAGCATCTAGCCCACCCGATCGATAAACCCCCATTCCCCTTCTCTTTGGTAGCTTTTTATAGCGCCGCTGCCCGCTATCCCCCACCTCGGCTGTCCCTCTGCTCAATTTCTCTCCCTCCCACTCCTCGCCCCCAACCCGGCGCCCCCTCCCGCCATTTCACTCCCCGCTTCCCAACCCAAACCCCCAATCCGCTCGCAAACCCTAACCCTAGCCTGCGCCCCGTCGGAGCGACGATGCCGAAGGCCGGCGGCGGCGCGGCGGACGAGGAGGAGTTCCGCGCCGAGGTGGAGGAGCGCCTCATCAACGAGGAGTACAAGATCTGGAAGAAGAACACCCCCTTCCTCTACGACCTCGTCATCACGCACGCGCTCGAATGGCCCTCCCTCACCGTGCAGTGGCTCCCCGACCGCGCCGAGCCGCCGGGGAAGGACCACTCGGTCCAGAAGATGATCCTGGGGACGCACACCTCCGACAACGAGCCCAACTACCTCATGCTCGCGCAGGTCCAGCTGCCCCTCGACGACGCCGAGGCCGACGCTCGCCACTACGACGACGACCACACCGACATCGGGGGATTTGGCGCCGCCTCCGGCAAGGTGGATTTTCCTTTTCCTTTGTGCCCCCTTCCCACCCCCCTAATCTCTCCTTCGCGTTTTACTCTGTCTCCGATTTGAAGTGAATGTTGATGCTGTTATACTGTTGATGACAGTGATGTGCGGTGCCGTGTGGGAATTTAGTTTCTTCTTGATCTGCGTGTTGGCAGGTTAGGGTTTCTGTGTTAATAGTTTGGGGTGCGGGCTACAATGTTATTAGGAATCAGGAAGGATTTTTGAAATTGGTCCATAGGGCTTCAATTTGGGATGCTTGCTACTGTATATAGTTATATATAGCTTGTTTTCCTTCAATTTGGGGTGGTGTCAACTGTAGGGGTATTGCAAGCGTGCTACTAGGTGAGATTCATTTGGAGACGGATCTATTGTGTGTTACCTTAATTACAGTCTTGGTTCATTTTATTTGTGTGCTACTAGGTGAAGGGCGGGCTTGGTGCAGCGGTAGAGCCTACCGTCTGTAACCGGAAGGTCCCGGGTTCAAGCCCCAGCCTCTGCATATTTATGCGGGTAAGGTTTGGGCGCTATTACAACCCTTCCCCAGACCCCGCACGGTGCGGGAAGCCTACGGCACTGGGTACGCCCTTTTAGTTGATTTAATGATTTGGAGAAGTGAAGTGTAGAGTGTCGTGGAACTTTCCATTGTTTGCTTTATAAACACGGGGGGTTGTTGGTTTCTGTTGGTTGTACAGGTGTAGGTTATTTCTGTTTAGTTTGACATGTTAGTGTTCAAAGATGGTGTGGTTTGATTTATTTGATGATTGAAAGATCTTTTGTTTTACGTGTGAAACTAGTGTTTTGTTCCGTTCAAAAAAACTAGTGTTGTGATTGTGGATTTGTGTGACGATTGACATTTTCTCGAAGCATAAAGAGAACGTTATCTATGCTAGGTAGTTGCTTTTTTATTTATATTTACTTGTTATGGATGCGCCAAAGTATATCATGTATGATCTATAGTCCCTGATGTTGTAATAATGAATATGCCAATATGGTGCCCTACAGAAGGTATTGAAAGTGGCTTTAGTTGGTTTAGCCCCTTGATTTGGCACTTCAGTGGTGAAATCTGCTGTTAAGGGTCGTGGTGTTCCTGTTCTTGAGAAGAACTGGCAACGTGCCATCCCTTGTTTAGCAAAGCTCCACTTTAGGAAGTTTTTTTTCCCGTGTGAATAAAGATTTAGCAGTCTAGACAGCTGTGTTTATTAGGTGAACGTGCTGTTCCTTGCGCAGACAAGATGAATAGTTGTTGAAGTTTCTTGTGCCTAACTTGTCTGGTTTATCCTTAATTTCTGCATTTTACTGTTTCGTTGTGAACGTGGGGATCTGATTGATATTTTTCCTACAATAGCAAACCTCCAGGATCGCCTACGCTGCTATAAAGAGTATGGCTTTTATAGAATAATTACGCTTGTTTGGATTGATCCCTATAACAGCTGCCTGCACCAGGCAGTGTTTCCAGGCATACGATGGAAATCTCATGGGGTCAGATAGACCCGCCTGGGCAAGCGCTTCCAGGCCAGGTCTCCATCCAAACAGCCCCTAAATGCCATTTTGTACCAGTATTCACATTTTCCTATGTATGGTGCTTGAGGAGTGATTCTGCAATTTGTTGCTCTGGTGGCATAAATGATTTTTGACTGCCTCTTCAAATCTGGGCCTTGGGCCTCTACGGCATGACCCATGTCAGTCACTGTATGTAACTGCAAGCCCAACAATATAGTGGACTATAAAAACCCTTCCAACCCTACTTCTCGACCTTGTCCCACCGCCAGTTTTGCGCACCCCCCTCCTCCCGCCGCCACTGCTCCCACTTCTCCCCAACCCAAACTCTCTAGATCCGATCAATCCCTAGAAACCTTATCCCTACTCGTGAAGGGTGAAAGATGCCGCTGGAGCCGATAGCGGGGGATTTGCCGGAAGATTTGAAGAAGTTGGATGGCACGAAGATCATGGAGGACACAGATGCGGCCCCGAATGCGCAGATCTTAAAAGATTACCACGCGTGGAAGCAGAACATGCCATTCCTCTATGACCTTTTAATTACACACACTCTTGAGTGGCCTTCTTTGACCGTGCAATGGCTCCCTAGAGAGAATCAATCTGTCCAGAAGGTTATCCTTGGCACGCATACGTGCAAGGACTACCAAAACTTTCTGATGATTGCAGAAGTGTATGTGCCCTGCGAAGATTCCTATGCTGAGCATTGTGACAAATACAAGAAGGTACCCTGTGCCTGTGGCCTGTATGTTTTTTGTTTCTGTTTTACGTAGGATTTGGGTTGGGCTGTTGTTTTTTCATCTGCCTTTGTTAGTTTTGTTAGGATTCGAGTCTTCCAAAATATTTGTTTTTTATGCTATAGTTTTAGTATCTCTCCCAAACATGGTTTTAAATAGCGGGCTAAGGAGATTTAGCGTCTGGTCAAAAATCAGCTAATAGCGGGCTAAATGAGGCTATACCGGGCTATAGCGGGCTATAGCGGCTAAATTGTACATGATTCTAAATAGCGGTTTTCTGTTTCACATGGCTATAGCGGGCTATAGCTCGCTATAGCCGGCTATTTAAAACCTTGCTCCCAAACTACCTGATTGTGCTTATTGCAGTACAACTTTCCCATGTATCTAATACCCAAAACTAGCTGTTCTTTATTTGGTATGAAGTAGGAGGCGGATGACCATAGGTTGTCATTATGTTAGAGTTGTGCCACCTGTTACAATTTCTTTTGGGGTTTCTATACACTCTCAAGATGCGTATTTTGTTTATCCTTATATACAATACCGATTTAATAGCCAAGTTCTTAATATTTGGTTGAATCTGTATGGCAGGATAAATTCTGTATTAGAGAGGACCACGATCGCAGTCTTGTTTTGCGGTTGTATTTATGGTAAATTTTATTATGATGCTGTTTGCAGTTGTTGCAGATGGCTTACTTGATGGGAACAGTTGCATGAGTACCTTTACACTTGAATGATATGCATTTTCCATGCGTTTGGATTGTCCTTTGCACAAAGGAAATCCTCTTCTGAAATATATGGTGACGTCTTTCCATTGGTTATCTGCCATTTTGAGAAAGTCGTCTGAGGAACATTTGATTGTGTCTGCTTGCAAGTTGCCATTTTTTGTTAGTTCTTGGTGCATGATTTACCATAAAGTGGTACTGCAAAGGTTTTTATGGCTTCCACTACATTAAGGAACAATTAATTTATATATTTCAAGTGTTTCATCTTCCTGTTGTATACGAGAAAATTGTGATTATAGGATTCCAAACGTTGTGCTTTGTGATTTTGACACTCGGTCCACAATTCAGAGACACAGTTGGACCCACTTTGTCATTCACTGGGAGTGTCAAAATCACAAAGTCCACATGTTTAGAATCCTATAATCACAATTTTCTCGTTGTTATACTCATGTTGATTTTTCTTATTTCCCATGAATCTCTTGACTTTATTGCCATACTAATCTAATGGTCCCTTCTTTGAACATTAATGGCCATTCTGTTGGATCCTTGGTTGCTTTGATCTTAACTTGTTGCCATGGAAGTAACTCTTAGCCCAATTTATGAAATGGAAATTCATGAAGTTGCTTTTTGTTTTCTGGTTCTGCACTTCACATGTGCCATTGTGATTATATTTTACTTTGTTTGCCCTTGTAATGCTACTGTTACAAACATATAAACTTTTGGTTCCCTATTTTAAAGTTTGTGCCTTGATGAGGTTCAACGTGTCCAGAATTTTTTAAATTCCTGTGTACAGATGCAAATTTTAAACATGTGTTCCCTTCCTTTTTGTAGGTGCAAATTGTTCAGCAGATAAACCATGATGGAGAGGTTAATCGAGCTCGCTATATGCCCCAAAATTCATTTATAATTGCTACCAAGACAGTTAGTGCAGAAGTATATGTCTTCGACTATAGCAAGCACCCATCAAAGCCTCCACTAGATGGTGCATGCAACCCTGATTTACGGCTAAAGGGACATAACTCTGAAGGATATGGCTTATCATGGAGTATTTTTAAAGAGGGACATTTGTTGAGTGGGTCTGATGATGCTCAAATTTGCTTATGGGACATTAAAGCGAATAGTAAAAACAAAAGTCTAGACGCACTGCAGATTTTTAAGGTATTGCTCATGTGCCTGGTTCTATTTAGCATGTTAATACTTGGAGCTTCACATGATATACTGTTTAAAGCTTCTTCAGTCTATTATATTCTAATGTTCATTTGAAGGTTCTGAATCATCTGTTTGAATTTGCATGGTAATCACAAATGTAGTAGTAAGACAAATCAATGGAACTTGTACAGTTTATCTTGTATGCTGATTTGATTTTTTGTTGTCATTAAGAATTTGCTAAGACAACATGTGGTCTTGCTAACAAAATGTTTGTTTTTTACAACTATGAGTAAGAAAACCGTCTGTATCTCACCGAAACCTGGAACTGGAAGCTATATTTTGTAAACTATGGATTTCAATTCCTCGTCTGTTTGGTTTTGTTGTCAGTGATTTAAGATTCATAGAAATACTATGCTATTTTAATAATGCTTCAATTGTATCTTGATTAGCATCATGATGGCGTCGTTGAAGATGTTGCTTGGCATTTGAGGCATGAATATTTATTTGGGTCAGTTGGTGATGATCACCATCTTCTGATTTGGGACATGAGGTCTCCCGCCCCTACTAAGCCTGTTCAGTCAGTGGTGGCACACCAGGGCGAGGTAAGTAACTTTTGTGAGTTTTGAATTGCCATTCTCTTGGAAAAAATATTGAAATTATTTGCTACTCTTTATTTTCATTTCATGGTTACAAAATTCCAAGGTTTATTGATTCTTAGACATGAAGTGAGCATCAAATGATAAGAATGAAGGAAAAGTAGTATATGCAACAAGAACTAGCCTCTTCAAGTTGGATTAGTTGCATACAAAATGATCCAAGAGCATAATAGATCTTGACAGTCATTCTTTTTTTCAGTTGGGCATGAAACCTCACTCTCATTTTATTAAAAAATAAATGTCTGCATGAAAACCCCAGCCTGAGAAAAAACGTGGATCTCGATGCAGATCTTTATTATGGTTTTCCAGGTCTTACTCATGTCATATTGGTGCATTTTTTGTTGTTGAACAGAAAAGAAGTTTAGGTTTATATTTGTCTTTATAATTTCTGAGCAGCATTGTTTGGAAATCATGGCTTCTACTATGGCTGTAAGACGGTTTAGGAAATGATATAGTTCTGGTTTCTTGAGGTGTACAATCTAGAGGTAAATAGAAGCAATATGGGAACATGTTCTAAAGCCAGGGTGGTGGTGTGGGTTTATTGGACTTTGTTCTAAGTTCATGTTTCCTGAAAGACCGGTGTTGAGAGTATTGTTTATTGATGCTTACTTCTTTATTTACAGGTGAACTGCCTGGCTTTCAATCCTTTCAATGAATGGGTTGTTGCAACTGGTTCTACTGACAAGACTGTCAAACTATTTGACCTTAGGAAGATCGATACATCTCTGCACACCTTTGACTGTCACAAGTATGTTTCCACTGTCATTGTGCTGTTCAAGTATGATGGTTGTTTAACTGAATAAACAGCTTTATGAAGTATCAAATGTTTCTATTAGTGTTACGTTCCTAGTTTAATATTAACGTTCTTCCTTCAAACTCCTGTAATCAGAGAGGAAGTATTTCAAGTTGGATGGAGCCCAAAGAATGAGACTATACTTGCATCTTGTTGCCTGGGCAGAAGACTCATGGTCTGGGACCTAAGCAGGTAAGCAGTACAGCATTCAAGAAATTCTCATATTATTAATGTTATTTTTCCTTTCCACTGGTGTGCTATTTTTCTTTTGGAGGTTACATATTTCTGGCATTTCTTTTGTACAGCTGAGCATTGATGACCAAACTGATAGTGTTTTGTAGCATGATATACTCATCTTATGATTTTTCTGTGTTGTCCTTTTGCTCCCTACATTATAAATTGTTAAAGTATAATTGACACAATGGTTCATACTAACTGTAGGTTGTTCTTTGCTTTGTAATGTCACAGGATTGATCAAGAACAAACACCAGAGGATGCGGAAGATGGCCCTCCCGAGCTCATGTTCATCCATGGTGGCCATACCAGCAAGATCTCTGATTTCTCCTGGAACCCCTGCGAGGACTGGGTCATTGCTAGCGTCGCTGAGGACAACATCCTCCAGATATGGCAAATGGCTGAGAACATCTACCATGATGAAGATGACCTGCCGATAAGCGACGAGCCGCCAAAGACTTCTTGAAGCCCGACAATGCAAACGGAATCTTAACTCCGTTGACTGCAGGTGCTCTCTTGATCGGAACCCTGCTGGCCGTGTTGGCCAAGAAGAATTTTAACTGTGTTGACTATAGGTGCTTCCTGGTGTAACTGCATGCTGGCCGGGTTGGCCGTTCCTTCGACTGTTTGTATGTTATATAGCCTGAACCTTAGCGTTATACCAATTGATTAATCTGTCGTCGTTGGGTCTTGTAGTCGTATATCTTATTCTTGATAGCTCCTGCTGGCTCGGTTTTCTATTTTTCTGGGGCCTGGGAATCTAGACGTTTAGGGCTTGGCCAAGGTTTTGCGAAATGTTTTATTTTTGGGAATGACGCATCAGGTGTTTCTGAACTTACGAAGGGGGAGAGTGTGAAGGTTAGACGCAGTGTTACTGCTGCCTGGATGCACGTGTGCCTTTACTTTGCGATCGAATTCGTCGGAGGCACTGCGCAGGCGCAACGCGTTGCACTTCAATTTTTTCCCTGCCAGTGGTAGTATCAGAAGTCAATCGCCATTTGCATTGACGATACCAGACATATCATGCCGTAATCATACTGCTGAGTGGCGGTGGCTTAGTTTCAAACGGGCATGATGCCGGTTGCTGGTCTGACATGCCCAACAACAGGTTAGATAAATCGGACGTGCTGGTCTGTGCCGATGATTTTCTGATAATTGAGTCTTCAGAGGCACTTGCCCTCCCACTTGAACAAGTTTCAGGGGATGCATCTTTTATGCCAACCATTTTCTGTCCAACTGACGAACGGTTGGAACATAGTACACACATGGATTTCAGTGTTAGCTGATTGCCTGATTCTAGGGGACAAGGCGGATAATTATTCATATGTACTTTTATTTTGTAACGGTTTCAAGAAGGTCACCATCATTTTGAGAGGAGCATCTGGGTGATTAACTATCCGCCTGATTACATATACGTATACATTAATCTATTGGCTGATAAGTTGCTCACTCAGAGTCAGAGATGTGAACTTAAGTTCCGCTTCCAGTGGCTTGGTTCTTCATTCTTGGGGAAATACGTTGAATATGGAAGGCCTAGATCATAGATGAGAACGTTGACATGAGTGATGAACTCCCCGCTGGTGCTTAGACGATGGGCGTGGAAAAGGCAGCCTCGGAGTGAAGTGCCATGTAGCAAAGCATCTCCATCCAGACACTTGCGATGATCTCCCATCGGTCGCTTGCATTGCTTCTTTAATTTCATCTTCATCAGTTCTTCGGCAAGTTCGGAAAGCAAGAACTAGGGCAGGTTCAGGAGTCTGGGTGGATTCAGCATTTTTCAGAGGACCCTTTTTTTTTGCAGTTAGATATTATCTCTGTGGTAATAGCGCCACCGGCCACCGGCCAGGATTATCTAGATCTAAAGTTCCCTCGTACTCTCTCATGTAACCCATGATTCGCTTCCGAGCATCGTAGAGCAGGAGCCCTTCACTGCCGGATACTATGCCATGACGGTATGTATATTTACATGGAATACCGGACATATCATGACGGAATCATACTGGCGGGAGACAATGGCTTCGTTTCAACGGGCATGATGCCCTGCTGCCGGCTGCTGGTCTGACATGCCCAACAACAGGAGGTTAGAGATTGGTCAGCTCAGCTGTGTTGATTTGTGTGGAAGATTTTCTGATAATTTTTGGAACGAACACAATTTTCCGATAATTGAGTATTCAGAGGCGCTTGTCCTCACATTTGAACAAATATATATTTAAGGGGGTGCATCTCTTATGCGGTGCCAACCATTTCTGTCCAACTGACACGAACGGTTGGCACATACATACGTGGATTTCAACGGTTAGTTGGTTGCCTGATTGTAGGTGACAAGGCGAATAATAATTTCTATGTACTTTTATTTTTGCAACGGTTTCAAGAAGTCGCCATCATTTTGAGAGGAACAGCTTGGTGATTAGTACATCATGTTGCCAATCCTACAATCAGAAGATCCCTTCAAGATCCTTGTCGCGTCTAAGGGGGAAAGTTGAGCTAAAATGCGAGGTAGTCGTCACGATTGAAGTGGGAGGGATCTAGGAGACTCGCATTACCTTGACACACCGGTCTGGAAATCTCTCCTTTGCTTTGTTACCTGCCTTAAACAGCACATCAGTGCTCTTAGGCAATGGGAGCTCAACTTCTTTCTGGTTTGATCATTGGCTTGGACCAAAGCCCCCCATTTTTTTTCTCGAATACGCGGGCAGCGTATCATTGTATTAAGACGAAGAAGTAATTGATACAAAGTTCGGTTACAACCCATTTAGAACGGACTCCAAATGGACACAAGCCGGCGAGCCAGCTGAACACAACCCGAAATAAAGCTCTAACATGAACTACTCACATCCAAGACAACCTACACAACCTAGACGAGATGCTCTGTGCGGAGCCCTCAGTCGACACTCCATCCCAAGGAGGGAGAGGTCTTGTTCTTCAATATTGGAAACATGTCCATCATTGCATCCATATGTTGCGCTGAATGACATTCGCCGAAGAATTGCTTCACCGCTTGCCTTGCTGGAACCGTCAAGTCAAGGGGCACACCGACCTCACCGAGCCGGCGTCTCAGGACCACCGCTCCTTGCTCCGTCGTCTTGACGGCTGAGAGAGGGTCTAAGGCTTGACGACGGCTTCGCCTGAGCCCACACGCCTCCGGAGAAGGCGGTCGAGGGGGCGCATCGACGAGGACGGGGTCGACTCGACGACGACGAGGCGGCTTGTCCACAAGAGGCGTCGGGATGTCCTTCATAACCGGAGCGATGAAGCCTTCCAGAGCCGCCGAGGTGTCAACCTCCGAGTCTACGACTGTGGCGCCTGCCTCCACAGAAGGCACCACGGTCTCTGGTGGCACCAGCGAGCACCCAGCTAGTGCTTCCAAAGGGGGCGAAGCACTTGCCGCAGCAACCAACGAAGCACTTGCCATTGAAACGCAATCACGGATTTCCGGTGACCGGAAGGTGGCCACGAACAGCTTGGGGAAGGCAGGCCCGATGGTGAGGTCGTCCTCCTCGATGTTAAGCGCAGCCACGATGGCGGACTTAGCCGCGGTCAGAGCGACCATGGCTAAGGCATCAGTGGCCGAGAGCGTGAGGGCGAGGCCACTGTCAGCCACCACGGGCGATGCGCGCTCTTCCGAGATCGAAGGTCGAGCACGGCCATGCCCAGACCCAACTGGAGGGGCAACTTGGCCGTCCAGTTGAGTGTGGCCCTGGCTAAGCTTCGGGCGACGAGGCCGCCTGCAATCCTTGGCGTGGTGTCGAAGGCCATGACAGCGCAGGCATCGTGATGGTTGACGACACGAAGCAACGCGATGCTTGAAGGAGAGGCAATTCAAGCATCGCCCATCAAGCACCTTGGGGAAGGACCTCCGTGGCGCCTCTGAACGGGGAGGCAACTCCCGGTGCGGAAGTTCCACATGCAGCGACGCTCACCGCCTCTCAACTCGCTGCCAACCATCAGGGTCAACGCGAGGAGGGCGATGTGCCGCACGTCCCCCGTCATGGCCAGTGGCAATCCGACCAGCCAAGGGGTGGTCATGCCTCCGAAGCCCGACGATCATCTCTTTCGTTCCGCGCCAACGGTTGCCGCGCTTGGAGCGACGCTTGGCCGGCTGGGGCGGTGGAGGTGGGCGGCGGCCCCGCCGCCGGGGGCGCTTGCGGTGTCCGCCCTCACCACGGGGAGGCCGCACCACGATGTAGCGAAGCGTGGGCTTCGGAGCCGGCGCGGGGCTGCGGAGGACGGCATCAAGGTAGGGGGTCAGGGAGGATGCGCCAACCTCACCGGCGTTGACTACCTCATCAATGTCGTCCTCGGAGTCGGAGTCGTCGGAGTAGTCCATCCAACGCTTGGCCATACCGCGGTCTGCCGACGAGACGACGAGGAAGAATGGCTCCGCCGCGGGTGAGAGCGACGAGGGGGATGCCGCACCAGGAGAGAGGGCGCCTGGGCTGCCCGTGGTGTCGGAGGTGGGCGTCTGCGCCGGCGGCGGAGGATGGCCGCCTAGGTCGGGCGGCACCGTCGCGCGGGAGCAAGGCTGCTGGCCCACGACCGGTACCGCGCCATCTTCGTCGGCAGCCGGGAGGGCTCTTGGGCTGCCCATGGTGTCGGAGGTGGGCGCCGATGGCGGAGGATGGCCGCCGAAGTCGGGCGGCACCGTCGCGTGGGAGAAAGGCTGCTGGCCCACGACCGGTACCGCGTCAGCTTCGCCGGTGAGGGTGCCTGCGGCGGCAGCCATGGCTGCGGCCTCCGCGCGCAAGAAGGGAGGGCGCTGCGCAGGCGAAGGAGGAGGGCGTGGGAGGAGCTGCTGCGGCTGGGGTGGAGGCCGTGGGAGGTGCGGCCGCGGCGGGGAAACCCTAGACGGGTCGCCCCCCCTCCCCCCGAGTCGCCCCCTGGTGGGCTCATGGGCCGTCTTCCTACGTTTAGAGTTGTTTGCGCCTTTCCCTTTGCTCCCCAGATCTGACAGATGGGGAGGTCCGGACCAGCGCCCCTGGCTGAGCTCATGCCAACGCTCCTCTCGTTCTCCACTAAGCCCAACATCTCGGTGCGAAGGGCACTGCAGGATGATGGGTGGGATCTTAGGCTACAACCGAGACTATCCAATGCTGCTACTGAGGAGCTACACAAGCTCTACCAAGCACTTCAACCAGTTGAATTAAGTCTGTTACAACAAGATGAAAGGCGAATGAGAGGCTCCCTAGGCCCCTTCTCTACTGCGGCACTCTATCTGGCTCTGGCAGCACCAATGCCACAAGACCCGCTGGCCCAGCGTATCTGGAACAACTATGCCACACCCCAGGCCTGCCAGTTTCTTGTGGCTTATTCACCGTCAAAGACTACCGACGAGGGATCTACTACGGCATCGTAACATCACTGAATCGGCGATATGTGCGGCCTGTGATCACAGCGAGGACCAACACCACTTATTCATGGCGTGCGTCAAGGCCCAAGCCGTCTGGCACCTACTATGCCCTGGCAGTCACATGAGCCAAGTACAGATACATGAACCGTGGGATCACCCTCTCCTTGCTGGGGTGGAACAACGCCTGCAATCAACTGTCATATCTGCAATTCTCTGGAACATATGGAAGGCCCGGAACCGCTTAATTTTTGACGGGGAGCAAACGCCGGCCAAACTCACCACCAAAGCAGTGGCCAATGATCTGCAATTATGGTCTCATAGAGCTAAGAAGAAGGAACACGCCCTGTGTCTTAGAACTTGGAGTACAAACCTTCTATCTGTAATAGGATAATGTTATGATAGCCTCTCCTTCTCCCTGTTTTCACAAATCCTTGTATGCCACATTACCTTTGCATGCATCTATAAAGTTCAGGTAGGCAATTTGCCTGCCGTAGTCCAGTTAAAAAAAAAAGCTTTTCGAAGCTTAACTTTTAAGCTTGAGCAGTGCAACTACAATACCTAAATGAAAAAGTAGGTTTGCGCGCGCCAATTACAATTCTGATATTTAGTATTGTCATATCGTGGACGTGGAGTTTTTAATCATTCTAGTTTAGTTTCTTTTGACTCCAACCAACATGTATCAAATCATTCTAGCATCTCCTCAAACAAAGCATGTAGCACGCGTAGGCAATAGGCATAGTTAACGAAAGACTTTACACGTGTAACCAGAGGCGATAGATGGTTGACTATGCATGCACCTTGCATGTATAATATGCAGTAGTATAGTCTAATTCCGCGCGTATATGTCATGATCTCTCGATACATATGTGTGTGCAAACGCGTAGACAGTTCCGACAGGATCGAGCATATAATGGCCAAGATAATTTAGTTTTTTTAGGAGCTTGATTAAAGAAACATAAACGGGCCAACTTCCTTTCGTTTTCTTCGATTTCCGGCGCGGATCGCGTGGAGACTCGAGAGAAGGAACCAAACGGCCACCTAGCTACCCGGCACTTTGAGTGGAGTGGATGATGATGACAAGACAGCAAGCCAGTTGGCAGTTGGCTTAGTTTTTTTTAATGGCAGTTGGCTTAGCTTAATACAGAGTATTTCTTATATGTACAATATATATGCACGTGTGCGTCCGTTTGTTTTTTTTTATTGGCGAGAAAGCCCGTGGAACTGTGGAAGGAATGAAGAGGTGCAGAGAGAGATAGAGATCTGAAGCTTTGGGCTGGTCTTCAGTTGTTCTTGATTCAACCTCATCGAGACAGCCACAAAAACCTGCAGCTTTTTCAGCAATAGTGCAATTTCAACACGGGTTTGTCTCTCGTACTTCCCTTTTCCACTTTCCTTGTGTTGGACATTCCAAATCCTCTTGTCATGGCCTGCCAGTAAAATCCCATCTCCTCTCTAAAAGAAAGATACCATCCGTTCTCACGGTCATTTCTATAAGCTGGAGAGATCCACGGTGAATTCAACAAATACAGCTTATCTAGCTCGGCCACAAAGACTGGCATGCTGCTTATACCAAGTCAGACTACCATCACGTCGGCGGCCGGCCTGGCGCCAGTAAATCTCATTCATGCTTAGTTTGCGCATGTGCTACTGTTTCCGTTTTACTGTGAACATACCTGCACATGGGGAATCCCTGTACCAGTTAATTGGTCCCGGTCACGCTCAAAACCCCTATCAGAACTTTTTGTGTGGTACAAATATCCGTACACCGGCGTACGGATCTCAATCCCAAGTGTCCTCGATCTCTTCCGTTTGCTCCTCCGGTCCGCCGCACATGACCGAATCTAACAGCTACTAGCTCTCCGCCGCTCTCACTGCCCGCGTACTGTGCTCCACGACCACGACCACGAAGCGCGTGGAGTACAAGCCCGGCTGCACTTGCAGTCGCATCGTGTACCCCTCCGTTTCCTCACGTGTCGAAACCACGTGCACAGTGCGCTCCAGATCCAGCGCCGACGGCCTTGGACAGCGCACGGCGGGGCCGCCGACGTGCCCGACACCAAGGACGGCCCGCCATTTAACCCCCGCGGGCCTGTACGGACACCCCCGCTGCGCCATGGGGGCGGCACGTCGCGATCTCCCCACGCGGTCGCGGCTGGTCCGCCGCTGCCTCGCCGTCCCGGGAGGCCGGGACCTGGGGGAGACGCCACCACCTCCTGGCCCCTGCTACTGATCCGATCCCGTCGGTGACACGCCACCACCTCCTGGCAGTGCGTCCCGGCCGAGGCGCTGGAGCCCCGGCCCGGCGCCCTCGTGAGACAGCGTGGCGCCGGTCGGGGCCACGCGCGCGACTCACGTGCGCGCATCGCGGCTGCGGAAGCTTCGCCGTCCGGGTGCGCGCGCGAGGCGACCCATACCCTGAGCCCCTGACACCCATCCGAATCCGATCCAGCGGAGCCGCTTCCTGCCACCTTCGCCGTCCCACTCCCAGGCCACGTCCGTACCGTACGCTAGCTGTCCGGCCAGGCCTTCGCCGCAGAGCGTGCGCGCCGCGGCCACGTCGTCGCGGTCCGGTCTATAAAGAGCTGGGCCTAGACGCGTCGATCGCGGCACTCGCTCTGTTCTCTCTCTCACATCACGAGCCGTCTCCACCTCCAACTACTCCCGCCAGCTTGGCTTGCCACTCTAGCTCCTGTCTTTGCTGCTCGTGCTCGCACCTGACTGTCCGTCCTAGCGAGGGAGCGAGATGGAAGCGTACGCGGCAGCGGCGTCGCCGCCCACCAAGGCCATGGCTATGGACAAGCTCAGCTACGAGATCTTCTCCCTTCTCGAGAGCAGGTTCCTCTTCGGCGCCGCCAACGGGTGTGGCCTGTCCTCCGCCCCCGGGACGCCGGCACGGCCGTTCCTTGACAGTGGACGCGTCCGGGTGCTGGCCATCGACGGCTGCGGCGCCGGCGCCGAGGACGCGCTCCTGGCCGCCGCCACGCTCGCCAGGCTCGAGGCCGGCCTGCGCAAGCAAACCGGCGACCTCGACGCACGCGTCGCCGAGTTCTTCGACTTGGCCGCTGGCGCCGGCGCGGGAGGCGTGCTCGCGGCCATGCTGTTCCTCAGGGGCCCCGACGGGCGGCCGCGGTACTCCGCGCAGGAGGCGCTCGCGTTCGTGGCCGGCGGCGTCGGGAGGAAGCACTGGGGCGGCCTTCGCGGGCGGTGGGCCAAGCTCTTCCGCGGCGCTCGGAGCGGCGACCGGATGTTCCGGCGCGTCTTCGGCGACGCGACGCTCAGGGACACCGTGGCGCCACTGCTGGTGCCGTGCTACGACCTCGCCACGGCCGCGCCCTTCGTCTTCTCGCGCGCCGACGCCGCCGAGAGCGACGGCTTCGACTTCCGCCTCCGCGACGTCTGCGCCGCCACCTGCGCCGCGGGCGGGGATCCCGTCGACGTGAGGTCCGTCGACGGAGTCACGGCCATCGCCGCGGCGTCCGCGGGGGTGGCGGCCATGGGCAACCCGGCCGCGGCGGCCGTCACTCACGTGCTCCACAACAAGCAGGAGTTCCCCCTCGCCGTCGGCGTCGAGGACATCCTCGTCCTGTCCATCGGCTCCGGCTCCTCGGTCGCCGCCTCCGACGGGTCCAGAACGCCGATGCCGACGCGTTCGCCGTCGCCGCGGGAGGTCGCGCGCGTCACCGCCGAGGGCGTCGCCGACATGGTGGACGAGTCAGTGGCCATGGCGTTCGGCCACGCGTGCGGAAGCAACTACGTGCGCATCCAGGCACGCAAGGCGCCGACGCCGCTCGACGCGGAGACGGCGGCCGCGGCCGCCGGAGCGATGCTGGCGCAGCGGAACGTGGATTCGGTGCTCTTCCGCGGGCGGAGGCTGTCGGAGCGGACCAACGTCGAGAAGGTGGACGCGCTGGCGACGGAGCTGGTGAAGGAGCAGGAGAGGCGGAGGTGCAGCCCGCTCCGGAATGTGGCCATCAAGCAGGTTAGCACGCCGCGCCTGTCGTCGGCGACCACCGCGTCGACGATGCCATCGCCGGCGTCGTGGGATTCTCGGCGGTAGTTGGGTTAGTTAGGCCGTGATGCGAGCGATGAGGATCTTTGTGTACATGCATTTCACGAACAAGGGTAGAGTAGTGATGTGTGTTCTTTTGGATAATGAGCCACCGACGTGTGGGCCGCAAGTTTGGAAATGGACTCGTTTGGTACATGAATCATGAATGTGCCTTTGTCTTGGACCTTCTTCGTGGGTTGGGCTTGGAGCCTCTGCTGGCCCAAAGGGCCTTGTAACGATGTCCGAGTAGGTGATTTCGTGGCCCATGTGAGGCTTCGAGGAGGTTAGGTCCGTCCCGAATTCCTTCTTGCAACACAAGTTGGTGACGGACTAGGAACTGTGAATCTCGCCGATATAAATTTCTCCTCAGCGTTCCCCTCTAGTCTCCCCTCGCGTTACGAAATCGAAATCCGTTGCTTCCACCGGCGGCGATCTCACCGGCGGCTTCGGGATCCACAAAAAAACCCTAACCCTCGCCTCCTCCGCGCGCGATGTCGGCCGCCGCCGTCGCCCCGACCTCTCCCGCGGCGGCTTTCCCGGTGGCGCCCCCGCGGTCCTACCCGGCCGCCTCCGCCGCGTCCCCCGATGGCCGCGACGACGACCTGTACGGCCGCCTCAAGTCGCTCCTGCGCGCCCTGGAGTTCATCGAGATCCAGGAGGAGTGCGTCAAGGACGAGCTCAGGAACCTCAGGCGCGAGGAGCTGCGCGTGAAGGAGGAGGTGAACCGGTGCCGGGCGACGCCGCTCGAGATCGGCCAGTTCCTGGAGATGGTCGACGCCAACCACGGCATCGTCGGGCCCACTAGCGGCGGCAGCTACTACGTGCGGGTCCTCAGCACCATCGACCGCGAAATGCTCAAGCCCTCGGCGTCCGTCGCGCTGCACCGGCACTCCCACGCGCTCGTCGAGGTGATGCCGCCCGAGGCCGACTCCAGCATCTCGCTGCTCGGCTCGTCGGAGAGGCCCAACGTTTCCTACAGTGTGAGTTACTGCTGCTGGAATTTCTCTCATATGCATCTAACCCTTGTTCCATTTATTTGTTGTAGTCTGCTTTGTTGTTTGTTTTGAATCCTAGGCATGTCATATTATTATTATTATTCGTCTGCTTGGATCTGGATTCGTTGATGCCATGCCATTGATGCAGTACAATTTTCTGTAGTTACAGTGCCGCCTTTGGTCGGTTAGTTGTGTCAAAGTTAGTTGTGTCAAAGTTAGTTGTGTCAAAGTGTGAAGGCATAAATCTCTAGCCACAGGACAAGTCAAAATTTCCTAACATCATTTGACAAAGCATGTGAACCAAACACCCACTTAACATCAATATATTAGGTGCTTCAGATAGATAATTGTATATTATCTTGCTGCATAGCAGATGTGTCTACGATGCTGGGATAAATTTTTCAGCTCTGGCGCTGATATTGTTAAGAATTCTAATAGAGTACTGAATGCTTTTCTAGTTCATAAAATTCTGCCTCCAACATAGTATTATTTTCCCCCTCTGAGTTCCACCACTGATAATAGTTCATAAAATTGAGTACCTATTGAATTTTATTTCTTTTTTCTAGTTCATAATAACTAGAGTGAAATTGATCACATAATCTTACGATTTGGAAAATAATAAAAGCATTGGTAAAGATGACCTGAATTTCTCTTTTCTTTATTTCATTTATTATTTGGTTGTCTTATGCCAGTAGAATACTATATTTACATCATTGGTCGGAACTTACAAAAATTGTTATGATATTTGAAATTTGAAGTTTAGAACATGAGAAATCTTCAAATTAGTTAAAATTTGAAGTTCATTTGTTGCTAGTTTATTTCAAATTTTCTTGAGACTGAGAGCAGCATAGTAAATGTTGTAAATCATGGCATATTCTAGGGTTGCTGCTTATTCTAAATTGAATCTTTAACAACTTGCTGCTACTGTGTTCAGGATATTGGAGGATGTGATATCCAGAAGCAAGAGATCAGGGAAGCTGTTGAACTTCCCTTGACACATCATGATTTGTACAAGCAGATTGGTATTGATCCTCCAAGAGGTGTGCTTTTGTATGGCCCTCCAGGTACGGGCAAGACCATGCTTGCCAAAGCTGTGGCACATCACACAACTGCTTCTTTTATCAGAGTAGTTGGTTCGGAATTTGTACAGAAGTACTTGGGTGAGGTAAGTTTGGGCAATTATCATATGAATCAGTACCCTTGCAATTTGTTGCACATAACTGATAGCAATTTCTTTCATTTTGTGTGTTTGAAAATATTCTACTTCCACATATATTTGTATGTTTATTGTTTTGTTCCTGTCTTCCTAATGTATTGTGTCCTTTGAACTCCTTTTTTAGGGCCCTAGGATGGTTAGAGATGTATTCCGTTTAGCTAAGCAGAATGCACCTGCTATCATATTCATTGATGAGGTTGATGCAATAGCCACCGCACGTTTTGATTCTCAGACTGGTGCTGACCGAGAAGTTCAGCGTATTCTTATGGAGCTACTCAATCAGGTAAATATTGTGGTTATGAGACCAATCCGATCTTGGAAATTTGAGTAGATTTTCTGCATTACCTTAGAAAAAGATAGTTAAAAGAAACCTTTTCAACTGAGAAATCTATGGAAGTTCTCTTATTTGGTTACATTTGAAAATCTCAGTTATCTTCATTCTAATTTGCAAATTGGGAAACTATGATATCTGAAAATATTTGTCATGTTTATAAAAGCCAATTTGGTGAAATTGCCAAGTACAACTTCCGTGTTTTTTTTCTAATAATCTGCCCGTGTATGTTTCAGATGGATGGATTTGATCAAACAGTTAATGTGAAGGTTATAATGGCAACTAACCGCGCAGATACTCTAGATCCTGCTCTGTTGCGTCCAGGTAGACTTGACAGAAAAATTGAGTTCCCTCTTCCTGACAGACGGCAGAAGAGGCTTGTGTTCCAAGTAAGTTTTGTTTTCTGAAATCGTGTATGTCAAGTGCCACAACTTGCATATTAGTTTGAATGCAGTAGTTTTTACAGCAACTGTCATTCTTGTTCTTTAACATTGTGTCATAATGTCATTATCACACTTCAAATGGATTCGGAGCAAGGCAGGACACATTACCAATTATGAGCATTGCAGTTTAGAGACTTCTGCAAATAGCTGCAAACAATTTTCTTTGTTTGTGATTAATAATCCTTTAGATTCATACCAACTTCCAACTTTCAGATGCACATGCTCATATTTAGTCTGTCTTCATCTCTTATACACCGTAAAGTTGTTCATATATATAGGTCATATATTTTTGATGTGGTGTGCATCTAATTGATTCAAGTTAATTGTTTTCCTTGTTGCAATTTTTGCTATTTTTGTTCCATCTGTCACCCACAGTGTTCATTGTGGAATTTCTCCATTGCTAGATGCTTTTCGTATCAATTGGTAATGGTCTGTTCTTTCACTTCAGGTCTGTACTGCCAAAATGAACTTGAGTGACGAGGTTGATTTGGAAGATTTCGTTTCCAGACCGGATAAGATCAGCGCTGCAGAAGTGAGTTTCATTTGGACTTCTTTATTTTATCTTATAAGTTCATTTTCACTTACTCTGATACATTGGGTCACTAGTTGTATGATCCCTCTCCCTCAGTACCATGTAATCTGTTGCTATGAGGTATCTGCTGCACACTTTGGAATATCTATAACCCAACACACAGTTAACATCCAGGGGATTTTTAAAGGGAAATTCATCAATTATTATGGGATGAGATCAATTATCGGTAACCCAACACACAGTTAACACGGTCATCAATTAAATTCACTGCAGTGAAATTGGATTAGGCATAGTAGTTAATTGTTCTGAAATGGAATGAGATTATTATGTTTCAGAAAGTTACCTACTGAATCAGCAAACATGGCTTTTGAGCTAATTCCATTAGTGATGATAATTTGTAATGATGGTATTATCAACTTGTTTAAATCATAATATGGTGATAAAGTTATAAGAGGTTTATTACAGCAGATCTTGTTGTCTCAGTGTAGATTTGCATTATGTAAAACTTCAAGTTCAGAGTGTTACTATGGTCGAGTTATAACTGAAGTAAATTTCAGCAAAACTATTTAGATGTTGATACTTTTAGTTTATAGATAGCTCATACTAAATCATGAAGGTTCTGTTTGCAAATTATCTACATCTCTTTTCAAATTATCTACGAGGAAAAAACTTTTGCTGATGTCTGAATTCATGCAAAAAATACTTTCTTAATTTTGCTCTTGATATGCAGTGCTATATTACTTTCCACCTCGTCATGTAGATACCTAATGTCTGATGGAAAGTTATAGATCTGATGGCGTAATTTAGACATTCCTTTTGCATTTAACATAATTTAACACTCGATCAACTGTCTTTTCAGATCTCTGCGATATGTCAAGAAGCTGGCATGCATGCTGTCCGGAAGAATCGGTATGTCATCCTCCAAAAGGACTTCGAGAAGGGATACCGCGCCAACGTGAAGAAGCCTGAGACGAACTTCGACTTCTACAAGTGAACAAAGCATGATTTGTTAAAAATGCAGCCATTACTTGCCTGCCATTTGTACTGACAAACTTGGACATGTCATGTCGCCATGTCCGACTAGTGTAGTAAAACGACAATTATTTCAATTCAAACAGCAGGATGCCTTGATGCCTTCTGCCTCCTGCAAGTGTGGCAAACCCACCGAATTAAAATTGCATGGATGTATGCCAGTCCTGTGGAATTGGAATTTGTACTACCAACATATTTCTGATAATTGAGTCTGGCTACCTCCCTAGAGTTGAAACGGGCACGTTTTTTTCTATGCCAACATTATTCTTACTGACGAGAACCTTTGGTATGTACGAGTGTCAGACTGGTAGCTGGTTCTAAAGCAAATGATTGTTAGGACTTCGGATGTGGTTTGATTGTTATATATAGATTAATTAATATTATAGCCGCTGGCTATTCCTTGTTACTGTACATGTTTAGTAGTTTGACCACCAGACCGAGCCAAAGGCAGGCAGCAACCAGTTGGAAATCATGGCCGCCACCGGCTGCTCAAATGATTGGCCATCCGCAATGTGACGGTGATGCCCAAAAATTTTTGGAAACTCATCTTTCTCTACCTTTGAATAGAGAGTTAGAGAGTGAACTCTCTGCCTGTTTAGGAGGTTGCTTTTGGGTGGGGTCAGTGGCGGAGGCAGGATTGCCCCCCGGGGAATCCTCTCATACTTTCTCCCTCTCAATTGTTTTCCTCTCTCTTTTCTTCTTCCCTTCATGAAGTACAGATGCGTAGGGGGACTAGAGCCCCCCTAGCCCCCTATAGCTCCGCCGTTGGGTGGGGGTGGGGGACGATGGAGGGATGGACTGCATCTTTCTACAACCATATTTGTGAGTTATAGCTCCCTTAAGCCGGTCGGTCATTTTAAACTGCCTTCAAAATGAATCCTAACATCGTCGGAGCCCTACCGGAGATGGAGAAGATATTACGGGGAAGAGGAGAAAAAAATCGAGTGGGGAGAGGGCAGGATCCCTTAAGTGAATTTAACATTTCGGAGAATAACAGTTAACAGTCGTGCTCGGTGAATTCTCACAAACAAATTCCATTTCCAAACGTTTCAAGCCGCACATTAGTGCCTACCGGCCTCTAACAAAGAACAAAAGAACACACGTCACGCACTCACGCCTAACCTTGTCAGTGACACGCAGTGTAAACAAGATCCTCATCACGTCACGGCCTAAATTAACCCAATCAACGCCTACCGGCGAGAATCCCACGACGCCGGCGACGGCATCGTCGATGCTGTCCTCGCCGCCGCAGAGCCCGACGACGAAGTGGTCGCCGACGACAACCGCGGCGTGCCGACCTGCTTGATGGCCACGTTCGGGAGGGGGCTGCGCCGCCTCCGCTCCTGCTCTTTCACCAGCTCCGACGCCAGCGCGTCTACCTTCTCGGCGTTCGTCCGCTCCGATAGCCTCCGTCCGGCGAACAGCACCGACTCCACGTTCCGCTGCGCCAGCATCGCTCCGGCGGCGGCCGCCGCGTTGTCAGCTTTGACCGGCGTCTGCTCCTTGCCGGCGTTGATACGTACGTAGTTGCTTCCGCCCGTGTGCGCGAACGCCATGGCCACTGATTCATTGACCGTGTCGGCGACGCCCTCGGCCGTGACACGCGCCAGCTCGCGCGGCGACGGCGAGCGTGCCGGCATTGGCGTGCTTGATCCTGCGTTCATTGTAATTGAGGCGCCTGTGCCGATGGACAGGACAAGGATGTCCTCGACGCCGGTGGCGAGGGGGAACTCCTGCTTGTTGTGGAGCACGTGCGTGATGGCGGCGGCGGCCGGGTTGCCCATGGCCGCCACTCCCGCGGACGCCGCGGCCATGTCCGTGACGCCGTCGACGGACCTCACGTGGACGGGCTCACGGCCAGCGTTGCAGGTGGCGGCGCACACGTCGCGGAGGCGGAAGTCGAAGGCGTCGCTCTCGACGGCGTCGGCGCGCGAGAAGACGAAGGGCGCCGCCGTGGCGAGGTCGTAGCACGGCACGAGCAGCGGCGCCACGGTGTCCCTGAGCGTCGCGTCGCCGAACACGCGCTCGAACACGCGTCGGTCGCCGCTCCGGCGAGAGCCGCGGAATATCTTGGCCCACCGCCCGCGCCGGCGGCCGCATCCCCAGTCCTTGGTCCCGACGCCGCCGGCGACGAACGCGAGCGCCTCCTGGGCCGAGTACCGCGGCCTGCCGTCTGCGCCTCTCAAGAATAGCATCGCCGCGAGCACGCCTCCCGCGCCGGCGCCCGCGGCCACGTCGAAGAAGTCAGCGACGCGCGCGTCGGGATCGCCAGTTTGCTTGCGCAGGCCGGCCTCGAGCCTGGCGAGCGCCGCGGCGGCCAGGAGCGCGTCCTCGGCGCCCGCGCCGCATCCGTCGATGGCCAGCACCCGCACGCGCCCGCCGTCGAGGAATGCCCGCGCCGGCGTCCCGGCGCTGGAGCCGCCGCCTAAGAAGAAGTTGCTCTCTAGCAGGGAGAAGAGCTGGTAGGCGAGCTTGTCCGCTCCCATGGCCGTCGTCCGTGGCGACGGCGTTGCCGCGTAGGTTTCCATTGGATGTCAGACGCGAGCAGCACGAGGGGAGGAGTATTAGAAACAATGTGTGTAATTTGTCACGGTACAATACTTGTGTGTGTGCCGGCGATTTGGAGTCCAGAACATTCTGTAGATCTTGTTGTACAAGTAGCTAGAGATAGAGTTGTTGTAAAGAGATAAGAGTAGTTGTATAAACTCTTATCTCTCCCTAGATTCATGGATCTCCACAACTGCCGCATGTCCTGTACACCACGAGATTGTACCGATCTCTTGTAAGCCTTGCGCACTGGGCGCCTCATATAACATGCAGCCGTCGGCCCCTAGAAGGGATCATCCGACGTTAACCCCACGCTCTATCTGCCCTCTGAATTTTACATGGTAATCAGAGCTTGATCGATCCTACCGATCATGGCAAACCCAAGCACAAACAACCATCGCCTCCTTGATCCCAATGCCGTCTCTGAAAAACTCACCCGATCCAATCATGGCATCTGGCAGCCCCAAATCCTCTCCCAGGTCCGTGGTGCTCAGCTCTACGAGCACCTGACGGGCGCCACTGCCAAGCCTCCGGCGCAGCTCGATGATGCCGAAGGGAAGAAGATCCCCAACCCGGCTGCTGCAAAATGGGATGCAACGGACAATCAGGTCCTGAGCTTCCTCTTTGGCTCGGTATCCAGGGAAATCATGGTGCACATCGCCAAGGCAAAGACCGCGGCGGCAGCCTGGTGCGCGATCCAGGCCATCTTCGCCTCCCAGACGCGCGCCCGCGCAATCAATCTGCGTGTTGCCCTCTCCACTACCAAGAAAGGCAACCTATCTGTTGCTGATTACTTCGCCAAGATGCAAGGCTTCAGCGACGATCTGGTGGAGGCGGGCCGTTCCATTGAGGACGACGAGCTGGTGGAATACATCCTCACCGGCCTTGGACCAGAATTTGAGTCCATCTCGTCCGCCCTCATCAGCAGGGTGGAACCAATCTCCCTCCAGGAGTGTTACTCCCAGCTCCTGAACTTCGAGACTCGCCAAGAGCTTGTCCATGGAGGGGACCAAAGCTCGGCAAACATGGCCGGGCGTGGCAACGGCCGCGGTTCCAACCGTGGTCGCGGTGGCCAGCAACAACGTGGGCGTGGCCGCGGTCCCTTCAACAACAACAATAGGGGCCGTGGCCGTGGCCACTCCAATCCTCGCGATGGCGGCTCCAAGAACAAGGACAAACCCATCTGCCAAGTGTGCTTCAAGGAGGGGCACATGGCGAATCGCTGCTGGTACCGCTTCGATGAGGACTTTGTCCCTCAAGAAAGGCATGTAGCAGCAGCTGCGGCATCCAGCTCCTACAACATCGACACCAACTGATACACCGACAGTGGCTCCACCGACCACATCACCAGTGAGTTAGCCAAATTGGCTGCTCATGAGAAGTACACCGGCAGCGATCAGATCCACACTGCAAGTGGGTCAGGTATGGCAATCCGAAACATTGGTCAATCTGTTATTACTACCCCTAGTCGCAATCTTAAATTGAAAAATGTCCTTCATGTTCCACAAGCAAGTAAGAATCTAGTTTCTGTTCATCGACTCACTTCTGACAATTCAGCGTTTATGGAATTTCATCCTGATTATTTTTTGGTTAAGGATCAGGACACCAAGAAAATTCTGCTTAGAGGACCATGTCGGCGCGGCCTGTACCCTCTTCCTTTGTCGTCAATAAAGCAAGTCCTCACTGCCACCCGACCGTCCCTGTCCCAGTGGCACGCGCGTCTGGGGCACCCTGCATCCTCTACCGTTCAGCGTGTCATTAGCAATAATAATCTACCATGTACCCCAGAGTCTGGCCCTGAGCATGTATGTGACGCTTGCCAACAGGCTAAGGCGCATCAGCTTCCATATCCTATTTCTACTAGTGAGTCTAGTGCTCCTCTAGATTTAGTCTTTTCTGATGTATGGGGTCCAGCTCGTGAGTCTGTTGGTAGAAAACAATACTATGTCAGTTTCATTGATGATTTTAGTAAGTTCACATGGATTTATCTTCTCAAATTTAAGTCAGAAGTATTTCAAAAATTCCACGAATTTCAGATGCTTGTTGAGAGACTCTTTGACCGCAAAATTAAGGCGGTCCAAACTGACTGGGGTGGTGAATATCAGAAACTCAATTCTTTTTTTGCCAAGGTTGGCATCTCACATCTTGTCTCCTGCCCGCATGCACATCAACAAAACGGTGCCGCGGAACGAAAGCATCGTCATATTGTTGAGGTAGGACTCTCACTTCTGTCCCATGCCTCCATGCCTATCAAATTTTGGGACGAGGCGTTCCTTGCCGCCACATACCTCATCAATCGCCTTCCCAGTAAAGTTATCAATAATGACACGCCCCTAGAGCGTTTATTCAAACAACAACCAGACTACTCATCTCTTCACGTCTTTGGTTGCGCATGTTGGCCCAATCTTCGGCCATATAATTCTCATAAGCTCCAATTCCGTTCTAAACAATGCGTCTTTCTTGGTTATAGTGATCACCATAAGGGATACAAATGTCTAGAAGTCGCCTCTGGCCGGGTTTATATCTCACGAGACGTAGTGTTTGATGAGCATGTCTTCCCGTTCTCTACATTAAATCCCAATGCAGGAGCTCGGCTACGGTCAGAAATCCTGCTCATTCCGTCTTCATCTGCGACTAGGTCTGGGGACAGTAATACAGATGATCAAGTGCCTAACCTGCCCACTAGTGGTGCTCCATTTTCTGGTGAATTTTCTGGTCGCAGGAACTCTGAAGCAATCAGCACAGAAGCTTCTCCTACATCCGCTAATGGCACTGGACCCAGCACGGTTACCAATTTTGATCTAGCTCTAGCAACATCAGCGCCTGCAGCTGCCTCGGATCGGTCGCCGGTCCATTCCCTGCCGGAGCCGTCCCCCGGCGCTACGTCGCACCAACAACCTCCGGATCTGCCGACCGCGTCTGCCCTGGGGTCCCGCGACGAATCGGTGCGCCCGTCGCCTGTCCAGGTGGATCGAGCTGCTGCACCTGCGTCCGACCAGAGCCTAGGCGCCCCTTCGCCCTCCCCGAGGGAGATCTCTTCCTCTGGCTCCTCTGCGGCTGGTCCGTCTGCACCAATACAAATCCCGCCAGCACCAGGCCGGCCCGTCACACGCCTCCAGAGGGGCATTCGCAAGGAGAAGACCTACACTGATGGCACCATACGGTATGGACTTTTAACAGCTACTGGTGAACCTTGTAGTCTGGATGATGCACTGCAGGACAGGCACTGGAAGGACGCCATGAACGCCGAATATGATGCTCTTATGCACAACAAGACCTGGCATCTTGTTCCACCACAACGGGGAAGAAATATCATAGGGTGCAAATGGGTGTACAAGATAAAAAGGAAGTCCAATGGCACACTTGATAGATACAAAGCACGTCTCGTTGCGAAGGGTTTCAAGCAAAGGTACGGAATTGATTATGAAGAAACCTTCAGTCCTGTTGTCAAATCAGCTACTATTCGCATTATTCTGTCTCTTGCTGTGTCCTGTGGCTGGTCTCTTCGCCAACTTGATGTGCAGAATGCTTTTCTCCATGGACTGCTAGAAGAAGAGGTATACATGCAGCAGCCTCCAGGATTTGAAGATCCACTGAAACCACAATATGTGTGTAAGTTGGACAAGGCGTTATATGGATTAAAACAGGCACCAAGAGCCTGGTATTCCAGACTTAGTGACAAGTTATTGAAACTTGAGTTTAAAGCTTCACTTGCTGATACATCCTTATTTTATTTTAGCAAGGGAGGCATAACCATGTTTGTTCTAGTATATGTAGATGATATAATTGTGGCAAGTTCCACAGAAAAAGCCACGTCTGCACTGCTCAGCGATCTTAAAGGCGAGTTTGCGCTCAAGGATCTGGGCAACCTTCATTATTTCCTTGGCATAGAGGTAAACAAAGTGAAGGATGGTATTCTACTTACACAAGAAAAATATGCATCCGATTTACTCAAAAGAGTAGGCATGTCAGATAGTAAACCAGTCAGTACACCATTATCTACTAGTGAGAAATTATCCTTGCATGAAGGAACATCTTTGGGTGATCATGATGCCACTAGATACAGGAGTATAGTAGGAGCATTACAATATTTAACTCTGACTAGACCAGATATTGCCTTTGCTGTTAACAAGGTTTGTCAGTTTCTACATGCGCCTACTACTGTTCACTGGGAGGCAGTAAAACGGATACTCAGGTATGTGAAGCAATGTACTGGACTGGGACTAAAAATTCATAGATCGTCTTCTACTCTTGTGAGTGCCTTCTCAGATGCTGATTGGGCCGGTTGCATAGATGATAGAAAATCCACAGGTGGCTATGCAGTGTTTCTTGGGAGTAATCTTGTGTCATGGAGCGCAAGAAAACAACCTACTGTTTCTAGATCAAGTACAGAGGCTGAGTACAAGGCTATTGCTAATGCTACTGCAGAGGTAATGTGGATACAAACCTTATTATCTGAAATTGGTGTGAAGACACCTAGAGCAGCTCGACTTTGGTGTGACAACTTAGGTGCTACTTATCTGTCAAGTAATCCTGTGTTTCACGCCAGAACAAAGCATATAGAAATAGATTATCACTTCATCCGAGATCGTGTCAAACAGAAGAGACTTGAGATAGATTTTGTGTCTTCAAAAGACCAAGTGGCTGATGGATTCACTAAACCTCTTCCGGTAAGATTAAATGAAAATTTCAAGGTCAATCTCAACTTAGGAAAGTTGTGATTGAGGGAGGCTATTAGAAACAATGTGTGTAATTTGTCACGGTACAATACTTGTGTGTGTGCCGGCGATTTGGAGTCCAGAACATTCTGTAGATCTTGTTGTACAAGTAGCTAGAGATAGAGTTGTTGTAAAGAGATAAGAGTAGTTGTATAAACTCTTATCTCTCCCTAGATTCATGGATCTCCACAACTGCCGCATGTCCTGTACACCACGAGATTGTACCGATCTCTTGTAAGCCTTGCGCACTGGGCGCCTCATATAACATGCAGCCGTCGGCCCCTAGAAGGGATCATCCGACGTTAACCCCACGCTCTATCTGCCCTCTGAATTTTACAAGGAGGTCGTCTAGCGAGGCAGGAGATGAGAGGATTGATCGGAGCTCGACACAGGCCGTGGATGCGAATGAGACTGTCGACTCCAACCCGGGGCCTTTTATAGAGGCCAGCACCGGGCGCAAACGTGGTTGCGGCGCGCACTATCTCCAGTGGAGCGAAGGCGAGGTGCGCCGGCGAGCCGGACAGCTAGAGTACGGACGTGTCGTGGCCGTCGGAGTTGGGATCGACGACGCGATCTGGGGCTTGCGGGGGGCACCGAAGGCGGCGGGAAGCGTCGCTCGTCATCTCCTGCTGGTGCTGGATGTGGGCTCGCCGTGCGTGCGGATGCACCAACCGGACGGCGGCGAAGCTTCCTGCTGCCATGTCATGGGTCCACCAGCCATTGAGATCGAGCGGCATCACTGATCATTCGATTCAACCTGCTGCGGGCCCGGCGTATCAGCGGGCGGTGGGGTCGGGTGGCCGACGCCGACGCGACGCGACCCGATGGTGTTGTGCCGTCCCGGATAGATGGCGATCGAGACAGCGGCGATATGATCTCGTGCGTTGGCACCTGCGGATGCGGTGTTCACCTCCATCATATCGTCGAGGCCCTGTGCCTGCGATAGGATGCCCATCTGTGTGCTGGGGTGTCACGCTCCGCGGCTCGCGGGGACGGCGTCGGCGCTGCATCTGGAGCTGAGCTTCCCGTGCGCGGCACGCGTAGAGTACGAGTCGTGTATCCCCATGGGCCCTGTGCTCCTACCTGTACGTAGTCGCCTCGCTGGCGGCTGGCGCCGCCTCGGGGATGGGACTGTGCGATCAGCGTGGATACTAGTGCCGCCTCTTGTGGCAAGGTTCGGCTCCCATTCCCGGCCAGTAGCAGGTGGCTGGTTTAATTTGAGATTGCAAGGTTCGGTTCTCAATCTGCTCTTTCCACGGGCTCTCGTCAACGCAGCAAGCAAGCTATATATAACTATGGTCTATGGGCACACACCTACGTGCTTGCACCGACCGAAAAACACTCATTTATGTTATACATAAATCTATGATCATGTATGTCGTGAGTTGCAGGCTCACAGTTACATATAGATGAGAGCCACATAAAAATTGAGACACGAAATCAAATCATAAGTAGTGTCTACAACTTGAAAGTCAAACTAATCGTACAACTAATTAGGTTCTTTACAGATGTTTATATTTTTCTAAATTTATTGTAATGGTTAATGGGCACTATTGTTTCATTGGTGGATGACGTGTTCGTTGATAGCAAAGCGTATGTTGTGATTTCCTCAATTTTAAGATTGAAAATACTGACTTAGTCTTTCGAATGTGTTTACAGAGATATGATATGTGTGCATGTATTCATAAGAGCAAGTGTGTGTGAATATCTACGTTTGTTTGATGTTAGAAAAAAATAGTATCTGGAAATGCCACATGTAACAGGAAGTTAACTAAGATTTCAGGAGACATAAAGCCATAATATAGAGGCATGGTTGACCATATGCCATGACCTTCATGATAATTGCTTGATTCCTTCGATCTTTTGTTCTTCTTAGGACTTAAAAGCTTGGTCTATACCTAGAAAGATATGTATGGATGGTATGACTTTTAATTCGGATTCACCTTTGGTGCATATGTACGTGAGAGAATAACAAAAAGAGTAAAATATATGGGCGGCTCCTAACTTATCATACAATATCATCATTTAGGTCTCCAAACTCTCAAAAGGTGTTTTGGATCCATGAACTTATCTAGGTGTGTCATCTAAGTTCTTAATCTTTCAAAATTTGTTTTCAAATCTCTGAACTTGTCTCATTGTGTCTTTCGGGTCCCTAGACTCTCAGAATGTGGTGGGAAATGAAAAGATAGTGCGAGAAGAAGGAGGAGACCTCATCATCTCGTGTGTTTGGACGATTTATTGATGATACCAATGATGAATTTATGAAAATATATTTTTTTGTTGGGGGGGGGGGGGGGGGGTTATGGACCTAGATAACACCTCTATACAGGTTCTATGACCTGAAAGTGCATGCAGACAGAGTTTAGGAATCAAATTGTACATCAGGCTAAATTCAGTGACATAAAAATATATTTTTAGAATTTAGGAACCTATGTGACACTTTGATACAAATTTAAGGATTATCTATATATTTACTCTAATATAAAAATGGCGATTCATGGATGATTCGTATTGAGCCTCGTGGGATTATTTATATAGGGTATATCTTTATGTTTTTTTAATCCAAGGGATGATGTACCCAACCATAACAATGCAACCGTACCGCTGCCATATAGTCTAATAATGCATTAAGAATGTAAATACCCTCTAGTATTACGTGGATCCCCATGTAACAAGGTCTAATACTACATAACTACAACAGTATAGCGTAAGGTTTTTTGTGACGGAATATGTCAATTGGGTTCGAATCGTAGATTTAGCATGCATGGGTCTTATAAGTTTTCTGAATTCATTTCAAAATTTAACCATACAAGGTGAATTCTTGAAACCATCCATGTACGTAATCTATGCATATCGATTTGAATTGTCACGCTCTCGTTATCAGGTAGCACTAGGACCTAGCGTATACGACAATCGATCATACAGACAGATCGTTTGTCCGCAGATTTCACAAAGCTGGCAGCGACTCTTTGTTTGACTCGCACGCCGCACCGGTACGGTGGCCGCCGCGCCGGTGGGTGACGAATTAAGTAACGCATCGTCCGGGTGATCGACCCCGTGCGGCCACTTTGGCTTTGCGCCGCGCGACGAGCCCCGAATTTGTCAAGCGAACGCGTGTCGTGCTTACGGCTGTCGCCGCCGATCATTGAGCTACCGGCCGGCGGCCACACTCTCCGCATTTCATATACTACCGTATATGTGTTAGCATATGGTCATGCGCACTGTCGCTTTGCAGCCGGTTGCATTATTGCATCATCATCACATGCATACAGATACAGATTAGGGGCGCAATATGTTGCAGGACAAGCATATCGCTGTCGCTGTGAGCTCCGACGATGCCATGTGGCGCGCACAATAAAATTCTGTTTGGTGCGTGGTGGATTCCTCGCCCACACGATCAAATTCACAACCTGGCCGGTCTGGCCTCGTCTTGGTCAAACTAGCACTGGGTTGTCAGGAACGGCAACGGCGAGCCGGCGGTCAGGAGGACATCGGCGACGATGCTGTCGTCGCCGGCCGGCGGGCGCGCGGTGGTTCAGTTACGGAGGTCGCGACGCGATAACGACCCTAGCTCTCTGTGGCGATGCGCAAACGCACTGACATGGCATTGCTAAATGGAGTAACATAAAGCAGCTGAAATTTGAGGCAGGGGAACCAGGCACTAGATCCTCATCGAGTCACGCCCGAAATTAACTCGACTATTACAACCGAGAATCCCACGACGACGGCGACGGCATCGTCGACGCTGTCCTCGCCGCCGCAGAGCCCGACGACGAAGTTGTCGCCGACGACAGCCGCGGCGTCCCGACCTGCTTGATGGCCACGTTCGGGAGGGGGCTCCTCCTCCTCCGCTCCTGCTCCCTCACCAGCTCCGCCGCCAGCGCGTCCACCTTCTCGGCGTTCGTCCGCTCCGACAACCTCCCTCCTCGGAACAGCACAGACTCCACGTTCCGCTGCACCAGCATCGCCCCGGCCGCCGCGGCCGCATTGCCGGCGTGGAGCGGCGTCGGCGCCTTGCCGGCGTTGATACGTACGTAGTTGCTACCGCACGCGTGCCCGAACGCCATGGCCACAGATCGATCGACCATGTCCGCGACGCCCTCGGCGGTGACGCGCATCGGCATTGGCTTGTTCGATCCGCTTGAGACGGGCGCGGAGGCGCCGGCGCCGATGGAGAGGACGAGTAGGTCGTCAACGCCGGTGGCGAGGGGGAACTCCTGCTTGTTGTGGAGCACGTGCGTGACCGCCGCGGCGGCCGGGTTGCCCATGGCGGCCACTCCCGCGGACGCGGCGGCGAATGCCGTGGCACCGTCGACCGACCTCACCGCCACGGCCGCGCCGCCCGCGGCGCAGGTGGCGGCGCAGACGTCGCGGAGGCGGAAGTCGAAGCCGTCGCTCTCGACGGCGTCGGCGCGCGAGAACACGAAGGGCGCCGCCGTGGCGAGGTCGTAGCACGGCACGAGCAGCGGCGCGACGGTGTCCCTGAGCGTCGCGTCGCCGAACACGCGCTGGAACATGCGTTGGTCACCGTTCCGGGAGCCGCGGAATATCTTCGCCCACCGTCCGCGCCGGCGGCCGCACCCCCAGTCCTTCGTCCCGACGCCGCCGGCCACGAGCGCGAGCGCCTCCTGCGCCGCGTACCGCGGCCGCCCGTCGGGGCCCCGCAGGAACAGCATCGCGGCCAGCACTCCCCCCGCGCCGGCGCCCGCCGCGACGTCAAAGAACTCGGCCACGCGCGCGTTGGGGTCGCCGGTGAGCTTGCGCAGGCCGGCCTCGAGCCTCGCGAGCGCGGCGGCGGCCAGGAGCGCGTCCTCGGCGCCCGCTGCGCCGCAGCCGTCGATGGCCAGCACCCGCACGCGCCCGCCGTCGAGGAACGCCGGTGACGGCGTCCAGGGGCCAGAGGGGGACAGGCACCCGGCGCCGGCGCCGCGCCGCCGAAGAGGAGCTTGCTCTCGAGCAGGGAGAAGAGCTGGTGGCTGAGCTTGTCCAGGTCCATGGCTGCCGCCCGTGGCGACGCCGATGCTGCGTAGGCCTCCATGGGTTGTCAGGCGCGAGAAGCACGAGAGAATGTAACTGAACTGGTGTAGCGAGAAGCACAGGAGTTATTGGAGCTCGAGATAGCTCTTGGATGCGATGGTTGGATGCGTCCTAGTCCGAGTCTTTTATAGAGGCTGCTGGCGCAGACGTGGCCGGCCGCGGGGCGCGCTCTCTCCCGAGCTTTGCCCGACAGCTATCGTACGGACGTGCGGTGGCCGTCGGAGTTGGGATCGACGGCGGGGGCGATCGGGGGCCTCGCGAAGGCGAAGGTGGCGGGAAGCATCCTTCTCTTTGCTGGATGGATATGATGGGTTGCCGAGCCGTGCCCGTGCGCACGCACCCGACGGCGAAGCTTCCTGCCCGAGCCGCGCGAGACGTACGGGCCTCCGGTGCGACGACGCTGGCGTATGGGCCCGACCGACCTCGATATGGCCACCGGCCGCCGTCGGCAGGATCAGGCAGGCAGGCAGCGATCAGAGCGCGGGTGGGGGCCGGGTCACCGACGCGATCGGGATGGCCGGACAGACAGCGGCGGACCTGCGGCGATCGCGTGCGCTGTCACTGCCGGAGGAAATGGCGTACGTGTACGGCGTTGGGTCCTTGGTGAGGGGTCACGCCCCCCGGCTGGATGCCTGCATCTGGAGCAGGAGCTTCACTGTGCACGTGGTTTTTTTCACACGTGGGGACAGGAAAGCAGTCGCCGTACAAGTGGGAGTAGAGCTAGACAGCCTAGTAGGTCCTCAAGCGCTCGTGTGCTGGATTTTTTTTAAAAAAAATTCACTCCCTCGCTTCACTTGGCAGCAAAGCATGGACGGCGATGGTGTATGAATTTTCTTGGCGGACATGGTTGTAGTTTAGCGCAGACACGCGCACGGTTTTTACGTGTAACTGCTATTGATCGACGTGCTTGCAAGAGGTTGGACAAATACGACCGATTGGTATGCAGAGAGTGCAGCCAAGCTTGAACTCTTTTGAACAGGAAAGCAAATTCTATACTCGACGGGCGGACGCGGAATATGGGAATCAGAGAACATGAGTATATAGTTACGCGTGCTTTGTATTTCGTCCTGCCCTCTGGTTCAATGGTGCCTGGTACGGCGGTTGTCGTCTGCGCTTTCCGTGGGTTTTCGTCATGGCAACGTATCCTATACAAACCAGCTTGGTATGCAAACTATGCAAACTCCCATCACAATCGTCGGATCTCCATCCGATGGTCATGTAGGGAGGTGAAAAAATTTAGCACTTAAACCCTTCCACTATTAGCTTTCCTAATCACAATTTATGTAAACCCCCCCCCTCTAAACCCTCCACCGCTGCCCCTTCCCAGCGTCGCCGCCCCGTCACCAGCGCTCAGATTTGTCGGCGCCACCGCCGACCGCAGCAGGCCAAGAGCAAAGCAGTTGATTCGCTGGTCAGGGAGGGCAGCAAGGTGCAGGAGCGGCTCCGCGCGTGATGGGCCACCTCGTCCCGGCCCTGCGCCGGACCTGCTGGAGGAGGCGGCGGACTACGTGGCGGCGCTGCAGATGCTGGTCAACACCATGCGCGCGCTGGCGGTGGCGCAGCTCTCCGACTCTGACGCAGGGGCAGAGGTGGAGGCGGAGAGGTGAGGATTGATTGGCTTGGCCGCCTGGGCCTCCCATGACATGATTGATTGATCAAAACCACAACCAGAACTAGCTCGGATCGGGATTGCCTGGAATTGGAATTTGATTTGGGAAATGTAAAACAATTGCATTACCCATCTATAATCATTGAGTTGCTTTGATTGGGAGGTACTACTCCTACAATAATAATTGATGATGATGGGACGATGATCCGTCCATGCTGCCAATGTCGTAAAAAGCAGCAGCCTGAGTTGTTATCCTGAGTTCTTGCTGCTGCTCATGATTTGTGGCTGCTTTGTTCTTGGCCTGCTGCAGTCGGCGGCGATGGCGCCGAATCTTGCTGCACTGGTGAGGGGGAGGCAGCGCTGGCGAGGGGGCACGGGACCGGGAAGGACTGCGGCCTGACGAGGGGCGGCGGACCATCGGATAGGGGCACAGTGATGCGGGAGAACGACGTTCAGGTCGCGGGGGAAACGGCTCCGTTCGTGCATTCACTCGTCAGGAGGGAGTTTTCACAAATCGTGGTTAGAAAAGCTAACGGTGGGAGGGTTCAAGTGCTAAAATTTTCCACCTATCAGTGTGACCATCGGATGGAGATCCGACGATTGTGATGAGAGTTTACATAATTTGCATACGAAGCTGGTTTGCATAGGATACGTTGTCTTTCGTCGTACCACCTAAACCAGCTGGCTCCTAGTCTCCACACCAACTGATCGATCTTGTCATCCGCCTTTCCATCAAATTAAAATGCAGTGCCTGACTGACAGATGCTTAATGCCATGCCTAACAACTAGCTATAATAATAAGTAACTCGCTCTCTGGGAGTCTAATAAAAATAATTTATCCTATCCGAGATGCTAAATCGCGATCTTGTCGCAAATGTGTACGCTAGCATATATACGAGTACATATCGTGAAGGTCATTGCATTGGCGCATACATTACGCGGCGGGAGACATGCTGATGCTTATCTGAATTATCATTTCCTCAGCGGCAGGTATCGTAGCTCCGGGGTGCACGCACGTAGACACCAATCGTCCGTGTCATGAATAGCAAAATCGCTGACAAGAGTATATAATTTGCCTGTCGGATACGTAGTACTCCCTCCGTATCGAAATATTTGTCGCCGTTGACTTTTTTCTATAACTTTGATCATTCGTCTTATTTAAAATATTATACAAGTACTATCTGTTTTGTTTGTCACATGCTTTATTATTTTAGGTATTTTAAGCTTGACTTATCCTTTTACATATTTGCGATAATTTTTTGAATAAGGCGAATGGTTAAAGTTGTAAGAAAAAGTCAACGGCGACAAGTATTTCGATACGGAGGGGTATGTTTTAGATAGAGAGGACAGGTGTCACACATGAGACTCAGTTGGCTGAAGAATCGATCTACTACGTTAGCTCGAAACCCCCAAGCAAGGCCGTCCAAGCTAGCTAGTACGTATACAATATGTAGGACACTTGCAGTTCGTGCGCATCTTTTTTCTTAAAAAAAAAGAAGAGAGAGGGAGATCGAGAACCCAAATAGTCTACTGACATATATATATTGCATAATGCGTTGCACAGGTGCGGTGCATGCATGTATTCCGATTCCGTCCTAGATTCCACAGCTGGAGCTCGCATGGCACCCGTCTCTTTCTTGGTTTGACTGCACGCGCGCACCGGCACACGGTCGGCGACGGCCCACTGCACTTCACTTGCTGCCGTCATCTGCGCCGTGGGGAGCTAGCGAAACCGCCACGCCGACGCGTGTCCTGCCTGTGGCTGCCGGCGCCGAGAGAGCTCACCAGCTAGCTGCCGGCGGCGACCGTATATCTAACCACCATTTCGGGGCTATTTTTGCGCGGCGGCACATGGTGTCTTTCAGAACGCCGCGCTCGCTACGTGCCTGCATCCGGGACGGAATTAGCACACCACCTACTACAGAAATTAGCATGCGTACTGTAGAAGCTGCCACGTTGCCGCCGCATGCATGCATGCATGTTCACCAACTCTGATAACCAATCATCACTTCAATTCATACGGATTACGGATACGTGGGAGCATATATTGTTGTCGACTTGTCGCTTAATCGGGCTCCATCGACGTACCAATAGTTTGGAGTGGATTGGCGCGTACGTGGTGGTCATGATTCCCCGGCCAGTCGATCACATTCACAACATGCCCCGCTCCGGCCTCTATTCTCAAATAATAACCGGTAGTACTCTTATTAGTGTCTGTTTGAATCCAAGTAATAATGTGCAAAATACTAAACTTTAGCACTAAATTATACAAACATAAATACTAATAGGTAATGCTAAACTCTAGCCAAGGCTCAAAAAAGTGAAAAAAGTATTACCTAGTGGAGAAATGCTAATGGGTACTAAACTTTAGCACTACCACTTCAGCCAATCTAAATAGACCGTTAGGTGGTATGCGCGTAGGGCCTCGACTGTACTCCCTACGAACAAAATAAACTCGTCGCCTTCCCTACGATCAAAAGAAAGTCGAAAATTATGAAAAACCCTGTCTAACTCTTAGTTTTTTTTTTGCGAGGACCCTCCTCCGTCCTCCCCAAGAGACGCCACCAACGGGACATTTTTCAACTCCAGAATAACATTATTCACGGCAGGGTGTTCAGTTAGTGGCTCGTTATCGGAAACAACAAAAGAACACACTTCACTCTCGTAGACTGTCAGTACGTGCCTCAGTGGCATCTATGTACACTAGATCCTGATCGCGCCACGGCCTAGTCGACTACCGGCGAGAATCCCACGACGCCGGTGACGGCATCGTCGACGCGGTCCTCGCCGTCGTGGTGCCTGACGACGCGGTGGTCGCCGACGACAGCCGCGGCGTGCCGACCTGCTTGATGGCCACGTTCGGGAGCGGGCTGCGCCTCCGCCGCTCCTGCTCCTTCACCAGCTCCGCCGCCAGCGCGTCCACCTTCTCAGCGTTCGTCCGCTCCGACAGCCTGCGTCCGACGAACATCACCGACTCCACGTTCCGCTGCGCCAGCATCGCTCCCGCGGCCGCGGCCGCCGTCTCTGCGTCGAGCGGCGTCGTTAGCGCCTTGCCGGCCTGGATGCGCACGTAGTTGCCTCCGCACGCGTGCCCGAACGCCATGGCCACCGATTCGTCCACCATGTCCGCGACGCCCTCGGCGGTGACGCGCGCCAGGTCGCGCGGCGACGGTGAGCGTGTCGGCACTGGCGTGCTCGACCCGCGGGAGGAGATGGCAGCGGACGCGCCGGTGCCGATGGAGAGGAGGAGGATGTCCTCGACGCCGGTGGCGAGGGGGAACTCCTGCTTGTTGAGGAGCACGTGCGTGATGGCCGCGGCGGCCGGGTTGCCCATGGCCGCCACGCCACCTGACGCCGCGGCGATTGCCGTGAGACCGTCCACCGACCTCACCGGCACGACCGCGCCGCCGGAAGCGCAAGTGGCGGCGCAGACGTCGCGGAGGCGGAAGTCGAAGCCGTCGCTCTCGGCGGCGTCGGCGCGGGAGAACACGAAGGGTGCCGCCGTGGCGAGGTCGTAGCACGGCACGAGCAGCGGCTCCACGGTGTCCCTCAGCGTCGCGTCGCCAAACACGC
This sequence comes from Echinochloa phyllopogon, assembly GCA_033239725.1. Classification (NCBI taxonomy): domain Eukaryota; kingdom Viridiplantae; phylum Streptophyta; class Magnoliopsida; order Poales; family Poaceae; genus Echinochloa; species Echinochloa phyllopogon. Next base: position 13,846,113 of record BTCW01000009.1, read on the forward strand.
GCCGGAACATGCGGTCGCAGCTCCGACCGCCGCGGAACAGCTTGGCCCACCGCCCGCGCCGGCCGCCCCAGCCCTTCTTCCTCCCGACGCCGCCGGCCACGAATGCGAGCGCCTCCTGAGCCGAGTACCGCGGCCGCCCGTCGGGGCCCCTAAGGAACAGCATCGTCGCGAGCACGCCTCCCGCGCCGGCGCCAGCGGCCAAGTCGAAGAACTCGGCGACGCGGGCGTCGGGGTCGCCGGTCTGCTCCCGCAGCCCGGCCTCGAGCCTGGCGAGCGCCGCGGCGGCCAGGAGCGCGTCCTCGGCGCCGGCGCCGCAGCCGTCGATGGCCAGCACCCGCACGCGCCCGCCGTCAAGGAACGCTCTCGCCGGCGTCCCGGGGCCGGAGGACAGGCCGCACCCGTTGGCGGCGCCGAAGAGGAACTTGCTCTCGAGGAGCGAGAAGATCTCGTAGCTGAGCTTGTCGATGGCTATGGCTTTCGCAGGTGGCGACGGCATTGCCGCGTACGCCTCCATCGATCTCTCGGGTACAGCGGGCAACAAGGTCACAAGTACAGAAGTAGAGGAGTACTAGCAAGCCTAGCTTGCGGATTAAATGGAGCTCGAGATAGCTCGTGATGTGAGAGACTGCGAGTGCTGGGAGATCGACGCGTCCTAGTCCACTCTACCTCGAGCCTTTATAGAGGCGGGGCGCAGCAAAGGCCAGCTAGCGCCCCGCACGCTCTGCCGTGATCTCGCCTGCGGGGCGGTCGCTGCGGCGTGCCGCGTGCGCCCGACAGCTAGCGTACGGACGTGCATAGGCCGTCGGAGAATGGATCGACGGGTGCGATCGCGCGGAGCGAAGGTGGTAGGAAGCGCCGAGCGCTCTGCTGTCTGCTTGCTGGAGGACGGACGACGGGTGGAGGGAGGGGAGGGAAGGAAGCTTCCGCGCAAGGCGGCGCCGCGAGGCGCACACGAGAAATCACGGGGCGGGTTGGGCCGGCGTGCATGTCAGCGAGGTGGGGCCCCGGGCGGATCGGCGTCGGGATCGGGGATCAGGTGGGTGGTGTCCCGGGACGGCGAGACAGCGGCGGACCTGCGGTGGATCGCGTGATCGAGCGAGGGCCTGTGGCGGATCGATCACGGCCGGACCGCGCCGCTCGATCATCTATCCATCTCAGCTGCGCCAGTTCCTCGCTGGCAGTGGCACCCGCAGGAAAACGCACGCAGATGCGTCGGCGCCGGATCTGACGCGCACTGTTCACCTGGCTTCCGCTCGTGAGGAAACATCGAGCGCGCATACATGCATTTAGCTTAGGGTGGTAGCACCAATGCCATCCATGCTCTACGCGCTGCCGGTCTCAAGAGGGGCATGGCTCACCTAGAAAGTCCAGGTTCTTTCGTTCAAAAAATGAATCCAGGTTTGTGGTGCACAGTTTAATTTCCTCAATTTGGATGGGCAGCGATCGAGGTTTTCACAGTTTACATAGTACATACAGGAGTCTTGAAGAATTTCGCTACGTTGAGGATCCGCATCAGCTGAGATGAATACTCAAGTAGCCTGCAGTCAGCACCTGGTTTGAGGCTGGGTCAAAACAAAAGGACGATCCGCATGCTTTGGCCCGGCTGGGTCGATCTTTCTGTCTGTCTTCACTCTGGCATGGTTGTTGATTGTTGTCGGCCTCCTCTTTCCACAGGCCTTCGGCAACACGAAAAACAAACGGATCACACGTGTGCAAGCTAGCACCGCACGGAATACAGTATACTACTAATACTGTGTGCTCCAGCATTTTCAACATCGGATGAGTTGTGTATCATTAAGCTAAGCTAACGGGTCCTCCTCGTCAATTACAAAGTTGCTGCAGGTGTAGCTAGGCGAGTTCGTCTTCGTAAATAAAAGCTAGCGCTAAAACAAATGAAAAGTCTTGTAAGCAGGTAGCATAACCATAAAGGTCACGCGGCTTGCTGCGGCCAGCAAATGCGTTTCATTTAAGCTCACAAAATAACTTAAATGAAATAGGATGCTTACTCTTGTCTTGTGAGCTATTTACGCGTGATTTATTAATGGCTAATCGCATACGTGACATATGTTACATTACATGTGTTTTTTTTGTGGTCGTATGTTACAATTTGATATTGTATCTGACCTTTTTCATGGCCCATCATATCGCGCGCTTTCTATATAAACTCTAAACATGCTTTAAACGTTCATACCTCAACAAGCTAGGAACAGCGCACACGAAGGCACGATTATTTGCAGTTCTCCAGTTTGGGGGCTCTACGCCTCTACCTGAAGAGTCGATGCATTCCCACGAAAGAAAATGCGATCATGTTAATTTTTGGAACCATTTTTTTTGAAAATAATTTTTGGAACCATTACTTGTTACAATAATCAGCTAGCTAGCACCGTAGTGCACTGTGCACGTATGCATATATGCCAACTGTTCGTCTCAGTTGGACACACACCAATATATATCGTTGGCACCAAGAACAATAATGTGCCTGTTAGAATTTTTCTAGTATCACACACAGATGAGAAGACTTAAGTACCAGAAAATTACTAGCAATTGACCTATATAATAAATAACCTAGAGCTGTTGGACATGTCACAGTAGCATGCGGCAGCAGGCATCAAGGCATCTTGCCCGTTTGAAATGAAATGAAATCCGTTGTCGTCGGTTCTAGTACGTGTCCGCTCTCTGACGCGAATCCGCGATTTGTGCGGGAGGAGTTGCTAGCTTGCCGCGCGCGTGTCCTCGCCGCGGCTGCCAAGAAGCACAGCTGCACAGCTCAAACTAGCGGCGGTCGTCTCGTCTGCACTTGGACGTGTGCCTCGTGTGGCATCTGGGGACAGCGCACTTGTGTGGCTCCGCGTCAGACAGAAATGTTGTTAGATGATCTCGACCGTGCTACTACTACCTCCCTCGATCCACGGCGGCTACACAGCGTATCCCCTCCAAATCCCACCGTCACCTGCCTGTAATGCTGCTGCTGTCCCTGTGCGAGCACTATCGTTTGTTTCAATTCAATCAGTGCCCGCCATGATTCGCGCACTCACAAGTCAGGCCTTCAGCATATTGCTGGTCAAACTATCTAGCGCCCCATCGATCACTTGGCGAGGTGTCCTAAACGATTTTTGGATAACTAATCAATATGCAACCTGATAAAACAAGCAAATGCATAGTATAAAATTTAAATATCTCAGTCTTGAGATAATGCACCGTACCCAGGCGTGTTTTTGTGCAGCGCCGGCATGAATTTATGGACTGACGACGACTGACGGCATGAATCAGGGGAATTCAGCCGAAACGAGCTCTTGAAACAGATCAAAGAGGAGAACCGAACTTGGATGATCGCGGCTGCAAAATATCTATCAGCATTGATTTCCTAGGAGCTCTCTCTTTTGTTTTTCTCTACTCTCCTTTTTTGCGATCCAAAGCATAACTGTTTCACTCCTTATATCTGTCTTAGTTAAGAAAACATTGCAATCTTCAATGAACATTCAGATTCATCATATAATAAAAATATTGATGTAAAAAAATGATATCACGGTATTCACATTTGAATTACTTTCTTATGATTAAGATTTTTTGATATAAACATTGAAGTAGTAGTATAAGACGCCTTATATTTTGCACAACGGAGAGTATGCTCTGTTGTACTACGGAGTAATAAGCTACAGCAACTACCAGGTCCATTGGCATTTAAAGAAAAAAAAACTACTACAAGGTCCATTGGGCTTGGGCATTGCAAGTTGGTACCACAATTATTTTCCTAGGCATTTGGAACGAATTAGTCCGCACTCACACCCTCTTCTGGGCCAGGCCACATTTCGGGGAGCGAACGAAACAGAGCCAACGATATGATTTTATTTTCCTTTTAGAACCAGCATAGTCAGGATTTTATTTTCCTTTTAGCGCCAGCGTAGTTAGGTGATATTATGACCAAACTGCAATAGTTCTGGAAATAGAAATACATAGTTAAGAAAGGTAATAACATACTACTATACTATCTTCTACCGAGAAAATAAGGAAATAAATTGAAGAAATGGCCAGCAAAACGATCTCACCCCACCTACCAAGGAGGCAGAAGGCAGGAAATCGATTTATATATAGAAAAATGAAATTAATTATACAGAACCACAAAAGAGAAAAAACAGGGAGGAGTGGGGCGGCAGGCCGGTAGTTGGTCCAATCCCAAGGCGCTGCGCACGGATCTCTCCCTCGCTCCCGAAACCCCACACGTACTCCTCCAAGTCACATCCATGACGCATGGGTCCCACCAGACCATGACCCCACATCCCATGTCCGGAGCGAGATCGGGTCCGTGTGCACCTAGCGCCGTGCGTTGTTTTTCCACTCGCAACGGCTACTAAAGCCTGGAGTGACCTAAAAGATGTGTTGGGTCGGCGACTGGACTGACACTACCCGTTGGGCTCGCGCGGCGCCGACTTCCCCCTCGCCTCTCTCCTCTCCCCCACGAACACAGCACAGCACGCGCCGCACCCCACCCCACCCTCGCTCCCTCTCTCCTGCGACTGTGAGTGCGGGCCTGCTCCTGCTCCCCCCGTTCGCGAGCGGTTCGTCGTCTCCCCAGCGATCCGGCGCAGCCATGAACATCTTCAGGAAGAAGGCCGACCCCAAAGGTGCGCTTAATCGTCCTTGGATCCCCTTGTCGCGGGTGTTGTGGGCGGGCGGGGGTTCTAGTGTGGTACTCGGCTAATTTGGGGGATTTTCGCTGTCGATTTGGTGTGATCTGCTGATTCGCTTCGGCGATTCGGGCAGCAAGTGGTCGTTCCTCCAGTTCGGAACGGGATTTCCGCCTCGGCGGAACGGGGGCAGGGAGGGAGGGTTTCTGTTGAGTGATGTGGGGGTTAGGGTTTTAGGTGGGCCGGGTAAGCTTGTGCATTTTGTGGGAAAGGGGAGGAACCAAGGATTCGTTAATTGTCTTGGGGGCGCTGTGGTCGTTCTCCCGAAATTCGTGGCGGGGGAATGCGGATCACAAGCTTGGTGCGCTGAACTTACTGCTGATGATGTGATGCCTATTTGTCACCTGCAGAGGCTCTCAGGACGAGCAAACGTGAAATGGCGGTCGCCACAAGGGGTGAGAACAAATTTATTTCCCACTCTACTTTCGAATCAAGGGTTTGAAAGCTTTTTGTGAATTGCTGACACATTTGCTACTCGACCTGTGTTATATTGAATCAGACCTGCACAATTTCATGGGTTTGGGACATAGGTGGATATTTCATAACTGGCTACAGATTTTGATGAATTAGATACAGTTGTCCTGTCATTCTGTTTCAAATAGAATGGACCTTAGGTGGCAGTCATTTAGTTTGTATTGCTCTCCTATGATGCTAAAAAAATATCCAGCAATTGTTGCCACACTGGCGATTGGTCCTGTACTGTATTGGATCAAACCAGCACAAGTTCACAAATTAGGGGAATCAGTGGATATTTTGATAGTTTCTCTTGTTAATTGTTATGGAGTTCACAAATTAGTTTACAGCAGCCCTTTCAGTTTCAAATTAGATTGCAGAATTCACAATCATGTTGGCAATGTGCTAATTTTTCTGACATCAATTATCTATTTTACATATTTTATTTAGGAGTTGAGCGAGAGATTGGCTCCCTGCAAATGGAGGTATGGAGTGTGCTGCTCTGAAATATTTAAATATAACTACGATATGAGCAGAGGCATGAAATTGTTGTGTTAAATCCATAATTTGTCTGTTATCTCAAGATGCAATTTTTACTACCCTATGCTGTGTTCAGACACAGTATAATGACTACCATGCTCTAGCCACAATCTAGAAGCAGAAGCACAACATCCTTGTGCCCCTATGCTAGCCTCCTCCGCATGCACTGGGAGTGCCACAATTAACTCTGGTCTAGAGGAGTGTGATACAATGTATCTGTCTTGGGTATCTGTTTGTTATTAGTTCATTTCGTAACTTCGCCTGCTATAAGAAATTTGTTTATCTGTTTTTAGAGGATACAAATGTTAGGATATTTATTTAATGTTAATTTATTTCTATAACTTGCCTTACTAGAAGTAGGGGCCATAGAAGCATGGCAACTGGCAAGGCTCAGCAGATGGCCGTACCAACTATCATATGTTCAAATTATAGTCTGGTTTCATGATGTCACAATGGTAATTATGCAGGAGAAGAAACTGGTTGCAGAGATAAAAAAGACTGCCAAGACTGGAAATGAGGTGAGTCAGTTAAGAAGTCTTCGGAGATCTGTAGTCCCCTATTTTCTTCGTCCTCTGTTCTGACATTTGATGATCTGGATTGCTCAAGGCGGCAACCAAAATATTGGCTCGACAACTTGTCAGGCTGAGACAACAAATCCTCAATTTGCAAGGCACTCGGGCACAGATTCGTGGAGTAGCTACTCACACACAGGCATGGCTACATTATGATTTTCTTTTTGAATTGCTGTTCTGATTGTGCATTAGACTAATTTGTTACTGACACATCCATTCTTTATTCAGGCAATGTATGCGGGCACTTCAATTTCTGCTGGAATGAAAGGTGCAAGCAAAGCTATGGCAGCAATGAATAAGGTATGTTGAAAGGCAGCCATGTTACTGCTGTTCAGTATCAACACGTCCTCTTAAGAAATTTTTCTTGGGGGAACAATTTTTGGAATCTTCTAAGTGAGAACTTTCTGTATTTTGCTGCACATTTCAGCAAATGGAACCGGCGAAGCAGATAAAGGTCATGAAAGAATTCCAGAAGCAATCAACTCAGTTGGACATGACGGTAATAACATCAACAATATGCTGGCTTGTTTATTTTGCTTCAAAGTTCAAAGCTGGAGGTCTTGTGTCATATATAAATGCTCAGCCTACTTAGTTACTTTGCTTAGTTGAGCACTGCAAAAGCATATAAAACATATCCAATTCTATGCTTGGGGTTTAAGTCCTGAGTCCTGACTCCTGATCGATGTCTCCCAAGTTTCAATTTTTGAAGCTTGTGATACCTGAGGTAGAACAGTTATCCACTCACAAGTTAGCAGAACCTCTGAGCATCCTAAAACTATTTTTTTAGTTACTTGCTTAGTTGAGCACTGCAAAAGCATATAAAACATATCCAACTCTATGCTTGGGGTTTCAGTCCTGAGTCCTGACCGATGATGTCTCACAAGTTTCAATTTTTGAAGCTTGTGATCCCTTAGGTAGAACAGTTACCCACTCACAAAGTCACAAGTTAGCAGAACCTCTTATCATCCTAAAAACATTTCTTTCTTCATGCCCTTTACAGTATTTGCAGCATGCTAGTGTGCTAAACTAATATAAAATATTATAGCAAGTGATTAATCTTTTCTCTTCGAGAAAACTGAGTTCTGAATGCAACATCAGATGTTGGACTGGCATGTTTAAAGAATGTTTGTAGGCTTATAGCTGTCTCACATTGAAATGGCTGTTTCCATGCAGCTTGAAATGATGTCCGATGCCATTGATGAAACACTCGACAAAGATGAGGCGGAAGAGGAAACAGAAGAACTTACAAACCAGGTAACCCAGAGTTTTTAGATACCAGCTTGTGAGAAATTCTGCTTTGATTCCATGACCATGAAAATTTTGTCCATCGTATACTGGCTCATCTTATCATACATTCCTTTGTCGGGTATGCAGGTTCTTGACGAGATTGGTGTCGATGTGGCTTCTCAGGTATGCTTTCAATACATGGCAGCAGTCTGTGCAGATACTGAGTCTTCTTAATTCTGACCTACTGTTTCCAATGTTTTCGTGAAAACACAGCTTTCTTCGGCTCCTAAAGGTCGCATCGGAGCAACTAATAGGAAAGTTGACAACAGCCAAGCACGGTATGCAAATGATATTTGAACTATGACACATGGCGTTCAAATTTTGGTCTTGCCCAGCACTAACACCAGCTCAGCACTGCGAGTGTTTCCTAAACTAATTGTTGTTTCCGCAGAAATGCTCCCGCAAGAAACGTGGCGGCAGCACCACCAGAATCCTCCGCTGAAGTTGACGATCTGGAGAGGCGATTGGCATCTCTCCGCCGCATCTAAGTCTGAGCTCTGCCGAAGAGGAAGAACTTGTAATAGTAGTGGTTCATCAATATATATGTAAAGCTGTTTAGTGATGACATGGTTGTCTGGCCACTGTTGTAGGGAAATATCATACTGCACATGATACCATTGAACCTGCCTAATCTTGGATTTTCTGCACACTGTGTTCCGGGCTTCCAGCCATCAGACTGCCGCCGCAGTCAATTAGCAGGGTCAGCCAAGTTTCGGTTCATATATACACACACGGGGGCCAATAGAGTTCGCAGCATAGGACATAGCTTCCTTTGTCAACACCGCATACCCCGAGCACAACAGCAGGGATCGTCGACAGTTTTTGTTGTTGCTGTTATGCTGTACATCAGAGACAAACACTGGAGCAAGAGCAACTGCAGTGGATGACAAACAACGGGTGCTCCGTGGCCCAGGTTGGATTGCATGATCTTTCAACACTACGTACAGCTTTTTGGCTGCTTTCACTAGTATTCGGTACAGTTCAATTCGTTGGGCATCGAACATCTGCTAATAAGAGGACGAGCTACAAGTGAAAACCGTCGTGATAATTTGAGGGAGGCAAAAGTCGTCGTGAACTACAAGTGAGGGTTGCATGTCTGACCGAGATATAATCTGCTCTGCGTGCCAGCTTGAGCTAGTAATCTTGATTGATAGTTGTTCTGAAATCAGAACATTGTTGCATATGCAGCCAGCTGCCTGATCAAAATCTGTTTACCCCATCTAGATTCAAACCAGAGCTATCTCTTCGGATGCTGTTAGTAAAGCACCAAAAAACTAAAACGAATTATTAAAAAGAAGCAGAACACTTGGTGAACTACATCAAAGAACAATCTGCATGAAGGAAATGGAATTAATGATAATCTGAACCAGAACCACATATTTTAATCAGAAAAGATATATGCTACCAAGCTCACATACACCACGAAGAATACATAAAGAGTAAACATAAAGATCAATTAATAACAGTGTGGCACAACCTCTTTTCATTCCTCTACTAACTGGAGGCACGCACAGCAGTGCTATGTAGGGACAGTAGAATTTAGAAACTAAGGTTAGTCAGGCAAACACATCCATCCATTCAATTCACTCAGAGCTTACCAACTTGCACATAGGCCAGACACTCAGGGTTGTAATTCATTGTTAAGTTGTTTTAATTTAATTGATCATGGCTTCATTGTTGTTTTGCTAAAGATAGGGATAATATATATTGCAGAAAACAACTCACAATCTTTATATTTTCTATTACTAAGATTCTCATGTGTAACAGGTAAGGAGAAAAAACGAACACTGACACTCTTGTTCCTAAGCATAAAACACACACACACACACAAAAACATAATGATATTCTCCATGTACTAAATTTAAAAACTAAAATCTTCTGCAAAGGATAATCACTGACTTCCTTTGTCCTGACCTTTCAGTACATTCAATACGATTTTCATTAAAAAAAACATCAACTGAGCTTGAACGATGTTAAGAAGCACTACCACAATATTCAGATCAATACCCTATGAAGATCATCTCAGATACTGCAAACTACCTTTTATTATAGATCTTTTTGACAATAAATTTTCTACCTCGACGCATCAAGCTTATCCCTGAAACCTTTCATATCAAACCATAAGTCATTTCTACCAATGCCGTGTCTTGGCTGATTTCACGCACATTCCACCACTTAAGATGCTTACACTCGCAGCAAATAAGCATCAATTAATTAGAACAAGTAGTATAACAACATTCCCTGAATTAACATAGCCGATCCAAAGCTAGCTTACAAGATAGACATATAAGCAAACCATCACAAAATAACTTGGAAAACGAGCCAATAAGAACTAGCACTAAGTTCAAGCAAAACTATCCAAATTGCTGCTTGCAAGTAAAGACTCAGCTCTTGCAAAGTTCCAAATATCATTTCATGGTACAACTGTCAAGATGTGCAGCAAAGTGACACTATGAGGAATCAGTTGTCAATGATTCTGAGTAGAATGGAGTATATGGAATATACGGCGGCTCACATTTTGATCCAAGATTTTTGACAACCCATGTTTCCTCACGATCAACGTGATATGCCATTAGTGTGTGCTTCCGGCCAGTAACATAGAGAATCAAATTGCAAGCTGGATGAACTGTGACCACATGGTAATGTCCGTTTCCGAATGGATCCATTATCTTTTCACACAGCCGCTGAATGCCCACTTGATGCTTCAATATCCAGTCATATGTTGTATAGTCCTTAAGAACCCAGATCGAAAGGTCATTTTCATTATCACACTCATTTATGTAACACAACTGCCCTTGGTATTGACCAAGAAAACCAGGCTCCCAGTAGTCAACCCAATCTGGCACAGTAATCATCCGCCATGTCTCCCCCTCGACGTCTACAGCCACTACCCTGAACTGATCAACGACAAGATGCAGAAGACCGTCGAGGAAAACACTCCTACATGTATCTTCATCAAATACACTGGTCTCGTAGTCCCATTCGCTTTCCTTGTAGCTCCATGCTCCAGTTTTGCAGGAATAGATCTGCACTCCCTCCACAAACTCGTGCTCATTCTCGATAAACTCAAAAACATGGAACTGTAAGGAAATTGCAGGATCAAAACCCAAACGGGTTTAGACGCGACTTGCCACCGCATCCGGAGTCGGGCAAGACAACCCAGCTCTCTGTCGCCGGATTGCACACGAGGTACCGGAACCGCGCATGGGAAGATGACGACCTCTCAGAGCGAAGACGGCAGAGGAGAAGGCCATTGCAGCTGTCCAAAACCTGGCTGATGCGTTCATATCCGGGAAAGGACATAGAGGGGCAAATCAGAGGCGGGTACCGAATCTCCGAAACATTGGAGAAATGCCGAGCTTCCTTGGGGAAGCGCGTGTAGTCCGTTGATCTGTAGAATACGCCGGCAAGGGTCTGGGGCAGCCTCCGGCGATGGTCGGGATGAGAGATGAGGCCGCGCCAGTGCTTGGAGACGCACTTGAAGCGGCAGAGCGACTTGACTGGAAGCCGCGCCAGGATCTCCACGATGAGGTTATCGGTGAGGCTGGCCGCCGGGTTGTTCCTCTTCTTCTTCCTGGATCTCTTCGCCATCTCGCGTGGAACCTGCACACAGGATGGGATGGGGAGATGTTAGATACTTAGATGGCAGAGATCAGTGTGGGGAAATGGGGCTTCGATTCGATGGTTCTATTCTACCTCGACGCGAACCGGAGATCGGCAAGACAAGGCGGCGAGAGATTTGTGCTCCTGCTGCTCGAGGAGAGCGCCGCCGCGCCGCGAGGACCCGGCCGCACGGCGATGGTGAGCTCGTAGCTAGGTCAGTCGATAGTGGGGGGGACTGGCAGTGTAATTGAGCTGTACTCTACATGGGCCAGAATCAAGGTACGACGGCCCATTTTGTCTTGGCTTGGCCCAACATTTTTGTTAAAGAAAATTACGTGCGAACCAGAACCAGAACACTGTGTGGCTTTCCTCTCACTCTTCTCTGTCCTTCCTACTCAAGCGCGAACACAAAACACTAGCTGTCGTTGTCACTGTCACTCCATCGTTGTTGCTATGCCATCGTCCCATGAGGTATTGAGGTTATGTTCGACGAGAGGACTCAGGGCTAGCAATATCTACAAAATTATATTATTTTGCGGAAAATATGGAGCAAATGTCACAAAATGTAGAGATACGGTGACAGGAGCAGAGCAGGGAACAATACCATTACCGGATGCAGGGCAGGAACTAAGGTGAGTGGCTATGCTATGCTCAGAGCACTCAGCCTGATACCAAGCACACCCCCAAGAAGCTTTGGCCACGTACTCAGCAGGTTCACGTAAAAGATATATACAGCCTCTGATGCCCTCCCACCGTCCTTTAATTTTCTGTTGACACGACAGCACGTCGAATTCCCGCATCAAACTTTCAAAGATAGGGAAAGTTTACGAAAGTTTTAGGGGCTAAGCACGACGATCGAATGCTCATCTCGGCAGATAAAGCAAACGTTGATGTCTAGTCTTCGTCCCAGAGGACAAGCATCCACAGTGATCCGGGTGTGCATGTGTCGCTGCGTTCACGGGGAGCAGCCTGCCTGAAGGCTGATGAGTTCACCTTTGTCATGGTGCTTAGCTGATGATGGCTTCTCGCTTTCATCTGCTTGTTCAGTCTCGAGTTCTCGCTCTGCAGCGCCTCCGACCAGTTGTCTCTTCAGCAGCACAAAGTCGTGAACGCCGTCTGTTAGCGACGCACCCGCGAGCGCCTCACAAGCTCGAGCTCCACGTAACCCCAGGAAACACGACGTCGACGGCCTCGAGGCCTGTCCTCGTCGAGCCAGCACGACCGCCAACCAATGCAGCCGCCAGCCTCAACCCGCGGAACGACACGCCGCGCGTATGCTCGCCGCCGGCGCCGGCCTAGCTCGTGGGGGCTACCGGAGAGGGCCTGCAGGGCGGGAGAGGCGCGATCTCACGGCAGATGGCGTCGCGTGGCGCATTATGATTGGATGTATGTGTAGGTGGCAGCGCGTTCTGCTTAGGGCGATGAAATCATTCCTGTGGGATCATGCGTGGCACAGCTCATATGGATGATGGTGAAAGGCAAACCTTACAGGCAATTCCTCGAGCAGCTGGCCGGGCGTCATGGCGCCGTCGCCTGTAGCTGCTTGGGCACTTGCTGGCGCGCTCTTCATCGCGGGACATCGCTCACGGGCGCGAGAGGCCTATGCAACGCCAGCCGCGTTCGTCGTGTGCGTCTCCGCGGGCGGTGGGAGGACGGCCGCTCCGCGGCGCACACGGTGAGCAGCGGCGCTGGTGCCTCGAGGAGCGATGACTGCTGCGATGGATGGGGAAGCAGATCCGGCAAGGCGCGTAGGCGGAGGAGGTGGCGCTGGAGGTTCGATGGCGCGGCAGCTCGCCGAAAGCTATGCCCGGATACGTAGCTTAGAAGCTCATTAAAAAGTAACGAGGCCCAATAATAAAATTATGATTAATATTTTTTTAAAAAAATAGCTTAATTTACCATCCGCGCATACGTATGAATACCTATCATCGGCTTTAAAAACCTATTAAATCCAATCAAAAATTTAAATCAATATTTTAATATGCTAGATTTAACATTTTTTAAATATTTAATCAACATCTACTAATAATAGATTAAATATTTTCTGAAATATGAATCAATATTTTGAGAAAAAACTAGGTTCAACATTTTACATAACCTGTTTCAATATTTTGAAACAACGGATGCAACATTCTTCGGAATAAAAAATCAACATTACAGAAGATTGTTGCAGCTTCGATGAAATGACGAGTAGGTGCAGCAATGGTAGAGACAGTGAAAGCGGGAGAGATTATAGGTAAACACCGACATACGGAGTACGAAAGTAGTGGGGGAAGCGGAGGCGAGACAACATCACGGATGGCATGGCGCGGGAGTGGAGATGGTTTCGATGAAGGCAACAACGCACAAGGATGGCATAGGCGGCGACGTGTGTGGGGGCAGCAGCAGAGCCAGCGACGAGGATGCCCGGGAGCCGCCGATGGGGGCAGCATCAGCGGCAGACGCACATGGGGGCCGCGGCAACACCAACGATGAAGACGCACGGGGCCTCCACACCGGCGGCGATGGGGCGTATAAGTCACGGCGGCGGCGAGGGTGACATGGAGCAGGAAGAGCTGCAGGGGCTAGGGTTGAAGACGATTGAGCAAAATTCAACGGATGAGATTATGCGCACGAATCACCGGAATCTAGGTAACTAAAAAACTTGTGGAAGTATATAGGATCCCCGGACCGTGGGCCTCCCTTGCGGTTGCGACAAGTTCTAGCCTTTTTCCTCCAAAATCGGCTCTTCGATGCACTGGATCCAGGCCTTGGCGCTTGCTGGATCGAGCTACACGGATCCTCCCCCAAAGACCCAATGGCCTCAGATGGGCCGGAAGGCCTTCTTCGTTCCAATACTATGGTGCCAGTACGGACCGTACTTACCTGAACTGACGGCTGAACTTATGACGCTATTCAGGTAAGTTCAGGTGGACACAAGGGTGTTTGATAGAGATACAAATCCGTAGCTTCCAAGCTAGGTGTACTAATTCGTAGCTCGATAATATCAAAAGAAATAAAAACTACGTAATTCATAGCCATTGGAGAAACCGGAGATAAATATAAGAGGGGCCAGCCCTCCACATAAATATTTATCGGTCTAAATATTTAGCCATGACTGTGATAATTTAATTATTATTACGCACGCAGTAGCAATACATAAAAGAGAAAATACGATAATAGTTTAAAAAAGTGGTCAATGTATCTTACATGTTCATTCCAATTTCACCGCATGGTTCTCCAATGTATTGAAATCATCAATAATTGAATGTGTGGTGATCTTCATTGCAATTTCTCTCTCAATATAGAGTACTAAGCAATCTCTTAAAAATCCATCTTCTATTTTGTTTCGTAGCCTAGTCTTAACAAGATAACAAATTAAATAAAAAAATATTCAGAAAATTAGATGATCCAGATTAGATAAATAGAGTTCGCTTACATTAGTTCGAATCGGAGGAGAAACATCAGGAGGATTGGCCTACTAGTGCTAACTGCTAATTACTAGAAGGTATTATTTTTTTGTTGGGGGGGGGGGGGGGCCTCTTCCTCGTAGCGTCGTCGACGGCGCGGCTGCCGGTGATGATCGTGACGCCGACTTGTAGGATGGTACTCACACTATCTCGTTGTAGACTCCCTGCCGAATGTGGATGACGTGTCGGGAGGTGCTGTTGATGGGCGTCGCCTCCAGTGCAGCGCCAATGGTGCTGAAGCTCCCACTGCCATCCTGGGCGACGACAGCGTCGACGCGGGCCTCAGCGACTGGCTGCTGGACCATCATCTCCGCCACCCAGGCAACATCGTCGTAGCAACAGCACGCCAGGCCTGTTCGAGCATATCAGTTGTTATTGCAGCTTGGTCAGTTTACCGATGAGGATCGAGGCTAATGGGGGCGCGGTGATCGACGTGCTCACCTCGGGTGACGTCGCGGTGGTCGAGAGCACCTTGGCGGTGGCCATTGTCGGTTCGCACTGGCCAGCCGGCAGGCCGGGGCTTTGCTTTCTTTTTGTGGTTTTGCTGGCTTAGTGTGATGCCTTTGCCGAAGAGAAACTAGCTAGGCGAGCCATCCAGCGACGCACATGATCGACCTTCCTTCAACATCCACATGGTTTCTCTCACTCAGCGAATATTACCTCTTCTTTAAAGGGACGTCCCAAAAACACACCTCCATGGGTGAAGCTACGTAGTATTTAGGGGTGCAAATGCACCTATAAGAAAATGAAAAACTACTAATTTAGATCAAAATTTCACCATATATGTACCCCCGTAGCTCAAATTTCGCCACTGCCTCCATTCCTTGATCTAGTTTCAGACTTTCTCAGTTGGTACTAGGGTGAAAAAAATGGAGACAAATGCGGCTGAGGGAAATGACGCTCCTTAGGTCTGCCGTCTGATCCGCTCCGCGTCGACGCGGCACGTATCGGGGCCAGTGCTGCACGGATCGGAGCGGCCTTTGCAGCCGGGCTGCACGTACTGAAGTTTTTTTCCTGCCCAGCAGGCGTCGCACATGACATGACCACGCTGTCTTCGATTGCCTCGTGTTGTCAACGTTGACATGTCGCGTTGGCTTGAGAGATCTCTGGCTTGAGAGAACGACACGTCGCGTGCTCGCCGCCGGGCGCCAACCTGAGCTCGGTCTCGTGGCGCTGTTGGAGTTGGACGCCGTGGTGCCGCTGCAGGAGCTCGAGAGCCGGTGTGTGGTGTGAGCTGGGGATACAGTGTCCGCGAACACGCATATACCGGCGTCGTGGATGCCGCGCCGCGATGCCTTGTCAATCGGCACGCGACTCGCCTGCTAGGTCATCCTTCGATCGGAGGAGCGCCTGGAACGCGGCCGCGCTCTGGCGATCAGAGGCGCGACGCGGAGGCGGCGTCCATGGCCTGGCTTGGGGTGGACGGTATTTCATTTACCGACCACCCTTGGGTCTTCCGTAGCCGTCCGATCGCGCACCTACGGCCTTGATTCGGCGGAGCAGCAGTTTTCTCGGCCGGGAGCCGCGGGACGGCGCGCTCGGAGGCCCAGCCGCCCGGGTGGTGTGGTGTGGATCGCGCGAGCATTCATGGCGCCGTGCCGTGGCCGGCTGTCGGCGGAGGTCCACGGCGATGGACGCCGGAACCATCGCCGCCGCCTGCCGCTTCCTTCCTCCCGTAGCAGCTCGCGCTGGTGGCGTTGTTAGCTAGACGCCATTCGGCTGCAGGAACTCGAGCCGGTGTGGGGCGGGGCGTGGACGCGGTCGGTCGACGACGCAGCAGCACAGGCCTACTATGGAGGAGGAAGGAACGGAGAAGGGGTAGGAATCATTATGGCCCAAGACAAGCCCAGCTCGCATGACGAAGCCCA
The DNA here is from genome assembly GCA_033239725.1 of Echinochloa phyllopogon. Lineage (NCBI taxonomy): Eukaryota > Viridiplantae > Streptophyta > Magnoliopsida > Poales > Poaceae > Echinochloa > Echinochloa phyllopogon. The sequence goes on from BTCW01000009.1 coordinate 13,862,570, forward strand.
CGTCAGGATCTCCACTGAGGTTGTTACACTTTGCTCTTGGATAGGCCCTGTTTAGTTCCCAGTTACATCACCAAACTTTCAAAAATTCTCTCTCCAAACTTCACTATTCACCTATCACATCAAATATCTCTCCTCATGCATGGAGTACTAAACGTGGGTAAATAAAAAAACTAGTTGCATGGTTTTGATGTACACGACGAGACGAATCTTTTGAGCCTAGTTAGGTCATGGTAGGACAATGTTTACCACAAACAAACGAAAAGTACTACCGTGCGCTACAGTGTCCGATGTGACTTTTTCACTTCACTTTTCACCTTTTTTTCAGGAACTAAACACCCCCTAAGAGTTTTCTCGTCAACTCTCCAGTCTTTTCCATAAAAAAAAATCTTCATTCTTTGGCTACAGAGGAACTCCATAGCTTTGCCTGAAGCAAACTATAGAACATTGCGACGTGCACCTCAATCCCTAGTCCACGGTTCTGAGGTCAACCACCGAAAGCGTCAAAAGCATATAAAAAAATCAGCCGTAGACACCACCGCTAGTTTGCAACTTTTTCTCGAACAATTTAACAAGTAGGTACCCTGAAAGCAACTGAGTTATTTACTTAATTCAAGCAGGCTATAGAAGCTAGCAATTTTCAAACTTAAGTTTCTATTTCACACCCTGCCTCACTTGTAGCTGTAATGCACACAAATTGGCAGTTGGAAAATCATACATGCAAAGCAGCAGAACACCCAACAGAAACAAGACCCAAGTTAGCTGCAGGATTCAGAGAACTTTAGCTAGTAGATAACTGCCTTTGAGAACTCTAATTGTTTGCACCTGAATCATAGCAACATTATGAAACTTAGCATTCATAACACAGCCTAAATTGTTGAACAGTTGACTGGTGTAAATAGATATTAGCTTCATTGACTTGAAATGTCAGTTCTTTGTCATACACTAAATACCCCCACAAGTTAAATCATTCTCGGTGATGGCACAACTATTACTAATCAGTCAAACTTTCCAACAGGGCACACACCACTGCACGTTGTTTGGTCACCTCTGATCTTATGTGCCATCGCACAGGGACAAAAGCCCGGAATCGTGGTGCTTGACAGCTTCACAGTTGTTCATCTTATGAACCTCATGCACTGCTATTGCTCATCATACACCTGTTCATCTTCAGTCGATGATGACTGCCCAAAAGCTAGCAGGCTCATATGTCTAGTTCCTTCTGGTATCATAGCTCTAACCACCTGCATGTTCATCAAGCATGTCAAGGAATAGGATATGGACAAAGACCCACAAATACTCTAAAACGAAAACTAATTGTCCATCGGATAATTTAACCCTGTGCAGAATATTTGTCCTATTACCTAACTGCATTGGTATCAAGGAAACAAAGTCCTATTCAAAATACATGGCATGCCTAAATGGCACATACCATATCATGCTATTAATTTCATTCAGCGCAATCAGATTAAAAAACATATATATGATTGAAAGTTACTATATCGTCAGATCAACATTAATTGAAGCCTTCAGTACGGAATTTCAAATCAGTGAAAACTGTGGTTTCAAAATTTTCAATTGTAGCAGACTCATGGCAAGAATAATCCAGCAAACCTTTTCTATCTCGTCACAGATGGTTGGGTTCTCTCGGAGATACTGTAGTGCCTTTTCCCTGCCTTGGCCCAATCTGAACAATTATTTAAGCAAAAAAGAGCACATATCAAAGCTACAACTATACAGTGAGAAAAAAGCAGCACAGCACAAAGCATCCTCATCGGCCACTGCCCACAACACAACATTGACACACCACGAGGCGGCATATGAAAACTCAGATAGTTATCTTATTATAAGCCGTAAGACAACAAGGACTGTACTAAAGGACAAGAAATCCATGTCATATGGAGGTCTTTCTGAGGATCTCATATAGCAGCCTAAGCATGTGAAATCACATGGAAATGGAACTGAGGAAGATAACTTGTCTAAGTAATGTTCCTTTCAAAACCAAATGTTATGAGAAAATAGCTCCAATGAGAATTATATTTTTATCCTAAATTATTCATCCATAATAAACTCTTCTAAAGCTCCTAGCGTACCTGATATCTTTGTAGCTGTACCATGAGCCCTTCTTTGCAACTACTTCCATAAGCTCAGCACAATCAAGAACACACCCCTGTCCAATATTTTTGTTTAGCATAAGATACAGTGAGAAAAAAGCTAAAAAAATACAAACTTACCAATTTACTAACACCCTCCCCAAAAATGATTTCAAATTCAGCTTGCTTGTAGGGCCTAGAGACCTTGCAAAGAAGGAAAAAATACGATATCATGCTTACTGCAGAAAGTGTCAATCATAATACACAGCAAGAACTGGACATGAGTTTGACATACTTTGCTCTTTTGCACTCTGACACGAACCTTCACGCCAACATCTTCATCTCCCTTGGCCTTAGAGAAAGAAAAACAAGCATAAGAATCATTCCCACATCAACTTTCAGGAAAGATGAAATTTACTTTATTGATCTCACAGATTTTATCTTCCCAATGGGCCGTATCTCAAGGCGAACAGATGCAAAGAATTTCAAAGCTATCCCTCCACTAGTGACCTCAGGATTCCCATAGAATACTCCAATCTGTTGAATGCCAGTTCATCAAATGGAAGAATAAAACAGAAATAAGCAATTAGCTGAAAGTAGCAGCTGTATCAGCATCAAACCTTGTATCTTATTTGATTCAAGAACATGAGAGTGCAGCCAGCTTTAGAGGCATTGCCGGACATCTTTCTCAATGCTTGACTCATCAGACGAGCTTGTAGACCCATCTGCTGCATTCCTATCTCCCCCTGAAAAGTAGATTGATTACATTGCCAAATGCAACACTTCAAATAGAATCAGAGTAAAAGAGAATGGGAGAGGGAGGGAGGGATACTTCAATTTCTGCACGTGGAGTGAGTGCTGACACTGAATCGATACAGATAAGATCTATTGCTCCAGATCTGCACATACGGTCCGCAACTGATATAGAGTAAGAATATATTAGCGATTCTTCATGTAAACAAACATGAAACATCCAGATGCACATAAGGATAACAAATAAAGCAAGAAAGTCACACTAACAAAAAAAACCCACATCCACAGGATGTACAGCCTTGTACTTCTAAAAAATCTAATACAAACTACCTTTTTATTTGAGAAGAAATATACATTCCTGAAAACATTTCAACACGGCCTGACTGAATGTTGTAGTTTTGAAAAGCCATGGTATCAGGAAACTGTAGTTTTATATAGAACAGAGATGTACAAAGCCATGGTTTATTTAAAAAGAGGTCCGGAGTGGAGTTTTTATAACTCCAAAAAGACTAGAGTTTTAGCAATACAATGGTTTTCAAAACTACAGCGTTTGTTGCATCCAAACATCTCTCAGAACCATGCTATTTTCCCAAAACTCAGAAAAGAGAAAACATTTTGTATCCAAACAGGGCTACAAAATGGTAAGTTGCTTGCAAAATGCATGTGCATCACACATATTTCTTAGAGCTTCATACAACATATAAATCTTTCTGTCTACTAGGTGAGCGAAACACTGGACATATTGTACTGATACACACAAATATCAGAGTACAACAAAAAAAAATCTGTAGTTTTCAAATCCAAGTTACAGTTCTGTATCATCTCAGAATGACGAAATAAAGTTCCATTACAGATATCTGGTAAAACTTCATACAAACCTCAACTGAACACGGGTCTTATCTAAACAACAAATTATGTCATTATAAAACCATCTCGTCAAGATTCTCATTTGCTAAATTAAGATATAGGACTAATATCAGATCCGAGAGGAAGGGTATAAGACCCAGAGGATGAATAAGGGTAAGAGTTGCAGTGTAATATTAATAAAAGAAGTATTAAGCTCCATATGTGTAAAATCATACTTTCGAGTGCCATCTCTCCATTGTCAGGCTGGCAGACAATCAGATTTTCAATATCTACCCCAAGAGCTTTTGAATAAGCTGGATCGAAAGCATGCTCTGCATCGACAAGCATGGCATTTCCTCCTAGTTTCTGCATATTGAATATTGAACATCTTTTATTGTCAGTTTAATGATATATCATGAAGCGTTGTCATTACTTTAATATTATAAAACACAAACCTGTACTTCAGCAATTGCATGCAGAGCTAGGGTAGTCTTTCCACTACTTTCTGGACCATATACCTGCAAGGTTTTACAAATCAAATCATTTAAAGACAGGAGGTCGGAACCCGAAAAACAGGCAAGATCCCTACAACTTTCTGCAGAAATAAGCACAAATGCTAACCCAAATATGCTTATATCAAATCAATGATGAAGTTGGGTACTAGTGGAGAAAGTATAAGATGAAAAAATACCTCTACTACTCTTCCTTTTGGAAGACCACCACCCAGAGCAAAATCTAGTGTTAGACAACCACTTGGAAACGTCTCACTGGGGTGACGACAGTAATAATCAGTATAAATAGAAAATGAACTTTTAAGTGAAGGAAACAAGAATCTAGAGACATACACAAAAGCACCACCAGCACTGCCTAATCTTGTAACACTTCCTTTTCCAAAAGAGTTGTTTATGTCACTCATGGCTGCATCAAGAGCTTTTTGCTGCAGATGAAATTGTGAATCGGTATTACTGAGAAACCATAAACCAAGGCAGAAGAGTAATGCATCGTTATTCAAAAGGTCTATACTGTTTCACCCAAACAAGTCATCCATTGAAAAAAATTGAAGTCATATGAGATGCCTATATGCTTCACGATGCTCTATCTCTGTCTTACCCAAACCAAGGCAAGCTGCTCTATCCCCTCCTTCCCCTTGCATTTGAGGTGAGCCCATAGCCTCATAGATATATAGGGCCAAGCTTGTTAATCCACTGTACACAGTTCAATTGATGCAATGGCCAAATGCACACTTTATACGACGCGAGATACATAATAACCAGCAACAGTTCACTTCAATAAGCGCAATGCCACTTCGTACGCCACATGCTGGATACAATGACAAACCCAGGGGAAAAACACAAACTGCCGCAGCGAACGTTATTGTCAGCCTTCACTTTTCCCCCGCCGCCGCGCCGCGCTCTGGCATGCTTCGGCTCGGAACACGATACACAGCGGTTATCGCAGACCGCGCCTCACTTGTTCGACCAAATGGGCACCAAGAGGAAAGAGGAATAAATGAAGTACAAAGGGCAGCAACAGCCAACAGCGGAGCAAGCGGGGAGAGAGGTTCTTACGCGGTCGATGAGGCGAGGGTCGTCCTCTCCGGAGAGCGCGCCGTTCCCGCCGCCGGCGACGAACTCGCAGCGCAGCCGCCGCGCGCGCGCCGTGACGCCGCCAGCCGAGGCGCGCGGCGCGGAGCGCCTACGGCGAATACGGGTCGCGATAGAGGGTGCGAGATGGGAGGAGGTGAAAGCGGCGGCTGCGGTGGCCATTGGCATGCGACTCCGCCCCCGAGCTTCGAAGGCGGCGGCGAGAGCTCGGGCGTGTGTCAGCGGGGAGAGTGGAAAGTGGGGAGAAGAGCCGACCGAAGAAGCAACGTTTTACAAGGCACAAGCGAAGATAGTGGTGGCCGAAATTTAGAGATTCGTGTGACGGTTGGATGGTGCGATCTTTGATATTTCGTGGACGTGACGCGCGTGATCTCACTAATCATCTGCTGTCGCTATTTGTTTCCGTCCAAACTTTTTTTTTCGCGAAAGTTTCCGTCCAAACTCTTATAAATCTATGATGATTTGGATATCAATCCCATCTTTAAATGTTTGGACAAAGTTTTTTTTATAAAACTTTGAGAACAAGAATTTATAAATTACTAGAGTATAAAAAATAATTGGGTTATCAATTATGTTTGGGCTCATGGTTTGGAGGAAAATTGACATGATATAGATGCTCTAGGCAACTTAAAAGGGAAGAAAACATTTTCTTCTAGAACAACTATATGTCCTCTTTTTACTATGCCATTGGGCTAGGGTTACTTAACAGCTGATTTGGTCTTTTCTTCAGTACATTGTTACCCGGTTGTCTCTATACATGCATACGAACAACTATATGGCTTTCATATTTGGAAACAATATGTTTTTTGTCCTCCTGTTTGAGATGCTCCAACAATAACCTCAGTTGAGATTCCTAACATTGATTACGAATTGTATTTAGTACTGCAAAGACATGCTCCGGGGCTCTGCTGACTCATATGTGCACTTGTAAATTGCACATTGGGCAACTTGCATCTTTTGGGATAAGATGGTTTGAGATCTATAAGTTCATGGTAAATAATTCAGATTTTAAAAACATCCTAACAGTACAATATTTTTCGTTCAAACGTGTTAACGGGATTTGATCCCATAAATTTGCAGGATCATATTGTTATGCTAAATGGTCACAGCATGTTCAGTTAACTGTTGGGCATCTTGCTTCTAGAGCGTGGACTTCAGGAGCATCTCTTTTTTCTCAACGTTCTCCTCCCCCCTTAAGTATTTCTCGTTGATAATTGAAAAGGCCAGTCTCTTTTACTTGTTCCTTAAGGCTAGGACTGAATAAACAAAAATGTCAACGCTGATATGTGTCAGCTAGGAAAAGGATTAGACGGGAGAAAGGTCTCGACGTTTTGTCCATCTTGTTCTAGAACACACCGTCAGTGATTACGTAGAATACTAGAAGACTTGTATGACGGTCGTGTCCATTTATCTCACGATTTAGTTTCTTTTGTGATAAATCTTATCCACATTTGCAAGGAAAAAAGTTAATGAAGCAAATTTAACTTTACTCGCTGTATGTTTTTCTTCTTTCTCTGAAAGCTTATGTACGGAGTATATGTTGATCTGATCTTCCGTCACAACAAAAATTCAAATAATCTGTGCAAATCAGTGCTTAAAGACACATGTTAAACACGCCCGCGGAATCGACGCGAGAAACTTGGTTGGGGTTCGAGGAACAAGCGGGTAACAAAACGAGCTGAATTTTTTTTTGACACGAAAACGAGCTGAATTATCCAATGGGCGCGTGGGTTATTTCTAAATCTAGCAACCCCCGTGACCGCGACCGCGTGTAGAACGCCGCGTCGGCGCGTGATAAATAAAGCCGGCCGCCCGGGCCCGGCCCGGCAGCGAAATTTCCGTTATCCCCCGCTGCGCCAAAAGTCTGAAACGCACGGGCGGGCACGGCGCCATCGCAGCCTCTCCCTCTCGCTTCGTCTCTGCTCCTCCCCTCGCCTCCCCCTCCCCCAGACAAATCCAATCCGGAATCCAACTCCCCCTCTCGCTTCGCCGACGCGCTCCGCGAGCTCGTCGCTCCGCCGCGTCCGCCTGTCCCTCCCACGGCGACCACTTCCCGGAGCCACCGGAGGCGGGGACGGGCGGGCGGTATCCCGCGCCCGACGCCGGTGAGTCGCCTCGCCGACCTCCTCGTCCTCGTCCCCCTCTCACGCTCGGTGTTGGGTCTCGGTCGAGCTCGGATCCGCGCTCCTCGGTTAATGGTAGTCTATGCTGGTGGATTTCGCAGTGGGTACGCGTTGGTTGGTCGATCGATCGATCGACCGATCTCGCTGTCGTCCCCGATCGAATCGAATTCAGTGCGGGGTCCAGTCGAAAGGGCGATCGGGTTGCTTGGCGGATTGCGATCTCTGTTGGAATCCGTTGCTCATTCGGTACTTTCTTCTTCAATTCCAGCTATGCAGAACCAGATCGTGTGCCATGCTTGCCGGACCGTTCTGCTCTACCCGCGTGGGGCGCCCAGCGTCTGCTGCGCCGTGTGCCAATCCGTCACCACCGTGCCGCCACCAGGTACGTACTGGACGCTTCGATTCTTTTCGTCTGTGAGCTTGGGAGGTGCCAACCGTCGCCTCTACAGCCAGTTCTGCTCTGGCAACCCGAAACAATTAGCAGTGCAGTTTTAATGTTAGGATACAAGAGTTTCAGTGTGTCTGGTGGATTGTGATGTTGTGAGAATCTGTTTACGAACACACATGAACTGACTGGACAACAATTTACATGTCACATTCAACGTTATCTTTAATTCGTGCAACTTGTTTAGTTTGATTGGGAAAAAACCGTTGTTACTTCAATTATGGCTTGACTGTACCAAAATATACTCTATATGCTTCTCATGCTTGAACCGGGAGTATTTCAGTATGATTCATGATCTTTGGATTTCATAATCTTTGGATCTGGCGTTCTGGATTAAAAACAGGGATGCTGCAAGAGTTATAATTGTATATGCTGTCATTTAGTTTTTTTAGAAAAGGGAATATTCATTAATATCCCAGCCGCTGCATTAATCAATGCATATGCTGTCATTTAGTTTGACTTGTTGACGGTTCGTTCTTAGCATAGAATTACAAGGAGGAACTCAATTGTCCTCTTATGCACCTTGAGAGGTTCTCCCTAATTATGCTTTATGAGCCATTGTCATTCTTAAGAACACGTGCAATCCACAGTGTTCCATTTGCCACGCATCTTCTGCTGTATTCCTTTAGTTTCCCCAATCCCATCGCCGAATCAATTTGGTTAGCCAATATGTTCATCAGAAAAATAAGCATGCTCGTTCACTTGTTGCACCAACTTTGAATGCTTTTCTATCTCTGCCTGATAGAATGTGGTAATTAAAAAACTACAGCACCTGCATTATGAACATTAGAAGGTGATCCTTTGCAGTTTTTGGTGAAATGCTCTATCTTCTTAGCAAGTTACAGTTCTGTATCCTCCCCTTCTCTCTCCTGTTGGAAATATCTGCGCTCACCTCTGCTTTCCATTCATATTCTCTACTTTGCGTTCATATTCTACCATCATGAAGCCTGTTTCCAATATCAATGTTTTACCTTGTTCACATATTTTGTTAAAATGAGGCAAAATCCTACATTACCAATGTTTAATCTTCTCTGTTTCCGATGGAGGCATTAAGCATCTCTAGTGCTTGACCCGCTATTTTGACGTGCTTATAAAAATTATTTAAATTTGTAATTCAGGACTAGAGATGGCTCAGCTTATATGTGGTGGTTGTCGAACTTTGCTGATGTATACTCGCAGTGCAGACACTGTAAGGTGTTCATGTTGCAACACAGTCAATCTTGTTAGACCAGGTACTTCTGGTTCATTTTCTAACTTTCTTCTCACTCTGAGCTTTGTACTTAGCTACTTTAAATATTTGTCGATTTGTGAAGTTACCCTTCTTATGGATGAGTAATTTCTGTTTTGTGCAGTGAATAATATAGCTCATGTAAACTGCGGCCACTGCCAGACAACTTTGATGTATCCATATGGAGCACATTCAGTAAAATGTGCCATATGCAATCATATCACTACGACAGGAGTATGTTAAGCCTCTTTCTGCGCATTAAAATGCCAATTCAATTAAGTTTTATGTCAATAGTAGTATAGTACTGATTTCAAACAACCTTTGTTCTGAATCTCAGGTGAATATTGTGGCACCCACACCATCTGCAAGGCCAGCATCAAATGGATCATATAGTACTTCATCTACTACTGCTGTAAGTCTACATCAATGAAATTTAATGGTCTAACAAATCATTCTTGACATCTTAGTAATTTACCACCTTTGTGTTTTCATCTTGCAGCCTAAATCTCAATCCCAGAATGTAACTGTTGTTGTTGAGAACCCTATGACAGTTGATGATAAGGGAAAACTTGTAAGCTCCTTTTTACCTCAATTTACTGAGTGGCATCTTCTCCAATGCTGGTCGAACCATGGTCTGACTTACTTTGTTTTATCACTTTATATACACAGGTGAGCAACGTTGTAGTCGGAGTCACAGCTGGGAAAAATTGACATGCTGTCGTCTCTTTGTACATTATAGTTGTGTGTTCTACATCAGAAGCCAGGAAATACCATGAGGCACAGTGCTATGGAGTGACTGGTTGCTTGGGCTTCCTTGAAGAACAAAGATGCACCAATTGTTTCTGGCATCTTGCAAGGTGTCGAAAGCTGTGTTTTGGTATCTACCGATTCATTCTTGTGTATATGAGCCCTGTTAAACTTCACTGTGTGATCAAATAGTTGAGGTGACTGACAGCATAGTTTCATGATATGCATGCATTGATACACAGTTTGTTAGTTTGTTTGTCTTCCTTGTTCATAGTATGTTACTAGTATATACATGCACTATGCACGTTTTAAAAGGAAAACTGTATTGTTGTTAACCTCAAAACAACGAGGGAAAAAAGGACTTCACAGTAGGCTGAATTGAAGCTGTCACACAACAGTGATTGGTGAATTGGGCAGTTCCTCTGCACCTGGCCCAGCTTTCTAGGCTTGCAGTTCCTTCAGCATATGCAGGATTCTTTTGTTCTCTGGATTGACTAAGAACGAAACTGAAGCTGCATTTTTTTTTTTGATAAACACTGAAGCTGCATTTGGCAAGCTTGTTCACTGATATGTGGTAAGGGCAGGCCGAGTTCAGTAAGATCTGGGTTAGACAAGGGTTTCAGCAATGATGATGATAAGATTGATTATCGGAGTATGAGTGCCGGAATGCATGAGCGCTCATAAACCTGCACTCATAATTGGGAGTTTGTGACCCGAAGTAGGATTCGAACCTTTAATCCTCACCGAGTCACCGGTCATGCCAGAGCAGCGGCGCCCTACTGCCCTAGCTGTGGCACTAGCACGGGGCAGCTGTCATGGCTGCCATGCCAAGTTCGGCAAGCTCTTTGCGTGCGTTTGTTTTTCTGAACAACATCATGGCCTTGTTTTAGTTCCAAAAAGTTACTCCCAAATTTACTATAAAAAAGAAGATTCTTCGTCACATCAAAATATTATAACATACATGGAGTATTAAATGTAGATGAAATCAAAAACTAATTGTACAGTTTTGTTGTACTCTGCGAGACGAACATTTTGAGCCTAATTAATTAATTTTTGGACAATTTTTCACACATACAAACGAAATGCTACATTGGCCGAACTGACGCAATCCCAAATCGGCCGCCGGTATTCTGAAACTAAACACGGCCAAGTCTGAATTTCAGCAGGATTTGCTCAGAATACAGCTATGTTTCTTTAACCTGATCTAGCTCACCATAATGCTTGAATTTTTGTGCAGCTACTGAATGATCTTCCGTAGAAAGAATAGCTAGCGCGGTTCGATCACTTGCCAATTTCGCTTGAGCACTTGCGAACAGAACTGAGATCTTCAAAATCACTACAGCTAATGCAGCCAATAAATGCTTAGACATAAGCAGTTAATGCTCCAGAACATGGACAACAGTATAAATTTCACCGTGAGGTTTTTGCTGGTGCTGGTTTTTACTGAGAGAAAAACACTGCTGGCTGGTGGATGATAATCCAAACGAACAGGGCGGGAATGGTAGCCTACTAATATTGTTTTATAAAACTCAAGAACAAAATAGAAATAAAGCCGTCGAAGTTAGTATAAAGATTCTCACTAGTAGCAAAAAATAGTCGCTATAGTTTCGCCAACACCACCGACCTGTGATGGCATGGAGAAAGAAAGCATGATATATCTGACTGCTGGAACAGTGGGACTGGGGATATAGAAAGCCTTTCCTCCCTGTCTCTGTGGATCGATCAATATGTCTTTTTCTAACTCTTTAAACATCTCGTTTCGGCGAGCTCTTGTAGGAGGAAAGTTAGTTGCTTGGCAAGACTTAGTTTCAAGAAGTGCAGACATAAAGCTAACGGATGAAAATGATGTCTTTAGATGGTCCTTACATTAGAAAGAATTTTTTTCAGTACATTCGATGTATGATGCAATTTTCAATAAAGATGTCATTGCTATAAATGCATACCTGTGGAGACTAAATTTTTTTCAGCACACTCGATGTATGATGCAATTTTGAATAGAGACGTCATTGCTACAAATGCATACCTGTGGAGAATAAAAATACCCATAAAGATTAAAATATTTCTTTGGTTCTTACATAAAGAGGCAATTTTGACCAAGGACAACTTAGTAAAAAGAAATTTGCATGGAAATAAAAAGTGTTGCTTTTGTAATCATAATGAAACAATTCAACACTTATTTCTTGATTGCATTTTCTCTAAGTTAATTTGGCGAATAGTACACATTACCTTTGGTTTGATCCCTCCCAATAATGTTTCTCATTTGTTTAACTCATGGTTGGATGATTTTGATCATGAATTCAAGAAACTTATTATGATTGGGGTTGGCGCCATATGCTGGCCAATATGTTTAAGCCAGAACGATTTAATTTTACCAGAACACAAACTTTTTCTCCTATACAGGTGATTTACAGGAGTACATATTGGATAAGAATGTGGTCTTTGCTAAAAAATGGTATAAACCTCCTGGCTTTGCCACTGGGATAACGCCAACGCTAATACCTCCAACGCTATAGTTAGTATTACCTCTTTGTATACCTCTTTGTATATACCTTTCTAATGATGGTAAAGAAAAGCTATGTAGGGCAACATTATGTAACAATATATATATTGTTATTCTAGGGTTTTAGATTGCCGTTTGCTAGCATCTACCAATTAATTGCTTATAGCTTTTCAATTTCCTATGTAGCATATTACATGTTATAGTCATGCCCTTTTATTCAATTCATTTATGCAATACTGATACTTTATTTGAGTGATAAGATAGTTGTCGATTCTTTTCTTACTGTTCCCTATCAAACCTTAAAATTAACACGCCATACTAGTCAGTCATTCAGAAAAACACGATGGATGCCAACTTTATAGCCAGCAACGACATGCATAAAAAATTGAGCAATACTATTCATTTAGCTTAGCTATGCTAGTAGCAATACTTTTAGCCAGTGAAATGCTACTAGTAATACCTGTTTATTGCCATATCTGATTTCGGACTAGACATGACTACTAATATCACGGGTTGTTATACTTCTCGGTGCAATTCAAATTCTCACGTCTGTTTACGTGATGATTATTTACAGCAATTTTTACCATGCAAAATAATGTTAGGAATATATATAGTGGGGTTTTCAACTGTCACTACTGGTTGGATTATCTCCTTATGTCAATTCTCACCAACTCACACACTCTTTTCATGTACATACGTATGGGCGTGGATGCCCCTGGATTCATGGCACGGGATCTAACCATTCAGAACACCGCTGGCGCTATGAAGAATCAAGCTGTGGCTCTTCGTCCCCGCTCATTCAGGTCCATCGTGTATCGGTGCTCAAGGGCTCTATGGCCTGCATGGGGGTAGGGGTAGCGCTATGAAGAATCAAGCTGTGGCTCTTCGTCCCCGCTCATTCAGGTCCATCGTGTATCGGTGCTCAAGGGCTCTTTGGCCTGCATGGGGGTAGGGGGGCTGGAGCCCCCCCCCCACCACCACCACCAGGCCTTCAGTTGGATCCACAGACTTTATGTGATCTACCACATTGTTATCCTATCCTTTTGCAATGCATAGAAGCTAACGTCAATCGTGGACCACCGCTAAATTTTGAACTCCCTGTGGTACTAGGTTCGAGCTGCGAATTAGTTTTTTTTAGATTATCGAGCTATGGATTTGTATCTCTGTGTCCAACACACTTGTGTCCACTGAACGTACGTACATGTATTTGTATCGCTGTGGACCAGTAACAGCCAAGTGGCCCAGTAGGTTTAATGAAGCTACTTTCTGCCAAATCCGGACCGGGATCCAATGCACTCCACTATCCTGGTCTTGGGCGTCCAAAACATCAAGGGCCGAAGAACTTGGGCCACTTTCCAACATTTGCCTCCAGTCTTGCCGCTGGTTGTTAAGGGAAAACCGGAAAAGGCAACATACTTGGCGTCATTTTCGTCTTTGCAGAAAATGAAGCGGGCGGCAACCGCGAGGGAGGGCGGTGAGCTGCCGCGGCATGAACCTCCAGCGTCACCTCCTCGTCAAAAGAGGCGGATCGCCATGATCCAAATGCCCATTTCAACGGACCTGTGGATTTTGTACCCCGTGGCCTTTTAATCTCCAGGGAAAAACGTCGGGATTCCTATGTTCGCGCGAGCCAGGGGCTGTGGGCCGCTCAAGTGGGCAAGAGGAAGAGAGAATTCGGGGCAGCAGCCCGTTGCCAGCCTCGAGTAAATCACTCACTCAAAGCCTCTTTGTGTGGTTGAGCCTTCGAGGCAGGGACGAACATGAATCGAATACAAATAGATACCGATGGATATGAATATAGATTTTTTTTCGATCGAATTTGAATTGGGTACGGATAGTGTCCACTTATGTTGGATAAGATAGTAATGAATATCGATATCTTAAATATTCAACTTTTGTTATTCGGATTCGAATCGGTAGCGGATATTGACTGTTCGGATTTGGACCCCCTCTAATCGAACATGAACTTGAATATAAATGAATAATATTCGTACCATTTTCACCCATACTTCGAGGGCTCCAAGCCTTTCCATTCCAGCAGGCCTCGCAGCGGCTGGGCTCAGCTGCCGTGGATCGTTACTTGTTTAGCGCGGGTGTGGGTGTGGCTGCCCCATTTTTCTATCTCCGATCCAGCGGTAGCCTGATAACCCCCACCGGATCATCAGCAGCAAGTGAAGCCAAATCCAGTTGGGATGGGTTTGTTTTCAAACTATATCAGGGTGGTGGTCTACTAGTCTGGACTGTATAGCTAGCATTCGACTTTTTGAGGTCACGGCATGCAATCCTGTCTGCCCCGTCTAGCATTCAGACTGGCTTACATTCCTTAAACCTGCCTTCTTTTTTCTTCAGTATGCATGTGCAAACATACTATATGCCAACATATATGCAGGTACCTTGGTTATATAAGGACTGCCACTACCGGAATCAGGTAGTTTGCCGTATGCCGTAGGCAGATGACAAAGACCAAAAAGCACACCGCAAAGCCTTTATCGTGTGCGGCTCACGACAAAGCCCCGACGGCAACAAGCCATGACGGCAAAGAGGCTTTGTCGTGAGTCATCTCGTTCACACGACAAAAATGTTTGTTGTGTGCATTTAGGTGATGCACGGCAAAATAAAGGACCTAACGGTGCCGGCTTCCATTTGAACCTTTATTGTGTGCCCACCTCTTGGCACACGGCAAAGGTTCAATGTTTGTTGTGTGCCTAGCCCCCGGCACACGGCAAACATTGGTCAGCAGACCACAAAAATGACAAAAATAGTCATTTGTCGTGTGCCATGGTTACTACACACGACAAAGTGACCAAAAAAATTTCTGTTTTTATTGTTTTTCCACGTTTAAAAATCCCCAATCACACAAAATCATAGGCAGTTTATATATCAAACATATACATCATAACAAACATCACATGCAGTTCATATAGATAAATAGTCCACAAGTGCATAAATTCACTAAATACGTTTATTACAAGCACCACAAGTTTACAAATGCAAAGTAACAAGTACCACAAGTTTACAAATGCAAAGTAAAAAGTACCATAAGTTCACAAATTCAAAGTAAAGTTCATCACTGAGGTGAGTCGAACGGCGGTATAGGTGGGAATGTCATGCCCGGCGAGCCGTCTGGCGTATTCGATGCCGCCGTCGATTGATTCTGCAAAAAGGAGAATAGATCGCATGTGAGACAAGAATCAAGTTATCTAAGTTATAATCAAGTTCTCTAAATTATAATCTAAAACATTCACAATTCCATCGAAGTCTCTAAGTGTCAATCTAAAAATTCAAAATTTCATCGAAGTTTCTAAGTTATAATCTAAAACATTCAAAATTCCATTGAAGTCTCTAAGTTATAATCAAGTTCTCTAAGTTATAATCTAAAACATTCGAAATTCCATCGAAGTCTCTAAGTGGCTCTATGTTTTCTAAGTCTTTAATAATTGAAATGAATCTACAAGGTTAGAAAGTGGCTCACAGAAGTTGCAGGAACCGGAGCCGGAGGGAATATCATCGGTGGTATCGGTGGTGGCGGAAGACCCGTCCGACCAGAAAGAGCTTGACAGCAGTTGTACATATGGGACATCTGCTGCTGAACCTCAGCTTGGTGCCTCGCCGTCTCCTCCACCCGTATCCTCCACTCTTCGGCCATCGCCGCCTCGTGTGCCGCCGCTTGTGCCGCCATCTGGGCCTACAATTTGTCATCCCAATGTTACAAAGCAAAGCAAACATATCTAGAAATTGAATGAATAATGAATAAATCAAAAATAACCTGAAGTTCCTGCACTTGAAGCTGTGCTGCGGATAGCCGTAGGCGTATGGCCGGGCTACTGCTCGTGCTCCTTGCTCGAACCTGGGCGAGAGTGGGAGTAGTGACCGTGTCTAGAGTATCGTCGCCTATATAGTACCAGCCACGCTTCTTGCCTCCTCCCGCCCTCATGACGACTTCATCGAATTGTGCTTCATGATATTCATCATAATCCTCGATGCGCTGTCTCACGACCTCGTCTCTCATACGATCGTCTTCACCATGGCAGGTCCACCGGGTATAGTTTGCCATAAATCCATTCTTGCAAAGATGTTTACCCATGATCACCTTTGTTTGTCGACACTTGTTTTCACATCTGGTGCAGGGACACCAAGTGGCACGCGCTCCTTTAACCTTGTCAAATGCTAGCTCCAAGAAAGCATTGGTCTTCTCAATCCATTCATCGGTCAACTCACGATGACTTGAGCGACCCGTGTACATCCACTCACGGTCATCCATCCTCTAACATATCAGTGAGTAATATAAAAATCATTTGCATCTACACGATGTTTATACTGTCTAATAGGTGAAGATAGGTCATAATCCCACCCGTGCATGCGTAGATGAGGTTAGTCTCCATGCTCTACTCCTGTCCGAGACAAAATTTCGGTAGCACCTCCCCGTTGTTCTCCAAATACACGTCCTGGCAGAGAGATTGTGTATTCGAAGAACAAGGAGATAATGTCAAAACTCTGTCTCGGATCGGAGTAGACCATGGAAATTAACCACATCTACGCATCCTCGGGCTGTCCGAAAAACATGAACAATTCGAAACAGTTACGGTTATACATATGCAAAGATTTGCATATTTCCAACCGTATCACTTTCGAACAAGAGACACCTAAATGGGTTACATGATCTACAAACAGTATACGAAAAGAGGGGTATTTTGCACGTGCTCACCTAGGGGCTCGACGGCGAGGGAGGCGGTGACGCGCGTGTCGGTGCAGAGGGATTGCGCCACAGCTCGACGACAGCGTGCAGTGGAGTCAACGAGTCGAGGACGGTGCAACAGCCCCTCCCTGCAAAAAAAAAGGAACAAAATAGTGTCAATTGAAAATTTCGGCAGCACCACCCCTGCACGGTGAGGTTTCCAAAACCTGAAAAAACCCATGGCACGAAGGCCAGCCTAAACAGTTCCCTTGCTAGAAAGCATTCATGCCTTGCTGCATATTGCCATTGCAAACACTTAAATAAAATAGTGTCGGCTTGCTTCAGCTTAACGATTTCGAGTGGCACAACAAATGTGCGACACAGACGTGCAAGGAGAGGGCCTGGGCAGCAACGTGCGGTTCACGGGAGGGGCAGGAAGTCCAGTTGCCGCCGGTAGTTGCTGCGGCTGTGAGGATCAGCTTTCTCCTGCCTCTGCATCAGCTTTTCCTTCCCATGAGCATCAACCGCTACCACATCCTGCAATGGACATACATTTAGCTTAGTCTTTAGGAAATGTAAACTGTACTTTAAGTATAAACTATTATGTAAATTACTCAAAGTTAACTGCTATTTCTAAAGTTAAAGCTGTAATTTAGTGAACAAAATGATGATATCATCTGATGGACCGATAAACAAATGGAAGCTATTATTCTGTTGTTTTGCTTCACTATTTCAGTGCACAAATAGCTATTCTGTTGCCTATTAATCAATAGCCTAAGGCAGGCTTATTCTGTTGTTTTGATTCACTATCTCACTGTTTCTGCCATAGAAAAGCTGTAGGTTAGCTTCTTGTCCAGGCAGCACATAATACAGAAATATTAATTAGAACAGTAGTAGTTGCAAGAGCAAAAGCACATGCATGCTTGTAATCCTAGTCATGAGCCATAGCAACCAGTTTTGAGTCACTTCTTATCACAATTTCTACACAAAGATGCATAGAAAAGTAAGCATGCAGGAGCTGATCAAGAATTTATTTCTTTCAATGCTCTTGTCTAGGAAAACTGAGAAGTGCTAAATTGCTTGTAATCCAATATACTAGTGTAACAAAAGTATTCAAGGGGAACTAATGACAGCTTAGTTAAGAAAGTTGAGTGTATGTTGAGAGTAGGAACTCACAAGCAGAAATAATAGCACTAGGAGTTTTCAGAACAGACACACAGTAGCTGTATATATACAATTATACATCTTAGCCTGTGAAAGAATAACACACCCACCTGCCATTAAGTCCAGAAAGGGGTCCATTTGTTATCCTTCAATTGGAAAGATCATCTAGCAGTCCTATTGGCCACTAAAGAAAGGATGATGATTAAGCTCCTGGTGAAGGACTGAAGGAGAAAATCTCAAGGTTTGAAAAAGGAAGTTACCACATCTCCTCCGAGGGCGAATGAATGATTCCGTTCGATCTGCAACAAGTTAGGAAAGGGAAAAAAGGCAAGGAAGTGAGCATAATTCTGCCAGAGAGTGCAGAAAACTAGAAAGAATTGGAATTGGAGATAATTAGACTCCTCTAAATGCTGAGTTAATAGAAAAAAAAATCATCTGTACCATATAACAACACCAAGAATGACTGAATCTATTATAAATGCAAAAGCAATTAACTATTGTGGTATTTGTGCTTTCAACAAGCACAAATTGAAACCAAATCTCAATCGAATTGTTTTCTCAGGAATGATGACATAATATCGTATTCATGTACAATGATCCGTACATTCTACATATCTAATCTAATCTAATCCTGTCAGCTACATTTATTCGTACTGCCAGGAAAGGGAAAGATGCAAGCTAGTATTCTGCTCGGTTCAATCATACTTGTAGGTTTCATCAACAGATGCCACCTGCATAAGACCGCGAACCTCTAAACAACATCTCATCTAATCATAATCAAGCATCACTAATATTTATAACATCATCTATTATTAGATCAAAGCTAACCCCATAGGCATGACATATTAAACGGTTGTAGTTCAGAGATCTGTCTCACGCACGCACGCACTATCTGACAAACACTCAGTCTCTCCTCACTCTCTGCATCTTCCTGCAAGCAGCAAAACCAAGTAGAAAATCGATCCATCAAGCTCTCACCAATCTCCCTCTCGAATGCAGGGCAGCAACGCCAGCAAACGATGCAGGCCAGAGCCGCTGCATATGCTCTGCCTCTTTTTGGCAGCGCCGAGGGCAGGTGAGGGCGCGGAGGCAGCAGGAGCGAGCGGCAGGGGCGCAGGCGGCGCGTGCAGCAGGTGCAGAGTGCAGACCCTAGCCTGCTGTAGGCGGCGAGCAGGAGGTGGCGCCGGGCCCCTCGCGGTGGCAGCGGACAGACGGTAAGCAACGGCGGCGGCGCGGATCTACAGGCTCAGTATCCTCCCTCTCTCTATTCTGCTCTCGATTCAGATGGGGGCGTGGCATACCTTTGCTGCTGCGGGCTCCGTGGGAGGCGATAGCGCCGTCGATTAGGAGCTTTTCGAGCGATGGCGCCTTCGATTGGACTGCCTTGGAATGAGACGAACGGAGGGCTCGCTCTCGCTGTCGCTTGCGCTCGCGGCCGCCGTGCTGTCCCAGCGCGGAAGAAGGGGAGCGGGACCGCGGGAGAGGATTTGGCGAATGTGAAGGATTTTGCCGTCCCCGCTCAAGCTCTGTTCAAAATAATAATAATAGATTTTCACAAAAAAGATTATATATAAATTAAAAAAACGCTCTGGCTGCGGCCTCTGGGCCACGAGGCCCGGACTAGATTTGATAAAGCTTTTTGTCGAGCTACGAGATACCGGACACAGCTCGTGGCATGGAGGGGACACAACTCATCATCCTTTTCAGCAGGTTTTTTTCCTTTCCAGCGCCCTCCGCTGGGGTCTGAGGCGTTGTGATTGTCGTGTCTTTACATTAGTCAATGAGCCCCCGTTGCTCTGCTGAAAGTACGACGAACGGCGGAATTGATTGCTTCTTTTGCATTCCAAGCTGAGGGACCGTGGTAGTGGTCTCATTACACGTTGCTTTATCTTTTCGAATGACTTCATGATGAGTAGGCGTAGTCTGATCATTTTCTTCTTGTTTGACTCTGATATTTTGATAAAGAATTGCAATATCTTCGGATCTATCGGAATCTTCTTCTCAGGCTCCCTCTTTTTGAAATGTTCTTAAACGCTGGCCTTAGTGTATTCCACGCATTCTTCATAAGTATAGTCCTAGGGTTTCGAAGCCCCGGACCGTGACTAAAAGCTCCCTGCCCTAGTCATGGCCCCAATTACGTCCGGGACAAACGGGGTGAATAGAAAGTCAGTTCCCTACTTAGTGTCACATCGATCCTGTTAAAGCTGTCAAATCATGTAGTATTATGCCTGAGATGTTATTTCTCAACTTAAATACAGGTGTCTTAAATCACGCCCACAAAGTATGTTGATACCTTCCACCTTAAGTCGCTCAACTCACATAATTGTTAGGTCGCCTATATTTGAATTCCTTCCATTCTTGAACAGATGATGTTTATGGAAACCTTGACCAAATGCGGCGGCCGTCCACAAGATCGATGCTGGCGAACTCGAAGTCTCCAACTACAGGATCGGAAGCCTCTTATTTTAAGCCTAAGAGATGGCCCTAAGCTTGAATTGAGGAGATCGTCAGGAAGAAGTGTTTGCCGGGGTGGCGACCCTCACTTCATCAGTGCACTCAGGTTGGTAAAACCCATATCTTTGGTCGCTTGTTTTGCTATCATGATTTATTGTACTGCTGCTGGTCATGTTTATGCCACTTTTGGGGTACGTCACTAGTCTGAATTTAGAGACCAGTGTAAGTAACCGATCTGTACGTGTCTTCTCAGGACTCTGCCTGCTGTGCTGTTTAACCTGTTTGGTTGCGTCATGTAAACGTAAACACTAATCACAGGCGTGCAGGGGCTCGCCAATAATCGTCGCAGGAGTTCATGTGACCAAGCGGCGACCCAGAGTACATGGAGTGACCTGGCCGGTGATCGACTAGCTTGCCCAAAGACGAGACAAATAATATGAGCGTGGCGCGCCGGAACAGTGGCACCGAGAGCACGTCCGTGTAGAAATCAGAGAAACTGCACGCGGCACGCCTTCTCAAGTACGTAGCCGGTTGCATGGTGTCAGTTTGCTGTGCGCCATCCCGGCCTGTAATTTTACCAGGCTGTTGCCTCCGTGCACTACTCATGGCATCCAGATGCGGAGGTCGGAGGAATTGTCACAAGAAACATTGTTCTAAGAAAAATTAATTTTTTGACCCAAAAAGAAATTGTTCTAGAACAATGAAAAATGTTCCAAGAGAAAAAAAGTTGTGATTAAGTGAAAATGTCCTGGACGAAAATAGAAATCGTTCTTAGAACAAAAAAAAATGCCCTGACCAAGGAAAAAATATGACTTCATTCGTTGTCTTGGTGATGGATGGATTGGCTGTTTGTTCAGGCAAAGGTAGTCCTGATATTTTACATGCAGTTTCCTATAAATATATGTTGGCTATTTCTTAATTTTACAGCTCATCATTCACTTCATAAAACGGAGGACCATAATGTCAAAAATTTGAATTGGCAAAGAGAATAACAAGTTTCAATTGGCCAAGCAGCGCTACTTGTTGCCCAAATTGGACTATACCGTAACATCCAGGGGCTAAAATTTAATTTCAAGGTTTGGCAGGGGCCGCGCGAACGCGTACCCACTTGGGGAGATGGTATGCCAACGCACCCGGCCAAGTGCAATGCGGGCCATTGACCTAGGCCACGGGCCTTCTTGATCGCCCGTAGACCCCGTCCAGGTAAGTATGGAGCAACGGAGCACGGGGCGCTACCTTTATAGCGGGAGCTCGCCGCGCAGCTCTTTTGGCAACCGAGGTGGTACTAAACCTCTCAGACGTCCCTCCGCCCTGCGCTTCTGCTTAGTGCAGCTGAGTCCTCGTGGGCTAGGGAGACATATATGGGCCTTCTAGGTTTGGGCCGATAGGCCGCAAGCCTGATGTCAACATTAAAAGGAATTCCACATTAAAATCAGATAAAATTATGGGATGTGAGATCACACTGCCAGGTCAAGCTAATTCAGCGTGGTAATCAGGTAATCAGCAACAATCGAAAGGACTTCCGTGACACTTAAGCCATCGGCAGTGCAGCATCTCGCGTCGGCACCAACGTAATTTCGGAGAGTAAAGATTTCAGAAATTATTATTATTATTGAAAGTAAGTCGTTGACCCTGAATGAAACTTGTATGCATTCAGGATTGCCCTCAAAACTTTATGGCATCTGCGAGGCCCATGGCGATTTGGATTTACTGGTCTAGTTTCGCGCACCTGGCTATCACCTCCTTCCCTGCCGGCGAAGAGGCGGCGGCTTTGCCGGCATCGTTAAACCAATCCGTGCACTCCTCCTCCATGCCCCACGATGCCGAGGTGAGCCAATGGACGAGCAGGTATTGCTTCCAATTGAACTCATCCCTGCTTCTCACGCCGGCGACCAGCCTGTCGAGTGTCGAGAGAGGCGGCCAGCGCCTCGTCGGCGCCCATGTCAATCGACGCTACCCTCTCAGCGCAGCTCGCCAGCGTCATGTCCGCCGTGCGCCCGGCGCCCGTGCCGCGAAGCTTCAGGCGGGCGAGCTCGCCGACGAAGCCGCGGTGCCGAGACGCCGCGACGGCGGCGCGCGGCGGCCCTGGCGGTGATGCCCTGGAAGGAGTCCGCGTACGGGAGGAGGGTTTTGAAGCAGGCCTCCGGGAGGTCCACGGCGGCGCAGGAAGCTGGCCGCCGCAGGGGAAGGTGACGACGGCGCGGGCGTGTGTGAGAAGTTTCTAGCGGCGATGGCTGTACATGTGGCTAGGAGGAGGAGGAGCTGGAGCCTGGAGGGAGACGGTGGCCATCGCCATGTGAGGTGAGGTGCGTGTATCGATTTGGATTCTGTGAGCGAATGAACCAGGCAGGGTGTGTACATCTATATACTACTGGAGCAGTAGAGCCTGTGCCTTCTTTGCCCTGCACTTGTACTGAATGCCAACGAATGCGTCCACAACAGTATATTAGTACACAACAACTTGAATGATCATGTGACGAAATATATGTTCTTGTGCAAACACTTACTTTGAGTAAGTTCATTCTCTAAGGTTTCCCTTGTCAACCAATCAAGAAATAAGTTCATGCATGGGAAGGGAAATATGTTCATCGATCTGTATAATAGTTGTTTCCCATGATGCCATTGACTGTTGCTTCTCAAACAGTTAGGATGAACAACTTGTTCAGTCATACTTTACATTGCACGCGGTATATATGAGAAGATCATTGACATAAATTTACTTAATTTTGTTCGTTCAACAGCCAACGGCTGCCCAGTGCCCACGGGCCTTAATTGTTGCCCCCTTCCCTCCGTCAAAAGATTTTTTCTGTTTTTTCACTAACTGTATTATCCAATGGACAATGAGCTCCCGGGTGTTATTAAGAGATTGATATAGGAATTTATAAAGTTTCAGCTAAAAGGATAGCAAGCGGGCGTGATGAAAAGATCATCGGTTCCACTTTCACCTGCTGTGTATTATCATCTTAGTGGCAATGCCCTTTCAAGACTTGTTAAGAGATCGATCAACAAATTTAGCGATATAAATTAAAATGTACGCAAATAATATCCATATTTTGTCTCCTAGATATCATTATTAAGCCGTAGTTCACTTTGACAACCTTTTGCTTTGGGAAATTCTCAAAAAAAACTTTTTTGCTTTGGGACCTAACCCCACATGGTCACATGGCAAACCTACGTGCCCAACCGATGAAAATGACCTTTCGTGGATGAGGTTAGTCGTTCACCCTTGACAAAAGAACGAAACCCTCCATAGGCTAATTTTTTGTAAATGCGCAATGGCTTCATCAAATAACTGATAATCAATTGTTGTTTCACGTCTCTCGCCCGTTCTAAATTTATGTTGTTACTTTATAAGCTTTATGTCACTTTTTCTCCTTAAATTCGCTAAATCTAGCATTGTTGTCGCATGGAAGAACCACTTTCACACAACAATCATCAAGTATACGTTTTGCATGATACGTGTCGAGGTGTACGTTTTTTTGAACCATGAAATCGACAGCACGCAAGCGTGCTTGTATTTGAACGTTCTTTTCTTTTTAATATAAAGATGCGCAGCTCTCCTGCGTATTCGTGAAAAAAAAATCGACACCCTTGCATTTGATACCCTTCCAGTTGCGAACTGTATATACATACACAGAACGGGTTGAACAATACACGAGCATACTCTTACATCAAGAAAAGTGTGCATACATGCCAATAGACCAGCGTCTCCAATTATCGGCTGATGTTAAAGCAACCAGTCATGACATAGCAGTATAGCAGTATAGCACCAATACTGACAGGTGGGGGCCCTATGGCTCCTATATATATGCCTCGTGCGTAGGCAGTTGGCTGTGAGCCTGTGAGGTGGAGAGATAGAGCCACCCACCTGATAGCAAGCACGTCGTCGAGCGCCGAAGAAAAATCAAATGAAGAGCGAGAGTCGGACGAGAATATATATGAGCGAGCTCAGTGAAAAGTTTTCTACTAACAGTGATAATACCATCCCAACTCTTATTAAGAAATTGTTTTAAAATTTTATAAAATATAAATCAAAATGTCGGTTTATAATATTAGTGTCTATCTCGTGGATATACCACGCACTTGGTCATATCTCATAGTATATCGGTGTACTACTTTCCTACTCAACCTCACATGGCTACACAAGTATATTGCATAGGCTGAGCCGATGAAAAGGATTTTTGGGGGTCAAATCGGCGAGTCTAGCCACTCCATTCTAAACAGAAAGAACGAAATTCTTTGTAGAATAATTTTCGTAAATATGCTGTTTGGCGTGCCTCTCGTCCGTTCCGAATGGTACTCCATACACGTTTAACGATCACTGTTCAACATTCTCATGATATGGAGCAACCGAATTTCACGCCACATCCTCAAAATGTTTGCGTCCACTGTTTTTCTTTCACTTAACCATCAGATCAACAGACTTGCATCGACACCTTCCGCATCCAAATAAAATACGTTGCATTCACTGTTTTTCTTGGAGTTAGATATCAGATCAACAGACTTTTGCATTGATACCTCCGGAATCCAAAATGTGTATACACGCCCCACGGCCAGCGTATCCGTATCCGTATCCATACATATCCCTTGCAATAAAACCTGCCCGGCCATGACATTTGCACTAGCTGACAGGTGGGCCCTGCCGCTCCTACGCCTCCCACGTTGCGCGCGCAGGCCGTGCACGCGGTGAGTTGGAGAGAATGGCCGCAGGCGACCACGGCACGTCATTAAGCTTTAAGCACCGGACGAAAGCCAACAGATCGAGTTGATTGTCACGTCAGCCTAGCTAACACACCGGAGAAAGTCTTTTTAAAAAAAAAAGCACCGGAGAAGGTCTGCAGGCGACGGCTGCCAGTTTTCTTTTTTTGTCTCCTTCTGTTTTGTTTTTTTTTTCCTCCTTCGGCAGCTAGCGGCCGGTTGGGCTGAGCCAGCCAAACGGCCTCGCTGCTCAGGGGCTCTCCTGATCATCATATTTTCGTTTCTTGATTCAATGGTGTGCAGTGGGGATATTTTTCGCCTAGAAGACGAGCGGAGATGAGCGACCTCCGATGAAAAAGTTTCGAACCCACTTACTAAGACAATAGTGTCCCTAGTTTATTAAGGGACTGATCTAGAAAGTTTATTAGATATAATTTGAAATGTTTGGGTATAAATACACGCATTTGTCGCATATAAGTATCGTGCACTAATGAGTCGTAGTTTGCATAGCGAACTTATCTTTCTCGAACCCAACAACCTTATATGGCCAAATGGCACAATCGCTCGTACCGAACCGACAAAAATGAACTTTTGTGATTAAACATATGCCGCTAGTGACTCCACCTTGTACAAAACGATGAAATTTTTTGGAGTTGGAGGATAAATTTTGTAAATGTCCGATAGCTTATTTAAGTAACTGTCAATAAAGTTGTCGTTTCGTGTCTCTCATCCGTTCCAAATGCATGACGCTACGTAGCCACCCGTATACCGGCTTTAACGGTCACTTTTCTCCTTAAATTCGCCGAATCTAGCGTTGTCACGGCATGTACGAAACGTATTTCGCGCCAAGTCCATCTAGTATTCGTTGCATCCTCCACTGTTTTTTCACTTAGCCACCAAAGATCAACCCTTGTATTGGCACCGTTCCAAATGTAAAATTGTACATCCATTTTTTTTGCGGGTTGTAATAAAACCGATGTGTATCCATGAACGGGGTGAACAAATGTTACTTACTGCCTTACAGACACAGCCCACGGATCGGTGCGGCGTATCCATCTCCCGTCCGTCTCTATCCCTTGCAATAAAAAGAAACCAGCTTTTGTCATGACCCTGGCACCAGCACCGACAGATGGCCCCCCTGGCGCTCCTGCGCATCGCACCGTCGGGCGCGCTGAGGTGGAGCGATAGATGGACCAGCAGACGCCACGTCGGGGGCACTAGTTTTGGGCGAGTTGGAACGTCGCCCGCCGGGGCGGCTCCGCGCCGTCGGATGCAAAAAGCGGTCTCCGCGATGGACGGCAGCGGCGGTGCAGGCCCCGCTATAAGTGTCCACCTAGACCGGCCACAGTGACCCTCACTTGCCAGCGGTGACTCTTCTTCTACTGCTTCCTCCTCCCCTCCCTTTCTCCTCCGGGAGAAATTCTGCTAGCCGAGACCTCCAGAATCCGGCCTTCCCCTTGCCCTAGCTCGGAGCACCGAGCGAGCGAGGGGCTCCGATGGACGCCGACAGCTCGATCCACTTCGGCCAGGGCGTGCACCTCGGCAGCGCCGCCGCTCAGGCGATGGCCGGCGCGGGCATGATCCCCGGCGGCATGGGCTCGCTCCTGCTCGGCGCCGCCGGCATGCCGGCGCCGGCTGGCCATGGCAACATGCTCCAGCAGCCCGGAGGGTACCTGCCGGCCGCCGCTGGGTACGGCGGCGCCGCCGCCGCCGTCATGCCGTGCGCCCTGCGCGCCGCCTGGAACGCGGTCCCGCCGATGCCCGCCGGCAACGGCGGCCTCGTCAGGGCGCCGCCGCCACCGCACAGGGGGCCCTGGACCGAGGAGGAAGACGAGTAAGATATATTCCTGAGCTCTGTTTTTTGTTGTTTTGCTCTCGGTGCAGATTTTGTTTTTTTACTACCGTGTTCCAGCTCGATCTTGTGGCTGATGATTCGAATGAACTTGCTGTGCTGATTTGGTTCTCGATCCATCCGTGGTCGGACGCAGGACGTTGAGAGCGATGGTGAACGTCCACGGCGAGAGGAAGTGGGCAGTGATATGCAAGCACCTCCCCGGCCGGATTGGCAAGCAGTGCCGCGAGCGATGGACCAACCACCTGCGCCCCGGCGTCGATAAGGTCCGGATCGATGATTCATCTCTGATTCAATTTCCCCCTCTATTGTTTTTTTTCTTGGATCTTGATGCGTGTATGTAGTAGAAGCTTGAATCGATCGATCTCAGCTCCTGTGTTGCTAGTCGCTAGTTTTATTTGGGGAACGATGGATGGATAGATCTGTGCTTGATTTGCTCATCTGTCGTCACATGATTCTTGAGGGGAATTGCTTGCGTTTAATTACTACGTTCAAATGTTGCTAAATTTCGGTCTAACCATTCGGAAGTGGGTATTAACTCGGCAAGAATTAGTGGAGCGAGTATGCATGTGTCTTTACTGCCACCACTATGTGTGTGGCAATCCCTCATCAAAGCCACCGATTAATTGTGTAGGAATCTTTTCAGTCTTATCTTTTTTTTTCTCGAGGGAATCAGTCTTGTCTTTGGTTGCGCGTATGTGATGAGGTTTGATATGATGTTTCGGTACTGATTAGACACTGAGAAGCGCAGATTGGAAGCAAATTTCTACCGCGAGTGTATCACCCACATGCTCACACATGTTGAAAATTACCCATCTTTTTTAAATTAGTCTCATACTAGTGCATTCGACATGCTACATTTGCCGAATCATCTCGTGTTCTTGAGCTGCATGCATGCATGTGTCTACACACTAATCCTTTGTTTAACTGATGATTGATCACTGACTTTCTTGGAGCAGGCAAAGAGCATTTGGACTGAGGAGGACGACAGGAACCTGATCGACGCCCACAAGAGGCACGGCAACCGCTGGTCAATGATCGCCAGGGAGCTCCCAGGACGTTCGGAGAACGCCGTCAAGAATCATTGGAACGCGACCAAGCGGAGCCTCAAGGCGAAGCGCCGCCTCAAGAAGAAGAAGAACGCGGAGGCGCCCCCGGGGGAGCAGTGGTCCGTGCTCGAGCAGTACATCCGCAGCCTTCCCCCCGCGGTGGTCGGCCACGCCGCTGCCGGCGCCGCCCCGGACTCGCCGCCGTCGGACGATTCCCCTCCGCCGCCGCCGTACAACGACAACAACGCTGCTGGGTACGGTTACGGCTACGGCGACGACGGGGGCAGCTCGTCCGGCGGCGCCGCCATGGCGCTGCCGCTGCCGGAGCCGGAGGCGGCGCCCCACGCCGGCGGCTTCGACCCGGCCGCGATGGCGCTGTACCTGAACGCCGCCGCCAACAACTACAACTACGCGCCGTCCGCGGCGGCGGCGGCGCTGCCGGCGGTGGCCAACAACGACGTGATGATGATGGGGGCGGTGAACGACATGGACTACAACGTGGTGCTGCCGACGCTGGGGCTGGACATCAACGGCTACTACTACGGCGCGCCGCCGCCGCAGGAGGTGACGGCGATGGAGGAGCAGGCGCCGCCGGAGCAGCATTATCAGTACCAGGAGGCCGCGGCGTCGTCGTACTACTACAACGCCAACCTGACGACGTACCCCTTCTTGGATGACGTGGCGTGGCAGCAGGACGCGTCCTCCTCCGCCGTCGTCGTCCACGCCGACGCCAATGCCAATGCCAACGCCAATGCCATTGCCAACAACGCCAACGCCGACGCGGAAGGTTATTACCCTGCTTCGTACTACTACCCTGCTTCCTACTACTACGGCGACGACGGCGCAGCCGCCGGCGGCGGCACCTCCGGCAGCAGCGGCGACGAGCTGGACATACTGCACATGGCGTCGAGGGTGCTGGACCCGGCCGAGGAAGGCGTGACGCTGAACCTCGGCAGGATCGTCTGAGCGAGCGAGCTCTCTTCGAATCCAATGCAAGGCGCCGGGCATTTCCATTTCATTCCTAGTTCAATTTCCGTACCAGTGTTTCCTTAATCAATCCCCATATGCATGTTGTATGTTTTTGTGTTGTACCATTGCCCGGAGAAACATGCACCACCGTATAGTACCTGCGTGTACCTGTGGTGCTCGAATAAGTGGACCTCTTATGGACCGTGTCGTCGTTCCTAGTGTGTGTACGTATGTTTGTAATAATAATTAAGCGGAGAGTTTATCTGCTGTACTTGATCTAAGTATACCGTTTAGTTGATTTGGTTTCGATAAATCGGTTGTGGTTTCAACTAATCTCATCGCCCTCCGCATAAACATTCGATTTTGTTCATTTGCGACATCGTGTACGTAATTGCCGATTTGCACATATTGCATCCCCCCCCCCCCCCCTCCCTCCAGGCCGGGTGACGTGCACGCAGGCAGGCAGCCATGCACCCCAGCAGTCAACTCTAGTCGTCGTTGCATGCAGCCATGCAGCAGGGCATGCACGGTGCACGCTTTTGCCTTTTGTTTTGTTCTTCGCAAGACGCCACGGAGAAAGGAGCCGGGCAGCCCGGCCGGGCAAGGGGTGTGACGCGTCAGTGCTCGATCTCGTCCATGGTGGTTGAGTGCTCTCTTCTCGTTTGGACGTTGGAGCCATTCATTAACGTACGTGGCAACAGCTATCATATCCCATGGCTATTTTGCATCCACGTCCAAGTATATCTGGATATTGTTTATTCGCGTCCTCTAGCAATATATCTAGCGCCCGTCGTCCGTCGCGTGTATGGTCACGTATGTAGTGCGTACAGTACATGCCGTGCACTCCTTTCGTTAAGAACTTTGTTAGCATGGTGACACGCGATTTGGCTAACTTTTTCTACCCATGATTCGGCCGGGCTCTATCGATGAGGGAGCGTTTTGATTCGCAAAAGGCAGCTTTTCAACAGAAAGAGGAGCCTTTAATTTGGGTTCTGAAATTCGGCTGTGCATGCATGCAGTGGCGTCGTCGTTGTTTGCTTCTCTTGCAAGTGTGTCATGGACTGTAGCCACCCTGTTTTTTTTTCCGGTTCCGGAGACGACGTGTCTCGCCTTCTCCAAAGCGAGAAAGGCTTGTGGTGAAACAGGCTCAGCGTGTGGCCCGGCCTTAGCGCGTGATGGTCTGCATATACCAACGAATTAAGGAAAAGTATATAGAGTAGGATCACTCTCAGATCCATGTCACCGGCATGTGGTCAAACACTGCATGCACATCTCGGGGAAGGGCAATGCAATCCTTTTTGCTATGCTAGAATTGTTCACTTCAATTTTTGTCCTTAAACAATCGCGCCATCTCATCCCCGTTTTTCTTTTTTTTTTGCTAAACAAAAAACGTTTGAGTGGAGCGCTAGGACGGGTTCGGCGCGCTTTACAACCAAAAACGCGGCTGTTCACGTTTTCTTGTATATATGATCTTTACGTGTTTTTTGGATGCAAATCTTCTGAGATGGAATATGTACAGCTGTAGAAAGTTGTTCAATTTCAATTACCTCCAAAGTTTTGGATATGCAATCTCATCGGCCAGTAATTTTTGATGTGTGAATAGTGGAATGTTCTGGATTTGAAATAGGAAGCCCAATAACTAGTAATTAATGGGGACGTTTGGTTATTGAAATAGGAAGGAGTTGGGAGCGTAAGGGTGCTCAGTCTCATGAAGAAGAGGCCACAGCCTGAGGCTAGGGATCATCAAAGGCCACACCACCACCAGCATATGGAGGTTGGGCATGATGATGTGTCTATCCTCAAGAAGAGGGATTTATCCCATGACCAAAGGACTTGTTGCTTATGGCCATGGACTGCGGGTTTGAGCTAGAAAGTTGGTGGGAGGAAACAGAATCGACAATGAAGACGCTAGATAGAGACAGAGATATAGGAAGAGTGATGTGAGGAAGGCCGGAGAGAGAAGAGGACGAATTTGTTGTGAGAGTCCTAGAATAAAGCCACGCCATGACACGGGGTTGTTGGTCTTGTTTGTCTTTCCTGTGGAGTGCTTAAGAAAGATCCATGTGAGCAAAATGTTATGCAGACATGACACATAACATTTTGATCCATGTGGCCGATTACACACTTCTTGATCGATATGATGAAAATGATATCATTTTATTTACTCAATGATGTCTAACAACCCCATGAAGAGGAATTTATCCCATGACCATGTAGAGCTTGTTTATGGCCATCGACTATAGCTATGATGATTGAGGAAGGTGGTGGAAGAATCGACAATGAGGATGCTAGATAGATAGAGATAAAGAGATAGACAGAGTGCTACGAGGGAGGAGATATAAAGATGACAAATTATCTGTGTAAGTTCTAAAATAAAGCCACACCACGACATAGGTTGTTGGTCCCCGTTTGTATTTTCTGAACTTTAGTGTGGAGTGCTTTAAAAAGATCCATGGTGCCAAAATGTTGTGCAAATATTAAGTCTACACTTGCATAAAACTAAAAATGCAATTATATTGGCCTGCTACTTTCATTCTACACGCACCAACGAAACAAGGAAAAGTAAGATCAGTCAGATCCACGTAGTCAGTTACACATCTTAGTACGGTGAAGGGCAATGATCTTATTTTGTTTACTAACCTATCTATGCTAGTTCTTTACTTTGTCCTTAACCAATCCACACCATTTCTCCATTTTTTTATTCAATAAAAATGTGTTGGCTATGAGAGGACGGTTGGGTATAGGGGCGGACCCAGAAATCAAATAAGCCCCTAGCTGGTTGAACCTGTGTTGGCTGTGCTCTATGGGCGAACTGGACTGATTTGCCTTGATGGGCATGGGCCTATTTTTCTTGAGCAAAACTGCTGACTTACAAAGGGATCATATGGGCTGGACCCGGGCTGCAGCCTCCCCAGCCCGGGTCCTGGATCCGCCCCTGGCTGGGTATATTTTTCCTATATATTTTTAGGTGTTTCTTTTGTGCAAATCTGAAATAAAATATGTATATAGTTATACAAATATGTTCAATTACAATCACCTCTAAAGTTTTGGATGCACAAACAAATCGATCGGCTAGTTTTGACATGTTAGTAGAATGTTCCGACTTCCGAAGAGTTGAAATAGAAAGTATAATAACTAATTAATGGAAAGATTTAGATATTGAAATAGAAAGGAGTCGAGAGCACAAGGGTGTGGCTAGTCTCATCAAGAAGAGGCCACAAAACAAAGGGGTCATCTATGGCCACCACCACTTCCACGGACACGGAGTCTGAGCATGATGATGTCCAATTTCACGAAGAGGAATTTTAACCATGGCTAAAGGTGCTGTCTACGGACTGTTGGGAAATCCTCCTCATGATGTGGGCAGTTGAAGAGAGTAAATGCTCCTAGTGAGCAGCCCCACGTGTAAGGGAAATAAGCCCAAGGTCTGGACCAACCTTTGGGTGACTTTAGCACCAAGTGTGCAGCCTTCCAGTACAAGGGAGAAGCATATGGAAACAGAGAGATAGAGAGCCACGAAAATTCAGAACAGAGCCTCTAAGGGAGAAGAGAGAAGTGAGGGAGAAGAAGGTGATTGGAGAGGAGATCTTGCAAGATTGCAAGGGGGATTCGTCCACAAGGTTGTGAAGCTTCAGATCCACATCCTTAGTGCCTCCAATCTGCTGTTCCACCACTCTTTGGTGAGATCTTTCTGTATTCCGAGCTGTAGCCACCAAATCTTATTGTTGCTGTCCAAGATTGGTGAAATCTTGATGTATGAGAGCCTCTAGTACTGTCTAGAAAAGAACTTGTTGTATTCCCAGAAGCATAATGTAACAACCCTAAAAAAATACCTATAGGATTTGTTGAGTGCAAAAATGTGGATTTCAAAATTTTTGGTGAATTGTTGTGCATGCAAACCATTGTTTAAAATTATTTCTAAATGCTTCCCAAATTCTTAAGCAATTTAAATTTGAAAATTAAAATCAATTTGAAGTGCTAAGGATGAAATAGTGTGATTTGGAGTTATTTGGATTTAATTGGATTTTTGGTTGGTTTGAATTCAAATTCTAGATTTGAATTCAAACTCTAACTATTTAAACTAATTGTCAAACTCTTCTAACCTGTCGTGGGCCAAATCTCCGAGCTCAAGTCCAGGAAACCCCCTCGAATTCTTTTCCCCCGAGCCAGCCGACCGAGCGGCCCAGCCGGCCTTTCGGCCCAGCTGCGGCCCAGCCTTCACCCCCGCCGCGTCCCCGCCGCGTCTCTCTCTCTCCCACTGACAGGCGGGCCCCGCCTGTCAGCTTTCTCCCTCACCTCTCGTCATCTTCCCCGCGTCGCTCTCCCTCTCTCTCGCGCGAGCGCCCGAGAGCACCCCAACCACCGAGCCGGTCCCATCGCCCCTGTGCGGCCCGATGCGATGCGGACGCGTGTCCGAAGCCGCCCACCGCATCCATCTCGCCGTCCGTGCCGCAAACCCTAGCGCTAGCCCCCTTTAAAACCCGCCGCCGGCCTTTCTTCCTCCCCAAGCCGCCCCGCCCCATTGGGGTATTCCCGATCCAATTCACGAGGGGTGAGAGGTGCGAGGAGAGGTAGGGAAAGTTGAGGAGCAGCCGGAGCAAGGAGAGGTGGAGCCCGTTGCCTTCCCTGCGTCGCCGCCGCCGAAGCCGACGCCGCCGTCCGTGGAGCTGCCGAAGAGGAGCCAGACCTAGGACGGGAGGAGGAGCACGAGCACCAGAGGAGCACCGCGAGCACTTCCCCGAGCTGCAGCGTACCCCGACTAGCCCCTAGGTGAGCGCCGTCACTTTTCCCCTTCTTCTCCCCTGTTTCCGGCCGAGCGCCGCCGCCGCCTTGCTAGCCCCTCTTTTGGGACCCGACCTTCGAGTCGTGGCCGTGAACGTGTGCAGGAACCCGTCGCCGCTCTCCGCACCGCAACACGCCGACGCCTTTGGTCTCTGGACCCCGGCCGCCATGCCGTCGCCGCGCACCGAGCGAGCTCGGACCGCGCGAGCACCATGGCCGCGGCGCGGCCAAGCCCATGGCTTGAACTGCGCGCGCGCGAGCCAAACCCACCCACGCACACACGCACCTACACAGCACCGAAGCGCGTGCACGGCCCTTGTGGCCAAAAGCACCCTGTCTTGTGCGTCGCCACGGAGCCGGCTCGCCGGAGCACCCGTGCCGCCGCCGTCACTCGTCGGGGAGCCGCTTCGTCGGCTAAGCCACCCCCTTTTCTCGTTATCCGCGACCACCGAGCCCTAGCCGACCCGTAGCGCCGCACCTTGGACCCAGCCGAGCTTTTCCCGGCCGCTCCGCCGTCGACCGTCGCCGCCGGCGTGCCCTGGTGCGCGCCGCGCGTGCGTTCGCGTCGCGCCGTGGCGTGGCCACACGCACGACCACACCAGCACCACGCACGAGCACGCACAGACGATCCCGAGTCGGCCACACCTGGATCCCGTGCACCCGGTTCACGTGAACCGTACTCTCGGTTCACGGTGGACCTAGTCCACCAGAGCGGATCTAGCAGTGCCCCCTTCGTGGGCCGAATCTTGCGTTTAAGTCTGTTTAACCACCCTAGACTTTTCCGGCCCATCCACCTTTCGGCCCAATTCCAGCCCAGCCATCGTTTAATCTTTTTCTTTTAACTGCACTGACGTTTGGGGCCCGCCTGTCATACACTGTGTGTCACTGACACATGGGGCCCACTGACCAGAGCTGACCGTTGACCGTTGACCCGTTGACCGTTGACCGGTCAACGCTGACGTCGGCAGGGCCCACTGCTGACGTCATCCTAGGCGGACCCCACTGCTGACGTCAGCATGACGTCATGCTGACATTAGCAGGCTAATTTTTATCTATTTTTCTTTTTTGGAAATTATTTACTATTTTCAGAAAATGATTTAAACTTCAAAAATTAATAATAAATCAACCGTAGCTCAGAAAAATATGAAACTAGTTTCTATATTTTTCTAAAATCATGACCTACGCGTTAGTGTAGAGTTTGGTGTTATTTGAGACTTCTTTCATCGCTGTTTTGGAGTTTCTTTGCTAGTAGCCGCGCCTTATTTTTTTTTTACGCAACCTTAGGAGCTCCGGAGAGTCTGGAGGAGCTGGACCACTTCGACAACTGCTTTGACGAGGACGAAGACTTTTGCCCAGGTTCACACCCGACCATCTCTGAAATACCTATTAGACATGCAAACTAGTATGCTAGCGCTTTACTTTACTCGCATGATAAACCTGCACTGCCTTTGTTATTATCCTATTACCTTGCTACCTACTACTCACTTTATGAATATACTATGCTATGCATGTGTTGGGATGGTTGTGATTTGATCCTCTTGGCGTGAGTTGTGGGTGGTATGGGAGGAGTAGAGCAGCTAGGCGGTGTAAGCGAGTAATAACAACTCGATCGTTTGATCGAGGTGCTGGGGGACTGTACTCGGGCAGTCCCTATGGGGTACCTGTTGCGGGTACATGGTTTCTTGGGGATTGGTACTCGGGGAGTACCTGAGGAGTTTGGGCGGCTATACCTGTTATGGGTGCCGATTGCGGACCGTTGCGGCGGATCGCTTATGACGCAGATACTCGCTTTACCGACAATTAAGGACCGAGTCGAGTTCCAACTTTGGACGTGGGAATACCGTGCTCACCATCTACCCAGTATGGGGAGGGTTCCAGCAAGCCTACTCTAGTGCGGCGCCGAGACTGTAGGAG
Source organism: Echinochloa phyllopogon (assembly GCA_033239725.1). Taxonomy (NCBI): domain Eukaryota; kingdom Viridiplantae; phylum Streptophyta; class Magnoliopsida; order Poales; family Poaceae; genus Echinochloa; species Echinochloa phyllopogon. The sequence goes on from BTCW01000009.1 coordinate 13,898,463, forward strand.
AATCGAGCTTGATATGTGTAGGGGGGAATTGTTGCGGCGTATTCTCCCTGATTTACCACGGCCCCCGACTAGCCCCGGTGGGAAGGTTTCACGACCCTGGGGCAGATGTTAGATCGGATGTTTCCCGAGCCCAGGGAGACAGGATTGACACCGTTACTGTTTAGGGTCTTTGCTGTGGGCTGTGTCTCAGGTTGGTTGCGGACTAGCCTTGCAGCTCGGATGGATTCCTGGAGTGCCACCTCTGCAGATTGTAAACTATACGTATAGCCGTGTCCACGGTTACAGACGACCCATTTCTGATAAGTTCCGACTAGCATGGGAATCTGCTTTCTTACCTCATCCTTGATTTGGGTAATGAGAGATTGGTCCAGCGTTGCTGATGAGACAAGGTGGGGAGGGAGCTCACCAAGTCGACTAGTGAGTGAAAGGCGTTGGTGGATAATGTTTGCGGGAACCTGCTGTGGCAGGACGAGCCCGATGGGAATGTGAGGCTGATGGGTGGATTTGGGGAGTGGATGTGCGTGTGAGAGAAGGAGTTGGCGATGAGATGAATTTGGGTTATTGCTGCTGCTTGCATAAGAAAACCCTGGCTCAAACCTTGATTATTTCTATACCTTAGAATAGGCCACTTTAAAGCTTGCATCATATTATGGTTGGTGACGTGGACCTGTCCCATTTCCTTGGGGACAGACTTTGGGTTCTCAGATGAAGACCCCGACCACGAGTTCAACCAGGATGGGTGGTACGATTGAAGGGTGCGCGCTATGCTCAAGGTTGCCTGTGGAGGAGTGGAACCTGATGATCTAGCTACCGCTGCGCAGTTGTTTCTTATTGTCGATTTAGCCCAGAGGGCTTGTACTAGACGCTATGTTTTATATATGTCATGTAATGAATCTTTTATCGTTGTATGGATGTGATATTCGACTGAGATGAGTTCTTTACGAGATAGCTGCTATTCCTGGGACTATCTCGAGGGTACAGGGAGTCGGATTCTCGTCGTTGAGAATTGGGTTCGTCACACATAATAGTGGAAGAAGATGTGGCTGGCTTGGTCCCATGGTTTTTCCCCGATCTGGGGTTTTCCACGTTAAATTTGGTGTCTCTTGGTTGATGTGTTGCTGCCATTTCTTTCACAATATGTGTGATACATATGTTGCCCTTCCGTGAATAGGTTGACATCTTGGGCAGATTTCAGTGTTGCTGAAATTATTTACTTCCGCTGTCACTAATCTCCTGTGTTAGTGTGGTTATCCCAACACAAACTTGGTGGAAGGATTTTAACCACGGCTAAAGGTGCTGTCTACAAACTTGGTGGAAGGAAACACAATCGGAGTTAGAGAGAGCATGCTAAGAGATAGGAAAGAAAATAGGACAAATTGGCTGTGTAAATCCCAAAAACCACACGCCATCCCTTTTCCTTTTCTGGTTTTTCGTTGTAGAGTGGTTGAAGAAAGAACCATGACGGCAAACTGTTACACAAATATATTTAGTCCACTCTTCTATTTAAACTGCAAATGTGATATATTGAACTACTTCATTCTTCAAATCTCCTTTGTCAATCATGTTCAACGACCCATTTAACTTCCAAACTGTGATGGCAATAGGTAATGTCAACCCATGTGCCATCCAAATGCCCATAGTGTAAAAGAAACAACAATTTTTGAATGGTGCACAAGAACACCATACCCCCCGCGTACAATCAGCATCAATCAATGACAAATTTTAAACTAAAACCGACCCACAAAATCGAACTATGGAGAAAAAAAAGTCGAACTAAGCTAGTCCAAAAAGCAACTCGGCTCCGGGCTGGCCTGCCGTGTCAGACAGACCACGTGTCGACCACGCATTGCTCCTACTCCTCTCTCTCTCTCTCTCTCTCTCATATTTCTCTTCCCGCCTCGTCGTCAGCAATCAATCACTCCGCCGCCTCCCTCCCTCCTCTCCAACTCCGCCTCCAGAACCTTCCCCCCCACCTCGCTAAACCCTAGCTCCCGTGCCCTCCTCCTCCTCCGCCGCCGCCGGACCATGGACCCGCAGAACCTGCCGCTGCCGCTAGCCTTGAATATCCTCCTCAACACCGGTGAGCTACCGCGCCCCATCCTTCCTCCCGTCCCCCCAATTCCCTATGGTCCGACCTCACGCGCTCCTCTTCGCTTTATTTTTGCGCAGATGATCAGGACGAGTGGCCTCCAGAGGCGACCCTCGTCGTCGCGGCCCACCACAGCGACCTCCGCCGCCTCAAGGGTACGCGCTCGCCTTCCTCTTCCTTGTTCGTTCCCGGCGGTCGATTTGGTTGGGGGTGTTTCCCCTTCGCCTTGCGAGTGAAAAAAAGTTCTTTTTTTTGTCGTTGGGTGTGTAACTGTGTGTATGTGCGATCCTGTCGCGCGTGCGGCCTCGGATTTGCTTGTGACGAGCGCTCGTGTCTCGGATTTGGGCGCCGTGCAGAGAGCCCAGCGAGTCCAGTGTCTCGTATCGACGCTTCCCGTCTCGATTTCCTCACTAGAATTCTGTTCCCGGTTGTTCCATGAAGAGATCGCGAGGCGCATGGATGATAACGGGAGGGGGGTCAATTGGACGCTGCGCCGCACGACCTACAAGGGCTTGGACGCTCTCCACGCCGCCGCCGGTGGGGATGGCAAGCTGCCAATCTGCCGGTACCTAGTCGAGGTGGCCAAGATGGACGTCAACAAGCGTGACACCTTTCAAGGTACAAACTTGTTAGTCCACAAACAAGAGTAATTGGTTTGCTAAGTTTGTTGCATTCAGCAGTTCTGAGTTGGTTCTGATTTGACAAAATCGTGTTCTTTTGTTCGCAGGCAAGTGCATGACACCCCTGCAGCATGCCGTGTTCAGTGGGAACCTCCCTGTCGTGAGGTATCTTCTTGATCATGGTGCTGATCTCCATCAAGAAGCTAGACTAGAAGATCATGATGGATTCACTGCTCTTCATACAGCTGCAGAGAAAGGTACAAACACTATACAAACTTCACTCTTCATCTGATACATGTGTTGGCTTCCTGTTCAGTCTTTACTGTTATCTTGTTTCTCTTGTGTGGTGGATATACTGTGGAGCTTAGGGCATTACTTTGGAGAGTGTTAGTTGAATCTGTATACAACTGCAGACAATGGCATCACTGTTTAACAATGAACACTAAGCAAGCTTATACAAAAATGCTATTTCTGTACTTCAGTTGCACTTGGGGGAACTTCTGCAGTTAGAATTCTATAGTTTTCTTCTGTGACTAATGTTGTCAAAAATCAAGCTATCCTGTTTTTATAATCTTTTCGTGGTCAACTGCCATGTGTTCTATATTATCTTTCAAGAAACAAGTGTTTTTATACATTGATCTTTGTTTGTTCAAAAAGCCTCGTTCGATCTTGTGGTTTTTATGCATATTGCATCTGGGATTCTTGCCATTAGTGTTGTTAGACCTTGTATTTATGATCAGATTGCGCCTTTGTGGATTTTCTGCCTTTGAATATTGGTTTCATACTTTATTTTATTTTTATCCAATGAAATTCGTAGACTTTCCTAAATTTATAATGAACTTATGATTGCCATCGGTTTTCCCTGTATGCTCTTCAGTGAAGAGTGAAATAGTACATTTGTCAATTGTAGCTGTTGAAACTTGGTTACTGAAGATTGGTTTCTTCATATATTTCTGCTTCATCATGACCTTAAATTTTCATGCATTTCTTCAGGACGTTGTGCAATAGCAAAACTTCTGCTTTCCAGGGGAGCTAATGTTGATGGAAAATCATGCGATGCAACACCAGTACAACTGGCGGTTCTTGGAGGATATGATAGTACTCTGAAGATCTTGTTGGACCACAATGCAGATGTACTAGTTATATCTTTTTATTCTATTGGCTTACAATACGAGCTGTGTTCTCTATTTAACCTTTATACCTACCTGCACGTGCACTTCCCGGTAGCTGTTGATGTGTGACCCAGCTTCATATGTGAGCAGTGACCCACACAGCAACGGCTGCTGAGAAGTCACAGGGAACAGACACATGAGCTATACTAAATAAAAGGTTTCCTAATCTTTTTTATGCCTTCACCATTTTTTCTTCTTGTCTAGCCCAACAAGGAAGGAAGACTATCAACACCTTTGGACATAGCATTACGCACTCCTTCGGTGTCTTGTCTGAAACTATTGATTGAGGTCAAGTATTCTCTGCTTTGAGTCCTGTATTATATCTAGGAACTGTCAATTTATATATGAAAGAAATGTCTCATTATTTTGTCTTCTATACATAAACTGGCAGGCTGGAGCTGAAGTGAATGGCAATGGTGATCCTTTGGCCAAGGCTGCAAGGGAAGGCTTAACTGAGGCTATTAAGTGTTTGCTGGAGGCTGGTGCAAATCCCGACACTCCTGACTTGGTGAACCTTCTATCTTGTTTATCACTATGAGCTTCTTGACTTGTAGTAGTTCTGGTGGTACAGGTACTGCCTTAGTGCCTTGTAACACTGGTATATTGCAACTATGCAGAAGTTATATTACATAGTTCCTGAAAAAAAAATTCTCATATAGCATTAGACATTTTTCTGTGAAAGAAAATACAAAGTGACGAAGATGTCTGTTTTCTTGCAAAAGGAAAATGGTACTAGTTTAAACATCTGAGAACTAATTGAGTCACTGTGGTGGTTTATGACTGTAAGTGAGCTTTCGACATTTGTCACTGTTTGCAAGTAGGCTCATCTGTTAATGACATTGCTTTGATACAGTTGTTCACAGCTTACAGTAATTTGGTTCCACTAAAATTTTTGATGCTAGCCATTTGGGGGTAATGCACATTATTTTCCTTTTTTCAATTGTACATATTTATATCAATGTATACAAGTAGGATCTTCTACTTTTTGGATATATGTTCATGGTATACTCTGGTAAAACTAGTGAACTATCATCCTTGTCTTCACATGCAAGCTTATGAACATTCACCCTTCCCTTCCCCACCTCTTCCATGCCCTGTTTATTAGTCTGGATGTATGCTTAGCTATAACCTTTAGCACTACTTTGTCCCATTTTTTTATGGTATGGAATCAAGGAAGTTTGGGGTAAGACAAGAATTACTCGTTGCAATCTGGACTAGTCATTTCATTAGGCATCTATTCATAGGGGGCCAGTGAACATTGAACACCAAAAACAGTAGCTAAATTACTGTTCAACCAATGGAAAATGGCATTGGCCGGGGGTGGGAGGCATGGCCCATTTTGATCTGGCCTCAGCTCTGCCCCTGCGTCTATTTGGTGGTATTGCACTGTTTCATCAGGCGTCTTTGGGGGCATAATTATCCTGAAATCAGCATTAATTTTCTTGGAAGTGTCCTCTTGTTCTTTCTTATATATTAAATATCTTCGTGTGATGCTCTCTTCAACAGTATGGTAGAACTCCAATAGAGTTGGCTGCTGTGTGTGGTACAAGGGAAGATGTCGAGATTCTGTTTCCTTTTACTTCCCCAATTCCAACTGTGACAGACTGGAGCGTCGATGGAATTATCAATCATATGAAACTGGAAAGAAAGCAACTACTGGTATGACACTGTAGCAAATCTTTTTATGCATTCTCTTGGCTTTGCAATTTTAATAATATTTGAATGTTATAACTTAAAAAGAAATCAAAAGTAGCTTGTGCTTGCTCCTTTTCGCTTTATGCGCTAAAAAAAGTGCAAGATGGTAGCGTGCTTGCACATTTGCATTCCTGCTCAAGCTCTTTGTTGATTTCTTCTAGAAAACTTGTTTAATTTAAAAACTTTCTTAGCTTGTATTAGTGGAATGCTCGTTCATTTAAGTTTGATTCTGTTAAAGAGAACAGGTAACCAATTCATTTTTTCCCTGGAGAAAATACACTTTACAAGTAGGATATATCCCACTAAACCACTAATTTCCATGTTTGATTGCCATACACTTTGCACTACAATTAGTTCTACTTACAAGCAACCCTATTTAACGTTGGTGTAGACATGCATATTTGAGATGCCATGTACTGCAATTAATTCTTGATTATTTTTCATTAAGGTTACAGAAACTGATTTTTGTGGAAAGAATCTTAGACATAGGCTGGTACTAGTTGTCCATTTCCCATGAAAAATTGGGAAAAATTCTTGTGGTCTGTAGTTAAGATTTTTTAACACAACAAATTTGTACCAAAAAATTTACCACTGGCCCAGTATGGATGAGCGGATTTCTACGAATCACCAATACATGCTTAGTTTACATACTCCTGATACCTACTGTTTCACTTATCATGCTATTGGATCCATATCTGACTGAAAAATTGTTTAGGATGATGATTTTGTTGAAATGAGAAAGTCTGAGTTGAAAAAACAGGGTGATGATGCATTTAGGAAGCAAGATTATATAAATGCGGCAGCATTCTATACACAGGTATGTTGTATTAAAATTCTACTAACATAAGTAGTGTGAAAATCGTTAAAATGTTTAGTGATTAGTGTCATGATCTCCGTGTATAAAGTTAATCACGTTGGCCCAGGCAGCTGTGGCCAGGCAGTGCATCCGACCCCAGGCCGTCAAAATCGGACGCCTGAGGTTGCTGCCTGAGCCAGGCAGCTTTCTCAGGACTGTAACCAAAGTAGCCCTAGTTGCGTAGAGCTGTCTCTAAGGTAATAAACCATTGTCGTCCTATAATGCCTGTATGCAGAGAATCAAGATAGTTTGGTTGCTAGAGTCTCCATTTGAGAGACTGCCACTTGGGCTTGAACCTAGGAGATGTTTCCTCCCGTTGGTCAACTTTATATTGCTTGGAAGTCACAATATCTATTCACTTCGTTTTGATGGTACCGAGATAGTGGTACTTATCTTATCTGTAAGAGGTTCCCTAAGAGGTTCGGTATTCCCCGCCCTTAATACAAACCCAAGGGAGTAGGGGATGTCTTCTGCCCTTGGCCAAGTTTATACTGCTTGGAATTGATGATATCCATTCATTGACTTCATTTTGATGGTATGGAGATAGTGGTACCTATCTATAATATTCCTAAATTATGGAGCAGATACTAGTTCAAGCATATAAGTTGGAAGTCTAGATAGGTAGTTTGTTTTATCCATTTAAAATGGAGACTGGAGAGTAGTGTGAAACAAGTGAATTATGGATTCACTCAGTTTATTGTGATGGTGTCGAGATATTGGTATTACCTGACAGTTACCTAAATTATGTAATTTATGTGATAGATACTAATTTGCATTAGTGTGGAAGGCTAAATAGGTAATTTATTTCATCCATCTAATGTGGAGAGGGTAAAAACTAATAAAGTACCTGACTAAGCTGAGTTGATTTGCAATTCTATTTGGATTTCATAATATCCTCACATGTTACCTCCCAGCTATTAGCTATAAGATCTGGAATAGCTACCAGCTTTCGTTTACAACAAGATGGGCATGGTATGTTACGGTAGTGACTTCTATTCAGTTGTATGTTCTTTTAATTGTATTCAGTTCTATGTATATGAAAATCCAATCCTGAAAATACCCTTGTTACTGTTAATCAACTGCTTATATTTTTCTAACATGTGTCCTGATGCATCGCAACTTCTTAAGCATCAAAGCATGTTTCTATGGTGAAACAAATACCATGCCTGCTCTTGTATTCATAAAACTTGGTCAAACTGATGGTATTTGTTATCCTCCATTTTTCGTGATCTCATAATATCGTCAAGTAAGATCTTCTGAGAAGGAAACCGGCATTTGACTAGCTCTGGCTTAGGCTTTGGGTTGCTACTGTTAGTCGTGGAGCACCACCTCCTTTGAATAAGTTCAGGAGGAAGTTGAGTGAGTGATATTACTGATAATATGTTGTCAAGTTTTAGGGGGGTCTGTGGGCTTAACATATGCAGCATTTCTGGAATGTGGCAACAGCAGTACACTGACGCAATTAATTTATTTACTGTAGGCAGTGAGGGTAGATCGTTATGATGCTGTGCTGTACTCAAGCAGGAGTCTTTGTTGGCTCCGCGGAGGTGATGGGAAAAGGGCTTTGCAAGATGCAGTTATGTGCAAAATGCTGCGGCCAAAGTGGGGGAAGGCGTACTTGCAGCGAGCGCAAGCTCTGATGCTTCTGAAGGTGCGACTAAAGACCCTGGGTCCAGCTCTAGTGTCCAACTGAATTTGACATTTCATTGTCCCTTTCATTTCTCGCATGATTTAACTGTCCTTGCACTTTTAATCGTGTTCTTTAGGACTATGAAAAGGCTTGCGACACACTCACTCAAGGTTTAGAGCTGGACCCTCTAAACGATGAGCTCGATAAGTTATACTGGTAAGAGACCAGTCCATTGCTTCTTATGTTTCCTTCCAGTAACTGTAGAATGATTCCTATGGCTAACAATGTGTTGTTTATTTGAATCCATCAACTATACCCTTTTCTAGTCTCTACTGATTGGCCTTTAAACCTTGTAGGGAGGCACTGGAGCTGAAGAACGGCGGCACTGACGTGGCTTAGAGAAAGCACGTGAAAACTGGATTGCCATTTTCCCTTTTTGGTGGATGTTTTTGAGGTCGCGAAGAAACACTCGGTGGTCAGTAGCTTGCAGGTAGTGGTAGTGCTGTATGCAGCATAATCAGGATTTGATGTACTCTGAAATGGGGGCGCTTGGTGTTCTTTCTTTTGAGGTTTGGAAGTCTGATACTTGGAGAATAGCTAGTGTAGAAGCATTGGTTCCTTGCAACTTTTCCACGGTACCTCAGTGGCTGCCGCACAATGTGTTTCCCTACATGACGCTGGCTGGAGCCTGGTAGCGCAGAAGTGCAGAACTAGTGACGGCCTGGCCATGTTTATGTGAACTGCAGGTGGAAGGCTTCAGAGCTTTCCTTCTTGTAGATTGTTGGGTCGATGTCGGCCCCATGGTAACTACTCGTTCTGTAATAACTGTAATAACTGTGTTCTGGAGTGTAGCAGCCTGTCATCGTTCATTCCGTTCTTGCCCGGAGATCGTCAAATCTTTGCAGCTACTGTACCATGCACTTGCATCGCATCGTGATCCTGTAGTTGTATCGTGCCTGCCTTTTTTTTCAGATTGATTGTTTTTTTACATTCTTTCGCTTCCTTTTTAAGTTGTAGGTTCTATCTAGGAAGCTTTTGCATGTTCGAAAGTAGCCTTGCTTGAGGGGCACCTTCCTTCCGGATTTTGAGTTCTAGTGTGAAGTGGCTTTTGCTTCTCTCGCGAGCATGTCCTAGACTCCTAGCAGCCTGTTTTCTCAGCGGGAGAAGTGTGGCATGTGGCGCAACACGCTCGGTCAGCAGATACTACTGCTATTTGCCAGTATATGAGAGAACTATCTGCTATGTTGTGTTATCCACAAAGCCAAGTGGCTAAGCGATTTCACTCGAGAAAAACAGAAACACAGGTTAGTCAATTTTTAGATGCTTGCAATTCAGGGTTTTGTTCACTCTTTCTTTCTTTCTTTCTTTCTTTCTTTCTTTTTTCAGTTTATTACATCACATTCATCCATCTGACCATCTTCTACTAGTACTAGACGTGGTTGGAGTACATTTCAGCAACCTTCTATCTATTAATCTAAATAATCTAGTGATCAGAGAGCTGGTAGAGCGGTTGCTGAAAAATGCATCATTGCCAATTGCCACAAATCAAGCCTGGTACGACATTGAGAAACCACACCAAACGTGGTGGAGTTTGATCTTGCATTTCCGCGCGTCAAGGACGAAGAACTAGTAGCTCCCATCGTTTAATAACAAGGAATAATTGGGAGAAGAGCAGCGAGCGCCCGGGTGTGTGCACCGTGCCCTGCCTAGTTCCAACAGAATCAGCTCCGAGACTCCATCTTCCAGGCGGCCGGCACACGGTCGCGCGCGGAGTACGAGCAGCGTTCCCCGGCCGGCGATGACGGGCACCTCCGGCGGGCGGTGGCCACGCTGAGGCTCGCCATTGCCGAGGACGGATGCTACGAGGGCGTCCGCGAGGAAATCCAGCAGGCTCCTCGACGAGCACAAGGGGAAGAGGTGTGCTGCGGTGAACTAACAGCTAGCTACTGTCCCCGTCGTCAGAGGAAACGTGCCGCGTGCAGTGTGTGAAAGTTGTGTAGAATTTGCTTGTGAGTAGTTACTCTTTGCATCATTGCATGCCCTACGAATCGTCAGAGCAAGCAGTCGTCCAAACATATTCAAAGATATATTCAAAACATTTTCTTCTGCACAACTTTTGCACCGCCCGGCGAATAGAACACTAAGCAAAACGATCACAAGATATGGGAGAGGAGAGCACCCGCAGCGTCATCATAAACGGATAATGAAAAACAGTTTCCTGATGACTTGCAGCAATCCTTGCATGATAGGCTAGCTGGCGAGCTACAATATCAAATTTAACGTTGAAGGACTGCGTATATAAATTGCAACGGCTTACTTTGATGTCACTCGATTAAACTTGGACTTTTCTTTTATTGGATCTATATGGAGCAAACTTCAATTTGAAGCATTTGAGGACACCAGCAAAATACAACAGTAATCCAAACGACGGCCATTGGACTGCTGCCCTAGCTTTTTACTCATCTTATTTAATCCCATGCTTGCCACATGGATTGCTTACTGTTATCTTTGCTTTCTGTGTCAAGCAGAAGTGATCAATGAGGCTCTCTGTTCTTTTCCACATCATTCAGAGAGGTCTGCCAAGCAGCAATGCCACATACATCAGGAGCTAGTTGAGTGCTCCCACATCTCCACTGACAAAACCATCTGATTCACTTGGTTGCAGACAAATTTATATCGCTGAAACAACCACTACAAAAATATGTATAAGTGGTACCAGGGCACTCATCAGTGATCACAAGCATTTTGTTTTTGTTTTTATGAGTTTTCTACTCTTTGCATGCTGCATTCACTGTATATCCTGGCAAAATAATACATTGTCCTAAATATTAATAGGATTACATTGTCTCTGTGATCTAACCCCCAATGTTCCTTACAATTCACAAATGAATATGCTTCGTTCAGCATAAATCCATAATTCCATCAACATATTGAAATTTCTTTTACTAGTAGTAAATTTGCTCTTTTTTTTTCTTAGCATCCTTGATTGCTAAAATTTTTTCTTTTACGTGAGAGCTACTAAAAATTACTACCTTAATTTTCAGTAGTACATCCACCATCAAATCTTCCAAAAAAACGCAAGAATCCATGGGACTCAGTGGTGCGCAACCACATCATCAAGGACTGGGCCCAAGACGAATTGGTTGGTGATAGGCTCACAGTCACATGTGGGAGGAGTGTGGAACACGGTGGCGAGCTATGACATGATGAGCCATGCAAGAGACATGGGAGCTGTTGACATGGGCTGGGGAACTGCGAAAAAGATTGGTGGCGAACTAGGAATGGCTTCTGGCCGGTCTGCAATCATGGTTTACTTCATTTTATTTCATAAGATTTTGATAAATTTGAAAACCTTTTCAAATTCAACCCATAAGGCAAAAATCCACAGGAATACACTTTTAATGATCCAGTTGTTTCTAAGTATTTTATGGTATACTCTTCTAAGAACTTTTACTCGTTTGCTTCTTCAAGTAGTTTTACAATTCAGGCCATCAGATTAGACATGTACCCGGCTAACAACCATACGCACACTTGTGCACTTCTAAAATTATAAAAAAGAATTTATACACGCCGAAAATGTGATTTTGTAAAATACTGTAAATAATATAAGCATATACTTCAATATTCAAAAGATACAATAGGCCACAACATGTGTGTAATCTTTGTTTCTCTAAAGTAATCCATATAAATTTGTAAATTATCTTTTATTTTCATTAATGTTTACATGTGTGAATTTTTACAATTATTATATCTGGACCACTTTGTACAAACCTGACACCATCAGTGTTCATGCTCTCATTATTCAAAAGGAGGTAAGATCATGAGACAAATGAAGTGTTACATACAAAAATTAGCAAACAGAACAATGGTGATGGAGATACATCTTCATAGGTTGCGGTTTTGTACTTGCATTGTTTTGTCACTCATCACTTCATCAGCAAGCACCAGACAACATCATCACATCATCGTCTCACACTCAGTTATGGGACCCATGTACTTCAATTCGCTGCACGCATAGCAACAAGATATGGGGAGCTATTTATTCTGCTAAAAAAAGGAATGGCCGAGCTATTGCTTGCAAAGTTAATGAACCCAAAAACAAAAACGAATAAAAACTTGGAAACATTGATCATTTGGATACAACACACACAAGAAGCAAGCAGCAGATGAGCCGAGCTGCTTCGCTTCTCACAATCAAGTCACCCTCAAACACAGCAAGGAGATAAGATGAGAAGATACCCACATACCATCGCTTTTTTCAAGTTCCAATTGGTTGGAACAATATTTGTTCCTGCTCAAGAAAAAGATCTCCAGAATCTATTTACGGTTGCCCTGTGGTGTTGCACGGAGAAAAGTGGGGAAAGTTGGGATCCATCAAGCACCAAGTTGGCACACATCTTTGGTTTCTTAAAAAAAAACCCCACATCTTTATGCTACGGAATCCTACCTAGCATTTCGGTGCTCCTGAAAAGGATGAATTTTTTTTTTAACAAATTTAGGTCTTCGCTTGCAATAAAACTGTTGTACCCTCTCTGTTTCTAAATATTTAAAAATAGAGAGAGTAGATTTAAGCATTAGGCCCGTTCTTTGACCAACAAGTGCTCAAGTCACAGTTAAGTTATGTTTTGGACATAAACATGATATCCTAAATGCATTTTTGACACCAATTTTTGGCACCACAAAGGTCAGTTAACTTTACCTAGACCACCAATTGTACACTGAGGATCTGTTAATACAGTACTACTAAACATTATTTGATAAAACTTAGGTTTGACTTATACCATAGTATGCAACAATAGTACAAGGACAATATGACGAGACAGCAGTATATCCACATTATGTTATATTATCAGCGTACATCTATATACATAATAAAAAACAAAACTTTCTGCAGAAGTAGTATAGCAACAAAAATATTTGCTCTGCGGGCACTTCTACTCTGTACAATGGAAACTGCACAAAGCATAAAACACCAACAATTACAGTTGCTTTTGGTGTTTTAAGCTCTTGAACTCCTCACTTGTTTTGCATCTAAATAGCAAAATAGAAGCACCACCTCTTAACTATCTCAACTATTCTCAACTCAAAGAATCGAGAAGGTAAACTAGAGTTTGTCACGGTATCAACTAAACAAAAAATCATGTTATATTGATACAATCCGTTAAGAGATCAACCCCTTCCTAAAACTACTGCACAGACTTCAAAATGGGTCTGCCAAAGAAAATGCCCCCTGTTATTCCATCAGCTTTTCCTCTGCTTCATCCTTCTATGCAGTTCATTTTTCTTATTTTCCATAGTTGTCAAAACATCAGCCCAGCCATATGATTTGTCCGTTTTTTTATTAGTCATCCTGCAAAGATGAAGAAGAAATTAAATAAAATCCAAAGACAATATAAATAAGATAAACCCCAATATGCTAAAGTCCATTCACAGATGAGGACACAAGAGATACACATCAATGATCAATACATCTACCATATGAACCAATTGACTAGTTTGGCGACAAATTAAGATGGGTACAATACAAATCTGCAATTGACGTGCAAGGCCAGCTGCATATATACTAGAACGACCTAACTTTTGGCATATGTGAAAAATAATAGTCATGTAAATTTGCTTAAAATATTCCCGCACCATCGATCATATAGTTTTGCAAGTGTGGAATGGGTAGAAAAGGACCCTACTGTAACATCCCAATCTTATCTTGCCCAGTTGCATCAGATTTTGCTTTCCATTACCGAATTTCATTGGCAAAGGGTCAGAGGGTACGTAGTTTTCATGTGATACCACTGGGTATTGCTGGTGAACATGTAAAAGAATGTTTATTTGGCTGATGGTTTATAGCACTGCTCTATAATGTCCATTTTCTGATGCTTGCATATGGGAGTACAAACTAGACCTTTTACTAAATCGACGTGTCCTTTTTTTAGCCACTTTGTCAGATCCTGTTTAGGACAGAAAAAGTGAACTATGTTACTTTCGGTGCTACTCCACTGAGCAAAAGCGTTAGAGAATCCCATCACAGAACCTTCCTCTCCATTGTGCTGCTAATCATTGGGCTGAACTCTGAAAAGCCAGGTTTCTTTCCAGCCCATCATTTTCTATCAGTTTTTCCCCCTTCTGCACATAGCTTTGTCCTTTACGTCTATGGAGTATATGGAGTCAAAACCCAACTTGCACACAGCTTTGGATTTTCAGATCACCCATGGAAATCTGAACAATGCAATGTAACACATTAGCCGATGATGGAGAGCTCTAATAGCCTCTCCAGTGGTGCTCCGGAACCGTGGTAACGAAAGTCAATAAAAAAGTTTATTCAGCGTAAACTGAACCCATGTTGGGAACATAGCCACTCAAGCGAACAAAATATTCTGTTACGGGCTTTGTTAGGCCGAGAGGAAAATGATATTTTTTTTCTCTTGAGCTCCGGTTCGAGTCCACGAGACGAACCAACACTAAGAGTTTTATAACGTAACAGCCGATTTTTCTCTCTAAAACCAAACAAAAACACATAACGTTTAGTCCATCAATAATTTTAATTTAATTAACTAGTTTATCTTAAACGTCATATATATATTTAGAAACAGAGACTCGTAGCATACTTGGAAGTACACATATCCAACAATCCATGTCATAAACTGTAAGTATATACTCCGGTATATAGTAACCAATCAAAAATGCCCAAGATTACCAACATAGCTAAAGCCAACGGCCACCCTGTTTTTGTCCCCTCAGGAGAGCAGAGCTGCGGCATCGTTCATACCTGGTCCTCTGTTTGGATCGCTTTCCGGGGGCATCACCCCTGGCCCGGCGGCGGCGCCCGGCATGCCGCCGCCCGGCACGTGGTGGAGCGCTGGGCTCTGCTGCACGGCGGCCTTCGTCCCCAGCGGGTAGTAGCTCACGCCCTGCGCGAAATGCTGCGCAAACATCTCAGAAAACACAACCACGGCCGAGCAAAGCAAAGCAAAACAAAGGGAATGCATGCGACGCCATGGATGGCGCAGCGGCGAGCGGCGGCGCGGCTGACCTGTGACGGCGTCGGCTGCAGGTGGTGGTTGACGCCGAGGTAGTGCGCGTAGGGCTCGGTGATGCCCGGCATGTGCGGCACCGGGTTGACGCCGGGCGCGTTCACCGGCTGCGGCGCCATGAACGGCGGCATCCGCGGCATGGACGGCATCGCCGCCGCGCCCATCCCCACGCCCATCCGCGGCAGGTACTGGTGCACGCCGGGGAACATCACCGGCCGCGCCGCGATGCCGCTGCCCATCCACATCATCTGCCGCCGCCGTCACGTCATGCCTTGGTCAGTCAGTATGGACTTTGCACGGTGGCGAGCGTAGGAAAGAGGACACAAAGGTCGCTATGGACTGTGGCAGTGGCACTGACCTGCACCTGCAGCTGCAGCGACTTGAGGTACTCGATGGCCTCGTCCAGCATTGACGCCTTGTCGGTCTGCTCACGGAACGCAACGACGTTACGTTACTAGCTGCTGTTGTGTACGTTGCTCGTAACAAAATTTTCCACAGATCGTGTACCAAGTGACAGTGGCTTGTCCGGTGTGCAGTGTCGGTAGTACAGTACAGTACCTTGTTGCAGTGAGGTATGAGCTCTTGCAGGGCTCTCATCTTCTCGTTGATCCTGTCTCGTCTCCTCTGCATTTTGGGAACAAAAACAACACCCATGTCATGTCAGTCAGCCAGAGTCGATCGATTCTCCAACAAGGAAGTACAGTAGTAGTAGCAAGGATATGATCACGCCACGCACCCTCTCGGAGAGGTTGTGCACCTCGGCGGCGCGGCTCCTCCGCGCCGTGGTCAGCTTCTGCGGCGGCTTGCGCGCCAGCATCGCGGCGGACTCCGACTCAGCGTCCTCGCTGGGGCTCTCGGAGTCCTCGGTGTCGAGCCGCTTGCGCTTGCTGCTCCGGTTGCTGGTGCTCGTCGGCTCGGTGCCGGTCGTCGTCGTGGCGCCGAAGCAGTAGTTGGAGCGCCCCGACGAGGACGCCACCGTGGCCTCGTTGCCCCTGCCGCCGGCGTTGGCGGCGTTCGCGCTCCCCATCGCAGACGGCAGCGCGCCGCCGGACGCGCGCCTGCCCCCCGGCGCGCTCACCGCGCGCTGCACCAGCACCTGGTTGCTCCCGCAGATGCTGGACCCCATCGCGCTCAGCATCGACGACGCGCCGGCCTCCGCCGCCGCCGCCGACGCCTTCCCGCCCGCGCCCGCGCTGCCCGCCCGGACGAGGTCGGACAGGTCGCCGGCGTTGTCGCCGCCGTCGGCCAGGCTCATCGTCTGCTGCCTGGACCCGGACACCGGCGTCGACTTGGGCGGCGGCATCAGCTCGCACGGCGCCTCGCACGCCCCACCGCCGCGCCGGCAGTCCTCCTCCGCCGGGGCGTCCCGGCAGGGCTTGCCGGCCTCGACGCCAGCGTCCGCGGCGGGCACCGGCGCCGGCACCGGCGCCACCGGCGCCTCGCAGAAGAACTCGGAGAAGATGTCCTTGTCGAGGGAATCGGCCAGCGCGAACGGGAACCAGTGGCCGGCCTCGTCCTCCTGCGCGACCGGCGCGGGGGGCGGCGGCGCCGGCACCGTCGCCTTCTCCGGCCTCGGCGGCAGCTTTCGGTTGGTCTGGCTCTGCATGACGACATGGCCGTTGCACCAGAGCAGCTCGATGAGGTCATCGTCTTCGCTGCACGGAATAAACAGCAGAACGAATCTTCAGTCAGTCTGCATCCTCTCTCAGACAGTAATGGGAGATCGATCAAATCAGACGATCTTGATGATTTGGGTCAATCGAGGGATCAGATCAGAGTGGTCTGCTCACCCGAGCGGCCTGGAGGTGTCTCCCATGTTGCTCCAATCAGGCACGAACTGGTTCATCGCTCAGATCACCACAAACATCGATGACCAATCAATCACTTTTCTGTCCAATCACAGTGCACTGCTGCACACTGTAAGGGGGAAAGGCAAACCACATGAGCTCCAAGAATCAGAGGAAAAACTTGCATGTATGGGAGGTTGAAGAAGAAGCTAGGCGAGCTTGATCACCAACCAACCAGCACCCAATTTTTTATGCAACCGTCAATGGAGAAAATAAAAAGAACTGTAAACATTGACGTCTCCTGTCCAGGATCTTGCAGCAAGCTCTGGCTTCAAACTGAGCAAGCAACAAGCATGTGTCGCTCGCGGAGAGCAGCACGAGGCAGAGCTAAAAAGGAAATTATTTCCGTAGCAAATTGGTACTCTGATTGTACACATGTCAGGGGGCGAGGCCAACGAACAGAAACGGAAATATGGTAGATTGATTGGGAGGCCCTACAAGGTACACGGATCGGCGAAAGCAGAGCATCTGGACTGTGGAGTGTAAGAACATGAACAGTGGAGGATAAAGAGGAGCCGGGAAAAAGGAGGAGGAGGATATATAGATGTGTGGACACCACAGAAGCTGGGAGGGGAGAAGCACCTAGACCTACCTGCCTGCTCGTGAGCAGCAACCAACCCAACACAAAGGAGAAGAAAAAGGGTCCTTTTTATTATACATACAAATGAAACAGCAAATATATGTACTCCCTCCGTCCCTATATATAAGCATTTCTAGCATTCAAACACAGGAAACATCCATAGGAGGAAATGACGCATGTGCTCCTCATTTTACACTACCCACCAACTCTCCACCCACCCACCAACCCATTTAATTTTGTCCTATCCCTAGGAATGCTTATATTGTGGGCAAAATTTTAAATCCTACAAATGCTAATATAAAGGGACGGAGGGAGTAGCAAGGATACTGGAGATGATGAGATCCTTTTTATTTATTATTAGTAAATAAAGGGAGTTCTTTTTTTTTTGTCAAGAAGAGGAGTAGGATTGGAGATTTCCCAGTGGGAAAATGGACGGAGGAGGGTGAAAAAAAAAGAGAGCGTGATATCAGATCTTCCCAGAAAGATTAAAAGTTTCCACAGAGGGAAGTACATATACAAGATGAAAAGCAAGCAAACATGAACGGGCAATTGGAATCAGCAAACAAGAACTGACCTACTAGTAGTAGGCAGTAGGCGGTAGCCTCGTTGTTTCTCTCCAGAGCTTGGAATCCTGCTTGAGCAGAGCAGAGAGCAGCCGCCACACGCGCGCACTCCCTAGCCTGCAGCTCTCTGACTGTGCCTGTCGAGACTCGAGAGAGCTGGAGCTGGAGCAGCTTTGGTGAGGATCGGAAGTTTGCAGCGCGTCGCCGGAGGGAAGGAAGAAGGGAGCTGAGGAAGAAGAGGGCGGGTGGGTTGTTGCCGGGCCGGGCGGGCGCGGTTGGTTTTATGCAGAGGTGTTGGGAGCAGCAGGCAGGCAGGCAGCATTGCGGTGTAGGTGGATTGAAGTGGATTCCTGCAGACAGGGACGGCGGGCGGAGGGGAAGGGGAGAAGGCTAGCCGTGGCCGGGAAAGAAAGAGATGGAAACAAAGGCAGCGGCAGCGAGAGCGACGGGGAAGCGGAACCGGAAGGGTGCCTAGTGCCTGCCTACTGCCTAGGAGTAGGGGTCCGGACACCGGGACCGGGAGCCTAATCATTAGGCCAGCCATGGTCGAGCCGGCAGGCAGCAGCAGCAGCACGGCGCCTCGCCGTCGCCGCGGCCCAGCGGAGCAGAGCAGAGCAGGATCGGAGGCGGCGATCGACGCTGATGATTGGGGAAGAGAGAGAGAAGCCGATCGCTGGCTTCTTCGTTCGTGTTGTCGTCTTGTTGTGGCACTGGCCACTGGGCACCCCAGCTTGTGTCCGGACGAGAGTGCAGTGCAGTGCAGCGTTTTGGGTCTCACTGCATGCCGGTAACAACACTTCTTACAGAGTCAAGAAGTTTATTTCTTCTTCTTGGCAAATGCTTCCCTTCCGGATATGTATACGCCGTAGTATATGTATATCTGAACATACACGTATACATTTGAGGTCCTCCTTCTTCAGAGTCTTCATTCGGCTTCGGCATAACTGTTACTACAGACAGAATGGGTCCATCCGCTTTTCATGACGAACAAGACATCACACACACACTGGCACTAGACAGAGGACTCATGCAAAGGTTGCTCGATCTAATAACTTGCTAAAATACCAGGGGTGGCTGAGAAAAACTTCCAAAAATAACATGCTACAGCCAGCCCCTATAAAGCCTTGTTTAGATGTTGAATTTGGGAGGTTGAATTTGAGAGTTTGATGCCACTTCGTAATCATTGCGTCACTATAGCATTTTGTTTGTATTTGTGAAAAATTATCCAAAAATTGATTAATTAGGCTCAAAATGTTCGTCTCGCAGAGCACAACAAAACTGTACAATTAGATTTTAATTTCATCTACATTTAGTACTCCTTGCATGTTATGACATTTTGATGTGATGGAGAATTTTATTTTTGTATAGTAAACTTTTGAGATCTTAACAACAAGGCCTAAGTCAGCTGCCCATGCCGGTAGCATCAAGCCCTCAACTCACAACTCACAAGTCACAACTGGTGGAAGCTACCGGCGACCCGGCGAGTATACGCGTCTGAACTCTGAATGAAAGGGCTACACGAGAACTATAAATGAGCATGCAGCGGACCCACGTAATAGTGAGTGAGGACATAGGTCGTCACTCAAAAATTGTTAATAGTGATAGTTGATTTTTTTACCATGGGTGCCCCAATTCTAACGAAGGGCGTGTTTAGATGCCGAATCGGCACCCCCGGTTCGGGCCTGCAGCGGACTGGCCGGCTTGACGCGCGTCAGGCCGGCCACTGTAGCGTTTCGTTTGTATGTGTGAAAAATTGTCCAAAATTTATTAATTAGGCTCAAAATGTTCGTCTCGCAGAGCACAACAAAACTGCGTATTTAATTTTTGATTTCATCTACATTTAGTATTCCATGCATGTTATGACATTTTGATATGATGGAGAATCTTCTTTTTTATAGTAAATTTGGGAGTTATTTTTTAGAACTAAACAAGGCCGAAGTATTATGGTCTCGTAGACCAAGAAATATAAGAGTGTGCCCCGTCAATTTTTCTTCTAGGTACCCAAAAAAATGGGTCAACATAATATTCCTCGTAGTAAACTCTGATAAAAAATATAGCCAAATATAAAAAAAATATATTATAAACCCAATGAAACTAGCTAACCTTTTCAAATCGAAATAGCTCTACGGATACAGATTGGAGGGACATCCACAGTTGGTGCATACGTGTTTGTACTTAGAAACACAAATGCCGGTTCTTTCATATTGGAGGCATATGATTTCAACTGTACTTGGGAAGCAATCATCTAATGTCACATCCAAGCTAATTACATGCGGAGCATCGTAGGACAACCACATACAAGGTTTTCAGTGACGGCCTAATATTATTCCTGTAGGCAGTGTAGCAGTACTAATTCCAAAGGTTTAGAGGCAAATTATTGATTTGCATGTGGCCACCAACAATTAGAATCATGGTACGTACATACGACAGTGCAAGGGAAAGGGAACCGTGTTGAATTTATCTTTTGTTCTCTTCTTTTTGTCAACGTCGTAGCTAATAGGGTCTACAGAGAAATCAATTAAAATTGCCCGTTAAAGAACGGTTTTATGAAGTCTAATGACGGTGACTGAGAATTTTGTTGCCATGCAATATCTCGAGTGGTGCCGTGGGTTCTTATTCCAATTAGCTCTTCAGCTATCCGTGAAGCAGGGAGTTTGCAGTTCACAGAGAAGCCTTTGTCGTATCTCTCTATGTGGTCCCTTAGGTGTTCCATCGTTGTTTTAGCAAGCCCTCCAGAACTTATTTCCAGAAGAAAATATTATTACGGTGCTAATAAGAAAGAAGGTAGGTAGCAACTAGCAAGTGATGCCCACTCCAATAAATATGTCTATTTTTAGCACACAAGAGAGGTTTTTATTAAAGTAATTAACCATTTGTGCGATACATATTTGGACAAGTAGGGTATATAAAAATAAAGCTTACCGAACAGGTGCGAGAGATAGCAAGCTGCCATTTCATCCTAGAGCAGAATTTTCCACAGCTAGAAGAGTGATAGCGAAAACATGGCGTCAAATTTAATGCTAGAAAATGACAATATATTAATGAGTGGATTTCGATGATAGGGCTTATCTAGAAAAAACAGAGGAGGAAATTAGGTCTTTTTCATGGCTGCAAGGAGAAGAAATGTGAGAAAAGTACTCATGCCGACTAGCTAACTATACATGCATGCATCGTGCCCAGAAATAAATACATGAAGCAACTAACTAACCTGGTTAGTTCAGTTGACCTCCTCCTGCAGCATGGGAGCTGAGAGGCTCTTAGTTTGACCTTGATCTTTTTTGGTAAGACGTTGATGGCAAACAATTGAGAATTTTGAGACAGTTCCACACTGATGAGCGTAATGGTCAGTTGTTCATACGCAACCATTCCCGCGGCTCTCGGAAAAACAAAAATGAACTGTGGATATTTTTCTAGTTGTCCTGTACGGCTGTTTCTCGCATTATCCTTCGTCTCTTTTTATATTTTTTCCCCATGGACTTCTTTGGATTTTGCGTGGAAACGAAATATCTACTTGACTATCGAGACCTATCGTGTAGATCTCTCACACTGGCCGCCAAGCTAGCACACATGCATATAAAAGATCACACGTGTTTGTTGTAACTAGGAAGGCGGCCCGCGCAATTTGCGGGTAGCTAGTCCCTTTTTTCATTGTCATATTAAGTGATGTATTTTTTTAGGACATGGATTTAAGAGAAAAGAGGACCCCTTATATAGGGACATATTTTTGTATATTTAATGAGTAAAATTAATATTTATAAATTTTAAAATGGAATATATGTTTTTAAATTTTTTTGGTTGGTGATTTATATTTTTTGCTTGAAAACTTTAATTTACAATTCATGATAAAACTTTAGTTTACAATGCATGATAAACTATCTTTAAATTTTTTAGAAGAAATTCTAGATGAGTGGTTCAATGTATACCACCACAAGTAACAATCTCCTTTCTTTCTTTTGTCCTCCAATCTCCCTTTAATATAGTCCTACAGATACATGCTTGCACAATGTCTTATGTATAGTCTTATCCTTCATACTCGTCCCCTCTCTCATGCTTCTTATGCTAAGGATCTTTACTCACTGCCTCGTGATCATTGAAGATGCAGCCATGGTGGTGCACGCCATTCCTCCTGTCCAACACTATATGTGGCTTACTATGAATGGACATGAATGTCAAACACATATTTCCTAGTTGCTTTGTTCTATATCGCATCAACGCTCCATCGTGACTGCATCTTATCATTTTTTTCATTCTCTCCTAAATCTTTTAGCTCTTGTCTGTCAACTAATCACAATGCTACACAACAAAAAATCACAACATTGATAGCTTGGCATCAATAGTAGCCTGCGTTAAAGTGATGCTTAACCTAGTGGATTGGCTGAGATTGCGTCGTGGCTGTGTTAGGCCTGCACCATCATATCCTATCATTATTGCACCCTTGATTTTCATATGCGAGTAACTCTTACCAGCCCATCGCTTTCTAGATGGACATCGTTTTTTAGTCTTGTGGCTCTTCTTTATTTCTTTTTTCTGATTGTGCATTTGTTTTATGTATGTTTATATCTGGTTAAGCTTTTTTATGACTAATCCGGCCACTGCTAGATTGTGTTATCACGAAATTAAGCTATCGGTATATGTGGACGCAATTGGATAATGTAATTGAGATAACTAACGGCACGGATACGGCTGCTAGAAAAGCTGGAGACTCATGAGCTGACTCGGCTCGTTCATAAGTTCGGCTCTGTTCAGCTCAGCTCGACCTCCTAACCGAGCCAAACTCCATGGCTCATGAACTGCTCGTGAGCTATTCGATAGGCTCATTAGGCTCGATAAATATGATAACACCAAATTTAGTTGTTATTATAGTAGTATTTTTTGTTGTTTTGATAAAATAAACTTGTTAGTCAACTTGTAAGTCAAATCTAGCATTAATTGAGTCTATTTTGAATCTTTAAACTTCTACATTATTCTAATTTATTAGTTTTTGTTACTTATTTTTATAATACCACCGAGAATTATACTTTTAAATATTATTAACATATTTAAATTATCATATCTGTGTTATTATCACATTTAATATTTACATTAATATTAAATGGTGCTTGGCTCATGAGCGAAATGAGCCGGCTCGAGGTTTTAGAACAGACCGAGTCAAACTTAACTTTTAGCTCATTAACCTTAATGAACCGACACTACAAGATTTGTGACATTTGCCGAGGGATGCTCACAGGTGGCCGACGGGACCTTTGTTTATTTGTACATCTGGTCTGATTTTCATGGTCGGTGAATACTTGGTCGGCAGTTCCAGATCACTCACAGAAAATGATCTAATCACACTTAGAAACCGTCGGCCATTGGAAGGAAAAAACTGCTAAGTCGTGAATCCCCTCGGCCACTTAAAAACCCAGTCGGTGAATGTTTGGAATCTAGCAGTGCGAGCCGGACTGGCTCGTTATTAAACGAGCCATAACGGACCGAGCATAAGGCTCATGAGCCACCCCTAGACGCGGACTAAATCGATCGTGAAATGGGTAATAAAGATCGATGGTCCGGCCTGTCAGTTTCCCAGTTGAGCTGGTAGATAGAAGACCGCGTTTAATTAATTTCAACTACGTGCCCCTACATACGCATGGAGATCGAGTACATACGCTGATCGATTTCTTTGAGATTAAGTACGCTGGTTGATCGATGATGATCAGAATCGCCATCACATACACGAAGGATCCGAGCGAGAGGCCGGCCGTGATGCTCCCTGCCGCCGCCGGCCGCAGCCGCGCCCACTCTTCCACTTGCCCTTGCCACCTGCTGCTTGCACATCAGCAGAGGCACGCCTAGCCACGAAATAGATCCCCAAATTCGTGGCCACATCTTTCGATCCCGCGCTGCAGCAAGCAGAGAGGAATTGAAGCTAGCAGGGCTCGCTAGCGGCCAAGCAAGCAGCGGCATGACGGGCATGTGGCTGCCGATGCACGAAGCATCCATCCATCCCCACAGGGGCCACAGGCCAACTCACTCACAGGTCTCTTGCCCCGGCCCCTACCCCTAGCTTGCTTGCCCTTGCTCGATCCATCTCTATCCGTATCCGAATCTGTGCGTGCATGTAGCCGCCGGCCTCCATCACCGTACCTGAGACCTACCTGCTCAGCTCGAACGGGTTGCTGCTGATGCTACCGGCGGCTAGCTAGCTGGGGTTCACATCAGAATCAGATCACATCATTCACATGCCATGTGGCCATGCTGGAGGGAGAGCGAAGAAATGTCTGGTGGCCAACGACCATCCAGGTGGCACGCAAGCCGGCCGTTTGGGGATGGAACCATTGGAATGGAACATCTCGATGGGGTTAGGTTTCGCAATGTGGGTGCATGCATCGCATTGCATGCGCGCAGGCGGCCGCAGCTGTTTTGGTGGAGCAGGCAGGCAGGCAGCACTCTGATGATCGATCTGATCCTCCCAAATGATTGCTCTCGTTTCATCAGTTGGCCTACGTTGTATGCATGCATGCATGCATGTATGGTCAGGATAGAAAATTTTTGCATCCTTTTCTCGGCCAGCTACGCGCGCGGACCCAACCATCAGGACAGCTTGGAGTACATACGTACACCTGTCTGAATGAATGATTAGGAAAAGATAGCGCGCATCCAAGCAAGCGACCAAGGTTATGGTGTCATGTGCCCCAGAAATGGGTTCTGTCTATTCAATTCCGAGGGGAAGGGGATCGAGAAATAAAATTCCTCGTCTGATCTGAATCAGGGAAACACACACCGATGGATCATCACGCGTTCGAGTGCAGCAGACTGAGTCACATGCTCGTCGCCATCCTTGACATGATCGATTTGATTGCGGCCGGGCCTGATGATGTTTCATGTTTGGATCATCTCCGCGTGCCGCGCGTGTTCATATTCCCAACATTTTCCCTTCCAAAGAATGCTAGCTACGAGCTGGTACACATGCACGCGCAGCGTATCTGATTTATGCAGCATGTTGCATACTGCACATAGCTTAATTGACTGCTTAAGCTATAATAACGGGCTCGGACAGGGAATGCGAGGGATCTCGAGTCACCGTGTACCGGCCGGCGACAGAGACCTCTTTCATTCTCGATCTCTTCTCTTCCCTGAAGGTTCCGGTAGACAATCTCTCCGGCAACAACTTGGGCGACCGATTCTGATTCAATGGCGCGAAATGACAGTATATATCAATCAGCTCTCTGGTTGGGGCGAAAACAGGGGTGCAGGGACTAAAGCAAAGCGGTTCCACTTGGGGCAGAATAAAATTTGTAGCGGTCATTGTTTAACTCCCTTTTCTTCTTTCCGTTATTGGGGGGAAAGATATAGAGATGAGATGTGAGCAATGTTTCTCTCTTTTTGCAAGGGAGATGCGTATGTATATATGGCTCAAGATTTTGCAACGGAACTAATTGAGTACTCCCTCTCATCATATATAGCCTTGGGCCCTGTTTGGGAACGATTATAATCGGCTTATCCACGAAAATAAGCGAGAATCCCGCCAAACGCCCCGCTTATTTTCGCTTATTCTCACTTCTGTGATAAGCCGCTTCAGAGATTTGTATTACAAGAAGCGAAAAGCGATAAGCGAGAAAATCTTCGCTTACCTAAAAATCTAAGCGTGGCTGGGAGAAGCGTTCCCAAACAGGGCCCAAATCTATTAGGACATCGATGCGGTCTCCAATATGTCGTTGTTCTTGAACGGTCTCCAATCATGCTGAATCTAGCAATGCCAACCTTGTGTTGTAAATCCAAATTTACGTAAAATAATTTTTGAGGTGTTTATGATCGAAGTTTTTTTAAAAAAATGGATTTTATAAAAACAATACTAGATGGATCTGCACTTGTGCTCGGATGAAGTACCATCGTTGAAGTACTAGATGAACTAGCAAGGTGGCCCGCGCAAATTTACGCGGAAAGCTAGTTTTTTACACTAATATTTAGATTTCTTTAATTTAAATATCCATTATTTTATTGTCAATATAGTTTATCCAAGTGTGCATAAATTTATCATTTTTTATCATCATGTATGTGGCATATGTATGAATTAATGATGCAAACTTATATTTACTAATTGTATTTGATATTAATTCTTTGATTAACTTATAATTTCCTTATTCATTTAATTTAGAATTGAACTATTTATTAACTCTAATCAATGGACTTTAAGGGTTAATATAGATTGTTAGATCTTACAAAAATCATCGGTGTTTATTATTTTTTTCAATTAATATGGTAATAAAATTATATTATTAAGATTAACTCCACCAATACCTCTCACATCAGATTCTCTAAATAATAAATGGAGGTCACCTCTATTTTTTAAGTGCCACAAAAATGCTACAACTCCAACAATAGCCCTCATAAATATAGGGCTTTGTATAGACCCCTGAGAACGGAGGGTGGATTTAGGATAGGGGCTTGTTGGGTCTAGAGTGCAACTTTTTTCTGGACTCTCTAAACTTAGGACAGGGGCTTGTTAGGTTTGCTGGAGTGCAACTTTTTTCTGTACCATCTAAACTTAGAATAGGGGCTTGTTGGGTGTACTGGAGTTGCTGGACTGCTATTTTGCTACTTATGCAATGAGAACTTAGGCTGCAGTAACCAATGGTTGCCTATCACAGTTATAGATCAATCTTTTGCCTCTTTCCTCCTTCAATAAATCATGGAGTAATATATAGACATGGTTGATGCCCGGTCTAGTGAATGATCGACAATAGTTTTACAGATGCATCATTATATCCACATTAAGAGAAGCATTTCTTTGCCCAGCCCGTTGTTACTCAACTTCCATGTCAACACATGTGCACGTCAAGCACGTCCATCATCAAAGTTGTACAACACTTGACTTTCTTCGCTTTGTTTTTTCGTAAATCTGCTTCTGCTTCTTACACTGACTCGTTAACGAAGACCATCAAACGGGTTTGAGTGTGGACAAACCATTTGATGATCTTCCATGCGTGCTGAGCATGGCCATGGTGATGACCAATCCCGGCAGCGATTCACTCCTTTTAGATATGAACATTTTTCTCTCTAGCTTGTTGTGCTCACAACCTCGATGAACGTCCTAAATCTAAACACCTTTCATCAGTTACATGTACGAATCAACGTGATGTCCTCTGCTCATTGTTGAACCCTACACCACCTTCTCCCCTTTGGTTTTCTTCTCTCTGCTCCTTCGTGCACAAAGACCATCAAAAGGGTTTGACGCAGGTAACCCGTTTGATGATCTTCCATTTACGTTGGTAAAGACAATAAGTGCTGAGCATGACCATGGTGCTCAATTCCGGCAGTGATTCACTCCCTTCGAACGGGGAGAATCGTTCTCTCCTGCTGTGCTCACAACCTTGTTGAACGCCCTAAATTCGAGCACCTTTAATCAGGTACACGTGCAGATCGATGTGTTGTCCTCCGCTCATTGTTGAATGTTGCCTCCTATATAGAGGAACGTGGAAGGACATAGGTTCAGGTTGTCTACACTCGTTGTACTCTATTCTCATTCTCTAAAAGAAATATTTCTGATTTTCTCCTCTATATCAATTTCTTCTGCACCCGTTATTCTCTGTATCTCATATTCTATACTGATTACCAGCACGTGAGCCCACCCATCTCTTTTTTTCCTTTTCTTTCACAGACGCCACCACTTCTCCCCTCACTCTATATCCTCTCCCTCTATTCCCCCCTCTAATGGCAGCGGCAGCGGCGAGGGGTGCCGGTCTCCCCGGCTGGCAGCCTTCAGCCTCACCGTCCTCCAGAAGCGCGGGGAGTGTCCGGACTCCGAACTCTGAAGGCGCACGGGCGGCTCCCGCGGCGGTTGACGACGAAGGACTCCTGCGGCGGCCACGGACGGCCGGTCGACGGCGGTGGAGGGCTCCTGCGGACGGCCTCGCGGCGACGGTGGAAGCCTCCTACGGCGGCCACGGATGGCTGCGCAGCGGCGGCGGCCACGAAGGGTGGCCGCGGACGGCATAATATAGACCTTTAGATCTTCATCAAATCCTACGACATATATTCTTCTCTTTTTTAATAACGAAATAATGTAGACCGTTAGATCTTCATAAAATCCGACGGCCTATATTCTTTTTATTTTTTAGATCAACAAAATAATATGAACCGTTAGATCTTCATAAAATCCGACGGTCTAGATTCTTCTCTTTTTTAGATTAACGTGAGAATTTATTGGCCCTCTCGGAGGACGTGGTGGCTTCTTTTAACACTGTTGTATTAATATAATAGATGATTAGCTGGTCTACTCTGAATGGTCCCATATATATCCATCCTAACTACGCTTCTAAATAATTAGATCACCCATATCTTTTGGATGTTGGATTCAAACTCGTCCACTTGTTACTAGTGATGGCAAGCAAGCTCCCCGCCAATGTCTTCCCTACTGTTCAGGAGCTGTTTGGATGAAAAGGCTGCTTGTCAGAATCTCATGGGATTTGTGGCGCCTGGCCTCCAAAGATCTCTATTACTGTGGAATGCGATATGATGAAGGGCCGGGTGTGGATACAAATTTTTGTTCTGTGAATTTACATGACTTGTTTTAGATACATAATTTTTTTCTTGAATTTTAACACAATTGTATTCCGTTTATCAAGTCAAATTTAAATGGCAGGGACACCGGACACGACGGTTGTGGCTGGTCAGAGATACGAGCTTCTTCGTATTCCACAAGTTTGCATGATTTATTCTAAGTATATACTTTTTTTATTCTACTGAAACAAATTTTTCAAGAGCCGACTTTACAGAACCACGGAGAGAGGTCAATGTAATGCTTGCCTTATTCGATTCCATGCATGGAAGGTCGCATGTCGACATGTCGTTTTGTTCTTTGGTTTCAACTACAAGCAAATTATTAGCGTCTGCCCACACATTCTTTTTTTTTTCCTTCTCTCCCTGGGTGCCGAGCGTGTTGGGCCGGACCCGTGTCCAATCTTGCTAGGCCTGATGATGATGATGGTGGTCGTGATAACGGCTATGAATGCAATTGCAAATGGGCCAGGCCTTTTAGTCAAGTTTTGGATCAAACTAGTAGGCGACGTGCTGCTGACCGAAATAGTGATTTTTTCTATTTGTTCTCCTTTTTTTTAGATTAATTTGTATATCTTCTAAGTGCACCAACATTGTCACAAGTTTGTTCAGGTGCAGGACTCCAGAAAATATAAGTCTACAGCTACCAACTGCACTAGAATTTTTAGGATTTCCGTTGCAAGGCATATACTACTATTTATCACATTTTTTCCATGCAAAAGGAAATCCGTCGCAGGTCAAGAAATATTTGCCCCCGTCTACCGAGAAGCAGCAGGGTGGCAGCGTCGTCTTCATCAGTTGCCATTGTTCCCCCAGTAGCTCTGCCCGGCCGACGACGGCTCGGCATCCACCTCCGCCCCTTCGACGGGGGCATCCGACGCCGCCTTGGCCGGCTCGCCGTCCGCCGCCTCGCCGATCCCCGTCCCCGGCGCCGGCAGCCACCCCGTCGCCGTGGCCGTGGCCGACCCCTCTCTCCCCTTGGGTTTCAGCAGCGACGCCCACATGGCCAGCTGCTCCTGCCGGGTGGACGCCGCCCCGCCGTCGCCGGCGTACGACGCCCGCTGACGCCGCCGCCGCTCCCGGCCACGCCCGCGCACGGCCTCGTCGTCCTCCTCCTCCTCCGCAGCGTCGCCGGCCTCCGCGACGCCGCCGGCGCCGCCAAGGCCGAGCTCCGGGGACGCGCCTGCCGCCGCTCCGAACCCCGCCCACGGCACGGGCTTGTGCGCCCAGTACGCCGGCGGCAGGTGGTGCGCGCCCGCGAACGGCAGCCACTTGCCCTCCGCGTCGTCGCGCCGCTGGTGGGCATGGGCGGCTGCCGGCGCCACCGCCAGCGCGGACGTCGTCGTCGTCGCTCGGGAGCCCGGCACGGGCAGCCGCCCCAGCAGCGGCCGGGCCGAGGCGGCGCCGAGGAGCGCGGCGAGGAGGTGCAGCGCCGCCACGGCGGCGGCGACTGGGCGGACGGGGGCGTGATCCATGGCGGGTGCGAGCAGCAGAGCGGAGCACTGCACTGGTCGTCTCATCAGAGCCGTGGGGATTTATAGGGCACGATCGGGTGCGGTGCAGGACGAGGCGCGTGCGTACGCTGTACTACTTGCCTCTCAGCTACTGCCGTCTTACTTTACTGCCGTTGACCAGCCAGCTGGGGAGGAACAGAGTTAGGTTGGTCACGCCACGGGTCCAATTCGTGGCTGCCGGTTCGCTGCTCGGCCCAATAGCCCAGCTGGCGTGATTGGGCCATTCGGTTGGAGACCAGAGGCCCATTAGCAGGTTTTAACTACGGTCGGTCCATGAATTAGTGGCCCGAGCAAGATAGTGCATTTGCATGGCGATTATCATGTCATGTGGGCATGGCCATACCAAGCCTCCTAAGTTGGGCTATTGGAGACTATGTACGTATGACAAAAAAAATCAATAACAATATTTCAATTGCAATAGTCTCAAAGTTGTTTATCTTAAAACCCATGCAATCTTCTTTCCTTTTTTTTCGAATCTTTTGATGTGTTGATTTTGAAAAGCTAAACTACAACGGGTAACAACGATAATGACAACTCATCTATGTTAGCTGAATTAACTTTTTACTCTCTAAACAGTAGCAAAATTGAAGAGCTAGCGTGATAAGAAGAGATAGTCCCACACATTCTTCTAGACATTCCTCCCCATTTTGCAAAGTCTATTGATATTGTTCCTTCTCTTTCCTTACCCTTTTAGAGCTACCAGCTATCTCATACCACGGAGAGAGCTGACCGACCGTACAGTACGTCCTTTCTCGCCTGGCCGGCTAAACACTAGCTTCACCGTTTTCCTAAAGCTATGGACAGTTGGATGAATTGACTCACTGCTAGGCTGCTGCGCACAGTAGGGTTACAGTGGCCGTGGCAGACGAAGGGTTCTCTGGGGGTGCAAGTGCACCCCTAGAGATGATTTGAGGAACAAGAATCAGACACAACAAAACGTTACGGCACTGGAGCAAGCTGAAACCTGCCTGCTGTCTCTTCCATGGCACCGGGGGAAGTGATCCGGCTGAGAGCCCGGCCCGTGCGTCATCGAGACATCAACCAGTAGGACATCAGCCGCCGATCGACACAGTTCCCTGTGTAGTCTAGTCAAGTAGAAAAAAATTCTGGTTAAGCTGCCATGAGGTTTATCTTCAGGTCTTCAATAACGACGTGCCAAAGCCTTGTCAATCACAGGGGTAGGTAATGAAGTTTGCTTGAACGTTCGGTGTCCCGCCTCGTTACTCGGGATCATGCGACTCACACACAAATCACACGTTATAAATCATGAAAAGACTATAAATAAACTCATATTAATTAGTGTTAAAATATCATAATCACAATGTCGACAAACATGGTAAAAATAGGTATTAGCTAGATCACAGAGAACATAGTGGCGACACGCTTGATTTGGAAGTAATGCACGCCAACATGCCCTTCGGCCATGTGAGGCGAGCGATTGTGCACGTGTGGTCTTTTTTCTCTCTTCACATCTTTATTTGGTAATTCTCTGTTTTCACTAACAAGATAAGATTAAAGATGCTATGATCCACATCCACTATTTTCTCATGTCTACATAGACCTTTAAAATTTATTTAAATTTTTTAAAATTCACTATGCACTAAGCCCGTTAATTCCAACACTTAATCGCGCGGTTTTCTAGTCACTCGTACAACTCTCTTCCTAGCCACTAAACCGAGAACCAAACGTGAGAACAAGGGGTGCACTTGTAGATCCGACGTAGTATATAGTACAAGCCGATGTCCTGTCAAAAGCTACCGCACCACTAGGAAAGTTAAAAGGCACTGTAGCAACCAAATTTAAAGCTGGGGGTGATTCTCAACTTGAAAGAGGCAGGCAGTTCGGTTTGAACCGGATGTAGTGCCTATAGTTTGTGTTAGATGACGCCCAATACGGCAATACCAACGTACTCGGCAAGCGCTTCTCGATCTCTCAGCCTCCGCACAGTAGCGTGCTGACCCTATCACGAGCCCATTCGTGCATGCATCATTTTCAGTAGAAATTAACATCAAGATGGAGCAAAACACAACACGATGCGCGTGAGCTACAAGCCTACAAGTGCAGTAGTGCACCCCAAGATGACGAGATGTTCAGGAAGAAGAACCAAACACAGTAAACACACACTACGGCACTGCAGCAAGCTTTGACGACTGTCTTCCATGTCACATTGTCACCGGCCGGGAAAGTGATCCGGCCAAGGGCCTGTGCGTCATAGAGACATCGACAAGTAAGCCACTTGGACATTTGCCGCCCACAAAAGTGAGTTACCTTCAGTCTAGTCAAGTAGTATTAACCAACTACAGGCGCCCGGGCATCATTTTGCCTTTGCCTGCAAGTGACTTCTTACTACTCCCGCCACCGCCGTCATCCACACTAAGATAAACCACTAATGCCAAGCAAAGGCACTAAATAGAAAAAGAAGGGAGTGAAAGGAATAAAGCCTCCCAACAATATAATGCACTCTATCTCACCGCCATGGCTCTCAAGCTTTAATTTTCTGGAAAAGCAAATCGATCGCCTGGCCATTCTTGAACGAAAGAGGGGGAGAGTAAAGAAAGACCTCACGTTTGCACTTGCGGAGCTGATGCTGATCTCTGATGATGATGGGAACTAGAAAGATAAGGCTGGGTGCAGTCGGCCGCTTTTCGCAAAGGACGTGATGCAGATCGGCGTCGCCGTGTGTTTGTCTCTCTCTCTTCTTTAGTGCAAAGCTGCTGATAAAGAATTGATCGGTCTGCTTGTCTTTCTCTCCATTTGTTTACTGTGAATCCAAAAGAAATTCTTTACTTCGGCTGAACTGCATTTTGCTCCATGTAAAGCTGGTGCCACAGTTTCAGGAAACCCCGCCCTATGAATGAAACGTTTTATGTCACTTAGCCCAACACAGACACGTCAAATTGTTTTACTTTACCCTGTTCCATCTCTAAATCCCTGCTAATATGTTGTATATATTCCTACCTAATCAGACCATGACCATGCTTTAAAAAATCAAATCCAAGTTGCATCAGGCTTCTGGAGCATATATACACAAGATTATGCTCAAGAAGCACAGCTAAAACTTGGCATGCCCTTCTGGCACGATCAAGCAAGTATTTGAATTTTGGTGACACCTTGTATCTCTCAGTCTCCCCTAAACCGTGCCTCGAAATCTCAAATGGCCCTATATCATGTCCTAGTCTATCACTCCCAACACTAAAAATGGTGTAAGACTTATAGAGGGGGTGGGGACGTGGGGTATGTAGTGTTAAAGGAAATAAAGAGTGTTAAAGGAAATAAAGAGGTGTGTCAACATGAAGCTATCTGGCATGTTTACGTACAGGCAAGTGGTAACGTGTTCCATAAACTGCAATTCACTACTCTTCTTTCTGTTTCTCCTTTCAAGAGCTGATGAAACACAATTCAGACTTCACCTCTCAGTTGAATTTTTTTTAATTATGGATGAAATCCGGCCTCTATATCCATGAATGGACATATATAGCCAAAAGTTACAAAAAGTACTTAGACTCAACTCCTCAACAATGAGGAGCCAACACAAGAAAGAAAACTTCTAAGATAGAGAAACAAACTTGAAGACTAAACTTCATCATTCTTCACCATCCCAGCTTGTTCTTACATTGTCATCATACTCCACCAAGTCACATCTTCTGTCGACTTAGAAACTTAATGTCGAACTTGAAAACTTGTCTTCTAATGCTTGCATCCTCTCAGTTGATAATCAGCACGATGTTTATTTGATCTTTCATATACTATAATTTAATTTGTGATTGGGTCAAGGACCAGAAGGATGCCAGATCCGCCAGTCGCATATATACAAGTATACAAAGGAGACCAAGCACTGTTGAAGGTTAGCGGAGGTACTTAATTATATCCCATGTCTACTATGGATCAAAACTCGGGTTTGGTAGCGTGCTTAAGAATGATGACATGCTATGTACATTGTGTTTCCCAAAAATTATATACGAGCACACAAATAATTTTCCTTTCTTTGGTTCTTGCCTTACCAGAACATGTTCTCGTATGCAGTTCATACTTCATACATACAACTACATACTGTATATGTGTCATGTGTGCCGGACGACATGATTTTGACTCCATCATCTCAATCCGGAACTTGGCACTTGGCAATCTATGCTTCGGAACAAGTATCTAAGTTCCAAGACACTTTCACAGGTTCAGGCCAAACCTTATGACTCTCATTTTTGGAGAGGACTCATGAAAATTAAGGAAGAGGTCTTGAGCTGCGGATCCTTCAAGATTAATAATGGAGGAAATGCGAGATTTTGGGAAGACAATTGGATGGGTCAACAACCACTAAAGGAGCAATATCCATCTCTTTATAATGTTGTTCGCCAACCACATAGCACAGTGGCTAATGTCATGCAAACCACCCCTCTTAATATTTCTTTTAGGAGGTCATTAGTGGGTGATAAACTAAGAGAGTGGCTGCACCTGGTCGCTAGACTAACCTTAATCAACTTGAGAACGGGCACAGATCAGTTCTGCTGGAATCTAACCAGGAGTGGAATCTTTACAGTTCGCTCGATGTATCTGCATATATTAGATCAACATCCCCCGTTCCGGCATAAGTTGATTTGGAAACTAAAAATTCCTCTCAAAATAAAGATCTTCTTGTGGTACCTTCTAAAAGGGGTGACTCTCACAAAAGATAATCTAGCTAGGAGGAATTGGAAAGGGAGTCAAAAATGTTGTTTCTGCAATACTAATGAGACGATTAGACACCTTTTTTTTTATTGCTACCATGCCAGGATGATATGGCAAATTGTTCACCTAGCCACTGGTTTATCCCCTCCAACTTCATTTTCTCATATGCTAGGGAATTGGTTATGGCCTTTTAATAAAAATGACAGGCAATTGATCTTGGTGGGTTGTGCTGCCTTATGTTGGGCTATCTGGCGATGCAGGAATGATATTATCTTTGACAACGTCCGATACACTTCATTTTTGCAGACTATTTTCAGGGGAGCGTACTGGCTTCGTTTTTGGGTGCAGTTCCAGCGTGACGACAGGACGAAGGAGGTTTTCAAAGCTACTAGTATTTCTTTGGAGACCATTGCTTTACAGATGGCAAACCAGGGTTGGAAATTTAATTTTAGAATTGGATTTGTTTCCCCGCTTTCGTCTTTCTCCCCTTTGGTAAACAGCGGTGATAGCTGATTTTGTAATAATTGAAGGCTGTGTACGTTCCGTAGAGGCCGGAATAAAATTCCATTATCTAAAAATCATCTCAATCCGGCCATCTTGTTAGTCTCTTGGCCAAATTTCAGATATATACCGATTTGGAAAGCACGTACGTATACGTGTACAGTACGGTCCTTCCTTTAAATTCCAATCAATCTCGGTTTCCCAAGGATTTTCTACGGGGTTCTGTAGCTTGTGATTGCGAGTGGCGATGACAAGTTTTCACATGTCGCCATTCGCCAATTTGGTACGAGCGCGAGCGGGGCAACGAAAAATGGATCGCCAACTCTGCAAGAAACAAAAATAATGTTTCGCCCCTTTAAAACTTTACAACGAAACCAAACGTTGTTGCATCATACTCGTAACAAAGAAGACACCAGCTTCTAGAAGGCGTGCACGAAACATCAGGCGAGCGTGCGTTGGCTGCCGTAGGACGAATATTGACGGATCAATGATCAACCGATGCTCGTGTTATTGCGTGTTTGTTCAGGGGCAAGATTATGGTCAGATGTGCTGACCCCCTTTGATCTGGATTGCATCACGAAAACAACATAGACGTTGTTAATTCACTCATCGGAGATATTTTACATGGCAGATCAGGGGCCCGATGATTTCTTGTTTTCCACAAATGAAACACCAAGTCACCAACCCTACAAGCTTCTAGAAGCGTGGCGCGTGTTTCAAGGTCTCGTGCATGCCCATTTGGTCAAGCACCAATGACCTCAGCGAAACAAAATTCTTATTAGAGTAGTACTCTCTTGTTTATAAGGCGTACTGTTTTACTAGCAATTATTTCATTATTAGTATTTTGTTTATGTGATCAGAAACTATAATCATGGAAAGTATTTTTTTTAGAAAATTCTATTTTTATTTACAATTACATGCACGTACTAGTCGCGTGACCTGTTTATTCATGAATTTTAAACATATATATTTTTGTTAAATAACTAGCTATATGTTTTATCATGCTTAACATGCTTGGTTTTTAAAGAAAAAGCATAGAAATACAATACGCTTAGTCATAGAATTTTTAAGAATTATTGGTTCTTAGGCTTGTTTATAATATCATCTAAGCCCTTTGACGTAAGACATGATCTAATCATAGTTGTTATGTGTAAACCTAGATGTAATACCTCTATCCTCTGAAAATATAAGGAATTCTGGCTATACACCTACGCAAATCTTCCTACCTCTTTCGGTAGCTCTTAGGGCTGCATAATGCATAGGCATGCTCATGCTGATTAGAAAACGCCAATATACATTCGACCTTTTTGCTCTTTATCCCTGAGTTCACACATACTTTATTAATAATTAACTCAGGAAACGATCATTTCGTTTGAACTCCAGGGACCGGATCTTGGAACGTGTACCAACCAATTTTGGACCATTCAGACTTTAATTTCTTTCCGTTTTTCAGGACGTACCGTAATCTTTTTTTCCGGTCAAAGCAATGGGAATAAAATTCAGCAGATGATAGCTAGCGACTAGCGTTCAAGCACCAGCTTTGCCTACTTGCCTAGTACCACCAGGCCACAACTAGAAGGGAGAAAAGAGCACGTGGTTTTTTTCTTTCTTTTTTTAAAAAAAAGAGAGGAGAGAACGTGACGTCGTGACGTGTCTGCGTTGCTTCCTTGAAACGTGTGTAATGAACTTGGGACGGTGTTCGCTCAACACAGTATGACAGAAGAAAGCAGCGGGGTCCAGTGTTCCAACAGGAGCGTGCTAGCTTAATTTGCAATCAGGAAATCAACCAGAGACCAAACAAGTCTGATTTCCAAGCTTAATCGCTAGCCCAAATTGACCGGCAACGTACAGCAGTAGTCCCAAAATTGACCGGCACGCCATTACTATTTTGGGTGCAGCACAGAAGCCGTGTGGAGCGAACCTTGTATCATCCTTGTTACCAAGACTCCATTTAGTACTGTTTCAGTTTTTCTACTAAAAAAATGTTTCAGAATCAGTTTCTCGATCTCGTTTCAGATTCAGATTCTCTACTGAAATAAAATCACTTGCTTAATTTGTTTAGCTATTGAACCAGATTTTCTCTAAAATGAACTAGAACCAGGCCAGTGCGAAAGACGTACTCTTTTAGAGTGACGTGGATGTTGCAGCAAGGCACGACGACGCCCTTGGTCCCGTGTGTCAACGGAACGGGGCCTAGAACGGGAAGTAACAACGTTAATCGCCCCGAATCTCTGCGCGTTCATACACATTCCCGTTGCGTCCTAATCGCTTGAGCCGGTGGCTAATTTATTCATGCAAAATGATGTGCCGGTGCCCCCACACGCACTTAACCCCATAGGCGCCCCGGCCTACTAATAATTCTCGTTAGTGGGTAGCACAGCCAGGGGCGGATCTAGGATAAATTGCCATTGGGGTCAGCACTCAACAAATCATCAAAGTATGCTACCACCGGGGTATTTTTTACCGGGGTCATAGCTGGTCAAAGTATACAGGTATAAGAGGTTAGCGCAAAGTCATCGGAGTCAGCTGACCCCGATAAACCAACGTAGATCCGTCCCTGAGCACAGCTGGGATTTTTTTTTCGATTATTCCCACTATGGGATCTACAGCGAGTGCCACACGCTACCTCATTAAGCTACTAGTACGATGCTAAAAAAAATTAAGCTACTAGTACTGGGAATAAGCGGTGACAGTGTGGCACTCTTCCTAGTACGTGTAGTCCCAATCAGGCACGCACACTTACGCAAACTCAACCTCTGTAACCAAAGTATAAAAAAAAACCTCTGTAACCAGACAGGAGGTGTACGTGGTTGATGGAGATGATGAAGCAGGAAGCTAAGGAGCGATGCCTCGCCCAAGTATAGAGCGGAAACTATCACAAATTAAAGGCCCATCGAATCTCCGTGCGTTCATATATATACTACGTACATTTCTGTTGCGTTGCGTCCTAATCGCTTGAGCTGGCCTGGTGGCTTGGCTTTTACTACTGATTCTCGTTAGCTGCTTCATCGTCTGGGCCTTTTCGTTTCGCCCGCGATGGGATATCCAGTGTAACGCCCGCGTTTTTACTCTGTAGAAAATCGCCAAGTAAATCACCCGGTGAAAATATTTTCAAAATCTTTTTACCGTCGAGCTCCCGCTTCCGCCAAAACCCCGCCTTGTTATCACCGCCCCCTCTTTTTCCGTCCCACCTCGTGTCGACCGCCGGGCCCGTCCGTCGCTGGCCGACCGCCGTCGACCGCCTGTCGTCTTTCCGCCGGGAATCCCGCCGTCTCCCCCTCTCTCGTTTCCCTATTCTACCCCCCTCCTTTCCCTCTTTTTTTCTTTTCTCTCTTTTCCTTTTTCTTTTTCCCTTCCTTTCTCTCCCTCCTCTGCTTCCTCTGCCCGACGCCGTGCACGCTCTGCTCTGCTCGCCGGCCACCCCGTCCCCAACCACGGTTCACCACACGCACACACCAACACCGACCACGCACGCACGCGCGCCACCCCACGAGCTCACCCGAGCTCCTCGACCGCCGCGCCGGTGCTCGCCTACGCCGGCCACGCCACCGGCCCCGCCGCAGCGCTGCCACCGCCACCGTCCACCCGCTCCCCTCGTCGCTGCGTCGCTGCCGCCGTTCGCGTTGCCGCCTACGCCACTGCTGTCGTGCCGCCCACCGCCGCTGCGCTGCTGCAGCGGTGCTGCTCGCACGCCACCGCCGTTCTCGTCGCCGCCACGCTATTCTGCGCTGCTGTCGTCGTGCCGCCCACCACGGCACCTCCGCACCGTCCACGCGAACGCCGTCGCTACGCCAGCCGACCACCGTACGCTGCAACCGCGCCAACCACGCCGCCGCCGGCTCCGCCGTAGTGTTGTCACCACGCCGCCCGACGAGACAACAGCTACACGAGCACGCACGCCACGCCGCGCCAAACACAGCACCGCACAACGCCGCCACAGGGCCGCCCGTACCACCAACCCCGCCGACCGCCTTCAATTCGGGTCGCCGGCCACCATTGCCGCCCGTTGGCCCTCTCGTCGGCCCGCTCCTCCAATTCCTCCCCATGCCTATAAATAGGCCAGTCAGCATTCCCTCCACCTCCACCAGCTCACTCGCCAGCTCGCTCACCTCCCCCACCGCTGCAACGCCGCCACCACTACCACCATTGCCGCCGCCGCCACTGCTCCCGTGGGCAGCTCACCTCAGACCACCTCCGCCCGAGGTAAAGACCTTGGTGGACTCGCCATGTGTCACTCCCTCTTTCCCCCTGGTCAATTTCACCCGTCGCCGCCCGGAACGCCGGCGGGCCGGCCGACCGCCGCCGCCGTCGCCTCTCTGTCTCTCTCTCTCTGTTTCGCGAGGAAGAAGGGCGGTTTTGCCCATAACCCCCTGACCTTATTCCTATTCAACCCGCCGTCCAAATGACTGTTCTCTCTCTCTGTGTCAGTTTTCCCCCGAAGTCCCTGCCCTTTTTAATATTTACAGAAAGGTCCTTAGCCTTTAAAACAACCCCTAAACCTCCACTAAACTCGTCATTTCATGCGCTAATTTAATTCCGTTTGACCCCAAACTCCACCACAATAATCACCAGTATATTTTCGCCAATCCATTCAGTCCATATCCAGAAATAATCATATCACCACTATCACTCTCTCATTCTCTGTTCTTTCTTTCGGAGCTTAGCAAAAACTTTATTTCTTTTATTTATTGTGTGTTTGTTTGTGTGTGCCGTAGACGCTGCTGTGAACGAGGAAGGACTCGAGGAGGAGCAGGGTTACGAGCAGGAGCTTGGAGACCAAGACCCCGGGCAGGAATCCCCAGAGGGTTGGGAGAATGGCAAGTGCAATCCCATCCTTTGATGCATACTTTTGTCCTAGTTTTTATAAACATAGCCCATGGCCTGTTTTATAAAACTTGCATGTTTTACTGCTAAACCCGGTTGGATAGCCATTCCTTGATTGTTATGACTGCTTCCTTGACAACCTAGATTAATGTTTGAATATGACAATGCTCTGTTTGAATGATTAGTCACTGCTAGAAATGCTTAGGAATGTTTTACCGTTATGCACCCCATTACAATCACTTGGTGTTTACAAAAGCAACCGTGTGCGTGCTTTAAAATAAAAGAGATGGATTTTGTGAATAAAATGAGTATCTGTGTGGGATGAGACATAT
The DNA here is from genome assembly GCA_033239725.1 of Echinochloa phyllopogon. NCBI lineage: Eukaryota > Viridiplantae > Streptophyta > Magnoliopsida > Poales > Poaceae > Echinochloa > Echinochloa phyllopogon. Next base: position 13,938,912 of record BTCW01000009.1, read on the forward strand.
GGTATTTCTTGTGTGAAATGCCGAGGTGAGCTCAAACCTGTGTGGTTGAGCATGGTGGGAGTTGTCTATCCTGTCACAGTTTTTTGGATGATGTTGATGTGTCATCTAGCCTAACCCATTTTATTGTACCACCACTCGACCGTTGTATGTGGCAACGGCCTAGCATAAATCCCACTAGTTAAGCTGTTGGTTATGTGGTGTGCTGGTGAGCAACAGAGGGCCACGGAGCTGGGGATGCGGTCTATGTGAGGTATGCCCCTGGGTAGAACCTCACTAGTAGGTTGCTGACCCCCTGGTCGTTTCTGTAGTGACTGGTCAGTTTAGCTATGGTGGGTAATGGCTTTGAAGGAGCTGCACTGGCACTAAGGTGTTCATGTTGTGGTAGCCTACTTGTGGTTGTGTACACCTCTGCAGAGTTAAAACCTATCCGGATAGCCGTGTCCACGGTATTGGGCGAGTTACGGCTTGGTCACTTCACTAGTCCCCTGTTTTGGTGTAAGAATGTGTATGGTGAATGTTGAGTTGAGAAAAGGTGTTGGCATGGGCTATGACCGATGGGGAATCGGGTAGCGTTAAAAATCTTATGAGAAAGACAATTGAGTTTATTGACGCAACTAAAAGAAATGTTTGTGAAAACCTTTGTAAAATATACCCTTGCATGTGTAAAATTAGCTTTGCTGCAAAATAAACCATGAATATATCCTTGAGTATATTCCTTTACATGCTTCTATTATACCCATTCCGTGGATGTGGTTGTGCTTGCTGAGTACGTATGTACTCACCCTTGCTTTCTTTATTGTTATAGAGGCAGACCCAGACTTTGTGCCTGAGGACGTTGTTTAGGGGGGGTTCGTTCTGCACCCAACCTTTGCCTGTGTGTTAGGGTCACCCGCTCGAAGCCGCATGGATATCCACTCTGATGAAGACCTCTATGTTATCAACCTGTTCATCTGGAGTCTAGCTTTAGTTATGTTTGTAGTGGCCCTGCAGTGTCATCGTCTTCCGTAATGTTGTTTATTTACTGAACCATTTGTTGTAATAATGTGAACCAGCATCCTGGGACTGGTATTTGTATCACATTAAGTTCTCTCTTTCGAGGGGACGCTTCAGGTGGTATCAGAGCCGATAGGTTGGCCGTAGGACGTAACCCTAGGATCTTGACCCTCTACTAGTCTTCCCTCACTAGTTTGCTCTTGTCTAAATCTTTTCTCCACAACTACTCACCGACGGCTTTTTGACTTGTTCCAGATGGCCCAGCTGGTTGACGAGGGTTGGAGCGAAGGAGTCTGCCCCGCAGAACCTGGCCTTCCCAAGTTACTGCTGCTCAGCTTGGATCATGTTGGAGTCACAGAGACCCCCGAGTACCTCTGCCAGGAATTCACCACCAATGGTACCCGTCGGTGCCGGATGTTCATCTTTGTGGGGAGAGCTCACTATACAAGGAGGTGGCACCTTGGTTTGTGCACACCACCGGCTACGACCGCCCCAATGCCTACTGCAAAGCCGCAAGAAGAGCCCTGATGTGCCTCCGCGTACTCTACAAGCAGTACCTCGTGGGAACAGCAATGGGATTTGCCCCACCCCTGGAGAGTGGAGGACGCGAGTGGATTGCCCAAATGAGGAACCTTGGGAGAGAAGAAGATATGGAGGACACTGTGTCACACTTGTCTATTTACCTCACTGGCTTAGACAGGCTGTACCGAGAGACATCAGGACAGCTGAGGCACCAGATCCGCAGGGTAGAGAAGGCAGAAAGAGAACTGAGACTGGAGCGGAAGAAAGCAACCCAGGCTATAAGCACCCTGGTTGCTCAACGAGTCCAATGGCAGGCCCACTCTGAGGAACTAGAAAGGATTGAAGCCTACAGGAGGGAGAATGGGTTGATGGAAGGAGAACCAGAGATGACCCACATGGACGCGAGCACACAGACCGAAGATGAAGTGCCAGAGTATCAGCTCCCTCTGAAGAAGCGTCGTCGTTTGGTGTAGAGTGAGAGTCCTTAGATTAGTGTAGCTCATAGACTGGCACCTAGTCTAGCCTCTCCTTGAGTAGAGTCTGTTGTATCTAGTTAGCACTATCAGCTTAGCATCGATGTATCCATGATCTTGTGCCCCACCATGTTATGCAATAAAGATCATCTTTTATCCTACCTCTGTTCAATCTTTGTTTCCCCCTGGTTTCAGATGGCTGAAGAAGGATGGACCCAGGGAGTCTGCCCAGTCACACCTGGTTTCGCTAGCCTGTTGATCCCCGCGCTGGAACGCCTCGGTGTACCTGAACGCCCGAGGTACTACAGCAGGGAGTATGAGCATCATGGGACCCAACGCTGTAGAGTGGTCATAGTTGTCGCCAAGAGTGACCGCCACCCCATCGAAGCATGGCGTGCGACCGCCACGGGATTCAGGCACCAGGACACCTACCCCTTGGCTCTCAGGAAAGCCCTCCGCTACATGTGCGGAATATTTGAAAGACACTTGGTCCCCACCCCAATGAGGTACTTTCCTCCGGTCGTCAGAATTACAGTCTGGTGGGCCCGCATGAGAAACTTGGAGCAGCGCCGTCAAGAGGAACCCACCTTGTACCAAGTGGTCACCTATCTCAATTCTTTGGACCAACTCTTCGACGAACAGGCTGAACTCCTGAGGGAACAAACCTCCCGGGCCGAACAAGCAGAGTTCTCGGTTCGCATGCACCAAGTTCAGGTGGCCCAAGATGAAGCAAGAGCTGCTACTACCGTCAGCAGTGAGGCAGTCGCCCAAGAAAGCCTCAGGCAAGCTCGGGACCTGCGTATTCAGGGCTGGACTAGAAGTGGAACGCCTGTCCCGGCAATTGGAGAACCCCATGTCCTACTTGGAATACCTGTCATGGCATGGGGAGAAGTTGTGGGGAACCCTCAAGCACTGCCTGGAACCCCCGCAGGATCACCGCCCGCTGAAGAAGGGCCGTCTGTGCCGCCTCGAGAGAATGGAACCTTGACCGAGGCTGAACATGCACGACTTGCACCGCCAGAAGAGCGCTCCAACCCAGAGGAAAGCTCGCCCCGCGAGTAGATCCAGAGTCAAGCGCTCATATGGGAATGAAGCCAGCCTGGTCCGAAGTTGGAAGAACCCTTGTATCCCTAGCAGTAGTTTCCTTACCGTGTCCTGTACCCCGCCTTGTAGTGCGTGTCTTGTTGGACCCCAAGTGTTGTACCCCCCCAGTTGTTTGAATGAAACCTTGTGTGCTTGTTTGTTAGCTTGTGTGCTGTGTGCGCCTCGACGGAAGTGTTTCCGCCTTTTAAAAATGCGAACTAAACAACTTAAACATTATCTTAACCCCATCTCACGAAAGCCTCGCTCAACCTGCAGATGGTGAACACTCGTGCTAGCGCCTCTCAGAGACGCGCCCCCCTGCGGGAGGAGAGCAACCAGAAGGGAGAAGAGAGGACCCTGAGAACCAGGAAGTGGATCAGCAAGACCCTATGGGAGAAAACCAACCTATAGGACAAGCGCCTGTAGGAGGCGGACCAGAAGCGAGTCATCCAAGAAGTCAGAATGAAGGATCGTTTGTTGTACCCCCACTTCCGCCAGATTTCAACCTGGCACAAGCTTTGTATCACCACACCATGTTCATGCAAAATGTGTGGAATGCCAGCCGCCGTCAGGAGACAGCCCGTAGGCCCAATGCGGGTGACAAGTTGACCAACTTCCTGGGAACCAGACCACCCACCTTTGGAGGATCCAACAACCCCTTAGAAGCAGATGACTGGCTGAGAGCTATCAAGAGAAAGCTGGAGCCGTTTGGATGTGGAGATCGTGACAAAGTCCTCCTGACCTCCCACCAACTCACTGGAACTGCCTTAGCCTGGTGGGACACTTACTGTGCAGCTTCCCCAAACGAGTCTGCAATCACCTGGAAAGAGTTTGAAGAAGAGTTTCGTCGCTACCACATCCCCGACGCCACCATGAAGCGCAAGGCAGATGAGTTCCGTGCACTAAAGCAAGGAAACAAGACCGTGGAGGAGTACACCCACGAGTTCACTGAATTAGCCCGTTATGCACCAGATGAAGTGAAGACCGATGCAAAGAGACAGGACGCATTCATTAAAGGGCTGCACCCAGACCTTCGAGCCCTGCTAGTCTCCCACAATTTCCCTGACTTCAATATGCTGATGAACAAGGCCATTGTCACAGAAAAGGCCAGGATGGATGCAAGGCAAGAGGACAAACGCAAGTTCCTAGAGAGCAAGAACCGTCAGCTGGACCGCCCGCAGAAGCCCAGGAGCTCCGGTTATGCTGCACCTAGGCCCCAGGCCCCCATGCAGTATAGAATCCAGTCTCAGGCTACAGGCTCCCAGGCTACCAACAACCAGTACAAGGGCCAGAACACCACGAAGCCCTCACAGAGCAAGGTCAGTCAAGTCACGACCAGCAACAATAATGCAAGGGCCTGCTTCAACTGCCGTGAGACCGGACATTACATCGCTGATTGCCCATACCCTAGGAGCAAGCCTGCGGTATCAGTCTACTCCAACTCGGTGAATGGACCCAAGCCACCAGTGTCTGGAGCCAACCGTGTGCCCGTCCGCAGCACCAACACCGGCAGCAACAACAACAACAACACCCAGCAGTCGTATGGACGAGCCCGCGCCAACCACATCGACGCGCAGGAGGCTCAAGGAGCACAAGGAGTAGTACTCGGTGAGTTCCTAGTCAGTTCAGTTTTGGCAATAGTATTATTTGATTCTGGAGCATCACATTCTTTCATATCATCTAGTTTTGTGGAAAAACACCAAATACCTACAGTACTACTAAAGACACCCCTATTAACCCGAACACCTGGAGGTGATATTGAATGCCAGCTAGGTTGTTCACGGTGAAAGGATCAACACTAGGCCTAGAGGGGGGGTGAATAGGCCTGTTTAAAATTCCTGCAATAAATCTCAGAGAAACTATCAGGCAGTCGGATGATCCGACACAATCTCGGATCTTCCGACAGGAAGATCCGACAGTGTATAGGATCTTCCGACAGAGACAGAAACCCGGAAGATCCGATGCCAAGCCGGATCTTCCGACAGGCAGCTCAAAGATACTTCGAGATTTGAAAACTAATAACCTTTTGACGATTCCACTTGAATACAAAGCTTACAAATGAAGTAGGGAACCTTTTATATATGATCAATATCAGAGTATAACCACAGATAAGTAGATCGGGACAAATCAAGATATAGAAACAATATGAGCAAGAACAAAAGTGGAGACAAATGATTTTCTTCCGAAGTTCACTCCACAAAGGAGCTACGTCTCCGTTGAGATGCTCACAAAGAGCCGGGCTGTCACACTAACCCCAAGTCTCTCCCAATCAACCACAAAGGAGGATTGAGTTACTTACTATGTGCTCCCACGAAGAGAGAGGGTAATACAAACTTCCGGGACTCAAACCACAAGAGAATGGGAGTTCACCGGCACCTCTAACCGTCTAGGAGCAAGCTCCAAGAGTAACAAACGTGAATCGACGAATCCAAGTGCTTCAAGTGCTTGAGAGATGAACTAGTTGAGGGAGCTCAAGATGGCACTAGGTCTCACACCTCAAATCTTCTCTCTCACTCAAACCCTAGGTGAATCTTGGAAGAATCAAGCTTTGGAAGGGAGTAGAGAGAGGGAGTGAATGCTCAAGTGGGAGTTTGTCTCGTGTTAGGTCAGTGTAGGCAGCCCAGTGAATGAAAGGGGGTGAGGGGTATATATACCAACCCCCCAAAATATGACCGTTATGTTTACTGCGAAGGGGTACCGGATCTTCCGACAATAGGTCGGATCTTCCGATAAGCAACAGAACCGAGTAACAAAAACTCCAGGTAAGTTCCGGGGGCCGGATCTTCCGACCAGTTGTCGGATCTTCCGGGCGACCCCGGAACTTCCGGCCCAAAGAAATCTCAAGACAGAGCCAGCCGGAACTTGCAGTCGGATCATCCGGCCAGGGGTCGGAACATGTACTCAGGACACTTCCGAGGCTGAAAAAACGGCTAAGTCATGTAAGTTCCGACCAGGGTCGGATCTTCCGGCCAGGAAAAAATTCAAGGCCGAGCGGCCCGGAACTTCCGGTCGGATCTTCCGGCCAGGAAAACCCCAAGGCCGAGCGCCCCGGAACTCCTGGTCGGATCTTCCGGCCTAAGATCCGGCCACGAAGGAAAGGGGTTAGTGAAGTGTTTTTGTGGCTCTAAAGAATTTTTCATCTCAAGCAAAGCACTTTTAGCAACTGGAAATCATCAACTACGTCCCCCTTTATAGTACGGTGGTCCTATACTCAATTTCAAAAGGAAAATACAATTTAAATTGCCAATTGAGTCTTCCACCATATCAAAAAGAATTGGGGTACTTCCTTTTGTGCTATCTTTCTCTTTATTTCATTTTATTCCTGCACAACTCAAGCACAACATCATATCCGAATTTCTATTGCCATTAATCACCAAAATAGATTAAATGCCTAGATGCACTTTCACACGGGTACGGATTCTTTTAAGTGGGCTAGAGTTTCTAGCAGACCTAGTAGTACTAGAGTCCAAAGGGATAGATGTGATCCTTGGAATGGACTGGTTAGGCAAACACAACGGTCTCATAGGTTGCGCTGATAAGATAGTACACCTAACCAACCCAGATTGAATGCAAGTGACCTGTCACGCTAAAGGAAGTGGACCGAACCCTATGATCTTTAGTATGGGGACAAAAACCATGGAAGAAGTCCCGGTAATCAGCGAATATCCTGATGTTTTCCCTGAAGTTCTACCTGGAATGCCACCAGATAGAGACATAGAGTTTGCCATTGAGCTTGTCCCTGGAACCCCTCCTATAGCCAAGAGACCCTATAGGATGGCAGCCTCAGAGTTAGCAGAGTTAAAGAAACAACTAGAGGAGTTGCAACAAATGGGATTTATGAGACCCAGCACATCCCCTTGGGGAGCCCCAGTACTCTTTGTGAGGAGATGGGAGCATGAGGTTGTGCATCGACTATCGTGCACTAAATGATGTCACTATCAAGAATAAATACCCACTCCCTAGAATTGATGATCTCTTTGATCAGTTGAAAGGGGCCAAGTACTTTTCCAATATTGACTTAAGGACTGGGTATCACCAACTGAAGATTAAGGGGAGTGACACCTCAAAGACCGCATTTGTCACCCGTTACGGGCAGTACGAGTTCACAGTGATGCCATTTGGGCTCACCAATGCACCAGCTTACTTCATGAATCTCATGAACAAGGTGTTTATGGAAGAGTTAGACAAGTTTGTCGTAGTCTTTATTGACGACATACTCATCTACTCCAAGAGTGCCGAAGAACATGAACAGCACCTGCGAGTAGTCTTGGAAAAGTTGAGAGCGCACCAGCTCTATGCCAAATTTAGCAAGTGTGAGTTCTGGCTGGAAAAAGTAGCCTTCCTTGGTCACGTTTTGACCGCAGAAGGAGTAGCAGTAGACCCTGAGAAGGTAGAAGCAGTCTCAAACTGGCAACAACCAACCAATGTGAGTGAGATCAGAAGCTTTCTCGGTTTAGCTGGATACTACCGGAGGTTTATCGAAGGATTTTCCAAGATAGCTAGACCCATGACAGAGCTGCTCAAGAAAGAGAAGAAGTTTGTTTGGATAGAATTCTGTGAAAGAAGCTTTCAAGAATTGAAGAAAAGACTGACCGCTGCCCCCGTTTTAACCCTACCGGATATTCACAGGGATTTTGTCGTTTACTGCGACGCGTCACGCCAAGGATTAGGGTGTGTTCTCATGCAAGATGGGAAGGTTGTAGCATATGCCTCCCGACAACTTAGACCTCATGAGCAGAATTACCCAACGCATGACTTAGAGTTTGCAGCCGTAGTGCACGCACTCAAAATCTGGAGACACTACCTGATTGGGAACAAGTGTGAAATATACACGGATCATAAGAGCTTAAAGTATATTTTCACCCAACCAGATCTGAACCTTAGACAGAGAAGGTGGTTAGAGTTGGTTAAGGATTATAATGTGGAAATTCATTACCACCCTGGCAAGGCTAATGTAGTGGCAGATGCCCTGAGCCGAAAGTCCTACAGACCCAAGAATGCCCACCTGCAAGAAGAGATGGCACGATTAAATGTGCACATCGTCCCTCGGAATACTAGCCACCAGCTGACGGTCCAATCCACCCTGGAGGATCGGATCAGAGAAGCCCAAGGAACGGACAAGGATTTAGTGAAGATCTGCAAGCATACCGGAGAAAATAAGGCACTAGACTTCAGAGTTAGTCGACAGTAAAGGAACGCTGTGGCATAAAGATAGGATTTGTGTGCCTAAGGAAGGAGACTTTAGACAGATAATCATGGATGAGGATCACAACTCGCCATATTCCATTCACCCAGGATCCACCAAAATGTATCTGGACTTGAAGCAGAACTATTGGTGGAAAGGAATGAAAACTGACATAGCCCAATTTGTTGCTCATTGTGATACCTGCCAAAGGATTAAGGCCAAACATCAGAAACCAGCAGGTTTATTACAACCTCTACCTATCCCAGTATGGAAATGGGATGAGATAGGAATGGACTTTGTAGTAGGTTTACCCAGAACACAGAAGGGACACGACTCGATATGGGTAATAGTGGACCGACTCACCAAAGTCGCTCACTTTCTACCTGTACGGACGAATTATGGCGGAGAGAAACTAGCCAAGCTTTATGTGGAGAATATAGTAAAGTTACATGGAGTGCCCAGCAGAATTGTTTCGGACCGAGGGAGCCAGTTCACCTCGAGATTTTGGAAAAGTTTGCATAAAGCTATGGGCACCAAGTTGGACTTTAGCTCCGCATATCACCCACAGACCGATGGCCAGACAGAAAGAGTCAATCAGATTATGGAAGATATGCTGAGAGCATGTGTCCTTACCTATGGTAAAGATTGGGAACAGAGTTTACCCTATGCAGAGTTCTCCTACAACAATGGTTATCAGGCAAGTTTAGGTATGTCGCCGTTTGAAGCCCTCTACGGGAGAAAATGCAGAACTCCTCTGATGTGGTCAGAAGTGGGAGAGCGTACCCTAGTGGGACCTATGCTCATAAAAGAAGTTGAGGAGAAGGTAGCCGAAATTAGGGAGAAGTTGAAGGCAGCTCAGTCCAGACAGAAAAGCTACACAGACAAGAAGAGACGAGAACTAGAGTTTAATCCAGGAGATTTTGTTTATCTCAAGGTTTCACCCATTCGAGGGACCCGCAGATTTCAAGTCCATAGAAAGTTGGCCCCTCGGTACGTAGGACCGTACCCAGTACTGAAGAAAGTTGGAAAAGTAGCCTACCAGCTGGAGCTACCCGATGCAATGCCGGATATACACCCAGTTTTCCATGTCTCACAGTTAAGAAGATGCCTGAGAGTACCTGAGGAAGAACACATACCGGAAGAAGAGATAGACCTACAGACAGATCTGCGGTATCAAGAGGTACCGGTCAAAATTTTGGACACCGTCACCAAGAGAACCAGAAACTCTGAAGTACGGATATGCAGAGTACAGTGGAGCAGACACGGTGTAAAGGAAGCTACATGGGAAAGAGAAGATGCTCTGAAGGAAGAGTTCCCCCACCTTTTTAGGAGCCAGCCAAATCTCGAGGACGAGATTCCTTTAAGTGGGGTAGGTTTGTAACGCCCGCGTTTTTACTCTCTGGAAAATCACCATGTAAATCACCCGGTGAAAATGTTTTCAAAATCTTTTTACCGCCGAGCTCCCGCTTCCGCCAAAACCCCACCTTGTTATCACCGCCCCCTCTTTTTCCGTCCCACCTCGTGTCGACCGTCAGGCCCGTCCGTCGCTGGTCGACCACCGTCGACCGCCTGTCGTCTTTCCGCCGGGAATCCCGCCGTCTCCCCCTCTCTCGTTTCCCTTTTCTACCCCCCTCCTTTCCCTCTTTTTTTTCTTTTCTCTCTTTTCATTTTTTGTTTTCCCTTCCTTTCTCTCCCTCCTCTGCTTCCTCTGCCCGACGCCGTGCATGCTCTGCTCTGCTCGCCAGCCACCCCGTCCCCCTACCACGGTTCACCACACGCACACACCAACACCGACCACGCACGCACGCGCGCCACCCCACGAGCTCACCTGAGCTCCTCGACCGCCGCGCCGGTGCTCACCTACGCCGGCCACGCCACCGGCCCCGCCGCAGCGCTGCCACTGCCACCGTCCACCCGCTCCCCTCGTCGCTGCGTCGCTGCCGCCGTTCACGTTAATGCCTACGCCACTGCTGCCGTGCCGCCCACCGCCGCTGCGCTGCTGCAGCGGTGCTGCTCGCACGCCACCGCCGTTCCCGTCGCCGCCACGCTGCTCTGCGCTGCTGTCGCCGTGCCGCCCACCCCGGCACCTCCGCACCGTCCACGCGAACACCGTCACAACGCCAGCCGACCACCGTACGCTGCAACCGCGCCAACCACGTCACCGCCGGCTCCGCCGTAATCCCATCACCACGTCGCCCGACGAGACAACAGCTACGCGAGCACGCACGCCACGCCGCGCCAAACACAGCACCGCACAACGCCGCCACAGGGCCGCCCGTACCACCAACCCCGCCGACCGCCTTCAATTCGGGTCGCCGGCCACCATTGCCGCCCGTTGGCCCTCTCGTCGGCCCGCTCCTCCAACCCCCCCCCACGCCTATAAATAGGCCAGTCAGCATTCCCTCCACCTCCACCAGCTCACCTGCCAGCTCGCTCACCTCTCCCAGCGCTGCAACGCCGCCGCCACCACCACCATTGCCGCCGCCGCCACTGCTCCCGTGGGCAGCTCACCTCAGACCACCTCCGCCCGAGGTAAAGACTTTGGTGGACTCGCCATGTTTCACTCCCTCTTTCCCCCTGGTCAATTTCACCCGTCGCCGCCCGGAACGCCGGCGAGCCGGCCGACCGACGCCGCCGTCGCCTCTCTGTCTCTCTCTCTGTTTCGCGAGGAAGAAGGGCCGTTTTGCCCATAACCCCCTGACCTTATTCCTATTCAACCCGCCGTCCAAATGACTGTTCTCTCTCTCTCTGTCAGTTTTCCCCCGAAGTCCCTGCCCTTTTAATATTTACAGAAAGGTCCTTAGCCTTTAAAACAGCCCCTAAACCTCCACTAAACTCGTCATTTCATGCGCTAATTTAATTCTGTTTGACCCCAAACTCCACCACAATAATCACCAGTATATTTTCGCCAATCCATTCAGTCCATATCCAGAAATAATCATATCACCACTATCACTCTCTCATTCTCTGTTCTTTCTTTCGGAGCTTAGCAAAAACTTTATTTCTTTTATTTATTGTGTGTTTGTTTGTGTGTGCCGTAGACGCTGCTGTTAATGAGGAAGGACTCAAGGAGGAGCAGGGTTACGAGCAGGAGCTTGGAGACCAAGACCCCGGGCAGGAATCCCCCGAGGGTTGGGAGAATGGCAAGTGCAATCCCATCCTTTGATGCATACTTTTGTCCTAGTTTTTATAAACACAACCCATGGCCTGTTTTATAAAACTTGCATGTTTTACTGCTAAACCCGGTTGGATAGTCATTCCTTGATTGTTATGACTGCTTCCTTGACAACCTAGATTAATGTTTGAATATGACAATGCTCTGTTTGAATGATTAGTCACTGCTAGAAATGCTTAGGAATGTTTTACCGTTATGCACCCCATTACAATCACTTGGTGTTTACAAAAGCAACCGTGTGCGTGCTTTAAAATAAAAGAGATGGATTTTGTGAATAAAATGAGTATCCGTGTGGGATGAGACAGACGGTATTTCTTGTGTGAAATGCCGAGGTGAGCTCGAACCTGTGTGGTTGAGCATGGTGGGAGTTGTCTATCCGGTCACAGTTTTTTGGATGATGTTGTTGTGTCATCTAGCCTAACCCATTTTATTGTACCACCACTCGACCGTTGTATGTGGCAACGGCCTAGCATAAATCCCACTAGTTAAGCTGTTGGTTATGTGGTGTGCTGGTGAGCAACAGAGGGCCACAGAGCTGGGGATGCGGTCTATGTGAGGTATGCCCCTGGGTAGAACCTCACTAGTAGGTTGCTGACCCCCTGGTCGTTTCTGTAGTGACTGGTCAGTTTAGCTATGGTGGGTAATGGCTTTGAAGGAGCTGCACTGGCACTAAGGTGTTCATGTTGTGGTAGCCTACTTGTGGTTGTGTACACCTCTGCAGAGTTAAAACCTATCCGGATAGCCGTGTCCACGGTATTGGGCGAGTTACGGCTTGGTCACTTCACTAGTCCCCTGTTTTGGTGTAAGAATGTTAATGGTGAATGTTGAGTTGAGAAAAGGTGTTGGCATGAGCTATGACCGATGGGGAATCGGGTAGCGTTAAAAATCTTGTGAGAAAGACAATTGAGTTTATTGACGCAACTAAAAGAAATGTTTGTGAAAACCTTTGTAAAATAAACTCTTGCATGTGTAAAATTAGCTTTGCTGCAAAATAAACCATGAATATATCCTTGAGTATATTCCTTTACATGCTTCTGTTATACCCATTCCGTGGATGTGGTTGTGCTTGCTGAGTACGTATGTACTCACCCTTACTTTCTTTTTTGTTACAGAGGCAGACCCGGACTTTGTGCCTGATGACGTTGTTTAGGGGGGTTCGTTCTGCACCCAACCTTTGCCTGTGTGTTAGGGTCACCCGCTCGAAGCCGCATGGATATCCACTCTGATGAAGACCTCTATGTTATCAACCTGTTCATCTGGAGTCTAGCTTTAGTTATGTTTGTAGTGGCCCTGCAGTGTCATCGTCTTCCGTAATGTTGTTTATTTACTGAACCATCTGTTGTAATAATGTGAACCAGCATTCTGGGACTGATATTTGTATCACATTAAGTTCTCTTTTTCGAGGGGACGCTTCATCTATGTACCTAGGGGGGCTTACGTGCAGTGCATATCTAGCTAAGCTAATCAGTTTAGTGGCAGTGGACAATTTGACATGCACCGACAGAGTCCAAGACACACACGTCCGGGCGCCCTTGTAATAATTTAGTTTTTTTGTATATTTTTTGGCCAGACCCGGACACGCAGGTTTCGACTTTGAAGACCCCAAAGTTGAAAGTTCCCGTGTGCGACGACACAGACACAACAGTCAGCGTCTCGATCAGGATAGCAGCCAGCGGCCAGCGGCCAGCCACCCATGACCAACAAGAAAGAAAAAGAATCCTTCCCATGGATGCCCAAAAGCCAACAAGGATTATTGCTACGCTACGGTGATACAGTGAGATACGCTGGCCGTGCTGTACGTGACCATCAGCGTCCGTCCATATGCCAATTGGCCAACCTGAAGCCCGACAGGGATGTCAAAAACGACAGCGGAAAAGAAAAAAAAAGAGATGGTTCCCGCGGCGCGCGTGGGCACGTGCGCTGGCAACCCCCCGGCCCACGCTGTCGGAAGCTGCTGCCCCGGCGGCCCGCCCCCGGCCACGGCCCCTTTATAAAGCCGGCCGCCGCTGCTCCCTCTCTAAATAATCCCACCACTCGCTGCCACGTCTAATCCCCCGGAAGCTCCCCCGTCCCGTCCATCCTCACTCTCCATCGCGACGCCCGATCCATCGCCGTCGATCCCCAACATAGTCGGAGCCCTCACCTCGCGCGCGCCGCCGCCGCGAGGGATCACCGTCGTCGTCGTCGGACAGCACCAGGAAGGCAAGCAAAGCAAGCCACATATGGACGGGGCGGCGGCGGCTGCGGCGGCGCCGTCGTGGGCGGACATGGACACGGACTGCCTGGCGCAGGTGTTCCGGCGGCTGGACCTCGAGGACCTGGCCGCGGCGGCCCCGCTCGTGTGCCGCGGCTGGCGGCGCGCCGCCGCCGACCCGTCCCTGTGGCGCGCCCTCGACCTCCGCCGCGACCACGTCGCGCGCTTCATGCCCTGGGGCGCGCTGGCCGCCGCCTTCGCCCGCCGCTACGGCGTGCGCCGGTTCGGCGCCGCGGGGCTCCTCAGGCTCTGCGCCGCCCGCGCGCAGGGCTCCGCCGACGACCTCGCGCTCCCGCCGCTCCTCGCCTCGCCGGCCGACGAGCTCCACCGCATTTCCCTCCAGTACGTGCGCGCCGCCGCCGTCTCTCTCTCCCTCCCCCGTCACCGTCCTCGTACATGGCTTGATGAATGGATTTTTGCAGGTGCCCGAGGCTGCGGCGGCTGGCGCTCCCGCCGCTCCCCGCCGGCGACGAGGCGCGCCTGGCGGACCTGATCCCGCGGTGGCCGCTGCTGGAGCACCTGGAGCTGGAGGCCAAGCCGTCGTCGTCCGCCTCGTTCCCGGCCCTGGCCGCGCAGCTCGGGCTCCACTGCCGCAACTTCGCCAGCCTCAAGACCTCCGGCGCCGTCAAGCCGGAGGACGCGGCGGCGCTGACGGGGTCCCTGCCCAGGCTCCGGTCGCTGTGCCTCGACCGGTCCTACCTGCCGAAGCAGGAGCTGCTCGCCATCCTCGCCGGCTGCCGGGAGCTCCGGGAGTTCACCGCGCGGGGCTGCGTCGGGTTCGACGAGGCCGACGAGGAGGTGGCCAGGCGCGGGGCCGGGATCCGGCGCTTCGACGTCGGGGGCTCCAGGCTGCTCGACGACGAGATGGCTGGCGCCGGCGCCGGAGACGACGACCTCTGCGACTCCTCCTACGTCGATGTGATGTGACGCGGTCTCTCTCTGTCCTTGCCTGATCGGTACGCTTTGCCGTGTACGGCCGTCTGGATAGTGGGGCCAGACAGCCTCATTAATGCGAGGTCAGGCTTTGATTTTTTTGGTAATCCGATGATGGCACTTCTAGAAGACTTGTTTATACAGTACTGGTTATTTACTCCATTCATAAACACGGCCGGTCTTTCTTTTTGGATGGGTCGGATACGATACGATATGATCTTGGTGTTCACACTTTTGCCTACCCTGCTGGTCTCGATGATATTTTTGGGTAACCTGCATCATTCCAAATTTCCATGGATCAATGAACACGGGCTCCAAATTTCACTAGGCGAATAATATATGCTTCCCCAAAGTTCTACGAACAGGCCGCTGCTGCGTCTTTAAAAGCTAATTTCTGCCTTTAATAGATGAATGAGTGGGCAGAAAAAACAAGTTCCTTACTACCAAAAGATGAAGAAACAAGTGCTATGATTATGTTCACGTCGTCGCGACACGAAAACATTGATGTAACTCGTAAGTCGTAAGAGAGACTGCGAGTCCTCCTCTGTATTACTTAGTCAAAACTTCCACATAAAGTTCAAGTAATCTCTTTGTTTAAGCTGATGGCACATGAAACTTGAGACAATGGATAGAGCCTGCGTGTGTATGCATGTGTTGTGTTGTGAAATCTAATTCTAATTTTCCGAAATCCTTATGTGCCAATCTATTGCAATTATTAATCATACTTGCTCCAACATTGAAAAAGAAAAACAAATCAGGCACAATATATTACACATGTGAAAGGTGCCTGCTGTCATTCAACGTTTAACTTGAAAACAAGAGTTCAAGGATATGAAAATCTTTCGGGCTTTGTCTTGGCTGCTGATATCGAAATTTTTTTCTCCTGTACAACCAATTCTTTTTCCGTACACGGTATATTCTTCAAGAATGTCAAACACTGCTCTTGATTTGTTTTATCGGAGCACCGAGCACGTATGATTTTTTTTTTGGCAAAATAGCCAAGTTCGTCCCGGATCAAGTTAGTCTCTGAACTTTCAAGAGGTCAATCTAGCCCCTCAACTCCTGTTTTTGGATCAAACAAGCCCCTGAGCTGATGTAGCGCTGCAAAGTGGCATGAGTCGAAAGTAAAATGTCATTTTTGCTCTTAGCTGTTGAATAATGTTGATTTTTATTTCTTTTTTCTTTTACTCGTAGGAGCTAGAGAAGGAAGCCATTGTTGACAGGCAACTTGCATGGACGTGCGGCCCGACGTGAGGAGTAAAAGAAATAAAATAAAAACCCTAACATGTGTTTGACACCCAAAAATGAGAGTTGGGTGATTAGATTAATCTTTTTGAAAATTCAGGGACTAACTTGATCCCTTATGCAAAGTTCAGGGATGAACTTGGCTATTTTGCCTTTTTTTAAGATCCATTTATATCCTGCTCAAAGAAAGTTTGGACCTTTAGCGTTTGTCAGCACTAATATAATAGTGAATGTTTCGGGCAATACGATAAAGCTTAGTTTTCTTTCTTTTCTTCTTCACAGAATGAACACAATTGAATGCATCGCTTTCAGATCTGGTCTCTGAAAAGGACATAATAAACAGCTCAAAAAATCTTAGCAATGACGTGCTCAATTGCCAAGTCTATCCAATAGATTATGTCAGAGAGCACGGTGACATAAACAGTCGGAATAATAGCACATTTTTAACTGCATGATAATAATCTTGATTTGCGCTGCTCGCTTGTATAACCACTTATATTATACAGCATCCTTTTTGCTTTCAGATCTTGATCTTTGTAGAACCAGGTTGTATTGAAGAAACTACTTCACTTGTAGTACTATACGACGAGAGAAAAGCTGCGCGCGCTGATGCAATGTTGTGATGCAGCGTACAGTAGATAAACGATCCGTGGCATCTGAATGGACCAGAGCATTGTTGACTTCCATTTTTTATTTTTGAGATGAACGCGGCGATGATGGAGGATGAGGTGTTCCAAGCAAAAAATGAACAAAAAAACGATGAAAAAGCAGGGACTCCGTCTCGCTTTAGCTTAGGATGAGAGCAACGGAGTTACTGGTGAAGCTTTATCTGGAGATGCTGCCACACTCGCATGACGCATGCAGGAGCGCCTGCCGGTAGCTACACCTACTACTGCTCCCCCGATAGATCTTGTGCTATGACTTGCGAAGCCTCTCTGAACATTGCATTTTTCTTCAGCGTGATTGATGCTTTTTGTGCATTTAGCACTAGTGGCTGTGGCTGAGAGTATCCAAAGTAGAACTGCATAGACACTAAATTGGTCAAGAACCCTACGAGAAAGAAAGTCTGGTTGCTAGCAGAGAGAAAGTCGTTTGGTTGTTATGTTGTATCTGGTTGTTAAAATTATTTAAGTTGCAGTGATCGAATCAGGCAGTTGGCAGATCTGAGAATCTGGTGCCTCCACTACAGTGATTGTATCTTTAGAATAATTGGAGTGAGAGAGATGAGAAGATGACTAATGTATATATTGTTTGTGTCAGATATGTGCTGTCCTAGATGAAAGCTAGGAGCCTAGGACTTAAATTGTATTTTGGGTTACATGTGTTTCTTGCTTGGAGCTATGGCATTTGTGATCATGTGAGCTTTTATGTTCATCGATTCGAGGCCTTTATAAAAATTGCACCAGAAGAGATAACAGGAGAGGGAAGGGACGACACAAGTAAAATTGCCAAGAGATAGAGAGACAGGCTTATATTTTAAATTACTATTTATATTTTAAATTTGTCTTATGTCAAACTCGTATAACTTTAATCAAATCTATAGGGAAATTTAATAAAATCTATGACCAGTTCAAACATTGGCTACAGATTAAATCTATCACCAATTCAAACATCTTCTCCATCAGTCTTCTTTCATATATCTTACATTCTTACTGGCTACGTAACACACTGTCTACTGATGCCAGATTATGCAGGCGACGTCCTGACTCCTGAGAAACATGGCTGGTGACGACCTTGAAGTACTTTTTCCTTGACGTCTCTGCGCATGCTGTGCACTCTTTGTGGATGCCGTGAGCGCACGCCTCTGTTGTGATGACCATCTGTTTTCCTACTTTGGTGAAAGGAAGATCCAAGAGACGGGACAAAAGGGCCTGATTTGAGTGTTGCTGGGAGCCCCGGCCTTCAGAGCAACTCCAGCAATGACCTCTTCCAACGGCGGAGCCAGGGGGCTGGCAGGGGCCGCGGTCCCCCTCAACAAAGTAACAATTTTATTTTACCTCTTGATATTAGCCTAAAATGCTTAGTTTATTTACTAGGAATTAACTGTTTAGCAATGATTATGTATGATCTGACGTATTAAGGACACTTTCAATTACAACAAGAAGTGTGCATTCTCTGTAATGAAGCTTTGTTAAAATTAAAGTGCTCAAAGTATGACTAAAATAGAAAAAACTTTGCAAGTTCTAAATATTTTGGCATAATACCACTTGCTTTTGCATAAAAGAATTACCATTTATACCGTTTACAAAGACTAATGCATGCATAGCTAGCAAATATAGTGAAAAGTATATTTAAATTAAATTTGTTGACAACCTAATTCTAACTATATGTTGATCATGTCTATGCGGCCCCCCCTAAGCAAAATTCCTGGCTCCGCCACTGACCTCTTCTTAGAGCAAGCTCAATGTGGGGCAACAAAATGAAACCAACGATCTCCAATTGCTATCAGCGACCCTGCTGAAAATCTGCGGTGCGACACATTTGTCTTTTGCTTACGTGCCGGCTCTTTCACTGGAGATTCTCGTGGTCCTAGCAGTCTCATCTTTTCCAGCCACAAGGCGTGCCTGGTTGATACCTCTGCTATTTTTCAGACCAAGTCTTTGTTACCTCTACAAGTTGCTCTGTGGTTCTGCAAAGCCACCGATCAAGGTGATATGGAGGAAGGTGGCCGATGTGGAGGTTGAGGCTACTGGTCAGAGTGGAGCGTTGGGCTTAGCCCTCCCTAGTTTTTGAGCAGAGGTTGTCCCTAGTTTGTGATCCTATCAAAGAACCCCAAGGGTGGCAATCCCGGCCCAGAAGTCATTCAACTACAGAAATTTCACAGACATGTTAATTTAGCGAGAAAATTGTAACTCTATTGGAACAATGTCTGTTCTTTTTTAATAAAAAAATATGCGCGGTCCTTTTGCGTATTTTGAAAACAAAAATTCCATGATGAAGTTCAAGGCCGCCTTGTTCATCTTCCCAGTGAAGGAAAGCAAACAGTTGATGAAGAGATCTTACAGAGTTACAGCGTGACCATGACACCAACCTATGGTACCATTTGTTTGCTAGGACAGCTCAACTTAAGGTGCTTCGGTAACGCATGCTCCTCCCGTCTGTTTTGGAGCTTTTCGCGAGTGATTGCTACATTGCCATCACCCATCGCCCATGATGGTGCCATCAAAAATGACGGAACAATGCATTGCCATCACCTTTATGCGCCACATGAATGCCCTGCGCGTCATTCAGTTGATCGCCGCCATTAAAACTGATTCTGGAGGAAAAGCAGACAACGAGTCCCATGTCTCCAACTTTAACTTTGTATCCATCTTTTCCAGAAAAGCCAGTATTTTCAATTATGCAATGTGATATATGCTAACAAATTTAAGTGGGTAAAGAGGTAGGATTTATGGTGCCACTGAGTGAGTAGCAGTGATGAATTTGTTTCAATAAAAATAATAAATAAGTTGCCGATTGAGAAAACAAGAGTAAAATTGATTCCAATATGCTAGATTCAAGCATTAATAGGTGAAACAGAACAATTGAGCAGCAGCATGTCTCGTGTGGCCACCACTGATGAATGATCATAAACATGCTCTCAGCTAAACACCAAATTTTATACTCAGTTTTTTTGGCATGATTCATGACTGGTAAAAAAAAGGTAAAGATGTATACTCCCTCCGTAATGGTAAAGAAAGCCGTTTAGGACAGCGACACGGTTTTCAAAACACAACTTTGACTACTTATTTTTAAAAAAAATATTTATCAAAAAGTAATACATGTATACTTTTATAAAAGTATTTTTCAAAATAAATCTATTCATATAACATTTACAATTTCAAACTCAACAACTTAAAAGTTATTCATAATTTATATTATCAAAGTTTGACTCAAACCTTGTCCTAAACGGCTTTCTTTACCAATACGGAGGGAGTATATATTCACCAATGACACCACAATGGACAGAGAAAGGTATCAGTTTCAATATTTTAGCTCTGTATACCCCCGAAATCTCTTTAGAATGACAATTACATCATCACACTGGTATAGAAAACAAGCGTTTGACCCCAAAGGTCATATGAGAGAGCTCCAGGCTTGCAGTTAGCGCATAAAGATGGCACCGCAACCATGAACAACTGTAAGCACTGACTACGCAGGTGGCGACAGGAAGCATGTCATGCCCCAGTCATTTACATGGGCAAATTGTAGCTGAGGGAAGAAAGTACCATGAAAAGAACTATGGACCACGAGCCTTGGTGAAGCATAAGCATCCTGGTGATTGGCCATCCGGTATCATGCCACCGCCTTTGCTCGTGTCAAGAGCCTCTAAAAGCTGTACCACCTCATCCATATCAGGGCGTTTATCTGGGTTTGCATCCCAGCATTTCCGCATAACATTTGCGAATGCACTTGGACAGCAGCGAGGAATGTCTGGGCGCAAATTCTGCCACCAGAACGAAGGAACAGCTAATTACTAAGAATGTGTGTGTTCTGTGCATATTATATGGTGGAAGGAAGAAAAAATTGCAGAATGGGACCATGGGAGTGTATATGTAAGTATAACACAGGACAAACCTGATGGACAACAGCGGATGAGACATCAGCAAAACTAAGGTCTGGGTACGGCATGTCACAGCAATAGATTTCCCACAGGCAAATGCCAAAACTGTAAACATCACACTTCCTATTGTATGGTTTACCATCAAGAACCTGTTAGAACATACAAAAACAGAAAATTTCCTTTTAGCATGGGAATAACTGAAAATACTACACGTTAACATAACAGATATAAAAAGGCCAGTCCAGTAAGTACCTCTGGGGCCATATAACCAAGTGTGCCTGTTGCACCAGTCATGTCCTTTGGATTCTGAGCCTCAACGCGAGCAACACCAAAATCGGCAATCTTAAGGTTTCTCTGTGGAGTGAGCAGCATGTTTTCAGTTTTCACATCCCTGTGTACAATCTTTCTGGAGTGTAGATAGCTCAATCTGCAAATGGAAGGTTCAGATAGTTACCAGTAGATTCAGAGATAAATAATGCATGTCGGTGATTTGAGTTTAAGTGCTCTTTACCCTCTGGCCAAATCCAATGCAAGCTGAACCACAACTTTGTAAGCAAGCTTCCGTCGGCTATTCTTTATCAAATATTGCTTCAAAGTCCCTCCAGCAAGATATTCTACCACAACACAACATGCTCTTGCTGGCAAGTTAGTAGGTGCACCACCGTTGGAATTGTTGGCTGGAATCTTAAGATCTGTGGTCCCCATAGATGCACCAACAAACTGCAAAAGAATAAGAATATGCATTTGAGTGCTTCTCCAATATCCCAGAAGAAGTCCTATGTGGAACATACCAACTACAAATTTGGTCATGTGTAAGTTTAGGTAATCAGTAAGCTAAGGACTATCAGCTTTACTATACAAATAAGCATATATACAGACATGAAGCTGCACAGGAATGCATGAAAATATTCACCTTTGTAACATTAGGATGGCTGAGTTTATGCCAAACAGCAACCTCCTGCTTAAATGATATTCGCAAAGAGGCAGTTTCAGCTTCTGTAGCAAAAACATCTTCTCCCCAATCCAAAAGCTTCACTGCATATATCACAAATGAATATTACTCATTTGTCCCATGAAACTCTGTGCATATAGTGCCACACGTGCAAAAATAACAATGGCAAATAGATGAACCATCATATTTGTAAGTTATGTGTGATAAAAACAAGGAAGAGTTACTATTCGAACAGTGAAAGTACATGAATCTAACTTTATAAAAATGATTAGAAAGGGTCCCAAATTCTATTACACCATAGCAGAACATTCTTTAGGTTTAGATGAAGAAAATTGGATTGGGCCAGAGGAATAAATCTTAATTTAGTAAAATGGGCTTTAAGTAGCATTATTATTTGTTCTATCCAAATGGTGAACGTATGTGGATCTCAACTTTATCAAACTGATTACAATGAACATAAAAGAATAAAAAAGGAGTCCCAAATCCCAGTACTAGCTTGTTACCATCCCCCACCCATCCAAACAAAATGATATCATTGTTCATAAAGCAATAAGAGGAAGTGATGTGCTCCATGGACTAAAAACCATGATATCGTAAAACAAGATTATAAAATTTAGATGAAGGAAAATGAATTGGGTCACAGGATAAAATCTTTTAAAAGTAGCACTCCATGAACTAAAAAACCAGGGTTTCTAATCCTTCTTCTCTAATGCAGCTCCCCTGCGTGTTCAGCAATCTTTTCATCTGGCAAAAAAAGGCACTCCAAACAGACAGTAAAAGTAGCACATATGAGCTTCAGGCAGCCTTGGGGATGTTTGGTAGCCGGCCACGGGTCGCCAAACCTATATGTGTACATGCAGCCCATGGGCCGGCGGCACGGCCCGCGGCACGGCCCATGGGCGGCACGGCACGCCTGCCGCCGTGCCCGTGCCGGCACGGCCCGAAGGCCCGTGTGTGCCATGGGCCGCCGGCCTAGCCCATGGCACGGCCTTGGCCCGCACGGCCGGCATCACCTTCATCAACACCGCCGCGTACAGGCCCCTGGCCTTGAGCATCACCTTCATCAACACCGCCCACTCAGGGTAGTTGGTGCGGGTGAGCATCGGGTACTTGGCGCTGCCGACGTCGCGGACGGTCTTCTGCACCACATACGTCGCCCCGCGACGTGGTGAGATGGACCTGTCCCGGCGTCCGCCGATGGAGTGCGCGCGCCCCCGGCCGCGCTCCTGGCGCCCTCTTCCCCGTTCCGCCATTGCCGCCCGGTCGAGCTCAACCGCGGCTCTGATGCCACTTGATGGCAATGGCCAGCCCAGGTGAGTTCCCAACTCACTCCTCTCCTCACTCCCCAAGTTCCAAACTCTGAAGAATGTGGAATGGTGCTGCTGAACTGATGAGCTTGCAGCTGCTCTGTCTTCTTTATACACAAGCAAAAGTCTGTCATAGTACAAGCTACAGTGGAGTAGGAATACCAAATACCAACTACTAGTACTATGTACAGGACACTACAAGGCATGCTTCTGCCTCTACTGAGTGCACTGCTGCCATATACGGCTGGGCAGTCAGCACTCGAGGAGTTCTACCAACTCCATTGACTTTGCTAAAGAGAGATCAAGGGGAGCAGAACAATTACTCAACAATTCTTCCCCTAATTGTGATCCTCCTTCTTGATCTCCCCCATTCCCACCTTGCTCCTCAGCTCCTGGAACCGAAGACGCCCAAGTGGTTTGGTGAGAATGTCACCAAGCTGTCGAGCTGTCTCAACATACTCGATCTTGATCTTCCCTTCTTCAACGCAGTCACGAATGAAGTGAAACTTGGTGTCAATGTGCTTGCTGCGGTCATGAAGAACAGGATTCTTTGTGAGAGCAATGGCAGACTTGTTGTCCACCTTCAAGACTGGCGCCCGGCCTTCTTCTCCGGTGAGCTCCTTGAGCAAGCGCGCCAGCCACACTCCTTGGCAGCTAGCTGTGGCCGCCGCGATGTACTCTGTCTCGCAGGTGGACAGCGCCACGGTCTTCTGCTTCTGTGACTGCCAAGACACTGGGCAATCTCCAAGGAAGAACAACACCCCAGAGGTGCTCTTCCTTCCATCAATGTCGCCCGCCATGTCGCTGTCGCTGAACCCAGTCAGCTTCAGCCCTTCCTTGCCTTGCTTCGGGTAGTTGATTCCATACCCGAGCGTCCCTGCGATGTATCGCAGGAGGTGCTTGACCGCGGCGAAATGATCTTCCCGCGGATCCTCCATGAAGCGGCTCACATACCCAACGATGAACGCAATGTCCGGCCGTGTATGTGTCAAGTACCTCAGGCCGCCCACAATGCTCCTGTATCTCGTGGCGTCGACCCTCGCCGCCGTGCTGTTCTTGGACAACTTGAGCTTCTCCTCCATTGGCGCCTGGCACGGCTTGCATTCTCCCATGCCGCACCGCTCCAAGAGCTTCTTTGCGTAGGCGCTCTGGCAGAGTGTGATGCCACGGCTGCTCTGCTCCACTTCTACTCCCAAGTAATAGCTGAGCAGGCCCAAATCGCTCATGCGGAAC
Organism: Echinochloa phyllopogon; assembly: GCA_033239725.1. Taxonomy (NCBI): domain Eukaryota; kingdom Viridiplantae; phylum Streptophyta; class Magnoliopsida; order Poales; family Poaceae; genus Echinochloa; species Echinochloa phyllopogon. Next base: position 13,962,810 of record BTCW01000009.1, read on the forward strand.
ATGGCGGTCATCTCCTTCTTGAAGCCGTTGATGTCGCTCTGCTTGTCGCCGGTGATGATCAGATCATCAACGTACACCCCGACAACCAGCGTGTCGCGCTCTGCCCGCCTGGTGTAGAGCGCGTGCTCTGTCGAGCACTTGGTGAAGCCGAGGGAGGTCAAGCTCTCGTCGAGCTTGATGTTCCAGGCGCGCGGCGCCTGCCGCAGGCCGTAGAGCGCCTTGCGCAGGCGGAGCACCTTGTGCTCCTCGCCGGCGATGATGAATCCCGGCGGCTGCCGCACGTACACCTCCTCCATCAGCTCGCCATTGAGGAAGGCGGACTTGACGTCCATGTGATGGACCTCCCAATCCTTGATCGCCGCCATCGCCATCAACAGCCGCACACGGACTCCATCCGCGCCACCGGCGCAAAGACTTCCTCGAAGTCGATTCCTTCTTGCTGGATGAATCCCTTCGCTACCAGCCGCGCCTTGTGCTTCACCACGTTCCCGTGCTCGTCATGCTTCACCTTGAAGACCCATTTGAGCCCAATCGGCCGGCAATTTGCCGGTGGATCGACGAGGGCCCAAGTCTTGTTCTCTTCAATCGAGCCCATCTCCTCGATCATGGCTTTCCGCCACCGGTGATCCTGTTCCGCCTCGCGGAACGTCGCCGGCTCCTCTGCGCTGCCCAGGTGCAGCTCTTGCTCGTCGAGGATGCGCTCCGCGAGCCCCGGCGGAGCGCCATGGCCGACGATGTTGTCCACTGCGCGAAATCGCAGTGGCTCCCCTTCGTAGTCGTCGTCGACGAGATCCGACACCTCCGGCGGAGGAGAGGTGAATCGAATCGGGGATGGCGCGATTGGGGACGGCGCGCTTGGGGCCGCCACCGGTGTTGCCTGTCCCACAGGCGTTCCCGGCGCAAGCGATCCCTGTCCAACAGGGACAGCAGAGTCCTCTGCTTCCACCGCCACTCCCTGCTCTGCTTCAACTTCATCTTCCGCCGCGCCGCGGAACACGAGGTGCTCGATGGTGAACGAGCTGCTCAGTGCTTCTGCGCCTCCATCTTCCCCGTCGCCGGACTGCTCCCAGCTCCAGCCCCTCTTCTCGTCGAACACCACGTCGCGCGAGATGCAGACTCGATGCGCCCGTGGATCGTAGAGGCGGTAGGCCTTGCTTCCCGCCTCGTATCCCAGGAACACCATTGGTGTGCTCCTGTCCTCCGGCTTGGTGAGCCCCGGCTTCGTCTTCTTGACGTGCCCCACGCACCCAAACGTGCGCAGGACCGACACGTCCGGCTTCCGGCCGTGCCATGCTTCGAAGGGAGTCATCCCATTCAAGCTCTTCGTCGGTGAGCGGTTCAAGATGAACACCGCCGTGCTCACCGCCTCGCCCAGAACGTCGCCGGCACGCTCTTGGCCTTCAACATGCTCCGCGCCATGCCGACGATCGTTTGGTTGCGCCGCTCCACCACGCCATTCTGCTGCGGCGAGTATGGCGCTGTGAGGTGCCTCTGCACCCCCTCCTCTGCACAATACAGACCGAATTCAATCGAATTGAACTCACCACCGCGGTCTGTCCTGAGCACCTTCAGCTTCTTCCCCGTCTCTAGAGGAAGAAGCGCCTCCCGCCGTGCGTGGCCGGAGCGATTGGCCCGCACAAGTCGCCGTGGACGAGCTCCAGCAGCTCGTCGGCGCGGTACCTCGCCGTCTTTGGGAACGCCCGCCTCCTCTACTTCCCCGCCAGGCAGCTGTCACACAGCTCGCCCGCGTGCTCGATCCTGGGCAACCCACGCACCATCTCATGGCGCTCCAGGCTCGCCAAGGCGTCGAAGCTGAGGTGCCCGAAGCGGGCGTGCCACAGCCACGCCTCGTCGTTGCCGTGCGCCGCCAGGCACACGGGTCTTGTGAGCTGCAAGTCAATCTTGTAGAGGCGGTTGGTCGAGCGTTTCACCTTGGCGAGGAGCTGGCGGCTCCTGTCGTGGATGCGGAGCACGCCGTCGTCGATCAGCACTCGACAGCCTCGCTCGTCGAGCCGCCCGATGCTGATGATGTTGCTCCGCAGCTTGGGGATGTAGTAGACGTCGCTGAGGGCGCGGTGCTCGCCATTCTGGCACGTGAAGACGATGGTGCCCCGCCCATGGATCTCCACACGCGAGACGTCGCCGAACTTTACTGTTCCGACGACGCCCGTGTCGAGTTCGGAGAAGACCTCGCGTTCCCCGGTCATGTGGTTGCTGGCCCCTGAGTCCAGGAACCACATGTTCTTGCCGCCGCCGCTGCCCTTCTCCCCGAGGTAGGCTTGCGCTCGCATTTCGTCGAGCACCACGCGAGCGCGCGGCGTCTCCTCTTCGGCGTCGTGGAGGGCACACACCTGCGCCATCAAGAGCGCAGGCTCATCATCGTCCTGCTGGGCCAGATAGGCCCGTTCCTTGCGCGGTTGCTTGCAATCACGGGCCCAATGCCCGGATTCGCCGTAGTTCAGGCATTGGTCCTTGGTGACCTTCTTGCCGCCGCCACCGCGCCCGCCGCTGCTGCCGCCGCCGCCGCCTCCACGGCCCCTTCCTCGACCGTGGCCCCTGCCGCGCCAGCTGCTTCCGGCGCCGCGCGGAGCAGAGGAGCCTTCCCCTGCTTCGCGTCCGCGCGCCACCCACTCATCGTGGGTGAACAAAAGCTGGCCGAAGGCGGCTCCGCCAGCCGCTGCAGGCTCCTTGAGCCTCTCGTTGGCGCGGTCCTCGACCGCCCTCAGGCGCCCAGTCACGTCCTCGATTGTGAGGTCCTTCAAATCGAGCATGGTCTCGATGGAGAGCGCGATGTGGTCGAATTGAGGCGGCATGACGCGGAGGTACTTGGCGATGACGTCCGTCTCGCTGATTTCATCGCCCAGCACCGCCAACTGGTTCACCAATCCGGTGAGGCGGAGCGCGAAGTCCTCGACGACCTCGCCGTCGCGGAAGGAGATGGCCTCGTACTCGCGGCGCAGCTGCTGCGCCTTCGCCTTGCGCACTCGCTCGCCGCCGAGTCGCATGGTCTTGAGCTTCTCCCACGCCTTCTTCGCCGTCGCATCCTCGGGCCCACCCAGCGGAGTCACGAGCTCCGGCGGGACGCCCTTGAGGATGGCCTCCATCGCCATCTGGTCGTCCTGCTCGTCCACCTCGTCGGAGGTGACCGCCGCGTACAGGCCCCTGGCCTTGAGCATCACCTTCATCAACACCACCCACTCAGGGTAGTTGGTGCGGGTGAGCATCGGGTACTTGGCGCTGCCGACGTCGCGGACGGTCTTCTGCACCACATACGTCGCCCCGCGACGTGGTGAGATGGACCTGTCCCGGCGTCCGCCGATGGAGTGCGCGCGCCCCCGGCCGCGCTCCTGGCGCCCTCTTCCCCGTTCCGCCATTGCCGCCCGATCGAGCTCAACCGCGGCTCTGATGCCACTTGATGGCAATGGCCAGCCCAGGTGAGTTCCCAACTCACTCCTCTCCTCACTCCCCAAGTTCCAAACTCTGAAGAATGTGGAATGGTGCTGCTGAACTGATGAGCTTGCAGCTGCTCTGTCTTCTTTATACACAAGCAAAAGTCTGTCACAGTACAAGCTACAGTGGAGTAGGAATACCAAATACCAACTACTAGTACTATGTACAGGACACTACAAGGCATGCTTCTGCCTCTACTGAGTGCACTGCTGCCATATACGGCTGGGCAGTCAGCACTTGAGGAGTTCTACCAACTCCATTGACTTTGCTAAAGAGAGATCAAGGGGAGCAGAACAATTACTCAACACTTCCCTCCTCCTCCTTTCCGGCCTTCCCTTCTCCTCCTCCGGATTCCGGTGTCCGCCGTCGGAGAGGGCAGGGTCGGCCGGATCTGGCGCGGAGGAGTAGGCCGTGCCTCTTCATGGCCCGAGCTCACTGGCGGCGGTCAACGACTGGCGGCGCGACAGAGAGGAGAGGAGGTCTCCAGGTCGACGGAGGGCGTGGACGGCACCTTCGCCTTCACGTGCTAGAGGCGCCGCGCCCCTCCTCCACCACCGCCGTAGCGGGATCCGGTGCCGTGCCATGGGCCGGCACGGCACAGCGAAAATGTCCGTGGCCCATGGGCGGCACGACACGGCTAAACGGCCCATGTGCCGTGCCATGGGCCGAAGGCCTGGCCCATAGCACGGTCCGGCACGGCACGGCCGGCACGCCTCGGCACGGCACGGCACGGCACGGTGGCCATCTATAGCCAAACCCCAGGTGCGGTGCCGCCGCCGCTTAGGCATAGATTTTTGGCGCCACACTTGTGGCGTGAAAATGTGAAGGAAAGCCTGCTATTTCGTGTGGCGCGCCACAGCACTAACCAAACAACACCTAACTTCGTGCAAGGCTGCCACAACTGTAGCGTGGCAGATTATGGCGTGGAACCAAACATGCCCCTTGTCATTTGTTCTAGTCACATATCTACTACTGATGAACACAACAATGAATGTACTATTGACAAATACCGCAGTGGCTTGTCTACTATTGACAGGCACAACAATGCCCCCCCCCGGGGGCACCCCGCACGGGCCGCACACACCTAATGTTGAGAAGGCTGCAGCAATGTTCCAAATGGTGGAAAGGTTCAGCACAAAAAAAATAATTTGCACATCAATTTCCGAAGGACTACCAAGGACTTGAAGATCAATTGATAGAAGAATAGGTGCTTAAAACCAAAAGAAACAATGTTAAACCATCTATAAGTGACAGGAAATTGACTAAGGGTAACATGACCAAAAGAAACAATGTTAAACAATGTCAGGAAAACTGCAGCCAATAGGTGAAAACACGAACTGAAGGGAAGATGAGAACACAAGGCATAATTACAAGAGTTGGGGGTTTGGGAAAGTCAAGAAAGTGTATCTTGAAATCATGTGCAAGATCATAAAGTGCGAGTATGAAAATATGCAAAAACACACACATGTACATTCTAAATTATAGGCATGACAAGGATAAAGCATGGTTCAGCTGGACCAGGCTACAGTTACTCTATTACTGAACTTCTCCTTTCAAGAACAGATTCTTCACCAACTTAACTGCCAAGTCATCGAGGACAGATGGGATGCAAAGTTTAAACCATAAGTTGCAGCTAGCAAAGGGTTTCTTCTGACCAGAAAAAGGCAATCGTATCCTAGAGCGCACCATTCAGATACAGCATACCAGCAGTTGCAGAGAGAATGCACAAGAATGAGTTGTCCAAAAGCACAGTAGATACATATACATTGTCAGAACAAAGACTATGCAGCGTTCCGTGTCATCGAAACGATTAAGACAAATTATGAATTAAGAGCTAGTGCTGCCAGGAATCACATTCCACAAAAGTCAAATCATGTGGAATAAACTTCAAGAAGTAAGCTATTCGATCCTCTAAGACAATGTAGTATGTTATTTCACCTGAATACATAAGACTATCTATTACAGAAATCAGCTTGTAAATAGCAACAATATCAAGCATTTGAATGAAACAAGCAGAGCTAGATCGTGGATACCTGCAACATCCTGGCCATCATAGGTGCCGCGATACACGGTTCCATAAGTCCCCTGTGCAATGACATATCGGATCTCCAGCTTTGCAAGATCAATCTCCCAGTCCTCCTTGGGCCCCTGGGACTTGAGGTTGGCCTTGCCCCATGTCTTGGTGAGCTGCTTCTCCAGCTGGATGTCAAGGCTCGTAAGATCAATCTTGTCAGCTCGCACATAAGCGTCGTTGCTTCCCAGGCTCCCAGACCTCTTCAGCTTCTCGGGCATCTCGCTGGTGCTCGACGCCATCGCCGAAGCGGCGGAGAGCAGCTATCCAGAAACGATGCTGGAAGCCCCAAAACGAAGAACAGACGAACTCTTTTACTGGAGATGCAGAACCGGTGTGCTACAGAACATACTGCGGCACCAGAAACGAAACAAGAACCGGGTTCTTGCCCCCAACAAACGAATCCAAGAACTGGTAAAGCTTCAATCAAATCTTGGGCGAGCCTTGACTGGAAGGTTGCTGAAATCTTGGCGGAGACTTGACTGGAGACATGTATACCAAACAAAATTCCCCAAATTAGGCCGTGACCTGGCAGGCGATGGATCCAACAAGCAAAAGAAAGGTCGCGGCTTTATTACCGAACTAAAGCGACGGTGGCAGCTCGAGAACCGAAGAGCCCCGGAGACCAAACCGTCCGTCCGAGTTGACCCGCGGCTGACGAAACCGGCAGGAAAGACCGCGAGCTGGGGGTGCCGACCACTGGAATCCAATCAAGCAGAGGCCAGATTGACCAGACCCCCAACCCGCAAGAACGCAGCACCCGCCAGCGCCTCCAATCGCCAATCGGCGCAAGATTTCCTCCGGGAAGGAGCCGTGGATTCGAGGACCGGAGGCTCCGACGATTTGGCCGGGAAACGGCGGCAGAATCGGGGGCGGCCACGGTGTTGACGAAGCTAGCGTAGTGGCGATGCCGGGAGGGCCGGTGGGGGACGGGATAGTTTATTGCTACGGCCACCGGCAGCGTAGGCCCGTCCGCTCGCGCTGCCGGCTCTCCCCTTGTTCTAGGCCACGTCTGTTGCGGCCGCGAGGATATGCTGCCTCGCCTCGGTCCAAAGCTGGCCTGCGCTGCAGGCGAGAAAGATTTTTCTTCCGTCTACGGCATGCGCTGGCTGGAGCCTGGAGATTATCAGTTAACGCTGTGCTGTGCATGCTTGATTTTCAGTCAAAGGGGTTGGCTGATAATTCAGACGACACTTTATTTGACTTTCGGGCAAAGTTGCATGAATTTTAGGCGACTATAGTTGTTTTCTGCCCTTAGTTTTTGAAATGATTTTTTTGGCAAAAAACACAATATTTTGAAAGGTTATGATGCATTGGGTAATGTTAGTCTAATGCTTCATGGTCCAATCAATCTAACGGTACAAAATTTTTTTGGAGTATACAATACAATCAACTTTAGTATTATCCATTTCCTAAAATATTAGCTTGACATGAAGTAGCTATATATAGTAGATAATAGCGCACATTGGTTCCCCTTTGTCTTTTTTCTAACATGGTCTGAAGTTCTCACGTCTACTCAAAAAAATTTCTCAACATCTCCTCACATTTCAGAATATAAGTCATTGAATTCCAGTTGTTTAAATTGATATATTGGCTCTCCCAACAAAAATGATATATTGGTTGTCAAAAAAGAAGATACGATGGGTCGGCTATTTTTCGAACAAACTAGTTTATGTTTTCAACAAACTATAATGTTAGTTTTTCTTAGTAAAAAATCGTCTGCATTTCACCAAAAAAAGTGTTTTCTAGAATTTAGCAATCAAATATGTGAACAAGAACAATGGCCATACCAATATGTTTTTATGCTGCTGTCCATAAAGCCAATGTCAGTGTCCAAGTTGCCGTTTTATTCGTGGTTGCGGAGTACAGAGGCGTGCAAAGTCCAAAGTTCCAAACAATTACTCGATAGATATGAGCAATAGGCTTCCATCTTTAGTAAAGAAAGATCAAAAAAAGTTTCTAATCGTGCTGCGCTGCTTGTCAATTGTCATGGCAGGAATGAAGCACCGACCATGGAATGGAAAAGCATGTAGGTACACGTCTGGCCATACGTCAGGACACACAGCACAGCACATATGTGATATGTCGATGGCGACCGAGCTTTTGCTCCACTATTGTATCGTGTGGTGCCGCCGTAAGCTAGATCAGCTAGCACTGAAAAAAGAGCCTTACGGCGGCGATGGCCGGCGACGATGACTCGAGAAAGATGATGTATGATCAGAATCTCGCTTGCGGCTGAAGCAATTCGTGTGCAATGCAAGAGGCGGCCTAGCTACAGCATGCAGCGACCGTGGAGGTGGTGGTGGCCTCTCCTTTTCGATCGCTGAGCGCATCAGAACCTACATGTAGCATATACCTCTAGTGGTTGTGAGAAAAAGAGTTGCAGAGTCTTGCAGATCTGAAAATGATATACATATATGTGCATGTGCTTCATTGCAAAGCTAAACAAAGTGTTTTTTTGGAGTGCAAAATGGAAATTACCATGTTAAGAAGGAGTAGGGAGTTCATTTACTTGTGCCTGAAATGTGTATTCTTATTGATGACCTAGCTAGCTAGCGATTGTCAATGGGTCCAAGGCAATGTGGATTGGAGTTATGCGGGACTTTTAATTTCGAACAATTATCTGGGTATTAAGATGCTATTCCCTCCATTTCAAATAATAGCTTGTTTTAGTTTTTTTATATCTAGATGTATAGTAAAAGCTATGTATTTAGAAAAACAAAAAAAAATCACAATTTATATTAGAGAGAGTATTATCGGCTATATTTTTCATTTTTAAAATTACGCCTGGAGAATTTGGCTGACCATGTGAGGGGATGAGACTGAGTTATGCATGGAACGCAATGGTCTAAATGAAGGAATTTTATTTCCTGTCAAGTAAACGAGATCTTGTCATAAGGAGCAATAATTATATAAGCAATGAGTAGTGATTTAGTAAAGTGATCTTGTTATGTGATCTAATCCAAAGTATACCGTGTATGGAATATGTGTGAATGGGTGATCTGCGAAGGGGCAAGACAAATTGAACATGGGAAGCAACAAACCCAAGCTAATGAGCCTAATCTTTCGCAAAAAAAAGTTAATGGGCCTAATTCTCTCCGAAAACATAATTCTGGGCCTGTAGTCAGGACGAGGTATTTCCAGGCCATAAAGCACCAAGCCCACTAGCCCACGGTCCAGCACGACCCAAACCTTTCCCGTTCCACCCCGGCTACACCTCGTCCCTTCCCAGTCACCGACACCCGGGCCCCACCTCTGAAAAGGCTGGGATTCCCGCCCACGGCGACCGCCTTTCAACTGAAGCCGAGCGTTCCAGGCGGCGGCGATTGAGGAGCCAAGGGAGGAGACGGAGACGCCACCGGCGGCGCGGGTGACCTCTCTCTCCCGACATCGCCGGTGCAGATGGACCCGCCAGAGAGCCCCCCACCCTGGCTACCGTCATCCGCCGCCGTCTCGCTCTACGAGGTCGGTCTCGGTCCTACTCCTCACCCGCCGCCGGGAGCCCACCGCGCGCCGCGGTTCGCCGCTTTTGTTTCTACTAGTGCCAAATTTTCCTCATTTCCCCTAGTTTTCGGGCGGTGGAATGCCGTAATGGGGTTTGGGATGGGGATTATGTGTTCGGATGAACGGGTTGGCCTGACGAACTGCAGGCGGGGTTTGTTGCTAGTTCGTCATCCCGGGGATTACTTTTTGGGGGTTGGATTGGCCGATTGGGCTGGCTAGGTCCGTCTGTTGGGGTTTCGATGTGGTGGTTAGGGTTCAGGATGGGCTGCAATTGATGGCGATTGGCTACCGCTTCTACGATCTTACGACTAACGTTTTTTTTTCCCTTCCGTGGATGTGGGGATTGAGAGGGGACGTCGAACTGCATTTTGGTGGTTTAACTTGCTTATCAAAGCATTTCCCACAATTTCCAGTGTTTCGATGATCATAGGAAGTGCTTCAAGATTTGGGGAGTCACATTTGGATGTTTTAGGAAAACCTGGTGGTCTAGATATTGGGGTTTGGGAGGAATACCTCGGATTTGTTAATTGACACACCAAATTGTTTTGAAATGAAGCTCTTTCCATTGAAAAACTTATGGCATGGAGTGTTTGGTTTGAGGTATAGGGTGATCCATCACATTCTCACCCCTTTAGATCCACGATTAACACAAGCTGAGTGCCACCTGAGTGCTTGATGCTGAAAAATGACACCTTTATAGGTAGAAAAGAAATATCTTGCATTGGTAGTGTAAAGAATTTTGGCAGATATATTTTTTCTTTGTGTTGCTCTTGTTCAAACACTTTCACAAAACATAAAGTAGCATGGTTAGTGTTCGCATAAGCGGTTTAAGATTGTAGTAGTATTTTTGGAGGTAGCACTTGACCATTAGCGTCAATGAATTAATAATTTTGCGATTTTAGAGCAATAGTAAAGTTGCTGCTGCATATAAGTGCACAAATATACATGTTCTCATGTGATTTCATTTTTTTTGCAAACAGATGACTACTGTACACTCAGATTATAAGATACTCATTTTGCAATTAAGTTTTCTTGATTCTTGAGTTCCTAATTAGGTTTCACACCTGCAGGACTCACCTGTCTTCGATTTCATCAATAGCCTATCCCCTATAGCAACACCGAAGCCTCTAGACTCAGCACAAAATGTCCAACTATTCAAGTCATCTGATTTAGTACCTGTTTCATCCATCTTCACCTCGCCCCAAGTTAATTCACAAAAGGGATCTGAACCTGGAAATAGGTATTTTTCTATCTTTTTATGATCTTTGTGTTTTTATCATTTGACCTTAGACCTTAGCATACAGCTTTTCATGTGGACCAGGGATGGCTATGTTCAACTTTCTCAAGGACTTAGCCCTAACTGCCAAAGGAATCAGATGGGGATTTCTAGCCGCACTGAACTGTCTGGATCCCCAACAATTGCTTCAGAGAATTGTAGTCCTTCTGAGGATGCAACTATTTTGCCAAGCAAATGGCCTCAATCCACCCCGCTTGGTAGTGAAACCTTGGGAGATGCCAAGAAACAAGACACTGATGGTAAAGCAGATCATAGTGCAGATGTGGGTCAAGTAAATCTATCTAGCACATGTTATGATCAGAATGGTGTCGACCAAATGGGCTCATCAACTTCTGGAAGAGATGTTCAGGAGAATGAACTGGCTAAACAGTATAATGATGACCTAGCAGCTTGTAGTTTGAACTACTTGACCTCACATTCTGGTACGTGTAGTGGTGTTTTGCCAAAATCAGGCATGTCCTTAGAAGCCGAACAATTGAGTTGGAAACTAAGGAGTGATGATGTCATATCTAGCCAACCCTTCATGCCAATGGATCAAGGAAAATTGGAGGATTCACGAAGAAAACTTTTTGATGGGTCAGCTGGCTGTTATATCCAGAATGCTGCTGATGACGCTTATGTTTACTGCGCTGGTACCACAGAAGGTGCTGCAATGAATCATGACCCAGAAATGCTCCCTGGTGTTATTCAAAGCCAGCTGGTTTCAAATGAATATTTCTTTAACACATTCAAAGTTCCCAACAATGACATGGTAATGTTGAGTTTCTTGATACCATCTGTAGTTCTTTGTCTTACCTTTATATTTAATTTAGGTTTGAGTGATAGTAGAAGTGCTTATTTGTTTGTTGCAATTTGACTAATTCTGTGATACCAAATTTAAATCTTCATTCTGCCTTGTATTAACTACTCCCTCCGTACCAAATTATAGATCATTTTGGCTTTTCTAGATACATTGCTTATATACACTAATGCCTTATTTTTTTAGTTCTTCTCACTCCAAAGTATGTCTAGACACATAGTAATATCTATGTATCTAGAAAACTTAAAACGAATTATAATTTGAACCGAGGGAGTAGCTAGAGTGTACAGCTGAGTGTTGGGTACTTCAAAATTTTATGTAATGTAACAGAAATTGGTAGTGCAACCTTGATTTGACAGTGGTAAATTTTATATGCTTTTATTTTCTTATTTGACGTTCCTTGTCAGCAAAGCTCAACAAGCAACATTTTCTTTTGCATCCTGCAGGCATTATCAGAGCATCGATGTGGTGGTATGCATAGGCGTAGCCTTTTCAATGAGAAGGTAGGGACATCTGATATGAGTGTGCAAAGTGGCTCGAATCTTCATCATGCAAATATGTGTGGCGAAAACTACCTGAAGTCTGCTCAGTCCCCTATCTGTGCATTACCTGGTATTGGTTTGCATCTGAATTCTGTTGCCTCGAATTCATCCAACAACATGCCATTCACAATTAATCCTCCACTGCCACCTGAACCTATTAGTCCGTCAACAATAGTTTCTTGCAGTGAGACGGGTCTCTATAGCAGTGAGGCATACACTCATATTCTCGACGATCACTCTTCTCAGAAAACCGTGCCTAATGATGATGACTCTTGCCAAGAAAGCCAAAAGAAGAAAAGGTTAGTATGGCATGCATCTCTTTTTATTGTGTTTATTCAATAAATAACAAAATCATTGGAACTTTGCAGGCGCAAGTCACAAAACGGTGATGGTGACTCATGCAGACGTTGTAGCTGTAAAAAGTCAAAGTGCTTAAAACTGTAAGGTTCCTTGCAATATACTGTTACGTTTCCATTTACACTTTACCTATATTCGTAAGAGAGAAAAAATCATGTGTATGAAACAAACAATATGATATTGTTCTAAGTTACTTTTTCAGGCATTAGACAAAATACATGCATATGCTTTATTTATGTGTAGCAGTTACTTATTTGTTCAAGATTTTAAGCCTGCTGATTTTCTAGGTTTCTTCGAAGTCCGAACCATAACACATTGAATTGGCTGGAAATCAGCTTGTTTTTAAGGATGCAAGAAAATTTCAAGTCAAAATACTTTGTTTTATTTTCACATTCTAAAGAAATAATTTGTTCTGTTCAAAATCAGCTCACCATAACTTATTTAAATATTCATGAGAAACCCAATAATTTATGACAATTTTTAGGTTTCCGACAATTCTCTCCCCGTGTTCAAGAAATGTTGGGTGCATCTTTGTTTTTTTTTTTTGCGAAATAAATATGTTGGGTGCATCTAGTGTCATGGTGATTTAGGTGGTAGAGACAGTCAACCGTTTGAACGGCGCTGTTGGCTTTCTGCTTTACTCAAACCAGTGTCACATATTCTGACATTCACAGTAACAGTTATATGTTTGTATTGCATTTGAGTGATAGAGATTTGATCAATGGAATTCAAATAAAATTTCAAATGAAATATGAAGTGTTCAAGCTTTCTACTGCCATATCTAAAGTATGTTTGTGCCACTCTAGAAAGCCAAATTTTCCAGCTTCTGATGTAGCAGTAATTACAGTTTTTTCGCATATTTTTCTACAAAGAATGACTAAATAAGTGAACACACTTTATATCTTGAGATTTTCAATTTATAATTTTTTTCTCTAAATGGCAGTGTTGTTATATATACTGAGTAGGTGGAGTGATCCTGAATTGTTAGTAATGAAAAACATATTGCACTTTTGTATTCTATTTAGTAATACAAACTTGATGCATATTCGAGCAGCTTTCAAACTTCAGTCTTGTCTGAACATTCCATACATTTAATGCCTGTTGTTAATCCATGCAAAGGCACCTTCATCATGTACAAAGTAAAATGGATTGTCTGTCATATGTAAAAATGTTTATTGTCTGGAGAACAGCTCCACTCACTTTGTTCACAGAAAATTCCCAGTGTTCTTTCAACATGCAACGCCTTATCATCTGTAAATGTTAACCCAGCCAATGCAATGCCAGCAGATTCCATTACTCCATTTCTTTATTGAAAGAGTGTCTTTACTGCTAGAACCAAGCACATTTCAGCAGATGTCTGTCATGATATATAAAATAATAACCATCCTTTGTTGTTTCTTGTGCAGTTATTGTGCATGTTTTGCTGCTAAAGTCTATTGTTCAGGGTTCTGCTCATGTCAAGGCTGTTTGAATAATCATAATCACGAGGAAACAGTTTTGTGTATTCGCAAGCGGACTGAATCTCGTAACCCTCTGGCATTTGCTCCAACAGTAACACACACATGTGGTTCTGGTTCAGATTTTGGGGTAAGAGAAGATCCAATTTAGTTACATTTTCCTTTTCCATTTCCATTCACTCTTGCTCATAGGATTCCATTTATTTTATAGGATGACTCTAACGAAACTCCTGCTTCTGCTCGACATAAAAGAGGCTGTAATTGCCGGAAGTCTTCCTGCCTTAAAAAATACTGCGAGTGCTTTCAGGTACCTGTTAACTTGCCATTTGTTTTTTCTTGACTTAATCCTGCTTGGACGCTTGGTTAATGCGTTGACTCCACTCATGTTCTTTATTTAATATCATGTTATTCTGTCTCAAAAGAGTGGTGTAGGATGCTCCATAAGTTGCCGATGCGAGAGTTGTAAGAATTCTTTTGGAAAAAGAGAGGGTAAGTTTGATCTTTTCCTGATATTTTTTCTCTAGAAAAATGCAACTGACCTGCTTGATATGCCTCTCCATATAATGTACAATTATTTCGTTGCATAAAATTTTTGCTTGCCATTTTATTCTCATGTTATTTTTTCACAGCACAGCTTGAGGTCAGAATGTGCTGTACAACTGTACAAGTACAATACCTGTGAATTCTTCAGCTTCATATTTGAAATGAGTGTGCATTTGTGCTACAATTTCATATAATATTTTAGATTAACCTGCTAAGATCTTATGATCGAGGATAAATGGCAGGGAAAGATAATTCACAACAGCTGCTAGTTGATTTGAAGTTGAGTGGTTACACTTATTGGAGCATGCAATTTCAGGAAAGGATTAATACTGAATTTGTGTTTACATACCACTTGATCTTCAGCTTTTTTTTATCCGTAAACAGCAAAGGAGGCCCCCGCTGTGAAATTTTATTAATAAAAAAAAATAGAATAGATGCATATTACAACCTACAAAGTACATGAAACAAGAAGGGGGGTGGGCAGGGGCTGATCTTCAGCTTTGAATGGAGGCTCATGCTTGGAGCAGGCTATGCCATTGTTTGGACATCTCAGGCTCTGGGATACAATGTATACTTGTGAATTTAAATAATCTATCCCTGTTGTGCCTTATAGATGCTCCCATAGCATAGTGCATGTTATGGATTGTTTATGTGATAGTTGAACACTTAGATCACCATAATCTTTTGACCTCCTTGCTTCCTTTCTTCTTTGTTGATATTCTTTGTGACATGTCTGATGTCTTCCATCCCCTGGGTTTCAAGATTGGCCATACTATATATGTAAAAAGTTTAACAGATGAGCTACTAGTTGAATAATATTTAGGATGTTTTTCTTAAACAAGTCAACCAAAAGTCTCCCTTCAGTTTGCTAACTTGAATCTGTTTGGGTTGGGTTAACTTTATATATAACCTTTTGATGGTATATCATTGTCGGTTGCCAGGCTTTAATTTTATTATTTTCCCTTGAAGGGGTGCTACTGCTAGAAACTGAGAAAATGGAGAAAGGGGCAAAAGCAAAAAGCACTCGCTCAAAGGAAGAGAAACTTGTGTTTGGCAAACAGTATGTGGTTGGCCAATCTGGTGATCTTCCATCCACTGAAAATCTGTTTGCAACACCTTCACTTGAGCCTTGCAGGTTTGTATGTCGTGTGCAAGGATGTTAGCTTGATTCTTGCCTCCATTAAAAAACTCGATAGCCCTTAACAATTTGATGATGAGTTCTCTCTTTCAGATCTTCAATCTTGCTTCCATCTACATGCTCTGAACAGCTACTTTCAACAACTGGGTGCTCTTCAGTACTTCACAACTCTCAGTCTCCCTTGAAGGCAGATGTTTTGCTCTCTCCTTTCGAAACCTGTGGTGCGGAAATGATTCTTGGGAATGGTTCATCCAATACCCAGGAAGTGACCTCATCTTGCACCACCAGCATCAAGGTTGTGTCACCCAACAAGAAGAGGGTCTCCCCCATGCACATTGGTACCGGATTGTCTCCAGTCGGCAGGAGTGGCAGGAAACTGGTTCTGAAGTCCATCCCTTCCTTTCCTTCCCTCACTGGTGATGCTGATAGTGAGCCCCACTAAGCAGTTCATCAGCATTTGGCACCCGAAGTATGCATTTGTTGTTCTTTTCTTCTCTTCTCTTCTCTTCTGTGATGTCTTTATTTTCACTTAGATTACTTATGCAGTTTCTATTTTCAGCCGGGCTGACTGGTTTGGGAACACTAGATCCTCAGAAGCTGACCTCGCCTGTTTTTGTTTTGATGAAGAGTTGAAGAAACTTGTTTTAGCAGTTCTACCATATAGAGGTAGTTATGCTAATATTTCTCGAGAGCCCGGAGTCTAACAGTTCCACTACATGTAATTGACCTGTCGTTCCCTAGTTTTGTCAATCCTGTTCGTACCATGTGGTCTAAGACAGTCAGTATGTATATATTTCCACAGCTCGTGGGCGATAAGTGCATGCGTATCGAAGAAAGAATACTTAATTTAGCAGAGTAATCAGTTTATGTTTACTATATTTCACTTTGTGTCCAAACATCACCGCGGCCATTTCTAGTCATTTTGCCACGACTCGTTTTTGTGATAAAGTACAAATTGAGCGGGTTAGGCTGAATATATTTTTTTATGTGCATGTTTCGGGGACTTATTTAGACCTATTTTAGATTTGAATCCATGTCTTATGAAGATGAGCCTTAAAGAACGGCTTGTAGTATGGTGGCATGTCCCAATGTAAAGGCTACTAACCAAATTCAGAAAAGAAAAAAAGGACGAAAAGTAGTTAAGGCCCGGTTTATGATAATATGCAAATGGCGTTCCTGTACTAGTAAGAACAGGCTTTCAAAGGCCTTTCGGGTATCTCACTCCTTTGGGTTGAATTTTTTTTTTTAAAGATGAGCTTTGGGGATGAAATGATACACCAATTGCATATTTGTATCCTACACATAAAAGATCAGTTTCATGTCAATACTCAAACAGTAACATATTGAGAAACTCACATTAGAAATTCTGTATACTTGATCCCAAGAAGAACTAAATTTCCTGTGGGTTCATCCACAGAAAACGTAAAATACAGTACATAACGATCTGGGTATTCTTTGCTGCTTGCGAGAAATGCTGATAACCTGAAGTACTGCACAAAGTACCGTACTTGCGGACGTTTGCTTTTCAATATTTTCGGAGTACAAAATCCACAGGGAAGTGTCTAACAAGTTTGGAAAGCCCTCCATATATTTTGAGGAACTGTCCAGCTTCGAATATACATACATCTTATTCTGTACATATACACAGTGATGGTAGAAATTGATGAAAATGGTGATTAACTAGAACTACAAGCTCATCTGGATACCGCACGGTGATTTTATAAAATTAATCCATTCCACGGCCCTTGGTCTCTACAGGGAAGAACATACAGGCTACTGCAGCAACGAACAAGACCACCTCAAACACCACAAGTGCTTCCATCTGGTGGCAGCTCCCCAACATAGCAACGGCAACAAGAGGGCAAATAACCCCGCCAACCCTACCAATGGCAGTTGCAATCCCAGCACCGGTTGAACGCACATATGTTGGATACACCTATGGAAGGAAGGAAGGGAATTAGCTGGCAAGACATACTCTGCTGCAAGAAATAAGTTCCGAAACTGACAAAGAAAGTTCAGAGTTTGAGAACACATAGTAGACCAAAACGGATGTGGAATACTCTCTGCATGGATTTTCAGATTATTATGATGTTGAACCCTGTTCTACAAGAACTAATAGATGGCAGTTTTACAGATTAATTAAGAATGCTATAACAAATATTACTATATAACATAAGACGCTGATACAAACCTCTGGAGCATAAAGACACAGAATTGTAAAGCTCCCCATGGCACACGCACGAGCACCAAATAGAAGAATAGTTGTCCACAACTCATTCTGATGAAATACAAGTGGTCCAAGGAAAGCACAGCATACGAACATCATAGACCACATTGAAGCTTTTCGGCCAAACCAATCGACGAGAACAGCGGACAGAATTAGACCTGGGATTTCTGCAGAGATTTGAAACCACGAGTTAGTGAGACATACCCAAAGGGGAGGGGAGGGGGGGGGGGGGGGTTTAAGGAAGTTATTACATGATACCTGCTAAACTAGTGATGAAAGTATCCTTATAAATATTGGTGTCTTTTTGGTGCAGGCCAAATATCACACCAGATGCGCAGTTTCTGTTTGTATCACTCAATTCTGATGTCAGCAATACTATCCCATAGTAAGCAAAGGAATTTGCAAAGAAAACAAGCCAAAGAAGAAGAGTTGATCTTAGCAGATTGCGCGATAATAGCGTGCACAATGCAGCAAGACTGCCAGATTTGGAGCTCTCCGCGTCGTCAACTGTGCATTCCTTCGCTCTCACAGGAAGAAGACATTCACTCTCGGAAGCAAGAGTGTTGTGATCAACTTTTGTTTCTCTATGGTATGTGAGAACTCCTGGAGGAAGATCTGATTGGTTTGCACTGGCCATTCTCTCTAGGACAGCAGTTGCATCGGATATTCTATTTTGTACACAAAGGTAGCGCGGAGACTCAGGTGTAAGTCCAAAGAACGGAAGCAAAAGGAAGCATGGAAGGGCGGTCAATGCCAGTAGCCACCTCCAATTCAATGCCGGTAATATAACCTACAAGCAATAAATACAAAAAATAAAAATTGATAGAAAAGCATGTAACTAATACAATATAAGCAAGAAGCATCATTATACCGATTACCAAATCCAAAATTTACTGAAATTCAGTTATATTTAACTTGCTGCAGAAAGTTCAAGAATTCAGAACTGCACATTAATACACCATAAATATTGTGATAGATAATATCAACATACCCCAAAGTGCATGCAAATGACAAATGTGCTTCACATGAACAGCGCATTATGGTTTCAGAAACGTGCTTGGATCATATTCCTCCATATTCTACAGAAAGTGTACAGAAGGTTCTATGTGGTTCCGTATATGCATTAAAACAGAGTTTACTCTTCATTTTGGGTTTTAAATTATTTTATACAGTTTGCTCATGCAAATGGGAGCAAGTTAGCATGAAAAGGGGAAAGCTAAGAGCTGCATCTCAAAGGAACAAAAATTATCATACCCATGCAAGTGAAGCCTCCAAGATTGTGCCGAGAGTCCAGAAAAGGGAAAAAACAATCATCCAAGTGCCACGATTTTGTGCAGGAACAAACTCCAAAAACCAAGATATAAACACATGGCTGCCACCCACTCCTACTCCAACGAGAAACCGAAGAGCCACCAAGCATAAGTAGTTAGGAGATAATGCACTTAGACAACCCATTCCACTAGTAAACATAGTTGAAAACAATAAACCAGTCCTGAAATAAGGGAAATGTAAGTTTTATCTCATTTAAGCTTGACATAGAGGAAGTCGAGAAAAGTAAAGAATGGTAGAGAAAGAAAAGGAAATATCCATATACATTTCTAGTTTCATGAAAGTCCAGTGCAATACCCACTTTTTAAACCAGTACAATATTCAACAAAACTAGTTCTTGAATACCCATTTTTTAAACCAATGCAATATACAGCTAGTCTTCAAGATGGTTCCCAAATTCAAAGCGGTGTTGCAATATTGGTTGCCTATGTGGATGCTTTTCGGTATTCAGATACAGGCAGGGTAGAGGGAATGAGGAGAAAAAGCAAGATGAAGGAAAATCATATAGCTTCTTACCATGTAATCCTTGTGAATCAGTGTATGAGGTAGCTTGCGTGCTGACATGGCTAGTTAGTTTGCTGACGAAGCAAATCTAGCCGAGCCGGATGCCATGAGCAAACCACTACCAATACCACAGTAAAGAAAGTAGAGGATGGTAAATTAGAACTTGAGAACACAGTGCAGATTCCTTTTTTTTTTGTGTCAAATTCGCCATTAAGTTTCAACATGCTGATGGCTTCTTACTGAAGTGCATTATTAGCATTCAGGTCAATTTGGTACACTTGCGGTAAATAATCATGTCATATCAAGCATATATCAGTTTATGCTACAACAATCTATAAAACAATATCTGGTGTGGTTAATTTGACGTTATGATATACTCAAGGGTCAGAAAGGTTTGCAGTTGAAAACTGAAACATGAAAGTGTTTGTTGGAGGAAACTCATACCTCCGTCCATATTTGTCGGAAACAAAACCCCAAGCACAGGCACCTAACAGCATGCCAGCAAAGACAACACTTGAAAGCATGCTCTCATTCTGTGGGGAGATGTTCCACTCGTTTCTTATGAATGGCCCAAGAAAAGACAGCAGCATGAGCTCCATGGCTTCTGCAACCCAACCCATACCAGCATAGACAAGAACAAGCGCTTGGGATCTCCCGAACCCCATCATTGTGAGCGCATCATCTGTAGTATATGTCTCCATGCTGGCAGCCAGAACCTGTGGATTCAGAGAAGTATCAGTCGTTCTGTCAGAAGCATCCTAGTGTAAAATCTTGTCTGAATGCTTTTAGAGCCCACTGATTCCTTCAGTAAAACCAAACTGAATGCAGTGATCACGCATGAAACCATTTTCTTTCACCTGTGATTGAGGTTTAAGATGCGAATGTGAAGCCTAAACGGGCAAGAGCCTTATTTTCACATTTCTGACCAAAAAAGGCACAAGGGGAGTGAACTGAGCTCAATGACAGACAAGATAACTCTACGGCACAGATATGAAAGAAATTCCTGCCTGAATCAATCAATTGGATCAAGGATATCCATGGAAGGCCAACACGAATCCAGTGACGACCTTTTTGTTTGACTTTGTACGGATTTGTTTATCCACTATCAGAATTTTCGATTAAGCCAATCGATTGGATTAAGGATACTAAACAAGAACTTTGACCTCATCCAAACAGGGGGATGAAAACCATTGACTTGAATGATAGGCAGAGTATGAAACGCGGTTTCAATTTCTTTTCTCTCCCCATATTCTTCGAAGCAGCCCGGAGAAAAGGTAAAAGCGAAAAAGAACAAACATGAGGTCCATCCACATCATCATCAATAAGAACATTAAAATAACTAAAGCACGGCAGCTAGATCATCGAGCTAAGCGTGCGCGGTGTGCACTACCCGCAAGAACGACATCCCCCGCCGGGCGCCAGCTGCCGCCCGCCAGCAAAGGCGAAGCTGAGGCAGGCGGCGACCGCGGCATTCTTAGAAGCAAAAGGGGGTAATCCGTCGAGAAATTGGTGGGCGAAGTGGCGACGAACCCCAGGAAGGAGATAAAAGCGAAGAAAATAAACATGAGGTCCGCCCACATCGAGAACAGCAATAAAAACTAAAGCAATCCTGAGGACAAGACCGCGTCAAGAATGGTAGCTGGATCACCAAGCTAAGCGTGTACTATCCGCAAGAAGGTGCAAGTAATTCGATGAGCGAGGAGAGGGAAGCGGGGGGCGAAGGAGCGAGCGACGAACCCTTTGAGGCGGAGAGGAATGGGCTGCTCCGCTCCCGGCGGCGGCCCGGCCGGGGCGGGGGGAGGCGGCGAGGGCCTTCTGCGGCACTGGCTCGCCGGTGCCGCCCGGGTTTCTTCCTTCTTCCTGGGAGGTAGAAGGGGGAGCGAAGGCGAATAGGGGAGGAGACAGACAGGAAGGACGGGCAATGGCGTCTCGCCGCGAATTCGTCGGGTGGGGGCACGGTGGGGCCCGCTCCTCGCGACACGTAAGCGTCTCGCGACAAACTGTCCAATTTCCTCCCGACTAGTACAGTGCACTATTGGAGTACCTCGTTTCCGGGGGCCCACCGTCGCCATGAGCCCGGGATACCGACCCCACCCATGAGGCCACAATATTATTTTTTTTACGATAACCGACAACGGCCACAATATATTAGTTGATTCATATACTTGCTCCGCGATACGTGGCGTATTTATTAGTACTAGATAACATTGTAGTTTCATATTAGAAATTATTTGAAAGGAAATGCGAGAATTAAACTGATTTTACATTTAGTATAATCGAAATTAAATAAAGCGATGGGTGCAATTTGGACCATCTTCCCGTGATGAGATGACAGGCTGAATTTTCCTGGCCTCTGATTATTCTTCTCCTAGAAACTTCACTGACTGTCCCAACCAAGGACGGAACGGATGTGGACTCAATTGTTCGTAACCCCGCCACGCCTGACACGTTCTCAATTACTATATAGCCCATATATATATGCATGCGACAAGCTTCGTTCGCCTGATTACTGCGTGTGCTATTTCTCTATCTATATCTAGTCAATTTTCTTGGGGGAGTAGGTAACCAATTTGGTCTTCTTCTCAACATAAATAACATCAGCATTGTACTTTTCACTATATTTTTTGCTTAAGATTCCGGCGTTCCAATATTACTTTGCGTCACGGTCCAGTGCACGTCCAATTTCCAGCGTCTCTCGTATGGCACCTAGCTATCAGGTATTCCCAACCACCAGTCCACCATACAGCAGGAGCGTACTTTTTTCTGAAAAAAAACGAAGATAAAGTAATTGTTTGTGATTCGCGTGAAGTGATTTCATACTGTAGCGTAGCTGTCGACGAGTTCCCGCTGATACAGGAATTAGGTGAGCAGGCTTTGTCATTGACGTTCCTGTCATGCACATGTTAACTATTGTGTCTGCGGATACACGTAGCTTTTTGAGAAAAAAAGATTGCAATGGCCAAGTGCACAATCTTCACAAAGTAGTGTCATAATAAATCTTCAGCCACTGCGTCTCACTGCTCTCTGTGGCTGGGGTTTGATCTCTGTGACGGAACCTGCTGCTTCCCTTCTATCTCCGACAGAACAAATCAAGCGGACACACACTGCTAACAAAACATCCGGTCATATTTTAGCTTTTCGCTTGAATAAATACACTCACGCGTGAACAGGTGAGGAGCTGATGCCGATTGAGTAGCCGGTTAAGGTGGCTGTGTGTTTAGTTCCCGAAAAGGGATGGTGAAGTTTGATAAAAATGTCACATCGAACATAGTAGCGTGCTTTAGCACTTTTCGTTTGTTTGTGGTAATCGTTGTCCTACCATGACCTAGGCTCAAAAGATTCGTCTCGTCGTGTACATCAAAACCATGTACTTAGTTTTTCTATTTACCCACATTTAGTGTTACATGCATGAGGAGAGAGATTTGATGTGACAGGTGAATAGTGAAGTTTGGAGAGAGAATTTTTAGTTTTTCAAGGGAAGGCAAAAAAAAGAGCGAGGAAACTCTCTGGTAAAACACTTCCTAATAAAACTTGAGGTCAACGATTGTGGCTGCTTTGGTTCTCCATGTGTTTTTAGGCCTTCGATTGCAACCATCGTTGATTGCTGGCCGTGTGTTGCCGCCCGTCAATGATTGTGGTTGCTTTGGTCATCTTATTTTATTTGTTTATTTTTACATCAGACGTTGCTTTTAGGATACTCCTATGATATTGATACCCAAAACAAATTAAAACCCCATCCTATCACATACGTTAAACTACTACGTACTCCGTAGGTTATATCATAACCCATCCCTTCCGAGCAAGCCTTCCTCAATGCTTTTGTTACGAATCTCCTGCTGGCTGCATGCTAAGCCAAGTCTGCTGTGCTCTCAAGCTGGCCCAGGTTAACTTTTTTCTAAAAAAAAGAGAGAATTTAAAAAGACGACAACCTCGTCGTCATGATATGCCGATGGAGATTGGAGACGCGCGTACAAACTTATCACCATGTACAACGCCATTGATGGAGGCTGGAGACACGCGTCAGGTCGAGTACTCGTGCGCCCCCATAGCTCCTGATCGAATCGACGCTGGGCATATCCAGGACCAAGAGGATATCCTATAGTCACATCGACCCTCCACCACAAGATTATTTGATTAATTTCCTTCACCTAATGGCTAATGAGGAGGTTTTAAAAGGACAGTAGCCAGGTGGCACAAAACTGGCTAATTTTCTTGTGCTGTCAGGATGTAAACATGGGAGCTTTTGAGAGTTATTGGGAGAGCTGTACACAGCTGCTTTTGTCTTCACTACTCAGCAATGCAAGACTGGGGGGGTCCTCCGTACAACTCAAGAAAAAAAATATCCATAGCTAGTCCTTTTTCGCAATTCATTTCCCTATACACATGTCTCCACTTTGCATATACACTAAATTGTTACGCATGAGTAGTGTCGCATTGCTGTCTACAAACAATCATGGTATCACTTGATGAATCGAAGCATGATGAGTTACAAGCCTATCAGGATGCCCAGGTGTCGTAATTCAACACCATGGGTTTGTTTCAGTCCATCTCGCGGCCCTTGGTCTCTACAGGGAACAGGATGCAGGCGACTCCGGCGAGGAACAGCACCAGCTCGAAGACCAGGACGGCTGCCATCTGGTGGCAGCTCCGCAGCATCCCGACGGCGACGAGAGGACAAACAACCCCGCCGCCTGGAATCTCTGGTAGAGAAGTGAAGCAATGAATTAAGATAGCGTTTGGTTGCTGAAAATGTAACGTAAATGGATTACGGGCGTTAACTGATAACCATACATATGTTTGTTTCACCTCCCTCTGTAATCCGATTGCACGTAATCAGTTACCGGCCAGTTACCATCCCATTCCACCCGTGCCTCCCCGGTATCACATCACGATACCGCAGCCCCGACACCCCCGACGCCGCACTCCGCTCGCCATCGCCGCCGCCGCACCTTCGCCGTGCAAGCACTTCGCCGGTGACCACGCGGCGGTAAGCCCTTCCATCTTTCCCCTCTTACTCGCTCTCTCCTTGTACACATACAGAAACCAATTTCTCTCCTAACCCTAACCCTAGGCATCATTCTTTCTCCAGGCAGCAGAAAGATCCGTGTGGGCAAGAGCACAAGGACAGGAATAGGAGGAGGAGCACGGCCACCATCCGCTTACTCAAGAGAAGATCGACGCGCAGCACCACTGCTCCCTTCCTTGGTGAGTCCTCTCTTCTCTGATGCCTCTCAAATCCCCTTCTTGTTTGATCTGCTTCTTGCTAGAAAGATTTCTTGAATCAAGATTTGGGTGATTATGCGGTTGATAGTCATAGCTCAAGCTGGATATGTGGATTGTATATTATTTCTAGTTAATTCAGATTTTTTTCCTCGTTTTCTGAATTTTGTGACTGTTCCTGAATTGGTTAGGTCCTGTTCAAGCATGTTTCTATTAAATTGAAACATAAATTCAACACGCAGGGCATGGCTTATCTGACCTATGCATAGGTGCCTATGTCAAGAGTGGATTACCTACACCCAATGAAAAATTTCACTCGCTTTTCTGGCCATGCTTGCAATAGATCCACAAGAAAACACTTTTTTGTGCGCACTCTCTTTTAATCTTTTCAGTCCTCAACAATAACTGCCAGAGGCTTAATTTTATATAATTTCCTGACATGTTAATTGAAATATGCTATTTTTCCTACTAATTTGTGATGTGGAAATTGATTTTTGTCAAGGCAAGAGCTGCCGGCTCTAGGATATATGTGCACACTAGCTGGCTTGTGTTGTCTCCACGTGCTTTGCTTAATCTTCCAAGTTTATCTGTCTGTACATTCTGGCTGATATTGAATAACACACAATACTGCATACCGATATACACATAGCAATATACTAATCAGAACTTATGTAGGTAGCCAAGCTGCTTGCACAGATGGTTTAAATGAACCAGCTGAACCTTATGGCTGCTATTTCAGTACTGGTTGTATTCAGACCCTTTTTTATATGCTTTTGGACATTGGGCATCAATTCTACCAGTAAGGTTAAAATTTGTACTGCTGTTCTTCGACGCCTCTCAAATCCCCTTATATTTTATCTACTTCTTGCTAGAAAGATTTCTTGAATCAAGATCTGGGTGATAATGTGGTGCAGCGCACCGTTGGCTTATCTAGCCTATCTTTTCAGCCCTCAACAGTATCCACCAGAGGCTCAATTTCATATAATTTCCTTGTGTTTTATCTAGTTACTAGCATACTACTTACTAGCACAATATTTATCTAGTTCCTGAATTTCTAAAATATTCTGTATACAGCATTATGGCTCGTCTTCCTTTATCCAGCTATCTTGTTGCACATGTTTATTTCCTATCATAATTCAGTATTAAAAGTTCTCTTTTTGTTCAGTTTGTTCACTTTCAGTTCCACCAATAAGCATGTGTTGTAAGGCACTTTCAGTTTGTTCACTTTCAATGTTAAGCACCTCCAGAAGTTCTCCTTTTGTTCTTTCCCTAAACTTGCCCATCCTGTTTACTGTACCAGAAAAGTTGGGAGCTCTAGATATATACTGTTTGTTTGTTAGTACAAATTTTGTTATCGGTAAGAGAATTAGGGTTGAGCATGCTTGCTGAATCAATATGCTTATCAATCTTTCTATAAACAAATTGAAGCTCATTACTTGTACTGTTTTTTCTTTTGAAGAGGAAGAGAGAAGAGGATAGAAGGTGGAACAAGATAGGGGTGTTGCTGTCTTCGGTTTGGAGTGCTCAGTTTTTTAATGTTGTGTAGTTTGCTGAAAATCCAAAGGTGTACTCGGAGGTTATTATGTAATAGATTTTTTGGTATTTCAGATTTCTTTTTGGTTGAACCTGTAATTTAGGTTAGCAAATCTAAAAAAAGGCATTGCATACCTTCTTCGGTGATATGTCTTGTTCTTCTGAGTGCCTGACATGTCTAGGTCCTATTTGTATTCAAAAGTGATGACTGTAATCCGATACCTGACATGCAAACCAACCAAACACCTGTGACATTATTTAATATCGATACATTGAGCAACCAAACAAAGTCCGTAAACAGTGATACCACCCCTAATACCTCCGCAATCTATTTACGTTACCCTTACCGTTACCAGTTTGCCAACCAAACACTACCTAAATGGGATATAACATAGCCAGTCATAATGAGTGTGGGGGATTTAAAGGACTTACTGTATTCTACCTGCTAAACTAGTGATGAAAGTATCTTTGTAAAGATTGCCATCTTTTTGGTGCATTTCAAAAATCAGATCATACTTACAGCTTCTATTCACATCACTTAGTTGTGATGTCAGCAATGCTATCCCATAATAAGCGAAGGAACTTGCATAGTAAACAAACCAAAGAAGAAGAGTTGATCTGAGCAAGTTATGTGATAGTAGCTTGTGCAATGCAGCAATAGCACCAGATTTGGAGCTAATAGCATCCACAGCTGTATGTTCCTTCTCTCTGACTGGAATAAGGTGTTCATCCTCAGAAGTATGAGTAATGTAGTTAGTTTTTGTTTCTCGATGGTATGTGAGAACTCCCAGAGGAAGATCTGCTTGGTTTGCATTGGCCATTCTCTCCAGGATGAGCATTGCATCAGTCATTCTATTTTGTGCACAAAGATAGCGTGGTGACTCAGGTGTAATTCTGAAGAAAGGAAGCAAGAGGAAGCATGGAAGGGAGGTCAATGCTAGCAACCACCTCCAACTCAATGATGATAGTACAACCTGCAATACAATAAAAATCAACAGATTTTGGTATGAAAACTTGTAAGCGTAAAATATAAATCAGAAGCATATGTGTACCAAACCCAAACTTAACTGACTGGATTCCGGTCGTTTTGTTAAGATGCAGAAAAGTCAGAGTTCAGTTGGGTAAGTAAAAGTACGATTATCAGGCGCCACACATTGATATATCTTAAGCATTGCTACACAAATAATGAAAATTACACTACATACTGATAATGCAGTTGATAAATATGGTTTGCAAATAGTCACGACACATAACCCCTGAAGAAACATTATTGTTACACATTACACAAATCATTCCAAAAGTATTCTGGTTTCAGAGACCTGCTTCAACAAATTCCTACAAAGAATTAAAGAAAGATAGTCCCTCATGGTTATGCATATGTATTATCTCTGAAATTTACCGTTTTCCTTTCAAGAAAGATTATCTATACAGTATGCACACTAGGGAAACAATTCTTAGATGAAAAAGAGAAAGCTATGAGTTGAAGTAAAGGAACAAAATGTCATACCCATGCAAGTGAAGCCTCCAGGACTGTGCCAATAGTCCAGAAAAAGGAAAAAAATAACCATCCAAGTGCCACGATTTCCTGCAGGAACGAACTCCAAAAACCAAGATGAAAATACATGCCCACTGCCCACTCCTATGCCGACAAAAAACCGGAGAGCGAGCAAGCACAAGTAGCTAGGAGATAAAGCACTTAGAAAACCCAGTCCACTAGTAAGCAGAGTTGAAAGCAGTAAAACAGTCCTGAAAAGAAAAACAGGTTTTACTTCATTTTACTCTTGACATATAGGAAATAGAAAACAATCACAATAAAAAAGAGGATAGTCTATTTTACACCTTTCTAAGCTCAACATGATAAAATCATACAAACTAGACCCTCTACTAAAAACTGTCAAACCAGTTATTTAATATCCCCTTACTTTGACAAGGTACAAATCACTATTTAGTAGCACCCCCTCTGCCCATGACATGTAAAATAGCCCAATAATCCTGAGAGAGGTGGAAGTGAGAAGAAAGACAGTAAATATTTAATTGTTTTTACTTTTTAAATTTGTGCGAACTCACTTCATCAGATCGCTAACTGACATGGCTGATTGGTTTATTCACTCAGTGTCATACAAGGAAAACTAATGCCAGTACCACCACCATTGTCAAAAAAAATTGCATTGTATATGTTTGGACATAGGTGATTAGATCCAATACCTTTGGATTAGTGGGAAAGTGAACCAATTTCTTGCAGAGTTGAAAGGAGTTAATCTTATTCCTGTCTGTCCTAAGAAGCCAAGGCTTGTGAAACATGAAGAGCTTGGTGGAGCAGATACTTACCTTCTTCCATACCTGTCGGAAATAAAGCCCCAAGCACAGGCTCCGATTAGCATGCCAGCAAACACAACACTTGATAGAAGGCTCTCATCTTGGGGAGAGAGATTCCACTCTTGCCGCACCACTGGTCCAAGAAATGACAACAGCATGACCTCCATGGCTTCTGCAACCCAACCCATTCCAGCATACGCGAGGACGAATGCCTGGGACTTCCCAAACCCCATGACTGTAAGCGCATCATCCGTGGTGAATGTCTCCATATTAGCAGGCTAGCAGCACCTGCAGATTCTGCAAAGTAAAAGGCGTCTGTGAGAAATTCCAAGCATAAAGTTGTGGTGAAGTAACGATAGACATTGTAACTTGCAAGGCAACTTGATTTGCTTCATAGTTCTCGCTAATTCCCGTATACAAAATGATTCCGTTTAAGCAGAAGCAGACGACATACAGAACAATGTGGTTCAGACTTGGTCTCCATTGTGATCTAGCTGATCAATGGAAGGGACAAACTGGACTCACCAACGGACTTGTGTTTAGCACCGTGATCAATGTCTCATTTGATGAGTACAACGAATATCAATGGCTTGTCTTATCCGAGGCCGTGGTTTTCCATAGTTTTCTGGAGGACATGGTTTTGCAAAGTTCAGGGACAAATTTAGCTCTTGTCTAAGTAACTGGGGTGGTATGCGTATCAGAACTCAGAAGCAACATAAATCTGCAGAAACAGATGAAATGGTAGCTAGCAAGAGGACACCACCATGGTCTCCCCAAACAGGATGGTGCCTGCCTGAATACGTTATCCATAATCCGTCAGAAATAGAGATTGAGTTGAACTCTAGCACCGCATCAGGTTGCAGTGAGAGCACAGCCGCCGAGTCGAGTAGCACACTGCCTATCTATTGTAAACCGCACGTTCCCTGGAGAATTATATACCGGTGCTCGGCTCCGGTACGACGGGACCGGAGCGGACGACGAGGAAACACTTCAACAATCGGCAGGGCAGCGCCCGGAGGAGCAGGAGGGGCTGAGGGTGAGAGAGGGAGAGGAAAGCGAACCCGGCGGGCGAGCTGGAGGCGGCGGAGCGGAGGAGCAGCGCGTCGAGCGGAGGGAGGGAGGGAGGGAGGGGTGCGGCGCGGCGCGTTTCTTCTTCTCCCCCGTTCCTTCCTTCACTGCCGGTGGGCGGTGGCCGGCGGGGTGGGCGGAGCTTGGCTCTTCCCCGTTCTATTGGGGCGCAGGCGCAGTGACGGGAGCGGAGCAGTGTGGGCGGTAGGGCCCGCACGCGCAGCGCAGCCCTCTCGTCCGGGCGGCGTGGCCGCGACACGTTCGGTTGCGTCACGCGTGCGATCTCGTTTTCTTTTCATCATCCTGAACTTAAATCGAGTGATTGGATTGGAGGAGGGGGTACGTACGTGTATGTGTACGCTAAATACCCACACACAGGTCGTCTCAAAAAACAAAGATCTCAGCCCATATGTATCCATCTAATAATTCAGAAAAAAACAATATCCGCACGTACTTACTTATAACTAGAAAAGCTGGGGCGCGGCGTTGCCGGCGCCATCTTGGGCTCACACCATGGAAAGACTTTACATAGTTATTGGTAAGATGGTGTATATTTCTTGATGATAGAAGTACGGATTGTCCATCAAATTCCAAGAGCTGTTGCGCTTCATAACGATAACTCAGACAAGTCAGAGAAAATTCCATTAGCACGTGACTATGCCAAGTTTAAATTAATGAATCAATCACTATGTATTATCACAAGTTCATAATAACAAATTAAAGGATCAGGCAAATAGCACATATTGTGAGCAGCTCTGTAAGCTGTTTAACCAACAAGAAGTTCCCTTCTCTTAGAACTTCCAAAAATACATCAAAAGTAGAAGCATCAGAATGGAGTATGATTTGCACAAAAATAATTGATATCTTCATTCCTCTGCTCCTACAAATTGAGAAAAACCCTAATGCTATGGAGTTCCTTGATTTATACCCCCTGCCTCACGGTACAAGCATTCATATCCATCCATTCCTTGATTTAATTTATGCCTTCTGGTACTAGGCATTCATCCTCCACTGTAGTCGATTCATGCTCCAGTGCAGCTTGCATGAAGACGCGGGGGGGGGGGGGGGGGGGGGGCCCAAGGCACACTGCACAAACTATAGCATCAGTTGCACTGATTATAGGATTATAGCGAAAAATTCTGAAGTGAGCTAATACCATGATCGACACAAATACAATTCCTGGAGGTGGGTTTCTTCTTCGGTTGATGGGCAGGAACAAAACACCAGTACTGGTTTATAGTGCTCTGAAAGTAATTCTCAGCTATCTACTATCTGTAATAGATATAGTGTAATTAATGTTATTTTATCGAAATAACAACAAGGTTTACTTTAGATAAATGTATATAACAACAAGGCTTACTTTATATAAAAGATGCACGTAAACTACAGACATGCTTGGTATACATAATTTCAGTTGTGTAGTGGCTCATAATTTTAGATCTTTCACTTAATTGTAGTCAGAAAAAACTAAATTTGGAGGGAAAAAATTGTTCACCTAGATTTATTTTGTGACCTGTGTAAAGGAGAGCTCTTACCTTTTGGCATTTACAATTTTTTTCAGGAGCTCAGGTGTGCTTCGTTGGGTCATAAGATATTCTGACCTGTATCAACACCAACACAGCATCAGCATATCCGTAGCAACCCCATCTTCACAATTGTGTGGCTAGACCACTAATGAGTATATCACATTAGCAACCAAGGGAAACATATGGTCAAATTATCAGTTGCATCAGAAAGAAATGGTGAAACATTCTCCTTTTTGCAAGCTTAAATTTTAATAGATAATGTATCATCTCAACTCCTACAAACAAGGAAGGTTCTGACTTCTGCAAACAAGGTTTTGGTTTCTGAAGTTTTGGTGCATCTGAAAGTAATGTCCATACTGTACTTTATTATCTAAGAAAGATAACAGTAGGAATGCTTTGAATGGAACAATGTGATGCACTCTTCTTCTCTTCAACGACTCTCCTAGAATCACAGATCAACATTTCACCACGAATTTCCTTCCATGCAATGAACAACGTACAGGAATGCTAGAGTCTAGAATACATATTCTGCTATAGCATTCATTCAAGCGAGAGTAAGTGCTGGGAAACAAGTAGGAAGTCGTAACTTACAATACTCTGAATGGCCATTTTATGGAACACCATGGGCGCGTCACTCCAGCAGCTCACGGCAGAGGAGGCCTGTTGCTCTTCTCATGGCGGCGGTAGGTAAAGGGGCCTTTCTGCAGCAATGGAACGGTGGCAGCTGTGGCTGTGCGCCGCGAATGGAGACGCCGGCCGCGGACGCGTGACCTTGATCCTTGGACGTGCGCCTTGTCTCCTCGCCTCGTGCCCAGAGGAGCTGCAGGCGGCGCCAGGAGGAGGAAGGCAATGCGGCGCGCCATCTTCCTCCCAACGGCCTGCCATCCGATGCGTAGTGGCAGGGAGGGCGACGCACGGATCCAGGGAGCGCCGCCGCGTAGATTTACCGGCCTCGACTGTCGCTAGGGTCCTCCTACTGGGGAGAGCATGCGCCGCCGCCGCTCCTGTCCC
Source organism: Echinochloa phyllopogon (assembly GCA_033239725.1). Lineage (NCBI taxonomy): Eukaryota > Viridiplantae > Streptophyta > Magnoliopsida > Poales > Poaceae > Echinochloa > Echinochloa phyllopogon. The sequence goes on from BTCW01000009.1 coordinate 13,994,702, forward strand.
CTTGCTCCTCTTCATCTCAGGTTTGGAGGAAGATGGTGCGGACTATGGACAATGGGTGTGACTACGAGGTAGGAGACGAGCCGCAGGAAAAGGAAGGCGTTGGGGAAGGGGGGCAGGGCAGCCAGGCGGCGCGGCAAGCCGCAGGCGTAGAGCCGGAGAGCGCGGGCGGCGTCTCGCGAGGCGGAGGGGACGACGACCGACGAGCGGGTTTGTGACGTTTCCAGAGCATCCAGGTTTGTGCCTTAGCGGATAGAGACCCGAATCGACCCGCAATCGGACGCTCAGTATCGCGAGTTAGGCGGATCGTTATCGGGCTAACGGGCGACGTGGATCCACGGGCGGAGCGGATTTCTGCCGGGTTTCGTTCTCTAAGAGCATCTCCAGCCCAGCCCCTAGATGGGCCTATGTCTGATTTGTGTGCTGTGTTCATGACATGAGAAACCTAAAGCTGCAAATCATGCATGGTTCACATGTGCTGTCCTGTCCTCCAGAGAGAAATCATGCACGGTTCTCTCTGGTTCTGCTTCTGCTCAGCTTCAGTAAGAAATCGAGGCAAGGCAAAGCTCCATCCACCAGCAAGAATGCGGCACAGTTATGTGTGTATCAATTTACTGGTGAATTATCACAAGCAGCATTGTTACAGTAGTCAGACCAAAAAAAAAAAACACAAGCAGCACAATCATACTGCCTATACTGCTCATCGGCTTCTTTTCACCAATACCTTCAGAGACACAGAGAAATGTATTTCCAAAGGTTTTCTAACAGCAATTCTTGAACAGTACAAGCTGATAGTACAACCTAGTTCTGCATTAAGAAAATAATGGCACAAGAAGCTGATAGTACAAGCTGCAAGTGTACAGTACTGCTTATTTTTCATTTTCAAAAATTGCTGAACAGCACCACGCATGCACTTTGATCAGACAGGTTAGGAGACCATTTCTTGAACAGGTTATGTCTGAACTTTGGACAATTTCTGAATGTCTGAGCAACCTGAATGCAACCTGAATAAATTCTTCAGAAATGGGACTTCTACTTCAGCTGCTGCTCTCCTATCCTTGTGAACAGTCTGAGCAAAAAAAGAAACAGCTCCAAGTGTCTTGACCTTCAGTTTCAGATAACAACTCAACAAAATTACAGAGTTTTGGCTCAAGTTTTATGTACAAAACAGATAATAAGATAATTCAATAGATAATAAGTCGATCCATAATTTAACACCATCAGTCAACCCATAATTTAACATTGAATAAATTACACATATTATTTGAATATCCATACTATCTAGAGCTATGAATAGCCCAAAGGTGCTCACAAAGATCATTTCGCAGTTGCTCGTGCGAAGATTTATCCTCAATTTCTTTATGGATATTTAGGAACTCTTCTACCAGAACTGGATCACGAGTTTGATAGTCTTCTGGTGACAACTCTGGGATGCCGCTCTCATCCTGGTAGTAGTTGTAATCCACATCCTCCTCGTCTCGCTCGTCCTCTATTACCATGTTGTGTAATATAACAGAACACGTCATGATATACCAGAGTTGTTCTTTGCTCCACCATCTAGCAGGACCTCGAACCATAGCGAAGCGAGACTGGAGTACTCCGAACGCTCTTTCTACGTCTTTCCTTGTAGATTCTTGTACATTTTTGAAGTGAAGCTTCTTGTTACCTTGCGGACTTCGGAAAGCTTTGACAAATGTTGCCCATGCGGGGTATATACCGTCTGCAAGATAATACCCCATGTTGTATTTGTTTCCGTTGACCATATACTCCACTTTTGGTGCTGTTCCGGATGCAAGTCTATCAAATAATGGAGATCGTCGCAAGACGTTGATATCATTGAGGGAACCGAGAAGTCCAAAGAAGGCATGCCAAATCCACAGATCTTGAGATGCGACAGCTTCCAAGATCAAAGTTGGGCCACTCTTGTGACCTGTGTAAGCCCCTTTCCAAGCTGTTGGACACTTGTCCCACTTCCAATGCATGCAATCTACTGAACCCAACATACCTGGGAATCCTCTCGCGGTGTTAATGGCCAGCATCCTCGCTGTCCTGGGCATTTGGGGCCCTCAGGTACTCTTCGCTGAAGATGTCAACAACCCCTTTGACAAAGTTCTTGAAAGATTCAATAATGGTGCTCTCACCCATTCTCACAGAGTCATCTAGGAAATCAGCAGAAACACCGTGGGCAAGCATACGAAAGGCGGCGACAACCTTCTGAATAGCAGAAACACCCAGAAGACCAAGTGCATCAGGCTTCTGACGGAAGTACTCGTCGTGAGCCTCCACCGCGGCTACTATCCTCAAGAAAAGTGCCTTCGACATTCGATATCTCCTTCTGAAGTGCTTGGCATTGTAAACAGAGTTGTCAGCGAAGTAGTCCCAGTAAATCTGCTCATGACCTCCTAGGACATCTCTTGGCACGCTTTGGCGGCCCGGCAAAGATCCACGAAATTTCTTCTTGTTCTTTTTCCTCTTCAATCCGGCAAGAACAGCACCAACAAACAACATGTCGTCGTCATCAGAATCCTCCTCTTCGTCCCTCAACCGCTGAAGCCTCTGAGACCGCGACATCTGGCACAACAAAAAATTTTGTCAATGCAAGTTTCATACAATATCCCATATTCATGAACTGCAGTTAGTACAATTTCATATAATTTGTCATAATCATGAATCGATCAACCGTCCTATATGTACAATCGAAAAGGAAAGAGGCTGTGTCCTAGCTAGCTAAAGGGGCAATCTAGTTAATTAGCTGCTGCTAATGGCAAAATCTGCTAGCTGCTGCACCAGAACTGGAAAAAAACTATTTCTTGGGGGGAGTACTAGCTAGAGACTAGAAGCAAATGCTGCTGTTAAACAATATGTGTCGGCTAAATAACAGACTTCACCAATTAATAACCACAAGTAAACAGTCTCAACCATAGAACCCTTGGGATACAATGTGTTGGCTCACAGACTATTATGTGCAAGAAAGTTGAGAGTTCATACAAATTGGTCAAGTGAGTGAGGTTCCTCAGTTCCTCCGGTATTTGGCCAACTGCATTAAGTGCATGTGTTCTCCTGCAGTGGTAAAAGTGAAGAAGCCATCAGTCACACCATCTCAAGTCAGCCAAGATCGATTTTTGACATATATAAACACAATCAGTGGATCATACACGCCGAGTTCTCCAACAAACATTCGGCATTTGCAGTGAGCAGGGCGCTAGCAGCACAGCTATAAGCGTTCAGGCCATGCCACAGGCCCAGCACAAGGCCAACCTCAAGCGGGCATTTCGTCAAACACCTGCTGCACGTCTAAAGAGAAGCACTCACAGCTTGGTGACGTTCGCGGCGAGCTGCACGGCGGTGATGTCCAACGCCACCAACGAGGAGCTGCTGCTGCCGCTGGCCGATGTCCAGCGCGCCGCCAACGAGGCCGTCGCGGGGTTCCTGCGGCGCCAACGCAGCTCCGAGAGGAAGAAGAGGCGGAGGGAGGAGGGGAGGAGGGCCGGCGGCGTGCTGGGGAGGACGGGCGGCGGCGCGGGCGTCAGGGGCGGCGGCGCGGGCGTCGGAGGCGGCGGCGAGCGAGAGCGTCGGGAGAGAGGAGTGCCTCGCATCGGGAGAGACGGGAGAGATGGGGCCCACTTGTCAGATGGATAGGGGCCAAGTTTACTCAGTTGGGCTGGAGAACACCACACATTTGGGCCTCTAAATTTTTAGAACGGGCCATCAAACTGAAATATAGAGGCTTGTTTTTAGTCATTAGGCTGGAGATGCTCTAAAGATGTCCAATTTATTCTTTTTCCAAAACATGGGCGCTAATCAAACATTTGACAATCGTCATCTACGAGCATTCACCATCCTGCTTTGTTTTCTATTAACTCTCCTGCCGTCGTAAGCGGGCATGTATGTCATCGTCCACAGATTGTACTTATCAAGCACCCCGCAATCATTATCCCGAAAATTAGACGTCCTAAGAGTACAGATAGAGTGACACGATCCATTTCTCCGTCCTGATACGGCGACACATATATATTAGGCAAAATTTGCTCCTGGACACCGTTATTCATCTAAATTGGCCGGAACACACAACCAACGGCGCTATTTGCCAGGTACCATTATGAAATCAAGACTATTTGCCAGAACACACCGCAAGCAATATAATATTCATTTCAGCTGTTGGGGAGAGAAAAACTTATATGAATTGACGTTTTTACCCTCGTCTTTAACCTTCCGCTCCATCGCCTTCCCTCCTCTTCTTCCCAGCCACCGGCGAGCTGCACGCCACCCGGCGTTGCCTCGCTGCCGCCCGCCCTCTCGCCATGTCAGCTCTATCTTCTTCAACCTCTCTCCACCTCTCGCCTCGTCCCCGACCGCCGGCTCCTCTCTCTCTGTCTCCTCCCGACGTCGCCGCCCCCAGACCCCGCGCCTCCGCCTCCCCACGCCGCCGCACCGCGGCCTGCTCCTGCCGCCACCCCACGCACCCGCGCTGCCTCCCCGCGCCTCCGCCTCCCCACACCGCGGGCTCCTCCTCCTCTTCCTCCCAGCGCTCCGCCACAGACGGGCGGGCGAACGTCTCTTCGACGGCGACTCGCTCAGCTTCTCCCGCCTCGGCCTCGCCGGCTGTGGGGGCGGCATGCTGCATCGGCCCGCGGGCGGGGCGTCCCCTCTGGTGGGGTGGCCGGCGACGGGGGCGGCCTGCTGCACCGGCGCGTGGCCCGATGGTGGGGCGGCCGACGACGGGCCCATGGGCGGACTGCGTGGCCATGGGCGGGCGGATCAAGCGGCGGTGGCCTGTGCTGGTGGCGAGTTCCGGTCGGAGAGGCTCCTGGCCGGCGGCGAGGGGCCGAGGGCGAGAGCCGCGCCACTCCCTCGCTCGTCCACGGGAAGAAGATAGAGCTGACATGTGGGCCCCAATTTACTTGAGGGTAAAATGGTCTTTTCCTACATCTTCTCTCTCATCAAATCAGAGAAATTGATATTCTATTGCTTGCGGTGTGTCTCAGCAAAGAATACGGTTTTCATAATGGTACCCAGCAAATTTCGCTCTTGGCGGTGTGTTCTGGCCAATTTAAATAAATAACGGTGTCCAGGAGCAAATTTTGCCTATATATTACTAGTAGTACAAGAGTACACATCCTATAGTTCACACTGAAATTGCTGCATACTGAGCCTTTTGCAATTGAAAGTAAATTTAAAACTGCTGAACAAATATGGCTGAACTTACCTAAAAGGAGTTTATCCAGGTGCTCAACATATTTTAAACCCCCGAAACTGCATGTACACAGGAAAGAAAAAAAACTTAGGATCAATCAGGGCTTACATTCCAAGAACAATCAACGGATCGTCACAGCTGATTCGAACCAGATGCGATGCGAGGAGGTCGCACGTACCTTGCAGCCTGCGGATCGAGGAACCAAGCACAGGAAGGCCGGGAGCAGAGAAGAGGTATGCGCTAAATATTCCCCAAGTTCCCTTATATATCAGATTAGAATGGAAACAAAAAAACGATCAGACGTATTGCCCAATCTGTAGAAACTCAAAGAGATGCATTGCCCTCTCCACAGTCGTATCTCAATGAATTGATCAACTTGAATTGGCATTTCATCAGGCACCTGAAGTGCAAGCACTAGGAGCACAAGCACAAAAAAGTCACCTTTTGCGTGGCGAACAAAGCTAGGTTGGCAGACTTCACAGAGCAGCACGTACGGCCGGAGGCGGCAGTGGTGAGGTCGATGTCTGCGCGGCAGACGTACCCTGCCGTCGCAGCAGCAGCGCGAAACGCCCTGGCCCAGCCAGTTCTTCTCCGAGGAGGCTTGCGTCGCCGCGGAGAGCGCCTCGTACGGGAACCCGCGCTGCGCTTCGCTGCGCCTGGCCCGCGGCGCGCCGCCAAGGGAGGACGGCGACGACACGAGGGAGGGCGAGAGAGGACGGCGCGAGGGAGGAGGGCGCCGACAAGGGAGGGGGAGGGAGAACGACGCCGCCGCGCTCGTCCGGATACGCGGCGGAAGAGCTCAGCAGTCAGCACCGCGCCGCCTGTCCGTCGCCGCCCTGCCCGCTGCCGCTGACGGGGTGGAGGCAGGGTCGGTGACGCCCGCGGCCGTCTGCCTGACGTCCTGTCAGGCACCCACGCGCGCCCGGCCAGGCGGGAAGTCGGTGCAGCTGCGGGGCGGGGAGGCGCGGATTCGGCGGGAGGACGCGGCAAGAAGCTTATCGTCGCGTACGCGGCTCTCCAGCGGCCGAGGCCGTCGGCCGCCGCCATCGCTGCAGTTGGCCGCCACGGGTCGCTGCCCGGCGTCGCCGGCGACCGGCGCGAGGCCGCCGCGAGCGGCGGAGTGCTCCGCCGTGGAGAGCCCCGCGCCCAATCGACCCGCCGGCAAGGAAGGATCGCCGGTGAGGGAGACGAAGGACCCCCCGGCCAGGAGGGGAAAAGGCGGCGGCGCAAGGAAGGGGCATTGGCGGGGTCGACGCCAAGGAGAAGGCGCCGAAGGGAGGGGAGCGACGGAGCCGGCGGCAGGGGTGGTGAGAGAGTGGGGGAGGAGCTGTGGCCGATTCCTTCAGTGGACACGGACGACGCTCACGCGAAGGAGCGGACGACACGCGCTGTGAGGCGTCGGCCGCTGGATGGGCGACAGCGGGGCGCGGAGACCACGCGTCGCCTGCCCATGCCCGGTATGGGCGGATGCAGGGGAACTTCTTCCGCTATAAGAATTTAGTTATTATATTCACTCTAACGACGGTAACGGCCCACTCAAGAAACCAGAATGCCGCTCGAAGTGAAATCGGGCCTTCCAATTTATCTGATGATGGCTGGCCCAGGTAGCCCAGTTCTTACGACAGAAAACTCTCAGTGCCCGTGGAATTGTGGAAACAAACATATAAGCGCCGAATTCAACAGAATGCCCCATCTATTTGGGGCGGGCTTTTCCATAGAAGGCCTAACTATGCAATGGGCTGGGCCGTACTACAGTAGATCGAGCTAATGGGATTTATTTGGAGTGGGACTCCAGATCATCAATGCAATGTGCGGTTGCTTTCGGCGATCCACGGCCGGCGCGGCGGGATCAGCAGCCGTGTCGATGTGCCCAACGGCGACGGCTCATCGGCCGCGGATGCAGCAGACGCAGACAGATAGCTACTCCCAAATTGTCTGTCTGCTAGTTCTATCTTTCGGGCTTACCTAGCAAGCAACTAAGCAAAGCCCCAGCAGCAAGCAAGCAACGCCGACTCGAAGCAATCGTCCCCCTGTGGAACTTTCACGTACTGACCAAGAAATTCTGCTGCATTCATGAGAGGTCCTACTACAAGTGTACAAGAAATCCTACTACAAATGTAACTTCAAAAAGAAATGTCGTGTGCACGTATTGCCCTTTTCTCGATTCTAAACGAAACTTTAGTTACGGGTATGCAACCAGCAATTATTTCCCGAAGATTGCGCGCCGGCACGTGTTATGCTAGCTCAAAGATATTAGATCATCATTTGGAGAGTTATTTAAGTAAAAAATTAATTTTTTATATCTTTATATTTCCTAACAGCTTTTCTATATCTTGTGCGCAGTCTAGAGATTCATCTCGCTCTTTATCTTTGCCTAGCAAGAAATATGGAATAAAGGATACCTATATTTTGATATTCAATTGAAGAGGTTGTTGGAGGGTATTTTTTTTAAACCAAAATCTCTATTTCTGTAAGTAAGAAAAGATATAAAGAGCCTCTTGAAGATGCTACGTAGGCTCCATTTTTCAAACGTGCCCCAAACAAGAAATCTAAGCCCAGTCTTGCTAATTGACGAATAATCCACATTTTTTCAACAGATATTAATTGTGGCAATCTGACCGGTGCTCAACTACTTGGCATCGGAGCGAATTAATTATAGGTCAGCTGATAACATTATAATAGAACATATGTATTCAAATCCGAGTAATCTCAAAAAAAAATCCGAGTACTCAAAATTTGACATACTCACTTCTTCTTGGATTTATTTACTCTAGAAATTAACCAACATTATTATCACGGTTATGTACGGAAAAAGGACCAATCACAATTACAAAGGATCACACTAATCAAATATGCGATCATTTAACCAACCACATGTTTCTTCTCTGCGTGTGCGTGCATAATTCCATATCATTAACAACATGCTTGTTGTTCTAAGCATTATTGATGCCATGGCTCATGGCTGTTCAAAATTAAAAATAGCTACCAGTGTTTTAAATAGCGAGCTACGGAGTATATATATAGCAGAAACCACGCCGGAAATGGCAGCCACTAGTGAACTATTTTGATGAGCTGAGACGTGCCATCAGCTGTAGGAAAATCGGCAGTTGGCAGCCGTTGGATGACGATGACGGCGCTCTCCCTCGTGTGCCAACTGCAACTTCCAAAGCGATCGGAGACTCCGCAGCTAAAAGGCGCCGCCCACTTTCCTGACTGAATCTGAATTAGCCGACAAGCCAAGCAAAAGCTAGATGGTAGTAGTGTAACAACCCAAAATTTCCTATAGGTTTTGTTGAGTGCAAAAATTCGAATTTAAAAATTTTTGGTGGAATTGTGTGCATGCAAACAAACATATAAGAGTGTCTTCTATTTGCTCCCTAAATTCTTAGGCAATTTAAATTCAAATTTAAAATCAATTTGAAGTGCTAAGGATGAAATAGTGTGATTTGGAGTTATTTGGATTTATTTGGATTTTTGGTTGGTTTGAATTCAAATTCTAGATTTGAATTCAAACTCTAATTGACTAAACTAATTTCCAATCCTATTTCCTGTTCGTGGGCCGAATTCCCGCAGCCAAGTCCATCTTTCCACCTTCAACTCTCCTACCCGAGCCAGCAACCCAACCGGCCTGCTCGGCCTTTCGGCCCAGCACGGCCCAGCCGTCCACCGCGTCGCCGCCGCGTCCGCCCTCACCCGCTGACTGCCGGGCCCCGCCTGTCAGTCGTCTTCGTCTCCCCCGCGTCATCTTCCTCCGCGCGCCGCGCCTCTCTCTCTTCCGCGGAGCGCCGCCCGTGACCCAACCACCCACGCCCCGTGCGGCCCGTCGCGATTGCGCCGCGTGTCCGCAGCTGCTCGAGCTCCCCATCTCGCCGTCCGTGCCCGCCAAACCCTAGCCCTAGCGCCTATAAAACCCGCCACCGGCCATCTTCTTCCCCAAGCCGCGCCGCCCTTCGGGGTTCCTTCCAGATCCAGTTCGTGGGAGGGGAGGTGTAGGAGAGGGGTGGGGAAGGTCCTGGAGCAGTCGGAGCAAGAGGAGGAGAGCCGGAGCGCCTTCCCCGCATCGCCGCCGCCGAAGCCATCGCCGCCGTCCGTGGACTCGCCGACGAGGAGCCGGACCAGGGACGAGAGGAAGCGCACGAGCATCGCCGAGCCTCGACGAGTCTTCCCCGAGCTGCAGCGTACGACGACGAGACCCTAGGTGAGCTAACCGCGTTCGCCCCCCTTCTTCTCTGTTTCCGGCGGAGCGCCGCCGCTCGTGCTCGCCGTGCCAAGCCAAGCCCCTGTGAGCCAGCCTTCGTGCTGTGCATCTTCTTGTGCAGGTTCCCGTCGCCGCTAAACCCTTTGCAACCCGCCGTCGCTTGTCCCCCGCAGCCGAGGCCGCCGCGGCCGAGCTCTGCTCGCTCCGCGCGCGAACGCCGAGGCCACGCGCGGCCGTGGGTGACCGCGTGCCCGCGCGTGTGCACCCAGGTGCGTCCCAGCCGCTGCTGGAGCCGCACGCGCACTCGCTTAGCCCCTTTTCGAGCGCAGTTGAGCCAAAACCCGAGCCGCCGTCGTGCTCGCCGGCGCACATGGCCGTGTCGCCGCCGTCGCACGTCGGGAAGCCCCAATCCGAACCCAGCCATGGCCTTTTTCCCCTCGAGCGTGTTCGCCTAACCCTGGTGAAGCTTTTCCGACCGATCTTGAGCCCAGCCGAGCCTTTTCCGGCGAGGTCCGCCGCCGACCGTCGCCGCCGGCGCGTTCCGGTGCGCGCCGCGCGCGCGTCGCGTCGCGCCGTGGCCGTGCCACACCGTGGACCACACCAAGTCCCTCTCAGCCGCGCACAGAAGATCCCTGCCAGCCACAAATCGATCCCGTGCACCCGGCTCTCGTGAACCACTCTCACGGTGCACCGTGGACCCAGTCCACCAGGCCTGATCCAGCAGCCGCCCCTTCGTGGGCCGAATCTCGCGTTTAAGTCCGTTTAACCACCTTGAACTCTTCCGGCCCATTCGCTTTCGGCCCAATTCCAGCCCAGCCATCGTTTATTCTTTTTCCTTTCTTTTAACAGCGCTGACATATGGGACCCACCTGTCATACTCTGCGAGTCACTGACACATGGGGCCCACTGACCAGAGTTGACCCGCTGACCGTTGACCGTTGACCCCGTTGACCGTTGACCGGTCAACGCTGACGTCAGCAGGGCCCACTGCTGACGTCATCCTAGGCGGACCCCACTGCTGACGTCAGCATGGCGTCATGCTGACGTCAGCAGGCTAATTATTTGTCTGTTTTCTTTTTCAGAAATTATTTAATATTTTCAGAAAATGATTTAAACTTCGAAAAATAATAATAAATCAACCGTAGCTCAGAAAAATATGAAACCAGTTTCTATATTTTTCTAAAATCATGATCTACGCGTTAGTATAGAGTTTGGTGTTATTTGAGTCTTCATTCGTCGCTGTTTTAGTGTTTCTTTGCTAGTAGCCGCGTCTTATTTTCTTTCCGCGCCCCTAGGAGCTCCGGAGGGTCAGGAGGAGCCGGACTACTACAACAACTGCTTCGACGAGGACGAAGACCTTTGCCCAGGTTCACGCCCGACCATTTCTGAAATACCTATTAGACATGCAAACTAGTATGCTAGCGCTTTACTTTACTCGCATGATAAACCTGCACTGCCTTTGTTATTATCCTGTTACCTTGCTACCTACTACTCACTTTATAAATATGCTGTGCTATGCATGTGTTGGGATGGTTGTGATTGATCCTCTTGGCGTGAGTTGTGGGTGGTTTGGGAGGAGTAGTGCAGCTAGGCGGTGTAAGCGAGTAATAACAACTCGATCGTTGGTCGAGGTGCTGAGGGACTGCACTCGGGCAGTCCCTATGGGGTACCTGTTGCGGGTACATGGTTACTGGTTACTTGGGGTTGGTACTCGGTGAGTACCTGAGGAGTTTGGGCGGCAATACCTGTTATGGGTGCCGATTGCGGACCGTTGCGGCGGATCGCTTGTGTTGCAGATACTCGCTTTACCGAACAATTAAGGACCGAGTCGTGCCCCCACTTCGGACTTGGGATTTACCGTGCTCACCATCTACCCAGTATGGGGAGGGTTCCAGCAAGCCTACTCTAGTGCGGCGCCGAGACTGTAGGAGAATCGAGTTTGATATGTGTAGGGGGGATTCGTTGCGGCGTAATCTCCCTGATTTACCACGGCCCCCGACTGGCCCCGGTGGGAAGGTTTCACGACCCTGGGGCAGATGTTAGATCGGATGTTTCCCGAGCCCAGGGAGACAGGATTGGCGCCGCTACTGTTTAGGGTCTTTGCTGTGGGCTGCGTCTCAGGTTGGTTGCGGACTAGCCTTGCAGCCCGGATGGATTCCTGGAGTGCCACCTCTGCAGAGTGTAAACTATACGTATAGCCGTGTCCACGGTTACGGACGACCCATTTCTGAGAAGCCCCGGCTAGCATGGGAATCTGCTTTCTTACCTCATCCTTGATTTGGGTTATGAGAGATTGGTCCAGCTGAGGCTGTTGAGACAAGGTGGGGAGGGAGCTCACCGAGTCGACTAGTGAGTGAAAGGAGTTGGTGGATGATGTTTTGCGGGAACCTGCTGTGGCAGGACGAGCCCGATGGGAAAATGTGAGGCTGATGGTTGGTTTTGGGGAGTGGAGGTGTATGTGTGTGAGCAGGAGTTGGTGTCGAGATGAATTTGGGTTATTGCTGCTGCTTGCATAAGAAAACCCTGGCTTAAACCTTGATTAATTCTATATCCCTAGATTAGGCCACCTTTAAAGCTTGCATCATATTATGGTTGGTGACGTGGACCTGTCCCATTTCCTTGGGGACAGACTTTGGGTTCACAGGAGAAGACCCCGACCGCGAGTTCAACCAGGACGGGTGGTACGACTGAAGGGTGTGCGCTACGCTCAAGGATGCCTGTGGAGGAGTGGTCCCTGTTGTTCTAGCTACCGCTGCGCAGATGTTTCTCATTGTCGTTTTAGCCCAGAGGGCTTGTATCAGTCGCTTTGTCTTTATATGAGTCATGTAATGAATCTTTTATCGTTGTATGGATGTGATATTCGACTGAGATGAGTTCTGTACGAGATAGCTGCTATTCCTGGGACTATCTCAATGGTACAGAGAGTCGGGTTCTCGTCGGTGAGAATCCGGTTCGTCACAGTTGGTATCAGAGCCATACTTGACCGTAGCGCGTAACCCATAGAACGGAAACCTAGGACAGAAGCTCTAACTGAGTCCTCTATTTTATATGAAACCCCTTGGACTATTTGAAAACTATATAAGTACATCTCATCTATTTGCAAAACTTTTACCCTTACCTTACCTTACTAACTTGCTAACTTACTAACAACCCACTAACTGTCTGGCAGATGGAAGGAAGAGGATCAGCAGATGAACGACGGGAGATCAGGACCACCGGAGCAGACTGTGGAGGTTTGGCAGTGCTACTGAGGGAGGTGCTGCGTACAGTGGGGATAGATGTGGATAACGTCTTCTACGAAGGATGGACCTACGGACCTGGAGAGGGAGTACACACCCGGTTGCAGATGGTTGTACCCAATATCCCTGGACGACCAAGGTCACTGATGCTACGAGCAGCTACCAGCGAGAGCACTTTCAGTCGGGCAGTGCAGACTATAGCTATGAGGATACTCCGACTTGCCACACTTGTGTACCAGAGTCAGCTCAGCCACACTCGTTTCCGGTACCTACCGCGAGCTCTTGAAGATCCGACAGACAGAGACGCAGTCAGCTTGCAGGCTCACGCAGCAGACCGAGAGCGGAACGTGACTCTGCGGACCTCAGTTCAGTGCATGATAGAGCAAGAATACTTGAACATTGGCCTAGAAGAGAAAGTTGCCAAGCTGAACGAGAGGGTATGGAAGCAAGACCTCCAGCTGATGGAGAAGGACAATAGGATCGCCTTACTTGAGGAACAACTCAGAGCTAAAACAAGGGAAGTCAGAGTCTTGAACTGCGAAGCTCGAAACAACAGGCAGTTGGCAGGACTGATCCGAGCAACTCACCATGCTCGAGATGTTCGCCTGGAAGATCAACTCACAGAAAAAGACAAGGAACTAGCAGCCAAGGAAGAAGAGATAGAAGGTCTGAAGGAAGAAGTATACTGGTTGGACAGTCTCAACTCAGAACTTCAAGAAGAGGTGGATAGCTACAAAGAAAAGAGTGGACGAAACTACCAGCTGATGAAGTACCTGAGTCTTCAACAGATTATGGCAAAGGATGAAGCTCGAAGGACCCTTAGTAGTTGGGTAAGATCAGACAGGAAGAGGGTAGCAGAAATGATCACAGTGAATCAAGGACTACCAGAAGGACGCAGAGTTGAACCCAGAGCAGAGAACTACAGAGTTTCACCAAGCCGAGTTGAGCCGATACCACCACCTGAGGCTCGAACCTTTACCCCAGAGATGACAAGACTGAGACAAGAACTGGCACACCTAGAACAGCAGTTGACAGAACCTGAGATGGACATAGTGAGGTTGGCAGCGCACCTCACGGACACCCACCAAGACAACAGGCAGTGATCAAGCAGCAGACAGAGACTGAGGCTGTGAGGTTGGCAGCGCGCCTCGCAGGCACTTTCAGCAGTATGGGACAGATGCAGTAGGCAGTATCAGCAGATGTCAGCAGTTGATGAGAGTTGTATCTATCTTCATGAGTAGATGCTTAGACTTAGCAGATCATGACCACCTTTTGGCTCAGCCACGATGTAGCATTCGCTTAGATGTACTAATCCTCAAGGTTCCAGGAGCTGACCTCGGGATAGTACACGTGTCTAGGGTGTAATGCTGTAATGATTGTTCGATCTTATTGGCTGTTCTTGCAGTTTTATTGCTGTTCGTTTTGAGTGTACTTTAGTGTTGAGTCTATTTCATGTGTGCAGCTCCTACTCTAGATGCGCTAACCTAACCCGTACCGACCGCCACTAAATCTGCTTTATGAAAAATACAGTAAGATGTCAATCCGAAGATCCAACCGTCTGCTTACACGTTTTGAGGAAGCTGAGCAAGAAGAGGCAGCAATGGCAGCTAGAGGCAGAGGACGTGTCAGAGGTCGTGGTCGTGGAAGAGCAGCAGTTGCAGTTAGAGGCAGAGGTCGTGGACGCGCAGCAGGCGTGCTCCAGCCCGAGAACAACGCACCAGGAGAAGAACAAGAAGTGGAAATGGAAGAACCAGCAGTGGAACCTCAGCAGAACCAGCAGAACGTACAGCAACCACCGCCACCGCCTAACTTGGCAGAAGTGATGACTACACAGACACAGCTGATGCAACAGATGGCACAGGCCAACACACAGATGATGCAAGCTATGCAACAGATGCAAGGAAACCAGAACCAGAACCGTCAGGGACACCGTGAGGAAGACCTACAAAGGAAGATCGAAAGATTCATCAGGCTGAAAGCACCTACCTTCGACTACTCGGACGAACCACTCGATGCACACGACTGGTTGCGTACCATCGAGACGAAGCTGGACCTGACAGACTACACGGAAGAGGAATGTGTGGCCCTTGCGGCACACCAACTTGAAGGAGCAGCAAAAGCGTGGTGGGAGAGCTACTGTGACTCTCACGCAAACCCAGCTCAGATCACCTGGCTAGAGTTTTGTGAAGCTTTCAAGGAATACCACATACCAGAACAAGTCATGGTGCATAAAGCAATGGAATTCAGGACAATGACCCAAGGAAGTTTGTCTGTAGCTGAGTACGCTCGACACTTTGCTAAGATGTCAAGGTACGCTCCTGAAGACGTCAACACTGAGAAGAAGAAGCAGTTTTGGTTCCAGCGTGGTTTACACAGAGGTCTGAGGACAGCACTCGCAGCGAGTTCACACAGGTCACTCAGAGAGCTGATTGACAGGGCTATCGCAGTTGAGAAGGAAAGAGTGGGTCTTGAAGATACCTGGCGAGAGAAGAAAAGAAAGGCTGAACAGTTGCACAACCACCGGCTAAGTCAGAGGCCGAGGAGTGGCCAGAGCAACATGATCAGGAGAAGCTTTCAGCAGAGCAACAACCAAGGAAGCTCAGTGTTCAACAGAAACAGTTACCAGGGTAACCGAGGCAGTAACAGCAACAGTTTTGGCAGCAGAGGGAACAACTACAACAGCTTTGGTAACAGAAACAACAGCTACTCAAGTCAGGGAAACCCCAATTGGAAGCCGAACAACACACCCAGAATTGGTGGAGGAACCACAGTGGTCTGTTTTGCTTGTGGGAAGCCCGGTCACAAGTCCTTTGACTGTCCGGAGAAGAAGAACAAACAAACCCCAGCCAAGGCACCGGCACCTGGAGGACAGGACAGGCAGCCAGCAACAGCGCAGAGAGGACGCCTCAACCACTTGACAGAGGAAGAAGCCGAGGACGCTCCCGACGTCGTGCTCGGTGAGTTTTTAGTAAATGGCATTCCAGCTTTGATATTGTTTGACTCTGGAGCAACTGGATCCTATATCTCGACAAAGTTTGTGAGAGAGCAGTCACCCCCGACAATACCTAAAGCTAGACCTATAGTCACTACTTCTCCCTTAGGAGAGCTTAGGTGCACTTTAGAGTGCCCCGCAGTTAGACTGATGATAGGAGGCCAGGAGTTCGAAGGGAACTTGACAGTCCTGAAATCAGATGGAATTGACGTGATACTAGGAATGGATTGGCTTACAGAGCACAAAGGAATAATCAGCTGCTCACCCAGAACAGTTGAGTTGACACATCCTAGCGGAGACAAAGTAACAGCAGAGCCACAAAGAAGAACAGGGAAGAGATCCAGAACATGTATTCTAAGACAGTTGGTATACTCTATCGAGAAAATGACGATCGAAGAAGTACCTGTAGTATGTGAGTACCCGGACGTGTTTCCCGAGGAACTACCAGGACTACCACCAGACCGAGACGTAGAGTTCATAATCGAACTGCAACCAGGCACAGGGCCCATTGCTAAGAGGCCGTACAGAATGTCAGTGGAAGAACTGGAAGAGCTCAAAAAGCAGCTGAAAGAGATGCTTGAAAGCGGTGTGATTCGACCAAGTGCATCCCCCTGGGGATCACCAGTGTTGTTTGTGAAGAAGAAAGACGGGTCAATGCGCATGTGCGTAGACTATCGATCCTTGAACGCAGTAACGATCAAGAACAAGTACCCATTACCTCGAATTGATGACTTGCTAGATCAGTTGAAGAAAGCCAAATACTTTAGTAAGATTGATCTGAGATCGGGATACCACCAGATGAAGATTAGAGAAGGTGACATCCCCAAGACAGCTTTTGTGACTCGGTACGGGCAGTACGAGTTCACCGTTGTGTCTTTTGGATTGACCAACGCACCTGCTTATTTCATGAACATGATGAACAAGGTATTCATGGAGGAACTGGACAAGTTCGTAGTGGTGTTCATTGATGACATACTAGTTTACTCAGAAACAGCCGAAGAGCATGAGAAGCATCTGAGGATTGTACTAGAGAGGCTGAGGCAGCATCAACTCTACGGAAAGTTCAGCAAATGTGAATTTTGGTTGGAGAAAGTAGCCTTTTTGGGTCACGTGTTGACAGCCGAGGGCGTAGCAGTCGATCCAGAAAAGATTGAGGCAGTAGCAGAATGGAAACAGCCGAAGAGTGTTACGGAGATCCGGAGTTTTCTGGGATTGGCAGGATACTATAGAAGATTTATTGAGAACTTTTCCAAGATTGCCAAGCCAATGACCGAACTACTCAAGAACAATGTTCCATTTGAATGGACGGACAAATGTGAAAGAAGTTTCCAAGAACTCAAGCACAAACTCACTACAACTCCAGTATTGACCCTACCAGATATTCGCAAAGATTTCGTAGTCTACTGTGATGCTTCAAGACAAGGTTTGGGATGTGTTCTAATGCAAGAGGGCAAGGTTGTTGCCTATGCATCGAGGCAGCTGAGGAAACATGAGGAAAACTACCCCACACATGATTTAGAACTGGCAGCAGTGGTACATGCCTTGAAGATCTGGAGGCACTATCTGATTGGCAACAAGTGCGATATCTACACAGATCACAAAAGTTTGAAATATTTCTTTACCCAATCCGAACTGAACATGAGGCAGAGAAGATGGTTAGAACTGATCAAAGATTACGATTTGGAGATACACTACCATCCTGGCAAAGCTAATGTCGTGGCAGATGCCTTGAGCCGAAAGAATTATTGCAACAACTTGATGATAGAAGAAAGTCAGCCAGAACTAGCGAAAGAGTTGTACATGATGAAACTCGAGCTAGTAGAAGAAGGTAAACCCCAAGAAATGAGGGTGAAGTACAACCTAGAAGACCGAATCAAAGAAGCTCAAGGAAAGTGTTCAGAAATCCAAGAAGTAAGAGAGGATATTCAACGAGGAGTAGCACCTGACTTCAGGATCGATGAAGCAGGGACAGTATGGCTGAAAGACCGTATTTGTGTACCACAGGACGAGGAAATCAGGGGAACAATTCTCTCAGAAGCTCACGAGTCCAAATACTCAATCCACCCAGGATGCACTAAGATGTATCAGGATCTGAAGGATAAGTTCTGGTGGAAGAAAATGAGAGAGGACATAGCAGAGTATGTAGCCAAGTGCGACTCTTGTCGAAGAATCAAAGCAGAGCATCAAAGACCAGCAGGACTGCTGAAACCACTGGAAATTCCAATGTGGAAATGGGAAGATATCAGCATGGACTTCGTAGTTGGTTTACCCCGCACACAGAAAGGGAATGATGCCATTTGGGTCATAGTTGATCGATTAACGAAAGTAGCTCACTTTATACCTGTCAAAAGCACACACTCAGCAAGCAAACTAGCAGAGCTATACATAGACAACATTCTTAAGCTGCATGGGGCACCAAGAAGTATTGTGTCAGACAGAGGACCCCAATTCACAGCACAATTCTGGCAAAGCCTACATCAAGCCATCGGGACAACCTTGGAGTATAGCACAGCTTACCACCCCCAGACAGATGGGCAGACTGAAAGAGTGAACCAAGTTCTTGAAGATTTGTTGAGGGCATGTGTTCTAGCTTACAGCACAGACTGGGAGAAGAGTCTATCTTACGCAGAATTCTCCTATAACAACAGTTACCAGGCCAGCCTACAGATGTCACCCTTTGAGGCACTATATGGCAGAAAATGCAGGACACCTCTAATGTGGTCAGAGGTGGGAGAACGAACATTCTTTGGGCCTGACATGATTGTAGAGGCAGAGGAAAATGTGGCCAAGATCCGAGAGCACCTGAAGGCAGCTCAGAGCAGACAAAAGAGCTATGCAGATAAAAGGAGAAGAGACCTAGAATTCGAAGCAGGAGACTTCGTCTATCTGAAAGTGTCACCCCTCAGAGGGCACAAGAGATTCCAAGTGAAAGGAAAACTAGCACCCCGTTTTGTTGGACCATACCAGATACTGGAGAGAGTAGGAAAGCTAGCCTACAAGCTAGACCTACCAGAGGAACTAGCGGGAGTACACCCAGTGTTCCATGTATCTCAGCTGAGAAAGTGTCTGAGAGTACCAGAACATGAGATCAAGACAGAGGCATTAGACCTACAGGACACCTTGGAGTACCTGGAGTACCCAGAGAGGATACTAGACAGAGCAGTCAAAGAGACCAGAAGCACAGCTATCCCGTTTTGCAAAGTGCAGTGGAGCAATCACTCAGAAAGGGAAGCCACTTGGGAGAAGGAGTCAGTGCTGAAGGAGAAATACCCCCACTTGTTTAAACCATAGGTAATCACAAATCTCGAGGACGAGATTCTCGTGAGGGGGGGGAGACTGTAACAACCCAAAATTTCCTATAGGTTTTGTTGAGTGCAAAAATTCGAATTTAAAAATTTTTGGTGGAATTGTGTGCATGCAAACAAACATATAAGAGTGTCTTCTATTTGCTCCCTAAATTCTTAGGCAATTTAAATTCAAATTTAAAATCAATTTGAAGTGCTAAGGATGAAATAGTGTGATTTGGAGTTATTTGGATTTATTTGGATTTTTGGTTGGTTTGAATTCAAATTCTAGATTTGAATTCAAACTCTAATTGACTAAACTAATTTCCAATCCTATTTCCTGTTCGTGGGCCGAATTCCCGCAGCCAAGTCCATCTTTCCACCTTCAACTCTCCTACCCGAGCCAGCAACCCAACCGGCCTGCTCGGCCTTTCGGCCCAGCACGGCCCAGCCGTCCACCGCGTCGCCGCCGCGTCCGCCCTCACCCGCTGACTGCCGGGCCCCGCCTGTCAGTCGTCTTCGTCTCCCCCGCGTCATCTTCCTCCGCGCGCCGCGCCTCTCTCTCTTCCGCGGAGCGCCGCCCGTGACCCAACCACCCACGCCCCGTGCGGCCCGTCGCGATTGCGCCGCGTGTCCGCAGCTGCTCGAGCTCCCCATCTCGCCGTCCGTGCCCGCCAAACCCTAGCCCTAGCGCCTATAAAACCCGCCACCGGCCATCTTCTTCCCCAAGCCGCGCCGCCCTTCGGGGTTCCTTCCAGATCCAGTTCGTGGGAGGGGAGGTGTAGGAGAGGGGTGGGGAAGGTCCTGGAGCAGTCGGAGCAAGAGGAGGAGAGCCGGAGCGCCTTCCCCGCATCGCCGCCGCCGAAGCCATCGCCGCCGTCCGTGGACTCGCCGACGAGGAGCCGGACCAGGGACGAGAGGAAGCGCACGAGCATCGCCGAGCCTCGACGAGTCTTCCCCGAGCTGCAGCGTACGACGACGAGACCCTAGGTGAGCTAACCGCGTTCGCCCCCCTTCTTCTCTGTTTCCGGCGGAGCGCCGCCGCTCGTGCTCGCCGTGCCAAGCCAAGCCCCTGTGAGCCAGCCTTCGTGCTGTGCATCTTCTTGTGCAGGTTCCCGTCGCCGCTAAACCCTTTGCAACCCGCCGTCGCTTGTCCCCCGCAGCCGAGGCCGCCGCGGCCGAGCTCTGCTCGCTCCGCGCGCGAACGCCGAGGCCACGCGCGGCCGTGGGTGACCGCGTGCCCGCGCGTGTGCACCCAGGTGCGTCCCAGCCGCTGCTGGAGCCGCACGCGCACTCGCTTAGCCCCTTTTCGAGCGCAGTTGAGCCAAAACCCGAGCCGCCGTCGTGCTCGCCGGCGCACATGGCCGTGTCGCCGCCGTCGCACGTCGGGAAGCCCCAATCCGAACCCAGCCATGGCCTTTTTCCCCTCGAGCGTGTTCGCCTAACCCTGGTGAAGCTTTTCCGACCGATCTTGAGCCCAGCCGAGCCTTTTCCGGCGAGGTCCGCCGCCGACCGTCGCCGCCGGCGCGTTCCGGTGCGCGCCGCGCGCGCGTCGCGTCGCGCCGTGGCCGTGCCACACCGTGGACCACACCAAGTCCCTCTCAGCCGCGCACAGAAGATCCCTGCCAGCCACAAATCGATCCCGTGCACCCGGCTCTCGTGAACCACTCTCACGGTGCACCGTGGACCCAGTCCACCAGGCCTGATCCAGCAGCCGCCCCTTCGTGGGCCGAATCTCGCGTTTAAGTCCGTTTAACCACCTTGAACTCTTCCGGCCCATTCGCTTTCGGCCCAATTCCAGCCCAGCCATCGTTTATTCTTTTTCCTTTCTTTTAACAGCGCTGACATATGGGACCCACCTGTCATACTCTGCGAGTCACTGACACATGGGGCCCACTGACCAGAGTTGACCCGCTGACCGTTGACCGTTGACCCCGTTGACCGTTGACCGGTCAACGCTGACGTCAGCAGGGCCCACTGCTGACGTCATCCTAGGCGGACCCCACTGCTGACGTCAGCATGGCGTCATGCTGACGTCAGCAGGCTAATTATTTGTCTGTTTTCTTTTTCGGAAATTATTTAATATTTTCAGAAAATGATTTAAACTTCGAAAAATAATAATAAATCAACCGTAGCTCAGAAAAATATGAAACCAGTTTCTATATTTTTCTAAAATCATGATCTACGCGTTAGTATAGAGTTTGGTGTTATTTGAGTCTTCATTCGTCGCTGTTTTAGTGTTTCTTTGCTAGTAGCCGCGTCTTATTTTCTTTCCGCGCCCCTAGGAGCTCCGGAGGGTCAGGAGGAGCCGGACTACTACAACAACTGCTTCGACGAGGACGAAGACCTTTGCCCAGGTTCACGCCCGACCATTTCTGAAATACCTATTAGACATGCAAACTAGTATGCTAGCGCTTTACTTTACTCGCATGATAAACCTGCACTGCCTTTGTTATTATCCTGTTACCTTGCTACCTACTACTCACTTTATAAATATGCTGTGCTATGCATGTGTTGGGATGGTTGTGATTGATCCTCTTGGCGTGAGTTGTGGGTGGTTTGGGAGGAGTAGTGCAGCTAGGCGGTGTAAGCGAGTAATAACAACTCGATCGTTGGTCGAGGTGCTGAGGGACTGCACTCGGGCAGTCCCTATGGGGTACCTGTTGCGGGTACATGGTTACTGGTTACTTGGGGTTGGTACTCGGTGAGTACCTGAGGAGTTTGGGCGGCAATACCTGTTATGGGTGCCGATTGCGGACCGTTGCGGCGGATCGCTTGTGTTGCAGATACTCGCTTTACCGAACAATTAAGGACCGAGTCGTGCCCCCACTTCGGACTTGGGATTTACCGTGCTCACCATCTACCCAGTATGGGGAGGGTTCCAGCAAGCCTACTCTAGTGCGGCGCCGAGACTGTAGGAGAATCGAGTTTGATATGTGTAGGGGGGATTCGTTGCGGCGTAATCTCCCTGATTTACCACGGCCCCCGACTGGCCCCGGTGGGAAGGTTTCACGACCCTGGGGCAGATGTTAGATCGGATGTTTCCCGAGCCCAGGGAGACAGGATTGGCGCCGCTACTGTTTAGGGTCTTTGCTGTGGGCTGCGTCTCAGGTTGGTTGCGGACTAGCCTTGCAGCCCGGATGGATTCCTGGAGTGCCACCTCTGCAGAGTGTAAACTATACGTATAGCCGTGTCCACGGTTACGGACGACCCATTTCTGAGAAGCCCCGGCTAGCATGGGAATCTGCTTTCTTACCTCATCCTTGATTTGGGTTATGAGAGATTGGTCCAGCTGAGGCTGTTGAGACAAGGTGGGGAGGGAGCTCACCGAGTCGACTAGTGAGTGAAAGGAGTTGGTGGATGATGTTTTGCGGGAACCTGCTGTGGCAGGACGAGCCCGATGGGAAAATGTGAGGCTGATGGTTGGTTTTGGGGAGTGGAGGTGTATGTGTGTGAGCAGGAGTTGGTGTCGAGATGAATTTGGGTTATTGCTGCTGCTTGCATAAGAAAACCCTGGCTTAAACCTTGATTAATTCTATATCCCTAGATTAGGCCACCTTTAAAGCTTGCATCATATTATGGTTGGTGACGTGGACCTGTCCCATTTCCTTGGGGACAGACTTTGGGTTCACAGGAGAAGACCCCGACCGCGAGTTCAACCAGGACGGGTGGTACGACTGAAGGGTGTGCGCTACGCTCAAGGATGCCTGTGGAGGAGTGGTCCCTGTTGTTCTAGCTACCGCTGCGCAGATGTTTCTCATTGTCGTTTTAGCCCAGAGGGCTTGTATCAGTCGCTTTGTCTTTATATGAGTCATGTAATGAATCTTTTATCGTTGTATGGATGTGATATTCGACTGAGATGAGTTCTGTACGAGATAGCTGCTATTCCTGGGACTATCTCAATGGTACAGAGAGTCGGGTTCTCGTCGGTGAGAATCCGGTTCGTCACAAGTAGTACATACAGTAGGAGCCAAACAAAAGAAGCACACGAATGCTTGCAGTCGAAACATAAATTTGTCATGGCTTGTGTGCTGCTAATTTAATTCAGTTGCATCTAAAACACGACATGCATACAGATTAGTCAGGAGCAGCATCTAGATAGGCTTTGACAGTGCACCGGAGTGCCCACTAATCTTTTGCTCCTCCTCGATCTGAGGAGTGAAGAATGGTCATGCTGCTCATCTCCCAAGCCAAGCAATATCCTCTGCTCCTGTTGTCAGTCAGCCGTGTGGCCTTGCTGTGGATAAAATAATCCAAAATACATTGACGAAGTCTCCCTCTCCCTTTCAGTCGAGCTATGTATATATCATCAGTCGGTGCCAACCATGGACACACGTCCACGAGGTCTAGGTTCTGAGTACTCTTCAACTTCAATGTATATAAACATACACAGCTCTTAACGCAAATTCTTGTATTCTATACATAACCACTACGCTGCTCCAGCATCTCATCATTTTGTGCTGATCATGTGCAGATTTGGAGAACCTGATGCCTGATGACGGCCTAATCACAAGAGCGCCAACAATTGTCGGCAAATTCTTTCCCCTTCAATCTACACCTCCACTCCAAAAGGCATATTCTCTTCTGTCCCCTTTAAAAACAACAAAAGGAACGGCTCTAATCAGCTAATCAATCTTTCGATGACCCACCAATTAAGCATCCCATTCAATTCGTGCTGCTATATTTTCAGCAAAGAGATTCAGTGCTGTGTCTGTATGCGCCTTCCTACACTTGCCGGCTTGCCGCGAGCGAGACTGTCGGTGGCCGTGATAATATATATAGGGCAACGGCGTTGTGGCAAAGTAGATTACACTTATATTAGTGTCTGATTAGTAAGCTGAAAAGCACTAAAAGTTGGACAAAGATGTTTATCCTTTTCATATTCTTGTGTGATTTTGGAGACAAAGTGCAATACTTATGCTAGTTTGCTCCAAAAAATTAACAGTTTTGCCGACAGATACTATGGCCACGCTGCAAGCACATGAACACAGTAGTGTACGTACATGGATATTGGTGAATGGTGATGTCCCAACGCTCCCTCAAAAGACATCGATGAGTGCCACCTTAATCCTCTCAGCGTAGAGCAAGTGCTATTGGTGTCTGAAGAAATGGGTGCTAAATTAAAGTTTCAGCTGACAGGACACGGGCGGCTCGAGATCATTCGTCCGCCAATCATAGTAAGTGGTCATTATACCATGTATTAGCAGCGTGTACTATGCGTAACATGCGAGCGATTTGGACACGCAACAAACTTTCGTGATCCAAAGATGCTGTCACGATGCAGCTAGGCCCCCAGCTGCACACGTACTACATACAGTACGGTGTCAAGTGCCGATGACAACAAGTCTACATTTGAGCAGCAAGTGTAAAGTGTTCATTTTTATTTAAGGAGTATAGTTTTCTGGTTGACATGTCGCAGTGGAGGGCCCTGAAAAAAGCTTGAAAGCCATCTTTATACTGTAAACAACTGATTTTAGAAACCAGGGAGGTAAAAAGGTAGACGACTACCGAGTAAAAGTTGCGGTTGTTGCTATATATGGATCGATTACAAGCAAAGCAACCTTAGATAAATACATTAGATAAATACATATACTTTTTCAGTGCTGGATGGACCCCTTGGATCTGCATTGTTTCTTGACAGGACATGTAAGGAAAATCATCTTAACATGTGGCGAGCAGTAATTTCCTGTACTGTCAATATTATTATTGGGCGTGTAGTAACGATTGTACAGCACTGAGCATGAGGTGAATGGGGAAAAAGACGCGTGAACCAAGCCTGCGTTTTATATTTTCTAAGGAAACTCCTTTTGGAAACTCGTGGCCAATCCTCGTAAGAGTATCTTATCTTATTATTACTAATTGGAGGCCGGCGGCGGCAGCACAGGGGCGTCGTTGAAATTCTTGTTCGCCAAGACCCCGTGTGGCCATCCTGTTCAATATTCAGCTCAAGGCGGTGGTGGCATTCGATGGCGTAGCAGCTCGAATGTTGGTTAGCAGGTAGTTGTACCAAGTCTATCCAATCTTCGCTGGCCGGTGTCCAACGTTTTCATCGACAAACGTGTTATAACGACTTTGTGTTGACGTTGGGGATCATACTCTTGAAGAGTTGACATCACAGAACAAGCTTGTTTGTCACGTAGGACTACTTGAACTCCTTGATGGGGATGTAATTTTTCCTGTCAGCTTTTTCCTCTTTATTTTTCTTGATGTAACAGTTTGGGCTGTAGCCATTTTGGTCAAGACCGGATATTATTTCCATTATTAAAAAAATAGAGGCTCCTTTTGGAGCCTCCACGTTAATCCTCACCAGAAGCGCTAGAAAAAAAGATAAATATCAGAAATCTCACAAAAATTAGAAACATCTTACCGTCAAATTAATATAATATATTATTATAAATAATAATAGCCATTAGATCTGTTATGTCCTTTAAAAAATACCCACCTATATCATTATGAAAATAGACTAAAGTAACCCCTAAATTTATATCTAATTTACACATGTCTGCCATTAAGAAATAATTTCACTGTCAGGTTTGCAGGTTCGCTGGGACAAGTAAGAACCGGCCAAGTAGTCATTCACGGCCACGCAAACTTCCGGTTGATCCTTCATCCAAGGCAAATCTGTTTTGTTTACATATCTGACTAAAGCAATTGCGGCATGTTCCTAATTTCCTGTTGCTATATCAACGGTCTAGCCAGTGGTGGGAAAAATACATGTGCAATTAAGTTTACTTACTGTAGAATATTTTTCTTAGAGTAAAGTGCATCCACCATACACGAAGTTACATCATTGTTTCACTTTGGTCCACTATGTTGCAAATGTCTCACCCATACACGAAGTTGCATCGTTGTTTCACTTTGGTCCACTATGTTGCAAATGTCGCACCCACCATACACTAAGTTGTTGGATACGTGCATATATGATCTATGTACACTGGCGGTGCTTATTTTGCAGATGTGACATTCTGTTGACAAAGATATGGAAGGGTCTAATTGCATGCTTGAAGCAGAGGAGGGGCTAAAATGGAAAATTGGCATATAATTTGTGCTCACACCATCTCCGATCAAATTGTTCCTTCCAAACAAAACCACAAGGCCTCATTCTAAAAGTTACTGGTGATGGTGCTTAGGATAGTGGGAATCAAATAGCCTGTGTTAAATAAAGTTTTGTAATTCCTTATATTCATTTGTAATGTGCACTAATAAAACCTATAGAAAGTTTGCATCATAAGTTCTATTATTATCATCATCACAAAATTAAGTTGGCATTCACTAATGCTAAGTAAACTTTCCTTGTATTTTTACATGATATAAATTTATAGCGCATATACAAACCAGGACAAAATTCACAAGAAATTGGCAAATCATGTATGTTGTTACGAAAAATTATATATGATGCTGCATCCTTCTAGTTGATAGTAAAACATCTAACTTATCCAACTCTAGTTGCACCATAATTCATATAGACCTTAATTGCGAGGTATATATGTCTTTGATCTAGCCTATGATCACCTTCAAATCACCTCAGCTGCCCAATGCTTTCGCCTCAACTGGGACGATCAAGAATGAAATCACAAAGCAGAGAGCTTTCCACGTAAAAATGTCGCTACAGAGATGCCATGCTCAGTCCACGTGCCCTGAACTCCTCCAGAACTCCCATCTCAGCACCTATCATTGCACAAAATACAACTGGTGTACAATTTTAGACCTTTGGTCACCGTATCATGTAACTTGATGTATCGTATTGCTATATTTGCAACTTATTGGACCAAAGTGAAACAATGATGCAACTTCGTGTATGGTGGGTGAGACATTTGCAACGTAGTGGACCAAAGTGAAACAACAATGTAACTTCGTGTACGGTGGATGCACTTTACTCTTTTTCTTAAAGTTAATATATTGGATGGAGACAAAAACAGAAAATCAATATTCTATTATGTTCAAATTACAATAATTTGCTTTTAATTATACAAGAAATTTTTGTCATGCTTGGTCAATATTATGACTTAATTAACATCGTATAAGATGGCACCAAAGAGAAATTCAAAATATATTCAATGATAATACTTCAATCAAAATTATATATAGTCGAAAGTTAAATTGAATTTTCAATTCTTCTTTGTATATGGCCTATTAATTAAAGATTACATAACTACAAAAATCAATAGCCCGTGCTGGAAGAGTAGAAGGTATTGGCATCGCGATGTTTTAAATTCTGCCCGGATCTTAAATAAAGCAACGACAATTTGTGAACCTTGGAAGCATCGATAATTTGTGATCTTCTATCATTTGACCCGAAGGATTCGACGTTCCGATCAAACTAACCAGCGGAGGGCTAGTTCCACCTCCATAATGTTGCAGAGACACCTGCTTCCCGCGGCGTGAGCTGGCGTAAGCGACCACCAAGACAAGACAAGGCGGCCACAAACAGCCTAGACCGTGTTTCACAACTCCACGAAATTTTTTTTTCTAAGGGAATCTGGCATGCATGAGGTACTAAATGAAGTTTATTTGTAAAACTTTTTTAGGAATGGGTGCAACTTTGCGCGACGAATCTAATGAGTCTAATTAATCCATGATTTGCTACGGTAATGCTACAGTAATCATCATCTAATCGTGCGGTCAAAGGGCTCATTAGATAAGTCTCGCAAAATAGTCTAATGTCGTGAAGATAGCTTTGTAAACTGATTTATTAAATATCCTTGATTATTGGCCAAAGAAGCTGGTAAAATTTTTACACACTCAAGTAAACACGGCCTAGGCTACCGTTGTGGTAGATCAGCGAAGAAGAGACTGAGAGGAGCCATGGGCGCACGCGAGTCAATTCCTGCTCGATCCCAGCAAGCATTTTTCTTTCTCCGCGCGGAATCATTGCCGCCGTGGCGCAGCAGTTGCAAACAGCACGAGTGGGTGTATAACATAACATATACGCCCCATTAGCCAGCAACAGTAATCTCCATTAACATATACGCCCCAGGCCAAGAATCATCCAAAAAGAGCCTAATCATTCATTCCGCACCGCGGCCTCGCTCATCATCATTCACTCACTCGAGCGCGCAATCCCCAATTCCAATTCCATTTGCCATCGCGCACATGCGAATCCAATCCAACCCCCCGCACCGGAGCAGAGCAGAGCAGATCACAGCCGGCAATCCAGGTCCTACAGCGTCAGGCACACACCCATCCCGAGGGATAGAAAGAGATCATCGCGCCGCCCGTCGCCGTCGGTCCCCAACCCCCACGCAGAGACAAGACCAGCGCTGGGGCGCCGCGCCAGCCAAGTCCAGCCAAGAACTCACCAGAAAACAAATCCGTTTTTTCCCCCGTTTGCTTTGCTCCCACCCGGAATCGAAGAGTGTCTTGCATTGCAACCCCGTTAGTCCTGGCTTTCCGGGATTGATAGATAGCACGAGCGTGTGAACGAGCCGACGATTACATCGCCGTCACCGTCCCCCCGCTCCGCTCCCCACTCTCCGATCCGATCCCCGGGTTCACACCCGTTGCTGCTGCCGCTGCTGGCCTGCTGCCGGCGCCGCCGCATTTGCTCCGAGGCGGCTGGGGAGAGAGTGAGGGAGATGGCGCCGTAGCGGCGAGACGGGGGAGCAGCTGGGATCTCTTCCTGGGTTGCAGCTGCCGCCGCCGCCGCCGCTCTCGCTGCAAGCAGCATCACCGGCTCCCCTCGGCTCGATTCCATCCTGCTCATGGTACCCATTCGCCTTTTCTTCGTTTACTTTACTTCTTCATCTCTATCTCTCTCTCTCCCACCTCGTGGTTTTGCTGTAGCCTCCTTTGATGATGTTCTCCTCCCTTTTCTTCCTGCAAGATCGTCTTTTTGCACTTCTTTTTGGGGCCTTCCGTCTCTCATCATCACCGTGCTGCCTCATAGCTTCCTCGGCGAACTGGAATTCGTCTCCCTCAAAGATTGCGCCTGGTAATCTGTCCATGGCCTCTATTTCCTTCCATGGTTTTACGCATTCGGTTCATGTCTTTGGGCTCAGCAGAATCTGCTCTTCATTATCCGGGGAAAAAATCTGAAGAATTTGGTTTCCGTATCGTGTTCGATCAGCCGACGATTACAGCGATTGAGCAATCAATGCGGTGTTTCTTTCCTGATGGTTGGAATTCCACCTGCATTTCGTGGGCGCATCTGGGAGCTGGGAAGTGGTTGGGCTGCGGGGCATCTTTTTATGTGGGTTGTTGGGTTTTCTTGTCGCTGCCCCCACTCTATTCCCTGTCATTTCCATTCCTTTATTATTGCTGCTCGACGCTTCGTTTTCTAGTTCTGCAAGCAACATCCATCTGTTTTCTTGTGTTTATTGTTCTGCAGCCGATTGTGAACAATTGGTGAGGGTCCTTGAGCTTCTGATTTCCTCAACTTCTGGAATAGTTCACTTAATGATATTGTTTTGGTTTGCTTCTCTAGCACTGTCTGAATACATTCCTGCTTTCCTTTCTCCTTTCCCACACGCCCACACACACAAAAAAGAAAAATCCGTGTTTCTTGTCTCTGCTGATTTATCGTTCTCAATATGATTACTTTAGGATTGCACTCGTTGCTGAATCTCTATATGCTTCTTACAGCACCCCTCAGCCCTCATCCCACAAATTCCGTGATCCAAACAGTTGCAAATTGGCCCAAATTTGTGGATATTGTTGTGCTTGCAATTTTGCTGCTCTAATTCATGGTTGCTTTCTTTCATCACTCACTCCATTTTGTTCATAATTGGGATTTTTGGATTCAGAACAGATTCATCATATCAAAAGTGTATGATATTACTGTCTATTGTAATGTCTTGGGTGGTTACTAGCTGAGAGAGTGATACTCTGCTTTTCGTTTCTTCATGCCAAAAATACTTTATTTTCTGCTTGATGCACAGAGTTTGAGGGGTTTTGTTATATGCAGGTAATTGACTGGTGTCAAATTGTGATTGCTTCGTGTTGCTTTCTCCCTTCACTGGCCGTGGAATTACAAAGGGATCAAAGCGTTTTTCGTTAGAAGTTAAGAAGGTTTCTTCTCTTTGGCTTGTTGGCACAATGGCAACGACGTCTCCAACCAGTACAAGGCGCAAGTATTCATGGTGGTGGGACAGCCATATTTGCCCAAAGAACTCAAAATGGCTACAAGAAAATCTTACAGGTAAATTATTTCAAAGTTTTCGAGACATTCAGGCCCCTTTGAATTCTAGGAACTGAGCAGACTGTGTAGTGTTCTTTAAAATTGCGATCAATACTGAAGCGAAACATTGGAATGGGCAAAAAAGATTAAATGCAGAGTTTAGGTTTTATGGGATAATTGGTGAAACCATAAGTGATTCATCAATCCTCTAAATTGGTTGTTATCAGTGGTCCAAGGTTTACATTTCTAATTGAGGGTTCTTAAAATAAGATATTTTATTCTGGTACACGTTTTTAAGCATACAAATATTATTTTGCCCACTTTATGTGGCATTTGCTAAAGATAATCCACGGCCTCAATCACCTTGTGCTTATTGCCACTTTGTGGTTCCAAGCACAAATGTGAGAAGTTTCTTCTTTTAAAGATAAATACAATTTTTTAGAAGCTCACACATAATATGATCTGAAAATGACTTTGCACTATGATGGTACCTGTAAAAATAGTCATAATAATAGCGAGAAAGCACATGGACATCTTTAATACTAGTATATGACGTTACAAGCTAGGTCTTGTGCAAGCATTATGTCCTTGTTTAGGACTTCAGGAGGCTACTGTAATGAATGACAAATTCAAGTCTGATATCACTAATTTCATATTAATCTAGCAGTTAAGCACTGATACACAATATCAACTTCATCTGTAGATCAATACACTTCATTAATGTACAATTTGTTACCACTTTGTTAGAAAATCCACCAATATTTAGGCTAGAAAAACTACTGCTCTTAGATGATGCCTGCCGACAGTTAAAATAAGAGTGCACCTTTTTAACAGATTGTTCTGGGAACTGATCGATGTAATAACATGTCTGCTTATAGCATAGTACTTCAATTAACCTTTGTTTTAGTTTGTAAAAAGCTTATTTTTTCTTGAATGCTTGATAAATGCAGATATGGATAGCAAAATTAAACTGATGATCAGGATTATTGAAGAAGATGCTGAATCATTTGCAAAAAGAGCAGAAATGTACTACCGAAGGCGACCCGAGTTGATGACCTTACTTGAGGAGTTGTACCGTGCATACCGAGCTTTAGCAGAAAGATATGATCATGCTGCAGGAGAACTTCGACAAGCACATCGAAAGATAGCGGAAGCATTTCCTGATCAGGTTCTAATGGACTTGGATGATGACCTCCCGGCGGAAACTGCTTCCATTGAAACTGAAATGGATAATCCAGACTTGTCTCCATATTTTCTCCCTTTCATCAATTCTAGTGATTCGAAAAGGCGTAATAAAGGTAAGCCTTCAAACCTTTGATGACTAATGTAACATTGAACATATAATCCATGTCAAATATATTGCACGCTTGCAGATGACCAAGATTACGAGAGGCTGCATAAAGAACTAGCAAGCTTGTCAGAGGAAAACCAAGACCTCAAGGACCGGATCTCATCCATGTTAGAGCAGAGCAACAAGGCAGAGTGTGAGATCCTTCGCCTCAAGGAATCCCTCGCTCAACAAGAAGCAGAGAAGGAAGCTGCAGTGTCACTATGCCAACAGTCAACTGCTAGATTACAAAACCTCAAATCTGAAATTATGCATACCCAGGAGAAGTTCAACATGCTTAAAGAGGAGATGCAAACTGGACCACAGCCTTTGGGCAAACGAGATGAACATTTCTTTCTGCTTGAAAGAGCTAATCAGGACTTGTGCTTGGAGCTAGACAATCTGAAACTTTTGTTGAAACAGAAGCATGACGAGCTAAATGATAAGCAAGCCGAGTTGGAAAAGCTTCATATCTCTACAGAAGAAGAACATCTCAAGCGTATGCAAGCAGAAATGGCACAACTCTCTTTGGAGAAGCAATTACTACTGTCGCAAGACAAACTGAGGCATTGGGCTCTTGAGAAGCAGAGTGAGGTAAGCAAGATAAAGGAAATTGAAGAAAGCAAAGTTATGCTTCAGAAGGAATTGGAAAAGATTCTGGAAGAGAACCAAAAGTTGAATAATCAAAGCCACTCTTCTTCAGCAGTGATAATTCGTTTGCAGGATGAAATAATTTCCATGAAAAATGTGCATCGAAGACTGGAGGAAGAGTTTTGTCAACATTTGGAGGAAAAGAAGAAGCTTCAACATGAGCTTTCTCACCTTAAAGAGGATAGGAGTGACTTGGAGAGGAAACACTCTTCAATCAAGGAACAACTACAATCTGTGAACTTGAATGTGGAATCGCTACAAGCACTAGCACAAGAGTTGAGGGATGGCAATGTTGAGCTGAAAGAGATTGTCAAGAACCATGAGAGCATTGAGCTTCTGCATGTTGACAGCCTGAGACAGTTGGACAGGATGTCAGAGGCGAATACACAGTTAGAGAAGTCTTTGTTAGCTGCAACCACCGAGCTTGAGGGGTTGAGGGAGAACAAGGTGGCATTAGAAGAATCGTGTATGCACCTCAAATCCAAGATTACTACTCATCAGTCTGAGCAAGCTGTGCTTATTGCACAAATTGAGGTAGTTTCTCAGACCATGGAGGAGCTACTGGAGAAGAATGTTTTCTTGGAGAATTCATTATCTGACGCTAATGCTGAGCTTGAGAGTTTGAGGAGGAACTTGAAAGAACTGAAAGAATCTTCACAGGCACTCCAAAATCAGAATTATATACTTCAATCTGAGAAGAAAACTCTTGTCCGCCAGGTATGTCTGGAAAAATATTATTTCCCAACAACAATAACAACACTTTTTAGTCCCAAGCAAGTTTGGTTAGGCTAAAAAACTATTTTCTAGTCCTTATAAAAAATAATTTGGTCTGCCTTCTTAGTAATACCATTTTTTATTTCAGGTTGACAGCATCACCATCACTCTACTGAATTTGGAAAGGCAATACAAGGAACTAGAAAGGAGGCACTCAGATCTTCAGAAGGAGAAGGACTTGGTGCTTGATGAAGTGATCAAACTACAGGAACAGATCAGGCTTGAGAGGAAGGAGCATGAAGATGGTACACACTCAAGCAACACTCAATTCGATGCTCTACAGAAGAAGATTAGCTTATTACTAGAAGAGGGCAGGAATAGAGAGGCGCAGCTTGGTGAAGAGGAGCTCAAGATTGTCAAAGCTCAGATAGAGATATTTGTCTTGCAACAGTGTTTGAATGACATGGTGAAAATAAATTCTGATATATCAGCACAGTTGCAAAAGAAGAAAGAAACATGCCAGGTCCAGGAGGGTAAAATGTACAGCTTATCACAGCATAATCAGAAACTAACTGAAGGGATTGATTCAGTGGTGAGAGTATTGCATTTGGATCGTAAGTATGAATCCTTGGACCAAATGAAGATTGAAATCATTGTGCAGCTCATCTTGAATGAGATAAGCTGCCTGCTGAATAATATATCTGACGCCCATGATGTGAGGCAGAATGAACTTGTTGAGAAATCACTTGTTGTTACACTTCTGGAGCATTTTGGACAAGAGGTGGCTGATTTGAGGTCAGAGCGGAATGTCTTGAAGCAAGATCAGCAGACAAAGAATGAGGAACTGCTCCAGCTGCAGAGAGAAAAGGAAGAACTTATGAAGATAAGTGATGAGTTCTTGGAAGAGGTAGAGGCTCGTAACCACAAAGTGGATGAGCTAAAGGCTGAGGCCAAGTTCTTAGTTGTAAGGCTGTCAGAACTGCAAGAGTCCAGGAGGTCATTGCAGAGTGAGATGACCAAGCTGTTACAAGCGAACTCTTTTCTGTCAAATGAATTAAGTGACTCTATTGAGAAACGGAAGATGTTTGAACATGACTTCAGCAATCTTGTTACTGAAGCAGTCAGCAAAGATATCCTCAGTGTGATCTTTAGAAGCCTTCATGAAGAGAGGACGTTGCAGCTGAAGTCTTTGCATAATAATTTTGGCTGTCTGCAAACAGCAGGCAGTGAACTTTATCAGGAGATTAAGATGATGAACAAGAGGCTTGGAGACATAGAAATCGAGAATAATTACCTTGGCCAAGAACTAAGTAGAACCATGAGTGTTTATTGTGGATCTACTGTCCAAACTGCACCAGCAAAAGGGCGTCCAGGGAGGAGAGATGCCAGTCTTCTGAATTCTAACACGAAAACCCAAGAAGATTACCATGTAAACATGGAGGTTGAACAACACAAAGAATTTGGTGATGCTGATTTTCAGGAGTCAAATGAAATGTTACAAGAGGAGGTATTTAAGCTAAGGAGTGAATTGGAAATGCTTAGGAGCAAGGAGAAGACTGTGTTCGACATCAAATCTTGCGACGAAGAGATCATGAAATTGCTGACTAACATGCAAATGGCCATCATGAATGCAGCTCTGTTCAAGGAGAAGGTCCTTGACCTCATCATAACTTGCGAGAGTTTTGAGATAAGTGCCATGGTACAGAAGGAGGTGCTGAAGGAAGAAATTATACAGAGAAACTCATATGTAGATGAGCTCAAGGACAAACTGAATGCTGTTGAGATTGAAAACAGAAGACTGAAGGTTGATCTAAATGGTGATTTCACGATGTTAGGATCATTGCAGACTGAAGTCAGTGCCCTGGAGGAACAAACCTTGTCCCTTGCCAATGACTGCTTGCAATCAAATAAGCTCACGATGGAGGTATCTGTTCTCACTTTCATATTTTGTTCAAGATCTAAGGATGATATATGGTTTATGATGTAATGCCATATTACTAGTCTCTAACAAGTTGATTCTTTTCTGCTAGTGACTTAGCGCAATAAACTTAGCTATTTTCTCCTTAACCTTCAGCTTAAGCAAGAGTTCAAATGTGCTTTAAATAGTATACAGTGATTGTAGAATCTAGCATTTCTAGTTCGTAATTGTCCAAAAAAAGATCTTTCTGGACTCATTATGTTTGTTTCCTACTTTAGGAAAATGTGTCATCACCTGAACTTTTGAAGGCTGCCATACGATCCAGTGGTGATGAAAATGCAATGAGGATGGTGAAGGACGTGGAGTTGCAAAAATTGCATGGAACAATCAAAGCACTTCAGAAGGTGGTTACAGATACTGGAGTCCTCCTTGAACAAGAGAGGCTTGATTTCAATGCCAATTTGCAGGAAGCAAAGAAGCAGATTGAGGTGCTGAAGCTCAAGGAGATCTTGGATGATGATATAATTGAAATGAATTATGAACAAATGCTAAAAGACATACAACTTGACCTCATCCAAACTTCTTCAGGCCGTAAAACAAGTCCATTTGGTCATGAAAAGAAAAGCGCACAGGTAGGTGACAAGATGGTCAACCTTCGGGGAATAGTTGGGCCAAGCCGTGGACATATGGCCGATGACTTGAGGCCACCACAAAGCGAGTCATTTGGGAGAGAGAACAGGCAAATTGTTGTGAAAGAGCTCAGCATTGACAAGCAAGAGCTACCGAGGTTGACCACCACTGAGCCACACCAGGAGTGGAAAAACAAGGTCGTTGAAAGGTTGTCTTCTGATGCGCAGAGGCTCAATGCCCTCCAGTCCAGCATCCAAGAACTTAAAACAAATGCTGAAACAGCTGAAGAGCTTGAACTTGAGAGTGTCAGATACCAAATAAGAGAAGCTGAGGGTACCATCATACAGTTAATCGATACCAACAGCAAGCTATCCAAAAAGGCCGAGGAATTCACATCCAGCGATGGTCTTGATGCGGAAAACACTGACTTGAGGAGCAGACATCAGCGTAAGATCTTGGAGCGTGCAAGGAAGATGTCTGAGAAGATCGGAAGGCTGGAGGTAGAAATGCAGAAGGTCCAGCAGGCTCTGCTCAAATACGAGGAAGAGCAGAGTAGCAGAAAGACTTCAAAAACCCTGCAGCGACGGTCCAAAGTGCAGCTTGTAGAGTATCTATATGGTCGAAGGCGGGACAGTCGCAAACAACAGCGGAACTCGCCCTGTGGTTGCATGAGAGCGAAAACCATCGACGACTAACTCGCCTTTCACGCCGCTTCTTTTTTAAAAGGCGCAACGGAAGGCCAATCTTGTCAGCTTCAGAATTGCATTGAGTCGTCTGTTTGTTCATGGTCTTTATAGGTAAATGAATGGATGTACAAGGGCTGTAAATGGTAGTAGCCATGGATAATAACCATCTGTTATAAATGACTCGTTGGGTTGTAAAATTATTGCTAACATTTGTTGCTTGTAGCGTCTGATCATGTCCATAGTTGGTCTAAAAGTGAATCTTTGTTACAGCATCAGTTTCTCTTAAACAGGATAGGCTATCAGTTAATTGAGTCTTGGAGGATATTACATTGCCATGTGAATTTCTGTACAAATATGATGAGAAAAAGGAAACTATTTACTATTTTTGCTGTTGCAAGGTTGTCTGGTCGGATCATACCCTGAATGTGACGAACGTCTCATCGGCGAGGGCTGCAGTTGATCCATTGTTTGAGCGTCCTTCGTGTCTTTTGACATGGTCTTCTTCCCACGAGCAGGCCTATCTTTCCACTCCTGACGCTGGACAGGGGTAGGTAGTCTTGCATCTCAGTTCTGAAATGCTCCATCATTTTCGTGCCTTTTTCATACCCGGAGATTGCTACCATGAGGTCCTCAGGCTGTCAGGCCCGAATATCAAGCCTAATCATGAGCTCGTAGAACCACAGCATCATCTCAAGGTTTATATATTCATGTGTCCTTTTTCAATGACTGTCGTCAGTCCTCCTGTAACCACACTGTATGAAAGACCTGCCTTCCACTTCCATTGCTTTTTACTGAATCTCCCGTAACCACACTCTCACGGCGCCGATATTATTGGGATAGACGATAGATGGACGACACGCACGGCTTCAGCAGGCGTTGGCGTCGACGTCGTCGCCGTCCAACATTTCCATCCCAATCTCGTCCTACAAGACACGGATGGAGACGGGAGATGAACGTGCGATATGACCTCCCACCCGATTCACCACCTCCTGCTGCTACTCTAAATCTGCTCAAAATCTATATTGTCCTAGTGGCCAATGCACTTAAGCATGCGCCCGCTAAACTACATAGTAGTGTGTCAAGTCGACTAGAGGAATACTATGCAATGGATCTCATGTGTACATTACCAGTGGCGGAGCCAGGAATTTTGCTTAGGGGGGCCGGATATACATGATCGACGTATGGTTAGAATTAGGTTGTCAACAAATTTAAGAATATGAATATACTTGTCACCATATTTGCTATCTATGCATGCACTAATTTTGTAAACGATACATATGGTTTTTTTAATGCAAAAGCAAGTGGTATTATGCCAAAATATTTAGAACTTGTAAAGTTTTTTCCATTTTAGTCATACTTTGAGCACTTTAGTTTTAACAAAGTTTCATTACAAAGAACACACGCTCCTTTGTTGCAATTGAAAACGTCCTCAACACGTCAGACCATGCATGATCGTTGCTAAATAGTTAATACTCAGTAAATAAATTAAGCACTTTAGCCTAATATCAAGGGGTAAATTTTCTTTTGCTACTTTGTTGAGGGGGGCCGTGGCCCCTGCCAGCCCCCCTGGCTCCGCCGTTGTACAGTACTCCCTCACGTCATCGTACCTAAAGTGCGACGTTTTGGGTTGCAATAATCAACCTATCAAAAGCTAAATCATCGATCAATTCACTAGCAGAGA
Source organism: Echinochloa phyllopogon (assembly GCA_033239725.1). Classification (NCBI taxonomy): domain Eukaryota; kingdom Viridiplantae; phylum Streptophyta; class Magnoliopsida; order Poales; family Poaceae; genus Echinochloa; species Echinochloa phyllopogon. Next base: position 14,032,329 of record BTCW01000009.1, read on the forward strand.
AGGAGCTTTCCATTCTCTACATTTGTTGTTCCGAATAACTTTTAGCCTGAGATTTAATGTCGCTTTTAGTCATAGGTGTAATTTCTACAGGAACCAGAGGCCCTTCATGTCCTCAACCAGGACTAAAAGTCCCGTAACCTTTAGTCCCAATTGTTATTTGAGTTTTAGTCCCATTGACATCACTAAAAGTCTTTCACGGATTAATTTAAAAAGAAAACTCACATGTGCTCTGCAAGTGAGATAGTAAGAAAGCTACACGTGAGGCGAAAAGTTCCTGGTTCGGGTCCTATGCATAGCGTGCACGTATTTACGCGTGTAAATTCGTGTGACTTGGCTTGTCAGGTGCGCGTGCAGGGTCTCTTCACAGGTGCGAATTTTGGGTCGTTTTAGTTTTGCAAGCATAACTAAAGGACCCCTTTAGTCCTGGATTCTTAGTCCTAGTTGGGAAACCGAGACTAATATATAGTTAACATTCTCGAGACTAGTCACGGTTTTGATTGCTTGATATGATGTTGATTTTCGGTAATATTTGGAATGTATTGGTGCAAGTGTCTAAAATATAGTTAATTCTATATATTTGTAGATTTATACATTATAAATACAATCCGTAATCAAATTTGTGTTTTGGCATAACGTACGAAAATAATGTGTAGTCGAAGCTCTCTAATTTTGAACATTGAGTTAAGCAAAACTATTTGGATTGATAATGTATAATATATGCAGTACGGATTTGTTATCAAATTTTTTTCATAATATAGAAATTTAATAAATGTATTTACCATCTTCATAGCATCATACTATATGTCAAAATTGCATGCTGAAGAACATGTTGATGTCCAAAATGTCATGCATTAGAAATAGAGGGAGTAAGAAATAATTAGTTAACCCTACTATGAGTATTTTCTACCAAATGTGATTTGACCAATGGACCCTCCAACCTCAAAGGTTGCGCTTAAGGTCAATCCTACGATCATCCAATGCCTACTGGCCTATTGGAACCTTATCCATCACTTCCCATTGTCGACCTTGAAACCTAGATTGGTAATAGATAGTGGACCCTACCCAACGAGGGCTACCTACATTCTCTTAATGAGATTGTTCTCTTTTTTCTTGACCGAAGTCGGGAGGGAAGCCCCTACCTATTTTTTATATTTTTTTATTTCGAACCCAATTATTTGCTCCCACAGGGAGTCAAAATTGGGTCTAGTGGGTGCTACTCATGAGAGCGTTCTCTTATCCCAAATACAAGTTTCTTTTTGCAAAACACATACAAACGCTCACACGTACATGCACTCACCCTATAAATACATATAAATACATGATCTCCAAGCTTTATTTAATTAATAATATCTCAAATTATTCTCGTTTTAATAGATAAAGTGATATTTATGAAAGTATTTTTCATTATGAATCTAGTTGTTGTATCAATCTTGCTTTTTCCAGTGGATAGACAAAAGGTTTAACTCAAATCAAACATTAATGAACTTTTATTAATTTTGTATGAAATATTTAGTAATCCAGAATGACCAATCTAGTGACTCAGATCAGGCTTTAGTCCTATTGGATGGTGGTAGAGTAGGCCTTCTCTCGAACATGATAAAATTCACTAATAATGCTGCTTCGGTATTTACTTTGATTCTAAATGTAGATTGTTTTAGCCTTTTTCACTTTTCTCTAAATGTAAATCTTCCTAGAACTTCTATCCATATTTACTCTTTATTCCTTGCTTGCTCCTCATTAATAAATTATATCGCTATATAAAATATAAATGGTGGGATAGATAAAGGCCATTGGATCTTCTTTCTTAATCTTTGGGCGCAAATCTGAAATGACATATTTGGAATGGAAGGGAGTATATGCATAGTGTGAATTATGATAATGAAAAGTATTTAAGTACTCCCTCCGGTATCGTATTAGAAGTCGTTTAGGACAGCGACACGGTCACCAAAGCACAACTTTGACTTCACTTTTTCTATAAAAATATTTCTTAAAAAGTTATATATATATATATATATATTTATGAAAGTAATTTTCAAGACCAATCTATTTATATAATTTTCATATTTTCAAACTCAACGACTTAAATATTATTCATGATGTATATTCCCAATGTTTGACTCAAACCTTGTCCAAAACGACTTCTAATATGATACCGGAGGGAATATCTATTGATATTCATGTTCCTACACCATCACCTACTTATAAACCTCAACCAAGTCAACAAAAAAAAAGAACAATATGATTATATATCACCATCCACGACCAAGCATAAACTTCTCTAGCTCGGTAGCTCCCTCCAACCCCCACCACAACCCAATATATATACAACACCACACACAAATTTCCCCAGATTATACCACAGTACAACAACACACATTCTCTTCCCCTCTCCCTCTGCCCCAATCAACACCGGCGCCAAAATCCTGTCGAAATAATGGCGCCTCTGTCACGGCCAGCATGCAAGAGAGCTCTCCGACACCTCCTCCTCCTCTGCCTCATCCTCCCATCATGTCTCTCCCAACCCCTCCCGTCTCCTTCCCCCTCGCCGGCGGCGGCGCCAGTGGCGGCGCCAGCGGCGGCAGCAGCGCCACCGACTCTGCCCCTGTCGCCGTTCAACGACCGCCTGGACGCGGCGTACATCGCGCTGCAGGCGTGGAAGCACGCCATCACCGAGGACCCCAAGAACCTGACGACCAACTGGTGCGGGCCCTTCGTGTGCAACTACACCGGCGTCTTCTGCGCGGCGGCGCCCGACGACCCCCACATCCTCACCGTCGCCGGCGTCGACCTCAACCACGGCCGCATCGCGGGGTTCCTCCCCGACCACCTGGGGCTCCTCGCCGACGTGGCGCTCCTCCACCTCAACTCCAACCGCTTCCACGGCACGCTGCCGGGGTCGATGCAGCACATGCGGCTGCTCTTCGAGCTCGACGTCAGCAACAACCTCCTCGCCGGCGCGTTCCCGGCGTTCCTGACCTCGCTGCCGTCGCTCAAGTACCTCGACCTCCGCTTCAACGGCTTCGACGGCGAGCTCCCCGACGCCGTCTTCGGGCGGCGGCTCGGCCTCGACGCGCTCTTCGCCAACAACAACCGATTCAACGTGACGCTGTCGTCGCGGAGCCTGACCAACTCGACGGCGTCGGTGATCGTGCTCGCCAACACCGAGCTCGCCGGCTGCCTGCCGCCGAGCATCGGCGACATGGCGGAGACGCTGGTGGAGCTGATCCTGCTCAACACCAGCATCAGCTCCTGCATCCCGCCGGAGATCGGGAAGCTGAGGAAGCTCAGGGTGCTGGACCTGAGCCGCAACGAGCTCGCCGGGGAGCTGCCGGAGAGCATCGGCGACATGGAGAGCCTGGAGGTGCTCAACGTCGGGCACAACCAGCTCGCCGGCGTCGTGCCGGAGAGCATCTGCCTGCTGCCGAGGCTCAGGAACCTCACCGTCTCCGACAACTACTTCTGCGGCGAGCCGGTGTCGTGCCTGCACGTGCCGCTGCGCGACGACAGGATGAACTGCATCCCGGAGTGGCCCCACCAGCGCACGCACGAGGAGTGCATCGCCTTCGAGCACCGCCCGCCGGTGCACTGCGGCGCCGACGGCTGTATTCTCCATCACCCGCTGTGATGAAGCTTTCTCTGTCTGCTCTCGCATGGCGGCATGGAGGGAACGAAGGGGGTGGACCCTACTAGATGGCTGGCTGGTATACTGTATGCGGATCGACGACCTCGTACACGATCATCAGTCGTAGCTGCAGGTAGGAGACGACTGCGAAGCTGCATGCATGCATCATGCATGTGGGTTATAGAAAATCAATAGTGGTCTTGATGCTACAGTTTAAAAATGGTTTGATTATTCCTAAGGGCAAAGTTAGTTAATTTGAATTATGAATTCGGGTGAGTTTGATTATTCGGGTCGTCGGTGCCAAACGTGTATTTGGTAGCGAGAAGGATTGCAAGTGGGTGTAGCAAGGTTTTTGGCCTTTTTCTTCTTTTCCTTGTAACTTTTTGTTATTTTACCACATAAAGGCATATTGCTAATGTAACCCAGCACAAATGTGCCAATGTAACTATATATATGCCTCAAATAAGAATTTGAATTAGGGGTCCCAAAACTCCCAAAGTCTTTACTGCATCGTGCTTTATTATATTCCTTATATGTTGTAAAAACTTAATATATATGAAAAAATACAAAACTTATTACACTCTCTATCTCTAGTAAGAAAGGTTAATTAGCATGATGTGTGCAATCATATTTAATCCTAAAGAACTTGCATGGAAATTAGCTCCATAGCTACTTGAGCTAATGCACGAATGCATGCATCCCTTTAGCTTTAAAAGTGTTGCCTAATGTTTTTTAGGTCTCACGTATGACGTATCTCATAGTATCTTGGACATTAACTCGTTCATTTGTAATTTTTATATATCTTAACATTAACTCAAACTCTAGTATCCCCCCACTTGATCTAAATAATGTTTGTGTAATGCACAAACTAGCTACAATATGATCTATCTCCATCAAATCTTTGGTCACTTTTGATGTGTATGGCTCAACTAGAAAAGTTAAAAGAAGTGGAAATGGAGGGTGCATAAAGACCCACAATAAACCCAAAAAAGGGTGGCACTTGCATATTTTCAAACGGCAACAGAATGAACGTACTGCTGCTCTCATTAACACATACTGTTTGTAAAAGAAAACAGATTATCAACGTACACTGCTGCTCTCATTAACAGATTCCTCTAATTATTTCATTGACTCCTGTTCCAATCAAAATTTGTGAGGTTTTTGCTGGCACTTCTTTGCCACATGGATTAATGGCATCCGTTCCATTAATTTAAATACCGGTCATTTTGATCTCTAACAACTGGAAACGAACGCTCTGTTCCTTCAAGCTGAAATGACCAAACGGTCCATAAGGTAAGAATGTTATTGTACGTGCTAAAATGGGTCTTGTTTGAATTACACATGCTCAAAGGATCATTCTGGATATTTAGTGTTTATTTGATTTTTGCATTCATTTAGTACAAAAACCAAACCATAAAACGAATTGGACTTTGGTCTTTTTATGGTTCATAATTAATTGGAGTTTAAGAACTACATTCATGTCAATAAGATGTGGTCCATATGAACAAAGGAATTAGTGACAAAGGAACATTAACAACCGAAGATTCTTGGGCCAGATTCTCACAATTGTACATCTGTAGTATCATATGACCTACAGTTCATTCTATACATATAATTGTGCACATATATGTAGTGTACCCCTTTGCTTCACCAACCAATCAATCCAATAAGGTCAAAAGTATTATTTGCCTTTTTTATTCTGTCATAATGCACAACATGATGACATGTTAATATCATAAAAGTCATTTTTGTAAAGTCGAGACAATGTTATATGCTATATTCCAATTATTAAAATTGACCAAGAATAGTGTGAAAAGTTGATTAAATGATTAAGATCCCAAAAGACAGTGGAGACAGAAGGGCGAACCAATGATGATGCGTCGCACTTGAAGAGTTATTGTTACTATGAAGCTTGGATCATATATTTTTGTAGTCATACGCGTGGGGTCACATAACTTGTTGACAATGACCTGTTACCTCTTAAATAATATAGGCAAGTACTTTTTTTGGCAGTAAATGACACAAGCGTCAACTGATTAGCCGTTTGAGAAAAAGAAAGGGCTCGAAAATGACTAGTTGTAAAAAGCAATGCAGTTAGAGAGAAGGCAACCGTAGTGTCATTTTATCTCTGAGAGAGTTGGTCATGTTCTTTCTTGATGAAGCCTGCCATGTATGTGCACTGACTTGTTCTCTTTTTACGGTTCTTAGTTTAGGTAATAATTGTGACTACAATACGGCCTAGATTCGGGGTGCCTAATTAGGTTTATTTTTTGGGTGCTTTACAGCCAAGTGTTAGGCAAAATATAAACGCCCCTGAATCTTGTTGTAGTGTATTGTGCTATATATATGGTGTCACTAAAAAGTATGCATGATGTGTTGTAGTAGTGGTAATGAGAATATTATTGGTTAATATGATCAAAGGGCGTGCAAAATATATATTAAGATTGTATATATTGTATGGAACATCATCTGTATAATGAAACAAAAGGAGCATCATGTGTATAAGACCAGAAAAGACTTGCCAAGCAAGTACTACCAAACAATGCAAATTAATATATGGTGGGGGTAAGTGTACGTCTCTAAGTGCTATTCTCCAATCCCTTCTGTGTTTTTTTTTTTGTGAACCCAATCCCTTCCGTGTTAGAGATGCACCATCATGAAAGATCCAAATGATCTTTACCCTTTAGTTTTTGTCGAGGTGGTTGGTTGATTGGATAATGTAGAAGCATTTTGGTAGCTAATCCATGTCTTCCCCCAAGTGGTTCCAGAGATCAAGTAAACCTCTCCTATATAGTACAGGGTTAGTTTTGAACAAAATTAACACAAACACGAAACTGAGTTGTCAATGATACAGTTGAGAAGGTGATACTGAGCGAAATTCTAACCCTGTACTAGGAGAGACCGAATATTAAGGTGACAAAATTTGGTCTCTTCTTACGAAGCCTTAATTTTAAAGTTTGGTCTCTTCTTACGAAATTCTAACCCTGTACTATATAGGAGAGACCAAATTACGAAACCCTAATATTGAGCGAATAAACTTCCCTAAACTAAAAGTTGGAAACTAAAAGGGCTCGATTTGGAGGTGAAATTTTGTTGGAGCAGTGTGAAATTGAGAGCCAGAACTAAATACTACAGTAGTTGGCTTAATTATAATGGCTAGAAGTGGGGAAAACATAGTGAACTCAAACTCTTTTGTGTTCTCTTTTTGTTAAAATATTACCGGTGGAAAAGCAGTTCAGTATGCACATGAATCATTATATCTATCTGGATGATTATTGTGGTGTTATTTTAATAGGTCCAAACTTATTAGGAAATGAGAGAGAGGGCCATCTGATGATATGGTAATGTTTCTCCTTGGTGTATGCTATGAGAGCTACAGGGAGACGATAATATTCCTGAGGCGACAAAGCATATGGCTAAGGCTGGTGGTGTGTGGCATTTCCGGTTAGCCGTCACAATTAAGCAGGATCTGCTTTGTAGCATGTTGGGCCCGTCCCTTTGACCATGCATTGATTTGATCAATCTCAGCGGAGTCTGATACAAGTTAAGCACGTACATCATGTGGCAGTGGCACTGGCCCACACACGGAGCCGCTCGATCCACTCTAACTACTACCACAATGTTCAGCCAAAGGCTGAAAGGCCGCGCTTTTAAACACCAAATAACAAAAATCGGCAGTCTAAAAGAGAAGATGCTACAATCCAAAGCACAAAGCATATTAAAAGAACGTCGTCTACCTACAACTGACGAAGATTTCTACGACTGTTGTCTCCAAAGTTCGACAAGCTTATTTCAAACTTTTTCAGGGTGTCCTACTGTCCTCCCTTTTGTAGCAATACGCCAACACCCAAAACCAGATCCAATATGAGCGCCACAGAACACAATGGCCGTACAAAAATGTGTCCTCACCTTGTTAATTAAGAGCAACATCATTTAAACCAAAAGCAATCTGTCAAAGAACGAATGTTGAAATGTCAAAGAAAGACTTTTTTTTTGCGTGAAGAAACATTGACCTTACAGCAAAGAGGTCAGGTTTGTCAAGATTGTTTGTAGAAGCCCTCTAATCTACTGTAGCTAGCAGCGTGCATCTCTTGGCATCCAGACATACTTTTATAATAAAAACAACAGTAAAAACTGATCAGGTAGCCATTCTTGATCAAGGCTGGATTTAATCAATTATCTAAAAAAGTAAAAAGGGGTTCTTTAAAAAAAGCATACATCCTCCTTGACCTCCTATACCTACTATAATAAGTGTCAAAATAGTATGCTTGTATTGATTATAATCATCGGATGGTGGCTATTATTAGTTATTACCTCCGTCATGACGCCGAACGGGTGTAAAACTAGAAACTCAGTACAGTCAAGACGGCATGGGCCGCCAACTAGGCACGGGGCCGAGTGATACAGTTGAACCGGATGGGCCGTATAATTGCCTCAATTGGTGGTAGTCGCATGTTGCGAGATGGGCTGGGAAGCCTGGAACAATGACGTGGTCGACGGACCGGCGCCGCTCTTCATAACGCGGCGACATCCCCGGCCGGAGAGCACGTATGACGCACCACACCAATGTCCATATCATCCAACTACCTGTTCACGTACGTACGTAGGTACGTGCATGCGTATATTCTTTGTGGTGCGTCATGTGCCACCCAAACGTACGCAAAAGATACATAGACCTACTACTGCGTACCGCTGGCCGTTTTGGCTCAATTTCATGGAACAAGGAGGAGAAGCACACAAATTTTGTTCAGCACTAGTCGTTGCTAACATGTTTTTATACAGGAGGGGAAGATATTTCCTAATATAATCTGCGGTTCTTGTGCCTGATTTTAAAAAAATAAAAAATCCAAATTACTACCTTCGAGTTCAGTATGAACAGAGTCCAGATAACCCGTAAAGTATGATTTCGTTTATTTTATATCCACAACTACCTCAATTAATTCAATCTACCCCTTTGTAATTGTAAGACTTGTCTTTTTTCTCTCCATATATAATTGGTGTTTTAAGTTAAAATTTTATGGCATGGTAGAGGGCCACATATATTTTTTTTGACCGGAGTCAGTAGGGGAAGCCCCTATCTATTTTTTTAAATTTTCTTTATTCCAAACCTAGTTAATTCGCTCCCACAGAGAGTCGAACCTGGGTCTGCAGGGTGCTACTCAGTTGCTCTAACCACTAGGCTAGAGACCCTTTCACCACATATATTATTTTTAGAAAATAGAGTATGAATTCATTATTATTTCTCATAAAATTTCATACTGATATGTTAAGTTATTATTGCATATCATATGCGTTCAAAATAATAATAATAAAGTAATATATTATACAATTTAGTGAAAGGGTCTCTAGCCTAGTGATTAGAGAACCCGAGTAGCACCCAGCAGACCCAAGTTCAACTCCATATAGGAGCGAATAATTGGGTTTGGAATAAAAAAAATCACGTGGGAGTGAATAATTGGGTTCGGAATAATAAAATATAAAAAATAAGTAGGGGCTTCCCCTCCCGACTCAGGTCAAAAAAGAACTATCTCAATCGGTTCAATACCCTTTTTAAGATTTATCTTTTTTTCTTGGTACACAAATAGTATTTTAAGTTAAAAATTTAGTTCTGGATGTAAAATAAACCAAAACATACTTTAAGGGGTTATTCGAACTTTGTCCATACTTGAGAGTGGTAATTTATACTTTTTTTTCAAAAAAAATGCCTGTGTTGTTTGATTCTATATCTATTGTAGTATATACACTCTTTTTGTTTCAAATTATCATGTTGGTGATTTTTTCTCACAATACTTGACTATTTGTTCTATTAAAAAATAAATCTAAATACATGAAAAATTAAGTCATGCTTAAAGTATTTTATGATAAAATAAGTCACAAGAAATAAATAATATTTTATATTTTTAAAATTACATGAATCTTTAAATATTGTTAGAAAAAGTGTCTATTTGAAACATCATAATAATAAGTATTATAAGATAAGAGAAATTGTGGTGTAAAAGGTAATCCGAGGTTAGAGGATCCTGACTGATCCCAAGCAATATACATCGAGACCGTATTCTACTGGACCGTGAGCCGCGGGGAGCTAGTATTGCCATCGAGTGTCACTTTTAGCTACCATACAGAGCGTATTTTACGGGAGCTCCTGTGCTGAAGCTGTTTTCTGAGGCCGTTTGATCTGACAAGCCTGCGAAACCGTGCCTAATTCTGCAACCACGTCTTGGCTGGGTGCCGCCATGCATGTTTGCCTGCGATCGCTCCATGGACCATGGCTGCTGCTGCTCTGTGCTCTCGAGTCTCGAAGCAGAAGCCCTGAAGCAAAGCAATGGCCCCTGCTGCCGTGCAGTAGTGTGTGCGAGTGTGTCCTATGACTACTACGGTGGTGTTTAGATGTTATAATTGGGAGGTTAAATTTGGGAGTAAGATGTTACTTCGTAATTATTGCGCTACTGTAGCATTTCGTATGTATTTGTAAAAAATTATCCAAAATTGATTAATTAGGCTTAAATGTTCGTCTCGCAGGGTACAATAAAACCGTGTAATTAGTTTTTTTATTTCATCTACATTTAACTAGCAAGAACGCACGTGCGGCACGCACGTTTATTGATGACATGTAGGCATTAAAATAATATCACTTCACTTTAGTGCAAATCGCTTTTAAAAATACTTTATATTCGCTCTCTCATGTATGGAGAGCTTTAAGTATTCTCAAAACTCATGATAGTTGGCATTTATTTATATGGAGAAAACTCTCTAATTTATTGTCTTTTAGCAATACGGGATAATTGTGTATAGACGTGGGTACAAATGTGGGTATATTTAGGTGGGCTCTTTTTTGGGTGAAAAAAGTTTTGGGTTTAGAGGGGAAAATCAACATAGGAATGTCCCCCCCTCTTTTTTGATCATTCATCAACCAATTTTCCCGACAGGTGGGTCCTATGTGAGGTGGGTGTGGGTTTTTTGTTGATGAGAAGTGTTTTAAAATCTAATTCTCTTTATAGTATAGATACTCCATGCATATTATGACATTTTGATGTGATAGAAAATCTTTTTTTATATAGTATATTTGGGAGTTGCTTTTTTAACTAAACAGCCCTGTGTCCGGCAGCTCATTCAGACGACCTGATACTGCTGCTATGTGCTGACACGTTGACCCACACGTCATTGGCTGTCTGTTGGCCGCGACACGAATTCTTTGCGTTGCGCTGCTCTCGGGACGTACGGTCCGTGCAGCTGCTGGATCGATGCGGCGTGTTTTCTCTCTGCAAATAATCAGTTACTCGATGTTGTTAAGCCATTGTTCCAAAAATCAACTCTCAAATTCATTATATAAAAAGAAGATTCTCCATCACATCAAAATGTCATAACATGCGTGAAGTACTAAATGTAGATGGAATCAAAAACTAATTGCACAGTTTTGTTGTATTCTGCAAGACGTACATTTTGAGCATAATTAATCAGTTTTTAGACAAATTTTTACACATACAAATGAAATGCTATAGTGGTACACCAAATTTGAGAAATAAGCAAGACCTTATGCAAGTGTCGAAAAGACGGTGTCGAAAAGAACAGAAAAGAAAGAAAAGAGGTGGAGAACAATGGCTCGACAGCAACTCGATCCAGCCGAAAGTAACTCCAAGACTGTTGCAGGAACAGCACCAGATGGTAGCTAGTGTACCCAAACAAGGGATCGATCCATTGAGATTGAATGATATCCAAAGCACGTACAGGAGTCAGGAGGGCCTCTGCCTGCCTCTGCCTTGTGTACACGTATAAGTATCTTGCTTTGGATTCTCCATTCACTCCAGAGCCCATACTATATACCACCCCTAGTCCTGGGCCGCATTTGCTTCTTCAGGTGGGCCTTCGGACGACACGCACGCTGCTGCACCACGCATGTAGTACGAGCAAAAGATACGGATGTTTCCGCTCATCAGAATTCAGAAACAAACAAGGTTTAAATAGCGATCGGTACTCTGTACAGTACGCGTCTTCGGGAGATACGCGCATTAAGGCGTGGTACGTCTCCCTCAGATCCCTCATCGATGCACAAAACAATACTAATTATTCTGCTACTAGCGAGCAGTATCATCAGGACCCAGGTCGTTGGACAACAAATACTCTGACGAACAAAACCTGCCAGGTAGAAAGGACACCTCGTTCCACGTATACAACGCCAAAATACGTACAGATACCATGTTTTGTCTCGCCAGTGACTCTAGCCCGGCCTCTAGTCACGTGAGCACTAGATACACGCGGTGCGGTAATATATGTACATTTGTTTCAAAGTTACAGCGGGAGTATATTTTATTCTTTGTGCGCTGTGCGTAGAGTGATACTCCGTATATTCTATTATTCTAGTACCAGCTAGCTAGGCACAAAACAAAAGTTTACTACTCCGACTCCGAGTGCAGATCAGTACAGTCCTTATCCAACAATTTCTGCAGCATCTTACTAATGCAAGACTTTGTAGTCTCCATTCTTTCCCAAGAAAATCGTAGAAATCTTAAAATTTCTCGTAAAGAACTAGTTTGTTTTAGGTACGCTAAAATAGACAGTCTAGTTTGTTTTAGGTGATTCAAACCGAGCCGTGCATTAGCACAAGTAATGACAAACACAAACCTCACTGCCAGAATCCCAAAAGCACCGAATTGACCTTGCCACCTTGGCCTCTCACCGCCCGCCTCCATCCTCTTCTCCCTGCCCTCTTCCCCTGTCGCTTTCTCTCTCTACAGCTTCCATGGCTCACTCTCTCTCCTCTTCCGAATACTTTTCCTTTACCCTCTCGTCGCCTTCGCCCTTTTCTCCTTTTTGTCCATAATATATATTTTGAGCTTCCGAACAATCAGCGGGTTTGAAGTTTGAACTCATTCCCCCCTCACGTCCCCGTCTCTCTCTATCTCTATCATCAAACGTGGAGAGATCTGTGTGTGTAAGGTGAGCACCACCAACGATTTCTCCTCCTCCCCTTCCGCTTCTTGCATTTGCTCCTCGGGGGAACAGCTGCTCCGGGAGGGCTCTTCTTGCTATTCTGGTCAGTTCTGGGAGCCGGCAGCTGCCATTCAGGGAGTTAATTTGGTGAGTTTTGCTTGTCATTGTTTTCATTTTCTGGGTTTCAGTTGTTTCTCTTGCTTGCAAGATTTCCTGTGGTGATTTTCGTGTGCTCTTGGAGTTGGTGTTGGAGGCTCGCATTGGGTTTGCAGATGTGTTCTTTGTGCTCAGGATTTCTCTCTTGGACCTTCCGGGGTTGGCATTTGAGTTCTTTGTTTGAAAAAAAAACTGTCCTTTTTTGGCTTCGAGTTTTATGCTCTGGATTTCAAAAATGGGAACCTTAATCTTATCAGCATTTGGTATTCAGCATGTTCTTGTGCTCTTCTATCTTCAGTTCGGCATTTGGGGTTCAAAGCTTCGCATTATCCGTTTCAAGCAAATGGAAATCTTCAGCATTGTCGGTTAATTTTGTCACAAAGTTCATTTCGCATCACGTGGTGGCACTTCCTTTATTTTTCTCCTGTCACCAATTTTGGCACCACTGTATCCCATTGAAAATTTGTCACCACTAGAGTGTTAAAGTTGAGATTTGTAAAAGAAAATTAATTGCAATCTATAGATGTTAAAAGCATGCGTACTGCCCTTGCAATAATGAAGCTGCAGGATGCTTAAATGCACTTGCTTTAAGTCAAATTTACTGACCGTAAGAGCAAAAGATTAACCTTGGCGCTTTCAAGTTGACTAGTTGAGTTTTCTTTGGTTAGGTTTCCTTTTTTGTCCAAATCACTGAAATGCCAAGGAAAATCGTGCTGATTTGTTGAAATTTCTTTGCAGGACAGAAGAACAGGACTTCTTGCTGAACGTAGACGACCATGGACCAGTATGAAGTGCTGGAGCAGATCGGTAAAGGAGCATTTGGTTCTGCTCTGCTCGTCAGGCACAAGCTGGAGAAGAAGAAGTTAGACCACCACATTGGCATTGCTTTCACTGTTTTTTGTATCACTATCTTTTAGCACCACTTTGATCATTGGGAGTCTGAAATTGTGCAGGTATGTGTTGAAAAAGATCCGACTTGCGCGTCAGACAGACCGCACTCGCCGGTCTGCTCACCAGGAGGTACGCAGATGCTACTTTGCATCGATCAATTTGTGCCTAGTTTATGATTCACACGTCTTTTTGTTTACCAAGAGTGGCTTGTGAAGGTCAACTCTTCGTACAGAATGATTAGTGTATGCCAGGGTTTGGTTTCCCACAAACTAGAGTGTTCATGATGATGCTATTGCTTATCCTTTCCTTTAGCTGAAATCTGAACCTACAAATCTTCTGCTTTCTGATACCAGTGCTGTTACTTGTCGGTACACTTACACAAAACTAAAATATCGGTGCAGATGCAGCTCATTGCTACAGTGAGGAATCCATTCATTGTGGAGTACAAGGATTCATGGGTGGATAAGGTTAGGAAAAGGAGTTACTGTATCAAGAAGATAATACCTACCGATCCTGAAATAAAACCTTGCATGAGACTTCCTTTAATTCATTAGCTAGTATTTTGGATCAAGCTGGTAGTATGGAAAATTACTTTTACATCATTTTTCACTTTATGTTTCAATTTCAGGGTTGCTGCGTTTGCATTGTTATAGGGTATTGTGAGGGAGGAGACATGTATGTATCTCTTTGAGGTGCTGTTAGTCCTTCCATCGTTGAACTTTCTGGGATGATTGATTGCTTACATGTTCTTTTTCTTTCAGGGCTGAAGCTATTAAAAGAGCTAATGATACCCACTTCTCTGAGGAGGTACCGTTCATGACTTATTTTTGTTCATTTGCTTTTGGTTCCTGGTAACAAAGGCATGCACATGAGCTGTTTTCTCACTCTGCAGAAGCTTTGCCAGTGGCTAGTGCAGCTTCTCATGGCCCTTGACTATTTGCACGCACATCACATTCTTCACCGTGATGTGAAGGTAATAGTTCTGCTATGTTTGAAGTACATCATGGGTGCACTTGTACAATGTGGAAATATATGTTTTCTGAAGCTGGTCTGTATTTGTTTCAGTGTTCCAATATATTTCTTACTAAGGATCAAAATATAAGACTTGGTATGTCAATTATCATTTCTACAAGGCATTCTCTCTAGCAAATAAAATAATTTGGGGTGCAATTTAATTTTCATTCCAAACAAATGCAGGTGACTTTGGGCTTGCAAAAATACTGAGCCCGGATGATCTAGCATCCTCGGTTAGCACATACAACACGTCTCTTCACTTGCTTCTGTTCAATATATCATTTCTTAGTCACAACATATGACTCTGCTCCTGATGCAGGTCGTGGGAACACCAAGTCACATGTGCCCGGAGCTTCTTGCTGATATACCTTATGGTAACAAATCTGATATTTGGTCACTGGGTAAGGCATCTGTGAAATTTAAGAAATCTCATGCCCGCAGTTCTGAAGTTATCGGTTGGACTGTAATGCTTGGTTCACTCTGTTTCAGGATGTTGTATGTATGAAATGGCTGCGCTTAGACCTGCATTTAAAGCTTTCGTAAGTCCTGACAATGCTTTAGTTAGCTTCTGTGTTATCTGAGCATGCTGATTGTCATTTGACAATTTAATCAATTAGCATGCTCAGACATATTGTACCTTAGTGCACTGGACTAATTTTTTGTGCCTAGCAAAATTTGTCAGGACATATTGTCCAGTGCACTAAGGTAAAGCCACAGATAACCATTTGGCTCATGGTTGTGGCTTTACCTTAATGCACTGGACTAATTTATTGTTGCTGCATATGGTTCTGCCTTTGACATATTGTGGCGGTACCGTATGTTTTAGCTGACTCAATTTGGAAGATACATATAGATTTTGAACAACTTGTCTGAACTAAAGGTTAGATAACCTTGCTGCTTAATAAATTCTGCTTTGATTGTTTTCTTTGTCAGGATATGCAAGCCCTTATTAACAAGATTACCAAGTCGATTGTATCACCTTTGCCAACAAGATATTCTGGTGCATTGTGAGTTTCCTGGTTTATTTCTTTTAGTTTCTCTTTACATCAATTTTCGCTCTAGTTTGACTGTAGCATATTTTTTCTGAACCAATTTACCACCTCATGCAGCCGGGGACTTGTTAGAAGTATGCTACGGAGAAGTCCAGAGCACAGGCCAAGTGTAATTACTTTATAACCCCCCTTACCAACCAATCCATTAACAATAATATGTTCTACACCTATATGATTCCTTGCATCACTGTCTTGAGCAGGCAGCTGAACTACTGAAACACCCACATCTACAACCTTACGTGCTGCAAGTGCATTTGAAATCGTCCCCTTCTCGCAGCATAACTCCTGTCCATCAATCTCCATGTGAAAAGAGAATGACATTCGCTGGGGAGCCTGTTTACAGAAGCAAGGGCAGGAGGAACTCTTTGGGCAATGAAAGGACAGTAACCTTCAGCAAACCTTCTCCGGTGAGGAATTCTATGAGCTCTATTCCAAGTATGAAGGACTACACCACCGCACAGAGTGGCAAAGAGCTATCTGCCGATGAAAGTCAGGTTGAGGAGGTTACTAGTAAAACCGTGGCATCAAGGACCTCAAGTATCATGAAGACTCCAAAGACAACTCCATGGAAAATGATGGCAACTCTGAAGAACCGGCTAGAAGCTCCACAAGCATCGTATGATAGGACAAGTCTCGAGGTATGTCATATCCTGTAGGGAAAACAAATCAACTGAAGCATTTTTATAACATCGTTAATAGACATGTGAATTTAGTATAAAAAAATAGACATGTGAATTTCATTTAGTGGCCAAACTTCAACTGAACTTTAAGTATTTTCTTGTTTTGCACTACCTTTGTGCTTCCATGGATATGTTACATGCTGTTGGTGTTCTTTCAGACATCACTGTGTTCACGAAAACCATAGTCTCTCCCTACTGAAACTTTGTTTTCCCCATTTCCAGCAGTTTTCAGGAACACCAGTTGACAAAAGGAGCGCTCGATTTGCTCGCAGAGCATCGCTTCCGCTGCCAGTGTTCGAGACCCCCAAGCGCAGGAGCAGCATCAGCATCCTGGAGCAGCTGGAGTCCCCTGTCTCCGTGAACTCGCCTCACATCGACAGAATCGCCGAGTTCCCGCTGGCCTCATCCGAGGGCCCCCTGTTCTCCATCGGCAAGCCCTCAGCAGCAGCATCCGCCCACGGCTCGTGCTCCGCGGCCAGTCCGGCGACGCCGCCGTTCGTGGACCGGTCCATCACCAAGGACAAGTGCACGGCCCAAACGCTCCGCGCCACGGCCTCCGACTCTGACACCGGCAGGAGCGGCGACGACGAAGATGAGTCCACGGGCCGCAACGCCGCGGCGGTGGCGTCCAGCCGCGGGTCGTCGGGGTCGTCGTCGAGGCGGCGGCGGCAGCAGCAGCTGCAGCAGCAGCGGCGGTTCGACACGACGTCGTACCAGCAGCGCGCGGAGGCGCTGGAGGGGCTGCTGGAGTTCAGCGCGCAGCTGCTGCAGCAGGAGCGGTACGAGGAGCTGGGCGTGCTGCTGAAGCCGTTCGGCCCCGACGAGAAGGTGTCGCCAAGGGAGACGGCCATCTGGCTCACCAAGAGCTTCAAGGAGACAGGGTTGTAGACTACCTGACGTGCAAAGTAGTAGCTAGCTTTAGTGTTGATCAGTGAGTTTAGATGCTGGGAGTGGACACCATCTCAGTGTTGCCCCCAGAATTAGCAGCAGGAAGAAGCAGACTAGCAGTAAAAAGAGCTGAAGTTTAGTGTCTTGAGACTCTTGAGCCAGGAAGTAGTGAGATCCTTGTTAGGACTTAGGAGCTGAGGTCATGGAACCAAGGCTGTAACCATCTGGGAACTTAGGGGGTAGACGAGTAGTTTCAGACATTCAGTCACCATTGTTGACAGCTGAAGAAGGGTTTATCCATGCATGTATGCACCAAGGTCACGTACTTGAATTGAAGGCACATTCTGATTCTGGGATGCTGGAACCATGCATGGGCAGTACGTACGTTTTGGGCTCACGCCGCTGTCTTCTCCTGTTGACCAAACGAGCGTGAACCATGTTCGACTGCTCATGTCCTCTGCTTTTAGCGTGCATGGGTTCTGACAACTGTTTAGGTGGTGTTCGACAAGACGGGAGAGCAGAGCTAAGCTGGGCGTCCACTGCTGATCGATTATTGAACACTCGATAACTACAACACTGTAGGTTACTACGTGAGTGAGTGGTCCGGCTTAATTCACACGTGAGGCTGTATGTTACAGTGCCATCGGTGTGCCTGCCGACACGGCGATGGGGTCCAGCGACAAGAGGACAATCCTTGCTTCCTACTGTGCATGGTCAGAGCTGCAGTTGCGTCGCCACGATCCCTCCATGAGCAGGTTCTTGCTTGTCTTCTTCCTGCTTCCCTCAGATTCGATTCCACTCTGCACCTCCACCATCGTCTAGGTCTCGGGTCTCCTCTGACAGATTTTTCACTGCCATGCATAATGCATTTGAATGAAAGAAAACAGAAAGGAGAAGATGTGGAAATTCAGAAACTGCGGAGGAGCAACCGATAGGACCTAGATCATGCCGCCGCGACGGGCTTCCCCTGATACTCTCGTCGTCTTCGTCTCCGCCAGCCTCAGCCTTCCGGGCGTTCGCGCCGCCGGCCGCCGTCGCTCATGGGCAGTTTCTGAAAGCCGCTGCTCCAAAATGGCCACAGCAAAGGAGTAGGGGGGTTCGGCCATTTTGGGGCCCAGCCTGTCCTTGTGCGCGAGAAGGCTTTCAAATGGGCCGGGCTGATACATCCCACAATTGATCCTCTAAGTTCTCGGCCTTCTATGTTTGGCGCGGCCTGTATTGGGCCAACAAAGAGTACATAAAGTTTATGAGTCATGATAAGAGCACGTAAACTTTACGAGGGGATATAAGCCCCTTTTGCCGCAATCCCTGGTTTGATTTTTATATGACTTTCCACATCACTAATATATTGTTGATGCTATATTATTTGTATAGTAGTATAATAAGATTTGAGATTTTGTAGCACTTAGAGTTTGGGGAATCTTAGATTATTGTTAATTTGCTATGTATATGCCCTGCCCCTCCACCTAGTGCCAAAAGGGTCTCGTGGCACGCCCCATTGTACATTCTAGAGACAGTGAATGTCCATCCCAAACATCACGTATATAGTGTTGAGACAAGATTCAAGTGCATTTCAGATTCAAGATTGAGCTTTCGGAATTTAGTGAGATTCAGTTTGTATGTTTAATTGTTACATTAATTGTTACTCTTGGTGGGTTTTTTTTCGAAACATGGTACAGACACATAGACTCTTATACAAACACACATACCTTATTTGTATGAGCATGTTCCCCATTGCCGACAAATCTTGATATTAAGACCCTGTTTGTTTCTGCTTCAGATCAATTTTGAATGCTCGATTATGGAGAATCAAAAAGTCAGATGACTATTAGAATCCATAATCGAAAAGCTGGATTCTGAATTTTCGATTACGAGAGTCATCTGACTTTTGTATTTCTCAAAATTAAATCTTTAAAATTAGCCATAAGATGAAACAAACGGGGCATAGCAAAGTTATAACACGGCATCGTGTGATGAAGTAATATTCTTGAATATGCTTGTGAGTTAGTGGCATGGCTCGAAGTGGTTGTGACAACTTTGTAGGACCCCATCTTTATATACGTTTTGACAGTCTCAGGCTCTCTCAGCAGGCACTGCTCAATCCGTTGCAACAGGACACTGATGATTCTTTTGTTCTTGCTTGATTCGGGCCTGAAACGGCCTGGACTTTGACACATCTCACATTCACACTTGAAGGACGACACGACAAAGTATGCTAAAAAAAAGACTCCCGTGCTTGCTTGATTCTTGGCACGCAAAACACCAAAGTCTGATCGAATCCTTCACAGTTCGATCACTGGTACAGATGACAGAAACTTTCAGAGTTCGAGCCCAGCTTCCTTCTACTGTTAACTAGAGTCACTAGAATCCAGTACTCAGCAGCTACCTGACGTCGTCCCGTCCCTACAGTCACAGCAGCATTTCCATCTCCTGCTTCAGAAACCATGGGAGCGGCGCGAGCCAAGCCTCACGCCATGCCGGCGTGGTTGGTGGCCAGCGACCAGCAGTACGTGGTGGTGGCGGCGGTCATGACGGTGCTCGTCGACCCGCACTCGCTGTCGTGCGCCGACGCGCTCCACCGGTCCAGCCTGGCGCCCCACGGGCACGCCCCCGGCGCGCTCGCCTGCGACGGGCACCGCTGCACGCGCACGGGCCCGTACCTGCCCGGCGGCGCCGCCCCGCGCGCGCCCGGCGTCGCCTGCGCCTGGCTCTCCAGCGACGCCCTGCGCCGGCCCGGGTGCCGCTCCCACGGGCACGCCACCTCGGCGGCGCCGGCGCCGGCGGACGACACCGAGAGCCGCTGCCGCGGCGCGCTCTGGGACCGCGCCTTGGCGCGCGACGACTCCGTGTTCGCCATGTAGCTGGGCACCAGGAGCGGGTGGTCGTCGTCGGTGGCGGCGGCGCCGGCGGGCTTGCCCTCGTCGTAGTGGTGTTGGTGGTGGCGCGACGGCGTGTGGCGGTACGGGCTGGCCCGCGCTGTGGCGAAGGAGAAGTCGTCGTAGCGGCCGCTGAAGGAGCGCGCGCTGGCGTCAGTGAGGGCGGACGGCGTCGGGGACACCTTCTGGTACACGTCGTTCTTGGACGGCGTGCGGCACAGCGGCGTCGCGTAGCAGCTGCTGCGCCGCGACGACGTCCGCGGTGTGCCGTGAACATCGCCGCCGCCGCCGACGATGCCGACGCCGGTGTCCACCTCCACGATCTTGACGTTATCCTCCATGTCCGGTGCCTGGTGGTGGCGGAAGCGCGGGTGGTGCGGCGAGCTCCGCCGCGTCGGTGTCAGCGTGGTCCGCGGCGTCCGGTGGGGCTTGTCGTCTTCGAGCATCCGGAGCCGCGCCGCGCGCGCCCTGTCCTGCGCGGCGACGAGCGCCTGCATGCAGCGCAGGGTGTGGCTGGCCTGGCGGCGCACCAGGTGGCCGCGCACCAGCGCCTGCAGCTTCACGAGCCCCCGCAGCGCGCACAGCGCCTTCCTCGCCTGCAACAGCACGCACACGTCACCTCACGACACGGAGACCAAGAGCCGATCGATCGAGACGTCATCGAGGTAAAACAAAGTCAATGCGATCGCAAACTCACCAGGTAGGATCTGAAGACGGCCTGGATCTTGATGGCGGCGGCCTCGTCGATGCCGACGACGACGCGCTTGGACCCGGGCGCGGACGCCGAGAGCCTGGCGGCGGCCGCGGCGGCGTGCTTGGCGGCCATGGCGGCCTCGGCCGCGGCGGCGGTGGCGATGGCCACGGCCACGGCGTGCTGGTCCGGGTCCACCACCCGCGGCTCCAGGGGGGGCAGCTGCCCGTACTCCGCGGCGAGGCGGCGGGCGGCGGGGGCGTCCTTGGCGGGCGACGCCGCCGCCGCCGTGGCCGGGCGGCGGAAGCTCCACCGCCGCTTCTCCTTGGCCCCTGGCGTGGACGCCGGCGTCGTGGTCGTCCCGGTCCCCGTCCCAGTCCCCGGCAGCGCCGCCAGCGCCAGGTCCGCCGCGCCGGCCTTGTGCTCCCTGCCCCTCCTGCCCGGCAGGAAGCTCCGGAGCCACTTGCCCGCCCTGCCCATCCGCGGTGGCGCGGCGGGGATCACAAGCCCTCACAGCGGTGTCGCGCTGCCCGCATCGGAGGTATGGTTGGCCTGACGGTCACGGCACGGCGAGGCCCGGCATGTGCGACAGCGGGAGGTGCGTGCGTGCAGGGCAGTGGATCGAGTGGAGTGCAGCGGAGGGGAACCGGAACGGAATGGAATATATTACGGCGGGGCGCCATGGCCATGTGCGATGCAGCGCTGGGCGCGGCAGATCACGCCTGTAATAACTGCTCGGACTCGGAGGCCAGGTCGCCAGGACCAGCAGCCCGCTGCCGGCAAGGGAGGGATCCAGCGCGGGTACGCAGCACGCCGCCTCGGCGATGGATGGCGCGCTCATGGTTCGTTTGCTGGATTGGATCGTAATCGTATCGTCAGCAGCATATATCGCCAGTAGTTGTGAGGAATGATTTCGGCGCGCGGGTCGTATCCGAAATTCTGGATGGAATTATGGGGCCCTGAATCCTCTGAATGATCGAGGAGGGTAGTACACTGATACGCTGATTGGTCATCGAACGTTAAAGACTTGAAGCTCCAGAGCAAGCATCTCTTCTTTTGCCGTCTTTACCTGTGGTTCCAACATTGGATTCTGATTCTGAACGGTTGAAATGGCAAGTTTTGGCACTCCACTCCATTATCTGAAGAGTTGGACTTTGCTGAATTCTGAATGATGCCACTGCCACTGTACTCGACGCTGCTGACTATTGCTTTCAGTAGTTTACAGAGATCCACCCATCTCATGACAGGGATGACGCCACGCGACCGCCGTGAAGGATTGTAGCAGGTCTGACCGCGGCTAGTTTATCCGAGTCCCGGTCAGAGTCACAGCTGCAGCATGTGGTGATGTGAGCGTGAGACTACCATGATCCACCTCTACTGCTCCACATTAAACAACTTAACTGTTAAGAGCTTGTTAATCAGAGTCACACATGGCACAGCTAAGCCGGCGTCAAATCTGCCTGCCTGTCCAGCCCCCCTTTTAACCCCCATCAAGCAAGCTTTCCGAGCACATGATCCGAGGCCAATCACAATCAGGATTCAGGAACGAACTCAGGAGGGATGGGGCCATGGGGGTGAACTGAACCTTCAGATCATTTCTCTTTCTCTCATCTCTCTCCCAAGATACAGCGCGCACTCATTTTGATACTGCAATAATCAAATGGCCCGCCAGCTGCATCTGTGAACACTGCCACCACGACACCCTCTCCCGGCCGTCCGATGACAGATCGGACCGTCCACATCGGCCGCCACGTACAGGCGTACCGTACGCGCTGCACCCGCGTACGGTGCCCCGAATTGACTACGGCGTACGTACGGTCTGAGCTGCTACTGTAGGCTGCAGACATGGTGGCGTTAATGTACAGGCTTGTGGGCTATTTTTTGGACGGCATGGCGTTTTGGCGCCACGGAAATGCATTGTCTGTGGACAGGGGGGCCAAGCAGGAGCCCAGGACGGGCGGCGTCCCTCATTCAGGCTGTGGGGTTTCCGAATTTATTCGGTTGCAAACATGGATTTGAACGTTGTTCCGCTGTAGCACCAGATCATGCGTGGTTTCAATTGGAGTTGGAGGGACCATGCATGCGTGAGCTTAAACTCTGCTTGATGGTCCGCGCTCACTCGATTTGATGATGCGGATATGCAATGCTAGGCTCATTTTGAAATGGTTTGGCTCATGGTGGCATATCCAAACTTGAATTCCCTTGATTCGGACGAGTCCAAGATTCAAATCGAGTGCTCCTCCTGCTTGAAATTGCTTCCCGGCAAGCATATACTTGGTTCATATAATCATATTATTGCTAACTTGCCATCGAGTATATAAGCTGTGCTGGGAGCTTTGTAGCGCGCCTTCTTCAAAATCAGGAACGTACTGAAGCATTTGCTCTAGCCTTTCAGACGACCATTTAACAATCTTGCTTCTAAGTGTTGAACTTTGAATCTACGATCACCGATTTGTACGTCCACCGATATTTTTTTCTTCACTATTGGATTCTAAAGATAAGGTTGGCAGCCGATCGCCAGGAATCAGAGATCCGTATCTGACTACTTGAGAAACATAAAAATATGCGAGCTCATTGAAGGGGTTGAAAGAAAAACAATGTAGAACAAATGGCTTCATTTACCCAGACTATTTCTTTTTCTCTGGGCTGGATAGGCTGGGAAGCACGTGCTGTCTGGATCTCGCGCGTAGAGCATCGCCAATTGGCTGTGTTACTTATCCACTGCTGGGTCAATTAGCAATTAGTTATTCAGAATTAAGTAGTATCTTTCTCGCAATGCTCATCTAGACGGATTGAGCTCGCCACCGTCACCCAACATAATGGTTTAAACAACCTTGCAGATATTCTCAGTTGACTGCTAACTAGCTACTAGGCCACAGCACATTTTGGTTGCACTACATGACTTTATGTAAAGATTCGATACGCCTTGACAAAAATGAAAACAAAAGAAAAGGACAGCATGTGCAGCTCTATAGGTGCAGTGCAGTGACATGCATTTCGTTGTGATGGATATCTGCAGCGCGTCATGAATCACGATGGGGGTGATGCTTACCTTGCAAGGTTGTTGCTGTTGCACACAGATCATTTCTGATAGCAAGAGCTAGCTGTATATTTGTGCCGAGCTCACTTTGTTTCCTTGTCTTTCTCCCCCCTTTCCCCCTTGGTGTCTGTATGCTTTACAGGTGAGATGAATAGAGGCGCACATGCATGCAGGGAGGACGAGGATCGCTTGCAGGGCTGGCGATCCCGAGAAGGCGGCTTCCTGATCAACACGTACTGTACGTACGAGAGGAAAAGGAAGCAGCTTGATGCAAGCATATGGATTGTTCGTCCATTCATTCTCTGGCAATAGCATGGCACAGGTGGCACATCTGCAGTTATGGATAAAGTCGGAAAGGGCTGGTCGCCGTCTTGCCGAGTGAGGTTTGACGAAGCACAGAAAATTACAGGCAGTAGCAGTATACTGGAAAGTAATTCTCTTAGCACGGCACCACCCAAAGCTTGACCTTGGAACTCGTACGTACGCTTTTAGATCAATGGTCGTTGAGCTGTATTCTGCTCCAATCACACTGACAGTCTGCCAGTTCGTTGGAACAACTTATTGGGGCGCCGATGGAGATGGGATGAGACCGACAGTTGGACGCACTACGGGAAACCCGGAGTTTGCCGAGTGCCTGGGGCACTCGGCAAACCCCGAAATACACTCGGCAAAGGCTTTGCCGAGTGTAACACTCGGCAAAGGGGTTACGGCATAGCTCGTGTCGGCAAACAGGCCCTTTGCCGAGTGTCTTCTGTCGGGCACTCGGCAAAGGCTTTGCCGAGTGCAAAGCCAGCACTCGGCAAAATAAAGCACTAACAGACGGCCTCCCGCCCGCCGTCTGCGGACGACTGTTAAGGCTAACGGACCCTTTGCCGAGTGTCACACTCGGCAAAGACACCAGCCTTTGCCGAGTGTTGGACCCCGACACTCGGCAAAGCTTGGTTTGGGGGCAGGCCCTGGACAACCCTTTGCCGAGTGTAAGGGCTTTAACACTCGGCAAAGGTTGCATATTTGCCGAGTGTAAAAGCCAAGACACTCGGCAAAGGCTGTTCCAGTAATGACAGAAACAGCCTCTTTGCCGAGTGTTAAAGCCAATACACTCGGCAAAGACTCAAATTTTTTCCTGTTTTTATTAATTTTTTGCGTTAAAAGGACCCCTCAACAAAAACATCACATGCAGTTTATAATAGGCATCACAGGCAATTCATATATATATATATATAGCCACTAAACCATCAAACAACCATAAACAAACACATATAAGTCACTAAACCATCCAACATCACAGAAATGTCACAAATCCAATATCCAAACATCCAACATCCATCATTCATATGTTACAAAGTCCAACATCCATCACTCACGGAAGAGGGGGTCCGAACAACGATCTAACCGCCCGCGCCGCAAGGTCTTCGTCTTGAGGGCCGTCATTCGACGCGGCCGAGCCAGGAGCCTGCCCAAAAGAGATTAGTGGTGTGTGTTACAAGATTTTGGACAGAAATGAGTTGTGAAATGAAATCATAGGGTTCTCAAGTGACTCACGGGAGAAATAGGAACACGTGGTGGTGGAGGCGGTGGTGGCATCGGCGGCGGCGGACCTTCACCCACGCGCTGGCCAATGCTCTGCAGGTAGGCAAATACCTGCTCCTGCCACACTCGGTTCGCCCGCTCGGCCTCCTCCTGCTGCCTGTCTTTCTCGGCCTCCGCCTCCCGTATCTGCTGCACCTCCAACTCCAGCTGCCTCCGTCTCTCCGTCTCTTCATCCAACCGGGCCTGCAATATTCAATCACATTGTTATAATACATTATAAACGTAAGCAAACTTCACGTACAAAGATAGAAATAGAAATAACCTGGAGTGCCTGCATCCCGAAGTGTGAACCGGGAAGAGGCTGGCGGATAGCCGCTGAAGAGCTCGTGCTCCTGGCTCGAATCTGGGAGAGTGTGGGGGTAGAGGCCGTGTCGATGGTGTTGTTGGCGATCAAGTACCGCCCGTGCTTCTTGCCTCCTCCCGCCCTCATGACCACTTCTCCATCAATGTCGTGGGCGGTCGGATCCCAGTCTGGCCCGTGGACCTCCTTCGCGACCTCTTGATATGCTGTGAGGCGACTGTGGACGTTGGCGTTGCTGTATGCCGCGGGCCCGTCCTCCGGGTTGTACCAGACGTCGGAGGTCGCCTTGCCCTTGTGGGCCATAGCAAAAGCCTCGAGCTGTGAGCAAGGCGCACCACCATGTGACGCCGACTGAAAAAACAAACAATATGAATTAGTAATTACACAGAATAGAGTGAGCGAATATAGAAATGACTCGGCGTACCCATTTGGCCCTGTACTCCTCGAGGCTAAGGCTGCCCTGATGGTGTGAGACACCGGGCATCAGCAAACGCCGCTCCCGGCAAAGGTCGTGCTGAGCGGCCCACTCGGCGCTGCACCACTTGTCGACTATCACCTCCCAGCACGTGGGATGCGGGGCGCACCACCACGGAATCGCCTACAAGACATCAAGTGTACGACATATAACAAGATCGAATTTAGAGTACTTAATCTTAGAATAAAACAGTATCGATTTACATACCGCCAGATACTGCTCCTTGGTCAAATTCATGTTTCTTGCCTCCGTTTTCTTCATAGAGATCTTGAGTGCCGTGAAATAATCAATTACGGCCTGCACGCGCGCCTCGTAGTGCAGGTCCTTGACAAGCTTCCAGCAGGCTGCGTGTGCCACAGCATCCGCCGAAGCCTCCTCTCCTGGGGCGCATCTGTAAAAGTCCTGCGCACATATACATGATGAATGTTGTATTATTTGTAGATTGTTCAATGAAACTGTTGTGTTGAGCAGTGTAGTGCAACGAATACTTACCCAAAGCTCTCCCTTTACCCGCTCGGCCTTGTTGTTGAAGATCCTGCGCTCCCGGTCCTCCTGATCGCCAGCGGCGACGTAGTGGTCAAAGGTGTAGGCCGGCTCCTCCCTGCCGCCAATGGTCACCAGACCCGGAAACAGCTCCCTGCAAAGAAGACCCAGGATGCCGTTGACTTTGCGGGCGTGACCAGCGCCTGGGGTGACCATCACCCAATTCCTGCCCAAGTGATTAAGATAAATTGTTAGTCCATCTTGTGATTTCCAACATATGAATATGAAACGAGAAGGTCTGTGTAACATCTAAAATTACTTACCTTGGAGGGCTGGGTGCGATCACGGGGCGACGCTCCATGGGTATCGGGCGCTTCGGGAGTTGCGAGGGGCCTCGCTGCCAAAGGGCCGAGTTCTCAGAGCAGGTGGACCCCTCTACGTCCTCGCCCTCGGGGTCCTCGGCCCCGTGCTCCTCGGCCACGTGCTCCGCTGCCTCGTGCTCCTCGTCCTCGCGGTCCTCGTGCTCCGCGGCCCGAGTGTCCGCCGCCGAAGGAACAAAGTCCTCGTCGGACGAAGACGATGAAGGTACGGGGGTCCGCTCTCGCCTCTTGCCCCTGCCTCGCCTTATGTCTAATAGGTAAAGATAGGTCCTAATCCCACCCGAGGATGTGTAGACGGGTAGTTTCCATGCTCTACTCGTATCCAAGACGGAATTTCGGCAGCACCTCCCCGCTGTTCTCCAAATACACGTCCAATTACGGAGATTGTGTATTCGGAGAACAACAGGGAGATGATGCCGAAACTCAGCCTCGGTACAAGTAGAGCATGGAAACTACCCATCTACACATCCTCGAGCTGTCCAGAAACATGGACAATTCGAAACAGATACGGTTAGACATATGCAATGATTCACATATTCACAACCGTATATCTTTCGAACGGGAGACGCCTAACTAGGTTACGTGACACAAGAAGGTACACAACTTAAATATGAATCTACGAATTAAATACCGAGGGCGTATGGTTTTGCATGTGCTCACCTACGGGCTCGAAGGCGGGCGAGTGGGTGACGCTCGTGTCGGTGCAGACGGCCGTCCACGACGTGCGGCGGAGCTTCGGGCACGACTATGGGCTACAAGCCGAGGACGGTGCAAAGGGCCTCTCCCTGAAAAAAACAAAATATTGTCAAATGGACAATTCGGCAGCACCTCCCCTGCACGGGGAGGTTTCTGAAACCCCATCCTGCAAAAAACCACGGCACGAAGGCCGGCAAACCACAACGGCACGAAGGCCGGCAAACCACCACATCCTAGTTTTGCAGCAAAATGAACAAATTAACAAAGGTAACAAGAGGACGGGCGGGGTACCTACACGAGATGGGCGGGCGCGGGGACAGGAGGACGAGCCGGCGGCCGGGGAAGGAGCGGGGACGGGCCGGCCTGCGCGGCGGCCGGGCCGGGGCTGACGCGGACGGGGCCGGGGCGGGAACGGCCAGCCGGGGCGCGGGCCGGGGACGGCCGGCCGGGGCCGGGGCCGGGGCGGGGGCGGGGGCCGGGGCCGGGGACGGCCGGCCGGGGCCGGAGCGGGGACGGCCGGCCGGGGCCGGGGCCGGGGCGGGGGCGGGGGCCGGGGCCGGCGCGGGGACGGCCGGCCGGGGCCGGGGCGGGGACGGCCGGCCGGGGCCGGGGCCGCGGCGGGGGCGGGGGCCGGGGCCGGCGCGGGGACGGCCGGCCGGGGCGCGTGCGCGGGCGGCCGGCCGGGGCGGAGGCGGCGGCCGGCGTCGCGTGCGGGGAGCGGCGGCGGTGGCGGCGTGCGGCGGCGGCGGGCGTGGAGAGAGGCGGCGGCGCGGGGAGAGAGGCGGCAGGCGGGGTGGGGAGCGGCGGCGTGTGTGTGCGTGTGTGCGTATGTGGGGACTGGGGCCGCGCGGGCGTTTAAGTCCCCCGGCCCAACCCCTGTTTGCCGAGTGCCCTGGATCGGGCACTCGGCAAACAGATCTGATACGTGGCCTGTTTGCCGAGTGCCCGATCTAGGACACTCGGCAAACAGATCTGTCCGCTGACGTGGCCGTGCGCGGCCGAAGAGGTGGGCCACGTGGCATGTTTGCCGAGTGTCTGGCCCAGGGCACTCGGCAAACAGGCCTTTGCCGAGTGCCTACACTCGGCAAAGGTGCCACGTCGGCCAATGACGTGGCCCGCGCGGCCGCGGGCCGGCCAGCCCACATGGCCTCTTTGCCGAGTGCCCCAAGGAAAGCACTCGGCAAAGGTCTTGTTTGCCGAGTGTAGCACTCGGCAAACATTTCCCAGACCAATTCTTACATACCAAATTTTTCAAATTCGGTCAAACACACATCAAAATATCTTGTCAAATACATTCAACAATGCACATTTTATGCTTAGATGAAATGTTTTCATTATTTGAAGCATATATATCTAATAATTCCTTCATATATTTCATTATTTCATGCGGAGAAGGGCGTAAAAATAATTTAAAAAATATCAAATGGGTCCAAAAAAATATGATAACTTCAAATGAACCAATCTACGTCGTCTATTGCCTATAGAAAAAGTTATGAACTCAAACTCTAATTCAACTTCACTTCGTTTCGAAATCCGGCTGTCTCCTTCTCAACTCTCCGAAACTTCTATGGGGATATGCTCCGATTGGAAAGGGTCGTATATATAAACTTTTCGAAATCATCTCAACTTTTTCCCACAGACTTCACATAAGATATAAAGAGCCTTTGACAAGTATCACTAGAAAAAAAATAAAGTTTGGACCCCAAAAACATAAGTTTAAAAACTAAGGTCCTGACTTTGCCGAGTGTTTACCAAGAAACACTCGGCAAAGGATAGCTTCGCCGAGTGTCGAGTGGTGAACACTCGGCAAAGGCTAGCTTCGCCGAGTGTTGCTTGGTAAACACTCGGCAAACCCACCAAGTTTTACAAAAATATTTTTAAATTTTCAAACTTTTATGTTTGAATTCCAAGTTTTTTAAGAATATTTTCAAATTTTCAAATTTTTTCAAATTTTCAAATTTTTTGCCACCTCTTTGCCGAGTGTCTCTGACCTGACACTCGGCAAAGGTGCTCTTTGCCGAGTGTCTTTGACCCGACACTCGGCAAACCGGTGGCCGCCCAAACGGCTACCGACGGCCGCGAACGGCCGGTGGCGTGCGTGGTGGCTGACGAGCACGTGCGCCTTCTTTGCCGAGTGTCTCCGGCCTGACACTCGGGAAAACACCTCTTTGCCGAGTGTCGCTGGCTTGACACTCAGCAAAACACCTCTTTGCCGAGTGTCCCGTGTATGCCGAGTGCCTTGCCAAGGGCACTCGGCAAAGGCTTTCTTTGCCGAGTGCCCGACAGAATACACTCGGCAAAGGGCTGGACACTCGGCATACGTCGGGTTTCCCGTAGTGACGGAACTTTCGAGCCAAAGCTCTCGCTCCAATTGGCGAACGGAGTTCCGGATGAAAGCCTGGTACTTACTCCGTGGCCATGGAGGAATCTTGGCGGCGACCTTGAAGCGCGTACAAGATCGGACGAGCCGGCAAGATGTCGTCGCGGCAGAGACAGAGAAATAGACGCAGCAGAGACTTGTTCGCGAATGGCGCGGCGTGCTACAGCTCAGAACAACGGCATAATGCGCCTGCATGCAGCGCAGGTCTCCAAACGTGGCCCATTTAGTACCCTGGCTAGCAGGCCACGCCATGCCAAACGCGAACGCTCTCTCTCGGGGGCAGCTAGCCGGGCATGGCGACAAGCGGAGGCCCAGCCGCCGGCCCCAGGGCCAGGGGCGGTGGCGTCTCCTTTCGCCGCGGCGCTTTATCGGGATCCCCCCTCCAACTCCGGCAGCCGCATGGCAACGGCATGCCGCAGCATATCAGTGGTCAGCCTGGTCAGGCGTTCACAGCTGAAAATTCCACGTACGTACGTACGCTCATGCTCATATGCCCCTGGGCATGCCCATGCACGCAGCAGCAGCAGCAGCAGCATTGTCAGCGTGGCAGCCGCGCTAGCTAGCTTTAATCATCAGGGCATGAAGATCGCTTTAGACAGGCTCAGGCAGGCTAGCCGCGCTTTGCAGCCTTGCACGCTGACGCTGAGTGTGGCCAGAACCAGATGGGCCGGGGTGGCGCTGGCACTGGGCGGCCGTTATCTTTTGTTGGGTCCGCGGCCATCGGGCCATGGCTGGCCCGGCTGTCGCGCGCGCGCGTTCCCTCCTCCTCGCCGTCGTCCATCTCGATCCTCTCCTCTAACAAAGTTGGCACGGCCTGGGCCTGGGCCTGGGCCTGTCTATCATCGCGCGTGCTAGAACAGCATGGCAGTTACAGCCACCCAACACCGTACGACGTTACCTACTCACTCGCAGTGCCTTCTCGAGTGTTCCTGGGTGAACGGTAGAGAGAGGCGATTTTCCTCAACTCTGATCCATCCTTCGATCGGATTGGTGCCTGGAGATTGGAGGAGGTCTTACGGAGTTCGTCCTGAGTAGCTGCTTGCTGGGTAAGCTTTTCCCAGTTAGATTAACTGTGATTTGGTTCTCTCCCCATCTTTTGCTTTCCCATCGGGCCTGGTTGTGATTCGGGACGAACAAGGGGTGATCTTGAGCATCACTGCCCGTCCTTGGTCAGAACCCAGCGCTTTGGTGGTGACTGCAGCTGATGGCGCGGAGACAGGGGAAGGAGATTACAGTCTTGGAGTTAGGAGGGGGCTCCCTCTCTGATCCTAGAGCTGAAAGGAGGAATGAAATAAATGCGAAGAAGGGTCTTGATGAGGTGGAGGAGCAAGTCTCAGATTTATTTGGTAAACTTAATCTGACCACAAAGGAGAAGGAAACACTGTTTTTAGAGGATAACGAAGATTCAGATTTGGCTGTGGTAAACCATGCAGTGTTTGGGAAGGTACTTTCACCTAGCCCTTTACATTTGCAAACCATTATGTCTGCAATGCGACCAACCTGGGGTAATCCAAGGGGATTACAGGCGAGAATGGTGGGGGATAATCTTTTTATCGCTGAGTTTGAATCTGAACTGGACAAGAAGAGAGTTCTTGATGGTTCACCATGGTATATAGGCAGGCAAGCTGTAGGGCGACAAGTTGTGATTTTACAGGATTTTGACTATGATTTGCGCCCAAGTGATGTATCTTTTGATGAAATGGCTATTTGGGTGAACATTCTGAACCTCCCTTTTGGATTACGGGACGAAAAATGGGGATATGAATTGGCAAAGAAAATTGGGAAAAGGGTGCTGAAAGTTGATGTTGATGAACATAAAAGGGCGGTGGGTAAAGATTTGAGAGCAAGGATTATCATCTCTTTAAAGGAACCTCTGCCGAGAGGTGTATATGTGTTTTCATCTAGAAGACAAAGGAAGGAATGGTATGATGTTGTTTATGAGAGGGTCCCTTTCTTCTGTTTCTCTTGTGGAATTATTGGTCACTCGGAGATTGAATGCCCTACACCAACAATACGTGATGAAAAAGGCTGCCTGCCTTATAGTGAAAAGCTACGTGCACCTGAGGAGCGAAGATTGAGGAATCAAGGTGATTGGCATAGCCAGGGAGATTTCTTATCTAGAAGAAGTAATTCGTCTGGAGCATGGGGTAGTTCCGAGTCAAAAAAGTCCACTTCTAAAAGAAGTGATGACAGTAACAGAGATTGTAGGAAAGATAATGGAGAGGAAAATGCCATTGAAGCTTCTTCGCCTATTAGAAACCAAGTGGCTAAAGTTATCAACACCCCTCTTGATTATAAATGTTCAGAGGTTCCAATGGATGATAAGCAATCAACCCTTCTTGCTAAAAAACATAAATCTGATGAGAGTCTGCTTATGAATAATCTAGTTGAAGTGAAGGAAAATTTCATGGAAGTCTCTGAGGATTCAACCATGGCCCTTGTGCTAGTACTACCAGAGGGAAATAATGTTCAAGAAAGGATGGGTGATAGCGAGCCTAATGAGGGGGCTAAGAAGTTGAAAATAGAAAACGCGAGGCTGCCGGAGCAGCCTCGCGTACAAAAATGAGGCTAATAACATGGAATTGCCGGGGATTGGGGAATGGCCCGGCAATTCGTGGGCTTCTGGATGTCCAGAAGCGGGAGGCCCCAGATATCCTTTTCCTATCAGAAACTAAACATGATGGAAAATGGATGGAGTGGTTGAGATGGAAATTGGAAATGCCAAATATGGTCACGATGGATAGTGAGGGAGCAAGTGGTGGTTTAGCTCTGTTCTGGAGAAGAGGTATTGATGTGGGAGTGAAGAGTCTTTCCAAATATCACATTGACACTGTTATAACGGAAGAGGACAGGCCAGAGTGGAGATTTACTGGCTTTTATGGAGAATCAAAAACTGAGGAGAAGGATAATACGTGGGAGATGTTACACATTCTTAAGAAAAAATCTGATTTTCCATGGCTTTGTAGTGGTGATTTTAATGAAATTCTGTTTGGCTGTGAAAAAGGAGGGTGGTGCCCCACGGTCGGAATAAAGTATGCGTAAATTCAGATTAGCTTTGGAGGACTGTGGTCTGCATGATTTGGGCTTTGTCGGAGATCCTTTTACCCGGCGGAATAATCACCATATGGCTGCCAGATTTACAAAGGAAAGACTTGATCGAGCAGTTGCGAATACTACTTGGAGATGCTTATTTCCTTTGGTGAAGGTAACTAATGGGGATCCCAGGCATTCAGATCACAGACCGATCATAATTGATGTGGGAAATAAAGATAGTATAGAATGGTGTGATCATGTAGAGATTTTTCCAAAATTTGAAGCTAAATGGCTTCAGGAAGATGAATGTGAGGCAAGGGTGATAGAGGCATGGGGGAGAGCCATGGAAGAAGGAAGTAATAATTTGGTGGAAATGCAAAAAAAGGTGCTAGGTGAACTTTGGTAGTGGGATAGGAATGTGTTAGGAGAATTGGAGAAGAGAATTAACAGAGTGAAAAGGGAGTTGGAGACGTGTAGGCGGATGAGTATATCTCAAGAATCAGTAAACCGGGAACATTTGTTGTGCTATAAGCTCGAACGCCTGCTTGACAAACAAAATGTTTATTGGAAGCAGCGAGCTCATAACACATGGTTGATGAAAGGAGACCGGAATACTGGTTTTTTCCATGCCTTTGCCTCTAAACGAAAAAGGAAGAATTGTATACGAAAGTTGAGGACGGAAGAGGGTGATGTGGTGGCAGGTGACCAACTCAAGAATTTTATTGCTAATCAATATCAACAATTGTTTTTTTCATGTGCAGGTACTTCTTTTGATGAGGTGCTGGATTGTGTTGACCATAGAGTCACACGAGATATGAATGAAGCTTTACTAAAACCTTTTACTGGAGATGAAATCTGGACTGCCCTTGACAGCATAGGTGATTTGAAAGCTCCAGGAGTTGATGGTATGCCCTCTATTTTTTACAAGAGGTTCTGGTCATTGATTGGAGAACGGGTGAAACAAGAGGTGCTTGATGTCCTTAATGGGGGGTCAATGCCGGAGGGCTGGAATGATACTATTATTGTGTTGATTCCCAAATCCGACTCGCCACAAATGCTTAAAGACCTGCGGCCTATTAGTTTGTGCAATGTGCTTTATAAGCTTATTTCAAAAGTTCTTGCTAATAGATTAAAGAAGGTCCTGCCTAATATTATTTCCATTTCTCAAAGCGCCTTTGTCCCAGGAAGATTAATCACGGACAATGTTTTGTTGGCTTATGAAATTGTACATCATATAAATTCTAGAAGAAAGGGTGGACGGGGTCTGGCTGCTTTGAAATTAGACATGAGTAAGGCTTATGATAGAGTGGAGTGGGTGTTTCTGGAGAGAATGATGAGGAAGCTGGGTTTCCATGATAGATGGGTGCATCTTATTATGAAATGTGTTACCTCAGTTTCTTACAAAATTAAAGTCAATGGCTCATACACTCAACGAATATTCCCTCAACGAGGCTTAAGACAAGGTGATCCCCTCTCACCTTATTTGTTTATTCTTTGTGCAGAAGGCTTATCGGCATTATTGCAAGATTGAGGGGATACAGATATGTCGAGGAGCACCAAGAGTTAACCACTTGTTATTTGCTGATGATTCTTTAATTCTAATGAGAGCAAGAACAAGTGATGCACATGAGCTCAGACATATCTTGGAGGTGTATGAAAGAGCCTCTGGACAAGTTATAAACAAAGACAAATCATCAATTATGTTCAGCCCAAATACATGCCAGCAAGTGAGGGAGCAGATAAGATCAAGTCTGTTTATCAAAAGTGAAGCTAGTAGTGGAAAGTATTTGGGGTTACCTGTCTATATTGGGAAATCAAAGAAAAAATCCTTTGAATATATCAAGAAGAAGATATGGAGCAGAATTCAAGGATGGCAGGAGAAACTTCTTTCAAAAGCAGGAAAGGAAATATTAATAAAAGCTGTGGCGCAGTCCATTCCTACATATGCAATGTCTTGTTTTTATCTTACTAAAGGTCTGTGTGATGATCTAAGTACCATTATTGGAAGGTACTGGTGGAGTCAACAGGACAAAGTGAATAAAATTCATTGGCTTAGTTGGGAAAAGCTCACCAGGACGAAGAAAAATGGAGGCCTTGGTTTTAGGGATCTGCATTCATTTAATTTGGCCATGCTTAGTCGACAAGCATGGAGATTGCTTACCAGCCCTAACACGTTATGTGGACAAGTTCTAAAGGCCAGATACTTCCCACACTCGGATATCCTCCATTGTTCACGTCGGTCTGGTAGTTCATATGCATGGCAGAGCATTTTGAGAGGGGTTGAATTGTTGAAAGAAGGCATTATTTGGCGAATTGGTAATGGTGAAACCGTAAGAATTTGGGAGGATCCATGGCTGCCCAAAGGCAACACGAGAAAACCAATCACTCCAAGAGGAGCTTCTCTGTTGACTAAGGTGAATGAACTCATTAATCCAGTTACAGTGAATGGGATGAACGACTAATCCATGATTCCTTTTGGCCAGAAGATGCTGCAGAAATCCTCCGGATTCCAATTAATGAGCAAATGGAGGATTGGCCTGCATGGCATTTTGATGCAAAAGGGCTATTCTCTGTTAAATCGGCATACAAACTTGGTGTAGCAGTGAGAGATAATAGCATTGGACAAGATGCATCATCATCAAGGAAAGAAT
The DNA here is from genome assembly GCA_033239725.1 of Echinochloa phyllopogon. NCBI lineage: Eukaryota > Viridiplantae > Streptophyta > Magnoliopsida > Poales > Poaceae > Echinochloa > Echinochloa phyllopogon. Next base: position 14,068,156 of record BTCW01000009.1, read on the forward strand.
CAGATAATGTGGGTCAATTTAATTGGTTGAAAATATGGGAACTAAATGTCCCCAACAAAGTTACGATGTTTATTTGGAGATTAGCCCATAACAGCCTTCCAGTAAGGAGAAATGTGGCAAGACGAGGTGTGCAGCTAGACACAATATGCCCAATTTGTAATAGGCTTGATGAAAATTGTGGGCATATATTTTTCAAGTGTAAGTATGGTAAGAAATATTGGCGTTTCATGAATATGGAAGATATCAGAGTTGATTTGTTGAATTGTCAGTCGGGGAAGCAAACTGTTAATAGGATATGGGAGCTAGAGAAGAGCAAACAATTGAAGGTTATTGTGTTCTTATGGAGATGGTGGTCGGCAAGAAACAAAGTAAATGATGGTGGGAGATTGCAGAGTGCTGCTGAAATTGAAGGTTCAGTAAATTTCTTCATGCTTCAATTTCAAAAATTAGAAGTTAATGATAAGAAATCTCATTCTCCTACCATTCAAACATGGAAGCCTCCTCCTGAAAACTTCTATAAGATCAACACTGATGGTGCATATGAGCAGAACACCAGAACCGGAGGTTGGGGCTTTGTGGTGAGGGATAGTGAAGGCAAAGTTTTGTTGGTTGGGGCTGGTAAAATTAGTTGTGCAGCATCGGCAATCCACACTGAAGCAGTAGCAATGCTCAGAGCTATTCAACAGGCTGATTTACTTGGAATGGCACACATCATCTTGGAAACATATGCTTCTATCTTGGCATCGGCTCTCTGCTCCATAGGAATTGATAGAAGTGCTATTGGTTGCCTGGTGCGTGATGTCACACCCCAAAATTTTCGAATTTTGGGATGTGAATTTTTAACGTAATTAATACAATATTTTTCTCAATTTTTCCAAGATTTGTTTAAATTTACAGGGAATTTATAGTAGAAAAAAAAATATATATTTATGAATTATAAATAAATTACTTTGAATGCTGCATTCATGCTGCCTGCATTGAGTTTTGTTTGTGTGTAGTTCAAATTAGAATTTGAATCTGGTTTAAATTCGAATTTGGAATGCGTCCGTTTGAGCCCTAGAAAAGTTGTTTTGACCCAAGTTCAATTCTGCCCCCTGAACTTTTCCTCAGTCCGTTCCTGCTCCCTCCTTTCTTTTCCCGAGCCAGCCCAACCCGTCTCTTCCCTCGCGGCCCAGCGCGCTGCTTTGAAGCCCAGCTCCGATTCGGCCCAGCTGCCAACCCCGCGCGCTCCCCCGGCCTGCCTCTCTCTCTCCCTCGGCCCAGTCGCCAGCCCCGCACTCCCCGGCCCAGCCTCCGGCCCATCCCGCCATCTCCCCGACGCAGCCCAGCTGGCCACCTTACGGTCGCGCCCCGAGCCGGCCCACGACGCCAGCAGCCGCACAGCAGCGCCGCCGCCCGCTCGCCTTGGCGTTAGCGCCACCCCGCCTTCCGAGCTCCGGCTGCCCCCTCCCTCGGCCTACTTAAGCAGCCGCTCACCGCCGACTCTCAGCACCTCACCACCGCCGCCCTCTCCTCTGTGCACAGCGGCGCCGCCCGCCATGGCTGCCGGTTCGCCGCCGTTGAACCTCCCCGGGCGAATCCGAAGCCACCACGAGCTTCCTCGCGCCGCACCGGAGCTTCCCCGCCGGTCCACGCCGCAGTTCGACCGCCCGAGCGCTTCCCCCGCGTGAGCCGCCGCCGCCGGCCACTGTCTTCCACCGCGGACCAAATCCGGCCGCCTCCGCGTGTCCTCCGCCGCCGGTGAGCGCCTCCACGACTTCACTCAGACCCCTCCCTCCCATGCGCTAGTTCCCCGTCGTCCTAGACAACCGCATCGCCGGCGAACCGAGCCGCCCAAGCGCCGGCGAGCTCCTCCCCTGCTTGTGTAAACGAAGGGGACGGTAGTTTTGCGATTTAGCCCCTGAGGAATCATGCATTTAATCCCAGTTCTCTTGTGTCTTGGAACATTAGCAAAAAACCCCCTGCAAGTTTTCCCCGTCGCACTTAAACCCAGCCCGAGCCCTTTTTGCAATGCTAACCCCAACGTTTATCTGTTTTGCGAGCACTATTTCTAGTGTCTTGCGAAAGTTTGCTGCTAGTCCTCCAGATCCACGGTTAATTGCAACTAGGTCCCTAAAACCTTTAAAAACCCACAGATTCCACGTTTTAGCTCCAATTCAACCCGTTCTTGTTGCGTTAGCTTCATATCGACTTAAACTACGATCTAGTACTGCTATTTATCCTGTGACATATCTCTGAATTTTATTTAATAGTAAGTTAATTAAATGTTATCTAAATGTCTTTTCTTAATTAAAATCTAATTAAGGTTATGCGGTTTTTCATATTAATGCTAACATGACTAATAATTATTCATTAGTTTTCTGAATATAAAATATAATTAAGTTTCACTTCGGATTTTCATAAAGAAATGTTAATTTGACTAATGTTTATTGGACCAGCTTTTCCAATTTAAAAGTAACCTAGAGTTACAATTCGAGTTTTCGTAAATAATTTTTAATAATGATTAATATCAACATAAATATGTTTCTATAATAATATTGACTAGATCAAACACGACTCATAAAATTATTCGGCTAGATGTTCTCATATGATTTATTTTAAGTTAATGTTTTAACTTGAATAATTTCTACTTGAACATTTACAATTAAAATATGACTAAGTTTACTTCGTCTTCTCTAAAGGTTAAAATATAATTTGTATCAAATATTTATACATAATTTTACTTAAATTAAAATAAATGAAGCCCATAGTCTTTCATTTAATACAAATCCTCCGATAGATGTATCTTTTCAACTGTTGCTCCGTTTCCAGTGATTCTTGTGCTTGTGTGACCATCGAACCAAGCCCTATCCTTTAGTGCGCTCTTTTAAAGCTTTCCTTTGATTGTTGTATTGTTCTTAGTCGTACTTGTTTGATTGCTTGTGTAGTTGAATGCTTGTGCTCGATGATTGTTGCGAGTAGAGGAACGTCGTTCGAGAGATTCAAGATCAAGAAATGAAGAATCTGAGCAACTGTATAATGGATTTGAGGAAAGTTATAGCACGGACAATCCTTGCTACCTACTCACTTGTAATACATTATTTCATACATGCATGTGTCTAATATGATGTATCCTTTAAGGTTGTACCTAGTTTTTCATTATCCTATGCTTGTTTACCATGGGTTTATTGCATTTGGGTAGAAATTTTGCTAGGCGCAGCTACTATCACCTTTGTTTAATTGTTAAACTCGTATTAATGGTCCACTTCAACTTTAATGTTAAAACTTGCTTTTTAGCCACATGGAACAGGGAGCTAGGGCGTGTGCTTCATGCTTGGCCCTAGTGTCTCTCCGTAAGGACTGGTTCTTAAAGCGGCAACCCAGGAGCCTGTCGCCACCGCTAGAACTATAATGGCTCTGGTCTTGGACAAGTAGCTTGTACGGCTCTAGCTTAACAGTAGTTACCGACGGGCCGACGGCGTTATGGGAATCACTCGTGAGAGTATGGTTTGATCCACCAAGGACGGGGTACCGTCGGCTATGCCTCGTTAGGCACAGTCCCGTGTTGGGAGCCACCGTGAGTGCGGGAGCTCCACACGTTGCGCTCTTTATTTTGTTGCTGGCATGCGTTGCCGCGCTCTGGACGCCATTGACCCTCCTATCGATGCGCCCTGGGAGTCAGTCGATCTTGGTGCCTTGGATCATGCTGCCTGTGTTGTACCATAACGGCTACTGTTTTGTTAGGGTGTCTTGTGAAAAGCCTCGTAGCGTCCCTATGCAGTCACACCTCGGAAGTGTCGATGTGCGTGGTTGGGTGCAAAGTTCCCTTGAACTTTTACGCGACTGGTGGGTAAAGGGCGAAACCTCTGCAGAGTGTAAATCTATCATGATAGCCTTGCTCAGGGTCACGAGCGGCCTGGATCCTTTTTTATTAGAAGATGGTATTTATTTATGTTTGATGACACTTACACATTATTAATTGGGTTCAACCGGGTTTCATTCACTTGTAGTAACTTGGATAATGTTAAAACGAACCAACTAAAAGTGCTAATGCAGTTAAGCCGTGTCTAAGCCTTTTTGAGCCTTCATAACCCGTGCTATACTTGCTAAGTAATTGTTTTACTTACACTTGCTATTTATTCAACAAAATCCCGGATGGGTAACAGATGAAGTTTCTTGAGGATCTTCCGTACTACTGAGCTGTGGTCAACCAGTCGGTCCCTGTGGACTTGAGGCTCTACGTGTCGAGAGAGTTAGACTTCCGCTGTGTTTTAGGTAAACTCTGATGTAAAACTATTTTTATTCGAGCATATGTACTCTGTTTTACCATATTTGTAAGCTGTATGTGTTCTGTGGACATCCTGGGCACACATACAGTAGCATTCGGGTTTCTGTGTAAATCCGGGTGTGACACGTGAGATTCAGGATCTTATGCAAACAGAATTCACGTCAGTACTGTGTCGCTATGTAATAGATCTAGTAATAAGGTAGCCGACTGCTTAGCAGGCTATGGAGCAAGAATTTTAGCTTCTGGCTCTGATATGTGTATAAGTCAGGCCCCAGAGTTTGTAAAAGAACTTGTTTGTGGCGATTTGCCTAGACGTGGTGATTAATGTAGTTATGTCTTCCAATCAAAAAAAAAAGAACAGCATGGCAGTTTGACAAGGGGGGAGTACGTGGTAACTCATCCCACCACGTGCACCAGGTGCCTGAATCCCACGATGACTCTGACTACGATGATATGCGTTTACCCGCCGCTACGGTATATTTTTACCGTCTCGATCGAAGCCTATCTGCCCAATCAATCCATCTGTCAGGCCGGCCGGCGCCGTCCGGGTGGTCGATAGAGCTGAGGCATTGAGCCAGCCGGTCATCGACCGATGCCTCGGCCCCTGTACTGAGTACTGTACTGTACTCCGTACGCGTCAGGCTCAAGCCACCCCAGGAATCGGATAAACCCACATGCACGAGCAGCACACACGCCGGTACGCCCGCCCGCGCGGCCGACGGCGACGGGGATTAACTCGCGCTCGCTTGCATTGACGCGTAATCATGCGCGCGTGATCACACCCGGCCATATCGTCGCCCGGCCGCCCGGCCAATCCATCCATCCGCATCGGCGGCCAGGCCACCGCGCCGGAGCCTGCCTGCCTGCCTGGCCCGTCATCAATCTGGGCTAGCGACGCCGACGCCGGCGTACGTACGTGACGCGCCGGAGCTCCACCCCGTACGGAGCCGCCAGTGACCCGCCGCCTGCCGCTTCGATCGCGCACCGCAGGTGGGGGTGCACGCATGCACCGACGCCGCCGGCCCGGGGCGGCGCGCCGGCCGGAGTGCCGGCCCGGACCCCAGCCAATTAAGCTACAACAGCCTGTGGGGCGCCGCCGCCGCACCGGCTGGCAAGTCCGGCGGGCACCACGTACAGGCAAGCAGACGCAGCTGGCCGGGATTGTGGTCCGTCGGGATGAATATATATGTGAACGACCAACACCGGCGAGAACCGTACGTACGTGCGCGCGTCTGGTTCCTGTGGGTAGGTATGGTGTACAGTACGTAGTGCCGGCAGGTCTTCTCGTTTCTCGATCCAGCCACAGGCCGAGCCGGGGTCCAGGCAACGCAGCGGACGGGTCCGACCGCCGCCGCCGCCGCCGCTGAGCTACCAACGCCGCCACCGCTTTGATCTCCCGTCTCCAGCCGCCTCCTCTTCATCCAGCTACAGATCGGAGCTCCCCTCCACGTGCTCTCTCCATTCATCCACTCAGCAGCTCCTCCCGTTGCGTGGGTGGGGAGATCAGGTCAGGGAGCACTTCGCCTGTCCGCCATTTCTGCTCAACAGGGGCTACCTGAGATCTGCCACCGCCGACGTCTGGCTGGTGTTCCACTCGCTGGGCAAGCCCGTGACATGGGGATGTGAGACAAGGACGACCGCAGCCGCGGCCGGCCAAGCCCCGTTGCAGGATCAACCCGACACGGCTTTCCTCCAGCTGACGATGTGAGCAGGGGACCTTTCTGTTTCCTGGGCCGCCGCCTGCGGGGGCAGCCGGCGACCCCCGCGACTGTGTGGAACGTCGCTAGTGCCTCCTGCCCGGCTGCTGCGGCTTGTTGTCTGAGATAGAGATGGCCGCCCCACCGCCGCAGTCCACGGTCCACTGCAGTCCTCTGGATTTCGACTCCGACGACGATGACGTTGATGAAGTTCTGCTAGTGGATCCACCTCCACCGCTCGCTGGGCCAGCACATCACGCGGATTGGGTCACAGCTCCGATGAACTCCCCTGCATCGTCATCTCCCACTCTTCCGCCGCCGCCGCCGCTCCCCACTCCGCCGGCGCCAACTCCTCAGTTGGCATCGCCGACACTGCTACTATTTTGGCCACATCCAGTGAAGATCACAAGCTTCACAATGTGTCTCCGCAGAATTTAACCATAGAGCGAGCAATGCAGCAAGTGGACATGTCTATTGAGGATATTGTTTTGGTGGAAGATGCATCTGATGAGGAGGAAGTTGACTCAAATATGGAATTGCCAGGGAATGACTCCATCACCGTTATTGTCTCCACGAACAGCTCCACCCCAGCCATGATTGAGATCAAGACTGAAGAGTCACAAACACTAAATCTTTCACTGATGGAGGAATCATCTATCCAGGATATCACTACCACAAAGAATGAGGACTTCACATGTTCTCCCGGGCACTCTCCACCATTGACGACACCACCGCTGACGACAACAATCAAGAGTAGGCGTAAATTTTATGGCCAATCGTCAATTCGTCGAAGCGCTCGCCTTGTGCACAACGTAAAACACTGAAGGACTTGGGAATCATGGGATGTAACGGGAAGCTTGACTATGCTGCAATTCAAAATTGTGCAGACTACATGAAGGATTTATTGCCACCAGATGTCCTTAAGTCACTCAAGAGTATGAGAGGCCGTGCATTCTGGGACCTTGTGGCGGGGATGAGTATGAGAGGCCGTGCATTCTGGGACCTTGTGGCGGGGATTTCCTTGCCTTACCGTTAGGCCTTGCCGTTGCTTTCGGGTGTTTTGCTGTTGTTGTTTGTTTTAGCTGGCGTGACTTGCTAGTTATGAGTTGTCAGAGCGGTGCTGTTATGTGGTAGCCCCTTTGTTGCTTCCATTTTTAGGTTTCGTGATTTTTTTGTAGTTGTCTTTGCTCGAATTAGGGGTCTTGTTGCTCTGTTGTATCGTCCAGTCTGGATTTTATCTACTTTTTAATATAATCGGCAGCTCTCCTGCACTGCTGGTTTAAAAAAAACAGGCCGAGCCGGAGCGGCCAATTGACGACGCACCTACCACGCGCCAGTGCGTGCGCGTACTAGTGCCGTCACTACACCTACACACCACGCACGCACGCACGGACCAAGGCCGGGTTGTTCTCGATATCATTAAACCGTATCACGGGCGGACAGGGTCGTAGATTAAGACCGGCCAAGACATTGACCATGACGCCGACCCGTGTCTAGCCAATCATTGCCAGATGCACGCACACGCACCGCCCGGCAGGTGATGGAATGCGACGCTTCATTAGTAGCATCTATAACTATAACTACGTACTGGGGTACGTTATTGTTCGTGATCAGGCTAGGATTCACTGGATCGAACATGCTTGCTGGCTCGTCAAGTACGTACTTATAGATTTTCCTCAAAAAAAAAGTACGTACTTATAGACACATAGCCGGCAGCTCTCCTGGCTGATTTCTTTTTTAAAATATATATATTAAGGACAACATGGCTCGTGTGCATGAGCAACAAAGGAAATGCGAGCACCTATAGCCTATGGAGCCTTTTGGATGAGTCTGGTGATCTCTCGTAAGGATATGGGTTTTCTCTAGATCGAGTAGTCTGAATGTCGGTGCGTGTGTATGCCTCGCTATGCATAGCGTACGCGTGTCATGATTGGTGTGTGGTTGTATATATAGTGTTCACGTAATAAGTACGGTGCATGGAGTAATGATACACTTACCCAGATTAAAGGCGTGAAAAGCCGGTTGCAAAAAAATATATATGTTAGCTAGAAAGATCATACATAATGAAATATAAAATCGTATCATATTAACACAAATAATAGATATAACGAGTTTGTTTTTGTTATATCTATTTTTTAGAAAAAGGAATACATATTAACATTCCATCCACTGTATTGATCAATGCATGTAGTTATTTTATATTACACGCTTAAACCAAGTGGCAAATAAGGGATAAATAAAATAAAGTTCTGATAATTTGAATTGAAAGCCAAAGAAAAAGTTCATCGCCATGGTGTAGGCTTTGTTCTTTTTTCCTTTATGTGTAATCATCGGTACATATTCATAACGTCGACTTGCGTCAACCTTGGGAGTCACTAGCAAGGTTGAAGAAAGAACACACCGTGACGAGAGAAGTAATAATAGAGGATGAGAGATGATCACTCTCTATGAAGGATCGAAGTGGCGACCAGAGAGGGGGGAGTGAATGGGAGCCGATAAAATTTCTTCTCGAAACTCGGCCTACGTCCCAAAGTCACTCGCCAAAGATTCCTCACAGGCTTGCCAAGGTAGCATAGTCACAGCGGACCTACCAACCCTAGGAACAAGCTAGAACAAATTACCAAGCGGAAGCACAACTCAAGAACCAAAACGATTCGCAATCTGCCTGGGTCAGCTCGGACCGTCCGCACAGGGGTCGCGGACTGTCCGTGGTCACGGCGGACCGTCCGTCTAGACAAGGCGGACCGTCCGTAAAATCACCTCAAATCTCCAGTAGCTCCAGGCCCTTTCGCGGACTGTCCGAGCTCCTACCGCGGACCGTCCGCCAGTGTCGCGGACTGTCCGAGGTGGTCACGCGGACCGTCCGTGAAAACACTTAGCCAAATCCAAGACAACATCGTCGAACTCTTCTGCACGGACCGTCCGCCAATCACATGCGGACCGTCCGCCAACCTCGCGGACCGTCCGCCAACCCCGCGCGGACCGTCCGAGAAACACGACGGACGAACAGAACGAACAACTACAGTAACCCGCGGATCCCTCCTTCCAAATCCATCACCGGATCTCCCAAACGGCTAGAGCTCTTGAGACGAAACTTTGGGGAAATGATTAGCACCCTAAGGGGAAGCTATGCCCCAAAAATCTCGGCCTCTAACTCCCTACAACTCGAGAAATCGCGGATCACACGGAAGAACACCTTCTCACGAGTTCATCCCAAAAACTACGAATCGAGACCGATTCCCGGCGTTTGAGAGGGCAAGATCACACACAAAGAGGCGCAAGGCACTCACCCATGATCCCATCAAACAAATCTGGAGCCAAACGGTCTAGAAACGAAGAATCGAGCCAAGAACGAAAATAGCACAAAAAGGAACTCGAGGAGAAACAAAGAGATTCAACTAGCACTTGATTTCATTCCAACAAACAAAGGTCAGATTCTATACAAGGCTAGCAACCTCCCTAACATCCTCCCGCTAAGATCGACATGAAGCACGGGCTAGCCTAGAGAAGCAAGAAAGAAATGAAATAGGGTTCCAGAGAGATAACTTGTCATCCCCTCCACCTCCTATTTATATTAAGTGTCCTGGTGAAGGGAAGTGACCATACTACCCCTACAACTTAACTCTACGATACACGCCCTCAAGGGCAAAATGGTAAACTTGCAGATAACTCCTCCGGCTGGGCACGTCGTCCATCCGGCCTTGCTTTCCTCCGACGCAAGCTCCCGGATCCCGCCACGCGTCCACCGCTTCGAAGCTTCCCGAACGCGCTCGGATCACCGTCTCCGTCACGTTGGGCCTTCGGGCTCGGTTTTGAGGCCCAAACCGAGAAACCCTCCTCCGATGGTTTTTTGGCCCAACCATCAAACCCCGCGTACAAGCTTCGGTCGTTAGCCGCCACCTTGCACCGGCTCCAAGTCCACGACCTCGTCTTGCTCTTCTTGCACCATGTTGACTGCACTTAATCCCGTCTGGCCACCGGGTCGCTCGAACCAAGCCTACTTGTCTCTCCTAAGACCTTTCGCACTTGTTCTTCACCTGCACCAACGCAAACCAAGTCGCACCAACACCTGTAGTACTAGGCCAAGAGTCAGTCCACACAACGTTGTCAATCACTCATCACACTGAGAAGCGATCATCCACCGGTCCTCGGACACACATGGTCCTCAATCCCCCCTTGATGAGTGCATTGACAACTGAAGCGTCCCCTCGAAAGAGAGAACTTAATGTGATACAAATACCAGTCCCAGGATGCTGGTTCACATTATTACAACAGATGGTTCTGTAACAACCCAAATTTTCGTAGGAAAATGTTGAATGCAAAAATGAGGATTTAAAATTTTTTGGTGAATTGTTGTGCTTGCAAACCAACATATAAGAATGCCTTCTAATTGCCCCCTTTGCTCTTAGGTATTTTTTTTAAATTAAATTAAAATAAATTTGAAGTGCTAAGGACCAATTAGTAGTGTTTTGGAGTTTATTGGGCTTTGTTGGATTTTTTTTTGATTTGAATTCAAATCCTAGATTTGAATTCAAACACTAACCCTCTCTAAACTAATTTCAAAACCTAACCAAACCCTGTTGGGCCCTATCTAACCCAAAGTCCAGAAGAACCCCCTAAACTCTTCTTCCCCGAACTAGCCAACCAATCCGGCCCGGCCAGCCTTCCGGCCCAGCAACAGTCCAGCGCCATCACCCGCGCTCCCCTTCCTTTTTCTGTCGCCGACAGACGGGCCCCTCCTGTCAGCTTTCTCTTCCTCCCCCTTTCTTCCCCAAGCGCGGCCGCTCTGCTCTCTCTGCCGCCGCGTCCGTGACCGAGCCGGTCCCATCACCACATCTCGTGGCCCGTTGCGATGGCGACGCGTGTCCGCGGAAGCCTGGGCTTCCCATCTCGCCGTCCGTGCCATCAAAACCCTAGAGCCGAGCTCCTATAAAACCCCCGCCGGGAGGCCTCTTCCCCTTTGAGCCGCCGCTACCCCTTGGGGTTTCCGATCCAGGGTTTCATGGGGGAAGGAGAGGGAGGTGGAGTTGGGGTTGGAGGGAAGGAGGAGAGGAGGATGGGGGAAGCAGAGGTGCTGCCTCCCCACGACGGAGCCGAGAGCCGCGGACGTCGCCGCCGCAGAGGACGCCGGAGAAGCGCCAAGCAGGAGCCGTTCGAGGGGGCACGAGCATCGCCGGAGCTCCGCACACCTTCCTCGAGCTGCTGCGTACGACGACTTGCCCCTCGGTGAGCCGCCGTCGTTGATCCCCTCTTTCTTTCTCTGTTCCGGCCGATCGCCGCCGCCGCCGCTTGCTAGCCCATCTTCTAGGACCCAGCCTTCGAGCTGTGGCCGATCCTTCTGTAGGACCTCGTCGCCGAGCCGCTAAACCTTGCCGCAATCCCGCCGTCGCCGATCTTGCAGCCAACGCGGCCGCGAACCGGGATGCCGGTCACCGCGCGCGAGCCGCGGCCGTGTCGCGGCCACGGGCAACTGTGTGCCCACGCACGCGCACCCAACCATGGTCGCGACGTCGCACTCCTGCACTCGCTGGTGCCGCACGTACAAGAGCCTCTAACCGCAGAGCCGAAATCCGAGCCTCGCCGCTCGAGCGTCACCGGCCGCTGTGGCGCCATAGCCGCGCCGCCGCCGCTCGCGTCGGAAGCCAAATCTCAGCCAAGCTCCTACCTTCATCTTGCCGAACGTGTTCGCCTAACCCTTGCCGAGCCTTCCCCATCGATCCCGAGCCTCGCCGACCTTTTTTTCAGTCGATCGCCGTCGTGGGTGTCGCCGCCGGCCGCGCACCCGAGCGCGCCGACGCGCGCGCGTCGCGCCGTGGCCAGGACACAGCAAGCCGGCCACACCCCAGCCGCAGTTAATCCTGAGTCGGCCGCACCCAGATACCGTGCACCCGGTGCACCATGGACGCATCACTCGGCTCACCGTGGACCGCGACCACCGAGCCGAGCCTCAGCCATCTCGCGGTCTTGGGCTGCCAGCCCAGCCTTGTTGGGCCAGCCCATCGCTTTCGGCCCAGATCCAGCCCAGCAAATCTTTTCTCTTTTTCTTTTCCTTTAACAGCGCTGGCGCGAGGGCCCCACCTGTCATTCTTTGGCAGACGCTGACGCGTGGGACCCACTGACCAAGCTGACCGCTGACCGTTGACTCGATGATCGTTGACCGTTGACCGGTCAACGCTGACGTCATCCGGGCCCATGATGACGTCAGCATAGGGCTGACCCCACTGCTTTGTCTGTTTTTCTTTTTCAGAAATTATTTAATATTTTTAGAAAATGATTTAAACTTCGAAAATTAATAATAAATCAACCGTAGCTCAGAAAAATATGAAACCAGTTTCTATATTTTTCTAAAAACATGACCTACGCGTTAGTATAGAGTTTGGTGTTCCTTGGGTCTTCTTTCCTCGCTGTTTTGGTGTTTCTTTGCTAGTAGCCGCGTCTTATTTTATTTTCCGCGACTCTAGGAGCTCCGGAGAACCTGGAGGAGCCGGACTACCCCGACAACTGCTTTGAAGAGGAGGAAGAAGCTTACCCAGGTTCACGCCCGACCAATCTCTGAAATACCTATTAGACATGCAACTAGTATGCTAGTGCTTTACTTTACTCGCATGTTACACCTGCACTGCCTTTGTTAATATCCTGTTACCTTGCTTCCTACTACTCACTTTATGAAATATGCTATGCTATGCATGTGTTGGGATGGTTGTGATTTGAACCTCTTGGCGTGAGTTGTGGGTGGTATGGGAGGTGTAGTGCAGCTAGGCGGTGTAAGCGAGTAATAACAACTCGATCGTTTGAGCGGGGTGCTTGGGGACTGCACTCGGGCAGTCCCTACGGAGTACCTGTTGCGGGTACATGGTTCTTGGATATTGGTTACTTGAGGAGTTTGGGCGGCTATACCTGTTATGGGTGCCGATTGCGGACCGTTGCGGCGGATCGCTTATGACGCTCACATTCGCTTTACCGACAATTAAGGACCGAGTCAAGTTCCACCTTTGGACGTGGGAATACCATGCTCACCATCTACCCAGTATGGGGAGGGATCCAGCAAGCCTACTCTAGTGCGGCGCCGAGACTGTAGGAGATTCGAGCTAGATATGTGTAAGGGGGACTCGTTGCGGTGTACTCTCCCTGATTTACCACGGCCCCCGACTGGCCCCGGTGGGAAGGTTTCACATCCCTGGGACAGATGTTAGATCGGATGTTTCCCGAGCCCAGGGAGACAGGATTGGCGCCGTTACTGTTTAGGGTCTTTGTTGTGGGCTGTGTCTCAGGTTGGTTGCGGACTAGCCTTGCAGCCCGGATGGATTCCTGGAGTGCCACCTCTGCAGAGTGTAAACTATACGTATAGCCGTGTCCACGGTTACGGACGACCCGCTTCTGATAAGTTCCGACTAGCATGGGAATCTGCTTTCTTACCTCATCCTTGATTTGGGTTATGAGAGTTTGGTCCAGCGTTGCTGATGAGACAAGGTGGGGAGGGAGCTCACCGAGTCGACTAGTGAGCGAAAGGTGTTGGTGGATGATGTTTGCGGGAACCTGCGATGGCAGGACGAGCCCGATGTGATTGTGAGGTTGAAGGTTGGGTCTGGGGAGTGGATGTGCGTGTGAGGAAAGGAGTTGGTGATGAGATGAATTTGGGTTATTGCTGCCGCTCGCTTAGGAAAACCCTGGCTTAAACCTTGATTATTTCTATACCTTAGAATAGGCCACTTTAAAGCTTGCTTCATATTATGGTCGGTGACGTAAACCTGTCCCATTTCCTTGGGGACAGACTTTGGGTTCTCAGGTGAAGACCCCGACCACGAGTTCAATCAGGACGGGTGGTACGATTGAAGGGTGCGCGCTATGCTCAAGGATGCCTGCGGGAAGTGGACCCAGATGATTTAGCTACCGCTTCATAGCTGTTTCTCCTAAGCGAGCGAGATAATAACTACGCTACATCATCACGATTATCAAGCAATTCATTCAACCTAGCATTCTCCTCTAGCAAGAAGTTGGGATCTCGATTTACCTCATCCTCAGACTCTGACTCGGAGTCTTCTTTTCCACTCTTCTTGTTGTCGGAGTTGTGCGCCATGGTACAAAAGCCTCGGGACGCCATGCACGCCAAGCCGTTGAAGTTCTCGTTCCTCCGGCGTCGACCTTGATCTTCATCCTCGCTGCTTGAGCTTGATGAAGAATTGCTTGAACTTGTGTCGACGTCGCTCGCCCCGGCCACCATGGCTTGTTCCTTGCGCTTGTACTTGTGCTTGTGCTTGCGGTCACCATGCTTCTTCTTGTCCTTGTCCTTGTGCTTGTGCTTGCGGTCCCTCGAGCGGTGCTTGTGCTTGCGGTCCGGCTCTGCTGGCTCCGGACACTCGGCGATGAAGTGTCCCATCTTACCGCACCTGTAGCACGTACTCCCAAAGCGCCTTGTACTCTTGCGGTTCTCGTACATGCGCCCGAACCTCTTGGTGAGCAACGCGAGATCCTCCTCGCTCAGCACCTCGAACTCCTCATCTGGCAAAGACACAAGCAAAGACAAGGCAAACTGTCGTGAAGAGTTAGCACCAGATCTAGAACTAGAACCACTCATAAGAGCCAGACTATGGGAATCAGTCGGGTTCTCAAGCTTGGCTCTAGCTATCCTATCAACCTCTGAGGACTTGAGCTTTGAGAACAACCCATCGACTGTGAGTGTCAGATAGCTAGCCGACTCCATAATCGCCTCAACCTTAGTGCCCCATACAGACATATCCAAGTAGTGTAAGAGCTTCAAAGCCATATCATGGTCTGTATATGGGAGGTTGTTAATGCTGGCTCTCATGTTGTTCACTATCACGGTGAACCTCTGGAACATGGCATCAATTGAATCACCGGGCAAATGAGAGAAGTTCTCATATTCCCTCCGGTAAGTCGAAAAGAGCCGAGCCTTAACCCCACTATCACCTCCATGGGCGATCTCCAACTTTTTCCAAATCTTCCACGCAAGATGCTCTTCGATCACACGATTGAATTCATGCTCGTCAAGCGCTTTGAACAAGAAATCAATAGCTTTTTGTCACACCCGGTTTTAAAGGCAAAACCAGGTGCATCTCATATGTGCGCCAGGATCAGTTTACACACATATGGTAGACGTCACAAGTGAATATCCATAACCATGCATAACGAAAGAGTATTATAGAGCAACTATTACAATCTCAGAGTTGACTCAAAAGTCATAGCGGAAGACTTAAATAAACGTTTATCTAACGAAGCAAAAGTGACTCCATCTCCACAGGCATTGACTGGGGGAGACTCGCCTAGAACTCCTCAAAATCAGTGGTGAAATCCTCAAAATTCTCCCAATCTGAGCAGCATTCCGGTGTAGTTGATGCAATAGAGGAAAGAAAGAAAAACAACAAGTATGAGCACATACGTACTCAGCAAATGTAATATGACATACAAGGCTGAGGCAAAAAGGTTGGCTGACCATACTGCAGTAAGAACTTTTAGTTGGTCAAGTTTTATTAAGAAACTATTTACTAGCAAATGAAAGTATATACCTCCCACAAATTAATGAATGTCATATTCCCAACATATTCAAGTAACCACGATTTAGATCATGTTCAAGTATTATTATCATGTAAGGGTCCAGGCCGCTCTTGACCGTGAGCACGGCTGTTATAACAGTTTTACACTCTGCAGAGGTTGTACACTTTCACCATAAGCCGTGATTCCCATTGCCGAAGCATTGTACCCTTCCCACACCACGTGGACCGAATACTGGGTTTCACTATGAGACCTTTACAAAAGCACTCTAATAAATGATAGCCCGCTAAGGTTTCCGGTTCAAAAGCAAAGCATAACCCTCCCTAATGAGGTCTGTCTCTTACCAAAGCCCACAGCTCAAGAGGACCGAGCTATACCCCGTCAACCGCCGCCCCCCATGCCCCTTTCGAGTAAAGCTACCATAAACCAGAGCACCTAATTAGTCAGTCAAAGCCAGAGCCATATGGCACTCATGGTTGTACTGTTTTCCTGGGTGGTTCTCCATGTTCCGATTAAAAAGATATGATCTTGCCATTTAATTAATTAAAAGAGTATATGGAACATAGAGTAGGGGTTCATTTAACCAATCCCAGTTGAGCAAGCTAAGCATCATCTACCATCAAAATTAATTAAGTAACCCAGTTTCAGGGATAGGAAAAATATAGTGGCTAGGCAAATCCTTAAATAGGAACCCATCAAATTAAGACACATGCATGGGTGGTGAAATTAATAATTATTAGGACATTTGCATGACATAATACACTTGCCTTCTTCCCAACTCGGTTGCTGCTCAAATCCTTCTCCAACAGTTGGTTCTTCAGAGAAATCCTCGAAGTGGTCGTTTCCTAATCGCATCACACATTCACATACAAGGAAACAATACAACAAATAAGAAACAGTACACCAAACAATTCCAACAGAAGAAAACAACAGCACAAAACTAATCTACACGTTACAACGAACGCGTGAGCGCGAGAATCACTAAATTCGGAGTTAAAACGCAAAAGATATGGCTTTTCTAAGGTTCAGGGACTTGCTGGCAAAGTTTTAAAACTTCCAGGGGCTAAAATAAAAAGAAAAAGGACCTATTTGCAATTATTTTCGAATAAAATTGGACCGCGGGTTAAATATAGAAATCTTCAGGGTTTCTTTTGCAAAAAAAAACAAGGTTGACCGTTATCCACTTAATTGACTTCGGCTCGGATTAATCTGGGCCGTTGGATCACGATCCGGTGGCCAGGATAAGATTAGGCGGGGAGCTCGCCGGCGAAGACGGCCGGGACGGCGGCGCTCCGCCGGAGTAGCGTCGGAAACGCGCTACACGGCTCGGCTCTCGACGAGAGCAAGCTCTATGAGCTCACTGGACCACGACGAGTCTATCACGAGGGGATTGGGTGGCTGGGAACGCACACCGACGACGGAACGCGACGGCGGCGCCATGGCGGCGGCGGAGCTCTCGGGCGAAGGTGAACACGACGCTACGGTGCACAACGCGCGACGAGACCTGGACGGAGAGCAAGATGGGACCGAGGCGAACTCACCAGGAGTGAATTCGACGAAGACCGACCGGCGACGGCGACGAACGACGGTGAGCGGCGGCCGGCGGCGCTGAAGAACAACGGCGAGCCGAAATTAGCGCGATGTGCGGCCAATTTCCGATCAAGATCACGATGAATAGATGCAGGAGATCGAGACGGACCTACTGGTGTGCTTAACGGCGAGAGAGCGGCGGCGACAGCGCGGATCGATGGCGGCGGCTCGGCGCTAGGGTTCAAGGCTGCTCGGGTGGCTTAGGTTCCAAAGCTCGGGTTGATGGGAGAAATAGCAGAGGCGGCGGTGATTAAATAGGTCGGGGAGGGGACCTCGGCAGGCGCGCGGGAGCAGGACTCGGCGGCAGAGACGGGGCAAGCTCGGACTCGGAGCAGAGTCTGGGTCGGACGGGAGGAAGAAGAAGCACCTGACCACTGGGCCCACCTGTCAGCGTCTGGGAAAGAGAGAGAGCGGGGAGAGGCCGGACGGCCGAGCTGGGCTGAAAGAAGGAATGGGCCGGCCGAAGAGGAGGGAAATCGGCCCGGGAAGGAAAAGAAAGAATAGGGGGAGGAAAAAGGAACTGGACCGAGAATCCAAGGAGCAAAAACGGACTTGGCCAAGAGTTCAAGGGGCGAAACCGAACTCGGCTATTTAAACTTTTCTAAAACTCAAACAAATGCAAATCAAATTCGAATTTAAATAGAATTTAAATTCCAACTTGATTTACTAGCAACCAAAAATATATGCAACAGCATGAATGCAACAAAAACTTATTTTGACTAAAATAATTATTTAATGTGATATTTAAATTGATAAAAAGGCTAGAAATTCCAATTAATTCCTAGAAAATTTATTTAAGCCTTAATAAATCCTAGAAAAATTAAAATGGTTGCTACAATTTAAATGTGATGAATTTTAGGGTGTTACACTTTTGCGTTTGCCTCAAACTTGTCCTTAGCAATTTGTGTCTCTCTCGAAGCAGGGGTGATATAAGTAGTATCAAGAGTGATATCCCATATCAACTATCCCTTGCTTCGGAGGAAAGCTCCCATGCGAACCGACCACATCCGGTAATTCTTCCCATCGAAGACAGGAGGACCCGAACCCTTTCCGGCGTACGCCATCCTTGGATCTTAAGACTGGTTAGAATCACGAAGATCCGTAACCTGCTCTGATACCAATTGAAGGATCGAACTGGCGACCAGAGAGGGGGGGAGTGAATGGGAGCCGATAAAATTTCTTCTCGAAACTCGGCCTATGTCCCAAAGTCACTCGCCAAAGATTTCTCACAGGCTTGCCAAGGTAGTGTAGTCACAGCGGACCTACCAACCCTAGGAACAAGCTAGAACAAATTACTAAGCAGAAGCACAACTCAAGAACCAAAACGATTCGCAATCTGCCTGGGTCAGCTCGGACCGTCCGCACAGGGGTCGCTGACTGTCCGTGGTCATGGCGGACCGTCCATCTAGACAAGGCAGACAGTCCGTAAAATCACCTCAAATCTCCAGTAGCTCCAGGCCCTTTCGCGGACTGTCCGAGCTCCTACCGCGGACCGTCCGCCAGTGTCGCGGACTGTCCGAGGTGGTCACGCGGACCGTCCGTGAAAACACTTAGGCAAATCCAAGACAACACCGTCGAACTCTTCTGCACGGACCGTCCGCCAATCACATGCGGACCGTCCGCCAACCTCGCGGACCGTCCGCCAACCCCGCGCGGACCGTCCGAGAAACACGACGGACGAACAGAACGAACAGCTACAGTAACCCGCGGATCTCTCCTTCCAAATCCATCACCGGATCTCCCAAACGGCTAGAGCTCTTGAGACGAAACTTTGGGGAGATGATTAGCACCCTAAGGGGAAGCTATGCCTCAAAAATCTCGGCCTCTAACTCCCTACAACTCGAGAAATCGCGGATCACACGGAAGAACACCTTCTCACGAGTTCATCCCAAAAACTATGAATCGAGACCGATTCCCGGCGTTTGAGAGGGCAAGATCACACACAAAGAGGCGCAAGGCACTCACCCATGATCCCCTCAAACAAATCCGGAGCCAAACGGTCTAGAAACGAAGAATCGAGCCAAGAACGAAGGGCACGTTTGGTTCTTTTGGCAGCTTGCCTCGCCTAGCCTCTCTCGGCAAGGCAATCCTTGCCAGCGCAGGAGAGCGGTTGTGGCTCACCCAGGTTTGCGTGGTAAAAGCTTGAAAGCTCAAGCCCCGATGCAGCAAGCTAGCTTACCAAACGTACCCGTCCAGCACCTATCCTTGCTAAGCTAGGCAATACAGTAGCAGGCAAGGGTACCAAACGTACCCGAAAATAGCACAAAAAGGATCTCGAGGAGAAACAAAGAGATTCAACTAGCACTTCGGGCCCAGATCACCGTCTCCGTCACGTTGGGCCTTCGGGCTCGGTTTTGAGGCCCAAACCGAGAAACCCTCCTCCGATGGTTTTGTGGCCCAACCATCAAACCCCGCGTACAAGCTTCGGTCGTTAGCCGCCACCTTGCACCGGCTCCTAGTCCACGACCTCGTCTTGCTCTTCTTGCACCATGTTGACTGCACTTGATCCCGTCTGGCCACCGGGTCCCTCGAACCAAGCCTACTTGTCTCTCCTAAGACATTTCGCACTTGTTCTTCACGTGCATCAACGCAAACCAAGTCGCACCAACACCTGCAGTACTAGGCCAAGAGTCAGTCCACACAACGTTATCAATCACTCATCACACTGAGAAGCGACCATCCACCGGTCCTCGGACACACATGGTCCTCACTCGTAACACCCCCGCGCCCCCTCTCCATAAGCACATCTCAGAGATTGAGCCGGCAGATCTCGTGATTTACGAATCGAATACAGACACCTAGCTGTCGTCGTCTACCATGCCCAAGCAAACACACGTGGTGTGGTCCCATCTATGTTGGAAGTTTTTCCAAAGAGAAGCGGTAGTTAAGTAACGGTTCATGTATTTTTGAAAAGGAGTAATTTTTAATTTTTCTAAAGCTTAGGAGACATTCCGTTTTTTCTCCAAACGTTTTTGTGTCTCCATTATTGACAAAAAAAGGATAAAAAACACCGAGACGGATTGCAGAAGTAAAGGCGTTCACTCACGTGGAGATGTGTTTCTATACCCAATAAATTCGCGAGAACATTGGATGCCGGTCTCAGTAATCAAAATCGGGGGACCTCCCTTATCCTAAAACAAAATATAGTAAATTCAACAGCATACGGGGGCAGTGCATAATGTCTGAGGGAATATTCCGTTTACGTTATTATCAATCAATCATACGCTACAACACACACTGGCCACGCTGCTAAATTCCACTGACGCATAATGGGAGAGACTGCAGGTGCCGGCCCGCCGTCCTTTGATGATGGTGATAAGGATGATGCTATTTGAGCCAAGGTTGGACGCCATGATTTGAGAGGTAGCACCATGGCTGCCGCCTGCGGGTTTCCCCTCGATCTGGTCTCTCTGCCAAGGTGTCGAACGCTAGCTCCCTGCCTGTGAGTCCGTCCCATATGCTGTTGCTCGCTTGCTTGCCCGTCGAAGTGACCCAAAGAGGCCGGGCCACCACCGGCCACAATGCCCCCCCATCATATCCTCTTCCTGCTAGTGGGAGGGCCACATCAACAAAGGAATGAACACGGTTTTCTGTTGATAGATATACGGTGTATATATCTCGATCTCTGTCTGTCAAGCAAGTAATAATCAGCTTTTTCTTCTTAGCTAGGGTCTGTTTGGAATAATGAGTTTCCCTAAAATTTCCCATGTATATGTTTGCCAGCCGTTGTGGTCAGTGGTCACTGCCGCACGCTCCAACGATGTGCTCTTGTGCACTTGTGGGGGACGGAGCGACGGCGACGCCTTGGCTCTCTCGGAGCCAGCCTTCAGATCCAAAACATGTGCTGTGAATGCTGACGATGACGACCACCGAGCCGATCGATATGATTCTTCTCTCCAGCTTCGTCAAGGACGGGACGGGAGAAGAACGTACTGCAGCTAAGGGAAGAGAATCATATGATCATTGCATGCTGGCTCCCCCGGTGTACGGTGGACGGCGACGTCGTGATACTGTCGCCGTCGTCGGTCGTGCTAGCTGCTGCTCCAAGTTGGTGGCCGCCGTGTCTCCACCCGAGAGGGGCACAGCGCGCAAACAAAAAGGAGATCTCGATCATATCGAGCGCAGCAAGCTACTCCGCACACTGCCGCCGTCGATCTGTTTGACACTGTTTGTTGGGTGGTGATCGACGATGTCTCGCTCATGCATTCACCGCACTGCTGCGGCACAGGGCGAGGGCGCGCGCGGGGGCGGGGCCATGCATTTGCAACTCATCAGAGCGGCGGTGGTCATTAGAGTTAGCTGCTAGCTAGCTAATCGCACTGTCAGAGAGACCCATTATATGATCGGACCGCTGGCTGTAGTGTACTAGTTAGAATCGCTGTGCCAACAACATATGGCCGGGTCTGGTCTGCAGATGGAGACGGAGTAATCAGCCACTGATTAAATACGCGTGCGTTCGAGATCAGTGTGATGATCCTGACGGGGCCGGAGATTGACGGTGGGAACACACAATGAATGAGCTCACATGCCGGAATAGTTGTAGATCGTCCCGCTCCCTAATCACAGTACGTTACGTACTCATACTCCGACTACCAGGCATCAAGAATGACAGTTGCGTGTGTGGCCGCCGGAGAATTTGACGTGTCGGTAGGCCGGCTCTGCATCTACATCTACGTACATGCGCCAATCCTCAAACATATATCAGGCTCGGGACAACAGGCAAGTACTGTGTTGGTTACTGTAGTTAGTTACCACTGACGTGTAGTATGCCTTAGCTTGGCCCATCTAAGCATGAATGCGTGCTTCTTGGATCTTCGATCCGGTCCCTCAGTGGTTCTTCTCGTGCAGGCAGGCATGCGTACGGTCCGGACCTACTGAGTGCATTGCATGCATGGTCCAGTAATTCCAATGCTCTGATCACACCTTCACCGTGACCGTGCGAATGCAAGTAGTTATGGCTACTCGATCCGTTATCTGCGGTACTCTCTCCGTCCCATAATATAAACATTTAAAGCATTCAAATGAAAAAAAGTTGCAGAACTACTAAAATGAGTACTTATATATTCCTCATTTTGCACTACCCATCAACTCTCCACCCACCCCACCAACCAATTTATTTTTATCCTATCCCTGAAAATTGCTTACATTTTGACACAAAATTTGAACCCTATAAATACTTACGTACTAGGACGTAGGGAATAGTATATATACAATGAATGACGGGATTCACCCGATCTAAGCACGTGTCTGATGCAATTCATGACCCTCTATCTCCAGCGTCACTCTTCCTTGATCCGGTCGAAATGAATCCCGTGCAGCCGTGCGTGGTACGTAGTAGCTTGTCTTTGCCTGCCAGCGCCAGCAGCTTTCCTGCATGGCTTGGCTGTGCCGCCTTGTGGGCTGTGCCATGGAAGGAATCGAGAGCTGTTTACTCCATACAGGTTATGGATACAGGAGGAGTACGTCCGCCCGTGGCGGAGTGCTGCGAACACTAGCTAGACTAGCCATGCTCATGCAGGACGCATGGACCATGGATGCAAGCACGCTCTCGGCTAGTCAAGCGAGGTGTTGACCGCGGCACAGTCACGGACGGGCAAGGCGGGCGTACGTGCATTGTCGCGCACACTGCTGAGCGCTGAAATGCCGATCCCAGGCGACAATGCAATATGCAAGCGAGTGAAATCCACTCAAACACGCAGCAAGTGAGAGATATGGACCCGGGTCGGGTCGAGTGGGCCCGCGACACGATTGATTGGATCATGAGTGCTGCATGGCGGTCACTTCCTACTCCGTACGCCGGAGAGGGCTGCTGTGCTGCAGGTGTGAGATGCGCTGCGGCTGCGCGCTGGGACCGCGGCGGCGTCGGAAGTCGGGAAAGTTGAGGGCGGGCATTCAATGCTCGCAGGTTGAGCGAGCCTCTGTTTTTTCTTTTCATTTCGTGATAAATGATATACGGAGTATAGTACCATAAAATTGGAGCGAGGCTTAATTTTGCCATGGCGTAGGCGCGTACTAGCTGACTCGCGAGCTAGTACTTGCCGTTCCCGACGTGTTGCTCTACCTCTCCGGCTCCTCCTCCTCCTCCCCCGGGGCGCTGCCGCAGCAGCATCGGGCCGACCGGGCTCCTTCGCTTCCTCTACCACCACCGCGGCAACAGCAACCCTTGTCTTATCCGCCGAGCTGTTGCTGCCGCTGCGACGTGCCAGTGCTAGCTGCTGCTGCGCGCGCTCTGCCCGGGCCGGCCGGGGCACTGTGCGCCAGATCTCGTGAGGTCACTCCCCGGATGCGGACCTCTCCTCTCTCTCTCCCCGGCCTATACACGCAGCTGCCTGCTGCTGCTGTTGGCTACCGGCTGTGGCCGGCCGGGGCCTAGGCGCACAGTGGCCGTTGGCCGTGGCGGCAGCAGGGGCGCGCGGCACGGCCACGGCCACGGGTAGGCACCGCCGATCCAGGGGGGCAGGGCAACTGGGCAAGGCAGCCGCCTGCCGCGGGGGATGGGTACGATAGGGGGAGTGGGGAGATCGAATCCAATCCACGACGGCGAGATCGCACGCCGAGCTGGGGGCCCCGGCCGGCCGTGTCGTACGGGACCCTGGCTTTGGACCGGACGCCCGGCGTGTCCGGCGGCACGGCGCACATAGGCATGGATACAGGATACGTACGTACGCGCCTGGAGTACGCTGTATGGTGAATGGTGAGGTGGATTTGATGCTGCACGGCTGTACGTACTCTACCTTAGTAGTTAGTACTACGTACTCATCCATGCCCCTAGTGGCCTAGTGCTTAGCCTTACCTGTAGGCTGCAGCAAACAAAAGGTGCGTGCCACGGTACGACGATACCGGAAGCATTTCATCCGTGCACTATCGGTTGGTATCCGCCTATCCGGTACACCCGTGTTGTATCTCCGCACAATTTTGTTTGAACAAAGTGAGGGATCAAATAGAAATACGAAGCCAACATTATTTGGAGGTACATGGAGGATTTGAAATACGAGGTCTTGCATTTTCAATTTGGTTGCACTAATTGCGTCTTACCGTCTCATAATTGTTAGTGTACCTCTTGTATTTCCTTCTCCCGATGGTTGGAGAAACAGTAAAAATGGTGTACTTCCCAGTACATAATTGCGGATCGAAGGCTTGTTCCAAAATCTCTCATTTCTTGAATTTGTTTAGTATTAGCAGTCTTATATAAAATACATGTTAAAAATGCTATTTTCCAAGAAAATTCCGATTTTCATAACTTACCACACCGTTTCATGCGCTCGATTTGATTATTAAAAAAAGCAATAAGAACAAGCCCTAAAAATAATTAACTGATGGTTATGAACCTTCACATGACGCCAATACCTGTTTGTAAGGAGGTGAGACGGTAAAATCCTATGTGATGCAAATTTGAGCATAGAATATATGATGCTGTTTCAATTGATTGAGGAACAGACATTAGAGAATAGCAAAAATAGTTTTATCAACATTTCTGGCAACATGGACTACTTTTTCATATATTCATGTTATATCACAACCGTATAATGATCGTTGGTTTTTACACTGTACTTCCATATGTGAATGGCATATGTTTGTTGAACTTCTGGTTTAAGCTATGTGTTTCACATGAAAATACAACTTCTTGCATGCGTATATATTTTTCCTATATTATATACATGGCCTACGTGGTAACACACTACACACATCACAAATGTATTACCTTAGGTTGATATATTTTATATTAACAATAGCAAAAATAGGTAATTTAGAAACATATATTAGTTTATTTTGGGATATTCCTTTATGATGCATATGTAGATGAATTATGCTAGATTTAGATACTACTCTATGTTATTTTTTATAATAACACATGCATGTCCTTAAGATGCAATTTAAATGGTTAATTCAGATTATTTTTCATTGTGGCCTATAGATGAAAATTAGGGATTACGTACTTCAAGTTAATTTTTGTAATGACAGAGGTAAATAATTTAGATACATGATTACATGGCTATTTTATAGTATTTTTACAATAGACAGTGATGTCTAATATTTTTCTTGTAGAAAACATAATAGATTCATCGTAGTAGGATGTTTCTGAACTTTTTGAGGATTTCTATGACTTGTGTTTTTCTTTGGCACATCTTGTTTGAAATTCTAAGATTTTTATAGTCCTTATCAAAAAACTAACGAATTACCTTTGTAGTAAAACTATTTGCTTGAACTGGGTTACAGTACTTCGTTATTCGTATTGCTCCTGCTGGTCTTGTTGCACCTCGGCATTTACCGTGCTCCACTTGAATTAGCTCTCTGCGCGACAAGCATTTAAACATAACACCATGCCGAACTCCAACAACAGTGACCCAGTAGTAGAGGGGTTCTTTGTCTCATTTCTTACGTTAAAAGAGTTCTTTCAATAGGGGAGCAGAAGAATTGAGCCAAGATAAATGCACCAATGATGAGACACCCCAGCAAAACAACCTTGCCGATGCCATCTTCAGGCAGCCTGCACTGTTTGAAGCGGTTGGCTTTCGCCATGTGCCATCTAGTGCACCCCGTTTTGTCAAGTTCTGAATGTTACCAGGAGGAGTTTACCGTTTTCTTCCTTCCAATTGGACCCAACAAGTTTCCTGAATTTTTTGCATTCTGAAGCCAATATTCGCAAAGGAAAATTCATCCACACCAATTACCACGACATCATCGAAATGCAAAAGATGCAGAATTGAAATCAAATTGGATGCTTAACTTAATCCCCCTCGTGCATCCAACAAAACCAAATACTGCAAATCTCCTTAGAACGGATCACCATCTCCGCACAAGGTGCCACACGTGTACAGATACAGGATAGTGATACAAATACCAGTACACACTCAACCGTTACATTGTCATCCCTGTGAGCACTGATACGGTCAGTGAGCGCGTGAGAATCAGCGGCGAGCTTTGCCCTACGTAAAATTATCTCCACTCTCCCACTGGTTTTACCACGACAGAGGACGATGACTCAGGCCAGGCTCAGGCAGAGCGCTGAGCATGGGCATCGTATCGCGGTCAACCCACCCTCCCACTGGTCAGGTGGGTGACAGGCTGACACGCTGAGTGAAGAACCAACCCAACGGCCTTGAGTGAGACAGGACAAATTCTGTTAGGAAAAAAGAGATAACGGCCACACGTCACATTTGGCTAGACACGCGATCAACTTTGGTAGTTCATCAACGGAACCCGAGTGCAACTGAACTTGTATCGACAAAAGCATCACTGGCTTCATGCACTTTTAATTTGTCTTCGCAGTCCTACGTGTGTTTGCGCTTTGACATGAGAAGCCAAACCTAAGGAAAGCTTGGAGAGCCTTGTCTCTTTTTTCTCTTTCAAAAATAAATCTAGACCTTTGTACTTATCAAAAACATTCTGTAACCTGTAAACGATCCAATTTCAGCGAGAATGGCAAAGAAGTAGCTACAACATACCTGGACATTTGGGGTTCTGTATGCAAATTAAAATTTTGAGCCATCGTAGAGATGCTAAGCTGTATGCAAATTAAAATCTAGGTCCACCCAAACTTGGCACACCCAAGTGATTTTTTTCATGTAACTTCCGGTGGCTCCCTGTTAACCTCCCGTGCTGAGTTCTTTCAACAGTTAATATAAAATTGCTAATATAATTAATATTATCTCCCTTGATGATCAACACTATTTTACTTAACGAATAATACTTATAATCACCAACATGAAAATTAAGATGTCACTATTTTTAGTTAATATTTATGGCATTCGTTCCACTTAGTCATGTTAGTTTGGCATATATCATTGAAATGTCTTGAGCTGCGTAGTTATTACCGGTTTTGTTCTATAATGGTATTGAAAAAAATCCATGTGTCATTTCTGTAAAATTGATGCAAAATAGCGCATGTTCATGTTCTAAACCATATATTCCTACTCATTTCATCTACTCCTCTCAAATAAACTGGCCGAAGTAATAAAAACCTGAACACCAACTATCAGAGGATTCAGATCGATTCAAATATGGACATGCCCAAAAAGAAGTTATTATAAACATTTTTTGATCCATTTCAAAAGTTTTTGTGGGTATCTATTTCAAAAAATTGATGGACAATTCTTCATAGAACGTACGTTACTTTATTTAAATTTTTAATTTTTTTTGGTATTTTGGCAAAAAAAGAGATAACTGAAAGGCATAAGCAATTCAAGTATCCCCGTGTTCCAAAATATGTTTAAATAACTGAAAGGCTCATGTAGACAACATAATGGCAACTATAAAAAAAACAGACGAATATGGATGCCACATGTGTGATGATGAACTTTTGATTGGAGTGTCGACAAATCTATTCTTTTAGCATTATTTATTTTATATTTGACATTTGGCAAAAATGTCAACTACCGTATAAATGTAAGCAGCTCATCTCTTCTAAAACTCCGACAACAATGGAAGTTGGACAATTCACTTCAACAAATACACAAAAGAAACCGGCACACGATTTCTTTTGTCGTGATCTGATCCGTTTTAATGCATGCATGCATAACATTACTATTATTGTATCGCGATCTTAAAAAATAACACCGTAAATATCACGTATATAAATTACCATAGCAATTAAAAGATTTAGACATCACAAATTAAGCCATAAAACTTAACTCGCCCATGACTGAACATAGCCGCTGGTCGTCATGGCAATATACAGAGAACAGTACCCGGAGAACTAGACTGTACCCACAGAAACAAACCCAACAACGTTTGGTATACAAGTACACTTCGTTGCGCTGTGTACCAGTGCGACGTATCACACAGCCTTTTTCCACCATCACTAACCGTAATGCTTCTTCCTTGCACGGCTTGAAAAGCTACAAAACGAAGGGCAAGGCCTGCGTTGCGAGGCTATAAAACCACCGGAGGCCTTATTGCCTTAACCACCCGCCCCACTCTCCCTCCCTCCCTCTCTCTCTCCTTCCGGTCAGTCGGTCACTGGTAACGCGCCCGCTCACTCGCTCGCATCACACTCTCCACCACCTCCTCTCCCTCCATAACTCCTCCCCACCCGGCCGCGCGGATGGGCGATCCCCGGGCCCGCACGTCCGCCGTGGCCGCCGGCGAGCTGCGGCCGCCGGAGCCGCCGCTGGACCCGCTGGACCCGCTGGAGTTCCTGTCCCGGTCCTGGAGCGCGTCGGGGCGCGCGTTCGCGCCCCCGCCGCCGACGCCGCCGCCGGCCGCGCTCGTCAGCCCCATCGCCGAGGACGCCGCGTGCGAGCTCGAGGACTGCGGCGCCGCCGCCGCGTCCGGGAGCTCCTTCTCCTTCGCGTCCGCGGCCACGTCGCAGCTCATCATGGAACGGATCCTCGCGCAATCCGTGAGAGCCTCGCCTCGCCTCGTCTTGACCGCTTCATTCCCTCCTCCCAATCTTGCTGTGTTTTTTTTCTTCCTTCCCAAATCGCTATTGGTTTCAGAGTAAAAATTGAGTCTTTTTAATCGCCTCCAGAGATCTTTCTTGTTTTCTTGGTAATATCTGGACACCTTTTTTAAACACAAACAGAAAGATGTGTGCTTTGGTCATTCTTTATTTTCCGTTTTCTCTTCTTCTATTTTCCGAACTGCATTTCGCTCGCTGCAGATGGGCTGGTTCCATCCGTTCTGTAGAAACCTCTTGGTTTCTTCTGCTTGTAAACTTTTATGGGAATTGATGGATCTCTCCCTCGTCTGCACACTTGATTATTACAGTACCTTGCAATTTTTGTCGCTAATGAACTCCTCCGGGTTCTCTTTGACCCCATGCCGGGACAAGGAGAAACGTCCAAAGGAGAGATCTTTTTCTGCCAAGGACCGTGTAATCCCCACCAATTCCAGTTGATTAAGCAGCTTAGTCGCCATTAATGATCAGGGCTCTTCCATTAAGCGCCACCAATCAATTCCTCGTTCATCCAACACGCCTTTTTCTGAAAAAACAAGATTTCACTTCGTTTTTGCTCTCACCAACCTTTTGCCCTTCTGAAACTTGATGTCTGAATCGTGCTTTTGTGTTGCAATACTGCAGCAGGAAGTGGCGCCGCTCACCTCCGGCCGGCTCTCGCACAGCAGCGGGCCACTCAACGGCGGCGGCTCCCTCTCCGACAGCCCGCCGGTCTCGCCGGAGATCGATGACGCAAAGGTCCGTTCCTGTCTTGTCAACTTCTTGCTCCACTACGACCCGTATCTTCCTGTTGTTGTGCTTCTCCGAGATGGTAGTACATCTTCTCTGCAGTTTTTAATTGCCAGAACTGTACTGATCTGGCAGTAACCTGCAGTTTCTTACTGCAGCGCCTGTTTGGCTCACTCGCTCCTGTTGAACGTTGGGCCGTAGTACTAGAAGCCATTAGATTAGCTTAGCTGTTGTTAATGTGTTAATTGTTGAGTAATCCGGGTGGAGATAATCCAAGGCACTGCTTTTACTGCCGGGCCAGTGGACGCACTGTTTGCGCGTTGATGCGTGAGATTCTTTACATCTTCTTACAAATGGCCGTGCCGCGTGCTTCCCTTTGGGGGAGGGAAATCATTCCTGCGTGCTCCACGGCTCACACACACTGTTAACTGAAAGGGAAAGAGAATGAAGCTTTTGTGCCAAGCTTTTATTTAGTTGGGGGGTTTTTAGTACTTTTTTAGTTGTGTTTTATATACCACACTATCATTGCAGGATAATAGCTTCAGGTTACCCAGTCTTTTGCTCTGTTCTTTTTTTAAGAAAAGAAAAATAGTTTATGTTTGCATACCTTTTGTCTCTTTGCAGTAAGTATTTTTGTTTTCTACTGCGCGGCACGGTAAACAGTAACAATCAAATAAACTTTTACGAGATTTTAATTAGCAATACGACGATATGGAACGCAGCTTCGGTTAGTTTTGCCTGCATTTCCGTAGAGGGTGGCAGAGTGATTCACTTGGCAGTGGTAAAAAAAAGAGAGCTCACAAATCACAAGCCTGATTCTCTCCAAGAGAGCCGAGACCAGACCAGCCATCGGAAGCTGTGGGTCTGCCTGGGACAAAGCGACCAGCCTTGCAGCCTTCCCTGTGCCGGCACCAAATTTTCTAGAGAGAGAGAGAAACAGAGGAGAGAGAGCGAGAGGAGAGAGAGAAGAACTCGTTTCGTAGGAGGCGCCTTTCGCGCCTTCCGATAAAACCCCTGACTTGCAAGACCCCTTTGCTTTTTTTCCCCACAGCTTTTGTTTCGCCCAATCCGTCGTGCTGAGGCCATGTTTAGTTCCAAAATTCCACTCCCAAATTTACTATGCAAAAAGAAGATTCCCCGTCACATCAAAATGTCATAACATGCATGGAGTACTAAATGTAGATGAAATCAAAAACTAATTGCACGGTTTTATTGTGCTCTACGAGACGAACATTTTGAGCCTAATTAATCAATTTTTGGACAATTTTTCACAAATACAAACGAAATGCTACAGTGACGTAATGATTACGAAGTGACATCATACTCCCAAATTCAACCTCCCAAATTCAACATCTAAACACCACCTGAGAGTTCGTGCTGCGTTCTGAGGTGTGAGCTCTCGCTGTCGCGGCCGGTGCCCACCGCGCCTGTGCGCGTAGGAGTAGCGTAATCTTTTGTCATGGAGGCGTCTCTTTCCCTCGCTCTCCCCACACCCACAGCTCCTGCGTTGCAGATTGACGTCCCTATCTGGTCACATGAACACAATGTAGTAGACCTTCCTCTTCAGTGAAAACCCTGCATGATTTGTTTGTTCTCTTGCTGCCCCAAGCTGCACCAATTGATAGCATACTCAGTCAGTAGAAATCTCCATCTGCAAACTTACCCTGATTACTTGAACAAGAACAAGCAAACAGCCTTCAACCTACGGATTTGTAGGGTGATATAGTCATGTTATTCAGATGGGGCTCTTCTTGGTTTGAGGCAAGAACCCTCCTTTTTTTTCCTATATAGGGTCTTTGTGGCAATCAGCCGGTCAAGAAAAGCGTCTCCTTTCCCTGTCTTCCATGCGCTTGTTTGTGTGCTTGCTTCATGCTTCGTTTCATTCCTCTTTGTACCTCCTCCACTGTACAAGTGGTTGGATACTTGGATGTCGTCGCTCCAATAATTGCCTGTTCCAATTTCCTTTTCCGATCTCCAGCATCATGTTTCCTTCCGAATGATGGTGGCTCGATGATTTTCGCAAAACAATCACACCATTGTGATAAAAGGAGAAATTTTCCAATTTGACTCGTTCAGATCAGATAGACCCGGAGCCTCTGAGCTGGTTCTTGTCACCTGGGAAATTCCAAATCTGGAACCTGAAAAGAACGCCTACCAAACTCATCGTTCTGTAAAGCAATGTGAAATGGAATGCCTCCACACATTCTTCAGCTGTTTCCCCCCCACGGCTCGTGCTCACCCCATGCTTTTGGTTCCTGAGGGACAAAATGGCCCATGAACTGCCCCACACCACTGCCCTTCCACATGCTCCAAGAAAGACAAAGCCTCATGAGATGTCATGGTCAAAGATCTGATTAGGATAGCCAAAGCAAAACCCACACCCAGGGGCATTCCAGGCATTCTATTTTTTAAACCTAATCACACTCCGAAACAGAGAAGCAATGCTACGATCCTGTGGATTTTGCTGTTCGCTAGGCGTGGCTGTAGAGTACCCAGTAGCCAAGCCTACTCGTAAAGAAGCTTTGATTCCCGGCCCCGTCTCAGACGCCGCCTGCCGCCGGTCTCCTGCCTGCACAAGCAAACGCTGCAGCGTGTCCAGTCTGCTGCCATGGCATCGGCAGCAGCCCATGTCACCCTATCCCCTCCTCTGCCCATCACCCTCTCTGGGTGAAAGGCAGCGGCGGCAGGCGGCATGCTCGCGGTCCGTGCCGTCTTGGCATCATGAGGCTGGCCGTGGGCCTTTTCGGACCCTAATCGAGTGTTATTCCCTCCAGCTTTTCTAATCTAGTGTCATCATGCCCTCTTTAGCTGATCTAGGGCGAGCGTTATCCTCTTCATGCTTCATCATTGTGTCCATCGTCTTCTCTTCAGCGACGCCCTCTCATGCTACTACTACATTGTTTTCAAATGGTGTGTGAAATGGAATATTGGCAGGCTTTAGCTTTCGTGGAGTGATTTGTTTTGTCCCAGGCTTGTGCTGCTGTGCTAAGGATAGTGGTTTAGGGGTATTGGCTCTGGCTGATGAACTGCACCTTTCGCAAATGATCATCACTAGTTCACTACTGTGGGTTAAGGACCCATCTCTGCTCTGGAAACTGGAGCTGATCCGTCACGTCGAGGGGTAGTACCCCGTTGTTGCAATTGAGAATTGACACAGCACCTTCGCTGCTTGTGATTTGTACCTTCCACGCAATTTTCCTGCTGATTGGATGCAGTACTGTTTGTTTTGTCTGATTTGGCAATATATCAACCGTCAGTAGAAACAAGAACCAATTATTTGGGCAATTTAGCAATGCACTGATTGGACGGCTACATGGAAAAATTATGATGCAGTACTGCAGAGCCATGAGCACGCCGAAGCCGCAGGCGTTCCGACCGGGCAACAAGACGGTGGGCCGGTGGCTCAAGGACCGGAAGGAGAAGAAGAAAGAGGAGACGCGGGCCCACAACGCGCAGGTCCACGCCGCCGTCTCGGTCGCGGCAGTGGCAGCCGCGGTGGCCGCCGTGGCTGCAGCGACTGCCGCGGCCTCCGGGTCCGGCAAGGACGACCGCGCCGCGCGCACCGACATGGCCGTGGCGTCGGCGGCGACGCTCGTGGCCGCGCAGTGCGTCGAGGCCGCGGAGGCCATGGGCGCCGAGCGCGAGCACCTGGAGGCGGTTGTTGGGTCCGCCGTGAACGTCAGGACGCCCGGAGACATTGTTACAGTCACAGCTGCTGCTGCAACTGGTGTGTGTTGCCGTCACCAAATGAAATAATTTACTTATTTCTCTTATATACTGAAAACTATATACAGATATGTAATTGGTAATGTTTTCGCCATTGCAGCGTTGAGAGGTGCTGCGACGTTGAAGGCTCGGGCGCTGAAGGAGGTGTGGAACATCGCGGCGGTGATCCCGGTGGAGAAGGGCGCGGTGGGGGGCGGCGGCGGCGGAGGGCACCACCAGAAGCACGGGGGCGCGCCGAAGCAGCAGCAGCAGCACCACCGGAAGCTGGAGAGCAACGGCAGCAGCATCAGCGACGACGTGTCCCTGGAGGAGGAGAACAACTTCCTGGGCATCTGCAGCCAGGAGCTGCTCGCTCGCGGCACCGAGCTGCTCAAACGCACCCGGAAAGGTAACGGTTTCCTGCAAGCTGCTGCAATCATTCCGTTCCGGCTCATGATGCACTGTCGGAAATGCTTCGTTCCCGTGGTCATTGCAACGTACTTCACTTTTTACAGGGGCTCTGCACTGGAAGGTCGTATCGGTGTACATCAACAGGATGGGCCTGGTGATGCTGAAGATGAAGAGCCGGCATGTGGCGGGGACGATCACCAAGAAGAAGAAAAGTAAGCACGGCGGCAGAACAAACCATCGAATTCACACAGCAGCCACCGTCAGCCGGCACTGTTATTCACTGACGGTGTATATGCAGGTGTGGTGGTCGACGTGTGCCGTGACGTGGCGGCGTGGCCGGGGCGGCACCTGCTGGAGGACGGCGAGCACCGGCGGTACTTCGGCCTGCGCACCGCCGAGCACCGGGTGATCGAGTTCGAGTGCACCACCCACCGCGAGTACGACATGTGGACCAAGGGCGTCGCGCGCCTGCTCAGCCTCGCCGCCGACCGGAAGCGCCTCGCCTGACCGGCCGCGGCCGGCCGGCGGCCTCACCTGGAGACCCCGCCGCCATGCCATCGCCGTCGTCGCCGCCAACCCGCCGACGGTGGCCTGGGCCACCCATCATCATCATCATCCGCCTGTTCGCTAGAGACACAGCGACATGGGCATGGGGGTACATGAATTATTTAGCTAGCTAGCTAGGGGATCCTGTTGCTGGTTATTAGGGCACCAATCGAGATTGAATCCATGGCGGTGGTTGTGGTTTTGTGGGGGAACGCGACGCCGATGCATGGGGCGCCATCCCTCCCTCCCTCGGTGGCGAGCTCTTTCCTCTTGCTCCCGCCTCTCTTGTAAGTTTTGCTGCTGTTTTTTTCTTCTGGTTTGGGGTGGTGTGGCCATACTGGAACTGTAGCTGGTGAAAGATAAATGCTTTGTTCTGGTAGTAGTACCAGTAGTAGCAACTCTGTAGTTACCGTAGTAATCACCAAGTAAATTAAGCACATGTTCATTCCGTCCCATGATCCTCAGCACGTTGAATGGCACTGTGAGGTCTGGTGCTGACGGTGGTCGTTGCGGTTCTGAGAATCTTTGACCGGGAGGGAGGCAAAAGCTGCCTCCTTCCCGTCCCGTGCCTTCCCCATCATCCTGCCGAGGCGAGCGAGCTGAGAGCGACCGGGGGCCATGGCCGGATGGCCCCTCGTTCCGGCAACAGCGAGGCTTGTCCGTCGCCTCGATGAATTCCCCGGGCCCCGGCGCCGCTCTGGACGCAGATGATCTTGTTTTGTCTTTGCCGGCGCAGAGAGGGTTGGGTTGTGCTCACTGCTCAGTTGTCAGTTCCATTCTCTGATGTCCTCGGTCCTCCTGGAGGCAGCTTGCTTGCGATCGAACACGCAGCACACAGCATAGCACCCTCATCTCCCGCACTGTAGGGCGACGCAACAACTTGCAGTTGCGGACGGGAATGGTGGTGGTTCGGGCAGGACCACGCGCCTGATGCCTGATCATTCGGACAGCTCGGGTCAGGGTCAGGACCATACCATTACCAATCTCACTCAGCTTGCAAAAGTAGGTGCGAGATATCCAGATTTTGTTCTCTTCTGCAGTGCAGCATGTAATGCAATGTCATGTAATGTAATGCAGGTGTTGGAGGGAGTGGATGAACATTCTGAGACGGGTGTTGAGATCTTCAGGGATCGCCTCGATCTGCTACGGTATATTTCCGCATCAAAGTTTGGGGGCGCTGTGCGCGTACAAAAGCTGCCCGCCGCAGGGCATGAGTGTGCGGGCGCGAGAGGATGTTCTTTGATCTCTCTTTGCCGTGCTCGAGATCGGTGCCCTTGATCGGCCTCTCTCTCTCTCTCTCTTTTCCTTTCCCAGCTTTTGTTGCAAAGAAAAACGCTCACACGCAGAGACGAGTGAGCAGTGTCAGTCAGTGATTGCCGAATCCGATGCAAGAAACACTGCGAGAGAGGGTCGCCGGGTCGGAGATCGGAGACCGGGATTTGGAGCACGGATCTGATTGATCCGATGCAAAGGGGTCGGCGTCGATCGCTTTGGCCGCGAGCTCAATGATCACCGCCAGCGCCCGAGCCTTGGGTACCGAGACGAATCCGTTGCTTTCTTCTTTCCCCTTTCCTTTGCTCGGGAGCGGTAAAAAGCTAGAGCCGCGCCGTCAGATCAAGAGCAAAGCTTGTGATCGAGTCCTCCCTTCCTCGCCGAGGCAGGCTCTTGTGATCCAGCCAAGACAGATGAGACCTGGGGAGGGAGGAACCGAAGGATTGGGGTTGAGACTTGAGACGACAACGAGGTCAATTCAGGCGGGTCATTTCGATCGGGTCGTCATCAGATACCGCCGTGCCGGGGTGCAGTGCCTGCTGCTATTGCTATGCTCTCTTTTGGCACATCCGATTGGATTGGAATTGGATGTGCCCAAAGGCCAAAGCAAAGGGGTTCACCAAAGGCGGGCACGTACCCCTGTTTCCCGCGCTAGGTACTTGGGGCATGGCCGGCGCCCGTACAGTCGGTGGCCGGCGGCCGGACGGCGAGCTTTTCCGGTACGGCGTGGGAATTCCGGTCGTGGGGCACTAGGCGCGCTGGTCGTCGCCGCCCTTCGTTGGGATGTGTCGTGTCGTCGTGCTTGGAACAAAACATCGTGGATCAGAACGAGGACAACTCAACCGGCAAGCTCAACCCAACTAGTGTGTGCACACGCGTTGTTGCTTTTCCTTCATCTTTACGGGAAAAAGTATAGCGGCCGGCGGCGACCCGTTTTGGAGTCCGACGAGTTTTTGCGTGCTTCCTTTGGCCCAAGCAGAAATTTTTTAAGTGTCTAAAAGTAATGCTTCGGAATCAGGGCAGCAGGAGCTGTTCGGACCGAGATAAAATGCAGTGGCTCAAGCCACCGCAAGTTAGCACTGCACGTATTTTCGGCTGTCTGATTTCGCAGTCAACCATCCAGATCGAGAACGGTGTTGAACGAACAGTATCTGAAGTCTACTGTTAAAGAATGCGTTAGCTCTGCTAATTCTCGATCAACGCGTGGCCCATTGAACTGTTCAATGGAGGCCCGAGGCATGCCCTGCACTGCACCGTGGAGGTGTCGTATGACTCGCGATGAAAACTAGGTGCCTACCAGGTTGAGTATATAGGTTATCTCAACACACGTTTTTAATGTGTCTATAGTATTGCTTTCTCCTATACGTAATTCCTGGCTATGCCTGCCCGTATGAGTAGTACGGCTCTAAAGGAAGCACATAATTTGCTCTATGTCACTTTAAAATTGTAACTCAAACTATAATTAGTATGTTTATGTAGTATCTCAGAGGTGCTCATAAGACTAAGATTTGAATAGATGTATTTACAAGAGTGAGTGTGCATATATGTATGTGAGCCTTGCGTTTGTCCCGATCTTTTCTGAAAAAAGGACAAAAAAGTCGATTTGCTACATAGGAATTGGAATAGGAAAAAGTCCTTTTGAGGGCCTCATGTATCTCCCTAGTCTGATTTTCGTCCCTCGTTTAGAAAATCAGGTATCATCCCTCAATTTTAGAAACCGGTTATTTTTTGTCCTCTAGCTGCTTTGATGGTTGTTTAGGCTGACGTGGCGACACATCAACCATCATATGTGGCACCACGTCACCCTCGAGGGACCTAAATTGGACTATACTGATAGTTCATGGGCCAAATACACATAACAAAAAAATTATACAATAAATTTCTCAAAATATTACCCAAATATTTTCTAAGAAAAAAATGTAATTAAAAATATTTAAATATACTATAATCTTAAAAATTCATAGAAATTCTTTTTATCAATGAAAATAAATACATTGTTCTTTTTTTCTCCTAAAACCGTACTCTATCATTTTTTAAGATCAATCATACTCTATCTTATATCAAATTACAAGAAATTATTTAATTTTATATGACCTTCTGTGTGTTTATTTGCTAGGAGATGCTCTATTTATCTATTATAATTAGTCAAAATATTTGGATAGCTTTTTGAGAAATTATTTGGTAAAGTATATTTGGCCCTTAACTGTGAGCATAGTTCAACTTAGGTCCTCGAGGCTGACGTGGTGCCATATAGGATAATTGGTGTCACCATGTCAGCTAAAACCACCGTTAAAACAGCCGAAAGATGTAAAATAACTGATTTTTGAAGTTGAGGGGTAAATAATGCCCAATGTTATACATAAGGGATGAAACTCACACTCAAAAGGACCTCCATTGGAATAAGTTGTGCTTTTTTTTGAGAATTTGGAATAAGTCGTGCTTTGTGCGCAGCGGCAACGTTTGGGCTTTGTGTGCGAAATCTAAACTGGACCTACCGGCCCATATCGTGCCAACAAAAAGCCTCGGCCCCGTCCATAATCTAATCCAATCCAGCCTAGGGGCCCATTGGTTGGAGTTGTCTGGGCCTTTTCTGCATTCCTATTTGGTCAGTTGACATCGCAGCGCCGGCTCGCCGCCATCACCAAACCGGCGGCAGCCACCGTCCTGAACTCCTGATCTTGCGCCCTCGCCACCGGAGACAGGACACCGTGAGGCTAGCCGGGTGAGATCAGCGGAGGACGACGAGCCGACGAGCAGCCGCTCAGCGAAGAAGGGAGGAGGTCCGAATCATCTTCTGGTTCGTTTTCTGGTTAAGATTCCCGAGGAATCTCGCTTCGTTCCCCCCTAAACTCCCCTTCCTAGCTCCGCATTATTTGTTTGCCCGATTTCATATTCTAGGGTTTCGTTTCGTCTTCACCGTCGGCGTCGCAAAAGGTCTCCTTGGATCGACCTGTAGTGTCGTATAGGTAACTCACCTGAGCGCCCGCCGTCTTCGCGTTTGTCTTGTAGCCGGGCCCCGTTGTTCCTCCGGCCTGTACTTGGCTATACTCGATCGCCCACCCCGGCCTTTGCTCAGGTGTTTGGAGCCGCCATCTTTGCCTAGCTGCTTGCTTTGCTTGCCACCCAGAATTGCTGTTTCTGAATAGAATTGACTGAATTAATGCTAGTCCTCTGTGGCATTGTTATTTGCAAACCTGAATTATTATCGGCATCGCTCAGCAAGCAATTGCCAGATAGGTTTTTTTCTATGTTGATGCTGCCGTTGTTGTTTTCATATGGATTTTGCGATTGGCACGATGCTCTACATTGTATTGTAGAACCCTATGCAGTGGTGCATGTTATAGGAAAATGCTATCTAATGCAATGCAAGCATCCTCTACCACGCTGCTAGTGGTTGCATTATAGAAATTATACTACAGAAAAGAATGTAGGGAAGTGCACATGGGAGTCTGAATTGGCAAGAATCCTTCTGCTTAACTGTGCCTGTTTGGTTGCTTTTTTTGCCAATTAATGAGTATTGCTAATTTGTTGTTGTTCATATTGTTTCTCCCCCTTGTTTGTTTCAGATACCGCCAGGAAGGGCCCACCTGCTGCAATGCTGCCCAAGGAACGGTTAAGGCATTTCTTCGCATCTGAAAGAGATTCAAAAGAATATTCTAAGCTGTTAGACTACTTCATAGGGGAAGATTCTTTCATTGAGGTTGATGTTCCGGGTTGTGACCCAAAGGAGATACACTTGAAGGCCACTGATCTGACAAGGCTTTCAGCATTTGAAATCATAAAGTGGATTGTCGATCTTCATTCTCATGGGTGGTCACTCAATGGTGAGATCTCATTAGACGATTTTTTCCTCAACCCTTATGGTTATGTCATGGCGAAGAAAGATATCATGAATCTTCTAAAAAAGTACAAACTCAAGCGGATAAAGAGAGACATGGAAGCTATTGCTCAAGTGATTCACAACGACATCTTCAAAGGATCTGAGGACATACCTTATGACTTTCAGCACTTGCTCTGGTTGTTGCGACACTACAAGAGACGTTATGGCGATCTAGTGCGCAACCACGCATCCCTGCTGAGTGACTCTTCAAACCTTTATCTGGTTGAATTACTATATTCCAGACTTCACCAGGTTTGCAAGCTAGATCCGGCAAAATACAGTAGGATTATTTCCAAAATTCCATACTGCACGACCAATCAAGACCATTGGAAGCTGCGATGTCAGCACAATCGATATCTAATGAAAATCCTTGAACCGGAAGGCCCTCTATCTGCTCAAGTTCAGTCAACACCCGCTGTGCCTGGTGGTGCACAACCATCTGTTGCCCTTCAGATTGATTCAATTGGCCCTGATTATGAGAACAATGGAGCTGGGTTGCTGAAACTTCTTTCGGACTCGTATCGGAATATATTTAGTCATTGTGTTGGAGAAGTCGAGTTGAAGAAGGGGGAAAAGAAGAAAGTGAGGCTTTTTGAATACGGTCAGGTGCCGCACATGTTTAGTGCAGCCTTCCCACAGGTGATATGCAGATTTCAAAAGGCAATGCACGCGGAGGAGGAGATGCCACTTGATATACCTAATACATTTGGTCCGTCTTTGAGGAACTTCTGTTTCAACACTTAGAGTTGACCGCATCGCGATGCTTGTGCGTCGTAGTAGAAGACATGCTGAAGTGCATGCGGTCAATCTCAAATTTATATGGGCACGTTCTGGAATCGTGGATGAAGCTGACCTTGTTCTTTTTCATGTGTCAGTTGTTGACTCATGTACAGTACTTGAGATTTGCTGAATTACACAATCAAATTCCCTGGATAGTACTTTCACCTTATCATAAGTTCATTTCTAAATACGAGCTATTGTAGCAGCATTAGCGATGACTTTTTGCTTAAGGAGGACTACAGCTACATGGATACTAAGGATTTAGTAAACTTGGCGTACTTAGAAAATACGCTCAAAAGTTTTGCCTTGAATACAATGCAGTCAGAGTACATTAGTCAACAGATTCACAGTTCATGGACACGCAAAGCTTATGCACCTACTCGTGTCAATTCCTTGATCTCTGTTGTGTTCTGCTCTTGCTCTGCAGGGTAGTTTTCTGCAGATGTCTTACGCCCATCTTTCTCAATATCATCTGTGCCACCATCAGCCTTACTCTCCTTCGCTTTACCCCAGAGCATGGTGTAAAGACTTCCGACAAGCAAAATTCCACCAACGATGCTGTGGATGCCCAGAGTCCAAAAACAAAGATTCAGCACGGATTTCAGATATCGCAATTCATCAGCTCACAATGAGATAGTTGAGTTTTATATGACTATATGAGTAACCTGCCGAGGTGAACAATCTCTCCGAGAAAGAATGACAAGCAAAAGATTGTGAACACGAAGCAAAGTGGGGTCCAGGCCGTGAAGAACATGGATTTTTTTTAATTTTAACCAATTTTTAATAATATTTTAAAAATAACCCTGCCGGATAAATATTTGCATCTCATGACCCTTTTGGTCACGCCGGCCCGCATGGCGCGACAAAATAACGTTGTCGCGCCACATGCATTGGCGCGACAAATCTGCCACGCTGGAAGGGAAGGTGACATGGATCCTCCCTGTCGCTCCAACTCACGTGGCGTGACAACCTATTTTGTTCGCGCCCAAAACACACGGCGCGACCGGGAGCTCCCTCCCTTCCCAATCCTCCCTCCCTAATTCAACCATCTATTTTGATCAATCTAAATAAAATAGTATTTGCAGTCCAAATTTTATAAAACTCGATAGGCGTATTATAGATGATGTAAATATTCCATTTTAATTATATAATAAGTCAAAGTGTTACCTATTACAAGATATATGATTCCAAAGTAGGATATATTTTATTATATTGGGTATCTCGTAGGTACGAGAAACAAATAATTCGATCACCTATCTTGAATCTTCTGAATAAAATAATATACAGTACACAAATTTTATGAAATTTAACAGACTTGATGTACACTATGTAAATATTTTATTTTAGTAACTTTCACAATTATAGATACTACATATTTAGAGATACATAGTTCTAAATTATGATATATTTTATCCCTATTTGGTGCGTTGTGAGTGGGTAGATTGTTTAATTTGAGTAATAATTTCAAACTATAATAAAGTTTCATTATGACATGTGGTAATGTTGTTAACTTGTTACAATCATGAACTTGTATTTTCTTCATTGGCTTGTTGTGTGAAACATGATGCAACACTATACGATCTAAACAAGTAAAAATATACTTTGCCTACGTACTGCACAATAGAATTGCACGGATGGTCGTAAATGAACGTTCGTAGGGAATCCCGCTTAAGGGATAAATTAAGCCCGTATTAATAGGATATGGGAGTAAATTAAGTCAAAATTATAGTTATGGGTCGGATGGACAAAGTGCATAAGTGAGAGGAGATGAAGTGTGTATATCATATATAGATGAGAGTTACTTTCTTTAGCTCAACATCGACAAAGAAAATGATGGATAAAAATAAGGTGCTTGTAAGATAAAGAATGTGTTTATAATATCCCATTCTAAAAATTTCTTATTAGTATTGTTTTTTCACTACTAGAAACTGATAGATATTTTCACCTTGATTATAAAATATGATACGATAAAATATCTCACGAGGTAAAAATAGGGATAAAATATATCATAATTTAGAACTATGTATCTCTAAATATATAGTATCTATAATTGTCAAAGTTACTAAAATAAAATATTTACATAGTGTAAATCAAGTCTGTTAAATTCCATAAAATTTGTGTACTGTATACTATTTTATTCAGAAGATTCAAGATAGGTGATCGAATTATTTGTTTCTCGTACCTACGAGATACCCAATATAATAAAATATATCCTACTTTGGAATCATATATCTTGTAATAGGTAACACTTTGACTTATTATATAACTAAAATGGAATATTTACATCATCTATAATACGCCTATCGAGTTTTATAAAATTTGGACTGCAAATACTATTTTATTTAGATTGACCAAAATAGATGGTTGAATTAGGGAGGGAGGATTGGAAAGGGAGGGAGCTCCCTGTCGCGCCGTGTGTTTTGGCGCGAACAAAATAGATTGTCATGCCACATGCGTTGACGCGACAGGGAGGATCCATGTCACCTTCCCCTTCCACCGTGGCAGGTTTGTCGCGCCAATGCATGTGGCGTGGCAATGTTATTTTGTCGCGCCATGCGGGCCGGCGTGACCAAAAGGGTCATGAGATGTAAATATTTTTCCGGCTGGGTTATTTTTAAAATATTATTAAAAAATTGGTTAAAATTAAAAAAAAATCAAGAACATGGGGCCTCTCATCTCTAGGCACCAAGTTT
This sequence comes from Echinochloa phyllopogon, assembly GCA_033239725.1. Lineage (NCBI taxonomy): Eukaryota > Viridiplantae > Streptophyta > Magnoliopsida > Poales > Poaceae > Echinochloa > Echinochloa phyllopogon. Next base: position 14,110,634 of record BTCW01000009.1, read on the forward strand.
GCAGGTAGCAGGAAACTCCCGTCACCATAAAACCCTGAAGCAACAACCAATGCGTTTGTTAGCAGCCATTAGTGTATCATGGTTGGTCACGTTAAACTAGTACCAGTAGTTTTATTACGAGAAACAGTATCAAATTAATCTACTTTACCAACAATAAAAATGTACCGAAGTAGTAAGAGACCGACTGAAAGAGAAGGGAAGGAAGTAAACAAAAACAGAACTTGCCGAGTACAAGATGCCGATCAAGCTGACGTCGAATCGGAGTTTCTATTTGTTGAAGTCACGCTCCGCGACCACGGCGACAACGAACGACTGCACCGTGCTGAATATGCACTGAGCCACAGTCACGACTAAGGTTTTAAATGGCGCGCTATTGAATTTAGCGTTTCCCATTTTCTGGACGCTATGCCGCTATAGCGGCGCTATAGCGTGAGCTATCTGCCGCTATAGCGCGAAGCTGCCGCTATAGCGCGGCAATAGCGCCGCTATAGCGGCCGCAATAGCGCGCTATTTGTTTCCAAAAAAACATGATCATAAATTTATAATTTAATATAAGAATATCTGATAAAGTGATAACTGATAATCAAGTGATTATAACCCAATATTGCACGGGCAATAATCCAACATAAACAAAAGACTAAGGACTTAAGTTCACAATTCACATCACGATCACAAGTTCACAACAAAGCAAAAGAGCTATAATTTGTCAATTTCACATTGGCAGCCAAGACTAAGGACTAAGGACTTAAGGAGCAAAGCAATGATCTAGTATGGATTGTATGGTTCAGCTTCAGCCTCAGAATCAGATAGCATATCAATATCATTGTCATCTTCTCCATCTGGACCGAATTCACCATATTTGGGAAAAGTGGAAATAACGCCAGATTTAGCGCGCTATGCCGCTAAATAGCTATAGTGGCGCTTTAGCGCGCTATATCGGCTATAGCGCCAATAGCGTGGAAAGACACAATAGCTTCGCGTTGGTTCTGGTTTGGCGCTATAGCGCCGCTACTATAGCGGCCCTATTTTTTTCGTGGGTCACGACCATCTTGTCTGGATACTCCTTTAGCATCGCAGCCTGCACACTCAACACACAAGAACCGAGCACGCACACAATTCAGCAATCGTAGCCGAATGATCCTTGGTTTGAAAAAAAAAGGAAAATTCACAAGACATTTGAAGTGTGTGTGTGTGTATACCTGTAGAACTATCCATAGAGCCCAGCCCATGTTGGCGACAACCATGAGGAATGTCCATTTGATCCAAACCCCCCTGGGAACAGCTGCTTTCGAGGTCTCCTCTGGGTGAGAGGCGAAGGCGCGGTGATGGTTGACAGGGCTTATGGGCGGCCCGGAGAAGAAGGCGATGGTGAAGACTCCGGCGAGGCAGAGCGCTACTCCGGTGACCTTGGCGACGCCAGACGAGCTCCTCAGCTTCACGTCTTCCATCCTGGTTGTGGTGGCAAAGGGTTAATACTGTTGTTTGGCTTGACTCGAGCTCGCAGGCAGGAATGGTAGGCTAATGGTGATACGCTTGCAGTACAAACCTGAGTAGCACCGCCAGGAAGAAGGTGATCGCAGGCATGGAGCTGTCCGCTGCCGACGCCACAGTTGCAGAAGTGAACCTGAGGCTTACATGGTACAGATTCACGCCAATCGTAATCCTGCAGGAAAACAATGTGTAACATCTGTATAATATCGATCGATTTAATTTCTCCTTTGTTTGCAGAAATAGAACAGGGAAAGGATGCACGCATACCCGATCAAGGCACAAAAGAAGAGCTTCAGGAGTATCAGGGATGACATGGCTCGTGCATTTTTCCTACAAATCAAAGAATGGGTATATCACTCTTCATGAATCCATCATATGATCATCGGTGCCCATTATTGTATATTGGCTAGCTTACTTTATAGTTGGACAGTTGCTGTTACCTCTGTAGAAGAGCTATAGGCAGCAAGAGGAGAGAGCCGGCTGCCTGGCGATAGAAGATGAAGATGTAGGTGTTCATCCCCTGGTTGAAGGCCGCCTTGGATATCACGAACATGCCTGCGTAGATCAGCTGTATGGCGATGGCGGCGCAATATGGCTTCATGCCTGCAGCTTCCATCTCCAAGTTGTGTCAGAGAGAAAGAGAGCGCGTTTGGTTTATGGAAAGCTGGAGTAATAACTAGTATCAATTGACTTCATTTAGCACTAGCCAGACATCAGCAAGATACTATATATAATAACAGATAATTAAAAGCCAACGATATAAAAGCAGAGAGTCCATTAGCTGCCTTGGTGGAATATTACTCATCTTTAATTTCTCTCCATCGCCTGTGGAATCTGATTCAAGCAGGCACCGTCCCTTTTCTTGCTCGGGTTGACCAGCTTAGCTTTGCATAATTGCATGATACATGAATCCGATCGATAATAATAATGTTTCACCTCAAAACTACTACAGCAGTACAGCACCAAGGTGAGCCGAGCATTTTGCGTGGATAGATGGCTTTCGCTCGCTGTCATCTCACATGACTACATGAGAAGGCAGGAACGCTGCTGCTAAACATGGCGGGAACTAATTCCCCGTTGGCCATTGCCATCCATATAGCGTCCCCGTTAAAATTTGAAATAGATGGCTCACGTCACCTCGTCTGCAAACACTGACAACACCCTAGAAGACCTCAAACTTCTTGTCGTCGTCTCTGGATTCTCTATTTATCCGTTCGTCGAAACCATCCAATCCTCAACAAATAGACAACAAGATTAAAGTTGCTCTCGCGGGCGAGTGATTACCGGAGCTTTGCTTTGGGACCAGAGACATGGGGGTTCGAGTAAAAAAAAACTCTTCTAGCAAGATTTCATGGATTGATCCCTGCACCCATGATCCGCATAATTCACAGTAAAATGCGACATCAGTGCTGAGTTGAGGACCCGACTCGAAATCATAATAGACAAGTTACATTATAAAAAACCTTACCAATTGATATATAACTAATTCGCACCATTCACACACTTCCTCAACACTGTCGGCCAGGATCATCAGGCCCAGCTTATTGAGGTCGACAGCCCAGTTAACATGGAAATATCTGGCTGGGCCGTAGAGGCCGGACCAGTGGACCACCACCTCCTGTGCGCTGGGTTCAGTTGACTCGGCCCGGCCTAATACTGTCATGATCTGGTCTTTTTTCAAGAAAAAGGGCGGGGAGGAGAAGAAAATGGTATAGACACAGTTTTTGTTTAAAACAAACGTAGAGCGTCTGAGGTATAGAGACAAATTCAGAGAAAAGCTTGCAGCAATTTTGGCACAAAAAATTATTTTGTTATGCACAAATCCTCTTCTCCTACTGCATGCTCTTCTACCGGTCACCACGATAAGATAGACTTGTGAATGCAATGCATGGAGATAAATGACTAAATCTGGATAAACCGTACACTCTCTATGCTGATCCTCGTTCACTTTATTATTATCCATTACATATGGCGTATAAATTAAATTAAGCAAAACCGCAAGGGCAAAAGCACATCAAATCACGCATGCATGTGAGGAACCCGGCGCAAAGACAAAAAGGAGAATCCATTTCATGCTTTATTATACCATTCGCACCGAGGCTTCATATCGCGTCGTAAACCCTTTTTGTTTACACATCTGGATGCAGCCAAATGGCACGTCAGGAACTTGACTAGCTCCCACATGCCATGGCATCTTGTTAACCTGCTGGATCAATCATTGTGCCATTCTTGCCCCATAATTAATAACAAATAAACCATTTGAATCACCATGTGCAAATAGGGACGCGTATGGTTACACAAACTTTATTTGATTTTCTAGAATGTCTCAAATGTTTAGGCCTCAACTGAGCTAGAAGTCATCTAAACTGAGGCGTGGATTATGCATGATACACAAAATCTATGAGTTGATGAGAAATTCTCAAAATGCTTTGATGCAGCATACTAAAGAGCAGTTGCCTGGATCATAAAGATGCAGTTTTCTGGAGTACTTTAGTGTTGCTTAAAAAAGAAAACAAATAAAAGAATTGTAGAGAGAGAGAGAGAGAGAGAGAGAGAGAGAGACTAGTACAGTTGTTAGAATAAACCCTCCTCTGTCAGAGCTCAAACCCCTCTCGCTAACCAAAAAAGGCAGAGCCTTTTCGGTCCGGCGGCCACCCGCATTCCGTGACAGTTCCTCGTCCTCTTCTTCTCCGCTTGCTCGCCTCCCCAACCCACTCACGCTTCCGCTGCCCGTTCTTGCGGATCGCACCTACCCTCTCCGCTCCTCGGACGGCGATGCAGAACGGCGGCGGCGGCGGAGGCGCCGGAGGAGGGGACGCGGCGGACATGCGCGGCCGCCACCGGATCCAGGCCGAGCTCAAGAAGCTCGAGCAGGAAGCGCGCTTCCTCGAGGTGCGTCGCCTGCCCTCCTCCACTCCCTCTCTTAGCGTGCCTCGCTTCCTGTTTCTTCAATTCCTTAGCGCGGCTACTCTTCTGATCTTGTCTTGCCGTGTTTGGGGAAAAAAAAGTCTTTTTTCAATCCTGGTAAAAGTAAAAGGGGAGTTTCTTTGCGAGTTCACTCCTTTTAGGCTCTTCTCGCTGTGATTGCTAGTGAAAAAGGCTAAAAGGGATGGATCGGTCATCCAAAATGCAGCGTGAGGCTGCATTCTTCCCACCGAATTGGGGGAAGCATGGAGCTTTTTAATCCAATGGTCTAACTATACAGACTAGCTACAATAATCCCTGATCGTTCAAAAGAAAAAAAATCTAGAACATTCCTACCTCTTATAGCTTGTGACGAAACCTTCTTTCTCCATGGGGTACGTTCTTGCCATGGTTGTCCCAGGACCCAGGTTCTTGCCCTGGATGTGCGTGCGAGTTTGGTCGGGGAAAGCAGCCATGTGCATGTGCATGTGCACGCGCCATGTGCTCTTTGTTTGCTGCGTTCACCTGCCACAACAAATTTCCTTGCTGCAAAGATCCATTTTCCGTACATTTTGTGGGCCTTTTTTCTGTTGACGACAAACATGCACTTCTTTTCTGTCGGATTAGATGTAGTTTTACGGATATTGCAGTCTGTATACGGAAAGAAAAAAACGAATCCGAAAATTCTTCTGCATCAAATGATTGGGGACAGTGTACTGAAGACTGAACTTCTGATATGGCGCCGTGATGACCCTTTCTGGGGGGACCTGTGGGCATGGGAAGCTGTTTTTCTAGTTTTTATGGTGCAGTCTCTGTACTTTAATATAGTACTGGTTTGTGGGATGGCAGTGTTGGGTATAAACCATTAACAGAGCAGAAAGGACCAGCGATAGTGATTTTATTATAGGTGAGTCTTCATAATTGAAGTGTTATCTTTGACATTCTGCACTGTCTAAGCTTGAACTCTGATGCTAATAGCTAGGAGACAACTGACAAGCTGGCATGTTTGCTCAGCAATGTGCTATCATAAATTCATAAGCGGGTACATTGAGCAAGGACCATGTCCTGCAAGATGAGTGTTTGCTTGGTTGGCATTGGTAGATCATTTTTTTATTTTTTTTCCGCCAAAGGATCTGTACAAGTTTAAAAGCATGTAAATCTCCTGATATGTTTCAATAGCATCCTAGTTCTTATTTGTGGTAAATGCGTCTATTAACAACAAGCTGCACTCTTGCTAGGAAGCAGAAATAACAGCAGATTCCATTAAAGATAAGGACGTATCTTCAAAGCATGTAGTATCACATTTGCATGGTCATCCCTGCTCCCTTTGGGGATTTTTTATTAATCGACAGGCTGGCTCTGACAAATGTTATATTGACCTTTATAATATTTGAGCCACCTTAACCGAGTAAGCCTTGTTATTAATAATACTAAGGTCTAATAAAGTTTAACATCTAATTACTACAATTAGTGCTACTCAGGTTGATTTGTGAGCATTCCCTGAGTGCTAATAAGGATGCCAGTTCCACCTTTTTTTATTGCTAAGTCATGTACTTGCCAATTTTATTAGGAGCAATATGTAGCTTGCTATTTTAGGCTGTTAATCTGTTTACCACTTTTCTCTACGTCTGAACCGATGTGATTTTATTTATATAAATATTTGAGTAAGGGTCATCCTCTTTACAGTTCATAACCTTACCCAATACCAAAATGCAGCTATTTGCACAGCACAAGATAGTGGAAGTTGCCAATCAAATAATATTAGATTTTCTCGATGTGGTGCAATATATCAGACGTCTTCACTTTTCATGTGGGACATCATTATCTTCAAATCTTCTAGTATTTTCTTTTTTCACTTGCAATATACAATTCTACACACCTGGGCAGATGTGACTTTTCATCAAATATTTTTGGTCTTCTGTCCCTACTAAATGGCACTAGGATAATCTGAAGTTCTGAACTGTAAAGACGGCCATAACTGTTTTTGAATCTCACTTACTTAATTGCCATAACTAAATGCCCAGCCTAAGCACTGGTCCATCCAAACAAGCCCTTAGTGTGTAACACTCAGTTGTTGTACTAAATATAATATGACTATTTCAGGCTCCTGTTTAGCGATTCCACTAGTTTTAATCATGATATAGACTACTTTTATTTGCCAATTATGATGAATTTGGCTGCATTTTTAGGCAGTTTTCATTTATATTTGGGTAGAGATTGGATTGCAGATTTACAGTGCATGTGGCCTATCTTCTAACATCTTTGTGTTCATATAAAAGAGAATCTTCAGTTGTGGCTTTTGTTTCTATATGCCCAGCCTATACGCTGGTCTTACAACACAAGTGGCTAAATGCAAATAAACAAAGCTACGGATCAGAACAAAGCACAAGTTACCAACTCACAACATATTAATTTTTTCAAAATCAGTGCTATAGACTGCATTTGATCACCTTTCATTCTGGACATTGTTGTCAGATCTGTCAGATTTTTTTCTTAATATTCAATTATGCACAGCTGGCAAAGATGACTGTTTAAAGTTTTGTAGTATTCCATCCTTAGCAAAGTAGTGATGTTCCCAAGTTTTTGTGGGTATGTTCTCATCGTTGAAGACTGATGTGGCCAATGTGACTGCATGCAGGAGGAACTTGAAGAGCTTGAGAAAACGGATAAGGTATCATCGGCGTTGCAAGAGTATGTGTCATCTTTGAAGAAATGGATTAACTCCATTATTTTGCTGTGATGCTTATGGTTCGGAATCATTTTTGTATGTGGCTTCTTGTTGGAGACTGACTGCATTGTTTACTTGAAGCAGATTTCTAACAGCAATGGAAAGCAAAGCTGACCCTCTACTTCCTGTGTAAGAAAATGAAAAAACACCTTTTTTTTTGCATCTAACCCATATTCACATTATCATGTATTTTCTTGTTTGGTAACCCCGCATTATTGCAGAACTACTGGACCTGTGAATCAGTCTTGGGAAAGGTGGTTTGAAGGTCCACAAGATCTGCGCAGATGCAAATGCTGGTTTTTATGATCGTTGGCAATCATCCCAAGTGAAACACCAAGAGGCAATTGCTCCTATGATTGAAGTATATATGGAGTCTCCCCCGGCACAAAGGGTATCTATTTGAGGCAATTAGGTAGCTCCTTTCCTCGAGGATTCTAAATGAAGGATTAATATCAAGGAATGGCCTGAGAACACACAACCCTGGATTACAGAAGCCATCATTTCGGGAGTACTAAAAACTTTGTTCTAACATGTTCTCTGAACTCTGTTGGTTGGCAATCTGTTTTGTTTGATCTCTACCCGAATGCCTGGTTTGTATGTAATTTTTCTGTGATCGTTAAATCATTCATTTTTCAATTGTTCTACCACATGTTTTTTGCAATCGTGTACGGAGTACATCATTATTGGAAAAAAAATGGCACTGGGCCTGTATCCATGTATTCCTTCGACCCATTGGTCCTGTACGATTGGGCTTTAATGCAATGCCCAATTAAGCCCAGCCGAACTGAAACCACCTTATCCAAGAACCTTTAGCATACAGACACCAAAACCACACACGAGCGAAACCGAAGCGAGCTGGAGAAGACGATGGCCATGGCGCCACCGCACGGTTGCCCCTCCCCCTCGCCCACCACCCCTCCCCCTCTCCTCCCGTCCTCTGCCTCCATCTCCGCCTTCATCGCCTCCGACCGGGCCCTCACGCTCCTCCACACGCGATGCGCCTCCATGGCGCACCTGCGCCAGCTCCACGCCGCGCTCGTCAAGTCCGGCCTCGCCAGGGACCCCATCGCCGCCAGCCGTGCCGTCACGTTCTGCGCCGGCCCCGGCCGCGACGTCGCCTACGCGGAGCGCATCGTGAGGCACCACCCGAGGCCCAACTCCTTCATGTGGAACACCGTGATCAGGGCGCTCTCCGACGGGGCCCGCCCGGAGGCCGCCGTGGCGCTGTTCGTCGCCATGCTCGGCTCGCCCACGGCCCCCGAGCGGCGCACGCTCCCGTCGGTGTTCGCCGCCTACGCGCGCCTGGGCCGCGCCGGCGCCGGCGCCGGCGCGGCGCTCCACGGGGTGGCGCTCAAGCTCGGGCTCGCCGGGGACGCGTACGTGCGCAACGCCGCGATCGCCATGTACGCGTCGTGCGGCCGCGCCGACGACGCGCTGGCGCTGTTCGGGGAGTGCCCGGAGTTCGACGTGGTGGCGTGCAACAGCGTGATCGTGGCGCTGGCGAGGGCCGGGCGCGCCGACGAGGCGCGGGAGGTGTTCGACGGCATGCCGGACCGGACCGTCGCGACGTGGAGCGCCATGGTGAGCGCGTACGCGCGCGCCGCGAGGTGCGGCGAGGCGCTGGCGCTCTTCGCGGCGATGCAGGCGGGCGGCGTGGAGCCGAACGCCAACGTGCTCGTCACCGTGCTGGGCTGCTGCGCCGGCCTCGGCGCGCTGGAGCAGGGCGCGTGGGTGCACGCCTACATCGACCGCCACGGCGTCGCCATGAACGCGATCGTCGTCACCGCCCTGATCGACATGTACTGCAAGTGCGGATCCGTGGACAAGGCCCGCGAGGTGTTCGACGCCGCAAGGTCACAGGGCCTGGCCAAGCTGTCGTCCTGGAACTCCATGATGCAAGGGCTGGCGGTGCACGGGCGATGGCGAGAGGCGGTGGCCTTGTTCTCGGAGCTGGGATCCTACGGCCTGGCCCCCGACAACGTCACTTTCATCGCGGTCCTGACGGCGTACGGCCACTCCGGGAAGCCCGACGAGGCGAAGGCGGCGTTCGCGTCCATGGCGAGCGAGCACGGCGTCGAGCCGGGGATCGAGCACTACGGCTGCCTCGTCGACGCGCTCGCCCGCGCCGGGCGGCTCCGGGAGGCGGAGGAGGCGATCCTGGCGATGCCGATGGCGCCCGACGCCGCCGTGTGGGGCGCGCTGCTCTCCGGCTGCCGCCTTCACGGCGACGCCGAGCTGGGCGCGCGCGCGGCGCGCGAGGCCGTGCGGTGCGACCCGCGCGACAGCGGCGCGTACGTGCTCGCGGCCGGCGTGCTGGCGCGAGGCGGGGACGACGGCGGCGCGGCCGCCGCCGCCGGCGTGAGGGGCCGGATGAGGGAGGCCGGCGTGGGCAAGGTGCCCGGGTGCAGCATGATCGAGGTGAACGGCGTCGTGCACGAGTTTGTGAGCTAGCGTGGCAATCCACGGCACATCATTGGGGAACATTGGAGCAGTGGCAGGGCATGATAAAAGCTGCATCTGTTGCGTACAAAGCCCAAAGTATAGGACGGGTGTATATGCTATGGTAAAAGCGCAAAATGCCCTGTACGTGTACTCCGTACATTGTAAAGATGTATTATAAACCTTGTTTTTTAAAGGAGTGTAACTGTGTAAGACATTAGAACCAAGAGCAGTTGTATGAAAAATCTGCCATTAGGTGATGAGGTGCTGTCTCCACTAGATCTTTGCTTCCCTGCCCTACTCCCCCGTCCCCCTAACAACAATTGTCTTGGTTTAACTAAAATTCAGGGCCCTTCCAAGTAGGCCCAAATTCAAGCAATACTGACTCGAGAGCCTTTGCAAGAAACAAAGAACCGGATCGACCCACATTTGCCCGGGCCCATCCTTTCGGGTGCAGATCATTGTCGTTTAAGCAAAAGCTAAACAAGTGCCTCCATTAGCAACAGCAAACAAATCTTAATGGGCTCCATTAGTTAGGTCGAGCTACAATCCTAGATTCAGATATCTGAGCAGTTCCTGAGACGATGTGCGCCACAAAAATGGTACGATTCTCGCTCGCTGTGCAGTGCGTGGACAGTGACAGTGATTTGCTTTTGGAGATGAATTCGGATTCTGTTTTCCACAAGTGAGCTACAGATTTCCAATGGAAGTGGCTGCATATCATAGGTCATGTTTACTCGTGCATTTTCTTGGGAATGTTTGGTTGATGATGTAGTTGGCTAAGTTCCCAGACCAATAGCCTCCTACAGACATCGAAACATCCAATAATGTTCTTCAAGCATCCTTCTTTTAGATGTTCTTCAAGGATCCTAGAGAAAATGAAATTCGGTTTATCTGGCGATCCATCAGAAGAACTCTGGAAGACACGAATGTTGTAGTGGCCTTGTATTACCTTACTACACACATCTAGTAGCAAGTATGCGTGGCCATTGGTCAATATTGACTTTCGAGGATTAAGCTGTATATAAACATTAGAGGCCATCCACAAATTGGCTCTTTGGCATCAAGTGTATCTTACCATTTTGCTCCTCTAGGAGAGTGAATATTTGACATGTGTTACTGCTTTTGCTGACCATCAAATATTCAAATCCGGATGCATCATCTCAACCGTCATCTGTACTATTGAAAGTTAGGCTAAAAACTCTGAAGTCTGAACTGATCTAGAACAAACAAAAACAGCTCAACAGAACAGACAAATATTAGCTCGTCTAGTACAAACCTAAACATAAACAGCACATATACCCGAACGCATCAACTTCAACAACCGCGAACTAGTTAATCCAGGTGGGGGCGTCAAATGAATTTCGATCACTTGTTAACTGCGAAGAGGTCAGTTCAAACCAATTACAATAGCATCAATCATCACCACACAAACGTCTATAGGCATCTGCTAGTTGCTATTAAACTAGCTAGCATCATGATAGCGAATGGCGAATCTAAAGCTGGATTGTCCTTTCATTGGCGATCACTATCTGGTGAAATGGATGGCCTACGGAGGTGTAGTTTATTCTGAATCTGGAAATTCTTATACTGAATTGTCACTGTCAGAGTACTAAACTATGAGCATGCCGCATTCTCATCCGTTGGTTTGATCATTAATTTCACAATTGAGCTCGATTAATATACTACATACTGCATTGTGTTGACAGGTACTTGATGATGGTTGCAATTGGCAAAGAACAGTATATATATGCTTATCACGCTTTGTTATCGTTATTCATGAGGGGGCCTTGTATATCTAGAAATACGACTGTTAGTTATGTGTTTGAGCATTCATGTGTTTATCATATTTCAGGAGTATTTAGATATACTTGTTATACATGAATCATGTGCGCCCTTGTCCTAGCAGCGGCTGGACGAGGAGACGACCCCGGCCGAGGGCTGGCCGGCCGGGATGGGCCTGCTGGCCATGGCAATGGGGGCTTACCTGGTGACCGAGCTGGAGTGGACGGTGGCCAAAGAGGACCTGCAGGTCGGGGAGAGGTCCGGCGTGTGTGGCAACCTATGCAATACAATGATCCTGCACCTCAAGCCGAGTCTAGTGCTCAAGGAGAGGCAAGACAGCAGCAGGGCCAATCACAAGGTGCTGAACATACCCTCAAGAAGAAGCGTGCCTTCTGTTTCCGCTGTAAGTGTAACGGACATGTTAACACTGAATGTCGGGCGGATCTCGACTGCATAATTTGCAACAAGAAGAATTCTCATATATCGGTCAAGTGCCCCATCCTGACATGGCCAAGGAACATCACATCGTTGCATGGATCAGTCAAAAAGGAGCCGGCATTCGTTCAAGTGAATGATGTGGACTACAAACTAGAGGCACCGGATCCAGCCCCTACGGGGCTTGTGTCAGTGGATGGGCCGCCAATTTCTGCGGAGGCAGTGCAAAGCGAAATTGCAAGATTAACCAGATTAGATTGGCGTTGGGAAGCATTGCCACATGGTGAGAAGTCTTTTCTGGTGGCTTTTCCTAATGTAGAGACTTTGCGCAGTATGGTGGACACGGGTTATCAACTGAAAAACCATGGTGTCACTATTACTGTGTCGGAATGGCAGAGTGATCAGGATATTGTCCCAGCTTATGAGCTAGAGGAAGTCTGGGTGCACATCACCAATGTCCCCCATAAGTACCGGCACTTTTTGGTTTTCTGGGCTTTGGGCCAAGAGATTGGGAGTACCAGGGAAGTGGACATGTTGACATATAGGAAGCTGGGTATTATCAGAGTAAGGGTTGCAGTAGTGAAGAAGAGTTTCTTTCCCATCACTACTGACTTGGTTTTCGGCAATGTTGGCTATAATATCACATACACGTTGGAAGAGAAAGACTTTGTGCCAGCTGCCTCTCCACCAGATGCTGCTGACTTTATGGATCAGGATGACCCGGAGTCAGATAAGGGTAATGGCAAAGAGGAGGGCAAGTCCTCTGCTGCAAAGAAAAGAAGAGGGGATGATGCACCGAATAATTCAACCGGCACTGAGCAAGGAAAACAGACAGGAAACGGTCCGGAGCCAATGCAATTGACACTCACGCCTCTTGGTAAAAACAGACCCTGTCCACCTTGGCAACCATTGGTTATGATGAAAACAGGAGACACATTACCACCGATAGCTGTGACCCCGCCGAAGGGATGGTTTCGCAACGATGGTAATATTATACGTAAGCTTCCTGTTAATGCATCACCTCCTTGTCGTTCCAATTTATATAATAGAGTTACACGTTATGAAATTGGAATCTCATGTAAATCTTTGAATATTGCAGCAGTGGAGATGAGTAAGGCGGCTACTAACCAGGGACAACTCAGCGACCTGGCGGCACCTAGTGGCCAAGTGGTGGCCAGCGGCCAGCCAGCCAGCGGCTGTGAGGCGGCCAGCCAGCAGCCTGCCGGCGGCCAGGCAGTGGCCAGCGGCCAGCCAACCAGCGGCGGTGTGGCGGCCAGCCATCAGCCTGCCGACGGCCATGTGGTGGCCAGCGGCCAACTAGCCAGCGGCTGTGAGGCGGCCAGCCAGCAGCCTGCCGGTGGCCATGAGGTGGCCAGCGGCCAGCCAGCCAGTGGCTGTCAGGAGGCCAGCCAGCAGCCGGCCGGCGGCCATGCGGTGGCCAGCGGCCAGCCAGCCAGTGGCCAGCCAGCCAGCGGCCAGCAGCAGACCAGCGGACCAGCGGCTCTCGGGGGCCAGCAGGCGGCCAGCGGCTGCTAGCGGGCAGCAGCTGGCCAACGGACCAACGGCTGCCATCCTGCGGCTGGCCGGCGGCCAGGGGCCAGCTAGCGACCAGGTGGTGGCTGGCGACCAGCGGCCACCCAGCACCCAGGATGTGGCCAGCCACCAGCAGTCCGCGGCCAGTGATCAAGCGGCGGTGGCCGGCAAGGCAGCCAAACCGGGTGGGCTCGGCCAGGATGTGGCTACACCTGCTACGGGTAAATCGGTGTCTGGCATAGGTGAGGTTAATGAATCACCATTGAATGATGTTTTAAGCCCTATCCATCCGGATACCTCATCATATCCTACTGTGTTTTCAGATGGCCCGGTGATGATAACTTCAACACCTTCGGGATCGACTAGCACAGGTTCGGGACCTGATAAATCAGGTACTGGTTCATTACTCATGGATGGTAAACGTCGTAGTGCGAGAACTAATAATAAGCTGTCTGACGTTGGACTTCCGATTGCAGACGAGCTGATTATGGAAAGGGCTATGAAACGCGCAGCGGCTCGGAACCTAGATGGTAACCTGGCATCGCCGCACTCGATCACTATGACGCCCTCCAGTGGAGGTAAGTTATCTAAAAGCTTGTGCATTGCGAATCTAAATTCCATAGGAGTCTCGTTAGGCAATAGTATAGATACAATTAATCTATCCTACAGTGCACTTAAGCGGATCCACGTTGACAAAACTGTGGTACAAACCAAATCCCACAGTGCTGAAAAAATTAATCCGGTGGATAATCCTTTTGACTATAGTGATGGGGAGGAGCATGAGATTAATAATGATCTTCTATCGCACTTAGTAAAGGATTTAACAGATGTGGATTTAGATGACTTGGACTTGGACACTAAAATATGTGATCTCCAAGTATCGGGTCGAAGAACTAAGTCTGCGTCTAAGAAAAATAAAGGACGCCATAGGCAGCAAAACAAACATAACATGGTTACTCAATGAAAGGCATTTACTGGAATAGCAGAGGTCTATCTACTTTGTTGCAATTATGGAGACTGGCAAGCAAGATATGTCTCGTGCAAATATCAATCGTCTCTCAGGGGGTGCGGATTTTGTTTGGCACTGCTTGCCACCTAGGGGTAGGTCGGGAGGAATTCTCTTGGGCATTAATTCCCTAGTGTTTGATTTATCTATTATCGTTGAAGGGGAATTTTTTGTTAAATTCCATCTGCAAAATAAACAAGATGATTTCAAATGGATTCTGATGGCGGTGTACGGTCCGGCTCAGGAGGAGTTTAAGACTGCCTTTCTGTCGGAATTAGTACGGACCTGCCAACAGAACCCTCTGCCAGCTTTGATAGGAGGAGATTTCAATATCATGAGGCATAGTAGGGACAAGAATAAAAATAGTTTTAATCCTAGGTGGCCTTTCCTTTTCAATGCAGTCATAGATAGCTTCGATCTTAGGGAGATTGAGTTGTCAGGTAGACAATTCACCTGGGCTAACTCTCTTCCGGACCCGACTTATGAAAAACTAGATAGAGTCTTGATGAGCACGGAATGGGAATTCAAATACCCCTTGGTAACTGTTCGGGCGTTAGATCGAGGGATTTCAGATCATACTCCTTTGCTACTAGAAACGGGTGACCCAGCCTTTTCTGGTCAGCCTAAACAGTTCAAGATGGAACTTAGTTGGCTGACTCAAGAGGAATTTAAAGAGAAGGTCAGAGAGATTTGGAATCGTCGGGTACAAGGGCAAAACTCAGTCCAACGTTGGAATAGGAAAATGGGAGCATTAAGAACGCATATCCGGGGATGGGCTCGACATCGCCATGGGTTGTACAAAACCCAAAAAGATCAGTTCCAACGCATTGTGACAACACTTGATATACAAGCCGAACAACGAATCCTAACAGAGGTAGAGAGAGAACAACTGGAAAACGCTCGGGATGATCTCGCAAAACTCCTAAGAGAGGAGGAATTGAGGTTTTATCAACGAGCCAAAGTGAATGATGTCCTGTTGGGAGATAATAACACCAAGTACTTCCAGATGGTGGCAAATGGTAAACATAGGAAAAAAAGAATATTCTCCCTAGATCATGAAGGCAATAGAATAGAAGGACAACAACACCTCAAAGAATACATTACCCAATTTTACAAGGGTCTATTCGGTCCTCCGGAGGAGAGTCACTTTAGCCTGGACGAGCGAACAAATGATATTACGCAAGTAAGTCAGGCTGAAAACGATTTTCTCATGGCCCCTTTTACTGAAAAAGAGGTTCGAGAAGCCATCTTTACCATGGAACATAACAAAGCACCAGGGCCGGATGGATTCCCGGCTGAGTTTTATCAGCACTTTTGGGAGACTATTAAGGGTGACCTGATGACTATGTTTCATGAGTTACACACCGGTGATTTACCGCTGTTCAGTCTCAATTTTGGAGTCATTACTTTGATACCCAAAGGTAAAGAGGCTAATAAAATACAACAATATAGACCCATCTGCTTACTGAATGTCAGTTTCAAAATTTTTACGAAAGTGGCAACACTCAGAATTAATTCAGTAGTAGAAAACATTATCAGCCCTACACAAACAGCCTTCATGAGAGGTAGGAATATTTTGGAAGGAGTAGTAATTCTACATGAAACAGTACACGAACTGCACAGAAGAAACCAGAATGGAGTTATATTCAAAATTGATTTTGAGAAGGCATATGACAAAGTCAAATGGGATTTCCTGACACAGACACTCAGATTAAAAGGTTTCTCATCCAAGTGGATTGAGTGGACTAAATCTTTTATTTCGGGTGGCAGTGTCGTGATCAATGTCAATGACGAAATAGGTCCTTTCTTCCAGACAAAAAAAAGGTCTCAGACAAGGTGATCCGCTATCACCTATCCTTTTCAACATAGTGGCTGATATGCTCACACTTCTAATCAGTAGAGCTAAAACGAATAATCAGATACAGGGTGTGGTGCCCCATCTAGTTGATGGCGGCCTTTCCATACTCCAGTACGCTGATGATACAATTTTGTTCTTAGATCACAACCTGGAACAAGCTCAGAACATGAAGAATATTCTGTGTGCATTCGAGCAGTTATCGGGTCTCAAAATAAACTTTCACAAAAGTGAAATCTATTGTTTTGGTGAGGCTAAGAACAACGAAGATCAGTACAAAGAACTATTTGGTTGTAACCCTGGAACCTTTCCTGTCAAATATCTAGGCATTTCTATACATTTTAGGAGACTGGTTAATAATGACTGGTTGAGGATCCAGGGGCGATTTGAAAGCCGCCTAAGCAGTTGGAAAGGGAAGAACCTTTCATACGGAGGCCGGCTAACCTTAATCAATTCAGTTCTTAGTAGTCTCCCGATGTATATGATGTCCTTCTTCCAAATTCCAAGTGGAGTTCGTAAGAAGCTGGATTACTACCGGTCTAGATTTTTCTGGCAGAGTGATGAGCATAAGAGAAAATATCGATTAGCTAGGTGGAGTACCTTATGCCTCCCACGGGATCAAGGAGGACTAGGGATACACAATCTAGAACTTAAGAACATAGCCTTACTCAGCAAGTGGTTATACCGTCTGCTTACAACGGATGGTACTTGGCAACAAATTCTACGGAACAAATATCTAGGGACCAAGCCTTTGGTTCAGGTCCAATGGAAAAGCGGGGATTCACACTTTTGGGCTGGGCTTATGAAGGTTAAGAATGACTTCCTCAAATTTGGCACGTTCACTATCAGAGATGGGTCCCAGATAAGATTCTGGGAAGATATATGGTTGGGTAATAGGACTCTTATGGAGCAGTATCCCCAACTATATAATATAGCGAGGAAAAAGCAGGATACGGTGGCTGAAGTACTTAGTACGGAGATTCCCAATATATCCTGGCGTAGAGATCTTATTGGACCTAAACTGATAATGTGGAATAATTTAACTGCAAGGCTGGCAAATATAAACCTTACTGACGAAGAAGATGAATTTAAATGGAGTCTGAGCCCGACAGGTGTTTTCACTGTGAAAACACATTATCTGGCGCTGATTTACCAAAATGTACCAAATACAAATAAGAGATTATGGAAATCAAAACTTCCCCTTAAGGTTAAAATTTTCCTATGGTTTTTAAAGCGAGGTGTTATTCTTACTAAAGATAATCTGGCGAAACGAAATTGGAATGGCAGTAAGCAATGTGTTTTCTGTCATGAAGATGAAACCATTCAGCACCTTTTTCTGGAGTGTCGATTCACACGTATGGTATGGGCTTCGGTCTACGCGGCTTGGGGTTTACCTAAACCATCTAGTGTGACTAACATGTTTAATAGTTGGCTGAATTTTGTACCACCAAGTTTTAAACCTCTGATATTTGTAGGCGCGGCAGCCTTATGTTGGGCGGTTTGGTGCTGCAGAAATGCAGTGGTTTTCGATAACAAGTCTCCAAATTTTTTGCAGGTTATCTTCACAACGGCGCACTTGCTCCGCAGTTGGTCTATCCTTCAACGGCCATCATCGCGGGACAGTCTTGTGGGGGCGTTGCAGCGTTTGGTCCAAGCGGCCACGGTTATTTTTGGCCGGGCATATGGGTGGCGGTCTAGTCTTAGGATTGGCAGCTAATTAGGCCCGGAGTTTGTGGAACATTATTTGGCTGTGTGTCACTTGGCAGAGGCCGGGATCTTTTCAGGCGGATGTATCACCTCGATGTATCTAACTGAAAAATTAATAAAGTATCCCTTTTCAAAAAAAAAAAATGTGCGCCCTTGTATTAGCCGGGCAAAAGTCAGTGTCAAGAAGCCGAGTCCGAGTGTCTAACTTCATGTACTTTGAGGAAAGACAAAATTAAGAAGAAAACGGTCTAATTGTTCCACATGCTTCATTATAATGTTGCAATAATGCATAGAAAGTACTAGCGGCTGTTATGAATTTCAGCGAACAGCGATCATTTGATTAGCTAGCTTGCAAACTGTTGTATTTATTTGCTGACGCAAGCGTGTCCCGAATATATCACGTTTTGATTGTTGGAGTTTTCTTTTGTTGATTTAGAAGGGAGCAAGAAGTAAACAGTGTTCATAAATAATCGTACTATTAAAGTAGTGTCCAACCTGAAAAAATAATTTATATATTGGCACTGGCACAAATTTTTTACCAGAGATTACCGGCAGGAATTATAAAGCATTGCGTTCAGACTTCAGTAAAACACATCTAGCTGTCGTTGCCGCGGCAAGAATTGAAGATGTGGTGCATCACGAAGCCAGACGACTGCAGGGAGTGAGGAGGACGTCACCACGATGGACATACACGAGCCGGACTCATCTCCAAGCTACGAGTCGTCGCCACGATTTCAGCCGACACGCCTACGGTCAAACTGCGATATCTCCTTCATACGGCGTCCAATCGAGGAGTTCTTAGAGGCGTTGGAACCGTGACGACGAGACACTTCTTTTGGTTTTGTCCTAGCTCCAGAAAATTCGTGAATCATGCTGTGTGACCATGAAAAGGTGCTGCGACACCTGTTTTTGGCCTTTTCAGGCTTTGTATCGTGTTGGGCCTTCGGCCCATGCCGTGGGCGCGGCTCCCCAAACCCTAGCTCGCCCATACGACATTAAATTCAGTAGCTGCCGTCGTTTAGACTTGGATTTTGCTTAGATTATTCTGTCGAGAACAGTTTCGCCGTCTATCGGTTTGTAGAACCCCAACTTTCGATCTTAATCATACATATGCAGGGTCACTTCATATTGAGCTGCGTTCTTTCGAGTTATTGCTTGTGTTCTTCGTTTCGCAGGCAGGGATTAGCATTCTCGGCGAGGTCAACCAGGTTGTGACACGGTTGATAACCAGAGGGGTCATGGTGCTAAGATTGCGGGGTTCGAGTTGCTGACTTGAAGCCGGATCGGTGTGTTGCGCTCTGCCCAAAACGAGTTATCCTTCACCTGACGGAAGATCGGGCACCCCCGTTCCCATCAAGGTAGGGCCGTAGGGTATGGGAAGATGTTTCATGAACAGTGATCAGCTGATAGGAAGATGTTCTAATGAAAGATGTTCCTTTCTTGCTAGTGGCTCTTGCCTCTGGGGAATCTAAATATGAAACGGCGCCTTCCATGGACCCACACACTTGTGTCACTTGGTCCCACCAATACCATGAGTCCGTGGTTGACCCTGTGGGGCAACCTAAGTGAGGGAAGTAAGCCTGAGTGAGAGCCGGGAGCAATCATGCAGCAAAAATACTCATAAGAAGATGCTCAGCTTTCTTAATATAATTTTCATTAGAAGAGCATCGATAGCTTCGATAATTCAACATAATCTTGGCAGACACATGGATGTTGAAACCTGCAATTTAATTATTGTCAACGATGAATGAATCATTATTATTGCATTTTTTGTGACTTCTAATAAGTAAAATGTATCGGAATATGAGCATCAACGATGTCCCTACTGTCGATCGCTACATAGAGAATCTTGGATGTTGGAAAATGGTGTTAAATAATGGCAATGATGAACTGAGATGCCTTTATTAATTCTAAAGTTTTTGTTTATTACTTACATGTTCAATATATTGAACTGCATGTGTGGTCTAGAATATGGGGGACCCCTTGACAAACAAATCAGTTTTTCATCAAAAAATAAACAAAAATGGTGGCATGCTTGATTTAGATTATATTATTATTAGATGCCGATATAATGTTGTTTTCATGAAAACTAAATTAATAACGGTGAACTGACAATAGATTAGGAATGTTGTGAAACATATGCAAATATTGTCAATGTCGTTTTCTTTCAAACTTGTTCATTTGACAGGAAGCTGTTCATTGAAATGGATCCGATTTGTCCTACTGGATTTATTAGTTCAAATTAAATAGAGGCTGTAGATAGTACACTAGTTTTGCACGTCACTACACATGATTTCAAAGACTATCAACATGTCAATATCCTGAAATAATATCTGAAAGAACATAAACACATTTTACCACCTGCCTTAGAGAGAAAAAAAGTAAAATGCAGAGAGAGGGAGGGAGGGAGGGGGGGGGGGGGGGGGGCGAGAGAGAGAGAGAGAGAGAACTAGCGTGATTAGGAAATTTTGAACCTCCACTGAACCACTTAGCATGTTTAGGGATATACAACTGCAATTAATTCCTTAAAATTGAACCAATTGGTTATAGCCAAACTACATCTCTTGGTGGAGATATGCTTGCTTTGAAATACAAATACATAGCAGTTCTATTAATTAATTTCTTTCACAAATGATCCAGTAGATATAGATGCTTGATTGCTCTAGAGTTCTCATTGATCGTCACTGGTCAATATTTCAAACTTCTCCCACTTATTGGATGAGTAATAACCCCACTGCTGAGCTTAAAACCAGATTCTCTTTAATTTTATTTTACTTCTGTTCTAAAATAAAATGGTGTATTCTCTTAAAATGCATTAATCAACACCCCAATTCTGGCAATGATAATGTCGAGAGTTTAGGTCACACAGCAAGTTACACAGTACACGTACGCTCGCGAAACTCTAGCTGAAGTTGGAGCCAGGGGGGCCAGCAGGGGCCATGGCCCCTCCCAACTCCCAAGGTTGTAGTAGAGTTGCAGCAATTCAGTGAAGGGAAAAAAGAAATCAGTAAAAGTCTATCTACTAACTGCGTGGCCGCATATGGGTTCAGTCGGTGAACCTTAAGTCCTTGACCTCTAAGTCGCATGCTAGGTGGGAGCACTTGTGTTTCGGCATTGACCGAATTAAAAGTGCTAACCAGTATACTCCCTCTGGTATCGTATTAGAAGTCGTTTAGGACAGCGACACGGTCATCAAAGCACAACTTTGACTTCACTTTTCTATAAAAATATTTCTTAAAAAGTTATATATGTACATT
Source organism: Echinochloa phyllopogon (assembly GCA_033239725.1). NCBI lineage: Eukaryota > Viridiplantae > Streptophyta > Magnoliopsida > Poales > Poaceae > Echinochloa > Echinochloa phyllopogon. The sequence goes on from BTCW01000009.1 coordinate 14,131,774, forward strand.
TTTATGAAAGTAATTTTTAAGACCAATCTATTTATATGATTTTTATATTTTCAAACTCAACGAATTAAATGTTATTCATGATTTATATTCCCAATGTTTGACTCAAACCTTGTCCAAAACGACTTCTAATGTATACGACACCGGAGGGAGTACGGTCGTCTTAGATTGCAATTGATCCTCGTGGCGCTTGCACGCCGCCCTCTGGCCGGCGTGACATGACGAATTGACGAGCTAAGCAGCCATATACTTGCGAAGCGTCGAAGCCTAAGTGAATCTTGAATTAATACTTGATTATTTATATGCGGAAAAGCTAAATTAAAGTCCAACACATAGGTGCTATTTCTCCATTTAGACTACTCATTAGATCTAATTTGTTCACTGTAGTTGTGTCAGTGGATTATTAGCCAAGTGATATTGTCTAACACCTATATATAATTAGATAAACATAGACAAAAACCTTAATTTTTAGCACGGGTCCACGCTGATTTTTTTTGTGCAGTGTTGCCATGACATAACGAATTCAACATTCACATGGGGTCTCTTTACTTGGCCCCCTCTATGCAAAAATCCTGGCTCCGCCCTGGAGCAATCCATCTGGTTGCTCAAAAGTTGATTGTGATGGGCCAATAAGGACATAGGGTGATGCCTGCGGGCAGAATTTAAGTCATCTTCAAGTTACTCAAAGCGAGAAGATATGCATGCATATTGGCCAACACAGCATCAATCGATATAGTTGCACTGGAGCCACACCGAGCCAGTGAACATCATCATGAAGACTAGCAAGATTCTTCACCAGGAAAATATCGTCCCCTTCTCTTATCTGTTCGTCGTGTCGTGTTCTGCCATGGACAAGGCTAGCTACAAATAAAGTATATATCTGTTCTTGAGCTGTATATAGATCAGAGTTTTCGACGTCATATCATCGATGTGTGAGAATGAAGAGCATGCTGATGTATATGGCAATGAGCCAAGATGTTAGATGTCAGCTGGTAAACGAGACTTCGTGTAGTTCTCAATGTGATTGCTGATAAGCGCTGAAGCACTCGTGTCGGAATTCAGGGGCGGATCTACATGGATTCATCGGGGTCAGCTGACCCCGATGGATTTTGGTTTTTCTACACTAATTCTACAGTAACATTAGCAAATCATTCTTATATTTGTATTAGATTGCAACACGTAGACCCTGATGACCCCGACAACAAAAATTCCTGGATTCGCCCCTGTCGGAATTGCACGTACTGCCTAAAGTTTTTCAACAATAGTGTGCTCATTTGTTTACAATATATTGTCTATAGTGGTGTTAGATGGGTAACAGATGAATACCATTCGATTGTTTAGAGTGTCTGCTAGTGCGAGATCTTTTGCTTGAGACAAGATTAACATAAGCTCGTAAAGCTGTGTGCCTGCCACTTTGCTAGTCACGTTTATGGTTCCGTTCGTCTTTTTGTGTGGTGCATCAATTAATTGCATTGCATAGCTGTTGTTAAAGTGGCATGATAATCTAGATAAATTAAGAAGTATACTGTGTTTTTTTTAAAAAAAACGAAGGTACGGAAGCATCCGTATCTCGAAGAAGATCGACACAGGAGAAAAGGTACGGATCGATTTCACCGTAAATTTTATTTAAAAGGGCATTAGCATGCATCTTCTAGTTGGTGGGATGTACAAATGGAAAAGATATAGGAAGCTTTCTGCTGAAGGTATTCTTCTGACCGACAGCTCGTCCAGGAAGAGATTTTCCATGATAATATACTGTATGAAATGTATATGCATGCTTTTCTCAAACCTCGGCATTTTATTGACGAGGCCAACGGCTAATTAATACATGTATATATGTACGGGTACTAGAGTAAAGTACTTGCATCCGATCCTCTCTGACGGTGCAGTTTCGTTGTGTCATTGACAGAGTAGGGACACAATAATGAAAAATCCATAAAAAGGGTAAAAACACCGAGTTAATTTTCTTAAGACCTTTATTAGCATCTTATTGTACTATAAGCATATAAACGTATCTATATAATAACTAGAGAAAGTTCGAGACGCTTTCGGTTGAAATGCTGTTCTTCTGACCGACAGCTTCTCCAGAGATTGAATTATACTATGGCAGAATAATACTCTTTTAAGGAAATTAATCATATATACATGCACGTTTTTTTCAGTCGCAAGCACTTCTTATTAGTTCTGACTCAGTCAGAATGCACGAGAAATATTTTATTTTTTTCTTAAAGTCAAGCTTTATATATTTCGGTTAACACCTCATCATATAGCTGCTGCTATCACATCTGATGTATATAAGAAAAATTATGCAAGTAGATTGGCATTAAAAACAATTCAAATTATATGTGTTTTTTAAGCTATGGATGCATAATATGCATGCTACAAACTAAGCTAAGCTCGGTTGGTAGTCAGTAATCTATTCCGTCCGGATTGATGTTGTCGTATCTTTGTGCTCAGTATTTTGCAGTCAGCCTGTTCCAAATTAGCAGTAGCTTTTTTTTTCTAAATCAAACTTATATAATTTTGAAAAAAAATTGTAAAAAAATATAATACTCGGACGACCTGGGGCCGAGTATAGATGTATAGTACACGGAGCAAATGTTGAGATTGCCAACAGTGGGCTATCGGCCCAGGAAAATCGGATGGGCCCGCGTCGCCCCGCGGCGACACGGGCGGCGGCCGCCCCTCACCGCCACAGTTCCCCCCTCCCTCCTCCTTGCGACCTCGCCGCTGCCGTAGTGGGCGGCCAGAAGTCCGCGCTCCCCACGAGGACGGCGGCAACGGGGACTTCTTCCCCGCGTCGGCTTCCCGACGGCGGCTGGCTGGAGGTTCTCTCTCCGGCGAGCTCCCGCCGGATCCTCGCCGGGAATGGCCGGATCTACTCAGGGGGCATCCGGATCCGGGTGCGGCGCAGCTGGTTCGGGCATCCGTCGGCGGCGATGCGGCGTGGCGGACGGCGACGATGCGGCGCGTCCCGACGACGGGGCTTGTCGGCTTGGCGCGAGTCTGGCCGTGCGGCATGCGTAGCGGCGGCCGGGCCCTGGCGGCAGCGTGCCTCTGGCGGCGGGGTGCCGAGGCGGGTGGCCTTCGGCGCTCGGGCGTAGCGTGGCCAGGCGCGGGCCAGCGGCGGCGGCCTGGAGCGCGGGCGCCCGGCAGCGCGCGACGGCAAGGAGGCGGCCCAGCGCCCGGCGTGGCGCGGCGTGAAGGCCGCGGCCGCGATGGAGATTGCGGAGGTGGCGGCGACGGCCAGTGATAAGTTTTCTGGATCTGACGTCGGCTTGGCCTCCAATGGTGACTCCTCTTCCGCAGATGCGTCTTCGGCCTTGGTGTTGGAAGGGATAGTTCCGGACTTTGCAACTACATCTGGTGATGACATCTTCAATTTTGCCTTTACTTTTGATATAGATCAAGAGACATGAGTCACCTTGGCTTCGTTCGCGGATTCTCTTACTCGAAGACGGATTTCATCTGTAATTTATTCCTGGTGGATTATGCACGGGTACCTAGTGGCTATTTTACAGCATGGTATCTCAGGTTACGAATTCAGATGGTCTACCGGATTTGGAGTAATTATGGCCGTTTAAAGTGGGTCAGGGCTGGTCTATATGGAAGCATTGGCCTGGTAAGAAGGGGGAAGCAACACGGTGTGACTTGGTCGTGGTGGTAAGTGCTAATAATTCACCGGTTTCGGGAAGAAATTACTAGGTCTGACCTTAATTGGTTGAACCTGGCAGTGACCTTGTTGAAGGCATTGTTTGGATTAAGATGAATTACTCCATCGTGAAAACATTTGATCTGGTCTTAATTGGTTGGGTCATTACAATGTCGGCACGTGCGCGTGTCGTTTCCTCGTTGGAGGCGTTGTCTCGGGAGCCTACTTCAAAGTCCAAGAGTTGCTTTGGTTTGTGAAGCGGATGAAGATGAAGGCGCTTGTGGTAGTTTGCTAGGTCATGGTGCTCTCATTTTTTTTTATTTTTTATTTTTCATGGGCTGTGTGCATCTTAGTTATGCAGAGGCCGGGTTGGATCTTATATAATTGTATCATCTCGATGTAATTGTGTAAGATCAATAAAGCTTCCATTTTCCAAAAAAATAGTACATGGAGCAAATTTATGGAGTAACAAGTACGGGTACCATATACTAAACAAATCCAGCGTACAAATATATTATTCCACGGGGGATTTAATAATTAACTAAAGCAATCTAGTATCATAAACGTCATTATTTTTCTATAACTTCGGCTTACGATAACTGTCAAGGATAGTAATTTCGGACGTAGCTTAAGTGGGGATGTCGTCGTAGAAGGAAAACACGGAATTGCACATGCTGTGCAATGTCGGAAGAAGGTGGCGGACGGAGCGGGCGCGTTGGTACCGTAGAGAGACCTGTCGGCAAGCGCGGCCGCGCGTCGGCCCGCTCGGAGTCGGGGCATCTCGCTGGCCGGGCTGGTGCAAGAACAACACGGCATCCAGCGGCAGCTAACCGAGGACGAGCAGAGGAGAATCGAATTGAAGGAAACCTCCTGGGAGCTACAAACCCCACCAGACAGACAGACAAATAACCGAGGTCGTTGTCGAGCGAAATAAAGCCAAACCGGCGTGCGCCGTGCGCTACAGTTTGATTAAAGCTAGCGCCAGAATAAGACAGGGAACCCGCGCGGGGCCTGAGGTTATATGTTTATATACTAGTACATATATGCAAAGCAGTAGCGCAGGTGCTAAATAGATAGCAGGAGTGGAAATGGTCTCTCTACAGCTATGGAAATCCATTTTGCTCACTTAACCTTAAAAAATAGTACGTTGGCTACGTTAAGTTTACTCTATCAGATACACTATTTTAATTTTAGGTAATATGCAAGCCGAATTTCTTTTAAACATGAGTCATGAGTCGATGATACCGTCTATCAATCATCCCCACGAAATTTTATTGACAACCCAACTTTAATTTTAGCTGGAAGAGTAAAAAAAAAGGCAACCATATTAGGTTAGGGGTTGATTGGACAGCTCAAATGGCCTGCCAGAAATAAATTGAGCTATTTTTTCTCAAATGATCGAACAAACAAAGTTGATTATTCAAGACAATAAAATAGCCCATTTTTTCATATTAAGATGGAGTTTGAAACATACCAGGGGAGAGTGCATTTTCTATAACCATGCATAATTCCAACCTGAGAGTAAAATTAAAAAACAATCATTTTCAGACGAAAAAGAGATAAAGACATATAACGGCTGGAATTATATAATGTCATCTTTTGAAAACGAAGTTAATATACGTATATACTCCCTCCATACTCATATTAGATGATGTTTAGGACAGCGACACGGTCTCCAAAGCACAACTTTGACTACTATTTTCTATAAAAATATTTATTAAAAAGTTATAGATGTATACTTTTATGAAAGTAATTTTCAAGACAAATCTATTAATATGATTTTCATATTTCTAAACTCAACGACTTAAAAATTATTTATGATTTATATTCCCAAGGTTTGACCCATACCTTGTCCTAAACATCATCTAATATGAGTATGGACGAGTTGGTACGACGAGTTGCTATCAACTCATCTAATACTCAGTGCCGAAAAACTTATGCGCAACATGGCGATCATCAACAAATATCGCTGGTACGACGAGTTGCTATCAAGTTAGTACTGTATACGGTTTCCCAAACACCCACTTGCCTTAACTAGAAACAGTGAAGAGGGGTCTCTATGTTTTCTAAAAAGAAAGAGAGAAAAATCGATAAATATTATTCTCGGCAAATTCATGTGGTAAATTAGAAAGCCCCGCGCCCGAGCCGGGCGGCTTTTTATCTGGTCCATTCCTGCCCCTATCGTGAACGTTCCTGCTGCCACCGGCGACGGCAACACCCTCGGCCCGGCCGCGGCCTAGTGACATCTGATGTCCGCCACTCTCGGAGCCACCCCCGCCACCACACGCCGCCGCTAGATTTTCCCCGAACAAAAATGTTGGGGGGGCAGCAGCCATCACGACCTCTCTCTCTCTCCCTCCCAACTGGCTCCCCGCCGATATTTTTCCGCGTCCGGCCAGCCGCGGCCGCGCCAGGTTGTAGAGTCGCGAAAGGTTTCTCCTCTGTTTCTGAGTTATTTTACTGGATTCGTGAATTGTCTGGTTGATACTAAACTTGACGATTTGGGCTTGGACTCTTTGAAGATATTACCTTTTGCATAACTCCAATTCTACCTTTTCAAATGCATAATAACCTTTAATGCATGGGTCTACACATAAATCATGGTAGTCCCTCCAATTAAAAGTGTGTCTATAAAAATCCCGTAGGTAAAATTCCACAAGCAGTAAATTTATACTACCTACAAAGTGTGTTAATTTTTTTCTAACACGTAGTCAGACTTTTAGAAGTTTGGTTCATGGCAAAATCAAAACATCTATATTTTAAAACGAATTAATCATATGGAGAATGGCATTTCTGATGAGATGTAAATGTGACATTGTAGTGAAGGCATCTTTAGATCATTCCATTTCTTAAAAGTCCATAAATTTTCTTCCGTCCAAACAAGTCTTAAAAAATTTATCATGGACCTAATTACGCCATCTACGATCATCATAATTTCACAATATAAATACCAAAAGCCAGTGATGAAAGGAACAAGCAAATGCGCTAGAGCGGCAAAGAGCCAAAGACAATCACGTAGAAGACTCAACCACTTCATCCTTTATATACCAAACTAGCCCCCCCTGTAAACCACCCCGCCATCGCAGTAAGCGACCAAAGCCAAAGAGGCGGCTCTGCCCTGTCCGGAGCCTTGGTGCCGAACTCCATGGCCGGCACCAAGAGCAGCAAGTCCTCCTCCTGCAAGGCCGGCACGCCCCTCCTCGGCAAGTACGAGCTCGGCCGCCTCCTGGGCCGCGGCAACTTCGCCAAGGTCTACCACGCGCGCTGCCTCGCCGGCGGCGACCCCGTGGCCGTCAAGGTGCTCGACAAGGCCGAGCTCGCCGCCACGGCGGGCATGGCGGCGCGCGTCCTCCGCGAGGTCTCCGCCATGCGCCGCCTCCACCACCCCAACGTCCTCCGCCTCCACGAGGTCCTCGCCACGCGCTCCAAGGTCTACCTCGTCATGGAGCTCGCCCCCGGCGGCGACCTCCTCTCCCGCCTCGCGTCCCTGCCGGCGCGCCGCCTCCCCGAGCACGCGGCGCGCCGCGTGTTCCTGCAGCTGGCGTCGGCGCTCGCCTACGGCCACGCCCGCGGCGTGTTCCACCGCGACGTCAAGCCCCAGAACGTGCTCCTCGACGCCGCCGGCGGCCTCAAGGTCTCCGACTTCGGGCTCGCCGCGCTCCCGGACTCGCACCGCGACGACGGCCGCCTGCACACGGCCTGCGGCACGCCGGCGTTCGCGGCGCCCGAGGTGCTCCGCCGGAAGGCCTACGACGGCGCCAAGGCCGACGCCTGGTCCTGCGGCGTCATCCTCTTCGTCCTCCTCGCCGGCCGCCTCCCCTTCGACGACGCCAACATCGCCGACATGTGCCGCAGGGCGCACCGCCGCGAGTACGCGTTCCCGCGGTGGGTGTCGCAGCCGGCGCGCCGCCTCGTGTCCCGCCTGCTCGACCCGAACCCGGCGACGCGCCTCGCCGTGGCGGAGCTCGCCGGGCACCCCTGGTTCAAGCGCTCGCTGAGCGTGGACTCGCAGCTCGGTGGGCTCATGGACGGCCAGGCGGAGCGGGAGCTGGCGTTCCAGGCGCCGCCGGCGCTGAACGCCTTCGACATCATCTCCATGTCGCCCGGGCTCGACCTCTCCGGGCTGTTCGGCGAGAGCAGGCGGAGCCGGGAGAAGCGGTTCATGACGACGGCGTCGCCAGAGAAGACGGTGGAGCGGCTGGGGCAGGCGGGCGGGAAGCTCGGGTACTTCATGGTGGGGAAGAAGGGGGTGGAGCGCCTGCCGCTGGGAGGCCTGACGGGGCTGGTGGCGATGTCGATGGAGATGTCGGAGGTGTCGCCGGAGCTGATGCTCGTGGAGCTGAGGCTGGAGGGTGGCGACGGCGACGACGCCGAGGCGTTCGGGTGGGAGGAGCTCAGGGTGGAGCTCGGGGACGTCGTCACGGCGTGGCACGTGTGCGAAGAAGGCTAATTCGCTAGCGGAAACGGGAGCTAGCTGCAGGATATATGGAAATTCTTTCGTAAGTACTAGGATGGAAGTGTATGTATAGTACGGACTACAGTCTGAAAGTTGATTAGGACGCACTGTAATGCGTGATGCTGGATGTTAATTAGTAGATTGGTAGTTCTTCAATCTAATGTGTGATTATGCCTGTGATGGTTAGGTTGCCATGTACTATAGTAGATCTTCGTTCGAGATTCTTCGAGTGTTGAAGCAAGTGATCGGCAATTTCAGTCTCATACGACAGCGGCACTCCGTTCCGGTCCTTCTGCAGTTTCCAAAAGCTAGCATGTATGCAGCGCAGGAGTTCTAGAAGAATTTTGCTAGAATTTGACTGCAAAAAGTAAACAGTTGGATTCCATTCCAGAGCATTGGACTCCCAAGGAAATTTTCGGAAAGAAGGTTATGCATGTACTCCGTATGTGTTAAGGAAGACTGGCCATGATGGCTACTGTATAGAGTGGGTATCAATTATCAATGGCATATGGTGTTCTGTTGTGTCTCCTGCAAGCACCAGAAGTGGAATTAACTTGAGTCGATTGCGATGCCAACTTGCCAAGCAGTTTCCAAGAGTGCTCCTGATCCTGGCGCAGTCGACCACCAGACTTGACTGCACGTTCCCGTTGCCATGGACTCGTCTTCCCTGACAGCAGCAACGGTCGGACTAGAATTTCACAGGAAAGAGAACAGTTGGATTCCAGAGCATTTGGGCTCAAAAGAAAATTTTCTGAAAGAAACCATAATGCATGGCCAGTGATTGGCTGTACTATACACAGCAGGTATGCCGTATGCGTGCATTTGTTGGAATGTATGGGTTGACTAGAATCACTTGATAGTCCTGCAAGCACAACATGGGTTTAACTTGCTACGCAGTTTCCCAAAAAAAAACTTGCTACAAGAAATTTGGTAGCTAGGAATAGTTGAAATCCAACATCATTGGTGTCGCAAGAAAAATTGCCAAGGGACACTTAGGCTTACCAACCAAAGACGACCAAGTACCAAAATGAGTTCAACTTGAATCGACTGCAAACACCAAAATACGGAGTAGCACTAGTTTCCTAGTCCAATCGAACTCTCCAAACTTGCATTGAGTGTACATGCATATGATGCATCCCCATTGTAACGGACGAGGAAGGACTCATGGTCTTCTTCCCTGACAGCGGCTGCCAACCAAACCGCAGCGAAACCGTCCATATGCAAGTGTACCCACCCAAGCTATGCAACAACTTTGACAACACTGCCGCGCTCCCTCCCATGATCTAGCTATCAGGTCAATTCTTTCCTTGTTTTAATTTCTAGCGGTTGGCAAATCATTTCCCATCGATATACAGTCGCAGCCACTTCAGTCCACACACGGAGTACAGGTTAAGAAGATGCATACTTTACTGCCGCTTGCTTTGCTGAAGAATATGCCACCGGGATATATCACTGCTAACGAAGTGCCGTAGCACAAAAGTTTGGCAGATACGCCGACTAACATATAGGAAAAAAATCATAGTGGAAGTCATAGTCCGTTCAAGGCAATTGGCTCCAACAAGGCTCGCAGGGGGGGGCGTGCGGGATCAAGTGGAAGGCAAATAATGGGCAATATGGGATGCAGCAAGCCAGCATCACATCATCTTCAGTGACTTTTTAGCACTGAAGATTAACACGCGTGAGTAGAACTCGGTAGAAAAACCACGCAGTCATCTAATTAAACACGTTAAATACAGATCCACACACAAGGGATGCAATATAATAGCCATAGCCTGATCAGTGTATCAGCTACTTGAACTTTGGCAGATGCTAGCTAGCGACGATCGAACTGTTCAAGCGGCATCGGCAAATTGCGGCCTACTAGGCTACTACTGTACTACCTGGGCTAGAGTAGTGTAGTGAGTGGGTGTGAGTTAGATGCCGACGAAAGCGAGAATGGGCAAGGTCTAGGAGGGGGAAAAGGAGTGACCTTGACATGGATGTCGATGGGAAACGAACGGAACAAACCAGCCGTGTGACAACTTGACATTGCAAGTACGTAGTACTAGCTTGTATATATGGAGTATTATTGGACGGTATATACAATCTCGGTTCTTCTGCCGAATAGCTATACTAGATGAGCTCGCGTAGCTACAAGTTCTCCATTCTGACGTCCTCAACAACCTGTAAATCCCTTTCAAAAGAAACCTGTAAATCATTCCCCATATACACGCATTCGTATCCAATTCAGTCCATCTGATTGAGGCGTTGCAGAATCTATCTCTTCTGAAGAATCTGCCATCCTAATTAGTCCATCCGATTAAGGTGTTGCCGAATCATCTGTGCTGAAGAATCTGCCATCCTAAATATAATGGCTAACGCGAAAGGTTGGCAGATACGCCGACTAACATGCTGCAAAACGTCAGGAGGAGTCGTAATCGGCTAAAGCCTAAAGGTGATCGACTCTAATAGGGATGAAGATGGTGTGCAGGATCAAATGGAAGGTACATGAAAAATTCAAATTGGGGAGATGAAATCACATCATCTTCAGTGACTTTTGGCACCACCAAATGCATCGCGATCGAGTATATGATTGACATGTGCCGATATAGAACTCAGTAGAAACCACATAGTCATCTTAACAAACAAGTCAAATAATGCCGATCCCAGCAAAGCCTGAATTCAGCTACCTGCTGAACACCTTGCTAAATGCTGACGACTGATCTATTTAAGTATCGGAAACCTGAGGCCTACTAGCTACCCTAGCAATTGGATGTGTGCCAGTCTGCGAGATGCCGACGAAAGAGAGAATGGGTAAGATCTTGGAAGGGAAAAAGGAGCTATCTTGACATGGACGTCGATCAGAGAAACGAAGAAAATAAAACCAGCTGCATCGCAAAATGACAATGCAAGTACAAGTAGTTTGTTTGGACGGTCTTCTATCCCGTCTCGGTGCTTCTTCTGGATAATTAGGTTCTCTTTACACAAGATGACGAGCTCTGCAGCTGCAAGTTTTCCAATCTGACGTCCTCAACAACCTGTAAAGTGGTGAAAGCGAGGTAAAAGCATATATTTAAGGTTGACTGGATGCCCTGGATTGATAGCTAATACGCTGGTTAGGCCATAGATTCAGGAGAAAGAAGCTCCGATGGAACAACACGTGCAAGAAAAATACGGCAAACGACATATCGTCGATAGGCAAATGAAATTCAGTCATTGTTCTTCTCGATCTCACCATCTCGTCAGGCTTGGCATCATCAGAACACCATGCTTGAATTCCGTGGTAGCATGATGCGCTCATAAGTTCAGTAGCAGCATGCATCAATCTGCATATGCGCACGAGGCCATGAATCATTTATTTGAGAATATTCCTCTGAAAGCATGTTTCGCGCCTAGCTAGCGAAGAAGTCTGACCCAGACAAGGCACTGCAACTGCATCTTTACCAACTCTGTGGATGGAGGAGTTCCTGTTTCTTGCAGTCAACACAGTACCCCAAGCCACCCAGAACGGAAGATGCACGGTACCTACCACCCCTGCATCACCCGCGCGCAGAACTAGCTTGCTGTCGTTTTGCTGCCATCATGTACTGGATTAGTCTAATTGTGTCTAGGCTTCTCACCTCCCATTGGATGTGAGGAAGAAAAAAGGTTCTCTCCTTCCCTAGTGCCAAAACAAAGTATAACAAGGGCAGGCCCAACGCGGTACCTGGTTGGGTGCTCTGTCAGGCCAACTAGGCTCGGATGAAAAAGCAGGTGCCTTGCAGATTGTAACACCCGCGTTTTTAACCTCTGGGAAAAATCACCTAAATAAATCGCCGGTCAAAATCTTTTCAAAACTTTTTACCGCCAAGCTCCCGTTCCCGCCGAACCCTCCCGCCTTGTTATCACCGCCCCCTCTTTTTCCGTCCCATCCCGCGTCACCCGCTCTCGGGTCGACCGCCGGGCTCGTCCACCGCTGGCCGACCGTCGTCGACCGCCGGTCGGCTTTCCGCCGCGAATCCCGCCGTCTCTCCCCTCTCTTTTCCCCTTCTCTTTTCCTTTTCCCCTCTCTTTTCCCCTTCTCTTTTTCTTTTCCCCTCTCCTTTCTTCCTTTCTTTTTCCCTTTCTTTCCTTCTTTCTTTTCTTTTCCCTCCCCTGTTTCCCCGGCCGCTGTGCGCTGCAGCCCTGCTCGCCGCCGGCCATCCTTTCCCCCTGCCGTGCTCCAACGTCCACCGACCCCACCACTGCGCCGGCCAACCAGTCTCCCCACCACCTCTGCTCGTCGCGCACACTATCGCCGCCGTGCCGCCTCTCGTCGTGGCCCCACCACCGCCGCGCCACCGCCGTCGCTGCGACCGACACGCTGCCAAGCCGCCCCGGCCCCGAGCTCGTCGTCGCGAAGCCAACCACCGTGCACCACTGCCGTGCCGCCCTCGCCAAGCCCGGCGCCGGCCACTGCCGCGTCGCAGGCCCACCGCACCGTCCACGCCACCACCCAGCGCCCCGCCATGCAGCCGACCGTCGTACGCAGCAGCCGTGCCGCCCTCCACCGTGACCCCGCCACCGTCGTCGCCAAACCACGCCGTCCACCCGAGCACGTTGCCGCCGAGCCATCCCCATCGTGCACGCCACCCCTGCACCGCTGCGCCGACCACGGCCACCGCCGCTCCAACCGCCACTGACGCCGAGCCGACCACGCCACCGCCCGGCCCCTCTTCAGTCCCGTCGCCGCGTCACGCCAAGCACACCGCCGCACAGCGCCACCACTGCACCACCGTACCACCCAATCACCGCGCGAATCCCGGCCGCCATTAAAGAAGCTCCACCCGCCGGTCGCCAAGACCACCGCCTACCCCCCTCTCGTCGGCCCGCCTCCTCACCACCCCTCCGCGCCTATAAAAAGGCCAACGAGCATCTCCTCCACCTCCTCGCACTCACCCACCGCCGCATTCGTCTCCCCCACCGCTGCAACGCCACCGCCACCACCACCATTGCTGCCGCCGCCGCCGCTCCTGTGGGCAACACTGCACCGGCCACCTCTGCCCAAGGTAAAGGCCTTGGTGGACTCGCCATGCGGCACTCCTTCTTTTCCCCTGGTCAATTTGACCCATCGACCGCCCGGAACGCCGGCGAATCGGCCGGTCAGCGCCGCCGTCGCCTCCCCCCCCCTTTTGCACTGTTTCGCGTGGAGAAGACGGCCGTTTTATGAATAACCCCCTGACCTTCTCCCTATTCTAACCCGCGGTCCAATGAGCATAAACCCTCTCTCTCTGGCACGTTTGCACGTAACCCCCTGAGCTTTGGCCGAATCAACCCGCGGTCCACCGGCACTATTCCCTCTCTCTCTGTTGGTTTCGCCAGAGGCCCTCGGTCTTTTCTATATTTACAGTTAGGTCCTTATTCTTTAAAAACAGCCCCTAAACCCTCCTAATCTCCCCCCTTTTCCACCAAAGCCCTCCACCTCCTATATATACATATTTAGATCCCTCCCAACACCCAGAAATGTCGTAACCATACCCCTACACCCTTCAAATAAATCCCTAGCCATTTACAGGGGCTTCCAAATGAAATCTTTTCCTGTTAGGACACCCACCATAACCCAACGACGCGTCATTTCATGCGTCTTTGTAATCCCGATCGACCCCAAACTTCACCACGCCTTTTCTCCCGTCTTTCCCAATACCGCTATTCGAAATAACCCAGGAATAATCATCCCACCTCCGTTTCCCGTTCCTTCTCTGTTCTTCTTTCGGAGCTCAGCGAAAACTTTTCCTTTATTTACTAGGTGTTTGTTTGTGTGTACCGTAGACTCTGCTGTTGACGAGGAAGGACTCGAGGAGGAGCAGAGTTACGAGCAGGAGCTTGGGGACCAAGACCCCGGGCAGGAATCCCCCGAGGGTTGGGAGAACGGCAAGTGCAACCCCACCCTTTGATGCATACTTTTGTCCTAGTTTTTATAAACACAACCCATGGCCTGTTTTATAAAACTTGCATGATTTTACTGCTAAACCCGGTTGGATAGCCATTCCTTGATTGCTATGACTGCTTCCTTGACAACCTAGATTAATGTTTGAATATGGCAATGCTCTATTTGAATGTTAGTCACTGCTAGAAATGCTTAGGAATATTTTACTGTTATACACCCCATTACAACCACTTGGTGTTTACAAATGCAACCGTGTGCGTGTTTTAAAATAAAAGGGATGGATTTTGTGAATAAAATGAGTACCCGTGTGGGATAAGACTGACGGTATTTCTTGTGTGAAATGCCGAGGTGAGCTCGAACCTGTGTGGTTGAGCAGGGTGGGAGTTGTCTATCCTATCACAATTTTTGGGATGATGTTGATGTGTCATCTAGCCTAACCCATTTTATTGTACCACCACTCAACCGTTGTATGTGGCAACGGCCTAGCATAAACCCCACTAGTTAAGCTGTTGGTTATATGGTGTGCTGGTGAGCAACAGAGGGCCATGGAGCCGGGGACACGATCTATGTGAGGTATGCTCCTGGGTAGAACCTCGTTGGTAGGTTGCTAACCCCCCTGGTCGCGTCTGTGATAACTTGTCAGTTTAGCTATGGTGGGTAATGGCTTTGATAGGAGCTGCACTGGCATTAAGGTGTTCATGTTGTGGTAGCCTACTGGTGGTTGTGTACACCTCTGTAGAGTTAAAACCTATCCGGATAGCCGTGTCCACGGTATTGGGCGAGTTACGGCTTGGTCACTTCACTAGTCCCCTGTTTTGGTGTAAGGAAGTGTTTGGTGATTGTTGGGCTGAGAAAAGTTTTGGCATGGGCTACGACAGATGGGAAATCTGGTAGCTTTGAAATCTCATGAGTAAAATAATCATGTTCTCTCAATGCAACTAAAATAAATGCTTGTGAAAACCCCTTTATAAAATAAACCCTTGCATGTGTAAAAATTTGCTTTATTGCAAAAATCAGCTATAAGCCTGTCCTTGGTTATATCCCTAGCATACTTCTGCTATACCTGTCCGTGGATGTGGTTGTGCTTGCTGAGTACGTTTGTACTCACCCTTGCTTATTTTGTTACAGAGGCAGACCCGGACTTTGTGCCTGAGGACGTCGTTTAGAGGGGTTCGTTCTACACCCAATCTTTGCCTGTGTGTTAGGGTCACCCGCTTGAAGCTGCATGGATGTCTACTCTGATGAAGACCTCTATGTTATCAACCTTTTTATCTGGAGTCTAGCGTTGGTTATGTTTGTTGTGGCCCTGCAGTGCCACCGTCTCCCGCAGCGTTGTTTATGTACTGAACTATCTGTTGTAATAATGTGAACCAGCATCCTGGGACTGGTATTTGTATCACATTAAGTTCTCTCTTTCGAGGGGACGCTTCACATATGGCGGTAGTTACCTGCAGAAGCTGCACTAGCCTCAAATGGGGACCGCACATTCTATGAGAGTAAAAGTGATGTGTGGTGAAGAAGAGCGGTAGAGCTGTGGGGCCATATGCAGCAAAAGTTGTGTAGCTTGCATTGAATGTGTGAAAGTGCATCTAGTCATTTAATCAATTTTGGTGATTAATGACAATAGAAACTTGGATATAATGCTTTGAATGAGATGTGCAGGTGTAAATCAAAAAGAAAAGGATATGTGAAAGTATGGTGACCAACTCTTATATAAGCTTTGATGGAAGATCTTGAAGGATTTAAAATCTTTTTATGGTTTGAATTTGAGTATAGGACCACCGTACTATCAAGAGGGACAAGTGATCGTGCTATCATGTGACTTTGATGCTCAAACACATCCTCAAATACACACCAAAGCCAAATTAGCCAGACACTTCAAAATGAGAGAAATCCAGTATCTACCGTAAATTTACGGTACCCACCGTAAATTTACGGTGCTCACCGGAAATTTCCGGTGAACTACCGTAAATCCGGGCTGAGTTGACTTATCTAGATCTACGCCGTAAATCTACGGTCCACTGTGCAAATCTACGCCTAATGCGACGTACATTTACGGTATGTTTACCGTAAATTTACGGTATACCTCGTCCCCAACGGTCACATTTATGAGAGAGCTATATATACCCACCCACTTCACTCATACCGGTTCTCTTGGCCACATTGACGAACCCTAACACTTTCCAAGCCTCCAAGAGCTCTCCCAACACCCCTTGCTTCGATTTCCAAGTTGTGGTGGTGTGTTGGTTGAGGGACTTGAGCTAAGTAATCCAAGCCTCATTCATTCCCTCTCTTGAGCATCAAGTTCGTGGTTCTCGGATTCTTGTTTGTTACTCTTGGGAATTCATTCCCTAGACGGTTAGGCGTCACCAAGAGCATCCTAGTAAGTTTGTGGATTCGCCTTGGAAGTTTGTATTGCCCAATCCTTCGTGGATTTCATAGTAAGTGCTCTTAGCTCCTTCGTGGTGACTAAGACGAGGAAAGTGGCTTGGTGTTGATAAGCCCGCCTTTCGTAGGCCCTCAACGGAGACGTAGCTCATTTGTGGAGTGAACTTCGGGATAAATCTTGTGTCTCTCGTTGTTGTTCTTCTTGTTCATAGTGCTCATAATTGTTCTAGCTCTCCCATGCTTATATTGTCTCGATCTATCCACTTGTGAGGTTGCTAGTGGTGCTTGAACTTTTAGATATTTTAGTTCATCATATACAACCATTTGTTTCATATAAATTGTTGTTGCATTACGAGAATCTAGCTTGATTTGTGTTGGGCGAGGTTTACCGTAAATCTACGGTAGTAGGCGGAAATTTACGCCGTAAATTTCCAGTGGCTACCGTAAATTTACGATTGACTGACATTTCGTAGAGTTATTTGTGATAATTTTCAGGAACGCCTATTCACCCCCCCTCTAGGCCAAGTGTTGATCCTTTCAATGTGTAGTAGCTCAAGATCATCCATATCTACGTGGAGATGCTTTTTTACCTGAGGCCACACCTGTTATATGCCCGCGTTGGGCTTGCCATAAGGCGAGAGTTTCAGTGGGGTTTTATAGAGAGTTTAACGCGTTAAATTTGCTGATGTGGTAGATGGAAGAGTTTCATGAGAGAAGTTTGGTTACCTGGTTTCTGATCGAGATAATTATGGTATAAAACTGTGGATTAAGACTGGTCTAACTGCGAGGTCACGATTAGAGATGAACAATCCTAGATGCATGTTCTGGAATCTGATTGAAAGCGTGAAAGAACACATCCATTTCGTAGAGTTCAAAATCTCTGGATGCTAATATGCTATCGTTGTGGTGGTTTGGTTGGTTGAGAATTTCGGATGGAAAAATTCCGAAAGGTATGCAAAGATACCAACAAAATTAATGTTCTGACGGCGGCCCAATTAATGTTCAACTAGTCTTCCCTCACTGAAGTAGTTCCACCGGCAGCAGAGAGAAGGAAAAAGTCCCATTTACCTCCCTGGATATAAGACCGAGTTCGCAAAACCACTCTAGACACGAAAACCGGATGAACTACCTCCTCAACTTTCAAAACCGTTCACTTTGCCTCCTTACCGTGGTTTTAAGCAGTTTTCAAGGTGGTTTTGCCTTTTTTTCAATTGAAAATAAATCTCGTAAATATTTATTAAACCACAAAATTTTTTGTGGTTTAATAAATATTTACGAGATTTATTTTCAATTGAAAACCGCTTAAAACCACGGCAATGAGGCAAGGTGAACGGTTTTGAAAGTTGAGGG
Source organism: Echinochloa phyllopogon (assembly GCA_033239725.1). Lineage (NCBI taxonomy): Eukaryota > Viridiplantae > Streptophyta > Magnoliopsida > Poales > Poaceae > Echinochloa > Echinochloa phyllopogon. Next base: position 14,149,501 of record BTCW01000009.1, read on the forward strand.
AGGTAGTTCACCCGGTTTTCGTGTCTAGGGTGTTTTCGCGAACTCGGTCTTGTATCCAGGGAGGTAAATAAGATTTTTTCCCAGAGAGAATACTGGCCCAACTCGGCAAATCCTTATGGCCCGGCCCAAACGCATCCTCGAGCTCCCAACCCAAGTTTTCCTTCAGTGGTGGCCGGCCCACTTTGCATCCAACGGGTAGGTAGGTAAGCGAGAGAGACACCATCGTGTTACGCGTGACGAAAGGAAGGCGTGTCAGGAAAATGTGGGGAGCCCCGTCATAACTCCTCCCTCCATCACCATTACCACGCTATCCCTTCCCATCTCGGCGAAAATATCATCACTCCCACTAGCACCGCGAGCAGCACCACCAGCCATGGGGATTGCCGTGGTGGCTCCCGTCGCGGCGGCCTCGGCCTCCTCCTACCTCGGGGCGCCGCACAGGGCCGCGGCATCGGCGAGGGCACCGGCCCGTGCCCACGTCGCGGCGGCCGGGATGTCCTCGAGGGCGTCCTCCTTCGTCGGTGGCGGCGGAAGCGGCCTCGCGGTGGCGGCCGCGTCGATAGCCGCGCGGCCCAGGAGCGCCGGCTCGGGGGGAGGCGGCGCGCTCGGGTGCAAATGCCTCTTCGGGTTGGGGGTTCCCGAGCTGGCGGTCATCGCCGGCGTCGCCGCTCTGGTGTTCGGGCCCAAGCAGCTCCCCGAGATCGGCCGCAACATCGGCAAGACCGTCAAGAGCTTCCAGCAGGTGAGAATTGGAGCACAAATTCTAACGGCGTTGTGAACACTGAACAGAAGGCCGTGACGGATGAGCCATGAGGAGAAAATTGCAAACAATTGACTGGTGGTTAGCAGTTGTGGAAAAACAAGTGATCCCCTTTTGCTAAGATGTTAAAGCCTTCTTCGTCGTGCAACCAGCGACTTTACCAATTCACAAGCCGCTGATTTGCTAACACTTTCAGTTTCCGTTGCAATTCTGAAGATTTTGGTACTCTAGAGAATGTTCAATTTAGTGCTACTCTGTGCCTTATAAACTTAGTGACGTACTGACGTACAGTGCATTCCATACCATTTATCATGGCTTTAGTGGGATACTACCAATGGAAAGAAAAGTGGCCACGTTGTTTTCTCATTTATGACTTACAAGTCTTGTTTGTTATAACGGATGATGAGTGGCGTCAGGTTCAGGGATGTAAGATTGGAGTGATTGGGATTTCTGCAGCTCATGTTTTCTGAACTGCAACAGGAAGTAGAATGCATTTTTTTTTGGGTGTGTTTAGGCTTCTTTCCAATTAAAAAGATGCTTGGGTTCGGGATGGAACTGAAAGGGTATTTCGTATTCTTGTCCATTTGCAGGTGTACAATAGCTCAGAAATTCTGTAAATTATCATCTGTGCAATTAATTTTGTTGCTGATGAAATATGTCATCTAGAAGCTAGACCTGTAGCAAAGATAAGAGTTGCTGTCTGTATTACATGTTCTGCAATCTTTAGCATGTACATCAATACATGCATCATGAAACAGATCAAATATACTTTCTTCTAATATCTATGGGGTTCAACAAACAGTCAAACAGAGATTTAGCAAACTATGCTTGTGTTCTAGCATCCTAATTGACATAGGCAAATTACTAAACGTTCAGATCATAACTCATATATGAACATGCTCTATTCCTATTGGCTGTAGTTCATGATTTTGAGTGTAAAAGTAGTTTGCCTTCATTGCTATCTTATCAGCTATATCGCTTTGTTAAGTGCAATTGCATATCGGTTGTTGTGTCTGCTGTTCTACATTACTAGTACATAGCTGCTGTTGCCATCCAGCATTGCCCCTACATACCTGAAAATGAAACTGCAGCGATTCTACATTTGTAAACTGGTGGCCGCAACATGCTGAATTCTCTCTGCTTTTAGAAATCAGGAACCAAAGGGGTCTTTTGGTTTAAAACTGAGGTGATTTGTGGTTTATGATCTATGTTTTGGTTGTTGGTGACTTGGCATCCTGAGGCTTATGGTTTACTGTTTACCCAATCTACTTGGTAGGAGATAAACCTGCAGAGAATAAATGATTTCATGGTGTAAAATGGGCAGCTCATAAAAGTTAAAAGGTGTTTTCATATTACAACATCACCAGACAGTTCAACTTGTTATAGGAGGCAGGGTTTGCAGAAGTTACTCGCTAGAGGCTAGAGCTGTGGCACCTGCATCACCACTAGTCTGATAACTTCATTACAGAAATGCCTGCTTCCTTTTGGCCTCTCTTGTCCAATAATTCGAGAGGACTGATCCACGTTAGCACGCGCTAATGAACTAATTGAAATCTGGCTGGTTGTGCACGCCTGGTGTTTTATTTTCTGAAGACAAGCTACTGATCAAGTTTTATAATCAGGTTATTCAATCTTTTACCATTTTGTAAAATTTTAGCTGATCCATGTAAGTTCTCTCTCAGGCGGCTAAGGAATTCGAAACTGAACTGAAGAAAGACCCTGGGGAAGGCGGTGACCAGCCCCCACCTGCAACCCCTACGGCGGTAAGCGACGGGGAGGAGAAAAAAGGGGCCTGAGGCTTTGCCAAGTAGCAACGAGACACGAGAGCACATGAGGATCTATCAAGAGTTGCGTGTTAGGGGTTGTGTATGTACAATTGTACTCTTCGCATCTGGAGTTAGCAGCAAATTCATGCCCTTTTCTTTTGGCCACCTTGCAGTTTCAGGCCATGTAGCGATAATGTTTGTAGTTTGTACCCGGGAAGAATACTTTGTCCGTGAAGAATGTCATGTTGTTAAATTATGAGGCTAATTATCTTGAGCACTATGCAATTTTGCAACTGTCAGGTGCCTTACCTGTAGCTCTTGTTTTAAAACACCAGTGATTTCAGTCAAGTAGCATGGCAGTGAGCTGAAAATCTCAAACATTGAAAACAAGCATAGCCTGCCAAGGCAGCAACAATGCAAGATCGCAGCTGGAGGAAAGGGCTGTGTGAGGTCCACATGGCAGCTACAACTCCCGTTCGTGGGGTCCACGCGTCAGTCACCGCCGCTGGAAATTCTGGGACCACTTGCAGTGAGTGAAAAGGTACCCACGCCACCGCAATAAGCTCACGAGGCCTCCTCCCATCTCCTGCAGAGGAAAGGCGAGAGCCGAAAAAACTTAGTCCCGCTCCCATGGCTATCCTCGCCGTCGCCACCCCGCTCAAAACCCTAAACCCTAGCCCCGCGGGCCACCGCCGCAGGCGCCTCACCTCTTCCCTTCTATGCCTCCCACCGCCGGTGCCATGCGGGCGCCGCCTCCGGTGCTCCGCGCAGTACGGCGAGGCCGCGGCGCCGCCCACGACGACCACGACGCCGCGGCCCGCGGAGATACCCTGGAGCAGGGAGCTCTGCAACTCGGTGCGGCTCATCGGAACGGTGGGCACCGAGGTCGAGCTGCGGCAGCTGCCCAGCGGCTCCGCCGTCGCGAGGGGCCGCCTCGCCGTCTGGAAGTCGGCCACCGAGACTACATGGTAAGTTCGTTTGGCGCTACGCAATGCTAACTTCTCTTCCATTTCGGGTCCGCAGCGAGTTCGACTGTGCCTTTCGGTCACTCGTTGCAGGCATGTAGCTTAGTGTAAAAGAGAGGCGTGGTTGTTGAGGGACCGGCAAAGGCATTCCGTAATATAAGGACCGGTCCAGTCTGTGTAAATGTGTAATTGTTGGATTGTAGCAAGATGATTATTGAGACTATGAGGTGAATTTTTCGTTGCGGACACATTAGTTGTTGCAAAGTGTTTTGGTGCTTATATTGTGAGGTCAGAAGATGCTAATGAATCATGGAACAAACATTTATCTCTAAACAGGGTTTAAGCATAAGATGGGGGTGATTAGCATTTTTCCTTAGGTTGTTAATAGGAAGAGCTTATCTCCCCTCAGCCTGGTAATATTCAGCATATTTCTGATGTACTATGATGACAAATAAGTGAAGCTTTGATTTCTGAGTACTTGTATCGACAAAGTTTTCAAAAAACTTGTTGTATCGATAGATATAACGTTTTACTGAATTGTGAGCTCTCAATGGAGAATTGACCTGTCTCAATTTGACATTTGAGTATATTAGTTTGCTAAAAAAAACAAAAGCTAAGACTTAAGAGCCAAGCAAGCCCAAGCATGACTGCATGCATTGTTGGCATAAATATTTTTTGTGTTGCAGCTACATAATTACTAGTTTTACATCCTGTCAGAGTCAGAAATATTGGTAATTGAAAAAACATTTTAAATAGTAATTTATGTTTAAGTGTTTATTGGGGCAATTATACTACAGGGTGACACTACAGTTTTGGGATGACCTGGCTCTTGTGGCCTCTGAGCATGTGAAGAAGGGTGACCGGATATATGTTTCTGGACGGCTTGTGTCAGATACCGTTGATGAGGGGCCAGAAAAGCGGCACGTTTACTACAAGGTATCATCTTTGCTGCGTGCTTTACATGCTCTTCCCCCCTGTAATATGTATGTGATCTGCATATCATTACTTTAAGAGAGGTTACATTCTATTTTCATTTTCCATCGTTTATGTGATTATGATGGATTGCTGGGTGTACTATTTCTCAGGTTGCAGTTCAAGAGTTAAATTTCATCGAATCCATGCAGCCAGTTCGATTATATGAACCAGAGGCAAGCCAGGATACCCCAGGTATGGATCTCAGTTAGGCGGTGAAGCCTTCTGTTTTTATCATAAAATTGCTGTTTGGACTATTGCCAATTAGTTGGTAATATTTTGGGCTACCATTTGATTCAGGGGTCCAATCTTTGTGTTCTAGATTACCCATTTGATGCTACTGTTTGATTTGAATTAGAGCCAATTTTTCCATTGGCTTGCCAAAGTTTGGTGGTAATCCCAATCGCAGTGAAATTGCAAAGGGACCAAACATGCTCTTATACTTTTCGCTTTGTGTTCACTTCAATCCTCAACATGTGAACAGCCTGATGATTCTCTTTATGTTGTATATCCAATATATGGCAAAGTTTCTTTTTTACATCAGTGCCACTATTTTCCCGTAATATATAATTTCACATGCTGTTAACGTAGCAACTATGCCCCCCTCATATATACACAGTACTACCCCCATTATTAAATATATGACGTTTAGGACAAGCAAGTTAGTTCATTTTTTAACTAATTTGCTTGTCCTAAATGACATATATTGGAGAACGGGGGGAGTATATATGATAATTAACATTACATATGATAGGTAGTCATCTGCCTCTAGAAGATCAGAAAAAAAGACCTAGATGTGTATTTACAAGTTATATGATGTGGAACATGATAAATCTTTCACGGTCAACCTTCTCTTTGGAAAAACCGCAAGGCATTCGAGTACTTTTAAGTCTTAGAAGATAAAAAAAAGACTATTATATGTGTATTGACAAGCTATGTAATGTGCAACATGATATAAATCTCTTTCACGGTGAACCTTCTTTTTAGAAAAAATAGCAAGGTATTTGAGTACTCTCAAGTCTTACATGCATCATTCTTGAGTACTCTAAACGGTTGATTGATGTAGCTTTCTTCAGGTGATGAGCATAACATGGTTCTAGGTAGCTCTTTGATGTAATTAAAAAAATTATAAAAAAGGTAAAAATTGACTCCTTTTTTGTTGAATCAAAGGTGGAAGACGTGGTGATTATTTTGATTCTACCTCTAGTTCAACTGATTATAAGAGCAGGGATAATATCAGTTCTTCTCGATCAACTGAAGAGCTGTGGCAGGCCTTCTTTGCTAATCCACTCGACTGGTGGGATAACAGGACAAATAAGGTTGGATGTCTTATTTATCTTGTTCATTGTGATCATTGAATCTATAGCCATTTATCCATTTTACATTGTAACACTTGTATGCAAACAACTATAATTTTTTTTGGGTTGTATTGTCAATTTTTGAATGAAAATGGAATATACGAAAGAACACATGAAAAATCTAGAACCAATCAAAAGTTCAAATATTTACTAAGGGAAAGGGATAAATGGTCAGTGGAGTGTGGTTACATCGAAACAGAGATGGTGTTGACACCAAAAATTGACACCAGGAAGAGGCTGACATGTGGGCCGGATTTGATAGAAGGATGTTATTCGGCTAAAAGGGTTTTTTCTGAAGCATTCGGCAAAGATGCTCTGCGGTCGGGAACGCGTCGCCATTCGGCTGAAACATTCGGCAGAGATACTCTGCGGTCAGGGGTGCGTCATCATTCGGCAGAGGCATTGTTTCGCAGGCGAAGAGTGGTAGCATTCGGGAAGACATGATGACATGGATCAACAATAGGGAAAGGCCGGTTCGAACAAGGAAAGCAATATGGGCACGAAGATTCGTCATTTATTTTTAGAAACAAGTGTTGAAGTCGTGTCCGACTAGGAGTTGTATCAAGACCTGGGTATAAATATAAACCCATGGCAATTGTAGAAATCATCATCGCGATCAATCATACAACAAACCGGCCCCGTGCCAACATCGAGTCCTTTAGTCGAGTCGTCGAGTTCTTCGAGAGGAGTCATCGATCCGTCGACCTCCGTAAGTACCGGCAACCTTGTATCATGCTTAGTATCATGCGGTGGATTTAAGCTTTGATGCAAGTAGTCTTGTTACCATGCTTAGTATCATCCGGTGGATTTAAGTTGTGGTCTCAAGAAGGTTCCTCTGTTAGGTCATGAGCCATGCGGTGGGCTAAGATCTAGTATGGACCAAGTTATCGGCTCTGTTAGATTTCGGCAAGATCTAGCAGATTCATTAAGTTACCCCGTGTTGCTTCGTTTTTACTATGTGCTTAATTCATGCAACACACCTTTGCCCAATCTAGATCGGCTAGAATCGGCTCTGCTTTACGACGATTCATCCCCTCATAGCCGAATCCGAAACCGATCTAGGTTGCTACGTGTCGCGGGTTCAAGCTTGTCGGCATTGTGTAAATCTTGACAGAACCGGGTATCATGCGGTAGATGCAGGTTTTTGGGTCGTCTTAGAGCTAATCATCCGGTGGATTAGAATTCGATTCGATCTGATAGATTTACCTTTACCGATTAAGCGTGTTCCTTCGCCATGGATCCCGATTCGGCTAAATAGCCGTATTCGGCAGTGCTCTCACAAGTGAACGTGTGTTCGTGGGTTTGCATTGGACAATGAATGCTTTTAGCCTTTCACGATTAGATTGTATCATGCGGTGGATTGATCTAATCTGATTGGTGGTGTGGCCTCAAACGGGTTAGGTGCTGCTTTCGGCCTAACATCGTTTGTTGCCATACCTGACGGGTGCTGCTTTCGGCCTATGCATTCTTGTTTTAATGTAAATTCGTGACTGTGTTGTGGGTTCGTAACTAAACATTGAATGCTTTTAACGGGTGCTGCTTTCGGCCTATGCATTCTTTGTTTACTACGAATTTATGATCATGTTTCACCCTTTTATTTATCTATCATGCTCTGTTTCTCGTTAATCGGCTATGAGTATGTGTTACAACGTTCATTCGGTTGAAAGCCGATCTTTCGTCATGCTTACGTCACGCATTCGGCAGTGCGTTCCTTGCGTACCTTGCCGATTGCCGAATGAGGTTTTAACTGCCGACAGATAGCTTCTCTGTAGCTATTTGTCTCTCAAGATTGGCTTCGATGCCGCAAATATGGAACTGTCTGGTCTCACCCGGCACGTTCCAGGTTTTGATCTAAACGTTTTATTCCCTTTGTTAGTTTTCAGGCAAACTGACTGGCACGCTTTCCGGATTCAAAAGCCCGGGCCACGTTTGAAGCCAGCTTTGTTCGGCTTGCTGTGTGCTTGGCGTGAGGTGCGGATTTTACGTCAACACACTTTTTGGCACGCCCGGTGGGACCAACACAAGTTTTCAAGATGCCTGAGCTGAGCGACATCATGGATGTCACTTTGGAAGAGTTGTCTGAGGAACATCAACAGATGGTAAAGATTGCTGCCAATCAATTCATTAACAAATGTTTACTGTCTTTCGCCAAGAACAGGAGTGGTGCACCTTTTCTCAAGTCCGATCTGCCAAGAGTTCTCCTTCCTGGGCAATCTGATCTTACTGAAGAAGAAGAGAGGGAGAGATTCTCGGGCTTGTTATACAAAGCTTTGGGAGAGACAATGACCAATCACAATGCTGCGTTCTTAAACAGTTTTCGGCATATAATGATAAGCATTTTTGGTCAGCATGTGGATAAGACCTTTGAGCAGATACATGGGCAATTGGGTGGCCCAACATACTTCAATGTTCAAGCACCAGTTCAGAAACCACATGGTAAAGGGAATGCTGATGAAACTGGAGGTTCTGGTGTTAAAGATATAAATGGACAACCGATTCGGCAAGATCCTCAGCTTGCACTGCCGAAAACTCGCACGTACGGTGATATGGCATTCGGCACCACAGGGAATCCGCCTGCTTCTGCTTACAAAATATCTCCCTTGAACAACAGACTGCAGAGAGATTTGTATGGAAACGGATATTCAGAGTTTATGGATTACAATGCTATCGACGCTCTTCCGAATCCTGGATATGCTGGTACTGCAGGTATGCTTGCTGGAAGGCCAGGGAATCAAGATACCAATATCGACCTCATGGTACAAAAAATGACCGATGTATTGCAAAATCAATTCGGTCTGAAACCTAAAGGTCAGGGATACATGTACTCGTCTCCTTTCCCTGAATGGTACCAGAGGGTATCATTGCCGAATAGAGTCAAGGTGCCTACAGAGTTTACTAAATTCTCAGGACAAGATGATACTAGCACTGTGGAACATATAGCTCGATATCTGATGCAGCTTGGAGAGGCTTCGGCAGATGAGGCTTTCAGAATCAGATACTTTCCTTTGTCACTGACGGGTCCAGCTTTTACATGGTTTGCTTCTTTGCCTGCCCAGTCGATTTGCACCTGGAAAGACCTGGAACAGAAATTCCATGCTCATTACTACATTGGCAGTACCGAGAAAAAGTTGGTTGATTTGACCAGCTTAAGGCAGAGGAATAATGAAACACCTACAGAGTTCCTCAGGAGATTTAGGGAAACCAAGAGTATGTGCTTTTCTCTGAACATACCTGATGATCAACTGGCTGGTATGGCTGTAGCTGGAATGCTGCCTGCTATTCGGGAAAAGCTATTCGGGATGGAGTTTGATGATTTGGGCCAGTTGTCACACAGATTGGCCTTGATGAGTAACCAGGCATATGGTTTCAAGAAAGATGTCAGATTTGCTAAAAATAGTGATGTGGCTGACATCTATAACCAATTCCTTGAAAGAGCAGATCAAGAAGATGAGTATGAAGACAGCGAGGAAATAGCTGCAGCAGAGATAGTGTGGAGCAAGGAACCAGTTACAATGACTCAAAGATGGATCAAACAGATGAAGGGAACATATGATTTTGATGTAACTAAGGCAGACAAATTATTTGAGTTCCTGGTGAAAGAAGGCCGAATCAAATTGCCAGAGGGGCATTCTATGCTTCGGCCCGATGGGGTGAAAGATAAGAGGTACTGTGGGTTTCATGATAGAAATTCTCATTCCATTAATGAATGCAGAGTCTTTAGGATGAAGATTCAGAAAGCTATCCAGGAAGGACATCTGAAATTCGACAACAAGATGAAACTGGACAGTAACCCTTTCCCTCAGAATATGATCGGGTTCTCGGTTAATATGGTAAATGTTGTTCCATCTGGAGAAAAGGGAAGATTGAAAGTTTTAACATCAAAGAAGGCAAGACAGGATGGTTCAGTTGATCCCACTCGGCAGATCACAATGGAACAGATTCGCCAGAAAAATCTTCGGTTCCCGAATAGCCGATTTGAAGTGGGCGAATCCTTTAAACCTAGAGTTACTACACGTATTCTCCTCAACAAATGGCAGCGTCAGCAAGAAAAAGAGCGTTTTCAAAGGCGTGAATACGAGGAAGAGGAAAGAAGGCGCGAAGAAGAAAGATTTGAGGAAGAACAAGAAGAATATGCTCGAGAACAGGAACGTGCGCATTGGGGGTGTGCATTCTTCAGACACTGTTGGAACGAAGGTTTAAAGCTGCCTACAAGGAGTAACTGTCCTGAGTGCAATAATGGGTATGTCGAACATAGGCAAAATGTTGCCAATCGCCGATCTGTCCATGAAAGAATTGGTAGGGTGCATCCTAGTGATGATCGGCGTTTTGATGATCAACCAAGAAAGAGACAAGCTGATTCCAGATGGATTGATCATGAAGAAGAAGATCATGAGTATGTCTGGCAGAAAGGACAATGGTGTCCACCTGGTTTAAGAAGGAGTCAGAAGAGAAGAGTCCAACGCTTGAGGAATCAAGAATTAAAGCAAGCAAGGCCTAGGATGAAATCGATATGGCTCCCAAAAGACAGGCCTGACGAACATAGTCATTCGGCTCCTACATGCATGGTATGTTTCTTGCCGAATGAATTCATGGCTCCATCTAATCAAATTGTACAGGAAGAAATATCGCCCGATATAGATGATGCCGAACAATTTGGGTTAATGGCACAATTGATGTTGAACAAACAAGCTGTTTTTGAGAAGCCAACCCAGAATCGGCACATGAAGCCACTATACTTGAAGGGATATGTTAATGGCAAACCATTGACCAAGATGTTTGTCGATGGAGGAGCTGCTGTCAATGTAATGCCATATACCACATTCAGGAAGCTTGGTATGGGCCTTAGAGATTTGACACCAACGAGCATAATTCTAAATGATTTTGCTGGAAATCCTTCGGACACCAAAGGATGCGTGCACGTTGATCTGATGATTGGTTCCAAGACTCTGCTTACGACTTTCTTTGTCATTGAGGGCAAAGGGGCATATAGCTTGCTGCTTGGAAGAGATTGGATTCATGCAAATTGTTGTATTCCATCTACTATGCATCAACAGCTTATTCAGTGGATAGATGATGAAGTAGAAATTGTCCAAGCAGATGATTCAATAAGCGTGGCAAATATGGAACCAGCTTTCTGGGAGTATCAAGGCATAGATTGTTTCTCAGGTAAAGACTGGGGAGAAGGTCCTGTGACACCAGCCAGCAATGATCAACAGCCGATCGAAGCAGTCGGCTCTCATAGTAATTTTTGATGGAGAATCCAATTGATGGAACTGATGGAAAATTAGGACGTGGATTTGTGTCGGCCGATAAATTAGAAGAAGTAGACATTGGAGATGGTGACAAGCCAAGGCCGACATTTATCAGTGCTAATTTGGATTCGGTTTTCAAAGAAAAGTTGGTGACATTGTTAAAAGAATACAAAGACTGCTTTGCTTGGGATTATTCGGAGATGCCCGGTCTAGACCGTTCTATTGTTGAGCATCGGTTGCCAATCAAACCTGGATACAGGCCTTACAAGCAACCACCCCGAAAAATCTACAAGGAAGAAGTGTTGGCCGATGTGAAAAAGGAAATTGAAAGATTACTAGATGCAAATTTCATTCGGCCCTGTAAATACGCGGATTGGATCTCTAATATTGTTCCTGTCTATAAGAAAAATGGAAAGATGAGGGTTTGCATAGATTTTAGAGACCTAAACAGGGCTACACCCATGGATGGATATCCAATGCCTATTGCTGATTCATTGGTTGATGCTGCTGCTGGATACAAAGTGCTCAGTTTCATGGACGGTAACGCAGGATACAATCAGATTTATATGGCATTGGAAGATATAGTAAAGACAGCTTTCAGGTGTCCTGGACACATAGGGTTGTTTGAGTGGGTTGTCATGACCTTTGGATTGAAAAATGCCGGTGCAACTTATCAAAGGGCTATGAATTATATTTTTCATGAGTTGATCGGCAAGATTGTGGAAATATATATTAATGATGTGGTGATCAAGTCTTTGGATCATGAGTCTCATTTGGCCGACATAAGGAAAACTCTAGAATGCACAAGGAAACATGGGCTTAAGATGAACCCGAACAAGTGTGCTTTTGGAGTTTCGGCTGGAGAGTTTCTGGGATTTTTGATACATGAAGGAGGAATAGGAGTTGGTAAGAAAAGCATGAAGGCAATTGATGAAATTGTTCCTCCAACTAATCTTAAAGAGCTACAATCACTGCTTGGCAAAATAAATTTTGTGAGAAGATTCATATCAAACTTGTCACAAAAGGTGTTGCCCTTTTCCTCACTATTGAAAATAAAGAAAGATCAAAAGTTTGTATGGGGTGACGAACAACAGAAGGCTTTCAATGAAATAAAAGAGTACATGAAGAAGCCACCAGTATTGGTGCCTCCACAATTGAACAAGCCTTTCAAGTTGTACGTGGTGGCCGATGCCCAAACTATTGGATCGGCCCTCATTCAAGAATTTGAAGGGAAGGAAAGAGTAGTTGCATACCTTAGCCGAAAGTTACTAGATCCAGAGACAAGGTATTCGGCTATAGAGAAACTTTGCTTATGTGTTTACTACTCCTGTACAAAATTTCGGCACTACTTACTACATGCCGAATGCATTGTATATTCAAAGTTTGATGTGATAAAACACATGTTGTCTATGCCAATTTTGAACGGAAGGATTGGCAAATGGATTTTAGCTTTGTCTGAATTTGAATTGAGATTTGAATCGGCAAAGGCTGTTAAGGGACAGATTATTGCCGATTTCATTACTGAACATCATGATACATCGTTAAATTTGCTTAACATTGTTCCTTGGGTGTTATTCTTCGATGGATCTTCATGCAACAAAGGTGGTGGAGCAGGTATCTTATTAATTTCACCCAAAGGAGAAACATTTGAGTTTGCTGTTCCCATTCAATCTGTTGTTACTAACAATCAAGCTGAGTATGAGGCATTGCTCAAAGGGCTCCAATATTTGAGAGAAGCAGATGCCATTGCGGTTGAAATTTTTGGAGATTCAGAATTGGTCATAAAGCAATTGAATGGTGAATATGAGTGCAAAAGTGATACCTTGAGGAATTACTATGAAGAATGCAAAGAAATATTGAAGAGCTTTCGGTCAGTAATTCTACAACACATTCCTAGAGGGGATAATGGAGAGGCAAATAGATTGGCCCAAAGTGCATCAGGTTATAAAGAGCTTCGAGAAGTTTTTGCTAATGATGTATACGCATTCGGGAGTAATCTGGCAGAAGATGATTGGAGAAAAGAGATTGCCGATTATCTGGAGAATCCATCCCGAAAGGTTTCTAGAAAGCTCAGGTATAAAGCTTTAAAGTTTGTTCTTCTTGATGATAATTTGTATTATAAATCCCTAGATGGAGTGCTGTTACATTGCTTAAGTCATGAAGAAGCAAAAAGGCTGATGAGTGAAGTACATGATGGATTGTGTGGAGCACATCAATCGGCCTACCGAATGAAGTGGGTTATTAGAAGAACTGGATACTACTGGCCGACAATGTTGGAAGATTGTTTTGAATATTATAAAGGATGTCAAGACTGTCAGAAATTTGGAAACATTCAGAGAGTTCCAGCATCGGTTTTGAATCCCATTGTCAAGCCATGGCCATTCAGAGGATGGGGAATAGATTTGATTGGCCAAATAAATCCTCCATCTAGCAAGGGGCATAAGTTTGTGCTTTTGGCAACCGATTATTTTACCAAATGGGTTGAGGCAATTCCATTAAAGAAAGTGACGTCGGAGAATATGGTTGAATTTGTTAAAGAACACATCATTTACAGATTCGGGATTCCTCAGACAATCACCACTGATCAAGGGACTCAATTTACATCTTCAGAATTCAGAGATTTTGCTGAAAGTATGGGCATCAAATTGTTAAATTCTTCTCCTTATTATGCCCAAGCTAATGGTCAGGCAGAGGCTTCTAACAAGATTATGATTAAAATTATACAGAAAAAGATTGATCAGAAGCCGAGAAAGTGGCATTCGGTACTCAATGAGGCTTTATGGGCTTACCGAATGGCTCCACATGGGGCTACACAGACGTCTCCCTATGAGTTGGTGTATGGGCATCATGCTATTTTGCCATGGGAGATACAATTAGACTCAAGGAGAATAAAGTTGCAAAAGGATTTAAGTTCTAAAGATTATAAAGATTTAATGATGGACGAATTAGAAGATTTGCATATGATTCGTCTCAGGGCCTTGGAGAATATTGAGAAGAATAAAGTGCGAGTTGCTAAGTACTACAACAAGAAGGTGAAAGTTAAGCAATTCACAGAAGGTGATCTAGTTTGGAAAGCAATATTGCCGATTGGAACCAAATATGCAGCATTCGGCAAGTGGTCTCCAAATTGGGAAGGGCCTTTTAGAGTGGTTAGATGCATGCCTGGAAATGCATATATTTTGAAGACATTGTTGGGAGAAGAATTTGCTTCTGCTATAAATGGAAGATATTTGAAGAGGTATTATCCCAGTGTTGAAATCGATCGGTGATTGATATATTAACTTGCCAAACAGCCGATATTCGGGAAGAAATCGCCTTCAGAACAAATGTCGACAGAAAAGGAAAATGGCCAGTACTGAATGTATTGCCCTTAGCACAAAATATATTACATCAGATGATTCATGCAAGATCACAAAAGATAAGTTTTATTGCCGAAATTCCATAAATCCCTAGTACAAACTAATGAAATAGCTTGTTCAAGACGGATTGAGGATGAATGGAATCGGCAATGGCGGCGCCATGAGCATCAAGGCGATCTATGGAGGCCTCGATGTCGTCGATCTCCTCCGGGTTACCATTAGCGAAGCCGGTTGGTAGCCTGGAGTAGTCGGTGTTGGTGTGCGTCGACATGGCGACTAGGCCTGCAGCAGTACCCAGACGGATGCCGTGCGAGGCCACCTCATCGATGCGATCCGCCACCGCGCCGAGGCGAGCTTCTGGTGTGTCCCCAGGAGCATTCACCTTGTTCGCCAGTTCATTCACCAGTACCTTCAGCCGATCGAGTTCGGCATCACGCGCTGCAAGTTTACAAAAGGGGCAGCAGATTAATATCATTCGGGGGATGAGATTGAGATTGAGCAGATTGCAGGACTCACCATCGATGACTTCGAGCAGTTGCTTGCGCTCGTGCTGCCATTCGAGGTCAGCAATCCCGGCTTGTTTGGAGATAGCCTCCAGTTCGCGACGAGAGTCGTCACGCTCCGCCTTGAATCGACGGGCATCGCCGTCCGTGTAGCGGGAGTCGTCCGATTCGAGAGATCGATTAGACGAACTCGAAGATGCCGCAGGAGCAGCGACTGGAGCTGCAACTGGCGCACCAGCGCCGGCAATCCATTGGATTACCCTGGAAGAACGAAAAGATTCGTCAAGAAAGAGAGAGGAAATCTCGAGAAGAACAGGGAGAAGCGAGTAGCTACTCACCTGCGGCGAGCACCGGCACGACTTCCTTCGGCCTCATCAACGGCCGGGCGCCTCCTGTTGTTGTCGGCCATTGGAGGTTCCTCGGAATTACTGTGGATGGGGAAAAGAATGGTTTGGGCCGGCAAGAACTTGGAAGGCGAAGAACTTGATGAAGAAACCGTGGGCTGCCTGGGTGTTTATTTATAAAACCCGCAGAGGAAATCGTGGCCAAAGATCGTGGCACGTATTCCGAAGAGTTCGGAAGGTGGAAAGGATTTTCCAGCCGATTGATTCTCATGTCGTTTGGGATTCTTATCGAGTCATATTCGGCTTTGACTGGATGAGATTCGGCTATGTCATAGTTGAAGCGTTTTCGGGTCTGATGCTATTAAGATTAGCTTTGCCGAATGAGTTACCCACAATGGAGAGAAAGCAAAAATTGGTGAAAACTGCAAAGTTGGTAAGACGTTCGGCTAAATTAAGTATTCAATACAATTACACACCCAAGTACTTGGAGATTACATCTTTGGCATCAGATATCATTCTATTAATGGTCTCCAAAAGATTTTTGTTTGCTTCTTGGGTTTTCTCCAGAGCAGAGAGCTTCGCTTTAAGTTGTTTATCTTCAGTTAGAATTGCCGATGCTTCCTTTCGAATCCTCTCTGTCAGATCAGGGAGTTCGGCTAATTTCTTCTCGTCAGCTTCGATTTCGGCTGACAGGACCCTCAGTTCGGCTTCTAGTTCAGCTTTCCTGGTCTTTTTCAGATCAAGTGTTGACTGCAGTCTAGCTGACAACTCTTTGTTACTCTGAGCTTGAGTATGCAGATCTTTCAAGGAATGCTTAGCTATGGCTCTTCTTTGCTCTAAAGCTGGTTGTAAAGATTGATCTTTCAGAGCCTGTCTGACTGCAGCAAATTGTTGATCTAATTTAGAGATTGGTTCCAAGGAAGCTTGAATATCAACGGGAAGGTTGTGTTCAATGGGCTCAAGCATATCTCTCAGAAGATCAGCATCCTTGACTTGATCCTGGATGTCTTTGTGCAGAAAGGAGAAAATTTCCTTTAGTTTTGCTTGGGTTTCTTCTGATAAAATCTGACTAGAAGAAATTTCCTCTGCTTGTTCGGCAACGAGATCATCCAAGGGAAATGAGTAACTGGGTGATGAAGTTATTTTCTCCTGGAAAGAGATATTGCCGAATTGGTGATTATCCATTGAATAAAGAACTGGGGAGACTGGGAAATTATCTTTACCTCATTTCTGATCTCTTGGATGGAAAGAGAGGGTGGCTCAAGCTCAAGTAAAGGTTCTTGTGTATCATGCTGAGGAGAGCTTGGAAGGTTCTTTGATGGAGATGAAGCTTCTAGCTGAGGTACATCTGGTAAAGCTGAAGTTGGTTCTTGATGAAAAGAGGAGCTCTCCGAAATTGGATCCATTGAAGTTTGCTCTGTGACTGAAAGAGAGTTAATGCTGATGAAAGAAAATTTTTAAAAGGACAAGATGGTAAAAATTTTACTGATCACTGAAGCATCGGCAGGTCCTGTGCTAATGGCCAATTGTTGTGATTTGGCCTGAAATCATAAAGGAACAGAAATAAGCAGAATGAAATTAGCATTTTTTACTAAAGGAAGAGGAAATTTGACCTGTGCAATTATTTTGCTGCTTGTTCTTTTCTTCCTTATAGATGGAGGGGCAGTTAGAGAAGAAATTTTTCTCTTGGCAGCAGGTGGTGCAGCAAGAGTTGGATCCAGGTTGGCAGGCCTAGACATTATTTGAGCTAGAGAAGGAGAATGATGCCCCAGAATGGATATTGGGCCTGCAGTGTTATATACAATTGCTCTGGCCAGAGGGGCAGGGACTATGTCCTGCAAGATAACAGAGTTAAAAGTCGATGAACGAGGATGTCAGTGGAAAAACAAATGGATTATAAGCATGTTTACCTCTGAATTCGGCTGATAGTCAGGCATCAAATCGAGGCAGAGAGGGTGGACTGGTACATTAAAGATGTGATCATGAACTTCTTGCCACCAAAGAATAAAAGAAGAATGAGTAAGTGCTGTTGGCACAAAAGGTTCAATCTGATAGATGGCTGCACAACACTTATAATCAAAAATTCTTCTTGTTTCTGTGGAGTCTTTGATGATCTGCCTAGGCTTGAGGAATTCATGAAAGAATAATCTTGGGGGCACTTGGCCACATCCTAATTGCCTAGCTACTATATTCGGCTGGTAATATTCATATGAACTTTGAACCAGCCTTCCTCCACAAAATTCAGCTGGTAAGATGCAGGGCCGAATAAAAGTGTTGAAAATTGCTGTGGACTCTACATCTATGCATCCAGTCTCGAAGCTGAATTCACAAGGAAAAGTGAGACTGTCGTTGCCCAAGTATAGGAACCAGAGGGGATTGGTGAAACCTTTGAAGAAAAGTTCAAACAGTTCTCCAATGCTTTTGTTAATAGCAATAGTGGAGGCTGCTTCCCCATAAGTTTGACAGCCTTTGGTGCTCTGGGCTTCTGTTTCCTTATAATTGACCGAGGGAAAGTGTCGGCTGTTGAGGTCAATGGAGATAATTTGGTGCATGTACAATTGCAGCCACATCTGGACGAACCACCAGGGACCATTGACGCAAGAAATTTTCTTGTTGGTGTGCATCTGATAAATGGTTTGGTGGAGCATGTGGTAGACACTTCCCAAGAGATATTTCCCGAGAGGGATAAGTGTGCCTGCAGCCAAATCTTCAGCCATTACTATGTGATTCAGAGTTGGCTCATTGGCTTTGCCGCAGAAGACAAATCTGCACAACCACATATTCAGAAAGGCCCTGTACTCAACATCAGTCAGAGGACCATCACGCATGTAGGTCTGGATGTATTTCTTATAGCCGACTCCAGTCTTCACCCCTGTCTGTTTGGAAGAACCTTTGTATCTGTATGGGTGTGTTGTCCCTGTAATGTTCAGGCCGGTTATCATGTAAACATCAGCCAGGGTTGGAGTCATTGGTCCATGACCAAAAAGAAAGGCGTTCGTGCCGTTGGACCAGAAGTGACAGGCTGCAATCAGGAGATTTTCATTCTTGGGTGTTTCGGCTAAAGATAGCTCCAAGCAGTGGGAAATGCGAAGACTGTCCCAATTCTGCGTCTGAGGGCTTTTATCTTCGAGAATCCTCTTGTACCAGTTTCTCCAACCAGCGATTGGGGGCAAAGGCCAGTTTTTGAATGAATCCTGCCATTCGTGAGGTCCCGACAGTGAAGTTTTGAAGGGGATTCTTTGAGACTCGGCCGCAATAATTTCGGAGGGATCTGGATTCCCTGAAGGGCCGAGGAAGTAAGATGCGGATTGCTCCTCCGTAGGGATCAGGATTTCAGTGGTCAGAGCCTATTGAGCACGGAAGAAGAAGCGATTCGGAGATTCAAAATGCAGCTCGAGAAGAATAATGCCGAATATGATTGAAGAAAACGGAACTTACTTGAAGAATTTGATCCTGGTTCGCCATCTGAGGATTGGAGCTTGAAGGATTCGACGAACTAGGGTTTGAGTTTGAGAGCGCACTCTGAGGATTTGGGAGCAGAAAACGGATGTCGAGCAGACTCAGCCTGAAAATGTTGGGGATTCCTGGCCAATTCCGAGATAAAATGTCCTCTTATCCCGAAATTGAAGGGGCATGTGTTGACACCAAAAATTGACACCAGGAAGAGGCTGACATGTGGGCCGGATTTGATAGAAGGATGTTATTCGGCTAAAAGGGTTTTTTCTGAAGCATTCGGCAAAGATGCTCTGCGGTCGGGAACGCGTCGCCATTCGGCTGAAACATTCGGCAGAGATACTCTGCGGTCAGGGGTGCGTCATCATTCGGCAGAGGCATTGTTTCGCAGGCGAAGAGTGGTAGCATTCGGGAAGACATGATGACATGGATCAACAATAGGGAAAGGCCGGTTCGAACAAGGAAAGCAATATGGGCACGAAGATTCGTCATTTATTTTTAGAAACAAGTGTTGAAGTCGTGTCCGACTAGGAGTTGTATCAAGACCTGGGTATAAATATAAACCCATGGCAATTGTAGAAATCATCATCGCGATCAATCATACAACAAACCGGCCCCGTGCCAACATCGAGTCCTTTAGTCGAGTCGTCGAGTTCTTCGAGAGGAGTCATCGATCCGTCGACCTCCGTAAGTACCGGCAACCTTGTATCATGCTTAGTATCATGCGGTGGATTTAAGCTTTGATGCAAGTAGTCTTGTTACCATGCTTAGTATCATCCGGTGGATTTAAGTTGTGGTCTCAAGAAGGTTCCTCTGTTAGGTCATGAGCCATGCGGTGGGCTAAGATCTAGTATGGACCAAGTTATCGGCTCTGTTAGATTTCGGCAAGATCTAGCAGATTCATTAAGTTACCCCGTGTTGCTTCGTTTTTACTATGTGCTTAATTCATGCAACACACCTTTGCCCAATCTAGATCGGCTAGAATCGGCTCTGCTTTACGACGATTCATCCCCTCATAGCCGAATCCGAAACCGATCTAGGTTGCTACGTGTCGCGGGTTCAAGCTTGTCGGCATTGTGTAAATCTTGACAGAACCGGGTATCATGCGGTAGATGCAGGTTTTTGGGTCGTCTTAGAGCTAATCATCCGGTGGATTAGAATTCGATTCGATCTGATAGATTTACCTTTACCGATTAAGCGTGTTCCTTCGCCATGGATCCCGATTCGGCTAAATAGCCGTATTCGGCAGTGCTCTCACAAGTGAACGTGTGTTCGTGGGTTTGCATTGGACAATGAATGCTTTTAGCCTTTCACGATTAGATTGTATCATGCGGTGGATTGATCTAATCTGATTGGTGGTGTGGCCTCAAACGGGTTAGGTGCTGCTTTCGGCCTAACATCGTTTGTTGCCATACCTGACGGGTGCTGCTTTCGGCCTATGCATTCTTGTTTTAATGTAAATTCGTGACTGTGTTGTGGGTTCGTAACTAAACATTGAATGCTTTTAACGGGTGCTGCTTTCGGCCTATGCATTCTTTGTTTACTACGAATTTATGATCATGTTTCACCCTTTTATTTATCTATCATGCTCTGTTTCTCGTTAATCGGCTATGAGTATGTGTTACAACGTTCATTCGGTTGAAAGCCGATCTTTCGTCATGCTTACGTCACGCATTCGGCAGTGCGTTCCTTGCGTACCTTGCCGATTGCCGAATGAGGTTTTAACTGCCGACAGATAGCTTCTCTGTAGCTATTTGTCTCTCAAGATTGGCTTCGATGCCGCAAATATGGAACTGTCTGGTCTCACCCGGCACGTTCCAGGTTTTGATCTAAACGTTTTATTCCCTTTGTTAGTTTTCAGGCAAACTGACTGGCACGCTTTCCGGATTCAAAAGCCCGGGCCACGTTTGAAGCCAGCTTTGTTCGGCTTGCTGTGTGCTTGGCGTGAGGTGCGGATTTTACGTCAACAGATGGTAAACATCAAATGCTGTTAGGAAAGATGTTTCTTTTTTTTTTTGGGTTCTTTCCAGTGAGTTAGTGCTCCACTATTCTTACTTCAATTTGAGACTAGTCTGAGCAGGGTTCTGCATGTTGTATACTGGATATGTCTTCTGATTTATAAATGTACCCTTATTTCTTTGTATCAATTGATTTAACCAGAAGAGAGTACACCAAATTTTCTGATTTAGAAAAGTGGAAATAAAACATCAAGTCACAACTTAGTCAAAATAAGATAGTAGCCGTGCTACTGCTTGAGTCATGTAATTAATTTTTTTGTGATGGGAGCAATTGGATTTTTAGTGGTTTATATAATCCCAGTTTTATATGCTATGCATATTTCAGAAAATCACTCATCCTGAATCAAATAAACAAGTTTAGTACCAATGTCAAATATAATTTGATTTTTCACTGAGAGTTCAAGACCTGTTACACTCGTGTACTTACATTCAGTGTTTGCTTTATAAATCAAACTCGAACTGATTGTAAAGAAATGTTTATCTATGTATTGTACCTCATGACATGTTGACGTATATATTTTAATTAGCCCTAGATGCAATCATGCAACCTTTTTGTGTTGGGCACCAAATCAATAGAAAAGGTAAAATAAAAGCAATCTATGATATAGTCTAGAGAATGCTGTGCACTTCAAAATTTTGTAGTCAAGCAGGAATAATGTTCGGGGAAACCTCAATTAGAAGTTTAATTAATGTGTTAATATTTTATTTCACCTTATGCTTGTGCTTTCAAGTTATTTTCCTGGAGTTTTTTCCCTGATATAAATGAGATTTGTCTTGAATTTTTATATGGAGGTAGACTAAAATAAGTGATATTTTCATGAGTTTTTTTTAAGCATGTTCCTTTGATTTGTCAATTCTGGTCTCATGTTGATTTACACTAAATATACTTGCTTGTATAAACAAATATTGTCAATTATTTGATAATATTAATTGCATTTGACTTATGACCTTAATTCATATCAACAGAAGAACCCAAGGTACCCAGACTTTAAGAATAAGAGCACTGGTGAAGCACTGTGGGTTGATGGGAGGAACAACCCCAACTGGGTTATATCTCAGCTGGCAGTTATGGACTCAAGAATGGGTTCTCTGCAAGACAATGAGAGAAAAGCAGTCTCCTATATGTACGCGGACGAGTTCATGACATTGGATGGCAGTCGATAGTCTTGACGGAGGAAGCCTCGCAGTCCCCATCTGTGCAGCTCGGTTAACTGTACTATGTCGGGTAGTTCATGCATGCTGTCACGGTTTGTTGTACATATCTGGGCTCTCGAAGGTTTATCAGGAAGGTGGATATGCGGTGGTCCTAAGTATTTTGTACTCTGTAGTGTAGTTATATGGCAAACATATAACCAGAACGAAGTTGTTTGGGACATCGTAAAACGTTGTATGCTGAGGGTTCTCTGGTTTGTGACATGATCTTTTACTCAGACGGTGCAACTGTACTGTAACGTCGACTCATGACCACTGCTGAAGAAGTAAACTGTGGGTTCTCATGTTTTACCGCCCCTTCTGGTTGTCCCGTGATGCAGACAGAGGCCGGTACACAGTACACTAACTGGAGCGAGGCACAGCAGATCGAAGCTAGACTCGTATCACGATGATGATCAACAAGTCACTCATGATTCGCAAAGAATATGATATCGTAGATGTTGTATACTGGTCTAGCTGCAGGGCATCGCATTATAGCAAGGAGCGCCATCGTTGTACGAGTTGGATTTCCAGATTACGTGTCGTCGACTGGTTTCATCATGTACGTGCCAGATTTCGGAACGGGAATCTACTGAGATCGTTAATGGTGACGCTGCTGCCTTTAAGGGCGACGATGCACGGAATTGCCTGACCTAAACAAAGCTTGGACGTTAGTTTAATTTCTCTTTTGTTATAGATTTGTTATATATCGTGCAAATCCGCCAGGGGCCAGGGTGCATTTTGTGGCAGAGGAGAATTAAGGACCTCGAGTCAGATGAGGTCCTGTAGGCTTGTACGAACCCTGGTGCCAGCAATCCCGATCGGCATGCTACGTACCATGCCGTCGAAAGCTTTGCTCATGCTGATCGCCCGCGCCGCCCGCTCATCTGCGGCGGCCACATGCCGCTTCGCCCGCTGGGCTGCCCTCCCTCTGGAGGCGGCGTTGGCGGCGGCCGCCGCATCTCTTGCTCCAGATCGTGGTGGCGGCGGAGATGATCGGCTCCTGCACCGTTCCGCCGCCGCCGCCGCGGCACCTCCCGCCGCCATGGACGCACCTAACCCCCGGACGGACGCCGTTATTGGCCCCGGACTCTCTTGCAAAGGTAAATCCGATAATAGATGGCTGGAATATTGAAATATATTCCCTTTTCTAAAAAAATCTGATGATAGCCCCATCTTCAGATACCGGCTAGAACGGCAGGCTAAAACATCAGTAGGGAATTTGGCACCCTTGTGCATCACATGGGAAACGGGGACGGAATTGTTTTTTTTTTACCATTGTTCAGCAAGCCCAGATCGACGATTCAACATCTTCTGGCACGCGTCAATTTACTATTTTTATTAAACATGACGCCTTTGCTCCTTCTGAACCCATAAGGTAAATTCGTTTCTACGGCAGCATAGGACAACATACCTCTGAACATTTTCTGGCACGCGCCAATTCAGCCAATTCACTATTTTACTAAACATGATGGCACGCGCCAATTCACTATTTTACTAAACATGACGCCTTTGCTCCTCTGAACCCATATGGTAAATTCATTTCTTCGGCAGCATACCACTAGTGCATCGGAGTTAAATTTCATTTTGACACAAGACTCGATCTTTCAAAAAAAGACACAAGACTCTTTTTTTTTGTTTTTCTTTGTTTGTAGATTTACGACACAATCGTAGGGTGGAGTTCGTAGCACAGGAGAAGGACCTTGAATCGGATGAAGTCACGTGGGCCTTGTATGAGCGGTGGTGCAAGGTTCTTGACCAGAAGCGTAGCCATGATGAGATGGTTAGCCGATTCGGCAAATTCAAGAACACGGTGCTGCTTACCCACCGCTGCTTTATTACCAACAATGCTAATCTGCCCTCCTACCAATTGGTTATAAACAAATTCGCTGATGGAAAGCTACAGGAGCGACTGCGGGCCAATGCTGATGGGAATCTTAGTATGCTTGCTAAGAAGGCTGGCAATTCATCTGTTCTTAGGACACGTGATGGCGGTTTTTTGAGGGAAGTCTTCGCTGATTTCAAAGTGGTTGATGGGAAACTGTTTGTGTACTTTCCTGCTGGCAAAACTGATCAAGGTGGTTTGAAGGAACTCTCCACCACCAGTTATGTAGTTACTGGTGGCAGATTGTTTGCAGATCTACCTGAGGGGCATGAGCTGGTAATCCCATATATGGAATTCTTAATTTGCCGTGATTACTGAATCTACCATACCCCATGCAGCACCACCAACCTTGAATACCTATCTATGCTCATAAGCAAACCATGATTTTGTAAGATATTTTAAAGTTTTTGCCAAAGGGGTTACATGCTTACATCATAATGATTCCAGATTCATCCCAGATGTGGAGTTCACCTCGCGGTCGTCTCTGAAACTAGCATAGCCCATGCACCACCACCAACTAATAACGTGAATATACCTCTTTCGGTGTATGGTGCTATCCTTTGTCCATGTATCCCAAGTTGCCGTTCTACCAAGGAATGGGAATAATGGGATATTGGTTGGTTGTCCTTCTGCTAAAGAACACATTTGTACTAAGTTGCGCTTTGCCAATTAGAAATACATCGGGCAACACATACGTGCTCAGCCGGGTTTATCCTGGCCGTACATCGCTGGACACGTGTCACATGAAGAGCCGATCCGGTTCCATTCACCCGTCATATTGCTTCGTATTTGTCATTTTGGAGAGACTGTATATGGCACGCCCTAACTGGACCCGGAGAGGCAGGTACATCAGATCCTGCTAGGTCTTGATCGACGTGCCTGAGTCTCTACATCCAAATCATGCATCTTGTGTATCTCATTTGTCATGGCATGCACACACTAGAGCACCAAGACACAGGTTGATAGATAGGCTCATCATCCAGTATCTCTTGGTGCCCCTCTTGTCTTGTTGGACGCGGTCTGAAGAATCCGTGCTAAAGCATTTTCTTTTGCCTCCAACACATGTACCTACCGTATCTCCAGGCGTCATGTACGCCAGAAACCATACAACCCGCAGCATCCCAGAAGGTAGAAGATACTACCAGGACTCCAAATTAAATTTTCCATTGTATATACAAAATATACTTCAGGAAGAATATTGACTTGGCTATTTTATTTCCCTTTTGGTGATGGGCCGGACAAAGACGTGGCAACCAATCAACTATAGATTAACTAGTTCCCTGATGGCTGATGCCAATGGATGCTTCGTCGTCGATGCAGCTAGTTAGCTCTCATGTGCACCCACATGCTTTGTGTCCTCCGTTGCCTCGACCGGTGCATGTGTTGACAACAAAACGCAGGCAGGTCGTCGGCGCTGTGTCTCCACCGTGTTTCTTTGACTGACCTCGGTGATAACCTTCTTTTCTCGTTTGACTGAGCTCGGTTTTGGATCTTGGCATCTGCCACCATATATCAAATTTTAATCCTCGATCGGATTGCGCATCGACATGGCGCCGATCGATCAGTTTGCTGAGAGATTTTCATACCAATTCAAGTCAATTTGTTCAGAACATGCATGCAGGGGGGCGAAGGTTCAGGCACAACAAGAACAAGTTGATTGCCCTTTGTTTTTTATTCGAATAAGGTGCTAGCTTGATTAATGATTAAGTGTTGTAACGAAATCAAAAGAGAAATTGCTGGTTTGCATTTTGAGCAGGCTTTAGGGTATGTACAGTCCACGGACGACCCGCACAGACGACGGGTCGTCTGCAGAACCTCGAACTTAGAATATAAACCAGATATATAGACAGCTCATACAGTCCATAGACGGAGAGACCGTCTGTAAACTGTTTAATGTTTTACATTAATTTAGGATGAACTACATATACATCTGTGTATACTATTGTGTGGCTATTTTATAGAAGAAATAATTTCACAAAATTAGATACAGCGGACTAATAAAAGATGTTTTTGGTAGAACACAAAAAACATGTATCTTCTTTCTCCTGCTGTCCAACGAGTGCCCTGACGCGAAAAGACGAAAGTGCCTTTTACTATTATCTTCTTTCTCCTGCTGAAAGAACGAGTGGCCAAAACGGATCGGAGTTCTTCCTCCTACATTGCTCCTGCTGCCTCCGCATTCTCGGCTCTGTTCCCCAATCCACCTCCATTTACCTCGCCTGACCTCGCATGGATTCCCGCTCGCTTCTCCCCCACTCTGGAAGCCGCAGGAGGCTGGGGTGCCGACCTGCTGCTTGCGTGCTCCCCTTCTGTTCCCGTCCAGTGCGGTCGCGCTGCCGCTGGACGCCATCGCGCACCTGCACGGCGTCTTGGGGCGGTCGAGGTCGAAGCAGCAGCAGCCGCCGCCACGCGGGCGACCCGGCGCGAGGAAGCGGTGGCCGAGCCAGGGGAGCGCGATGTTGTGGGTGGCGCGCCTCTCCAGTTTCTTCTCCGCCGCCATGGTGATGGTGGTGCTGTCGTCGTCGCTCCAGTCCTTCCCGCCCGCCGAGGCCATCCGGTCCTCGCAGTTCGACGGCAGCGTCCGCTTCCCGGGGGAGTACCTCAGGGGCTCCGTCGCGGCGGTCCACTCGGTGGTGCCCCGAGAGCGTCTTCTTCCACTTCCTCGTCTCCGACCCGGGCCTCGGGGACCCTCGCAGATCTGCGGCCTCTCCTTCCCGCCGGCAACGCGGAGGAGAGCAGTTGGATTTGGCGGGCAATCTCCCGCGTGCGGGGTCGCCGCGCGGGATCCCGCAGCTCGTCGATTTGGGGGGACGAGGCCGCTGGTTCCCGTCGATTCACCTGGGAGAAGGGGACTCCCCCCGTCGACTCGCGAAAGGACGGGGAGTCCGTCGACAGGCAGCTGCCGGGGGGGGGGTGTTTCGCAAAATCACCGTTATATAGACGAGTCTCATAGACGGGCTGTACATGGCCTAAGAAGATGACAGCATCCCTGAAGATCAGGTATCGACATATATGCAAAAGGTGATCACACCATCTTTGTTACGTGTATATATATACTTCATATAACAAGATGAAACTTAACCACAATAATACATGCATGGGGTCCCTAAGAGAAAGAGAAGAACACACTAATACACATGCATGAACACGCCTTAACTTAGACAACGACACGTGCTTTCAGGGTAGTAAACTCAGCAACATTATGATACAGAGAGGAGCAGACACACGTATCCATCCTTGCAGTTAATACCGGACGCTTGCAATGCCTTCTTCCTTCCTCGATCAGCAACTGTTCTCGCACTTCTCCATCGCCCTCGGTGCTGAAAAAATGAACAGCCCAGACAACAGAAAGAAAATCATCTCGTTAGCACATCAGCCAGCTCTGAACATCACATCTCGTTTGTAACTTGTGAGACAGTAACTGACCAAGGCCGACGGCTTCCGATCCTTTCATGATCCGGAGGCGCTTGCACGACTCCACGAACATCCTGCAGTTTACCAACAGAGATTTATATGGTAAGAACATTCAGTTGTGTCGTTGATCAATCAGAGTAATTAAGCTGCGGCGGCGCTTACTCCCAGGGCACGTCGCCGACGAGCATCCAGTCGCCGTCCTTGTCCTCGTACGTGGGCACGTACTCGGACCCGCTGAGCAGGTCCGCCAGCTTGGTCTCGTTCATGCCCTTCATCCCCTGCGACCCGCAGCTGCCTGAAGAAACATTGACAAAGAAATCATTGCAGTGCTACTGCCAGCAGCGCGGCATCCATGCGTGAGGGTATGAGGCTGGCACTGATTACTGAAGAAACTGAATCCGGAGACTCTGCAAATCATGGATCAAGTTGTTGCTAACGATTGAACTGTATGAAAACCTTATCTTGGTATGAACATATCTGTCAAGTTCTAAATCAAGCAACCGATCAATCATACCATACAGCGCGAGCGTATATGGTCAACCGTATGTCCCATCGTACAGCTGGATTGGATATACGTACACATACCCACATACGTACCGACACCGTACGTATACGTGCCCGTACGTGGTGCGACAATGCCAGCTGGGCAGACAGCTCACGACCAAGCAACCAACCACCGTACGGAGATGCAATGCACATGTGTAGTGTACGACTGTATGTACGTACCGATGGTGAAGGAGCTGAACATGTTCTCGAGCGCCTTGGACAGCTCCTGGTAGCTCCCGTACATCCTCAGGTCCACCTTGCGCAGGTACGGCGCGCCGTCCATGCTCACCTTCACGAACGCCGGCACCGCGCCGCCGCCGGACTTGTCGCCGGCGCCGCCTTTCTGATGGGACGACTGCACGGCGAGGATGTTCTTGCGGAACGACCGGACTGGCGGCCAGCCCACCGCCTGCGCCCTGCAGTGGCGCCATATATATCAGACGGATTGCCGTACGTACGTGGCGTTCAGATCACACAGACAGATTATTATTCATGATGCTACACATCAGCCTGGGGTGGTGAAAATTAACAAACATTTTGCAGGAAATGAAAGTTTTTTTAAAAAAAAAATCATGTCGGCAGCCAACAGCTAGCTGGGGTGTCTCGGTCCGTGCCCCCACATGCTGCCGGCCTGTCTTATTCTCTGCGCTGTTCTTGCTGTTCATCCATCACGCCGTCACTGTATGGGTGTATGAGTGTGTCCGGTCTAGATGTCAAGATCCAAATGATCCCAAAACGCTCGGACCCAAAAAGAGACCTCTTTTTCGTTCGTGGAGTGCATACATTTTATAGGAATTCTCATCTTGTATAGTGGATTAGCGGTATCATTCGAAATGGTTAAAATTCACTGCTCACTCGCAGGTAGCATAATCATCACTAAGTAAGTTGGCTGGAACAAGATGAACACGGCACAGGTTTACTACGCGGAACGAGAAGAGAAATGAACAAGTAATGGTGGTGGAGGAGAGGCGTACGTACTTGGGCGCGCGAGGCTTCTCGGGGTCCGGCTGCTCGGCGGCGGCGGTGACCACGCTGCTCTGGCTCGGCGACCTCTTCATGCTACCTCCGCCGACGGCGGCGGCGACGACGACGACGTCGGCCGCTGCGTCCTCCTCCGCCGCATCCTCCTCCGCTTCCTTCTCCACGCGCGCCGCGGCCGGTGACGCCGCCGGCTGCTCCAGCTTCAGCTTGAGGTCGATGGTCTCCTCGAAGCCCCGCTTCCTCGCCGCCGCGGCGTCCCCGGCGGCGTCGTTCCCGCCGCCGGGCAGGCCGAGCCGGAGCTCGGTCTCCTCGAACCCGAGGCCCGCCATGACTCAATCCCACCGGCGCCGCCGGCTTCAATGCGCGCAGCTAGCAGATGACCTCCCGTTCCGTGGCTTCCGTGTGTTTGTGGAAGGATTTGGCTTTTGGCCTGTGAGCAGAGCACACGCAGAGACAGAGGATGCAAGGAGAGAAGGGAGCGAGATGATGATGATAACGGCGCTGGTGGGTGGTTAGAGAGGCTTCTTTGGTTCCCTCTTTCCGGAGCGGCGTATATAATATACAAGGGCCATCATGGTGTCATCCATAATGCAAAAATGGAGTATCTTTTGCGCCCAAACTTTGAAGAACACTGCATGCATTTCTTTAGCAAAAGTTACAAGAGCGTGTTTGCAAATTGGCGTCCTTTTTGTCTAGACTTTGAAAAGGACTATTATTTATATTTTGAAACAGCCGGAATATAGGTCATTCTAGCTAGTTTTGTCATGAGTCGGATTTATGTAACTTTAATATTGTTGACACGAAACCGCGCCAACAGAGTCGCCGATGCCTTGGAACGAAACCGGTCAGACCGCTTGGTGCAACCGGTCAGACCGCTTTCCTTGAGATGAACCGGTCAGACCGCTTTTGAGATCGGTCAGACCGCTTTTGGTGTGGCGACGATAAAACCTAGAACCTCGAGCTCGGGAGGGACCCCGTCGGAGCTTGAGAGTCTAGGGTTGTTCTAGGATCGGCAGGCCACTTAGAACGTCCTCAAACGTCGTCGAGACGAGAGAAGAACAGAAGATACAGGGATTGGAAGAGCTAGGAGTTGGAAAGAAAAGTAATGCAGAACATAAAGATAAAGAAAGCGGTAAATAAGATAAAAAGATAAATAAGATAAATTCGATTGGATTGTATGATAGGTGATATCTCAATCGGCCATAACCCTTTATATTTATAGGGTGGGATGGTCTTCCCCGCTGAGTTGGTTTACAATACGGGATAAAACTCTTTGAAAGTCCTAAACCTACTCCACTACGGACGAAACCGGTCAGACCGCTTTCTGAAACCGGTCAGACCGGTTTGGCGTTGCCAGATCTGCTACAGTAAAACCGGTCTGACCGCTTCCTAGAACCGGTCTGACCGGTTTCCCTCGGTCTGTCAGGAAACGGCCAATTTTGGTTGTCAACATATGCCCCCCTGTTTTTTAGCAAAGCTTGCGTGCTATAAAACAATCTTCCAAACCAAAATTATCTAAGGACGATGATGAATAATACATCGGCCATATATAAGTTCTAAGGGCGATATATAAATTATCGGCCATACCTTGCTTTTTCTCAAGTTGATGATGAAACAACTTGTTTTGGCTTCCAAACTTGCTTGATCTTCGCTGATTTTGTTGGTACCACCTTTGCAAGTTGCTTCAATGATTCTTGTTTGCTCGTTGACTGCTTCTGACATGACTTCACACCTCTGACTTTGTTCTGAAGCTTCTTTTGTTCCTGAGCAGTCCCTATCTTCTTATATTTGGCTAAGAGCTCTTCAAAGCTCGGCCTTGCTTTGTTTCTGTTTTTCCCATGTAAACCGGTCAGACCGGTTCTGGAACCGGTTAGACCGGTTTGTGCAGGACCGGCGTCTTTGCTCTTGTTTTGCCCCCCGAGTGTTTGAGTCTTTGACTTGAACCGAGGGGTCTTTTCTGATGGCATCTTTGTAAGTCTTTCTTCACCAATGATCACATTTTTCCCTTTAGCTTTTTCGGCTTGATGCGGCCGAATCAACACTTTCGGATTCACCAATTCAAGTGTGTGTATAGGAAAAGGGTTCTCATCAACCTGCATTACACCAATCATCAATCGTCCTTGATCTATGGCCGATTGTATTTGTCTACGAAAAACATTGCAATCATTGGTAGCATGAGAATAAAGATTATGAAACTTGCAATAAGCTCGCCGTTTCAACTCATCATTCGGCGGTATAGTATGAGAAAATTTCAACTTTCCGGCCTTTGCAAGCTCATCAAAGATCCTATCACACTTAGTTATATCAAAGGTAAATTTTACTTCTTCGTGCCGATTTTTCTGAATCGGCTTGAGAGAAGCACAAGTGCTAAGATTATCTTTAGATGACCATACAAATTCAGCAGCATAAACCTCTTTACCCTCATCATCTGAAGAATCATAATTGATGGTATGCACACCAAAACGATCGGGCTTAGGCTTAACATCTTTACTTCGGCTTTCCTGAGCCAAAGCTCGTTGCATCACTTGATTAATGGTTAGAAACTCATAGCCTTCTAATCTTTCTTTGATATGAGATCTCAAACCATTAAGACATAATTCAGCAAGATCCTTTTCAGAAATAACCAAACTATAACATCGGTTTTTTGTATCTCTAAATCTTCTAATATATTCAGAAACAGGCTCATCGCTCTTTTGCCTAACCGATGTTAAGTGGGAAAGTCTCAATTCATTATCACTATTGTAAAAGTGTTCATGAAATTTTTTCTCTAATTGAGACCATGTATGAATGGAATTAGGGGATAATGCTGAAAACCATGAGAAAGCAGTACCAGATAATGACAAAGGGAACATTCGGATTTTTAAATGATCAAGATTACCATGAATACCCATTTGTGCATTAAATTGGCTAACATGCTCCCATGTAGTTCTACTATCCTCCCCAGTGAATTTAACAAATTCGGGTACCTTAAAGTTGTGAGGATATGGTATAGCATCAAAACTCTCAGGATATGGTTTTTGACACACTAGAGTTTTGTCTTTAAGTTCTACACCGAAAGTTTCTTTAAACATGATGGCCAAATCTTTTTTGTATTTTTCAAGCAACTGATCATGATAAGCATCATTTGGCCTTTGCATACTAGAATTATTCGGTGCATAATGTGGTACCTGGTTCGGCTGTACATACGGTACTTGTTGCGAATAAACATTGTTTGGCACTGTACCGTATGAATAACCTGAACTCTGAGGAGGCATAGGATAATATGTAGTTGCATATGGAGGAACAAAATTACCAGCAAACCCATTTGTTCGGCTAGAATCAACCTGAACATGAGGTATACTAGCAATTGGTTCAGGGGATGATTGATAAGCAACTACAGTACCAGAACCGGTCTGACCGGTTTGAACCGGTCTACCAGAACCGGTCTGACCGGTTTGTAAAACCGGTCTGACCGCATTGAGACTATGTGGTTCTGGAATTGTTTGACCTTCAAAATAGTTCATCGGCATGCCAAATTGAGGCGTGGGTGTTGCCGATGATCCAGGGGGCATGACATGATTTTGTGAAGTACTAGCAACATCAAACTTAGGAGCATTACTATCATTGATCAAAGGTTGCTTGCCTAATGAACTATCAATCATGTTTTGGACAGTAGCAAACATCTGTTTTTGACCATTGACTAATAATTGATTAATTTGCTCCAAAGTAACAGGTGGTGCTGTAGTACTCACAGTGTCTTTTTCTTCGTCATGTTCGTCTTCGCTTGAAACGAAGACGATCTCCTTGTCCTTGGAGATGCCGCCCTTCCGATTCTTGGAGAAGTGAGACAAAAACCACTGAGTGGCTTCTTCATCTGCTGCTGCTTTGCGTCGGGCTTCCTTCTCCTCACGGTCTTTCATGAAGGCCTCGTAAGCTTGACGATCCTCAGCCGATAATTCATCAACGATCGGCTTAACAATATTAGCAGAATCAACATCACTAGGTTTTGGTAGATTAACCATAGTAACAGATCCCTTTGCTTTCGTCCCCAGCGGAGTCGCCAAAATATGTTGACACGAAACCGCGCCAACAGAGTCGCCGATGCCTTGGAACGAAACCGGTCAGACCGCTTGGTGCAACCGGTCAGACCGCTTTCCTTGAGATGAACCGGTCAGACCGCTTTTGAGATCGGTCAGACCGCTTTTGGTGTGGCGACGATAAAACCTAGAACCTCGAGCTCGGGAGGGACCCCGTCGGAGCTTGAGAGTCTAGGGTTGTTCTAGGATCGGCAGGCCACTTAGAACGTCCTCAAACGTCGTCGAGACGAGAGAAGAACAGAAGATACAGGGATTGGAAGAGCTAGGAGTTGGAAAGAAAAGTAATGCAGAACATAAAGATAAAGAAAGCGGTAAATAAGATAAAAAGATAAATAAGATAAATTCGATTGGATTGTATGATAGGTGATATCTCAATCGGCCATAACCCTTTATATTTATAGGGTGGGATGGTCTTCCCCGCTGAGTTGGTTTACAATACGGGATAAAACTCTTTGAAAGTCCTAAACCTACTCCACTACGGACGAAACCGGTCAGACCGCTTTCTGAAACCGGTCAGACCGGTTTGGCGTTGCCAGATCTGCTACAGTAAAACCGGTCTGACCGCTTCCTAGAACCGGTCTGACCGGTTTCCCTCGGTCTGTCAGGAAACGGCCAATTTTGGTTGTCAACAAATATATATTTAAAATCAACAAAAATGGTTAACTTCATGCCGCAGACATTGGTGTATTTTTCTATAAATTGATTAAAGGGGGAGGGGAAAGAACCAGATTGGCTACAAGGCCAAGCTTTCAAGCCCACGACTACGGTTCAAACTCCCGCGAGGATAATCTCGCTAGGATTTTCAAGGATAATCACTGATCAGGTGTATCAGGGCTAACCTAGCCTCTAACCCCTATAAACTTCAATACGTCCGTCAACTTTTGTTCTTGATGCACTCAAAAACTTGTGTGGCAAATTTTCCACCGCAAATTTCATATCTTTTGAAGTGATAAGAAACAATGAAAACACCAAGCATGACACGTACTCTTTTTTCATTTCTAATAAGCATCTTTCTATTTTTTATTTGTTGAAGAGCAGTTGATCTGGAATCATTCATTTTTGTAAACCGTTGGACTGAAAACTAATTAATAGTCCATATTCACCTATCTCCTCCTCCTCCTCCTCCTCTTCTTCTAGCTCATATGGCAGGAGAATGAGTTCAATGACCAAAAATTAAGTAGTGTGCGTGATTCTAAGATCCGGACTACTAATTCCTCTGCTCAGAACAAATTCTTCTTGGACTGAAACACTATTACAAACCCCATCAACTTTTGTTCAAAAGAAGAAAAAAGAAATCCCACCGACAGATAAAAAGCATTTCTGTCTCTCCCTGCAATTTTATTTATCGCTAACGAGGAACTCGTGCTTAATGAGCTTGCGCTT
This sequence comes from Echinochloa phyllopogon, assembly GCA_033239725.1. NCBI lineage: Eukaryota > Viridiplantae > Streptophyta > Magnoliopsida > Poales > Poaceae > Echinochloa > Echinochloa phyllopogon. The sequence goes on from BTCW01000009.1 coordinate 14,183,727, forward strand.
GAGCCATATTGGCTTTGTGCCAAACTCGAGCAAGATTTTACATCCAAAGGATAACCGAATTCAATTGATCTGAGCTCGAGCCTAATAACGTACCCCGCCCCCCTCTCCTCATAATTAAGCACGTACGTACGAAAGCAACGTTGTCTTTTGGCTTTTGCACGAACCTGTGCTGAGTGGGCGTGCGACTTGATCTCGATCGATCAGCAGAGGAGCTGAGGGCCCTACCCCTACATACCGGGAACTAATGCACTGTCGGGTTGATGTGTGCTGTCGCCACACGCGCTGCAGGGCCCCTGTTCCTGTTGCCGCCCGTACCAGCCAAAGCACGGGCCGGCGGCACACGTACACGTTCGTTACGGCCCCTGCCTCTCCAGTCCTCTCTCTTCTTGGCTTTCTCACGTACTCTGTGTGTGTGTGTCATCGACAGTGTCATCTACCTAGTGTGAGATTATTTTCCTTTTGCTCATCTCGATCGATCGCTTGGAGACTTGCACGTACGTACACTCGATCTTGGCGTACGTGTACGGTGTTTGGAGCAAACGAAACGTAACGACGCTAGTCTCGTGCGTGCGTTTGCCATCCGAAAGGGCAGCAAACGAGACTGTTGCACCCGAACTGTGTGTCGTTTCACGTGCACGTGTACGTGTGTGTGTGGTATATTTCCCGAGCATCTTCACATGCATGCACATTCTCTCGGGGCGTACTGACACGGAGCTAGAAACTTCATATTTTCTTTGTTTGGTTCAGGGAGAGGATTGAGCAGTATTAAATTTCCTCAAAAAGGCTGGATTAAAAAATTTCAGTGGAAACTACATATCGAAAAAAGAAGTTCACGATTCTAATGCAAAAACTACATATATCAGTATGTACAATTAGCATTATCTAATACTAGTAATGTTTTATCGCTTCATCGGCAATATTTTCATGTCCATATATATAGGACCTTTACTGTCTACTCATGAGTTTCTTGATTAATTATAATGTTCCATGTTTTTGGGGGTGAATGTACATCATATGTCGAAAGAAAAAAACTTCAAGAAGATCGAACATCTATAGCAATCATAATTAAATACTTCAAATTGTTTTGATACATGTTTACAAATTGAAGAACATACATACTTCGTGTATAAAACACCTTTATTTGCTTTTCTATAAACATGATCCAATCTTTTCAAACAAAAAAGATTGCCCACACCCCATTCTTTGCTGGAGGTTGTGATTGAGGTTAGGCAAATCAGTATGGATTTGTTGTGCTTAGTGCTGACACAATGAATGTATCTTGCTGTCCTCTTCGTCCTCTTCCCCAAGATTACAGACATGCATACATGGTGCTACACTATGTCAATATGATCCTATCACAGACATCTCACTTGCTTTAGTACTACAATTGCCCACACTGCACCCCATCTTCAGATGTGTGTGGGCTGATGATCGTGATCGTGACATCATGTATACTGTTCACCATCGCTTGTCTCCATAACCACCCCACGAGCGTTTGCACTCAGCTCCAAGCGTGTAACTAACTGTCAATTATAGCCGTGTAGTCCGATCTTTGAAACATGTTGTGAAAACACTGTTTTAGCAGGCAAGGTTTCGATCAGCTCCAGCATGGAGAAGGACCGTTTGCATGCCGCCACTACACGGTTTTGGTCCACACTTTCTTCCTGACTCGATCATGCCCATGCTCAAAGTTTGAGTCACCATCAACTCAAAAGCTCCGATCGATGCTGGATGTTGACACGAAATTGTCTACAAAATTACTTTTGGAATTTGTGTGATCGTTGGATATGATTGTCGGCATTGCGGTTTAGGCATCGGAGCCATATCATGGCCAGGGTCTAGAAGACTGAGGCAGAGGCATCGGAGCCACCATATATAGCGGAGTAGTAGACCGCTACATTGTTATTCTTTGTTTTTTTTAACTTTTGACGTGATTTCGAATATAGTGATACTTAATCTGTGGTCAAGTGAACTTAATCTACGGTCAATGATCTGAAGCATACAGTTGTCAGAAACAAGGAGAAAGTTTTTAGCCGCCATCTATCGTTCTTATTCCCTAGTTTAGTAGTGGGGACCGGTTACGTCGTCATTGATCGAGGAGCGGTTTCTGAAAACTGGATGCGCAAACACAATCAAAAGATACCGAAGAAAGTCGAATACATGAAGAGGGAGAGAAGGTGAATAAACTGATCATCACTGCATGATTCCTTATAGTAGCTAGCAAAGAAAGAACTGACGCACCGGCAAATACATTTGTTTATACGCTTGATGTGGGAGGTTATTGCGACACATGGCATCTTTCCAAACAGAAAACTAACTGAACATGAACCTAGCTTTGCTCTAATCGTGGGAACCCAGATGCAGTATTCAATAATCAATACATCGAGCGAAACAAGTCCAACTGCACTGCATCGATCGATGCCAACACTATGCTACACTTTAGTTGGTGCAGCTAGCTGTCAGAATCATATGCAGTGCATATGCAGCAGACCGCCTGGAATCCAAGGAATTTTCTTCTCTGTTGGCGGGGCGAGACATCAACAGCAAGCTATAGCTAGGTACACACACATATCACAGCTCGATCGAGAATATAGTACAAATAAAACTTTTAATCGTCTACAGTTGAAACACAAATAGTTTAGGAGCCCAATTATGACAAGAGCGTTATTAGCTTGCTAAAAGATTCTGCTTGTGCCTGCGAGAGGTTGCAGGAGCAGAAGGCATCTGCCAACAGTCAAATGGTACTGGGAAGCTTAATTTGATCTATACGAATGAATGCGTGCAGTGCATCCAATCATGGACGGTAGCAATGTGTGACAGGGAATCGGGCTTGATTCTAGCGCGTTAACTAGGTGAATAGAGCTTCATCGTTTGAAGGATCGAAGTGGTGATGGGAGTAAATGGGAGCCGATAAAATTTCTTCTCGAAACTCGGCCTATGTCCTAAAGTCACTCGCCAAAGATTCCTCACAGGCTTGCCAAGGTAACGTAGTCACAACGGACCTACCAACCCTAGGAACAAGCCAGAACAAATTAACAAGCGGAAGCACAACTCAAGAACCAAAACGATTCGCAATCTGCCTGGGTCAGCTCGGACCGTCCGCACAGGGGTCGCGGACTGTCCGTGGTCACGGCGGACCGTCCGTCTAGACAAGGCGGACCGTCCGTAAAATCACCTCAAATCTCCAGTAGCTCCAGGCCCTTTTTCGGACTGTCCGAGCTCCTACCGCGGACCGTCCGCCAGTGTCGCGGACTGTCCGAGATGGTCACGTGGACCGTCCGTGAAAAGACTTAGCCAAATCCAAGACACCACCGTCGAACTCCTCTGCACGGACCGTCCGTCAATCACATGCGGACCGTCCGGCAACCTCGCGGACCGTCCGCCAACTTCGCGCGGACCGTCCGAGAAACACGACGGACGAACAGAACGAACAGCTACGGTAACTCACGGATCTCTCCTCCCAAATCCATCACTGGATCTCCCAAACGGCTAGAGCTCTTGAGACGAAACTTTGGGGAGATGATTAGCACCCTAAGGGGAAGCTATGTCCCAAAAATCTCGGCCTCTAACTCCCTACAACTCGAGAAATCGCGGATCACACGGAAGAATACCTTCTCACGAGTTCATCCCAAAAACTTCGAATCGAGACCGATTCCCGGCGTTTGAGGGGGCAAGATCACACACAAAGAGGCGCAAGGCACTCACCCATGATCCCCTCAAACAAATCCGAAGCCAAACGGTCTAAAAACGACGAATCGAGACAAACACGAAAATAGCTCAAAAAGGAACTCGGGAAGAAACAAAGAGATTCAACTAGCACTTGAATTCATTTCAACAAACAGAGGTCAGATTCTATACAAGGCTAGCAACCTCCCAAACATCCTCCCGCTAAGATTGACATGAAGCACGGGCTAGCCTAGAGAAGCAAGAAAGAAATGAACTAGGGTTCCAGAGAGATAACTTGCCATCCCCTCCACCTCCTATTTATATTAAGTGTCCTGGTGAAGGGAAGTGACCATACTACCCCTACAACTTAACTCTACGATACACGCCCTCAAGGGCAAAATAGTAAAGTTGCAGATAACTCCTCCGGCTGGGCACGCCGTCCATCCGGCCTTGCTTCCCTCCGACGCAAGCTCCCGGATCCCGCCACGCGTCCACCGTCTCGAAGCTTCCCGAACGCGCCCGGATCACCGTCTCCGTCACGTTGGGCCTTTGGGCTCGGTTTTGAGGCCCAAACCGAGAAACCCTCCTCCGATGGTTTTGTGGCACAACCATCAAACCCCGCGTACAAGCTTCGGTCGTTAGCCGCTACCTTGCACCGGCTCCAAGTCCACGACCTCGTCTTGCTCTTCTTGCACCATATTGACTGCACTTGATCCCGTCTGGCCACCGGGTCCCTCGAACCAAGCCTACTTGTCTCTCCACTCCTCGGAGGCCACTCTGGCTAAGACCTTTCGCGTTTGTTCTTCACCTGCACCAACGCAAACCAAGTCACACCAACACCTGCAATACTAAGCCAAGAGTCAGTCCACACAACGTTGTCAATCACTCATCACACTGAGAAGCGACCATCCACCGGTCCTCGGACACACATAGTCCTCGTCATTTCAAGGCAGCTAGATCAGTACGTTACCACCAGCTTCGATAGATTGCATTTGGATCGATTGGTGCTGACAAAAGGAGGATATATATATATATATATATATATATATATATATATATATATATATATCATATCATATCATATGCAGCATAGGATAGCACACACGACCTCACTAGCTGCAAAAACAAATCGCGCGCTCTCGGCGTCATGGAGCAGTGCGCATGTGTCGACATCAGGAGCATGATCTCAAGTTATCGGCACCTAAATAAAGAACACAATGAAGTCAGATTATAGCTAGGCTGGGTAGCTACTATAGGTGTGGCGAGCTATTTAACTTGTACCGGCATTTGTTTAACTTTGATTAGTTTTAGTTTTTGGTCCGTACGTACTGCGTCACAGTATATATCGTCCATTCTATCGGTCGCCCGAGACGTTTGTTACCTTTTCTTTGGCGCCGCCTGTCCTTGACACGATGTCCATGTGTGTGAGTATATACAGTGAACTATAATCTACCTGTCGTGTGCATATGGTTACACCTCGCTTGCGAGTGTCCATGTGTGTGTATACAGTGGAACTATCGTATAAGGTCGAGTAGTCGTAAATTATAATTCGTTTCACCTTTTCTAGATATATAATTTTTACTATTTACCTAAATATACACTATATATCTAGAGAGTTAGATTGACTTTAATTTAGAAAGAATGGAGTAGAGAGAATTGTAAAAAAAATTGCAGTGCAAGATCTAGAAGATGTTTAATTTGCCACTTAAATTGTAAACCTTCCTTTTGCCGCCAAACAACAATTTCCCTTAGTATATGTTTTACGAAAGCACAACTGAGACATGAGTATGCACACAAATTAGCAAGCTGCCATGTGTCATGGCAAGTCCTTTGGTGTGTGTAGAGAAAATAATTGCTAAGGAACACATGTTATATCTGAGTAATTTATAAATCTTTCCTTGATGAAAGTTTATGTTTTACACCAAAACTACTAGGGTTTCATCTTGGATACCACTGAAAAAATGGCACCAATTAAATATAAAATAAATTTGGAAAAATACAACACTCGTTGAGTCAAGGACTAACCTTACTAACCGACCTACCACTGTTGTTCTCTTTTTCTTAATGAAATAATGCATTCGTACATTTTTGGAAAAAGTTTGAGATGGTTTTGTGTGCTGCACAGTATACCAAGTACGTGCATTTTAAAATTTAAACTCTATTGATTTTGTGATTTCCTGAAGGTTTCGACTCTGAAGCTTGAGTATCATTGTTGTGCGTATTTCAATATTGTGTCTTTAATTCGAGCGGTACATGCACACCAAAGGTGCATATGTTTCTCTCAGCTCGTACCTGTTGTGATGGTGAGCTATAAAAGGAGCATCATGCGCGCACACACATTTCGTAAAAACATTTACAAATCACTTTTATTGTGATTATGATCAAACTTGCTCTAAGATATTGGCAAGTAATCAACCGGAGCTGTTGCTTGTTTAATTTGTATGAGTGGGGATTAGTCCTCTTCAAACTGATGACAAAAACAAAACTGTTTTTTCAGCATTGTCTAGAAGCCATTGGAAAAAATTCCTTAAATACTGGATCGGAGGACATGATTTTACCTACGTCGTGCAAGACAAGCTTGTTCCCGAAAGCAATAACCTTTTGCTTTTCTAGAAGTACCCGTTAAGTGCGGTTTCCAAAAGGTATATGTAGTTTGATTCAACAGTACCAGCTTCCATGATACCGTACGTATTATGAGCCAAATCTTTACACAGGGGGGGGGGGGGGGGGGGGGGGGGCATTTGGTTCTCATCATCAAATTAGGGAGTGCACTTTATTTAGGGAATAGCACAGCCCGATCGACGATATGCTTTGTGTGAAGATTTTCAAACAAACAACTGTCCCACTTGGCTTTGTTGGTCCTTTACCAAACCAAAAGATGCAGCAGCAACAGCAAGAGAGATTTGCCGAACAACAGTATCTCATTGGGTGGTTAAAGAAATGGGGAAGTGAAGTAGATGAAGAGAGGGCATTGTGAGCCATGGATGATACGATGGTCGTCTGAGCTTTATTTTTCCCATCTCATATGGTTGTTTTCTTAGAAGTGTTGTCTCTCTTTTATTTGACTGGTAGGTAGTTTTAGAGCGTCTCTCTCTTTCAAAACACCATTTAGATGGCCTGGCCCGACAGAAACAGCTGTGCCTCCAATAATTACATACATATACCTCTACCATCATTTTTCCAATGATCATCGATCGATCAATTGCATGGATTTTAGATATAACCGGCCGGTGCAAAAAATTCCTTCAATTCATCCCTTGTCTAACATTATTTAATTAAAGTCTAAGCACCAACAAGATGACTCGCAATGATAAACATCAGGTGCTATATATTTACTCAAAGATCTATGGGAAGCGGAGAAAGAGATGCGTGTATGCATCCGAAAGCAATGGACAATGCCCCTATATTCCGCGTTACATATTAGACAATGCTGCACGCGTTGGACAGGGCCGAAAGGAAACAGCTCATAATGCGCGAGAGATGCTCCCCCGATACCTCTAATCATAGCATCCTAGTAATCATTCCACACCTAGCTGTATTTCTATTACACCTTGATCATCCTATTGATGTTCATCTATATAGAGCCGGGTTATCGGATCAACGTATGCCCGGTTTCGCCCTGCTTGCAAACCGATTAGCATATAGTACGTAGTACCTCATACGTACGTAATAAAATACAAACCTGAGTTTTCAGTTCAGATCAATGAACCCAATTCATGCAACTACGTGCCAATCCGATCGAAGATATGAACCGAACCCGTCATGATCGATCGACAACCCGTTAACACGCCATGTGCCCGGCCCGCTGAATTCAAAAATCAACGAGGCATCCAGAAAACCGCGTATCCAGACACCTATTTGGTCCAGCAACAACTAATGGAGCAGATTAGATATGTGCTTATCATCATGATTTGTGGCCAAAGCGAAGCCACCCAGCGTATAAACATATATACATGTAACACTAGTACATCACTATAGATATAGTATATATATGTATGGGTGGCGGGCCCCGGCCACATGGGGTGCCTACGGCCCCGGCGCGCCGTGCGACCCCGTCGACCGAGGAATCCATGTCGCCGGCCGACCCGGCAGCCCGCTCGTGGCTGCGCCCCGCTCACCCTCGCCCTCCACGTCGCTGCATCTCTCCATGCATGTGTCCCTGTCGCTGCCTCCCTTCTCTTCTCCATCCCCCACCTCCTATAAAACATGCGCACCGAGGCCGTCTTCCTCATCAGGCAAACCAAACACACCAGCTCAGCTCATTCTCAGCAGAGAGATCTCGATCTCATCACAGGGCAACGAACTCACCGGGGAGCAGAGGACTCGTCGCCGGCCTTGATTTTACTCAAACCTTGGGAGATCGATGGAGACCGTCGTGGGAGACCTCATGGCGACCGAGCTCAGGCTTGGCCTGCCGGGCACCACCGCCGATGACAGCCAGCCCCAGATGATGAAGGCCACGGTGCCGTCGACGCCGAGGGGCAAGAAGCGCGGCACCGCCGACGCCGCCGCCGCCGAGGAGGCCATCAACAAGCGCGACGCCGAGGCAGCACCTCCTGCAGCCAAGTGAGTAGCAGCCTTCACATATATCTTCGCAAGAACGAACTGTCTCTTGTAGCTCCGGTTCTTACATGCATATGCCAACTCTTGCAGGGCCCCCGTCGTAGGTTGGCCGCCGGTGAGGTCGTACCGGAAGAGCTGCTTCCAGCAGGCAGCGAGCAGCAAGCAGAGCACCAAGGCGACAAAAGAGGAGGCGGCGGCGCCCAGCAGCGCCGCCGCGCCGTCCGCCGCCGGCGGCGGCTCGTTCGTGAAAGTGAGCATGGACGGCGCCCCCTACCTGAGGAAGGTGGACCTGAGGATGTACAAGGGCTACAGGGAGCTCCGGGAGGCCCTGGAGGCCATGTTCGTCTCCTCCAACAGCGGCGGCGCCAACCTCTCCGAGTTCGCCGTCACCTACGAGGACAAGGACGGCGACCTCATGCTCGTCGGAGACGTGCCATTCGAGTAAGCACAAAAGTTCATCTTTTCGATCATAGGCAACCTAATTAAGATCGACAAACCTCTTTTGATGTTGTCAACAAGAGTACTGATGGTCTTTGCTATCTTTTTGCAGGATGTTCGCTAGCACTTGCAAGAAGCTGAGGATCATGAAGAGATCTGAAGCCACAGGCCTGGGATCAGCGAGGCAATAATACGAAGATCGATCTGAATGAGGGCCAGACAACATGTCATGAGCTTCTTGTTTTTTTTCCTTTTTTATTATTTTTGTCCTTCCGGTTCGATCCCCAAGCCAAAGGATGAGCTTGGTGCATCAGAGTGCATACATGGATGTGTGCGGCTTTGATTCTGTAAGACAACTAGGTCTTTTAGCAGCACAAAGGAGATGCTGAGATTGTTTCAGTTGACTCTCCATGTGTTTGTACAAACGAAACACAGTTATATTGATCGTTGATTATTACTACTTGAAATCATGTTGCCCGAAACAGCCACAGGGAACAGCCGGTTCTCTTGAACTTTACCTTGATTGTTTCCCCAGATTGTTTAGTGCTTTGGTGACGCATGCCTTCGTTTTCATATTCCGATGCCGAGTCAGTTCATGACGTTAATGACCCTTAAATCTTGGTAGTTGTCTTTTGAACGTCATCATCATTCTTCAGGGTGACCAAATTAAAGGCAAATTACACATAGAAGAGAAGGCAAACAAAGCGCGCTGCAACAGTGTCTGGGTTCAATAATGAGAGGCATTATATTCCTCTGTGCTTTCTGCGTGACTGCATCCGCAAGAAAAACAGGGTCAATGTTTGTGGTGCGCACACAGCCGCGCATCTCCAGGGTTTCTATATGCCTGCGCCAGCTAAAGGAGGGAGCAATGCCATGTGCGTCCAGATTCATAGCTATAGAGTATCATGTTTTAAAAATTCTAAGTACGTTTCAGTTGTTATGAACTTGCTTTGTTCATACTTTTGTGTTCATTTTTTTAATTACTATGTGCCAAAGTAAAGGTGCGAAGGTTGAGCAGAAGACCCAGTGCTGGAACGGAAGGAGGTATCATTGATTATACAAGAACATTTGCCTGCGGTTTTCAGGCCATCAGAACATTGTATTCACGCAGGTCCATGGCTGTTTCCTAAAGCTATGTTATATTATGCAAAACATATATTTTCCCTTTTGGGGGATCTTGTGTCCCCTTTCAATGATGGCAGATCCCCAAGAAATCGGCAGGTTTTCATGGGCATCAAGCAATATACAGAGAGAAAAATCAGGAAAGCTTCAAAAAGTAGTTCATTGCTTCCTCTGATCACAAACATATGTCTATCTAAATTTTGCCTTAAATCAAACTATTACTCTCTCTCAGTTCTAAATTATTGATCATTTCATTACTTTGTTCTAAGTCAAATTTCTATAACTTTGGCCAAATTATAACAAAAAAAAGCATCAGCATATACAACATCAAGTTAATTCTATTGAATTCACAATGAAATAGTTCTTGATAGTGCATTTATTTTGTATAGTGGATGTTAAAATAATCTCCTATAAACTTGGTCAAAGTCAAAGAAGTTTGACTTAGGAAAAAATAGTGACCAGTAATTTGGATCGGACTGAGTATAAGTGACAACTGAAGCGTACTTAGCATTTTAGTACATGATACATTTGAGGCTTGCAACTTACACTCTAGCGCGACTCGAGTGGCAAGTTTGGCTCAATTTCTCAAACAAACCAATGCAAACTTCATTTCTATCTCATTTTCTTAACAAGTCAGCTCGTGAAACACTCGCAAGCATCTCGATTAGCTTGATAATGATAATTATAACTCCAAATTCTAATAGTATAGTGATATTATTCTATTTGGTCAAGCTAAGCATGTTGTTCAACAAACTAAAATTCCAATTCCTATTCACACAATATATGTTTAGTGTCAACAAGTCGCAATTATGCTATTTGTATTTATTGACCTAATTGAACGATTTTCATAACATCTATGGGTTGTCATTTTAGATATTATTAACATGCTCAAATATTATTGAAGAGCTTAACTTATTTTGCATTCTTAATACTAATTAAGGTGTGGAACTACACATGTCTCTGTGAGCTAAACGAGAAACTCAATCTTTTTAACAAAATAAAGAGCCAAGCTCATTTTCAGGTTACATTGTCAGTCTTAATGAGCCGAACTATAACAAGTCATGCCTTAACGAGCTAAATTGGTTCTTTAACCCCCGCCGGAGTGGCCCTTGTTTACAATGAGAACTAATATGGGTCAAGAATATGTAACAAATACTATTGGGCCAAACAAGCATGATGCGCTGGTTTAGACACCTGACACATATAGCCCATTTTGATGGGCCATAAATGGGCATTTATATCACAACATGAATATGACTCATGGTGGGTTTTATTTCCTACAAATGCATTCTTCCCACATCTATGATGGAATTCCTACGCACCTTTCACAAGCCGTATGAAGGACATGTGCATTATTTTGGACATACTAATTCAACCTTTCATATACACATTGTCAACAAATAGCTGTGAAAAGGATGTTGAATTAGTCTATACAAAATTTTGAACTGGGTATTAAAACATGTTAAATGAAGACCAAATATAAAATAAAAATGGCATGATTTAATCTAATATCAATATATAGCTTGTATGAATCCATCTATGCATTCACAAATAATATATCAAAAGAAGTAGTTAGGACAATATAAAGCATTGCACTACTATTTGTTAGAAGTTGTGGAGCAAAAACACGTGGTCCCTTGTTAAAAATAATAGCTGGCTATTTTTTATATGTTCAATTAACTAGTTGCTCTTCTTTTTGAATTGGTGTTGCTTCAATGGCGGATGGAGTGGTGACTTCACGCCCATGCTCTCAAGGCGTACCAGAGGTTAGAATGCATAGTGTTTTGGTAGAAACGAAGAAAAAAAAGACAAAGATAGATAACAGCAGAAGCAGTTTTTTAAATGATATTGTTTAGTGGGAAACATAAAAATTACTTGATCTTTTAAAATTGCAAAACGGGTCGGCATATATATGAACTGCATATTCGCATGGGCCAATGCAACAGCCTTATTTCACAAATATCATCTTTTATTGGATTTCGTTAGAGCTGGTAGAACTTATTACATAGATCACCTCCAACAATTAGAGTCAGATACTAATTTTAATGCCTGTGTGGCAACTTCACTCTTATCATACAACTCAAAATATACATAGCCATGTGCATCAACATCACATAATCGATCTACTAGCTACTAGCTTGCATGTTGAACATAGAGCAATACAAGGTGTGTCTACTACAATCTATAGAGTTGTTAATGGTAGGCGCATTGCTATATGCCAGCTATCTCAAAGGTCGTATCATGTAGTATTACATAAGATTTTTTATGATGTCTAGAAGAGATAGGGATGTGAGAAAAAAGTGGTTATTTCACAAAATAACCACCTCATAAGTCAGAATTTGTTACTATGAGACTTTTCCTCCACATAATATTTTTTTCTATCCATAAATTAAGGGATGGAGTATTACTACCCAAATTTGACAAACAAAAAGACAACACATTATAAAAGTTGTTTATTAAGTCGTTTTATGTATCAATTAATGATATGATCTCACCCTCCAAAGTCTAACATGTACCTAGACAAACACCTAAGAGCCCGTACATCCATTGATTTTAGGGAGAAGCCATGGTCCATGGGAAAGGACTTAGCCCTAGTGCTATGGGATGTATGCATGGATGGAAATATAAATCTAAAATATATGGCATCAATGCTAAGGTTTGCTGTGGTGCTAACTTTCATATTTAATAATAATTACTTATTTCAAATAACCTTAGCACCTATATAGCTAGAGAGGGTGCTAAGGGATAAAGTGGACAGTTCCAAGAAAGAAAAACAAATCACCCTAGATAGCTAACCTTAGCAGCCAAATGAAAGGGCGGGTAAGCTATAATTTGCTTTGCTGTTTGTACCTTATGATCAATCCGTTATACTCTACTCCCTCCATCATAAAAAGATCATTCTAGAAAAATCTCATATATATTAATAAAGTTGTGAAATAGCCTTATTGGCCCATATATATTAGTCATATTTGTCACTAATAGATTATTGCATGTAGGTGCACATACTAAATAAGTACAGTGACAAGAATTATTGGATAAATTTTTAATCACATAATAACTTTATTTTTTCTTGATAGAGGGAGTGTGTATATATGTAGCTCGTTGAGCTCCATCTCTATTTTCGAGCTTCTAAATGTCAGTCCTTAATATTTAGTGGTTGATTGGTCGAGCTCCATTGTCTCTTGTTTTGAGCTTCTAAAAGGAAAATTAGTTCATTTTGTACTTGGAGAACCTCTAGGCAAAAAAACAAGCAACTTGTTGACCACTATGCGCTACATTTCTTCATGTGGCTAATATATAAGTTTGAACATTTGCACTATTCGTTATAAAAAAAATTGTTGCCAAACTGCCTAGTCGTGATAAATCAACATAGAAATGATATATCTTATCAAAGCGAAGTCATATAAATATACATGCAGAGAAAATAAAGAAATTACAAGGCACCAGAGCTACCTCCACACAGCAAAGTTGAAATGAACACAAGCGAAACAAATATAAATATCACATCGATCACGAAAGAAAACAAGCCATTATTCCACCGTCGAAACGTATAGATACATATGGCAGACCCTCAGAAAAACGATCAAGAATCCTGCACTGCCTCTACCCTGCATGCCCAGGCCACGATACATATATGCATGATATATACGTCAGTGATCAGAACAGGGCGAGCTTGACAAGGACAGCGGCGGCGGCCATGGCGAGGGCAACGGGGCCGCCGGCCTGCAGGGGTGCGGACAAGCCCGTGGCCGGGGGAGTGCCGGGGTTCACGAAGACGGTGAGCTTCATGCCGCCGGAGGAGCAGTGGTTTGGGAAGCTGCAGATGTAGTAGTGGTAGCCGATCGAGTCGATTCTGGTGATGACCGGGCTTTGGTTTTGTGTCCACATGGCGTTGCTGGTGGAGCAGGTGTCATTAAAGGTCTTCACCACGTCGTGCTGCCCGTCGGCGAAGTTGAACTCTTACGAGAAACCCAAAAAATAAATTGGATCGAAATTAAGCCGGTTATTGTTACCGCTAGTAACTTACATATACAATACTAGTACGTCTCAAAAAAACAAATAAGAAATAAAACAGTTTTCCCTATATATGTCTGTAGTTTTTAAATTTTTATCAATATTCTCTAGCAAACAAATTAAAGATTGTGCGGAGAAAAAAAAAGGCCATCCGAGGACAAGAGTTACTCACGCACCTAGCTCGTCTCCGACCGCGAAGGTCTTGCCATTGGCCCAGTTATTGTAGTCGCCGCCGAAGCTCCACCCCTGCCCATCACCGATGGTGTACCTGGCCGCCGATACCGCGGCGGCGCAGCTCAGGAGGACGAGCAGTGCTACGAGAGCGTAACACGGGACGACGCCATGGCAGAGGCTGGGGAGAAGCCGAGAAGGATCAGAGGCAGGCTGCTTGTACACGAAACGACGTAGCAGCTAGCTAGCAGTGTCTACCTTGCAAGTTGGGAGTGGGGTTAATTTGCACTATGTGCAAGGTGGCTTGGAGGTCCTCCTTATATATACTACGGAGTATGTTCTTAGGAAAAAAAGGTTCTATTTTTATCCTCCAACTATAACAAAATTTGATTTTCAATACTTATTAACTAGAAAAACAAACATTGAGAGCCGTCCAACCGTTGAAACCAAGTAAATCGGTTCCTTTCAGAGGTTTAATTGCAAAGGTGGTTTAATAACATCTTCTTGAAATTTTAAAATTAGTTTAATCTAAAAAATTTATAACTAACCTATTTTAATTGGAAAAATATAACCTATTGATGTTATATTTGGATTATTTTGATCTTATTTTTTCCTATTTCTTGTGCTTTATAGCTTCTAATTAATCATCTCTGTTATTTATTTAAATTGGTTTTGATACTGGTGTTTTATTTTTCTAATTTGAAATGACTTTGTTATGCACTCTTAAATTAAGAAAAAGATTAAAATTTAAATAGAATAGAAAAGTCCTTTTGGGACAACCTAAAGGACCAAATTTATGTGATTTCAATGGTTGTGTGGCCTTTGACCAGTGGATATACGGGCTCTTAGGTGTACTTGAGTAGTGTTGAAAAACAAACTTTTGTGACGATTAGATGGTGAAAATAGAGCCACACCATTTACTTGTCTCGTTTCGCATTCTCGAGAGGGCATCGCATCCACATCACTCAATCCGTAGCAAGAACCGGAGAAAACAACCCCACCTCGTGGTTCTTATCTCGTTCGTCTTCTTCCACAGCAAGTACCTGAGAAAGCAACCCCAACACCACTGTCCAATCCAGCATAGACGGTGCTTGGAGGCGTCTGCTTAGCTTCAAGCACAGCCTGAACCAGTGGATGCATGTACGGGCTCTTAGGTGTTTGTCTACGTGCATGTTAGACTTTGGATGGTAGTGTAGTGTCGTCACAATCACAACTCACAAGTACCAGAAGCGTTCTAGAACATGTATTGCAAAAACATCTTTACGAAAAGCAAGAAGACACCAATAAAAGTGTGGAATAACCCTTTTATATGGAAGGATATATATACAATTAACTAGCAAATATATATATACACACGCTGCTGCAGTTGAAATCATCCGTATATTTATCATACTACAATGCTTAATATAATTTTTTAAAAAAATACGATGTCATCATTTTAGGATATGTTTTGGACATTTATAGAGTACTATTATAGTTAAATGTTATATGGTCATTAAGATTGAGCTATGTGTTCCTTCTTTGGTGATAGTCATTTAAAGAAAATATGCAAGCAGTAACCAAACAAATACAACTGAGAGCGCGATACTCCCTCCAGTTCAGTATTAGAAGTCATTTTAGACAAGATTTTAGTCAAACATTAGAAATATAAAGCACGAATAACTTTTTAAGTCTTTGATTTTGGAAATGTGAAAACCACATGAATAGATTTGTCTTGAAAAATATTTTTATAAAAGTATCCATATATTATTTTTTAATAAATACTTTTGTAAAAATAAGAAGTCAAAGTTACGTTTTGGAGATCGTGTCGTCGTCCAAAATGACCTCTAATACTGAACCGGAGGGAGTACATAATTAAGTCAACTTAAAAATTTATGGAACCATATACTAAATGAAGGTTGGTTTAGTTAAATAAATGTTAGAGGCAATGTTTTCAATATGTTGCAGATATGGAAAATTCGAGGCTTCATTACATCCCTGTTAGGCCATCAGCATCAATGGCCAACAACCGGCACAGCACAGTAACTAACTGAGATGTAGGCAAAAATAGGAATTGAAAAGAACATGTTCGCTGAACTGAAAATCTCATCCTTTCTTCCGCAAATTACATGCACGGCGGATCGCTATGACTAGTGACTGCAAGTAACACGATCCCTTATTCGAAACACAAAGACGAACAGGTCGAGTTTGAAACTGTGATCACACAATCACACACCCTGCGAAACTACCTGGATCGTCCCAGCTGAAGCTGGCGCGACGTTAGTTGAGCTGCTGCCATCGGCGGTGTACAATCTAAGCTGCTCTATAAACTCATCGATATACCTCTCATGGAGCTCCTGATCAGCTACCATCCCTTGCACCTTCAGGGCGTTCTCTAAAAACACCCCTCTGGTTTCTTCCTCCAGCATGACGGCACGGACCGCGCTCGCGACGCCATGGCGGTCGAAGGACCCGTCGTCGTCATCCCTCGCCACCTGCAACCCCACCTTCTTCCCCTCCATGAGCCGCGCGTTCGGGCCCTGATCCCCCATGATCGGCAGCATCACGAGCGGGCGCCCGAACAGGAGCCCCTCGATCAGCGAGTTCCGGCCGCAGTGCGTCAGGAACCCGCCCACGGCGCCGTGCGCCAGCACGCTGACCTGGGGCACCCACCCCGTGGCCACGAGCCCGCGGCCACGGGTGCGCTCCCGGAAACCTGGAGGGAGGATGGCGTCGGCGCCGTCGCCGCCGCCGGGCTTCCGCAGAGCCCAGAGGAAGCGCGCCCCGGCGAGCTCCAGCCCGAGCGCCAGCTCGCGCACCTGCTCCGCGCGCAGCGGCACCTCGCTCCCCAGCGCGACGTACACGACGGAGCCCGGCGGCTGCGCGTCCAGCCAGCGCACGGCGGCGTCGCCGTCGCCGGCGCGGCGGCCTCCGCCGGGTGACGGCGTCAGGAGCCCGAGCGGGACCACCGGCTTGTGTATGAGCGGCGCCACCTGCGGGAGGAACTCGGGCTCCCACTCGGCGCAGCTCCGGATGGCCGCGAACGTGCAGCGCTCGAGCGTCGAGAAGTAGCGCTGGGCGATGGACAGCATGCCGCCATGGCTGGCATGGTACTGCGCGTTCTGCTCCGACTCGTAGCGGGGCACGGCGGCGGCGGGGTCTTTCACCATGGACGCGGCGCTCGGGAAAAACATCGCCCATGGCACCTAGATCGAGAGAAACCCCGACAGGATCTCAGATCTCGGGCCGACCGAGAGCATGTATATATAGCAAGATCAAAGTTGACTAGCAATGGAAGAGGAACCTTGTGCTCCAGAGCGGCGGCAGCGGCCCAGTGGTGGAAGCAGTCGACGACGATCCAGTCGGGCCTGGTGGCGTCGTCGGCGCACGCGGCGGCGAGGAACGCGGCGAAGGGCGCGGCGAGGCCGTCGAAGGCCTGGAAGAGGAGCGGGAACTTGTCGTGGGGGACGCTGTTGGTGGACTCGGCGCCGTCGGGGAGGCCCTCGACGCGCGGGAGCGGGAGCGCCACGAGGTCGACGCGCGGCGCCGCGGCGGGGCGCGGCGGCGGCAGGCGGGCGACGTTGCCGGGCGTGGAGACGAAGGACACGCGGTGGCCGCGCGACGCCAGGCGCTCGGCGAGCTCAAGGTACGGCAACAGGTGGCCGAACGCGAGCCACGGGAAGATCACGACCCGCAGCGGCGGCGGCGTCGGAGGTGAGGTTCCGGCGTCCATGCTGGCGTGACGAGAAGAACGGGGCGCAGCCCGCGGGTCTTCTGCAGCAGTCGGTAGAGTGAGCAGCTGACGTCGTAGGAGTTTGAGAGGAGCTTCATTAACAAACACGTCATGACCTGGACGTCCTCTTTTGAAATCCTAGGGAAATCTTAAGGGATACTGAAGTTTATTTATCAGAAAGGCGGCGATATGCGACATGACTTTCAAAAGTGCGTTTGGCGACCACTGGTTTGGACTTTGGACTATAATACTGACTGTTAGCTATCTGACTAGCTGAGAAGTGAGGATCAGCGGACGATTGGTGGTTTGGGGTGGAAATGTCACTCGGCGACACGGAGCTTCACATGCCCGTGTTTTATACCATTTCTGACTCAGCTGGAGGAAGCATCAACCATGCCATGTGCATCGAGATGCAGAATCATGTTTTTGAATCCTTTCGGTTTTTAACAAGAACTTGAATTGCTCATGTTTTCTTGTGGCCATGTTGCCCATTTGCCCAAGGAAGGACGCAAGATGATCAAAAGACCAAGGGAAAGCGAAACGATGCTGGATTCATACGGGTTTTCTTATGTTTTGCGAAAGGATTCATACAGTATTTAGTGACCGGCAATACTCAAAAAGCTTGACGTACCATGCGCCTTTTTTTATTCTTCAGCTAAGCTCCAAGTATCTTGGCAGCAAGTTTATGGACACAAAGTTCTTAGCGCATAAAAAGTGGTAATGCTCAGAGTACTTGGGACCATATGGATTATGAGTAATTTTTCGCATCTTAAATTACAGAAATAACTAAACCTGCATTGGTGCATAATAAAGTACAAGAGACTAAAGCCACAGAACCTAAGAAATTAACAAGACTGGTCCATGCAAATAAGCATCATCAATTGAAAAATAAAACAGCTGTAACTCTGTAAGATACCGTATGATACAGTTGAGGGGATACAGGATCATTATTGTACCCAAAAGAATACAGGCGCATCGTTAAAAATTATTGCTCTACAAGGAACACGAGAGGATGGAATCCATACAGGTCCTATGCAGCAATTAGCAACTTATACAACAAAAACACTATGGGTTGAGGCAATGCAACGATTGCACAAAAGAATTAATAATGTTATGCAGTTCATGATTGGCACAATTGGGTGTGTACAATTGCCCGGTTAACTAGCTCTGGTGATGTTAAGATGCACTGTGCACTGGGTCTGGGTCCGACTAGATTCAAGCAGACTTTGTTTGTCCTCCGATGGCTGACAGAAATAATAGACTTATTAGACCCTTGTGACAATTGTTCAAGACTTACTCCCTCCGTCCAAAAAAGAAGACACTCTAGAAATTCTAGGACAGATTAACGAGAAAGTAAAATGACCTTGATTACCCCTAATTAGTAGCCATATTTGACACTAATTAGTTGTTGCATGCACATGCACCTACTAAATATAGTAAAATAACTTGTTTTTTGGACAAATTTTGAATCCTAGAGTGTCTTCTTTTTGGGACGGAGGGAGTAGGGGACAGGCACAGCTCCGGAAGATGGGAGCTTTACCTGATGTTGTAGGTACTGGGGAAGTTGAACCCGTTTTGAGCTGTCTGCTAGCCGCTTGCATGGAAGAGATGATTCAGCTGCAGCGGACTCATTCAGAACCTGGCAAAGTTTTGGCAATACATTGGAAAAACAGAAGACAAAGGATCCATTTTATTATAGTAATGAAAAGATAGCTCACGTGAAAACTAGACCAGGCAAATTGGATAAATTTCATAATTGTGTGGGATAATTTTGTGAATGCAATTATTAGGAGTCGTCCCTTTATCTAGGGGTGCATTGTAGCTTCTAGGTTTAGTTGCTTGTCTCTTTGTTTCAAATTTGAAATTATTGAACCAAACTATAATTCTTTCTAGAACACGCAACCAAACTATAATTTAGTTCAAGTTTTCTGTCACATAGCTAGCAACAAATTTCAAACTATAAGTAAGACTATCTCAGCAACAATTCATACTGCAACTATCTCTATTAATAGCATAATGTTCTAAGAGCAGTAAAAAAATAGAATCTTATGTTCTTATGTGGTCTCCATTTCAGTTTACCACAAAAGGGTTCTCCATCTACACAAGCTAAATTCAAAATTTCTTAAGGGCATTTGATAGAAAAATAAACCAAATATTTTGCTTTTCATGTTTAACAGTTCAACAAAGTATATACCAGCTGCAATGTCCAGATCCATGGATGGCAGAGCCACCTCATCACAAATGTAGCTTGCCCTGAGGTGACTCATGGCCACGCACAGACATCAGTTTGAGAGACGGCAATGCCTGGGTGATAAAAAGAAGTCACAAGAGGTAGATAGCACCGCACACGGTATGTCAAGGCATCTAGCACAAACCAAACAGAAGAATTAACTCAAAAGTGTAGCTAGGGTTATGTTGTACATGTGGTGCTACATTACAACCTGCCTATCCAGGATGTGGTTGTTGTGGTTGATGCCCTGTGAAGTTTCCTGGAACTG
Source organism: Echinochloa phyllopogon (assembly GCA_033239725.1). Classification (NCBI taxonomy): domain Eukaryota; kingdom Viridiplantae; phylum Streptophyta; class Magnoliopsida; order Poales; family Poaceae; genus Echinochloa; species Echinochloa phyllopogon. The sequence continues at coordinate 14,203,911 of BTCW01000009.1, forward strand.
AGGCAATGAAGTCTGTGAATGTGTTTTTCTATGGAGAGCAGAATGACTGCTTCCAGCCAGCGTGTTGAAAGAATTAAGTTACAACATCATTACATACTACATGGGACACCACAGTTACATTGTACAGGAACCAATACCAAATTAATGGTTTCTAAGTTATGGAATGCCTATAGCAAAGCCTGGTACACCTTCAGCTCCAATGCTGCTCACTCCATGCTAGACTCCGGTTCATATAAATTGCTCGTTTAGGTTTTGTGGCTTGCAGGTTATCAGTGTCTGGAGGGCAAAAACGAGCCAAAAATCAAAAGTCAAAGTGAATTAATTTTCCCAAGAAATTAGAAATGAGTCACCACATTTTACCAATTGCAAATCAAACTTTCATGTCAGTTCAATCAGTGTCTTATTTTACTCACGCTCATTCTTTGCGTGCCTAATTTGTTGAATATGCCAGCCTCGATTGTGATCTTCATGCTCGTGCATTACTATAACCAGTTAGTAGCAAAAGGAAGATGACCAATAGGAAGATCCAGTTGTGCATGAGAAATGGGCTCATTATATTAATACTCCCTAGATATTTAATATTTTGGATGGTTTAGATGCCTGGTTGCACATGGGATATGCTTTGAAGGCAACAAGTTGAGTACAACCATGCATCTAGACAATCCAGTGAATTTATGAGTTTTCCATCAAGTAATTTTTACCACTGGATCTTGAGTTGTGATCAAATGGTTGCATATGTAGCAATGCTTTTGTTCTCAAACATTTCACACATAACTACTCCTAAGGCATGCTTCTGAAGATGCACCTCTTAGCTCTAACAACCCTCACCACTTGTCACCTTATTGTTAGTACTCGAGAATTCAGATACTAATGAAGGGCATTCTTGGTGACATTTTCTAAAGAAAATGATTGCCTAGTTAAGCACGCTTGATTGACAGTGTCGATTATTAAAAACCAAGGGAATACCTGATTTCTGATTGCTCCAACCAACAAATCTTGGCATCCAGCTGCATGGACATTCTTCAAATTTGGGCACTGAAGAACCAGACGTTCTGTTGCAAGTAATTTTGATTGTCAACAATAATAACTACTATATTACATGCTTGACAGCCCTGAAGAAAAATGGAAGGACATGATACCTGGATGTAGATTTGTGCAAGAGTTGAGATTGAGATCATTCAATTCTGGACAATTTACATATAGAGCCTGCCACATGTGAAATTAGTTAGACTTTACAAATAAACAATAGGATGTATCAGTGCAGATAAAATTACAAGGCTTACATCGATTGCTGAACAGCCCCACAGACTGAGTTTCTTCAAATTACCATGCTTTATAATAAGTTTTTGGTGAATAGATTGCTTTTTTGAGGCACACAACTTTCGGATGATTCTGATGCCTCCATTGATTTCACCATAACGTGGTCCTTCTTTTTCATTGTTCAAATTAACACATAGGCTCATTCCACAGTCCATGAGTTGAAGATGTGGCAACTGTGCTGTGGCTAACTGAATCCCACCTAGAAAATCACATAAAGAATGTTTGTTACATTGGGGGTGGTGGGCGTGGATGGCGTCCAGTGAATTCATTTTCAATGGGGGCGGACTAATAGACCGGAAAGAAATTGGGCCTTACGTGTAGTCACATTTGGGCATAGAGCAAGGAGCAGCCTTGATAAAGTATGCGGGAGCGCCTTGCAGATCATCCCAACCCCATTATCACTGATGCTAGATCTGTAGTATGATAAAAACAGATGATGGCATCAGCTAAGTAATTTCTTCTGGGAAACAAAACATCAGCTTTGTGATAATCGACAATTTGATTTTAGTTATGAGGTGAAGAAATGGAGCTTACCCACTTAAATCAAGCAACTCCAAGCTTGCACACGATCGAACAATAGATGCAACAGCTGCATCAGTTATTTTTGAACCTAGAATCAAGGATAGCATACAGAGTCCCCTGAAGAACCAATAATGAGATCAAAAAATAGAAGGATGAAATAATAGAAAACTAAAATATTGATTACCCTAGCATATCACAAGTAGAAGATCTGGCATTGAAAACTAGAATATTGATGAGCCTAGGGGAACAGAAAGATACCTGAGATTAGCACTCTCTAGAGTAAATACAGCTTCATTGGATAACTGATTTGATGATATGTGCAATTTGGTTAAGTTAGGGCATGTACGGCCCAAGGCATCCATCAAGGCAACCAGATCCGTACAATCATTGCTTTGTTGTGCGAAGCACAGTGAGAGCTCATTCATATTAGGACAGTTCATGACCTGTAAGAAATATTTCGTGCAGTGAATTAATGCAGAAAATAAATTTGCTATCACTAAAAGCATTAGAACACAGTATTACCGATTTTGAAAGAGAACAAAGATCTGATAGCCAAAGAACTGAAAGACTTGAAGAGCATAGATTAATAAAATCCAAATTAGAGCAACCACCAATTTTGAGGACTGACAGAGAAGACTTCTCCGACACAAAACGACTTAGATCCTCTCTGTGCACAAAATAAAATCAGTTTAGCTTAGGTGATGAAAATTCAAAAGAAAACCAGATTTTGCTTATATGCTTTGCAAATATAATCATTTACAAAGCAATATATATCAAGATGACTAGTTCAACAGCCTAAGCATAACTAGACAATAGACAGGTTTATGCAAGGAACACGTAGTATGGCAATTAACAGATGACTAATGCTATGACTTGAAAAAACACATCAGCCAATCACACTGCACAAGTAAATTTGTAAATAATTTCAAAAATCCATATGGCCTCTGCTTGATAGTATTTCATTCTTGAAGAGCCGTGATATTGCCTTGCAATTTTAGTTGAGGAGCCAGCATCAAAATGGGGTAAGATATATTTGGTACGAATCATTTAAATTACAACCAAGAATAGCGTACCCAGTCATCCTGTTGACTGCATTGGCGGCCATGGTAATCTCGAGAGTTTTTAAACTTGGGCAGGAAAATGAAAGACATTCCAGTGTAGTGGCATCAACATCCCTGCAACAAACATAAAAGAATAGGATACATGTTAGAAGTACTACTTATTTTCTTAGTAAAGAAACATATAGGCATCGGATAGTACTACTTATTGGTTACTGATTTTCCTCTTCAGTGTCAAATAAAGTGCATCGGATAGTCCCACCGTAGATAAGCTTCATGACTGTTTGTTAATTGTAATTTAGAAACAAAAAGAACAGACTAAATACTATAGCTGCAAGACTGGATTTGCATGTTTTAGCCAAATTGAAAATGATACAAAGCTAAACCTTTCTTTTAGATAAAGAAGTAGTACACGAAGAATGGACCTATTTGTAAGCACCTCAGTACCTTTATTATAGAAACCAAGAACAAGTCACAACAATTAGCTTGAATTTAGTGTGCATGCACAAATTATCACACAACATTATTATGTACTTATGGAACCAAATTTCAGTGTTTTCAACATTACTGCACTAGCTTGGAGTTGTATACTTAAAGTCACGGATCATAGCAAAGTATAGACCACATCATATGCCGTGTTCTAAAGCTGCACATTTTTCTCTGACACCGATGATATCATCATATACCAGTGGCATAGATGTGAACTCTTATACTCACGACGTAAGGCAACGATGAAAAGGTCGACATATGCATCACGCAGCATGAGTGCATGACCACAAGATTATCCAAAACAGGCAGGCAACTCCACACACATTTCTCAACAAGATACCCTTCATGAATCTGGCATTACCACAACAACCCAACCAATCTCAGATATGTTCTCATGCACCAAGATCTTATCTCCTCACAGAAAGAGAAGGGGTGAAAAAGCTCACATATGCAATATGCCCCCGTTTGGAAGTTGATATTGGGGACTAGAAATTGGCATTGGAATTGATAAGGCTTGAATGCAGATGTTTGGATGTCTTTGGCATTACCAGCCGGAATCGTTGGTGAATACCCCCACGGCATTGAGCCCCCTTGCAGCAGCCCGCCTCCAATTCAGAGGCTCCCCCCTCCGTATTCGACTGAATTGGAGAAGCGCCGAGCGCGGGCGGAGAAAAGCGTGCGCACGGCCGCGCGGGAGAAGGCGTCTTCGGCGCCATGCCAGCGGGAGGAAGAAGGTCGAAGCAGCCGGCCGTCGTGCTCCGCCTCGCGCCGCCGCCGCCGACCCGAAGCAGCCGGCCGCCGTGCTCCGCCTCGCGTCGCCGCCCGCCGTGGGGAGCCACGCGCTCATCGGCCTTCCCGACCGCCGCACCCACACGAGGAGCAAGCCACCGCGCGCCGCCGGAGGATGACGTGGCGGCCACGCCACGCCACCGGGGAGTCCGAGCTCGATGGGGTCGGGGAGGGGGCGCTGGCGGCCGCCGCTCCCGCTTCCGCTCCTGGCGCGCGCGGAGGAGAGGGAGAGTGAGGGGCGGCGGTGGGGGAGCCGGAGGTGATGGGCGCCGGTGGGGGCGGGGAGGGGCGGCGGGGGGAAGCGGGATGGCGGCATGGGGAGGGGGAGCATCTGGTCGGGGGAGCTCTGCGGGGAAGAGGAAGAAGAGAGAGAGATAAAGAGAGGGAGAGATAAAGAAGGGGGAGAGGAAAAGGGAGAAAAAAAAGAAAATAAAATAAAAAGAAAAAAAGCTTGCTATTATATGGTGATAATTTTTCCTCTTTTTAATCGTATTATTGTAGTTTCTTCTATTATTTTTTAATATTATCATACTTTTTTGTGTATAGTAATATATATATATAATCATAGAAAAAATATGCAAGTTGTGAAATATAGATTGCAATGTATTTACACTATTATAGACAACCCATACTACAATTCCATGTTTGTACATCCAAACATGAATTGGAATTGGTTCTTTTTCTTTGATTCCAGCTGTCAACTACTTGCACATCCAAACATTGACATTGGTATTTGAGGCCATTTCCAATTCCTCTCAGCATTGGCATTATAGATCGATTCAATACCAAGGTCCCCAATATCTACATCCAAACGAAGCCTATATGACAAGCAGGCAGCATTCTGCATGTTCTTACATAACAAGCATGAGGATGTACGTGCTTGTTATAGCCTCACCATTTACCAAAATCCTACGACCCTTATCTTATCAGACATAAATATTACATACACAGCACCCACTTGTCCTGACATGCCAATTGGAGACCACGGCAGCAGCAAGAGTCTTCAGATTGGACAACCGTCTACTTATTCATATTCCATACGCAGTATCCCCTTGTCCTGGCATTACTATTTGGATGGAAGTCACCCAGAAATACCCAATATTCTACTTATTCATATTGTACGTACGTAGCTTTTAACCAAATTGAATTATCGTAAGCAGCAATTAGGCGCCACAAGAGTCCCAGATCGTGTGTTTCCGGATGCGATTTGTTCAGATTCGCCCGGGGGCTATGCTCACCTTTCCATTCGGAGGTCGAGGCGCGAGAGCGCGGGGCACCGCGGGAGGAGGGCGCCGAGGAGGCCGACGCCCGAGCCCGCGAGGACGCGGAGGCGGAGCTCGTCGGCCGCCCGCCAGACCCGGCCGGCGCAGTCCCGCCAGCCGCGGCTGACCCCCGCGGCGGCCATGACCCCGCGCGGGCCGAGCCGGCGCAGCACCTCCGCCATGACCTCCCGGGGCACGGGGCGGCCGCCCACCTCCATGACCGCCTCCTCCTCGTCGCCGTCGCCGTCGTCGTCCTCCCCCAGCTGCTCCCCCTCGCCGCCCGCCTCGCCCATCTCCACGTCCCCCTCCAGCTTGGGCTTCTTCTCGGGCGAGGACGGGGTCCCCGCCTCGTCGAAGGAGAGGGCGCGGCGGAGCCTGTGCTCCCCGCCGCCGCTGGCGCTGGCGGCCCCGGACGAGGTGGAGGGCGACGGGGACGGGGCGGCCCCGGTCCCCCCGGCGGTGGCGGTGGCGGCGACGGGGACGGGGGCGACGCAGACGTGCCCCTTCTTGGGCTGGCCGCACCGGCCGCAGTTGTAATTGCCCCGCGTCTTGGGGCGCGGCGGCGGCGGCGGCTTGGGCTGCGACGCCATGGCCGGGGGGTTAGGGTTTGAGTTTGGGGGCGCGGTCGGGCCAGGCCAGGCCAGGTCAGGCGAGGGAGAAATAGCGGGGGCGGGGCCGCGCGGGAGGGGTTGGCGCCATTTTCCGTGGCGCGAGGAGGAGGAGACCGAGGCGGACGGATGGCTGGCTGGGGGCGCAGCGGAGGAGGGAGGATTTGGTTTGGTTCACCCAGCCGCCGCGCCGCGCCGGCCACCACGCACGCAGACGCACCTCTCTCTCTCTCTCTCTCTCTCTCTCCAACACATGCACGCGCGGGGGGCACTGTGAAAAAAAAAGAAGGAAAAGTAAAAAAAGAGGGAGGGTGACGTGAGTTGCAAACTTGGCAGGTCGTTTCGGCCGGGGCCGCCCGGGATTTGCTCTGGGGTGGGGGTGCTTTGACGCGATCCGGGGCGGCGAATTCCTCCCGAATTTGGAATTTGGCTTCGTGTTTAGGCGGTTTTCCACCGGGCGTGTGTGAAATGGCGCCATCCGGGGGTAACAGAATTCTGGCTTCTGTCCACGGACGGCTCCGCTCGTGTGATTTGTAACGGGTTCCGTGTCTTCTCCGACTCTCTCCGTCGGTGTTCAACCCAGATGATGATGATGGCCGGTAGGGGACTTGGGAAAGGTCCGCTATTTTTGCCCATAGAAAGCGCCAAGGAAAGATATTTTGAATCCGCCTTTCCCTCTCCTTCGCAACAAACATTTCACCGGGTAAAAATGGCCGCTTTTGAGAGATTGTTGTATTCATACTGGCAAGATTGGAATGTTCCAACGTTTACCAAACACAAGGGTAACTACGTAGTAACACCTAATACTCCCTCTTTAATTGTTCTTCTTTTTTAAATGTTACATATAGTAGAGTGTACACGTGCTGCGTGTGGAAAACATTAGACTTGGGGCTACGCTGACTATTTTTGCCCGTGGACAGCATCACAGCAATAATATTTTGAATTCGCATTTCCCTCTCCTTACCAACAATATTTCACTGTGTAAAATGACCATTTTTATATTCTTATATTCATATTGGGATTCCAATTTCCAAGTACAGGCATTGCCTTCCCTCAAAGTAAGGGGAAAAAATAGTGCAGCCCTCGTCTAATAGCATCGTCGTAGAGAGAAAACATGGTTCCTAACGTGAAGGTGACATATAGAACTATTCTAGCTTGCCTTTGTGCGTTCATTTGCATCACGATTACTTGTGAAATTATCGTAGCTGCCATGTACCGATGGATGTGAGTACTTTGAGTGTCCCGGTTCAACTTGATTTTTAATTAATTACAAAAACTGGCTTGGCTTCTTGATAATGATCGAGGTAAATTCTCGACTATGTAGAAATTCAATTTGTTTATGAACTCTGGTTAAATAGCTCAAATATTTCAATTTCGCGGCAAATATAGATAAAAGGAATATTATTAGCGCATTCGACAAAATTATATGTGTTCTAAATATAAGTTGTTAGTTATGAAAAAATGTTAATTGGGAACAAACTAGAAAAGGAAATAAAGCTAAATATTTGCAATATATAATACACCATGATATAGGTTTCAGGTTGGTAGAAACGGCAGGATTTTTTTTTTTTTTTGCTATTTTTGTTGCCCCTTTGCCAATACACTGGTGCCTTTCCAGCCCTCCACATAGGCACATATTCAAGGGTCTAAACTATATTTGGTTTGAAAAGAAATAAGTTGTGCCAAAAAAATGAAATTAATGTGCTTAACTTGTCTGGGTATTCAACAAAAACTGTCTTATGGTGGGGATGTACGTTCGTTTTCAGTGAGTCCCGGCACCCGGCCGCTTGAAATGACCTAACTGTTTGTCTAACGGACAAACCCATTCACACACTTCTTGTCGTACAGTACTTAACTCTTAGCATACACCTTCGATAACAAAAGAAGAAAAAATCTTAGAATACCCAAAAGAACAATGGTAGTAGAAGTCATAACTTGTCACAAAATTGCTGCGGCGTACTACAGCTATATATATAGCACCTTTTAACCGCTTACGTGAAAACGAGTCGCACCTTGGCGTGTGTGCATGCCGCAGCTTAGGGTTCGTCCTCAATGGGAAAATGGAGCACCTAACAACGCATCTTCACAGACCAAGAACTACGAGATCACCCCTTTCATTCTGGGGTCTCACTGATGGCTCGGGCCCCCCCGGAAGGGGGCCTTCTTCGCCTTCCACCTAAGCTGCGCAGGAAAGGCCCAAAGCCAATCCCACGGAACAGTAAAGCTTCATAGGGTCTTTCTGTCCAGGTGCAGGTAGTCCGCATCTTCACAGACATGTCTATTTCACCGAGCCTCTCTCCGAGACAGTGCCCAGATCGTTACGCCTTTCGTGCGGGCGCTTTCCCATCTTCTTAACCCGAAATGAAATGGCTGAGGAGAAGAAGGTTCCTTTTGGGGGTACCCCCGGGAAGAGATCCAGTGGAGACGGGGTGGGCCTGTAGCTCAGAGGATTCCGAATTCAAGGGTTTCAATAAACTACCTGCGCCAGTCCGTTTTGGCTTAGGTCTAGAACTATCTTCAACGGTTTGTGTAGCCATAAATTCTATTTAATCATTGGTGTTCTAACCTTGTGTCAGACCCGCGGGCCAAGGGACAGTCTCAGGTCAGGCTGTCTGTCTCCTTGTAGTTGGATCTCCAACTTTTTGGAATGTTCCAAATTCCACTTGAGCATCCAAGTCTGGATCAATACCAGCAAAAACATCTCGAAACAAGGTTCGAGCTCCATGCCAAATGTGTTTCGAATAAGCATGAGTGATCAAATGGAATAAAGCAGCTTGATAAGAACCCATACCTAGGGCTAACATCATATAACCCAATTGAGACATTGTAGAATAGGCTAAGCTTCTTTTAATATCTCTCTGAGCAAGAGCTAAAGTGGCTCCTAAGAAGAGTGTTATTGTACCTACTAAAGAAATAAAACTCATTATCAAGGGTAGGGATATGAAAAGAGGAAGAAGTCGAGCTAGAAGAAAATTGAGTTAGCACGCCAGCTCTAAGCACTTTAAGAGGCAGCTTCTCCAATGAACTAGCTCTTAGCACCTAGCTCATAACACGAATGACTCCACACGTTATCCTCACATAATCTCGAAATACGTATATGAAATTATCTCTTTAATAAGAGCTAGCTCTTAACTCTTTCCACATCTCACGGATTAAAAAAATTATGAGCTTAACCAGCCATTGAAGGTGGTCTTATGCTAAGAGCACGACCCTCTTATTGACACGTACTCGTACACTGGTACGGCGGCTATAGCTCCCAAGTGGCTCCACGTGGTTGGTCTCGGCAGCGGCTACCGGCAACAGCAGGCCACGCATCGCGACACGGGCGAGGCAGGCGCCCAGCGTACATGCGAGTATGCGACTATGCGAGCGCGACCTAGCAGAGACTGGCGCGTCAAAGCGCACAACACGGTAGGGTCGTCGTAGGGATCCGAGTAACTGACGTTAAACGCGTGTAACCCACTCCTAGAAATGCATATAGATAAATTTACTGTTGTATGTATTTTTTCAAACTCTATTTTTTTCAAACCAATAACGCCGAAAAATTCTAAAATAGATATGTTTCACTGGTGAAAATCCAACCAACTAGATTACACTCAGTTCGCTGCAGATTTGCAGATGAGTTCTACTCTTGTGTGTCAACTAAATCAACAGCGCATACACATGCGTGATGTTGTAGCTAACAAGGTACTAGTGCAAATTTTACGTACACTACCAGAATGGGTGCTAAAGGTGGGGGCACTAGCCAGCGGGATTCGAACTCGAGACCTCTTGGCTCGCGCGCACCCACCTAACCATCTCACCTACGCAGCACATGTGATAGGATTAAAGATGCGTTCCTTTTGAAGTAGCATGTGACACCTACATTAGCACCGGATCGTATTTACGAACCGGTGCTAAAGGAGGGGGACCCTTTAGCACCGGGTTGTAACACTAACCGGTGCTAAAGGGGACTTTTAGCACCGGGTCGTAATACCACCCGGTGCTAAAGGGTTCCCGAGGGCGCCCCAATTTCGCACCCGGTGCTAACGTTACATTAGCACCGGATCTTGAGTGCACCGAGGCATATGAGGGGTGCGGATGTGAGTTATTCTTGTAGTGGTACGTCACCTTAGAATCACCTTACATGTTCTTTTTTTATCCCAAGAACATTTGCACCTTCTATCTATACTGAGGCAGGGTAATCCATTTGCATGCTCCGGTTGGGCTGCCTCAACGTAAGTAGGGAGGGTCGGTTTCTATTTTCCTCTTGCCTTAACAGGCCGAAAGTATTGCTCTAAAAAACAGGGCGAAAGTGTTGGGAAATCGTTAAGGGGGTCAAGAAGGCCCAGTTCATCATTAATAAAAACGCTTATAAACGCGTCAGTGTTATATTTTTCTTTTTGCTGAATAGTAATGCAGCTTTAGTTAATCCAACCAAGTACTCCAGGTGATTGGGTGGGCTTGTTTAAGCGCAATGCAACTACGCCAGCCTGCCTTCTGTACACCAAACCACTGTGCATTCCTGGTGGGCATCGAGCTTACACCTTACAGTATACGTAGATTGCGACATGTTTTTTGATCGAGAACTCCTCGTGAGCTGCGGCGGCTCTGCAGTACAGTAGAGAGGAATAATCGCCGAATCGATCGACACCCACCCATGCGGGGCGGAGCGGCCTGCACCAAGCGCGGATGGGACGAGACAGAGCCGGCGCTGCGGCCGCAGGCCATGCGACGCGACGCAAATCCGCGGACACACGTACGGCGACGGAGCCGTGGGCCCTGGCCCGCCCCGCTCTATCCATATGTTTCTGTGCGCGTTCGCACGTGGCGACCGTAGTAGGCTGCTGCCTGGCTGACACGTCGGCTGTCCGGTCCACACAATAATTCGCCGTACCACGTAAACTCGCCAGCGGATGGAGCAAGAGCAACGCGACGGAGGCAGCACACGTACTCTTCGCCGCTGTGCGTGCCGCGCCCGTACGGACAGGCACGGAGCCCTTCCCGTGGCGCCCGCCCCCGCCCCCGCCGGTCTGTTGGATTGCCCACACCGATCCTGGTTGCCAGCGGGGAACAGAATTACCATGTTCTCCAACGAAAACCAGTATCAAATGAGCTAGAACGTGTTTGATTTTGAAACAGAGTATGTGATGGGTAGGTCCAGCGTCTATGTTTTTCGAATGAGATGATATGGTTTTCGATCTGTTTGGGTGGTGGGGGAGTAGATAAAGAGTTGAATTATATAACTTGGTTTGAACGGGGGCATAGGAGCATGACAGATATAGTTTCCTCCTTATAGCGCGGGCGATACTATTCTTAGAAATGCATTCGTTCTCTGAGGCTTGGACAAAGAAGGAGGAGGCATTTTGTCGTGACTTCCTCACTACCGTGCACCATCGTACCTTTTTCGCCCTCCAGATCCACCTTTGCAAAAGGAGACAAAAAGTGGAGCGGAAAATAAGGGGGTTCAACCAAGCCACACGTGATGTGGGGTAATAGATGGGATAGATCGAACCGTTTAATTTGGCCCGATCGCTTGGTCCCGAATATTTACGTAATATTCCGTGGCGGGATGACGAACCCGCCACATCCCACAAACCGTTCTGAAACCTAATCTTTCAAAAACCAAATTCTCGTGTATACTCTCGAGATACCCACCAAATCAAACACATGTTTACTAATACTTAAAGTATCCCTGCATATTAACATAAGTGCCGCGTATCCGTTTTTTGCGATCTAAGACTATGCTTCTTGTTAGGTCCAATATATGGGTACATTGCCCGCGATGGAATTGACCAGTGACGGTCCGTCGAGCCTTTTCTTTGGAAGTTTGTTGCATTTTCCAGTAGGGCTGTGTTTAGTGGTTGTGTTTAGTTTAAAAATGGGATGGTAAAATTTGATGAAAATGTCACATCAGGCACTGTAGCGTATTGTAGCACTTTTCGTTTGTTTGTGATAATCGTTGTCCTACCATGATCTAACTAGACTCAAAAGATTCGTCTCGTCGTGTACATTAAAACTATGCACTTAGTTTTTTTATTTACCGACATTTAGTTTCCATGCATGAGGAGAGAGATTTGATGTGATAAATGAATAGTGAAGTTTAGAGAGAGAAAGTTTAGGAACTAAACAGGGCCAGTTTCAAAGATAGGGTGGTAAATTTGGTAAAAATGTCACATCGGACATTGTAGCGCATTGTAGCACTTTTCGTTTGTTTGTGATAATCGTTGTCCTACCATGACCTAACTAGGCTCAAAAGATTCGTCATGTCGTGTACATCAAAACCATGCAACTAGTTTTTTTATTTACCCATGTTTAGTGCTCCATGTATGATGAGGGAGATTTGATATGATAGGTGAATAGTGAAGTTTGGAGAGGGAGTTTTGGTAGTTCTCAAACTTTCTCTCTCCAAACTACCATGCTTGTTGTTAGGTCCTATTGGTACATTGTCCGCGATGGAATTGACCAGTGACGGTCCGCCGATCCTTTTATTTGGAGAAAGTTTGTTGCATTTTCCAGTAGATAGATCTGAACGCAAACGTCTTCTGCAAACGTACACCTTTTTGTAGCGCGTGTTGGTGTTGAATAGAGCATGGCAGCGTACCACGACATTCGGTATCAAGCACAATAGCACATGCTACCTACCTACACCTACCATGTATAACCTTGCCGAATGCCGACCCTGCTTGTTGGCTGCTTGCCGTCGTCCCCGTCCTTTTTCTTTCCCTCCTTCATGTGTCGCGTTGATGCTTATCCCTCTCCACTACCAGAATGCTTCACATCCGTCCGCCTCCTCCGCCTCGGCCATTTTTGGACCCGGTGCTGATGGGGCTTCAGCACCGGGTCCAACGGCTAGGAGCGGGGGCGGCGCGAAGGTGTGTCAGGGCGGACACATTAGCACCGGGTCGTGGCAAGACCCGGTGCTAATGCGCCCCCTTTAGCACCGGGTGCAGCCAGCAACCGGTGCTAATGTGCCGAGGCCATTTCGCACCGGTTGCTGGCTGCACCCGGTGCTAAAGGGTGCACATTAGCACCGGGTCGTGGCAAGACCCGGTGCTAATGTGTTTGAATATAGGGGCTTCCTCCTCCCCCGCCCGAGCCAGCTGAACACTTAGGCGATGTGTTCATGCTGCTCGGCCGTGGGAGGGGAGGTGCTGCCCAATTTTTTTTCAAAATTTGTGAAGATTCTACTCATCTAAGGAGCACTACAAGGTACACTCTTTCATTCTCTAATGTTTTATTTAGCTTGTAATTCTTCTATGATTTAGAAATAGAGGGATTTGTGAATCAAAGTAAAGCTAGCTAGAGAGAGCTTGTGTTCTTGGAGGAGAGAGAGGAGAGAGCTTGAGTTCATGGTGGAGAGTGTTCATGTTGTGTTTTAAATGGAGAGAGAAGGCAAGCTAGTTAGTATTTTGTTTTGTATGACCGGTGAATAGTTATAAGGCTTATAGTAATGTAGTTTTAGAAATTACTAGAAAATCAATATAAAATGCTAGAAAATCTTATAAATTAATAGAAAATCTTATAAATTACTAGAAAATCTTATAAATTACTAGAAAATCTTATAAATTACTAGAAAATCAATATAAAATGCTAAAAAATCTTATAAATTAATAGAAAATCTTATAAATTACTAGAAAATCAATATAAAATGCTAGAAAATCTTATAAATTAATAGAAAATCTTATAAATCTTATAAATCTTATAAGGCTTATAGTAATGTTATATTTAATGAATATAGTAATGTAGTTTTAGAAATTTATTTATATAATGGAATATATATTATAATTTGTATTTATTTATATATTAATTTTTTTTATGTTTAAATTGTATTGTATATTTGTTATTGGTTAATAATGCAGATGAATAGACAATGGATGTACGGGGACCCCCACGCTCAGGCGTTCCGTGATGGCCTTAGGACGTTTCTCGATGACGCCGAGGCTAACAGGACGTCGTCCGGTTTCATGTTCTGCCCATGCACCCATTGTAAAAATATACAATCGTACAAACAAAGAGGTTGTCTTCAGTTGCATTTGATGAGGCATGGTTACATGAGGAATTATTCTGTTTGGACGAAGCACGGTGAAAGAGGAATTCTAATGGATGAAGATGAAGAAGACGAGGCCGATGACGACATTCCGTTATTGGCTCAATACTACGGTTCCTTTGCATATGCTGCAATGAGTGATGCCGATGAGGAAGATGTTGCTCGGGAAGGCGATGCTCAGGAAGATGTTGCTCAGGAAAATGAACCTACTGATGGACTCGGGCAAATGTTGCGTGATGCCGAGAAAGACTGTGGCAATGATAAGGAACTGAAAAAGATACACCGCATGTTGCAGGACCACAAGACTGACCTGTACCCAGATTGCAAAGAGGGGCTAAAGAAGTTGGGTAGCACACTTGAACTTCTGCAGTGGAAGGCAACAAATGGTGTTACTGATAAGGGTTTCGAGGAGCTACTAGAACTCGTAAAGAAGATTCTTCCAGAGGGTAACAAATTGCCATCGACGACGTATCAAGCAAAACGTGTTGTTTGCCCTCTCGGTTTGGAGGTGCAGAAGATACATGCGTGTCCTAATGACTGTATCCTCTATCGCGGACAGTACGAACACTTGGATCGTTGTCCGGTTTGCACCTGCGCACGATACAAGATTAGGCGGGACGACCCTGGTGATGTTGGGGGAGAGCGTTCTAAGAAAAAAATCCCTGCGAAGGTGATGTGGTATTTCCCTCTGATACCCCGTCTGAAGCGTTTGTTCAGGAACAAAGACCATGCCAAACTGATGCGTTGGCACAAAGAAGAACGTAAGCAGGATGGCATGTTGAGACACCCCGCCGATGGATCCCAGTGGAGGAACATCGACAGAGCATTCCCAGAGTTTGATGCTGATGCGAGGAATGTTATGCTTGGTTTAAGTACCGATGGCATGAACCCTTTTGGTGAAATGAGCAGTAGTCATAGCACTTGACCCATGACTGTTTGTATCTACAACCTAACCCCCTGGCTCTGCATGAAGCGGAAGTTCATTATGATGCCAGTGCTCATCGAAGGCCCAAAGCAACCTGACAACGACATTGATGTGTACCTAAGACCATTGGTTGACGAACTTTTGCAGCTGTGGAAGAATGAAGGTGTTAGCATGTGGGATGAGGACAAGCAGGAGCAGTTTGACCTTCGAGCACTGCTTTTCATAAGCATCAACGACTGGCCTGCACTAAGTAACCTATCAGGACAATCAAACAAAGGATATAAAGCATGCACTCACTGTTTAGAGGAAACCGAAAGCATGTATTTGAAACATTGTCGTAAAGTTGTGTACATGGGTCACCGTCGATTCCTTCCGGCGAAGCATGAGCTACGAAAGAAATGTGCGCATTTTGGCGGGAATGCTGACCGCCGTACAAAGCCGAGACACCGGAGTGGAGAAGAGCTATTTGTTATGGTGAAGGACCTACACGTGGTGTTTGGCAAGGGAGTCGGAAGCCAGGCTACTCCGACGGGCGAGGATGGTCGTGCCGCGATGTGGAAGAAGAAGTCTATCTTTTGGGAGCTACCTTATTGGCAACGTTTAGAGGTTCGTAACGCGATTGATGTGATGCATCTGACGAAGAATCTTTGTGTGAACTTGATAAGCTTCCTGGGTACTTATGGGAAGCCAAAAGATACACTGGAAGCACGTCAGGATCTGAAACGATTGAAGCAACGGACTGATCTACATCCAGAAAAGAGAGACAAAGGACGCCAGTACTTGCGTCCTGCCAGCTTCACTCTCAGCAAAGAAGAGAAGGCAAGCATGTTTGAATGCTTGAACAGTATCAAGGTTCCGTCTGGCTACTCCTCCAATATTAAGGGAATAATAAATATGAAAGAGAAGAAGTTCACAAACCTGAAGTCTCACGACTGCCATGTATTGATGACACAGCTGCTTCCCGTCATACTCAGGGGTGTGCTACCAGTTAACGTGCGGAAAGCCATTGTGAAGCTATGTGCATTCCTCAATGCAATTTCTCAGAAGGTGATCAATCCAGACCATTTAGATCAGCTACAGAACGACGTGGTGCAATGTCTTGTCAGCTTTGAGATGATATTTCCACCATCCTTCTTCAATATCATGACACATCTATTGGTTCACCTCGTCAAAGAGATTCGTATATTGGGCCCAGCATTTCTACACAGCATGTTCCCATTTTAGAGGTTTTTCGCTGTCCTAAAGAAGTATGTCCGTAATCGTTCTCGTCCAGAAGGATGCATTACTAAGGGATACGAAACAGAGGAGGTCATTGAATTCTGTGTTCACTTTGTCGACGATCTTATGCCGATTGGTGTGCCCGAATCCCATCACGAGGGGAGACTTGGTGGAAAGGGCACACTAGGGAGAAGATCGATGGTGATCAAGGACATTGAGACATTTCGTAAAGCGCACCTCACAGTTTTGCAACAATCAACCTTAGTTGCTCCGTACATCGAGGAGCACATGCAGATTCTCAGGGACGAAAACTCAACAAAGTCTGCGGCCTTCATTTAGCGTCTGCACAATAGTACTTTCGCCGATTGGTTGCGAAGACGTCTTATGGGTGTCGAGGGCATTGATGCGCAGCTAGCTTTTTGTAGCTATAGGTCCATCGAGCACGATCTTGACATTCCAAGGATACAACATCAATGGGTATACATTTTACACAAGAGCCCAGGACAAGAAAAGCACCAACCAAAACAGTGGTGTCCGGATCGACGCGACAGACACCAATGGCAATACAAACTCATACTATGGAATCATAGAGGAGATATAGGAACTAGAGTACAGACCTTTGAAGATCCCACTGTTCAAGTGCCATGGGTGAAGCTGACTGGAGGAGGTGTTAAAGTTGAAGCGGACTATGGAATGACGTTAGTGGACCTAAACAAGATTGACTTTCTAGACGAACTGTTTGTCCTGGGCAAAGCTGTCACACAAGTTTTTTATGTGAAGAACATGGCTAGCAGACCGAAGAAAGGGGCGGATAAGAAAGGTGGGGGGTAAGCAATTGGACCCATCACAAGACGAGCCAAAGCGTCATATAGTTCTTCCTAGAAAGAGAAAAATCGTAGGAGTTGAGAACAAGACGGATGAAGATTATGATATGCTCGATGGCCGGCCTCCATTCTCAGTGGCTGATGACCCAAGCATCCTTTTAGCGGCGGAGGAGACACCGTATCTACGGCGTGATCACAATCAAGGAACATTTGTAAAGAGGAAGTTTATTAGTGTCCGAGTAAACGATGATGCCATGTAATTTAATTGCACTATGTTCCACCCAATTTGTAATAACTATATTTGCATTTATGTTCCACCTATGTTCTAAGATTTTCTATTGATTTATAAGATTGTTTTTATTAATTCTAGCATTTTATATTGATTTTCTAGTAATTTATAAGATTTTCTAGTAATTTATAAGATTTTTTAGTAATTTATAAGATTTTCTAGCATTTTATATTGATTTTCTATTAATTTATAAGATTTTCTATTAATTTATAAGATTTTCTAGCATTTTATATTGATTTTCTAGTAATTTATAAGATTTTCTATTAATTTATAAGATTTTCTAGCATTTTATATTGATTTTGGAAACTGGGCGCCAAACGAAAATTTGGGGCCTTTAACACCGGGTTGATCTAAAATCCGGTGCTAAAGGCCCCCAATTTTCGTTTGGCGCCAGTTACGGCCTTTAGCACCGGGTGTAGAAGACCCGGTGCTAAAGGTCCTTTAGTACCGTGTGGTGGGAAGACCCGGTGGTAAAGGGCCTTTAGCACCGGGTCGTGGCTGCACCCGGTGCTAAAGGCTACGACCGGGCCGCGGGGGCCGTGCGGCGGGGCCAAAGACCGGCCTGGCCACGGAGGCCGTGCGGCAGCTGGCCACGTCACCGGGCACACACGTGCCACGTCACGGGGCACACACGTGCCACGTCACCGGGCACACAAGCCACGTCACCGGGCACACGAGCCACATCACCAGGCGCACAGGCGCCACGTCACCGGGCGCACACGAGCCACGTCACTGGATGAACAAGAACAATTTTTCTTTTTAATCTCTGTATAAAAGTTGTAACTAGTCGTTCTCCCTCGTACAAACTTCAAAAAAGATCATTTTTCTTCCTAAAAATTCCTAAAATCATACTTTATCAAGTTATGAAACTTATTAATGTTATTATTTTGAAAAATCTTCTCGTGTCAGACTGTTTGAACAATCCAAATTTTGAATTAAAAATGACAACTACAACCAAGGTTTTTTTCACACTAGGTGATGTCAAATGAAAAAGTGATGAATACCAAAGTTTCATATTTCATCATGATCTACAATCTTTATTTAGGTCATTTTATCATTTTCAAAATGGGTAATAACATGTAGTACAATTTTGACAAGTCTCTAACAAAGTTTCAGAAACTATGCGAGTGAATCTAGGATTAATGAACATTGTATACTACCACTTTCTCAAATGCAAAAATGACTTAAATAAAGATTGTAGATCTTGATGAGATATGAAATTTTGGTATTCATGACTTTTTCATCTGAGACCATTTAATGTTCCAAAATCTTTCTTTTAGTTATCAATTTTTGTAATTTATAAGATTTTCTAGTAATTTATAAGATTTTCTAGTAAGTTATAAGATTTTCTAGTAAGTTATAAGATTTTCTAGTAATTTACAAGATTTTCTATTAATTTATAAGATTTTCTATTAATTTATAAGATTTTCTATTAATTTATAAGATTTTCTAGAATTTTATATTGATTTTCTAGTAATTTATAAGATTTTCTTATTTAATATATATTTTTAATAGTTATTAATAACTGAATTAAAACAAGTATTATTAACTATATATTAAAAACTATATTTATAAGATTCCCAAATAGTAGCCCCCGGTGCTAAAGGCCGGTTTGGAAACTGGGCGCCAAACGAAAATTTGGGGCCTTTAGCACCGGTTTGATCTCAAATCCGGTGCTAAAGGCCCCCAATTTTCGTTTGGCGCCAATTACGGCCTTTAGCACCGGGTGTAGAAGACCCGGTGCTAAAGGGCCTTTAGCACCGGGTCGTGGCTGCACCCGGTGCTAAAGGCCTTCGTCTGGCGCACAGTTACGGCCTTTAGCACCGGGTGTACAAGACCCGGTGCTAAAGGGACTTTAGCACCGGGTGGTGGGAACACCCGGTGCTAAAGGGGGGGCCTTAAGCACCGGGTGCTGTACAGACCCGGTGCTAAAGGGCCTTTAGCACCGGGTCGTGGCTGCACCCGGTGCTAAATGCCCCGGACCTATACAGGCCGGGGACTTCTCTCCCCTCCCTAACTTCGCCCTCATCTCCTCCAGATCGAAACCGCCGGCGCCCCCTCGTCTCCTCAGCCGCTGCCTCCCGTCGCCATCGCCCGTCGCCGCCGCCACCCGTGGTCCCCGCGCCCACGCCGCCGCCGCCTGTCGTCCCCACGCCCACGCCGCGCCGCCGCCCTCGTCCCGGGCCGTGCCGCCGTCCCCGCGCCCGTCGGTCGTCCCCGCCGCCGTTGTCGTCCCCGCCGCCGTCGTCGTCCCTGCGCCCGTCGTCCCCGCGCCGGTGCCGCTCGTCCCCGCGCCGCCCGTCGTCCCCGCACCGGTGCCGCTCCTCGTCCCCTCGCCGCCGCCGTCGCCCGCCGCCCATCACGCGGTGAGCCTCTGTGAAGCCGGCCTTCGTGCCGTGCGTGCATGTTTGCGAGCCGGCCTTCGTGCCGTGTACGTGTTTGTGTGTGCGGGTACCCGTTGCATGGCCGAACACATTTGCTTAGCGATCGTGTTCGGCCATGCGCATTTGGTTAGCGAACGCGCTTAGCCGAACGCGTTTGCTAAGCACATACATTGAAAATATTAGAAATTACATTGAAATGTATATTGGAAATGTTATATTGGAAATGTATATTGGAAATGTTATATGTTTGAAATGTATATTGGAAAATGCTTCATTTAAATGTATATTGGAAATTCTATGTATATTAGAAATATATGTGCTTCATTTAAATGTATATATTTCTTATCAATTATTTTAATTCTATGTATATTAGAAATATATGTGCTTCATTTAAATGTATATTGGAAATGTTATATGTTTGAAATGTATATTGGAAAATGCTTCATTTAAATGTATTGGAGATATTTACATTGAAATGTATATTGGAAATGTTATATGTTTGAAATGTATATTGGAAAATGCTTCATTTAAATGTATATTGGAAATTCTATGTATATTAGAAATATATGTGCTTCATTTAAATGTATATATTTCTTATCAATTATTTTTAAAATTATGTATATTAGAAATATATGTGCTTCATTTAAATGTATATTAGAAATGTTATATGTTTGTATAATGTATAGTATCGAAAATGTTTATTATCGGAAATTCTATGGCGTACCCGAACCCACCGCGCACCCGAACCCCTTAGCGAATCCGTTTTTCGCGCACCGACCCCCTTAGCGAACCCTTAGCGAATCAATTCACACCGCGCACCCGAACCCCTTGGCGAATCCGTTTTTCACGCGCCGACCCCCTTAGCGAAAATGTTAGAAATATTGGGAATATGTATGCTTTGTATATATTTCTTATCAATTATTTTTAATTCTATAGATGGCGGACAACAACAACTCCGTCCCACCCATGCAAGAGGACAACAACACCCCTGTCCCACCCATGCAAGAGGACAACAACACCCCTGTCCCACCCATGCAAGAGGACAACGACACGTTCTTTGCGAATCAACTTTTCAATATTGTAACCCAACCAATGTCCATGGATGATGTGTTGGGGATCATTGGAAGGGACGACAATATCCAGGGCGACAATGTTGCAAGGGCCGAAAATGTTGAAGGGGCCGCCAATGTCCAGGGCGAACGTGTCCAGGGCAGCACTATTGAAGGGGCCGGTAACGAGCCCTCGTCTAGTCAGGTGTGTATATCGATAACATAAATTTGTATTGTACATGTCAATTATGTATACCATCTCTATATCATCTCGTATATATGTAATTTGTGTAGGCCGCCTCTGCTAAGAAATCAAAACGATCGACCACGAAGAAGCTGAAGGATGTCAAGTTACACATCACCCGAGTGGCGGATGACGGGGAGCCAGTTGAGCCCCCAAAAGTGGCCAAGAAATTTGTATCTCAGTGCGGGGTAATTGTACGGGACAATGTGCCCATTAGTATCAGAAAGTGGAAGTCCATGGACCCCACTGAGGAGTACGTGCTCCCCGATACAGAGAAGGAGATGCTATGGAGGGAATTAAAGGCAATATTCGACTAGCCTAGCACTCATGAAGCAGAACTGAGGGATTGGACAATGAATAAGATGTCAGTTCTGTTTCAGGATTTCAAGAAGAAGTTGTACTCGCATTTTCTCAAAACCGAAGAGGCCCCGGATCCTGAGAAGTATAAGAAGATCACTGATGACGAGTGGGAAACATTCCTTGAGTACAAAACCTCCGGAGAGGGTGCAACGGCTAGCGCTAGAAACGCTGGAAACGCCGCAAATAAGAAGTACTCTCATAAGATGGGTTCGGGAGGTTACAAGGCAAGCATAACTAAATGGGAGAAGATGGAAGAAGATCTATATGCTAGAGGCGTCACTCCAGCGACACATGACTGGCCCACAAGGACCAAGCATTAGTACTATGGTCATGGAGGCACCCTAAGCCCAATCAACGGCTCCTTAGTTTTTCCCGAGGACTTGCGAGAACTAGCTCAGCGTCTCCTCGATATCCTCAGGGCATCTGAGAGGGGAGAATTTGTTGCTGATAGAGACAGAGATGAGCTAACCTATGCCTTAGGGAACAAGGAGCATCCTGGACGGACGCGCGGCGTAGGCACAAGCATCTCATGGAAGAAAGGTTTCCAAGAGCACGCCGCCACCTATAGGAGCCGTTCGAGGAAGAAGGCCAAATATGAGCAGAGGCTGAGGGACCTAGAGCAAACGGTTGCCGCCCAGGGCTCAAAGCTCCAAGAAATGGAGTTAGAGATGGAGCGACGGATGAAGGTAGCATGGCTGCAGATACAACAAGCCACAGGCGGTACCGGTTCCACAGATCCTGCACCTCTCCAACAAGCCGCAGGCGGGACCAGTTCCACAAAGCATGCACCTCTCCAAGATGCGGCCCTTATTAGCCCTCCACAACAATATCAAAGCAGTCACGCTTCCACACAGGCCGCCGAAGCGGTCCGTTACACCGTGGATGAAATAACTCAACGGACCGCGTGCGAGCTTGTCGTCAAGCAGAAGAACTTAGCTGTGGTGGTACGTATGCGACCTTAGTTCGTACTGCATACATTTCACCGTAAATACCATTCACTTACTAACTTTCTTTGTGACTACTAACTTATCAGGTCGCATACGGTATGACCAAACGTGTGGAAGAAGGGCAAAAATGGCACTGCAATGACATTCCACATGGTTACGTACCTGTTGAGGTGGAGGAAGTCGTCACCAACTGGGAAGACTTGGAACTTGACATCCCCGGAGGTGACGGAGAAACAAAACTCGGTCAGTGTTTGAAAGGACCTTGATGTCACCTAGAGGGGGGTGAATAGGTGAATCCTGCAATTTACAAACTTTTTCACACAATCAGTACTAAAACCGGTCAGACCGGTTTCCAAAACCGGTCAGACCGCTTTGCCCGGGGGAAAGCGGTCAGACCGCTTTGCTAAAGCGGTCAGACCGGTTTTCAACGGAGAAAACCGACTATGTGAAATTAACCCCCTCTACGAGTTCTAGCACAAACCAAACTTGATGATGAGCTCTTGTAGATGATATCAAGCAGGTCCACTAAGTCCCTGCACACAATTAGAGCACAACCAAGTAGAACTATGCGGAAGCGAATTCAAATGCTAGAAATGAACTTGTGAAGGTAAACAAGGAGACAATGATATGTTTTCCCGAAGTTCGGAGTTCACCGCTGCCACTAAGGCTGTCACAAAGACACGATGAATCCTAGTCTCCGTTGAGGGCCTACGAAAGGCGGGCTTATCCACTCCAAGCCACTTTCCTCGGTATCACTAGCTTTTGGTCCTTTTCCACGAAGGAGGCAAGACCAGCCCTTACAAACAATCTGTGGCTTACCACAACCAAGGTAGCTCACCGGCGACGCCTAGCCGTCTAGGAGGATCACCTCCAAGAGTAACAAATGCTCCAATGGATGCTTGGCTTCACCGGAAGTGCTCAACACTAAGGATATGCTCACTATAGCTGATATGAACTATCAATTGCTATCTATTGCTCACAAACCATACATCCCTCAACCCAAATCCAAAGATATGATCAAAATCAATCAACTCTCACAAAGAGAGGTTTGGGAAGAGCTTGCTGGTGCTTGGAACTGCCCTAGGCGAGTTAGAATGGAATGAACACCAGCCCCCTCAAAGGAGAGGGGTATGGGGTATAAATACCCCACACAACCAAAACTAGCCGTTATAGCCGTTGGAAACCGGTCAGACCGGATTCCCAAACCGGTCAGACCGGTTTACGAACTATACTAGCCGTTACACATGTTAGGGCCCCAAACCGGTCAGACCGGTTTGGGTGGGCTGAGCCCCCAAAGCCCAAAAGCGGTCAGACCGCTTTCCCAAACCGGTCAGACCGGTTTGGGTGGGCAAAGCACCCTAAGTCCCTAAAGGACTTCTCTCCAAAGGTTATTTTATTTGGGTTGAACTAATGAGCACTTTTTGGTGTATGCCAAGACAACTAATGTTGCATCCCTCTTGATAGTACGGCATTCCTAAACTCAAGATTAAAACAATAAATAGAGTCTACCACTTGAGCTTGTAGATCTTCCTTGATGCCATACTTGATCGTTCTTCAACTTGAGGGCTCCAACATTTCATGTCTTGTTTGAGCTAATCCAATGTTGAGCTTCATGACTTAGAATTTTCATTGCATGAACAATTCATAAGCCATTCCATCATATGATCAATAAAAGATTAGTTGCTTCGCATTGCTTCACTTGATATGACTTGATTGACGTATAGAACCCAAGCTAAGATGCTAGACCTTTCCACTAACAAAGTACCTCGGCTACAAGACCAACTTGCCCTTCACCTTGTAAGGAACGTCACTCCCATCTAGCTTGATCCTTTCCGTCCTCTCTTGTCAATTCAAGCTTCGCTTTGCATTGCATCATCAATGAATAACACATTGAAATCCATGTCTTTGATTTGCTTGAATATCTTCTTTGGTAGATAATCTTGTCCATAAGCATCAATGTACTTGAGACCATATACTATTCAATAGAATCATGTCTCACTTTGAATGTAACCATTGCTATGGAACAAGCCCAAAGAAATCCTAATTCTTCAAATGATTTATCCTAAAATCTCTGACAAGTATCTTATCTATGAGACCAACCAATTTACTTAAGTCCAAGTCTCATTTGTCACTATCACACACTTGTCATTTGTATTGCTTGCATGGGATAAATACCACTTGTTTGCTTTCTTGTTATTTCCTGCTTATACACTTAGACAAACAAGTTAAAAGACTAATCATGCTGTCATCCAAAATCACCAAAACATATAAGTGCCTAGATGCACTTTCAGTGTTCTCACTGCATCATTCTATG
The DNA here is from genome assembly GCA_033239725.1 of Echinochloa phyllopogon. NCBI lineage: Eukaryota > Viridiplantae > Streptophyta > Magnoliopsida > Poales > Poaceae > Echinochloa > Echinochloa phyllopogon. The sequence goes on from BTCW01000009.1 coordinate 14,228,542, forward strand.
GAGCAAAGCAGACGTCGTCATACCCGGTACACCTGCGGCTACCAACAAGCCTCCGTCACCTCCACCGTCTCCAAGAGATCCACCGGATCATGACGATTCTCCGGGAGCTCCTGATGCAAGCCCGTCTCCTCCGCCGAAGATGTCTCCGTCTCCTCCTCCGCGGAGGTCTCCGCCCCCTCCGCCGAAGAGGGGACGCCGCACTAAAGCCTCTGCCCCCACTCCACCAGCGAAGAAGGCGCGGAAAACCAGAGAGAAGCTCGCACCAGAGAAAAGAGCGGGTGAGAAGACTCTAGAGGAGCTCGAAGCCTCGGTCAAAGCAGACACAAAGAGGCAAATGGCCGAGTGGAGGAAAAAACCTGAGCCGGAGCCGAAGCTTGATCCCACCGTCGTCAAGTCATTCCTCGGTAATTTGAGCAAGGGTCAACAGAAGGAAGTAATGGTAACAGACTATGACCACTCATTACTGAAATCTCGCCGGAAGCGGAAGGCTGCAGATAAGGAGGCGGACCCATCCAAAAAGGTTCCTCAGCTCGGCGAGCAACCTCAGCGGCCCTTGGGTCCATTGCCATCTCTGGACGAGATTAACGTGCAACGAGTAATGGCCGAGACTGGACTAACCGGAGTGCAAGTCCTGGGGGAAGAAGAGGTGCATGTAAACACAACGTTGAAGTGGCCGTTTAAGCTTGGCGAGCCTATGGTCCCTCCTGAAATGGAGAGCAAGCTACAGATGAAGATGCGCCGATTCCATGAGTGGTACTTGGAAGAATCAAGAAGGAATAAACGGCGCATGATCAAAGTAAGCGTGAAGGACCATGATTTCTACAATGGTGACGAGGATTGAGTCTGGCTGAGGTTTAAGGATATATATGAGCTGTACCACCGCGACGCCATGGACGTGGATTTGATCACCTGTTGGACACTGTAAGTACTTTGTTGTTGCTTATAATTCATAGTTTGAAAACAATAATTCCAATCTATGCTGACGTGGGCTTTATTTATTGCTTAACATATGCAGAATGGAGATTCAAAAATGTCGGAGATCCGGGATATATGACGTTGGTTTCGTGGATCCTCGAAGGATAAGTGAAGAAATGATATTGATGAATCCTGAGGAAACATATTTAAACCTATACAAGTATATTAAGAAACAAAATTACTGCGACTCCATACTAATCCCGTACAACATCGAGTGAGTACATACACAGGCTTCTTCTTATACTGTCTGTGTACTATTTCATTTCTGATTATAATGTATACATGTATACATATTCCACTGGTTCCTAATAATATTGTGTCCTGACCGGGGTGTCGTGAACGTCTTTGATTCATTGCACACTACAAAAGAAAAACTACAGATCATCATGGACATGATGAAAATGTGATGTATATTTTTCCCTACTTAATTCACCCCTTACACTCGCAATGACTTCACTCAATTTTTTTGTTCGCAGGGCCTGGATTCAATTTCGTCAAGAACACCCGGGTATTCAACATGAAACACTAAAATGGAACATTGGCTTTCCGGTAAGCAAGTAATTTGTACATGTAGGCCTCAGCTAATATATTATATGAATTTTACTTAATATCTTTTGGTCGACAGTGTGCCAAACAGGGGCCGGGAAATAATTTATGTGCATACTATGTTTGCGATTACATGTGGAATTGGGGACATAAAAAGCTTACACAACACGATATTATGGTACGTAATAATAAACACATTCCCATTATTATTAAGTGCACAATTATTGTCTCTAATGAGGCAGATTAAATATCTTTCAATTATTGGTAAATTATAGATGGTCAACCTGAAGGAAGAGTCCCTAGAGCTAGAAAGAATCGACGCAATTGCAGAACAGCTCGTCGGATGGATCTGGGATGAGGTCGTTAATCCCCGAGGAGAATTCCACTCGCTAGTACTGGAGGACGTGCCGGACAGTCCAACAAGCTAGTCGTCAATCTTAATTAAGTAGAAAATACAGTTTAAATATATATAACTCAAGTTGACATGCATGAATATCTACTTTTGTAATATATATGTCTTCTATTTTGATGAAATATCAGCTAATATGAATATAGAGTCGGCCGAATCCGCATTAGAATACACGTATTAGAATATATACGTATATACACGTATATAGACTTGCATGCATGGCTACTGAAAAAAGCAAAAAAAATAAGAAATCCGGGACCTTTAGCACCGGTTGCAGACAACAACCGGTGCTAAAGACAGGCCCTTTAGCACCGGGTGCAGCCACGACCCGGTGCTAAAGACCCTGCCTGCCGGTCTTTAGCACCGGGTCGTGGCTGCACCCGGTGCTAAAGGGACCCTTTAGCACCGGTTATTCAACCAGGTGCTAGCCTCGGATTAGTTGCACCGGGTGGGAAACCCGGTGCTAAAAGCATTTCCCACCCGGTGCAGATGTCGATCATTCTGGTAGTGCTCGTTCCTCCCGGTGAACAGGTTCCTGCCAAACAACGCTGTGTGCGTCGTCGTGGCTCCCACAACGTACGCCTCCTGTTCTCTTTCGCTTCGATTAATTGGTGCCGCGCGCCCTTTGCATGATATGATCATCCATTCGCACCGTCCACGTGCAACGACAAGAGCTGTGCGTGGTTTGTATCAACGTCCCCGTCAGTGCACATCTGTACGTGCTGTGTTAGTTGCGGCTACGTACGCTAGCTCTTGATCAGTCGCGGGCTCGGCCCGTTCTGAGTTCCGAACGAATTCCCTGACCGATCTCGGCAACCAGACGAATGAATGGACGCGTGAAGATACTCCCTCCGTTTCGTGAAGAATGCAATCCTCATTTTTTATGAAGTCAAACCATTTTAAATTTGACTGAATTTATATAAAAAGTTACTAACATTTATAATACAAAATAAGTATCATTAGATTAATCACAGATTATATTTTTATACTAAATCGATTTGAAGACATAAATATTAGTACTATTTTGTATAAACTTGATCAAAATTGAAATAGTTTGAGTTCTCGGAAAGTGAGGATTGCATTTTTTACGAGACGGAGGGAGTAAGATGGAACAAATTCCCTCCAGTCCAGTGTCTCCTCTGGTGCGCCGCTGCCGGCCACTTCGGTTCTCAATCATTTTAATTGCACCTGCTTGGTTGCTAGCCAAACTGAATTATTCTCGCGTGCCGTCACCTATTCTGTTTCTGTCCTTGGACGACTGTTCCGTGTATCCTCGCCTTGATCGGTTTCGTTCGTCATCTGGCTCGGGTTAGCTAGCTAGCTATACAGAGAGGGCGCGTTCGCTCCTTGTTTTTTTTCGTGAACCTCCAAGTTTATCTAGCTAGGGTTATGCACGTACGTACGTATTTGCCCGAGGGACAACAGAGAACGTTGCCTGCGATAATTCAACGCAGCAGCGAGGGATCGGACTATCGGAGCGACGGTCAGCACGAGAAGCAACAGGCTGGGACGCTGGGTGGCTAGTACTGTACGTACCTACTACGCTCGCGTCGCGTGCTCGGTTTATTTGTTTTTATTAGACTAGCAAATATACCCGTGCGTTGCTACGGTGAAAATTTAAACATCCTATACATCTCTATCTAGTAAGGATTGATTCTGCGGTACGTCGTAAATTTATAATAAAGACCCTAAAGTTTTATTAATTAAAACACAGTCCTTTTATTAGATGACTTCGCAGGCCGCAGGGGCAACGCACCAACACATGCGGCGTCGGATTCTACCCCTATTACATGGCCTCCACTGATGCCGACACGTGGATCCGGGAACCGTGATGGCTTGTTGACGTCGAAACCAAATTCAAGTCGAAATAATCAACAAACAACCCATGAATCTAACAGAATAACGATGCAACCAGCAAATCCGTTGCAACTCGAATCCTACTGATCTGGTGGGTCATTAGGTCCATGACGGCCCAGATGCCTCCTGGCGTTGTTGTTGCGGCATGGCGCGGCTGGTGCTGTAGAGCATGGAGCCCCCGGCCGCCCAATCACGGCAAGCTGCTGACATGGTGATGATGCTAGACTTTGTGGACACTGTTATATGTCGAAACCTTCTATATGGACTACCCCGCACACGTACTGGTCAAGGAGGAGAGGAAAGACAGGCTTCTCGCCGGCAGCACCAACCTCCTGCTCTCATCGAGCGTATCCCGCTCAAGGTGTTATGGGGCAACAACGCGTGACATTAGTGTTATGGCCACAAGTAGTGGAAGCTTTATATTGGATCAAATCGAGAAGCTAGCAGAGTTCACGTTGGTTGCTACTCTTACTGTCGTGATGGTTCCGAACTCTGAATAGACGAGATCACACGATGGTTCTGTTCTATGTTTCAGATTAGAATTAGGAAATAGATGAGGGGGTTCATTATAAAATTATGACGTACCACAGAATCAACGTACCGTGGAATCAATCCTTCCTTTATAATTAGGTAGAGATAGTATATACGTCTCGCTTGAGCTGGTCGTCGACGCCTCCAGCACGTCGACAAATCCGGCCTGGCAATGGCTGGAGGATCGGACATCCTCCGGCCGGGCACTCTCTGTTCCTTCCCAACGAATAGTCAAACCTTTTTAACAACTACAACTACGTATTCCGTATGTGGTTGCTGGCGACTTGGCGAGCTCCGATGCCTTCTTCTATATGTATGTGTTGATTTTTCAAAAATATGTACATGTGTTGGTGTCGAGGATATTAGGTGTGTTTAGTTGTAAAAAAAGGTGGGTAAAATTTGGTCGAAAAGCCACATCGGACACTGTAGCGCACTGTAGCACTTTTCGTTTGTTTGTGATAATCGTTGTCCTACCATGACCAAACTAGGCTCAAAAGATCCGTCTTGTCGTGTACATCAAAACTATGTACTTAGTTTTTTTATTTACCTACATTTAATGCTCCATGCACGAGGAGACATATCTGATGTGATAGATGAACAGTGAAGTTTGGAGAGAGAATTTTAGAAAGTTTGGTGATGTGATTGAGAACTAAACAGGGACATTATGAATGCAACTCTGTGGACCCATCCATGATCTATATCCATGCGGGTGCAGCCGTCTAGGCAAAAAGAAGAAGAAGAAGAGTAGTACTGTAGTAGTAGTGTAATCCATGGCACCTCGCCGGCTGGCCCTCCCATAGTACCATGCATTCCGCCGCGGCCGGGGATGCAGCGCGTAGAACGAATCCGCGCGAGGCGAGGGAGATCCTCTGCTCTGCTCCTCCTGGATTCTGCTCTGCACGACCACCAATCAGCCAGCGTGCGTGAGCCGTGATGAGGACGGACTGCCGTCCCTACCGGAGCTTGCAGCGCGCTCCCCGGATTATTTATTACGCGTATTCCTCCTCCATCGTCTGGATCCCGCGGCAAGCGCACAAGCCATTTCCTTCGTCTCCCTCTGGTGGTGCAAAGGGATCTACCCGCTGCGTGTACAGGCTGTACGTATACGTGCCCCGGCAGCAGCACGGATACAAGGCGTGCACGTACAGCGTACTGTACAGATGGATCGCCACGGCCGCCATAAATCTCGACCGCCGCTCTCTGTAGCTAGCTGCAGGCGCGCGCGCCTCGATCTGTAGCTGCAGCTAGCTGCTACCGTGCTACGTACGTACGTACACGTCGCCCCTCGCCGAACGGAAAGAACGCCGGCCGTGTCCATAGCTGCCAGCCTGCCACCGAGCTACGTACGTACACTACTACTCTGCTATAGATAGCGTCCGTTGATTTGTTTCCTGGGTGTGTTTAGTTCCAAAAATGTGGTAGGGAAGTTTGGTGAAAATGTCACATCGGACACTGTAGCGCACTGTAGCATTTTTCGTTTGTTTGCGGTAATCGTTGTCCTACCATGACCTAACTAGCCTCAAAAGATTCGTCTCGTCGTGTACATCAAAAATATGCGATTAGTTTTTTTATTTAGCCACGTTTAGTACTCCATGCATGAAGAGAGAGATTTGACGTGATTTAATGTGATAGATGAATAGTGAAGTTTGGAGAGAGAATTTTGAGGGAAGTGAACACGAGTACTCCCGGTTGAGATTGAGATAGATTGAGATTGAGGTTGAGATCCCGCCGCTGATCTGACGGATGGATAATAAAGTGAACAGTGAGTAACTAGGGAGATAGAGGGCGGAAATAAACAACGACGCCTTCCAGCCCGGGCCACGTTGGCCGGCTGTGGCCGGGCTCGCAACGTCCCCCGCTGCTACTTGGCTCGCCTGCCCTGCCCACTTCTCCACCTTTGCCTTCCCTTTGCTTTGTCGCTCTCACCACGCAGGCAGCGCATTTCCCTTGCCTTGCGTCTCCACCCCCCACCTCCCTCCTCGGCCTCGCTCGCCCCCCACCCCCTCCTCGATCTCTCCTCCCTCCCCCACCCCGCGCCGACTACCAACCGCATGCGCCATGCAGCCGGGGCCCACCTCGCCGGGCAGCCCCCCGTCGCCCGCGCCCGACCACGAGGTGGCGCCGCCGCCGCCCGCGCCCGAGGCGGACCCGCACGCTGCTGACGACGCCGTGCTCAAGGCGGATGCGGCGGCGGCCGAGGACGACGACGAGGCGGGCAGTGGGAGGAGGGGACCGGCAGCCAGGGGGAGGAAGAGGCGGAGGCGCGGCGGGCCCTCCTCCTCCCCGGCCGCCGCCGCCGCGCCCGCGCCCGCGGGGCCGAGGGGCCTCGTCATGGTCAAGCGGGACCTGCTCGCGCGCTGCATGACGTGCCCGCTCTGCCGCCGCCTCCTCCGCGACGCCACCACCATCTCCGAGTGCCTCCACACATGTGAGTCCCCGCTCCCTCCTCCTCCCACCCTCTTCTACGTAAAATCGCCCGCGATTCGCAGCAAATCGCACGTCCCCGGAGGCCTAGGATTCCCTTCGTCCCCGCGCGTTCCGCGGGCCCCGATCCCCACACGCCTCGGGCTCCCGGGACGTGCTGCGATTCCGACCCCATCTCCTCCCTCGCCGCCTCCCGCGCTGCCTCCGGGACGTGCCGCGGTCGCCGCCATCCACCCGCGTCGGCGGAGGATTTAGTGCGCCTTCACGTCACGTGGGCTGGCACGGCTCTGTTCTTCTTGCTTGCCTCCTACAACGCTTCACGTCGCGTTCATTCATCGCCTCGCCGTAGCCCTACGTACACGGCGGCGGGGGTCGCGAATTCTGGCTGGCTCACGTGAATCGCTACTACCCGCGCGGAGCTACGTGATTCCGCATCACCGGTTACATTCCTTTCGAGTTTGCTTCCCTTGGGTTGACTAGCTCCTCCGGCCTCCTCCTTGAAGTTTAGTACTACTGGATGATCGAGATAGCATTTGTTCTCGGGCCATGTTAACGTCAGGATTGCCGATATTTCTCCTTCCTTTCTTTTAGCGTCCGGACTATCGAGTATTGACAGATGTAAGCCGCCTTCTATCTGAGATTTGGGAAAGGTGCACACGTTTTATTTTTCTGAACAGTGTACCTGCATCGACCTTCTACAATATGCACTAATCAGCCTCGTTAGGCGCGTGAGATGGTCGTGTTCGGGTTCCCCGCATGTTCCCTACACTCTGCCGTTACAGAATTTGCTCACCAGGATTTGCCATTGTGGATCCCGGGGCAAGGTAGAACAATTATGCAACTGTTGCTGAGATGGTACTTGTTAAAAGCAGAGGAAGCAGAGCATGTCTGCAATAGCTGGATGAAGATGGTATGGTAGCTTATGATTACAAACGTGGATGGATCTTTGGTGGAATGTCGTGTGGCGGCTAAATTGATGCCAAACCTGCTTGCTTTGAATTTTCATTGAAATGGTCTGAAGGATTGTGTCTGAGTTCATCTTATCTATTTCAGTTCATCTTTACTATGTTCTGCGTAGCTGCTCCTACAGTGAAGCTAGTTTTATGATTCCATTCAAATGGACCTCAACACTGATGACTAGTTATACTAGCATAGACTCTGTTTTCCCCCTAGCTTTTCTTCCTTCACATATTTAACATGTAGGCTTCCGAACCACCCTACCACTAATTGCACAACTCGGTGTACTATACAATACAACAGTAAAGCCAGTTTCAACGATCTAATCTTTGCATTCTGATGCAGTTTGCAGGAAGTGTATATATCAGAAGTTAAATGATGAGGAATTTGAATGCTGCCCAGTATGCAAAATTGATCTTGGCTGCACTCCTACTGAGAAACTTAGGTATACAAGTAGTCATGATTCTGTACATTTTATCCATTTTGCTTATTGCGGTAGATTTTAGGGTCAAAATAACTCTATGCCAACACTCAAATTTTTTTACTGCAATTATTAAGCTTGCTGGAATATTAATCATAGTGTGACATTACTTTTGCTTGCATATACATATCCCAAAAGAGATACGAGAAGGATGCAAATAATTAATCTTATTTATTATCTGACATACGCATTCCATACGATACGGATACACTTAAGATTTTCCCATCCGAAATTTATGGATCTGAATCTGTTTTAGTTCTTTATGTAACTGCTATCTTGTTCAAATTCCGTATTAAATGCACATATTATTGTGATGTGTCTGGTTAGAGGTATAGTTCATTTATTACATGTATGTAGTTTGACTCCTATTCCGCTTGTATGATTTGAAACAGAAACTCCACATGAACATAATACTCGATATAAAAATGCCTTCTTTTCTTTATTTTTCTGTACTGCGTATTAGAGTGTGTTGGCGCCAAAATTTTGCTCTCATTTACTAAGTAGAGTCATTGATGTTTCCAATATTTATTGTCGGTATTGCAGCGGATGAAAAGTTCATTACAATTGTGAAACACTGAAACTATATGTTACATTTGGCATACAAATGCCCTGGACTAGTTTACTTACTACATGGCATGTCTTCTTTATATGAAAAACGAATATGTGATTCTTGAGGAATCATTTTGCACCGCTATATGCCTTTCTTATACTTGACTTTTTGTGCTTTGTAATCTTCAGAGCTGATCACAGTTTACAAGATGTAAGATCAAAACTTTTTCCATTCAAAAGAAAGAAGATTAAGGCAGAAGAAGTTCCATCTCCTGTTTCACCTCCCACTAAAAGGAAAGAGAGATCTATCTCTTCACTAGTTGTCAATACACCTAAAGTAAAACCAACAGGCTTGACTGGACGGCGAACAAGAGCAGTTGCCAGGAAAGCTGCTGCTGCTGCTGCTGCTGCTGCTTTGCGTGGCCTTGGTCCAGTTATTGAAGATCCAGTGAAAAAGGAAATTGATAGTGGTGACAGTCATTCTCACAATTCAAGCTTGCCTGCTAATTCGAGCAAAGCATTGCAATCAAGAAGACAGGTAAACGGCACACTCCTTATGATTCATATGAACATCATCTCATGCTAGTATCTAGTTACAGCAGACGTAGCTGTGAAGTCATCATTTTGCATCTTAAACTTCCAAAAGAGGCAATAGCCAGAGGAACGCACATTCTTGCATTAACTTGATCCTATTGTCTGCAGATACCATCAAATGCGGAGGCACCTAACCATTCCTCCAATAAAGATACAGAGGGTGATAGTAAGGAGTTGTCAGATAAGGCTGAGCTTTGGCAGCCTTTAAACTGTTTAGTAGAAGCTGCGAACAGGACAAAGTCCTTTAGGTCAAGCTCACAGAATCCAGTTGTTAAGGGAGAACAACTCAATGGCTCTTCGAGTAGCGCATATGCTAGCAAAACAAAGGCAAGGGAGAATCTGCAGAAGTCCAAAATTGAGGATGACAAGAAAGATGTTCTCATGCCACCAGTGCTGCCAAAAAGGAGAGGTCAAGGTACTGCTCGGAGGAGGAGAGAACTTCAAGCTCCAGCAGATGCAAAGCCTGACGCTCCAACTGTACAGAATGAAAAGAAGTTCAGTTCCATATGGTTTTCATTGGTTGCCTCGTTTGACCAGTAAGCATTGCCAATCCATCAGAGAATCTTTTTTATCTTAATATCCAGCAAGGTAAATAGCAACACAGTTCTTTCTGATCTTCTTCTTGTGCTCTTCAGGCAAGGAGATCCACCTTTACCACAGATACCATCCCAGTATTTGCGAATAAAGTGAGCTCAACTTTACTCAGCTTTTGCTTAAGATGCATAAACAGCTTAATACCCTAGATTGTTTCTATACTCAACCTCGACTCAAGTTCTTATTTATTTATTACAATTGATTGCCAATGGATACATTCATAAGAAACAATCACAGAAATCTAGACAGAAAATTTTGGAACTTTTGTTAGGAGAAATAAGAAGAGGGAATACTTCCATTGATTGTATGATGAATACATTTGCATTGATTACCTTGACAGGTACCCTTTACAGAAATTAAGAAAAAGGAAGGGAAGAAAAGAAAAACATTGCAGTAAAATGTGCCATAAGCATCACATTAACAGAAATCGAAGATCATTTTGTTCACAAACTTTTATTGATAAACCTATGAGCTATATGTGGTCCTAAGGTGGACTTAAATTTTCAGACTTTTTTTTTGTTTCCACCGCTATGCAGTGGTACTTGATGTTCATGAATAGATGTAGCATATTCTGATAGCGAAATTAAATCACTAGCATTACTTTTACTTATTTGTAATTGTGAATGGTATCCCTTCTGTAGTACAATCACGTGATGAGATTCAGTTCTGTAGCATCATGTGTTTGCGCTATTAATAACTTGGCGTTTGGATTATTTGGTGAATTGATATACGATTACTTCTCATTAAGTCTGTTATGCTAATTGTATTACCACAGAGATGGGAATGTTCCTGCTTCATCTATCCAAAAGTACCTTATGCAGAAGCTCGGTCTTCCAAGCGAGTCTGAGGTGAGATATGAAGTCCTGACCAACTGCTTATGTACGCTTAAATTCTTATCCTCCCATTAAGATCTAAGAAATACGTATGCTTGACTGGGATTCGAGTTTCAGTATGTTTTGACAACCTGGTTGTCATAGGGAGGTGAAACAATTGCTTCATTGATTCTTATTCGCTCTTTTATATGGGATGCATTTTTCAATTCAAACAGTCAACTCTAGTAGTTAAAATCGTTCTGTATTAAGGGACATCATGTGGATAAACTTTTAGTTCGGGGTCTAAATGCTTTGATGGCTATCTGGAATGACTAGCAAACGTTTGAAACTTGAAAAAAATCAGCTACTTTAAGTTTGGGGTCTAAATGCTTTGATGGCTATCTGGAATGACTAACAACGTTTGAAACTTGAAAAAAATCAGCTACTTTAAGTTTGGGGTCTAAATGCTTTGATGGCTATCTGGAATGACTAACAACATTTGAAACTTGAAAAAAATCAGCTTTCCTTCAGCTCTTTTTCGGTTGTCCCAGATGAAAATCATACATGGCACTCTATATCTTAAGCTGTTCTTTATAATTTCATACACTTTCATCCAATGATCTCTTGGCACCATCATTTTCACTCTGTAGACATATCCTTTGATTCTTCTTAATATGAACGCAACATTGCTTTTCTATTCATTTGGGATTTTTGGAGGATTGCTGTAGGATGCTAATCTTGATTAATAGTCTGAATAATTCTTAATACTCTTCTTACAGGTGGAAATAAAGTGTTGTGAGCAGCCAGTGAACCCTATGCAACCTCTGCGCAATTTAGTAGAGCTGTGGCTGAAGGGAAGAACGACACAGACAACACAGACCATGATTGGCTCCTCCGCCAAAGAGTTTGTAATGGTGCTGACATACGGACGGCCAAAGGCCCCTGCATTGTGAAGGCACCATGCAAAAATTCAACCCATTTTGTTGGCCCCTTGCAAGAGGTCATCAAAGATAAGTCTCCCTGACACAGCCTCACAATATGCAGTGGCTGGCTCACCAGGGAGCCAGCCCTTGGTGTCACATTCATGTATTCTTTGATGTTATAGTATATGTTGTTCGATTCCTTTAGGATGTCTTTTTCTATTTATTATACATCGATAGTGGTATAGATAGAAAGTTGTGATTGATACTTGTAGGTATCATTGATGTTTTGGTTGGATATAAATTATATGGAGAGAGAAACTTGTAGCCTTTGCTTGTAAGAGATGACTAGAGGTGATTGCTAAGTGCCTTTCGGCTGTACCGTGAATTATTGTAACATCAAATGGTAACACCTGTGTTCATCTTTAAACTTGTCGATGATTTATTGTTCAAATCAATTCATGCATAATTTTCCCTGTTTCTGGAGCTGACGGCGGTCTTGGTTTCATCGACAGTTAACTAGGTGCTGTTGGAAGTAAACAATGGACCATACGTGATTTGCTTGTTTTCGTGTACTCCATCTTTTGCTTTAGTGCTTTCATGCACTGCTCTTATCAACTCTTTATTTGTCTTTAGAGCTCCTTTTCAAACAAGAAATCTGCCCAATTTGCCAGGCTTGTTATGAAGGTACTGAACAAGGCTACTTTTGAGAAGTTTTTCTTTAGACTACTACTTTCGAGGAGTTTATCATACGTATTTGCAAAAAATTGTCATACTTATTTACATTAAATAAACGCCATATAGATTTTTTTTTCTGAATTGATGTGCAATTAAAAAAAATACAACTTGTACTCAGACATCCAACATCTTAAAAATTTGCATGGACTCAATATCTAACATCTCAGGGATTACATGATATAGCATTGCTGGAGTACGCTGTTTCTTGTTTTGTGCAAATACTTAAGAAATTGCATGGCCCGATCGTTATACATTTTTGTTCCTTTCTTTTCTCTCTCCATTCGTTGCTACTGAATCAGAAATGTTGTATGTGATCTCCAACACGAATGAAGAAAATTTGAGTCGAGCCACATTCTTTTAAATTGATGTTGCAAAAAGTTGATTTCTTTTAAGTTGATCAACATACATTATTTTTTAATGTTGCAATGCAATGGTTAAGAAATATATGCCAATGTTTGCACAACATTACTCCCTTGGTTTTTTCTACTACTCTTAGAGGGTTAATATGCTAACTTCCAAAATTGTGATAGCAAATATGCCTCAATATTGCCCCTCATTCTAATTTTTGGCACAACATTGCTCTCCGGTTCTAATGTTTTGCGTAGCATTGCTCATTGGTTTTTTGTGTTATACTTTTTTCCAACTATTACTTCCAATCTTATGCATGTGGCTTCTCAAATTTGCACAACATGTGCTACTGACATAATCAAATGGCTATCACTGCCTCAATCGGGTGATGGTCACATATGTGTTCAACGTAACACTTGCTGAACCCATGTGCTGCTAACCCCCAAAGAAAGTTTTAGGCGTCATCCTCCACTAAACCACTTTGTTATAATTTAGGCTTTGGTAGAGTAGAATATGCTCTTTGAAGATTAAATTTGTCAAGTTGTTTGACTTTTGTAAGAACATGAATCATGGAAAAATGGGCTATGCACATTCTAAAAAATAGAAAAACTACTATTACTTCTATTTTTTTTTAAAAAAATTAATCCATTTCCTCCCAAACTTTTTTTTGAAACTAAATTTCTCCCAAACTTTGAACAATTACATTCCGAACATGCTTGTTGATCGCTCTCAAACTTTGAGCAAGTAAATTTCGAACACGCTTGATCGCTCGACGATGTTACTCTGACTATAAACATGACATGGAATGTACAAATTCAACATATATATAATTTAATTTATTAGTTATTTAGCTGTATGCTAATCATAATTTAGTTTAAGCGCTACGCGATAGCTTTTGTGGCCATGTGTATCTCGTAACACAAATGTTGAAATACTAAGTATTTATCCATAAAAGTTTCAATTTACTAAATCTAGAGTAAATTGTGAGTCGAATCTTTTTTTAAAAAAATGAAATCCAAAAGTAATTTGGATCATCGTCCAATTAATTTATCTCATTTGTCACATTCGCCCCCTCAAAACCCTTCCTCCTCCCCTTTCCTTCTTGCGGCTCCATCTCCTTGGCGGTCGAGCCCCCGACCAAATCTCGCTGCGGCTGCAATCCCCGAACCCCTAGAGCAGATCGGCGGAAGACCACGACCTCGCTTCTGATCTCCTGCCGGCGCGACCCGAGGCGAACCGGAGATGCAGCAGGTAGAGTGATGGGGGCCAAACCCTAGGCCCCCAACTCCGCATCCCTTGCTTGGCTTAATCCTGCCTGCAGTTTGCTCTGTTGTTCGTATCCACGCGCGTCTGATCCGAGTGTTTCGTCGTTGCGCTGGGGGATTGGTTCTGCAGGGGGACGGCACGGAGGCACAGGTGACGTGGGAGGACCAGCAGAACATCAACCGCTTCGGCCGCCTCAACAACCGCCTCCACGAGCTCCAGGACGAGATCAAGCTCGCAAAGGTAGATTCCGTGCCATCTTTCTTCTTTTTCTACGCACCATATCATGGTATTTGCATCGCCAGGCGGAAACGTGAGCGCCAGTGGTAGCTGCTGAGCAGATTTACTGTTTTTACAACTAGAGTGAGGTACCGATGCACTTGGTTTCTAGCAGATTTTCTCTTTTATGGTACTCTGTTTGTGATGCACAATTCTTAGAAAAAAAAATACTGGAGAGAATATGTGCATTTCCTGATTTGTTTGCAAGAATGGAGGAGACAGTTACTGCTAGGAGCTTAGGATCCCATGGGCTCGTGGTATGTTGTTTTATCTTTTCGGGAGGCACTATCGGGTAAAGTTAGGATCCCAATACTCATTGCACAGTTATTTTCTGAGAAATGGACTTGTTTCTTCATTTCATCTATGGATCTGCGTTCCATGAGTATTTCCTTCATTACGGCATGGCAATATGTCATTGGTGTTTGATGGGTGGGTGTAATTTTAACTTCTGGATATTATGGGTGACCCTGACCCTTTCAGCAGTGTTTCTCAAAGGCCTTGGAGAACAGTTACAACTTGCCACATAGGTGATAGTCGCCTTTGAAACCATGCCTTCCAGTCAACTTTATAGTGGATTTGGATTTAAATTGGTGTGCTGTAGTGCTTCCTCCTCATATAAACAGTGTCACAAACTGTAATTACTACATAGTACATAATGATTTCTTCAACTCAAGGTCTTGTACAATTTTGCCTATTCAGCAGCAACTGAAGTTCCTTGCACACGTAAATTGCCATAATACATTCTACCTAGTGCCAGAAACTTTCAAGTGAATATGAACTATGGAGTTAACTTTTGTATATTTCTTTATCTTGCACATTCTTGACTGCAATGAAGATTCCATACTGACTTGGGGATGGCCTAAGGATTCTTATAGTTGATGTCTGCAAATAATTTTCTTAAAATCAATTAATTTTCTTTGGTGTTTAGTTTTTCCGTAATGGTTGGAGCAAAGGTTGGTGCTGTAGTTTACTAGTATCCCAGGCTGAGGAGATTTTTCAGCAATTGAGGTAGTATGTGTTAGCAAGTATATGTGCATGCGTGTGTATATGGGCCTGAGCCTGGCTCTGCCGGCCCTCCCTGGTAGATTAGGACAGAGAGGTTGAGGAGATCTCGATTGGTTATGTTTCTATAAACCCTCAAGAACTCCTCACCCCTATATATATGCAACATTACCTCTCTGTTCAATTAATCCATTGTTTCCATGCAATCTCTATTGCTTTCAGCCTTTCAGTATGTGTATTGATGCCTGTAGTCTTCTGAACTGGTTGCTGTAATGCTGTGAGAGATGTTATGCTAAAAAATTGCTAAAAAGTTCCTGTGGATAGGTCATTGTTACATTTCAATAAATGCATACAAATTAGGCAGTTGGCCATATTCTCCAGGTTACATGATGTGTTTCTTCTCTTTATAGTTTCATCAGGTGTTTTTTTTTGGATCGCTCTGGTGATTTCTGAATCCATTATAAGTGGACATGTTTTCACCTTCATCTTAATAACGATCCTTGGTAGTTGGTACTGGTTGCGTAGATTGCAACGTTCCAGTTTTTCTTTCACTTTGTTTCAGGAGAAGTATATCACTATCACTACCTTACTTCACATCACTTTATAATTTGGCTGACTAGTTCTTCTATTTATAACAGTACAGCTAATTTGCCAAGGAGGCTAGTTTGCAATGCAGCAATTTTCATTATATTTGTGGCATTTCTTGCAAAAAAAAACCTTTGTTTGAAACAGGTCCCAAAACACTCCTAGAGCACCTCAACTTTAAATGTCATTTGCTTATTTACTCTGCATCGCAGGAAGCAAATGAAAACCTCGATGATGCTGGGAACGAGCTCATCTTGTCAGATGAAGATGTGGTACGGTTCCAGATCGGAGAAGTGTTTGCCCATATGCCAAGGGATGACGTGGAGACTAGGCTGGAGCAGATGAAAGAGGACGCCACAAAGAAGCTGGAGAGGCTAGAGGAGGAGAAGGAATCCATCCTCGCCCAGATGGCCGAGCTGAAGAAGATCCTGTACGGGAAGTTCAAGGACGCCATCAACCTGGAGGAGGACTAACGAGTGAGTGCTTGAGCTGTCGCGCCTTCAGTTATCCATTTCTCTTTCTATACTAGTCCAGGTGTTGTTTTTGCTCCCCTTGCCCTCGGTGATGCCTAGCTTGGTGTAACTGAAGAGAGTTTGAGCTTCAGAAGCTCCGTTTACCCATGACCATGAGTCCATGATGCATGAACTTGGTTGAAGTGATTGGTTTGATTCCAAGAACGTGTATGGATTGAAGTGAATGGGCCATGGCCTTTCCCGGCAGCTTGACTTCACACGTGCAGGCCACTAACCTTTTTTTCCCAGCAAACATGTCGGTCAAAATTAGTGATCCGTGAGTGCAAGAAAACATCGAGATCAAGGGCACGTCGTGCTTCTCAGCCGTAGTTTTTTAGTGCGCTGTTGCGTGTGCTAGTTTTTGCGGTATAATTGTGCTTGTGTCATGTGTGTTTCCTGCGAAAAGTTGGTAGAAAAGTCACATCCGACACTATAGCATTTTTTGTTTGATTGTGGTAAACATTGTCCTACCATAACCTAATTAGGCTAAAAAGATTCGTCTCGTCGTGTACATCAAAACTATGCAATTAGTTTTTTAATTTATCCACTGTTTCATACATGCGTCAATTGTTATATTTAATGTTTCGATGTGATATGGACGTGACTTTTTTGTTTGGAATTCGGGGACTAAACACACCCGTTGACATGGTCGCATAATCCTGCGTAGCCGTTCGGCACAGGCTAGCAGCTCTACCTACCTTCGCTTGTCCATTCTGCATTGACGAGTGACGACGTTGTTCTCGGTGTCGCAGCGTAGAGCCGTACCTTGTATAATCCACTTGAAGTTGAAGCATGGGAAGCAAACAAAATAAAACATGCGTAAGTTATTCTGCATACACAAACATTTCTCCCTCGCATTTAAAGCGATTTGAACGGGAGGAGGTCGTGTGGGCGCATGACGGCGTGCTAAAGAAGAGAAGAAACCTTTTAAAGTTTTTCTTTTTGATTGAAAAAAGTAAACTTAGAGTTTTCCATTGGTTGCCAGCTCGCCATCGCGCGCACGCGGGGAGAGATGGTCTGTGGTCGGAGGGAAATGCGTGTGAGATACACACCTCCCAGGTCCAGGTCCAGGCCCCTGTCCTTTTCCTTTGACCTTTCATCCGCAGGCACCTCCCGTGCCGTGGATGCTTCACGCCTGCAAGTTGCCACAGGAACATGTGATTCCACGGGCCTACGCCCTCACGTGTCGCGTGTAGTACCCCGTCCCGTTTACATGCAGGCGAAATCAATCATGATCTGCGAACGAAACGATGTATCAATCATATACATATAGATATAGATATATATAATTGGTGTTGTATTATCGCGACGATGCTGTACAGCGAATCAACGGAGCCCCGCACGCCACAGGCTCGGGATTTCCTTCCTCCCGACAAGCATTCCAGTCCTGGGTGTTAGACTAAGGATTTTATATATCCCAATAATGCGAGCATCCATCTAACAGTAGTCTGTTTGTTTTGTCCTAGAAAATAATTTTTAGATCCACCTAGAATGTACGTAGAAGCATCACAGACAAATTGCATTAGGTATATCTTCGGAAACAAAATCGCATTCGAGTACCATGATGTTTGAGACTTCTGAATCCACACAAGTACTTCATATAAAAGCATTTCATTTGCCCAGAAACACAGAAAGCATTGGAAATTGTACTATGTTACAAGTCTGACCATAGATACGTAGTTGTATTATCATGGCAACACTTGACAACGGATCAGTGGAGCCCAGCACGCCAGATGCACAATTTTTTTTCTCTCAACAGACATTATATCTTAATTATTATACTGAAGGTTTTATATATGAAAAACCTCGCAGTACAACATTCATTTCGCCCTAGAATTTTAATGCATCACAAACAAAAATCTAGATAGATCATAAAAAAAATCCAAATAAGGAAAATAATGTTTGGACCTCTAATCTCACGAATGTCTTTACAAACGATTTTATTCCAGCAAAGGCTAATATGGGGTCTCCCTCTATTTTTTGACGGTCTCATAACTTGTTTCACCCGTAATAGCCTCTAAGAATGGAGGCCTTCCTAAAGAGCCCCCCTCAGGAATGGACGCGCCGGGGGGAGTTGAATTTGTAGGCCTCCCCAAGATAGGAGGCTAAATAGAGGGCCTGTTGGAGTGCGATTTTTTTATTTGGTCCTCCAAATTTGGGTTGAGGGTCTGTTTAGAGGGTCTGCTGGAGTTTCTCTTAGTTTCCTATGACCCTACCTGCACATGTACATAGATTCAAATTACCTTTTTTTTTAGGCATGAGAAAATGATAGATTCAAATTACCTTTTTAGGCATTAGAAAATGAAGTGATCCTAATCTATCTAGATAAACTGAAGTGCTTGCGCAATTGCATTAGGTTGAAGTCAGCCAAGTGGACAAGAAAAACCCTTTTTCGAAGACAAAATGCATTTGAGTTAGGTAAAGTTTACTCTTGCTTAATATCAAAATATAAAGATGCCCTGTCCAAATCTGTCATCTTAAAATACACTTTCTCTCTCATGCTCTCTCTCTCTCTAAAAAAAACTAGTCCCGAAGTTTACTATATCTCTGCATTCGGTGGTAGTGTTTTCCATGTGAGCGTAGCAATAGTCAACAAAGCCAACTTTCACACTGACTCATGTCTTTGACATTTTGACCCCAACAAGTCATCAACCCATCCTAAACAAAGCCCCACTTGAGGAAACCACCATCCCCAGCCGTCCATCGCCTCACCAACGGCCACGATCAGATCAACGGTCACGGTTTTCTAATCCGGCCCCGCAATAAACTACTCCGCTGGCGTCCGCCTTTTTCAAAGCCAGAGGGACCCGGCTGCTATTTTATATAAACCGGCGTCCTCGGCTGCGAAAAAGAAATGGGAATTCATTTTTTTTCCATCCTCCCCTGCGCCTGGTCTTCTTCGTCCCCCCTCTTCGCCTTCACACCTCCCTCCCTCCCTCCATTACCATCCGTGGGTGACGACCGCCGCCCTCTGGTCACCGTGTCGCGGCCCTGGATTCGCTCCCCGGCGCCTCCGGATCGTCTCTGAGGTGAGCTCGCGAGCTCGGGCGGTGCTTTTTGGGTACGGATTTCGGGCGGTTTGGTGCTTGCCTGCTGGGCGAGTTCTTGGTGGGGGGAATCTTTGGGGGTGGCTGTGCAGTGGGGGTTCCGTTCTCGTGTCCGTTTTGATGCGCCTGCACGCAAGAAATCGCTGCCCGGGATCGTTTCTTGCCGCGGCCGTCAACGTCGGTCTCGGTGCCCGTCCGTTCCACTACCGCCGCTTCTGGGATTTCTTGCGGTGGTGGCTCTCCCCGTGATCCGTTCACGAGCTGCTTTCCTGCCTCTAAGCTTGGTGCCATCCCCGATGGCTGTTGCGATAAGAAGAGCTAAAGGCTCGGAGCGTTTCCTAGGATCTGAGTGATTTTTTTCTTCTTTTTTTCCTCTGTCCAGATCTGCCGCTGAGGGAGTTGCATATATTCCGAGGTGCTTGTGAAGCGTTCAAGAGAGGATTCTGTTTGTTTTTCGTGCGTGTATAATGGAGGAAGTGGAGGAGGCGAACAGAGCAGCCGTGGCGAGCTGCCACAGGGTGCTTGCTTTGCTCGCCCAGCCGCATGACCCCGCTCAGGCCAGGAGCATAGCTCTGGGCACGGATGAAGCGTGCGCCAAGTTTAGGAAGGTTGTCGCACTACTCAGCAACGGAGGGGGAGTCGGAGTAAGAGGAGAAGCAGGACCCTCAGGAACAAGCAGTGGAAGCCATCCTAGAGCTAAGGTTGTCAGCAGAAGACAGAATCCAGGGTTCTTGACTCAGAAAGGCTTCCTGGACAGTAACACCCCGGTGGTGGTGTTGAACAGCGCGCATCCTTCTAGCTCAGTGCAGGTGTATCCTCGGACGGGAGGGTTGGATGCACAGAGCATACATCCTCTTGGAGGACCTCCCAAGCTGGTTCAGCCTTTGTCCGCACATTTTCAGTTCGGCAATGTGTCTTCACGGTATCAGTTCCCACATCAGCAGCAGCAGAAGTTGCAGGCTGAGATGTTCAAGAGAAGCAACAGTGGGATTAACTTGAAGTTTGATAGCACCAGTGGAACGGGGACAATGTCATCGGCGAGGTCCTTCTTGTCGTCTTTGAGTATGGATGGAAGTGTGGCGAGCCTGGATGGCAAGTCATCGTCGTTCCATTTGATTGGTGGGCCTGCTATGAGCGACCCGGTGAACGCACAGCAGGCCCCAAGGAGGCGATGCACAGGTCGTGGGGAGGATGGCACAGGCAAGTGCGCTGTGACAGGCAGGTGCCATTGCTCAAAGAGAAGGTAAATCTGCTCCCTCCCCTGTGCATTACCATTTTTCAACTCGAGATTGAATATCATCAATTTTCTTTTCATTTCAGTAGGAAGTTGCGGGTGAAGAGATCAATTAAGGTTCCCGCCATTAGTAATAAGATTGCTGATATACCTCCGGATGAATACTCGTGGAGGAAGTATGGGCAGAAGCCAATAAAAGGTTCCCCTCATCCTAGGTATGGACTGAAGTATATGACTAGTCTAATATTCATTGCATGCATGTCCTTTATTAAATAATGCTTTGAAAATAGCTGCAATGATGCCACAATTAATGCCAACAATACTGACATCAGTTTGTCAGCAATGTGATAATATGGCACAAGCCTGTATTTCCATGACATACTCAAGTGCCTTCTGATAAATAATGTGCTAATGATAATCAGAACATGCTTTATTCAACTGTATTTCACCAGATGCTATCTGCATTTGTTTTCTATCCTCAAGGTGCTTTGATATCGAAGATGTGTCGATACCTTAATTGCTGTAACATTAAATTATTGCTCCATGGATGATGTTGCTCAATGCTCTTTCGTTCCTGTGCACTTTATGGAAATTGGTCAATCATGGTGCTTAAAGTGGACACATTTTTTTATTGAACCAAGATTATGCTGTGATGATTCGTTATCTCCATAATCCCTCCACCATGTCACTTGCTCACCCTATCTCTAGCTTTAATGTCTTGATGGTAAGTTATACATTCATAGTAACCACATGAATATAGCTGTTCCAATAAATGACCCAGATCTTTAGCTCTTTTAGCTAATATTTGTTGCAGAAACACCTAGTGTTTTTCTATTCTTTGTCATCAACCTATCATAATACTATTTTGATACCAGCATAACACCATCTCACTGTTTATTTGAATAAAATTCAGGGGTTACTACAAATGCAGCAGCGTGAGGGGCTGCCCAGCAAGGAAGCATGTCGAACGGTGTGTAGACGATTCATCAATGCTCATTGTGACATATGAGGGTGAGCACAACCATACTCGGATGCCAACTCAGTCTGCACAGGCGTAGGGAACTCCTTGATCATCAGACCCTCTTCAGGAAATGCCAACAACCCAGTCCTTGTCGGCAGACGACTGCGCCAGTCTTGTTAACAAGGATTGCAAATTGACAAAGACGGAGCCCTTTCAAGCTGCTGTTTTGTTGTTTGGCCTCCTCACCTACATGATTTGTAGCGATAGTCAAGTGGGAGAGCACAGAATTTTCTTCTCCCTTGTGGACTTATCACAATGATGACAATGAAGAACACTGCCGTTAGATAGGACAGCTGAGCTGCTCAGGGTTAGTGCGAAGAGATGGAGAGATAAAAGTTGGCGAGAAAGGGACAATCATCTAAACTTTGTAAAAGGAGCAGGGAAAGGCAAAGAATTTTTTCGTGAAATACCCCGATTGTTGGTCCCTTGCTCATCATGTACCAAGATAGTGTCAAAACTGAAAAGAAGTGCACAAAAGCTGCTTTGCTATTATAGCAATTGATTCATTCATTCATAGTTGAGTTAGTGGGATTACTGTACTCGTGGTCCTAAACTTAAAAAAGTATGTTGCCTGTTGTATTATTTTCATTTAGTATGTAGTACTTTTGCAACGTCCGAAACTATTATCAGCGGAAGTAACTTCTTATAATATTTATAAACCTTATTTCCATTATAAAAACTTGTTGCAAGATATAATATAAAGGTAGGAAGATCCAGGTTTATCGCGAACTCAATAGTTAGCGTTATTAACCAAATTTACGGTTGATTGAGCGAAAGGAAATGCATTTTCTTATGTTCCACTGCTAATATTTTAGCGACAAAACACGATAAAAGAGACAAAAAATCGTTTTCTTTTGACAATGGGTGTGTTTAGTTTCAAAAAGAGGAAGAGAAAGTTTGGTGAAAATATCACATCGGACACTGTAACACACTGTAGCACTTTTCGTTTGTTTGTGGTAATCGTTGTCCTATCATGACTTAACTAGGCTCAAAAAATTCGTCTCGTCGTGTACATTAAAATCATGTACTTAGTTTTTTTTTATTTACCTACATTTAATGCTCCATGCACGAGAAGAGAGATTTGATGTGATAGGTGAATAGTGAAGTTTGGAGAGAGAATTTTAAGAAGTTTGGTGATATGACTAGGAACTAAACAGGGCAAATATACAAACGCCTTAGATGGAGGTTTCTCTACGTCTCCCCGGTTCCTTTCTGCCTTTTATATCTCCCATCTCCTAGTTTCCAAGATCATGCGCATGCGCCGCCAGCAATCCAGCATCAAGTGCAGAGAGTTCTCTCTTTCAGATTTCTCCATTGTTAATAAATCGTGAAGCTCAGCTACATTTTACCCTATGTGTGCTATATCTTGGGGCATCCTAAAAAATGTATATGCAAAAAGAACTGTTGTTGAGTTCGGAAAGTTGTAAATTGAGATAAAGTGATGGTACAACACCAATTTTGCATATTCCGACCTCAAGATATCATCATCAGGATAGGAAGATGGTATGTGCTTTTTTTTTGCGAGGAAGGAAGATGGTATATGTATAACTGTTAAAATAATTTGAAAACAATAGGCGTGCGCAAGGGATCTTCTGGCTGAGTGGCCGGCGATTTGCCTGTTACTTGCTGGAATGGACTGCTAGTGTGCATCTGGAAAATAATCAGAACACATGCTCTGACCACGGGAAATGAAAAGGATCACCGATGACTCATGCTAGTACAAATTAATCAATTCAATAACCATATGTTTCAGGCTGGTGCTTCTTTAACTAACGCACTAACAGTAGCTAAACTCCTGCTATATACGTCGGTGGAAAATTTTTATGATTGGTTCGCTCCCAGCCAGTACTATTCAGGTTAGGCATATTGGATTTCTATAGTTCCTGAAAAAATATGCTGGGTTTCTACAAGCCAACGTCGGTTCTCGCCTTCCGGTGATATTCCTGGATATATCACTTCTTTACCACTTCAGTGCAGTTCCTTTCAAGCTTGACTGACTTGAAGCAATCAATTTGTCCACCAAAATTCCACGAAAAGATAGGCAAGAGCAGGACTTAAGGCAAGAAATTGACACTCATATATAGGGTGTGTTTAGTTGTAAAAAGGGGTGGGTAAAATTTGGTCAAAAAGTCACGTCAGACACTGTAGCGCACTATATCACTTTTTGTTTGTTTGTGGTAATCGTTGTCCTACCATGACCTAACTAGGCTCAAAAGATTCGTCTCGTCGTGTACATCAAAATTACTTAGTTATTTTATTTACCTACATTTAATGCTCCATAAATAAGGAGAGAGATTTGATGTGGCAGGTGAATAGTGAAGTTTGGAGAGAGAATTTTAGAAAGTTTGTGGGAACTAAATAGGGCTTTCAATTTTTTTCGTCTGCTAGCCTTATGGGATTCCAAGTGGGCCAATTGGAAGCTATTTATTTATGATGCCTTTATATATCTTAGGCTCTGTTTGGCACAATTCCAACTTCAAAAAATCTGTAGAGTCCTTGAAGCTGGGTATTAGGAGCTCCAGGAAATTCTAGAGTTGGTGCTAGGGGTACATAGAGACTATTTAGATGAATCATTTTTTTTTATAATTTGTACTAAATATTAATATTTAAAGTATTATAATTTAGCATAGAAAATACAACTTTAGTATGGAGTATGGAGTTGGGGCTGTGCCAAACAGACCCAATATATAATCTTATTGGAACTTATGTCGTTGTTTTTTTTTTCATACGGACATAAGGATTTCCTGTGTATAAGAAAACAAAAGCCTAACAAGCAAGTGCAATGACTCTAATCAATATTAGTACCACATTGCACTCGCAATGGACAGTGCCACGTTGTGACCACATCATACATGATTTGGAGTTTTGGACAGGATCATCTGAGCACGATGGATTCATGTTCCTGATATGCTTACATGCAAAATTGGAACAGTATGACTTCATCTGGCAAGTGGATTCGTTGTAAAGTGGGTCTCGGTAGACCAATTCTGCCCAAGATTGAATCTCAAATTAGTTCGGTGGAAATAGATTTGGCACCTTTTTCCATGGTACACTACAAGAGGGTGGTATAAAACGTACTCCGTACTCCCTCTGTCCTGAGCATAACTTTTTATTAAGGACAATGAAGGAATTCTTTTTCATGGCCTTCATTAAAACAACCATGCTCGACATGATTGGTGCAATAATGGCCGGACTAGCTCCTGATACGTAGAATTTCTTATATTTCGTATACTCAGGTTACAGGAAGTATGATACATCAAGGGCTTGTTTTTGATGATGTGGGTTAGAGAGCTCGGTCCTCCTAGATTGGAAGGGAAAGTCAAACAAATTTTGTACTAGGCTAAGGTATTATGTAATCACCTCATATTTCAAAGCAAGAATTTGCGTAATTTTTTTATGTGGTGGCTTTACACACAGTTTCATCAATAGAAAATGCTTGATGTAGCAATTGGGTGCAAACCCATTTTCTTAATGTTTTCCGCTAGCACAGTGGTAACATAGTTAATAAATGGATTTGCACAATTTCATTAATATTTAATACAGATTGTTTGATGCAGTTAGCACTCAGGTATAAACCATTTTCTTAAATTTTTTTATAGTAGCAACATCGCAAGTAAATCAGACAAGTGAAAAACGAACGAGTAAGAACTCATTAATTAGGTTGCGAAATCGCAACGATATCTATCTGAGATGGCTGTCTGGAAATTGGAATGATGCCCCCCCGCCCCGCACCCCGCGCGAGCGGCTCAGCACCGGCGCCGTCGTACCCCCTCACCCTCCTCCGCCGCGCCGCCGTCAGAGCAAGCCGTCGGAAGCCCGGCGCTTGCAAGGAAGGCGGCGGCGGGGCGCTCGCTCCCTGCTCCCTCGTCTCCGGCGGGCGCGGCCGCCGCCGGAGGAGGAGCTCCGGCGACCGGGGCCATGGCGGGCGGCCGGATCCACCTCCCCCGCGCCCGGATCCGGCGGACTCGAGCCCGGATCTAGATGGAGCCGGGCGGGCTGGCTCGGGCGGGCCGGCGGCCGAGCCCGACCTTGGAGGAGCGGCTGCCCGGCGGCCGCGGCTCGCGTGGGCCTGTGGCCCCTCCTCACGGCGCGGCGCGGCCGGGCGCGGTGGCCCTCGCAGCGGCCGGGCCTGGGCGGCGGCGGCCTGCCCTTGCGGCGGCAGTTGCTCCCGTTGCGGAGTGGCCGGCGGCCGAGGCCCGACCTGGCGTCGTGGCGCGCGTGGGCCTGTGGGCCCCTCCTCGTGTGCTCGTCTGGCCAGTGGCCCCGGTCGGGGTCGGGCTGGCTTCGGCGCCTGTCCGATGGCGGCGGCGTTGGGAGGCGCCGGCCTAGCACCGGCTCCTTCCTACGGCTTCGCGTCTTTGCCTTGCTAAAGATGTTTGGAGGTTTTCTAAAGACGTTGGTTGAAGGTTTTCTGTACCCGTTGGTGGTGGAGTAGTAGGCTTCACGAAAGGTCGGGTACAGTCGATTTGTAACGGTCACATGGCCTTTAGTGTGTTCGTCGCGAGTAGTGCTTGCTATTTCTGGCGCGCGGCCTAGAGAGCCCCGTTACGGGTTTGTTGGATATTGCTCTTTGAGCGGAGTGTGCTTTATTGTAAACTGGTAATCCCAGTATCCTTTGAGGATGTTTTATATATAAAGCTGGCTTCGGCCTTTCCTGGAGAACTCATTAATTAGCCATGCTAAGATCATAGATCAAACTAGGATTTTCTAACCATGTGTTCGTAGTTGATGTCAGCCGTGAACAATTGTTTTGAGATAAGCACCAGATCTGTTTCTTCCGGGGCCCTATGTGACATTGACTTGTTAATTTTGGTCATTTTATTGATCGGTCCCATTGTGATCAATCAATATCCCCAGTTCCCCACTCGTTCAACTTATGCAGTTTGACAATAAGGCGCCTTCTTTCTTTGATTCCTTTTTCTGTATGTGTGGTAGGGGCAGATCTGGGACCAATCTTTTAAGATGAGATAGACTAATAATACTATATCTTGATTTTTTATCCTTATTCAGACGTGTTAGGTAGACAAAACTGTTAATATCACAGCTATGAAAATTTTCCTTAATTAATGGGGAGAAAGAGAGTTCGCCTTAATTTAGTATCAATATCAGTTATTTGATCCTGACATTGATTCGTCCAACCATCTTATAGTTATACGAAAATATGTAATTCACTAATTCCCTTCTGATCCGGTCATCTGAACGCTTCTGAGATCTGTCTGTCTTAGAAGAACGTGTCATTCTTTGGGCCCTACTTTTGCCAACCACCTATCAGCACAATATGTAACTCATATTGCTACTTATT
Organism: Echinochloa phyllopogon; assembly: GCA_033239725.1. Classification (NCBI taxonomy): domain Eukaryota; kingdom Viridiplantae; phylum Streptophyta; class Magnoliopsida; order Poales; family Poaceae; genus Echinochloa; species Echinochloa phyllopogon. The sequence continues at coordinate 14,255,522 of BTCW01000009.1, forward strand.
GGTGTGCTGCTCTGATACTATTTTCAACCAATCTCATTCTAACTTTTAGCAGCAATGTAGGTCCTATTGAGATGGATTGAGTATGGACGAAACGATACAGATCTTTTCTGACTGGAAACAAATAGGTTAGCATGGTCAAGTTAGGCCTCATGACAAACTATGAGTCACAGATTTAATTTCAAGAAAAGACAATGGAATGGTTAGCTGCAGCACAACATTTTTCATGGATCAGTATGAAAACTCATATTCAAGAGCAAGATTCAAGCAAGGAAAAAACAATAGTTTCATAAAAGCTATATAGTTCAAAGCACATTACCAAAATGTACCGTCATGTCTAACTAGTCTTTTGAATAAATACATTTGACAAAACCTACAACTTGAACTGCAAAGGAACACACTTGCAATCTTTTTAAAAAATATATGAAAACAATAACTCATATAATTTCACCGAATTTCCTGAAAATCCAAGGCGGTACCGTGGATCTAAACTTATGTGAAGCATGAAAATATTTGACAAGTCAAAACTTAAGAAAGAAAAGAAAAAAAACAAGGACTCGAAGTTATTACCTACTGTATGTGATAGGATACGAACGAACTCAAACATGTTACACCTCAAATCATACTCCCTCATCCCAAAAGTTATTTTAGCTTTTCTATATATGTAGTTCTTACTATGCTTCTAGATGTACACTAGTATGTCCATTCATAGTAAAGTGTACATTTAGGAACTAAAGAGAGTACTAGTCAAGACTCATGATGCTCAATTGCTCATGATGGCAGCTCCAAGGAAAAAAGTAGGACGAATGTAACGGGCCTAGTAACCTCATTGGGCTGACCCAGTGGCCCAATTAGAAAAGGAGACTATCAGTATCCCGAGATACGATCAGTTTGGACTGCAGTTGTTGGAAGCGCATCACATCCACGGACCACAATCTGCAAAAAGATGCAATGACAGTTTCTCAAAAACAAAAAAAAGATGCAATGACAGGGTCAAAGGTTGGTGCATTCAGATCCACGGACTAATTTGTTCGAACAAAGTCCAGCGGACCAACTCAATGGAGATGGATGGGCCACAAACGGGCAGGCTGGTCCCAAAATGCATTGTCTTTCAAGCAGCCGTCGAGCATCTCCAAGAGCGCTGAAAAAAATAGAGTTCTAAAATATTAATTTGGAACCTTGCCAAAAGTTATTAGGAGGCAAAATAAACACCTCCTCCAACAGTTCTCTAAAACTTAGTCCAAAAAGAAAAACTAACTATAGCCACATCAGCACGGTGGCCCCAGCCATTGATTTTTCTTTTTTGCCGTGTAAAGAGAAACACCCGTAATATTTTTTTTGGCTTTTTTTTTTGTGTCGACCCTGTTCTTTCTCAACCGTGGAACAGGAAAAAAACTAGATCGCTGGATTGGGAGTGCCAAATAAAGATGTATATTTGGCTCAAGATAGCTCTAGTTTTGAGCACACACAAATTTTGTGCATAGAATCGGATCACTGTTGGAGTTCTTTTTTTTTACTTTTGCTCCTAAAAACGATTATTGGGATGAATTATTGGGTACTCTTGGAGATGCTCTTATGTCCCCATTTTTTTCCTAAAAAAAGCTGGCATGCTCCTCTCATGTTAATGTTACTCATTCATAACACAGGAAACATCACTTCACTTGATAGTATGTTTGCCTGGATAGTGATGCTAGAAGGTATATAAAGCATGCTTATCATCCAGCTAGCAGGTCTCCCTAAATGCACATAAACACATATACGGGTTATCGCGACACTGCTTCGGTTATTCTCAAATGTCGTCGCAGCGCTTCATAATTTGAATCGCTCATCTTTTTTTTCTTTCAGTTTTGATATAACTAGCAAATGTGTCCGTGCGTTGCTACGGGTGAAGTCAATGCTAACATATTGTAATGCTAGATAAGATTTTATAAAATTATGATATTTTAAACATTATATGTATCTTTTATGCTATTTTTGCATAACTAACAGAGTAATAATATGTAGTTTTTCCGCTATGACCATATGAGTGTAAAAATAGTCAAAAAGAAAAATAAACAGTGTAAGTTATGAGCTGGTCTCCGACAACTAATTTCAGAGCGTAAAATAGAAGATTACCATAAAACATAGCGTTGTAAAATCTGGCGTGAATGATCAGCTTTTTTTCAGTTGGACCTAGTTTGGTTTAGCACGGGCAAAGTCGGTTCTGTGTTATGAGTAAAAGTTTCTCCTTGTTTGTTATGTTACGTTTTTCTTATATGCTCATGGGGGCGTTGCAAAGTTTTAACAGAAAATAGCCTAATTTGTATTAAATATTTTAAAAAAATATTGTTACAAATATATTATTTTATGGGTTTATTTATTTGGTAATAATCTAGGCCCATTCTAAAGCACATATAACGTAAGTAACCTAACCCTATGCTCTATGTAATCCCGAATCTGCACCCCATCCATCCACTTCTGACCTCTCCCATGACTGCACAATGCAGTCGTGCCCTTCTCTCTCTGCTCTTTGTTCTACACAAAGCCAATGCAACCCGCGGGAGCAGACAAGTATTAAAAAAAACTGCAGCAGCAGACTCAGATCTGGTACACTGTAATCCTCCTCCTTCCTCTGTTTTCACCGAGGACGACAGCAAGCAGCAACCTCTCCTTTTTTTTTTGATACTTAAAAGCTTTATTTGCAATCAGAGACAAGTTACAGAAATGAGGCGGCAATTGCCCCATTGAAGAGTTTGCAGTGCCTGTTGCACTGGACATGGAACAGTATGGCCAATATGGTAACATGAGAATAGACAAGTATCACTAGCATTTTGTTGCCAAGCTTGCCTTGCTAGACGATGAGCAGTAGGATTAGCATTTCTTGGGATTTTGTTGCAGGTGAAGTGCCGATTCCTATTGCTGTCAATAAATCTTGCTAGTTGAGGTCTAATTCTCCAATCTACAGCATTGGTAATTGGGTCCTGAAGTTGCAGATTTGAGGCTAAAAGTTGGTTGTCAGTGAGGTAGGTGACATTGTTGAGATTGAGCACCTGAACCAGCACTCCAGCCAAGGATATTGCCTCAGCCTCTGCTTGAAGTGGATCCTGTACTTCGTGATTGATTGCCTGAATGAGAATCCCTTTCTGTAGTGTTCCTGTGTTGTCATGGATAAAAATTCCAAGACCAGCTTTTCTGCTTCTGTACCTGTTCACGTCTTGGGCGATTACTGCATCAGTGTAGCATCTTGGACCTGCAAGAGGTAGCTGTGTGTTGTGTTGTGCTCGTGTGTTACACAGTAGAGGTTGCAGGTGCGATGGTTCTTCCTGTAAGACCTTGGATACAATTTGAGTGTCTGCGTTGATTGCATGCATGACTCTGCTTACAGACCATGCATTGCTATTGAACCTGAGGTCATTGCGTGCCTTCCAGAGGAACCACAGGGTGGTGATAATTCTTTGCATTTCCTGCACTTGGGAATGAGGAGGCAGTAATGAGGTTACCTGCATCTGTACACCTTGATCACTGTGGGGAAGCTGGTCCACTCGAATTGGTGGGGAAGAAGCAAACCAAACAGCCCTGGCAAAGTGGCAGGAGAAGAAAAGGTGCTCATCTGTTTCAAGTTGGCCACATTTTATGCAGTTTTTATCAATATGAGTAGAAAATCGTCCAGCTCTCTCCCCTGTTGCTAATGCTTGTCGAAGCAGCCTCCAAACAAAGGTCTTGAACCTGGGTGGGATCAATTTTTCTTTCCAAATTCTGGTTAGTAGATGTAAGGTATCAGTTGGTAAAGCTCTACTACCTTGAGCTGGGATAGTAATTGTGTTTTGGAGGGCTAGAACTTTGTATGCTTCTTTGGAAGTACACTTACCTGAAGTGGATGGGAGCCAGCAAAGGATGTCTGGATGGTCATGAGATGATATTGGAATTTGAAGAATAGTTTGTGTAGCTTGTGGACCAAAGAACAAGGTAATTTTTTTCGGGATCCCATTGTTTTGAGTTTATGCACCATAGATCAGATACAATATTCGGAATTTGGGTGCCAGGAGGAACATCTTGTAAAAGAGTATGAAGGTCAGACCAAATGGGAGCCCAAGGCTGTGTCCAGATATTAGAATTGCCTTGAAAGATCTGGTAGGAACAGTTTGAGTGCAGATATTTCTTAATTTTTAAGATTGAAGCCCAGAAGAGAGACCTTGGAGGATGTTGGGGAGCAGTCCAGAAGCTGGTATTGGGAAAATATTTAGATTTGAGCACAGCAGTGAGATGTGGGTCCATGTCTGAGACAATATGCCAAGCCATTTTTATGAGAAGGCTTTTGTTTACCAGATCGATTCTCTTAATGCCTAAACCTCCTAAAGATTTACTCTGGCAAATGTCATTCCATGCTCTAAAATGGAGCGGTTTTGTGCCTCCTTCTTCCTGTACACCAGCCCACCAAAAGTTGCGGACAATGGAAGTAATGCTAGCAAGGAGTTTTTTGGTGAACAGAACATGTGCCATGTAGTAGACAGGGATAGAAGCAAAAACTGATTGTATGTAGGTTAATCTTCCACTATGAGAGAGCTTGTTTGCTTTTTAAATAGTAAGCTTGGCTCTGAATTTGTGGAGAATGAAGTCATAGGCTTGATTCCTGTCTCTTTGATTGATGATTAAGGGGTGGCCTAGATGGATTGTGTTGGGTTGAAGATCTTTGACAGGGAAAATGCATTTGATTTGGTCGCGGATGCTGGGGTCAACATTTTTACTGAATAAAACAGAGGATTTGTCCCAGTTTGGAGTCTGACCAGAAAGGCTGCAAAAGTTGTTTAGGATATGGCGAATGTGGTGTACTTGATGCATGTCAGCCGTTCCACAAATGATTAGGTCATCAGCAAACATGAGGGAGTGTATTGGTGGACAATTTGGGCCTAAAGAAATACCTGACAAATTATTGTTGCTCAGAGCTTCTTGAAGACAGATGGAGAGTTCATTGATGGCGAGGACAAACAGGTATGGCGATAGAGGACATCCTTGCCGTATTCCCCTCTGCGGTTTGAGTCTTCCATATGGCTGTCCATTAATCAAAATAGAGAAAGACGACGAGTCTATGCAAGTGCGGACAAGGTCGATGAAATGACCAGGAAAACCTTGGCGTAGAAGAGCCTGGACTATGAAAGGCCATTCTAAGCGGTCAAAAGCTTTGGCAAGATCAGCTTAAGCAGGAAGCCATTGTGTTGCCAGGAGCGAAGTTGGAAAGAGTGTGCTATTTCCTGAGCTATGATTATGTTGGTTGTTATGCTCCTACCTTTGACAAAAGAATGCTGGGAATGGTGAATGAGGTGAGGCAAATGATTCCTGATTCTTTCAGCTAAAGATTTTGCTATGATTTTATAGATGACATTGCAAAGGCTGATAGGTCTGTAGTCCTGAGGGATGGTGCAGATGGTTTTCTTTGGAATGAGAACAATGTGAGTGTTATTGACAAAAGGCGGAAGCTCACCTGAGTTGTAGAATCTTGTGATAAGGGCCATGATGTCATCTGATATCCAAGTCCAAGCAGCTCTGTAAAAAGCTACATTGAGACCATCTGGGCCTGGTGAAGCATCTCTTTTCATGTGTTGAAGTAGGGTGTAAATTTCCTGCAAGTCAGGTATCGATAGAGTAAAAGCATTAGTTAAGGGTACCTGGCTCTGCTGCTGATCCTGAGTATGTTGGCTTTGAAGCTGCGTAGTGAAGAGCGTGGAGAAGTATGAGATGAAAATGTTGGCAATGTCCTGAGGAGCTGCTGCAGAATTACCTTGTGCATCAAGTAAGAATGAGATTCTGTTTTTCCTGGCTCTTTTGAGAATGGCTTGGTGGAAGAAACCAGTGTTCCTATCCCCTTTTGCTACCCAATATTTCTTTACTCTTTGTTTGTGATATTCTGCCTGTTTGTCTAAGAGGAAGTGGTGTTGGAGAGTAAGAGTGGTCTCTTGGCTGTGGTTTCTGTGGGAGGGGTGAAGAGATTGTAGGTGGGTTAGTTTGTCTTCTATGGTAGAAAGCTGTTCATGAATAGGACGCTTCTTTTTGCACCAGATTTTGAGATCTTTTGCCAACTGGTTGGTTCTACTATGGAAAGGTTTGTTGGCTGAGTTGTACCAGCTGGAAGTTGCTGTAGATTGGAAATCTTGTTCCATAATCCACCAATTTTCGAATCTGAAAGGTTTGTGTTGTCTGTTTGTTTTGGATTGAAGAATCGTGAGAATAGGTGCATTGTCGCTGTATAGAATAGGAAGATGCTATACAACAGTTCTTGGAAAAGCATGACACCATTCTGCATTTGCTAGACATCGATCAAGTCGTTCATAAGTAGGGTTAGTGGCAAAACGTTTGTTAGACCAAGTGTAAGCAGGACCACTATAACCCATATAAAAAAAACCACATTGCTTAACTAAGCAGCAGAAATCTCTTATACGATTAAGATTGGCAGGAGTTGGACCACATTTCTCTGAAACATGCATAATGTTATTAAGGTCCCCCATACAGTATGTTGGACAGTCAGGACAGGCCAAAACAAAATTTGAGACATCCTGCCAAATCAAATTAGTCTGCTGGTGATGTGGATCACCATAGATACACACCAGGTTAAAGATCAAACTTGTAGGTTTATATCGACATTTAGCTAAGATGTAGAAATGACTAGAGTGAACTACATCAAGGTCTACATCATCATTCCAAAGGACCCATAAGCCACCTGATAAACCTACTGGTGGGACTACATAGCTATCATAAACAGAGAAGCGATTGGTTAACTGAGAGCAAGTTGTTTTTGAATTTCTTGTTTCTGAAATAAAAATTACCTGCGCCTTTGTAACACCCTAAAATTCACCACAATTAAATTGTAGCAACATTATGAATTTTTCTAGGATTTAATAAGGCCTAAATAAATTTCCTATGATTTAATTGGAATTTCTAGCCTTTTATCAATTTAAATATCATATTAAATAATTTTAGTCAAAAATAAGTTGTTGATGCATCCATGCTGTTGCATTTGTCTTTTGCTTGCTGTTCAATTAAGTTGGAATTTAAATTCTGTTTAAATTCGAATTTAATTTGAATTTGTTTAAGGTTTAGAATAGTTGTTTTCTCTCGAGTTCGTTTTTGCCCCTCCAACTTTTGGCCGGTCTGCCTTTGCCCCCTCTACTTCTCTTCTCGGTCAGCCGGCCCAACTCTCTTCCGGCACAAGTCTCCCGCGCCGGCCCGCTTCCCTTCTCCCTCTCCCCCGCGTCGCTGACAGGCGGGGCCCGCCTGTCAGGATCGTCGTCCCCGAGCCGGACTTGAGCTCGAGTCCGACCCGGCTCGGCCGCGCCGTCTCCGTGGCACGCACGCCAAGGCGTAGGCCCGAGCCGTCCCCGCGCCTATAAAACTTCGGCCGCCGCCGCTCCTAATCTCTCCGCTTTCCCCGCGCGTCGCCAACCGAGCCCGCAAACCCTAGCCGCCTGCGCCATAGCCGCCGCCATTGCCGAGCTCGAGCCGCCGCCGTTGATCTCGCTCGTCGCCGTCTCTTTCTCGTCAAGGTTCACGTCTGGAGGTTCGCAAGGAGGTACCGAAGCTACCCTCCGTATTCTTTGGCTCCGATTTTGGCCGTACACTGCGCTAATTTGCTCGTCGTCGATCTCACAGCGCCGCCGCCGCCATTCGTCGTCGACCGGCCGCCTGCAAAGCTCCTCCCTCAACTTGCTCTGGTCAGGTGAACTCGCCATGTCCCCCTCTCTCTCCTCGACCTACTCTCGTCTGGATTAGTGCACCGAAGCTCGAGATCGAGTTGCGCCGGCCGAGCGCTGCCGTGGATGCGAGCGGCGCCGCCGCTGTCTCCTTCCCCGCCGACGAGCCCTATGCCAGATCCAATCCCGGCCGTCGGATCTAGATCCAACGCTCCACGTCAGCCGTGTGTCCGAGTCAATCCAGTCGATACCGGTCAACCGAGGCAATTTTGCTAAAGAGCCCCTGAGTTTTCTAGAAATCAACCCGCGGTCCTAGTTAGTTCAAAAATAATTACGTTTAGGTCCTTTTTCTTCTGTTTTAGCCCCTGCAAGTTTTAAAATTATGCCCGAGGTCCAAGTTTTGTTATTTTATGGTTTAGCCCTCGAGTTTTTATACAAAATTATGGTTTAGCCCCTGGTTTTTCGCAGTTAATCCCCTGGAACTTTTAAAACTTTGCCAGCAAGTCCCTGAACCTTAGAAAAGCCATATCTTTTGCGTTTTAGCTCCGATTTTAGTGATTCTCGCGCTCAAGCGTTCGTTGTAACGCATAGATTAGTTTTGTGCTGTTGTTTTCTTCTGTTGGAATTGTTTGGTGTACTGTTTCTTATTTGTTGTATTGTTTCCTTGCATGTGAATGTGTGATGCGATTAGGAAACGAGCAGTTCGAGGATTTCTCTGAAGAACCAACTGTTGGAGAAGGATTTGAGCAGCAACAGAGTTGGGAAGAAGGCAAGTGTATTATGTCATGCAAATGTCCTAATAACTATTAATTTCACCATCCATGCATGTGTCTTAATTTGATGGGTTCCTATTTTAGGATTTGCCTAGCCACTATATTTTCCTGTCCCTGAAACTGGGTTATTTAATTAACTTTGATGGTAGATGATGCTTAGCTTGCTCAACTGGGATTGGTTAAATGAACCCCTACTCTATGGTCCAAATGCTCTTTTAATTAATTAATTGGCAAGATCATATCTTTTTAATTGGAACATGGAGAACCACCGAGGAAAACAGTACAACCATGAGTGCCATGTGGCTCTGGCTTTGACTGACTAATTAGGTGCTCTAGTTTATGGTAGCTTTACTCGAAAGGGGCATGGGTGGTGGCGGTTGACGGAGTATAGCTCGGTCCTTTTGAGCTGTGGGCTTTGGTAAGAGACAGACCTCATTAGGGAGGGTTATGCTTTGCTTCTGAACCAGAAACCTTAGCGGGCTATCATTTATTAGAGTGCTTTTGTAAAGGTCTCATAGTGAAACCCAGTATTCGGTCCACGTGGTGTGGGAAGGGTACAATGCTTCAGCAATGGGAATCACGGCTTATGGTGAAAGTGTATAACCTCTGCAGAGTGTAAAACTGTTATAACAGCCGTGCTCACGGTCAAGAGCGGCCTGGACCCTTACATGATAATCATACTTGAACATGGAATAAATTGTGGTTACTTGATTATGTTGGGATTATGACATTCATTAATTTGTGGGTGGTATATACTTTCATTTGCTAGTAAATAGTTGCTAGTAAAACTTGACCAACTAAAAGTGCTTACTGCAGTATGGTCAGCCAACCTTTTAGCCTCAGCCTTGTATGTCATATTACATTTGCTGAGTACGTTATGTGCTCATGCTTGTTTTCTTTCTTTCTTTCTTTTATTGCATCAACTACACCCGGAATGCTGCTCAGATTGGGAGAATTTTGAGGATTTTACTGCTGATTTTGAGGAGTTCTAGGCGAGTCTCCCCCAGTCAATGCCTGTGGTGTTGGAGTCACTTTTGCTTCGTTAGATGAACGTTTATTTAAGTCTTCCGCTATGACCTTTGTGTCAACTCTGAGATTGTAATAAATACACTTTAATACTCTTTCGTTATGCATGGTTATGGATATTCACTTGTGACGTCTACCATATGTGTGTAAACTGATCCTGGCGCACATATGAGATGCATCTGGTTTTGCCTTGAAAACCGGGTGTGACAGAGGTGGTATCAGAGCTGTGTTGACTGTAGGTCGCAAGCCTAGATAGCAATGGTCATTCTCTAAGGATTATTTTGCTTAACTACTCTTGCTCTATCTATTCTTGGCTTATTTTGCTATTATTCCTGGGCATTGATAATTGTCTCCTCCTTGATTTTGTTTTCTGGTCTATCTTTTTCACCATCTCACCTGGTTCTGATGTCTTTAGACTGTTCTCACCCCTTTCTTGCTTAAACCATAGATGGTGTTGACAAGGCAAGGTGCTCGTAGATTGGCTAGCACTCTTTCCTCTTTTTCGTCGCATTCGGTGCAAGAAGAGGAACCGGAACCTGAAGAGATGGAAGTAATGGACGAAGAAGTCAACTCAGGAGGGAATGCTCCAGCTGGATCTGAAGGAAGTGAAGGACCCTCTCCGCCGCCTGTCATGTGGGTAGTGACTTTTCACCACCACGACGGAGGCAACAGTGGGTTCCCGATGATGCTTCGAATGCTATTCGAGCGTCTGAACTACCCAGTGGAGATAGAATATTGTGGAAGAAGGAGGACACATCCAAATTACCCAGAGGACTGGGATGTCGCTGTATACATCCGGGAGCCTGATTATGAGTATGGAGGAACCAAAGAGGCTACAGTGCACCATGCCATCACCATGAGATCAACCTTCGAAGCTGGAATCCAGGATGCAGCCAGGCGGGCACTTTCTGTGCTTTGTCATGAGGAGGCTGCTGAAGTACGTCACACTGCTTGGGCATATCTTCCTCGAAGGCAGCAAGGCACTCCAACTGGGGTTGTGCCACAACCGCCAGGTGTAAACTCTACACTCAACGTCCAGGTGGCGTTCACTCAGATGCTCAACGTGCACGCCGATGACACCACAAGGGAGCTACAAGAAGTGCGTGAAGAACTCGCTGCTGAATGAAGGAAGAACAAGAGGCTGATAGCTGAACTCAAGGGAGAAGCACTTCCGCCCTTGGATGAAGATATAGAAGGGTTGATGGGTCATTCACCGCCCCGTTAGACAGTGCTTGGTGGATCGTCTAGTTGCTTCACCCCTACCCACTAAGATAGGATACCCTCTCTTTTGTTAGTTCAGTACGTTTAGAATCGTTGAGACTCGTGCGTAGCATGTGATTTAGTTTGGTTTAAAAGTGTGGTAGAGATGTTTTGCTTTTGTGCTAAGTGTGTGATTTGGATCTTTGTAATGATTGAACTTAATTGTGGAGTGGTGACCACAATTGAGTAATTATTAAATAAATAAATTTAGTTAGTTTGGGTTTATCTTGGTCTCTGATCTTAGCACTTAACTATCACTTTATCCATATAATTGTACCCCTCATATAAATCATGTTATGCGACAATCTGTTCTCGCTGCTGCATGATATCCTGGTACTGTCTGAATTGTTTCTGGAGCTTCAGAAATCCATTTGACATAAATCCAGTTGGGTCGGATTAAGAACTTGATAACCTAGGTTCTGGAAATTTTTCGTGATTTTTGGAGGTTCTGGCAGAGAGATATAATGGTTTTATTGGAGTAACCAGAATCTGTCCCGTGGTCCTGACACAGCTGTCTTGTTTATTTTATACCTCGAGCCCGAAAATTCCGAATGAGGTGATTCAAGTTGGGTTAGTTTCAGAATTTTATAGTCTACGTTCAGACAAAAGATCATGATTTTTGGATACACAGAATGAGAGTTACAACTGTTTAATTAGGACGAACAGAATCTGTTTCAGAATTTGATTTGCCGTCATTGGCAACTCGTTCTACATTAACTCTTATCTGTTCATGATTTGAGTTATATCTTTTTACCACCCTCTGAAACTCATGTTCCTAACCATCAGATGGTGAACACCAGGTCTAGAAGTGGAGTGGATCAACCACCTGTGAATCGTCAGGGACGTACCAACCCCAATCCAAATCCTCCGCCGAATCAAGCATCCGTAGCAATGGATCAGATCCTCGCCAACCAGACTCAGATTCTCCAGGGCATGGCTAATACCTTGGCAGCCATGCAAGCACAGAACAACAACAACAACAACCAGTAGAGAGACAAGCACCGGGAGTTCATGAGTCACAAACCTCCTACATACTCCCACTCTGCAGATCCACTTGATGCTGATGATTGGCTGAAGACTGTTGAGAAGAAGCTGGATATGGCTCAGTGCAATGATAGGGAGAAGGTCCTGTATGCCTCAGGTCGCTTGGAAGGATCAGCTTCAAATTGGTGGGATGCGTATCTTGCTGCTCATGCCACCCCTGATGCTATCACCTGGCAGGAGTTCAGGACCAACTTCAGGAGCCACCATATTCCTGCTGGTGTCATGAAGCTGAAGAAGAAGGAGTTCCTCTCACTCAAGCAAGGTGGGATGACCGTCAGCGAGTACCGGGATAAGTTCATTCAGCTGTCCCGTTACACCCCAGATGAGGTGAAGGATGATGAGCAGAAGCAGGAGCGATTTCTAGAAGGACTGATCCCGCCGCTCCAATATCAACTCTTGTCTCACACCTTCCCAACATTTCAGAAGCATCTGGATAAGCCTATTGGCTTGGAGAGCAAGCGTCGTGAGTTGGGAGAGCAGAAGAGGAAGTTCATGTCCTCAGGACAGTCAAGCAGTAACACCCGCCCTCGTTTCCAGCAGCCTCAGCAGAATATGCCCGTTCGTTTTGGTGGGCAAGGGAGTAACTTTGTGCAGAGTCAGGGTCAGTGGTCAGCACCTACACCTCAGCATCCAGCATTTCAACAGAACCATCAGACCACCCCGACTCAGACTCCAGTGAAGACCCCTGCACCAGGCAGTGCTCCTACTCCTCGTACCTGCTACATTTGTGGAGATCCCAGCCACTTTGTCCACAACTGTCCTAAGAGGAATGCTCAGACCCCACAGCTCCAGAGTGGCAGTGCACCTAGGCAGAATACCCCTCAGCAGCAGAACAGGAATGTGAATCCGACGCCCCAGAGCAACAAGGGCCAGCAGAATCAGATGCAGGGCAAGGTGAACCATGTTGCTGCAGAGTCTGCGCAGGAGGCCCAGGATGTGGTACTTGGTATGTTCCTCGTCAACTCAGCCCCTGCATCGGTTTTATTCGACTCTGGAGCATCTCATTCTTTTATTACTGCTCAGTACGTAGCTAAGTATAATATATCTATGGTCCCTATGAAAAATTCCATGCTAGTTAGCTCTCCCGGTGGAAACATGAAAGCCAATTTTATCTGTCCCCGAGTTAATCTGAAAATAGTTGGGGTAGATTTTCCTGCTGATCTGATAGTCCTGAACTCGGAGGGAATTGATGTCATACTTGGAATGGGATGGTTAGCTGCTTTTAATGCGGTGATTCAGTGTGCCAAGAGGTCCGTGTTGTTGACTAGCCCTCAGGGAGAGAAGATTGAATTCGGAGCCACTCAACCCTCAGCTTCAACTTACTCAGTGAATCAGGCCAGCGGTGTTCCTTTGGAGGATATCAGAGTTGTTTGTGAATTTCCGGATGTCTTCCCAGATGATTTGCCAGGTATGCCACCCGACCGAGACATTGAGTTTATTATTGAGCTTTTACCTGGTACTGCTCCTATTTCTAAAAGACCCTATAGAATGGCTGTTAATGAACTAGAAGAACTTAAGAAACAACTTAAGGAATTGTTGGATAAAGGTTACATTCGTCCTAGTTCTTCACCTTGGGGAGCACCTGTAATTTTTGTGGGTAAAAAGGATGGTACTCTGAGGATGTGTGTGGATTATCGTTCATTGAATGAGGTAACCATCAAGAATAAGTATCCATTGCCCAGAATTGAAGACTTATTTGATCAGTTGAGAGGAGCTAAGGTTTTCTCCAAGATTGACTTGAGATCTGGCTATCATCAGTTGAGGATCAGGCGCTCTGACATTCCTAAAACAGCATTCACCACCAGGTATGGGTTGTATGAGTATACCGTGATGTCGTTTGGATTGACAAATGCACCTGCCTACTTTATGTACCTGATGAATAAGGTGTTCATGGAGTACTTAGATAAATTTGCGGTGGTGTTTATTGATGATATTCTGGTTTACTCTAAGAATGAGGAGGAGCATGAGGAGCATTTGAGGTTGGTGTTGCAGACTCTTAGAGAGAACCAGTTGTATGCCAAGTTTAGTAAATGTGAGTTTTGGTTGAATCAAGTGTCTTTTCTTGGTCATGTTGTTACTGATGGAGGTATTGCAGTGGATCCAAGTAAAGTCAAGGATGTGTTGGATTGGGAACCCCCTACCACAGTCTCTGAGATCAGAAGTTTTCTGGGATTGGCTGGATATTATAGGAGATTCATTGAAGGCTTTTCGAAAATAGCGAAACCTCTTACTTCGTTATTAGAGAAGGGCAAGGAGTTTGTTTGGTCAGAAGCGTGTCAGGCCAGTTTCGAAGAGTTGAGAAGGAAGTTGACTACAGCCCCAGTGCTTGCTATGCCAGATATTCACAAGAACTTTGATATCTATTGTGATGCTTCTCGTAGAGGTCTTGGGTGTGTGCTCATGCAGGAAGGCAGAGTTATAGCCTATGCATCCAGGCAGTTGAGGAAGCACGAGCTGAACTATCCTACTCATGATCTGGAGCTTGCAGCTGTTGTCCATGCTTTGAAGATCTGGAGGCACTATATCCTAGGTAACAGATGTGAGCTGTATACTGATCACAAAAGCCTGAAGTACATATTTACTCAGAAGGATCTGAATTTGAGGCAGAGAAGATGGTTGGAGTTTATCAAGGATTATGATCTGAGGATCAACTATCATCCTGGCAAGGCTAATTTGGTTGCTGATGCGTTGAGTAGGAAGTCACAAGTAAATGCAATGTTAGGTCGCCAGTAGCCAGCTGAGTTGTGTGCAAAGATGGAGAAGCTGAACCTGGGATTTCTGAGTCAGACCGAAGGCGTGACAATGGAGGTTGAGTCTACACTGCAGCAGGAAATTCGGAAGGGTCAGCTTACTGATGAGAAGATAAAGGAAATTAAGGAAACCATGTTAGCAGGGAAAGCTCCCGACTTCACCGAAGATGATCAAGGTACAATTTGGTTTAGAAAGAGAATATGTGTACCGGATATCGAGTCTCTCAGGGAGCAGATATTGAGGGAAGCTCATGATTCCGCATATTCTATTCATCCTGGAAGCACCAAGATGTACCAGGATCTGAAGCAAAGGTATTGGTGGTATGGACTAAAAAGGGATGTGGCTGCCCATGTGGCGTTGTGCGATGTTTGTCAGAAAGTTAAGGCTGAACATCAGAGACCAGCCGGTTTGCTTCAGCCACTCAAGGTACCTGAATGGAAGTGGGAAGAAATCAGTATGGATTTCATTGTTGGGTTACCCCGCACTCGAGGAGGATATGACTCCATATGGGTTATTGTGGACAGATTAACTAAGGTAGCTCACTTTATACCCGTTCACACTACTTATACCAGCGCTAAGTTAGCAGAGTTATACATGTCCAAAATTGTTTGTCTCCATGGTGTACCTAAAAAGATAGTGTCTGATAGAGGTACTCAGTTTACATCTAGATTCTGGCAGAAGTTGCATGAGTCTATGGATATAAAGTTGAATTTCAGTTCTGCATATCATCCTCAGACAGATGGTCAGACAGAGAGGACTAACCAGATTTTGGAGGATATGTTGAGAGCTTGTGCTTTGAAGCATGGAGGCAGTTGGGACAAGAGTCTTCCATATGCAGAGTTCTCATATAACAACAGTTATCAGGCAAGTCTAAAGATGGCCCCCTTCGAAGCGCTTTATGGTAGAAAGTGCAGAACACCTTTGTATTGGAGTGAAACAGGTGAAAGTCAGTTGTTTGGGCCAGAGATTTTGCAGGAAGCTGAGAGACAGGTTCAGATTATCAGAGAGAATTTGAGAACGACTTAGTCCAGGCAGAACAGCTATGCAGATACAAGAAGGAGAGAGCTAACCTTTGAGGTGGGTGATTATGTGTATCTGAAAGTATCTCCTATTCGAGGCTTGAGAAGGTTTAAGGTGAAAGGTAAATTATCTCCTCGTTTCATTGGACCTTTCAAGATTGTTGATAGAAAAGGTGAGGTTGCTTATCAATTGGAGTTGCCAGCCAGATTGTCTGATGTACATGACGTGTTTCATATCTCTCAGTTGAAGAAGTGTCTTAGAGTGCCTGAGGAAGAATTACCCTTGGATGAGTTGAATGTGCAAGATGATCTGACTTATATGGAATATCCAACTAAGATTTTGGAAACTGCTGAAAGAGTTACTAGGAGTAAAGTGATTAAGATGTGTAAAGTTCAGTGGAGTCATCATGCGGAAAGTGAGGCAACTTGGGAAAGGGAAGATGAGTTGATGGCAGAATTCCCTCAGATTTTCTCTAATCCATCCGAATCTCGAGGTCGAGATTCTCTTTAAGGGGGTAGGTTTGTAACACCCTAAAATTCATCACAATTAAATTGTAGCAACATTCTGAATTTTTCTAGGATTTAATAAGGCCTAAATAAATTTCCTATGATTTAATTGGAATTTCTAGCCTTTTATCAATTTAAATATCATATTAAATAATTTTAGTCAAAAATAAGTTGTTGATGCATCCATGCTGTTGCATTTGTCTTTTGCTTGCTGTTCAATTAAGTTGGAATTTAAATTTTTTTCAATTCGAATTTAATTTGAATTTGTTTGAGGTTTAGAATAGTTGTTTTCTCTCGAGTTCGTTTTTGCCCCTCCAACTTTTGGCCGGTCTGCCTTTGCCCCCTCTACTTCTCTTCTCGGTCAGCCGGCCCAACTCTCTTCCAGCCCAAGTCTCCAGCGCCGGCCCGCTTCCCTTCTCCCTCTCCCCCGCGTCGCTGACAGGCGGGGCCCGCCTGTTAGGATCGTCGTTGAAAGTGCATCTAGGCACTTATATGTTTTGGTGATTTTGGATGACAACATGATTAGTCATTTAACTTGTTTGCTTAAGAATATGAGCAGGTTTCTTTTGTATGGATATTCAAAGAATATGATTGTTGAAGAATGAAAGCTCATTATTGGTATAAAAGACAAGAAAGTAAACAAGTGGTAATCATCCCATGCAACTAAGTCATAAAATGACAAGTGATTGGAAATGACAAATGAGACAAGGACTTAAGCATATTTGTTGGTCTCACTTAATAAGATACTTGTCAAAGGTTTTGGGATAAATCATTTGAAGAAATTAGGATTTCTTTGGGCTTGATCCATGGCAATGGTTATACTCAAAATGAGACATGATTCTATGGTTAGTATATGGTCTCAAGTGCATTGAAGCTTATGGACAAGTCAATTACCAAAGAAGACATTCAAATCAATTGAAGAATTGGATTTCATTGTGGATTTCATGATGATGCAATGCAAAACAAAGCTTAGTTTGGCAAGAGAGGACGGAAGGGATCAAGCTAGATGGGAGTGACGTTCCTAACAAGGTAAAGGGCAAGTTGGTCTTGTAGCCGAGGGACTTTGTTGGTGGAAAGGTCTAGCATCTTAGTTTGGGTTCTATACGTCGATCAAGCCATATCAAGTGAAGCAATGCGAAGCATCTAATCTTTTAGTGATCATTTAATGGAATGACTTATGAATTCCTTCATGCAATGGAAATTCTAAGTCATTAGCTCAACATTGGATTTGCTCAGCAAGACATGAAGTGTTGAAGCCCTCAAAGTTGAGAATGATCAAGTATGGCATCAATGAAGATATACAAGCTCAAGTGGTAGACTCTATTTATTGTTTTAATCTTGAGTTTAGGAATGCCGTACTATCAAGAGGGATGCAACATTAGTTGTCTTGGCATACACCAAAAAGTGCTCATAGTTTAACCCTTGTGAGATAGTCTTGAGAGTGGTGTTCCTTGGGGTCTTAGTGTGCTGAAGTCCACCCAAACCGGTCTGACCGGTTTGGGAAAGCGGTCTGACCGCTTTTGGGACTTGGTGTGCTGTGCCGACCCAAACCGGTCTGACCGGTTTGGGAAACCGGTCTGACCGGTTTGGGCTCTGACACGTTGTAACGGCTAGTATAGTTTGTAAACCGGTCTGACCGGTTTGGGAATCCGGTCTGACCGGTTTCCAACGGCTATAACGGCTAGTTTTGGTTGTGTGGGGTATTTATACCCCATACCCCTCTCCTTTGAGGGGGCTGGTTGCATATCCTTTGTGGGTCGTCCAAAGCTATTCCAAGCACCAACAAGCTCTCCCCAAACCTCTCTTTGTGAGAGTTGATTGATTTAGTTCATATCTTTGGATTTGGGTTGAGGGATGTATGTGTATGAGCAATAGATAGCAAGTGATAGCAATTTGCAGCTAGCAAGAGCAAACTTTTAGTGTTGAGCACTTCCGGTGAAGTCAAGCAACCATTGGAGCATTTGTTACTCTTGGAGGTGATCCTCCTAGACGGCTAGGCGTCGCCGGTGAGCTACCTTCGTGTGTGGTAAGCCACGGATTGGTTGTAAAGGCTGGCCTTGCCTCCTTCGTGGAAAAGGGTCAAAAGCTAGTGATACCGAGGAAAGTGGCTTGGAGTGGATAAGCCCGCCTTTCGTAGGCCCTCAACGGAGACTAGGATTCATCGTGTTTTTGTGACAGCCTTAGTGGCAGCGGTGAACTCCGAACTTCGGGAAAACAAATCATTGTCTCCTTGTTTACCTTCACAAGTACATTTCTAGCATATATATTCGCTTCCGCTTCTATCTACTTGGTTGTGCTCTAATTGTGTGCAGGGACTTAGTGGACCTGCTTGATATCATCTACAAGAGCCCATCATCAAATTTGGTTTGTGCTAGAACTCGTAGAGGGGGTTATTTTGCATAGTCGGTTTTCTCTGTTGAAAACCGGTCTGACCGCTTCACCAAAGCGGTCTGACCGCTTTCCCCCTGGCAAAGCGGTCTGACCGGTTGTGGAAACCGGTCTGACCGGTTTCTGTACTAACTGTGCGAAAAAGTTTGTTAAGATGCAGATTCACCTATTCACCCCCCCCCTCTAGGTGACATCAAGGCCCTTTCAATTGGTATCAGAGCTTGGCCTCACATCCAAGCTTAACCGCCGTGAGGAAAGATGTCGACCACTTGTGAGGTAACATATGAGCCACTAGCTAGTGACGGCTCAAACTATTCAATTTGGTCTTGTCATGTACGTAATGATCTTAGGGCTATGAGTCCTACTCTTGAAAGAGTTGTAGTTGAAGGCATTGATCGTCCTAACGTTGATTGGAGTGTGTCCAATCCAACCGAAGACGAAATGAATTGCTTTCAACTCAACGCTCGTGTCGCTAACTTCTTATTTGATGTTGTGAGTGATGAAGTTAGAGAATTGATTCTAGAAGATGAAGCAACTCTATTCGATGCTCATCTTATATGGGCTAGAATTGAGAAGCTTTACTCCAACATCAAAAGTGACACGCAAGACCAAACAAGAGCCAAGTCACATGAAGAGTGCTCTACAACAACAAATCCATGCACCAAGCCTCATGTGACAACCACCGTGGAGCCACAAGAGCAAGACGGCTCAGTTGCCGCTTCTCTGCAGAAACCGGTCCGACCGGTTTCCCAAACCGGTCTGACCGGTTTGGGCAGGAAGCGTGCAGCTAGCTCCAAGAAGGGAGGCCGACGCCGCGCAAGCAAAGTTTCAAGCTCACAAGCTATATCATCTTCCAATGATGAGACACTCATACTTAACAAGTCCAAAGAAGAAGAGAAGGCGGAAAATTCAAAGGATGAGACTATTCTAGCTCTCATCAAAGAACTTGAGGAAGTCAAATCCTCAAACGCCGCTTTGGTTTGTAAGTATGATGTAATTGTTGATAATTATGCTTGTGATACTATTCGTATGGCTTCCATTGAAAAGGAAAATAAAATGCTCAAGCATAAATTGGAATTAATTGCTAGCAAGCATGAGATGCTACAAGTGAAGCATGATGAACTTTTGTGTTCTCATGAAGAACTTGTAGAATCATATGCTTCACTAGATATTGCTCATAAGATTATGATTAATTCGTTAAAATCTATTGAATCTCAAACCCACATATGCACATGTCTTCCAATTCAATATAACCTATCATGTGCTAACCCTTGTTGCTCCCAAGCAAAACTATCTTGGTTTGATAAAGTGTGTGTAGAGTCTTGTGAAGACCTCATTGCTCAAGAAAATGAAGAACTCAAGCAAGAGGTGCAAAAACTCACAAAGAACTTGACAATTCTCAAAGAGAAGAGCAATGCACAACCTTCTCAAGATAACCGTGAATTCATGGTGAAAGAGCTTGAGAAGGGATCAACCGTGCAAAGCTCTTGTACAACTCAAGTCAAGTCCAACACAAGCCAAGATCAAGGCAATGGTGAAAAGTTGGCTCATGCCAAGTGTTTCACTAAGGAAGAAGTCAAGCCAATTCTCTCCAAAAGACAAAGAAATATGGGGAAGAGAAGATGCTTTGGTTGCTTTGAGAAAGGGCATCAAGTTGCTTCTTGTCCAAACAAGGAGGAACTACAACAAGAGAAGCCCCAAATAAAGCTCAACAAAGGATTTCTCAAAGCCCAAGCAAAATTCAAGGAAGAATTGGCTACCGAGCAACACAAGAAGAAGGCAATCAACATCAAGCATAAGACATGCTACACATGTCGGGAAAAGGGACATCTTGGTAATGATTGTCCAAACGGTAAATCCACTAAACCCGACATTGTCCATTCTATGCATGTGAAGCCTGGGGATTCTCCAATTGCCCCTTGTGCCTCTAAGGTGATTTGTTCTCCAAAGAGTGGGTCAAGAGGAATTTGGGTTCCTAAGCATATTGGGACTAACAACATCGGACCCAACACGAGTTGGGTACCAAACTATGCTTGATGAGATTGTAGGGACAATGAGATGCATTGGTGACTTGGTTTGAATGACAATCTTCAAAAGATCAACTAGCAAGCTAAGAAAAGTTGCTTCCGCTCCATACTCTTTACCCAATGACATCTCGGTAACTTTGTGCTTTATTGATTAAATTTGAGTCATTAGTGCCTTTGGTAGGATCAAGTATCTCTAAGCATTTGTCTCATGAGATGCTTGATAGTGACTTAAATTTCTTTTATTGAACTTTTATTCATATATGCCATGTGATGCTTTTAATGGCTCTCTAGTAGAGCAATATTGTGTTAAAGTTGCAGTGGATCAAGTTCCGGCGAAATTTGAGGCAAACATCGGAAATCCACGCCACTCCGTATGAGTCTGGCAAAACCGGTCTGACCGGTTTGCCAAACCGGTCTGACCGGTTTGGCCCAGACACTTGCAACTTTTGCGCATTCTTGAGAAATGAAGATTTTTATTATTAATTTAAGCATATGCTATGTGGTATGTCTGATAGCTCTTCTGTAGAGCAAATTTCTATCATTTTCAGGGCATACCACACAAGATCCGACACTGAAGCCGGAAGATCCGACCAGATGATCCGGGCGGCTCTGTGGTGGACTTGAACCGGCCGGATGATCCATCGGAAGATCCGAAGCAAAACCGGTCTAACCGGGTTCCCAAACCGGTCTGACCGGTTTGGCTCAGGTTGTTGGAACTTGGCCATTTGTGTGAGAAATGAAGACGTAAGTAATTCATTTCATGAATTTCTCACTCTTGGCATATGCTATCTATATTACTTCTTCATGATGACAAAGTGCATGTCGCATATTGTCAACATATGATGCACATATTTAGGGGGAGATTATTTCAATATTTGTTGATCAATTGGCTTACATCATGAGAGAATTCATATGGACGAAATCGATAATATTGCACAACGCATTCTACTAGAGGTCAAGGTATGTTTTCTATGAACTAGTTTTTACCTTGTGCATCTAGGCCCTTGTCATGCTAGTGTGTGCATGTACATGCAAATATATAAAGCTCGTATGCGTCCATTATACATTTGGTCAACACTTTCTTGGTGAATAGTGTGAGCTAAATATGATAATGACTTTATGTGCTCTATATATGCGCATGTGCTTGTGTGACATAGGATAGATTTTGAAAAATCCAACTAGCTTGCTAGGTTGTGTGTTTTTGAAAATCTTTGAGTCTTTGGTCTTTTGACCTTTGTCGATCTATTTGTGACTATAGTTAACTTTGCTTGATTGATGGCTAGTCACAAATAGTGAGATTTTCTCAAGTCCATAAAATCCTTTATCTATCTTTTGTCTCCCAATTCCTTCTGAAGAAACGAAAGAAATTTGTTTTATTGGAAATCTTATTTCTTCATGGATAAATCCTGAGAAGTTGAAGACCATGCATATCAAATACACTCTCAGATCAAGTGAACAAGTTTTGAATCTCAATTTCCACCATTTGGAACTTAGTCTCAGCTGCTTGGGAAAACCGGTCTGACCGGTTTCCCAAACCGGTCTGACCGGTTGGGCCCAAGCAGCTGGGTGAACTTTTCTGTGGAAATTCTTGGATTTTTGAAGGCCAAATTTCATCATTATATCTTATCAGATCAAGGGAACATGTTTTGGAACAGTTTTGAAGCAAGTTCCGACCTTAGGTCGGAAGATCCGACAGGAAGTTCCGAGCGGTTCGGTCTTGAGTTGTTTCTGGCCCGGAAGATCCGAAGTTCATCAGAAGATCCGACACAATTCTCGGAAGATCCGAAGTTCCTGGCTATCTCACCCCCTGGGAGAACCGGTCTGACCGGTTGCCCAAACCGGTCTGACCGGTTTGGCCCAGGGAGGTGGGCCACTCGTTTTTACTGCCTACCTGTGATTCCCTCTCTCCTACCTTACCCATTCATCTCATATCCTCCCTCTCTCCTGTTCTTCCCCGTGCAAAGGCGCCCCCTTGGCGATTTGGAGTTTCATCCAAGGAAAAGTTGATTTCTCTTTGGGATTGGTGCGCCCCAAGGCTGTTGATTGGATTCCCCATCAAGTTGTGCACCCAAATCCCCGTTTTCCCTCGAGTTCAAGGCTCTCAAGGTATTCAAATCTTTCCATCGCCCGATCTATGAGCTCAATGCATATCTTGGAAAACCCTTCGGTAGAACATCTTCTGGCATGTCTAAGAACCTATCCCTAAGAGATGATTCAATTTGGATGGCTACATTTTGCGCAACAAGGATTTACATCCTCACTGCGCAAAGCGGTCTGACCGGTTTGTCAAACCGGTCTGACCGGTTTGGGCAGTGAGGACTCAAATCCCTGTTTTGCACCGTGTTGGCTCACATATGGACTAGGGATAGCTTGTGCTGCAATTTTTGTTCAATATTCAGACCTTCATCTGTCCAGATCGATCCCAAACTCGTTTTGGTTCAGCCCAGGCAAAAGCGGTCTGACCGGTTCCTGGAACCGGTCTGACCGGTTTGGCCCTGAGCTGACCCAAAACTTGTTTGGTGGCCTTTATCTATTCTATACTTGATCATTCTGTTTCTGGGCACTTACATCATCTTTATCTGTCCAAATTGATCTTCAACTCGAGTTGGCTCAGCTCAGACCAAAAGCGGTCTGACCGGTTCCTAGAACCGGGCTGACCGGTTTTGTGCTGAGTTGACTCAAATCTTGTTGAATGCTCTTTATCTATTCAAATCTGTTTGATCAATCATGTCCTAGGTTTTGATACTTTGTGTGTCATCTTATGAACCCAGGAAGGACAGTAAAGATGCCGAAAGGTTCTCATGCCGAGAGGATTAAAAAGAGCAAATTTGATGCGGCAGGAGGCAGTAGCTCGGGTCATGCGAGTGAAAGAGCATTGAGGCCTAGGAGGCCAAAGAGAGCAGCTGATCAGGAGATAGAGGAAGTGGATGAAGTTGAGAACACCACTGATGAGGATGAGGTTGAGGATGAAACCTACAGAGTAGTTTACAGGCATGATCAAATGGGAGGTAATGATGATGATGAGGAGATGGCAGCCGGGGTTGATGAAGAAGAGGAGGCAGCAGGTGATGGTTCACCAGAGGCAAATGCTCCTCTCGTTCTTGAGGTTTGCCGACCCACTGGCCCAGCTAGCAAGAGAGTGACAGATTATCTAGCTAGTGGGATGACTGATGTGGTCAGGAGGCAGAGAAGGACTAGTCCACTTGGTGTGGATAGGACAGCCACTGATTACAGGTTTTGGACTCTTTTTCAGCAGGATTTCTATGCCACCGCAATTATGAAAAAGACCAAGATCACTTCTGATGCACAGTACATAGATTGGGAGTACATGAGCAAACAAGACAACCCAGTCTTCAATGAGATTATCAGAGTTTGCTCTGAAAAGCGAGTCAGGCATCTCATGGGTTTCAAGCATAGTTGGAACAAGGAGGTGATTGCTCAGTTCTATGCTACTGTGTACTTTGGGTACTATGAGGAGGATGGCAGGCAAGAGAGGGCTATGCATTGGATGACAGAAGGACAGCGCTATCATATCACTTACACTGTTTTTGCTACTCTCTTGAGGGTTGATAATGAGGACGAAAACATAGTCAAGATACATGACCGAGGCGTTATGGAACCATCTGAGATAAAATTCATGTATCCCAGAGATCAGAATGGCAGCTGGGGGAAAGTGAGTGGTCTCTACACCTACTATGGGACACTTTATAGGATGCTTCGCAAGACACTCACCCCTAGAGATGGCAACACCTCAGATATTTCACTTTACATGAGAAACTTGATGTATTATTTGAGGATTGGAGAGGAGACACCATCTTTTAGTGTTGCTGATTTCATTTGGCATGAAATCAAGACCATTTCTGAGAGTCCTCAGAAGATTTGCGCTTATAGCCCCTTTATCATGCTTATGATTGAAAGGGTGACAAACTTGAAGATCAAAAAGGATACCCCGCACAAGCCGCTTCGCCCTCCAGTGCCACACAAGTTTAGAGTGCCCTCTCCTCCACAAGCAGATGCAGATATGACAGCCGGAGGAGCACCAGAGCAGCAGCCACAGCAGCAGACTCCGCTGCAGGCCAGAACCGGTCTGACCGGTTCTGCAAACCGGTCTGACCGGTTTGGGTCTGGCAGCGGATCACAGCCAGCAGGACGGACCTCTCCCATCAAGAAATTCATATCTATGTTCACTGGTATTTGCAAAGGCCAAAGGGATGTCCGAGTTGACATTAGGCAGCAGAGGATAGACAACAAGAAGACTCGTGATGAGTTCAAGAAACTGCGTGCCGCATTGAGTCCGAATGATCCACCATCGCCTATTTCACCACCTCTTGAGTTGCCTGAGATACCCCCACTTCGAGACATCATGACTGATCATATGAGTGCGGGATATTTTGAGGAATATGGTGATATTTTTGGATATGGACATGTTGGATCGAGCTCGCAGCCTCCGCCACCTCCTTCACAGTCAGTTGGTGCTCCAGGGACCATGCCATACATACCTACCTCAGAGGGTGACTTATTTGGTTCCTCATTTGGATTTGCACCACCTGGTCCATCATATGCAGCAGCGACACTACCATCTTCTTCATATGCATATGGTGGGACCGGTTCTTCTATGGCGGGAGTACAGTTTTCTAGTGCACCATCTCCATCTCCCGGAGATTTTGCATCACAGGCAGCAGCTTCCATCTTTGGACCCACTTCAGCTCCTAGTCATGGTATGTCTAGCACATCTTTATCTTAGACCATGACTAGCACATCCAAGTCACTCCATTTTATCATGCATACACATTCTCTTGAGTGAAGGTTTTCATTGGACTACATCTTCTTCGTCAGATGATCACAGCCCGACTTTCTAGCGGCGAAGAGTGGATGTATGATGGGAGCGTGACTACAAGCTTCTCTAGTCCCTTTATGGATGATTGATGACAAAGGGGGAGAAGAATGGATTAAAGCTTATCTAGTTGATCTTGTAGTCATATGATTGTAATAATTTCGCACTTTATCTCTTTGTGGACTTGAGATTTGTAATGTGTGCTACTCTGTGTGTTGAACTCTCTTTTACATATTCTAAGTGACCATTTGTTAGTGTGATATTCTTGTTTGAGTTGATGCATGTTGTTTTCATATACTTCTGTTTGGGGTGAAACCGGTCTGACCGGTTTCCCAAACCGGTCTGACCGGTTTGGCCCATGGCAGCGGGGTGAAACCGGTCTGACCGGTTTCCCAAAGCGGTCTGACCGCTTTGGCCCGTGACAGCAAGTATGTAATTCTCTTGTTTTATTGAGTGCTATACATGTCATATGCATCACACATTGTTTTATCATGTCTCACACACTTGTTGCACATGATGGATGCTAAGATATACGGGGAGCTCTCATTTTTATTGATTATATGTAAATTTGGCATTTGAGGCCGAATTTTTGAAATTCTATTCAATGCACATATTGAGGGGGAGCTCATCATATATCTTAGTCATCTAGAGCTTAAATTCAATATCTTTTTGTAAGCTTTAATCATGTTGTCATCAATCACCAAAAAGGGGGAGATTGAAAGTGCATCTAGGCACTTATATGTTTTGGTGATTTTGGATGACAACATGATTAGTCATTTAACTTGTTTGCTTAAGAATATGAGCAGGTTTCTTTTGTATGGATATTCAAAGAATATGATTGTTGAAGAATGAAAGCTCATTATTGGTATAAAAGACAAGAAAGTAAACAAGTGGTAATCATCCCATGCAACTAAGTCATAAAATGACAAGTGATTGGAAATGACAAATGAGACAAGGACTTAAGCATATTTGTTGGTCTCACTTAATAAGATACTTGTCAAAGGTTTTGGGATAAATCATTTGAAGAAATTAGGATTTCTTTGGGCTTGATCCATGGCAATGGTTATACTCAAAATGAGACATGATTCTATGGTTAGTATATGGTCTCAAGTGCATTGAAGCTTATGGACAAGTCAATTACCAAAGAAGACATTCAAATCAATTGAAGAATTG
Source organism: Echinochloa phyllopogon (assembly GCA_033239725.1). Taxonomy (NCBI): domain Eukaryota; kingdom Viridiplantae; phylum Streptophyta; class Magnoliopsida; order Poales; family Poaceae; genus Echinochloa; species Echinochloa phyllopogon. The sequence continues at coordinate 14,281,982 of BTCW01000009.1, forward strand.
GATTTCATTGTGGATTTCATGATGATGCAATGCAAAACAAAGCTTAGTTTGGCAAGAGAGGACGGAAGGGATCAAGCTAGATGGGAGTGACGTTCCTAACAAGGTGAAGGGCAAGTTGGTCTTGTAGCCGAGGGACTTTGTTGGTGGAAAGGTCTAGCATCTTAGTTTGGGTTCTATACGTCGATCAAGCCATATCAAGTGAAGCAATGCGAAGCATCTAATCTTTTAGTGATCATTTAATGGAATGACTTATGAATTCCTTCATGCAATGGAAATTCTAAGTCATTAGCTCAACATTGGATTTGCTCAGCAAGACATGAAGTGTTGAAGCCCTCAAAGTTGAGAATGATCAAGTATGGCATCAATGAAGATATACAAGCTCAAGTGGTAGACTCTATTTATTGTTTTAATCTTGAGTTTAGGAATGCCGTACTATCAAGAGGGATGCAACATTAGTTGTCTTGGCATACACCAAAAAGTGCTCATAGTTTAACCCTTGTGAGATAGTCTTGAGAGTGGTGTTCCTTGGGGTCTTAGTGTGCTGAAGTCCACCCAAACCGGTCTGACCGGTTTGGGAAAGCGGTCTGACCGCTTTTGGGACTTGGTGTGCTGTGCCGACCCAAACCGGTCTGACCGGTTTGGGAAACCGGTCTGACCGGTTTGGGCTCTGACACGTTGTAACGGCTAGTATAGTTTGTAAACCGGTCTGACCGGTTTGGGAATCCGGTCTGACCGGTTTCCAACGGCTATAACGGCTAGTTTTAGTTGTGTGGGGTATTTATACCCCATACCCCTCTCCTTTGAGGGGGCTGGTTGCATATCCTTTGTGGGTCGTCCAAAGCTATTCCAAGCACCAACAAGCTCTCCCCAAACCTCTCTTTGTGAGAGTTGATTGATTTAGTTCATATCTTTGGATTTGGGTTGAGGGATGTATGTGTATGAGCAATAGATAGCAAGTGATAGCAATTTGCAGCTAGCAAGAGCAAACTTTTAGTGTTGAGCACTTCCGGTGAAGTCAAGCAACCATTGGAGCATTTGTTACTCTTGGAGGTGATCCTCCTAGACGGCTAGGCGTCGCCGGTGAGCTACCTTCGTGTGTGGTAAGCCACGGATTGGTTGTAAAGGCTGGCCTTGCCTCCTTCGTGGAAAAGGGTCAAAAGCTAGTGATACCGAGGAAAGTGGCTTGGAGTGGATAAGCCCGCCTTTCGTAGGCCCTCAACGGAGACTAGGATTCATCGTGTTTTTGTGACAGCCTTAGTGGCAGCGGTGAACTCCGAACTTCGGGAAAACAAATCATTGTCTCCTTGTTTACCTTCACAAGTACATTTCTAGCATATATATTCGCTTCCGCTTCTATCTACTTGGTTGTGCTCTAATTGTGTGCAGGGACTTAGTGGACCTGCTTGATATCATCTACAAGAGCCCATCATCAAATTTGGTTTGTGCTAGAACTCGTAGAGGGGGTTATTTTGCATAGTCGGTTTTCTCTGTTGAAAACCGGTCTGACCGCTTCACCAAAGCGGTCTGACCGCTTTCCCCCTGGCAAAGCGGTCTGACCGGTTGTGGAAACCGGTCTGACCGGTTTCTGTACTAACTGTGCGAAAAAGTTTGTTAAGATGCAGATTCACCTATTCACCCCCCCTCTAGGTGACATCAAGGCCCTTTCAGTCGTCCCCGAGCCGGACTCGAGCTCGAGTCCGACCCGGCTCGGCCGCGCCGTCTCCGTGGCACGCACGCCAAGGCGTAGGCCCGAGCCGTCCCCGCGCCTATAAAACTTCGGCCGCCGCCGCTCCTAATCTCTCCGCTTTCCCCGCGCGTCGCCAACCGAGCCCGCAAACCCTAGCCGCCTGCGCCATAGCCGCCGCCATTGCCGAGCTCGAGCCGCCGCCGTTGATCTCGCTCGTCGCCGTCTCTTTCTCGCCAAGGTACACGTCTGGAGGTTCGCAAGGAGGTACCGAAGCTACCCTCCATATTCTTTGGCTCCGATTTTGGCCGTACACCGCGCTAATTTGCTCGTCGTCGATCTCACAGCGCCGCCACCGCCATTCGTCGTCGACCGGCCGCCTGCAAAGCTCCTCCCTCAACTTGCTCTGGTCAGGTGAACTCGCCATCTCCCCCTCTCTCTCCTCGACCTACTCTCGTCTGGATTAGTGCACCGAAGTTCGAGATCGAGTTGCGCCGGCCGAGCGCCGCCGTGGACGCGAGCGGCGCCGCCGCTGTCTCCTTCCCCGCCGACGAGCCCTATGCCAGATCCAATCCCGGCCGTCGGATCTAGATCCAACGCTCCACGTCAGCCGTGTGCCCGAGTCAATCCAGTCGATACCGGTCAACCGAGGCAATTTTGCTAAAGAGCCCCTGAGTTTTCTAGAAATCAACCCGCGGTCCTAGTTAGTTCAAAAATAATTACGTTTAGGTCCTTTTTCTTCTGTTTTAGCCCCTGCAAGTTTTAAAATTATGCCCGAGGTCCAAGTTTTGTTATTTTATGGTTTAGCCCTCGAGTTTTTATACAAAATTATGGTTTAGCCCCTGGTTTTTCGCAGTTAAGCCCCTGGAACTTTTAAAACTTTGCCAGCAAGTCCCTGAACCTTAGAAAAGCCATATCTTTTGCGTTTTAACTCCGATTTTAGTGATTCTCGCGCTCAAGCGTTCGTTGTAACGCGTAGATTAGTTTTGTGCTGTTGTTTTCTTCTGTTGGAATTGTTTGGTGTACTGTTTCTTATTTGTTGTATTGTTTCCTTGCACGTGAATGTGTGATGCGATTAGGAAACGAGCAGTTCGAGGATTTCTCTGAAGAACCAACTGGTGGAGAAGGATTTGAGCAGCAAAAGAGTTGGGAAGAAGGCAAGTGTATTATGTCATGCAAATGTCCTAATAACTATTAATTTCACCATCCATGCATGTGTCTTAATTTGATGGGTTCCTATTTAAGGATTTGCCTAGCCACTATATTTTCCTGTCCCTGAAACTGGGTTATTTAATTAACTTTGATGGTAGATGATGCTTAGCTTGCTCAACTGGGATTGGTTAAATGAACCCCTACTCTATGTTCCAAATACTCTTTTAATTAATTAATTGGCAAGATCATATCTTTTTAATTGGAACATGGAGAACCACCCAGGAAAACAGTACAACCATGAGTGCCATGTGGCTCTGGCTTTGACTGACTAATTAGGTGCTCTAGTTTATGGTAGCTTTACTCGAAAGGGGCATGGGGGTGGCGGTTGACGGAGTATAGCTCGATCCTTTTGAGCTGTGGGCTTTGGTAAGAGACAGACCTCATTAGGGAGGGTTATGCTTTGCTTCTGAACCGGAAACCTTAGCGGGCTATCATTTATTAGAGTGCTTTTGTAAAGGTCTCATAGTGAAACCCAGTATTCGGTCCACGTGGTGTGGGAAGGGTACAATGTTTCGGCAATGAGAATCACGGCTTATGGTGAAAGTGTACAACCTCTGCAGAGTGTAAAACTGTTATAACCATACTTGAACATGGATTAAATTGTGATTACTTGATTATGTTGGGATTATGACATTCATTAATTTGTGAGTGGTATATACTTTCATTTGCTAGTAAATAGTTGCTAGTAAAACTTGACCAACTAAAAGTGCTTACTGCAGTATGGTCAGCCAACCTTTTAGCCTCAGCCTTGTATGTCATATTACATTTGCTGAGTACGTTATGTGCTCATGCTTGTTTTCTTTCTTTCTTTTATTGCATCAACTACACCCGGAATGCTGCTCAGATTGGGAGAATTTTGAGGATTTTACTGCTGATTTTGAGGAGTTCTAGGCGAGTCTCCCCCAGTCAATGCCTGTGGTGTTGGAGTCACTTTTGCTTCGTTAGATGAACGTTTATTTAAGTCTTCCGCTATGACCTTTTGTCAACTCTGAGATTGTAATAAATACACTTTAATACTCTTTTGTTATGCATGGTTATGGATATTCACTTGTGACGTCTACCACATGTGTGTAAACTGATCCTGACGCACATATGAGATGCATCTGGTTTTACCTTGAAAACCGGGTGTAACGGCCTTGGTCGATGCTATGAGACGGGCGATGGTTCATCGTAGGGCTGCAGAGGCTCCCGCCAGATCCTCTGCAGTTCCAGGACAGGAAACTCATGGCGCCCGTGGCGCCTTGGAGGCTGGCGCCAATGCCTGTTCTTCTATAAGTTGAGGGAGATTGTCTTCTCCGGTAGTCGATCTCGCCCATTTGTTCATGCAAGAACGAGCTGTGCAGAGCAAGGATAGCAGCCGTGGGCTCGAACCTAGGGACGGAGGTGAGACAAGATGCACTGACCTGGGCGTCCTCTGCCCCCAATCGGAGGTGAAAACCAACCTTCCTCTGGAAACTTCGCCAAGATCCTCTTCTACAGCACGAGGAGAGGCGGTAATGAAGTATTGGGCTGGGGAGGCACTTCTTTGTGGCTGGCTAGAGCTCAGATGCAGTAAATCATGGTGGCTACGAGAAGTTGCAAAGGGGAAGGGGGATCGAGCCTCCATGCTACAGTCTTCCCGAAATCTTCCTGGATCTGGTGGATAAAGAACGAGCCTTGGTGTTTCCTTCAGATTGGAGATTCTAGGCATTAGTGTACCGGAAGATTCATTGGGATTTCTTGGGGATTGCATACAAGTTTGATTGCTAGTGGATTTAATAGGTTGGTGGGCAGTGGATCTGGGCGGATGAATCAGGGGAATCGGATGACCCAGGGTAAGAGAGAAGGGGACCGGCATTTCGCCTAAATTTCTTCAGTCATTTCCCTATACCGCCATCCTATGCAAGTTCTTCGAAGTGATTAATTGTTGGATCTAGTAGGAGTTTGAGAAGGAGGGAGGAAGGAAGGAGGAATACGGCATATCGCCCGGTACTACTCAGAGCCAGTTCGCAGCAACCTCTCCTTCGACGTCCATCCTCTCTAATTTCTCCTTTTCCCATGGCGGCGGAGATAAATCGCATGTTTCGGCTCCTTTTTCACGAGCCGCAGCTGCCAGCCACTCCCGGACACACTGTTGTGAAGCGGACGAGAGGAGGTGCCTATGGTTGCCAGGGGATCCTCCGCCGCCGGCGAGTTCCATGCACTCTTAGGTTCCTCGTCATGGAGCAAGAATGAGGACGACGAGGCGCTGCGGCACCGCGCTAGAGAGGCTGCTGGAATGCCGGCTGCCCACCTGCTAGGCGAGGATGGCGGAGAGGAGGAGCAGGCCGGAGCTATCCACGGCGTGGGGCGGTCCGGGATGACGCGCTGTGAGATAGACAGGCGCGACACGCGCGGGGGTGGGGCGGCCGGCGCAGACTGGGGCACGGCGTGGGCGGTTTAGAGAGGACAGCGCGGGGAGCCGCCGAGGACAGCAACGTTTATTCGATGAAAAAATAGGACTGTGGGTTGTTTTATTAAAATTAATGGGGGGTTTTTCGTAAGATTATGACGTACCGTAGAAACAATCCTCGCTTTATAATTAGGTAGAGATGAAAAAATAGGACTGCGGGTTGTTTTATATTAAAATTAATAGGGGTTTTTTCGTAAAATTACGATGTACCGCAGAAACAATCATCGCTTTATAATTAGACTAGCAAATGTGCCCGTGCGTTGCTACGGTCGGAGGAGATAGACTTCATTAGTTAAGGCGTGTGAGAGTCATAGATGCCGCTGATTTCGCATCTGATGAAAAGCACGATAAAAGAAGAGATCTGATCCTTAGCAGACACTATGCACGAAAATGACGGCAGGTCGACAAGGGGAAGCGAGTAACGTGAGACGATAAAGGGATGCATGTGTCGGTGCGAGACAACAAGACCATAGATAATAGTGATGATAGAGGTGATGGATGTTTAGATAATGATAGATCGAGACGATGCGAGACTCACCCTCCTCTCTCTAAGCTATTAGCCAGCGCTGCTTAGATAATAGATCGAGACGATGGATGCTTCGGTTCTTTTTTTTCTCTAATTCTAAAGCCGCTTTATTCCTGCTTTCCATTGTTTTATGGGCCTTCTGGTTTTCTCCATGCTTCGACATTTGTTACTTAATTGACATGAGCAAGGGCTCCTTGTCAGTAACCATGGCGTTTACTGGCACCAAGAGCGCCACCGCGACGAGAATGTTTTACTGTGGTGGTGGTGTCTATATGCACTTTCACGGCTAGGTTCAAGCGCGGGGCAGGCACGCTTGTCATACCTACGCATAGGACCGCCATGTACGTCCTCCAGCCGGTATGCCACGCTTGCACGCAATGCGGGCCCAAACCGGGAGACCCACTCGCGCGTGCCATCCGCATATCGTTCTTCTTACATAGAGCTGAAGAGACTTGCCGGCCACATATGCATTATGCTTGTCCGATGCTACAGCGCAGCCATTAAACTACATCTTCAGGCAGGTCATCTTCGTTAAGCTGCAGCTAGCTAGAAAGGCAATAACGGTGTCTTCATAGGCTTAAGCAAATGTTTTTGACGTACACGGCAGTTCTAAATCCAAACCAATCCAGTCCGTGCAAAACATGCGATCGTGGTTTGGTTGTTTTGAGTAGTTTCGATCGATGAACATGTCTAAATCATCAAATGTGTATATATGCTACGTACATGAATGCGCACTCAGCTACTGGATGCCGACGTGTTCTCTTGCATCGCGATTTTGAGCTGTTGGTCTGCACGGGGCTGGGCCACGAGACGCGGGTCCGGAAAAACACCTCGGGCCAAACCACGCGCAACACCTCCCGCGGCCACGACAAGCAATGCCTCCTAATTCCATTGGACGCCATCCTCCAGCTGCTGCACACCCCTGAACACCGGCTATCATCTCCTACGTGGACTCGACACCAATCCTCCAGGTGGCCTAGCTGCGTGTGCAGCATGCAGATGCAACCGGCGACTTTCCATCCAAACCAGATGCAGCCGCACTGCTACCCATCAGAAGAGATTGAGAAAATGAAGGGAGGTGCGAGAAGGACCGGGGAAGAGAGACACGCACTGACCCAGGTCAGAAAACAATGAGTCTCCGCCTTGAGGAACGCGTTCTTCACTTGCATCTCGAGTTCCTGAGGATGGAGAGGTGATGACGGTACGGTGTAGATCGATGGCGGTGGTCACTGCACGTGTGATGGCAGCGATGATTCAACGATGCGAGCGAGCGCACAGGGCACAATTCGTTTCCAGGGCCACGGACTCAGCTTCATTATGCATATATATATACTTTCGAACGAGTGTCGCATCGCAAGTTAGAGGCGGCTGGAAAATTCGAGTCCAACTCGTGATCACGTTTCTTGGCAACTCGGCATCTACGAACGACGTAAACCGAAGAGAAACGGAAGAGCATAATACACGTTCCCCACTTTAGTATTATTTCCTTTATAATTATATAAAGATTAGGGGGTTTTCTATAAAATTTTGACATACCGCAGAAACAATCCTTGCTTTATATTATAATTAGATAGAGATAAACTTTTATTTACAACAAATGGATGCCTGCTACGATGCAGTAGCTACCGGTGTCTCCTCCGGCTCGGCGCCGGCGGCCTCATCCGCCGCGGACCGGATGGCCTCCAGGAGCTCGCCCTTGGCTCTCGCCGGTGTCTGCGGCTCGCCGGCGGCGGCCTCCACGGCGCGGATTGCCTCCCGGAGCTCGGTCTGGACGGCGGCGCGGGCCGGCGCGGCGACCATGTCCTCCCAGATGGAGCCGGAGCCGCAGGTGGTGGCGCCGCCGGGGTAGAGGTCGTGCACGGAGGTGGCGTCCACGTTAAGCTTGCTCACCTTCTCCAGGCAGTCGATCTCCCGTGGCTCCACCAGCAGGCTGCCGCTCACGCCGTCCTTCCACGCGATCAGCTGGATGATGATGATGATTAATTCCCAGCAGGGATGCGATCGTTCAGTCTGAATGCGATCATTCGCGTTTGCAAAGAGAGGTTGTTTTTCCCTGATACGTTGCTACGTATATAAATATATATGTATATATAGTATAATTGTTACATACCTTGGCGGAACCCATGGAGTTGGTGCTGTAGAGCCTGGCGCCGTCGACGAGGCGGCTGTAGCGGTGGAAGGCGGCGGCGAAGCGCCTGTGCGACTGCAGCTGGGAGCGGACCCTGACGGCCCTCCTGGTGATGATGGCGCGCCGGATGCCCCTGGCCACGGCGAGGTAGGCGTCGCAGACCACGCCGACGACCTCGATCCGGTAGGGCTTCCTGCCCGCGCCCGGCGGCGGCGCCGAGTCGTCGTCCGGCTCCCAGTAGGTCTCGGTGACGGAGCCGTCGGCGGCCACCTTGTAGCCGACGCCCATGCGGTAGCGGCGGCGGTGGACGGCGCGCGCCATGGCGATGGTCTGCTCCACGAAGGGCTCCCACGACAGCGTGCCGTCCAGGATCACGTCGCGCCCCTCGTTCAGCGCCGTCACCAGCAGCGACGACGCCGCGTCCATCGACGACTGGTGGACCTGCATTTTTTTTTTTTTTTGGTGTGAGCGTAGCGGCCCAAACAAACGAACAAACGGCCCAGTCAGCAGAAATTCGGCATTCGGCCTCCCGGCCACAAGCAACTGCATAAACGGGCCACTCGACCAGCCCATTTTTAGACATTAATAGGCCAAGCCCACTCTTGTATATTTGGCTGAACAATTTCAACTCACTCACTGTGTCACTGGCCTGGCCTTTACCTTGGAAAGAGTTTATTTCATCAGACATTTGTGAAGTGTCTAGCCATCTAGTACTAATCTTTCGAGGCCATAGTTTTCACGTCGAAATGCCGAAGAATCCTACTGAAAAGTCGACACCAATGAGTTACCCCACTCAACTTATTGGGTGTGTTTAGTTCCAAAAGGAGCGAGAGAAAGTTTGATGAAAATGTCACATCGGACACTGTAGCGCACTGTAACACTTTTCGTTTGTTTGTGGTAATCGTTGTCCTACCATGACCTAACTAGGCTCAAAAGATTCGTCTCATCGTGTACATCAAAATTATATACTTACTTTTTTATTTATCTACATTTAATGCTCCATGCATGATGAGAGAGATTTGATGTGATAGGCGAATAATAAAGTTTGGAGAGAGAATTTTAGAAAGTTTGATGACGTGATTGTGAACTAAACAGGGCTTGTCTGTCGGAGACGGCTGATCTTCCCAAAGAGAAACTTGCAACCACACGGCAGTACTGAAACTGATAGCAAACGGGCATCTGCAGTCCGGAGGCAGTATCATTGAGCAAGGAACCAGGGCTTGATGGAACAACAGCATCTCCACTCTCCAGCTGCAATAATTCCCGCGTGAATTCATCTTGACGGAGCCATCAAGCGTACAAGTTCAAGTACAGATGAATCAACCACTAGTCCTACACCTGCTAGCTATCAGAGAGTCTGCCAAACCCACGCTGGTGTGTCGTGTGTCTCCCCACTTGTAAACGTACGTGAGGCAGCCAATGCAATCGTTGCCGCATGCCGGCGCCCAGTAGCTTTTAAATTAAACCCCTCCCGTGAACGGCAGCTGCAGCAGATGGAATGGAATCCACATCACTGATCTGATCGTCCTACGTGGACCCGGCGAAGATATGATACCGCCACCTAATCCACAGATCTCTGCAGTACCACCACCTTACCTCCTGCACATGCGTCATTAGCATCTTTTGTGTGTCGTCGTCGGGGTTATTGGAAAGGCAGGACTGGATGAGTAATTGTATCCGGACAAGATATTGTACATAGCAGATGCTGCCTAGCTACACCATATTTGGAACACTTACGACGTCAAATGAACAATACTACAAGCTATCATTAATTTTCAACTACTAGTTAGTACAACCTTAGTAAGATGCATAATTTGATTTCTAATTATACTCATATAATTTGCTAAAGCAAGAAATTTATTTCTTCCTATTTGCGTGTGGACGGAGGTTATTATAGTTGTTTCATATATATAAGTATATGCTAGCTTTGATTTGAAGGTGAAGGCGAGAAGGTAGCTAGCGTGTGATACATCCTATGCACACGTACACAAGTCAACTTTGCTACTTCTGAAATCCGTTTTCAGCTAAGCCAGTGTCGGTCGGCCAACTGTTGCTACATCTTTATGTAGGACTAATAGCTAATTGACAATGATGCTATACTACGGCAACTCCATGTGCCATGCTCCAGCCAGCGGCCGGTTGGCCACTCGTCATTTTCCTGCTGCTGTAGTACTATATATCTAGCTACCCATTGTTCGTTTCTGATTAGTGATTATACGCACGTCGTCAACGTACTAATAACCTCTTTATATACTTTAATCAAGGTGGTTATAATTAAATTAAGCCTGATGAGACGAGACGAGACGGGGCACGTATACGTACGAGCTCAGCGGTCTGGAGCATGTCGTTGTGGTGGCCCATGGAGCTGATGGCGCGGTAGATGACGTCCGTCTCCTTGAAGGCGTCGGCCTCCACCACCACCGCGTTCGCCTCGGCCTTGGTCCAGAACGCCTCCTGCTTGATCTCCTTGAGCACCGTGCTCTTGCCGGCGCCCATGCCGCCGCCCATCAGCAGCAGCACCGGGCTCCGGTCCGAGTGCGCCACCGGCGCCATCACGTCCGTGCAGTGCGCCAGCTCGCCGCCGTTCGCCGCCGCCGGCGCCACCACGCCGATCGCCTTCATCTCCTCCAGCAGCGTCGAGAACGCGCGCGTCACCTTCAGGTCGCGCGTCACGCGCTCGAAACGCTGCTTCCTGTTTAGGTACGTTGCATATATTTTTAGATAAAGGATAAAATCCGGCCTCTATATCCACGTGTGGATATATATAGCCAACGGTTACAAAGAGTTCTTAGACTCTAATCCTCAACACTGAGGAGCTCACAAACACAAGAAGAAAGCTCTTAAAAAGAAAAAACTAGAAGACTAAGCCTCAATCTTCTTCTTCTTCCATGCTTCTACCTTGCATTATCTTTATAGCATCACCAATCCATCTCATTATTCGTCTACTTAGAAACATGATGATGGACTAAATCAAACTCGACCACGAACACAAAGCAACCTCTACGCATTCACTCCGACAAATTGTCATCCCTCATGACGATGTCTAGCAACGCCAAAAAAAGAACGGAAAAATCGGTACGAAATGGACCTTCCAGGCGGTGCCTCCAAGAAAGAAACGACGTCGAGGACGCCGCCACCGCCCCATCGGCGAGCCGAAGTTGGGTTTTCACCCGGAATTCATCCATCACTAGCAAGTAGCATCTCAACAACGCCCCAAGGAGGGAGAACGACGTTGCATGACGCCGTCGTTGTCGACACCGGCATTCCGGGCATGGCTTTCGCCCGTATACATATATGTTCAAGCAATTAGTACGTACTGTATAAATTAACTCTCGTATGTTATTGCTATATATACGGTAGCTGTTTAATTATTCCGTGTGATTTATTTTAATCGGTAGCTGTTCATGTTTGTTCTGAACTTTTTTAGGTCCAACAGCCGAAGGTCGGTCAGTGATGGAAATGGGCCATGATAAGGTTACATACTACGTAAAAGTCTGAAAAAAAACACAACTTGATGATGATGGCATTTCCATATATTAATTGACCTACTCTCAGTGATGATGGCGCCACCTAATCCATCAGTTGCATCGCATCTACCAAATATTTTGATTTCGCTTTGAAAGTTTACACCTTATACTTTGTCCTCTTGGCCACAGACAAGTAGGGATGTTGATCCGTTACTTGTAAATGATCTGTGTCAACGCACTGTTCATGTTTGTTATAAGGTCCGCTACAATAATTAATGGATGAAAGATAAGTGATGATGGATCATAGTGTATGGGCCCAGATAACATCTGCAGAAATTCTCTGAGCAGACCACATGATGCATGCATTTGGTGAGCCTTGCTCTGGCCTACACCATGATGTAACCCCATGGTTCCAATGGCGCCACTAATAATGACTAATTGTTATTTTAAAAAGCTAATAATGACTAATTGTGTCATCTCAAAGTCCTTTCAGATAAAATGGCCGCCCAAAAAGTAAAAAAAGGTAAAATTAACTGAATTATGTATTTCTTTGTCTCAAAAAATGTGTAATCAATGCATAATAATGAAAATTTCGTATCCTACAATATTAAAATTTCTTTACAAGTACAAATACTCCACAGCGTCAAATATGCCAAGCATAACTTATGTTATGCGTTTTGGAATTAAGTGATCAAGTATTATATGTTCAAAGGAAATTAAAAAAGAAGCCGCAAGAGGGTTTCACCTTGTTGCTTCCATGAACACGTTCCTCAATTTCTTTGAGCTGCCGCTGTCCGCGGTCAAGGCCTGCATGCGTGAGTGATGGCAAAGTTATGGCAGCGAGTCGGTCAGATCTACAGCACGTTGAGCTAGCATATATATACTCTAGTTTTTACAAAGTTCCCTTTGCAGATTTTTTTCAAAACTCTCGCTGTCATTGAAAAAGTGAATGTGACTAGGACAAGGACAAGTAAAATCTATGGTACCAAGATGTCATTGTCAGAAATGCATTGGGCATCTGTGTTACTAATTTTAAGTTTTTTTGGTGCCTAGCTAAAACCATTCCAAAATATTTATTTTCTTTTTTAGGTATAAGATGTGTCCTGGAACTCTTGTGCTATCACTTCATCATAATGTGGAGGTACTACGACATACCGAGCTGATGAGATAGGTAGCATGGTCCCAATGGAAGGCAAAATATCCTAGGATGCATTTGTCCAGCTCCTCGATGAACTTGATATAAAGGGACTCGGCATCATTGACATTTGCAAAGAACCCGTAAATGTCCTCCATGCAATTCTTGCTGCTGTTGAGGTAGTTGTTTGCCAATTTGCAGAGCTGTGGGCACTCGTTGATGTCCTGGAACCCCAGCTGCCTAGCTGCGGGTATACAAAGAAATATCGACACAAACTTTAACACGTGAATAATAATTGTACTATTGTGCACCAATAAAATAAATAAAGAGATCAGAACGAAAAAATTCATCCAAGCCGCCCGATGCAAATTAGACGGCAGGCCGGAAATGAGCTACCCTCCCCGGCCACTGGTACGGTCCATCATTGCCATGTGCCATTTGTGCATCAACTCATGTATCGGCTGATGGCGACAAAGGGGACCCATCAGTGATGGTAGGCAATTCAGTTCATCCACTAAGCTAAATGCCATTTTTGCACCAACTCAATGTACTCTTTTTCAATTCATTTTTTTTTCGCAGGATGACACGCCTGTCGATAGCTACGTTACTATTTGCCGGTAAAGAATAGTGGGGTTGGCACATCAGTCGATGTTGGAAATAAAGAACCGTAGAAGTTGCTCATTTGGCATGACAAGATCATCGCTCAAATAATTCATTGTATGGACGCTTAAATTGCATCTTATTAGAACCGGCAGAGAACTAGAAATGGCTAAACGAACAAATCTCTGACGCAACAGCGACACTGATAGCGGAACACAGCAAGAGAAAATAAAATCGGAATCCCACTTGTCCCTTTACCCGTTCCGAACGAAAGGCATTTTTTTGTGTGGTTGCTGACTTGCTGTATGTATTGTAGATAATATAAACTGTCCCATCCATAATTTTTACAGAGTCAAGGAAAAGGATCAGGCTGTTAATTTTGTCTGGCGGCCGGCCTGTACTGTGGACCATGAACTTTTGACCGTTCATTCAATTACACCAACTGATCGATCCTAAAAGAGTGGAAGATCAAGAAGAAGCGGCGCCTACTGAATCTCCCGCCATCTCCATGGACAAGAAGATCGAACTGAACGAAGAAGAAACGACTACTGAATCAGAAGGGAGAGAGATAAGCTCACTGACCGACGTAGTGCGAGAACTTCTCGAGGTCCTCGAGGCGTCCGGACTCGGCCAGCTTGAGCCTGGGCATTTCCGCCATGGCCGCCGCAGCCTGCTGCTGCCGCTGCAGCTGCTCCCTATCGCCACTCCTGACCCAGCGCCGCGCCAGGGCGGCGGCGGCGGCGACGGCCCCGGCGGTGGACAGCGCCGCGACGTGGGGCAGCAGCGCCCTGGCGAGCCCAACACCATCTGATCAATCGATGCAGCACGAAACAACGCACGGGAAACGACGATAAGAAGGTCAGAGAAGAGAGAACAAATTAAATCCCCGAAAACTAATAACGGCGCGCGCGTGTTTCTTGCCTTTTGCCATGGCGGGCGATGCTCCTGCCTCTGCTCCCGAACGGGGAGAATGAGGATCAAAATCAGAAGAGATTCCAAATCTCCGGGTCGCGATCCCGGAGGCGCCAAAGGGGTGGATGGCCCGGTGGCGAGTGGTGAATGGCGCCTCCCTCTCCCTTGCTCGCTCACAGGTCACACAGCACAGCGCACGAAAGGGACGGCATGGGCACCTGTATTTATACCGGATCAGCCGGAGATGATATCAGTAGAGACGACGCGCGAGGATGCGCCCGGCTCCGGCTCGCTCTGTATGTATCGGTCGTTGTCTTCTTCGCCTCCGGCTGGAACTGAGCGAAAGCGAGGCCTGACGTTAGTTTGAAGTGTTAAACTTGAGGGTTAGTGATTAATAATGCACTGAACGCATGCAGGATCTCGGTGGTTTAATTGGGTGAGGTCAACGCATCGATCGCTTTGCAGTGGGAGATGCGAGAGCGTGAGAAATGTGGTGTTTTGACTGGTTCATCATGGGGCTGGGCTGGGCTGGGCTGGGCTGTGGCGTGGATGATTGATTGATTGATATGGATTAGTTAACTAACTGACTGCATTTGGTGGTAGTTCAATTCGTTCTGACTGCCGGCTGGTAATGGCTTATACCAGTTTAATTAATTGCTAGATAGGATACGCATGCATAGGCATGTAGCGATGGGTAAAACCATGCACCACGAGTGAGAAAAAGCTCCCCCACACCTGATTTTTTTCTTCTTTCCCGTATTCACCTTTCCTCTCCCTAAATAGCATATATGCATAGAAGGGGAGGAAAAGTAAATTCAGGTTTGGGTGTAGTAGGGAAAATTTCCGGATGAGTCACACGCATAGGATGTGACAGCCGGTTAATGTCCCTGCCCATATTAACCGTCAAGTACTCAGTATGCACGACTGGAGAAGCTCGATCACTTCAGTATCGACTGCCCATATATATCAACCGTCGAGTACCCAGAAGTTGGTTGTCCTGTATATATAATGTGATCCTTGCGGCATCATCTGGAGAAAAGGAACCCAATAACCATATACTAGTACAATTTTTGGTTTTGCAGTTAGACAACTAAATAAAGAAGAAGACACTGTATAACACAGGATCGATGTGAACAACTTGGAGAGAGGAAGGCACAATGAGTAGGCACGCATCGATCTGCTTCGATTTCTGAATAGAAAAAGGACGCTTCTGGATGATATATGACTGATCCGTATCATATCATGGTCGCTGCGCTGCTGCTCAATCAAAAGCAATCAAGCAACAACTTGATCGTATAAGATATATATGCATATCCCACGCCACGCATGCTTATTGCTTATATAATGTACGTAATAGTCCAACAGTATGTTAATTTGGTTGGACTTGACAAAAAAAAATACTAATTGCTTGGCCGTTACGGTCCGTACCAGAGACGGAGATAGATCAACAGACCACACAGGCTGTACTGGCAGGCAATTAAGGTACCAATGTACCATACCATACCATAATGCAGACAGTATGTTGAGGCTGTAGGCCAAGTATGCTAATCATGCATGTCTGGTTACGGACTTACGGCATAGGCCAAGTGACTGAGCTAGCGTATGCACCCGTGCCTTGTGGAGGGCAGGCAATTGCAGTTGCTCCGGCGTTTCGAGACCCAGAGAGTCTCGGCCTCTTGGGATGGTCAGGCAGTCAGGGTTTTGGAGCTATTGTTGGGCCATCGGAATTAAGCAGCGGCAGCAACTACACTGGGCTGGGCTGGGCCTCCACAAACGCGCATCTTCTTCTTCGCATGTATATGATCATAAAGCTGAAATTTCATACCAAAGCATCGGCTTGGGGCTCAAAACTGTGTGCATCTTTCGTCTCCGAGTTCGAACTAATGCCAACATCAGCTCATTGGCCCAAAGCAAGAGCCCTTTACAAGAATTCTGAGAGGCAGGGCGGCAAATGTAATAGGAGGAAAAATGAAAGCAATCTCAGAGTTACAGCCTAGAAGAATCTGAGCGCAGAACTTTGAGGGATTAAAATGACATACGGAGTACCTCTACGACACAAGATGACGGATGCAAACAATATAAAATGTTTATCTATCTAAGCCACAGTATGATCCAACATGAAGTAACCATCAATTCAAGAGAGTATGAATTTTCAAAAGAAGAAAGATCGAGACGTCCTCTGGTTGGCACCGCCATGCTCGTTCAACCGCTGCCGCCGCCGTCCTCCTCCTCCGAGTCCGCCTCCAATTCATCCTCTTCCTCCTCCGTCGTGATCGTGAGAGCAGCGGTGGGCAGCGGGTGCCGGCAGAGAGGGCAGACGGCGTTCCGGCCGAGCCACTCGGTGATGCACTGCCGGTGGAAGGCGTGGGAGCACGGCATGGCCCTGAGCGACTCCCCGGCGCGGAAGTCTTTGAGGCAGATGGCGCACTCCTCCTCCTCCCCGTGGCCCGCCGCCGTCACCTCCGGCAGCGCCGCGATGGCCTCGCTGGCGGCGGCGACGCGGGCGCGGGCCTCGCGGCTGGTGCGTAGGTAGCTCGCCGTGGTCTGTGGGGCCTCCCAGGTCGCCGTCGAGCGGTAGGAGTCGTCCGGCTCCGGCTCCGAATACGGCGGCGCCCGCCGGGGCGGCGCGCCGACGCGGAGATGTCTCCTGACGCGGACGTTGGTGCCGGGGGTCGCGTAGAAGAGCGTGTCGGGAGACCGATAGTACCCATCATGGCGTCGCGCGTCGTCGTCCATCTCTCGTCGTCGCCTCGACGTACGAGACTCGTCGGAGAAGAGAGTTGTTAATGAAGACGGACGACGGAGCAGCAAAGCAAATATATTTTCGATGACCGTGTATACCAGGTACATAGTATATCTCTACCTAATTATAATTATAAAGCAAGGATTGTTTCCGCGGTACCTAACATAATTATAAAGCAAGAATTGCTTCCGCGGTACCTAGGAAACGATTGATCATGCGGTACGTCGTAATTTTATAGAAAACCCCCTGTTCTTTTTCCAAATCGTTTTGCCATCCTTAATCCCCCTCCCCCCGCACGTATCCTCATATGCACAACCCCGTTAATCCTCTACTTGCCTGTCCGTGTCCATGGTGAATCCAATTCTGTATCAAATCGATAAATCATCTGTAATCCGACTCCTACTTGAACGTACGGAAAATCATCGAATCAAAACTTGATTGGAGAATACAAAAGGAGACGGACTATTGGTATATGGCAGTGTGGCACGGCGCCCGCGGAGCGCTCCCAATTTCGCATGAGGATGTCGTCGGCATCGAGTCTGGTGGCCGTGGCACCGCCGCCTGTATTTGTCGCCAATCCATCGTGAGAGGTGCCTTTTTCCCAGCTTTTGATATGCACCACCAGTTATCTGTCTTATCTCCTCTTGTACTACCATGAATCAGACCGCTCGCTCCATGGCGCAACACCCACAGAGAGCAAGCCTGATTCGCGCTCGAGGATGCGATTGGCGTCGAGCATGGTGGCCATGGCGTTAGCAACAAAATTCACCCCACATATCCTTGCTCAAGACAAGTCTTCCCTACCGTCCATCAGTCTAGACCACCACGGTTTACCCAAAGGAGGCACGTGTACCGTGGCAACCTGAGCTCGCCTGACAAACGATCGAGCAGAAACCCTTGATTCATGTGCACGACGAGCACCAGGCCAGCCACTGGCTACTATAGTGCTGCGGTGCGCCATCGACCTGGGGGATGGGCTGCGGCGGCCGATGGCTCGCGCTGGGGAGGTGTCGTGATAGTCCAACATTCGGTAACGTTCTGCATATGGTGGACTAGGCGAGGTGAGAGTGGAACCCAGACAAAGGCGCTCAAACAGAATTGTAACACTGCGACGCTGAGATGGGTGCCTCCTCTCCCTCCTCGCTAATCAAGCCCCGCCACCAGCGCTACACAGACTTGGCACGGTCGAGCCTGCACCTGGCCGAGTTTTATGTCTCCTACGTATTGTTGAAAAAGCCAACAACATCTAGCAATACTGCTGATTAGTATACAGGAATTGTCTAGAACTATAAAGTAAAGAATGGGTACTCAAAACTAAAAATTGTACCATTAGCATTTAGCAAGCAACCAGTCATATGAAGGGAGGCTTGCATACTTTTTCTGAATATTGTTTCAGAGATTGTGCGATGCCAATTTGGCATGCTCAATATTCAAAATAATTTTAGCAAACACGTATCCATTGGTGCTTAATGACCATCATATATATAGTTCTAAGTTGATTTTATCTTTTGGATCAAGTACTATGATGGCTTGATTATTGTATATTCTGAAGTTTGAACCACAAAACACACTGGATAAAAGTTTGCTAAAAATTAAGATCCTAATTGGATGGTATATAGATTATAAGGAGGGGATGTATTATATATTGTAAATAAATGATTTGGCTATTTGGATCATGTAGGTTTAGCAGCTAGGCTCTAAAAACAGCTAATAGCGGGCTAAATGAGGCTATAATGGACTATAAAGGCTAAATTATAATGATTACAAATAGTGGTACCCTGCCTCAAAGAGCTATAGCGAGAAATTTAAAACCTCGATGTAAATCTGACGACGAACATTTGACTATAGTAAGGCTGGACCTCACCCGTAGCAACGCACGGGCACGTTTCCTAGTATATCTATAATTATATATAGGCCAGGCGACGACGGTCGTCGGTCGGGCAGGAGTCGGGCTCCGATCGGCGATCGATCTTCTTGCAACATGGTTTGTTTGACCGGACAATGTAGCTAGACAAACAGGCCCTTAATTTTGGAACTGGGCCTCTCCAATCGTGCTAGCTGCCCAGCACTGCAGAGATGACCATGCATGACACCTGAAGTTGAGAATGATACATAACAGGCGATTTCAAATGCACACGTGGTCGTAGACTCCTCAGTGCAGGCGTGCAGCAGGGGCGGACACGTACGGCACAAAGCCGCCGGCCGCTTCCAAACAGCCGTGCTTCTTCCTCAGAATATGATAAAGGGGATACAGCAAGGGCCATCGACAGTCGCCGATGGACAACCAACAGAAAAAATAAAGCAAGCAGCAAACT
This sequence comes from Echinochloa phyllopogon, assembly GCA_033239725.1. Classification (NCBI taxonomy): domain Eukaryota; kingdom Viridiplantae; phylum Streptophyta; class Magnoliopsida; order Poales; family Poaceae; genus Echinochloa; species Echinochloa phyllopogon. The sequence continues at coordinate 14,301,135 of BTCW01000009.1, forward strand.
AAACACTGAACAGAATGCATGCTCTGAAAGAGACAGCCTACCACGCATAAGAACATGCCAACACGTATACTCCAAGCAGGGATCGGAGGACGGTCTGGCCTAATTCGAGGCATTGCTTGCTTTAAAGTTCACCCCAAACTTCGACTAATTAACCTATACTAGCAAAGATGTCCGTGCGTTGCTATGGATTCTCATCCACTTGAAGTCGTTATCGGCTCACTCCAAATTTACGTTTCATGGCGCTATATATGTCACTTCTCAAAGCTATACTTGATGCAAATTCTTGAGTTGCTACTTGGTGCAAATTCTGATTGGGATCAATTTTCATTTGTAGAAAGCACCAAACCAAGTGCCTCCTCATATTACCGCTGGTAAAATGAAGCTCTCTTCGAAATGCTTTTACTTGTCAACAAAGAGAATGAGCAATAAATTTGTCCTCAAGACATTCAGTCAAATATTTCTACAAACATTCCAGAATTTTAACCTCTTGCAACTTCACATTTTTCAGTCCATAATGGAAGAATATAAAGAACTAAATTATTTGACCAAATAATTGAGGGAAGCGATATGAATCCTTCCATACCATAAGTATCTTTATGTTTCAGTTATTACAAAAAAAAAGAATTGCAATTGCGTAATATATAGTTGTGAGCTCATTTTTCAAACAGGATGATGAACAAACAGGCCCAACCAGCGCAGGGTGCAGGGAAAGCGGACCTGCGGCGGTAGCACCTAGCATGAAGAGGCCGTCGGGGTGAGGAGAAAGCTTGCGGAGCCAGGAACGCAAGACACGGTGCGAAGAGTTCAAGCAGAGAAAGACTTGGCCGACTTGTGCCGTGACGGAGTCGAGCGGGAACAGACAGGAGATTGGGGAGGACCGTGGGTTTATTTGTTAAAATATGAGGGGGTGTTTAGTAAAATTATGACGCACCGCTGAATCAATCCTTACTTTATAGTTAGATAAAGATAAAGATAAAGATAAAGATACGCTGGTGGCTAGTAATACTAGTACATTGGAAAAAGTTCTGTAGAAATTGTACGTGTACATCATCATATTATAAACCATGTGTCCTCACAAATAAATAAATAAAACCTTGTGTACACCTGCAAATAAAAATGTGTCAAACTATTAAAAAGCAGTCCTTTATTTCCAAAAGTACACATATGTACTATATGCACTTTTATTTTTATCTTGCACGAGTTTCTACATGTAGCATTTTACAATAATGTTTGGACAATTCTTTCAAGTGTATAATAAGTTTAATTATGTACCCTACCTAACAAGTAACAGCAACACACACATATAGGTGTTTGTGAAAATAAAATGAAGACAAGGGAAAATAAATAGTAGTACACGGGACACATGCACACATAGGCGAGAATACATATTTCATTAATTTTGATCTTTTACAAAATACATGAATACATGACTCGCGATAGCTTGTCTTCGTTTGTCTTCTGCGTCGATGCTTTCAAAGACATCTGAGTAATAGAGATTGCGTAGTTCGCTGATTCCCGGGGCATGTTGGGCGCGTCCGGTTAATTACATCCGCAGAGCGAGTCTGCGGAAAACCTCCGATTAAGCTACGCATTTATGGTCATCATCGAATATTCATCTGCTCGTCGTCCATATGTGTTATGGTACGCAGAAATAATGTGGGTGGCTTTGTTTAGCCGAGATCCGGTCACGATGGCACTATCGCCACGTCGGTAGTAAAAGGAAGAGCACGTTGATGAAGGGGCGACTTTCGCCTTGTCGGTGCCTAGTCATATAGCCCAGATTCATCGTGTGGATATATGTGTGTTGCCTTTGCCTCGTCGGTGCTCGGCAACGTTGTGTCCAATCCCGTTATTTGGGACGTGTCGGTGGAGCAGTGACCTCACCTCGTCGGCACTTAGCCAAATTTTAGTCTAGCCTCGTCGGTACTAGACGTATGAAGTGTGCCGCGGCTTGTGGCTCGCAGTATTGACATAGTAATCGTATGGACGATGCTTGCAAGATTATTCTCTCGTTACCACTATGGGGGCCAGAAACATTATCATCGGCCTTTCGATGTCACTCGTCTTTGACGAGGAACGAGGAAAAGACTCTGTATTTCACCGCAATTCGCGGTATTGGCCTCTAGCTCCCTGGTTCGGGGCGAGGAACATGATTATCGGCCTTTCTGGGTCACTCGTCGTTGACGAGAAAAATATTTCGTATACCGCGGCTTGCGGTATTTGCCTTTAGCTCCCACGTTCGGAGCGAGGACATGGTCGTCGGCCTTTCGGCGTCTCAAAGCTTCGAGAGAATATTTCTCTTCGGCGACATATATGTGTGTCGGATAATATGGTTGGAACCTTCGTGAGATTTGCTACGGTCTTGCACTGCTGAGCGAATAATTCATGGTTACGGAGAGCGGGTCCTTCCGCTCTTTTCGATGTCGATAATTTTATAGAGCGGGTCCTTCCGCTCTCGCGATGTTGATTTAATTTTTATACAGCGGGTCCTTCCGCTCCTTTTGGTGTCGATCTCATAGACTTCGCATAAGAGGTAGCTGCCTCGACGATGGCTTATGCGGCGGGTGTTTGCGCCGGGCGTATTGGATGCTGGGAGAGGAGAGCCTGGGAGAACTTCCGAGAGGCTTCTGCTGCCCGGGGGGTTTTGGCATCTAGCTGGCGGCGTATGCGAGAGGAGAGCCTGGGCGTATGAAGCGAGGCGTTGACCTGCCCTCAAGGTTGGGGTCTCCGGTGCTTTATATAGGTAGGCAAGGATCAGCTTGGACCCTCGGCCAAGCAAAATGCTGGCGTGTTTAAACCAACCGGTGATACTCTGCGTGTTGCTGCGGAAATTTTTAAATAAATTTTAAGGTGAAATTTTAAAATAGGTGATACCCGCGCGATGCTGCGAAAATTTTTTAAACAAATTTTTAAGGTGCAATATGAAAGTAGGAACATCAAAGTGATTTCATGATAATATTCTTTTGTTAAACGGACACGACGAAGGTGCCAGCGTGGTAGGCGGAGAGAAGAGGCTGCCCGGCGGGATCATTCGCCGTCGAGCTCCGCACGGCGGCGCCATGCCCATCCCCCTCCCCGCTCTATCTCGAACCTGAAGGTTTGACCAAGTCAAAGGCGTCTAGGATCCGATCTGTGCCGCAGGTGGCTGATCCAACGGCTCAGACAACTCCAAAGGCTCCGACCCGCTGTGCTACACGGCGGAGTCCATGAACGGCGTCCAGTACCCGAGGCTGACGCTGGTGTTCTATGGCAATGACGACGCGACAATGGAGCTCGGGACGGAGAACTACTTCCTCAAGTTCAACGACGGCGAACGTGATCTGGATTGCCTGGCCATCCTGCCCTCGCAGAGCGTGTCGCTGCTGGGGAGCCTGCTGCAGACGGGGACGATGATGATCTACCACCAGCTCGACCAAGGGCAGCTCACGTTCGTCACCGAGGACGAGGAGAAGAAGAATGCCTCGCCGTCGTCGCCTTATTCGCCACCGTCGTCGCCTTATTCGCCGTCGTCTCCGTGGCCGTGGCCGTCGCTGTCGCAGGCACCTCTGGAGTGCCAATTGGATCAGCCACAGTATAAAACCGGAGTACCTCTAAGACACAAGATGACGGATATATGCAAACAATATAAAATGTTTATCTATCTAAGCCACAGTATGATCCAACATGACGTGACCATCAGTTCAAGAGATCGAATATGAGTTTTCAAAAGAAGCAAGATATGATCGAGCCGTCCTCTGGTTGGCACCGCCATGCTCGCTCAACCGCTTTCGCCGCCGCCGCCGTCCTCCTCCTCCGAGTCCTCCAATTCATCCTCTTCGTCCTCCGTCGTGAGAGCAGCGGCGGGCAGCCGGTGGCGGCAGAGAGGGCAGGCGGCGCTCCGGCGGAGCCACTCGGAGATGCACTGCTGGTGGAAGGCGTGGGAGCAGGGCATGGCCCTGAGCGACTCCCCGGCGCGGAAGTCGTTGAGGCAGACGGCGCACTCCTCCTCCCCGCGGCCCGCCGCCGTCACCTCCGGCAGCGCCGCGATGGCCTCGCTTGTGGCGGCGACGCGGGCGCGGCAGGTGCGGCGGTAGATCGCCGTGGTTGCTGGGGGCCCCCAGGTCTCCGTCGAGCGGTAGAAGTCGGGCGGCGCGCCGATGCGGCGATGTCGCCTGACGCGGATGGTGGTGCCGGGGGTCGCGTAGATGAGCCTGTCGGGAGGATAGTACGGCCCATGGCGTCGCGCGTCGTCCATCTCTCGTCGACGAGACTCGTCGGAGAAGAGAATTGTTAATGAAGACGGACGGAGCAGCAAAGCAAATACAGTATATTTTTCGATTGACCGTGTATACCACGGAGTATAATAGGATAATAGGTCGGACAAACTAGGGCTCCGACTCCGATCGGCGATCGATCTCCTTGCAACATTATATTCAGCTAATTAACGTTTGTTTGACCGGACAATGTAGCTTTTTTTTTGTAGAAATACCGGACAATTTAGCTAGACAAACAAAGAGGCCCTTCATTTTGGGACTGGGCCGGCCTCTTGGGCCTCTCAGACTATGGCGCCTGCGTCATGATACGGTTGCAGGTTACCACACACACTGCATGCTTTACTCTGTCCATCGATCCGTGCTAGGCTGCTAGCTGCCCAGCACTGCAGCAGAGACCATGCACGACACCTGAAGTTGAGAATGATACATAACACAGGCGATTTCAAATGCACACGTGGTCGTTGACTCCTTGGTGCAGCAGGGGAGGACACGTACGGCACAAAGCCGCCGGCCGCTTCCAAACAGCCAATGCTTCTTCCTCAGAATATGATAAAGGAGATACAGCAAGGGCCATCGACAGTCGCCGATGGACCGTGGACGACCAACAGAAAATAAAAATAAAGCAAGCAGCAAATTAAACACTGAACAGCATGCATGCTCTGAAAGAGACAGCCTACCCACGCATAAGAACATGCCAAAACATATACTCCAAGCAGGGATCGGAGGACGGTCTGGCCTAATTCGAGGCATTGCTTGTTTTAAGCCTAAGTTCATCCAAACTTCGACTAATTAACCTATATATGCTTGGTGGCTAGTAATATTAGTACATTGGAAAAAGTTCTGTAGAAATTGTACGTGTACATCATCATATTAAACCACATGTCAATAAAACCTTGACCTGCAAAAAAAATGTGTCAAACTGTACTTAATTTTTTTTTCAAAAGTACACATATATATGTATTGTATGCACTTCTATTTTTATCTTGCACGAGTTTCTACATGTATGCATTTTACAATAATGTTTGGACAATTCTCTCAAGTGCATAATAAGTTTAATTACGTACCCTACCTAACAAGTAACAGCAACACACATATATAGGTGTGGAGATAATTAAATAATTAAGCTTACAAATGCGCTTCCCCCTAATTTTTGCTGGTATGTAGTAATTATGTTGGAGAGTACATTTTCTAACTTATCGACTTGGACTCTATCTGTCTGGATGGGGTATCTGAACGACATCATTGTGCTAGCTAGCTGGCCAGCAGAGGTGCACTTTCTACATGCACGCATGAGGTTCACACCCTACTTACGAGTTAAGAATGATACTCTCCAATAAGCGAAATGCTCACGTGCTCGTTGACTATAGCTATAGCTAGCCCTGTACGTATGGGCCCATATGCAGACGCAGAGGGTTGGAGGTTAGTCTCAATAAGTATAGTGCGAGCGAATTAGGCTTCTACGGAGTGTAATTACTAATCACTGCATCCTTTTTCAGGCGTACACGTTTGTGCGTACACGTTTGTCTAGCACTCTAGCGAGCTAGTGATAACTAGTGTGTGTGACGATGTGACGTAACGTCTCCCTGAGCTGTAAGCCTGTAATAATGTATCTGAAAAAGTAAAACACATGTTTGAATCTCAGATAGACCTAGCTCGTATTGTTTGAAACTCTGAATTATGGCACTATATATATATATATGCCACTATCCGTACGGTGGCCGGGATAAAAAAGGGTTACGTTGACAAGTGCTGAATGCATAACAATTAATTCACTAACAACACGTACAATATCACACATACTACCAAATTAAAGAACTTATTAATCATTAGTACGTTTGTAACAATTCACCAATAATAGAGGACCACAACACGTACGTGATCAGCTATACATCAATACATGCATGTGAAGCACACCGATTGCATGTCTAGTTAACAAAACATGCGAATGCACAAAGCTAGCCTAGCTACATGGACGCAACGCAAGAGCTAGCTATAGCATGCGCAACATGTGTGTGTGTGTCTATATATATGTGTGTGTGTGTGTGTGTGTGTGTGTGTGTGTGTGTGTGTGTGTGTGTGTGTGTGTGTGTGTGTGTGTGTGTGTGTGTCATGCACCTATATATATACACGTATGTAGTATAACCTCACAGCTCACTGAACATTGAACAAACCAACCAGAGTACGTGAATCAGTGATGCGCACGTGGCGGCGCACGTCTTCTGATTGATCGATATATATATCGCCGGCGCGGCGGCGGCGCCCGCCGGCTAATCCGTCGTCGTCTTGGTTGAGTTGCTGCCGGATATCTGCTGGCGGTGCGGGCACCGGCCACCACCATTGTTGGGGCTGTTGCTGCACCCCGAGGGCGCGGCGCCGTCGGTCGTCGTCGCCGCCGTCTGATCAGCAGGCTTTGTGGCAGCCGCATGCAGGTCATCAGCGGGCGCCGGCCTCCCGGCGCCGGCGGTTCGCACGGCCGACGAGGCCACGACGACGAGCGCCAGGACGAAGGCTGCAGCAAGTGCCCTAGAGCTAAGCTGGAGAGCCTTGGCCATGTAACCCTCCTTACTTGCAGCTACTAGCACTTAATTAGCCCGGCCTGTTGTTGACTCCCACCGGAAATGAACTGTGCGGCTGAGATTCTTGCAAAATCCCTACCAACAAGTTCCTGATTAAATCACCTCAGAATTTGTCGATCTTGTTTACGAGAGAGCGCCCGAGCGGCAGAGTATGCTGCTACTTGATCGATCAATCAAGCAAGCTAGCTAGGGTGGGCAGGTACTGGAGAGGTGTTAATAACGTTGCTGCTGCTGCTAGCAACTGAGGTTTAGGGAGCTATATATGCATGCCCATCGCCGTCTGTTGTCTATATATATGGATAATATGGTCGTAAAGGGAGCTAGGATCACAATTATTTACGCGGCAGATGATTAACCAGCTGGCTAATGCATGGCCAGAGGCAGAAATGGTCAGAGTTCCGTGCGCGGGGATTAGGAAGAGATCGAAAAAGTAGATGATGACTGTTGATGTAAATTTCGGTCAACACACACGAATGCGCTAGACGCGCGGGTCACGAACGGACCAAACGGCGGGATGTACCCAAACCGGTCAGACCGGTTAGGAAATCCGGTCAGACCGGTTTCCTAGGGTTTCGCCGGATCGATCGTTCGTACGGATAACTACCAAGCTTACGTGCTGGAGGACGACTAGGTTTACAAGCAAACCAGTAAAGAGATAACCAACGCACTTACGTGGCGAAGAACGACTAGTTTACGAGCAAACTAGCAAAGGCCGTCGAAGCTCTCGCCCGGGAGGGACCCCGTCAGGGCGTGGACGTCGCCGGCGTGTCCTAGGTCGACCAGCAAGCCTTAGGACGTCATCTATGACCGTGGAGATCAGAGGATGAACAGCATGGAGGTTGGAAAGAGAGATTGGAGAGGTAAAAGTAAAGATAGATGTGTTTATTCGATTGTGGATCCCCTTCAATCGGCCACAGGCCTTTATATTTATAGGCCAGGGAGGTCTTACCCTTTAGGAAACAAATCCCTAACAAATCTCGAGTTAAAATACAACTCCAACTCGGACTACACAGACCCAAACCGGTCTGACCGGATTGGGAAACCGGTCAGACCGGTTTTCCCAGGTGCAGATCTTCCCGAAGTCATAACTCCCTCATCCGGAATCCGAATTAGGCGTTCCACATATGCATCTTGATCGTCTCGACGAGAGCTACGCAATGATGAAGTCCAATCTGCATTTTGACAATGTTATACAAACCGGTCTGACCGCTTTTACAAACCGGTCTGACCGGTTTTGCCCAGTCTAGTCAGCTGCTGCCAATTTTGGGTGCGAACATATGCCCCCCTGTTTCTTGGTAAAGCTTGCGTATCAAGAAATATTTATCAGCACTAGAACTATACAATAGCAATGTTTATCATAAGCATATCAATTATGTCATACTTTTAAGGACGATAGTGTCTATCGGCCATATTAACCAATTATGTCTACTTATGAAGAAATTATCTTACTGTTGCTATCTACATCATTTGTGAGAGATAAGCCTGAGTATATGACACCTCGGCCATGAGTATTTTGAAACAATATCTAAAATTGTGCTCACAATCCAAAATGACCATAAATGCACTAAATGACCAAATTGTCATCAACAAATGGTCTTTATAACTCCTCCAATGAAATGAGTAGTTTAATAATTGTATATGGCGTTTATATGTTAGTATAATGTAAGACAACAATGCAAACGGTCCAAAAAGAGAAATATGACATAATTACCTCGCTTTATGTCAAAGACCCGATTACTATCGATGTCACCATCATTGACCTTGAATTTCTTACTCTTTCTTTATTTTGGCTTGCTCAAATACTCCAACCGGCTAAAAATCTCAAAACACCGTCGCTTGGCGAAACAAAGACAACAATAATGTCATGAGAGATTTTGTAAACCGACTTAGTAAAATAGAAATCCCATGGAAACAAATTACTCTTTCACTGATACCTTGCCCCCCAAGCAAGGTATGGGGGAACTAACACTTTATGACGATGATCGAAGAGATTCACCGACCATATATGTTGCCAAAGATGATAATAAATTATTATCCACGAGAAATCCATACACAAGATCATGCACAACCGAAATAAAAGTTAAGAAATCCTTTGACAACTCGAAAAACAATAGGATTCCTTAATTTTACTCGGACTCGAGATAAACCGGTCAGACCGATTTGTCACACCGGTCAGACCGGTGTGGCCGTTGCCAGATCGGCTACAGAACAACCGGTCTGACCGACCCAGTAAACCGGTCTGACCGGTTTGTCCAGCCTGATCAGCAACGACCAATTTTAGGTGCACACGAATATATATATTGCTAAGAACGATATCAAATTATCATCCATAATGCATGCACAACCGAAATAAAAGTTCAGAGATGTATTAATTCAGAAATTAAAATTATCTCTAAGAACTAAATATTTCGGCTATTGTGATAACCCTCCATGATAAACAGATCCATGTGCAACCAAGGACCAAAATAAGACCATGAAGGATATAAACACACCTAAAGATATAATCCAACACATAGGCATATATGACATTGGTGAAGCAAATGATTTAGGTAAAAACCAATAATTTTGATGATTGGGTGCAAACCTTAATTTTGAAGATCGTTTTTCATACCTTTTATTCTTCTTCACCTGTGTTGCACCGTTTGCTTGATCATCACCCGTGCCTTGAATGCTTCCTTTAGGAACCCATGCCATGCCTCTCTTTTTCAACTCTTGAGCACTAAATCTTTGTAGCTCCTTTTTGTACCAATTTGATAAACCAAGCGCAGGACCTGACTTTGGTTTGTTCTTGGACAGCGGTGCTTTTTTCTTATTTTTTGACATTTTCAGCTTCTTCTGTCCAGACATGACACTTGGAAGATCAATGACTGATTTTTCCTCTCCTCTACCTTCAGTAGCCGAAGTGATCTTCACATGAATCGGCTTTTCAGTAGATGAATTCAGATCTGAACTTTTATCTTTGCGGCCATCTTTTTTCACCACATAAATCTGCTTGACAACCTTTTTCTTATTTTGAACTCTAGACCGATTTTTATGCTCAAAACAGCCACTTTCAAAGTATGATTGCCTTGCACATGATGGTCCTCTCGGAGTTGCATACTCCACATGACATGATCTGAAATACGAGGGAGTATGCGCCCATGAATCACTCCATCCCCATAATGAATAAGGACGAACACTAGTGGGATATGGAGCAAATGAAACCGGCTTCAATGGCTCAAAAGGATAATATGATGCTGCTGATTGAAAATCCTTCCTTTGCCGATTCCAATTCACATAATTATGTTTAGGAGGCAATCTTGAAGTTTTAGCACCATTCGACCGATTAGCACGTTTGGTCTCATTATCTTTTTGATATTTAGCCAGAAGTTCAGCAAAGGTGAGCTTCGGCCTTTTACCATTGTGCTTAACACGGTCTTTATCTCCATTCATCTTAAGACGCTCTGATTTTAATATTTTTGGGCGTCCTTGGTCAGAACCGGTCTGACCGGTTTGCACAATCGGTCTGACCGCTTTGGAACCGGTCTGACCGGTTGAGCAAACCGGTGTGACCGGTTTTGCCAGCACAGCAGGAATAACCGGTTCTTGTTCCGATTGTGAAGAAGTTGTTTGCCCCCCAGTGTTTTCCAGATTAAGCTCATCGTCCTCTAACACGTCTTCAACTTGGACGATATCTTTTATATCACTTGAGGGCTTAGAATCTTTCTTCTCGAGACCAATTGATTTCAATTGGTCATTCTCTTGTTCATGAGCAAATTTCAATCGTCCAGAATCAACAGCCGATTGTATAATTTGGCGAAACATATTGCAATTGCTAATATCATGATCAAATGAATTGTGCCATTTGCAATACTTTCGATTTTTTAACTCAAGATATGATGTACTAACTTTGTGATCAGAGAACTTAATAAACTTTTTCTCTAGCAAGATATCAAATAAATTATCACACAAAGTTAAATCAAAAGTGTACTTTATTTTCTCCACCCGATGCTTTTGTGGAGAAGGCTTTAAGGCCAAGCAAACGAACGGTTCAGATTTCTCATCAACCCATTCGGCCATACCTTTCTTTGCACTTCTCATACCCGATGTTTTAAAGTTGATCACTTCATCGTCACCGGATTTCACAATAGCCCTCGGTTTTGATCTTTTACTTTTAAGTCCAGAATAACCATAAGCACACCATGAAGAGAAAAACTTTGACAATGATGATGTAGAAAATTTAAAAGTCAAAGTATTTCTACGATCAGCCTTTCGAACTTTAACAATGCATTGGCTACTAAAGTCTGAAGGTATGCTTTTGCTAACAAGTAAATTATCCTCAACCGATCTCTTAGAATTATTCATGATAGAATCATCAATGAATGAATTAATTGAAAATGTTTGATCTGATTGGGAATTGCTTGTAAAGCGTACCTTACTGAATATGTTGGAGAGGCGAGGAACCTTGATGTAGATGGTGTCGTACTCCTTCTGATGGCAGCCCACAACAGTTGCTGTCTGTAGAAACCGGTCAGACCGGATTGTAGAACCGGTTAGACCGGTTTTGCTGGAAATCACCAAGTCACGACACGCCAGTGCCTCCTCCTTGCTTCCATTGTCAAGTTCTTCAACGCTTCGAAGTTCTAAACTTTTCTCAGCCTGAACTTGTCGCTTAATGCCATGATAATCACTAGAAAAGTGCACGACACCTTCGGCTTTAGAAAAATCAAGTGTAGCTGTCTTCTTTTGCTTGACATACTCTTTTACAGCTAAGCTTGGCTCTTTTGGTAGAACAGATTCAGAATGTATATAATTAGGTTCAGTTGTAATAAGAACCGAACTTTCGTACAAATCCAAATCATTCTTTTTCTCTTTTGTCATTCGAAGTTCCACAACCAAAGCTCTTATTTGCACTTGTGCAATCGAAAGAAAATCAGAGCCATCTATTCTATCTCTAATAGATGACCTTAATCCTTTTAGACATATATCAGCAAGTTTCATATTTGAGATTGAAAAATTAGAACATCGATCTTTGGTTTCTTTGAATCGTCTTATGTAATGAGAAACCGATTCATCACTACCTTGCTGAATATTACAAAGATTGGTTGCACATGATGTTTGAGAATAAATGGCCTGATAACTGGAATCAGCATGGCCAATTCTCTCATTCACCAACACATTTGCTGAATTTTCATTAATTTGGCTAGAGTTATTAGAAACATTTTCAGCCAAATCATGATCATTAGAACTTGAATGTTGCGTAGCATATGATGGTTGAGAAAAACTGGCCGGATAGCTAAAATTAGCATGCCCAATTTTCTCATTTGGCGATATGCTTGTTGAGTTCTCACTAATTTGGCCAAAGCTATTGCTAGCATAAGGAGCCAAATTGTAAGTATTGACATTATAATTCATTGCATTATATGCGACACTTGTTTCACAATATTTCTCATTAGAGTTTTTAAAAAAGCGGTAAAAAACATTTTCTAATTGAGACCATGTGTGAATGGAACTTGGTGTCATATTAGCAAACCAAACAAAAGGAACACCAGTCAATGATAATGGAAATAATCTTAATCTCAATATCTCATTAGAACCAGCTTCTCCACATTGTATGAGAAATTGTTTTATGTGTTGCATAGCCCCTTCCCCTTTTCCAGAAAATTTAACAAAATTAGGTATTATAAAATTATTGGGGCACGAAACTGAATTATAATGCTCAGGATATGGACTTGAATATTCTAAACCCCTCAATTCTATTTTAGAATGCTCTCTTAATATGCTAGCCAATTGATCATGAGTTTGAGGCTGTATACGAGGTTTAAAATAATTGGCCGAACTCACCATGTTAGTTTGGCCTTCATAACTTTTCACCGGTTCTTGAACTTGTTGCACAACCGATGTATGAGGATAATGTTGTATGTTGCTAGTAGCATTAAAGTTTAAAGCATGCATATTATTTGGCAATGGCTTTTGCAAATAAAATTCAGAATTATAATTTACATAAGAAACTTTATCTGAACAATTACTAGCCGATGCAATATGCCTACTAGTATCAAATCTAGCAACATCAACATAAGGATTCATGGTACTTGCAAAATAATTACTAGACATAGGTAATGTATTTGCAAATTGTACCTTGGGCTCATTGTAGTTGAATTGATGCGAAGTATATGAATAGCCCGCCATAATAAATTTTGATGCCTCTGATTATACAATAGATAAATCCAGAAATCCAAGTAATCGAAGCAATCAATGATCAACACCTTGTTTCTCTCCTAGTCTTTAATATTTAGTATTAAGCAAGAAACAATGCAAACGGCTTGAGCAGCCTGATGCAAAGAAATAAATGTAGATGCAATCGGTTCCAAAAAACCAGATTCAACTACAATGGTGAATCAAAGTAATAGATTAATTAGGTAAAAGGCTAGGGATCGATAGAACGGTTTGAGCAACCGGACCTTTGTTCCCCAGCGGAGTCGCCAAATGTGTTGATGTAAATTTCGGTCAACACACACGAATGCGCTAGACGCGCGGGTCACGAACGGACCAAACGGCGGGATGTACCCAAACCGGTCAGACCGGTTAGGAAATCCGGTCAGACCGGTTTCCTAGGGTTTCGCCGGATCGATCGTTCGTACGGATAACTACCAATCTTACGTGCTGGAGGACGACTAGGTTTACAAGCAAACCAGTAAAGAGATAACCAACGCACTTACGTGGCGAAGAACGACTAGTTTACGAGCAAACTAGCAAAGGCCGTCGAAGCTCTCGCCCGGGAGGGACCCCGTCAGGGCGTGGACGTCGCCGGCGTGTCCTAGGTCGACCAGCAAGCCTTAGGACGTCATCTATGACCGTGGAGATCAGAGGATGAACAGCATGGAGGTTGGAAAGAGAGATTGGAGAGGTAAAAGTAAAGATAGATGTGTTTATTCGATTGTGGATCCCCTTCAATCGGCCACAGGCCTTTATATTTATAGGCCAGGGAGGTCTTACCCTTTAGAAAACAAATCCCTAACAAATCTCGAGCTAAAATACAACTCCAACTCGGACTACACAGACCCAAACCGGTCTGACCGGATTGGGAAACCGGTCAGACCGGTTTTCCCAGGTGCAGATCTTCCCGAAGTCATAACTCCCTCATCCGGAATCCGAATTAGGCGTTCCACATATGCATATTGATCGTCTCGACGAGAGCTACGCAATGATGAAGTCCAATCTGCATTTTGACAATGTTATACAAACCGGTCTGACCGCTTTTACAAACCGGTCTGACCGGTTTTGCCCAGTCTAGTCAGCTGCTGCCAATTTTGGGTGCGAACAATGACCAACGGAAAACTAAGCTTGCTCAGTCGCTGGGTGCATGGGTGCTCAGTGGGTGACTCCAATTTTGCGGCAGCCACAACTGCTACTTACTGCTGGCGGCCTTTTTTAAGCTCGACAAAACGCTCGCTTCGTGTCTCTGTCACGCGGTTTAGAGCTTTGCTTTTGCTCCCCACCGGCCTAGCAGGAGACCGACCTGGCCAACCTGAGGTAACCTTGCCAATGGAAACTGGGTAAATGCATGCATCACCCAAAGAATTTTGCTTCATTTCTCTCTTTCCAAACACCAGAATGACTGAAAGAATTGAACATGGAAGGAAAGCATGTGAATTGAAGCATTAATGTATATAACAAGTATAAAAAAGGAAAAGCTAGGGAGAGCGGAATCTGAGCTCCCCGGCTTTTAGTTTACACGAGGCTCCTGTGTTTCGAAGAGCTCATCAGGGTAGATAATAATGGTCGTCATTTGGGGGGAAATATTATAACTATTTTGTTCTAGTTTATTAAAACAACATGCATTACCATCAGGTAGCGTGCTGTCTTTTGATTTCCTCGTGGCCGTCAACGAAGTTCAGAAAAAAATATATAATCTTCCTAATTAGCAGTATGCAAACTTCTGGACTAATTACATGGATTCTACCTGGTCCAAATGCTATATAGGCACATTCTTTGTAGAACAAATTTTAACGCTAGAAATTAATGTACTCTTCTAGAACGAAGAAACTAGAGAAATAATGTTAGTCTTGTTAATCATATTGACTTCTACCGCTAAAATCACACTAGTTAATCCTGTACTAAGGTTATTATTTCTACATACTTGTATTGATAACAAGTGGATAGTGCTAAATCTGGATTTCTAATATTTTTTTTATGTATTTGTTTGAGAGAAGCAACCCCCTCCTAAATTTTCTCCAATAATTGCAAAGACGGAGCACGTGCACACAAATCACACACGCTAAAGTTCGCTCGCACAGTGTCCACAGCAACATCATTGTAGATATGACATTTAGAATTCGCTTTCAGTTTTGCTTCGTTGTCTCACCTTCGTTCATTGCCGTTAACATGTTCCAGGCTCAAGGTCCATTGTTCATCGATGTGTCTGTTAACTTGTCGAGTGTTAGCCTGCTGTACTTAGTCAAAACTGTGCAATAGTCTGACCTGCAAATTTCTTCTGTTTCACACAAATCATGCTTTCAGTCATTTTATTGTCAACATTGCCCAATCTAATTTGTTAGGCCCCCGCCCTTTGGAACAAAGAAAAAGTATAGGAATTTTAGAGGATTTAGATCCTATAGGAATTTTCCTATGAAGCCCTTTGGAACAAAGGATTGAATTCCTACCGATCCTATGAAATTCGTATGGAATGACTTGTTCCATAGCAATTTTGGAGGAATTCTACCAAGAGGTTGGGCCTCATGGAAAGTTTCCTTTGTGTCACTCTCTCTCCTCCAATTCCTTTATTTTTCTTGTGCTCCATCCAAACAATAATTCCTACAATTTTCCTGTGTTTCTTTATTCCATAGGATTTGAGATACGATGTCATTCAATTCCTACGTTTTTTCTATTCCTATGTTTCGAAAATCCTACGTTCCAAAGGAGTTAATTTGTTCTCCAATCCAATATATAGTGGAGGGCAATTCCTTGCATGGGGTTAGGCTTTGTTGCGAATGGATGCCCCGCTTTTCTCGGAGTCTCGTTTTGATGGTGTCATTGCGTGCGAGACACAATTCTTGCGTACGTTGACTACTGGGAAGCCTAGGGGACACTGACGCGAGTGCAACCTTTAATGCCGGCCTTGGTCAGGATCGTGTTGTTTGAATGTATTGAACAGATCACAACCCAACAGTTCCTAAACAGTTCTCTTTTTTTTGGAGACTTCACAACTATTGAATAGACATCCGAAAGTTGCAAATTGCTAGGATTTTCCTCACCAATAATTGTTTCCATGTCCTGTGTTCTGAATTGACGGGAAAGCTAGTGGCATACTCCGTATATCTCACTGATCAAACACTTGATCATCTTCTCTTGATGACTGTCCACAAGAATCGCCCACATGTGCAGCCCGACAGAGAAACATGAGGACAGTGTCCAAGTAGCGAGGCATCCACTGGTCGCACCATTTTCGATGAATCACGGGCATTGCAGTATTACTTCTATCGGACAGTACGGCGGTGCACGTTTCATGCGCAACAGGAACATTGGTGTCGACTGCGGGTAGGACGCAAACATACCCAGAACACGCACTAATCCATCATGCAACACATAAACGTGTCTCATGTAATAATCTTTATCAGACACAAAGGGTAGGAGGGCATACAGCACTGCACTGACATTATTCGGCAACAAAATCCTTGCCAACACCCCAGAAAGCAAAAAAAAAAAAGAGTGAACAAACCCTTAGCTTCATGCTATCGCCTACTAATAACCATAGCTGGGAGGGTAGGTCGGGCCACCGTAGCTTCCTCCATTGTACTGCGGAGGCGGCACGGCCGCAGCTGAAGATCCGTAGGATGGAGCGGTTCCATATGGTTGTGGGTAGGATCCGTAGTTTGGATCCACTGGCGGAGCTGGAGGGTTAGAAGCAGGCGGTGGCCCAGGGGTGGTAGCGTCCGCCATGAAGTTCTGCAAGCAAAGGGGTCAAATTAGCTAACAGAAATGTGGCTAAAAATGTGCGAAACCTGAACGGATTCCAAAAATTACGGTTGGAGCATCTCCAGCAGAGGACCTAAACTGAGTTGCTATACCTAAAAACTACCTCGGGACCTAAAAACAACCAAAAAACGAGCTCCAGCAGAGGACCTATATGGGTTGCTATTTTAGGTCCGGACCTAAAATCCACCCATGGGGACTCAAATATGCCAACCCAGCCAGAGTTGCTATTTTCTTCCATCCGCGCGCGGGAGAAGGCAACCGTCCGTCCTTTTCGCCGCGCTCCCTTCCTCCGCTCCGGTGCCGCCCAATCCAACGCCGTCGCTGCCCTCCCTACCTCCGCTCGAGCGCTGCCGCCGCCCTCCCCGCCTCCGGCCGGTGGATCCACCATGGAAGGCCCAACTCCCGTCGCTACCGCCGAGCTCCGCTGGGGCCGCTCTCCGCCTCAGGCTCCTCCGCCGGCGAGCTCGGCCTCCATCGCGATGAGTAGGCTTCCGTGGCCCTCCGTCCTAACGGCCGGCGAGCTCAGCTTGTGTCGCGACGGGCAGACGCTTGCACACCGCCGCCCGCGAGACAAGCTCAGCCTCCTCCACGCGAGGGAGAGCGAGCCGATGACGAGCTGGGCACCACCGCACGTCGGTGCTGCTACTCGGGAGTTGGGAGCCAGGCAGCCAGCAAGCTCCAGCATTGACGCGACGCGAGGAAGACGGAAGCATCCGCGAGGGAAAGGATAAGGCTGGTGGTTTTGCAAAAAAACACCTCAAGAAAATGTGTAATAGTTATGCAATTCTATGTGTCTTGCATCTTTTACAGTAAACCCCTTAAAATAATCAGATTTCTCTAGTTTATTTTAGGTCCCCAGTTTTACCTACTCGGCTGAAGTAGACAACTATATGGTACCTATAATTTTCTCTCTCCTGGACCTAAAATCAGTTTTAGGTCCCTGATTTTACCAACTCTGCTGGAGATGCTCTAAGCAGATTAGCATACAGCCATACGCGGTACCTGAACCAGTTGCTGGGCGGTTTGAACTTGGGATGCAGTCCCAATTATCTCCACAGTCATCTCTCCAGGTGCACCTCTGCTTTCTTGAATAGTTACCGTTGCCCCACTGTGCCTACGGATATAGCTGATACTAGCACCAGCTGCCCCAATCACAGCATCAGCGTAGGCAAGGGGAATGTGCATGTTATGTGTGACCTTTCAGAAGTAGATAAAAGTAAGTTGCTGCTTAACCCACCAACCAAATGAAATCACAGATCATCTCGAGCAATATAACTAACCTGCGAACTCGCATGAGAGGGTGGTTGATTCCCTGCGGCAGAAACACCACTTGGTGGGGCCTCACGTCCATATGCAGAGATGCCATAGTGTGGCTGCTTTTCCACAGGGGGGGCATCAGGACGAGGATAATAGTTGTATTGCGGCCTTGGAGGCATGAACTGTGGATTTCCACCAAAACCTGGACCACCTGGAGGAAGGTTCGGAGGAGGGCCCCAGGGTTGAGGAGGGCCCCAGTGCTGGGGAGGTGGCATTGGTTGCTCCCTCTGCATACTGTGCATTTTCATCTGCAGATATTGAAACTTACATTTGTCACACACTGCATGCAAGACACTTGTTACTGACAGAATACAAGATGCCAGAACAAACTAAGAACTTACATGTGTTTCAAACAGCGGGAGAACAGTACGGTCGACAAGAAACTTTCTTAAATGACTTGCTATCAATTCCACTGCTTTGTGGACACCAAGAGGCTCGCCTTGTATCTCCACAACTCTGTCATCATTTAACGCAACAGGAGGCACATTCTCTGATGAAAAGTATAACACACTGAATTAAAACCATAGAAATCTAATATTCGCATTGAAGGAGTAAAGGCACAAGTATTTACAAAGAACTACAATTGAGAGTTAGTATCACTATTTCCTCATAGCCATTGTTGTTAGTTGCACGTCACAACATATAGCTACAGATGCAATTGATGTCATATATATCCAAAAGAGGAGATCCAGCATACATAGCATAGAAAAAATATGCCAAATAACATACCAACAATACGAACAACAGACTTCGAAGAATCTTGTATGGATTTAATAGTTGCTCCTTGCTTTCCAATAAGGCTGCCAGCTTGTGAAGCAGGCACTAGAAGCCGTGTTGGTCCTATATTACCAGCACTTCGTTGAGGTTGACCAGATTCACCATCTGAACTATCAGTTATTCTACTATGAACTCTAAGCAAGCCATCCATAGCTGGAGATACAGGTGCATCGGGCTCATCCTTTGCTGAAATCATAACCTTCAAAAGCAATAGCGATAACATTCACAAAATTAATTAGCAGTCAAAAAGGGATTACCACAGAAAAACATTATTACTGTTCAATGATTAAACCTAGATGAACTCGCTGAACAGCTGGTATGATGATACTATGAATCACAAATATATGTGTTTGGAACAAATATAATGGAACTTTGCTGCTTGGTTACTTATTGGTAATCAAGAGATTACATATACATCTCACTAGCAAAGTTAAATGGTGTCTTCCTCCACAAAAGAAATAAGGTATGATTTTACTAGAGTATGGTTCAATAAGTACGTCAAGTATACATTTACAACCCACATAAAGTAATAATTTCCAAATATCATGCGATGATATTGACCTAAACTCAAATTAGCCTAATAATACAACACAATAGTAAATGATAGTCACCGGAACAGATCTAATGCTGAAATGGCTTTACAAACAAGAGCTCCCAAAAGTTCAGAAGAATATTTCATCCTACACAACCAGTTAACATTGGGGCATAGTGTTCAAGAAGTATGGACAATCAGAAGAATTGTTTTTCATCTGTTATTCAGTTAGCAACCTTCTTTATAAAATTCAACGTCCTATACCAATGTCTATTGCTTCGATATATCAAATGCATCAACTTTTTTGTTTGTCCTTCACCAATGTCCAATGAAGAATACACATTTTGTTCTCTTTTACTCACTTGTTGATAATGTAAATGGCATGATAGTTATCTTTTCTTTTAAAAAATACTGGAGATAATTCCAGAACAAAAAAAAGAAAACAAAGAGTTCCATAACAATATGTTTCCAAATGTATGCATTTGTATACTTTGCGAGGTAAATTTAGTACCAATATTATCATCCAGATGAATTTTAAGATATGTAATACGCGTTGTTTATTCATTTACAACTCTGCGTGTATTTTTATCATTTTCCCTTTACTTATTCCCTTTAGTTAAAAAAATAAAAAAGATCATGGAATTACCAGATAGTTTATGGAGCATCTTGAAAGGGATCTTCATCCAAATATCCAATACTCAAATGACCTATTCATATTTGCAGCAGAGGAGCATAAAACTGGACTTTGAGAACCATGTCAGTTCATCCATTTTGTAAAGGTTGTTTTGTTTGGGGCCTTAGACTGCAGTCACAACCTGCAAACATTGATCTGTGTTATTATTATCAGAGCTATTCAATTTGGGCCTTTGATGGATGGTCATAGTTTGTTTGAAGTCAGTTTTTGAGCTACTCTATTTATCATGGAGAACTTCACTGTTTTTAGCTTACTGGGTGTTGTCGGGATATTAACTATGTTTTCTTAAATTAATTTGTGGCATAGCTATTAAGTTTCAATTAGCAAGAAAAAATACTCCCAACCTTAGTCTTAGCAAAAACATAACACAGTAAAAAAATGAATCATGTGACATGGTGTTTGATAAACCGTGCGACACTGGTTATCGTGAAAAACAGAGCTCATGTCAGTGATGCTGTTAGAACACTAGTAACGAATTGCTTAGGATAGGACAAATTTTCAACACAGAACAATCTGGTATGAAGTTATGTTATAATAAATAACAGTAACATCACCCATACAACTAATGCTAGGCTACAGAGTGTTTGTTGCAGATTATGTGAAATCTTTGCTGTTCGTTGATATACGCATATAAAGAAACAAAGGTAAATATCTGGGTAGATATAAGTCTGAATGAAAAAGGGCACTAAAACCTGAATACATATGAGATGCCTAAAATAGTGTAATCATGATGCTCATTTGCATCAGTATATAATTAATCAATTTTAAAGTATCTGGACTTTTTTTAGTTGGTTACAACTTCATGTAATGTGTAAATCTTACAAAATATGACATGTTAAGTGCATGGTAAGACCTGGTACCAAATTGCATCCTTAATGGACTCAATTAATAAAGTATTAAGTAAATATCAAAATTGATAACAAAAGCCATAACAGATTTTTATTCAGATGCTTTTATTTGCATGTAAATACTATGAAATGGATATATTCTATATAAAGCAATGCAATCCAATTAATTTCTGAAAATAGATCCAGGACCAAGGCCTAAGCACCACTTCGCTTCATGATCATATCTGTCCCTTGAAGAGATAAAGAAGAATGAAAAATTGTTCTTTACATAATGATGTTGATTGTTTCCATATTGTGGAATTTTCCAATATAGATAATGCACATTTTATACAGTGTTCAAACCCACACTGGTTAAGGAAAACAGTACTAGTTACAATTACTGTTGCAAACCCTAAACTAAGATAAAATAAAACTGTTCCTAGATATTCAAGAAAACCCACAGAAAATTTGTTTTAAAATTCAGTAATGGGTTTAGGTTTTCAACTAAAAGTTTCACTTTCTGTTTTCCATATTGTTATGATGCTTTAAGGTGCAACGAGCAACAGCATAGTCCTACTCCAGCTTTCAGGCATTACTAAGCACACAAAAAAGCCTACCAGATATCTAGGTACCAAGATGAAATGACTAAATGTGGGTTTACTTGCCAAGTCAATATATCATATCAAATGGGTTTCATTGGAGCTGCTAGGAAACTAGGTAGAGGAGTACAATATGTACCTAGCTGATCACTTTTGTACCTAAAAATGGATACTTCCAAGAAAACAAACTGAACTTCATGCATGAACCTGCCATGCCTAATGGCACCAAGAGACAGACATATAGTAACTTAAAAAGATATCACTAAATCACATTACTGGCTGAAGCAATGAGACTATATCACTTAAACACATTGCTGGCTTAAGTAACGAGACTACTAACTTCCTATGAAATACACGGTTCCATAAAGGCACTTACTGCTCTTTCCGGTACACCAGGTGGGCCATCAAGTATCTTGATGCGCGCTTTAGACTCCTCACACATCTTCTTGATGAACTCCCCTTTGCGGCCAATGATAGCTCCTACCTTCTGGGCTGGAACCAGTATGCGGAAAACACTCTCTCCTGGCCAACCAGGCCATCTGTTATCCTCAACATTAACCTGTGAGTTGTCCTGTTGACTTGCGTCGCCACTGAATGCATTCTCCAGCTCTTCCTGGTAAGAATTTGCTGGTTCCTCATTGTACTGATTCCCGGTATCCTCGTTGAACAAGTTTGCCTCCTCTTCATTGTACACATTCCCAGACCCATCATCATACTGAGCACCAGGTTGCTCGTTATACTGGTCACCCAGCTCTCCGCCATACTGCTTCTCCGCATCGTCGTATGGGTTTGGTTGCTCTGCATCGTAAGCATTTGCAGGCATCCCGCCATCATCATGTCCCACAAAGTCCTCCACTGGTGCATCCATATTTTCTGGCCACAGAGTAAAAAGGTATATCAGATAGAATTTACAAGTCAACCATATGAATCTAAGCTTCAAACAGCACCCATTAATCGATTAGGACGGCATGGATGGATAACCAGGGCCATATGCAACTAGTAGGGTATCCAGAACAGTCACGGCCTTGGGAGGAGTCCAATCGAGTCCATCCCTTCACCCCTAAACAACTCGACTGTACATGTAACTGGACATACATAATCACGCACCCCCAAAATCAACGCGGGGTACACACGCGGAACCCTAACTAAACCCCAAGCAGTGAGCGACAAGCCGTCCGGGCAACACCATGATCCCTTGGCTCAAATCGCACCCCGCGCAACCCAGATCACGAGGCGCGGCGCTCGGAATCCGCCGAATCGCGTCCGCACGGGCACGCGGACCCCAAATCACGAGGGCGTAAGTGAAGGGAGGAGAGGATGGTACCTGAGGGAGGGGGAGGCCAAGACCCCGGCGAGGAACCGCCGCCGCGGAGACGGCCTTGGGGCTCTGAGCGGCGGTAGCGGTGGCGGAGGCCGAGGCGGCGCCGGATTCGGGTGCGATGAGAGGAGTGCTCGTGTGAGTCGTGTCGCGGAGACCGGAGGGGGAGACGAGTTTATTATCTTCGGCGGGTACACTGCTACCGGTCTGCCGGGAAGTTTCCTCGTCATGTCAGGGCACGTGATTTCCCTGGCCGTTTGATCATGGCAATGGACGACGCAGATCTTTTGATATCTCGTGAGGTTACAATTCTGTCTGATCAAGATGATTTGCTGAGGTCATACTACTTTGTACCATCTATTTCAAATTATAAGTTATTTTAGTTTTCTATATACACAACATTTATAGTGTATCTAGTGCATATCTAGTAGGTGGTAAAATTGAAATTTGTGAAGTACAAGAGAGTGCATCGCAGCGAAAACTGAAAACCAATATTCTTATGATGTGTTGTGCTTCTATCGTTTTTGGTTCGGCTCTTAGAGCGGTGTATAGCTCAGTGCAGAGGATTACTGATGAGCAACATGTACGGCGTAGCAAAGATATACTGCTCAATTCCAAACCTTGAATATCTGATGGAAAAATATTGTTTCTTTCTGAACGGTTCAAGATCCTACGTATATACTACACTAATCAAAGGTGATAGTTCAGCTACCTGCACCATATTAATCTTTAAGCTGCATCTACAGCCCGAAATATTACATGGATGATTAAGTTTGTCCAAAGTTTCTAAAGTTAGATAGCCTCATGCGATGGTTAGAGAAGGCCAAGGCGAGACCGCGATTGGCGTCCCAAGTCCCAACAGAGCTAAAGTGTGCCACTGACGAGCAACGTGCGCATAAAACAATTTTGACATGTGCGGCATTGTATTTTGGGAAACTACAATGGTGCATGTCTTCTTCGATGTCAAAAATACTCAATTTCCTGGTACCATATACCGCACGCACGACATGCCAGACATGGCGGTTGCGTTGCTATAGGCAAGGTTTTCAACATCTCACCATGCCACTTATCCACACACGGCACTCAGTTTTCAAATGGACAAATCCACCAAAATTTGGCTACACCAAAACCCAGTGATTACACTGGAGTCAGAGATCAGTAAAATAAATCAAGTTATGATGAAGCCTTTGACATCGCCCAAAGGCATGCCATCGTTAACAGGTGAAAACAGAGCTCGCACGTACATGCCAACTGTCAAAGGCACCAAAGCATTATTTCAGTAAAAACTTCCAGTCGAACTACTTGTAACAACACCCTACTTATGGGTACATCATCTGCTGGCGCAAACGCGAAGTGGTGGGACAACCAGGGCGACCTGTGTTCTCAGATCAAGATTTCTGGGCCCTTCAGTCGCTCATCTGCTAGCTCCTTGAGCCTCTCAGTCACCTTCTCAGCAACACGCACGTACGCCTGGGCCGATGCAGAGTCTGGTGCAGAAATGACGACAGGCTTGCCTTCGTCTGAACCTATTCTGATGCTGATTTCAAGAGGTATCTATTGAAAAAACAAGAGTGTTGTGTTGATCAGAGATCATAAGTATATTTACAGATGAACATAGATTAAACTATTATCTCTGACATTAATTAGATATAGACAAATATAGGTCGTTAATTCATCAACAGAATGCCCCCATAGATATCTTGTTGCATGCTAAAAAAATATTTTCTCATGAAAAGGACAGTGTAGTTGTCATAACTTCAGTCTGCACATTCCAATCAATCATGACAATATTCTTTCACAAAAAAATAATGACAAGATTCACTCACCTCACCAAGTAATCTCATATCCATTTCTTCTGCAGTTCTCTTGGCTCCACCTGCCCCAAAAATGTAGGACTCGTTACCACATTTTGGGCACTTAAAGCAACTCATATTCTCTACTAATCCCAAAATCTGAAAAAACAACAAACTCAGTTCTTCTGGGAAGATTAGAGATACTGGGGAATGGTAAAGACAACATGAAGCTAAACATTTTCATTTGTTAAATGAAATATGCCTTTTTTACGTGGATGTGCGATGCCTTCAATTGTTGGGCTGGTATGCAAGTAAATACAAAATGCATCTGGTTGAGTTTTGCAATCAAACAAACATGAATAGGAAAATAATGTGAAGTTATAATTTGAAAATAAAATTGTATCTGAAAATAATATTTGAAATATGATATGGACAAGCAGTTAAGAACTGTACAGGAACTTGGACTTTACGGAACATGTTGGCTCCTCTTCTAGCATCAATTAGAGCAATATCTTGAGGAGTTGAAACAATTAAAGCAACTGCAGAAACACATGCGAAAAATAAAATTCAAAAATCAAACTAACATTTGCAGATTCATAGCCAGATGTTTATATACCAGATAACCGAAGCCTTTGTGACATTGATAGTTGAGCATCACCGGTGCCTGGAGGCATATCAACAACAAGAATATCAAGATTTCCCCAAGCTACTCCCCTGGTCATCTTCTCAAGAGCACTCATTACCTGATACCAAGAAAAAGATAAGTAGCATTGAGAACATAGAACTAACTTGCCAAAAGAACACAAAAACTGGAAATATGAAACCACATTATCATTTATACAAGCAAAGGACTATCCGTGATCAATGCATTCCAAGATAGCAAAAGTCAACAACCATTGTTACTGGCATAATAAAGTGCAACAAAACTGTAGCTCTGTAAATATTTTGAGAAATAAACCGGTAACTGAGATAAGTTTGAATTAGTCACTTCAAGCATCTATAAGATTTGATTGGAAAAACATCTGCACCACGGAATGAAAGAAAGGGAATAAAACAATTGTCTGCATTCATGCCCTCCGAAGATCCTACCCCCAGACCAGTTTTACTGCCCTAAAGATACATGAACAGAAAGCAAGACAAGCTGCAGGAGGAAGTGTATGGTACATTTCAGTACATTCTTCTTAAGCGCCACGAATGCAAAACAAAAGGAAGAAAAATTTCCAGCAAGGATATAGACACTACAGGTGAGAAGTTAACAGAAGCACATGGAAAGACAAACCATAGGACCTCTCCAAACAATTGGTGCATCTTTATCTACCAGAAAACCAATAGACATGCATCGCACTCCATGGTTCTCAATTGGAATCATCTTCATGTCTGTAAACAAAATATAGTTAAAAATTTACAATGAACCCACAGAGACATAGCATGGTAGCAACCATAAGCAAAAATGACATATTTGTAGTTGAACAAAAGAAAAAATCAATATTATAGACATTTTAGAACGATAGTATCCAGGCATTATTAAGGGCAGTGAGAGAATCCTATGGTCAGGCTTGTCAGGTTTATTACTAGACATTTTTTGAAGGATAATGCAGAATTAATCTTGCAAAAGCTACATTCAGCTCACCACTCGGCTAATATAGATCTTGAAACCGTGATGAATGCAAAATGTTTTTGTCTTGTAAAAATTAAGTGCCTGGGAGTTTAGTTTATCGAACTGATTTGGTCAAAAGGTATTGAATTTGATTGCAGTTTCAACTGAACCAAAACAACAGCAATGAGCTAAATTCAATCATCTAGGTCAATGGAGCAATCTATATAGCCTAGTCAAAAACTTATAGCACCATTTAGTAAAATAAATGTTGGCATGGACAAAGAAAGTAATCTGAATACTAAAACCAAATTGAGTAAATTGTTTTACTTCATCATATTCGCACGTACATATGCAATCTGGCTGGAGTAAGGGAGAAGGAGATTACAGAACAACAAATAACCACTAACCACAAGTTCTGAAAACAGACTTCTCGCTGGTTCTTTCATCATAGAATTATTTTGTAATTTTACTTAAGAAAGATTATCAAGTTGACATGTCTTCAATTTCTCGGGTATCATTCAGTTCAGATAAACAAAAATTGCACATGAGAAGTGAAAGAACATCAGATTTATTATTTAGAACATGGAAATGTGTAACAGGATCGTGATAAAAGGAAACCTAAAAAATTATCATAACCTTGTGTGTTTTAATTTAAAAATATGCATTCTGCCTGCTCCATGACTTGTATTGAAAGAGATTCAACTGATACCTTCACTTACTTCAGGCTTGGCATGTAGATTCATCATGGTTGGAATTGACGGACCATATATGTCAGCATCTAGTAAACCAACCTTAAGCTTAAATTCCTTGGCAAGTGCTACAGCAATGTTAACTGCACAAAAGTAAGTGCCAGGATGAAGGTGAATTTTGAGTTAAAAAAGGTGAAATTTTGAGGTAAAAGTTCCACACCACAATGTTTAAGCACGAGCACTATAAATTCATAATCTCTAACTATTTAACTGGATCAACTCAACTGAGAAAAAGTTTGGCTGCCCAATGAGGGTGGACTACCAACTTCAGTGAAACATAAATTATGCACCTATCTGCTGGCATCTCTCTTTTGCAAACACCTCCTATTCATATTTAAGGGGCAAATCACCTGGCACTATTTCTGATTCAAGATAGTCAATGGGGGGATCTTCAATTCAGCACCATTTCTACATCAATGTGAATTCATAAATTGTAAATCAGCATCCTTACAACCTTGTTCACTAAAGCCATGTTGGAGCAGGGGCATTGCTTAGGGGACTTTCAGGATTTAATTGGATTTTTGTACCAAGTTATATTGATTTGGATTTCGAAACCTGTTTCCAGGCAACACCAGTGTGGAGAGAAGAAAAATGGAAACCTGCAGTTGTGGACTTGCCGACTCCGCCTTTCCCGGAGGCGACCGCGATGATGTCGCCAACGCCGGCGATGGAGGGGCCGCCTTTCGCCAAGGCGCTGTAGGATCTCCTACCTCCAAGCGAGCCCTAGACAAAATGAGGTGAGAAATTTGAAGAGACTGGGCAAACAATTTCGGGGTCGAACGAGCACGATAAAAAAAACTGCGAATTTGCAGAGCGCTATTGCGGTGTGGGAATCGAATCCCTGGTCTCACCGCGCGAGAGGCGATCCGGAGCATCGAGAAGAGGTTATTATTCCGCCGCACGGAGAGCAAGTGGGGGCACTCGGCTGTTGGCGGCGCGGAAGAGGACCGGCGGCAGCGGTGGCGGTGGCGCTGAAGAGGAGTACCGGCAGCGGCGGTGGAGGTGGCGCGGAAGAGGAGGACCGGCGGCGGCGGCGGTGGCGGTGGCGCGGAAGAGGAGGACCGGCGGCGGCGGCGGTGGTGGCGAAGCGAACCGCGGGAGATGGAAGTGGGTTTTTTTACACGAATGCAGGTGTCGTGGGTTTTGTCGCAAAAATGCCTGCCAGATATTCATAACCAGAATCCACTCACTTTAGCATAATAACCTCAAAAACAATGTTTGAATATTTTTAAAGCAAACTAAGAATTATTTGGATCATAGGTTCTGTAAGAACCAGGATCCGTAAAACTCCTTTAATCTAACAATCTCTAAAACCACTAGGTATTGTTAAATTATGGAATAAATGTATAACCATAAACATCGAGTCCAGAATTCAAACTTTGATGGGGCATATTTCACCTCAAAAAATCTTACAAACTACCATTCCCTATTCTAGTTGCTTAGGTTAACACATACTCATTTGTAGTCAGACTATGCCCTCTGCTTTTATCCATCTAGCACCAGGAGCATGTATAAACTACTCCGTTTGTTTTTACAATTTATAAGTTTGTAGTTACCTTATCCAAACAAGACACTCTCTAAAACTCTGTAACACCTAAGAAACTTAAAGATTTTTCAATATTTATTGGAAAATTTATTTTATTAAAACTGGGTTTTATTTAGGAGATTCAAACAACCATTTAGATCTCTCAATACAATGATGCTCCTGCATATATGTTACACGTAGTCTACTTGGTACACACATAATGTTTGTGTCGAGGTTAGTGTTTTCTATATTAATATTGTCATAAATAGTAATTTATAATCACATATTGGTGTATTTTGGGATGCTATTTTTTTATAATATGGATGTAGCTATTTAAGTACATATTTAAGGGTTTCTACAATGTACTTTTTTATAATCGAGGGGTAATCTAGATGCAAAATTTTAATTTGTTTTTCTATAATAATGAATGTTGGTAATTTAGATAAAGATTAGATGATTATTTTAGGTTATTATTAAAATGGCAATAGGATAATTTAGTTATATATATAAATGTTACTTTAGGTCACTTTTATAATTGTAGGTATGTACTACCTCCATTCCAAATTACTATTCACTGTTGACTTTTTTGCTTAATGTTTGACCATTGGACAAATTTTTTAAATAAAACGAATGGTCAAAGATCATGAAAAAAAGTCAGCAACGAATATGGAACAGAGGTAGTAACTTTAAAAAACCATAAAAGATCGAATGCCTACAATGATGATTTGAGTGTATTACTAATTTTTTAAGGGGATTTCTAGAATTTGTCTTAGAATTCTTAGCTTCTAAGCCAATAGGTAATAGTAATACTATCTCCATGGCTGTAATAATATTTGATTGCAATACACACATTCATTCCAAATTAACATACTATTCATTGGTATATTAAAATTAAATATGAAGTATGCATGGGTCTAGAAAACTCACTATGTACTTGAGGTAGCTAAGATCTTAGTAACTATATATTCACACAATGCAAATATATTTGATGTTTAAATTAATTAAACAATATCAGATGTTAAAGTGACTGATCATTTTGAAGGACATTCTCATGCTAATTGAGAATAATTAAATGAAAAAAATTATGGTATCATCATTAACACCTCAATTTATGACAAGTCTTTTAAGGAAAAATCGTGATGTTGAAAAATGGCATTGTGTCACATGGATAAACCCTGTCTATCAATCTCATATAAATTTGACAAAGATTTTTCCTATGTCACTAAGCCCAATTATCTTACAAAAATAATAGTGACATCATAACATTTATCTTTGTACTCAATCCAAACTTGCCATACATGGTTTAGCTAGCAACAAAATTTAGTTGTGATGACGTGGGTATGCACGAGAGAAAACCAGCTTGTCATACGCATTTTCGCTAGTGACAACATTTAGTTGTGATGACGTTGGTATGCACTAGAGAGAATTAGCTCGCCGTACACGTTTTCGCTAGCGACAACATGTAGTTGTTATGACGTGGGTATGCACGAGAGAGAACCAGCTTGTCATACGCATTTTCACTAGTGACAAGATTTAGTTGTGCTGATGTGGATACACGCGAGAGGAAACCAATCCTAGGCCACAGACTCATGCACTTCCAATGACTGCTATAGGACTCCACTTCTATATATAGCCGGATACCCGAGAAATCCTTTCATTCTCCATTCATGAATCTCGATCTTCGTCTACAATTTCGGAGCTTCATCTTCCCATCTCCTCCATTCCACTCCTTGCACTCATGTAGTATCAAGAATCCGTCCCTATCCGCGACCACCATCGTCAGATCCAAAGCACCACCACCACCATCTCATTTTCCTAGCGCCGCCTATCTCTCTTCGATGTCGATCTCAACACCGCCGGTAGTCTCTTCAGTCACATGTGCTCCCCTTCTTCCTCACAGAATACTATCCTCATCTCTGCTACCCCCTCTACTACAGATACACCACCAAGATATTATCAACAAATTGGACACCTCCTTCAACCAAAACCTACAAGCACATGTCCATGCCGCCGCCATGGATCATGGTCATCATACCTTAAAGTCTTCTTCCGCCGTACCACATCACAGGTAAATCATATTTTGTGGATCTTCTAGCCATATACTCTTATCTTTTTTACGCATGGTTCAATATATTCCAGCATCAGAGTTTAGATTTTCCATTTACCTTGCAACCGCACTAGTATCTATTTTCTTTTTAAAACATGGTTCTCCTTTTGGGTCCTACTACTATTGTCAATCTTTCTACTAATAACTTAAGCCATAAATCAAGCATATGCATGGCACCCTCACATACAAACCACAAAACAGTGTTTATCCTTCAAGCAAAATTTACCGTACAAGCAATTCTTAGCCACATCATCAGCTAGCCACAAGATGCATGCAGTTTTGCATCAAAGCATCCTCACAACCGTATATACCAGCACACATAAACGGGCCCGCCAGTGCAGCCCAGCACATCGTTAGCCGCCCCCGCACACCATCCTGCTGCACCTGCACTCAAGCTACAACACAAAGCTCCCAGCGCGCCTCACTCACGTTCTTCTTCCTCGCCTCACTCTATCCTCCAGCCATATACTGCCAGCCAATGGATGAGTATCCATGGCAGCAAGGAACACAAAGGCCCTGCCGTTTCTTTGCGCCTCACACATCACCGACCCCATCATCCACATCCATGTCCAGGATTCACGTCGCAACAAAAGATCCCGGCAGCTAGCTTGCTAGCCAAAGGACGCACCAGCAGCCAAAAGATATAGCATGAAACGGCACCGGTTTCTTGCCGCCCCTCGCTCCTCGCCGACGATGACAGAGGATCGCCGTGGCACGCACCGCATGTCTCTCGCGGTGGCGAACTGCGTGGGAGGTTTTGGAAACGAGCGCGGCGCTCCCGGTGACCCGGTGGGCCCTTGGACGACGGTGGGCTGAAACCGGTGGATTTGGGCGGCCGGCCGGGCGGTGTCGTCCAATCCACCGGTTGTCTCCTGCGTGAATCCAGAGCCCATGACGCCAACCGTGTTTATCGGTTTATCCGCTCGTCGCCGGTGATGCCCCTCCCCCATCCGGCCCCCGGTTTCAGCCGCGAGGCCGCGTGTATAAATGGGCCCGCGCCCGGCTGCCATTGCTCATCACCCGGCCATCGTTAGCTAACTCTAGTGTCCTGCTTCTTCTCTCGATCTCTGCTTGCATTGCATTGCATTGCGCACTCGTTGATCGGTTCGATCGATCGATCGATTGATCCCAGAGGTTAGGCGATCAGTGGCGTTGTGAGTTGTGATCGGAGAGTTGGTTGTCTGATTCCTCGCGGAGAAATCCGAGTTGTTCTTGATCATTTTGTTTCCTTTGGTTAACTTTGCAGGAGCGGCGCTTGGGCTGGAGTGCTGTGCCGTGGCTGCCGCCGCGTCGAAGACAACGGTGATGGCGGGGAGGAGCGCGGCCGGCGTGGTGAGAGTGAAGGAGGAGGTGGCCGATGCCGCCGCTCAGGGGACAGAGTGGCGGAGGGAGGAGGCGGCGGAAAGGTTGAAGGAGGAGGAGGAGGAGGAGCTGGAGGGGGAAGAGTCCGCGGCGGCGGCAGCGGCGCTGTCGGGGAAGAAGAGGAAGAGGGAGGCCGAGGACGGCGGGTGCGGCGGCGACGGGCCGCGGCGGCTTGCGGAGCGGCGCCGTTCCG
This sequence comes from Echinochloa phyllopogon, assembly GCA_033239725.1. Taxonomy (NCBI): domain Eukaryota; kingdom Viridiplantae; phylum Streptophyta; class Magnoliopsida; order Poales; family Poaceae; genus Echinochloa; species Echinochloa phyllopogon. The sequence continues at coordinate 14,333,308 of BTCW01000009.1, forward strand.
CGACGCCGGCGTGGCTCTCGGTGGCGCCGCCGCGGCAGCCTCTCCAGCGGCTCGTGGACGCGTGCCGCGCCGCGTTCCATGGCTCCTACTCTGCGCCGCCGACGGCCGACGTCGTCCGCTCCATCCGCGGCATAATGGGTACGTACGTCGTACGATGCTCCATTAATTTGGATTTGTTTGAAAATTAAACGAGCTCATGTCAAGTCGATCAGCATGTAAACATTTCGAACGAGTTCTGCGCTGACACATAGATGACGGTGGTGTACATTTTCTCAGACCAGATCGGGCCGCACGACGTCGGGCTCAGCGACGAGCTCCGCTACTTCCACGAGACGAACGCCGCCGGTCGCCAGGACCCACCGCTCATCACGTGCAAAAACATTCTCCAGTGCAAAAATTTCACGGTAACCATCGTGCATATGCGGATCGATCACGCCCTGTAAATTTCAAATCAGAAAGAAAATTAACTAGATGATTTATATATGTACTGCATGGTCGTCGATCATGAATCAATCAATCCTGCATTCCTGCAGATCGCGGTGTTCTTCCTCCCGATGGGAGCAGTGATGCCCCTGCACGACCACCCGGGCATGACGGTCTTCACCAAGCTCCTCATGGGGTCGGCGCGCCTCGAGGCCTACGACTGGGTCCGCCCCCGCATCACCAGGACCGGGAGCTCGGCGATGGTGGCGGCAGAGAAGGTGCTGGACCACGCCGTCACGGCGGCGTCCGGCGCCTGGGTGCTCTTCCCGGACGCCGGCGGCAACATGCACCGGTTCGCCGCCGGGGAGGGCAGCCACTGCGCGTTCCTCGACGTCCTCGCACCACCGTACACGGCGACGGGGCCGCGGCGCTGCGCCTACTACAAGGACTCCCCCTGTGACCTCTGCGCCTGTAAGCCACTCGACTCACTCCATGCATGAACACTACTAGACTGACGTGATGAGGTCTCATGCATGTCAGTTGATGTTTCCCTTTGGTGGTGAACAGGTGCTACGAGAAGGAGCAGCAGGCTACGGGAGGCGCAAAGGTGCGGGAGGCTGGCGTGGCTGGAGGAGATCGCGCAGCCTGCGAGCTTGCGGATCGGCGGGTTGCCGTACCGGGGCCCGACAATCTTCTAGGCCCGGCACAAGATTGCATTGCCAATTGCTTGCATGGTTTGACGTTTAACTCTCAGCTGGGTGGTGCAGATCCAATCCAAACTGATCGAACAGTCTGCTCTGCTGGATGAGAAATGAGCAGTGATAAATGATGACTAGTATATGACGATGTTACAAAGTAGACGTACTCTTTGCATTGATTGTGCTTATCATGACAGTGTAACCTTTTTTATTTGTAGAAGAGTAAAATACACCCGCGGTACACGAACTTGACACGAAGTGTTATCCAAACTCTGAAAATGCACATCCAAGTCCCTAAACTTGCTAATCGGTTCACATGGGGTCCAAACCTCTATAATCAGTATTAAACTGCATACGTGGAATGCTAACTGGGCGCTGATATGGACATGCAAATATGGGCCCCACATGTCAAGTCAACCTTCTCCTTCCTCTGGTCCTCTTTCTCCCCCCCCCCCCCACTCAGTCCAGCCGTGACGGCGGCAGCAGGCGGCGGCCAAGGGCGGGCGGCGAGCAGCCTACAGGCGACGCATGGTGGCGGGGGGCAGGCGTGGGCGACGGCGGCATGTGGCGGCCACTCCCCGTGCGGCGGCGGCTCCCCGTGCGAAGCCGAAGGCGACGACAACGGCGCCGCGCTGCTGGCGCTGCCCACCGACGTCGGAGAGGGAGAAGTGGAGCTCGCGGGCGAGGCCGCGGCCACCGACCCTGCAAGCTCCATCGTGGGGAGCTCGATCTGCACTGTAGGGAGCGCCGGCGAGCTCCTCGTGAAGGCCGAGGCGGAGCTTGACGGGTTCGACGCCGCTCGCACCGCGCCACTGCGGCACCTCGCGCGGTTCATAGGGAGCGACTATTCCTTGCACCAAGTGTCGCCGGCCGTCCCCGCTCCCGAATCAGCGCCGCCGGGGTCAGCGCGGCGAGGAGGCGGGCATCGACGGCGAGCTGCGACGAGGAGGCGGCGGCGGCGGACGGTTTCGGCGCGGCGAGGAGGCGGCCATCGGCGGCGAGCTGCGGCAAGGAGGCGGCGGCGGCGGTGGCAAACGGGGTCGGCGCGGCGAGCCCCACGGGCGGGCCGTCGGTGTCGCCGGCACCGCGCTGGTAGGAGGTGGAGGCGGGTGGGAGAGAAGGGAATGGTAGGTGAGGGATGGGCCTGTCATGTAGGGCCCACATATCAGGTCCACGTCAGCGTCCAGTCAGCATGCCACGTATGCGGTTTAATACGGATTAAGAAGATTTGGACCTCATGTGAACCGATTAGCAAGTTTAGGGATTTGGACGCGCATTTTCAGAGTTTATGGATCTGGATGATACTTCGTGCCAAGTTCGTGTACCGCTGGTGCATTTTACTCTTTGTAGAATGTATCGGGCTATTTGCAAGTGTAACCAAGCATCTATATACGCCGTCGAGGTAGTTATAAAAGTATTTGTGTTAATTCAAGTTTGTTGAGGAAATCTTTATGTTTGAGTGTTAAAATAAACCATTTTTTTAATATTTGATTTGAGTGTTAAAAAAGCCAGCACTTTGTAAAGGCTTATTAAGATTGCCAAATTTTGTTTTAGAGCTAGCTCAGCACGTGTTCTGCCTTTTCATTAAAGAAGAAAGGAGTTGCTGGCTGTGTTTAGTTCCAAAATTTCTCTCTCCAAATTTCACTATTCACCTATCGCATCAAATCTCTCTCCTCGTACATGGAGCACTAAACGTGGGTAAATAAAAAAACTAATTGCATAGTTTTGAGATGTACACGACGAGACGAATCTTTTGAACCATTGTAGGACAACGATTACCACAAACGAACGAAAAAGTGTTACGGTGCGCTGCAGTGTCCGATGTGACTTTTCGACCACATTTTCGCGGGAATAACACACCCGCTGTGTACATAACTGCGAAAGAAGAGACTAAAAATGAACAACTAACTAATTACACTAATATAATGATAGAAGAATGCGCCATGCTGTACTCAAAATTATTAACTAACTTCCAAGCAATACTAACATGTTTTATGCTCTAACGGCTCATACTCTCAATAGTACAAATTTCTCTTCCATTTTCAATCCTTTACATCGATGAACACGCCATCAGGAAACTGAGCCAGCGATCATTGAGATCGAAGTTACAGTAGACGCATCGCTGCGACGACATATTGTGTTCACGATATTCCTACTAGCAGCTGGTAGGTTGCGTCTTTGCTTCCTTCGCCAGATCTTGGAAGGAAAGTATTATTTGCCCAACAGAAAAGTTTTGCCTGGCAATGAACTAGAACTACCGATCGTGCAAAAGAACAATGCCACTTAAGGTTTGATATACTTGAAATGTAACCGAATACATAAAGTTGTTCTTTGCAACAAACACACCAGAAGTTGATGAAGTTACCAACCACTTCAGTGACCAAGTCACGCACCGATCAGATCAGATAATAGATTTCGACGCATCTACTTACGAGTAATCACTTACAGAAAATTGACTGCTATAACATTGGTCATCGTATTCAAACGAATCGAGTAGCTCCCAGTTATGAATCAAGAGAATTAAGGAGCACAATAAGGTACCCATTCGAAAAATACAATCGCCAGTTTAGGTAACGATAACAGAATTAATTGAATCGAGCTAGCCGCTAGCAGTCACTAAGCATAAATATACAATATAATACTTCCCTGAGCAAAATACAATTCACTAAAGGGGAACTTCATCTGCAGCTTTTTACACCAAGACAAGAAACGTTGAGTCGACAGCCAATTTTTTTAAAAAAAACAAAACATAGAGGGAGGGGATTTTCAGATAGAATATTGGATACAAACAACAAAACCAAAAGTGTTATTAACAACAAACAAAGGTTTGTTTTCTTGAAACGACAATTCCTGAATGCTATGGCATCTGCTGAACCTTCAAACCAACATTGGAAAGCTTGCTTACCAAAGCACTGGGACTACCTTCTGATGTTTCATTGGGGGCACAAAAAAGATCTCATAGTTTCATGTATCATCAACCTGAGAATGGAAGACAAAGCTTGGAAATGTAGTGGTGATGTCCCTGCCAAGCGTTATTATGATTAGACTCTGAATATGAACTTTTAGGCAGAAAACAATACAGAAGCAAGCAAGAAGTAATTGCCAAATCATACCCTTCAGCCATGCTGATCTCAATTGGATATGAAAATGCATAAATGGGTGATTAAAGTTTCTCCTTCAATTAAGCCAATAAAGACAGCAAGTCACAGGTGTTGCTTTTCATGGAATAAAGTTTGCCTGCCAATCGAATTTGATGACTTTGGTGTCCCAGGTCTTTCGACAGATCATGGTTATGCGCTAATATTGGGATGGCCATAGTTCAAGCACACTGATAATAGGAGAACATATGATATTTATATATGGAGAAAAACATGGCTGTGCAGGACTACATAGGCTTCATTGAGGTAGGCAATGGAACTATGTTTTGGATGACCAAACAGCTAGGTGAAGCATGTGTCAAAATTCCTGCGCCATATTTTTGGGAGCATAGTGTGAGTACAAATGTTCAGCAAAACCTATCTATCAGAGTAGCAGGAAACCATATTCTCCCTAAGATCTGACGGATATCGGCAACCGACAGCCTAGCCTGCCTCATAGCAGGAAGCTGTTGTCGTTGTTCTGCTGGAGGTCTGCATGGTGACTTCGAGGGCTACAGTTCTCTGCACATGGTGACCTAAGGGCCATAGTTCTCGGTGTTGTGTGGCCTGGCGGGGCAGGGAGGCAGGCAGCTGTTAGGCGACATACAGGGTGAAGCAGCAGGCAGCTGCCAAACAGCGCAACCTGTCGGGGGTCTTGGAGCAGCAACACATCACATCCCGAACGGCAGCTCGGCGAGCTATTTTTTTTCTTTTTTCTTTATTTTTCCATTGATTTTTTTTGTCAAAGTTCTTGAGGAAAGGTTTTCTATAAAGGTTATATAACATGAGCAGGTACAACATACTGCATGAGCAATGTTGCAATTAACTCTGCTCTGTTTGCAAAACTTTCAAGAGCAACACAAAATTAATTATACTGACTGATGCCATATTGCCATGGCCCCAGAACAATGGGCCCAGAGACCCCTTCAGGCCTGCAGGACTGTTCATGAGGGCACCCTTCACCATTGTGAACAGTATCACGCATACTGTAGTGCTGCCTCTCCCCTGCCAATGCTGAGTCTAATAATAAAGAAGGATCTAGATCAGGAAGTCTATATCTCTTGTAATTGGGAAGGACACCCTCTAAAACAGGGAAGGTTAGGATAGTTTACTTAACACTCTACTAAGTCTCCTCAATATACATTGAGACCTCCTGTACCCTTTGCAAGTTAAGCCGATGTAAATCAAGGGCTTAGCTGTCTCTCTGCCCCTGGCTTAGGCACCAGCCTTCGGTGGCTCCCACTCCCCTGCGCTCCCCCAACCCTAGGCTGCCAGCCACCTCCTGGCCACCTTCCTCTCTTTATCCCCCAATTCTTCCCCAAATCACCACTCAAATCTCTAGAAATGTATGCACATAACACCCAACCTTATCACAAGTATCATTCATCAACATCTCTAAACTATCTAGTTTCAGGAAAAATAAACAACCGATTCAAAAGTAAATAGTCAACTATGCACAAACAAGTTGGCATATCTTACTTGAGGTACTGAAGTGTCATGTTCTTTAATAATGAGGGATGCCTCAGTACTAGATTGCGCCATTCTTCTTTATCGATTTTCCCATCATGTTTTGTGTCTGCCTCCTCGAATGTCTTGTAGCAAGAGAAGGACACAAATTTAATAAAACAGTACAATAGCATGCAATGGTTCATTCAGTTTGCAATGTGCTAGCACTTCTTCAACAATGTGCTGTTAAAAATCCACCTTTTAGAAAAAAAAAGAGGACTTTATAGTAGCTTTTTAAAAAATGTGTTCAAACTAAGCTAATCTGTTAATAGCACTGCAAATTAAATAGGGACTAGTGGTTGTGGCATCAATTTGTGTTACCACAAAAGATGTATATTCAATGCGTCAACTAGAAAATAATGAACACAACCTAAGAGCTTTATTCAATAAAGATCGACATATATTACTGAGCGATAGCCTCAGATTTAGAACGACAACAGAAAATTCTTGTGTTTCCTACAGAAAGATTATGTTCTGGTAATTAATTCCAATGACACAACCATACAGAGAAAAGCCAAATGGTATTACTTAAAGGAGCTTAGTGTATAAGGAGATCAAACATGCCTTAGGGTCAGAGAATATTAGGGACTATTTCTTATTTCATCACCAAAAAGAATACAACAAAAGGAATACTGATTCTTTTATTGCCTAACAAGTAGGTTCAACAAAATTATGGATTACATAGTACAATAACTTGACAAGATTAGAAGACATCAACTTCTACCAAGACTCTACAAAGAGTTCTACTAGGATGAATTCTAAGACAAAAGAAAACTCCAGTATATCTGTTAATATTCCCTAAACTTTTTCTTGGTCGAGTTGGACAGCATTAGAGCCACTTTGCTGCTCTAGTATTGCCACATGCCGCAACATACTTCCACCGACCAGCCAACCACATATCCACAATATTTATAAAACCAACTAAGACCCCTATGCTATCTTGCCATATATTGATGCGCACTCTGGATTCCCTTCTTAATCTAATTTCAAGCCTCCCCTACTAAGCTAAAAATGTTTGTCTGGGTACGGATTCTAATTTCAACAGATTCTAAATGGAAAAAAATAAATAGCTAGGCAGATATGTAAAAACAAATAGAATTCAAGTGCACCTTGTCAATGATGCTCTCTATGACTTCATCTGAAAGATTCATTCCTGACTCAGCAAGTGTGGCAACAACCATTTGCTTAACCTAATAGTGGAAAAACAAAATCATTAAGATACAACATGTAAATGGTTATGTTAAGTACATTTCTTTTACAAACAAGCATAATTGCATAAATAAAAGCACCGGAAACTTATTCTGTTCAAATAAAAGAAAAATAAAAGATATACTTCATCAACTAAAAACAAAATAGAACAAGTGTAACTGTGCGACATATCTTTCATAAACTGTGTCAATCTATGGCAAAATTACAAAAGAAAAATAATATGACTTAAATTAAATTATAATTGTCTATTGGAGGCAAACTAGTCCGTCTCTAAACACACCCATCAAGGTGATTTGGTAGACCAAAAAAATCCACACTGAAGGGTCCAGTACCCAACAACTTTACCATACTGCAAGCCCACATCAGCACATAAGAGAGCTGGTTGCAAACAATGATATACTAGTGGGGGTTAAAGTGACAGTAGACCAAGCCATTGCATGATATTGATGTAAATCTGTGGCCATCCATTTCGTTAAATCCTTTAAGACCTCTCGTTCTATATGGACTAATCCATACAAACGTCCATCAACCCCCGAGTTGCCAACAGACTTGAACAGAAATCAACAGGGCATGTATTCGGTCTTGAACAGAAATCAACAGGGCATGTATTCGGTGTGCCATCTAATCACCCGAGTTGTTAGATGTGCTACATAAAAACCCTATCCTACCAACATGTCATGTTCAGTAGCAACTACCTCTTGTCTTTCAATGAAGCCTTGTTGCTTGAGGTCGTATAGCTGGAAAGAAACTGCAAGGATTGTAGAGGCAGGCAGCTCTAAAATTTTTTTTCACTCAGTCCACAAACACATAAAAGAATAAAAGCAGGAGTAATATAGATAGGGCACGAACGTATGCTGAAAAAGAACTTATGGACAACTTTTCAGTCTGGATTATGACTAGTAGCTTCTTGTTGCACTCACAGGTGTGAATTACTTGTTATCATTTCAGCTAAATGCACAGGGCGAGGGAGATATACTTTGCCAAATGCTTCAAATGATTTTCTGCTAACATCTCTCTAATAGCACCATCAAACAAATACTGGACAGGGCATTTGGTGGCAAATATTGAATAAAAATCCTCAGCATCTACATTTAAGGCAGAATCAAATTCATAAAGCTAGAGAGTATTTTAACTAATTATGCAATTTAATCACAATAGGTAGCAGTAGCATGTTACTAATATTCACTTTTTGAGTTGTTACAATGCAACACATTCTGGCAATTTATGAGTAACAAATAACTAAATTTGTCATGCAGAGTGGAGGGAAAATGAATGGTTTCTATAGTAAACCATGTTCCTGTGAGACTGTGACCTTAAAGGTATCCCTTTGCATAGTTTTTAACAGAGCAATAAAGTGTGTGGCTAATCTAGTCTGCTGCTTTATTTTGGACTGAAGTGAGGAAATGCCCTAATTTTTTTGTGAACTTACAGTCAATCTTCTCATCAGGAGGAGCATTAGGATGGAATACTGAGAGCGCACGGGCAAATTCCTCAAATCCTAGAATTCCGTTGTGTTTTGTGTCAAATAAATCAAATACCTGCAAGAACAGGGACAATGGTAAGGGGCTAGGGCAAGTATATACAAGATGAGATAAATATTGGGTATCATCATTCTCACTCGAATATTTTTCTTATTGGATACAGTTACTGACATATAACGCAGCATGCACAAATGATTATTGCAAATTCTGATTGGAGGGCATATACCAGGGGTTAGATGGTACAGATGGTTTGGGTCAGTGATTGTGAGCATGGGTCATGTTTTTGTCAAGAAAAAGAAAAGTTTAGCAAGTGTAGCTTTATATTCTTGGCATTATAGCCTCAATCCATAAAAGATTATTTTTTAGCAACATGTATGGACATTCTACCTGCTGGTTTCATGATAATAACGGGAGTGATGAGAAACAAAGTACAAGTAAACGATGAAGGCACAAACGAAAGACATATTGCAGAGGAACCTCCTATGCTACAAGAATCTATGCACCTAATCAACACGTCAACTTTCCACGAATCCCCAATCTCATGCTCAGAGCATTGAGAACCAATAAATGATCATGACCAATATACAAATCAGCACTACAACATTTTTCATGCACAGCTATGCTGAACAAACAGTAAAACGTAAAAAATGCAATGTAGTCTTACACGATCAGCGAATAAGCTCTCCTTCTTACTAGTCTTGAACAATGCCAACTGAAACTCCTCCTGTCATACCAAGACGAGCATCAGCAACTGATCACTCCTCGAGATGATATGTATAGACACACATAGCTCTATTCCCCCAAAAAAGGGACGGGCATTTACCCACTAACCTTGTTGATCAGGCCATCATCAATCACCGCACTGCTGATCTTCTTGAAGAGCTCATACAGGGCCTCGATCTCGCTCACACTAACTGCAAGCACAGCCGCACACGCAGAATCACGCCGTAAGACAAAGAGAACGCAAGTGGGAAACTAGTGGCAGTGAGGGGGGAAGCGAGGTAGCAGCCTGGACGTACAGACGGTCTCCCTGGCGAGGACCTCCGGATCCTCGAGGCCCTTGGGCTGCTTGAGGTCGATGTCGCAGCACTTGAGGAGCACGCCGCAGAGGTGCTTCACCCCATCCAGGCACTGCATGGTACCGCCGCCTCCTCTGCTAGCCAAGCATCGGCGGGGGGGACACGCGGCTCCCGGCGCCTAATAAATCCCCAATCAACGGCGGCGGAGAATTCCGACCGGATTCGGGCGGCCGACGCTGGATCGGCGTGGCGGGAATGGATCGAGGCGCGCGATTCGACGGGTAGGATTTGGAGGGAGAACGGGGGGAGCCCGGGGCTCGTCGCGATTGGCCGCCGGAGGAGGGGTTCCGGTAGCCGCCGCCGTCGTTGGCTGGTGGTGGTGCGATCGGACGGATTGGGGGATTTCGCGGAGGACGACGAAAATGAAACGGGGAGGTCTCCTTTTTTTTTGTTTTTCCTTTCCAAGCAAAAGAATTGTTTTCTGCTATTCGGTGCCTTGTGCCGCGAGCTCTTTTTTTCCCTCTTGTTTATTGTTTCTCGTGTTCCTCCGTCTCCAAAAAAAAATTCAATCCTTACTTTTTGGCAAGTAAATACTTTCAAATTTATATAAAATCATATTAATATTTACATCTTAAATAGATTTAATATAAAAATTATATTATACATTATATTTTTTCTTAGAATTATACATTATACTTATTTTATATTATCAATATTACTATTTTATATAAATTTGGTTAAAATTAAAATGATTTTTTGAAATGAAAGAGTTGTATCTTTTTAGAACCTAGATGTATTACATAAATAAAATAACTAGTTTATTAAATTTGTTTGAACAACATGAATGGCCGAAATATTACCCCATAAAAATATATTTCGACGAATTTAGCTTACTCGCGTGTGCGACAAAACACTCCTGATGCCCATGGTAGCCGTCCGATCGGGTCCCATATATGTTCAAACTTATCCGGCGGACCCCGTCACCCGCAAGTTGTAACGTCACCATCCACATGCGTGTATAAATACTCCAATAATATCATGTTCGCTTGACTTCTGCTTATCCAGCCAACAGTATTTTTCTCTCACAACAAATCAGCGTAAGCCATCAGCCAACGGTGTTTTTTTCTCTCACAACGAATCAGCATAAGCCATCAGCAGAAGTCAAGCGAACAGGGCCATGTCACGACAAAAGAATTATAGTATATGTGCCAGACAATGTTGATTTAAGCCCAAACAAACAAGCAGCGCAGTTCAACTCCTGCAAATCTGCCATACTCAGTACTTCCTAATGCTAATTTTACCACCGACCGATCCCCTAGCTGAACAAAATAGCCGTAGCCGGTGTCACGAACCAAAAGCATCAAAAGTCATTCCTCTATCTCCCTCTGTTCGAACTAGCTATTTTAGGTTCGCAAAAAGGACTAGCTACTAGGATTTGGCATTCTGGTGTGGCGCACACCCAATAAGTGACCATTCATGTGTCTGTTCAAGCTGGCCGTGGATTAGATAGTTCTAGCTAGTTGACGTTTGATCAACTGACTCATATTTGCCACAATCGAACACTCACTAGATTGATTAATTTTTTATGAATTGACAATACATTTCAAGAACACAAGTTAATCGATAGTATATTGTAGATTAATATTTTAATTGATATACTAATTTTACAACGAAACTATACACTAAAACTGATCTTAATATTTCGAGTAAATATTTTTAAATCTTTTATTACTGTGTCCTTTCTGTTTTGCAAAATAGGATGGTCCTACTGTTACTGTCACGTGGATCGGGCTGCAACGGACGTTTTTTTTCCCCTTTTGTAGGTAGAGACAGGTTGAAGGGCGGTTTGAATCGATTCTCGAAAAACATGGATTGTGGAGTTGTGTTTTCGTGAGGAAACTTTGTGCGCGGGGTTTCTTCCAGCTGATGATGGCCTGTCCATTTCCGGTGGAGTGGGAGTGGAAGTGGAAGAGCACGCAGGCACGACAAGCACCGCCTCCTCGAAACGCGCGGAGCCGATCGATCTGGGTCGTCCATGCCCCTACCACGGAAAAAGGCAGGCGCGCCTGTTCGCTGTTCCGATCCGACCCTTTGTTTCGCTCGTCGAAGCCGCGTTTCGTCGCCGCCACGCCGGGCGGCAGCGTTCGCTGCGTGCCAAGCCCGTATCTTTATTTCACCACTGTATTTTGTTTTCCTTTGATTTAGTCACGTTGTTTTTTTCTAGTGGGCATGATGGCATGACGACGCCTCGACAGATCGATCCGTTGGGAAAAGGGCGCAGCGAGGAAGATGGTGTCCGTGTCCTCTTTTTTTTTATTTTTTCCTTTTTTTGCGAACGGATGATGTCCATGTTCATGTCGTGGGCGCCCTTTTCCCGAGCACCAACCGCCCACGTCCGCAGTCTCGTGTCGACGAATTATGTCGAGCACGTCTGTCTGGGGTACTCCAGAGAGTAGATTTGTGGGGATCGCCGGACCTGAAACTTGATGGTTAACGCGAAGACACAACACACAAGGATTTAGACAGGTTCGGGCCGCTAGTGTAGCGTAATACCCTACGTCTTGTATAGTGGTTTTGTAGATTGCGTCTTTTAGACGTTGGGTGGTTCTGTTGAACTCTACCGAACTAGGGACTCCTGCCCTCCTTTATATATCCCGGGGGGCAGGGTTACATGGCCTTTATATATCCCAGGGGGCAGGGTTACATGGCAAGTATCCTAGTCGGTTACAATATATGAGTCCTAGTTGGATTACACGAGTAGTTCTACTTGGAGTAGGAGTCCTTCCGAGTAGTCCTACTAGGACTTGATCTTCTATCTTGAGGGTATCCGGGGATGTATATCCCACAAACCCCCGCTTCAAGTCTTGAATTTGCCTTACCATCTTCGAGTACTTGGAGCTAAGTCCAAGACGCTCCGATCTTCTCTGACGAGTAGTTTTATTGGTGTGCATCTGATGATGCATCCAATGGATGTAGCCCCCGAGCCTCCAAGTACTTTTTAAGTAGTCGGAGGTTCAAAAGCAGTCTTAATTTTAAGTAGTTCAATGGCGTGCATCGGTGATGACCACACACACCCATGGACACCGCTAACAGACAAATACTTGGGATCCATCACTACTACTAGTACTCACTAGAGAGCTTTCAGGACAGAATTCCCGTGCAGCGAACAAGTCGCGGGTGAAAATCTCTCGCTAACAACTCCGAGACCATCGATGTCACTAAAAACTCAGCAACTCACAACTCGAATGCCGCATTGGCCTCTCTCTCTCTCTTCGTCTGTACACGCTGCACATGTATGCTTTCCGATGAACACGTCAACATAATCAACTCCTCTCGCTCCACAAGCTACCAGATTCCGTCGTCATCACCACCCCCGCTTTAACTCGTCAACCCCATGACCGGGCCGCCGGATCGAGTTCCATCATTAACCTAATGCTAACGACTCATCAGAATAATAATACTATAGCAACAGGAACACGACGTGGACCGTGTCAGCTAAGCGAGTAATCTTCACGATCGAGACCCGGCCTGTTTGTTATGCTAAGCAATTAACAAAAAGCATCACCAAGTATAAAAAAAAAAAGCATCACCGATGCGCTTCGCTTCGCATCGCATCTTTTCTCTATACCTGCATGTCTCTTTCGAAGCTATTCTACTATGTCTCTGCATCTCATTCTAATTGTTTTTCTACACTCAACAACCGATCGATAACCATCCGTGCAATATGCAATCCTCACCATTCCGATCCATTAAATTCTGTAGATGCCGGAGTTGTGCTCCAGCACGTGAGCACCAGCAGCCAAGGGGCGAAACACACAGAGCGCGCGGCATGAAAAATTTCAAAAAGATTGCATTGCATGCATTTGTACAGCAGGCAGCGGCAAACAACGTCGTAACTCATCAGCCTTGGTGTTAAAACTTAAAAGGCAAAGCAACAGAACAAATGAAAAAAAAAGATTTTACCACCACCATCAACATCAACCGCTACCTATCATCTATACCTATATGAGTAATCCATCCATTCGATGAATTAATCAAGGCACTGATTGTAACAAACAAAACAGACTTATATCAATTATTAGTCAGTCTGCTGCTTCCCATGGGGCAGCAGCTTGAGCGCCTCCATGAATGTGTTCTTGAGCTTGCCCAGGTGCGGCCTGACGTTCTGCTTGTCCAGGTACACGGCCTTGAGCGCGTCCCACCCTTGCTTGTGCACGGCGGCGGGGTCCCTGATGACCGGGTCCTCCCTGCCGTACTCCTCCGTCAGCGTCGTCTCCTCCACCCCGACCGCGTACTCGAGGTAGTGGATCCCCATCCCCGCCGCCGGCTCCCCGAACGTGCCCCGCGCCAGCCACTCCAGCCCGCCGTACGGCACCACCTGCACCAGCACCGCCCCCGCCGGGAGGAACACCATGTTGGTCAGCCCGTCGCCGTGCACCCCCACCATCACGTCCGCCGAGTTCACCAGCCGCGCGAACCGCGCCGCGTCGGGGCTCGCCTCCGGGTCCCCCGACCGCACGTCGAACCCCAGGCTCATCGCCATGTCCGCCATGGCGCGCTCGTTCACCAGCCGCCGCGACCCGCGCCGCGAGATGATCAGCAGCCTCGGCCGCCGCCGGATGTCCCACCGGTCCCCGCTCGGCGCCGCCGCCGCCCGCTCCAGCGCGAACGCCGCGCGCAGCATCGCCCGGAACTCCGCCATGGTGGTTGTGGACGCCCCTGCTCCCTTGGACGACGCGGCGTCGTCCACGCCGAGCTCCCGGTGGAACGTCGGGCCGGCGACGACGCGCGGGTAGCAGCGGACCTCGGCGTCGGCGTCGGCGTCGACGACGTCGTGGCGGCTGAGCTGCTGGAAGATCTGGAGGTACTTGGAGGTCCACCACGACTTGAAGCTGCTCACCAGGAACTGCACCTCGCCGCCGTAGCGCCGCGCCGTGATGAACGCCGGGATGAGCACGTCGGTGTAGTCGTGGAACAGGTTGCCCGTGAACCCGCCCGTGGAGAGCACGAACGCCGTCGCCGAGCTGTTCACCGTGCACCGCGGCGGCGCGCCGGCGCCGCCGAGGAAGGGGCGGAGGGTCCACTCCCTGACGTGGGACAGCGCGAAGGCGTCGTGCTTGCGGGGGTAGGGCTTCACCTTCCACTCCCGGTCCAGCGGGCTGACGTGGATGGTCTGGGCGCGGCCCTCCACGCGCACGTCGCCGGCGGCCTCGCAGGTGTCCGACCGCCGGCTCGACTCGTAGCACACCGGCCGGAGAGGGTGGTCGCCATTGGCGGCGTTCCCAGCAGCGGCAAGGGCGGCGCTGCTGCTGCTTGCGGCGCCACCGCCACCGCCGGCAATGTTGCCGGAGTTGTCACCGGAGGAATTGCGCCGAGTCTTGGCTTCCTCCTCCTCTGCTGAAGATCAACCAAAAGGCAGGGTCAGATCTGCTCCGATTTTAACGCGCATTCTTAACTGCCATTCAAATCTCCGACTCAATCAATCACGCGGTTGCATAGCAATTAATTACCAGCTGAAGCTGCAGTGGCATGAGACGTCTCCAGCTTGACGCTCTCTTTCCTCATTGCCTGCTCCTCCTCTGCTTTGATGGCATCCCCTGTTTTGCCTGCACCGCACAGCGAATCATTCACCACCCGAGAAATACGAAACGAGAAGCTGATAAACGCGATCAACCATGGACAAATCCTAACAAATCAAGCACGCACGCAGGTAGGGGAAACACGAAAGAAAGAAAAAAGTTTACCAATCGGGGAGAACCTGGCCCTGACGAGGGACAGCAGGAGGAGGGATCCGAGCATGAAGGCTATGAGCGCCACATTCCCCAGCCTCCTCCCCTCTCCCCTCGACAGGTTCCGGTTGGCCTTCATGGCGGCCTCCTCCACTACTCCCTCCCCGCTCGCTCACCCTGCCTGCCTTGCCTGCCCCCTCCTATCACCGTGTATTGACTTTCTTGCCTCGAGGTCACCCGGCCGGATGGTTCGTTCTCGAGGGACGGGAGGAGGGGGAATCAATTTGAGCCAGTCTATCTATATACCGCCGCCAGCAAATGGAGGAGGTGTGCGGCAGCACTACTGCTTCCTTGCTGTTGTTGAACGGGGCAAAGCAAAGGGGGTGATCTTTCAAAAAAAAAAAAGCAAAGGGGGTGGATGGATGGGTTGAAATGGTAGTGTGGTTGACCGGGCGACAAGCACAGCTCAACGCGCACAATGGGGACGGGGAGGGAGAAGAGAAGGCAAGAAGCAAACCGTGGGAAGAAGACAAGGGGAGGGAGGTGACTTGAGATAGAGGGAGAGCGCGCGGAAAGCGAGTGGTGGTCCTTTTGTGATCGGATCCGTCGGTGGGTTTAGTTTCAAAAAGAGGTGGGAAATTTGGTGAAAATATCACATCCGACACTGTAGCGTACCGTAGCATTTTTTGTTTATTTATGGTAAACATTGTCCTATCATGACCTAATTAGGCTCGAAAGATTCGTCTCGTCGTGTACATCAAAACCATGTAATTAGTTTTTTTATTTACCCACGTTTAGTGTTCCATGCACGAGTAGAGAGATTTGATGTGATAAGTGAATAGTGAAGTTTGGAGAGAGAATTTTGGAAAGTTTGGTGATTTGACGGGGAAGCCAAGGACAAGCTCGCACTCGCACGCACCTGCCGATATTGTTGTTGCTGTGCTGGAGCCTTTTATAATAAGCAAGTATAATACTCCTTCCATCATAAACTATAATTTGTTTTGAATTTTTCAGATACATAATTTTTATATTTGAAATAAAGAGAGTTGCTAATAGCCCGGTTACAAAAAAAACATGTCAGTTTTGACTATGTAAAGGAAAGAGAGAAAAATAATAAAGTAACGACCACCTCTTCAAGTGCTTCAAGACAAACAAAGTAAATGCAAAGAAAAAAAGAGAAAAAAAAATGATCAGCTTAATAGCTAACTCATTTTATGGCAGCTCATTACTCCCTCCGTTTTAAATTATAGTTTATTTGACTTTTTTATCTTAAATTTGACCGTTCGTTTTATTTAAAATATTATACAAATTATCATATTTTTTATGGTGGCTTGTTTTGTTAACATAGAATTAAAAGTAACTTAAATTTGACTATATTTATATAAATTTTTAAATAATATGAGCGATCAAACTTATATTAAAAAAGGCAAATAAATTATAATTTGAAACGAGAGTATATTATTAGCCATCCTCACACCTCCAACAATCAAAACTAGCTGCTGGTTATTTGGTGCCAACTCATAACGTGGGCTCCGCAAGTCCTCTTCTACGTATGTAATTATTTCATCTTGTTTACCCGTATCTATCCCTCGCAAATTGAAAAAAAAATCGCTCATCCTCCTTCGCCACACCGCCGCCAGCTCTCCAAGAAGACGCGCACGTTGCGACAATGGAAATTTACTTTGAAAATATTTTGTTCGGCATGTTGACTAATTTGTTCAGGATGTATAGTTATTTAATAATTATTTATCATAATTTATTTGCATATCTTCCGTGGAGAATGGTCCATTGGTTTTCTTCTTTTAAAGAACTTTGTAAATGAATGAAAAAAGATAAGACAAAGGGTATATACTCAAGTGTTCCAGGACAAAAATATATTCCTTAAACAATTTCACCAATCTTATTTTGCTAATTTTGTTTAGAATGTGAAATTATTTGTCCTTTTTTACAAAAAAATATTTGTTCCTTGTGCAAGCTACAAAATAATTCAATAGAGGCGAGTTGCGCTGAGATGATCACTGGGCCGTTGTTTTCTCTTTGATTGGTCGCTGTGCTGCTTCAACTAGGTCCGCTCGGGGCCCGTGGGCCGCACGAGGCACTCCGCCGCGTACTCTTCTTCTTCAGGTGAACTCGCACATGTGGGCTTTGGCAAAAACGTCCGGAAAGTAACAAACTTGGTGGGCTAATTGCTGATTAAGAAGAGCCGTTCAGATTTTGGGGCCCGGTGCAGGCGCCTAACTTGCGCCGTGCGCCATATCTATATGGAAAAAGTCCATCTGGCCTCCCTCGTCTGTAACCGATGTTTGGTTTTCCTCCCTCATTTACAATACCAGGTACGCGACCTCCGTCAACTTTCGAAACCGGTCATTTTTCCTCCCTCGGTGGTTTTGGACCCCGGTTTTGACCGTTTCGCTGCCACGTAGGTGCCACGTCGGCCACTGACATGTGGGCCCCTGCTGACTCAGCGCGTACGAAAACAGAAACATCGATGCCACCTCGTGCCTCGCCCCCTCCTCTCCCCATACCGCCTCGCCTCCCCGCCGCCTCGTCGCCAGCCTCGCCAACCTTGCCCTCCCCCACCACCGCACTGCCTCTCCACTCCCAACCCCCATGGCCGGGCCTCGGCTCCTCCTCGCGGCGCCGGGCTCTCCGACCGCGGATCTGCTCAGGTGCGGAGTCCGGGCGGCGGCGGCCGCGTCCCTCCTCGCGACGACGGGTGGCTCCTCCGTGCAGCGGCGGATCGGGCGGACGCGGGGCGGGCAGGTAGGCTTCGCGCGATAGCGAGCAGACATGCGGCGGCGGCGCGGATGCGGGGCGGGACGGCGGTGGCGGACGGGCGTTGCGCGGCGGCTCCTTTCGCGGCGAGCGGTTGGGCCTTGCGACGACCTCTCCTCTCCCCCGCCGTCGCACGACCTTGCGACGGCGGCCAGTGTGGGCGCGCGACAGGCCGCGGGCGAACAACGATGGGCATACGGGGAGGCCGGCGGGCTGCAGCACAGGCGCGGCGCGGGCGGCGGCACAAGCGCGGCACGGGCGGAGGCTGGGTGGCGGATGGCTCCGAGGACGAGGTCGCGTCTTCGTCTTCCTCGCGGTCACCGGCAGTGCGCGCTGCGACGGCGACCCGACATCCTCCGCTTCTACCTCGACGCCATCTCGCGGCTGTGTCCCTCCTCCTCGACTCGAGCGACGTCCAAGACGTCCGCGTCGCCGGTGGTGGAGGAACCTCGAGCGCGGCCGAGCGCAGCGTAGCGGCGGCGGGAGGCCAACAGCAACGGCGCGGAGAGAGTGAGAGGTAGGGGAGCGGGTCGGATCGGGTCGGGGCGTCGGGCCGGTGTTTTTGTTTTCGTACGCACTGAGTCAACAGGGCCCACATGTCAGTAACCGACGTGGCAGCGAAACGGTCAAAACCGGGGTCCAAAACCACCGAGGGAGGAAAAATGTCCGGTTTTGAAAGTTGGCGGAGGTCGCGTACCCGGTATTGGAAAAGAGGGAGGAAAACCAAACATCGGTTACAGATGAGGGAGGCAAGATGGACTTTTTCCTATATATATATGGACCTGAACTGGAGCTTTTTTTAGGGCCACGGGCCTGAAGATGTGCTAGATGGACAAAATTAGACACTTGAAACTGGGCTGAACTAGTGCAATATATGTATGGGCCTGAACATATGTTCAGAACTACAGGAGAACATCGCTTCATGTCTCTTATCACTCAAAACTGAAATATTTATCCCTTGAGAATACTGTGTGTTGAAAAGGGGCCTGAAACTGATCGGATGCCGCTATCGTACGTCGTCGTTCTCAAAGGTGTCCTATACTCTTGTCGATTCGGTGGATGCGCGGGTGCAAGAACACTCCGCGTGTGGCTCGAATCCGCCGCTCGCATCGATCTCTGACGTTTTAATCATTTTAAGACTGATGATGATGGATCGGCATCGGCTGGTGCTTCACCACCATCGTGAAGTCCTCTCGATCGATCGGTACATGCGCCCCGACGATGAGCAGTGTCCAGTAGCCGGCCGGATTCCCCCCAACCCACCAACAGGCAACTGCCCACCACGCTACCAGAATCTGCAGAAAGCTAGTGTGATGGCGCGGTGGTGCGGCGGCGTTCGATGAGCTTTGTGTGGCAGGAGCGCACGGGCCGGGGAAATGCGAAGTGGCCGACGGAGCTGCTGCTGCTGGCCGGAGCGCGAGGACTTTCTCTGCATATGTGGTGTCACCGTCGTCGCGCCGGAACGCCGCCGTCTTTCAGGCCGGGATTCCTACCTAAACGAATCGTCCACATCTGCGGCGACTGACACCGACCTGACCTGAGAACCTCCGAATCTCCGATCAGAACGCTCACCGACGGCCAACCAACTCGATCACCTCGCCCGGACCCTCCCTCCGCAGGGCTCAGCTAGGCGCGTCGCAGCAGCCAGCAACTGAACCACGGAAGAAACCACGCCGCGCCACCGACGGACGTCACTTGCTGCTACATCTTTGAAGGAGTACGTCTAAATATATAGCCATTTTCTTTGAAGCATTCCATTTCAAAAAAGATAAACAAAAACTAGTACTCCGTACTTGCACAAGAAGCAGCTCTTTAAGTTGCAACTGTACACGTACGCCTACCTACCCTTACCCTTGCGGCAGCATTTATATAGCTGCTGCTTCCCCTGCCTTTACTCACACACACTTAATTGCAGTACTCCACCAGAGCGAGAGAGAAAGAGAAGCCTATATATAACGCCCGATCCTGTTAGCTTCTCTCCCTCCCTCTGCC
Source organism: Echinochloa phyllopogon (assembly GCA_033239725.1). Classification (NCBI taxonomy): domain Eukaryota; kingdom Viridiplantae; phylum Streptophyta; class Magnoliopsida; order Poales; family Poaceae; genus Echinochloa; species Echinochloa phyllopogon. The sequence continues at coordinate 14,353,277 of BTCW01000009.1, forward strand.
AAGCTAAGCAACCGCTGGCTCTTGGCTGCTTCTATTGCATCATCTCATATGTACGCACGCATATATACGTAGCTAGCCTAGCTAGGACCGATCGAATTCTTGCAACTCGATCTCAAGAGATCAGGTAGCAGCTGCAGATGGAGGCCGGCGATCGATCAAGCAGCTAGTAGTGAAGAATAACAACAACCCAGCATCTCCCTCTGTCTGTCTATCAATGGGGAAGGCGGTGATGAGCAAGAGCTGGCAGGAGTCGAAGCTGCTGTGGCACATCGCCTTCCCGGCCATCCTCACCGCCGTCTTCCAGTTCTCCATCGGCTTCGTCACCGTCGGCTTCGTCGGACACATCGGCTCCGTCGAGCTCGCCGCCGTCACCGTCGTCGAGAACGTCATCGAGGGCTTCGCCTACGGCGTCCTGGTAACTCATTATATTATCGTTTATTTGTACGTTTCGCATACAGCGTACGCACGCCAGCTAATTAAAGTAGTATATATGCTTGATAGTTGATACGGCGATCACACCATGCTGCAGTACATAGTAATACACGCTGCGGGTCATGGAAACTATCGTCTCAGCGTTCTCTTACTGATCGATGCCGTTGTCATTCAGTGAACGGGCCTGGCAATTTACCGGTGCAGGAATGAAACTCCGATCCTACGTGTACGTATTCTTTAGAAAACACAATTTCGATAGCAGAGATTAAATTAGAAAAGAAGGATAAATCCGGAAAAACATTGTTATACTGCATGCCATCTGTTTCTAATCCACCAATCACTGGTGGTGCAGTGGTTTGCACGTCTCCGTCGTACGCAATTTGTTGTTGCTTCTTTTGGAGGGTTCAGTGAGCGACGACAGGAGCAGGGACAAGTTTACCGGGGGAGGCCGGGCGGAATATATATATGGATATGCCCACAGCTAGCGCTCTGAAGAAACAATATACATCTTCATTCAGAATTCATTCATAAAGTCGCGAACCTTCGCGTTCTCGAATATATAATGCTTTCAGACAAAGAAACGGTTAGGTAGCTAGCTAATGCGATGGAGCGCGCTAGCTTTAGTTTTCACGAACCTACATACATACTGCCGGAACTTTATTCAACTATCTTGAAAAAAGTGGCCTAGCTAGATCTCTAATCTAATCCTCAGGTGTGTGGCAGATCGATGGAACGCCAAGTTAAGTAAACCTTGACCACTACCGATGGACGACTGTACTAGTGGTTAATCGATATGGTGGCAGATTGCCGACATTGCACCGCTTGTAAAAGCAACAACAACAGGAGATTAGGACTCCACGCTCCTCACCGGAAGTTGGTGGAAGCACACACTGACACACGCGCGTGATGATCACACATATACAGACACATGTTTCCATCCTTTTGATCGTGCGCTTATTATGCACGCAATTAAAGTATGTACCCATCATTCACGGGCTGGTCTTTGTTGCTCTCGATCGCCCCTTATTATGCGCGTCATATATATATATATATATATATATATATATATATATATATATATATATATATATATATATGGTCAAATAAATAACTTGCGCGCGTGTACGAGTTCTGCCGCCACAAAATTAAACAAGATGTATATATCTGGGGGTCTCTGGTCTAGCTGGCTATGGTTTTGGTGTCTCATCTGGGGGTGTGCAAATTAAAGGCGGCCAAAAATCCGTGCGTTTGACCAGCAAGCAGCATCATCTTATCGGCCCATCGATGGCGACGACACGTCCTGACATTTCCACACAAATGCCGTCTGCCGGTGGCCGTTTTCGATCGGTAGGTGTTGTGAAGGAAGGGGAGAGAAAGTTAGATGAGAACTAAGCGATCTCGATCTAGCTATACTGACAAAGAAAACCACCTATGGACCTCAATTTCTTGCCGCAACGATGAACGTACGGGAGCGACAGATAGAGAGCACAACGCATCTCGTTTCTTTGACCAGCTCCACACGGGTTATATTACGCGATGGACTATCTAGTGCTATATATATGCTGTGTCAACCATATATATAATGTCCAATATGGCAATATCAATATGCCTTTTTGAAGTCGTCCAAAAAAGGGAAAACTTTGCAAGTCCCATATATGGATGTTTCATGTTTGTTCCTGAATTGTTGTTTTGTTTTTAATTTGAAGGTATATATACTAAAGCTACTAGCTAGTTCTTTTCGGTAACCCCGTGGCATCTTGCACTCTGTCGCTTAGGGGCGTGAGTGTCCAGTGATCCAGTCTATATATGCTACCTTCTCTGGTTACGAAAACAACGTGGACTTCATGGTCTTTGCAAATACAATTTTGAACTTGTGCCTGGTGCAGTGGTTTCGATGCAACCTACTACATATTACAATTACAGTATTATAGCAGATAGCAATAGTGTTCTTAACTAATCCGCACTAACCATAGGTGGTAGGGAAACACTGAAACGCCACTTGCTTTTTTTTTGCATTGTGTTTTGATTGGAGGGGGGCCTGATAGGTTGAAGAAATTCGATCACAACCCGTGACTCATAGTCAAATCAGATAGGAATTTTTTTTCACAAAATCAGATAGGAAAAAGGTTCCACAAAAAATCAGATAGGAAAAATGTTTCACAAACAAAATCAGATAGGAAAAAGGTTTCACAATTTTTTTTTGAAATACTGTTTCACGAAAAAAATCAGATACACGAAAGTTAGAAAGAGAACGGGCAAACAAAAAGAAATACAGAATTTCTAGAAGATTATTATTCTTACTTCCAACCACATCAGTAATATTGCAACTCGCTGGATGACTTTATGCCCGCTAAGATTTAACCCGATTTGATTTCTCTACTAGAGTAATAATATACCAACAACTAACTCTTGCGGATTTCAAGTTTGAACTTTCCCGCCGGCGGCGCGAATGAAGCAGATATCTGACCAATGCTAGCTGTGTTGATCCGTCCATGGCAGCTCGGCATGGGCAGCGCGCTGGAGACGCTGTGCGGGCAGGCGGTGGGCGCCGGGCAGGTGGACATGCTGGGCGTCTACATCCAGCGCTCCTGGATCATCTGCGGCGCCACCGCGCTGCTCCTCACGCCGGCGTACCTCCTCACGGCGCCCATCCTCCGGTTCCTCCGGCAGCCCGCCGACATCGCCGCCGTCGCCGGCACCTACTGCCGCTGGGTGGCCCCGCAGCTCTTCGCCTACGCCGCCAACTTCCCGCTGCAGAAGTTCTTCCAGTCGCAGAGCCGGGTGTGGGTCGTCACCTTCATCTCCGGCGCCGGCCTCGCCGCCCACATCGCGCTCAACTACGTCTTCGTCACGCGCCTCGGCCACGGCCTCCTCGGCGCCGCCGTCGTCGGGAACGTCACCTGGTGGCTCATCATCGCCGCGCAGATGGCGTACCTCGTCTCCGGCCGCTTCCCGGAGGCGTGGCGAGGGTTCTCCATGCTCGCCTTCAAGAACCTCGCCGCCTTCGTCAAGCTCTCGCTCGCGTCCGCCGTCATGCTATGGTTGGTACACCTGCCCCTTGTTCTCTGTAGCTAATTATATTATCGCTGAAGCAGAAATTTCAGATTAAATTAATTCGTTCTTACGTAAATCTGTTACAGCTTGGAGCTCTGGTACTACACTGCGGTGCTCATCCTTGTGGGTTTCCTGAAGAACGCACAGCTTCAGATTGACGTCATGTCCATTTGGTGAGCAACCCAACAACCATTTTTCACCGTGACTTGCTTATCCTCATTCCTCAAACGTATAGATTTAATTTATTTACAAGAACCAATTTTAACCAACCAATTGGTGTCAAAATTTACAGCATCAATTACCAGCTCTGGACCCTGATGGTTGCACTGGGCTTCAACGCAGCAGTCAGGTAACTAACTAATAATTATCACAAGAACTCGAGCATGCTCAAGAAAATATTATCAGCATTCAGCTCGGTAATAAACTGCTTCGTTACAGCGTGCGGGTGTCGAACGAGCTGGGCGCGAACCGGCCCAAGGCGGCCAAGTTCTCGGTGATCATGGCGGTGCTGACGTCGGGGTCCATCGGCGCCGTCTTCTTCGCCGTGTTCATGGCCTGGAGGACCGGGCTGCCGCGCTTCTTCAGCGAGGACCAGGACGTCCTGAGCGAGGCCTCCAAGCTCGGCTACCTCCTCGCCGGCTCCATCTTCCTCAACAGCATCCAGCCCGTGCTCTCCGGCGTCGCCATCGGAGCGGGCTGGCAGGCGCTCGTCGCCTTCGTCAACATCGGCAGCTACTACTTCGTCGGAATCCCGCTCGCGGCGCTCTTCGGCTTCAAGCTGAAAATGAACGCGATGGTACGTCAGACTGTCAGAGTAAACGAAATTCAGCCCGATCAACCGTAACATCTGGATATTCAATTCAGGAGTTATAGTGACGTGTGCTTGATATTCTGCAGGGGATTTGGGTGGGCATGACACTGGGAACTCTGCTCCAGACGGCAATTCTCCTCTTCATTTCGTACAGAACCAAGTGGGAGAAACAGGTGGAGTCATAGACTGATGAAAAACTGACAATTAGTCAGAGTTAAAAGAGATTATTATTATCTGAAGAAATTGTCTGAACTGTGAATGATGCAGGCTATGCGGGCTGAAGAGAGGGTAAGGGAGTGGGGAGGAAGGAACGAGTCCCTGCCGTCGGTGACGCAGGTTGCGCCGGCGACCGAAGATGCGGGGCGGTTGTCAAACGGTTCTGAAAACTTGCAGCTGCAACCGCAGCACAGAACAGGGTAGATGTTTTTAGGATTATAATATGTACAGATTGATCGAGTGGATCCTGATTTATAGTGCCCGAACCTTCCTCTATATTTCTTTCTCTATCTTGAGCGACGTACTTTTGCTCATTTTTGTTTAGAAAGATAGCATGCTGTACTTAGGATCATTTTCAGTCTTCAGACATTTAGGGAAAAAAGGGTTCTGATTATAAATCTGTACCAATCTGTTCTTTTTTTTTTTGGAACATCTGTACCAATCAATGAGGGGGCATTGCCTCATGCTGTTTCTTGAAAGCCAAGTGGACAACAGTGTTATTTCAACTGTTTCACAAAACCATGCTTCATAAATATATTCAAGGGACATGTCTGGTTAAAAAGATGCAGTTGTTGCATTGATACCACTTGCTCCATCTTAGAAGTCATCAAGTAGCTGTTGTACATATGTGTCCTAAAAGCGGGATGTTTAGCTCTGCCACCATAGCTTTCATTAATAGCTATATTGGCCAAACTACGTGCGCTCTCTCGGGAGAAGTGTGGATTATTAAGTAGTGTAGTGTGATTTGTGAAACCTTACGAAAGAAATGACATAATCAATTGTTCGATCTAATAGTGTATTGTGATATGTGAAACCTTTCGCGTCCACGCCGAAAAGAAACAAGAAGGGAAAATTTCTCCTTTTTTCCGAGGAATAAAGTTAAAACTCAGTATTGCAATCCAGCTTGCAAGCAACTACCAAACCCGATCAAACCAGTACGTGTGGATTAAGTAATCACAGTCGTTTTCTACACTGGTTAACCTCGTCCATGAATTGCCTCTTGTTTTTTCTTTTTGAAAGATATATGAATTGCCATCTAGTTACATTTCCCTTTCAACAACGGGAAAATGAATTGTTATCGAGTAATCAAACTACCTGCCCCGATTATGGCGTCTCAAGTTCATCGATTCTTCACGTTTCTTTGGAAAAGGACATCTCTGCTAGCTCTTCGAAGCCTTGTTGTCCAAGAGAGGGTTATCTGTCACACCCGGTTTTAAAGGCAAAACCAGGTGCATCTCATATGTGCGCCAGGATCAGTTTACACACATATGGTAGACGTCACAAGTGAATATCCATAACCATGCATAACAAAAGAGTATTATAGTGCATTTATTACGATTTCAGAGTTGACTCAAATGTCATAGCGGAAGACTTAAATAAACGTTCATCTAACGAAGCAAAAGTGACTCCATCTCCACAGACATTGACTGAGGGAGACTCGCCTAGAACTCCTCAAAATCAGTGGTGAAATCCTCAAAATTCTCCCAATCTGAGCAGCATTCCGGGTGTAGTTGATGCAATAAAAGAAAGAAAGAAAACAAGCATGAGCACATGACGTACTCAGCAAATGTAATATGACATACAAGGCCGAGGCAAAAAGGTTGGCTGACCATACTGCAGTAAGCACTTTTAGTTGGTCAAGTTTTATTAAGCAACTATTTACTAGTAAATGAAAGTATATACCACCCACAAATTAATGAATGTCATATTCCGAACATATTCATATAACCACGATTTAGATCATGTTCAAGTATGATTATCATGTAAGGGTCCAGGCCGCTCTTGACCGTGAGCACGGCTGTTATAACAGTTTTACACTCTGCAGAGGTTGTACAATTTCACCATAAGCCGCGTAAAAGTTCAAAAGAACTTTAAACCCAACCATGCCGAGGGGGCCAATCCTCTTAAATCACACTACCGAGGTGTGACCGCATAGGGACGCTACGAGGCCTTTACAAAGATTCCTTAGTAAATAGTAACCCGCTAAGGTTTCCGGTTCAGAAGCAAAGCATAACCCTCCCTAATGAGATCTGTCTCTTACCAAAGCCCACAGCTCAAGAGGACCGAGCTATACTCGTCAACCGCCGCGCCTATTGCCCCTTTCGGGTAAGGTTACCATCCACTAAAGTCCCTAATTAGTTAGCCAAGACCAGAGCTATATGATACTTATGGTTGCACTGTTTTCCTGGGTGGTTCTCCATGTTCCAATTAAAAAGATATGATCTTGCCAATTAATTATTTAAAAGAGTATATGGAACATAGAGTAGGGGTTCATTTAACCAATCCCAGTTGAGCAAACTAAGCATCATCTACCATCAAAGTTAATTAAATAACCCAGTTTCAGGGACAGAAAAATATAGTTGCTAGGCAAATCCTTAAATAGGAACCCATCAAATTAAGACACATGCACGGGTGGTGAAATTAATAATTATTAGGACATTTGCATGACATAATATACTTGCCTTCTTCCCAACTCTGTTGCTGCTCAAATCCTTCTCCAACAGTTGGTTCTTCAGAGAAAACCTCGAACTGGTCGTTTTCTAATCGCATCACACATTCACATGCAAGGAAACAATACCACAAATAAGAAACAGTATAATAAACAATTCCAACAGAAGAAAACAATAGCACAAAACTATTCTACTCGTTACAACGAACGTGTGAGCGTGAGAATCACTAAAATCGGAGTTAAAACGCAAAAGATACGGCTTTTCTAAGGTTCAAGGACTTGCTGGCAAAGTTTTAAAAGTTCCAGGGGCTTAACTGCGAAAAACCAGGGGCTAAAATATAATTTTGTATAAAACTACGAGGGCTAAACCATAAAATAACAGGGGCTGGACTGCGGGTGCTATTTTAAAACTTGTAGGGGCTAAAACGAAAGAAAAAAGACCTAAATATAATTATTTTTGAACTAAGCTGGACCACGGGTTGATTTTGAAAAACTTCGAGGGCTCTTTTGCAAAGTATCCAAAGCTGACCGGTATGGACCTGTTTGACTTGGCTTCTCGGGCTGACGTGGACCGTTGGATCTCGATCTGACGGTCCAAAACAGATCAAGCGCTCGGTCGACGACGACGACGACCGGGACGGCGACGCCGCCCTCTTCCGCGGCGGAGGGTCGCCGGACTTGGCTCGGAAACACGCTACACGGCTCGGTTTGGAACGGGATCAAGTGCTACGGGCTCGCTGGACCACGACGAGTTCATCTGGGCGGTTCTTGACGACAGACGAGCGACGGTGGAGGCCGGCGACGAGCTATGGCGGCGGCGCTCGGACGACGCGGTGCGACGGCGGCGGCCAGATGCAAAAATCGAACGCAATTAGGCCTGGGGGACTTATTACCTCGGTGCGAAGCTCCTGGCGCAGACGAGAGGGGCTGAGCGGCGGTGCAGCGGCGGATCGACGGCGCGGCCGAAGCTTGGCGGCGGCGGCGATGGTGGCTTGAACACCGGCGGCTAGGGTTAGGGAAAACTGGATGGGGGAAAACCAAGGGCGGGTGCGCGCTTTAAATAGGCCGGACACCGTGGCTTGGACAGGCGTGCGGCGGCGGGATTCGGAGTCGGCTGCGGCGGCGGTCGGAACGGACTCGGGACAGAGTCCCGCTCGGGGAAGACGAACCGTCCCACCTGTCGGCGAGAGAGAGAGAGATGGGGGAGAAGTGGAGCGGGCCGAAGATGGGCCGAAAGAGAAACGGACCGGCGGCCAGAGAAAGAAATAGAGGGGCAAAGCCGAGCTGGGCTAAGAGTTGGAGGGGCAAAAACGAACTCTGCCAATTTAACTTTTCTAAAACTCAAACCAAAGCAAATCAAATTCAAATTTAAACAGAATTTAAATTCCAACTTGATTTACTAGCAACCAAAAATATATGCAACAACATGAATGCAACAAAAACTTATTTTTGACTAAAATAATTATTTAATATGATATTTAAATTGATAAAAAGGCTAGAAATTCCAATTAAATCCTAGAAAATTTATTTAGGCCCTAATAATTCCTAGAAAAATTTAGAGAGTTGCTACAATTTATTTGTGATGAATTTTAGGGTGTTACATTATCCAGCTAATACTACAAGAGTATATGCGGATATCCATCCAGCCCTCGAGATTTAGTAATATACGGAGTATACTGTACGCACATTGTCTTTTCTTTTTTCGTTACCAACTACTTTGTTTAGTTTTTTTAGACAACTTTGTTACTAGAGGGCGAAATTAGCAAGAACGTAACCTGCCATGCCACAGACATGTGTGGGCATATTTCTGTGCCCTTCCAACTGCCCACGAACAGCTCTGTTTCACTTCAAATATACACCAAGATCTAGGTCAAACAATTGTCTATTTCTTCCCATTGACCATTATCCACAACAAACTGATGAAAGACTGAAGCAGATTTATGTAATCTGCCTTAGTGAAGGATCGAAATGACGACTAGAGAGGGGAGGAGTGAATGAGAGCCGATGAAAATTTCTTCTCGAAACTCGGCCTATATCCCAAAATCACCCACCAATGATTCCTCACAAGCTTGCCAAGGTAGCATAGTCACAACGGACCTACCAACCCTAGGAACAAGCTAGAACGAAGTATCAAGCGGAAGCTCAACTCAGGAAACAAAACGATTAGCAGTCTGCCTGGGTCAGGGCGGACCGTCCGCACGGAGGTCGCGAACTGTCCGTGGTCGTGGCGGACCGTCCGTCTAGACAGGGCGGACCGTCCGTCTAGACAGGGCGGACCGTCCGTAAAATCACCTCAAATCTCCAGTAGCTACAGGCCCTTTTTCAGACTGTCCGAGCTCCTACTACGGACCGTCCGATAGTGTCGCGGACTGTCCGAGAAGGTCACACGGACCGTCCGTGAAAACACTTAGCCAAATCCAAGACAACACCGTCGAACTCTTCTGCACGGACCGTCCGCCAATGTCGCGGACTGTCCGAGAACCTCGCGGACTATCCGCCAACTTCGCGCGGACCGTCCGAGAAACACGACGGACGAACAGAACGAACAGCTACAGTAACCCGCAGATCTCTCCTCCCAAATCCATCACCGGATCTCCCAAACGGCTAGAGCTCTTGAGACGAAACTTTGGGGGGATGATTAGCACCCTAAGAGGATGTTATGCCCCAAAAATCTCGGCCTCTAACTTCCTACAACTCGAGAAATCTCAGATCACACGGAAGAACACCTTCTCACGAGTTCATCCCAAAAACTATGAATCGAGACCGATTCCCGGCGTTTGAGAGGGCAAGATCACACACAAAGAGGCGCAAGACACTCACCCATGATCCCCTCAAACAAATCTGGAGCCAAACGGTCTAGAAACGAAGAATCGAGCCAAGAATGAAAATAGCACAAAAAGGAACTCGAGGAGAAACAGAGAGATTCAACTAGCGCTTGATTTCATTCAAACAAACAAAGGTCAGATTCTATACAAGGCTAGCAACCTCCCAAACATTCTCCCGCTAAGATCGACATGAAGCACGAGCTAGCCTAGAGAAGCAAGATAGAAAAATGAACTAGGGTTCCAGAGCGATGACTTGCCATCCCCTCCACCTCCTATTTATATTAAGTGTCCTGGTGAAGGGAAGTGACAATACTACCCCTACAACTTAACTCTACGATACACGCCCTCAAGGGCTAAACAATAAAGTTGCAGATAACTCCTCCGGCTGAGCACGCCGCCCATCCGGCCTTGCTTCCCTCCGACGCAAGCTCCCGGATCCCGCCACGCGTCCACCGCTTCGAAGCTTCCCAAACGTGCCCAGATCACCGTCTCCGTCACGTTGGGCATTCGAGCTCGGTTTTGAGGCCCAAACCGAGAAACCCTCCTCCGATGGTTTTGTGGCCCAACCATCAAAAACCCGCGTACAAGCTTCGGTCGTTAGCCGCCACCTTGCACTGGCTCCAAGTCCACGACCTCGTCTTGCTCTTCTTGCACCATGTTGACTGCACTTGATCCCGTCTGGCCACCGGGTCCCTCGAACCAAGCCTACTTGTCTCTCTACTCCTCGGAGGCCACTCTGGCTAAGACCTTTCGCGCTTGTTCTGCACCTGCACCAACGCAAACCAAGTCGCACCAACACCTGCAGTACTAAGCCAAGAGTCAGTCCACACAACGTTGTCAATCACTCATCACACTGAGAAGCGACCATCCACCGCTCGGACACACATGGTCCTCAATCTCCCCCTTGATGAGTGCATTGACAACACACACATAATTCAGGATATGAAAAAGGAAAACAGAAAAAGAAAAGAAAAGAAGACTCAATCAAGTGACCAAAGCGAAGAAGAAGCCGAAAACAAAGTCACTCGAAAGAGAAAGTCTCGGTCCCCTAAGACAAGGGCAACGACTCAACACAACCGAGACAACGAGCTCCAAATGACGACCCCTCAAGAAGAGGCAGAAAGGGCTCAACACCATCGGCAAAAGAGCAAAGCACAAAAATCAGGAACACAAGGAGCTCCCCCTGCAGAAATGCATACTCCCCCTAAACAAGTGCATACAAACTCAAGTTCTCCCCCTGAACTGAGTATCCCTCTCAATGCAAAGCAATGCATATATGCTGAATTGGAACAAATTCCCCCCTTGTTACCAATGCATGAATCAAGGCACAAATGCAAAAGATTCAACCTAGAGCTTCTCAAATATACAATGAACAATATAAAATGCTACACATGGTCAAATGAGCAAGTAAGATATTCCTAGGTGTTGTATAATCATTGCCAACAAAAATTCATGATTGTATAAGCATATGGCCAAGTAGTTTCCAATTTAACCAAGTTTTTCAAAAAATTCACCACCTTATGAGCAAAAAGTCATTTTCAAGCCAAAATGAGCTATTTCATGCAAAAGTTGTCCCCGGTTACCTATTCTTAGCAAGAGATCATTGCAAACACCCACAATCTAGTTCATGTCATGTTAAAGCTACCGAGCCATGTGTCTACTTCCAACAAGAGACTTCTCTTTGGTAGACACATGCAACGGTTTAGCACCCAATTTTCACATTTAAACACAAATGACATGATCAACCAATTTGAGAGCATATATTCGAATTTGTAACACTTCTTTTTCAGATTTTAAACATGGTACATGAAATGCCTTTGCGGCAAAAAGAAGCTTATGCCTCTCCACAACATAGACAATGGGCTAAACATTTGCAATGATAAAATGATCTTTGACCCAAATGGCAAGAAATAGATACCCAAGCACAACCTAAGCATGAAAAAGCATTTAGGCTTGAACTCAAACATTTAGCCAATTTGCTCATGGGTGAGATCAAGTTTAGCATTTTAAAAATCATTAGCAAGCACATTATGGATATACAAAGAATCAATCAAGTGCTTAGCTATCCAACACGACAAGACTATCCACAAGTTCATTAGCTCAAATGTAGCAAGTTATATTGGTCACTTCATATAAGAGAAGCTCATCCTATCATGCTTCAAAATAAATATGTACATGAAACAAGCTCTAAGTATATCACAATGCATCCTATATGACAACTGCAAGACATATGATACACATGCAACAAAAAGAGCATGATATACAAATTATACAAGAAGGCTATACATATGCTACAAAGTGAGCTCCAAAACCAACTCAGAAGGAAAAACACACCCCAAGCTCCCCTCGCAAACGGGCAAAAGTAGCTTGGTCAAGCGGTTTGGTAAAAATATCGGCTAGTTGGTTTTGGGTGGAGACATGGGATAACTCAATATGTCCTTTCTCAACATTGTCTCTTAAGAAATGGTATCTCACGTCTATGTGCTTGGTTTTTGAGTGAAGCACCGGGTTTTTGGCTACACTAATGGCACTGGTGCTATCACATAGAAGTGGAACATGTGTATAACTCAAACCAAAGTCACTCAGGGTAGAAACCATCCAAAGAAGCTGAGAGCAACAACTGGCTGCGGCTACATATTTGGCTTCGGTTGTAGACTGAGCAACACTTGACTGTTTGCGAGAGGACCAAGAAACCAAAGACGAACCCAGAAACTGACAAGTCCCAGAAGTGGACTTGAGATCCATCCTACACCCAGCAAAATCTGCATCGGAATATCCGCGGAGTGTGAGTGTGGAGGAGGCAGAGTACCACAAACCAAGCTCAGGAGTGAAACGAAGGTACCTCATGATTCTCTTCACATCCTGGCGTTGAGACGTCCTTGGCGAAGCTTGAAAGCGAGCGCATAGACACACGGCGAAGTGTATGTCCGGCCTCGTCGTAGTCAGGTACAAGAGTGAGCCAATCATGCTCCGGTACGTCTTCTGGTCCACCGGTTCTCCATCTTCATCCGCATCCAAAGCTGTTGTCGTCGACATGGGAGTGGACAACGGCTTTGCATCTGCCATCTCGAACTTCTTCAACAAATCTTTCATGTACTTGGCTTGATGGACAAACGTCCCGTCCTTGACTTGCTTAATCTGTAGCCCGAGGAAGTATTGTAGTTCTCTCATCATCGACATCTCAAATTCCCTGCTCATATCTTCAGAAAACTTGGCAACAAGCACATTAGAAGAGCCACCAAAGATTATATCATCCACGTAAATCTGAACGATCAAGATATCTTTGCCAACACGAAGCAGGAACAGGGTCTTATCAACGGTGCCCATCACAAACCCCTTACTCAGCAAGAACCCTCTCAGCCTTCCATACCACGCTCTAGGTGCTTGCTTGAGGCCATATAGTGCTCGGTGGAGTTTGTACACTCGGTGGGGATATCTCTCACTCTCGAACCCAGGTGGTTGTCTCACAGACACTTCTTCCTCTATCACCCCATTCAAAAAGCACTCTTCACATCCATTTGGTGCAACTTGAACCCTTTAGCAACAGCAAATGCTAGAAGGATTCGAATTGCCTCCAAACGGGCAACAGGAGCAAATGTCTCCTCATAATCAATTCCCTCTTTTTGTGAAAAGCCCTGGGCAACCAACCTCGCTTTGTTTCTCACAACCTCACCACTCTCACCTTGTTTGTTCTTCCAAACCCACTTTGTTCCAATAGGATGGCAATTTGGTGGAGGCTCGACAAGTTCCCACACCTCATTCCTCTCAAAGTTCTCAAGCTCTTCGTGCATGACATTGACCCAATTCGCATCAGATAAAGCATGTCCAATATCTTTGGGCTCAAAGGAGGCAACAAATGCAGAATGAGCAAAGTTAGAATTGTTCCTTGACCTTGACCGTGTAGTACGTTCATCGATGTCTCCAATCATTCCTGAGGGTGGATGGCGAGCTTGAATGTGTCTTGGTGCCTCACGTGTTGAAATTGCCTCCCCCTCAACCGCTGCTTCCACTTGATCTCCATGTACTTGTGTTGATGTCAAAGTGGTGGATGGACCATCATCAACCGTAGTCGTCGTAGTGGAAGTAGTAGGTACAATCGCCATTGGAGGATCACCATCTCCATCATCATCTTCATCATCCCCATCCTTGTCTTCAAAGATCGTCTGTCCCATCTCTTCATCACCTGCACACTCAAAGACAAACGAGCTACATGGAATTGTCTCATCGAATGTTACTTCGCAAGTCTCCATGATTTGGTTAGTGGCAAGATTGAGCACACGATATGCTCTAGAATGATTAGCATAACCAAAGAAGATACCATCATGAGACCGAGACTCGAACTTATCTAGATTACCCTTTTTGAGAATGAAGCACTTGCAACCGAAAACTCGAAAGTGACTCACCTTGGGGGTTCTCCCATGAAAGAGTTCGTAGCAAGTCTTCTTCTTGAACGCACGAAGGAAAATCCGATTAGACACATAGCACGCGGTGCTCACCGCCTCGGCCCAATACTTCCTAGGAGTCCTATGCTCATCGAGCATCGTCCTGGCCATAGTACAAATGGTCCGATTCTTTCTCTCCACAACACCATTCTGACAAGCGACATAAGGCGAAGAAAACTAATGCTCAAGACCTAGATCACGGCAAAAGGTTTCAAATCGAGCGTTCTTAAACTCCGTGCCATTGTCACTGCGTATAGCTCGTATGGCATCACCATTTCGCTCATTTTTCAACCTCAAGATCAGATCTCGAACAAAACCAAATGTTTCATCCTTAGCCGCCAAGAAATACACCCAGGTATAGCGAGAATAGTCGTCCACAATCACAAGAACATACCACTTCCCACCGACTGAGCGAACGCGAGCTGGACCAACCAAGTTCATATGTAAAAGCTCCCCAGGACGCTCAGTCATCACATCGGTCAGGGATGGGTGGGAAGTTGCGACCATCTTGCCATGCCTACAAGGTGCACAAACCAAATCCTTCTCAAACCGAAGCTTGGGCAATCCTCGGATAAGGTCAAGACTGCTCAAACAAGAGAGCAAGTCGAAGCTCAAGTGACCCAACCTCCTATGCCACTTCCAAAGCTCGGAAGAGGAACCAGCAACGAGACAACGAGCAACACCAAAAGACCTCGAGAAATCAGCAACGAAAACTTGACTCTCGGGAATGATCATGCAAACAAGGTCACCTCGAGAATCAAGAATCCGAGAAGCACCACTAACAAACCGAACCTCAAAGCCCTCATCAAGCAACTGAGAGACCGAAAGCAAATTAAAGCCAAGCGACTTGACGAGAGCAACACGCTTCAACACAAACTTCTCGCTCACCTGAATATCACCTTCTGAGAGCACTCTACCCTTACCATTATCCCCAAAAGTGATGTACTCCCTTGTCATCACCGGAGTGAGGCTTGAGAACCACCTTTGATCTCCGGTCATGTGTCGAGAGCAACCGGAGTCAATCAACCACAAGCTCCTCAAGCCCCCCACCTGCAAAATCAAAAACGAGACCGAGAATGAGCGAACGACTCAACACCGGGGTTAGAATAGAAGGAGTCAAACCAGTGCTGAGCCATCTGCTCAAAAGAAGGGTTAGCAAAATCCACTCTACCAAACCTATCAACCTGTGGAAACCTCTCACGCCTAACCGGAGGAACACCACGTGGGGGAAAACGCGGTCCAGGCTCCCTCCGGTAACCAAAACCACGGTCGTCTCTCCTGAACTCGTACTGACCACGAGAAGGAGGACGCCTGGCGAAACCACCACGTCTCTGAGGAACTCTCCCACGAGGAGCAAAGCCACGAGCATCCTCTCTAGGAATCGAACGAACAAAACCATCACCCCTAGGCAAAGGTGCACGAGGCTCAGGCACGCTATGAGAAGAGCGGTACCTGTCCCGGTTACCCATTTCCTTCTCACGCCTCATCTCTCTCTTTTTCCTGAAGCAGAACTCCTCTTGGTGACCATCCTTACCACAAAACCCACAGTGGTAACGGACTGGTTTTGGCTTTGGATCTCCACTCGGCTTAGGCCCTCACTAGGTTTGAGCTTTGGATCTTCTTTCGGCCCTGGCTTCTCACTAGGTTTGAGACCACTCGACTCTCCCACAAAGATCACTCGCTTTTGGAAGTTGTTGGCTGGTGTGGTAGAAGCTGGTGGATCAAGAATAGTATCGAGTTTGTTTCTCAGGTGGTTGGGTTTAGGATCAAAAGTGTTTTTGGCTGGGGTTTTTTGTGGAGGAAATGGCACACCCTCACAAATCATTCCCTCATTCTTAACCACCGTCTCCCAGCCAAGCCCACGAGAATCACCTCTTCTGAGCTCAGCCATCATCATTTTCAACTGAGGCTCTCGACTTGACATCCAACCCAAGCATTGTCTCAACTCGTTATTTTCTTTTTGCACACGATTCATTGCATCCTCAATTTCACTGTTCTTCAAAGTATTTTTATCACACACAGCACATGCAGGTGATTTAGCAGAACATTCGAGACATTTAATTTAGCAAGAGCATCATCAAGTTTTGCATGCAAGACAGGGCAAGAGGTACAGGCTCCTAGCAAAGCAGATCTAGATTTCAATTTTTCAAGATTTGACTTAAGCAAGTCACATTCTTCAATTTTAGACATATGCTTGTTCTTAAGCTCAACCAATTCATTCATCACAACATCACAATCATTGCAAGTATGCTCATCAGAGACAATAGGATCACTTTTCAAAGCATCAATTTCAGATTGAGATTTAGCAAGTGATAGTTCAAGTTGAGCAATTTGATCTTTAGAGGCAACAAGCAAAGACTCAAGTTCAACAACTTTCTCCTTAGACTCACCAAGCAACGATCTAAACTCCCTCTTCTCCTTGTTGGTCTTACGCAGCACATCATCACGATTATCAAGCAATTCATTCAACCTAGCATTCTCCTCTAACAAGAAGTTGGGATCTCGATTTACCTCATCCTCAGACTCTGACTCGGAGTCTTCTCTTGTACTCTTCTTGTTGTCGGAGTTGTGCGCCATGGTACAAAAGCTTCGGGATGCCATGCATGCCAAGCCATTGAAGTTCTCGTTCCTCCGGCGTCGACCTTGATCTTCATCCTCGCTGCTTGAGCTTGATGAAGAATTGCTTGAACTTGTGTCGACGTCGCTCGCCCCGGCCACCATGGCTCGTTCCTTGCGCTTGTACTTGTGCTTGTGCTTGCGCTTGCGGTCACCATGCTTCTTCTTGTTCTTGTCCTTGTCCTTGTACTTGTACATGTGGTTCTTGTGATCATCCCTCGAGCGGTGCTTGTGCTTGCGGTCCGGCTCTGCTGGCTCCGGACACTCGGCGATGAAGTATCCCATCTTGCCGCACCTGTAGCACGTACTCCCAAAGCGCCTTGTACTCTTGCGGTTCTCGTACATGCGTCCGAACCTCTTGGTGAGCAACGCGAGATCCTCCTCGCTCAGCACCTCGAACTCCTCATCTGGCAAAGACACAAGTAAAGACAAGGCAAACTGCCGTGAAGAGTTAGCACCAGATCTAGAACTAGAACCACTCATAAGAGCCAGACTATGGGAATCAGTCGGGTTCTCAAGCTTGGCTCTAGCTATCCTATCAACCTCTGAGGACTTGAGCTTTGAGAACAACCCATCGACTGTGAGTGTCAGATAGCTAGCCGACTCCATAATCGCCTCAACCATAGTGCCCCATACAGACATATCCAAGCAGTGTAAGAGCTTCAACGCCATATCATGGTCTGTATACGGGAGGTTGTTAATATTGGCTCTCATGTTGTTCACTATCACGGTGAACCTCTGGAACATGGCATCAATTGACTCGCCGGGCAAATGAGAGAAGTTCTCATATTCCCTCCGGTAAGTCGAAAAGAGCCGAGCCTTAACTCCACTATCACCAGCATGGGCGATCTCCAACTTTTGCCAGATCTTGCAAGCAAGATGCTCTTCGATCACACGATTGAATTCATGCTCGTCAAGCGCTTTGAACAAGAAATCAACAGCTTTTGCATTTGCCTCAAACTTGTCCTTAGCAATTTATGTCTCTCTCGAAGCAGGGGTGGTATAGGTAGTATCAAGGGTGATATCCCATAGCAATTGTCCCTTGCTTCGGAGGAAAGCTCCCATGCGAACCGACCACATCCGGTAATTCTTCCCATCGAAGAGAGGAGGACCCGAACCCTTTCCGACGTACGCCATCCATGGATCTTAAGACTGGTTAGAATCACGAAGATCCGTAACCCACTCTGATACCAATTGAAGGATCGAAATGGCGACCAGAGAGGGGGGAGTGAATGGGAGCCGATGAAAATTTCTTCTCGAAACTCGGCCTATATCCCAAAATCACCCACCAATGATTCCTCACAAGCTTGCCAAGGTAGCATAGTCACAACGGACCTACCAACCCTAGGAACAAGCTAGAACGAAGTATCAAGCGGAAGCTCAACTCAGGAAACAAAACGATTAGCAGTCTGCCTGGGTCAGGGCGGACCGTCCGCACAGAGGTCGCGGACTGTCCGTGGTCGTGGCGGACCGTCCGTCTAGACAGGGCGGACCGTCCGTAAAATCACCTCAAATCTCCAGTAGCCACAGGCCCTTTTTCGGACTGTCCGAGCTCCTACCGCGGACCGTCCGATAGTGTCGCGGACTGTCCGAGAAGGTCACACGGACCGTCCGTAAAAACACTTAGCCAAATCCAAGACAACACCGTCAAACTCTTCTGCACGGACCGTCCGCCAATGTCGCGGACTATCCGCCAACTTCGCGCGGACCGTCCGAGAAACACGACGGACGAACAGAACGAACAGCTACAGTAACCCGCAGATCTCTCCTCCCAAATCCATCACCGGATCTCCCAAACGGCTAGAGCTCTTGAGACGAAACTTTGGGGGGATGATTAGCACCCTAAGAGGATGTTATGCCCCAAAACTCTCGGCCTCTAACTTCCTACAACTCGAGAAATCTCAGATCACACGGAAGAACACCTTCTCACGAGTTCATCCCAAAAACTACGAATCGAGACCGATTCCCGGCGTTTGAGAGGGCAAGATCACACACAAAGAGGCGCAAGACACTCACCCATGATCCCCTCAAACAAATCTGGAGCCAAACGGTCTAGAAACGAAGAATCGAGCCAAGAATGAAAATAGCACAAAAAGGAACTCGAGGAGAAACAGAGAGATTCAACTAGCGCTTGATTTCATTCAAACAAACAAAGGTCAGATTCTATACAAGGCTAGCAACCTCCCAAACATTCTCCCGCTAAGATCGACATGAAGCACGGGCTAGCCTAGAGAAGCAAGATAGAAAAATGAACTAGGGTTCCAGAGCGATGACTTGCCATCCCCTCCACCTCCTATTTATATTAAGTGTCCTGGTGAAGGGAAGTGACCATACTACCCCTACAACTTAACTCTACGATACACGCCCTCAAGGGCTAAACAGTAAAGTTGCAAATAACTCCTCCGGCTGAGCACGCCGTCCATCCGGCCTTGCTTCCCTCCGACGCAAGCTCCCGGATCCCGCCACGCGTCCACCGCTTCGAAGCTTCCCGAACGCGCCCAGATCACCGTCTCCGTCACGTTGGGCATTCGAGCTCGGTTTTGAGGCCCAAACCGAGAAACCCTCCTCCGATGGTTTTGTGGCCCAACCATCAAAAACCCGCGTACAAGCTTCGGTCGTTAGCCGCCACCTTGCACTGGCTCCAAGTCCACGACCTCGTCTTGCTCTTCTTGCACCATGTTGACTGCACTTGATCCCGTCTGGCCACCGGGTCCCTCGAACCAAGCCTACTTGTCTCTCTACTCCTCGGAGGCCACTCTGGCTAAGACCTTTCGCGCTTGTTCTGCACCTGCACCAACGCAAACCAAGTCGGACCAACACCTGCAGTACTAAGCCAAGAGTCAGTCCACACAACGTTGTCAATCACTCATCACACTGAGAAGCGACCATCCACCGCTCGGACACACATGGTCCTCAATCTCCCCCTTGATGAGTGCATTGACAACACACACATAATTCAGGATATGAAAAAGGAAAACAGAAAAAGAAAAGAAAAGAAGACTCAATCAAGTGACCAAAGCGAAGAAGAAGCCGAAAACAAAGTCACTCGAAAGAGAAAGTCTCGGTCCCCTAAGACAAGGGCAACGACTCAACACAACCGAGACAACGAGCTCCAAATGACGACCCCTCAAGAAGAGGCAGAAAGGGCTCAACACCATCGGCAAAAGAGCAAAGCACAAAAATCAGGAACACAAGGAGCTCCCCCTGCAGAAATGCATACTCCCCCTAAACAAGTGCATACAAACTCAAGTTCTCCCCCTGAACTGAGTATCCCTCTCAATGCAAAGCAATGCATATATGCTGAATTGGAACAAATTCCCCCCTTGTTACCAATGCATGAATCAAGGCACAAATGCAAAAGATTCAACCTAGAGCTTCTCAAATATACAATGAACAATATAAAATGCTACACATGGTCAAATGAGGCCCAAACCGAGAAACCCTCCTCCGATGGTTTTGTGGCCCAACCATCAAAACCCCGCGTACAAGCTTCGGTCGTTAGCCGCCACCTTGCACCGGCTCCAAGTCCACGACCTCGTGTTGCTCTTCTTGCACCATGTTGACTGCACTTGATCCCGTCTGGCCACCGGGTCCCTCGAACCAAGCCTACTTGTCTCTCCACTCCTCGGATGCCACTTTGGCTAAGACCTTTCGCGCTTGTTCTTCACCTGCACCAACGCAAACCAAGTCGCACCAACACCTGCAGTATTAAGCCAAGAGTCAGTCCACACAACGTTGTCAATCACTCATCACACTGAGAAGCGACCATCCACCAGTCCTCGGACACACATGGTCCTCAATTAGTTTCCGGGTTTGTTCATCTCGTCCTCTCACTTCTCACACGGCCACATCCACTGGTCCAGCTATTGACTTTGGATGTAGCTTGATATTATTTGTTGGGACTATTTTCTTCTTGTATGATATGGTGACCATGTTATCGAGTGAGTAGGTAGCTGCTTCAATCCCATAGGTCTAATAGATGATGCTCCCCTGTTCCTTGAAAATGCTCAGGTCAATGCATGAGGTAATAAGTGTTCAATAGGGCCTATATGTCCGGATTTCATCTGTCTAAAACAAACCCAACTTGTTGTTTGTTTACTGAAAACTAGAACGTATGTCCCATAAAACTCTGTTTTATACTTGATGTCAAAGGTTCTCTCTGGATATTGTTGGTATGAACACGAGGCGCACCGGTGATATTATTCCTGCCGGAATAGATTTCATTGTAACGTATTCTTTTCAGAAACAAAAGAAAAATGCTAGAGTCGACCTCGTTAAGTCTAAACCACACTGAACCTCACGAAAAATACTTCCTAACCACACTAGAGCTAGACCTAAATTTACTACCACTTGCACTTGATAGATATTGATTTCTAACAAAGTAGGAGCAGTGTGGTCAACATAATTATCTCGCAATTCGCATGCTACCAACCCAGTTGTGGTCTGGTTCATGACACTTTAAGTTGCAGGTCTTTGAGCTGTTACCTACCCATTGACTGAGACATAATCCTAACCTGACACTGCCGTGGCACAACCGCTGGTCACCAGCGTGATGGGACAAAGCCGGAGGTGGTAGTTGTTGTGACCTGTGAGAGACTGAGCAAGGCAGACAGACAGGGGGAAAGGTTGAATAGGCAGGGTGTTCTAGGCCCACTGGCCCAGCAAGCTTGGCAAAGGCCTGCATCCATGGTTCTGCTCAACTCCTGACTCTAACTGATACATCTCTTTACCTAAAAAAAGAAAAACTGATACATCTGTTTCGAACATGAAGGCATAGAGTGGGCACCCTCCCCTCTTGCAAAAATAAATTCTAAGCTGAAGCGTCCTTTTACAAATACGTAGCAAACGAACAAATTATCGAGACACTGGAATCTACCACGGCACAAAGAAAAGCAAGAAATGGAAAAGAGCCGAGCATCCAAGGACTTGCATTTAAAACAAAGCAAAGTATATATGTTCGACTTTCTTTTGCATTAAGTGACAGCATTCTACATGGCTGGTCGAGCTAAAGACCACTTAATTTCGCGTGGGAATTGTGCAACTATAATTGTCGAGGAAAATAATATTTTTTCCCTGCAATGGACAGTATAACTAAATCCTTATTTCTCTTCTCGTCTATACCTCGTTTACTGTATATGATATATACCCTGTGCTATGTGTAACTTGAACCAAGAATTCTCAAAAATCTATATCCATGTTCGAACTTGAGGGGAAACCCCAGCTTCAGTATGGAAAAGACCCTGTCAGCTTGATATGATCAAGGGTACTCCTCAAGCCGTACCGCTCAACGGCTCGCATGCCTGCTCGAAACCCGTCACCATAAGCCGCGGAAGAATCCGTCTCAATCTGGTGCTTGAAGAACTCACCAAGTCTCTTTTCAAATTCCGTTTTTGCACCCTTTTTCGATGAGGGTGTTGAAGAGGATGATGACGCGGCTGAGGTGGTTGCCATGGTACCAGAACCTGATGTGATCTCTGACTCAAGCCACAGATGAGCTAGAACCTGACAGATGCCTTCTTCAACCTCTGGACTCAGGGTTCGGTATCCTACCAAAAAAAAAGTAGTAAGATGGTAAATATTGCTTTTTTGGAAGCATACAAGTACGAAGAGAATGCTGCAAATGAAAATAAACAAGCACAACCGGAGTACCTTTAAGGCGCAGGTAAGCATGCATCATCTCATGAGCCAGAATTGAGCCAGTTAGTAGCCTGCATGCAATCAAATCAATGAAAATGAAAACATGCACACACTCTGATGGATTGGTAGTAGAATCAAAGTTCATCAAACGAAAACAAATTAATTTATTTGCTTTGTTAAATAATGAAAAAAATTACCTTGGCAGTCCATACAGTATAAGAATTGCGGTCACTTCACACCGTCGAACGAGTTTGTAAGGTCCCGTGATCATATCTATGATTTTGTTGCCTGGCCCAATTATTGGTCTTTTCAATATCTGTAAATATTATTATGTTATTTCATATTTAATCATAAATGCCCTTGAATTTCACAAATTTAGTATACCAATTAAGAAAAACAAGGAGATGTTTAGAGATCTTACAGTTCTGACAATCTGCTCTTCGGACAGGCACAGACCTCTGGTTTCAGGAAGATGGTGTCCCTAATCAACAAGAATAAAACAATAATATTAGATGTATGCTATGCAGGGAAGGATGCAGGAGTCGTCTAAAGGGAGTGCTGGTTTTTTGTAATTGCACAAACTTTGTATTCTTAGAGCCACTCCCTCTGTTCTAAATCATAGTTCACTTAAGCTTTGCCCTAAGTCAAAATACTCATACTTTGAAAAATTTGTTAGAAAAAATATGTTAACATCTATAGACCAAAATAAATGCACTATCAAAATATATTTCATGGTGGAGTTAATGAAACTAATTGGATGTTGTAAATGTTGGTGCTTTTTCCTATAAACTTGGTCAAAGTTTAAGTATTTTGACTTAGGACAAAGGTAAAGTCAACGGAGGCAGTAAATTTGTACTAACTTGAAGACTAATAGGGTAAATCTACATGAACTTTCCTTGGCTGAGGGGGGTTGGCAGCACTCCTATAGATCGCCACTAACGCTATGTATATCACACAATAAAGGATAGAATATCACTTACAGTTTTCTCTGCTTCCATGGCTTCGTTTAAAGCTTGTCGCTCAACCAAAAGCAAGGGAACTTGTTGTTCTACTTTCATGTTCATACCCTCATAGAATTCTTGAATATCAATGTATAGTGGCTGGCATTCATTGGTGTCCATGATTGCAGTATGCAGACACTCCAAGCAGAGTCTCCGGCCATCATCTAATGTTATATATTGACTGTCCTTTGGCTGGGGTTGACAACAAAACAATGAAACAAGGAAATGCCATTGGAATCACCAAAGTTGTGAAGCTGTGCACTATAGGTGGCACAAGATAATACAATTCATCAATTTCACAGGTAAATTTCTGAAACTAGGCACACAACTGCAGTTGTTGAAGTGTTTAGATAGCATGCTGGAATGGCATTCTTTTTTTGATAAATCCATCAACAAATATATAACAGCACATAAACATAAGTACATAACACTAACCTCCATTCGTTCACAACTGCAGCACCTAGGTGTACCATCATTCTCATGGGAAGGACAATACTTCTGCATCCAGAAAGGATGGGCCCGGTATTCAATGAGGCCATTTTTATTTGTGGGAATCTGGTTACCAAAATGCCATTATCAGCAGTAAGAACAACTCAGATGGATAATCAAAATTAAAGAATTAGTTACTACCAAATTTTCAAACTCATTTATCAAATCGAAGTGAAGAATGCTTACAAAGCTATTGCAAACATCACATTTAGGATGAAAACGCTCCTTGTAGCAGGACCTGTGGTACGCATGGTCTTCATGAACAGCAAACTTCCCAAAAAATAGCTGGTGTGAATTATCTCATGAAGTAGAAGCATGTTAGGTAAGGGACATTCTAGATTTTATACCTCATACTCTGATATCGGTATATCGCAAGAGTAACACCTGAAGCACTGGGGGTGCCAAACAGAGTCCATACAACTGAGAAACCGACCATGACCAATTGGAGTTTTGCATCCAGCACAAACCCTACAGAAGGCAGGGTGCAACCAGAACAAGGCTCAGATAACTAGACAGCACAATCGATCCATGTTGCATATCCGGTTGTCGGTCAAGATGATTCTATACTAGTAGATGTATAGACTATAGACTTCTGAGAAGTACTATCATACATAGCCTTCTTCAAATACTGGCCCATATATAATACGTCTCACCCAGTGGCCTTTGTAATTAATGAGTTTTCAGCCATAACATGTTTATAGAGCAAATGGTGCTTCTCCAAACGTTTCCAAAACTCAAACCCTAACCCTATGGCCCAGCCATAGAATCCAAACGCAGTTGTTTTTTCTCCCTGTATGTGAGAGATCAACAAGCTATTGCAATGGAACCAAGTCTAAAACATCTGATGCCTAATGTCTCAGGGTAGTTTTTCTCCTGATTAGAAGTATCCTCCTAAATTGTCATTCATCCAATTAATGTGCATGCAGAGCGTGTTTTGTGCTTTACCAGTATTTCGAGAAGATAAATATTCCAATACAAAAGAAATTTGTACTAATTGGAAGGTAGGACTATGTAAAGTGGCAGGAGCAACTAGTGTACCATTACAAGAATCAAGAAATACCTCAATCCACTCGCGGGGGAAACAAATGGGGACAAGCTACTTGCTGGAGCACTTTCTGAGATAACATCTTCAATTGGAACATGCTGACGAGGAGGAGGCTCATTCATACTTTCATGCAGAGCCCGTGCAAACTGTTCATCTTCATCTAGATTATGACCAGTATCTGGTTCATAATTATAAAAGCGTTAAAATTCATGGTATGATCAACAATACTCATTTGCATATGCTCATTTGTTAATGAACAATTGCTATTATGCTATTCTTTTGCTAATTATTAAAGAAGAAAATTTGGTATTACAAGAAAACCCTTTCTGGTCACTGAACTTGTGAACTCCATATTTATTCCCCGAACTTGTATATATAGTCAAGGCATGTCCAAAAGCCTTATTTAACTGGTAATTAGAGATAAAATGAAATTCCAGGTAGCTAATTTGACTTTGCAATCATAATGTATAATCAATGAACAATTATCTGAATGAATTTTCCAAAGAGATCAATTATTCATACTTTCTTGCAGAGCCTGTGCAAGCTGTTCATCTTCATCTAAGCGGTGTTCCGTATCTGGTTCATAATTAAAATGAAAATGGCAAAGCATTAGAATTCATAATTCTGACTAACTGTACTTATTTGCACATGCTCATATTTGAATCTAAAACCAGCTTTCTGCTCCTTCTGGTAATTACCAGAGAAGAAACTTTAATTATAGAAAAAACCCTGTCCACAAATGAGTTGCATTGTTTTGGGTCCTGAACATGAGGACTCTGTGTGTAGTCCCTGAACATGTAAATGTGGTCAGCTGTGCCCTTTCTAATTGGTAATTAGAGATGGCATGTCATTTCAGGTTGATAATTCAACTTTGTAGCCATCATGTGAAATCAAGGGAGAGCCAACTTTTTGGATTTAATAGAATTATGACGTCTTTAAAAATGTTTTACTAGTTTCCAATCAGTATTGTTTTACAAGGATATCGTCAAACATTACCATTAACTAGAGCAAAGTGCTTTGTCATCACTGTTTGCTAAATTACGTCAGATTCAGAAATGCTTGCTTATAACAGTTTAGCAGATCTGAAAGTTTAGTCTCAAGTTTAAAGACACAAGTAATTGAACCACACAAGTTAAGGAATTTGCAATGTGCTACATTTGTCTCTAAGTTAAAAATAGACAAAACATGCAAAGATGGGGCAAAGTTAATACAAACCAATGGCCTTTCCCTTCCTTTGTTCTTCCTCTGATAAGGATAATGCAATAGCATGATCAATGTCTTCGTCCTCATTACCATGCACGCCCTATAGTAAGTTTCAGTTTATCAATTATAATCAAGTAAGGTATACTTAAATATGAGAAAAGCACATCTGGTGCTATTCCTTTCCTCAGGACTGAGGAACATGAAACATATTGTGAGTGTTGGTATATATTAAAAAATACGGCAGCTCCCAACTAATCGAGCACAAATCTGTAAGTTGTTCGCTATCTATATTTTGCAGGCAGACATACCAACGAGGCAACAATTGCCTTTAATCTACATGATTTATCAGAAACAGGGAAAGACCCATTTCAAATTGAGAGGGTAAACAAATACGAAAGTGAATTGAGCAACTGGTATAATATTGAGGAGCACATTTTCATGAAATATGGTTCTCTTCTTCATATTTTTTAAATAGGTTTTACTTCGTAATTAATTTGCATTACCAAAGATAAAGATTAAGAGGATAATATGCAGCTGAGCAGTACATATGATTTAGTGTGCTGAGTTGAATAGCCTTCATGGGAGTTCCCGTTGTAATGTCCTCTTGAAACTCTATTTACTGAACCTTTAAATATTTTACTCAACCAACCCATGTTTATAATCCAGAGAGGGTCGAGATCCTTCTTCCTGCACTGCAAAACAAGTTCATTGAGAATCATATTTAGAGAAAACTTATGCATATTAGATATTCATATTTAGAGAAGGCAATTGAGTGTCTGTATATATCACATTCTAGTATTTCTAAAGTAGCAGTTGACCCTTAGAATGTTAGTTCTATATCCGACAGATTCCCCACTCCACCATTCCTTCCTACCCCCTTCCAAACACCCACTAGCCACCAAATTGTATGTTCAATGCTGCCTCCCCTCCACTACCAGCTCTTCACTTGCCTCTCCGCCAACTACCAATCGGATCAGCTTTGTTGATGGCAAGATGCAAGGCACTAGTGACACTTGCTACACGCCTAGGCAAGAGATGAAGGTCAAAGAATCTTCAACCACATTCACAGGCTAGAAATCCGCTATGGTCCCCAAAATTTTCGTTGACTCATTTATAGCAATTCTGTCTTCCTTGCTACTTTTACAAATGTGTATTCCAATAGGAAGCATAGACCTCAGAGGTGGATGTAAAGGCGCATGAATTTCAAGGGTCAAGAACAAATTCAGTCATGATCCTCAAAATTTTATGATTCAACGGGTGTATACAATTCTATTTCCTTATTACTCTTGAAATGTAGCTTCCAACAGTAAGCATTGATGCCTACTAACAGAAAACATCATCATGTTTGTAGCGTTATCACTCCTAAAATTTTGTCGGCATTTATACAATTTACGTAATGCTCTTTACTTTGAAACTGAATACCATCAACTACGTAGAAATGGACCATGCTCAGTAGTGCACTCCATACTACTTTAAAGGGCAAGATTAAAACACAAATAGGCCTTTGCGCCACCACAATAATGGAATATTGAAAATTCTGTGTGCATGGCATTCTGAATGCAAAATGCACACACGTAAAGTAACCCCAAAGAATAACCACTATAGTCCAATGGAAAGACAATTGAAGATTTCAAGGGCAAACTACCAGAAAGGCATGTAGTTGCATCAGAACTAGAGTAAGAGAGCAACTGGCTTACCTTGGGGAAGGTCAGATATGCTCCACTGTCCTTTAATTCAGCAAAATACAGTTGGAGATGGAAATGTCATCAACAATATTATAAAAAACTATGACGAAGAGACCAGCAATTGATCACTACACGACTATGTCTGCTATTTATTTACCCCTGAATTCATAAAGGAAAAGTAATCAATACAAGTTATTTATGGTCTGGAGTCCTTAAATCAAAAGGCATCCTACAAAATCAACAAAATAGCTTAGAATGCCCCCTTACATTTCCTATACATGGAAACCCTTTGAGAACCTCGAATATCACAAAAAGTAGATGCAGCCCTGCTTATATAGATGTCTTTTCCAGGAATCACTGACCGACCAATCCACATCAAGCTGTCATCATGGTATGATGAATCTAAATTGAGATAACCAGTACAAAAAGAATCAGTAGAGGGAATGCAAGTGTGCCTTTAAAAGAGAAGAGATTACAGAATAAACTAAAATGGCTCATACACCAAAAGTTGATCTTATCCTTACTTCAGGAAGCCTCGAAAGGATAGGGAGGATCTTGAATTCAGAGAAAAGTAGGCACAAATTTATGCAGCAGGCAACCCAAGACAACCAAACTATTATGTTTAGTTCCTGTTCAGCAACAAACGAGTAATCATGAGCACAAGAAAGGGGAACAATTAGAGCTGTTTCCCAAAAGTAGATGCGAATTAGTTGAGCACCAAAAGGGGTAAACAGCAAGGTATAAGTACCTTAGTCTCAGCATCAAAGGTAGGTAATTTGACAGGGAGAACAGCAGGGACCGGAGTGTAGTTCACTGGGGACAAACCCCACCTTATGTCCCCACCCCAATCAGGCAATCACCACTCCCCCAACACCTGCACCTGAACAGAAACAAGCCATTATGACCGCCCCCACAAGGCATGGAAGTACAAGCACCGAATTCAGCACAGCAATTCACCACAGAAAGACATTGACAACCAAACTATACTTGAGTGCCGGTGAAGCAAGTGAATTACAGCGAAAACAACCCAAGATCACCATAATTCAGCTAAAACGAGCAGAGAGGAAGAAACTAACCAGTTCAGAGCCTACGAATTCAGCAAAGATCCCCTCTTTCTGGCTTCCTTCCACCAGAAAGGCCGAGACGAGCCGACGGAATAGAAGGGAGACGAAACGAAGCGAAGGTGGGGAGGAGCGATGGATGATGATGAAAGAAGCTAACAAAGCGTGACATGGACGGGAACTGGAGGTGCGGCAGTAGGGTCGCCGGGTCCAAGAGATGGAAAAAAAGAAAACAACGAGCTGAGGGCGACATCTCTACTCCTGCTCTCCCCCTCCGGGCTCCGGCTCCCACTGTGACTCACTCGCCCACCGCCCGCCCGCGTCGCTGTCGCGACGACGTCAACACCCCCCCATGCGCGTGGCGTGGCCGGCGGGCCGGGGAGGAGGAGGAGGCCCACGTGGGGGCGAGGCTGGCGAGCAGGCGCGACGGCGTCTCGCGCACGCATTGCGTCGAGCGCCCTGCCTGCGCGTGTAGGAAATTCCCCTGGCGGCTGGGCTGGTGATTGGAGGTGGAGGGAAGATGGGTGACAGCCTGACGGGTGAGAGGTCGCTACCAGAGTCAATGACTCAATGGCAGTGCAAGCCAGGTTGCTTTTGCGGAAAACCCCTCTGTGCTTATGGTAATTAATTAGTCCAACGCGACTCGTGTATCATGTTTCATTTTAAATTTCAAATTTGCCTAAAAACTACTACCTCCGTTCCAAATTACTATTCGTTTTGACTTTTTCGTTTAACGTTTGACCATTCATCTTATTTAAATGTATTGTTTAGAGAAAAGTATTGTTTTTTCTTCTGATCCACATCCATGGGGTTTAAACGTCCGGCCTTGTTAAGAATGATTGAGTGCACTACGTGTTACTCATCATATTATAGTGTTGAAAAGTACAAACTAAGGTTCGTTAGAATCAAGAACAGGAATGGGGAATGATTGTGAAGTACAGAATTTGAGTCAAATTGATCGCACTAACGATGCAATAATACAAATGGGTTCCGAGGTGTTGCATGCAAAAGGAAAAGATTTTTTTTTTGACACGAAGGAAAAGGAAAAGGTTGGTTGAATTTGAAGTACGTCAAAGGTCAAACTTCAAAAGAGACTGGTGGGGAGCCGGGCCCATTTGTGGACTTATGGAGTTAGTACATTGTGCTTAATTAATTAGCACAGCCACCACCAGTGCTTAACTTACAGCTTAATGTTTTAAAGCAAATTCTTCAACGAACAACCTGTCATTTTTTTCTGGATCTGACATATCATGGATTTCTTGTATCCCGGCTAAAATGGCTCACTTTCCGCTCCTGGCGTCACGCAAATTTTGTTTTCAAATTGTACCGTGTCAGTTTGATAGAGGTGCATACTAGATAAAATGGCAACTGTATTTGCACCTAAGTACTTGGTAATAACACAATCAGTTAGCTTGTACTTGTGTGCTGACCAAAGAGATACCAGCACCGGAACAAAGGATAAGCTTGAACATATAAGCAAAGAAGGCATTTAGCATTTAACTTGGACTTCTTAGGAGAGTAATAGCAGTAACCACAAGTTCGCCATCCTTCTGTGCTGTCATTTTTTTTCCAGGTGATGAAAAGGAAAAATAACATCAAAGAGATTTAGTTTACATCACATTTGACATCTTTACACTTACAGTCTTATGAGAAGTCAATCTTTCTTTCTACAAGTTATCTCGATCTGCTATGTCAACTAAAGAAATTAATCATCCTCACTGCGTACTTTCAGACAAAGATGCGCTTTCACCGGCTTATGATCGGAGCTCCTAACACAGTCGAGGGATTCATATGAGCTCAAGACTGCATCCAATCCTGAAGAATGGGCGACCTTAAACAATATCCTATCTGTCCAAGAAGGCACTCTTATCTGGCAGAA
This sequence comes from Echinochloa phyllopogon, assembly GCA_033239725.1. NCBI lineage: Eukaryota > Viridiplantae > Streptophyta > Magnoliopsida > Poales > Poaceae > Echinochloa > Echinochloa phyllopogon. The sequence goes on from BTCW01000009.1 coordinate 14,384,122, forward strand.
AAGACGTACATCACAAGCATAAAACATCAGATTTCAAAAGCTTTCTATTGGTTAATTTCTTCAAGTTGGCATCTGGAAGTGATGTTAAATTCAAGATACCATATGACTTGTATCGTAGATGCTACTTCCAACATCGTATTTGTATGTTGGCTTAAACGACAGGGTCCCTTCGTAATAGCCATTGAACACTTCTCCCTTTTCAGCTTCTTGCAGAAGTTGATCTTTGCCTCTTAGCTTCTGAAAGAACACGCACACATATATGAGGCGCCGCTACAGTATAAAAATGTCTAATGCTAACAAACACTTACACTCTGACGATTCTCCTCAATCATTTTCCTCGCAGGTATAGAGCTTATTCCTTCGAGTCTATAGTTGAGATCACCTAGCCACACTGTTATATCGGCCGATTGGACATATGGTATGCCATGCTTGGAGAAGAGTGAGTTTGAAATACGCTGCAATTCTGAGTTCCTCTTCTCCACCTTGTGTTCATGAGCTACACTTTAGTAATACCATGTCACTTCATAATAAGACTTGACTAAATTAACAGCCATATCATCCCACAACATATTTTAATCTGTGTTGTTTTTTAGTATCAGAATATGAGAAACTAGCAGATGGCATCAGAATAACCTAAAATGCTTCAATTCAAGATACAACCATATTTTGATTTCCTGGAGTTGTATAGAACTTTCATAGTCTGGAGTAGTGTATTAGTATGAATTTTAGTGAAACAAGTGAAACTGAAAAAAGCATAAACCTGGAAATTGAAAACCAACCTGCAAGATGGCAGGACACAAAAACCATCCGGATCCCACTAAAGTTGATGTACATGGCCACAGCTCCCTTCTTTCTCCCAATCATACCCCCAAAATCTCCAACTGCGTATTTGTCCACCTTCATCTCTATCCAAAATTAGAAAACACGTTTATACACCTTCATCTCCATTCAAAATCAGGGACGAGTTCGACAAAAGAGGTAACATGAAAATGGCATCAAGCAATCAAGAAAATTTGGGTCAAATATGATAAAAAGAAGATTTAGAATCACCTCTGATGTACTTCTCCGAACTCTTTGATCCGAAAAGAAGCATCTGAAGAGACTGCATGCTTTTCTGGCCTAATAGACTGAAATTTAATGTGCATAAAGCTCTTTGAGAAATTTGCAAAAGGCTATGGTGTTTTCAATAGCACAAACAAGACTGGAGAGTTTCTTACATGTGTGTGTCGACCATGGTTTCTTGAAGGACTTGTGAAACATCACATTTTGGTGCCTCTTGCAGTCCAACAACTAGCAAATCAAACTTTCTGTTGGATCTCGCCAATTTTGTTATATCTTCCACAGACATCTTCACCACCAGAACACGGATCGAATCAATACAGTTGGCCAACCATCACTGAGAAGAAAGCAAACGAGTTACAAGTATGTACCTTGCCATTCATGTTCCATGTGATGATGCGCACACAGAGCACAGAGTTGGTGGTGAATTCACAAGCCTTCTGAATTGGAATTGTCTTTATGCCATCGTGAGTCCCACTCTCATCGATAGAAACCAGGCTGTTATTCTGTAGCTGGCTTCTCCTGCAACGTTACAATTATCAAGAAGTGCAAGAGAATCATACCAAAGAAACTTTTAAAAGTTCAGATAGAAAAAAACAAGAAGTTCAGATAAAATACCATTTGGGAAGAGTAAGGCTGCTGCAGTTGCCCATATCGACGTACCGAATCCTTGTCTCTGATCATCTAACATGGAGACGATAACCAAGGAACCCTTTTTATACAACTCTGTTCTGAAAGTTCAAAGGTCCCAGCAACAGAGAGAATCGATTGTGTTTGGATATGGATACTCTTAGTCACCCCATTTCCTCGAGCAATTATTTGGATCTTCCATGTGCTCTTGAGGATTTCAACACAGTACGAAAAAGCGACAAGTGGAATACAGGAGAGCCAACCATTTGAACCAGCTGGATTTGGTAGTTAGGTACTGCGTATCTTGGATTTTGACAATGTGATTGCGTTTGTCTTACCATCATTAGCAGGCGGCTACGGCTGTCCATGTATAAGGGGAAACGTGAAAGAGACCGCACACAGGAACAGCACCGCCCAAGTTGCTATCGATAGTTTGGCACGCCTGGTGATAAGGCAAACATTTTCTCAGCAAGTAATCTCTGTGGCCATGGACTTCAATGGAGGAGTTCTGTTCCGGAACATGCTGGACCGTCCTGAAGTTTCACACCTCCCCCAAATTCCAGCACTAGCTGATTTCTCACATTTCTGTACAACCTGAATTGTAGGCATATGCAGGAAAAAGAACAGCACCGTCTGTAAGTGCCATCTTCTATGGAATTTTATCGTTCTCTCTGATCTATATAAGTATGTTTGTAATGGACATTATGAACCCGACTTGATATTCTGATGTCAATTTATTCATTTGCTTACTGAAAAAGCATCGATGTTTTTCCCAGAACAAGTTACCGATGAGATAAGAACAAACCCGTTGAACTAAAATAGGAAAAAAAAAGACTGATGGGTAAGACCGCCCTATGATTTTTCATTAAGAGGAAGAAACCATCTCCCGGTCTATAAAAACTCCTGAAACCTTGGAAAACTGACGAGGAGAAATTTTTTTAAAACGACCCTGAAAACAGCATGATTTCAGTTAACTTTAATTTTGGTGATAGAAGAGCTGATCAAGATTTCACGGGTTCAAGGGCTCTTGGCAGTTGGAACTAGGCTGCCTGTCAGTATCAGCCCATCGCTGACCCTGAAATAATTCAAAAGGCCTTGATAGTAACATGTACCCATGCTCCTCAAAAGTAAGCATCAGAACCGTCCGGTCCCTTCTTCCTTGGTCATGTGCCAATCAAATGATCTGTAGAAGGGCTGGAACCATCTCTTCCTTGTTGGATGAGTTTTCTTCCAATGTGAGCGGCTGCTGCGTTTTAGGGTAGGCATCGAACTTGATCCTTTGATGACCGGCAGTCTTGCAGGCAGTCTGTTGACAAACCTTTTGCGGCAGGAGAAGCAAAAGTGGTATTCTTGGTTTTGACGCATCAACGGTGATCTTGAGGTCTTCCCAGATCTCAATGCCAACAAAAGACGCTATTGTATGTGGCCTTGAGAGTGACAGGATGGCATCAGGCACGTGCTTGCAAGGGCGTCCGCAGTGTATGGAGCTAACCCGGGTCTTAGATAATACCTACCACCGATGTGACATGAACTGTGAACAAAGCTACAATGTAGAGGACCAGCACATGCATCCATAGTTGGAGCCCACGAGACTAGAGAAAACCTTCACCACCACAAACTAGAATATTATTGCACTGTTGTTTGTCAGGGTTTGTATTTTTTAATCGATGGAAGCCGGTTCCATTCTTAGGAGCTGCACCTTCATGGAGTTAATCCCACAATGCAAAGGTCCGAGGTCCATACCAGCATTTATTGCATGGAAGACCCGCCCATTGCTGAGGCCCGAAAACCATGCTCCAAGTCCAACCTCCCGAATCTCCACCGTGACATGATCTACACATGGCGGAAATGATTCGCTCATCTTACCTGAAACTGAACCCAAAATCACAGTTGAAACCTACCTCAGCTGCCTCGCCTTCCTTCTCCTTCCCTTAATTTTTTTTTTGTAATTTCGTGTTGTGTCACAGTTGAAACCTACCTCAGCTGCCTCGCCTTCCTTCTCCTTCCCTTATTTTTTTTAATTTCGTGTTGTGTTATGCCGATGTTTTGGTTTTGCCAATCTGCTTCGTGCGTGTTGGTGACCCAGCAAGCGCGTCTCGATAGAACCCACGCTCCAAAACAAGCAGGCACAAGCCATTAAAAAACGGTAAGCAGTCTAAGCACACAAAACGTAGGATGGCAACAGATGAGGGGGCAACATGGTGGATCATGGCTCCAGGAGACCGGGAATTCCCAATGAAATTCGACTAGATCATACAGCCACGCAAAAGAGAATACATGTCCCAGAAAACACCAAAGCTAACAGCTAGGTGTATCGTCTCTAACTTTGAATAACATAGAAAGAAGTTTAAGAAAGCACTGTGGTCACTGGATCCATGTTTTGTAGGTTACATCGTAGCTCAATGCCGGGCATAACTTTGCAGAGACGATCAACTAATTCCGGTAGCACCTAATAAGAATAAAAAAAATTGTTAGTTAACTCGCACTTCAATTAAGTGAGAACATTTTTGAATGAAGAAAAAGGAAACATAAACATGGCAATAGTACGAATATATTGGAACTGGGCAATTATAAGTCATTGTGACCATTGCAATTATAAAGTTGCAGCTTAGTATTCCTCAATATGTGTACTAGCAACTAGCCATTTCACTGCTCCACAATATTACCACGCAAGGAAGGTTCATAATGAGAGGTGGTTCACATCATCAGTCATGAATGGCCTAATGATTGAGTTTCAGGTAATAAACATAGTAACATAACAGGCATGGGCTCATGATTATTACAAAGAATATGCCTGTTTACACGACTCAAACAGTGTCCAGGTGATAGTATATCAACAACAATTAGATCTAGACAAACCTACAAGCATCACAGTTTGGTTTTGCAAGTAATGTGTGTTCTCACTATAACAAAGAACATAGTTATTGAAGACACGGTTGAAGACTGTATGAGATTGAAGACAGTTATTGAATACTGTGTGTTATCATTACAACACGATTGAAGACAGTGTATGAGATTGGGTTGCATCTAAGCATGTTCAAACAATCCTACGCTAACAGTAAATGACACACCCAAGCATATCTGCCTGCTATCAAGATCCTAATCTCAAGAGTTCATCAGCAAACATCTTTACAACTACTGCAAAGATTCATTTTTATTTCAAAACTATTGCAAAGATGATATCACACTTTCATGCCAATATCAAAATCACATCAGATGTATTATACCGTTTCTGTAAGCAGATCAGGAAAGATAGCATTGCATATAGACCACCGACAAAATGTGACTATTGGCCACTTGCAAAACTGAAATTCAGAATATATACAACTATTAATCATTACTATTAGCCAATATCCATCCACACATCAATAATTCTGAGGGTCAGGACACAGGATATCGGACAAAATAAAACAACAAAAATCATAAATATGGCTACCCATCAATCAATCGTCCAATAATTGAATTTACATGTGCAAGACATTAACACAGATAGAACAGAGAACCAGACACTAAGGTGAAAAACAAATTCAATGTACCATATTGAAAATACATGTTCATCCTTTCAAATGAGTAGCCCTACTTTGGAAGCAGATAATCTGTCCCTCAGCTGCTGATGTGACTGATTATGTTTTCAAATTCCTAGGTTACTCACATCCCAGCAGAACAAATCTGAAGCGGAAACATTCAAATTAAACTACATGGCTTTAACTCTAAATTCAATGAACAGTTACTCAGGGTCAAATTAGCCTATAGGATTAATTAGCACTTTGTTTTGAAAAATAGAATACACTAAGCAAAGAATCTGTTCCAGATGACAGAAAACAGGAAAAAAGTATCAGATATGGCCCAGGATTTTTCGCAAATACGTAGTTTGAAAAACTGTTTGTGGTAGCAAAGAATATCCCTACTCTGTACTCCTATACTTTCTTTCCCAATCCAACCTAGTGTTCCCACAAAGTTCTATCAATTCATGCATCAGTGTACACACACAAAAAGAGAACATAAAAAAAACTACGCATGGTTACCAATAATCCATTTGGCGAACTCATAGTAGCCAATAAGGACACCAAGTGACTGCTATTCACCCCAATAATCCGAACACCAATCATCCTGTTAACGTTTTTTTCTAGTTTATTGAAATATCATCAGAATTTAAAAGGATGACGAGTGCCACGCTGATTTATCCAACCAATAACAAGGAATCTATCTGGCAAGCCAACATCAACAAAATAAATTGCACACAAATGGACAGCCATTCATCCGCGCGGACACAGAACAAAACCACGTTGCTATCTAGTCAACTATACGAAATCGCACAGCAGCACATCTATCACAACCGTCTGCGCCCATTCAACAAAGGGATCAAACAGCCGCAAGGCAACCAAATCTACCAAGCCCTAGAGAGAAGATGAGCATGGGCCGGGGGCTCACCTTGGGGGTGGAGGCGGCATGGGGACGGGAAGACCTAGAGCTCGAGCTTGAGCTCATGGATCTCGCCATCGCTGGTGAGGAAGTGGAGGATGTAGGGGGCGGCGCGGATGACGGCGACGCAGGAGGCCATGACGATGAGGTGCGACCGCAGCTGCTTGTACGCCGCCTCCTTGCTCGGGCGCCGCGGGATCGCGCCGAGGAACATCTTGATTCGCTTCGCTTCTCCGAATCCGGTCGGCGGCGAGGGTTTGGAGCTCTGGAGGCGGCGAGGCTTAAACCCTAGCGATCTGATGCGATTGCTTCTGCGGCGGTGGGAAGAGGAGGGTCGGGTCTTTTACACGCAGGTCCCTGGAGAACTGCAGATTCTCTGAGCATAGCAGGCCCCCGGCCCAATTAGATTGACCACGGCTTGCATCGTTCGCATTAAAATTGGCCCAAGGCTTCTAATCAAAATGGGCCCAAGGCTTTCTAGATAGAACAATAGACAAAACGAACAGTAGAAAAAAAATAACTCAATGAAATCTAATTTAAAAAGGAATGCTGTGAAACTTGAGGGGACGAGCACCTAAATTTTCTTAAGAACCATATTCTTTCTGGTCAATAGTTGGCATTTTGTAAAAGATCTGTTTAAACTTGTGTAAATTTGGCTAGGAATAACAAAATATGTAGCACTGGTATTTAAAAAAAACAAAATATGTTGTAGGAAACATAAAGAATCATATTTATAGATACTCTCTCTGTTAAAAATTACACTTAATTTTAGATTTTTCAGATATATAGATTTTATTGTGTATCTAGACATTTTCACTTGTGGTGACTCCATTTTTTATATTTGCCAACAGTTCATATTGTTAATGTTTTCAATTTAAAATTTGTGAAAACATTGAAGTGGTTTATGACACATTTTGATCATTTATTATCGTTTTCACCCTTCATAAGTTCCTAAATAAAAATCCGTTTTGAAGCCCAATTCAGCCTCAGGGTGAACCGGTTCGCACGGAATTGAACATCAGACTAGATATGTTTTTAAAACTAAACCGTGTTAGTCGAACAAACCCCACTCTCTACCAAATGCATTTGTTGGGACAATTGTTTCTAAGGATCGCCAGAGGTGGAGAAGACGAGCTGAAAACAAATGAGAAAACTCAAGTGCCCGCAGTGGTTTGTAGCAAATCCCGTGTATTTTACTCTATACTTTTCTAATGCAAATTTCTTGTTGGTAATATATTGTTTGTGCTCTTGACAATTTGACTAAAATGATCTATTCCTTTAGCAAATGTTCCAGTTACACTTGAAGCACCATTGACCATTTTAGAAAGTTGTAAAGGAAAAAAAAAGCCCACAACCGTTCATACAGTTTGGAGACCAGGAACTGCCAGCAGCTGGACTTCCAGCAGTGCCAAGGGCGGCCAACAAGCGGCAACTCTCAGTCGCCGGCCGTCGTTAATTAATCCGGCAACTCGTTGGCCTTGCTGGGTCCTTCCGGCTGGTACGCCCCAATGGACATGGGCTCCACGAGCATCGGCAGCAGCTCGTCCTGGATGCATCCGTGCATCTTCTCGCAGTGCGCCTCGAGGGTCCTGACGAGGTTGATGGCGTGCTGCCTCGCCTGCAGGACCTCCTCGTCCGGCAGCGCCGCCACGTCCTGCGCCAGCATCCCCGACAGCTTCTCCACGTTCCCCTCCACCTGCTCCTGGTAGTCCTCGAACAGCTCCTGCCTCCACGTTCCCCTCCACATGCTCGTCGTCATCGTCGTCCCCGGCGCCGGCGCCGCCGCCGCCTCCTCGCCGTCGTCGTCGAACATGTAGTAGGCGAACACGTAGGAACGCGCCAGCACATCGCGGCACCGCAGCAGGGTCCGGTGCGCCTTGCCCAGCCACGACGCGTCCTTGGTGAGGACGCTGTCGCGGGACTCGAGCGCCGCCACGCGCGCCGCCACCGCCGGGCCCAGCTCGTCGCGCTCCGTCCTGCACGACACGCCGTGGCCCTGGAACCTCTTGTAGTAGTGCTCGTACCGCCGCAGCTGCCGTCTGGCGTCGTCCACCTTCCTCCTCTCCTCCGGCTCGAAGCGGTTGCAGCTGTGACCAGCTATGCTGGTCGTGGTGTGATCATAACCGGTGGCAGCGCCGCACAGCCAGCTGCAAGCATTACCAAGAAAACAAAAACAAAAGGTTATATTACTTACTACTGGTAATTAATCTCCACCAACGCCAGAAGGAATTGACAGTAATTAATGTAATGGTTTCTTGATTGTATAATGCGTGTATAAATTACCAGAGATGCTGGCCGCAGCTGCAGGTGACAAGATTGCAGCCGCCATCCTTGATGATGGGCTTGAAGCACTTGGGGCAGTTCTTGGTGTTGGCGAGCAGCCACTTGACGTTCTCGGCCTCGCCGCGGCCCTTTGCCTCCCAGCGCTCCCACATGGCGCAGGGGCACGGCGAGTGCGCCGCGGCGGCGCACCGGAAGCAGAAGCTGACGCCGCAGGGGCACTCCACCTCGCACGGCGGCGGCTCCGCCACCTCGGCGGCGGCCATCCGGATCGCCCGGCCGCAGTGCGGGACGCTGGGGCACCACCTCACGGCGCCGTTGTCGTCCACGTACGACTGGAGGAGCATGTCGCGGAAGCGCTCGGCGGCGGCGGGGTCCCGGCGGCGGAGGAGGCGGTGCACCACCTCCTCGTCGCAGATGGCGGGGCACTTGAACTCCATGCACCGGACCTGCTTCCGGCCGCCGTCGAGGGCGGCAACGAAGTGCCCCGTCCAGCAGCCATTGCAGAAGGAGTGGCCGCAGTCCATGGTCGAGACGGCGAGCGGGGACGAGTACTCCTCGAAGCACACGTTGCAGGTCACCTTGGTTCGTGCTCGCTTGGAGCCAGCTGATGATGATGAGACCACGCTGCTTTTGTTCTCCGGCGGCGGCAACACGACGCCGGCCTCCATGAGCATGCGGTCTTGCCCTTTCCTGTCCAGGTGATCGTTGAGGCGATCCGTGTTCCAGCGGTAGTGGATGAGGAGGGCACGCGCGTGGTGCTGCTTTATGTTGAACACGCCCATCACCATGGACAGGTCTTGTTGCTGCGGACAGGTCGGGTAGACAAGGAAGATTGTCATTATTAGTTAGGCTCATAGTAATATAGACAATGTGGGCAAAATCTGATGACTGAACTAGGCTCCTTTAAAATGCAGGATTATTGTAACATGGAAATAGAAAATCAGGATTACAATGCCTCTGCACCTCAAATCTTATGGGATGATGGATGATACTGTGGAAAAAAGATGACTCAAAAGATTGTTCTTTTTTTAGTAGAAATCCTCTAAGATCCATATGGAACAAGCCAGCCGTTCCAAAGATTTTCATATTGGAATAATTCTAGAGGTTCAATTCATTATTCCAAAGGGCTCCATTGGAATTTTATTGTTAGGGTCTTAGTCATATATTTCCTTCATTTTTCCTTTGTTTCAAAGGATACTAAGGGCCTGTTTGGATCCACCAGCTAATTGTTAGCTAGCTAATTTTAGATGTGGTGGATCCAAATAGGACCAGCTAATTCTCAGCTAATATCTATTTTATTAGCTAAATAGTAACTATTCAATTAGCTGATCTAACCCAATTTCAGCTAATCAGCTAATAAATTAGCTGGGTGGATCCAAACAGGACCTAATTAAACACGTATAGAAGGAGATGTATTTTATTAATTAATAAAGAAAATAACAATCGTTCAACTCGTAAAGAGTGGCAGCTACATTACCTGCGCCACTGAAAGAGACTCCTTTTTAATGGCCTGCAACAAGAGGACCAAAATCGATTTAGTAATCTTATGGAAGTAGCATGTAGTAGCAAAGAAATAATTGAGTAAGGAACATGAACAAAAATAAACCAAGACTGTGTTTTCTGTTTTGTTCATCGGTCGCGAGTTTGAAGCTTTTTCTTCTCCTTAATTGAAGTGTTGCTTTGATGAATTCCCCTGTTTTTTCTTAACATATATAGAGTGCAGAACTCAAATATATTTCTATCACTCTAAACCCATAAGCATGTGAAAAATTGTATGCGCCCAATGAGATGCCACAAGTTCATTACTTTGAACAAAATTGGTAATCTTTCATGTACTAACAGAATTGTATTATGCAAGTTTCGGCTCCATTGTGCTTGGACTTGTGTACAAAAGGATCAGAGCGAACGAGAAACTGTACTACATCTCAAAGCATGGATAATGACGCATGATTAGCCTGCTTGAAGGAAGGGAAGAGACATGAATTTTTATATATATTCGTACTAAAAAAGCGAACGACCTAAACGACGTGAGAGTCAGATTCAATTCGATCAAAAAACTCAGTTCTTTTTTCTTTTCGCCATGGATTTAGTGAAGATTTATCCATGCACGCAAGAATCAAGACCACGACGAACTAGCGCTCGCTCCAACGATCGCCTAATAGGCATTACTCACCGAGAACTCCGGGGGGCGCTCCGGCGGCACGGCGTCCTCCACCTCATGGGCCTCCCAATCGTCGTCGCCGCCGCCGTCGTCTCCATACACCATCTCGTCGTCGTAGCCGCAGTAGTCGTCATCATCGTAGAAGTCGTCGTCGCTGTCCATATGGCCGGCGGCGGGCTGGTGATTCCGGCCGGGAAGCTCGATCGATCGCCGGGCGGCGCGGCGGGTTTGTTTGGTAGTTCGCGATCGAGTAGTCAAGCAAGGGTTTAATTAAGCCCGCGCGTGGTAACTAAAACACGAACGCAATAAGTTTGCGATCGATGATGATGATGATGCCTGGCTGTTGCGGCGGTGGAAACGTGCGCAATACGAACCGGACGGACGTGTGGTGTATGTGTATCCAGAACAGGTACAACTCGAGTACAGATATATAGGTTCGTTCATAGATCGAGCACAAATTTGACAGCCTGTTTAGGCATAATATATAAAGTGCTACGCTGCAGATGACACCATATACCAAGAATTCAGCTGAATTGAAATTTGAAGGAAAAAAAAACTGTGTTACGTTGTCCCGCGACTGACGTCGCTTTCTCCTTTGGGGCGGCGTCTTGAAGCCCTTCGCTAGCTAGCGGTAACGTGGTCCACTTGCGGTATTGCCGGTGTGTTTTCTTGTTGGCTGTTTTGAGGAAGAGCTTCTTTGCCGAGTGTATTATTTTGACACTCGGCAAAGAATTGAGTTTTTTGTTTTTCAACCGCAAGTGATTTTAAATAATAAAATATAAGAGTAGAAAAATTGTATACATGTTGTTTGCCGAGTGTCAATAGAATACACTCAGCAAAGAACCGTAAAAAAATATAAAAAAAATAAATAATAAACTTGTTTGCCGAGTGTCAAATAAATACACTCGGCAAAGAGCTTCTTTGCCGAGTGTAAGTGTTTTTCCTTTGACACTCGGCAAAGATGGGAGCTAAAAAAAGAGTGTATATTCTAATAAAGCAAATTAAGTCTAAGAATAATGAGATTTGTCTTGATGTGATGGTACCACACATAGAGGCTGTGATAAAAAGTTGAGAAGATTTCACACATTTTTTCATAACGATATTTACAAAATCGAAACAACTCATGAAAGTATGTGTGTGATTGTATATGAGAGGGTTAGTAAATGTATTTTTTGAATACAAACTTTTTTATATGATCTCATATGAAAAAACTTTGTATATGAAAGTCGTACATCTTTACGAAATATAAAACTTTGTAGTTGACAACTTTTGTATTTGAGATTATTTAATAACTCAAAATGTTATTATAAATTATCTAATTTGAAATTTGAAATTTTAAACTTTCCAAATGACCTTAAATGTATATATGTTCTATATCAAAGTTGTACAGATTCACGAAATATAAAACTTTGTAGTTGATAACTTTTTAATTTGAAGTTGTTTAATACCTAAAAATATTCATATAATGTATCCAATTTGAAATCTTAAATTTTAAAAATTTTCAAATAACCTCGGATGTAAATATGTTCTATATCAAAGTTGTATATCTCGAAAAGATGTAAAACTTTGTAGTTTACAACTTTTTCATTTGAAATTGTTTAGGCATCCAAAACCTTGTTATAAAGGCATAGAGAAAACACAAGTCGCCACATTAGCAATCCATACATCTAAAATGGTGGCTTCCTATTGGTCCAAACAACCTCCCACGGATCCACCTCCCCACCTCCCAATAAAAAACAACCTCCCTCTCTCTCCCCTATCTCTTTCTCTCTATCTCTCTCAGCTCTCTTCCTCCCTCTCTCACAGGCACACCCGCAAGGCCGGCGCGGCGGGCCGGCGGCGCCCCGGCGTGGCGGGCCGGCGGCCGGGCGGCGACCCGGCGCGGTGGGCCGGCGGCGCCCCGGTGCGGCGGGCCGGCGGAGCGCGGCGCGGCGGCCGGGCGGCCGAGCGGCCGGGCAGGCGGCGCCCCGGTGTGGCGGGCCGGCGGGCAGCGGCCCGGCGCGGCGCACACCCCGGCGGCCGGGCGGCGCGGCGCCCCAGCGCGGCAGGTGGCGCCCCGATGCGGCGGCCGGCGGAGCGCGGCGCGGCGGCCGGGCTGGCGGTGCCCCGGTGCGGCGGGCCGGCGGGCAGCGGCCCGGCGCGGCGCACACCCCGGCGGCCGGGCGGCGCCCCAGCGCGGCCGGGCGGCGCGGCGCACACCTCGGCGGCCGGGCGGCGCCCCAGCGCGGCCGGGCGGCGCGGCGCCCCGGCGGCCGGGCGGCGCCCCAGCGCGGCAGGTGGCGCCCCGATGCGGCGGCCGGCGGAGCGCGGCGCGGCGGCCGGGCGGCCGGGCGGGCGGCGCCCCGGTGCGGCGGGCCGGCGGGCGGCGGCCCGGCGCGGCGCACACCCCGGCGGCCGGGCGGCTCCCCAGCGCGGCAGGTGGCGCCCCGATGCGGCGGCCGGCGGAGCGCGACGCGGCGGCCGGGCGGCCGGGCTGGCGGCGCCCCGGTGCGGCGGGCCGGCGGGCGGCGGCCCGACGCGGCGCACACCCCGGCGGCCGGGCGGGGCGGCGCGGCGCCCCGGCGGCCGAGCGGCTCGCCAGCGCGGCAGGTGGCGCCCCAGCGCGGCGCGGCGGCCGGGCCGAGCCGCCGGCGTCGAGCGCGGACAGGGGACGAGCGGGGCGGTGGGCTATTTTTTTTTATTTTTTTCGAAAATGTTCGCCGAGTGCTACGTTTGGCACTCGGCAAACTCTTTGGCATTCCAGAAATGTTCGCCGAGTGTTGTATTTGGCACTCGACAATGTCTTCGCCGAGGGGCCGACGAAAAACACTCGGCAAAGGGCGGCTTTGCCGTAACCAGATATGCCGAGTGCCCTTTGCCGAGTGTATTTCGGGGTTTGCCGAGTGCCCCAGGCACTCGGCAAACTCTGGGTTTCCCGTAGTGAGTGGCCGCAGTCCATGGTGGAGACGGACCTCAGGGAGAAGTCCTCGAAGCAGACGTTGCACGTCACGCGGCGTTGCGACCGTGTCATGGGCGCCGCCTTGGCGCGAGCTGGGAGCATGCTGCCGTTCGCCGGCAGCACGATGCCGGCCTCTGCCAGCATGCGGTCCTCGCCTTTCCTGTCCAGCTCGTCGCAGATGCGGTCCCTGTTCCAGCGGTGGTGGATCAGGAGAGCGCGAGCGTGGTGCTTCTTTATGTTGAACAAGGCCATCACCATGGACAGGTCTTGATGCTGAGGGTGGTGGAGGAGAAAAGAAAAAACTTGCAATCACAATTAGGGGACACAGGATACATCTTGGTCGCTGAAAGCTGACTCTTGGGCAAATGCATAGTCGAGTCACATTACCTGTGCAGCAGAAAGGGCCTCCTTTTTAATGGCCTGCAACGTTGTAACAGAACCGAATTACTCTTCTCAAAATTTACTAATAATAATTAAGATTTAGTAGAAAACATGAATAGTAAATCCAGTGCCTTAATTAAATGGTAAAATTCCCACCACTTCTTTAAATCAAACATGCATTTTCCCTTCAGTGCGATATATATCAATGCTCCAAATAGCAGGGCTAAACCATTTAGCAGCAACCTTATCTAAAAGCTATAAAAAGCTATGGCGGGATATAACGGAGCTATTGGTTTTATAAAAAGATAAAAAATCATTAACTATGCTCATAAATATGGAAATAAGAAAAAACATATCCTGCTACAAGAGAACATGTCTATCTGTATTTCAGAATCAAATATTATAGTTAGGGCTTTGTGATGCTGACGTTGTTTTTATAAACTAATGGCTTCTAGGCATGAAAGAAAATGAAGCAACATTAGCCCCCATAGTTGAAAACAGGATTAGCCGTGCTAAAAATATTTCACGGCAAGAAAAATAGTGATGTTTAGTTGTGCTAAAGTGTCCTTAGCACCAATAGCGGAAGTTTTGGTAATCGTGTAGTGCCAGGCCTCTATATAAGTTATAGCGAGGCTATAGCCATCTATTTAAAACAATATGACATATTGATCTCTATTATTTCTTTCTCCCTTTTTCTAAAAGGAAAATATTCAAAACAACTGAAAATCCTTTGTTATTAAACTATAACTAATCAACAAATATTGCAAAAACATGAAAGTGCATCATAAAAAAAACTTCTGTTTTTTTTTGCTAAAGAAGACCTTCTAACGCCCCATGTGAGACAACCAAGACTGAGTCTTAGCCATGTGTTTTGGTGTGGGACAGACAAGGGGATCTTTTTTTTAACCTCAACCTAAAATTCGCTCCTACTAGAAGTCAAATCCAGACCTACTAAGGCCATCTACAACTAGAGACCTGAATGCCACATGAGCAAATGTTGGCGTGCTAAGCTAAGTCTTCATTTTAGGCTAAAAAGTGAGCTACTAACAACTTGATGGGCCAAATTTCAGGATAGTCCTGGGTCTATCTGGACTACCCTCTGGGTCCGCCACTGGGAACAGGGGACTGTGATCAGCATTTTGGATTTGATATTGCACTAGATTTGTAAAATGAGGAACATTGTCCATTTGTTATACATCGTTTGACCTATTTGGATTTCTTTTGTTTTCTTAAAAGTATTTTGGTTGGATTCTGTCATTATTTTCCATTGATGTTTACTTTTGGAGTTTTGCTTAAATGGAAAAAGAACTCCAGCCTTTCTGACAGATTGTGCTAGAATGTTTCGGATTCAGTAAAATGATGTTTAAATTGGATTAAGATTGCACTTTTGGAGTTTAAATTGGATCTGTCAAAAATGTTGTGCAAATTAGATTCGGAAAGAAACTATTTCCTAGATTCAATAAAAAAAGGGCGTACCCAGTGCCGTAGGCTTCCCGCACCGTGCGGGGTCTGGGGAAGGGTTGTAATAGCGCCCAAACCTTACCCGCACAAATGTGCAGAGGCTGGGGCTTGAACCCGGGACCTTCCGGTTACAGACGGTAGGCTCTACCGCTGTACCAAGCCCGCCCTTCTATTTCCTAGATTCAATACTAGAAATAAATTTATACATAGCCTATTTTGTGGACAAAATTGCTAGATATCAGTTTAAACAGAAGCTGTTTTTTACCCGCAAAAAAAAACAGAAGCTGTTTTTGTTTATTGGTTCGTTTTCTGGCCCTCTTTTTATCTCAATGCTATCTAATAATGTTAAGGGTTGTAAAGAAAGAGAGCTATCTCTGTTACGCCAGTTGATACACTGTGATCTGATTCCATTTCCATTTGTGCTACCCATTGTGAACCAAGCGACACCTAGATTGGAAGCTTTGCTTGGAAAGGAGTGACTATGTGATTTGTTAACTCAAATATCCCTTCCTCGTAGATTGTGTTAGAATTTGTGTGTTTGCATTATTTATATTAGAAGAGCGGGAAAAAACAAAAACAAAAAAACAAGATCGATAGGAAATACAACCGGGGCTTCCTATCAGAGCAAGAAACACAACTACTAATAAACAAACTAATCGCTACCATGAATAGAAGCCCCAAGCACGGCAACTATTCAACACCAAATTAAAGAGAAAAAACCAGAGAAGTGTTGGGTGTGGAGAAAGAGAAGAACAACAAGGAGGCCTCGATCTCATATGTGCACCAGCTATTTTTTTCGATTATACTATTTTCCCTATTTTGTTAGAAATTGTTGTTGATTTTTTCAGTGTCGATCAGGACGATCGATTTGCCAAAAACCCTGAGGCCAAGTTAAAAAACGTTATCCTTGAACCCTAATCCACAGAACCTAAAAGGACGTCAAATTCAATCAAAATCTAAGCTTTCATTTCTAGACTCATATATGCACGGATCAATCCGATCCAGTCAGGATTTAACCAGAGGCCGGGCACTGCATCATATCGAGCACGAGGGGTTAGCAATTAATCGCCAGCGAGGAATCACTCACCCAGCACTCCACGGGGGGCTCCGGCGGCGGCGCGTCCTCCTCGCTCAGCCCCGCCTCGTCGTCGGCGTCCGTCGCCACGCCGTCCGAGTCCATCTCGTCGGCGTTGTAGTAGCACTCCTCGCCGTCGTCGCCGGCCGCGTCGGGTGGGCGAGCCGGGGGCTCCGGATCCATCTCGCTTGCGGCGGGGACCCGGAGGCGGCGGCGAGTTTGCTCTTTGCTGGCCCGATGGATCACGCGCGCGCGACGAGCCGACGTCACGCGGCGAGTAGGGTTCAAGGCCGTGCTCGGACGCGCGGCATAGTACGCCGGGTTTTGGAGTGGGCCCGGGTCTGAGCCGGACCGGTGCACCGGGCTTGCGGAACATGGTTGGTATGGCATTTCCCTTACGTTTTATATTTGGAGAAATACAAACAAATTTCGGTTGAAATCACGCTGCACGACAGAACACAGAAGAACAGCGCGCGTCGTTGTGGTGCATTTGGCACGTTCACATTAGCGGTACCGTGTGGAACGAAAAAACACTTTTCGGATGTGAATTGGTTTACGTTAGGTTTATCAGACGACCGTCGCGCGGAACGCGCAACCGGCAGCTCCGCCGCCGTCGGCCGGTTAGGATTCCGATGTTACCCGGGGGCTGGGACGCTCCGGTTACCGGCGGACATAGAAAGGTTGGCTGGGGAGGCGGCCGGCCCGGCGGCGGCAACGGTCGCCGGGCGGTGCCGGCAGCGGTGGCGGAGGGGACGGAGGAGAAACGGTGGCCGACGAGGTTAGTGGCGGCCACGACAGTGGGTGGCGGCGGAGGCGGCGGAGGCCGGGAGGTGCGGGCGGCAGGGGCGAAGGGGGCAGCGTCCATTGATTTAACATGTGTTTGTCTGGACGAGAAGGAAATTAGTACCGTATCATCTTGATGTTTTTCATCATGTAGGTAGAGTACGAATAAATAGAATTCGAGTGAGGGGAAGTTCATTGTTCGGAAGACACAAGTACGGACAGAAATTCAGACACGGCTATAGCGTTGTGATTGTACAGGAGTGTCCTCCGGGAAAAAGACGGGGAAGGCTGATTGGTGAAGGTGGTAGCAGGAAGCAGTGGAGTCGTGGAGAGGAAGGCTGAAGCTGGAGGCATGGAGGGATTTAGAGGATAGGATGGTGGCTGGGGGAAAAAAGACGACGCTCGACTGCTTGAGGTGGCGGCGGGCACAGATGAAGTAACACTGGGCTACGATGCACCTTCACCATACTACAAAGCGGCAAATTAATGTGATCAGATCAGGAACGCTCTGCTGCAGATTCAAAAGTTTAGCTTGCGTTCGAAATAAATGATTACATTGTTCTTTTAAATTTGGATACCTAGTTTTGTTCTTACCCTGACTTCGTTCATCAGCCCCAGGCTCTCAGTCGCCAACTAGAGCAGCTCGATCGCTAACAAGAGCTGCTGGATGCATTCCAAGAACAATGCAGTGAACAGACATCGGAAATACTCTGATCAATGAATCAGTGAGTGCTTCACTTTAGCTTAAAATAACCCTGCTATGGTCAGACCATTTTTTCTTTAACCTCGGCACTGTCAGTGCCAGGCCTTCTAAGTTAACCAGCCTAAAATCATTCTATACACTATATATATGCGTCTACTGCCGGTATGCTGCCCCGCGCCGGGCCGGCCAGCGCCGCAAAAATATGGCGCCATATCAGGCGGCGAGCTCCCCGGCCTTGTCAGGGCCGTCCGGCCGGTAGGCCGCGATGGTCATGGGCTCCACGAGCAGAGTCAGCAGCTCGTCCTGGATGCACTTGTACATTTCCCCGCACAGCCTCTCCACGGTCTTGGCGAGCGTGACGGCCTTCTGCTTCACCTCCACGATCTCTGCCTCGGGCATCGCCGCCACGTCCGCGCCGGCGAGCACCTGGGACAGGTGCTCCACGTGCCGCTCCAGCTGCTCCTGCTGGCCCTCGAACAGGTTCCGCGCCACGGGCAGGCTGGCCCGAGCCTGGGGCCGCGTCCGCAGGTCGCCGCCGAACATGTAGTAGGCGAACACATACGACCGTGAGAGCACCTGCCGCGACACCAGCAGGCGCCGGTGCGGCCGGATCAGCCAGTCGCCGTCGCGGATTGGAAGCGGACGATTGAGATCTGACTCCAGCAGGCTCACACGCTCCCGCAGGGTTGGGCCCAGCTTCTGCTTCTCGGCGTTGTATGAGTTGCCGTGGATCTTGAACCGATCGTGGTAGTGCTTGTACCGCTGCATCTTCTCCCTGCTGGTGTCCGCGCTCTTTCCGCCGGTCTCCTCCCTATAACGGTTGCAGCTGTGGCCGGCGATGCTGGTCCATGTGTGATCCTGGCCTGTTCCTCCACCACAGAGCCAGCTGCAGCCATGGAAAGTCAGTAATCCAGCCAGGATTGCCTCGTTTTCTCTAGAGACTAGAGAGAACTTGTGAACGCACATTTGATAGTTTGAGCAATGGCAATAATAATGTCAGACATAAATTACTGGACAGAAATCTTATGTGCTAGTGTGTACCGACAACTTACCACATACACTGGCCGCAGGTGCAGCGGACAAGGTTGCAGCCACCGTTCTTCTCGATGGCCTTAAAGCATTTGGGGCAGCTCTTGGTGTTAGCGAGGATCCACTTGATGTTCTCTCCCTCCGATCGCTTGGCATTCCATTTCTCCCATATAGTGCACGGGCATGGTGAATGGTCCTGTGCCATGCAGTTGAAGCAGAAGCTTAAGCCGCAGGGGCACTCCACCTCACAGTAGCGCTCACCAGCACCCACACGGATTGCACGGCCACAGTTTGGCGCACTGGGGCACCACTTAACAGAGTCATTGTCCTCAAGGTAGGACTCAAGCAGGAAGCGGTTGAACCGCTTAGCCATTTCAGGATATTTCTGGCCAAGGAGACGCCACACATGGTCTTCATCACAGAAGGCTGGGCACTTCACCTGCATGCACCGAATCTGCTTTTTGCCACTCTCTACAGCGGAATAAAAATGCTGCGTCCAACCTGAATAAAGAGTGAAAATAATATGGTAAGCAAACGTACTAGTGTTTTGCTGTCAATATATTTTCTTTTGATCTTTTGCAAAAGCTTAGGAAACAGTCCGAAGTATTTTGTTGACGAAAAATCACAAACCAGAAATAAATTAGCTCCTAGTAAGGCATCAGCACAGATCAAAGGATAAATGCATTGAAGTGGAATGCGGAAACTCACAATCATTGCAGAAGCAATGCCCACAGTCCATGGTCAAGACTACACCCATGGGGATGTCCTCGAAACACACGTCGCAGTGCATAATTCTCCTTGGAGTTGTTGAGCCAGCTGCTGTGTTAATATTATTCTCCTGCAGCACAATACCTGCATCTCTGAGCATGCGCTCTCGCCCCTTATCTAAGCAATCATAGATGCCATCCATCCTCCACCGGTGGTGGATGAGGAGGGCTCGTGCTTGATGTTGTTTTACGTTGAGCAAGTTCATCACTGTAGATAGGTCTTGTTTCTGTAGGTAGAACAGATTGAAAGAAAAATGCAATTGATCAAAATTAGGGTTAGGACACATAGAATCTGAACACTGAACACTAAAGAAATAGTTAGATCAGTTCCTTTACCTGAGCAGTGGGAAGGGACTCTTGTGTAATGGCCTGCAACAACAGTTATACATGTAATTGTGTTTGAAAAACAAAAACAAAAAAGATAGTCCTGTAAGAACACAAAATGGATATTTTCTAGTTTAGATAAAGCAAGTAAAGAATCTTCCTGGGAAACAAATGTGCAATCCACTAATCTGAAGGCCGAAATACCAAACAGACTGCACCAAAACAAGACACTAATATGAGCATGAAAAAAGTTGTTTACACCATAGATCAAACCTCTGGGCGTCAGCTGATGAGAAAGATGAATGATTGATAAGATGCCTTGTTTGGCACTTGGCAGTTACAAAGTTACAGTGAATGCTAGCTGGAAATTCATACAGTGCTCAATTATGTTTAGTGGTAGCGAAAGCCTTCATTCTGCTTCCATCCAATTTTTATGTAAACAAAACTTTCAGGTTTTAAAGACAAAAGTTGGAACAAACAAGCATTTTAATCCATTCTAGTTCAGCATACTAGAGAACTACGAATTAACAACCTCAGATGTAAGATTTTCCTGCATAAAGTCCATAGCTTTGGGCAAAATTGACCACCTTTTACTCCCTCCAGATACAAATAAGCGATGTTCTCAACACCGTGATGGCAATACACCTCTAATACCCAACTTTGAGTAGCACCTTTTGTCACATAATATATATAGAACACAGCACAAAGATATTTTTCTGAAACTACATTTCAAGATAAGTCCACTCGTACCATTTTCAGAGATCAGACTCAGCACATAAAAAAAGTAGCAGGCAACCAACTTTTGGAATCAAGACAACCTAAAGAACTACTGTGGGAGGGAGTACAGTGAAAGACGAGTAGTTTGCTTCTTTCACTACACTGAAATTGCAAAACCGTACGCATACATCTCACCGAAAAAAACATACCAACCCAAACCGATCCAGTGAGGAATTTTGACATCTGAGCAGATTTTTCAGCTAGATTCCACGAAATTGGCGACCCGAAGCGCGCTGGTTAAATAGAATACTTGTGAAGAAACAAGGGCGCGATGAATTGCCCCCTTTTCCTTCTTCCTTTTCCCCCCTTACGATGGACTAGAAAAAAAGGATTTGGCGAATCGGGGTACGCAGCGGGAAGGACGAATCGATCGGGAACCTCCTCCCCCGATCTCGCCGACGCGGAAACCCCAAAACGGCAAACGCACATTTATCCAACCCCGCGACTAGCTGGCCCCCCGCCGCCCCCCACAAGTTCGGTCAGATCGATCACTCACCCAGTAGTCGGCGCTGCGCTCCGGCGGCGGCGCGGTCTCCACCTCCAGGCCGGCGGCGGCGTCCTCCTCGGCGTCGTCGTCGTCGTAGAAGTAGCCGTACTCCTCCTCGTCGTCGCTCGCCATGGCGGCGGGGCTCAGTCGATCGCTCGCCGCGCGCGGCGGCGGGGAGGGGAGGCGAGAGGGTTTTCGCAACGAGGGGAGGGGAGGGAAGGAAGAGGGACGCGGCAGTCGGGCACTGATGACGACGATGCTTAGCGTGGAAGTCGAACGCCAAGCCGAAAAAGCGCACGACGCGGCGAGGGTTTATCGGGGTGGTGGGGCCCTGCCACGTGCCGACCGGGGAGGGGTTGCGTCCGGTTTGGCTCTGGTGGAGGACGGCGGGTCCGCTTCCGTCTCCTCCTCTGTGTAGGCTGTAGCTGGCGGTGCCTACTCTCTTGCCTCCACAGCCTATGTTTGACCACATTGGTGATAGTTTTTCTTCTTTTTAGCAAAGGCAAAAAAATATCAGCTTTACCATAACTGACGAGCTGACACGACGCGTCCTCGACTTTCGGCCGTCGAATTTCCAAAGGAATAATTTCGCAGCACCAAAAACTTCACGTGGTGGAGCACAACAGGTAGGTATTATAAAGATTTTTTTTCAAATATAAATAAATCTCGACTCACCTAAAAGTCATGCTGTTTAGCTTGGCACAACCCACTCAGAACCGTCCCGACCCAAGAAGCTGGACATTGTTTTCATAGCTTCCACGTCATCAAAAAACAAGTAGTAAACACGACATCACTCTTCCACGTTTCAATATATGCTAGTTATCTCACATCTTGTCTTGGATGTTGTGTAGATATCATGTCTCATGCAAGACTCGATTTTCTTCTCTTTCTTTATTTAATCACTCGCCACATTATTTTTTATCTTAGATGACAACTCATTTAATTCTATGTACACCCCACATCTATTAAGCTAAGACTGCGAAGATATTAATTGGTTGTCTAACAGACAGTCATTTTTTTGCCTATTTGTGCACTTGAGCGCAGCGAGCCAAGCTCTACGAAAGCTAGGAAAACTTTTGTATATAAGGCTAGTCTCAATGGAAGTTTTATGGACACAAATACCTAGAGTGACACATCATCTAAAAGTGTTTGAAACTAGGATGAAACACCTCCCTTCAATACATAGTTTCATCAATTATTGTTTCCTAGGTCACATGTAAGACACAAACTGTCTAGGTAACTGTGTATATGGAGTTTCATCACCATGAAATTCATTTTACCTCTTTCTTCATTAATATAATGTCACATCATCAAAAATATTAACATAACAGTCAATTTATTGAATAAAAAACTCTATTAAGAAGCCAGGCTCAATATCTTATCCAACCAACCAATCAATCTGAGCTAGGCTACATACGGCGGGCCTGGTTGGCCGGTGTAGGGAACCAATCACCTCGATCCGTAGTGAAAATGTGGGAGTTTATTCGATTTATCGATAGCCAATTACCAACCAACCTCCACTACATGAAAAAATCTTAAATAGGTAACGCGATATTAGTAACCGGCGCATAAAGTCTGTTACAAGTAATAGATCAGTAACGGGCGCGAAACACCGACCGTTACTAATAAATGTAGTAGACCTCAAAATCATAACGCCCGTTACCAATAACAATACATTGGTAACTGTTGGCACTTCTTACGATCCAATATCAGAATTGAGAATCCTGGTACTGGGGTAAGGAGTGTTTCAGTGGTTTTCCGTATGGCTTAGTAAAATATAGAAATATTCTGCAAGCGCACAGAATCACAGTTGTAGCACTTCACCTGGGAGTATCCCGAGGTATCGTAATTTATATTTTCGCAGTGAAGCTTTGGCAAGACTACTAGTGAACAGATATTCGAGACTATCAAATAAGGATACACGACTAGACAAGACAGGGGATAACGGTATTGGATAGGAGTGGATATACCGGACACACAGCTCAAGGGATACTCAGGTAAGGGAGAGAAGAAATATATAGCTGGGAGGACAACGAGAAGAGATAGAGGACTCCTGGATACTTTATCTACCTATGTCTGAAACGAACCGGATTCTCAACGACGAGAATCCGACTCCCTGTACCCTCGAGATAGTCCCAGGAATAGCAGCTATCTCGTACAGAACTCATCTCAGTCGAATATCACATCCATACAACGATAAAAGATTCAATACATGACATATATGAAACATAGCGTCTGGTACAAGCCCTCTGGGCTAAATCGACAATAAGAAACAGCTGCGCAGCGGTAGCTAGATCATCAGGGACCACTCCTCCATAGGCATCCTTGAGCAAAGCGCGCACCCTTCAATCGTACCACCCGTCCTGGTTGAACTCGTGGTCGGGGTCTTCACCTGAGAACCCAAAGTCTGTCCCCAAGGAAATGGGACAGGTCCACGTCACCAACCATAATATGAAGCAAGCTTTATAGTGGCCTATTCTAAGGTATAGAAATCATCAAGGTTTGAGCCAGGGTTTTCTTATGCGAGCAGCAGCAATAACCCAAATTCATCTCATCACCAACTCTTTCCCTCACACGCACATCCACTCCCCAAAACCAACCATCAGCCTCACATTCCCATCGGGCTCGTCCTGCCACAGCAGGTTCCCGCAAACATCATCCACCAACGCCTTTCGCTCACTAGTCGACTCGGTGAGCTCCCTCCCCACCTTGTCTCATCAGCAACGCTGGACCAATCTCTCATAACCCAAATCAAAGGATGAGGTAAGAAAGCAGATTCCCATGCTAGTCGGAACTTATCAGAAGCGGGTCGTCCGTAACCGTGGACACGGCTATACGTATAGTTTACACTCTGCAGAGGTGGCACTCCAGGAATCCATCCGGGCTGCAAGGCTAGTCCGCAACCAACCTGAGACACAGCCCACAGCAAAGACCCTAAACAGTAACGGCGCCAATCCTGTCTCCCTGGGCTCGGGAAACATCTGATCTAACATCTGCCCCAGGGATGTGAAACCTTCCCACCGGGGCCAGTCGGGGGCCGTGGTAAATCAGGGAGAGTACGCCGCAACGAGTCCCCCTTACACATATCAAGCTCGAATCTCCTACAGTCTCGGCGCCGCACTAGAGTAGGCTTGCTGGAACCCTCCCCATACTGGGTAGATGGTGAGCACAGTATTCCCACGTCCAAAGGTGGAACTCGACTCGGTCCTTAATTGTCGGTAAAGCGAGTATCAGCGTCATAAGCGATCCGCCGCAACGGTCCGCAATCGGCACCCATAACAGGTATTGCCGCCCAAACTCCTCAAGTAACCCAAGTATCCAACAACCATGTACCCGCAACAGGTACCCCGTAGGGACTGCCCGAGTGCAGTCCCCAAGCACCCCGATCAATCGATCGAGTTGTTATTACTCGCTTACACCGCCTAACTGCACTACTCCTCCCATACCACCCACAACTCACGCCAAGAGGTTCAAATCACAACCAACCCAACACATGCATAGCATAGCATATTCCATAAAGTGAGTAGTAGGTAGCAAGGTAACAGGATATTAACAAAGGCAGTGCAGGTTTATCATGCGAGTAAAGTAAAGCGCTAGCATACTAGTTGCATGTCTAATAGGTATTTCAGAGATTGGTCGGGCGTGAACCTAGGCAAAAGTCTTCGTCTTCGTCAAAGCAGTTGTCGTAGTGGTCTGGCTCCTCCTGACTCTCCGGAACTCCTAGGGTCGCAAAAAATAAAATAAGACGCGACTACTAGTAAGGAATCACCAAGACATCGATGAAAGAAGTCTCAAAGAACACCAAACTCTACACTAATGCATAGGTCATGATTTTAGAAAAATATAGAAACCGGTTTCATATTTTTCTGAGCTACGGTTGATTTATTATTAATTTTACAAGTTTAAATCATTTTCTAAAAATATTAAATAATTTCCGAAAAAGAAAACAGACATAAATTAGCCTGCTGACGTCAGCATGACGTCATGCTGATGTCAGCAGTGGGGTCCGCCTAGGATGACGTCAGTAGTGGGCCCTGCTGACGTCAGCGTTGACTGGTCAACGATCAACGGGTCAACGGTCAGCTCCGGTCAGTGGGCCCAGGTGGTCAGTGACACACAGTGTATGACATGTGGGCCCCATACGTCAGCGCAGTTATTAGAAAAAGAAAAAGATTAAACAACGCTGGGCTGAAACTAGTGACTGCTGGAACACGGCTAGGAGCGCATGCGCGGGCACGTGGTTCACCACGGCCGCGGCACGGCCTTGGCGCGCGCGACGTGCAGAGCTCGGCCGCGGCGGCCTCGGCTGCGATTCAATCGTCGGCGGTCTGCAAAAGGGATGAGCGGCTTGGCGACGGGTCCCTGCACAAGACAAGCTCGAAGGCTGGCTCCAGAAGAAGGGCTGGCTTGGCTTGGCGAGCACGCGCGGCGGCGCTCCGCCGGAAACAGAGAGGAAGAAGGGAGGTCTCCGTGGGTGGCTCACCTAGGGGCAAGTAGTCGATCGCTGCAGCTCGTGGTAGGTTGTTGATGCCGTGAAGATGCTCCTGCGCCCTCGAATGTCCCTGGTCCGGCTCCTTCTTTGCGGCTCTACGGTCGACGGTGATGGCTTCGGCGGCGGCGTCGTGGGGAAGAAGCTTCGGCCTCCCTCGCGTCTTCCTTGGCTCGGCTCCATCTTCTCCTCCCTCCACTGCTCCTTCTCCTCCCTCTCCTCTCCTGGATCAGTGGCTTGGTGAACCCCAATTGGGGCGGCGGCTTGAACAGGGGAGACAGCCGGCGGGTCTGTTTTATAGGGCGGTGGCTAGGGCTGGAGGGGCACGGACGGCGAGATGGCTTGGCGAGCCCGCTCGGGCAACGCGTCGCAATCGCGACGGGCCGCGGAGCGCGTCACGGGCGGCTCAGCAGAGAGAGAGAGAGAAAGAGAGCGCGGGGAAGAAGGAGAGGAGGGAGAGAAAGCTGACAGGCGGGACCCGCCTGTCAGTGAGAGAGATGAAGGGGACGCGGAGGCGACGCGGAGGAAGTTTGGGCCGGCGTTGGGCCAAAAGGCCGGCTGGGCCGGCTGGCAGGCTGGCTCGGGAAAGGAAGTTCGAGGGTGGTTTCTGGACTTTGGCTACGGGTTTCGGCCCAACAGGGTTAGGTAGGGTTTGAATTAGTTTAGTTAGTATTTGTTTGAATTCAAATCTAGAATTTGAATTCAAACACAACCAAAAATCCAATGAAACCAAATTAACTCCAAATCACATCTATTTGGTCCTTAGCACTTCAAATAATTTTTATTTTGAATTAAAATTGCCTAGGAATTTAGGGAGCAATTAGAAGACACTCTTATATGTTTGTTGTCTTGCACAAAATTCACCAAATATTTTTAAATTCACCTTTTTGCATTCAACAAATCCTAAGGGAATTTTTTTAGGGTTGTTACAGTCTCCCCCCTCACAAGAATCTTGTCCTCGAGATTTGTGGTTACCTATGGTTTAAACAAGTGGGGGTATCTCTCTTTTAGTACTGACTCCTTCTCCCATGTAGCCTCCCTTTCGGAATGATTGCTCCACTGCACTTTGCAAAACGGAATAGTTGTGTTTCTGGTCTCTTTGACTGCTCTGTCTAGTATCCTCTCTGGGTACTCTAGGTACTCCAGGGTGTCTTGTAGGTCTACTGCCTCTGTCTTGACCTCATGTTCTGGTACTCTTAGACACTTTCTCAGCTGGGATACATGGAACACTGGGTGTACTCCAGCTAGGTCCTCTGGTAGGTCTAGCCTGTAGGCTAGCTTTCCTATTCTCTCCAGTATCTGATACGGTCCCATAAAACGGGGTGCTAGCTTCCCTTTCACTTGGAATCTCTTATGCCCTCTGAGGGGTGACACTTTTAGGTAGACAAAGTCCCCTACTTCGAACTCTAGATCTCGTCTCCTTTTATCCGCATAGCTCTTTTGTCGGCTCTGAGCTGCCTTCAGGTGCTCTCGGATCTTGGCCACATTTTCTTCTGTCTCTACAATCATGTCGGGTCCAAAGAATGTTTATTCTCCCACCTCTGACCACATTAGAGGCGTTCTGCATTTTCTGCCATATAGTGCCTCAAAGGGGGACATCTGCAGGCTGGCCTGGTAGCTGTTGTTGTAGGAAAATTCTGCATATGATAGACTCTTCTCCCAGTCTGTGCTGTAAGCTAGGACACATGCCCTCAACAAGTCTTCCAGAATCTGGTTCACTCTTTCGGTCTGCCCATCTGTCTGAGGGTGGTAAGCTATGCTATACTCCAAGGTTGTCCCGATGGCTTGATGTAGGCTTTTCCAGAACTGAGCTATGAACTGTCTGACACAATACTTTTTGGTGCCCCATGCAGCTTGAGAATGTTGTCTATATATAGTTCTGCTAGCTTGCTCACTGGGTATGTGCCTTTGACTGGTATGAAGTGGGCTACCTTTGTCAGCCAATCAACTATGACCCAAACGGCATCATTCCCTTTCTGAGTGCGAGGTAGGCCAACCACGAAATCCATGCTGATATTTTCCCACTTCCACATTGGAATTTCCAGTGGTTTCAGCAGTCCTGCTGGCCTTTGATGTTCTGCCTTGATTCTTCGACAAGAGTCACACTTGGCTACATACTCTGCTATGTCCTCTCTCATTTTCTTCCACCAGAACTTATCCTTCAGTTCCTGATACATCTTGGTGCATCCTGGGTGTATCGAGTACTTGGACTCGTGAGCCTCTGAGAGAATTGTTCTCCTGATTTCCTTGTCCTGCGGTACACAAATACGGTCTTTCAACCATACTGTCCCTGCTTCATCTACTCGGAAGTCAGGTGCCACTCCTCGCTGGATATCCTCTTTTACTTCTTGGATTTCTGGACACTTTCCTTGAGCTTCTTTGATTCGGTCTTCTAGGTTGTACTTCACCCTCATTTCCTGGGGTTTTCCTTCTTCTACTAGCTCGAGTTTCAGCATGTACAATTCCTTTGCTAGTTCTGGCTGACTTTTTTCTATCATCAAGTTGTTGCAATAACTCTTTCGGCTCAAGGCATCTGCCACTACGTTGGCTTTGCCAGGATGGTAGTGTATCTCCAAGTCGTAATCTTTGATCAGTTCTAACCACCTTCTCTGCCTCATGTTCAGTTCGGATTGGGTGAAGAAATACTTCAAGCTTTTGTGATCCGTGTAGATATCGCACTTGTTGCCAATCAGGTAGTGCCTCCAGATCTTCAATGCATGTACCACTGCTGCCAGTTCTAAATCATGTGTGGGGTAGTTTTCCTCATGTTTCCTCAGCTGCCTTGATGCATAAGCAACAACCTTGCCCTCTTGCATTAGAACACATCCCAAACCTTGTCTCGAAGCATCGCAATAGACTACGAAATCCTTGCGAATATCTGGCAGGGTCAATACTGGCGTTGTAGTGAGTTTGTGCTTGAGCTCTTGGAAACTTCTTTCACACTTGTCTGTCCACTCGAACGGGACATTGTTCTTGAGTAGTTCGGTCATTAGCTTGGCAATCTTGGAGAAGTTCTCAATGAACCTTCTGTAGTAACCGGCCAAACCCAGAAAGCTTCGGATTTCCGTGACACTCTTCGGCTGCTTCCATTCTGCTACTGCCTCAATCTTTTCTGGGTCTACTGCTACGCCCTCAGCCGTCAGTACGTGACCCAAAAAGGCTACTTTCTCCAGCCAAAATTCACACTTGCTGAACTTCCCGTAGAGTTGATGCTGCCTCAGCTTCTCTAGTACAATCCTTAGGTGCTCCTCATGTTCTTCGGCTGTTTCTGAGTAGACTAGTATGTCGTCAATTAACACCACCACGAACTTGTCTAGTTCCTCCATGAATACCTTGTTCATCATGTTCATGAAGTAAGCGGGTGCGTTGGTCAAACCGAAGGACACAACGGTGAACTCATACTGCCCGTACCGAGTCACAAAGGCTGTCTTGGGAATGTCGCCCTCTCTAATCTTCATCTGGTGGTATCCCGATCTCAGATCAATCTTACTGAAGTATTTGGCTTTCTTCAACTGATTTAGCAAGTCATCAATCCGCGGCAATGGGTACTTGTTCTTGATCGTCACTGCGTTCAGGGATCGATAGTCTACGCACATGCGCATTGACCCATCTTTCTTCTTCACAAACAACACTGGCGATCCCCATGGGGATGCACTGGGTCGAATCACCCCGCTTTCAAGCATCTCTTTCAGCTGCTTCTTGAGTTCCTCTAGCTCTTCTACTGACATTCTGTACGGTCTCTTGGCAATGGGCCCTGTGTCTGGTTGCAGTTCGATTATGAACTCTACGTCTCGGTCAGGTGGTATACCAACTGTCTCAGAATACATGTTTTGGATCTCTTCCATGTTCTTCTTCTTTGTGGTTCTACTGTTACTTTGACTCCGCTAGGTTGTGTCAACTCAACTGTTCTGGGCGAGCAACTGATTATCCCTTTGTGCTCTGTAAGCCAATCCATTCCTAGTATCACATCAATTCCGTCTGACTTCAGGACTGTCAGGTCTCCTACGAACTCCTGCCCACCTATCATCAGACTAACTGCTGGGCATTCTAAGGTGCACCTAAGCTCTCCTAAGGGAGAAGTAGTGACTATAGGTCTAGCCTTAGGTATTGTCGGGGTGACTGCTCTTTCACAAACTTTGTCGAGATATAAGATCCAGTTGCTCCAGAGTCAAACAATATCAATGCTGGAATGCCATTTACTAAAAACTCACCGAGCACAACGTCAGGAGCGTCCTCGGCTTCTTCCTCTGTCAGGTGGTTGAGGCGTTCCCTCTGCGCTGTAGCTGGCTGCCTTTCCTGTCCTCCAGGTGCCGGTGCCTTGGCTGGGGTTTGTTTGTTCTTCTTCTCCGGACAGTCAAAGGACTTGTGACCGGGCTTCCCACAAGCAAAGCAGACTACTGAGGTCCCTCCACCAATTCTGGGCGTGTTGTTTGGCTTCCAGTTGGGGTTTCCCTGACCTGAGTAGCTGTTGTTTCTGTTGCCAAAACTATTGTAGTTGTTGCCTCTGCAGCCAAAGCTGTTGCCGTTACTGCCTCGGTTACCCTGGTAGCTGTTTCTGTTGAACCCTGAGCCTCCTTGGCTGTTGCTCTGCTGAAAGCCTCTCCTGAGCATGTTGCTCTGGCCACTCCTCGGCCTCTGACTCAGTCTGTGGTTGTGCAACTGTTCAGCCTTTCTTTTCTTCTCTCGCCAGGTATGTTCAAGACCCACTCTTTCCTTCTCAACTGCGATAGCCCTGTCGATCAGCTCTCTGAGTGACCTGTGTGAACTCGCTGCGAGTGCTGTCCTCAGACCTCTGTGCAAGCCACGCTGGAACCAAAACTGTTTCTTCTTTTCTGTGTTGACGTCTTTAGGGGTGTACCTTGACATCTTAGCAAAGTGTCGAGCGTACTCAGCTACAGACAAACCACCTTGGGTCATTGTCCTGAACTCAATTGCTTTGTGCACCATGACTTGTTCTGGGATGTGGTACTCTTTGAAAGCTTCACAAAACTCTAGCCAAGTGATCTGAGCAGGGTTCACGTGAGAGTCACAGTAGCTCTCCCACCACGCCTTCGCTACGCCTTCAAGATGGTGCGCCGCAAGGGCCGCACATTCCTCTTCAGAGTAGTCTGTCAGGTCCAGCTTCATCTCGATGGTACGCAGCCAGTCGTGCGCGTCGAGTGGTTCGTCCGAGTAGTCGAAGGTGGGTGCTTTCAGCCTGATGAACCTTTCAATCTTCATTTGTAGGTCTTCCTCACGGTGTCCCTGACGGTTCTGGTTCTGGTTTCCCTGTATCTGTTGTATAGCTTGCATCATTTGAGTGTTGGCCTGTGTCATCTGTTGCATCAGCTGTGTTTGAGTAGTTATTACTTCTACCAAGTTAGGCGGTGGCTGTGGTTGCTGGTCGTTCTGCTGGTTCTGCTGAGGCTCCACTGCTGGCTCTTCCATCTCTACTTCTTGTCCTCCACCTGGTGCGTTGTCCCCGGGCTGGAGCACGCCTGCTGCGCGTCCTCGGCCCCTGCCTCTAACTGCAGCTGTTGCTCTTCCGCGACCGCGACATCTGCCACGTCCTCTTCCCCTAGCTGCCACTGCTGCCTCTTCTTGCTCAGCTTCCTCAAAACGTGCAAACAGTCGGTTGGATCTTCGGATCGACATCTTGCTGTATTTTTCATAGAGCAGATATCGTGGCGGTCAGTAATGGTTATGTTAGCGTAACTAGAGTAGGAGCTGCACATATGAAATAGACTCAACACTAGAGTACACTCAAGATGAACATCAATAAAACTACAAGAACAACCACAAAGATCGATCATTCATAACAGCATTACACCCTAGACATGAGTACTATCCCGAGGCCAGCTCTTGGAACCTTGAGGATCAGTACATCTAAGCGGATGCTACATCGTGGCTGAGCCAAAAGGTGGTCATGATCTACTAAGTCTAAACATCTACTCATGAAGATAGATACAAGTCTCTTCACTACTGCTGACATCTGCTGATACTGCCTACCGCATCCATCTCATGCTGCTGGAAGTGCCTGTGAGGCGCGCTGCCAACCTCACAGCCTCAGTCTCTGTCCGCTGCTTGATCACTGCCTGTCGTCGTGGAGAGTGTCCTTGAGGCGCGCTGCCAACCTCACTGGTCTTGCCAACTGCTGCTCTAGGGGTGCCAGTTCTTATCTCAGTCTTGTCATCTCGGGGGTAAGGGTTCGAGCCTCAGGTAGTGGTATCGGCTCAACTCGGCTTGGTGAGATCCTGTAGTGCTCTGTTCTGGGTTCAACTCTGCATTCCTCTGGAAGTCCTTGGTTCACTGTGATCACCTCTGCTACCCTCTTCCTGTCTGACCTTACCCAACTACTAAGGGTCCTTCGAGCTTCATCCTTTGCCATAATCTGTTGAAGACTCAAGTACTTCATCAGCTGGTAGTTTCGCCCACTCTTCTCCTTGTAGCTATCCACCTCTTCCTTAAGTTCTGAGTTGTGACTGTCTAACCAATATACTTCTTCCTTCAGTTCTTCTATCTCTTCTTCCTTGGCTGCTAGTGCTTTGTCTTTCTCTGTGAGTTGATCTTCTAGACGGATATCTCGAGCATGGTGAGTTGCTCGGATCAGCCCTGCCAACTGCCTGTTGTTGCAAGCTTCATACTCCAGGGCTCTGACTTCCCTTGCTTTTGCTTCGAGGCGCTCCTCAAGTAGGGCGATCCTGTTGTCCTTCTCCATCAGCTGGATGTCTTGCTTCCATACCCTCTCTCTTAGCTTGGCAACTTTCTCCTCTAGGCCAATGTTTAAGTACTCCTGCTCGATCATGCACTGAACTGAGGT
This sequence comes from Echinochloa phyllopogon, assembly GCA_033239725.1. Taxonomy (NCBI): domain Eukaryota; kingdom Viridiplantae; phylum Streptophyta; class Magnoliopsida; order Poales; family Poaceae; genus Echinochloa; species Echinochloa phyllopogon. Next base: position 14,416,690 of record BTCW01000009.1, read on the forward strand.
CCGCAGGGTCACGTTCTGCTCTCGGTCAGCTGCGTGAGCCTGCAAACTGACTGCGTCTCTGTCAGTTGGATCTTCAAGAGCCCGCGGCAGGTACCGGAAATGGGTGTGACTGAGCTGGTTCTGGTACACAAGTGTGGCAAGTCGGAGTATCCTCATGGCTATAGTCTGCACTGCCCGACTGAAGGTGCTCTCACTGGTAGCTGCCCGTAGCATCAGTGACCTTGGCCGTCCAGGGATATTGGGTACTTCCATCTGCAACCGGGTGTGCACTCCCTCGCCAGGGCCGTAGGTCCAGCCCTCGTAGAAGACGTTGTCCACGTCTATCCCCACTGTACGCAGCACCTCCCTCAGTAGCACTGCTAAGCCTCCACAGTCTGCACCAGTGGTCCTGATCTCCCGTCGTTCATCTGCTGGTCCTCTTGCTTCCATCTGCCAGACAGTTAGTGGGTTGTTAGTAAGTTAGCAAGTTAGTAAGGTAAGGTAAGGGTAAAAATTTTGTAAATAGTTGAGATGTACATATATATAGTTTTCAAATAGTCCAAGGGGTTTCATATACAGTAGAGGACTCAGTTAGAGCTTCTGTCCTAAGTTTCCGATCTAAGGGTTACACGCTACGGTCAAGTATGGCTCTGATACCAACTGAAACGAACCGGATTCTCAACGACGAGAATCCGACTCCCTGTACCCTCGAGATAGTCCCAGGAATAGCAGCTATCTCGTACAAAACTCATCTCAGTCGAATATCACATCCATACAACGATAAAAGATTCAATACATGACATATATGAAACATAGCGTCTGGTACAAGCCCTCTGGGCTAAATCGACAATAAGAAACAGTTACGCAGCGGTAGCTAGATCATCAGGGACCACTCCTCCACAAGCATCCTTGAGCATAGCGCGCACCCTTCAATCGTACCACCCGTCCTGGTAGAACTCGTGGTCGGGATCTACACCTGAGAACCCAAAGTCTGTCCCCAAGGAAATGGGACAGGTCCACGTCACCAACCATAATATGAAGCAAGCTTTATAGTGGCCTATTCTAAGGTATAGAAATAATCATGGTTTGAGCCAGGGTTTTCTTATGCGAGCAGCAGCAATAACCCAAATTCATCTCATCACCAACTCTTTCCCTCACACGCACATCCACTCCCCAAAACCAACCATCAGCCTCACATTCCCATCGGGCTCGTCCTGCCACAGCAGGTTCCCGCAAACATCATCCACCATACTGGGTAGATGGTGAGCACGGTATTCCCACGTCCAAAGGTGGAACTCTACTCGGTCCTTAATTGTCGGTAAAGCGAGTATCAGCGTCATAAGCGATCCGCCGCAACGGTCTGTAATCGGCACCCATAACAGGTATTGCCGCCCAAACTCCTCAAGTAACCCAAGTATCCAACAACCATGTACCCGCAACAGGTACCCCGTAGGGACTGCCCGAGTGCAGTCCCTAAGCACCCCGATCAATCGATCGAGTTGTTATTACTCGCTTACACCGCCTAGCTGCACTACTCCTCCCATACCACCCACAACTCACGCCAAGAGGTTCAAATCACAACCAACCCAACACATGCATAGCATAGCATATTCCATAAAGTGAGTAGTAGGTAGCAAGGTAACAGGATATTAACAAAGGCAGTGCAGGTTTATCATGCGAGTAAAGTAAAGCGCTAGCATACTAGTTGCATGTCTAATAGGTATTTCAGAGATTGGTCGGGCGTGAACCTAGGCAAAAGTCTTCGTCTTCGTCAAAGCAGTTGTCGTAGTGGTCTGGCTCCTCCTGACTCTCCGGAACTCCTAGGGTCGCAAAAAATAAAATAAGACGCGACTACTAGTAAGGAATCACCAAGACATCGATGAAAGAAGTCTCAAAGAACACCAAACTCTACACTAATGCATAGGTCATGATTTTAGAAAAATATAGAAACTGGTTTCATATTTTTCTGAGCTACGGTTGATTTATTATTAATTTTACAAGTTTAAATCATTTTCTAAAAATATTAAATAATTTCCGAAAAAGAAAACAGACATAAATTAGCCTGCTGACGTCAGCATGACGTCATGCTGATGTCAGTAGTGGGGTCCGCCTAGGATGACGTCAGTAGTGGGCCCTGCTGACGTCAGCGTTGACTGGTCAACGATCAACGGGTCAACGGTCAGCTCCGGTCAGTGGGCCCAGGTGGTCAGTGACACACAGTGTATGACATGTGGGCTCCATACGTCAGCGCAGTTATTAGAAAAAGAAAAAGATTAAACAACGCTGGGCTGAAACTGGGCCGAAAGATGGATGGGCTCAGAAAGTTCAAGGGTGCAAACCAGACTTAAGCGCAAGATTAGGCCCACAAAGGGGGTGCTGCTGGATCTGCTCTGGTGTACCCGGTCCACCGTGAGCCGTGAGTGCGGTGCACGTGAACCAGGCGCACGTGATGAAATTGTGGCCGACTCGGGATTCTCTGCAGGCGCTCGTGTGGCGTGTTGGTGTGGTCCACGGTGTGGCCCGGCCACGGCGCGACGCGGCGCACACGCGGCGCGCACCAGAGCACGGCGGCGGCGCTGGTCGACGGCGAATCTCGCCGGGAATGACTCGGCGCTGGCCTAGAAGCGGTGCTAGGGCTCGGCTGGGGTTCCGCGAGGTCTAATGGCAAGGAAAGGTGGGGTTTGACCCACGGTGCGAGCTCTCGACGAAGGCAGGCGGCTGCGCGGCCGGCGAGCGGCGGCGACACGCGACGGGGTAGGGTCGCGCGGTCAGAAAAGGCCTCGGCTGCGAGCGCGTCATCACCAACGACTGCTGGGACACGGCTAGGAGCGCGTGCGCGGGCACGTGGTTCACCACGGCCGCGGCACGGCCTTGGCGCGCGCGACGTGCAGAGCTCGGCCGCGGCGGCCTCGGCTGCGATTCAATCGTCGGCGGTCTACAAAAGGGATGAGCGGCTTGGCGACGGGTCCCTGCACAAGACAAGGCACAGCTCGAAGGCTGGCTCCAGAAGAAGGGCTGGCTTGGCGAGCACGCGCGGCGGCGCTCCACCGGAAACAGAGAGGAAGAAGGGGGGGTCTCCATGGGTGGCTCACCTAGGGGCAAGTAGTCGATCGCTGCAGCTCGGGGTAGGTTGTTGATGCCGTGAAGATGCTCCTGCGCCCTCGAATGTCCCTGGTTCGGCTCCTTCTTGGCGGCTCTACGGTCGACGGTGATGGCTTCGGCGGCGGCATCGTGGGGAAGAAGCTTCGGCCTCCCTCGCGTCTTCCTTGGCTCGGCTCCCTCTTCTCCTCCCTCCACTGCTCCTTCTCCTCCCTCTCGTCTCCTGGATCAGTGGCTTGGTGAACCCCAATTGGGGCGGCAGCTTGAACAGGGGAGACGGCCGACGGGTCTGTTTTATAGGGCGGTGGCTAGGGCTAGAGGGGCACGGACGACGAGATGGCTTAGCGAGCCCGCTCGGGCCACGCGTCGCAATCGCGATGGGCCGCGGAGCGCGTCACGGGCGGCTCAGCAGAGATAGAGAGAAAGAGAGCGCGGGGCATCGGCGTGGGGAAGAAGGAGAGGAGGGAGAGAAAGCTGACAGGCGGGACCCACCTGTCAGTGAGAGAGATGAAGGGGACGCGGAGGCGACGCGGAGGAAGTTTGGGCCGGCGCTGGGCCGAAAGGCCGGCTGGCTCGGGAAAGGAAGTTCGAGGGTGGTTTCTGAACTTTGGCTACGGGTTTCGGCTCAACAGGGTTAGGTAGGGTTTGAATTAGTTTAGTTAGTATTTGTTTGAATTCAAATCTAGAATTTGAATTCAAACACAACCAAAAATCCAATAAAACCAAATTAACTCCAAATCACATCTATTTGGTCCTTAGCACTTCAAATTATTTTTATTTTGAATTAAAATTGCCTAGGAATTTAGGGAGCAATTAGAAGACACTCTTATATGTTTGTTGTCTTGCACAAAATTCACCAAAAAATTTTAAATTCACCTTTTTGCATTCAACAAATCCTAAGGGAATTTTTTTAGGGTTGTTACAATGTCACTCTAGCCTAGAGATATAGCTGCTACAGAGCCAGCACTAGGAGATCTGGGTTAACTCTATTGTCTTAGCTTCGGGACAAGGGAACCGGTGGACACGCAGAAAGGGATGAGAAGGGGTGCCACTATTTCCCGGGCTGCGGGGATCCTACGGACCGGAACTAACATGATGGGCTACGAAGACCGAAAGGCTGTCACCACCTCACGGCTACCACCTCTGTTGCGACGGGAATACTCTAAGGCCACTGGCTAGGCTAGGAACCACTCCTACACTAGTCAACGACTACTTACTCCGCTAGCAAGAGCAAGCAACCTTGTTAATACTCTTGGTGACAATTCACCTCCAGTATTAAGCAAGATCGAAGAACCAGCCAAAACAAAGACTTAAACAAGACTACAAGCACTAGAACTATAACTGACTATAGTCTAAACAAGATATATTTGCAACTAGAATAAAGTGGAAGCAAGATATAAATGACAAAGGGAATAAGATAAATATGACTATATTGATAACTAAAAGTCTTGCAAAAGGTAAAGTAAAAGATACAAGAGCTTATGCCAGAGCTTCTGAAGATGACTCCGGAACCTCCGAGGCAAAGCTCGACTCAACTCTAACTCCCAACTAAACTATCCTAACTCTACTAGGATAAGCGGAATGAAAGAGCTCCTTGGCTTGGTGTGTGTGATACAAGTGAATGACCCTCTATTCATAGTGCTCCAGGGTCGGTTGAAGTGGAGTAACCGTCAAGGGAGAGGGCAGAGGCGGTGGCCGGCCGTTTCGGCCGAGAGGGTCGGTTCGCCCGAACCCTAGCGTTCGGCCGAACGCCAGATCCACCGCCATCTGCACCAAGGGCCAGGATGCACTGCTGGGAGGCGGTTTGGCAGCTGGGGTCGGTTCGGCCGAACTGGGCCTGGCCCTTGGCGGCCTCAGTTGCACCGCCTCTGGTCCTGGGTCCCCCTGGGCCGGCCTTTGTAGCTTGGACTTGTGTTGTTCTGGCCCAGGATGATGTGTTGGTGCTCCGGGATGTGTTGGCGGTCGTCCACGTGTCGTACTTGGTGTCCGCTTGGTCATCGGTGATGTGGACGGCTCCCGGCGGCCCGTACGACTAAGGGGGGTAACCGGCCGAACGGAGTCGTTCGGCCGATTCGGTCAATTTCGGCCCCAATAGCACGTATTTGTTGTAGTTGTATCTGCACAAGTGACACTCACCAAAACTCGTGGAACTTTATTAGAAATAAAACCTAAGTACATGGAATGTTGCATAAAACCTCATTTATTCCCGAGTATTGGTGGTCGGATTTTGGTTGTAACGACCGCCAACAAGCTCCCCCAAGCTTAGCTCTTTGCTCGTCCTCGAGCAAAGATATAAACTTAGGCTCGGTGGATCAGGAGTTGCTACAATGTCATTTCTTTTGCAGGTAACTTTATAGACAACTAGTACTCAAATTTTACTTGAATCATAGGCAAAGCTTTTAATTCACCTTTTTACCTATGGGGCTTATAGCAATCTCCTTATCTTGGGCGGTTGAAAGGATGAACAAATCAAATTCAGTTTTATTCCACTCTACTCTTTTCAGGATTCCATCTCGGAATTTTTCACAAGTTTTGAAAACTTCAAATTGTTCCTCAATTGGCACACTCAATCACTCAAGTGTATTTGAATCCTCACCAAAGGCTTGTGCCTTCTTTTTCATCCAAACATCTAATATGGCTTTTTGTGTGGCTCAGGGACAAAGGATGAAGGCATGCATGCATCTTATATTATGCTAAGTCAAAGAACGGATCTTTGAGGAGACAAATCATACCTTAAGATCGAGAAGTGCAAGTGTGTGGGATATATGGAGTGGAATATGGTGGAATGGAATATGGTGGAACTCCTTGGATGAACTTCCCTCTCCTTGATTTATTTTCGAGAACATGGGCTATCTTTTATTCATATTTTTGCCATGCCACTTGGCATGCTTTTCTTTTTCCCTTTCTTTTTGCCATGCTCTTTGGCATGCTTTTCTTTTTCTCTTTCTTTTTGTCATGCTCTTTGGCATGCTTTTCTTTTTCTCTTATTTTTGCCATGTTTCTTCGGCATGCTTTTCTTTTTGCATAGCTCATGTCTCTATCAAGAATATTTGGAGAGGGAAGTCATAGAACATGGAGCAATTTATTTTTGTGGATGGATGATGGAAAATGTTTGCTAACTCCCAGTGTAGGAATTGCAAGTGAGAGGTGGTGTGTGTACGTGGATCTCGATCTCTAAGAGTATGAAAGCTTCACTCAAAGGTCACAACAATTTGACAAAACTCACTAAGATAACATGCAGCATATGAGTAGAAATTTTCAACTAAGCTTATCATATGGCTCTGGTAGGTATTTCGACCAATGAGGAACTTGTTTCATTTTAAAGGCATAACTCTCCGAGATTTTCCCCGTGCTAAGAGCAGAATAGAACTGAACCAAATTCTCACTATATCAATCCCCACAACAACTTAAACTTGGAATAAAACATGTGCTCCCACAAGGTTTTCAGGTTCATTTTCACTCATGCCAATTGACTCAAGCACAATTAAGCAACTAGTTGAAACAAAGTACTTGCAGAATTAATGACAGAGCAACTATTCATCATTTCCAAGGTGAGAGGCATATGATTCGTTCCATGCATAGTTGGGAGTTATTTTATTCAAGCGAAATATTATTCAAGGGAAATATTTTTGGTATTTTCATTTTTTTAAATGTAAACTACATGAAAGGAAATGAAAGGGAAACTAAATGATCAAAGTGCTGGATAGGCCGGGACGTACCTGGCGGGGGTCCTCCCCAAGCTTGGACTCTTCACTGGTAGGGATGTAACCTTGAAAGGTACTAGCTTAGCTGGTCCGCTTGCTCGTGGACGTCGTGCTGGATGGACGCTACCATCCCGCTATTCTCTTGATGGTACTGAGAATGGCGGGCTAGCGTGTCCTGGATCTCTCGGGTACGGTCGTCGATGAGCTCGACTCGGTCGGAGATGTAGGACAGCTCCCGGCCGTAGTCGAAGCATGCGGACTGTGAGTATTCGGGGTAGTATGGCTGGGAGGCACTATCGTACCCCCTCCATACCGGCTCCCGGACCACTCAAAGTCCGTGTCCTGGCCGTAGTCCCAGCGTCCTGAGGCGAAGTAGTTCGGTTCCTGGTGTTGCCCAGAGCCTCCTGCTCCGGACGTCCCAGCACCGGTGTACATGTCGTAGGTGGCCTCGAAAGCGGAAGTGTGTCGGTGCGGCATTGGTGGTGCATCCTCTGGCTCCTGTGAGGTGGCAAGCCCAGCATCACGCCTGGCTCGTCCCCTCGTGGCTGGTCCGTCACCTGCAACGCTATGCCGAGCGGGCTCTCTCCAAGGTGGAGAATTGTCTGACTCGGTCCTCAACTGAAGAGTTAGTTTCGGCGTGGTATACAACCTTAGTGCTGCACAAGGCAAAGGCACTTCAGGAGTAGAACAGGGACATATCGTCCCCAGATTCGGACCGGTACATTCTCAATCACCCCCTCGGGGTAGCGGATGGTTGAGTCCGCAAGCTGTACCTGGGCAGTAGTAGGTGACAAAGTAGGGTAGCGTAACTTCTTAAATAATACCTTGGACATGATGTTGACACTTGCCGCCAGATCACAGAGTGCATCATCAATGCGACGAGTCCAAATCGTGCACTGAATGATAGGCACTCCGGGATCTTCCTTCCTATCCAGAGAGGTCTTGATGATCGCCCTTTTTGCAGCTCTCGGCAGGTAAGTCCATCTTGGTGTCAGCACTTGGATGCGTGCGACCTTTCCTGCGTGGTTAGTACGGAACACACTACAAGACATCTTACCATGCCTTGTAGTGACGGCTTTCACTGTCTCGATGGAAGGTTCGGGTTGCCCCGGAATCTTCCGCGATTCAGTGACAGGAACAACAGCAGCTAACTGAGCGACTTGAGTTTCTATCATTTTATTAAAGCTCAGTTGATTTCTCATAGCAGAAGAAAATGATTCCATCCTAGAGTCTATGCTTTCCAGAGTTTTATCATTAGCAACAAGCTTTTTATTGATATTTTCAGTTATTTTCATCTGGCCAAACACAAGATCTCTAAGAGACGGCTGATTATTGAAATTGCTGGAATTGTAACTGTTACCTTGTTGAGGCCTCTCAAAAGGGAGGTTTGGGCGCGGATTCCAGCCCTGATTGCCGTAGTTGTTCGGTCGGTACCCGTTGTTGTTGGAGTTGTTGACGTAGAGGGCATCTTCTCGCGTTTCGGGGCAGTCATTCCCCGAATGGCCAGTGTTGCCACAGACTTCGCAGATCATGCGAGCGTCCATGGCTTGCACCGTTTCTTGAGCAGGGGCCTCCAGTTTCTTCATCAGGAGGTCCATCTTGGCAGCGAGCATGTCCAGAGCTTCAACTTGGTGAACTCCTCGGGTCTTCGGTTGAGTCCAATCATCGGACCAACCTTGGTTCTCGACCATCTTCTCTATGAGGGCCTTCGCACGACTCTCCTTGTGACGAACCGGATTCTCACCGATGAGAACCCGACTCCCTGTACCCTTGAGATAGTCCCAGGAATAGCAGCTATCTCGTACAGAACTCATCTCAGTCGAATATCACATCCATACAACGAAAAAAGGTTCATTACATGACATATATAAAAAACAAAGCGTCTGGTACAAGCCCTCTGGGCTAAATCGACAATAAGAAACAACTGCGCAGCGGCAGCTAGAACATCAGGGTCCACTCCTCCACAGGCATCCTTGAGCGGAGCGCACACCCTTCAGTCGTACCACCCGTCTGGTTGAACTCGTGGTCGGGGTCTTCACCTGTGAACCCAAAGTCTGTCCCCAAGGAAATGGGACAGGTCCACGTCACCAACCATAATATGATGCAAGCTTTAAGGTGGCCTACTCTAAGGTCATAGAAATAATCAAGGTTTGAGCCAGGGTTTTCTTATGCAAGCAGCAGCAATAACCATATTTCATCTCACCACCAACTCCTCCTCTCACACGCACATCCACTCCCCATACCCAACCATCAGCCTCACATTTTCCGATCGGGCTCGTCCTGCCACGGCAGGTCCCCGCAAATCATCATCCACCAAACACCTTTCACTCACTAGTCGACTCGGTGAGCTCCCTCCCCACCTTGTCTCAACAGCCTCAGCTGGACCAATCTCTCATATCCCGAATCAAAGGATGAGGTAAGAAAGCAGATTCCCATGCTAGCCGGGGCTTCTCAGAAATGGGTCGTTTGTAACCGTGGACACGGCTATACGTATAGTTTACACTCTGCAGAGGTGGCACTCCAGGAATCCATCCGAGCTGCAAGGCTAGTCCGCAACCAACCTGAGACACAGCCCACAACAAAGACCCTAAACAGTAACGGCGCCAATCCTGTCTCCCTGGGCTCGGGAAACATCCGATCTAACATCTGCCCTAGGGTCGTGAAACCTTCCCACCGGGGCCAGTCGGGGGCCGTGGTAAATCAGGGAGATTACGCCGCAACAAATCCCCCCTACACATATCAAGCTCGATTCTCCTACAGTCTCGGCGCCGCACTAGAGTAGGCTTGCTGGAACCCTCCCCATACTGGGTAGATGGTGAGCACGGTATTTCCCAAGTCCAAAGTGGGGGCACGACTCGGTCCTTAATTGTCGGTAAAGCGAGTATCTGCATCACAAGCGATCCGCCGCAACGGTCCGCAATCGGCACCCATAACAGGTATTGCCGCCCAAACTCCTCAAGTACTCCCCGAGTACCAATCCCTCAAGTAACCATGTACCCGCAACAGGTACCCCATAGGGACTGCCCGAGTGCAGCCCCTCAGCACCTCGATCAACGATCGAGTTGTTATTACTCGCTTACACCGCCTAGCTGCACTACTCCTCCCATACCACCCACGACTCACGCCAAGAGGATCAATCACAACCATCCCAACACATGCATAGCATTGCATAGCATATTTCATAAAGTGAGTAGTAGGTAGCAAGGTAACAGGATAATAACAAAGGCAGTGCAGGTTTATCATGCGAGTAAAGTAAAGCGCTAGCATACTAGTTGCATGTCTAATAGGTATTTCAGAGAATGGTCAGGCGTGAACCTGGGCAAAGGTCTTCGTCCTCGTCAAAGCAGTTGTTGTAGTGGTCCGGCTCCTCCTGACTCTCCGGAGCTCCTAGGGTTGCGTAAAAATAAAATAAGACGCGACTACTAGCAAAGAAACACTAAGACAGCGACGAAAGAAGACCCAAATAACACCAAACTCTACACTAGCGCGTAGATCATGTTTTTAGAAAAATATAGAAACTGGTTTCATATTTTTCTGAGCTACGGTTGATTTATTATTAATTTTTGAAGTTTAAATCATTTTCTGAAAATAATAAATAATTTCCGAAAAAGAAAACAGACAAAAATTAGCCTGCTGACGTCAGCATGACGTCATGCTGATGTCAGCAGTGGGGTTCGCCTAGGATGACGTCAGCAGTGGGCCCTGCTGACGTCAGCGTTGACTGGTCAACGGTCAACGGTCAGCGGTCAACTCTGGTCAGTGGGCCCCATGTGTCAGTGACTCGCAGAGTATGACAGGTGGGTCCCATACGTCAGCGCAGTTAAAAGAAAAAGAAAAAGAATAAACGACGGCTGGGCTGGAATTGGGCCGAAAGTGACTGGGCCGGAAGAGTTTAGGGTGGTTAAACAGACTTATACGCGAACTTTAGGCCCACGAAGGGGTGGCTGCTGGTGCTGCACTGGTGGACCAAGTCCACCGTGAACCGTGAGTGTGGTTCATGTGAGCCGGGTGCACGGGATCGTTCTGTGGCCGAATCGGGATCGTCTGCGGTGCTTCGTGTGGCGACTTGGTGTGGTTCTCGGTGTGGCTTCGCCACGGCGCGACGCGACGCGCGCATGGCGCGCTCCGGAACGCGCCGGCGGCGACGGCGGTTCTCACCGGAAAAGCCTCGGCTGGGCTCAAGATCGATCGGAAATGCTCGGGGGTTCGATTTGGTAGGTTAAAGGCGAACGATTGGGTGGCTAGGGGTGCCTCCAACGCGAGCAGTGGCGGTGCGGCCATGGACGCCGGCGAGCTACGCCGGCGATATGGGATTCGAGTGCAATGGTGCACGATTCGGGTTAGGCGCGTGCGCGTGCGGCTCCAGCGGCTGCTGGGACGCATCTGGGTGCGCATGCGCGGGGTCGTGGTCGCCCACGGCCGCGCATGGCCTCGGCGTTCGCACGCGGCGAGCAGAGCTCGGCCGCGGCGGCCTCGGCTGCAGGGCTCGGTCGTCGGCGGTTTGCGGCTGGGCTGCTGCGGCTCGACGGGGACCTGCAGAAGAAGCTGCACACCTCGAAGGCTGGCTCACAGTGGCTAGCAACGGCGGCGGTGGTGGAACTTGGCCGGAAACAGAGAAGAAGGGGGAAATCGCGGTGGCTCACCTAGGGGTCAGTAGGGGTACGCTGCAGCTCGGGGTAGTGCTCGACGTGGTTTGGCGGTCCTCGTGCTCCTTCTCCCGTCCCTGGTTCTGCTCGGGGTCGATGGCTCCGCGAGCGGCGGCGCTCCGGTTCTCGGCGGCGACGCGGGGACGGTGCTCCGGCTCCTCTTCCCTTCCTCCTCTCCTTCACCACTCCTCCTCTGGTCCTCCTCTTCCCTCTCCTCTCACGAATTGGAGAACTAGGAACCCCAAAGGGGCGGCGGCGGCTTGAACAGGGAGTGTGGCCGGCGGGGCGATTTATAGGGCGGCGGCTGCACTAGGGTTCGGGCGCGGATGGCGAGATAGGGATGCTCGAGCGGCTGCGGACACGCGGCGCAATCGCGTCGGGCCGCACGGAGCTCGGGTGGTTGGGTCACGGGCGGTGCGCTCGGGAGAGAGAGCAGCGTCGCGAGGAAGATGACGCGGGGGAGAAGAAAAGGCTGACAGGCGGGGTCCACCTGTCAGTGGGTGAGAAGGACGACGCAGCGGGGACGCGGCGGGGAAAATGATGGGCCGCTGCTGGGCCGAATGGCCGGCTGGGCTGCTCGGTTCGCTGGCTCGGGAAGAAAGTTTAGGGTGGTTTCTCAGACTTTGGTTTCGGGAATTTGGCCCACGAACAGTTAGAAGGATTTGACAATTAGTTTGGCCAATTAGAGTTTGAATGCAAATCTAGAATTTGAATTCAAACCAACCAAAAATCCAAATAAATCCAAATAAATCCAAATCACACTATTTCATCCTTAGCACTTCAAATTGATTTTAAATTTTAAATTTAAATTGCCTAAGAATTTAGGGAGCAATTAGAAGACACTCTTATATGTTTGTTTGCATGCACACAATTCCACCAAAAATTTTTAAATTCACATTTTTGCACCCAACAAATCCTAGGGGAAATTTTAGGGTTGTTACAATCTCCCCCCTCACAAGAATCTTGTCCTCGAGATTTGTGATTACCTATGGTTTAAACAAGTGGGGGTATTTCTCTTTCAGTACTAACTCCTTCTCCCAAGTAGCTTCTCTTTCTGAATGATTGCTCCACTGCACTTTGCAAAATGGGATAGCTGTGCTTCTGGTCTCTTTGACTGCTCTGTCTAGTATCCTCTCTGGGTACTCCAGGTACTCCAAGGTGTCTTGTAGGTCTAGTGCTTCTGTTTTGATCTCATGTTCTGGTACTCTCAGACACTTCCTCAGCTGTGATACATGGAACACTGGGTGTACTCCCGCTAGTTCCTCTGGTAGGCCTAACTTGTAGGCTAGCTTTCCTACTCTCTCCAGTATCTGGTACGGTCCAACAAAACGGGGTGCTAGCTTTCCTTTCACTTGGAATCTCTTATGCCCTCTGAGGGGTGACACTTTCAGGTAGACGAAGTCTCCTACTTAGAACTCTAGATCTCGTCTCCTTTTATCTGCATAGGTCTTTTGTCGGCTCTGAGCCGCCTTCAGGTGCTCTCGGATCTTGGCCACATTTTCTTCTGCCTCTACAATCATGTCAGGCCCAAAGAATGTTCGTTCTCCCACCTCTGACCACATTAAAGGTGTTCTGCATTTCCTGCCGTATAGTGCCTCAAAGGGTGACATCTGTAGGCTGGCCTGGTAACTGTTGTTGTAGGAGAATTCTGCATAAGATAGACTCTTCTCCCAGTCTGTGCTGTAAGCTAGAACACAAGCCCTTAACAAATCTTCAAGAACCTGGTTCACTCTTTCGGTCTGCCCATCTGTCTGAGGGTGGTAAGCTGTGCTATACTCCAAGGTTGTCCCAATGGCTTGATGTAGGCTTTGCCAGAATTGAGCTGTGAATTGTGGTCCTCTGTCTGACACAATACTTCTTGGTGCCCCATGCAGCTTGAGAATGTTGTCTATATATAACTCTGCTAGTTTGCTTACTGAGTGTGTGCTTTTGACTGGTATAAAGTGAGCTACTTTCGTCAATCGATCAACTATGACCCAAATGGCATCATTTCCTTTCTGAGTGCAAGGTAGGCCAACCATGAAGTCCATGCTGATATCTTCCCACTTCCACATTGGAATTTCCAGTGGTTTCAGCAGTCCTGCTGGTCTTTGATGTTCTGCTTTGATTCTTCGACAAGAGTCGCACTTGGCTACATACTCTGCTATGTCCTCTCTCATCTTCTTCCACCAGAACTTATCCTTCAGATCCTGATACATCTTGGTGCATCCTGGGTGTATCGAGTACTTGGACTCGTGAGCTTCTGAGAGAATTGTTCTCCTGATTTCCTTGTCCTGCGGTACGCAAATACGGTCTTTCAGCCATACTGTCCCTGCTTCATCTATCCGGAAGTCAGGTGCTACTCCTCGCTGGATATCCTCTTTTACTTCTTGGATTTCTGGACACTTCCCTTGAGCTTCTTTGATTCGGTCCTCTAGGTTGTACTTCACCCTCATTTCCTGGGGTTTTCCTTCTTCTACTAGCTCGAGTTTCAGCATGTACAGTTCCTTTGCTAGTTCTGGCTGACTTTCTTCTATCATCAAGTTGTTGCAATAACTCTTTCGGCTCAAGGCATCTACCACTACGTTGGCTTTGCCCGGATGGTAGTGTATCTCCAAGTCGTAATCTTTGATCAGTTCTAACCACCTTCTCTGCCTCATATTCAGTTCGGATTGGGTGAAGAAATACTTCAGGCTTTTGTGATCCGTGTAGATGTCGCACTTATTGCTAATCAGATAGTGCCTCCAGATCTTCAATGCATGTACCACTGCTGCCAGTTCCAAATCATGTGTGGGGTAATTCTCCTCATGTTTCCTCAGCTGCCTTGATGCGTAAGCAATAACCTTGCCTTCTTGCATTAGTACGCATCCGGTACCCGTTGGTTGCCGTAGTTGTTCGGTCGGTACCCGTTGTTGTTGGAGTTGTTGACGTAGTGGGCATCTTCTCGCGTTTTGGGGCAGTCATTCCCCGAATGGCCAGTGTTGCCACAGACTTCGCAGGTCATGCGAGCGTCCATGGCTTGCACTGTTTTGGCAGCGAGCATGTCCAGAGCTTCAACTTGGTGAACTCATCGGGTCTTTGGTTGAGTCCGGTCGTCGGACCAACCTTGGTTCTCGACCATCTTCTCTATGAGGGCCTTCGCACGACTCTCCTCAAGAGAGAAGAACGAGCCTCCAGCAGCAGCATCCAGGTACTCACGGGCAGAATTTTTCAGCCCGTGATAGAAAGTTTGGATTATGAACCAGCTCTGCATACCATGGTGAGGACAAGCAGAAATATAGTCCTGGAGGCGATCCCATGCCTCCGGGACTGTTTCATGTCTTAGCTGCTGGAAACTAGCTATTTTATTCCGGAGGGCATTGGTTTTCCCAACCGGAAAGAATTTTAGCAAGAATGCACTAGTGCATTTATCCCAGGTATCTGTTGCTTCGCGGTTAGCATAAAACCATTGTTTCGCCTTGCCTTATAATGAGAATGGAAATAAACGAAGGCGAAAGGCATCGATACTCACTCCGCGGATGGTGAAGGTGTTGCAAATCTCCAGGAAATGCTGGAGATGAGCATTGGCATCTTCGTGTGGCTTGCCGCAGAATGGGCTAGCCTGTACCATGTTGATGAGGGCTGGCTTCAGCTCGAAGCTACCATCTCCGACTGGCGGAGCTGGTCCGATACGTACGTTCTTGCTCGATGGAGCGGAGAACTCACAGATCGTCTTGGTTGCCATCCTCGATGTAGCCTGGTCAATGACGGGAAGGACTGGGTTCGTCGGAAGGAGTTGCTTCTGAGGAGGTACAACACGGGGTCGTACTTTCCTCACAAGTGACTCCGGATTTTCTTGGAAATTTGACGGTATTTGGAAACCAGTCATGCACTGCTCTGTTCCACAAGGACCAACGAACAGAGCAAGGA
Organism: Echinochloa phyllopogon; assembly: GCA_033239725.1. Classification (NCBI taxonomy): domain Eukaryota; kingdom Viridiplantae; phylum Streptophyta; class Magnoliopsida; order Poales; family Poaceae; genus Echinochloa; species Echinochloa phyllopogon. The sequence continues at coordinate 14,432,006 of BTCW01000009.1, forward strand.
TAAACCCTCTTGAGCAGCGGTACTCAACTAAGATAGCTCAAGAATAAAGTTCAAAAATAATCTAGCCAAAGACTTCCCCGGCAACGGCGCCAGAAATGCTTGTTGGCACTTCTTACGATCCAATATCAGAATTAAGAATCATGGTACTGGGGTAAGGAGTGTTTCAGTGGTTTTCCTTATGGCTTAGTAAAATATAGAAATATTCTGCAAGCGCACAGAATCACCGCTGTAGCACTTCACCTGGGAGTATCCCGAGGTATCGTAATTTATATTTCCGCAGGTAAGCTTTAGCAAGATTACTAGTGAACAGATATTCGAGACTATCAGAGAAGGGTACATGACTAGACAAGACAGGGGATAACGGTATTGGATAGGAGTGGATATACCAGACACACAGCTCAAGGGATACTCAGGTAAGAGAGAGAAGAGATAGATAGCTGGGAGGACAACGAGAAGAGATAGAGGACTCCTGGATACTTTATCTACCTATGTCACTCTAGCTTAGAGATACAGCGGCTATAGAGCCAGCACTAGGAGATCTGGGATAACTCTAATGTCTTAGCATCGGGACAAGGGAACCGGCGGACACGCAGAAAGGGATGAGAAGGGGTGCCGCTATTTCCCCATTGGGGGATCCTACGGGCCGGAACTAACGTGATGGACTACGAAGACCGAAAGGGCTGTCACCACCTCCCGGCTACCACCTCCGTTGCGACGGGAGCAAACTAAGGCCACCGACTAGTCTAGGAACCACTCCTACACTAGGCAATGACTACTTACTCTACTAGCAAGAGCAAGCAACCTTGTCAATACTCTTGGTGACAATTCACCTCCAGTATCACACAAGATCGAAGAACCAGCCAAGACAAAGACTTAAACAAGACTACTAGCACAAGAACTATAACTGACTATAGTCTAAACAAGATATATGCTGCAACTAGGATAAAGTAGAAGCAAGATATAAATGACAAAGGCAAAGTGATAAAGATAACTATATTAATAACTCAAAGTCTTGCAAAAGGGAAAAGGTAAAAGATACAAGAGCTTATACCAGAGCTTCTGAAGACGACTCCGGAACCTCCGAGGCACAGCTCGACTCAACTCTAACTCCCAACTAACCTATCCTAACTCTACTAGAATGAAAGTGGAAATGAGCTCCTTGGCTTGGTGTGTGTTACAAGAGGGGGTATGGGGTCCTATTTATAGTGCTCTAGGGTCGGTTGAGGTAGGGTAGCGGCCAAGGGAGCCAGGGGGGTACCCCCTGGGATTCCGGGCGAGGGGAGGCGGTTCGGCCGAACAGGTCAGTTCGGTTGAACTCCCCAATTCGCCCGAACCATAGGATCCACCGTCTTTGCTTCCCACGGTCAAGATTTGCTCCCTGGTGTCGGTTCCCAGTTGGGGGCGGTTCGGTCGAAGGGCCCAGTTCGGCCGAACTGGGCCTGGCCCGTGGCCGGCCTCCCCAGCACCGCCTCTGCTGCCTGGACCTTCTGGGCTGCCTCCGGGTGGTTGGACTCGTGTTGTTCTAGCCCAGGGTGACGTGGCATGGGTCCGGGTTGAGTTGGCGGTCGCCCACGTGTCATGTGATGTGTTCGCTTGGTCATTGTTGACGTGGACGACTCCCGGTGACTTGCACGGCTAAGGGGGGTAACCGGCCGAACGGAGTCGTTCGGCCGATTCGGTCATTTCCGGCCCCAATAGCACATATTTGTCGTAGTTGTACCTGCAAGAGTGACACTCACCAAAACTCGTGGAACTTTATTAGAAATAAAACCTAAGTGCATGGAATGTTGCATATAACCTCATTTATTCCCGAGTATTGGTGGTCAGATTTGGGCTGTAACGACCGCCAACAAGCTCCCCCAAGCTTAGCTCTTTGCTCGTCCTCGAGCAATGATATAAACTGAGGCTCGGTGGATCAGGAGTTGCTACAATGTCATTTCTTTTGCAGGTAACTTTATAAACAACTAGTATTTAATAATACTTGAATCATAGGCAAAGTTTCAAATCACCTTTTTACCTATGGCGCTTATAGCAATCTCCTTATCTTGGGCGGTTGAAAGGATGAACAGTTTAAACTTAGTTTTATTCCACTCTACTCTTTTCAGGATCCCATCTCGGAGTTTTTCATAAGTTTTGAAAACTACAAATTGTTCCTCATTGGCACACTCAATCACTCAAGTGTATTTGAATCCTCACCAAAGGCTTATGCCTTCTTTTCATCCTAACATCTAATATGGCTTTTTGTGTGGCTTAGGGACAAAGGACGAAGGCATGCATGCATCTTATATTTTGCTAAGTCAAAGACCGGATCTCTGAGGAGACAAATCACATCTTAAGATCGAGACGTGCGAGTGTGTGGGTATGAGTGGAGTGGAATATGGTGGAATGGTGGAATGGAATATGGTGGGATGGAATATGGTGGGATGGAATATGGTGGAACTCCTTGGATGAATTTCCCTCTCCTTGATTTATTTTCGAGAACATGGGCTATCTTTTTCTCTCATATTTTTGCCATGCCACTTGGCATGCTTTTCTTTTTCTCTTTCTTTTTGCCATGCTCTTTGGCATGCTTTTCTTTTTTTTATTTTATTTTTGCCATGCTTCTTTGGCATGCTTTTCTTTTTGTATAGCCTATGTCTCTATCAAGAATATTTGTAGAGGGAAATCATAGAACATGGAGCATTTATTTTTTGTGGATGGATGATGGAAAATATTTGCTAACTCCCAGTGTAGGAATTGCAAGTGAGAGGTGATGTGTGTACGTGGGTCTCGATCTTTAAGAATATGAAAGCTTCACTCAAAGGTCACAACAATTTGACAAAGCTCACTAAGATAACAAGCAACATATGAGTAGAAATTTTCAACTAAGCTTATCATATGGCTCTGGTAGGTATTTTGACCAATGAGGAACTTGTTTTATTTTAAAAGCATAAATCTCCGAGATTTTCCCCGTACTAAGAGCAGAATAGAACTTAACCAAATTCTCACTATCCAATTCCCACAACAACCTAGACTTGGAATAAAGCATGTGCTCCCACAAGGTTTTCAGGATCATTTTTACTCATGCCACATAACTCAAGCACAATCTAGCAACTAGTTGAGACAAAGTACTTGCAAAATTAATGACAGAGCAACTATTCATCATTTCCAAGGTGAGAGGCATATGATTCATTCCATGCATAGTTGGGAGTTATTTAATTCAAAGGAAATTTTGTTTAAGGGAAATATTTTTGGTATTTTCATTTTAAATGCAAACTATCATGACGGGAAATGAAAGGGAAATTAAATGATCAAAGTGCTGGGTAAATCGGGACATACCTGGTGGGGGTCCTCCCCCAAGCTTGGACTTTTACTGGTAGGGGTTGAGCCTTGAGAGGTACTGGCTCAGCAGTTCCGCTTGTTCGTGGACGTCGTGCTGGATAGATGACACCATCCCACTATTCTCTTGATGGTACTGAGAATGGCGGGCTAGTGTGTCCTGAATCTCTCGGGTACGGTCGTCGATGAGCTCGACTCGGTCGGAGATGTAAGACAACTCCCGACCGTAGTCGAAGCGTGCGGACTGTGAGTATCCGGGGTAGTATGGCTGGGAGACACTGTCGTATCCTCCTCCATACCGACTCCCGGACCACTCAGAGTCCGTGTCCTGGCCGTAGTTCCAGCGTCCTGAGGTGAAGTAGTTCGGCTCCTGGTGTTGCCCGGAGCCTCCTGCTCCGGACGTCCCAGCGCCGATGTACATGTCGTAGGTGGCCTCAAAAGCGGAAGTATGTCGATGCGGCATTTGTGGTGCATCTTCCGGCTCCTGTGAGGTGGCGAGCCCAACATCACGCCTGGCTCGTCCCCTCGTGATAGGTCCGTCATCTGCAACGCTGTGCCGAGCGGGCTCTCTCCAAGGTGGAGAGTCGTCCGACTCGGTCCTCAACTGAAGAGTTAGTTTCGGCGTGGTATACAACCTTAGTGCTGCACAAGGCAAAGGCACTTCAGTTGTATATCCACGGTAAATCATTGTCAGCGTTGCGTCAGGCGTCCGCCGTATCATGTGGGCTTGCACAAAGTGCTCGGCATCCACGACGGAACGCGCTGTCTCGATGTACGTAAGCCGGGCGCCTTGAAGGACGCCCAGGTGGTTAGCGAGGCGAGTGACTAGAGAAGTCATCGCCATGCCACCCGTACGAGAAATATGAGACACCCAGTGACCAACCATGTCTTTCACAGGCGAATAGGGAATCTGCTTGACCATGGCAAAAAGAACCCGCAACTCGATGGTGTTGACAGGGCGCAAATCTGCCTGGGGGAATACCGTCATAGACACCCAACGATGCATGAAACGCAAAGTGGGGTCATGAATGCTGTTTGTGCGTGGCGCATGATAGTTGGTATCCCCCGAATTCTTTTTCCAAAATGCCACTCGGTCAAATCTTTTAAGAGCTTTGTTCGGGTCTAAAGAACAACGACTCGAAAATCCGAGACCCGAACTAAAATCCCTCCAAGAGCAGAAGAACTCTTGGTTGAAGAACCGAAAACGAATCCCCCCAGTTTCAGAAACCAAAGTCGAGAGAAATTCAAGGGTGAGCAGGTATGAACCTTCTTCGTTGATGTGCCAGAAATTCTCCCAGCCGATGGCCTGGAAAATTTCTGTGAACTCTACGTCCATCCCCGTGTCCCTGAGCAAATCTTGCTCAAACACACGGGTATGCTCGAACTCCTTCAGTCGAAGCTCGTTGAAGGTGTTCCGCTCCCTTTCTGTTCTAAGGTTGATGTCACTCTCGCTCAGGAGCTGCCTGGCTGGGGGCGTGGCATGGCCCCATCCCGAGCCGGCTGCTCCGTGCTCATCTGTGTCCATCCGGCTCGAGCCTCGGGACGGAGCTGGGGAACTCCCAGCATCGTCCGATCGTCGGCCTAGCCGGGCAGAACGACGGAGCGAAGTGAAGAACTTCGACATGATTCCTGCAAAAGGTTAGTGCAACGACAACTACCCGAAGGACTGAATATATATATATGGTTAGCACAAGAAAATCGAGTCAGTCGTTCGAGATAGTTAGTCGTTCTTGCGGGGATGAAAACCACCACAAAAGGTTAGTCGTTCTTGTGAGTGTCGGTGACCACCACAAAATCGTCCAGAAATTCAGCACAAGGATCACAACAGAAGCAAAATATTTTTTTGGGGTTTTCTAGTGATGCAAGTGAACCAAAACTTGAGCAAGAACTTGGGGAGAACTTGAGCAAGCACTAGAGCAAAGAACTTGAGAGAGAGAGCTTCCTAGCAGGATTTTCAGAATGTATGAATGTGTGAGGAGATCTCAAGCCTGCACCAGCATTTATAGGCCGAGGGGAGGCAGGTCCCTAGTTCGGCCGAACTGGGTGGTTCGGGCGAACCAGGCCCTGGTGGCCAGGCCACTCCTCCCTGAGTGGAGCACCTCCCCTTGCTTTGATTCCACAAAATTTTGTGTGGCCAACAATTTCCAAGGTCATGTGAGTGGTTTTTAATGGTAGGTTAGATGCAAACTTGACATGACCAAAGTTGGTTTTAGTGGAGTCAACCCATGCTGCCTTGTTTGTGATAATTGGTGAGTGTGCAGCCATTTTTAGTGGGCTAGACATGTTTGTTGCTGGTTGGTGGTGATGGTAAATAATTGGAGATGTTCTAGAAGGGATGAAAATGATAAAAATTACCAATTACATCCACCCTAGTTAAAATTTCAGCATGTGTCCAATTATTTAAACCAAGCTTGCAAAATTTTCTACTCTTTCTCAAATTAATTACTCAAGTGGTTCAGCATTTTGAAAAGGGAAACATGCAAATGCAATTGGAAATTTAAAAATTGGAAGGGAAATATGGGATACATACCGGTTTTCCTCGCGGCGAGAGCTCAGCTTTTAAGTCCGCGAGTGGGACTTCTCCTGTCTTCAGTTATTCTTGTCATCGTCCTGTCCCGGAGTGGACGACTTGGACGATGCAACCTTCTTCTGCCACATTTCCTTGTTCTTATTCTTCGGTGTTGGTGGCGGTGGGATCGGCATCTCTGGAGAATTCCAGAGGGCTTGTTCTTCCTCATATTTCTTTACGAGGAAATCCATTTCTTTTGCACTTGTCGGTTTTGTCGGCTCGTTCCACTTGAGCTGCTCACCACCGAGTATTTCCAGCTCTCCATTAATGAGAGCCTTAAGGAAACACTCGGCGCTTCTCTGCTCCGGTGTAGGTGGCTCTGCCTTCTTCTCTTCCCGGGGTTGGAACTTGAAGTGAGTCAACCTTCCATCGATACGGAACGAGATTTCTCTCGCATCCATATCGATCCTAGCCCGGGTGGTGTTCAAGAATGGTCGGCCCAAAAAAAGGGGAAACGAATGCTCGTTCCCTGTGTCGAGGACAACAAAGTCCACAGGGACATATCGTCCCCAAATTCAAACCGGTACATTCTCGATCACCCCCTCGGGGTAGCGGATGGTTGAGTCCGCAAGCTGTACCTGGGTAGTAGTAGGTGACAGAGTAGGGTAGCGTAATTCCTTAAATAATACCTTAGACATAATGTTGACGCTTGCCCCTAGATCGCAGAGTGCATCATCAATGCGACGATTCCAGATCGTGCACTGAATAATGGGCACTCCGGGATCTTCCTTCCTGTCCGGAGAGGTCTTGATGATTGCCCTTTTTGCAGCTCTCGGCAGGTAGGTCCATCTTGGTGTCAGCACTTGGATACGTGCGACCTTCCCTGCGTGGTTAGTGCGGAATACACTACGAGACATCTTACCCTGCCTGGTAGTGATGGAATTCACTGTCTCGATGGAAGGCTCGGGTTGCCCCGGAATCTTCCCCGATTCAGTGACAGGAACAGCAGCAGCTAACTGAGCGACTTGAGTTTCTATCATTTTATTAAAGCTTAGTTGACTTTTCATAGCAGAAGAAAATGATTCTATCCTAGAGTCTATGCTTTTCAGAGTTTTATCATTAGCAGCAAGCTTTTTATTGATATTTTCAGTTATTTTCATCTGACCAAACACAAGATCTCTAAGAGACGGCTGATTATTGAAATTGCTGGAATTGAAATTATTACCTTGTTGAGGCCTCTCAAAAGGAAGGTTTGGGCGCGGATTCCAGCCTTGGTTGCCGTAGTTGTTCGGTCGGTACCCGTTGTTGTTGGAGTTGTTGACGTAGTGGGCATCCTCTCGCGTTTCGGGGCAGTCATTCCCCGAATGGCCAGTGTTGCCACAGACTTCGCAGGTCATGCGAGCGTCCATGGCTTGCACTGTTTTGGCAGCGAGCATGTCCAGAGCTTCAACTTGGTGAACTCCTCGGGTCTTTGGTTGAGTCCGGTCGTCGGGTCAACCTTGGTTCTCGACCATCTTATCTATGAGGGCCTTCGCACGACTCTCCTCAAGAGAGAAGAACGAGTCTCCAGCAGCAGCATCCAGGTACTCACGGGCAGAATTTTTCAGCCCATGATAGAAAGTTTGGATTATGAACCAGCTCTGCATACCATGGTGAGGACAAGCAGAAATATAGTCCTGGAGGCGATCCCATGCCTCCGGGACTGTTTCATCTCTTAGCTGCTGGAAACTAGCTATTTTATTCTGGAGGGCGTTGGTTTTCCCAACCGGAAAGAATTTTAGCAAGAATGCGCTAGTGCATTTATCCCAGGTATCTATTGCTTCGCGGTTAGCATAAAACCATTGTTTCGCCTTGCCTAATAATGAGAATGGAAATAAACGAAGGCGAAAGGCATCGATACTTACTCCGCGGATGGTGAAGGTGTTGCAAATCTCCAGGAAATGCTGGAGATGAGCATTGGCATCTTCGTGTGGCTTGCCGCAGAATGGGCTAGCCTGTACCATGTTGATGAGGGCTGGCTTCAGCTCGAAGCTACCATCTCCGACTGGCGGAGCTGGTCCGATACGTACGTTCTCGCTCGATGGAGCGGAGAACTCACGGATCTTCTTGGTTGCCATCCTCGATGTAGCCTGGTCAATGACGGGAAGGACTGGGTTCGTCGGAAGGAGTTGCTTCTGAGGAGGTACAACACGGGGTCGTACTTTCCTCACAAGTGACTCCGGATTTTCTTGGAAATTTGACGGTAGTTGGAAACCAGTCATGCACTGCTCTGTTCCACAAGGACCAATGAATAGAGCAAGGATAAACCCGCTTGAGCAGCGGTACTCAACTAAGATAGCTCAAGAATAAAGTTCAAAAATAATCTAGCCAAAGACTTCCCCGGCAACGGCGCCAGAAATGCTTGTTGGCACTTCTTACGATCCAATATCAGAATTAAGAATCATGGTACTGGGGTAAGGAGTGTTTCAGTGGTTTTCCTTATGGCTTAGTAAAGTATAGAAATATTCTGCAAGTGCACAGAATCACCGTTGTAGCACTTCACCTGGGAGTATCCCGAGGTATCGTAATTTATATTTCCGCAGGGAAGCTTTGGCAAGATTACTAGTGAACAGATATTCGAGACTATCCGAGAAGGGTACACGACTAGACAAGACAGGGGATAACGGTATTGGATAGGAGTGGATATACCGGACACACAGCTCAAGGGATACTCAGGTAAGAGAGAGAAGAGATAGATAGCTGGGAGGACAACGAGAAGAGATAGAGGACTCCTGGATACTTTATCTACCTATGTCACTCTAGCTTAGAGATACAGCGGCTATAGAGCCAGCACTAGGAGATCTGGGATAACTCTAATGTCTTAGCATCGGGACAAGGGAACCGGCGGACACGCAGAAAGGGATGAGAAGGGGTGCTGCTATTTCCCCACTGGGGGATCCTACGGGCCGGAACTAACGTGATGGACTATGAAGACCGAAAGGGTTGTCACCACCTCCCGGCTACCACCTCCGTTGCGACGGGAGCAAACTAAGGCCACCGACTAGTCTAGGAACCACTCCTACACTAGGCAATAACTACTTACTCTACTAGCAAGAGCAAGCAACCTTGTCAATACTCTTGGTGACAATTCACCTCCAGTATCAAGCAAGATCGAAGAACCAGCCAAGACAAAGACTTAAACAAGACTACTAGCACAAGAACTATAACTGACTATAGTCTAAACAAGATATATGCTGCAACTAGGATAAAGTAGAAGCAAGATATAAATGACAAAGGCAAAGTGATAGAGATAACTATATTGATAACTCAAAGTCTTGCAAAAGGGAAAAGGTAAAAGATACAAGAGCTTATACCATAGCTTCTGAAGACGACTCCGGAACCTCCGAGGCACAGCTCGACTCAACTCTAACTCCCAACTAACCTATCCTAACTCTACTAGAATGAAAGTGGAAATGAGCTCCTTGGCTTGGTGTGTGTTACAAGAGGGGGTATGGGGTCCTATTTATAGTGCTCCAGGGTCGGTTGAGGTAGGGTAGCGGCCAAGGGAGCCAGGGGGGTACCCCCTGGGATTCCGGGCGAGGGGAGGCGTTTCGGCCGAACAGGTCAGTTCGGTTGAACTCCCCAATTCGCCCGAACCACAGGATCCACCATCTTTGCTTCCCACTGTCAAGATTTGCTCCCTGGTGTCGGTTCCCAGCTGGGGGCGGTTCGGCCGAAGGGCCCAGTTCGGCCGAACTGGGCCTGGCCCGTGGCCGGCCTCCCCAGCACCGCCTCTGCTACCTGGACCTTCTGGGCTGCCTCCTGGTGGTTGGACTCGTGTTGTTCTGGCCCAGGGTGACGTGGCATAGGTCCGGGTTGAGTTGGCGGTCGCCCACGTGTCATGTGATGTGTTCGCTTGGTCATTGTTGACGTGGACGACTCCCGGTGACTTGCACGGCTAAGGGGGTTAACCGGCCGAACGGAGTCGTTCGGCCGATTCGGTCATTTCCGGCCCCAATAGCACATATTTGTCATAGTTGTACCTGCACAAGTGACACTCACCAAAACTCGTGGAACTTTATTAGAAATAAAACCTAAGTGCATTGAATGTTGCATATAACCTCATTTATTCCCGAGTATTGGTGGTCAGATTTGGGCTGTAACGACCGCCAACAAGGGTGAGTCAACTCAACTGTTCTGGGTGAGCAACTGATTACTCCTTTGTGCTCTGTAAGCCAATCCATTCCCAGTATCACATCAATTCCGTCTGACTTCAGGACTGTCAGGTCTCCTACGAACTCCTGCCCGCCTATCATCAGACTAATTGTTGGGCACTGTAAGGTGCACCTAAGCTCTCCTAAGGGAGAAGTAGTGACTATAGGTCTAGCCTTAGGTATTGTCGGGGGTGACTGCTCTTTCACAAACTTTGTCGAGATATAAGATCCAGTTGCTCCAGAGTCAAACAATATCAAAGCTGGAATGCCATTTACTAAAAACTCACCGAGCACAACGTCGGGAGCGTCCTCGGCTTCTTCCTCTGTCAAGTGGTTAAGGCGTCCTCTTTGCGCTGTTGCTGACTGCCTGTCCTGTCCTCCAGGTGCCGGTGCCTTAGCTGGGGTTTGTTTGTTCTTCTTCTCCGGACAGTCAAAAGACTTGTGACCGGGCTTCCCACAAGCAAAACAGACCACTGAGGTTCCTCCACCAATTCTGGGCGTGTTGTTTGGCTTCTAGCTGGGGTTTCCCTGACTTGAGTTGTTGTTGTTTCTGTTGCCAAAACTGCTGTAGTTGTTACCTCTGCTGCCAAAGCTGTTGCTGTTATTGCCTCGGTTACCCTGGTAGCTGTTTCTGTTGAATCCTGAGCTTCCTTGGCTGTTGCTCTGTTGAAAGCTTCTCCTGAGCATGTTGCTCTGACCACTCCTTGGCCTCTGACTTAGTCTGTGGTTGTGCAACTGTTCAGCCTTTCTTTTCCTCTCTCGCCAAGTATCTTCAAGACCCACTCTTTCCTTCTCAACTGCGATAGCCCTGTCAATCAGCTCTCTGAGTGTCCTTTGTGAACTCGCTGCGAGTGCTGTCCTCAGACCTCTGTGCAAACCACGCTGGAACCAAAACTGTTTCTTCTTTTCAGTGTTGACGTCTTCAGGAGCGTACCTTGACATCTTTGCAAAGTGTCGAGCGTACTCAGCTACAGACAAACTTCCTTGGGTCATTGTCCTGAACTCCATTGCTTTATGCACCATGACTTGTTCTGGGATGTGGTACTCTTTGAAAGCTTCACAAAACTCTAGCCAGGTGATCTGAGCTGGGTTTGCGTGAGAGTCACAGTAGCTCTCCCACCACGCTTTTGTTGCTCCTTCAAGCTGGTGCGCCGCAAGGGCCACACATTCCTCTTCAGTGTAGTCTGTCAGGTCCAGCTTCGTCTCGATGGTACGCAACCAGTCATGTGCGTCGAGTGGTTCGTCCGAGTAGTCGAAGGTGGGTGCTTTCAGCCTGATGAACCTTTCAATCATCCTTTGTAGGTCTTCCTCACGGTGCCCCTGTCGGTTCTGGTTCTGGTTTCCCTGCATCTGTTGCATAGCTTGCATCATCTGAGTGTTGGCCTGTGCCATCTGTTGCATCAGCTGTGTTTGAGTAGTCATCACTTCTGCCAAGTTAGGCGGTGGCGGTGGTTGCTGGTTGTTCTGCTGGTTCTGCTGAGGTTCCACTGCTGGTTCTTCCATTTCCATTTCCTGTTCTCCACCTGGTGCATTGTTCTCGGGCTGGAGCACGCCTGCTGCGCGTCCACGACTCCTGCCTCTAACTGCAGCTGTCGCTCTTCCGTGACCTCGACCTCTGACACGTCCTCTGCCTCTAGCTGCCATTGCTGCCTCTTCTTGCTCAGCTTCCTCAAAACGTGCAAGCAGTCGGTTGGATCTTCGGATCGACATCTCGCTGTATTTTCATAGAGCAGGTTTAGTGGTGGTCGGTAATGGTTAGGTTAGCGTAACTAGAGTAGGAGCTGCACACATGAAATAGACTCCACACTAAAGTACACTCAGGATGAACATCAATAAAACTGCAAGAACAACCAACAAGATCGATCATTCATTACAGCATTACACCCTAGACATGAGTACTATCCCGAGGCCAGCTCCTGAAACTTGAGGATTAGTACATCTAAGCGAATGCTACATCGTGGCTGAGCCAAAAGGTGGTCATAATCTACTAAGTCTAAACATCTACTCATGAAGATAGATACAACTCTCATCACCACTGCTGACATCTGCTGATACTGCCTACTGCTTCTGTCTCATACTACTGAAAGTGCCTGTGAGGCGCGCTGCCAACCTCACAGCCTTAGTCTCTGTCTGCTGCTTGATCACTGCCTGTCGTTGTGGAGAGTGTCCGTGAGGCGCGCTGCCAACCTCACTGTGTCCACCTCAGGTCCTGCCAACTGCTGCTCTAGGTGTGCCAGTTCCTGTCTCAGTCTTGTCATCTCGGGAGTAAGGGTTCGAGCCTCAGGTAGTGGTATCGGCTCAACTCGGCTTGGTGAGACTCTGTAGTGCTCTGTCCTGGGTTCAACTCTGCGTTCTTCTGGTAGTCCTTGGTTCACTGTGATCATTTCTGCTACTCTCTTCCTATCTGATCTTACCTAACTACTAAGAGTCCTTCGAGCTTCATCCTTTGCCATAATCTGCTGAAGACTCAGGTACTTCATCAGCTAGTAGTTCCGTCCACTTTTCTCTTTGTAGCTATCCACCTCTTCCTGGAGTTCTGAGTTGTGACTGTCCAACCAGTATACTTCTTCCTTCAGACCTTCTATCTCTTCTTCCTTGGCTGCCAGTTCCTTGTCTTTTTCTGTGAGTTGATCTTCCAGGCGGACATCTCGAGCATGGTGAGTTGCTCGGATCAGTCCTGCCAACTGCCTGTTGTTTCGAGCTTCGTAGTCCAAGATTCTGACTTCTCTTGCTTTAGCTTTGAGTTGCTCCTCAAGTAAGGCGATCCTGTTGTCCTTCTCCATGAGCTGGATGTCCTGCTTCCATACCCTCTCTTTCAGCTTGGCAACTTTCTCCTCTAAACCAATGTTTAAGTACTCCTGCTCAATCATGCATTGAACTGAGGTCTGCAGTGTCACGTTCCGCTCTCGGTCTGCTGCGTGAGCCTACAAGCTGACTGCGTCTCTATCAGTTGGATCTTCAAGAGCCCTTGGTAGGTACCGGAAACGAGTGTGACTGAGCTGACTCTGGTACACAAGTGTGGCAAGTCGGAGTATCCTCATAGCTATAGTCTGCACTGCCCGACTGAAAGTGCTCTCGCTGGTAGCTGCTCGTAGCATCAGTGACCTTGGTCGTCCAGGGATATTGGGTACTACCATCTACAACCGGGTGTGTACTCCCTCACCAGGGCCATAGATCCAGCCCTCGTAGAAAACGTTGTCCACGTCTATCCCCACTGTACGCAACACCTCCCTCAGTAGCACTGCCAAACCTCCACAGTCTGCTCCTGTGGTCCTGATCTCCTGTCGTTCATCCGCTGTTCCTCTTCCTTCCATCTGCCAGACAGTTAGTGGGTTGTTAGTAAGTTAGCAAGTTAGTAAGGTAAGGTAAGGGTAAAAGTTTGTAAATAGTTGAGATATACTTATATATAGTTTTCAAATAGTCCAAGGGGTTTCATATAAAATAGAGGACTCATTTAGAGCTTCTGTCCTAAGTTTCCGATCTAAGGGTTACGCACTACGGTCAAGTATGGCTCTGATACTGTCACACCCGGATTTACACAGAAACCCGAATGCTACTATATGTGTGCCCAGGAAGTCCACAGAACACATATAGCTAACAAATATGATAAACAGAGTACATATGCTCGAATAAAATGGTTTTACATCAGAGTTTGACTCAAATAACTAATTAAAATAGCGGAAGACTCTTTATTAACTCTCTCTAAACGAAGACGAAGACGAAGACGAAGCCGATAACCATAATCCACAGGGACACTGACTGGTTGAGCACAGCTAGTAGAATGGTAGATCTTCAGGAAATTCAATAGCAGCAGTACCATCTAATCCATCTGTTACCCGTCCGGGATTTTGTTGAATGGCAAGTGTAAGTAATTGTCTTACTTAGCAAATACAACACGGGTAATGAAGGCTTAAAAGAAAGGCTTGACACGGCTGTACTGCATTAGCAATTTTAGTTGATTCATTTTAACATAAACCAAGATTACTACATTTAAGTGAATCCCAGTTGCAATTCCCAATTAATGAAGTAGAAGTGAACATTAAACAATAATAAATACCAACTTCTAATCAAAAAGGATCCAGGCCGCTCTTGACCCTGAGCAAGGCTATCATGATAGATCGTACACTCTGCAGAGGTTTCGCCCTTTACCCACCAGTCGCGTAAAAGTTCAAAGGAACTTTGCACCCAACCACGCACATCAACACTTCCGAGGTGTGACTGCATAGGGACGCTACGAGGCTTTTCACAAGACACCCTAGCAAAACAGTAGCCGTTATGGTACAACCTAGGCAGCATGACCCAAGGCACCGAGATTGACTGACGCCCATGTCGCAACACGAGGGGGTCAATGGCGTCCAAGCGCGGTAATGAAAATGACAACAAAATAAATAGCGCAACGTGTGGAACCCCCGCCATACGGAAGCTCCCAACACGGGACTGTGCCTCACGGGGACATAGCCAACGGATATTCCGTCCTCGGTGGATCAAACCATACTCTCACCCATGCTTCCCATAACGCCGTCGGCCCGTCGGAAACTACTGTCAAGCTAGAGCCGTACATGCTACTCGTCCAAGACCAGAGCCATTATAGTTCCGGCGGTGGCGACAGGTTCCTGGGTTGCCGCTTTAAGAACCAGTCCTTACGGAGAGACACTAGGGCCAAGCATGAAGCATACGCCCTAGCTCCCTGATCCATGTTGCTAAAAAGCAAATTTTAATATTAACATTGAAGTGAACCATTAGGTCGAGATTAACAGTTAAATTTTTGGTGACAGTAGCTGCGCTTAGCAAAGGTCTACCCAAATGCAATAACCCAGGGTAATCAAGGTATAGGATAAAACAAAGCTAGGTACAACCTTAATAGGACAACAATTTAGACACATGCATATGCAGTAATTATTGTAAAGGTGTGTTTAGGTAGCAAGGATTGTCCGTGCTGTACTTGCCTTCGTCCAACTGTTGCTGCTGCTCCTGCTGCTGCTGTTGGTCTTGCTCCTCGTAACCCTCGAACTCAAACGTGTACGGCTCACCGACTGGACTCATACATCAACACACAAGCATCCATACAAGCCAGTACATGCAAACAATATTAATCTATTAGAACAGTACACCAAACAATAAAAACAGAACAAAAGAAGGCTTAGAAACTAATCTACGCTTCGCTACGAACACGTGAGCGCGAGAATCACTCAAATCGGAGCTAAAACGAAGAAGTTATGGCTTTTCTAAGGTTCAGGGACTTGCTGGCAAAGTTTTAAAAGTTCCAGGGGCTTATTTGCAAAAACTCAGGGGCTAAAACATAATTTTATATAAAAACAGGAGGGTTTATCTGCAATTTAACCAAAACAGGACCTCGGGTGCAATTTTTAAATAAGACAGGGGGTTTTCTGTAAAAATCGGGACTTAATTGTAATTATTTTCGAATAGATTTGGACTGCGGGTTAATTTTGAAAAAGGATAGGGGTTCTTTTGCAAAACGTCCATGGCTGACTGGGTTGACCGGTATGGTGAACTTTGACTAGGCTCGGTTGACTTGATCTGGGCCGTCGAAATCGGATTGGACGATTCAGATTGGATCCAGAGGGGAGGGGTCGCCGGCGGGAAGGTGCTGCGGCGGCGCCGCCTGCGCGCGCGGCGGAGGGTCGCCGGCGAAACACGTTCTCGCGCTATAGGGCATGACTCGGGACGCGGTCTGGCGCCACAGGACCGGGGCGACACGACGAGTCCACCAGGACAGGTCTCGTCGGCGGCGGAGCAGTGGATGCGGCTCGTGACGTTCCATGGCGGCGGCGGCGCTCGGGCGGTGGTGGTTCAACGCGGGGGCGGCGCTACAGAGCACGGGGAGGGGCGAGAAGAAACTCGAGGGGTTCCTGACCTTCACGCGACGGTCTTGGGGCAGTTCGCCGGGGTGGAACGACGACGGACGACGAGATCGACGGCGGTGGTTTGGAATCGGCGGCGGCGAGTACAAGCTCGAGCGGCGGAGGATTGGCGGCGCAAAATTGAGGGTTAGGGGCGGCACGGCCGGGGCTTTTATGGTGCGGCCGAGGGAAGAGTCCGGGGGGAAATCCTCGGCGTCCGTGCCGTGTCCGGTCGGGATTCCGGCGCCGTGTTCGGGAGGGAGTCGGGCGAGAGGTCGGGGACGGTCTGACCCGTGGGACCCGCGCGTCAGTCGGCAGAGGGGGGGGGGGGGGGGGCGTTGCGGCGGGCTGGCGCGCTGGGCCGCTAGGTGGGCCGAGTGAGAGCGGGAGGCAGGCCGGGGAAGGGAGTGGGCCGCAGCTGGCTGGTGGGCTTGGCTGGAAGCGGAGCGCTGCGCTGGGCTGGGCCGGAAGCGGGGAGAGGGAGGCTGGGCCGCTGCGGAAGAAAAAGAGTAGGAGGGCCAAGATCGGACGAGGAAAATAGTTAAGGGAGGAAAAGTGGACTCGGGCCGCAGAAACTTTTCTAGAGCTCCAAACTAAGCGATTCAAATTCGAATTTAAACAGAATTTAAATTCCAACTGAACCACACACAAACAAAACACAATGCAGTCGGCATGAATGCAACAAAAATGTTTCTAACCTTATATTTAATTTTATTTCTCATAAATAATTTATTTTCCTTAGATAAATATGAGCATAAAATTAAATAAAAACAATTTAATTACTAAATTTTTAAAATAGGCATTTTTAGGGTGTTACAAACCTACCCCCCTTAAGATGAATCTCGCCCTCGAGATTCGGACGTGGATGGGAATAACTGTGGATATTCAGCTCTGAGATCTTCTCTTTCCCAAGTCGCTTCATCCACTGAATGTCGACTCCACTGAACCTTGCACATCCGGATCACTTTATTTCTGGTGACTCTTTCTGACTCCTCCAAAATTCTGATAGGATGCTCAGTATAGGTAAGATCTTCCTCCACATTTAGCTCATCAATCGGAATCTGTTCCTCAGGTACTCGCAAGCACTTTTTCAACTGAGACACATGGAACACATCATGTACTCCTGCTAACTTCTCTGGTAGCTCTAACTGATATGCCACCTCACCTTTCCGACCAAGTACCTTGAACGGTCCAATGTACCGAGGTGCTAACTTGCCCTTGACGTTGAACCTCTTCACGCCTCAAATGGGTGACACCTTGAGATACACGAAGTCTCCAACTTCAAAGCTGAGATCCCTCCGTCGGTTATCTGCATAGCTCTTCTGTCTAGATTGTGCCACTTTCAGATTCTGTCTGATTATCTGTACTTGTCGCTCTGCCTCTCTTAGTATTTCAGGTCTGAACACCTGACTTTCTCCCGTCTGATTCTAGAATAGTGGTGTCCTACACTTTCTGCCATACAAAGCCTCGAATGGTGCCATCTGCAAACTCTTCTGATAGCTATTGTTGTACGAGAATTCCGCGTACGGTAAACTCCTATCCCAACTGGCACCATATTGCAGAGCACATGCTCTCAACATATCCTCCAATATCTGATTTGTCCGTTCTGTCTGCCCATCTGTCTGCGGATGGTAAGCTGAACTGAACTGTAGCTTAGTGTCCATAGACTCATGCAATTGTCGCCAAAAGTGCGATGTGAATTGGGTGCCTCGGTCAGACACTATTCTTTTCGGTACCCCATGCAAACACACAATCCTCTCCATATACAACTCCGCTAGTCTGGCTCCCGAGTAGGTGGTCTTTACTGGTAAGAAATGCGCCACCTTGGTCAGACGATCCACGATTACCCAGATTGAGTCAAATCCCCTCTGAGTGCGAGGTAAGCCAGTGATGAAATCCATACCGACTTCTTCCCACTTCCATTCAGGTACCTTCAGGGGCTGGAGCAAACCTGCTGGCCTCTGATGTTCAGCCTTGAGTCTCTGGCGCGTGTCACATAGAGCTATGTATGTGGCCACATCTCTCTTCAATCCATACCACCAAAATCTCTCTTTGATATCTTGGTACATCTTGGTACTTCCTGGGTGTATCGAATACGCCGATTCATGGGCTTCCCTGAGAATTGCATCCCTGATCTGCACTACATCTGGCACACAGATCCTCTTCTCATTGTTAACACCAAAAATTGGCACCAGGAAGAGGCTGACATGTGGGCCGGAGTCGTCGAAGAGATATCATTCGGCAAAGGAGTTTTTCCCCAGAGGCATTCGGCAAAGACGTTCTGCGGTCGGGAATGCGTCGTCATTCGGCAGAGGCATGATTCCGCAGGTAAAAGCGGTAGCATTCGGGAAAGCGCGATGACGTGGAAAAACATAAGGAAAAGGCCGGTTCGAACAAGGAATGCAATATGGGCACGAAGATCCGTCATTTATTTTTAGAAACAAGTATTGTAGTCGTGTCCGACTAGGAGTTGTATCAAGACCTGGGTATAAATATAAACCCATGGCATCTGTAGAGAGAGACAATCAATCATACAACAAACCGGCCCCGTGCCAACATCGAGTCCTTTAGTCGAGTCGTCGAGTTCTTCGAGAGGAGTCATCGATCCGTCGACCTCCGTAAGTACCGGCAACCTTGTATCATGCTTAGTATCATGCGGTGGATTTAAGCTTTGATGCAAGTAGTCTTGTTACCATGCTTAGTATCATCCGGTGGATTTAAGTTGTGGTCTCAAGAAGGTTCCTCTGTTAGGTCATGAGCCATGCGGTGGGCTAAGATCTAGTATGGACCAAGTTATCGGCTCTGTTAGATTTCGGCAAGATCTAACAGATTCATTAAGTTACCCCGTGTTGCCTCGTTTTTACTATGTGCTTAATTCATGCAACACACCTTTGCCCAATCTAGATCGGCTAGAATCGGCTCTACTTCACGATGCGACGACTTATCCTCTCATAGCCGAGTCCGAAACCGATCTAGGTTGCCACGTGTCGCGGGTTCGAGCTTGTCGGTATCGTGTAGATCTTGACAGAACCGGGTATCATGCGGTAGATGCAGGTTTTTGGGTCGTCTTAGAGCTAATCATCCGGTGGATTAGAATTCGATTCGATCTGATAGATTTATCTTTACCGATTAGGCTTGTTCCTTCGCCATGGACCCCGATTCGGCTAAATAGCCGCATTCGGTAGTGCTCTCACGAGTGAACGTGTGTTCGTGGGTTTGCATTGGACAATGAATGCTTTTAGCCTTTCACGATTAGACTGTATCATACGGTGGATTGGTCTAATCTGATCGGTGGTGTGGCCTCAAACGAGTCGTATCATGCGGTGGATTAACTCGTTCGTTGCCATGCTTGACGGGTGCTGCTTTCGGCCTATGCGTTCTTGTTTTCAATGTAAATTCGTGACTGTGTTATGGGTTCGTAATCAAACATTGAATGCTTTTAGCTTTTCACGGTTAGATTGTATCATGCGGTGGATTAATCTAATCTGATTAGTGGCGTGGTCACAAACAAGTCGTATCATGCGGTGGATTAACTTGTTTGTTATCATGCTTGACGGGTGCTGCTTTCGGCCTATGTATTCCTTGTTTACTGCGAATTTATGATCATGTTTCACCCTTTTATTTATCTATCATGCTCTGTTTCTCGTTAATCGGCTATGAGTATCTGCTACAATGTTCATTCGGTTGAAAGCCGATCTTTCGTCATGCTTACGTCACGCATTCGGCAGTGCGCTCCTTGCGTGCCTTGCCGATTGCCGAATGAGGCTTTAACTGCCGACAGATAGCTTCTCTGTAGCTATTTGTCGTTCGAAACTGGCTCCATAGCCGCAAATATGGAACTGTCTGGTCTCACCCGGCACGTTCCAGGTTTTGATCTAAACTTTTTTGTCCCTTTGTTAGTTTTCAGGCAAACTGACTGGCACGCTTCCGGATTCAAAAGCCCGGGCCACGTGTGAAGCCAGCTAATTCGGCTTGCTGTGTGCTTGGCGTGAGGTGCGGATTTTACGTCAACACACATTTTGGCACGCCCGGTGGGACACACACAAGTTTTCAAGATGCCTGAGTTGAGCGACATCATGGATGTCACTTTGGAAGAGTTGTCTGAAGAACATCAACAGATGGTAAAGGCTGCTGCTGGCCAATTCATTAACAAATGTTTACTGTCTTTCGCCAAGAACAGGAGTGGTGCACCGTTTCTCAAATCCGACTTGCCAAGAGTTCTCCTTCCTGGGCAGTCTGATTTTACTGAAGAAGAAGAGAGAGAGAGATTCTCGGGCTTGTTATACAAAGCTTTGGGGGAAGCAATGACCAATCATAATGCTGCGTTCTTGAACAGTTTTCGGCATATAATGGTAAGCATTTTTGGTGAGCATGTGGATAAACCTTTCGAGCAAATACATGGGCAATTGGGTGGTCCGACGTACTTCAATGTTCAAGCACCAGTTCAGAAACCACATGGTAAAGGAAATGCTGATGAAACTGGAGGTTCTGGTGCTAAAGATACAAATGGACAACCGATTCGGCAAGATCCTCAGCCTGCACTGCCGAAAACTCGCACATACGGTGATATGGCATTCGGCACCACAGGGAATCCGCCTGCTTCTGCTTACAAGATATCTCCCTTGAACAACAGACTGCAGAGGGATTTATATGGAAACGGATATTCGGAGTTTATGGATTACAATGCTATCGATGCTCTCCCGAATCCTGGATATGTTGGTACTGCAGGCATGCTTGCTGGGAGACCAGGGAATCAAGATACCAGTATTGACCTCATGGTGCAAAAAATGACCGATGTATTACAAAATCAATTCGGTCTGAAGCCTAAAAATCAGGGGTACATGTACTCGTCTCCTTTCCCGGAATGGTACCAAAGGGTATCATTGCCGAATAGAGTCAAGGTGCCTACAGAGTTTACTAAATTCTCAGGACAAGATGATACTAGCACTGTGGAACATATAGCTCGATATCTGATGCAGCTTGGAGAGGCTTCGGCAGATGAAGCTTTCAGAATCAGATACTTTCCTTTGTCACTGACGGGTCCAGCTTTTACATGGTTTGCTTCTTTGCCTGCTCAGTCGATTTGTACTTGGAAAGACCTGGAACAGAAATTCCATGCTCATTATTACATTGGCAGTACCGAAAAAAAGTTGGTTGATTTGACCAGCTTAAGGCAGAGGAATAATGAAACACCTACGGAGTTCCTCAGGAGATTTAGGGAAACAAAGAGTATGTGCTTTTCTTTGAACATACCTGATGATCAACTGGCTGGTATGGCTGTAGCTGGCATGCTGCCTGCCATTCGGGAGAAGCTATTCGGGATGGAGTTTGATGATCTGGGCCAGTTGTCGCACAGATTGGCCTTGATGAGTAACCAGGCATATGGTTTCAAGAAAGATGCCAGATTTGCTAAAAATAATGATGTAGCTGACATCTATAACCAATTCCTTGAAAGAGCAGATCAAGAAGATGGGTATGAAGATAGCGAGGAGATAGCCGCAGCAGAGATAGTGTGGAGCAAAGAACCAGTTACAATGACTCAAAGATGGATCAAACAGGTGAAGGGAACGTATGATTTTGATGTGACTAAGGCGGACAAATTGTTTGAGTTCCTGGTGAAAGAAGGCCGAATCAAATTGCCGGAGGGGCATTCTATGCTTCGGCCTGATGGAGTGAAAGATAAGAGGTACTGTGGGTTTCATGATAGAAATTCTCATTCCATTAATGAATGCAGAGTCTTTAGGATGAAGATTCAGAAAGCTATCCAGGAAGGACATCTGAAATTCGACAACAAGATGAAACTGGACAGTAACCCTTTCCCTCAGAATATGATCGGGTTCTCGGTTAATGTGGTGAATGCTGTTCCATCTGGAGAAAAGGGAAGATTGAAAGTTTTAACCTCAAAGAAGGCAAGACAGGATGGTTCAGTTGATCCCACTCGGCAGATCACAATTGAACAGATTCGTCAGAAAGATCTTCGGTTCCCGAATAGCCGATTTGAAGTGGGAGAATCCTTTAAACCTAGAGTTACTACACGTATTCTCCTCAACAAATGGCAGCGTCAGCAAGAAAAGGAGCGTTTTCAAAGGCGTGAATACGAGGAGGAGAAAAGAAGGCGCGAAGAAGAAAGGTTTGAGGAAGAACAAGAAGAATATGCTCGAGAGCAGGAACGTGCGCATTGGGGGTGTGCATTCTTCAGACACTGTTGGAACGAAGGTTTGAAGCTTCCCACATGGAATAGTTGTCCTGAATGCAATAATAGGTATGATGAATATAGGCAGGGAACTGTCAATCGCCGATCTGTCCATGAAAGAATTGGCAGGGTGCATCCTAGTGATGATCGGCGTTTTGATGATCGACCAAGAAAGAGACATGCTGATTACAAATGGGTTGATCATGAAGAAGAAGAAGATCATGCTTATGTTTGGCAAGAAGGACAATGGTGCCCACCTGGTTTGAGGAAGAGCCAGAAGAGAAGAGTACAGCGCCTGAGGAATCGGGAATTGAAGCAAGCAAAGGTCAAGGTGAAATCAATATGGCTCCCAAAAGACAGGCCTGACGAACATGGTCATTCGGCTCCTACATGTATGGTATGTTTTCTGCCGAATGAATTCATGGCTCCGGCTAACCAAATTGTACAGGAAGAGATATTGCCCGATATAGATAATGCCGAACGATTTGGGTTAATGGCACAATTGATGTTGAACAAACAAGCTATTTTTGAGAAGCCAGCCCAGAATCGGCACATGAAGCCACTGTACTTGAAAGGATATGTTAATGGCAAACCATTGACCAAGATGTTTGTCGATGGAGGAGCTGCTGTCAATGTAATGCCATATACCACATTCAGGAAGCTTGGTATGGGCCCTAGAGATTTGACACCAACGAGCATAATTCTAAATGATTTTGCTGGAAATCCTTCGGACACCAAAGGATGCGTGCACGTTGATCTGATGATTGGGTCCAAGACTCTGCTTACGACTTTCTTTGTCATTGAGGGCAAAGGGGCATATAGCTTGCTGCTTGGAAGAGATTGGATTCATGTAAATTGTTGTATTCCATCTACTATGCATCAACAGCTTATTCAGTGGATAGATGATGAGGTGGAGATTGTCCAAGCAGATGATTCAATAAGCGTGGCAAATGTGGAACCAGCTTTCTGGGAGTATCAAGGCATAGATTGTTTCTCAGGCAAAGACTGGGGAGAAGGTCCTGTGGCACCAGCCAGCAGTGATCAGCAGCCGATCGAAGCAGTCGGCTCTCATAGTAATTTTTGATGGAAAATCCAATTGATGGAACTGATGGAAAATTAGGACGTGGATTTGTGTCGGTCGATAAATTAGAAGAAGTGGACATTGGAGATGGTGACAAGCCAAGGCCGACATTTATCAGTGCTAACTTGGATTCGGTTTTCAAAGAAAAGTTGGTGACATTGTTAAAAGAATACAAGGACTGCTTTGCTTGGGATTATTCGGAGATGCCCGGTCTAGACCGTTCTATTGTTGAGCATCGGTTGCCAATCAAACCTGGATACAGGCCTTACAAGCAACCACCCCGAAAAATCTACAAGGAAGAAGTGTTGGCCGATGTGAAAAAGGAGATTGAAAGATTACTAGATGCAAATTTCATTCGGCCATGTAAATACGCGGATTGGATCTCTAATATTGTTCCTGTCTATAAGAAAAATGGAAAGATGAGGGTTTGCATAGATTTTAGAGACCTAAACAAGGCTAGACCCATGGATGGATATCCAATGCCTATTGCTGATTCATTGGTTGATGCTGCTGCTGGATACAAAGTGCTCAGTTTCATGGATGGTAACGCAGGATACAATCAGATTTATATGGCATTGGAAGATATAGTAAAGACAGCTTTCAGGTGTCCTGGACACATAGGGTTGTTTGAGTGGGTTGTCATGACCTTTGGATTGAAAAATGCCGGTGCAACTTATCAAAGGGCTATGAATTATATTTTTCATGAGTTGATCGGCAAGATTGTGGAAATATATATTGATGATGTGGTGATCAAGTCATTGGATCATGAGTCTCATTTGGCCGACATAAGGAAAACTCTAGAATGCACCAGGAAACATGGACTTAAGATGAACCCGAACAAGTGTGCTTTTGGAGTTTCGGCTGGAGAGTTTCTGGGATTTTTGATACATGAAGGAGGAATAGGAGTTGGTAAGAAAAGCATGAAGGCAATTGATGAAATTGTTCCTCCAACTAATCTTAAAAAGCTACAATCGCTGCTTGGCAAGATAAATTTTGTGAGAAGGTTCATATCAAACTTGTCACAAAAGGTGTTGCCCTTTTCCTCACTGTTGAAAATAAAGAAAGATCAAAAGTTTGTATGGGGTGACGAACAACAGAAGGCTTTTAATGAAATAAAGGAATACATGAAGAAGCCACCAGTATTGGTACCTCCACAATTGAACAAGCCTTTCAAGTTGTACGTGGCGGCCGATGCCCAAACTATTGGATCGGCCCTCATTCAAGAATTTGAAGGGAAAGAAAGAGTAGTTGCATACCTTAGCCGAAAGTTACTAGATCCAGAGACAAGGTATTCGGCTATAGAGAAGCTTTGCTTATGTGTTTACTACTCCTGTACAAAATTTCGGCACTACTTACTACATGCCGAATGCATTGTGTATTCAAAGTTTGATGTGATAAAACACATGTTGTCTATGCCAATTTTGAACGGAAGGATTGGCAAATGGATTTTAGCTTTGTCTGAATTTGAGTTAAGGTTTGAATCGGCAAAGGCTGTTAAGGGACAGATTATTGCCGACTTCATTACTGAACATCATGATACATCGATAAATTTGCTTAACATTGTTCCTTGGGTGTTATTCTTCGATGGATCTTCATGCAACAAAGGTGGTGGAGCAGGTATCTTATTAATTTCACCCAAAGGAGAAACATTTGAGTTTGCTGTTCCCATTCAATCTGCTGTTACTAACAATCAAGCTGAGTATGAGGCATTGCTCAAAGGGCTCCAATATTTGAAAGAAGCAAAGGCCATTGCGGTTGAAATTTTTGGAGATTCAGAATTGGTCATAAAACAATTGAATGGTGAATATGAGTGCAAAAGTGATACCTTGAGGAATTACTATGAAGAATGCAAAGAAATATTGAAGAGCTTTCGGTCAGTAATTCTACAACACATTCCTAGGGGGGATAATGGAGAGGCAAATAGATTGGCCCAAAGTGCATCAGGTTATAGAGAGTTTCAAGAAGTGTTTGCTAATGATGTATATGCTTTCGGAAGTAATCTGGCAGAAGATGATTGGAGAAAAGAAATTGCCGATTATTTGGAGAATCCATCCCAGAAAGTTTCTAGAAAGCTCAGGTATAAAGCTTTAAAGTTTGTTCTTCTTGATGATAATTTGTATTATAAATCCTTGGATGGGGTACTGTTACATTGCTTAAATCATGAAGAAGCAAAGAGGCTGATGAGTGAAGTACATGATGGGTTATGTGGAGCACATCAATCGGCCTACCGAATGAAGTGGGTTATTAGAAGAACTGGATATTACTGGCCGACAATGTTGGAAGATTGCTTTGAATATTACAAGGGATGTCAAGACTGTCAGAGATTTGGAAACATTCAAAGAGTTCCAGCATCGGCTTTGAATCCCATTATCAAGCCATGGCCATTCAGAGGATGGGGAATAGATTTGATTGGCCAAATAAATCCTCCATCTAGCAAGGGGCATAAGTTTGTGCTTTTGGCGACCGATTATTTTACCAAGTGGGTTGAGGCAATTCCATTAAAGAAGGTGACGTCGGAGAATATGGTTGAATTTGTTAAAGAACATATCATTTACAGATTTGGGATTCCTCAAACAATCACCACAGATCAAGGGGCTCAATTTACATCTTCAGAGTTCAAAGATTTTGCTGAAAGTATGGGCATCAAATTGTTAAATTCTTCTCCTTATTACGCCCAAGCTAATGGTCAGGCAGAGGCTTCTAACAAGATTATGATTAAAATTATACAGAAGAAGATTGATCAGAAGCCGAGAAAGTGGCATTCGGTACTCAATGAGGCTTTATGGGCTTACCGAATGGCTCCACATGGGGCTACACAGACGTCTCCTTATGAGTTGGTGTATGGGCATCATGCTATCTTGCCATGGGAAATACAATTAGACTCAAGGAGAATAAAGTTGCAAAAGGATTTAAGTTCTAAAGAATATAATGATTTAATGATGGACGAATTAGAAGATTTGCATATGATTCGTCTCAGGGCCTTGGAAAATATCAAGAAAAATAAAATGCGAGTTGCTAAATATTACAACAAGAAGGTACAAGTTAAGCAATTTACAGAAGGTGATCTAGTTTGGAAAGCGATATTGCCGATTGGAACCAAATATGCAGCATTCGGCAAATGGTCTCCAAATTGGGAAGGCCCTTTCAGAGTAGTTAGATGCGTGCCTGGAAATGCATATATTTTGAAGACATTATTGGGAGAAGAATTTGCTTCTGCTATAAATGGAAGATATTTGAAGAGGTATTATCCCAGTGTTGAAATCGATCGGTGATTGATATATTAAATTGCCGAACAGCCGATATTTGGGTAGAAATCGTCTTTAGAAGGAAATTGACAGAAACGTTGGAGAAAAAGAAAAATGGCCAATACTAAATGTATTGCCCTTAGTACAAAGTATGTTACATCAAGAGTTCATGCAAAGGATAAGTTTTATTGCCGAAATTCCATAAATCCCTAGTACAAACTACTGAAAGAGCCTGTTCAGAACAGACTGGGGATGAATGGAATCGGCAATGGCAGTGCCATGGCCATCAAGACGATCAATAGAGGCGTCAATATCGTCGATGTCTTCTAGGTTGTTGTTGGCAAAACCAACCGGCATTCTGGAATAGTCGGTGCCGGTGTGCGTCGACATAGCGACGAGACCCGCGGCGACGCCCAGGCGAACGCCATGGGAGGCCACTTCATCGACACGACCTGCCACCGCACCAAGGCGTGCCTCGGGTGTGTCCCCTTGGGCATTCACCTTGTCCGCCAGCTCCTCCACCAGCGCCTTCAGTCGATCAAGTTCAGCATCACGCGCTGCAAAGTCACAAGGGGATAACAGATTAATATCATTTGGAGGACGAGAATTGAGATTGAGCAGATTGCAGGACTCACTATCAATGACTTCAAGCAGCTGCTTGCGCTCGGCCTGCCATTCGAGGTCCGCAATCCCAGCTTGCTTGGAGATGATCTCCAGTTCGCGACGAGAGTCGTCGCGCTCCGCCTTGAATCGGCGAGCATCGCCGTCTGAGTAGCGGAAGTCGTCCGATGAACGAGTCCGATTGGACGAACTCGAGGAGTTGGGCGCCGCAGGAGCAGCGGCTGGAGCCGCAACTGGCGCACCAGCGCCGGCAATCCATTGGATTACCCTGAAAGAACAAAGAAGATTCGTCAAAAAAGAGAAAGGAAATCTCGAGAAGAACGGAGAGAAGCAAGCAGCCAATCACCTGCGGCGAGCGCCGGCGCGACTTCCTTCGGCCTCATCGACGGCCGGGCGCCTCCTGTTGTTGTCGGCCATTGGAAGTTCCTCGGAGTTACTGTGGATGGGGAAAAGAATGACTTGAGCCGGCAAGGACTTGGAAGACGAAGAACTTGGTGAAAAACTGTGGGCTGCCTGGGTGTTTATTTATAGAACCCGCAGAGGAAATCGTGGCCAAAGATCATGGCGCGTATTCCGAAGAGTTCGGAAGGTGGAAAGGATTTTCCAGCTGATCGGTTCTCATGTCGTTTGGGATTCTTATCGAGTCGTATTCGGCTTTGACTGGATGAGATTCGGCTATGTCATAGTTGAAGCGTTTTCGGGTTTGACGCTATTAAAGCCAGCTTTGCCGAATGAGTTATCCACAATGGAGAGAAAGCAAAGATTGATGAAATTACGGGGTTGATAAAACATTCGGCTATCAAACTATTTGACATAATTTACACACCCAAGAACTTTGAGATTACATTTTTGGCATTTGATATCATATTGCTAATGTTCTCTAATAAGTTTTTGTCAGCTTCTTGGGTTCTAGCCAGGGCAGCAAGCTTCGCCTTGAGTTGTTTGTCTTCGTTTAGAGCTGCTAAGGCTTCCTTTCGCCTCCTCTCTGTTAACTTGGGAAGCTCGACTATCTTCTTCTTGTCAGCTTCAATTTCGGCCGATAGATTTCTCAATTCGGCTTCAAGTGCAGCTTTTCTGATCTCCTTCATTTCAAGTTCAGATTCCAGTTTGGTCAATGATTCCTTGTCATTCTGGACTTGAGTATGCAGGTCTTTTACAGATTGCTTGACCAAAGTTCTCCTTTGCTCCAAGGCTGGTTGAGCAGATTGATTCTTCAGAGCTTGCTTCACTGCGATAAAATGATCATCCAATCTGGAAATTGGATCTAAGGAAGTCTTGATATCGGCAGGAAGATCTTGGTCGAATGATTCAAGCAAGTCTCTTAAAAGATCAGCATTGGTAACTTGTTCTCGAGTGTCCTTATGCAGAAAAGAGAGGATTTCCTTCAGTTTTGCTTGGTTCTCCTCTGATAAAGCTTGACCAGAAGAAGTTTCTTCTCCTTGTTCGGCAACTAGATCATCCACAGCAAATGAATAGCTGGGTGGAGAAGTGGTTTTCTCCTAAAAAAAAAAAGATTCTGCCGAATTATTGATGATCCATTGAATAAAGAACTGGGAAAACTGGGTAATTATCTCTACCTCATTCCTGATTTCTTGAATGGAGAAAGAAGGCAGCTCAAGCTCAGGCAAAGGTTCTTGTGTGATATGCTGAGGAAGGCTTGGAAGATCTTTTGGTGGAGAAGAGACTTCTGGCTGAGGAACATCAGGTGAAGCTGAAACTGGTTCTTGATGAGAAGAAGAACTCTCCAAGATTGGGTCTATTGAGATTTGCTCTGAAACTGAAAAAAGAATCAATGCCGATGGAGAGGAACTTTAAAGACGAAATAGTGAGAAATTTTACCAATCATTGAAGCATCGGCAGGACCTGTACTGATTGCTGGCTGCTGTTCTCTGGCCTGAAATCAAAAGAAATAAAGCTGAGCAAAAACACCAAAAGCATTATAGTCAAAGAAAAAGGACTCTGACCTTGATTTTGCTACTTGTTCTTTTCTTCTTTACAACTGAGGGAGCAGCTATAAGGAGGGTTTTCCTCTTGACAGATGATGGTCTAGTGAGTATTGGATCTGAAGAAGCTTGTCTAGCCATCAGCCGAGCCAAGGTAGGAGATTGATGCCCCAAAGCAGATATTGGGCCTGCGGTTTTGTATAAGATTACTCTGGCAAGGGGGGCAGGTGTTATGTCCTGCAAAATAATAGAGTCAGAATCGATTGGAGTTAATGTTATGAAGACAGATAAAGGAATAAGCATATTACCTCTGCAGTTGGCTGATAATCAGGCATTAACTCAAGGCAGAAGGGATAGATTGGCATATTGAAGATATGATCATGGAATTCTTGCCACCAGAGAGTGAAGGAAGGATGGGCAGATATTGTTGGCACAAAAGGATCAGGTGCATAAATAGTTCCACAGCATTTATAGGTGAAAATCCTTCTTGTTTCTGTGGAATCCTTGACTATCTCCCTAGGCCTGAGGAATTCATGGAGAAATAGCCTAGGGGGCGCTTGGCCACATCCCAACTGTCTAGCCATCATGTTTGGCTGATAATATTCATAAGTGCTTTGGACTAGCCTCCCTCCACAGAATTCGGCTGGCAGGATGCAGGGCTGGATGAAGGCATTAAAAATTGCTACAGATTGTACATCAGTGCATCCAGTCTCAAAGCTGAATTCGCAAGGGAGAGTAAGATTGTCATTGTCCGAATATGGGAACCAAAGAGGATTGGCAAAACCTCTGAAGAAGAGCTCAAACAGTTCACCAATGTTCTTGTTGATAGGTACAGTGGAGGCAGCTTCTCCATAGGTTTGACAACCTTTGGTTCTTCGGGTTTCTCCTTCTTTATAATTGATTGAAGGGAAGTCTCGGCTGTTGAGATCAATAGCAACGATTTGGTGCATGTATAATTGCAGCCACATTTGGACAAACCACCAGGGGCCATTGACACAGGGGATCTTCTTGCTAGTGTGCATCAGGTGGGTGGTTTGGTTGAGCATATGGTAAACACTTCCCAGGAGGTATTTCCCAAGTGGGATGACTTTTCCAGCAGCCAGCTCTTCGGCCATCACGATATGATTCAAGGTTGGCTCATTGGCTTTGCCACAAAAGACTGATCTGCATAGCCACATGTTCAGGAAAGCTCTGTATTCGACATCAGTCAGAGGACCATCAGACATATGATTCTGGATATATCTCTTGTATCCAACCCCTGTTCTTACTCCTGTCTGCTTGGAGGAACCTTTATGGTCATATGGGTACACAGTTCCTGTAACATTCAGGCCGGTCATCATGTAGACATCGGCTAAGGTAGGGGACATTGGGCCATGGCCGAAAAGAAAAGCATTTGCACCATTAGACCAGAAGTGGCAAGCTGCGATCAGAAGGTTCTCATTCTTTGGTGTTTCAGCTAGAGATAGTTCCAAGCAATGAGAAATACGAAGACTGTCCCAATTCTGCGTCTGGGGACTTTTATCGTCAGAAATCCTTTTGTACCAATTTCTCCATCCGGCAATTGGGGGCAAAGGCCAGTTCTTGAAGGCGTCTTGCCACTCATGAGGTTTTGTCAGTGAAATCTTAAAAGGAATCCGCTGAGATTCGGCCGCGATGATTTCAGAAGGATCTGAATCTCCTACGGGACCGAGGAAGTAGGATGGAGATTTTTCCTCAACGGGGATGAGGATTTCGGTAGCTAGGGCCTATCAAGAATGAAAGGGGATAAGAAGAAATTTAAAATGCGAATCGAAAGAAGGATGCCGAACATGCTTGAGGGGATTGAAGTTTACCTGGAGAGCAAGATCTTGGTCCGCCATTTGAAGGTTGGATCTTGGAAGTCGATGACTTAGGGTTCGGATCCGGATGAGAGCTCTGAAGATTCAAAAGGAGAAGTGGGTGCCGAGCAGAACTAACTTGGAAATGTTAAGTGCTTCTGGTCAATTCCGAGATAAAAGTTACCTCTTATCCCGAAATTGAAGGGGCATGTGTTAACACCAAAAATTGGCACCAGGAAGAGGCTGACATGTGGGCCGGAGTCGTCGAAGAGATATCATTCGGCAAAGGAGTTTTTCCCCAGAGGCATTCGGCAAAGACGTTCTGCGGTCGGGAATGCGTCGTCATTCGGCAGAGGCATGATTCCGCAGGTAAAAGCGGTAGCATTCGGGAAAGCGCGATGACGTGGAAAAACATAAGGAAAAGGCTGGTTCGAACAAGGAATGCAATATGGGCACGAAGATCCGTCATTTATTTTTAGAAACAAGTATTGTAGTCGTGTCCGACTAGGAGTTGTATCAAGACCTGGGTATAAATATAAACCCATGGCATCTGTAGAGAGAGACAATCAATCATACAACAAACCGGCCCCGTGCCAACATCGAGTCCTTTAGTCGAGTCGTCGAGTTCTTCGAGAGGAGTCATCGATCCGTCGACCTCCGTAAGTACCGGCAACCTTGTATCATGCTTAGTATCATGTGGTGGATTTAAGCTTTGATGCAAGTAGTCTTGTTACCATGCTTAGTATCATCCGGTGGATTTAAGTTGTGGTCTCAAGAAGGTTCCTCTGTTAGGTCATGAGCCATGCGGTGGGCTAAGATCTAGTATGGACCAAGTTATCGGCTCTGTTAGATTTCGGCAAGATCTAACAGATTCATTAAGTTACCCCGTGTTGCCTCGTTTTTACTATGTGCTTAATTCATGCAACACACCTTTGCCCAATCTAGATCGGCTAGAATCGGCTCTACTTCACGATGCGACGACTTATCCTCTCATAGCCGAGTCCGAAACCGATCTAGGTTGCCACGTGTCGCGGGTTCGAGCTTGTCGGTATCGTGTAGATCTTGACAGAACCGGGTATCATGCGGTAGATGCAGGTTTTTGGGTCGTCTTAGAGCTAATCATCCGGTGGATTAGAATTCGATTCGATCTGATAGATTTATCTTTACCGATTAGGCTTGTTCCTTCGCCATGGACCCCGATTCGGCTAAATAGCCGCATTCGGTAGTGCTCTCACGAGTGAACGTGTGTTCGTGGGTTTGCATTGGACAATGAATGCTTTTAGCCTTTCACGATTAGACTGTATCATGCGGTGGATTGGTCTAATCTGATCGGTGGTGTGGCCTCAAACGAGTCGTATCATGCGGTGGATTAACTCGTTCGTTGCCATGCTTGACGGGTGCTGCTTTCGGCCTATGCGTTCTTGTTTTCAATGTAAATTCGTGACTGTGTTATGGGTTCGTAATCAAACATTGAATGCTTTTAGCTTTTCACGGTTAGATTGTATCATGCGGTGGATTAATCTAATCTGATTAGTGGCGTGGTCACAAACAAGTCGTATCATGCGGTGGATTAACTTGTTTGTTATCATGCTTGACGGGTGCTGCTTTCGGCCTATGTATTCCTTGTTTACTGCGAATTTATGATCATGTTTCACCCTTTTATTTATCTATCATGCTCTGTTTCTCGTTAATCGGCTATGAGTATCTGCTACAATGTTCATTCGGTTGAAAGCCGATCTTTCGTCATGCTTACGTCACGCATTCGGCAGTGCGCTCCTTGCGTGCCTTGCCGATTGCCGAATGAGGCTTTAACTGCCGACAGATAGCTTCTCTGTAGCTATTTGTCGTTCGAAACTAGCTCCATAGCTGCAAATATGGAACTGTCTGGTCTCACCCGGCACGTTCCAGGTTTTGATCTAAACTTTTTTGTCCCTTTGTTAGTTTTCAGGCAAACTGACTGGCACGCTTCCGGATTCAAAAGCCCGGGCCACGTGTGAAGCCAGCTAATTCGGCTTGCTGTGTGCTTGGCGTGAGGTGCGGATTTTACGTCAACACTCATACCACAATGTTCCTTGGTCATCCACTCGAAAACCAGGGGCTTTTCCTAAGGCCACCAGTTCCACGATCTCCTTGATCTTCTCATCTGTGAGTTGTCCTTTTTGGATCTCTTGTTCCAAGGTCGGCTCTACTGCCATCTCGGTGACGCTAGTCACAAATCCCAGACTCATCCTCTCAAACTCTAAACTGAGTTCCTCGGGTAGACAATGTCCCGTGATCTTATTCACATAGCTCCTTCTACTCAGAGCATCTGCCACCAAGTTGGCCTTCCCTGGATGATAATGAATCTCCAGATCGTAGTCCTTGATCAATTCTAACCAACGACGTTGTCTCATATTCAGATCTGACTGTGTGAATACATACTTGAGACTCTTATGATCAGTGTAAATATCACACTTATGTCCAATCAAGTAATGCCTCCAAATCTTCAATGCATGTACTACAGCTGCTAACTCCAGATCGTGTGTCGGGTAGTTCTGCTCATGTTTCCTCAACTGCCTCGATGCATAAGCTACTACTCTGCCTTCCTGCATGAGCACACATCCCAAACCTAGACGAGATGCATCGCAGTAGATAGAGAAGCTCTTGGTTATATCTGGCAACACTAGCACAGGTGCCGTTGTCAACCTCTTCTTTAATTCCTCAAAGCTAGCCTGACACTCTTCAGTCCAGACAAAATTGGCATTTTTCTCCAATAATGCCGTCAAAGGTTTAGCAATCTTGGAAAATCCTTCAATGAACCTCCGGTAGTATCCGGCCATTCCAAGGAAACTTCTGATTTCACTCACATCCTTAGGCGGATTCCAACTCAACACATCACTAACCTTCTTCGGATCAACTGCTACTCCACCATTGGACAGTACGTGACCCAAGAATGCTACTTCCTTCAACCAAAACTCACACTTGCTCAGCTTGGCATACAACTGATGCTCACGAAGTCTCTGCATCACCAACCTCAGATGTTCTTCATGCTCTTCCTCATTCTTGGAGAAAACCAAAATGTCGTCAATGAACACCACTACGAATTTGTCAAGATAGTCCATGAACACACTGTTCATCAAATACATGAAGTATGCCGGTGCATTTGTCAAACCGAAAGACATGACTGTGAACTCGTATAGACCATATCGGGTTGTGAAGGCTGTTTTGGGGATGTCAGTCACTCGTATCCTCATCTGATGGTAACCGGATCGGAGATCGATCTTAGAGAACACACACGCTCCTTTCAACTGGTCGAAGAGATCATCAATCCTTGGCAATGGGTACTTGTTCTTGATGGTCACTTCATTCAAAGCTCGATAATCCACACACAATCTCTGGGTCCCATCTTTCTTATCCACTGTTGACGTAAAATCCGCACCTCACGCCAAGCACACAGCAAGCCGAATTAGCTGGCTTCAAACGTGACCCGGGCTTTTGAATCCGGAAGCGTGCCAGTCAGTTTGCCTGAAAACTAACAAAGGGATAAAACGTTTAGATCAAAACCTGGAACGTGCCGGGTGAGACCAGACAGTTCCATATTTGCGGCGTTGAAGCCAATCTCAAGAGACATATAGCTACGGACAAGCTATCTGTCGGCAGTTAAAACCATATTCGGCAACCGGCAAGGCACGCAAGGAACGTACTGCCGAATGCATGACGTAAGCATGACGAAAAATCGGCTTTCAGACGAATGAACATTGTAACACATACTCATAGCCGATTAACGAGAAACAGAGCATAATAGATAAATAAAGGGTGAAACATGATCATAAATTCGCAGTAAACAAAGAATGCATAGGCCGAAAGCAGCACCCGTCAAGCATGATAACAAACAAGTCAATCCACCGCATGATACGACTTGTTTGTGACCACACCACTAATCAGATTAGACCAATCCACCGCATGATACAATCTAACCATGAAAAGCTAAAAGCATTCAGTATTTAATTACGAACCCACAACACAGTCACAAATTTACATTGAAAACAAGAATGCATAGGCCGAAAGCAGCACCCGTCAAGCATGGCAGCAAACGAGTTAATCCACCGCATGATACAACTCGTTTGAGGCCACACCACCAATCAGATTAGATCAATCCACCGCATGATACAATCTAATCGTGAAAGGCTAAAAGCATTCATTGTCCAATGCAAACCCACGAACACACGTTCACTCGTGAGAGCACTGCCGAATACGGCTATTTAGCCGAATCGGGGTCCATGGCGAAGGAACAAGCCTAATCGGTAAAGATAAATCTATCAGATCGAATCGAATTCTAATCCACCGGATGATTAGCTCTAAGACGACCCAAAAACCTGCATCTACCGCATGATACCCGGTTCTGTCAAGACTAACACGATACCGACAAGTTCGAACCCGCGACACGTAACAAACTAGATCGGTTTCGGATTCGGCCTTGAGGGGATAATTTGTTACATCGTGAAGTATAGCCGATTCTAGCCGATCTAGATTGGGCAAAGGTGTGTTGCATGAATTAAGCACATAGTAAAAACAGAGCAACACGGGGTAACTTAATGAATCTGTTAGATCTTGCCGAAATCTAACAGAGCCGATAACTTGGTCCATACTAGATCTTAGCCCACCGCATGGCTCATGATCTAACAGAGGAACCTTCTTGAGACCACAACTTAAATCCACCGGATGATACTAAGCATGGTAACAAGACTACTTGCATCAAAGCTTAAATCCACCGCATGATACTAAGCATGATACAAGGTTGCCGGTACTTACGGAGGTCGACAGATCGATGACTCCTCTCGAAGAACTCGACGACTCGACTAAAGGACTCGATGTTGGCACGGGGCCGGTTTGTTGTATGATTGATTGATTCTTTTTTTACAGCTGCCATGGGTTTATATTTATACCCAGGTCTTGATACAACTCCTAGTCGGACACGACTACAACACTTGTTTCTAAAAATAAATGACGAATCTCCGTGCCCATATTGCTTTCCTTGTTCGAACCGGCCTTTTCCTTATGTTGATCCACGTCATCATGTCTTCCCGAATGCTACCACTCTTCGCCTGCGGAACAATGCCTCTGCCGAATGATGACGCATTCCCGACCGCAGAGTATCTCTGCCGAACGTTTCAGCCGAATGGCGACGCGTTCCCGACCGCAGAGCATCTTTGCCGAATGCTTCAGAAAAAACCCTTTTAGCCGAATGGCATCCTTCTACCAAATCCGGCCCACATGTCAGCCTCTTCCTGGTGCCAATTTTTGGTGTCAACACATGCCCCTTCAATTTCGGGATAAGAGGTAACTTTTATCTCGGAATTGACCAAAAGCACTTAACATTTCCAAGTTAGTTCTGCTCGGCACCCGCTTCTCCTTCTGAATCTTCAGAGCTCTCATCCGGATCCGAACCCTAAGTCATCGTCTTCCAAGATCCAACCTTCAAATGGCGGACCAAGATCTTGTTCTCCAGGTAAACTTCAATCCCCTCAAGCATGTTCGGCAATCTTCTTTCGATTTGCATTTTAAATTTCTTCTTATCCCCTTTCATTCTTGATAGGCCCTAGCTGCCGAAATCCTCATCCCTGTTGAGGAAAAATCTCCATCCTATTTCCTCGGTCCCGTAGGAGATTCAGATCCTTCTGAAATCATTGCGGCCGAATCTCAGCGGATTCCTTTTAAGATTTCACTGACAAAACCTCATGAATGGCAAGACGCTTTCAAGAACTGGCCTTTGCCCCCAATCGCCGGATGGAGAAACTGGTATAAAAGGATGTCTGATGATAAAAGCCCTCAAACACAGAATTGGGATCATTTGCGTATTTCTCATTGCCTGGAGCTGTCATTGGCTGAAACACCAAAGAATGAGAACCTCCTGATTGCAGCTTGTCACTTTTGGTCCAATGGTACAAATACCTTTCTTTTTGGTCATGGCCCAATGTCTCCAACTTTGGCCGATGTCTACATGATGACCGGTCTGAATGTCACAGGAACTGTACACCCATATGATCATAAAGGTTCCTCCAAGCAGACAGGAGTGAAAACAGGGGTTGGATATAAGAGATACATTCAGAATCATATGTCTGATGGCCCTCTGACCGATGTTGAATACAGGGCCTTCCTGAATATGTGGCTATGCAGATCAGTCTTTTGTGGCAAAGCCAATGAGCCAACCTTGAATCATATTGTGATGGCCGAAGAGCTGGCTGCTGGAAAAGTCATCCCACTTGGGAAATACCTCCTGGGAAGTGTTTACCACATGCTCAACCAAACCACCCACCTGATGCACACTAGCAAGAAGATCCCCTGTGTCAATGGTCCCTGGTGGTTTGTCCAAATGTGGCTGCAATTATATATGCATCAAATTGTTGCTATTGATCTCAACAGCCGAGACTTCCCTTCAATTAATTATAAAGAAGGAGAAACCCGGAGAACCAAAGGTTGTCAAACTTATGGAGAAGCTGCCTCCACTGTACCTATCAACAAAAACATTGGTGAACTGTTTGAGCTCTTCTTCAGAGGTTTTGCCAATCCTCTTTGGTTCCCTTATTCGGACAATGACAATCTTACTCTCCCCTGCGAATTCAGCTTTGAGACTGGATGCACTGATGTACAATCTGTAGCAATTTTTAATGCCTTCATCCAACCCTGCATCCTGCCAGCCGAATTCTGTGGAGGGAGACTAGTCCAAAGCACTTATGAATATTATCAGCCAAACATGATGGCTAGACAGTTGGGATGTGGCCAAGTGCCCCCTAGGCTATTCCTCCATGAATTCCTCAGGCCTAGGGAGATAATCAAGGATTTCACAGAAACAAGAAGGATTTTCAACTACAAATGCTGTGGAACCATTTATGCACCTGATCCTTTTGTGCTAATAACATCTGCTCATCCTTCCTTCACCCTCTGGTGGCAAGAGTTCCATGATCATATCTTCAACATGCCAATTCATCCCTTTTGTCTCGAATTAATGCCTGATTATCAGCCAACTGCAGAGGTAATATGCTCATTCCTTTATCTGTCTTAACAACACTAGCCCCAATTGATTCTGACTTTATTATTTTGTAGGACATAACACCTGCCCTTCTTGCCAGGGCAATTTTATACAAAACTGCAGGCCCAATCTCTGCTTTGGGGCACCAATCCCCTACTTTGGCTCAGCTGATGGCTAGACAAGCTTCCTCAGATCCAATACTCACTAGACCATCATCTGTCAAGAGAAAAACTCTCCTTATAGCTGCTCCCTCAGTTGTAAAGAAGAAAAGAACAAGTAGCAAAATCAAGGTCAGAATCCCTCTTCTTTGACTATAATGCTTTTGGTGTTTTTGCTCAGCTTTATTTCCTTTTGATTTCAGGGCAGAGAACAACAGCTAGCAATCAGTGCAGGTCCTGCCGATGCTTCAATGATTGGTAAAATTTCTCATTATCTCATCTTTAAAGTTCTTTTTCATCGGCACTAACTTTCTTTCAGTCACAGAGCAAACTTCAATGGATCCAATCTCGGAGAGTTCCTCTTTTCATCAAGAACCAGCTTCAGCTTTACTTGATGAACCTCAGCTAGAAGCCTCATCTCCATCAAAGAACCTTCCAAGCTCTCCTCAGCATGATACACAAGAACCTTTACCTGAGCTTGAGCCACCCTCTCTTTCCATCCAAGAGATCAGAAATGAGGTAAAGATAATTTCCCAGTCTCCCCAGTTCTTTATTCAATGGATAATCACTAATTCGGCAATATCTTTTTCCAGGAGAAAATAACTTCTTCACCCAGCTATTCATTTGCTGTGGATGATTTAATTGCCGAACAAGGGGAAGAGACATCTTCTGGTCAAACCTTGTCAGAGGAGAACCAAGCAAGATTGAAGGAAATCCTCTCTTTTCTGCATAAGGACACTCGGGAACAAGTTACCAATGCTGATCTTTTAAGAGATTTGCTTGAATCATTTGACCAAGACCTTCCTGCCGATATCAAGACTTCTTTAGATCCAATCTCCAGATTGGATGATCATTTTATCGCAGTGAAACAAGCTCTGAAGAATCAATCGGCTCAACCAGCCTTGGAGCAAAGGAGAATTTTGGTCAAGCAATCTGTAAAAGACCTGCATACTCAAGTCCAGAATGATAAGGAATTATTGACCAAGCTGGAATCTGAACTTGAAATGAAGGAGATCAGAAAAGCTGCACTTGAAGCCGAATTGAGAAATTTATCGGCCGAAATTGAAGCTGACAAGAAGAAGACAATCGAGCTTCCAAAGTTAACAGAGAGAAGGCGAAAGGAAGCCTTAGCAGCTCTAAACGAAGACAAACAACTCAAGGCGAAGCTTGCTGCTCTGACCAAATCCCAAGAAGCTGATAAAAACTTATTAGAGAACATTAGCAATATGATATCAAATGCCAAAAATGTAATCTCAAAGTTCTTGGGTGTGTGAATTATGCAAAATAGTTTGACAGCCGAATGTTTTATCAATCCTGTAATCTTGTCATCTCTTAACTCTGTTTTTCTTCATTGTGGATGATTCATTCGGCAAAGTTGGCCATAATATCACTTAGACCCGAAAACGCCTCAACTGTGACATAGCCGAATCTCATCCAGTCAAAGCCGAATACGACTCGATAAGAATCCCAAACGACATGAGAACCGATCGGCTAGAGAATCCTTTCCACCTTCCGAACTCTTCGGAATACGTGCCACGATCTTTGGCCACGATTTCCTCTGCGGGTTCTATAAATAAACACCCAGGCAGCCCACAGTTTCTTCACCAAGTTCTTCGCCTTCCAAGTTCTTGCCGGCCCAAGCCATTCTTTTCCCCATCCACAGTAATTCCGAGGAACTTCCAATGGCTGACAACAACAGGAGGCGCCCGGCCGCCGATGAGGCCGAAGGAAGTCGTACCGGCGCTCGCCGCAGGTGAGTAGCTGCTTGCTTCTCTCTGTTCTTTTCTCGAGATCTCCTTTCTCTTTCTTGACGAATCTTCTTTGTTCTTTCAGGGTAATCCAATGGATTGCCGGCGCTGGTGCGCCAGTTGCGGCTCCAGCCGCTGCTCCTGCGGCATCTTCGAGTTCGTCCAATCGATCTCTCGAATCGGACGATTACCGCTACACGGATGGCGACGCCCGCCGATTCAAGGCGGAGCGCGACGACTCTCGTCGCGAACTGGAGGCTATCTCCAAGCAAGCCGGGATTGCTGACCTCGAATGGCAGCACGAGCGCAAGCAACTGCTCGAAGTCATTGATGGTGAGTCCTGCAATCTGCTCAATCTCAACCTTGTCCCCAACTGATATTATTCTGCTGCCCTTTTTGTAAACTTGCAGCGCGTGATGCCGAACTCGATCGGCTGAAGGCGCTGGCGAATGAGCTGGCGAACAAGGTGAATGCTCCTGGGGACACACCAGAAGCTCGCCTCGGCGCGGTGGCGGGCCGCATCGATGAAGTGGCCTCGCACGGCATCCGTCTGGGCACTGCCGCAGGCCTAGTCGCCATGTCGACGCACACCAATACCGACTACTCCAGGCTACCGACCGGCTTCGCTAATGGTAACCCGGAGGAGATCGACGACATCGAGGCTTCCATAGATCGCCTTGATGCTCATGGCGCCGCCATTGCCGATTCCATTCATCCTCAGTCCGTTTTGAACAAGCTATTCCATTAGTTTGTACTAGGGATTTATGGAATTTCGTCAATAAAACTTATCTTTTGTGATCTTGCATGAACATCTGATGTAATATATTTTGTGCTAAGGGCAATACGTTCAGTACTGGCCATTTTCCTTTTCTGTCAACATTTGTTCTGAAGGCGATTTCTTCCCGAATATCGGCTGTTCGGCAGTTTGATATATCAATCATCGATCGATTTCAATACTGGGATAATACCTCTTCAAATATCTTCCATTTATAGCAGAAGCAAATTCTTCCCCCAATAATGTCTTCAAAATATATGCATTTCCAGGCACGCATCTAACCACTCTGAAAGGACCTTCCCAATTTGGAGACCATTTGCCGAATGCTGCATATTTGGTTCCAATCGGCAATATCGCTTTCCAGACTAAATCTCCTTCTGTAAATTGCTTAACTTTTACCCTCTTATTGTAATACTTAGCAACTCGCATTTTGTTCTTCTCAATATTCTCCAAGGCCCTGAGACGAATCATATGCAAATCTTCTAATTCGTCCATCATTAAATCATTATAATCTTTAGAAATTAAATCCTTTTGCAACTTTATTCTCCTTGAGTCTAATTGTATTTCCCATGGCAAGACAGCATGATGCCCATACACCAACTCATAAGGAGACGTCTGTGTAGCCCCATGTGGAGCCATTCGGTAAGCCCATAAAGCCTCATTGAGTACCGAATGCCACTTTCTCGGCTTCTGATCAATCTTCTTCTGTATAATTTTAATCATAATCTTGTTAGAAGCCTCTGCCTGACCATTAGCTTGGGCATAATAAGGAGAAGAATTCAATAATTTGATGCCCATACTTTCAGCAAAATCTCTGAATTCTGAAGATGTAAATTGAGTCCCTTGATCAGTGGTGATTGTCTGAGGAATCCCAAATCTGTAAATGATGTGTTCTTTAACAAATTCAACCATATTCTCCGACGTCACCTTCTTTAATGGAATTGCCTCAACCCACTTGGTAAAATAATCGGTTGCCAAAAGCACAAACTTATGCCCCTTGCTAGATGGAGGATTTATTTGGCCAATCAAATCTATTCCCCATCCTCTGAATGGCCATGGCTTGACAATGGGATTCAAAACCGATGCCGGAACTCTCTGAATGTTTCCAAATTTCTGACAGTCTTGACATCCTTTATAATATTTAAAACAATCTTCCAACATTGTCGGCCAGTAATATCCAGTTCTTCTAATAACCCACTTCATTCGGTAGGCCGATTGATGTGCTCCACACAACCCATCATGTACTTCACTCATCAGCCTTTTTGCTTCTTCATGGTTTAAGCAATGTAACAGCACTCCATCCAGGGATTTATAATACAAATTATCATCAAGAAGAATAAACTTTAAAGCTTTATACCTGAGCTTTCTAGAAACCTTTCGGGATGGATTCTCCAGATAATCGGCAATCTCTTTTCTCCAATCATCTTCTGCCAAATTACTCCCGAATGCATATACATCATTAGCAAAAACTTCTCGAAGCTCTTTATAACCTGATGCACTTTGGGCCAATCTATTTGCCTCTCCATTATCCCCTCTAGGAATGTGTTGTAGAATTACTGACCGAAAGCTCTTCAATATTTCTTTGCATTCTTCATAGTAATTCCTCAAGGTATCACTTTTGCACTCATATTCACCATTCAATTGCTTTATGACCAATTCTGAATCTCCAAAAATTTCAACCGCAATGGCATCTGCTTCTTTCAAATATTGGAGCCCTTTGAGCAATGCCTCATACTCAGCTTGATTGTTAGTAACAGCAGATTGAATGGGAACAGCAAACTCAAATGTTTCTCCTTTGGGTGAAATTAATAAGATACCTGCTCCACCACCTTTGTTGCATGAAGATCCATCGAAGAATAACACCCAAGGAACAATGTTAAGCAAATTTATCGATGCATCATGATGTTCAGTAATGAAATCGGCAATAATCTGTCCCTTAACAGCTTTTGTCGATTCAAATCTTAATTCAAATTCAGACAAAGCTAAAATCCATTTGCCAATCCTTCCGTTCAAAATTGGCATAGACAACATGTGTTTTATCACATCAAACTTTGAATACACAATGCATTCGGCATGTAGTAAGTAGTGCCGAAATTTTGTACAGGAGTAGTAAACACATAAGCAAAGTTTCTCTATAGCCGAATACCTTGTCTCTGGATCCAGTAACTTTCGGCTAAGGTATGCAACCACTCTTTCCTTCCCTTCAAATTCTTGAATGAGGGCCGATCCAATAGTTTGGGCATCGGCCGCCACGTACAACTTGAAAGGCTTGTTCAATTGTGGGGACACCAATACTGGTGGCTTCTTCATGTACTCTTTTATTTCATTAAAAGCCTTCTGTTGTTCGTCACCCCATACAAACTTTTGATCCTTTTTTATTTTCAACAGTGAGGAAAAGGGCAACACCTTTTGTGACAAGTTTGATATGAATCTTCTCACAAAGTTTATCTTGCCAAGTAGCGATTGTAGCTCTTTAAGATTAGTTGGAGGAACAATTTCATCAATTGCCTTCATGCTTTTCTTACCAACTCCTATTCCTCCTTCATGTATCAAAAATCCCAGAAACTCTCCAGCCGAAACTCCAAAAGCACACTTGTTCGGGTTCATCTTAAGCCCGTGTTTCCTAGTGCATTCTAGAGTTTTCCTTATGTCGGCCAAATGAGACTCATGATCCAAAGACTTGATCACCACATCATCAATATATATTTCCACAATCTTGCCGATCAACTCATGAAAAATATAATTCATAGCCCTTTGATAAGTTGCACCGGCATTTTTCAATCCAAAGGTCATGACAACCCACTCAAACAACCCTATGTGTCCAGGACACCTGAAAGCTGTCTTTACTATATCTTCCAATGCCATATAAATCTGATTGTATCCTGCGTTACCATCCATGAAACTGAGCACTTTGTATCCAGCAGCAGCATCAACCAATGAATCAGCAACAGGCATTGGATATCCATCCATGGGTGTAGCCTTGTTTAAGTCTCTAAAATCTATGCAAACCCTCATCTTTCCATTCTTCTTATAGACAGGAACGATATTAGAGATCCAATCCGCGTATTTACATGGCCGAATGAAATTTGCATCTAGTAATCTTTCAATCTCCTTTTTCACATCGGCCAACACTTCTTCCTTGTAGATTTTTCGGGGTGGTTGCTTGTAAGGCCTGTACCCAGGTTTGATTGGCAACCGATGCTCAACAATAGAACGGTCTAGACCGGGCATCTCCGAATAATCCCAAGCGAAGCAGTCCTTGTATTCCTTTAACAATGTCACCAACTTTTCCTTGAAAACCGAATCTAAATTAGCACTGATAAATGTCGGCCTTGGCTTGTCACCATCTCCAATGTCCACTTCTTCTAATTTATCGGCCGACACAAATCCACGTCCTAATTTTCCATCAGTTCCATCGATTGGATTTTCCATCAAAAATTACTATGAGAGCCGACTGCTTCGATCGGCTGTTGATCACTGCTAGCTGGTGCCACAGGACCTTCTCCCCAGTCTTTACCTGAGAAACAATCTATGCCTTGATACTCCCAGAAAGCTGGTTCCATATTCGCCACGCTTATTGAATCATCTGCTTGGACAATCTCCACCTCATCATCTATCCACTGAATAAGCTGTTGATGCATAGTAGATGGAATACAACAATTTGCATGAATCCAATCTCTTCCAAGCAGCAAGCTATATGCCCCTTTGCCTTCAATGACAAAGAAAGTCGTAAGCAGAGTCTTGGAACCAATCATCAGATCAACGTGCACGCATCCCTTGGTGTCCG
Organism: Echinochloa phyllopogon; assembly: GCA_033239725.1. Lineage (NCBI taxonomy): Eukaryota > Viridiplantae > Streptophyta > Magnoliopsida > Poales > Poaceae > Echinochloa > Echinochloa phyllopogon. The sequence continues at coordinate 14,476,264 of BTCW01000009.1, forward strand.
AAGGATTTCCAGCAAAATCATTTAGAATTATGCTCGTTGGTGTCAAATCTCTAAGACTCATACCAAGCTTCCTGAATGTGGTATATGGCATTACATTGACAGCAGCTCCTCCATCGACAAACATCTTGGTCAATGGTTTGCCATTAACATACCCCTTCAAGTACAGTGGCTTCATGTGCCGATTCTGGGTTGGCTTCTCAAAAACAGCTTGTTTGTTCAACATCAATTGTGCCATTAACCCAAATTGTTCGGCATCATCTGTATCAGGCAATACCTCTTCCTGTACAATTTGGTTAGCTGGAGCCATGAATTCATTCGGCAGAAAACATACCATACATGTAGGAGCCGAATGACCATGTTCGTCAGGCCTGTCTTTTGGGAGCCATATTGATTTCACCCTAGGCCTTGCTTGCTTTAATTCTTGATTCCTCAGGCGCTGTACTCTTCTCTTCTGGCTCTTCCTCAAACCAGGTGGGCACCATTGTCCTTTCTGCCAAACATACTCACGATCTTCTTCCTCATGATCAATCCATCTGCAATCAGCATGTCTCTTTCTTGGTTGATCATCAAAACGCCGATCATCACTAGGATGCACCCTACCAATTCTTTCATGGACAGATCGGCGATTGGCAACATTTTGCCTATGTTCGACATACCCATTATTGCACTCAGGACAGTTATTCCTTGTAGGCAGCTTTAAACCTTCGTTCCAGCAATGTCTGAAGAATGCACACCCCCAATGCGCACGTTCCTGCTCTCGAGCGTATTCTTCTTGTTCTTCCTCAAACCTTTCTTCTTCGCGCCTTCTTTCCTCCTCTTCGTATTCACGCCTTTGAAAACGCTCTTTCTCTTGCTGACGCTGCCATTTGTTGAGGAGAATACGTGTAGTAACTCTGGGTTTAAAGGATTCGCCCACTTCAAATCGGCTATTCGGGAACCGAAGATTTTTCTGGCGAATCTGTTCCATTGTGATTTGCCGAGTGGGATCAACTGAACCATCCTACCTTGCCTTCTTTGAGGTTAAAACTTTCAATCTTCCCTTTTCTCCAGATGGAACAGCATTTACCATATTAACCGAGAACCCGATCATATTCTGAGGGAAAGGGTTACTGTCCAGTTTCATCTTGTTGTCGAATTTCAGATGTCCTTCCTGGATAGCTTTCTGAATCTTCATCCTAAAGACTCTGCATTCATTAATGGAATGAGAATTTCTATCATGAAACCCACAGTACCTCTTATCTTTCACTCCATCGGGCCGAAGCATAGAATGCCCCTCTGGCAATTTGATTCGGCCTTCTTTCACCAGGAACTCAAATAATTTGTCTGCCTTAGTCACATCAAAATCATATGTTCCCTTCATCTGTTTGATCCATCTCTGAGTCATTGTAACTGGTTCTTTGCTCCACACTATCTCTGCTGCGGCTATCTCTTCGCTATCTTCATATTCATCTTCTTGATCTGCTCTTTCAAGGAATTGGTTATAGATGTCAGCTACATCATTATTTTTGGCAAATCTGACATCTTTCTTGAAACCATATGCCTGGTTACTCATCAAGGCCAATCTGTGCGACAATTGGCCCAAGTCATCAAACTCCATCCCGAATAGCTTCTCCCGAATGGCAGGCAACATGCCAGCTACAGCCATACCAGCCAGTTGATCATCAGGTATGTTCAGAGAAAAGCACATACTCTTTGTTTCCCTGAATCTCCTGAGGAACTCCGTAGGTGTTTCATTATTCCTCTGCCTTAAGCTGGTCAAATCAACCAACTTTTTCTCGGTACTGCCAATGTAGTAATGAGCATGGAATTTCTGTTCCAAGTCTTTCCAGGTGCAAATCGACTGAGCAGGCAAAGAAGCAAACCATGTAAAAGCTGGACCCGTCAGTGACAAAGGAAAGTATCTGATTCTGAAAGCCTCATCTGCCGAAGCCTCTCCAAGCTGCATCAAATATCGAGCTATATGTTCCACAGTACTTGTATCATCTTGTCCTGAGAATTTAGTAAATTCTGTAGGCACCTTGACTCTATTCGGCAATGATACCCTTTGGTACCATTCCGGGAAAGGAGACGAATACATGTACCCCTGACTTTTAGGCTTCAGACCGAATTGATTTTGCAATACATCGGTCATTTTTTGCACCATGAGGTCAATATTGGTATCTTGATTCCCTGGTCTTCCAGCAAGCATACCTGCAGTACCAACATACCCAGGATTCGGGAGGGCGTCGATAGCATTGTAATCCATAAATTCTGAATATCCGTTTCCATACATGTCCCTTTGCAGCCTATTATTCAAGGGAGATATCTTGTAAGCAGAAGCAGGCGGATTCCCTGTGGTGCCGAATGCCATATCACCGTATGTGCGAGCTTTCGGCAGTGCAAGCTGAGGATCTTGCCGAATCGGTTGTCCATTTATATCTTTAGCACCAGAACCTCCAGTTTCATCAGCATTCCCTTTACCATGTGGTTTCTGAACTTGTGCTTGAACGTTGAAGTATGTCGGACCACCCAATTGCCCATGTATCTGCTCGAAGGGTTTATCCACATGCTGACCAAAAATGCTTATCATTATATGCCGAAAACTGTTTAAGAACGCAGCATTGTGATTGGTCATTGTCTCTCCCAAAGCTTTGTATAACAAGCCCGAGAATCTCTCCCTCTCTTCTTCTTCAGTAAGATCAGATTGCCCAGGAAGGAGAACTCTTGGCAGATCAGACTTGAGAAAAGGTGCACCACTCCTGTTCTTGGCGAAAGACAGTAAACATTTGTTAATGAATTGGTTGGCAGCAACCTTTACCATCTGTTGATGTTCTTCAGACAATTCTTCCAAAGTGACATCCATGATGTCGCTCAACTCAGGCATCTTGAAAACTTGTGTGTGTCCCACCGGGCGTGCCAAAAAGTGTGTTGACGTAAAATCCGCACCTCACGCCAAGCACACAGCAAGCCGAATTAGCTGGCTTCAAACGTGACCCGGGCTTTTGAATCCGGAAGCGTGCCAGTCAGTTTGCCTGAAAACTAACAAAGGGATAAAACGTTTAGATCAAAACCTGGAACGTGCCGGGTGAGACCAGACAGTTCCATATTTGCGGCGTTGAAGCCAATCTCAAGAGACATATAGCTACGGACAAGCTATCTGTCGGCAGTTAAAACCATATTCGGCAACCGGCAAGGCACGCAAGGAACGTACTGCCGAATGCATGACGTAAGCATGACGAAAAATCGGCTTTCAGACGAATGAACATTGTAACACATACTCATAGCCGATTAACGAGAAACAGAGCATAATAGATAAATAAAGGGTGAAACATGATCATAAATTCGCAGTAAACAAAGAATGCATAGGCCGAAAGCAGCACCCGTCAAGCATGATAACAAACAAGTCAATCCACCGCATGATACGACTTGTTTGTGACCACACCACTAATCAGATTAGACCAATCCACCGCATGATACAATCTAACCATGAAAAGCTAAAAGCATTCAGTATTTAATTACGAACCCACAACACAGTCACAAATTTACATTGAAAACAAGAATGCATAGGCCGAAAGCAGCACCCGTCAAGCATGGCAGCAAACGAGTTAATCCACCGCATGATACAACTCGTTTGAGGCCACACCACCAATCAGATTAGATCAATCCACCGCATGATACAATCTAATCGTGAAAGGCTAAAAGCATTCATTGTCCAATGCAAACCCACGAACACACGTTCACTCGTGAGAGCACTGCCGAATACGGCTATTTAGCCGAATCGGGGTCCATGGCGAAGGAACAAGCCTAATCGGTAAAGATAAATCTATCAGATCGAATCGAATTCTAATCCACCGGATGATTAGCTCTAAGACGACCCAAAAACCTGCATCTACCGCATGATACCCGGTTCTGTCAAGACTAACACGATACCGACAAGTTCGAACCCGCGACACGTAACAAACTAGATCGGTTTCGGATTCGGCCTTGAGGGGATAATTTGTTACATCGTGAAGTATAGCCGATTCTAGCCGATCTAGATTGGGCAAAGGTGTGTTGCATGAATTAAGCACATAGTAAAAACAGAGCAACACGGGGTAACTTAATGAATCTGTTAGATCTTGCCGAAATCTAACAGAGCCGATAACTTGGTCCATACTAGATCTTAGCCCACCGCATGGCTCATGATCTAACAGAGGAACCTTCTTGAGACCACAACTTAAATCCACCGGATGATACTAAGCATGGTAACAAGACTACTTGCATCAAAGCTTAAATCCACCGCATGATACTAAGCATGATACAAGGTTGCCGGTACTTACGGAGGTCGACGGATCGATGACTCCTCTCGAAGAACTCGACGACTCGACTAAAGGACTCGATGTTGGCACGGGGCCGGTTTGTTGTATGATTGATTGATTCTTTTTTTACAGCTGCCATGGGTTTATATTTATACCCAGGTCTTGATACAACTCCTAGTCGGACACGACTACAACACTTGTTTCTATAAATAAATGACGAATCTCCGTGCCCATATTGCTTTCCTTGTTCGAACCGGCCTTTTCCTTATGTTGATCCACGTCATCATGTCTTCCCGAATGCTACCACTCTTCGCCTGCGGAACAATGCCTCTGCCGAATGATGACGCATTCCCGACCGCAGAGTATCTCTGCCGAACGTTTCAGCCGAATGGCGACGCGTTCCCGACCGCAGAGCATCTTTGCCGAATGCTTCAGAAAAAACCCTTTTAGCCGAATGGCATCCTTCTACCAAATCCGGCCCACATGTCAGCCTCTTCCTGGTGCCAATTTTTGGTGTCAACATCCACAAATAAAACTGGTGCTCCCCAAGGGGACGAACTAGGACGAATATACCCTTTTGCTAGCAATGCCTTTAATTCCTCCTTAAGTTTTTCTAATTCTTTTACTCCCATTCTATATGGCCTCTTAGCTATAGGTGCAGTACCAGGCTTAAGATCAATAACAAATTCAACTTCGCGGTCTGGGGGCATACCTGGTAACTCATCTGGAAACACGTCTGGGAATTCGCACACCACTCTGATGTCTTCCAGTGCTACACCTTCGGCTTGGTAGATCTGATTGTGTCCCACGGGACTAGCTGCTTGGTATTCCACTTTCTCTCCAGTCCTTGCTGTCAGCTGCACTGTTCTTTTGGAGCATTGAATCACCCCATCATATCTGGCTAACCAGCTCATACCCAGAATCAAGTCAAACCCAAGAGTTTCTAGGACTATCGGGTTCACCACAAAGTCTACCCCCCTTATTGTGATGGTGATACAGGGGCAACGTAAAGTGGCACGCTGTTCTCCCCCGGGTGAACTAACTACCATGGGGTTTCCCATAGGTTGCAAGATCATCATGTTCTTTTTCACGAAAGCAGCAGATATGAAAGCATGCGAAGCTCCAGTATCAAATAAAACAGTTGCGAGAGACGAGTTGACAGGGAACATACCCACAACGACATCCGTTGCTCCTTCTGTGGTTTCGGCACCCATGTGGTTGACCTTTCCTCTCGCCGGGTTCTGCTGCTGGTTCCCGTTCTGGTTCTGCGGTTGTCCTATCCTCTGATTGTTGTTCTGACCCACGGTGTTCTGAGCCTTGCGAGGACAAGCGCTGGCATAGTGTCCCAGCTCACCACAACCAAAACACCTCGGAGCCGTAGGTGCATTGTTGGTCGGATTGGGGCGTTGGACAGGACCATTCTGTGGCTGGTTCTGAGGACGTTGCTGAGGTAGTGCTGAGGGGTACTGGGGACGTGGCTGGTACTGGGGACGTTGCTGATACTGGTTGCGGTTCATCAAACCGGACTGTCCCTGGAAACGCTGCGGAGTCACCATTTGCTGGTTTCCTTGCTGAGGATTGAAGCGAGGGCGAACGTTGCTTCCTGACGGTGTGCCTTGAAGCTTCCTCTTCTTTTCTTCCATCTCGCGGCGCTTGTGCTCCAGCAGTAGTGCGCTATCCACCAGTTCTTGAAAAGTGGCGAACCTAGAGCACAGGAGTTGGTACTGGAGTGTATCATGCAAGCCATCACGGAATCGGGTCTGCTTCTTCCTATCCGTATTCACATCCTCTGGAGCATAGCGGGCCAACTCAATGAACTTGTCACGATAAGCGGTGACACTCATACCTTCCTGCTTCAATGCCAGGAACTCCTTCTTCTTCAAAGTCATCAGCGCTTCCGGCACATGGTGAGAACGGAAGCTGTCGCGGAACTCCTGCCAAGTGATCTGATCACGATTGGGGTGAGCATACTGGTACGCATCCCACCAATCCAAAGCTGCTCCCTGGAGCTGTCCACTTCCATACAACACCTTCTCCCGGTCGTTGCACTGTGCGATGTCCAGCTGTCGTTCCACTGCCTTGAGCCAGTCCTCTGCTTGCATTGGGTCGCTAGACTTGTTGAAGGTAGGAGGGCATCCCTTCATAAACTCGCCCCTTTTATCTCGGGGTTGCACGTAGTGCTGTTGGGGCGGGTTCTGCTGATTCTGCTGCATCAGTGCTATGGTTTGCGCCATCTGCTGTGTCAGCTGAAGTTGCATCTGCATCATCTGCTCCATGGTGAGTGGCGGTGGTGGAGGTGGTGGGTTCTGGTTCTGGATGCTTCCACTGCCTCCGGGATTGCTTCTGGTGTTAACCATCTACCATATCAAGAGATCTCCCATCAGTATTCCCGCCAACTGGTATTAGATAACCCATGCTTGCAGATGGTGTATGAGAAGATAGCAGTACTTGGAAAGATATGATAGAGGAAGTGCAAAGGAGATAGATAACCCAACTATTTATTCGCTAATATTCCTTAAACCTTAGTCCTATATCTAGATGGAGATAGACTTGCATCTATGACCATCACAATCATTACAAAGATCCAAATCAAACATCTACTCATCGATCATTCATTACAGCATTACACCCTAGACATGAGTACTATCCCGAGGCCAGCTCCTGAAACTTGAGGATTAGTACATCTAAGCGAATGCTACATCGTGGCTGAGCCAAAAGGTGGTCATAATCTACTAAGTCTAAACATCTACTCATGAAGATAGATACAACTCTCATCACCACTGCTGACATCTGCTGATACTGCCTACTGCTTCTGTCTCATACTACTGAAAGTGCCTGTGAGGCGCGCTGCCAACCTCACAGCCTTAGTCTCTGTCTGCTGCTTGATCACTGCCTGTCGTTGTGGAGAGTGTCCGTGAGGCGCGCTGCCAACCTCACTGTGTCCACCTCAGGTCCTGCCAACTGCTGCTCTAGGTGTGCCAGTTCCTGTCTCAGTCTTGTCATCTCGGGAGTAAGGGTTCGAGCCTCAGGTAGTGGTATCGGCTCAACTCGGCTTGGTGAGACTCTGTAGTGCTCTGTCCTGGGTTCAACTCTGCGTTCTTCTGGTAGTCCTTGGTTCACTGTGATCATTTCTGCTACTCTCTTCCTATCTGATCTTACCCAACTACTAAGAGTCCTTCGAGCTTCATCCTTTGCCATAATCTGCTGAAGACTCAGGTACTTCATCAGCTAGTAGTTCCGTCCACTTTTCTCTTTGTAGCTATCCACCTCTTCCTGGAGTTCTGAGTTGTGACTGTCCAACCAGTATACTTCTTCCTTCAGACCTTCTATCTCTTCTTCCTTGGCTGCCAGTTCCTTGTCTTTTTCTGTGAGTTGATCTTCCAGGCGGACATCTCGAGCATGGTGAGTTGCTCGGATCAGTCCTGCCAACTGCCTGTTGTTTCGAGCTTCGTAGTCCAAGATTCTGACTTCTCTTGCTTTAGCTTTGAGTTGCTCCTCAAGTAAGGCGATCCTGTTGTCCTTCTCCATGAGCTGGATGTCCTGCTTCCATACCCTCTCTTTCAGCTTGGCAACTTTCTCCTCTAAACCAATGTTTAAGTACTCCTGCTCAATCATGCATTGAACTGAGGTCTGCAGTGTCACGTTCCGCTCTCGGTCTGCTGCGTGAGCCTACAAGCTGACTGCGTCTCTATCAGTTGGATCTTCAAGAGCCCTTGGTAGGTACCGGAAACGAGTGTGACTGAGCTAACTCTGGTACACAAGTGTGGCAAGTCGGAGTATCCTCATAGCTATAGTCTGCACTGCCTGACTGAAAGTGCTCTCGCTGGTAGCTGCTCGTAGCATCAGTGACCTTGGTCGTCCAGGGATATTGGGTACTACCATCTACAACCGGGTGTGTACTCCCTCACCAGGGCCATAGATCCAGCCCTCGTAGAAAACGTTGTCCACGTCTATCCCCACTGTACGCAACACCTCCCTCAGTAGCACTGCCAAACCTCCACAGTCTGCTCCTGTGGTCCTGATCTCCTGTCGTTCATCCGCTGTTCCTCTTCCTTCCATCTGCCAGACAGTTAGTGGGTTGTTAGTAAGTTAGCAAGTTAGTAAGGTAAGGTAAGGGTAAAAGTTTGTAAATAGTTGAGATATACTTATATATAGTTTTCAAATAGTCCAAGGGGTTTCATATAAAATAGAGGACTCATTTAGAGCTTCTGTCCTAAGTTTCCGATCTAAGGGTTACGCACTACGGTCAAGTATGGCTCTGATACTGTCACACCCGGATTTACACAGAAACCCGAATGCTACTATATGTGTGCCCAGGAAGTCCACAGAACACATATAGCTAACAAATATCATAAACAGAGTACATATGCTCGAATAAAATGGTTTTACATCAGAGTTTGACTCAAATAACTAATTAAAATAGCGGAAGACTCTTTATTAACTCTCTCTAAACGAAGACGAAGACGAAGACGAAGCCGATAACCATAATCCACAGGGACACTGACTGGTTGAGCACAGCTAGTAGAATGGTAGATCTTCAGGAAATTCAATAGCAGCAGTACCATCTAATCCATCTGTTACCCGTCCGGGATTTTGTTGAATGGCAAGTGTAAGTAATTGTCTTACTTAGCAAATACAACACGGGTAATGAAGGCTTAAAAGAAAGGCTTGACACGGCTGTACTGCATTAGCAATTTTAGTTGATTCATTTTAACATAAACCAAGATTACTACATTTAAGTGAATCCCAGTTGCAATTCCCAATTAATGAAGTAGAAGTGAACATTAAACAATAATAAATACCAACTTCTAATCAAAAAGGATCCAGGCCGCTCTTGACCCTGAGCAAGGCTATCATGATAGATCGTACACTCTGCAGAGGTTTCGCCCTTTACCCACCAGTCGCGTAAAAGTTCAAAGGAACTTTGCACCCAACCACGCACATCAACACTTCCGAGGTGTGACTGCATAGGGACGCTACGAGGCTTTTCACAAGACACCCTAGCAAAACAGTAGCCGTTATGGTACAACCTAGGCAGCATGACCCAAGGCACCGAGATTGACTGACGCCCATGTCGCAACACGAGGGGGTCAATGGCGTCCAAGCGCGGTAATGAAAATGACAACAAAATAAATAGCGCAACGTGTGGAACCCCCGCCATACGGAAGCTCCCAACACGGGACTGTGCCTCACGGGGACATAGCCAACGGATATTCCGTCCTCGGTGGATCAAACCATACTCTCACCCATGCTTCCCATATCGCCGTCGGCCCGTCGGAAACTACTGTCAAGCTAGAGCCGTACATGCTACTCGTCCAAGACCAGAGCCATTATAGTTCCGGCGGTGGCGACAGGTTCCTGGGTTGCCGCTTTAAGAACCAGTCCTTACGGAGAGACACTAGGGCCAAGCATGAAGCATACGCCCTAGCTCCCTGATCCATGTTGCTAAAAAGCAAATTTTAATATTAACATTGAAGTGAACCATTAGGTCGAGATTAACAGTTAAATTTTTGGTGACAGTAGCTGCGCTTAGCAAATGTCTACCCAAATGCAATAACCCAGGGTAATCAAGGTATAGGATAAAACAAAGCTAGGTACAACCTTAATAGGACAACAATTTAGACACATGCATATGCAGTAATTATTGTAAAGGTGTGTTTAGGTAGCAAGGATTGTCCGTGCTGTACTTGCCTTCGTCCAACTGTTGCTGCTGCTCCTGCTGCTGCTGTTGGTCTTGCTCCTCGTAACCCTCGAACTCAAACGTGTACGGCTCACCGACTGGACTCATACATCAACACACAAGCATCCATACAAGCCAGTACATGCAAACAATATTAATCTATTAGAACAGTACACCAAACAATAAAAACAGAACAAAAGAAGGCTTAGAAACTAATCTACGCTTCGCTACGAACACGTGAGCGCGAGAATCACTCAAATCGGAGCTAAAACGAAGAAGTTATGGCTTTTCTAAGGTTCAGGGACTTGCTGGCAAAGTTTTAAAAGTTCCAGGGGCTTATTTGCAAAAACTCAGGGGCTAAAACATAATTTTATATAAAAACAGGAGGGTTTATCTGCAATTTAACCAAAACAGGACCTCGGGTGCAATTTTTAAATAAGACAGGGGGTTTTCTGTAAAAATCGGGACTTAATTGTAATTATTTTCGAATAGATTTGGACTGCGGGTTAATTTTGAAAAAGGATAGGGGTTCTTTTGCAAAACGTCCATGGCTGACTGGGTTGACCGGTATGGTGAACTTTGACTAGGCTCGGTTGACTTGATCTGGGCCGTCGAAATCGGATTGGACGATTCAGATTGGATCCAGAGGGGAGGGGTCACCGGCGGGAAGGTGCTGCGGCGGCGCCGCCTGCGCGCGCGGCGGAGGGTCGCCGGCGAAACACGCTCTCGCGCTATAGGGCATGACTCGGGATGCGGTCTGGCGCCACAGGACCGGGGCGACACGACGAGTCCACCAGGACAGGTCTCGTCGGCGGCGGAGCAGTGGATGCGGCTCGTGACGATCCATGGCGGCGGCGGCGCTCGGGCGGTGGTGGTTCAACGCGGGGGCGGCGCTACAGAGCACGGGGAGGGGCGAGAAGAAACTCGAGGGGTTCCTGACCTTCACGCGACGGTCTTGGGGCAGTTCACCGGGGTGGAACGACGACGGACGACGAGATCGACGGCGGTGGTTTGGAATCGGCGGCGGCGAGTACAAGCTCGAGCGGCGGAGGATTGGCGGCACAAAATTGAGGGTTAGGGGCGGCACGGCCGGGGCTTTTATGGTGCGGCCGAGGGAAGAGTCCGGGGGGGAAATCCTCGGCGTCCGTGCCGTGTCCGGTCGGGATTCCGGCGCCGTGTTCGGGAGGGAGTCGGGCGAGAGGTCGGGGACGGTCTGACCCGTGGGACCCGCGCGTCAGTCGGCAGAGGGGGGGGGCGTTGCGGCGGGCTGGCGCGCTGGGCCGCTAGGTGGGCCGAGTGAGAGCGGGAGGCAGGCCGGGGAAGGGAGTGGGCCGCAGCTGGCTGGTGGGCTTGGCTGGAAGCGGAGCGCTGCGCTGGGCTGGGCCGGAAGCGGGGAGAGGGAGGCTGGGCCGCTGCGGAAGAAAAAGAGTAGGAGGGCCAAGATCGGACGAGGAAAATAGTTAAGGGAGGAAAAGTGGACTCGGGCCGCAGAAACTTTTCTAGAGCTCCAAACTAAGCGATTCAAATTCGAATTTAAACAGAATTTAAATTCCAACCGAACCACACACAAACAAAACACAATGCAGTCGGCATGAATGCAACAAAAATGTTTCTAACCTTATATTTAATTTTATTTCTCATAAATAATTTATTTTCCTTAGATAAATATGAGCATAAAATTAAATAAAAACAATTTAATTACTAAATTTTTAAAATAGGCATTTTTAGGGTGTTACAGATACCAACTGTGACGAACCGGATTCTCACCGACGAGAACCCGACTCCCTGTACTCTAAGGTCATAGAAATAATCAGGGTTTGAGCCAGGGTTTTCTTATGCAAGCAGCAGCAATAACCCAATTTCATCTCACCACCAACTCCTCCTCTCACACGCACATCCACTCCCCATACCCAACCATCAGCCTCACATTTTCCCATCGGGCTCGTCCTGCCACGGCAGGTCCCTGCAAATCATCATCCACCAAACACCTTTCACTCACTAGTCGACTCGGTGAGCTCCCTCCCCACCTTGTCTTAACAGCCTCAGCTGGACCAATCTCTCATATCCCGAATCAAAGGATGAGGTAAGAAAGCAGATTCCCATGCTAGCCGGGGCTTCTCAGAAATGGGTCGTCCGTAACCGTGGACACGGCTATACGTATAGTTTACACTCTGCAGAGGTGGCACTCCAGGAATCCATCCGGGCTGCAAGGCTAGTCCGCAACCAACCTGAGACACAGCCCACAGCAAAGACCCTAAATAGTAAAGGCGCCAATCCTGTCTCCCTGGGCTCGGGAAACATCCGATCTAACATCTGCCCCAGGGTCGTGAAACCTTCCCATCGGGGCCAGTCGGGGGCCGTGGTAAATCAGGGAGATTACGCCGCAATGAATCCCCCTACACATATCAAGCTCGATTCTCCTACAGTCTCGGCGCCGCACTAGAGTAGGCTTGCTGGAACCCTCCCCATACTGGGTAGATGGTGAGCACGGTATTTCCCAAGTCCAAAGTGGGGGCACGACTCGGTCCTTAATTGTCGGTAAAGCGAGTATCTGCATCACAAGCGATCTGTCGCAACGGTCCGCAATCGGCACCCATAACAGGTATTGCCGCCCAAACTCCTCAAGTACTCCCCGAGTACCAATCCCTCAAGTAACCATGTACCCGCAACAGGTACCCCATAGGGACTGCCCGAGTGCAGCCCCTCAGCACCTCGATCAACGATCGAGTTGTTATTACTCGCTTACACCGCCTAGCTGCACTACTCCTCCCATACCACCCACGACTCACGCCAAGAGGATCAATCACAACCATCCCAACACATGCATAGCATTGCATAGCATATTTCATAAAGTGAGTAGTAGGTAGCAAGGTAACAGGATAATAACAAAGGCAGTGCAGGTTTATCATGCGAGTAAAGTAAAGCGCTAGCATACTAGTTGCATGTCTAATTGGTATTTCAGAGAATGGTCGGGCGTGAACCTGGGCAAAGGTCTTCGTCCTCGTCAAAGCAGTTGTTGTAGTGGTCCGGCTCCTCCTGACTCTCCGGAGCTCCTAGGGTTGCGTAAAAATAAAATAACACGCGACTACTAGCAAAGAAACACTAAGACAGCGACGAAAGAAGACCCAAATAACACCAAACTCTACACTAGCGCGTAGATCATGTTTTTAGAAAAATATAGAAACTAGTTTCATATTTTTCTGAGCTACGGTTGATTTATTATTAATTTTTGAAGTTTAAATCATTTTCTGAAAATAATAAATAATTTCCGAAAAAGAAAACAGACAAAAATTAGCCTGCTGACGTCAGCATGACGTCATGCTGATGTCAGCAGTGGGGTCCGCCTAGGATGACATCAGCAGTGGGCCCTGCTGACGTCAGCGTTGACTGGTCAACGGTCAGCGGTCAACTCTGGTCAGTGGGCCCCATGTGTTAGTGACTCGCAGAGTATGACAGGTGGGTCCCATACGTCAGCGCAGTTAAAAGAAAAAGAAAAAGAATAAACGACGGCTGGGCTGGAATTGGGCCGAAAGTGACTGGGCCGGAAGAGTTTAGGGTGGTTAAACAGACTTATACGCGAACTTTAGGCCCACGAAGGGGTGGCTACTGGTGCTGCACTGGTGGACCAAGTCCACCGTGAACCGTGAGTGTGGTTCACGTGAGCCGGGTGCACGGGATCGTTGTTGGCGGTCGTTACAGCCCAAATCTGACCACCAATACTCGGGAATAAATGAGGTTATATGCAACATTCCACGCACTTAAGTTTTATTTCTAATAAAGTTCCACGAGTTTTGGTGAGTGTCACTTGTGCATGTACAACTACGACAAATATGTGCTATTGGGGCCGGAAATGACCGAATCGGCCGAACGACTCCGTTCGGCCGGTTACCCCCTTAGCCGTACAAGTCACCGGGAGTCGTCCACGTCAACAATGACCAAACGAACACATCACATGACACGTGGTCGACCGCCAACTCAACCCGAACCCATGCCACGTCACCCTGGGCCAGAACAACACGAGTCCAACCACCAGGAGGCAGCTCAGAAGGTCCAGGCAGCAGAGGCGGTGCTGGGGAGGCCGGCCCCGGGCCAGGCCCAGTTCGGCCGAACTGGGCCCTTCGGCCGAACCGCCCCCAGCTGGGAACTGACACCAGGGAGCAAATCTTGACCGTGGGAAGCAAAGACGGTGGATCCTGTGGTTCGGGCGAATTGGGGAGTTCGGCCGAACTGACCTGTTCGGCCGAACCGCCTCCCCTCGCCCGGAATCCCAGGGGGTACCCCCCTGGCACCCTTGGCGGCTACCCTACCTCAACCGCCTTGGACTCCTATAAATAGAGGGTCACTTTCACTTGTAAACACACACCAAGCCAAGGAGCTCATTTCCACTTTCACTCTAGTAGAGTTAGGATAGTTTAGTTAGGAGTTAGAGTTGAGTCGAGCTGTGCCTCGGAGGTTCCGGAGTCGTCTTCAGAAGCTCTGGTATAAGCTCTTGTATCTTTTACCTTTTCCCTTTTGCAAGACTTTGAGTTATCAATATAGTTATCTTTATCACTTTACCTTTGTCATTTATATCTTGCTTCTACTTTATCCTAGTTGCAGCATATGTCTTGTTTAGACTATAGTCAGTTATAGTTCTCGTGCTAGTAATCTTGTTTAAGTCTTTGTCTTGGTTGGTTCTTCGATCTTGCTTGATACTGGAGGTGAATTGTCACCAAGAGTATTGTCAAGGTTGCTTGCTCTTTCTAGTAGAGTAAGTAGTCGTTGCCTAGTGTAGGAGTGGTTCCTAGACTAGTCGGTGGCCTTAGTTTGCTCCCGTCGCAACGGAGGTGGTAGCCGGGAGGTGGTGACAGCCCTTTCGGTCTTCGTAGTCCATCACGTTAGTTCCGGCCCGTAGGATCCCCCAGTGGGGAAATAGTGGCACCCCTTCTCATCCCTTTCTGCGTGTCCGCCGGTTCCCTTGTCTCGATGCTAAGACATTAGAGTTATCCCAGATCTCCTAGTGCTGGCTCTGTAGCCGCTGTATCTCTAAGCTAGAGTGACATAGGTAGATAAAGTATCCAGGAGTCCTCTATCTCTTCTCGTTGTCCTCCCAGCTATCTATCTCTTCTCTCCCTTACCTGAGTATCCCATGAGCTGTGTGTCTGGTATATCCACTCCTATCCAATACCGTTATCCCCTGTCTTGTCTAGTCGTGTACCCTTCTCTGATAGTCTCGAATATTTGTTCACTAGTAATCTTGCCAAAGCTTCCATGCGGAAATATAAATTATGATACCTCGGGATACTCCCAGGTGAAGTGCTACAGCGGTGATTCTGTGCGCTTGCAGAATATTTCTATATTTTACTAAGTCATAAGGAAAACCACTGAAACACTCCTTACCCCAGTACCAGGATTCTCAATTCTGATATTGGATCGTAAGAAGTGCCAACAAGCATTTCTGGCGCCGTTGCCGGGGAGGTCTTTGGCTAGATTATTTTTGAACTTTTATCTTGAGCTATCTTAGTTGAGTTCAAGCGGGTTTATCCTTGCTCTGTTCGTTGGTCCTTGTGGAACAGAGCAGTGCATGACTGGTTTCCAACTACCGTCAAACTTCCAAGAAAATCCGGAGTCACTTGTGAGGAAAGTACGACCCCGTGTTGTACCTCCTCAGAAGCAACTCCTTCCGACGAACCCAGTCCTTCCCGTCGTTGACCAGGCTACATCGAGGATGGCGACCAAGACGATCCGTGAGTTCTCCGCTCCATCGAGCGAGAACGTACGTATCGGACCAGCTCCGCCAGTCGGAGATGGTAGCTTCGAGCTGAAGCCAGCCCTCATCAACATGGTACAGGCTAGTCCATTCTGCGGCAAGCCACATGAAGATGCCAATGCTCATCTCCAGCATTTCCTGGAGATTTGCAACACCTTCACCATCCGCGGAGTAAGTATCGATGCCATTCACCTTCGTTTATTTCCATTCTCATTATTAGGCAAGGCGAAACAATGGTTTTATGCTAACCGCGAAGCAATAGATACCTGGGATAAATGCACTAGTGCTTTCTTGCTAAAATTCTTTCCGGTTGGGAAAACCAACGCCCTCCGGAACAAAATAGCTAGTTTCCAGCAGTTAAAAGATGAAACAGTCCCGGAGGCATGGGATCGCCTCCAGGACTATATTTCTGCTTGTCCTCACCATGGTATGCAGAGTTGGTTCATAATCCAAACTTTCTATCACGGGCTGAGAAATTCTGCCCGTGAGTACCTGGATGCTGCTGCTGGAGGCTCGTTCTTCTCTCTTGAGGAGAGTCGTGCGAAGGCCCTCATAGAGAAGATGGTCGAGAACCAAGGTTGGTCCGACGACCGGACTCAACCAAAGACCCGAGGAGTTCACCAAGTTGAAGCTCTGGACATGCTCGCTGCCAAGATGGACCTCCTGATGAAGAAACTGGAGGCCCCTGCTCAAGAAACGGTGCAAGCCATGCACGCTCGCATGACCTGCGAAGTCTGTGGCAACACTGGCCATTCGGGGAATGACTGCCCCGAAACGCGAGAAGATGCCCACTACGTCAACAACTCCAACAACAACGGGTACCGACCGAACAACTACGGCAACCAAGGCTGGAATCCGCGCCCAAACCTTCCTTTTGAAAAGTCAACTGAGCTTTAATAAAATGATATAAACTCAAGTCGCTCAGTTAGCTGTTGCTGTTCCTGTCACTGAATCGGGGAAGATTCCGGGGCAACCCGAGCCTTCCGTCGAGACAGTGAATTCCATCACTACCAGGCAGGGTAAGATGTCTCGTAGTGTATTCCGCACTAACCACGGAGGGAAGGTCGCACGCATCCAAGTGCTGACACCAAGATGGACCTATCTGCCGAGAGCTGCAAAAAGGGCAATCATCAAGACCTCTCCGGACAGGAAGGAAGATCCCGGAGTGCCCATCATTCAGTGCACGATCTGGAATCGTCGCATTGATGATGCACTCTGCGATCTAGGGGCAAGTGTCAACATCATGTCTAAGGTATTATTTAAGGAATTACGCTACCCTACTTTGTCACATACTACTGCCCAGGTACAGCTTGCGGACTCAACCATCCGCTACCCCGAGGGGGTGATCGAGAATGTACCGGTCCGAATTTGGGGACGATATGTCCCTGTGGACTTTGTTGTCCTTGACACGAGGAATGAGCATTCGTTTCCCCTTGTGTTGGGCCGACTATTCTTGAACACCACCCGGGCTAGGATCGATATGGATGCAAGAGAAATCTCGTTCCGTATCGATGGAAGGTTGACTCACTTCAAGTTTCAACCCCGGGAAGAGAAGAAGGCAGAGCCACTCACACCGGAGCAGAGAAGCGCCGAGTGTTTCCTTAAGGCTCTCATTAATGGAGAGCTGGAAATACTCGGTGGTGAGCAGCTCAAGTGGAACGAGCCAACAAAACCGACAAGTGCAGAAGAAATGGATTTCCTCGTAAAGAAATACGAGGAAGAACAAGCCCTCTGGAATTCTCCAGAGACGCCACCAACACCGAAGAAGAAGAACAAGAAAATGTGGCGGAAGAAGGTTGCATCGTCCGAGTCGTCCACTCCGGGACCGGACGATGACAAGAACAACTGAAGACAGGAGAAGTCCCGCTCGCGGACTTAAAAGCTGAGCTCTCGCCGCGAGGAAAACCGGTATGTATCTCATATTTCCCTTCCAAATTTATTTCCTTCATTGCATTTGCATGTTTCCCTTTTTAAAATACTGAACCACTTGAGTAATTAATTTGAGAGAGAGTAGAAAATTTTGCAAACTTGGTTTAAATAATTAGTCACATGCTGAAATTTTAACTAGGGTGGATGTAATTGGTAATTTTTATCATTTTCATCCCTTCTAGAACATCTCCAATTATTTACCATCACCACCAACCAGCAACAAACATGTCTACCCCACTAAAAATGGCTGCACACTCACCAATTATCACAAACATGGCAGCATGGGGTGACTCCACTAAAACCAACTTTGGTCATGTCAAGTTTGCATCTTACCTACCACTAAAAAAAACACTCACATGACCTTGGAAATTGTTGGCCACACAAAATTTCGTGGAATCAAAGCAAAGGGACGTGCTCCACTCAGGGAGGAGTGGCCTGGCCACCAGGGCCTGGTTCGCCCGAACCACCCAGTTCGGCCGAACTAGGGACCTGCCTCCCCTCGGCCTATAAATGCTGGTGCAAGCTTGAGAGCTCCTCACACACTCGTACATTCTGAAAATTCTGCTAGGAAGCTCTCTCTCTCTCTCTCTCTCAAAGTTCTTTGCTCTAGTGCTTGCTCAAGTTCTTCCCAAGTTCTTGCTCAAGTTTTGGTTCACTTGCATCACTAGACAATCCCAAAAAAAATATTTTGCTTGTTGTGATCCTTGTGCTGAATTTTTGGACAATTTTGTGGTGGTCACCGACACCCACAAGAACGACTAACCTTTTGTGGTGGTTTTCATCCCCGCAAGAATGACTATCTCGAACGACTGACTTGATTTTCTTGTGCTAACCATATATATTCAGTCCTTCGGGTAGTTGTCGTTGCACTAACCTTTTGCAGGAATCATGTCAAAGTTCTTCACTTCGCTCCGTCGTTCTGCCCGGCTAGGCCGACGATCGGACGATGCTGGGAGTTCCCCAGCTCCGTCCCGAGGCTCGAGCCGGATGGACACAGACGAGCACGGAGCAGCAGGCTCGGGATGGGGCCATGCCACGCCCCCAGCCAGGCAGCTCCTGAGCGAGAGTGACATCAACCTTAGAACAGAAAGGGAGCAGAACACCTTCAACGAGCTTCGACTGAAGGAGTTCGAGCATACCCGTGTGTTTGAGCAAGATTTGCTCAGGGACACGGGGATGGACGTAGAGTTCACAGAAATTTTCCAGGCCATCGGCTGGGAGAATTTCTGGCACATCAACGAAGAAGGTTCGTACCTGCTCACCCTTGAATTTCTCTCGACTTTGGTTTCTGAAACTGGGGGGATTCGTTTTCGGTTCTTCAACCAAGAGTTCTTCTGCTCTTGGAGGGATTTTAGTTCGGGTCTCGGATTTTCGAGTCGTTGTTCTTTAGACCCGAACAAAGCTCTTAAAAGATTTGACCGAGTGGCATTTTGGAAAAAGATTTCGGGGGATACCAATTGTCATGCGCCACGCACGAACAGCATTCATAACCCCACTTTGCGTTTCATGCATCGTTGGGTGTCTATGACGGTATTCCCCCGGGCAGATTTGCGCCCTGTCAACACCATCGGGTTGCGGGTTCTTTTTGCCATGGTCAAGCAGATTCCCTATTCGCCTGTGAAAGACATGGTTGGTCACTGGCTGTCTCATATTTCTCGTACGGGTGGCATGGCGATGACTTCTCTAGTCACTCGCCTCGCTAACCACCTGGGCGTCCTTCAAGGCGCCCGGCTTACGTACATCGAGACAGCGCGTTCCGTCGTGGATGCCGAGCACATTGTGCAAGCCCACATGATATGGCGGAGGTCTGACGCAACGCTGGCAATGATTTACCGTGGATATACAACTGAAGTGCCTTTGCCTTGTGCAGCACTAAGGTTGTATACCACGCCGAAACTAACTCTTCATTTGAGGACCGAGTCGGACGACTCTCCACCTTGGAGAGAGCCCGCTCGGCACAGCGTTGCAGGTGACGGACCTGTCACGAGGGGACGAGCCAGGCGTGATGCTGGGCTCGCCACCTCACAGGAGTCGGAAGATGCACCACAAATGCCGCATCGACATACTTCCGCTTTTGAGGCCACCTACGACATGTACACCGGCGCTGGGACGTCCGGAGCAGGAGGCTCCGGGCAACACCAGGAGCTGAACTACTTCACCACAGGACGCTGGGACTACGGCCAGGACACGGACTCTGAGTGGTCCGGGAGTCGGTATGGAGGGGGATACGACAGTGCCTCTCAGCCATACTACCCCGGATACTCACAGTCCGCACGCTTCGACTACGGCCGGGAGCTGTCTTACATCTCCGACTGAATCGAGCTCATCGACGACCGTACCCGAGAGATTCAGGACACACTAGCCCGCCATTCTCAGTACCATCAAGAGAATAGTGGGATGGTGTCGTCTATCCAGCACGATGTCCACGAACAAGCGGAACAGCTGAGCCAGTACCTCTCAAGGCTCAACCCCTACCAGTAAAAGTCCAAGCTTGGGGGAGGACCCCCACCAGGTATATCCCGATTTACCCAGCACTTTGATCATTTAATTTCCCTTTCATTTCCCTTCATGATAGTTTGCATTTAAAATGAAAATACCAAAAATATTTCCCTTAAACAAAATTTCCTTTGAATTAAATAACTCCAAACTATGCATGGAATGAATCATATGCCTCTCACCTTGGAAATGATGAATAGTTGCTCTGTCATTAATTTTGCAAGTACTTTGTCTCAACTAGTTGCTAGATTGTTCTTGAGTTATGTGGCATGAGTAAAAATGATCCTGAAAACCTTGTGGGAGCACATGCTTTATTCCAAGTCTGAGTTGTTGTGGGGATTGATATAGTGAGAATTTGGTTAAGTTCTATTCTGCTTTTAGTACGGGGAAAATCTCGGAGATTTATGCTTTCAAAATAAAACAAGTTCCTCATTGGTCAAAATACCTACTAGAGCCATATGATAAGCTTAGTTGAAAATTTCTACTCATATGCTGCTTGTTATCTTAGTGAGCTTTGTCAAATTGTTGTGACCTTTGAGTGAAGCTTTCATATTCTTAAAGATCGAGACCCACGTACACACACACCACCTCTCACTTGCAATTCCTACACTGGGAGTTAGCAAACATTTTCCATCATCCATCCACAAAAATAAATGCTCCATGTTCTATGATTTCCCTCTACCAATATTCTTGATAGAGACATGGGCTATACAAAAAGAAAAGCATGCCAAAGAAGCATGGCAAAAATAAGAGAAAAAGAAAAGCATGCCAAGGAGCATGGCAAAAAGAAAGAGAAAAAGAAAAGCATGCCAAGTGGCATGGCAAAAATATGAGAGAAAAAGATAGCCCATGTTCTCGAAAATAAATCAAGGAGAGGGAAATTCATCCAAGGAGTTCCACCATATTCCATTCCACCACTCCACCATATTCCACTCCATTCCTATCCACACACTTGCACGTCTCGATCTTAAGATGTGATTTGTCTCCTCAGAGATCCGGTCTTTGACTTAGCAAAATATAAGATGCATGCATGCTTTCATCCTTTGTCCCTAAGCCACACAAAAAGCCATATTAGATGTTAGGATGAAAAGAAGGCACAAGCCTTTGGTGAGGATTCAAATACACTTGAGTGATTGAGTGTGCCAATGAGGAACAATTTGTAGTTTTCAAAACTTATGAAAAACTCCGAGATGGGATCCTGAAAAGAGTAGAGTGGAATAAAACTAAGTTTAACTGTTCATCCTTTCAACCGCCCAAGATAAGGAGATTGCTAAGAGCCCCATAGGTAAAAAGGTGATTTGAAACTTTGCCTATGATTCAAGTATTTTTGAAGACTAGTTGTTTATAAAGTTACCTGCAAAAGAAATGACATTGTAGCAACTCCTGATCCACCAAGCCTCAGTTTATATCTTTGCTCGAGGAAGAGCAAAGAGCTAAGCTTGGGGGAGCTTGTTGGCGGTCGTTACAGCCCAAATCTGACCACCAATACTCGGGAATAAATGAGGTTATATGCAACATTCCACGCACTTAGGTTTTATTTCTAATAAAGTTCCACGAGTTTTGGTGAGTGTCACTTGTGAAGGTACAACTACGACAAATATGTGCTATTGGGGCCGGAAATGACCGAATCGGCCGAACGACTCCATTCGGTCGGTTACCCCCCTTAGTCGTACAAGTCACCGGGAGTCGTCCACGTCAACAATGACCAAACGAACACATCACATGACACGTGGTCGACCGCCAACTCAACCCGGACCCATGCCACGTCACCCTGGGCCAGAACAACACGAGTCCAACCACCAGGAGGCAGCTCAGAAGGTCCAGGCAGCAGAGGCGGTGCTGGGGAGGCCGGCCCCGGGCCAGGCCCAGTTCGGCCGAACTGGGCCCTTCGGCCGAACCGCCCCCAGCTGGGAACCGACACCAGGGAGCAAATCTTGACCGTGGGAAGCAAAGACGGTGGATCCTGTGGTTCGGGCGAATTGGGGAGTTCGGCCGAACTGACCTATTCGGCCGAACCGCCTCCCCTCGCCCGGAATCCCAGGGGGTACCCCCCTGGCACCCTTGGCGGCTACCCTACCTCAACCGCCTTGGACTCCTATAAATAGAGGGTCACTTTCACTTGTAAACACACACCAAGCCAAGGAGCTCATTTCCACTTTCATTCTAGTAGAGTTAGGATAGTTTAGTTGGGAGTTAGAGTTGAGTCGAGCTGTGCCTCGGAGGTTCCGGAGTCGTCTTCAGAAGCTCTGGTATAAGCTCTTGTATCTTTTACCTTTTCCCTTTTGCAAGACTTTGAGTTATCAATATAGTTATCTTTATCACCTTGCCTTTGTCATTTATATCTTGCTTCTACTTTATCCTAGTTGCAGCATATATCTTGTTTAGACTATAGTCAGTTATAGTTCTCGTGCTAGTAATCTTGTTTAAGTCTTTGTCTTGGTTGGTTCTTCGATCTTGCTTGATACTGGAGGTGAATTGTCACCAAGAGTAATAACAAGGTTGCTTGCTCTTGCTAGTAGAGTAAGTAGTCGTGGCCTAGTGTAGGAGTGGTTCCTAGACTAGTCGGTGGCCTTAGTTTGCTCCCGTCGCATCGGAGGTGGTAGCCGGGAGGTGGTGACAGCCCTTTCGGTCTTCGTAGTCTGTCACGTTAGTTCCGGCCCGTAGGATCCCCCAGTGGGGAAATAGCGGCACCCCTTCTCATCCCTTTCTGCGTGTTCGCCGGTTCCCTTGTCCCGATGCTAAGACATTAGAGTTATCCCAGATCTCCTAGTGCTGGCTCTGTAGCCGTTGTATCTCTAAGCTAGAGTGACATAGGTAGATAAAGTATCCAGGAGTCCTCTATCTCTTCTCGTTGTCCTCCCAGCTATCTATCTCTTCTCTCCCTTACCTGAGTATCCCATGAGCTGTGTGTCTGGTACATCCACTCCTATCCAATACCGTTATCCCCTGTCTTGTCTAGTCGTGTACCCTTCTCTAATAGTCTCGAATATTTGTTCACTAGTAATCTTGCCAAAGCTTCCATGCGGAAATATAAATTACGATACCTCGAGATACTCCCAGGTGAAGTGCTACAGCGGTGATTCTGTGCGCTTGCAGAATATTTCTATATTTTACTAAGCCATAAGGAAAACCACTGAAACACTCCTTACCCAGTACCAGGATTCTCAATTCTGATATTGGATCGTAAGAAGTGCCAACAATCGTTCTGTGGCCGAATCAGGATCGTCTGCGGTGCTTCGTGTGGTGACTTGGTGTGGTCCTCGGTGTGGCTTCGCCACGGCGCGACGCGACGCGCGCGTGGCGCGCTCCAGAATGCGCCGGCGGCGACGGGCGACGGCGGTTCTCACCGGAAAAGCCTCGGCTGGGCTCAAGATCGATCGGAAATGCTCGGCCAGGTCTCGGGGGTTCGATTTGGTAGGTTAAAGGCGAACGATTGGGTGGCTAGGGGTGCCTCCGAAGTGAGCAGTGGCGGTGCGGCCATGGACGCCGATGAGCTACGACGGCGACACGGGATTCGATTGCAATGGTGCATGATTCGGGTTAGGCGTGTGCGCGTGCGGCTCCAGCGGCTGCTGGGACGCATCTGGGTGCGCATGCGCGGGCTTGTGGTCGCCCACGGCTGCGCATGGCCTCGGCGTTCGCGCGCGGTGAGCAGAGCTCGGACGCGGCGGCCTCGGCTGCAGGGCTCGGTCGTCGGCGGTTTGCGGCTGGGCTGCTGCGGCTCGACGGGGACCTGCAGAAGAAGCTGCACAGCTCGAAGGCTGGCTCACAGTGGCTAGCAACGGCGGCGGCGGCGGAACTTGGCCGGAAACAGAGAAGAAGGGGGAAATTGCGGCGGCTCACCTAGGGGTCAGTAGGGGTACGCTGCAGCTCGGGGTAGTGCTCGACGTGGTCTGGCGGTCCTCGTGCTCCTTCTCCCGTCCCTGATCCTGCTCGGGGTCGACGGCTCCGCAAGCGGCAGCGCTCCGGTTCTCGGCGGCGACGCGGGGACGGTGCTCCGGCTCCTCTTCCCTTCCTCCTCTCCTTCACCACTCCTCCTCTGGTCCTCCTCTTCCCTCTCCTCTCACGAATTGGAGAACTAGGAACCCCAAAGGGGCGGCGGCGGCTTGAACAGGGAGTGCGGCCGGCGGGGTGATTTATAGGGCGGCGGCTGCGCTAGGGTTCGGAAGCGGACGACGAGATAGGGATGCTCGAGCGGCTGTGGACACGCGGCGCAATCGCGTCGGGCCGCACGGAGCTCGGGTGGTTGGGTCACGGGCGGCGCGCTCGGGAGAGAGAGCAGCGTCGCGAGGAAGATGACGCGGGGGAGAAGAAAAGGCTGACAGGCGGGGTCCACCTGTCAGTGGGTGAGAAGGACGACGCGGCGGGGACGCGGCGGGGAAAAGGATGGGCCGCTGCTGGGCCAAATGGCCGGCTGGGCTGCTCGGTTCGCTGGCTCGGGAAGAAAGTTCAGGGTGGTTTCTCAGACTTTGGTTTCGGGAATTTGGCCCACGAACAGTTAGAAGGATTTGACAATTAGTTTGGCCAATTAGAGTTTGAATTCAAATCTAGAATTTTAATTCAAACCAACCAAAAATCCAAATAAATCCAAATCACACTATTTCATCCTTAGCACTTCAAATTGATTTTAAATTTTAAATTTAAATTGCCTAAGAATTTAGGGAGCAATTAGAAGACACTCTTATATGTTTGTTTGCATGCACACAATTCCACCAAAAATTTTTAAATTCGCATTTTTGCACCCAACAAATCCTAGGGGAAATTTTAGGGTTGTTACACTCCTCAAGAGAGAAGAACGAGCCTCCAGCAGCAGCATCCAGATACTCACGGGCAGAGCTTCTCAGCCCATGATAAAATGTTTGGATTATGAACCAACTCTGCATACCATGGTGAGGACAAGCAGAAATATAGTCCTGGAGGCGATCTCATGCCTCCGGGACTGTTTCATCTTTTAACTGCTGGAAACTAGCTATTTTGTTCCGGAGGGCGTTGGTTTTCCCAACCGGAAAGAATTTTAGCAAGAAAGCGCTAGTGCATTTATCCCAAGTGTCTATAGCTTCGCGGTTAGCATAAAACCATTGTTTTGCCTTGCCTAATAATGAGAATGGAAATAAACGAAGGCGAATGGCATCGATATTTACTCCACGGATGGTGAAGGTGTTGCAAATCTCCAGGAAATGCTGGAGATGAGCATTGGCATCTTCGTGTGGCTTGCCGCAGAATGGGCTAGCCTGCACCATGTTGATGAGGGCTGGCTTCAGCTCGAAATTACCATCTCCAACTGGCAGAGCTGGTCCGGTACGCACGTTCTCTCTTGATGGAGCGGAGAACTCGCGGATCGTCTTGCCGGCTATCCTCGATGAAGCTTGGTTAACGACGGGAAAAACTGGGTTCGTCCGAATGATCTGCTTCTGAGGAGGTACAACACGGGGTCGCACTTTCCTCACAAGAGACTCAGGATTTTCTTGGAAGTTTGACGGTAGTTGGAAACCAGTCATGCACTACTCTGTTCCACAAAGACCAACGAACAGAGCAAGGATAAACCCACTTGAGTAGCGGTACTCAACTAAGATAGCTCAAGATAAAAATTCAAAAGTAATCTAGCCAAATGCTTCCCCGGCAACGGCGCCAGAAATGCTTGTTGGCACTTCTTACGATCCAATATCAGAATTGAGAATCCTGGTACTGGGGTAAGGAGTGTTTCAGTGGTTTTCCGTATGGCTTAGTAAAATATAGAAATATTCTGCAAGCGCACAGAGTCACCGCTGTAGCACTTCACCTGGCAGTATCCCGAGGTATCGTAATTTATATTTCCACAGGGAAGCTGTGGCAAGACTACTAGTGAACAGATATTCGAGACTATCAAAGAAGGATACACGACTAGACAAGACAGGGGATAACGGTATTGGATAGGAGTGGATATACCGGACACACAACTCAAGGGATACTCAGGTAAGGGAGAGAAGAAATATATAGCTGGGAGGACAACGAGAAGAGATAGAGGACTCCTGGATACTTTATCTACCTATGTCACTCTAGCCTAGAGATACAGCTGCTACAGAGCCAGCACTAGGAGATCTGGGATAACTCTATTGTCTTAGCTTCGGGACAAGGGAACCGGTGGACACGCAGAAAGGGATGAGAAGGGGTGCCACTATTTCCCGGGCTGGGGGGATCCTACGGACCGGAACTAATGTGATGGGCTACGAAGACCGAAAGGGCTGTCACCACCTCACGGCTACCACCTCCGTTGCGACGGGAATACTCTAAGGCCACTGGCTAGGCTAGGAACCACTCCTACACTAGTCAACGACTACTTACTCCGCTAGCAAGAGCAAGCAACCCTGTTAATACTCTTGGTGACAATTCACCTCCAATATTAAGCAAGATCGAAGAACCAGCCAAGACAAAGACTTAAACAAGACTACAAGCACTAGAACTATAACTGACTATAGTCTAAACAAGATATATTTGCAACTAGAATAAAGTAGAAGCAAGATATAAATGACAAAGGGAATAAGATAAAGATGACTATATTGATAACTGAAAGTCTTGCAAAAGGTAAAGTAAAAGATACAAGAGCTTATACCAGAGCTTCTGAAGACGACTCCGGAACCTCTGAGGCAAAGCTCGACTCAACTCTAACTCCCAACTAAACTATCCTAACTCTATTAGAACAAGTGGAATGAAAGAGCTCCTTGGCTTGGTGTGTGTGATACAAGTGAATGACCCTCTATTTATAGTGCTCCAGGGTCGGTTGAAGTGGAGTAACCGTTAAGGGAGAGGGCAGAGGCGGTGGCCGGCCGTTTCGGCCGAGAGGGTAGGTTCGCCCGAACCCTGGCGTTTGGCCGAACGCCAGATCCACCGCCATCTGCACCAAGGGCCAGGATGCACTGCTGGGAGGCGGTTTGGCAGCTGGGGTTGGTTCGGCCGAAGGCCTAGCTTCGGCCGAACTGGGCCTGGCCCTTGGCGGCCTCAGCTGCATCGCCTCTGGTCCTGGGCCCCCCTGGGCCGGCCTTTGTAGCTTGGACTTGTGTTGTTCTAGCCCAGGATGACGTGTTGGTGCTCCGGGATGTGTTGGCGGTCGTCCACGTGTTGTACTTGGTGTCCGCTTGGTCATCGGTGATGTGGACGGCTCCCGGTGGCCCGTACGGCTAAGGGGGGTAACCGGCCGAACGGAGTCGTTCGGCCGATTCGGTCAATTTCGGCCCCAATAGCACGTATTTGTTGTAGTTGTACCTACACAAGTGACACTCACCAAAACTCGTGGAACTTTATTAGAAATAAAAACTAAGTACATGGAATGTTGCATAAAACCTCATTTATTACCGAGTATTGGTGGTCGGATTTGGGTTGTAACGACCGCCAACAGTAACAGACATAAATAAATTCTTTTACCGGTGTCAACCGGTAACGGGCATTAACAAAATCCGTTATTGTAGTTGTTGACGACCAAAATTGGCACGGCTGTGCAAACCGGTCTGACCGGTATGCACAAACCGGTCAGACCGGTTTAGGAAACTTCATCAAAATGCAAATTGGACTTCACCATTGCGAATCTCTCGTCGAGAAGATCAAGATGCATATGTGGAATGCCTAATTTGGACTCCGGATGAGAGAGTTACGACTTTGGGAAGATCTGCACCCGGGAAAACCGGTCTGACCGGTTTCCCAATCCGGTCAGACCGGTTTGGGTCTGAATTTGAGTAGGTTTAGGACTCTGAGTTTTATACCATATTGTAATCGACTCAACGGGGTAAGACCATCCTAGGTGTTGTTCCTATTTGCCCTACTTTTATACCATATCTTTTTACTTTTAATCTTTGCCCTACTTTTCCAATCCACTATTTGTTGTTCCTCCTTCGTCTCTACGTCGATTGAGGGCGTCCTAGGTGGCCTGCCGACTCTAGGACAACCCTGCGTGCATTGCCCCGACGGGATCCTGCCCGGGCGACGTTCGAAGGTATACCGCCGGTTCACTTCGGCCAACCGGTCTAACCGCCCTGCATAGGCGGTCTGACCGCTTTGTGTTGAGGTGCTACAGCGAGCCCCTCCGCGTTTTGTTGGCCGCAAACTTGTGCCCACAAATTTGGCGACCACGATGGAACATACAAGGGTAGATCAATCGGCTGCCATGGCCGGCAAACTACCTAAACCCGCTGATGTTGATGTTGAAAACATTGCAAGGCCGAAAGTTGAACAAATGTCGGCTGAAGATCATAAGGTACTTGCTGAAATCAGGAGAAAAATCCGTGATCAGAAAGAGCAGGAGATCCAGGAGCTAGAAGATGAAGCCGCAAAGCAATACGTATCGCACTTCTCCATGGATCGACAAGGGAATGTTAAGAAAGACAAGGATGTCGTTGTCACACCCAGGTTTACACAGAAACCCGAATGCTACTATATGTGTGCCCAGGAAAGTCCACAGAACACATATAGTTAACAAATATGATAAACAGAGTACATATGCTCGAATAAAAATAGTTTTGCATCAGAGTTTACCTAAAACACAGCGGAAGTCTAACTCTCTCGACAGTGTCACACCTGGCCCAGTAGTGGCCCATGAGTGCGGGATGCACGTGTTTAGTGTCACCTTGCTAGTTTAGCAAGGGTGGAGGCAACTTATAAGCCCTTGTCTTCCAGCCATAGCACCTTCGGGTTAACCCTTTTACATGAAGCGAGGACGAAAGTGTAAGCAGGGTGCTATGTGTACGCGTGCGCGCCCCTCGGAAGGGCTGTACGGGGCGGCTCGTGGAGGGTGGGGTGTTACAAATGGTATCAGAGCCGACCCTCGCGGTTGCGCGTACGGGTCAGTGTGCGGGCATAGGGCGCATGGCGCGTGTGGCCTGGGTATGGCATTCGGCATGGACTATGGCGCCGGCACTGGACGTACGGTCGTGCGCTAAGGGGGAACGTTCCTGGACATTTGCCCATGTGGGTGAGTTGTGCCGACGAGGACGTCGAGTTCTTTGAGGGGGGTGTATGTCACACCTGGCCCAGTTTCTATGGCCCAGTAGTGGCCCATGAGTGCGGGATGCACGCGTTTAGTGCCACCTTGCTAGTTTAGCAAGGGTGGAGGCAACTTATAAGCCCTTGTCTTCCAGCCATAGCACCTTCGGGTTAACCCTTTTACATGAAGCGAGGACGAAAGTGTAAGCAGGGTGCTATGTGTACGCGTGCGCGCCCCTCGGAAGGGCTGTGCGGGGCGGCTCGTGGAGGGTGGGGTGTTACAGACAGGTAGAGCCTCAAGTCCACAGGGACACCGACTGGTTGACCATAGCTCAGTAGTACGGAAGATCCTCAAGAAACTTCATCTGTTACCCATCCGGGATTTTGTTAAATAATAGCAAGCGTAAGTAAATGTCTTACTTAGCAAGTATAGCACGGGTGTATGAAGGCTCAAAAAGGCAAGACACGGCTGAACTGCATTAGCACTTTTAGTTGGTTCGTTTTAACATTAGCCAAGTTACTACAAGTGTATGAAAACCCAGTTGTAACCCAATTAATGAAGTGTAAGTGACATTAAGCACAAATAAACATCATCTTCTAATCAAAAAGGATCCAGGCCGCTCGTTATCACACCCGATTTTCAGAGGAAAACCAAGTGCGTTTCATATGTGCGCCAGGATCATGTTTACACACATATGATAGACAAAAGAGTGTAATATCGAAATACAATGTTCTAAATTACAAGAGATTTATTATAGTATTCTTATTACACTCTCGAAAGACACGCAGGTCTTTATCGAAGAACAAACGATAGCTACACGAAGCATCTTCGTCTTCGACTTCCACAGGCATCTTGACTGGGGGAGAGCGCAAGCCTCAGAACTCATCGTAGTCACTGTAGTATTCTTCTCCATTTCCTTCTTCTGAATCAGCAATAGCAAGCGTGAGTACACCTAACTAGGTACTCAGCAAGTGGGGGGAAAATGCAAGGCCACAAGGATAGGCTATGTTTCACAGCAATGAGCTTTTTAATGTTGGTCAAGTTTTATTAGCAACTTCCTATTCACTAGGTATAAGTTTATACCATCCCACTTAGTATTTAGAAAACATCTTATTCAAAAATATCCCACGAGTAAAAACAAAACCACGATTTATAGTCCATCTTCAAGTTTAATTATCATGTGAGGGTCCAAGCCGCTCTTGACCGTGAGCACGGCTGATATATCAGTTTTACACTCTGCAGAGGTTGCACACTTTCACCATGGCTCGTGTTTCCCATGTCGCCCGGGTTTGCAAGGCCCTTAAACACTTCCGAGGTGAGTGGCTAGGGATCCACTACGAAGCCTTTACAAAGGTATGCAAAAGACCAACGACCCGCATAGTTACAGACTAGGGCGGTCCACAAACCTCCCTAATGGTCAGCACCTTAGCAAAGGCTGCTACCCCAAGAGGACCGGGCTGTGACCCCTGCAACCCCAATCCCCCTATGCTCCTCGCAGGCGGATAAGGTCATCAGTGCGATCACACACCTAATTAATTGGCTAAGGTCAGAGCCCATTAACACCATGGTTGCGCTGTTTTCCTGGGTGGTCACTCCATGTTCCGATTAAAATATTGTTCTCTTGTATTATCCAACATTTCACCAATAATCATTATGTTCAGCATTTTGTAAAGTTGCAGTTTTAAAAGCATTTCCCATAGTGTAGCAAGGCTAAGCATAACTATCCCAAAACATTATTTAAACTGGGTTGATTCAAGGGTTTATGGTAAAAGACTAGGTAAATCCTTAACATAGGTATTCCCGTCATATTAATGCAATAAAAGTAAATTTTAGTTTGACATGCAGTTATATAGGACAAAAAGAATATGCGGGGAGGGCCACTTGCCTTGGTCTACAAAAAGATCTTCTTCTTCTTCGTAGAGTGGTTCCGGATCCGCGTCGACGGGCGACTCGGTTGCAACTGGCACGAGGTCTACGATCAACACAATAAAACAATAAGAAAACAGTACATCAAACATTCTTAACAGACTAAAACAAGCATCTAAAACTATCAAACTCGAAAAGACGAACGCTTGGACACCAAGAACGCTAAAAACGGAGCTAGGACGGAAAAGATATGGCCAAAACAAGTTTTAGGGACTTGCTGGCAAAGAAACTAAGTTTCCAGGGACTTAGCTGAAAGAAACCAGGGGCTAAAACATAATTACGCGTTAAAACCCGAGGGCTAACGCGCAAAAACACCGGGGCTGGACTGCGGGTACAAAAACAGAGAAGCTCAGGGGGTTTTCTGTAAAATCCAGGACCTAAATCTAATTATTTTTGAACTAATCAGGACGGCGGGTTAATTTCCAGAAAAGGCAGGGTCTCTTTTGCAAAAGTGCCTCGGGTTGACCGTTATTCGGCTGCTGACTCGGGTCGGGAAGAATCTGGGCCGTTGGATCAAGATCGGACGATCGGCAGCGAAGGGGGCAGTCGGGCGGCGGCGGAAACGCCGGCGAGCGGCGGCGCCGGGTCGGGAACACGCCGGCGATGCTCGAACTCGAGCTGCCGGGCTCGGTTTGGGACGCGGATAGGTCCTACGGCTTCAGGGCGGCGAGGCGAACTCAGCTGGGGTGATTAAGTCGAGTTTTGCACACTGAGGGCGGCGGTCGATGAAGAGCAGAGACGGAGCGGCGGCGAGTTCGCCGGAGTTCACCCGAACTCGGCCCTGGGTCGCGAATTCAAGCGCGGAAAAGGTTCTGGGTGCAGCTGGGAGGCTAGTGAACGTGCTCAGGGGGTTCTAGTCCTCCAATTGCTACGGTGGCGGTGTTCGTGTGGCGAACGGCGGCGGTGGAGCGCCGGTGAAAGTCGTCAGTGCGCTAGGGTGCGAAACAGAGAGCAAGAAGGGGATGGAGAGCATCATTACCACGGTGCGATGCGCTCGGTGCAGTCGGACGGGGTGGAGCAGTGCCGGAGCGACGGATCGACGACGCGGTGGCGCTCGGGCGGCGGCGGCGGCGGAAATTGGAGCGGCTCCGGGGGAATTGGGTGGCGAGAGGGGTCGAAGAGGGTTCTCGGGGGCTCGGTCATTCTCTTTATAAGGCGAAGAGGGGAGGGGAAGGGCTCGGCACGGCGGGGGTCGGAGTGGCCGGCCATTAATGGCGTGCGGAAGTGGAGAGGCTCGGTGGGGCGGCGCTTCGAGTGGGAGAGGAAGCGATTGGAGTGGTGCGGGCGTTGCTCTGGCTCGGTGGACGAGGAGGGGAAGGGGCGCGGGAGAGGGAACGGCGCGGGGGAGCTCGAGCGGCTCGGTCGGGCGGGGCAGAGGAGGGACGTTGGGAGGAAGGGGGTGAACCCGACAGGTGGGCTCCACCTGTCGGCGGCGGAGAGAGAGGAAGGGAGGGGGAGACGGCTTGGGCCGTTGCCGGGCCGGAAGAGGGAGCAGGCCGGCGGGGCGAGGAAAAAGAAAGGAGGGGGGGGGGAGCGAGTGGGCCGGCCGGGGTTGATGGGCCGCGCGCGGAGAGAGGGGCGCTGGGCCGAAGAAAAAGAAAGGGAGGGAGAGAGATGGGCCGGGAGAGAAAGAGAGATTGAGGGAGAGTTGAGGGGTGACTTCTGGACTTTTTCATGATTTTGAAATTCACACACCAAATCAAACAAAATACATGCAAACCAAATATGATGCTCATGCACTTATTGTCCTAAGATTATTTAAATGATGTTTAAATATTTTTAGGCTCAATTTAATTTAAAAATTTAATTAAGTCCTTAGAAAAATAAATTAAACCAAGTTGCTATGATTTATATGTGATGGAATTTTAGGGTGTTACAAATCCTACCCCCCTTAAGAAGAATCTCGTCCCGAGATTCAGGAAGACTCGGAAAACAGCTGAGGGAATTCTTCCATAAGTTCTTCTTCTCTTTCCCAAGTGGCCTCATTTTCTGAGTGATTGCTCCATTGAACTTTGCACATTTTTATTACCTTGCTTCGTGTGACCCTCTGTGACCTGTCTAAGATTTTGATAGGATATTCCTTATAAGTCAAATCGTCCTTCACTTCTAAATCCTCCAGTGGTAAGTGCTCCACTCTAATCTCATTTGAGCACTTCTTCAGCTGTGATACATGGAACACATCATGAACTCCTGACAATCGAGCCGGTAATTCCAATTTATATGCCACTTCTCCTTTTCTTTCCAATATTTTAAAAGGTCCGATAAAACGAGGTGATAACTTTCCTCTGACATTGAATCTTCGCAATCCTCTGATTGGTGATACTCTGAGATAAGCATAATCTCCTTCCTCGAATACCACTTCTCTTCTTTTAGGATCAGCGTAACTCTTTTGGCGTGACTGTGCGGTTTTAAGATTCTCTCGAATTATTTCGACTTGTCTTTCCGCTTCCTTTATGATTTCTGGTCCGAAGAGTTGACTTTCACCCGTTTGATTCCAGTACAAGGGTGTTCTGCATTTTCTTCCATACAAGGCTTCAAACGGTGCCATTTTGAGACTAGATTGATAGCTGTTGTTGTAAGCAAACTCTGCATATGGTAAACTTTTGTCCCAACTACCTCCATGCTTTAAAGCACAAGCCCTTAACATATCTTCCAATATCTGATTCGTCCTTTCAGTCTGACCATCAGTCTGTGGATGGTATGCCGAACTGAAATTCAATTTCGTATCCAGTGACTCATGTAGCTTCTTCCAAAAACGTGATGTAAACTGGGTGCCTCGATCTGACACTATCTTTTTAGGAACTCCATGCAAACACACAATTCGCGACATGTACAACTCTGCTAGCCTGGCTCCTGAGTAAGTAGTTTTAACTGGTATAAAATGAGCGACTTTGGTTAACCTGTCCACGATAACCCATATGGAATCATAACCATCACGTGTACGAGGTAAACCTACTATGAAATCCATACCAATTTCTTCCCACTTCCATTCAGGTACTTTTAATGGTTGCAGCAATCCTGCAGGTCTTTGATGTTCTGCTTTTACCCTTTGACATATGTCACACAAGGCGACATGAGCAGCAACATCTCTTTTCATTCCATACCACCAGTATTTCTGCTTCAAGTCTTGATACATCTTGGTACTTCCAGGGTGAATGGAATATGCTGAATCGTGAGCTTCCTTTAATATAGTCTCACGGAGACTATCAATTTCCGGCACACATATCCTATTTCGGAACCAGATTGTTCCTTGTTCATCTCTCCTGAAGTCTGTATCTTTCCCTGAATCGATCAGTTCTCCAAACTCTTTAATCTTCTCGTCTGTCAACTGTCCGTTCCTGATCTCTTGTTCCAATGTTGATTCAACTTCCAGGGTCAGTGATTCGCCCTGGGCAGCAATTCCCAAGTTGAGTCGTGCCATTTCCCAACATAATTCCTGTGGTTTCAATTGTGCTATGAGCATGTTTACCTGGCTCTTCCGACTTAAAGCGTCTGCTACAACATTGGCTTTTCCGGGGTGATACTGAATATCCAAATCATAATCCTTGATTAATTCCAGCCATCTGCGTTGTCTAAGATTGATATCCTTCTGAGTGAATATATACTTCAGGCTCTTGTGGTCGGTAAAGATCTGACATTTGTTGCCAATCATGTAATGCCTCCAAATCTTCAGTGCATGCACGACGGCAGCTAACTCTAGGTCATGTGTAGGATAATTTTGTTCATGTTTCCTCAATTGTCTCGAAGCATAAGCTACTACTTTTCCTTCTTGCATCAGAACACAACCAAGGCCTTGACGCGAAGCATCACAGTACACGTCGAACCCTTTGTGAATGTCTGGCATTATCAGTACAGGGGCAGTAGTCAATCTTTTCTTCAATTCTTCAAAACTAGCTTGGCATTTATCATTCCATTTGAATTCTTTTCCTTTCTCCAGTAAGGTTGTAAGCGGTTTCACGATCTTCGAGAATCCTTCAATAAACCTGCGGTAGTAACCTGCCAATCCGAGAAAACTCCTGATCTCAGACACATTCTTCGGAGGGTTCCAATCCAACACATCCTGAACTTTACTCGGATCCACTGCTATTCCTCCGTCAGTAATAACGTGACCAAGAAATGAAACTTCATTTAACCAAAAGTCACACTTGCTGAATTTAGCATATAACTGATGTTCTCGAAGTCTCTGTAATACGAGTCTTAAATGCTCCTCGTGTTCTTCCTCATTCTGAGAGAATATCAGAATGTCATCAATGAACACTACCACAAACTTGTCCAAATAATCCATGAACACCTTGTTCATCAAGTACATGAAGTATGCCGGGGCATTTGTCAATCCGAATGACATGACAGTAAACTCATACAATCCGTATCTGGACGTGAAAGCTGTCTTAGGGATGTCCTCCGGACGAATTCTTAATTGATGGTATCCAGATCGCAGATCTATCTTGGAAAACACCTTTGCACCTCTCATCTGATCAAACAGATCTTCGATTCTAGGTAACGGATATTTATTCTTGATGGTGACCTCATTAAGTGATCGATAATCTATACACAATCTCCGAGAACCGTCTTTCTTGTCTACAAAGAGGGTAGGGGCTCCCCATGGTGACGAGCTAGGGCGGATAAATCCTTTACTTAATAATTCTTCTATTTGTTTCTTAAGTTCTGCCAAATCTTTAACATCCATTCTATATGGCCTCTTAGATATAGGAGCAGTACCAGGTAAAAGTTCAATGCTGAATTCAATATCTCGGTCAGGTGGCATACCTGGTAATTCATCTGGAAATACATCCGGATATTCGTTCACTATTTTGATATCTTCTAGAGTCTTGCCTTCCATAGAATTTACTGTTCCGCCTTCTGTCGATGAGGGAGTTGCCACATACTCAATTCTGTCTCCGTTAGGACTGGTTAAGAGTACTGACTTCTTTCGGCACTGAATAGATCCATCCCACTGGTGTAACCAATCCATTCCCAGAATTATATCTATTCCCCAAGATTTTAGAACTACTAGATCAGCTGGGAAATCTACTCCCATGATGTTAAGTGTCACTTGTGGACAAAATAAAGTGGCTTGCATTTCTCCGCCGGGAGTATTAACTAATAATTGCTTTTTCATAGCTCTCATGGTCATACCATGTTTTGCCACAAATTGTTCAGTAATAAATGAATGCGTTGCTCCAGAATCGAATAAAATTGTTGCAGGTATGGAATTGGCAAGGAACGTACCAAGTACAACTCCTGGGGCTTCCTGGGCTTGTTCCGCGGTCACATGGTTCACCCTTCCACGAACAAAATTCCGCTGAGCCCTGTTGCCTTGTGCACTTGAACTTCCCGGACGAACTTGTGACGATGGTTTCTCAGTCCTCTGTTCATTGCCTCTCTGTGGAGTATGCATTCCACGCTGGGGACAGTTGTTAGCATAGTGTCCCAATTCTCCACACTTGAAACATCCATTTGGCTGCACTGGAGCGTTTTTTCTCACAGGAGCGCCTGTGGCATTGCTTGGGCGGGGAGTGGCTGAGTTGTTGATTGTCCGATGCTGCTGGGGATTCTGAGTACGGGGTGATTGCTGGTTGAAGCGCTGTGGCTGCTGAAATGAACGTTGCAGCTGCTTATTCTGTGGATAACCTCCATTCTGTCCACCAGAGCGGAAGTGAGAACTCTGAGGGGAATTGTAGCGGGGGCGAGTGTTACTGCTAGACTGTCCTTGAGACTGGAACTTGCGTTTGTGTTCACCAATTTCCTTGCGCTTGCTTTCCAGGCCAATAGCTTTATTCAGGAGGGTCTGGAAGTCTGGGAAGATGTGACTCTGCAGCTGATAGTTGAGTGGTCCTATGAGACCATCCAGAAATCGTTCCTGTCTCTTGGCATCAGTGTTGACTTCTTCTGGTGCATAGCGAGACAACTGGGTGAACTTATTCAGGTATTCGCTGACTGTCATGTTGCCTTGCTTCAGCGCGAGGAACTCCTTCTGTTTCAACTTCATAACTCCGGAGGGAATATGGTGAGCTCTGAAGCTATCCCTGAACTCCTGCCAGGTGATGTTCTGTGGTGCGGCATGTGCAGCGGTGTATGCATCCCACCAGTCAGCAGCTGGTCCTTCAAGCCTTCCTGCAGCGTATAGCACCATCTCACGATCGGTGCACTGAGTCATTTCCAGTTTCCTGGCAACAACCTTTAGCCAGTCATCAGCATCCAAGGGATCTGATGAGTGTGAGTAGGTGGGCGGACGGTGGCTCATGAACTCCTTATGCTTGTCCCTGGGTGGTGGTGGTGCTGGTGCTGGTTGTGGTGGCTGGTTTTGCTGTGCTTGTAAGTTTTGTACTGTTGCAGCGAGATTCTGCAGCAGTTGAGTCTGAGCAGCCAGAAACTGTTGCATAGCTGGATCCATTGGTGGATTTGGTGGGGGAGGTGGTGACTGATTCCTCTGACTTGCAATATGAGCGCGTATCACTGGTGGAATATCTTGTCCTCCTCCTGACCTGGTGTTTACCATCTGAGTGTTAGGGAAAAGTGTCTCAGGTAAGAACTGAACAGAGTAAAGTAAAAGCATAAGGGGGCTAAGATTAATTAATTAAACTAATTATTTAATTGACGCAGTTGTGGCCATCACTCCACAAAAGCATCCAGTCATCACAAAGATCCAACTCAACCATGTTTTCAACCATCTACCACTATTACATCGCATCGTCCTCGCAGGAACGGAATTATTAATAAAAGGGTAGACATCTAGAACTCCTAGCCAAGACTAGTCGTAGCTCCTGGGGTGCCGTAGCGACGCTTCCTGCGCGGAGGGGAAGAAGTAGTGCAGTGCTGAGTCATCTCCTCTGGAGGTGCCTGTCCTGCAAGCTGTGCCTCGAGCTGCGCGATCTTGGTCTGCGCATCCTGGAGCTTCCCGTGCAGTGCCTCGATCTCGGAGGTGGCTCCCTCCAGGTCGGTGTTGAGTGCGGCAGTGACCCGAGCAAGGACGTCCACACGGTCGTCTCCGGTCTGAGCAGCAGGTACCACCGTGTCCTCAGTGCCAACAGGTCGGCTGGGGACGTGGCGGTAGTCGGAGTGGTGCAGCTGGTCGCGGAAACGGTAGCTGTAGGAGTAGAGTGCTCTCCTGGCGGCGTCGTTGATGGCGGCGGCCTCGGTGGAGAAGGGAACACAGCTGAAGTGCGTCGAACGGATCCTCCATCCGGAAGCCTCTGGCTGAGGTACCCGGATGTGTACCTGAGCTGTGTAGTAGTCCTCCAGGCCGGGCTCCTCGAAGTGCTCGACCACGTACTGAGGCTTTAGAGTGAACTCTAAAAACCCCAGTAGCTCCTCCAGCAGTCTGCAGAACTGCCCGGTACCACCCAGTGAAGCGTGAAGGTGGTACTCCGGTCCACGCTGGCGGGGCTCCTCCGGGTCCTCCTCCTCGTCGTCGTGGTCGCTGTCGTGGTCCTGACCCTCGTCCTCGACGTCGGGGTCGTCCCCGTCAATGGGCTCGTCGTCGTCGTCAGCCTCTGGTGCAACGTCACCAGCGGCAGGGGCAACAGGTGGAATCACCATGTCGCCGTCGGCGTCCACCTCCAGCAGAGTGCCGTCGTAGAGCTGGGGCGGCTCCTCCGGTGCCTCGTCCTGAGCCTGCACCTCAGGCTGTGCCACTGGCTGTTCCTGCACCGGGACCTCCTCAACTGGTGCCTCCACAGGGTGCTGGGGAACTGACGGTCCAGCAGGGCGTGAACCTCCGGTGACAGCACGAGCGGTTGGCAACTCACGAACCATCTGACAAAGAAAACCGACTCAGTATAGAATAAATCAAAATGATGAAATCTTTTAACAAAAGAAATAATGTAAATTAGACTTTTATATGAAAATAGGGGAATTTTGAAAGATGACATGGCTCTCTAGATGTTGAGTCCTTAATTTCCGGCCAGTTCTAACTTAAGGCTGCGTCCTACAGTCAACACTGCTCTGATACCACTCCTATCACACCCGATTTTCAGAGGAAAACCAAGTGCGTTTCATATGTGCGCCAGGATCATGTTTACACACATATGATAGACAAAAGAGTGTAATATCGAAATACAATGTTCTAAATTACAAGAGATTTATTATAGTATTCTTATTACACTCTCGAAAGACACGCAGGTCTTTATCGAAGAACAAACGATAGCTACACGAAGCATCTTCGTCTTCGACTTCCACAGGCATCTTGACTGGGGGAGAGCGCAAGCCTCAGAACTCATCGTAGTCACTGTAGTATTCTTCTCCATTTCCTTCTTCTGAATCAGCAATAGCAAGCGTGAGTACACCTAACTAGGTACTCAGCAAGTGGGGGGAAAATGCAAGGCCACAAGGATAGGCTATGTTTCACAGCAATGAGCTTTTTAATGTTGGTCAAGTTTTATTAGCAACTTCCTATTCACTAGGTATAAGTTTATACCATCCCACTTAGTATTTAGAAAACATCTTATTCAAAAATATCCCACGAGTAAAAACAAAACCACGATTTATAGTCCATCTTCAAGTTTAATTATCATGTGAGGGTCCAAGCCGCTCTTGACCGTGAGCACGGCTGATATATCAGTTTTACACTCTGCAGAGGTTGCACACTTTCACCATGGCTCGTGTTTCCCATGTCGCCCGGGTTTGCAAGGCCCTTAAACACTTCCGAGGTGAGTGGCTAGGGATCCACTACGAAGCCTTTACAAAGGTATGCAAAAGACCAACGACCCGCATAGTTACAGACTAGGGCGGTCCACAAACCTCCCTAATGGTCAGCACCTTAGCAAAGGCTGCTACCCCAAGAGGACCGGGCTGTGACCCCTGCAACCCCAATCCCCCTATGCTCCTCGCAGGCGGATAAGGTCATCAGTGCGATCACACACCTAATTAATTGGCTAAGGTCAGAGCCCATTAACACCATGGTTGCGCTGTTTTCCTGGGTGGTCACTCCATGTTCCGATTAAAATATTGTTCTCTTGTATTATCCAACATTTCACCAATAATCATTATGTTCAGCATTTTGTAAAGTTGCAGTTTTAAAAGCATTTCCCATAGTGTAGCAAGGCTAAGCATAACTATCCCAAAACATTATTTAAACTGGGTTGATTCAAGGGTTTATGGTAAAAGACTAGGTAAATCCTTAACATAGGTATTCCCGTCATATTAATGCAATAAAAGTAAATTTTAGTTTGACATGCAGTTATATAGGACAAAAAGAATATGCGGGGAGGGCCACTTGCCTTGGTCTACAAAAAGATCTTCTTCTTCTTCGTAGAGTGGTTCCGGATCCGCGTCGACGGGCGACTCGGTTGCAACTGGCACGAGGTCTACGATCAACACAATAAAACAATAAGAAAACAGTACATCAAACATTCTTAACAGACTAAAACAAGCATCTAAAACTATCAAACTCGAAAAGACGAACGCTTGGACACCAAGAACGCTAAAAACGGAGCTAGGACGGAAAAGATATGGCCAAAACAAGTTTTAGGGACTTGCTGGCAAAGAAACTAAGTTTCCAGGGACTTAGCTGAAAGAAACCAGGGGCTAAAACATAATTACGCGTTAAAACCCGAGGGCTAACGCGCAAAAACACCGGGGCTGGACTGCGGGTACAAAAACAGAGAAGCTCAGGGGGTTTTCTGTAAAATCCAGGACCTAAATCTAATTATTTTTGAACTAATCAGGACGGCGGGTTAATTTCCAGAAAAGGCAGGGTCTCTTTTGCAAAAGTGCCTCGGGTTGACCGTTATTCGGCTGCTGACTCGGGTCGGGAAGAATCTGGGCCGTTGGATCAAGATCGGACGATCGGCAGCGAAGGGGGCAGTCGGGCGGCGGCGGAAACGCCGGCGAGCGGCGGCGCCGGGTCGGGAACACGCCGGCGATGCTCGAACTCGAGCTGCCGGGCTCGGTTTGGGACGCGGATAGGTCCTACGGCTTCAGGGCGGCGAGGCGAACTCAGCTGGGGTGATTAAGTCGAGTTTTGCACACTGAGGGCGGCGGTCGATGAAGAGCAGAGACGGAGCGGCGGCGAGTTCGCCGGAGTTCACCCGAACTCGGCCCTGGGTCGCGAATTCAAGCGCGGAAAAGGTTCTGGGTGCAGCTGGGAGGCTAGTGAACGTGCTCAGGGGGTTCTAGTCCTCCAATTGCTACGGTGGCGGTGTTCGTGTGGCGAACGGCGGCGGTGGAGCGCCGGTGAAAGTCGTCAGTGCGCTAGGGTGCGAAACAGAGAGCAAGAAGGGGATGGAGAGCATCATTACCACGGTGCGATGCGCTCGGTGCAGTCGGACGGGGTGGAGCAGTGCCGGAGCGACGGATCGACGACGCGGTGGCGCTCGGGCGGCGGCGGCGGCGGAAATTGGAGCGGCTCCGGGGGAATTGGGTGGCGAGAGGGGTCGAAGAGGGTTCTCGGGGGCTCGGTCATTCTCTTTATAAGGCGAAGAGGGGAGGGGAAGGGCTCGGCACGGCGGGGGTCGGAGTGGCCGGCCATTAATGGCGTGCGGAAGTGGAGAGGCTCGGTGGGGCGGCGCTTCGAGTGGGAGAGGAAGCGATTGGAGTGGTGCGGGCGTTGCTCTGGCTCGGTGGACGAGGAGGGGAAGGGGCGCGGGAGAGGGAACGGCGCGGGGGAGCTCGAGCGGCTCGGTCGGGCGGGGCAGAGGAGGGACGTTGGGAGGAAGGGGGTGAACCCGACAGGTGGGCTCCACCTGTCGGCGGCGGAGAGAGAGGAAGGGAGGGGGAGACGGCTTGGGCCGTTGCCGGGCCGGAAGAGGGAGCAGGCCGGCGGGGCGAGGAAAAAGAAAGGAGGGGGGGGGGAGCGAGTGGGCCGGCCGGGGTTGATGGGCCGCGCGCGGAGAGAGGGGCGCTGGGCCGAAGAAAAAGAAAGGGAGGGAGAGAGATGGGCCGGGAGAGAAAGAGAGATTGAGGGAGAGTTGAGGGGTG
Source organism: Echinochloa phyllopogon (assembly GCA_033239725.1). Taxonomy (NCBI): domain Eukaryota; kingdom Viridiplantae; phylum Streptophyta; class Magnoliopsida; order Poales; family Poaceae; genus Echinochloa; species Echinochloa phyllopogon. The sequence goes on from BTCW01000009.1 coordinate 14,518,188, forward strand.
ACTTCTGGACTTTTTCATGATTTTGAAATTCACACACCAAATCAAACAAAATACATGCAAACCAAATATGATGCTCATGCACTTATTGTCCTAAGATTATTTAAATGATGTTTAAATATTTTTAGGCTCAATTTAATTTAAAAATTTAATTAAGTCCTTAGAAAAATAAATTAAACCAAGTTGCTATGATTTATATGTGATGGAATTTTAGGGTGTTACACTCGTGACCCTGAGCAAGGCTATCATGATAGATTTACACTCTGCAGAGGTTTCGCCCTTTACCCACCAGTCGCGTAAAAGTTCAAAGGAACTTTGCACCCAACCACGCACATCAACACTACCGAGGTGTGACTGCATAGGGACGCTACGAGGCTTTTCGCAAGACACCCTAACAAGACAGTAGCCGCTAGTTTAACAAGGCGGTGAGAACTTAGGCACCGAGATCGACGTACGCCCACGGAGTCACACCATGAGGGGGTCGATGGCGTCCAGAGCGCGGCAAAGCATGCCAACAACAAAATAAATAGCGCAACGTGTGGAGTTCTCAATCGCTGAGACTCCCAACACGGGACTGTGCCTAACGAGACATAGCCAACGGATCTCCCATCCTCGGTGGAATCGGAAAACACCCTTTCACCTTGCTTCAACTAACGTCGTTGGCCCCTCGGTAACCACTGTCAAGCTAGAGCCGTACAAGCTACTTGTCCAAGACCAGAGCCATTATAGTTCTGGCGGTGGCGACAGGCTCCTAGGTTGCCGCTTTAAGAACCAGTCCTTAGGGAGAGACACTAGAGCAAAGCACACAGCACATGCTCTGGCTCCCTGATCCATGTTGCTAAAAAGAAAGTTTTAACATTAAAGTTGAAGTGAACCATTAAGTCAAATTTAATAATTAAATAGAGGTGACAGTAGCTGCGCATAGCAAAGATTCTACCCATATGCATAAACCCGGGGAAATCAAGGACATGATAAACAAGACTAGGTACAACCTTAAAGGTACATCAAATTAGACACATGCATGTATGAAATAAATGATTATAAAGTGGGTAGGTAGCAAGGATTGTCCGTGCTATAACTTGCCTCAAATCCAGTATAATTACTCATAGTCTTCAACTCTTGATTCTTCAAGCTCTTCTCCTCGATAGCACTCGAAGCGTGTTCTTTCTAGTCGCAGCAATCATCGAGCACACAAGTAGCTAAACAAGCAAACAAACAAGAATAACTAAGAATAATACACCAAACAGTAAAAACAGAACAAAAAGGAGACTATGAAACTATTCTACGTTTCGCTACGAACACGTGAGCGCAAGAATCACACTAATCGGAGCTAAAATGAGAAAGATATGGCTTTTCTAAGGTTCAGGGGCTTGCTGGCGAGGTTTAATAGTTTCCAGGGACTTATTTGTGAAAAAAATAGGGACCTATGCGTAATTACGTATTAAAACCCGAGGGCTAACGCGTAAACATAAAAGCTCTGGACTGCGGGTTCTATTTTTCAAAAGTGCAGGGGGTTTTCCATAAAAATTAGGACCTTTTCGTGAATATTTTTGAATGACGATGGACGGTGGGTTGATTTGTGAAGAGTGCAGGGGCTCTTTTAGAAAACGGCCAGGGCTGACCGGTATGCACAGGTTTGACCTAGGGCAGGGACGACGCAGGGCCGTTGGATCCGAATCGGAGGGCTCGGATCAAATCGGGGAGGGCGGCCGGCCGGTGGTAGTGGGGAACGGCGGCGCCGCCACGATTCACGGCGGAGGCTCGTCGGAGCAACGCAGAAGTTGAGCTTGGGGACTCGGTTCGCGACACGGATTGGCCGAGGAGGAGGCTGGGGTCACGGCAAGCTCAACGAGCTGGTCCTTGACGACAGCGACGTGGTGGTGGCGGCGCACGACGTCGAGCGGCGGCCAGTCGACGACGGCGAGGCGGAACTCGTGCTATGGAGCGAAGGGACGAGCGCGAAGCAGCTTGGAGTGATGCTTACCACCACGCGAGACGATCCGGAGAGTCGAGGGAGGCGGAGCGGCACTGGAGAGGGAGATCGACGGCGCGGCGGCGCACGAGCTCGGGAAGACAGCGGCGCGAGGCAAGACGAGGGGTGCTGGGGCTCGGATGCTTCGAGGAGTGGCTTGGTGAGGGTTTAGGGGTGCGGAGGGATGCTTTTATAGCCCCGGGGGAGGTCACCTTGGCGTGCGGGCAACGAATCGGGGTACGGCGGTGGCGAATCTCTCCTTTCCTTGCGAGGAGACAGCTTCCATGCGGGGAGCGTGGCGCTAATGGAAGGGAGGCGCTCGGAAGCTTCGCGGAAGGCTCCAGAGGGTCCAAGGGCAGCGCGGGAGGCAGGTCTGGCCTTGGGCTGAGGCGGCTCGAATCGAGCTCTGCTCGAGCTCGGATTTGCCGGAGGTAGGGGATGACGAGTGGGGTCCGTATGGCAGCGAGAGAGGGGGAAGCGACGGGCTGGGCCGGCGTGGCTGGTGTGGCCCAAGAGCGGGGGAAGGGGCGCTGGCGAGTTGGGCCGCGGGGTTGGGCGGTGATGCTGGGCCGGACGGAGCTGAGGTGCTGGGCTGCAAAGGGGAGAGCTGGGCCGCGCGTTTGAAAAAGAAAGGAGGGAGCGAAAGAGAGCCAAAGGAAGAGTTGGAGGGGCAAAAATGAACTCGGAAACAACCAACTTTTCTAGGGCTCAAACAAATGCGATTCAAACACGAATTTAAATTAGATTTAAATTCTTATTTGAACCACGCACAACCAAAACTCAATGCAGCCAGCATGAATGCAAGCACTCGAAATTTAAACCTATATTGCTTTAATTTAATTTAGAAAAACAAAATTTTCCCTATACTAAATTCCATGTAAATTTTATAAAGCTTGGAAAATTTTAGAAAATTGAGAAAAAAATTGTATTAATTACGTTGAAAATTCACATCCAAAAATTCGAAAATTTTGGGGTGTGACAGTCGTCATCAATATTCCCACGCTAAAGGTACAATCCAATGCTCCTCCTGAAATTGATTCAGAAATTACAAATCTTATTGATGGAGCTGTTAGTGCTAGCTTTAATAATAAATTTGTTGCCATGAGTGAAAAATTTGAATCTATGATTAATTCTCGTTTAGAACACTTAGAGGCCAAATTTGATAAACAATTTTCTGGTAAGGATGTTAATGGATCTACTTCTAATACCGAAAATTATAAAGATAGTGCACCAGAGGATCTATCAAATTTGCATATTCCAAAGGCTCCCATTGGTTCATCACCAGTCCACCACATACATAGCCGGACTACCATTGGTACTTCGGCTGGTGTAGGGAATACAATGACTACTACTAATGCTATGATGCCGCATACGGTTGTGTATAGTGAGCCATCTACAGGTGCATATGTTTCTAATAGTTCGTTGCATCATGTTCCTAACACATTGCCGAATCAAACAGCAACATATAGCACACCACAACCCATTATAAATCGAACACCACATCCTGGATCAGCTAGACCTAGAACCGTTTCGGGGATGGAGGGATTTAGAGAAGAGATACTTGAAATATTTAGACAAACTTTTGGTACAGAGCCTAAAACTAAGAATCGGTCGTATCAAAGACCGTATCCTGAGAATTATGAGTATATTCCATACCCACCCGGATTTAAAATACCAGAGTTTACTAAATTCAGTGGGGATGATGGTAGAAGTACATTAGAGCACATAGGCCAATTTACTATACAATGTGGTGAAGCTGCTTCTAATGATATTTGTAAAATAAAATTATTTCCTTTATCTCTATCGGGTGCTGCATTTACTTGGTTTATTTCTTTGCCACCCAACTCAGTTTATACTTTTGCTAATATAGAAGATAAATTTCATGATTATTTCTTTAATGGTGAAACTGAGTTAAAATTATCAAATCTTGTATCGGTTAAGCAAAAACCTAATGAATCTATTTCTGAATATATTAGAAGATTTAGAGACACTAGAAACCGATGCTATAGTTTGACAATTTCAGATAGAGATCTAGCTGGTCTTGCTTATGCTGGTTTGCTTGATGTTCATAGAGACAAGCTAGATGGTCAAGAATTTCTAGATGTGAGTCGGTTGTTGCAAAAAGCTCTAGCTAATGAAAATCGACTTAAAGAATCTAGGAGTTCACAAAAAACCAATGACAAAAATAATCGCCCTATTTATTATGCATCTGATAATTCGGACGATGAGAGCAATAATGTTTATAGCACTGAATTTGTGTGGTCAGCCAAAGATAAACCTAGCACTTGTGATTCCTTAAAGCCGATCCGCAAGAATCGGCAAGATGAAGTTAAATATACTTTTGATGTAGCCAAGTGCGATAAGATTTGTGATGAGTTGTTGAAAGCTGGAAAAATTAGAATAACTCATACTATGCCACCATTAGAAGAGTTGAAGAGACGCGCTTATTGTAAATTTCATAATTCTTATTCTCATGCAACAAATGATTGTAATGTATTTCGGCGGCAAGTGCAATCGGCCATCAATGAAGGTCGTTTGGCTCTTCATCCTATGCAGGTTGACACTAATCCTTTTCCTATGAATACCACTGAGATACGAAATCCCAAAGTGCTAATTCGGCCACAACAAGCCGAAAAGGCCGTTGGAAAAAATGTAATCATTGGAGATGATAGGCTTGCTGATTCAGAGGTGATAAAGGTACAGAAAAAGGTCCCTCGAGAAACTTTAGCGCTTGGGGGGCAAGGCCAAACAAAGAAGACCGGCAGCGTGCTAACCGGTCTGACCGATGTCCCAGACCGGTCTGACCGGTGTCTCCAGAAAAATTGGAAAAGTTTCAAGCTCAATACAAAGGTGAAGCCGACCTTCGAGGAGCTTTTGGCCAAGTACAAGAAGAAAGGAGCGAGCCAAAAGCAAGGGAACCGGCCAGGTAAAGGTAAACAATCAAAACATCAAAATGAATCTTGTTCTTGCAAATCTCAAGTGAATTATGCTACTGCACCTTATTCATATGTTAGACCGACCTCACCATGGTCCTGGTCATATCCTTTCTATTATTCACCTTCAGATTATAATAGTTTACATATGCGTTTCATATATGATTCAATATACCCCTACATATGTAAGTCATGGTTCAACGCAAAGACCGTTTATTGTTGACAATAATCTGGTCAGAAATACACCTATTGACTCTACAGGAGATGAGAAGGACAGGAAGAGAGATTCAAAATACTCACAGCCGAGGTGGTGTCCCTCAGGCTTGTCTCATACTCAAAAAAGAAGATTGCAGCGGATACGTAAGTAAGTGTTGACGTAAAATCCGCACCTCACGCCAAGCACACAGCAAGCCGAATTAGCTGGCTTCACACGTGACCCGGGCTTTTGAATCCGGAAGCGTGCCAGTCAGTTTGCCTGAAAACTAACAAAGGGACAAAAAAGGTTTAGATCAAAACCTGGAACGTGCCGGGTGAGACCAGACAGTTCCATATTTGCGGCGTTGAAGCCAATCTCGAGAGACATATAGCTACGGACAAGCTATCTGTCGGCAGTTAAAGCCACATTCGGCAATCGGCAAGGTACACAAAGAGCGCACTGCCGAATGCATGACGTAAGCATGACGAAAAATCGGCTTTCAACCGAATGAACATTGTAGCAGATACTCATAGCCGATTAACGAGAAGCAGAGCATGATAGATAAATAAAAGGGTGAAACATGATCATAAATTCATAATAAACAGGGAATGCATAGGCCGAAAGCAGCACCCGTCAAGCATGATAACAAAACAAGTTAATCCACCGCATGATACGACTTGTTTGAGACCACACCACTAATCAGATTAAACCAATCCACCGCATGATACAGTCTAATCATGAAAAGCTAAAAGCATTCAATGTTTAATTACGAACCCACAACACAGTCACGAATTTACATTGGAACAAGAATGCATAGGCCGAAAGCAGCACCCGTCAAGCATGGCAACAAACGAGTTAATCCACCGCATGATACAACTCGTTTGAGGTCACACCACCAATCAGATTAGATCAATCCACCGCATGATACAATCTAATCGTGAAAGGCTAAAAGCATTCATTGTCCAATGCAAACCCACGAACACACGTTCACTCGTGAGAGCACTGCCGAATACGGCTACTTAGCCGAATCGGGGTCCATGGCGAAGGAACAAACTTAATCGGTAAAGATAAATCTATCAGATCGAATCGAATTCTAATCCACCGGATGATTAGCTCTAAGACGACCCAAAAACCTGCATCTACCGCATGATACCCGGTTCTGTCAAGACTAACACGATACCGACAAGTTCGAACCCGCGACACGTGGCAACCTGGATCGGTTTCGAATTCGGCTATGAGGGGATAAGTCGTCGCACCGTAAAGCAAAGCCGATTCTAGCCGATCTAGATTGGGCAAAGGTGTGTTGCATGAATCAAACACAGGGTAAAAAAGAAGCAACACGGGGTAACTTAATGAATCTGTTAGATCTTGCCGAAATCCAACAGAGCCGATAACTTGGTCCATACTAGATCTTAGCCCACCGCATGGCTCATGACCTAACAGAGGAACCTTCTTGAGACCATAACTTAAATCCACCGGATGATACTAAGCATGGTAACAAGACTACTTGCATCAAAGCTTAAATCCACCGCATGATACTAAGCATGATACAAGGTTGCCGGTACTTACGGAGGTCGACGGATCGATGACTCCTCTCGAAGAACTCGACGACTCGACTAAAGGACTCGATGTTGGCACGGGGCCGGTTTGTTGTATGATTGATTGTATTTTTTTACAGATGCCATGGGTTTATATTTATACCCAGGTCTTGATACAACTCCTAGTCGGACACGACTACAATACTTGTTTCTAAAAATAAATGACGGATCTTCGTGCCCATATTGCATTCCTTGTTCGAACCGGCCTTTTCCTTATGTTGATCCACGTCATCATGTCTTCCCGAATGCTACCACTCTTCGCCTGCGGAACAATGCCTCTGCCGAATGATGACGCATTCCCGACCGCAGAGTATCTCTGCCGAACGTTTCAGCCGAATGGCGACGCGTTCCCGACCGCAGAGCATCTTTGCCGAATGCTTCAGAAAAAACCCTTTTAGCCGAATGGCATCCTTCTACCAAATCCGGCCCACATGTCAGCCTCTTCCTGGTGCCAATTTTTGGTGTCAACACATGCCCCTTCAATTTCGGGATAAGAGGTAACTTTTATCTCGGAATTGACCAAAAGCACTTAACATTTCCAAGTTAGTTCTGCTCGGCACCTGCTTCTCCTTCTGAATCTTCAGAGCTCTCATCCGGATCCGAACCCTAAGTCATCGTCTTCCAAGATCCAACCTTCAAATGGCGGACCAAGATCTTGCTCTCCAGGTAAACTTCAATCCCCTCAAGCATGTTCGGCAGTCTTCTTTCGATTTGCATTTTAAATTTCTTCTTATCCCCTTTCATTCTTGATAGGCCCTAGCTGCCGAAATTCTCATCCCTGTTGAGGAAAAATCTCCATCCTACTTCCTCGGTCCCGTAGGAGATTCAGATCCTTCTGAAATCATTGCGGCCGAATCTCAGCGGATTCCTTTTAAGATTTCACTGACAAAACCTCATGAGTGGCAAGATGCTTTCAAGAACTGGCCTTTGCCCCCAATCGCCGGATGGAGAAATTGGTACAAAAGGATCTCTGACGATAAAAGTCCCCAGACGCAGAATTGGGACAGTCTTCGCATTTCTCATTGCTTGGAGCTATCCCTAGCTGAAACACCAAAGAATGAGAACCTTCTGATCGCAGCTTGCCATTTCTGGTCCAATGGTGCAAATGCTTTTCTTTTCGGCCATGGCCCAATGTCCCCTACCTTAGCCGATGTCTACATGATGACCGGCCTGAATGTTACAGGAACTGTGCACCCATATGACCATAAAGGTTCCTCCAAGCAGACAGGAGTAAGAACAGGGGTTGGATACAAGAGATATATCCAGAATCATATGTCTGATGGTCCTCTGACTGATGTCGAATACAGAGCTTTCCTGAACATGTGGCTATGCAGATCAGTCTTTTGTGGCAAAGCCAATGAGCCAACCTTGAATCATATCGTGATGGCCGAAGAGCTGGCTGCTGGAAAAGTCATCCCACTTGGGAAATACCTCCTGGGAAGTGTTTACCATATGCTCAACCAAACCACCCACCTGATGCACACTAGCAAGAAGATCCCCTGTGTCAATGGTCCCTGGTGGTTTGTCCAAATGTGGCTGCAATTATACATGCATCAAATTGTTGCTATTGATCTCAACAGCCGAGATTTCCCTTCAATCAATTATAAAGAAGGAGAAACCCGGAGAACCAAAGGTTGTCAAACTTATGGAGAAGCTGCCTCCACTGTATCTATCAATAAAAACATTGGTGAACTGTTTGAGCTCTTCTTCAGAGGTTTTGCCAATCCTCTTTGGTTCCCTTATTTGGACAATGACAATCTTACTCTCCCTTGCGAATTCAGCTTTGAGACTGGATGCACTGATGTACAATCTGTAGCAATTTTTAATGCCTTCATCCAGCCCTGCATCCTGCCAGCCGAATTCTGTGGAGGGAGGCTAGTTCAAAGCACTTATGAATATTATCAGCCAAACATGATGGCTAGACAATTGGGATGTGGCCAAGTGCCCCCTAGGCTATTCCTCCATGAATTCCTCAGGCCTAGGGAGATAGTCAAGGATTTCACAGAAACAAGAAGGATTTTCAACTATAAATGCTGTGGAACTATTTATGCACCTGATCCTTTTGTGCCAATAATATCTGCCCATCCTTCCTTCACTCTCTGGTGGCAAGAATTCCATGATCATATCTTCAACATGCCAATCCATCCTTTCTGCCTTGAATTAATGCCTGATTATCAGCCAACTGCAGAGGTAATATGCTTATTCCTTTATCTGTCTTAACAACATTAGCCCCAATCGATTCTGACTCTATTGTTTTACAGGACATAACACCTGCCCCTCTTGCCAGGGTAATCTTATACAAAACTGCAGGCCCAATCTCTGCTTTGGGGCACCAATCTCCTACCTTGGCTCAGCTGATGGCTAGACAAGCTTCTTCAGATCCAATACTCACTAGACCATCATCTGTCAAGAGGAAAACCCTCCTTATAGCTGCTCCCTCAGTTGTAAAGAAGAAAAGAACAAGTAGCAAAACCAAGGTCAGAGTCCTTTTTCTTTGACTATAATGCTTTTGGTGTTTTGCTCAGCTTTATTTCTTTTTTATTTCAGGCCAGAGAACAGCAGCCAGCAATCAGTACAGGTCCTGCTGATGCTTCAATGATTGGTAAAATTTCTCACTATTTTGTCTTAAAAGTTCCTCTCCATCGGCATTGATTCCTTTTCAGTTTCAGAGCAAATCTCAATAGACCCAATCTTGGAGAGTCCTCCTTCTCATCAAGAACTAGCTTCAGCTTCTCCTGATGTTCCTCAACCAGAAGCCTCTTCTCCGCCAAAAGATCTTCCAAGCTCTCCTCAGCATGACATACAAGAATCTTTGCCTGAGCTCGAGCTGCCCTCTCTTTCCATCCAAGAGACCAGGAATGAGGTAGAGATAATTACCCAGTTTTCCAGTTCTTTATTCAATGGATCATCAATAATTCGGCATAATCTTCTTTCAGGAGAAAACCACTTCTTCACCCAGCTATTCATTTGCTGTGGATGATCTAGTTGCCGAACAAGGAGAAGAGACCTCTTCTGGTCAAACTTTATCAGAAGAGAACCAAGCAAAACTGAAGGAAATCCTCTCTTTTCTGCATAAGGACACTCGGGAACAAGTTACCAATGCTGATCTTTTAAGAGATTTGCTTGAATCATTTGACCAAGATCTTCCTGCCGATATCAAGACTTCTTTAGATCCAATTTCCAGATTGGATGATCATTTTATCGCAGTGAAGCAAGCTCTAAAGAATCAATCGGCTCAACCAGCCTTGGAGCAAAGGAGAACTTTGGTCAAGCAATCTGTAAAAGACCTGCATACTCAAGTCCAGAATGACAAGGAATTATTAACCAAACTGGAATCTGAACTTGAAATGAAGGAGATCAGAAAAGCTGCACTTGAAGCCGAATTGAGAGATCTATCGGCCGAAATTGAAGCTGACAAGAAGAAAATAGTTGATCTTCCCAAGCTAACAGAGAGGAGGCGAAAGGAAGCCTTAGCAGCTCTAAACGAAGACAAACAACTCAAGGCGAAGCTTGCTGCCCTGACCAGAACCCAAGAAGCTGATAAAAACTTATTAGAGAACATTAGCAATATGATATCAAATGCCAAAAATGTAATCTCAAAGTTCTTGGGTGTGTGAATTATGTCAAATAGTTTGACAGCCGAATGTTTTATCAACCCTGTAATCTTGTCATCTCTTAACTCTGTTTTTCTTCATTGTGGATGACTCATTCGGCAAAGTTGGCCATAATATCACTTAGACCCGAAAACACCTCAACCACGACATAGCCGAATCTCATCCAGTCAAAGCCGAATACGACTCGATAAGAATCTCAAACGACATGGGAACTGATCAGCTGGAAAATCCTTTCCACCTTCCGAACTCTTCGGAATACGTGCCACGATCTTTGGCCACGATTTCCTCTGCGGGTTCTATAAATAAACACCCAGGCAGCCCACAGTTTCTTCACCAAGTTCTTCGTCTTCCAAGTTCTTGCCGGCCCAAGCCATTCTTTTCCCCATCCACAGTAATTCCGAGGAACTTCCAATGGCCGACAACAACAGGAGGCGCCCGGCCGCCGATGAGGCTGAAGGAAGTCGTGTTGGCGCTCGCCGCAGGTGATTAGCTGCTTGCTTCTCTCTGTTCTTCTCAAGATTTCCTCCCTCTTTCTTGACGAATCTCTTTGTTCTTTCAGGGTAATCCAATGGATTGCCGGCGCTGGGGCGCCAATTGCAGCTCCAGCCGCTGCTCCTGCGGCATCTTCGAGTTCGTCCAATCGATCTCTCGAATCGGACGACTACCGCTACACGGACGGCGATGCCCGCCGATTCATAGCGGAGCGCGACGACTCTCGTCGCGAACTGGAGGCTATCTCCAAGCAAGCCGGGATTGCTGACCTCGAATGGCAGCACGAGCGCAAGCAACTGCTCGAAGTCATTGATGGTGAGTCCTGCAATCTGCTCAATCTCAATCTTGCCCCCCAACTGACATTATTCTGCTGCCCCTTTTGTAAACTTGCAGCGCGTGATGCTGAACTTGATCGATTGAAGGCGCTGGTGGATGAGCTGGCGAACAAGGTGAATGCTCCTGGGGACACACCAGAAGCTCGTCTCGGTGCGGTGGCGGGCCGCATCGATGAGGTGGCCTCGCACGGCATCCGTCTGGGCACTGCCGCAGGCCTAGTCGCCATGTCGACGCACACCAATACCGATTACTCCAGGCTACCGACCGGCTTCGCTAATGGTAACCCGGAGGAGATCGACGACATCGAGGCTTCCATAGATCGCCTTGATGCTCATGGCGCCGCCATTGCCGATTCCATTCATCCTCAGTCCGTTTTGAACAAGCTATTCCATTAGTTTGTACTAGGGATTTATGGAATTTCGGCAATAAAACTTATCTTTTGTGATCTTGCATGAACATCTGATGTAATATATTTTGTGCTAAGGGCAATACGTTCAGTACTGGCCATTTTCCTTTTCTGTCAACATTTGTTCTGAAGGCGATTTCTTCCCGAATATCGGCTGTTCGGCAAATTAATATATCAATCACCGATCGATTTCAACACTGGGATAATACCTCTTCAAATATCTTCCATTTATAGCAGAAGCAAATTCTTCTCCCAATAATGTCTTCAAAATATATGCATTTCCAGGCACGCATCTAACCACTCTGAAAGGACCTTCCCAATTTGGAGACCACTTGCCGAATGCTGCATATTTGGTTCCAATCGGCAATATCGCTTTCCAAACTAGATCACCTTCTGTAAATTGCTTAATTTTCACCTTCTTGTTGTAATACTTAGCAACTCGCATTTTGTTTCTCTCGATATTTTCCAAGGCCCTGAGACGAATCATATGCAAATCTTCTAATTCGTCCATCATTAAATCATTATAATCTTTAGAACTTAAATCCTTTTGCAACTTTATTCTCCTTGAGTCTGATTGTATTTCCCATGGCAAGATAGCATGATGCCCATACACCAACTCATAAGGAGACGTCTGTGTAGCCCCATGTGGAGCCATTCGGTAAGCCCATAAAGCCTCATTGAGTACCGAATGCCACTTTCTCGGTTTCTGATCAATCTTCTTCTGTATAATTTTAATCATAATCTTGTTAGAAGCCTCTGCCTGACCATTAGCTTGGGCATAATAAGGAGAAGAATTTAACAATTTGATGCCCATACTCTCAGCAAAATTTTTGAACTCTGAAGATGTAAATTGAGCCCCTTGATCTGTGGTGATTGTTTGAGGAATCCCAAATCTGTAAATGATATGTTCTTTAACAAATTCAACCATATTCTCCGATGTCACTTTCTTTAACGGAATTGCCTCAACCCACTTGGTAAAATAATCGGTTGCCAAAAGCACAAACTTATGCCCTTTGCTAGATGGAGGGTTTATTTGGCCAATCAAATCTATTCCCCATCCTCTGAATGGCCATGGCTTGATAATGGGATTCAAAGCTGATGCCGGAACTCTCTGAATGTTTCCAAATCTCTGACAGTCTTGACATCCCTTATAATATTCAAAACAATCTTCCAACATTGTCGGCCAGTAATATCCAGTTCTTCTAATAACCCACTTCATTCGGTAGGCCGATTGATGTGCTCCACACAACCCATCATGTACTTCACTCATCAGCCTTTTTGCTTCTTCATGATTTAAGCAATGTAACAGCACTCCATCCAGGGATTTATAATACAAATTATCATCAAGAAGAACAAATTTTAAAGCTTTATACCTGAGCTTTCTAGAAACCTTTCGGGATGGATTCTCCAGATAATCGGCAATCTCTTTTCTCCAATCATCCTCTGCCAGATTATTCCCGAATGCATATACATCATTAGCAAAAACTTCTCGAAGCTCTTTATAACCTGATGCACTTTGGGCCAATCTATTTGCCTCTCCATTATCCCCTCTAGGAATGTGTTGTAGAATTACTGACCGAAAGCTCTTCAATATTTCTTTACATTCTTCATAGTAATTCTTCAAGGTATCACTTTTGCACTCATATTCACCATTCAATTGTTTTATAACCAATTCTGAATCTCCAAAAATTTCAACCGCAATGGCCTCTGCTTCTTTCAAATATTGGAGCCCTTTGAGCAATGCCTCATACTCAGCTTGATTGTTAGTAACAGCAGATTGAATGGGAACAGCAAACTCAAATGTTTCTCCCTTTGGTGAAATTAATAAGATACCTGCTCCACCACCTTTGTTGCATGAAGATCCATCGAAGAATAATACCCAAGGAACAATGTTAAGCAAAGTTATCGATGTATCATGATGTTCAGTAATGAAGTCGGCAATAATCTGTCCCTTAACAGCCTTTGCCGATTCAAATCTTAATTCAAATTCAGACAAAGCTAAAATCCATTTGCCAATCCTTCCGTTCAAAATTGGCATAGACAACATGTGTTTTATCACAACAAACTTTGAATACACAATGCATTCGGCATGTAGTAAGTAGTGCCGAAATTTTGTACAGGAGTAGTAAACACATAAGCAAAGCTTCTCTATAGCCGAATACCTTGTCTCTGGATCTAGTAACTTTCGGCTAAGGTATGCAACCACTCTTTCCTTCCCTTCAAATTCTTGAATGAGGGCCGATCCAATAGTTTGGGCATCGGCCGCCACGTACAACTTGAAAGGCTTGTTCAATTGTGGAGGCACCAATACTGGTGGCTTCTTCATGTACTCCTTTATTTCATCAAAAGCCTTCTGTTGTTCGTCACCCCATACAAACTTTTGATCCTTTTTTATTTTCAACAGTGAGGAAAAGGGCAACACCTTTTGTGACAAGTTTGATATGAACCTTCTCACAAAATTTATCTTGCCAAGCAGCGATTGTAACTCTTTAAGATTAGTTGGAGGAACAATTTCATCAATTACCTTCATGCTTTTCTTACCAACTCCTATTCCTCCTTCATGTATCAAAAATCCCAGAAACTCTCCAGCCGAAACTCCAAAAGCACACTTATTTGGGTTCATTTTAAGCCCATGTTTCCTGGTGCATTCTAGAGTTTTCCTTATGTCGGCCAAATGAGATTCATGATCCAAAGACTTGATCACCACATCATCAATATATATTTCCACAATCTTGCCGATCAACTCATGAAAAATATAATTCATAGCCCTTTGATAAGTTGCACCGGCATTTTTCAATCCAAAGGTCATGACAACCCACTCAAACAACCCTATGTGTCCAGGACACCTGAAAGCTGTCTTTACTATATCTTCCAATGCCATATAAATCTGATTGTATCCTGCGTTACCGTCCATGAAACTGAGCACTTTGTATCCAGCAGCAGCATCAACCAATGAATCAGCAATAGGCATTGGATATCCATCCATGGGTGTAGCCTTGTTTAGGTCTCTAAAATCTATGCAAACCCTCATCTTTCCATTTTTCTTATAGACAGGAACAATATTAGAGATCCAATCCGCGTATTTACATGGCCGAATGAAATTTGCATCTAGTAATCTTTCAATCTCCTTTTTCACATCGGCCAACACTTCTTCCTTGTAGATTTTTCGGGGTGGTTGCTTGTAAGGTCTGTATCCAGGTTTGATTGGCAACCGATGCTCAACAATAGAACGGTCTAGACCGGGCATCTCCGAATAATCCCAAGCAAAGCAGTCCTTGTATTCTTTTAACAATGTCACCAACTTTTCTTTGAAAACCGAATCCAAGTTAGCACTGATAAATGTCGGCCTTGGCTTGTCACCATCTCCAATGTCCACTTCTTCTAATTTATCGGCCGACACAAATCCACGTCCTAATTTTCCATCAGTTCCATCAATTGGATTTTCCATCAAAAATTACTATGAGAGCCGACTGCTTCGATCGGCTGCTGATCACTGCTAGCTGGTGCCACAGGACCTTCTCCCCAGTCTTTGCCTGAGAAACAATCTATGCCTTGATATTCCCAGAAAGCTGGTTCCATATTTTCCACGCTTATTGAATCATCTGCTTGGACAATCTCCACCTCATCATCTATCCACTGAATAAGCTGTTGATGCATAGTAGATGGAATACAACAATTTGCATGAATCCAATCTCTTCCAAGCAGCAAGCTATATGCCCCTTTGCCCTCAATGACAAAGAAAGTCGTAAGCAGAGTCTTGGACCCAATCATCAGATCAACATGCACGCATCCCTTGGTGTCCGAAGGATTTCCAGCAAAATCATTCAGAATTATGCTCGTTGGTGTCAAATCTCTAGGGCCCATACCAAGCTTCCTGAATGTGGTATATGGCATTACATTGACAGCAGCTCCTCCGTCGACAAACATCTTGGTCAATGGTTTGCCATTAACATATCCCTTCAAGTACAGTGGCTTCATGTGCCGATTCTGGGTTGGCTTCTCAAAAACAGCTTGTTTGTTCAACATCAATTGTGCCATTAACCCAAATTGTTCGGCATCATCTATATCGGGCAATATTTCTTCCTGTACAATTTGGTTAGCTGGAGCCATGAATTCATTCGGCAGAAAACATACCATACATGTAGGAGCCGAATGACTATGTTCGTCAGGCCTGTCTTTTGGGAGCCATATTGATTTCATCCTAGGCCTTGTTTGCTTTAATTCTTGATTCCTCAGGCGTTGGACTCTTCTCTTCTGACTCCTTCTTAAACCAGGTGGACACCACTGTCCTTTCTGCCAAACATACTCACGATCTTCTTCCTCATGATCAACCCATCTATAATCAGCATGTCTCTTTCTTGGTTGATCATCAAAACGCCGATCATCACTAGGATGCATCCTACCAATTCTTTCATGGACAGATCGGCGATTGGCAACATTTTGCCTATGTTCGACATACCCATTATTGCACTCAGGACAGTTATTCCTTGTAGGCAGCTTTAAACCCTCGTTCCAACAATGTCTGAAGAATGCACACCCCCAATGCGCACGTTCCTGTTCTCGGACATATTCTTCTTGTTCTTCCTCAAACTTTTCTTCTTCGCGCCTTCTTTTCTCCTCCTCGTATTCACGCCTTCGAAAACGCTCCTTTTCTTGCTGACGCTGCCATTTGTTGAGGAGAATACGTGTAGTAACTCTAGGTTTAAAGGATTCTCCCACTTCAAATCGGCTATTCGGGAACCGAAGATCCTTCTGGCGAATCTGTTCAATTGTGATCTGCCGAGTGGGATCAACTGAACCATCCTGTCTTGCCTTTTTTGAGGTTAAAACTTTCAATCTTCCCTTTTCTCCAGATGGAACAGCATTCACCATATTAACCGAGAACCCGATCATATTCTGAGGGAAAGGGTTACTGTCCAGTTTCATCTTGTTGTCGAATTTCAGATGTCCTTCCTGGATAGCTTTCTGAATCTTCATCCTAAAGACTCTGCATTCATTAATGGAATGAGAATTTCTATCATGAAACCCACAGTACCTCTTATCTTTCACTCCATCAGGCCGAAGCATAGAATGCCCCTCTGGCAATTTGATTCGGCCTTCTTTCACCAGGAACTCAAACAATTTGTCTGCCTTAGTCACATCAAAATCATATGTTCCCTTCATCTGTTTGATCCATCTTTGAGTCATTGTAACTGGTTCTTTGCTCCACACTATCTCTGCTGCGGCTATCTCCTCGCTATCTTCATACTCATCTTCTTGATCTGCTCTTTCAAGGAATTGGTTATAGATGTCAGCTACATCATTATTTTTAGCAAATCTGACATCTTTCTTGAAACCATATGCCTGGTTACTCATCAAGGCCAATCTGTGCGACAACTGGCCCAGATCATCAAATTCCATCCCGAATAGCTTCTCCCGAATGGCAGGCAGCATTCCAGCTACAGCCATACCAGCCAGTTGATCATCAGGTATGTTCAGAGAAAAGCACATGCTCTTAGTTTCCCTAAATCTCCTGAGGAACTCTGTAGGTGTTTCATTATTGCTCTGCCTTAAGCTGGTCAAATCAACCAACTTTTTCTCGGTACTGCCAATGTAGTAATGAGCATGGAATTTCTGTTCCAGGTCCTTCCAGGTACAAATCGACTGAGCAGGCAAAGAAGCAAACCATGTGAAAGCTGGACCCGTCAATGACAAAGGAAAGTATCTGATTCTAAAAGCTTCATCTGCCGAAGCCTCTCCAAGCTGCATCAGATATCGAGCTATATGTTCCACAGTGCTAGTATCATCTTGTCCTGAGAATTTAGTAAACTCTGTAGGCACCTTGACTCTATTCGGCAATGATACCCTTTGGTACCATTCGGGGAAAGGAGACGAGTACATGTACCCCTGACTTTTAGGCTTCAGACCGAATTGATTTTGCAATACATCGGTCATTTTTTGCACCATGAGATCAATACTGGTATCTTGATTCCCTGGTCTTCCAGCAAGCATGCCTGCAGTACCAACATATCCAGGATTCGGGAGAGCGTCGATAGCATTGTAATCCATAAACTCTGAATATCCGTTTCCATATAAATCCCTCTGCAGTCTGTTGTTCAAGGGAGATATCTTGTAAGCAGAAGCAGGCGGATTCCCTGTGGTGCCGAATGCCATATCACCGTATGTGCGAGTTTTCGGCAGTGCAAGCTGAGGATCTTGCCGAATCGGTTGTCCATTTATATCTTTAGCACCAGAACCTCCAGTTTCATCAGCATTTCCTTTACCATGTGGTTTCTGAACTGGTGCTTGAACATTGAAGTATGTCGGGCCACCCAATTGCCCATGTATCTGCTCAAAGGGTTTATCCACATGCTGACCAAAAATGCTTATCATTATATGCCGAAAACTGTTTAAGAACGCAGCATTGTGATTGGTCATTGTCTCTCCCAAAGCTTTGTATAACAAGCCCGAGAATCTCTCCCTCTCTTCTTCTTCAGTAAGATCAGATTGCCCAGGAAGGAGAACTCTTGGCAGATCAGACTTGAGAAAAGGTGCACCACTCCTGTTCTTGGCGAAAGACAGTAAACATTTGTTAATGAATTGGTTGGCAGCAACCTTTACCATCTGTTGATGTTCTTCAGACAACTCTTCCAAAGTGACATCCATGATGTCACTCAACTCAGGCATCTTTAAAACTTGTGTGTGTCCCACCGGGCGTGCCAAAAAGTGTGTTGACGTAAAATCCGCACCTCACGCCAAGCACACAGCAAGCCGAATTAGCTGGCTTCACACGTGACCCGGGCTTTTGAATCCGGAAGCGTGCCAGTCAGTTTGCCTGAAAACTAACAAAGGGACAAAAAAGGTTTAGATCAAAACCTGGAACGTGCCGGGTGAGACCAGACAGTTCCATATTTGCGGCGTTGAAGCCAATCTCGAGAGACATATAGCTACGGACAAGCTATCTGTCGGCAGTTAAAGCCACATTCGGCAATCGGCAAGGTACACAAAGAGCGCACTGCCGAATGCATGACGTAAGCATGACGAAAAATCGGCTTTCAACCGAATGAACATTGTAGCAGATACTCATAGCCGATTAACGAGAAGCAGAGCATGATAGATAAATAAAAGGGTGAAACATGATCATAAATTCATAATAAACAGGGAATGCATAGGCCGAAAGCAGCACCCGTCAAGCATGATAACAAAACAAGTTAATCCACCGCATGATACGACTTGTTTGAGACCACACCACTAATCAGATTAAACCAATCCACCGCATGATACAGTCTAATCATGAAAAGCTAAAAGCATTCAATGTTTAATTACGAACCCACAACACAGTCACGAATTTACATTGGAACAATAATGCATAGGCCGAAAGCAGCACCCGTCAAGCATGGCAACGAACGAGTTAATCCACCGCATGATACAACTCGTTTGAGGTCACACCACCAATCAGATTAGATCAATCCACCGCATGATACAATCTAATCGTGAAAGGCTAAAAGCATTCATTGTCCAATGCAAACCCACGAACACACGTTCACTCGTGAGAGCACTGCCGAATACGGCTACTTAGCCGAATCGGGGTCCATGGCGAAGGAACAAACTTAATCGGTAAAGATAAATCTATCAGATCGAATCGAATTCTAATCCACCGGATGATTAGCTCTAAGACGACCCAAAAACCTGCATCTACCGCATGATACCCGGTTCTGTCAAGACTAACACGATACCGACAAGTTCGAACCCGCGACACGTGGCAACCTGGATCGGTTTCGAATTCGGCTATGAGGGGATAAGTCGTCGCACCGTAAAGCAAAGCCGATTCTAGCCGATCTAGATTGGGCAAAGGTGTGTTGCATGAATCAAACACAGGGTAAAAAAGAAGCAACACGGGGTAACTTAATGAATCTGTTAGATCTTGCCGAAATCCAACAGAGCCGATAACTTGGTCCATACTAGATCTTAGCCCACCGCATGGCTCATGACCTAACAGAGGAACCTTCTTGAGACCATAACTTAAATCCACCGGATGATACTAAGCATGGTAACAAGACTACTTGCATCAAAGCTTAAATCCACCGCATGATACTAAGCATGATACAAGGTTGCCGGTACTTACGGAGGTCGACGGATCGATGACTCCTCTCGAAGAACTCGACGACTCGACTAAAGGACTCGATGTTGGCACGGGGCCGGTTTGTTGTATGATTGATTGTATTTTTTTACAGATGCCATGGGTTTATATTTATACCCAGGTCTTGATACAACTCCTAGTCGGACACGACTACAATACTTGTTTCTAAAAATAAATGACGGATCTTCGTGCCCATATTGCATTCCTTGTTCGAATCGGCCTTTTCCTTATGTTGATCCACGTCATCATGTCTTCCCGAATGCTACCACTCTTCGCCTGCGGAACAATGCCTCTGCCGAATGATGACGCATTCCCGACCGCAGAGTATCTCTGCCGAACGTTTCAGCCGAATGGCGACGCGTTCCCGACCGCAGAGCATCTTTGCCGAATGCTTCAGAAAAAACCCTTTTAGCCGAATGGCATCCTTCTACCAAATCCGGCCCACATGTCAGCCTCTTCCTGGTGCCAATTTTTGGTGTCAACAGTAAGAATCAATGAAGCAACAAGCAAAGGTCATACCAACAAGGTCAGCAACTACTAAGCAGGTATGGAGGCCAAAGCAAGTCGTTCCTTGAAGTAAAGGGCAAGTTTATGGCCGATAAAATAATTATCGCCCTTAGAGCAATATATGGGCGATGTACTGTTAATCATCGTCTTTAACCAATTTTGATCATTATAGATGTTTTCTGACATGCAAGCTTTGCCAGAAAACAGGGGGCATATGTTGACGACCAAAATTGGCACGGTTGTGCAAACCGGTCTGACCAGTATGCACAAACCGGTCAGACCGGTTTAGGAAACTTCATCAAAATGCAAATTGGACTTCACCATTGCGAAGCTCTCATCGAGACGATCAAGATGCATATGTGGAACGCCTAATTTGGACTCCGGATGAGAGAGTTACGACTTTGGGAAGATCTGCAGCCGGGAAAACCGGTCTGACCGGCTTCCCAATCCGGTCAGACCGGTTTGGGTCTGAATTTGAGTAGGTTTAGGACTCTGAGTTTTATACCATATTGTAATCGACTCAACGGGGTAAGACCATCCTAGGTGTTGTTCCTATTTGCCCTACTTTTATACCATATCTTTTTACTTTTCCTCTTTGCCCTACTTTTCCAATCTACTATTTGTTGTTCCTCCTTCGTCTCTACGTCGATTGAGGGCGTCCTAGGTGGCCTGCCGACTCTAGGACAACCCTGCGTGCGTTGCCCCGACGGGATCCTGCCCGGGCGACGTTCGAAGGTATACCGCCGGTTCACTCTGGCAAACCGGTCTAACCGCCCTGCATAGGCGGTCTGACCGCTTTGTTTGAGGTGCTACAGCGAGCCCCTCCGCGTTTTGTTGGCCGCAAACTTGTGCCAACGGTAGTATCTGGATCAGACCCAAATTTCTAATTGATTCCAATTTTATCGCAGCCTCGCCTCCGCCTCCTATCCTTATCGCGTTCTCTATCGCGTCTTTTCTCTCCTTCTTATCCTTGTACTACATGATTGCAACGCTTTATAATTTGGTGAACTAATTTGATACAATGTTACAAATTATTGTATGGTGAGTGTAATGTATTCTAGAATTATATAATATACTCTAGAATTATATATCAACAAGTTGCGTTCCCATTATTTTTTTTCCTTCGCGTTCCTCTTTTAAGCCTGGATTTTTTCCCCAAGACCCACAACGGTGAAGACGAGGAGGATGGTGTTGGCGACGTGGGCGGGGAAGATGACGGGGACTTGGTAGCGGGAGGACCACATCGTTGGCGGCGGCGAAGGTAGTTGAGCATGCTGGTGCCCGCCAGAGGATTATAGAGATTTTATTTTAACAGATTTATCATCTTGGGTTCAAACCCTGATATTTGCATACCATTGTACTAAGTATCTTAAATATATCATCTTGAGTTTAAATACTGAAATTTGCAAACTGCTGCAATGCATGTAATCTGCAATTTGCAATGATAGACACTTCTGCACAGCATAATGTTATCTGTCTGCTTGTCAGCCACCTCCCGGACCAAACTCCCTCCGCCACCGCCGCCGACTCCCCTGCCGTCCCCGACTCCCGCCCGGCGACATCACCTAAACGCTAATACCTTCAGTTTAATACATTTATCCCCTTCATCAACTTGTGGAAGGTGTCAATTCTAGAGTTGTCAGCACTCATCAGCACCAGCTATTAAGAAGAAAGCCAACTGATCGACAGATGCCTTGGTATAAAACTGCAGGTGGAATTGATCAGATGAATTGAAGTGAAGGCTAGGCATGTGATCCTTAACTGCTTACGGCTCCGGTTGTTTGTTTCTTTATAAACTTCAGAGTTTTTCCTGTCGATGCAGTAAACAGAAACGAATAATAATGGTATCTCTTGAAATTATCTTGCGTGAAAGCAAAAGCAACAGTCAGTAAGCAATGACAAGAGATGCTGCTCACAGAACATTCCGATGGCAAAGCAGGGGTGCAGCCTGCACTGCATGGCCATAAAAGAACTTGTGGCGCAACATGCCAAGAAAGTGAGAAAACCAAATGGACTCCCAGATTAAAACGGAAAGGAAAAGACAATGGCTTATAAGTAGTATTTCTACCACAAGAGATGCAGAATGCTAAAGAGATTCATTCATCTTTTCAGCCAAGTCATGATTGGCATGCATTCCAATGGCCATGCATGGAGTACTGATCAAGTATGCAAGCAATTCCAAGTCTCCAACCATGGTAAATTAAAAAAACAAAATTAGAGTCTTATCTAGCAAGATAATCTATATTTCTCAATCAACTGATGTCAAGACAGACCCGGAGTACGGGAACTACTCTTGATGATTTCACACATTAACATACGACGAAGAAAGTTTTACTGATAAACACACCGCAACTTGAATGAACAAAATCACATTACAATGATAGTTTACTGAGCACTGACACACAACTACTGTCTACTGGCATGGAAAATCATATTACAATGATAGACATGTTGAGTGACCATGCATGGCATCTTATCTCAAGAACCACGAAGGCGGAGCACCATATGGACGGTATTCTCATTCTCTATGTTATAATCTGCCAAGGTGCGGCCGTCCTCCAGCTGCTTGCCACAATAGATGAGGCGTTGCTGGTCAGGTGGAGTTCCATCCCTCTCTTGGATCTTCAGCTTGAAATCTTCAATAGTATCCGAGCTGTTAACCGCAAGAGCCAAGGTCTTTCCTGTTTGCGTCTTCACGAAGATCCGCATTAAGCCTTTTGGAATTGGGTGGACAACAAGGAGAAGGGTGGACTCCTTGCAAATGTTGTGGTCCACTAAGGTGGAGTTATCCTCTAGCTGTTTGTTGCCGAAAATGAGGCACTGCTGGCCCTTGGGAAATCCCACACCATATTCAATCTTGGCCTTCACGTTGTCAATAGTATCTAAGCTATGAACCTCAAGAGTGATGTTCGTGCCTGCTAGCGTATCCGTTACATGGATCTGCATCTTTTCTTGGAGGTCAATCGTGGATTCATGGTGGATGTCATAATCTGCCAATGTAAGGCTGTCGTCTAGCTGCCTTCCATCAAGCACAAGGCAGTGTTGTTCCAAAATCTTTGTCTTAACACTATGCAAGGTATCTGATGGTCGGACCCTGAGACACGTTATCCTGCCAGCGGGGCTCCTCACAAAGATCTTCATTCTGTGTAAGAATCACAATTATTTAGATAAGAATGTTATATTTAGCTATGCAACGATACAAAAGTCAATGGTTCCAAGCAGTAGTAGAAGTAAGAACCCATATATAGTAAGCAGTAGATGCAAGAACAGATATTGATGCGCAAATACATTGTTTATACAGAACAAGTTGCCACGCTAAGCCTAGATATTGCAAAGTAAGTCTTAAGCAATCATTAAAAAAATTGCGTGTACAATGAAGAGATAAAACGGATATCCAGTTCTCATCTTGTTGAACACTTTCTAAATTGAATAGAACTGACGACGAGTGAATGCCAAATCAACCAAGAGGACTCTTAACATTACAAAAGCTTATAGTTGCTGTTATGCACCAATCTAAATTGAAATAGAGAACATGCAGCCCTTAATTCCCACCAGCAACTGAAATTAAATGCAGATGCTTTTGTTTAGGCTATAATACACTGGCAAAAAAGAAAATGGCAACAGCTCAAGCAGCAGGAAGTAGAAGAAAAGGATAAATCTACAGTTTGAGCTATGCTTATCATAATATCATGTAATTCCATAATGTATAGGCAGAATATATTTTAGAAAATATAAAGCATGTAATTAGTTACCGTGACAAGGGCACGTAACAGGATTGGAATTCCAATCTAATACTATACCTATATTCTCTAGATTAGCAAAAATTCCCGCAAGAAAAAACGATGAACAGTTAGAGTATTCTCAATCTAACCAATCCAAAGATCCAACACCTATGATGCTAGTAGTACGTCGAGATGGGCAAAATTAAAACAGTTCTCGTGTGTAACAGAAATTTGTAGACGCATCTGTTTAGGCTATAGAAATACCCAGCACGAAGTAGAATAAAGAAGATAAATCTACAATTTGAACTATGCTTATAATGTAACTCCATTATGTATAGGTAGAATATAATTTAGAAAATACAAAGCATGTAATCAGCTACCGATTCAAGGAAATATAACAAGAATTCGAATCTAATAATCATATACTATACCCCATCTTTCTCTAGATGAACAAAATTTTCCGGAAGAAAAATTATGAACAGTTACAGTATTCTCAATTTAACCAATCCAAAGATCCAACAAATCCTATATATGATGCTAGTAGTACATAGAGATGAACAAATCAGCTCTCATGTGTGTAGTGTGTACCTTGCTTGAGTCAACGAAACTGCTAGCTCTTGTGTGATTCAACTATGGTCATAAATTTGATATGCTTCAAAATTTATGCAAATTTTACTCATAAGTAAAACAATTAAACTAAAACTAAAAATAGACTAGCATTTTCCAGTAATCAACTGCTTAAATACATAGAAAGTGTAGTGCACGTTACACAGATCCGAAACTATGTAAACATTGTCATACAGTTATTATTATGATATAATTTGCATCATATATTGTTGCCGTGCGACTGCTACAGCCCAATTTTAATACGTTTAAAGCAAACAACTTTTTTACAATCCAATCAAATGTATACTAACCCTAAACTAGTAGTTGGTACAATAAAAGATCAAAAAAAGCTAATAATTCCAACAGAATGTAGGAGCAAGAACCAGTAACTAAGAACAATACAAGCAGGAACGGAATGTACGGCATAAATACATTATTTACACAGCACAAGGAGTGGAAACAAGCCTAGCATGCAAAGTCAAGTCTTGAGAAATCATTAGAAATTACATGGTTCAGCCAGTTCTGTACATTGTGATGAGATAAAGCGAATATGCTAATTTGTCTCTGAAACACTTTGTACAGGAATATATAGAACCGACGATAGGCGAATGCAAAATCAGCCAAGAAGACTCCAAAGTTACAGATGCTAGCGCACACTTCAGAGTTGCTAGAATAATGCATCGATCTAGTTACTGAATGAATAGATCAAAGCGCCCTTAATTTCCAGCAGCAACTAAAGTTAGAAGAAGATGCTTTCGTCTTGATTTTGTTTAGGCTATAGAATAATAAGCCAAAAATGTCAACGACTCAAGCAGGTATATAGTAGCAGGATAAAAAAACGATCAATCTACAATTACAAAATTGACATGTTATTCCACTATGTGTATGCAAAATATAATTAGTTGCCGTAGCAAGGATACATAACAAGAATTCCTATCTGACACCATACTCCATCCTTCTCCAGATGAAGAAACTTTCCCTCAAGAAACATACAGTATTGTCAATCCAATCCAAACAATCCAAAGACCACCAGAATAAATGATATGAGATGAGCGACAAATTCCAGCGAAAACCCCCGTAAATCCTACCACCAAAAGGATTTCGACTGCTAAAATTAGAGAGGTGAGAGACGAAAAAAAAGGTCGCGTGCCTGAAGTCAACGAATTGAATATGGCTCTTGCTCGGATCGATCGGATCTGTTGGCGTTCCTGCTTCGGACGGAGGGCCCAAGGGATCGATCGGTGGGTGTTGGTGCTTCCGCCGGCGGAGAGCAGGAGAGAAATATCCCAGGGGATGCGCTTTATGCTGCTGGTTCGTGCGGACGTGGAAGAGAGTTGTTGTTGTTGACTTGCTTGTTTATGGGCCATGCAAGCCGAAGCAGATCCAGCCCACACTAGTAAAACGAACGGAAGCAGGCCCAGCCCACACTGGCAAAGCAGATATTACGGAATGATATACGGATTTCTAAATAGATATCGAGCAATATAGTGCAAGTTTTGACGTTAACATCGTGCCCTTACTATATTCACGTTTACCTTGGTGCTACTGCTATCAATGTGTGCCATGAATTGATACGAAAATATTTCTTTTTATTATTTTTCTAAGTTGTATGGCTAACTAAAATGCTGTGAGAATATTCATGTTTATTTTTTAATACTGCCGTATCCTTTATCAGTTTTAAATATATAGTTCAAGTAGATATAGCCATATATCAGGTGTCATGTTTCATTGTTTTGTACTTGCCACGGCATTATTAATGTTAGCCATAGCCGTACTTAATCTTAAGGGTCTATTTACATAGCAGTCAGCTAATTTTTCTTAATCCATCAGCCAGTTTTATGACTGTCCGATCGAAATCGAACCGCCCCGGCTTCTTCTACCTCCGACATCCTCCACCGTCCACGTCTCGGCTCCTCCACCGGCCCACCACCGCCTCGGACGACTCGTCTAAGGTCGGCGGCAATTGGAGCCCGGCAACCCAGCCCCAGCCGACGGTGCCCTCGCCGCCGGCCTTTTCTCTTGATGATTTCATCTATATTTCTCAATCAACTAATGTCAAGACACCCGGAGTACGGATGATTTCACACATTAACGTACAACGAAAAAGTTTTACTGATAAACACATCGCGACTTGAATGAACAAGACCACAGTACAATGATGGTTTTACTGAGTACTGACAAGCAACTACTTTCTACTGCCATGGAAAAATGAGACTGAAACGGGGGCCTGTGTCTTGTGCGTTAAAAGCTAATTTGAAAACATGTACAAAAGGAGCTTATTAGTTGTGCGTTAAAAGCTTATCACTCTATGCATGCCTGTCAAGGCCTGTGTGTTTTAAAAACCTTTTGCTACTTTATTGCATTGTGAAACTGTCCTCATACTAGGAACTTCACATAATTTGTTAGATCTGCTTAACCTAATATTGTGGCCACTCCTTGGAATGAGGGACCGAGTTCCATGTTGATAACTTAAGCTTTTCCCCACACAAAAAAAAGTTGAGTTCCAGCCTCCAAGCTATGAGCACATTTGGCTGAAGGTGGAGGTAGAACAGACACGTTGATAATTTTATTTGTGTGACCAGGAATGAGAGATTATAAATGTATCTATCAAAAAGTGGCATGTTAAGCAGGACATCTCTATCTGAAACTCTGTGTGACCAGGAATGAGAGATTATAAATGTATCTATCAAAAAGTGGTATGTTAAGCAGGACATCTCTATCTGAAACTCTTGTATGCTCCAACCGTTGCATTGCCAACTGCATGTTCACTGGAATATTGCACGTAAATAAGCATAATATCCTTGTACCTTCTGCACACTGGGCCCAACTCAAGAAGGGCGCGGCAAAGCCTTTACACAAACACCCTTTACTTTAAGGTCCAACAGGTCGGCATTGAGGACAAATCTGCAGGACAAAATATCTTCTTCCCTTGATGAATTCAGACAAGTTTTGTTTGTTAACTTTTTTAAAATAATTTGTCAAAGTTGGGGTAAAATCCCAGGTTCTCGAAAAAGTAGAAACAAATCCACACGTGCGTACAGCTGAACTGATACTGCACTTATAATTGTACAGCTGAATTGATACTGTTTATGTGGGTTCAAGGGATTTCCAGCTTCAAAATGTAGGGGCCAAACAAAGTTGAAATAATAGTGTAAAATCACAGTTACAAATACAGATAGGAGCAGGCCAAAATTGCCCCAGAAAACAACGCTCAAGTAGCTAGAGCCAACAGAGCTAATAATCGATCGTCAGGATATTTTCTTGACAGAATGTAGTGCTAATTCTCGACAATCAATTCAAAGTTGCCTTGAAATGATCAAGTGTCGACGGCTTGGCATGCCCCAATTCGACTCTGTTAGCCAGCATCTCTCCCAAGCTTAAACTCCTGTACTGTGCAGGCTGTTCTGCTGTCACCAGCTCCGGCAGAGGGCTGAAGAGAGCAGACTCGCCGTAGTCTGCAAGGTTGAAGAAGAGGGCAATGGAGACCCTGGCCTCTTGTTTGGACTTGCTCACCACCCTGTGCTCTGCGCTATTGTATTGGTCATTTGAAACCACCTGCAAAGCAAAGCAAAGGTTCTCGGTCTCTGCACTTACTTGTCCATCCAAGAAATATAAATAAATATAGGCAGATATCGACGATGAACACAATCCCTTAAACTTACCTTCAGCACGTCCCCAATGTTGACAAGCAGCGCACCGGGCAGCGGCGCTACGTCCACCCACTCGCCATCGTCGAGCCGCACCTGTAGCCCGCCGACCCCATCCTGGGCAAGCACCGTGAAGAAATCTCCGTCGGTGTGCTCACGGCTGCCCATCACCCGCTCCGGCTCAGGGCACGGCGGGTAGTAGTGACACTGCATCAGGGAACCTTCAACCCGCTCCAGCCGGTCGGGCCCGACGCCGAGCCCCTCCGACAGCAGGCCGGCGATCTCCTTGGCCAGCCTCGACACCGACCGATGGTACTCCAGCAACGCGTCCCGGCATGCCGCGGGGAGGCTGAGGAGGCCGGGATCTTCTGGCTGGTCCAGCATGACGATGAACGTGTCGCACCATGACAGGCGGGGAGTGGTCGCCGGACGGCCATCATCCCTCGGCCGCGGGATGGCGACGGTGTAGTAGTTGACGCCTCCGGCGGGCCCGTAGAAGCGCGAGCGCGCCGCCCAGGGCTGCTCGTTGAAGGCCCTGACCGCGGCGAGCGCGGCGTCGACGGTGCCGGCCGGGACGCCGTGGTTGGTGACGTGGAAGATGCCGCGCGAGCGCGCGGCGGCCCGGACGAGCGCGGCGGCGTCCGAGCGCGGGAGGGAGAGGTCGACGGATGGGACGGCGGCCGAGTTCTTCCTGGCCGCCGAGGATGTCACTGGCGCGGTGGGTGCCAGGAACAATGGCGGCACGGTGGTGACGCCGGATTCAACCAGGCCGCGGACACCGCCTCGGGCCGCGTGGAACGCCTTCAACGCGGCCTCCTCGTCCCAGTTTATCCCTTGTTGTTGGGTCCTCCGTCGTCGGGTGTGGTCGCCGCCTCGTCTCGGTAGATCCATCGCGGGGTTCCTTCTTCGTCTTCAAGTCCAATCACCAACGAATACGACTGATTACCAATCACAAGTCCAACCTGCCGAATATAAAGAGGTTCATCATATAGAATTATTAAGAGTCTTAAACGGTATACATACAATTCATCATTATACAGTGGTACAATTCATCAAACAGGCTGTGGGCAACACCTAAATCAAATGACAAGGCGGCTAAGCAAGCAACCTATCGATTCCAAATCTGCTGCCCAAGTAAATTCCCCTAAATCTGGGCTCTGGAGGCGCGGCAAGATCAAATGGCAGGAAAGGGAAGCTAAGGCAGCAGCTGACCTGATCCGCGACCCGCGCCTGGTGTTTCCAAGAGGAGATTGACCTGCAGCGGCTAGAGATGTCTACCAGCGTAGGAGGAGTAGAGGCGGGGGGCACGAAGCAGAGCAGCGCACGGCGCAGTACGTACCAGCGAGCAGGCTCTTGCTTCCGCCGGAGCCCTGGGGGAGGAGAGGAGAGGAGAAAGCTGGGAGATCGATCGCCTGCCCGGGGCTGCTCTCCTGCAGTCCTGTCCTGCCCGTGCGCCGGAGACCAGGACTTTATTGACTTCCATCGAACTTTTCAAAATTCTCTCACCAAATTTTACTATTCACCTGTCACGTCAAATTAAATCAAATCTCTCTCCTCATGCATGAAACACTAAAAATAAATAAATAAAAAAACTAATTACATGGTTTTGACGTACACGACGATATGAATCTAGTTACATTTCAACTTACGTGGGGAACGGCACAACTAGTCCATGTATGATTTTACTTTCTAATTTTGTGGTGTAAGACCGGTCCATGTCGCACCTTGCAGCCCGTTATATTATATTTTTGACCTTTTTTATTTTCTTTCTCTTTTAATTTCTTTTTGATTTATTTCTCATTTTCATTTCTGTTTACTAGCAAAGTCACATGTGCGCACGCACATGTATAAAATAAATCAAATATAACATATAAAATATAGTTGCAATACCCGCGCGTGCTAAACTCTCTTCTATACATTTGTCTCAACTCATATACCACACATGTTTATTTATATGAAGAAAAACTCTCCGATTTATTGTCTATTATTAATACGAGATAATTGTGTATACACGTGGGTACAAATGTGGGTATATTTAGGTGGGTCCTTTTTTGGGTGAAAAAAGTTGAGCGGGGAAACAACTAAAAGAGTCTGGAACATGCAAAAATTTTGATGCTTTCTAGTTTTTCCCTCCCACCAAAGCCTGACAGGTAGGTCCTCTGTGAGAACGTGGGGTGGGTTTTTTGGTGGGATGTGTTTTCAATTCTCTAGGATCCTTTTAGTATATATATTCTTCTGTTTATTTTCATGTGCAATAATTTGTTCGCAGCGTAGATTCTTCTATTCTCCATGTGGAGCAATTTATTCGTAAAGTGGACTCATCTGTTCTTCATGTGCAGTAATTTGTTCGCAATATAGGCTTACATGTTCTCCATGTGCAGTAATTTATTCGCAATATGGACTGATTTGTTCTCCATGTTCAACAATTTGTTCACAATATGGATTCTGTCACACCCGGTTTTAAAGGCAAAACCAGGTGCATCTCATATGTGCGCCAGAATCAGTTTTCACACATATGGTAGACGTCACAAGTGAATATCCATAACCATGCACAACGAAAGAGTATTATAGTGTATTTATTACAATACCAGAGTTGACTCAAAAGTCATAGCGGAAGACTTAAATAAACGTTAATCTAACGAAGCCAAAAGTGACTCCAACTCCACAGGCATTGACTGGGGGAGACTCGCCTAGAACTCCTCAAAATCAGTGGTGAAATCCTCAAATTTCTCCCAATCTGAGCAGCATTCCGGTGTAGTTGATGCAATAAAAGAAAGAAAGAAAAGCAACAAGTATGAGCACAAACGTACTCAGCAAATGTAATATGACATACAAGGCTGAGGCAAAAAGGTTGGCTGACCATACTGCTGTAAGCACTTTTAGTTGGTCAAGTTTTATTAAGCAACTATTTACTAGCAAATGAAGGTATATACCACCCACAAATTAATGAATGTCAAATTCCCAACGTATTCAAGTAACCACGATTTAGATCATGTTCAAGTATGATTATCATGTAAGGGTCTAGGCCGCTCTTGACCGTGAGCACGGCTGTTTTAACAGTTTTACACTCTGCAGAGGTTGTACACTTTCACCATAAGCCGTGATTCCCATTGCCGAAGCATTGTACCCTTCCCACACCACGTGGACCGAATACTGGGTTTCACTATGAGACCTTTACAAAAGCACTCTAATAAATGATAGCCCGCTAAGGTTTCCGGTTCAGAAGCAAAGCATAACCTTCCCTAATGAGGTCTGTCTCTTACCAAAGCCCACAGCTCAAAAGGACCGAGCTATACCCCGTCAACCGCCGCCCCCCATGCCCCTTTCAAGTAAAGCTACCATAAACCAGAGCACCTAATTAGTCAGTCAAAGCCAGAGCCATATGGCACTCATGATTGTACTGTTTTCCTGGGTGGTTCTCCATGTTCCAATTAAAAAGATGTGATCTTGCCAATTAATTGTTTAAAAAAAAGTATATGGAACATAGAGTAGGGGTTCATTAACCAATCCCATTTGAGCAAACTAAGCATCATCTACCATCAAAATTAATTAAGTAACCCAGTTTCAGGGACAGGAAAAATATAGTGGCTAGGCAAATCCTTAAATAGGAACCCATCAAATTAAGACACATGCATGGGTGGTGAAATTAATAATTATTAGGACATTTGCATGACATAATACACTTGCCTTCTTCCCAACTCTGTTGCTGCTCAAATCCTTCTCCAACAGTTGGTTCTTCAGAGAAATCCTCGAACTGGTCGTTTCCTAATCGCATCACACATTCACATGCAAGGAAACAATACAACAAATAAGAAACAGTACACCAAACAATTCCAACAGAAGAAAACAACAGCACAAAACTAATCTACACGTTACAACGAACGCGTGAGCGCGAGAATCACTAAAATCGGAGTTAAAACGCAAAAGATATGGCTTTTCTAAGGTTCAGGGGCTTGCTGGCAAAGTTTTAAAAGTTCCAGGGGCTAAAATAAAAGAAAAAGGACCTATTTGTAATTATTTTTAATTTAATTTGGACTGCGGGTTAATTTCCAAATTCCTGAAGGACTCTTATGCAAAATCTCCTCTGTTGACCGGTATTTGGTTTATTTGACTCAGGCTCGGGTTGATCTTGATCGTTGGATGAAGATCGGACGGTCCCAAATAGATTGAACAGTAGCTCGCCGGCGTGGGAGAAAGAAAGCGGCGGCGCTGCGACGGCAGCGGCGGAGCTTCGCCGGACTAAGCTCGATCTACGGCTATAGGGCACGGATTGCGACGAGAACACGACCTATGGCACCAGGAGGAGATGGGGAACTCATTGAGCTAGATCTCGGCGAGGGAAACACCACGACGACGACGGACTGCGACGGCGGCGCCATGGGCAGCGGTGGAGTTCTCGGGTGAAAGCGAAACCGGCGCTACGGACTTCAACTCGCTACAAGAACTACGCAAGAAGGACGAGGAGATGATGGCGGACTCACCAGAGGTGATCCCGACGAGGATTGGCCGGCGACAGCGTCGGACGACGACGAGCGGCGGCCGGCGGCACTGAAGATCGTCGGCGAGCTCAATTAGCACGATGCGCGACCGAACTCGGGTCAAGATCACGAAGGGGAGGTGCGGGGTGTCGAGGCGAACCTCTTGGACTTGCTCGGGCCGAAGGAGAGGCGGTGCAGCGGCGGATCGACGTCGGCGGCGCGGAGCTCGGCGGCGGCGACGATGGCGGCTCGAATTGCGGCTTCGATTTGAGGGGAAAACATGGACGGGTGCGCGCCAATAAATAGGCCGGAGACCGGGCCTCGGCGTGCGTGAAGAGGAGGGACTCGGCGGCGGAGTCGGAGGCGGCACGGCGTTGGGAGGGACTCGGCCGGGAGTCCTGCTCTGATGGGGAAGAAGAAGGCTCCGACAGGCGGGGCCCGCTGGCAGCGACGCAGGAGAGAGAAGCCGGGGAAGGATGGGCCGGCAGTGGGCCGAAAGTGGAAAAGGGCTGAGCGGAGGAAACGGAATTCGGCCCGGAGAGAAATAGAAAGAAAGCGGGGAGGAAGAGAGAACTGGGCCGACAGTTCAGGGGGCAAAGGTGGACTCGGCCGAGAATTGAAGGGGCGAAACCGAACTCAGCGATTTAAACTTTTCTAAAACTCAAACAAATGCAAATCAAATTCGAATTTAAACAGAATTTAAATTCCAACTTGATTTACTAGCAACCAAAAATATATGCAACACCATGAAAGCAACAAAAACTTATTTTGACTAAAATAATTATTTAATGTGATATTTAAATTAATAAAAAGGCTAAAAAAATTCCAATTAATTCTTAGAAAATTTATTTAAGCCTTAATAAATCCTAGAAAAATACAAAGGGTTGCTACAATTTAAATGTGATGAATTTTAGGGTGTTACAAACCTACCCCCCTTAAAGAGAATCTCGTCCTCGAGATTCGGATGGGGATTAGAGAAAATCTGAGGGAACTCTGCCATCAACTCATCCTCTCTTTCCCAAGTTGCCTCACTTTCCGCGTGATGACTCCACTGAACTTTACACATCTTAATCACTTTACTCCTAGTAACTCTTTCAGCAGTTTCCAAAATCTTAGCTGGGTATTCCTTATAAGTCAAATCATCTTGCACATCCAACTCATCCAAGGGTAATTCTTCCCTAGGAACTCGAAGACACTTTTTCAGCTGAGAGATATGAAACACATCATGCACATCTGACAGTCTAGCTGGCAACTCCAATTGATAAGCAACCTCACCTTTTCTATCAACAATCTTGAAAGGTCCAATGAAATGAGGAGATAATTTACCTTTCACCTTAAACCTTCTGAAGCCTCGAATAGGAGATACTTTCAAATACACATAATCACCTACTTCGAAGGTTAATTCTCGTCTTCTTGTATCTGCATAGCTCTTCTGCCTGGACTGAGCCGTTCTTAAATTCTCTCTGATAATCTGAACCTGTCTTTCTGCTTCCTGCAGTATCTCTGGACCAAACAACTGTCTCTCACCAGTTTCACTCCAATACAACGGTGTTCTGCACTTTCTACCATAAAGTGCTTCGAACGGTGCCATCTTCAAACTAGCCTGATAACTGTTGTTGTATGAGAACTCTGCATATGGAAGACTCTTGTCCCAACTACCTCCATGCTTCAAAGCACAAGCTCTCAACATATCCTCCAAAATCTGACTAGTCCTTTCTGTCTGACCATCTGTCTGAGGATGATATGCAGAACTGAAATTCAACTTTGTATCCATAGACTCATGCAACTTCTGCCAGAATCTAGATGTAAACTGAGTACCTCTATCGGACACTATCTTTTTAGGCACACCATGGAGACAAACAATTCTAGACATGTATAACTCTGCTAACTTAGCACTGGTATATGTAGTATTAACGGGTATAAAGTGAGCTACCTTAGTTAATCTGTCCACAATAACCCATATAGAGTCATATCCTCCTCGAGTGCGAGGTAATCCAACAATGAAATCCATACTGATTTCTTCCCACTTCCATTCAGGTACCTTGAGTGGTTGAAGCAAACCGGCTGGTCTCTGGTGTTCAGCTTTCACTCTCTGACAAACATCGCACAATGCCACATGAGCAGCCACATCCCTTTTTAGTCCATACCACCAATACCTTTGCTTCAGATCCTGGTACATCTTGTTGCTTCCAGGATGAATAGAGTACGCGGAATCATGTGCTTCCCTCAATATCTGCTCTCTGAGAGACTCAATATCCGGTACACATATCCTCTTCCTAAACCAAATTGTACCTTGATCATCTTCGGTGAAGTCGGGTGCTTTCCCTGCTAACATGGTTTCCTTGATTTCCTTTATCTTCTCATCAGTAAGCTGACCTTTCCGAATTTCCTGTTCCAGTGTAGACTCAACTTCCATTGTCACACCTTCTGTTTGATTCGGGAATCCTAAGTTCAGCTTTTCCATCTCTGCAAGCAACTCAGCTGGTAACTGGCGACCAAACATTGCATTTACTTGTGACTTCCTACTCAACGCATCAGCAACCAAATTAGCCTTGCCAGGATGATAGTTAATTCCTAGATCGTAATCCTTAATCAACTCCAACCATCTTCTTTGCCTCAAATTCAGATCCTTCTGAGTAAATATGTACTTCAGGCTTTTATGGTCAGTATACAGCTCACATCTGTTACCTAGAATATAGTGCCTCCAAATCTTCAAGGCATGGACAACAGCTGCAAGCTCCAGATCATGAGTAGGATAGTTCAGCTCGTGTTTCCTCAACTGTCTGGATGCATAGGCTATAACTCTGCCTTCCTGCATGAGCACACACCCAAGACCTCTACGAGAAGCATCACAATAGATATCAAAGTTCTTATGAATATCTGGCATAGCGAGCACTGATGCTGTAGTCAACTTCCTTCTCAACTCTTCAAAACTGGCCTGACACTCTTCTGACCAAACAAACTCCTTGCCCTTCTCTAATAGCGAAGTCAGAGGTTTCGCCATTTTCGAAAAGCCTTCAATGAATCTCCTGTAATATCCAGCCAATCCCAGAAAACTTCTGATCTCCGAGACGGTGGTAGGAGGTTCCCATTCCAACACATCCTTGACTTTACTTGGATCCACTGCAATACCTCCATCAGTAACCACATGTCCAAGAAAAGACACTTGATTCAACCAGAATTCACATTTACTAAACTTGGCATACAACTGGTTCTCTCTAAGAGTCTGCAACACCAACCTCAAATGTTCTTCGTGCTCTTCCTCATTCTTAGAGTAAACCAAAATATCATCAATAAACACCACCACAAATTTATCCAAGTACTCCATGAACACCTTATTCATCAGGTACATAAAGTAGGCGGGTGCATTTGTCAAACCAAACGACATCACCGTAAACTCATACAATCCATACCTGGTGGTGAATGCTGTTTTAGGAATGTCGGAACGTCTGATCCTCAACTGATGATAGCCAGATCTCAAGTCAATCTTGGAGAAAACCTTAGCTCCTTTCAGCTGATCAAATAAGTCTTCAATTCTGGGCAACGGATACTTATTCTTGATGGTTACCTCATTCAATGAACGATAATCCACACACATCCTCAGAGTACCATCCTTTTTACCCACAAAAATGACAGGTGCTCCCCAAGGTGATGAACTAGGACGAATGTAACCTTTATCCAACAATTCCTTAAGTTGTTTCTTAAGTTCTTCTAGTTCATTAACAGCCATTCTATAGGGTCTTTTAGAAATAGGAGCAGTACCAGGTAAAAGCTCAATAATAAACTCAATGTCTCGTTCGGGTGGCATACCTGGCAAATCATCTGGGAAGACATCTGGAAACTCACAAACAACTCTGATATCCTCCAAAGGAACACCACTGGCCTGATTCACTGAGTAAGTTGAAGCTGAGGGTTGTGTGGCTCCGAATTCAATCTTCTCTCCCTGAGGGCTAGTCAACAACACGGACCTCTTGGCACACTGAATCACCGCATCAAAAGCAGCTAACCATCCCATTCCAAGTATGACATCGATTCCCTCAGAGTTCAGGACTATCAAATCAGCAGGAAAATCTACCCCAACTATTTTCAGGTTAACTCGGGGGCAGATAAAATTAGCTTTCATGTTTCCACCGGGTGAGCTAACTAGCATGGAATTTCTCATAGGGACCATAGATATATTATACTTAGCTACGTACTGAGCAGTAATAAAAGAATGAGATGCTCCAGAGTCGAATAAAACCGATGCAGGGGCTGAGTTGACAATGAACATACCAAGTACCACATCATGGGACTCCTGTGCGGTCTCTGCAGCAACATGGTTCACCTTGCCCCGCATCTGATTCTGCTGGCTCTTGTTGCTCTGGGGCGTCGGATTCACATTCCTGTTCTGATGTTGAGGGGTATTCTGAGTAGGTGCACTGCCACTCTGACGCTGTGGGGTCTGAGCATTCCTTTTAGGACAGTTGTGAGCATAGTGGCTGGGATCTCCACAAATGTAGCAAGAACGAGGAGTAGGAGCACTGCCTGGTGCAGGTGTCTTCACTGGAGTTTGAGTAGGGGTGGTTTGGCGGTTCGGCTGAAATGCTGGACGCTGCGGTGGAGGTGCTGACCGCTGACCCTGACTCTGCACAAAGTTACTCCCTTGCCCACCAAAACGAACGGGCATGTTCTGCTGAGGTTGTTGGAAACGAGGGCGGGTGTTACTGCTTGACTGTCCTAAGGACATGAACTTCCTCTTCTGCTCTCCCAACTCACGGCGCTTGCTCTCCAAGCCAATAGCCTTATCCAGCAGCTTCTGAAATGTTGGGAAGGTGTGAGACATGAGTTGATATTGGAGCGGCGGAATCAATCCTTCCAGAAATCGCTCCTGCTTCTGCTCATCATCCTTCACCTCATCCGGGGCGTAACGGGACAACTGGATAAACTTATCCCGGTACTCACTGACGGTCATCCCACCTTGCTTGAGTGAGAGGAACTCCTTCTTCTTCAGCTTCATGACACCAGCAGGAATATGGTGGCTCCTGAAGTTGGTTCTAAACTCCTGCCGGGTGATAGCATCAGGGGTGGCATGAGCAGCAAGATAAGCATCCCACCAATCTGAAGCTGATCCTTCCAAGCGTCCTGAGGCATACAGGACCTTCTCTCTGTCATTGCACTGAGCCATATCCAGCTTCTTCTCAACAGTCTTCAGCCAATCATCAGCATCAAGTGGATCCGCTGAGTGGGAGTAGGTAGGAGGTTTGTGACTCATGAACTCCCGGTGCTTGTCCCTCTGCTGATTGTTGTTGTTGTTGTTCTGTGCTTGCATGGCTGCCAAGGTACTAGCCATGCCCTGTAGAATCTGAGTCTGGTTGGCGAGGATCTGATTCATTGCTACGGATGCTTGATTCGGCGGAGGATTTGGATTGGGGTTGACACGTCCTTGACGATTCACAGGTGGTTGATCCACTCCACTTCCAGACCTGGTGTTTACCATCTGGTGGTTAGAACATGAGATTCAGAGAGCGGTAAAAAGATATAACTCAAATCATAAACAGATAAGAGTTAATGTAGATGAGTTTCCAACGTCAGCCAATCCAAATTCCGAAACAGATTCTGTTCGTCCTAATTAAACAGTTGTAATTCTCATTCTGTTTATCCAAAAATCATGATCTTTTGTCAGAACGTAGACTATAAAATTCTGAAACTAACCCAAATTGATTCACCTCCATCGGAGTTTTGTAGTTCGAGTTATAAAATAAACAAGACAGCTGTGTCAGGACCACGAAACAGATTCTGGTGGCTCCATTAAAACCATTATATCTCTCTGCCAGAACCTCCAAAAATCACGAAAAATTCCCAGAACCTAGTTTATCAAGTCCTTAATCCAACCCAACTAGATTTATGTCAAACGGAATTCTGAAACTTCAGAAACAATTCGGACAGTACCAGGATATCATGCAGCGGCGAGAACAGATTGTCGCATAACATGATTTATATGGGGGGGTACAATTATATGGGTAAATTGATAGCTTAGGGGCTAAGATCAGAGACCAAGATAACCCAAAACTAACTAAATTTATTTATTTAATAATTACTCAATTGTGGTCATCACCCCACAATTAAGTTTCAATCATTACAAAAATCCAAATCACACACTTTGCACAAAAGCAAACACGAAGCATACACTCCTAAACAAACTAAAACACACACTACGCACGAGGCTCAACGATTCTAAACGTACTGAACTACAAAAATAAAGGGTATCCTATCTTAATAGGTATGGGTGAAGCAACTGGACGATCCACCGGGCACTTTTCTAGCGAGGCGGCGAATGACCCAACAATCCTTCTATATCTTCATCCAATGGCGGAAGTGTTTCTCCCTTGAGTTCAGCTATCAGCCTTTTGTTCTTCCTTCATTCAGCAGCGAGCTCTTCACGCACTTCTTGTAGCTCCCTTGCAGTGTCATCAGCGTGCACGTTGAGCATCTGGGTGAATGCCACCTGGACGTTGAGTGTAGAGTCTAAGCCAGGCGGTTGTGGTACATCCCCAGTTGGAGTGCCTTGCTGCCTTCGAGGAAGATATGCCCAAGCAGTGTGGCTTACTTCAGCAGCCTCTTCATGACAAAGCACAGAAAGTGCCCTCCTGGCTGCATCCTGGATTCCAGCTTCAAAAGTTGATCGGATGGCGATGGCGTGATGCACTGCTGCCTCTTTGGTTCCTCCAAACTCATAATCAGGCTCCCTGATGTATACAACGACTTCCCAGTTCTCTGGGTGATCTGGATGTGTCCTCCTCCTTCCACAATATTCTATCTCCACTGGGTAGTTCAGACGCTCGAAGAGCATTCGAAGCATCATAGGGAACCCACTGTTGCCTCCGTCGTGGTGATGAATAGTCACTACCCACATGTCAGGCGGCGGTGAGGGTCCCTCACTTCCTTCAGATCCAGCTGGAGCATTTCCTCCTGAGTTGACTTCTTCGTCCATTACTTCCATCTCTTCAGGTTCCGGTTCCTCTTCTTGCACTGAATGCGACACAAACGAGGAAAGAGTGCTTGTCAATCTACGAGCACCTTGCCTTGTCAGCACCATCTATGGTTTAAGCAAGAAAAAGGGGTGAGAACAGTTCTAAAGACATTAAAACCAGGTGAGATGGAGAAAAGAGAGAACAGAAAAGCAAAATCAAGGAGGAGACAATTATCAGTGGCCTGGAATAATAGCAAATTAAACCAAGAATAGACCAAGAGTAGTTAAGCAAAATAATCCTTAGAGAATGACCATTGCTATCTAGGCTTGCGTCCTACAGTCAACATAGCTCTGATACCACCTCTGTCACACCCGGTTTTAAAGGCAAAACCAGGTGCATCTCATATGTGCGCCAGAATCAGTTTTCACACATATGGTAGACGTCACAAGTGAATATCCATAACCATGCATAACGAAAGAGTATTATAGTGCATTTATTACAATACCAGAGTTGACTCAAAAGTCATAGCGGAAGACTTAAATAAACGTTAATCTAACGAAGCCTAAAGTGACTCCAACTCCACAGGCATTGACTGGGGAGACTCGCCTAGAACTCCTCAAAATCAGTGGTGAAATCCTCAAAATTCTCCCAATCTGAGCAGCATTCCGGTGTAGTTGATGCAATAAAAGAAAGAAAGAAAAGCAACAAGTATGAGCACAAACGTACTCAGCAAATGTAATATGACATACAAGGCTGAGGCAAAAAGGTTGGCTGACCATACTGCTGTAAGCACTTTTAGTTGGTCAAGTTTTATTAAGCAACTATTTACTAGCAAATGAAGGTATATACCACCCACAAATTAATGAATGTCAAATTCCCAACGTATTCAAGTAACCACGATTTAGATCATGTTCAAGTATGATTATCATGTAAGGGTCTAGGCCGCTCTTGACCGTGAGCACGGCTATTATAATAGTTTTACACTCTGCAGAGGTTGTACACTTTCACCATAAGCCGTGATTCCCATTGCCGAAGCATTGTACCCTTCCCACACCACGTGGACCGAATACTGGGTTTCACTATGAGACCTTTACAAAAGCACTCTAATAAATGATAGCCCACCAAGGTTTCCGGTTCAGAAGCAAAGCATAACCCTCCCTAATGAGGTCTGTCTCTTACCAAAGCCCACAGCTCAAAAGGACCGAGCTATACCCCGTCAACCGCCGCCCCCCATGCCCCTTTCGAGTAAAGCTACAATAAACCAGAGCACCTAATTAGTCAGTCAAAGCCAGAGCCATATGGCACTCATGGTTGTACTGTTTTCCTGGGTGGTTCTCCATGTTCCAATTAAAAAGATGTGATCTTGCCAATTAATTGTTTAAAAAAAAGTATATGGAACATAGAGTAGGGGTTCATTAACCAATCCCATTTGAGCAAACTAAGCATCATCTACCATCAAAATTAATTAAGTAACCCAGTTTTAGGGACGGGAAAAATATAGTGGCTAGGCAAATCCTTAAATAGGAACCCATCAAATTAAGACACATGCATGGGTGGTGAAATTAATAATTATTAGGACATTTGCATGACATAATACACTTGCCTTCTTCCCAACTCTGTTGCTGCTCAAATCCTTCTCCAACAGTTGGTTCTTCAGAGAAATCCTCGAACTGGTCGTTTCCTAATCGCATCACACATTCACATGCAAGGAAACAATACAACAAATAAGAAACAGTACACCAAACAATTCCAACAGAAGAAAACAACAGCACAAAACTAATCTACACGTTACAACGAACGCGTGAGCGCGAGAATCACTAAAATCGGAGTTAAAACGCAAAAGATATGGCTTTTCTAAGGTTCAGGGGCTTGCTGGCAAAGTTTTAAAAGTTCCAGGGGCTAAAATAAAAGAAAAAGGACCTATTTGTAATTATTTTTAATTTAATTTGGACTGCGGGTTAATTTCCAAATTCCTGAAGGACTCTTATGCAAAATCTCCTCTGTTGACCGGTATTTGGTTTATTTGACTCAGGCTCGGGTTGATCTTGATCGTTGGATGAAGATCGGACGGTCCCAAATAGATTGAACAGTAGCTCGCCGGCGTGGGAGAAAGAAAGCGGCGGCGCTGCGACGGCAGCGGCGGAGCTTCGCCGGACTAAGCTCGATCTACGGCTATAGGGCACGGATTGCGACGAGAACACGACCTATGGCACCAGGAGGAGATGGGGAACTCATTGAGCTAGATCTCGGCGAGGGAAACACCACGACGACGACGGACTGCGACGGCGGCGCCATGGGCAGCGGTGGAGTTCTCGGGTGAAAGCGAAACCGGCGCTACGGACTTCAACTCGCTACAAGAACTACGCAAGAAGGACGAGGAGATGATGGCGGACTCACCAGAGGTGATCCCGACGAGGATTGGCCGGCGACAGCGTCGGACGACGACGAGCGGCGGCCGGCGGCACTGAAGATCGTCGGCGAGCTCAATTAGCACGATGCGCGACCGAACTCGGGTCAAGATCACGAAGGGGAGGTGCGGGGTGTCGAGGCGAACCTCTTGGACTTGCTCGGGCCGAAGGAGAGGCGGTGCAGCGGCGGATCGACGTCGGCGGCGGCGACGATGGCGGCTCGAATTGCGGCTTCGATTTGAGGGGAAAACATGGATGGGTGCGCGCCAATAAATAGGCCGGAGACCGGGCCTCGGCGTGCGTGAAGAGGAGGGACTCGGCGGCGGAGTCGGAGGCGGCACGACGTTGGGAGGGACTCGGCCGGGAGTCCTGCTCTGATGGGGAAGAAGAAGGCTCCGACAGAGGGGCCCGCTGGCAGCGACGCAGGAGAGAGAAGCCGGGGAAGGATGGGCCGGCAGTGGGCCGAAAGTGGAAAAGGGCTGAGCGGAGGAAACGGAATTCGGCTCGGAGAGAAATAGAAAGAAAGCGGGGAGGAAGAGAGAACTGGGCCGACAGTTCAGGGGGCAAAGGTGGACTCGGCCGAGAATTGAAGGGGCGAAACCGAACTCAGCGATTTAAACTTTTCTAAAACTCAAACAAATGCAAATCAAATTCGAATTTAAACAGAATTTAAATTCCAACTTGATTTACTAGCAACCAAAAATATATGTAACAGCATGAATGCAACAAAAACTTATTTTGACTAAAATAATTATTTAATGTGATATTTAAATTAATAAAAAGGCTAAAAAAATTCCAATTAATTCCTAGAAAATTTATTTAAGCCTTAATAAATCCTAGAAAAATACAAAGGGTTGCTACAATTTAAATGTGATGAATTTTAGGGTGTTACAGATTCTTCTGTTCTCCATGTGCAACAATTTGTCCGCAATGTGGATTCTTCTGTTCTCCATGTGCATCAATTTGTTCGCAATATTGACTCATTTATTCTCTATGTGTTAGTAATTTGTTCGCAATGTGGACTGATTTGTTCTCCATGTGCATTAATTTTTCGCAACGTGGATTCTTCTGTTCTCCATGTGCAGCAATTTGTTCGCAACGTGGACTCATTTGTTCTTGTTTGATAAAAAATATTCGCAAAAAATCATCTAAATATAGTCAAGTGAGATCTTATTTTGAAGATTTTATCGCAATAAGCATTATGGTGCAATCAAAATTTAATTTGGATGCTTGGTTTAAGGGCAATGACTTTTTCTAAACTTTATCGTATGCAAGTGACTTTTTTTTGAGATTACACAGTACAACGTAGACGCTCACACACGCACGCACTCACCCCTATGAATACACGCACTACAAGAAATTTGGCCTTTTATGATGAATACCTGATGACGTTTGACTTATTCGTCGTTATCATGTTTGGTTTTGTGACGTTCTAT
Source organism: Echinochloa phyllopogon (assembly GCA_033239725.1). NCBI lineage: Eukaryota > Viridiplantae > Streptophyta > Magnoliopsida > Poales > Poaceae > Echinochloa > Echinochloa phyllopogon. The sequence continues at coordinate 14,561,605 of BTCW01000009.1, forward strand.
ATCATACAACGCAACTTAGCGACAAAAATAAGGTGTCCGTCATTAAGAGTAACTATGAATCGTCACAAACTCTGGCAAAGCTAAAATCGTGACGAATTTTGTTTTGTCATTAAGTAAAACTGTTAAACGTTATAAATTTTCGAAAGAAAAATATAAGATTAGAGTGGGTCCCACTGCCACTTGGACAAGTGGGCTGGACGACGCCCTCTCTCAAAAAATTCCCACCGCATCCAAGGATCGAACCCTGATCATCGGAAAACAAATCACTTGCTTTACCACTGAGATATTTTGAACTCCAAATATGATGATTATTTTTTCTAATTTTTTATAAAATCATGATCAATTAGTCATATTTATGATATTTATGAATGAAGAAAATTGATAAATTGGAGAAAACTTGCGCTGGGCTCGCTCGCTTGCTGGGCATGCCGCAAAATTTGGAGAAAAAAAATTGGCGCCTGCAAGATTCGAACCCTGACCTCGAAGAGGGCACCTTACCACTGCGCTACGAACAAGCTGGTGACAATGTGTGGTAATAATTTATTATATACTCTGATTTGTGTTTTATTGAAAAACGACAAAAAAACCTGGTGCAGGGTGACGAGGTTGGGAATCGAACCCAGGTCGTTAGACTAAAGACAAGAAGAGCTTTATTCCACCGCACCACCAAATCTTAGGTATTGTTTTAAATAATGAATATTATTTGTTGTCAACCTTCTTACCTTGGCACTATAGTGAAGAACTGATGTTGGATTCATATTTCTTCTTTTAATCCGGAATTAAAACTTATATCTAGTATTTCTCCTTCATGGCTATTCCAAATTTAATGATTTTTTTTCCCTAAAAATTTATACAATCATGCTCTATCAAGTTGTAAAACTTATTAATGCTGTTATTTTGGAAAATCTTCTCGTGTGAGTCTTTTTAAACATTCCAATTTTTGAATTTCAAAAAATGACAACTACAAGCACGCTTTTTTTACACTAAATGATGTCAAATGGAAAAGTGATGAATACCAATGTTTCATATCTCATCAAGATCTACAATGTTTATTTAGGTCATTTTTACAGTTTCAAAACTGGTAATAACATGTAGTACAAATTTGACAAGTCTCAAACATAATTTCTTAAACTATGCGAGTGAATCTAGCATTAATGACCAATTTATACTACTACTTTTTCAAATAAAAAAATAGTCTAAATAAAGATTGTAGATCTTGATGAGTTCTAAAACTTTGGTATTCATAACTGTTTCAGCTGAAATCATTTAGTGTTCCAAAATCTTGCTTTTAGCTCTCAAATTTTGAAATTCAAAATTTAGATTATTCAAACTTTATCAGATGGATTAATGAACTAAATAAAGTTTGTAGATCTTGATGAGTTGTACAACTTTGGTATTCATGACTTTTTCATTTGAAATCATTTATTACTCTAAAAAATCATGTGAATTTTTCAATTTTTGAAATTTCAAATGTAAATAGTTCAATCTAACTCGGATGGGGAAGTGACCAAAACAATAGTTATTGATCTCGAATATTTCTACAACTATTGTATTGACAACTTTCTCATTTAACATTATTTTTTATGTCTTAGAATTTTTAAAAAAATTTAACATTAAAAGAAAATAAATGTTAAATTTGCTAAACAATCCATTTGGCCCAAATGGCCCAATAAACTCGGACCGTTCATCGCCGATCCAACGTCTGTGATCGTCTCTCCAGAGTATAAAACTACCTAGAACCTTAGCTCTGCCGTCAGCATCTTCTCTCACCCTCCCGGCCGCCCGCTCTCCCTCTTCGCTCGCTCCCCCGTCCTCTCTCTCTCCCCTCCTCAGATCCACTCGCAGCTCCTCCTCTGTTCCCCTCTCTCCCTCCCACTTCGCCGGCCGCCGGAGCTCCGCGCCGGCCAGCCGGAGTCGCACACGCGCACCACGTCCCTGCCTTCCTCGATTTCCAAGCTGCAGCAGCCCCTTAAGGAAGTCCACTTCCTCGATCTGGAGGACGGGTGAGGCCCGGCAACCGTTGGCCAAGCGCCGGCGACGCGAGGCACCAGGTCACCGCCGCCAGGGATCACCGGAGCAGCGCCCCCTGGCACCCGGGGCGACCATCACCCCGCGACCGGCGGGGCGGGACCGGACCGCGTTGCGCGGCGCTCGGGGCTGGGGTCTCCGCACGCTGTCTGCACGGCGGCCGGGCGGGACTGTGTGCGGATGGCTCCTTGTCAGAAGCGGGGACCAATTAAACAACCAACAGGTGAGTTCCTTTGTGATGCAACATGGGAGGCGGTTGGGAGCATCAATTCGTAGGAACATGTGGTTGGTTGTGGATCAATTTACACTAGATTTGATTTGTAGATGTCGATTACCAATGATGCTTAGGGGAAATCGAAGGTTTACCAGATAGGATTGCCCCTAGAACAAATGGTTAAAGCTAGGGTTTCGTGTCTTAGGAACACTAATGTTCTGTGAATCCTGCATTCTTGTCTAGCATCCACAGGCGCATGTTTTTTAGATTCTTGTAGAATTTCAAGTGCATGGGCACTCCATTCCAATCCTTTCCCGCTGATGAAATTTTCCTGAGAGCTGCAAACTTTTTAGGCAAATTTCAGATAGAGTCTTCCAATTCATTTTTTGAGAGATGCAAACTTGTGCTTTGTTTAGAGCCTTTAGATTTGAAACATGTCCTGTCCATGATTACTATAAGTTTTTATTGAAATATACAAGAGCTAGTATATTTGCTTCATTTGCATAAACCTGATAGTAGAACTATGTGTTATCAGTTCATTTATGCATGCTAATTCACTTGATAGTAGCACTTCGTGTTAACTATTGGCATGAGCTTGCATTCATTTCACTTGTTCTACTGCTTGATCTCAACCATCCCAATTCATGGTTAATTTCTTACATACATGTACAGAGGAGCCACCAACTGAATATGAAAGAATGAGGGCTCAAGCAATGATGAGAAATAATAAAATGTTACAGAGCCTTGGTGTTGGCTTCAATTATTAACATATGTCATTTCCAATCATTAAATGCAATTATAGAATATGCCGGTTCCATTAGAATTTTATGCCTGATTATCATGCATTTTAGACTTTTATTAGACCTCGAGCCAATATGGACTCCTGTATTTTTTGGTCAGAATTACAGATGTTGGCCTGTTTTATTTTACTTCACATATGCTTGTACTTGTTTTTTTACTGAACTATGCATTTTTTCTGTAGACAACGATTATGTACCCACAAAACTCAACAGATTGCTGTATATGTGCTGGTAAGCTCGACTGCCCTGTTAGGCATCTCAATGTTTTTAATCTCTGTTGTCACCTGCAATGGTCCTTAAAATAATTGTTCTTAATTTTTTAGTGCATATGTACAACAATAATAGTGAGTGTTGTCAAATAGCAGTATGAAAATGAAACTCGTTTCAGTACTCTGCTGCTTTGTATTTTGGATCTTTGGTTTCTGCAGTGATTAGCATTTGTGCTAGTACTGATTTGAACCATAGCTAGTAGCTAGCAATTGTGCTTGTATTCTGTACATTGTTCTTTACATATGAGTTATGTAACTTGGTATTTACACTTCACGCCGATGTGTGAAATTTTATCCTTATAGCACTATTACAATGTTGCAGTTCATATATATACTTAAAAGTGAATTTCTTGGAAAGGGAGGCAAGGAGTCCCCAGCCAAAGCGAGAATCATACCACTAGACATAGCTCTCCATCCATGCTAGCAGCCAAATTGAAAAAACTAAGACAAAATCTTAAGGCATGGAGCAAAAAACTGTCTAATCTGCAAGGGCTCATAGATCTTTCCAACAAGGTCATCTTTTTCTTGGACTGTCTTGAGGAGTGTAGACCTTTATATGATGTGGAGTGGAATTTCAGGGAAATTATGAAGGATCACTTGCTGAGTTTATTGAAATACAAGAACATATATTGGAGGAAGAGGTACACGGCTACTAAAATAAAATATGGGGATGAATGTACCAAGTTTTTCCATGCCATGGCTACAATATCCTACAAAAGAAATATGATATCACAGCTCAAAGATGACTTGGGTCAGGAAATTTCTAACCATGAAGGGAAAGCTGCTCTGATCTATGCTTCTTTCAGAAATAGAATGGGTATGTCTGAGCAACCAACCATGACATTTAATCTACAAGAACTCTTTCAGCAAGAAATAGACCTCAGTGCACTTGTTCAGCAGTTCACAAAAGACGAAATAGATAGAATTATTCAAACTATGCCATTGGACAAGGCACCAGGACCGGATGGTTTCAATGGCAAGTTCATGAAAAGATGTTGGGACATTATTAAGGAGGATTTCTACAAGCTATGCCAAGATTTCTATGATGGAAACATTGATCTTGAGGCCATTAACAACTCATTCATAACTCTGATTCCAAAGGTGATCAACCCCGAAACGATCAATGATTTTAGGCCCATCTCGCTGCTCAATTGCAGCGTCAAAATTTTAACTAAAATCCTTGCCGAGAGATTACAGTTGATCATTCTTCAGCTCCTTCATGTCAATCAATATGATTTTCTACGGTCCAGGTCAATCCAAGACTGTCTTGCGTGGTGTTATGAGTATATCCACCAGTGCCACCAGTCCAAAAGGGAGATTATCATTCTGAAACTTGATTTTGCTAAAGCTTTTGACACAATTGAACATTGTGCTATGCTAGATATTATGAGGCATATGGGTTTTCCAGATAGATGGTTACAATGGATAAACATGCTGTTCTCTTCAGCAAAGTCTTCGGTCCTACTCAATGGAATGCCTGGGAAACAATTTAAATGTAAAAGAGGAGTTCGTCAAGGAGATCCGCTATCCCCTCTTCTTTTTGTGTTGGCAGCTGAATTGTTGCAAGTAGTGATCAACAAAGCTTATCACGAAGGACTAATGCTTGAACCCTTACCTAAAGGTAATAGTGATTTTCCTATAGTACAGTATGCTGATGATACGATCTTAATCATGCAAGCTAGTCAGCCACAACTACAGCATCTCAAAAACATCTTGCAAGAATTCTCAGCGTCCACAGGATTGAAAATCAATTATCATAAATCATCCATGATTCCTATCAATGTCTCTGAGGACAATGTAGCAAATTTGGCTCAAAGTTTTGGTTGTCTAGTAGGCTCAATACCTTTCACATACTTGGGCCTGCCGATGGGTACAACGAAGCCCCGTATAGAAGATTTCACCCCCCTTAATGGACAGAATTGAAAGACGTCTCACATCATGTTCCTCACTCTTATCATATTCAGGCCGTCTGCAATTAGTCAACTCAGTGATCACCCCTACTTGTGTGTATGCTATGTGTACACTCAAGCTGCATAAAGGAGTAATAGATAACATTGATCGTGCAAGGAAACAGTGCCTTTGGAGAGGGAATGATTTCTCAAAAAAAGGAGGGAATTTAGCAGCTTGGTCTATGGTGGCTCTGCCAAAAATGAAAGGTGGCCTAGGTGCCCTGAATTTAAGGCTACAGAATGAAGCTCTGTTGCTTAAGCAATTACATAAATTCTATGGTAAGCTGGACATCCCCTGGGTCAATCTCATATGGTCCACATATTACATGGACAAAGTGCCTCATGGAACCAAAGAAATGAGCTCTTTTTGGTGGAAGGATATTTTGAGATTAAACAATCTTTACAGGGGAGTTGCAAGATGTTCTCTAGGGGATGGTACAACTGTGCTTTTTTGGGAAGACCTGTGGGGGCCTAACATATTAGTTGACCTATTTCCAAGACTTTTCTCCTATGCCTCTAACAGATTTGTCTCCGTTAAAAAGGTGATCCAAGCCATGGACCTAGATTCTCTATTCGCCTTGCCATTATCCCAGGAAGCATATCAGGAATTACAAGAGCTTCAAGTGTATCTTGAACAGATTCCCTACAACCCACATGAAAAGGATCATTGGTCCTTTATTTGGGGCAATGCTAGCTACAATTCAGGCAGATTCTATAACTATGTACTCTCAGGAATCCCAGCAGGGCAGACCTTCGGCTGGATATGGAAAACAGAATGTATTCCTAGAGTTAAATTTTTCGCTTGGCTATTATTGGTGGATCGTCTAAACACAAAGGAGATTATGCGAAGAAGGCACATGCAAATCCAAACAGGTCCAAATTGTGCATTATGTCAAGCAAATGTCGAAGAAAATAGAGATCATTTGTTTTTCGACTGTCCTTTTGCCAGCAGTTGTTGGAACAAGTTACATATTTACTGGAATTTGTCGCTGGACATTCACGAAAGAATTAATGTGGCACGTCAGGCAGCTCCACATGAATTTTTCATGGTTATATTCATCATTGCTACGTGGGAGATCTGGAAGATGCGAAACAGGACCATTTTTGATGGTGCTCGTCCCTCCATCCAACAATGGTGTTCAAACTTTAAAGATCAAGTACTTCTACAGCTAATTCGTTTTCGTGAAGACCATAGGGCTACCATCACCACCTGGCTGGATCTTTTGTAATTTCTGTTTGTTTCGTTCTGCTTTTGTAGTCTCTTGCCTAGCTTTTAGTTTTTCCCTGATCTTGTCGCCCCTTCTGTACATTCTCTGTAAGTTGGTTCCTTTCTCCTTTTTAATACATTGCTGTGGGGAACTCCCCCACAGTTTCAGATAAAAAAAGGAGTCCCCAGCCACCATCGCCGGCAAGCCATCACATGGCTGCTTCTGCGCAAGGTAGGAGGCTAGGTAAGTTTCTTTTGTTCTGCTCAAGGTAGGAGGCCAGGTAAGCTCAAGTATTGCTTCCACTTCCTGTTCATTTCCTTGCTGTTGATCTGTTCGTTCAGCAGAAGCTTTGATAGAAGTCCCTTTCATGCAACAGTAAAGCTATAATTGCTTGTTTGTGGTTGTTAATTGTTTATTCAACTAAATATTTAGCATGTGTCCTAGTCTCCTGTGCAGCTGTGCTTCTCGGTGAGCAGCAGCAACAGCAGCTAGCTAGCTTTGTTCTTTCGCTTGTTAGCAACAACTGGTTGTTCAGCACCATTATCATTTTATTTCATTGTTATTCCTGCTTCCCATCAGTACTAGCATCGTGTTGCTTAACCATTGGTATATACATGATTATGACTCATTTTCTAAACCATCAGTCTTGCTGGAGTTTTTCAAGAGTTTATCTGAAACTGTTTGTGGCCGTAGGTTCTCACTTTCAAAGGGTTTGATGGCAGAGGGTCTCCCATTGAAGTGGAAAGGGCTCAATAGAGTTTACCTTACTTGTAGTTTATGAAATGTCTTATCTCTGTTAAGTGTGGTTGTCACTTGTGAATTTGCTATTGTATTTGTTGCACTTGTGAATTTGATATGTATCAGTAAGGAAATATGTTATTTATACTGTATCTTGGCAATTTGGCCATTTTGATTTTGGGCTACATGCGTGGCTGATACGGTTATGGGATATAAAATTGGGCTGTGGCAACAATTGGGCCTACAAAACAACATTGGGCTTTAAATGAGATAAAAAAGGCCTTACAGTTGGGCTTGGCCCACAAATATTAAAAATATAGTTGGTTTATAATTGGGCTTGGCCGATAAGTGGCTGCTCATTGCATGGGCCTTCTTGGGCCATAGAATGTTTTGTGACGAACTAAAGCGTTACAATGTTGCTGCCACGTCATCTCCACGTCACTGCCATGTCATCCGTACTCAAGGTTTAGTGACGTTTTTTTTGTCTAAAATGTCATAATGTTGCTGCCACGTCACTGTCATGTCATCCGCAGTCAAGGTTCAGTGACATTTTTTTTGTCTTTAACGACGAAAAGCTGGCGTCATAATCTAGTGACGACATAGTAATCGTCACAAAGTTTATGACGAAAAAATGCATAAACGTCGTTGAATACCTTTTATTACGGGGTATAGGTGACGCACACATTTTCGTCATACGAATGTCACAAATTACAAAAGATGACATAATTTATACTTTTTATGACATAAATAGAATGTTATAAAACCCTAAATTTCTTGTGGTGACGTACGCAAACCCTACCCCTATGAGCATCTCCGAAGGACTGAGCAGAGCACCGGCAGATCTGGAGATCCCCGAAGTCACCATTGGCGTCTCGTTGTCAACGGGAACGCCGCTTACCCCTTAACGCATAGCGCCGGTAAATCCTTGTAAATCCCAGGAAAAGGTGCGAGCACCAGGATTTGAACCCTGGTGGGTAGCGTCCCACTGGACCATCCTACCATTGGACTACAAGCCAATTCGCACATGCAAGTGACCTGACACATGCGCTGATTTTTCTGCTACTCAAATCATCAGGCGAGAGGCGTACGTGAACAATCGGCCCAATAAAAAAAATCAAAAGCATGTCCGCTCCTTCGAACGACGGGTGTCTCCGCATGACGTCCAGACAGGCCCCCTCCCGCGGCCCTCCTCCTGCAGGGGGGCACGCTCCTGGAGCCGTTCGTGGTGGTGGCGACGCCTGCTGCCCCCTGCTTCGCAAGATCCGCGCGCATTCGCCGCCAGCGATGACCTCCCCGGTGCTCGCCGGCCGGAATAAGGTCCACCATGCGCACCCGCACAACCGCCACTGCGGCGGCGCCCGCGTCATCCTTATGCCCAAGCCATCGTCCAACCCCTAACCCTAGGCGCAATCGCCCGAGCCCGCTGAACCCCGTCCCCGGCGATGGCTCGCGCTGGAGCCGGAGACATCTCCCTCGGCGCACGTCAAGTTCAAGCCGTCAGAAATGACACCCGTTGAGATGCGGCAGCTACGCGCGCGCTCACCGGTGAGCTCGGCCGTGTCTGCACCCTCCTCTCCCGCATCGACTTGTGGCAGGACAGGCAGCGCCGCCGCCGCCACCCCCTGGCAACGAAAGCTGTCAGACCTTAGGACCGGCAATCCACCTGGGGGTACCCGAGTGGTTGATTTGTAGGCGGGGCGATTGATGAACTAGTGACTTGATGGTACATAGGAGGCACTGATTTAGACAGGTTCGGCTACCCGGAGGTATAATACCCTACGACCTGTGTCGGTGGCGTCGTTTGTATTGCTGTACTCGGATGATCTCCGGTTTGCTGCCCTGCCCCTATCTAGGACCTTTGCCCTCCTTTATATATCCAGGAGGTAAGGTTACAGTATGAGTATTTTTCATATGGAACTATTTACAATGGGGGTCCTAGTAGGAGTCTACTAGGACTCGGTCTTCTTTGGACCGGCCGCCGCCGCCCTCGGTGATGGGCCCTATGGTACCCATGTCCCACGTAGGCCGACCCGGAGCAGCCGTAGCAGCACGCGAGCCCCATGTCCCCCCATGCGGCTGCGCAAGTCCAAGAACAACGTGTCCCCTGTCGACGTCGAGGGCCTCAAGCTGCACAACTACCACGCCATCATCCAGAGCCCCGTGGATCTCGGCTCCGTCGAGCAGAACCTCGCCGCGGGCCCGCCCTATCGCATGAGGCCTTCGCCGGCGACGTCCAGCTCACCTTCGGCAACGCGCTGCGCTACAACCCGCTCGACCACCATGTGCACAGGTACACCGGCTTCTTCTCCTTGTTTATGTATAACCTTTGATTTCCAGAGGTACATGTTGAAGATTGTGAAAAATAAATGAACTGACTCTTTAGTATTGCTAGATTTGGTCCTGGATAATATTTGAACACTTAATATGCAGTCTTTCTAAGTTAACAAAAAATTGTTTCATTTTATTCAGCTTCAGATATATTGAAATGTAGGGTAACTCACCAATACCGTTATTTCACGTCACTAAATTATTGCCTCACCACTCTAACAAAACTTCTCACTCCTTCAATTTACATGCCTGCAGGGGATTAGTGATGCATTTGTGTTGTTTGCAGTATGCACTGTGTAGGTTATGTCGATCATTTGTTGTTTCCCCTTGCTGCAGTTTTTTTTTTCAGACAACTTGCTGCAGATATGTTGTGAAGATCATCAAGGATCTTTTTTCTAGGGTGTAGAAGCAGTTTGACTGGCTCGCTATTAACACCATTCTTATATGAAGTCTGATCAAGCATAATATTAAATATGCATAATATAAATAATAGATTTTCTTATTAGCCAATAATCATGTTGTGGCACTACATATAGTATTATATTATGTTAAATTTTTTCCTTCGATCAAAGTGGTCTGCAGCAATGCTATTTATTCCCACTCCATTGGGGCAGAATATAAGAGAGCACGTGCTTCATGAACAAAATTACACATCTCTGATTGCTTTGAATACAGATCATTCATGTACGTCAATTAGTGACATGTCCTATACGCAGTGAATACAAACAGATGTATGGTATTATTTGTGCAAAAGTGATCGGCTATCCACACGTGCCACCGCCTAAACCATCCGCCAATTCATGTCACACTGCCAACACGGCGATAAGCGTTGACTAGTTGTACAAAGCAAACTAGTTGTTGTACTTGTACATGACTGCAACGTTTTACAATTTAGTGAACTAATTTGATACAATGTTACAAATTGTTGTATGGTGACTGTAATGTATTCTAGAATTATATAATGTACTCTAGAATTATATATCAACAAGTTGTGTTCCTATTATTTTCTTTTCCTTCGCGTTCCTCTCTTAAGCCTGGATTTCTTCCCCAAGACCCACAACAGTGAAGATGAGGAGGACGGTGTTGGGGACGTGGGCGGGGAAGATGACGGGGGACTGGTAGTGGGAGGACCACGCCGTTGGCGGCGGCGAATGGTAGCTGAGCATGCTGGTGCCCGCCAGAGGATTAGAGAGGTTTTATTTTTACTGATTTATCATCTTAGGTTCAAACCCTGGAATTTGCATACCGTTGTACTAAGTATCTTCAATTTATCATCTTGAGTTTAAAGACTGAAATTTGCAAACTGCTGCAATGCATGTAATCTGCAATTTGCAATGATACACTTCTACACAGCATATAATGTTTATAAAACTATTCAGGATCTGTCTTCTTGTCAGCCACCTCGCGGACCCAACTCCCTCCGCTCGCCGTCACCGACTCCCCTGCCGTCCCCGACTCCCGCCCGGCGACATCACCTAAACGCTAATACCATCAGTTTAATACATTTATCCCCTTCATCAACTTGTGGAAGGTGTCAACTCTAGAGTTGTCAGCACTCATCAGCACCAGCTATTAAGAAGAAAGCCAACTGATCGACAGATGCCTTGGTATAAAACTGCAGGTGGAATTGATCAGATGGATTGAATTGAAGGCTAGGCATGTGATCCTTAACTGCTTACGGCTCCGGTTGTTTGTTTCTTTATAAACTTCTGAGATTTTCCTGTCGATGAAGTAAACAGAAACGAATAATAATGGTATCTCTTGAAATTATCTTGGGTGGAAGCAAAAGCAACTGTCAGTAAGCAATGACAAGAGATGCTGCTCACAGAACATTCAGATGGCAAAGCAGGGGTGCAGCCTGCACTGCATGGCTATAAAAGAACTTGTGGCGCAACATGCTAAGAAAGTGAGAAAACCAAATGGACTCCCAGATTAAACGGAAAGGAAAAGACAATGGCTTATAAGTAGTATTTCTACCACAAGAGATGCAGAATGCCAAAGAGATTCACTCACCTTTACAGCCAGGTCATGATTGGCATGCATTCCAATGGCCATGCATGTTGTACTGATCAAGTATGCAAGCAACAGCAAGTCTCCAACCATGGTAAATCAAAAAAAAAATCAGAGTCTTATCTAGCAAGATAATCTATATTTCTCAATCAACTGATGTCAAGACAAACCCAGAGTACGGGAACTACTCTTGATGATTTCACACATTAACATACGACGAAGAAAGTTTTACTGATAAACACACCGCAACATGAATGAACAAAATCACATTACAATGATAGTTTACTGAGCACTGACACACAACTACTGTCTACTGGCATGGAAAATCACATTACAATGATAGACATGTTGAGTGACCATGCATGGCATCTTATCTCAAGAACCACGAAGGCGGAGCACCATATGGACGGTATTCTCATTCTCTATGTTATAATCTGCCAAGGTGCGGCCGTCCTCCAGCTGCTTGCCACAATAGATGAGGCGTTGCTGGTCGGGTGGAGTTCCATCCCTCTCTTGGATCTTCACCTTGAAATCTTCAATAGTATCCGAGCTGTTAACCGCAAGAGCCAAGGTCTTTCCTGTTTGCGTCTTCACGAAGATCCGCATTAAGCCTTTTGGAATTGGGTGGACAACAAGGAGAAGGGTGGACTCCTTGCAAATGTTGTGGTCCACTAAGGTGGAGTTATCCTCTAGCTGTTTGTTGCCGAAAATGAGGCACTGCTGGCCCTTGGGAAATCCCACACCATATTCAATCTTGGCCTTCACGTTGTCAATAGTATCTAAGCTATGAACCTCAAGAGTGATGTTCGTGCCTGCTAGCGTATCCGTTACATGGATCTGCATCTTTTCTTGGAGGTCAATCGTGGATTCATGGTGGATGTCATAATCTGCCAATGTAAGGCTGTCGTCTAGCTGCCTTCCATCAAGCACAAGGCAGTGTTGTTCCAAAATCTTTGTCTTAACACTATGCAAGGTATCTGATGGTCGGACCCTGAGACACGTTATCCTGCCAGCGGGGCTCCTCACAAAGATCTTCATTCTGTGTAAGAATCACAATTATTTAGATAAGAATGTTATATTTAGCTATGCAACGATACAAAAGTCAATGGTTCCAAGCAGTAGTAGAAGTAAGAACCCATATATAGTAAGCAGTAGATGCAAGAACAGATATTGATGCGCAAATACATTGTTTATACAGAACAAGTTGCCACGCTAAGCCTAGATATTGCAAAGTAAGTCTTAAGCAATCATTAAAAAAATTGCGTGTACAATGAAGAGATAAAACGGATATCCAGTTCTCATCTTGTTGAACACTTTCTAAATTGAATAGAACTGACGACGAGTGAATGCCAAATCAACCAAGAGGACTCTTAACATTACAAAAGCTTATAGTTGCTGTTATGCACCAATCTAAATTGAAATAGAGAACATGCAGCCCTTAATTCCCACCAGCAACTGAAATTAAATGCAGATGCTTTTGTTTAGGCTATAATACACTGGCAAAAAAGAAAATGGCAACAGCTCAAGCAGCAGGAAGTAGAAGAAAAGGATAAATCTACAGTTTGAGCTATGCTTATCATAATATCATGTAATTCCATAATGTATAGGCAGAATATATTTTAGAAAATATAAAGCATGTAATTAGTTACCGTGACAAGGGCACGTAACAGGATTGGAATTCCAATCTAATACTATACCTATATTCTCTAGATTAGCAAAAATTCCCGCAAGAAAAAACGATGAACAGTTAGAGTATTCTCAATCTAACCAATCCAAAGATCCAACACCTATGATGCTAGTAGTACGTCGAGATGGGCAAAATTAAAACAGTTCTCGTGTGTAACAGAAATTTGTAGACGCATCTGTTTAGGCTATAGAAATACCCAGCACGAAGTAGAATAAAGAAGATAAATCTACAATTTGAACTATGCATATAATGTAACTCCATTATGTATAGGTAGAATATAATTTAGAAAATACAAAGCATGTAATCAGCTACCGATTCAAGGAAATATAACAAGAATTCGAATCTAATAATCATATACTATACCCCATCTTTCTCTAGATGAACAAAATTTTCCGGAAGAAAAATTATGAACAGTTACAGTATTCTCAATTTAACCAATCCAAAGATCCAACAAATCCTATATATGATGCTAGTAGTACATAGAGATGAACAAATCAGCTCTCATGTGTGTAGTGTGTACCTTGCTTGAGTCAACGAAACTGCTAGCTCTTGTGTGATTCAACTATGGTCATAAATTTGATATGCTTCAAAATTTATGCAAATTTTACTCATAAGTAAAACAATTAAACTAAAACTAAAAATAGACTAGCATTTTCCAGTAATCAACTGCTTAAATACATAGAAAGTGTAGTGCACGTTACACAGATCCGAAACTATGTAAACATTGTCATACAGTTATTATTATGATATAATTTGCATCATATATTGTTTCCGTGCGACTGCTACAGCACAATTTTAATACGTTTAAAGCAAAAACTTTTTTACAATCCAATCAAATGTATACTAACCCTAAACTAGTAGTTGGTACAATAAAAGATCAAAAAAAGCTAATAATTCCAACAGAATGTAGGAGCAAGAACCAGTAACTAAGAACAATACAAGCAGGAACGGAATGTACGGCATAAATACATTATTTACACAGCACAAGGAGTGGAAACAAGCCTAGCATGCAAAGTCAAGTCTTGAGAAATCATTAGAAATTACATGGTTCAGCCAGTTCTGTACATTGTGATGAGATAAAGCGAATATGCTAATTTGTCTCTGAAACACTTTGTACAGGAATATATAGAACCGACGATAGGCGAATGCAAAATCAGCCAAGAAGACTCCAAAGTTACAGATGCTAGCGCACACTTCAGAGTTGCTAGAATAATGCATCGAATCCAAACAATCCAAAGACCACCAGAATAAATGATATGAGATGAGCGACAAATTCCAGCGAAAACCCCCGTAAATCCTACCACCAAAAGGATTTCGACTGCTAAAATTAGAGAGGTGAGAGACGAAAAAAAAGGTCGCGTGCCTGAAGTCAACGAATTGAAGATGGCTCTTGCTCGGATCGATCGGATCTGTTGGCGTTCCTGCTTCGGACGGAGGGCCCAAGGGATCGATCGGTGGGTGTTGGTGCTTCCGCCGGCGGAGAGCAGGAGAGAAATATCCCAGGCGATGCGCTTTATGCTGCTGGTTCGTGCGGACGTGGAAGACTCGGAGTTGTTGTTGACTTGCTGGTTTATGGGCCATGCAAGCCGAAGCAGATCCAGCCCACACTGGTAAAACGAACGGAAGCAGGCCCAGCTTATGACTTATGAGTATTGTTGTTTTCGCAGGTTTATTGTCAGTTCCAAAGGTCCATTCAGAGCGGGCTGGATGTTACCTTGCTCCTAATCAGGCGTAGGACGACGAGGCCAGTGGCAACCATGCTCCCTACCACGACGGGACGGGCACGACTTCCTCCAAGGCTCCAACTGCTTCGACGTAGTCATGGCGTCGGCAGAGAGATGGGATGCGCGCGTGAGCAGGCGGGGAGCGGCGGCGCCCAGGCAGTACTCCGATGGGACGGAGTACGTGCGCCCTGAAGCAGAGGTTTCAGCTAGCCTGTGTCGAAATGAGTCCGCCAGCTCGCGTCGCAGTACCCGTGATCATAGAATCAGACTGCGCCACGGCGGTCGTCGCAGCCATGCGAGGAACGGAGCCGGACAGGTCATCGCTGAGATTTGTGGTTGAGGAAGGCAAGGAGCTGTCAACGCGCTGCTGGTTGACTCTGAAGATGAACCAAGTAAAGAGAGAGGGGAATAAAGCAGTAGCGAATCAATTAACTTTGTTGGGATCTCCTTGAGGAGGATTGTTTTGTTTAACGCCTAGGTAACAAAGACCTTTCTTTACTCGCAAAAACACACAACGACGAAAGTTTTGCTGATAAGCACACCGCAACTAGAATAAAGAAGACCACACTAAAATAGTTTTACTGACACACGGCTGCCGTCAACATACTGGCATGAAAAAAAAAAGACTGTAGCAAAAGAAACTTGTTGTTGAGTGACCATGCATGGCATCCATCTCAAGAACCACAAAGGCGGAGCATCATGTGAACCGTAGACTCATTTTGTATGTTATAGTCTGCCAGGGTACAGCCGTCCTCCAGCTGCTTGCCGGCATAGATTAGGCGTTGGTGGCTGGGAAGTTTACCTTCCTTCTTGTAGATCTTCATCTTGACATTGTCGATAGTATCCGAGCTGTCAACCTCAAGAGTGATTTTGACTCCATATAGCGTCTTCACATAGATTTGCATTTTACCTCTTGGCAACGGGTAGAGAACAAGGAGAAGGGTGGACTCGTTGGAAATGTTGTGGTCCGCCAAGGTGCCCTTATCCTCGAGTTGTTTGTTGTCAAAGATGAGGCACTGCCGACCCTGAGAAAATCCCTCAGTAGATTCAATCTTGGCCTTTACGTTGGCAATAGTATCTAAGCTGTCAACCTCAAGAGTGATTTTCCGGCCTTTTAGTGTTTCCACTACATAGATCTGCATATTTTCTTGGAGGTCAAGAGTGCATTGATGACTGATGTCATAATCAGCCAATGTAAGGTTGTCGTCTAGCTGCTTTCCATCAAAAACAAGGCGGGGTTGTTCCATAATCTTTGTCTTAACACTATGCACCGTATCTGATGGTTCAACCCTGAGACAGATTGTCTTGCGGCCAGTGCGGCTCCTCACAAAGATCTGCATTCTGAAATAGCATCACAATTTCTTAGACAAAAGAATGTTAATTTAGCTATGCAACGATACAAAAATCCAACGGTTCCAAGCGGTAGTAGAAACAAGAACCAATATCTAGTAAACAGTAGATGCAAGTAAATACATTATTTATAGAGAACATGTTTTTTCACTATGCCTAGCAATCTAGTATACAAAGTTCAAGTCTTAAGCAATTGTTAAAAAATGTGTGTACAATGAAGAGATAAAGTGGATATCATTTTGCTGAACACTCTTTCCAAATTGAATAGAACTGACGACTAGTGAATGCCAAATCAACCAAGAGGACTCTTAACATTACAATAGCTAGCACACACATTATAGCTTCTGTCATGCACCGATCTAATTGAAATACAGAATATGCAGCCCTTAATTCCCACCAGCAACTGAAATTAACAGAATGCATATGCTTTTGTTTAGGCTATAGCAAAAAAATGGTAACAGCTCAAGCAGCAGGAAGTAGACGAACAGGATAAATCTACAGTTTGAGCTATAACCATAATATCATGTAATTCCATAATGTATAGGCAGAATATAATTTTAGAAAATATAAAGCACGTATTTATAGTTACCATGGAAAAAGGGGACGTATCAAGAATCATTCCAATCTAATACTTTACCCCTCTTTCTCTAGATGAGCAAAATTTCCAGCAAGAAAAACGATGAACAATCACAAAGTATCCAACGAATTGAATCCTATGATGCTAGTAGTACGTAGAGATATATGCAAAATTAAAACAGCTTCGTGTTGTGTACCTGAAGTCGACGAAAATGCTAGATCGATCTCGTGCGTTCATGTTGCTTCCGTCGGAGAACCCGCGGGGAGATCGGGAGCGGAGCACTGCGTGAAAAACCGAGATTTGTAACGGGCGTAGATGGTCATAGGTAACGGGCAATCCGCCCGTTACGAACGACCAAAACCTGTAACCCGCACTTCACAACGACCGTTACCAATATAAGCAACCAGTAACCCAAACTTGCGATTTTTGTGGGCCCACAGATCAATTTCGTAACGCGCACAGACAAACGACCGTTACCAAAACAATACACTTGTAACGGGCTTTACTTAAGAACCGTAACGAAACCACAAGACTTGTAACGGTCTTTACGTAACAACCGTTACTAAAACGCAAACCTTGTAACGGGCTTGACTTAAGAACCGTTACGGCGGCGCATTGACCAGTTTTCTCTCCGGTCCCACCGGTCAGTACTTGTAACGGGCTTTACTTAACAACCGTTACGGAGGTGCATTGACCGGTCTCCTCTCTGGACCCACCGGTCAGACCCTGTAACGGGCGTTACGTAACAACTGTTACTGATACTTTGTGTAGGTAACGGTTCTTACTTGATGCCCGTTACCTTTGTGTTCAATTGTAACGTTCTATAAATGTCCCCGTTACCTTTTGTTGTTCCACCACCACAGAATCTGGCCTGGTTCTGGCTGCATCCTGGAACCAGCCAGGATTTGGCAGCCCCCAGGTTATTTACATCACATACAGATTGAGATATACATCACATACAGATTGAGATACACATCACATATATACACAAGTACACATCAAGTTTGTATCTTATCATACACATGCAACAAGTTTCAAGTTGGATGAATCTTATCCCCTACTGGGATAGGCAGACTGATCATGTAAACTACAAGTTTAAGAACGAGAGGAAAGACCATAAACATCATCAAGTTTCATTCAGGTCTACAAGTTTCAAGTAGTACCACCTGCTGGAACTTGATCACCTTCTGGACCTTGAACATGTACTGGTTGTCGATTATCATGGAATTCGCCCTCTGGGTCGATGATCTCGTTACGAATGAAATCGCACATCATCTCCTGGACCAACCTTAGTCTTTTTGTATGGATCGGTGCTTTGGTAAGCTTGAATTCCTGCATAATACAATTTTTAGGAGAATACAGGGTAAAAGTCGATCAGTTTCTAAAAACAAATGGAGAAGGCTGAGCAGTATACTTACAGAAGCCCTTTTCAATGCGGTCATTTCATAGATTACATCCATAACATACACCGCAACATAGAATCCACAGAGAAGGGACCCCGATGGCTGTTGATGGCACTGAATGAATGTACCAAAATGACACAAGTTATGACCGGTACCAAATATGTATGAAGTGAACAAGATAAAATAAACTTGATTTTCCATCTTACCTGAAAATCTGTCATGTGCGTGAGTGTAGATGGTTTACTTAGCAGTATACTTACAGGTCCTAAATAAAATCAGCATGTACAACATATACACATAGAATTGATAGTTTACTTAGCATACTGGTTGGGGATAGGTACTGACCATATTTAGATATGCCGAAGAAATGAGATCCTATATCGAAGCAGCTCTGTTGTTCCTTCAACTGCTTCCTTGTGCGATGCTTATATACCAATGCTTATATACCAAAACATTATTGAAGTGTACATTACATTAGGCAGGTACATGAAAGAAGAGGACAAAGCAACAGTTAGTAAAATGCACTATGATTATATGATTCTACACAAGATTAACATACTAAGAAGAACTAACAATTGTAGCAGTACATAGTCCATAACAATTGATAGATAATTTGCAATTTAAACATGATAAAGGCAGATTAACAAGGCAGATTAAATGCCTGATTGGTTGATGAACAAGCACTAAGAGCAAGCACTAGGATTATATGATTCTACACAAGATGAACATGTAGAACTAATGGAAAAAATGCAGAAGGGAAAAGATAACTTGGCAGCAGACACATCAGGATCTTTGTCCATGACATACAGATCGAGTTTCCTTTGAACAAATAAAAATAAGAAAGGAACAGCAGCCAGAGCAGGATCTATATCCATGACATATAGATCGAGCCAAATCTGGTCAAGGTGAACGGAGCCTAAACAACAACAAAGTAACAGGAAGATTGGTGCACCCAGCGTAGTAGGCACAGCAGCATCAGATGCAGCAGCGCAGAGGAAGCAGTCCTGCTCGCCGTCGTCGTTGCCGGAGGGATGGATCCGCGTCGCCGCGTTGCTTGAGGTGGCCGGGTCCGCGTCGCCGTCGCAGGGCCGGGTCCCGGGTTCTTGGGCGGGGATGCCGCGCCGCCGGGGTGGATGCAGCCGCGCCGCGCCGCCGCTAGTGTTTGGTGGTTGGGGAAGCCGCGCGCGCCGGGGTGGATGCCGCCGCGCCGCCGCTAGGGTTTGGTGGTTGGGGATGCCGCGCGCGCCGGGGTGGATGCCGCCGGGGATGGATGCCGCCGCTAGGGTTTGGTGGAAATGACGCGGGGTCGGTGGGGGGAATGGCGCGGGGTCGGGGGGGGGGGGGAATGGCGCTAGGGTTGGGTGGAAATGACGCGGGGTCGGGGGAAATATGCAAATTTTGGGCGCGGGAATGAGGCGCGAATGAAATTTTGACCATTGGATCTACATCTAACGAAACAAAACTTCATTCGTAACGGGCACTTTGTAAAGGCCGTTACTGAAAGTGATGCAAATCAAGGCAACTATTTAGGCCGTTTGACTTTATTTTACCTCAAAGTTGACCGCTCGTACTATTCAAAGTTTTGCGCAAGTTATCATATTTTTTGTGGCCACTTGCTTTATTAATACAAAGTCTACAGAAATGACTTAAATTTGACTATATTTTCACAAATGTTTTGAATAAGACGAGCGGTCAACGTTGGGGTCAAAAAAGTCAAACTCCCTATATTTTAAAATGGAGGGAGTATGAACTTTCATAAAGTTCATATAATTGTTGAAAATTTTCATCCAACTTTTTGAGATCCACACATCGCAGAACGAGGGAACTCCATCTTAGTACATATCATGACACAAAATACAGTTGTTGTGTAATTTTAGGCCATAGGCACCGTATTATGTAACTTAATGTATCGTATCGCTACATTTGCAACTTGTTGGGCCAAAGTGACATAGTAATGCAACTCATGTATGGTGGATGCACTTTACTCATAAAATTTCATATAATTCATAAAGTTCATACTCCCTCCGTTCTAAAGTGTAGGCCGTTTGACTTTTTTTTGACCCAAAGTCGACCGCTCGTACTATTCAAAGTTGTGCGCAAGTTATCATATTTTTTGTGGTGACTTGCTTTATTAATATAAAGTCTACAGAAATGACTTAAATTTGACCATATTTTTACAAATTTTTTGAATAAGACGAGCGGTCAACGTTGGGGTCAAAAAAGTCAAACTCCATACATGTTACAACGGAGGGAGCATGAACTTTCATAAAGTTCATATATTTTTTGAAAATTGTCATCCAACTTTTTGAGATCCACACATCGCAAAATGGGGAACTCCATCTTAGTACATATCATGACACAAAATACAACGTACTGTTGCGTAATTTTAGGCCATACAAATCGCATTATGTAACTTAATGTATTGTATCGCTACATTTGCAACTTGTTGGGCCAAAGTGACATAGTAATGCAACTCATGTATGGTGGATGCACTTTACTCATAAAGTTTCATACAATTCATAAAGTTCATACTCCCTCCGTTCTAAAGTGTAGGCCGTTTGACTTTTTTTGACCCAAAGTTGACCGCTCGTACTATTCAAAGTTGTGCGCAAGTTATCATATTTTTTGTGGTGACTTGCTTTATTAATATAAAGTCTACAGAAATGACTTAAATTTGACCATATTTTCACAATTTTTTTGAATAAGACAAGCGGTCAACGTTGGGGTCAAAAAAGTCAAACTCCATACATGTTTTGACTGACTCTGCTTCACACATATTCGTAACGGGCACATTTCTAAAGCCCGTTACTGAAATAGAATTCGTAACGGCATTTGACGGACTCTGCTCGTACATATGTAACGGGCACTTTCCCAATGTCCGTTACTTATATCAATTTGTAACGGTCACTGACACAACCCCCGTTACCGATGGGGATGGGTGACGGAGGAACGCCTCACCCATACTAAGCGTATATATGTGTTGACTCAAATCCCTAACTCACAAAAATCTCCATTCTCCGCTAAGCTCCGGCCGCCCGTCGCCGCCACGCATCCCGCTGCCTGTCGCCGCCACGCATCCCGCCGCCCGTCGCCGCCACGCATCCCGCGCACAACTCATGGCTCCAATGCAGCCAACATCGAGCTCGTCAGCGACACAAAGTGTGCGCAAGCGACCGCATCTGCCACTGATTACCTGCAATGGCTGCGGACGGTACACCATTCGTGAGCTTGAGGTCAAGAAAGAAGACAGTGCAAATCTTGGGCGCATCTTCTACAAGTGCCCCGGCCGCAAGGTTCTGCTTCTAGTGCCCTGCTTCATATTCAGTGTCAGATTTGTTTGAATGACATCAAAAATTTGGGTTTGCCTTTGCAGAATGATGGCAGTGGTTGTGGCTTTTGGTATTGGGAGGAAGAGTATGTTGAAGTGCTGAACAAGATCAAGGTTGACAGTGCCACTGTGAGAGAAGACAAGCTGATGAACAAGATTAAGGAAACAGAAGATGAAGCACTAGTATGGGTGTCTGATGTTAAAGCACTAGTATGCATTGGAAAGGAAATTGTAGTCCTTTTGAAGTGTTTTCTAGTAGTGTTTGTGTGTAGCCTGTTGTTGGCTGGATATGTTACCTTTCACTAGGTGAATGAAATGTATTGATCTATGATATGTTGGCTGCACAAATTTCTGTCTGTTTCATTATCAGTAACGGGCACTTTGGGACAGATAGTGAAACAGAGTCTGAGACAGAGTATGAAATGCAAACTCAATACAAATTCTGATCATAAAATTCGGTTCAAAATTCCAGGACACATATATTACAAGTTCCATATATTACAAATTCTAGGACACATATATTACAAATTCCTTGATTTTTTCTTCCTTGATTTTTGGACATGGATTGTTTCCTGATGGTCGGTTCACAAGTATGGTGTTGTATCAGCTGCCGAGAGTTGGGGCATGTGTGAAGTGTCAAAGGCCGGAATTTCGTCGAACTGATTGTATTCCTCCTCCTCAACAACATTTTCAACCCCTACAACCCTCTTTTTTCCAGGCATAACCACGTGCCAGTTCTTCTTTGCCAGGTCGGGTACGTAGAACACTTGCTGAACATTCTTAGCAAAGACAAACGATTCGTCTTTGTAGCCAGAGGACCGTAGATCAACACTGATAAACCCATATGTGTCCTTGGTCACACCTCTGTTCCCATTGACCCATCGGCACCGAAACAAGGCTACCTTGAAGCCTACATAGTCAAGCTCCCAGATCTCCTCGATTTGTCCATAATATGTGCATGTCTCCTTGTCGTTGCCGACGGCATCTATACGCACACCACTGTTTTGATATATGCTCTTGCCATCCTGGGCCGTGGTGTAGAACGTGTATCCATTGATATCATATGCTTGGTATGTTGTAATAGTGAATAATGGCCCCGCTCCTAGTTTTGTTATCAGCTCACCAGTTATAGCAGGGTTGGCATTATGGACATGATCTCGGAACCAAGTGTTAAACCCTTGCATGTGCTTCTTTGCAACCCAATTCTCACTACGGTTAGGATCAGCTTCACGTAGGTGTTGCATGTGCTCATTTACATACGGTGTAACTGCTGAGGTGTGTTGTAGCACGGTGAAACGAGCCTTGGAGAAGGAATCTTGATCCGGAGTGATTGACTTTTTGCCCAATGTCCCAACACCTGCAAGCCTACCTTCATGCCGTGAACGAGGCACACCAATGGGCTTTTGGGGGTCCATATAACCCAAGGCCCACTCCACTGCTTCGATGGTACTGTAGCCACGAACCATGGCTCCCTCCGGAAATGTCCGGTTATGTACCAATGATTTGAGGAAGCCATAGAACCTCTCATATGGAAACATCTGATGAAGATAAGACGACCCAAGGTAGAAGATCTCGTTTGCAAGATGTGCTATTAGATGGACCATGAGATCAAAGAATGATGGTGGGAAAATAGCTTCAAGCATGCATAGGGTCTCGTAATGCCTTTTCTCTATCTCAACAAGTGCAACCTCATCAATCACCTTCTGTTCTATTGCATTGAAGAAAAAGAACAAGCTCGTGTCAGCCTCGCGAACCTTTACTGTCTTGATGCCTCTAAGTGCAACAGGAAGAATTGCCGTCATCAACGCATGACAATCATGAGATTTCATCAGGTTGAAATTCATTTTCATGTCCTTCACCGACACTAGCCTCATGAAGTTGGATGAGTAGCCTGAAGGTACTTTCAAACCATGCAAAAACTCACAAAATTGTTTTCTCTCCGTCTTAGACAATGTGGTTGCAGCTACGGGAAGGTTTGTCCCCGTGTCAGTTTGCTTTGCATAGAGCTCCGGCCTAATGGCCATCTCTTTAAGATCCTCCCTTGCATTTTCGTGATCTTTTCCCTTCCCCTTCTGTTGTAACAGTGTTCCACACATGCTCTCACACACGTTCTTCTTAACATGCATGTTGTCAATTGAATGACGCACATCCAACACCTCCCAATACTGTAGCTCCCATAGTATTGACTTCTTGTTCCATATCCCTTGCACATTTTTCTTCTTCACCATCTCTCTTCTTTCTCTTGCCCAGGATGGTCTTCTTTGGTAACTCCTCGATAGTTTTGATTCCTTGGACTTGCAAGTGGATCTCCATTCCGGAAACATGCGTAGGCGCCGTTCGATTCTCCTTTTCTCCATCAAACTGACAATCCATGGCCCGTTATGCATGTCTCTTGGGGAGGAAACGACGGTGACCCATAAATACGAATTTCTTCGAGTGCGTGAGCCACAAAGAGCATGTTTCATCTAAGCAATGAGGGCAAGCTTCGCCTTTCCTTTTACTCTGCCCGGAGAGGTTGCGGTGGGCCGGATTGTCATTTATGGTAGTGAATAACATGGCATGCAACGTGAAGTACTCACGCTTGAACTCATCCCAAACATCTGGCACACCAGGCCACCAAAGTTTCTTCAGGTCGTCAACCAATGGCCTCAGGTACACATCAATACGGTCACCGGGTTGCTTTGGCCCGGAGACCAAGATTGACAACATCAGGTACTTCTGTTTCTTGCATAGCCAAGGTGGAAGGTTCAGCACTGACAGCACAACAGGCCAGGTGCTATGCGTTGAACTTTGGTTACCAAATGGGTTCACGCCGTCGGTGCTCATAGCGAACCGGATGTTCCTGCAATCGTTGGCAAACCAACCATAGTGGGCATCAATGTTACCCCACTGTGCCGCATCTGCGGGGTGCCTCATCTTGCCATCTCCCTTGTTTTTTCGCCCTTCGCTATGCCAACGTAAGAGTTGGGCCTCTTTTGGTGTGGCAAACATGCGTCTCAAGCGGGAAATAATGGGGAAATACCATGCCACCATCACAGGACCCCCTCGGTTACCCTTCCAGCCCTTCTTGCCTCTGATCTGCACGGGCTCGTTCCCATCATCGTCTCCACCATCTTTTTCCTCTTGTACCGATCGTACCCACACTTCGGGCACTTGTCAAGGTCCTCATATTCTCCCCGAAACAACACACAGTTGTTCTTACATGCATGGATTTTCTCAACCTCTAGACCCAAAGGACAGATTATCTTTTTGGCCTCGTAGACAGACCCAGCCACTTGGTTTCCCTCTGGTAGCATGTCTTTTAAAAGATCCAATAGTTCTTTGAAACTTCTGTCGGTCCAACCATGGCCTGCCTTAAGCTGTAGAAGTTTGAGATCTCCAGAAAGGCGAGAGTACTTCTGACAACCAGGGTAGAGGGGTTTCTTTGAATCTTCGACAAATTGTTTCAGCCTCGCTAATTCAGAAGTTGAGTACACGCCTTGAAACTCAACGTCTCTCAACATTTGACCAACATTGTTTACTTGAGGCAGCACATCATCATCGAAGCCCGTAACTTCCTGGTCAGTCATATCCTCAGGCAGCATCACATCGGGTGGGAATGCTTCATCTTCCTCAGAGTTATTTCCGCATCCTCCCCCCCTGCAATAATAATGTGAAATCAAAGAGTTAAGACATTCCGCTCTACCCTGGAACAACGAGAAATCAATGAGTTAGTTAAGGCATTATGCACTCATGCATTTCACCTTCATTAAGACCACTTTGAGCATCATGCCGCGCTTCACCTTCATTAAGACGACCTTGAGCATCATGCCGCGCTTCACCTTCATTAAGAGCTCCTTCTTGGCCTTCATTAAGGCCTTCCTCACCATGCTTGTTCCAACACGTGTAATTCTTTGTGAATCCACGTGTGACTAGATGATATAAAAGGTTATCCGTTTGTGCGAACTTTTTTTGGTTGGCACAATCAACACATGGGCACCACATTGTAGTCACACCCCGGTTTCTCATGTCCGCTGCCGCTTGACCAAGAAACCCTTTAACCTGTGTTATGAACAGCCCCAAATCTCGAGGTGGTATATACATCCAAGCCCGATCAGCCGCCATCATCTACACTGTAGCAGCGGAGTGGAAGGCGACACTCTGTAGCTACTGTAGCTTATGCAAATAATAATTAAGCTCCGACACTAGTAACGGGCGTTAACTGGCCAAACCTAACATCGATAGCACTAGTCAAAGATACGTAATGGGCTTTAAGTGCCTAATACAACTACCGTTACTACTAGTCCCAGCCTGTAACAGACATTAAGTGACCGTTACGGATGGTAGTATTATTGGTAACGGTTGTGTGTAATGTCTGTTACAAGGAATACTAGTAACGGTCGCTAACAACGACCGTTACCAGAAATCATTATTAGTAACGGGCGTTGTTGTGCAGGGGCTGGGCCCGGTCCTGACCCGCTTATTGGTAACGGTCGTTGTTTCCGCCCGTTACTGATGTCGCACCTTGTAACGGGCTTCATGAGTCCGTTACCAATCCCGCGTTACCTATTTGAGGTTTTCACGTAGTGGAGATAGGGTTGGGATAGATGCGTTTCGTTTTATTATTATACTAGATAGATCGAGCATCGTGCGGACTTGATTGAAATCGGAAGTCGGAAGTTTGCATCGGAAGTCGGAAGTGAATAGGTTAGGTCTCCTCGATGCAGACGCAACTGGTTATGGGCCCTCCACTCTCAAGGCCCATTACTGATGATCTTGTTGTTTATGGGTTAATTATTTTTCGTTTGTTCCTTCATCTATGTGTGGTGTTTTCTTTTCCCTAAAATCTACAGGAGAGGGCTCTCCCTTTAACCTTATCGGGAGACCCCTCCTCATCTTCGTTCTTTTTCAATCCAACAATACCTGTGTTCACAAATGTGAATCGTCGGTCCAAATCCATCTCTCTCTCTCTCCATTTCGAGGGCTCCAATGAGAAGAGGCAGTCTGCGGCGAGGAGGCGGCGCGTGCCGTTGATCTCGGACCCCGGAGTGCGGAGGGGAGTTTTGCGCAGCATCTCCGGCGAGTCGATTCGGCGGGAGGCTGATTCTTCAGCGACCCAACGCGGGAGCGGCGCCGTCAACGAGCTAACCCGGCAGGAAGCGCCTTCGGCGGTGGGCCGACCAATCGAGCTGCGGGGGACGCGAGGCAACGCATCGATCTAGGTGCACACTCTTGACTCTCCTCGTTCGTAACCTGCGGATCTAACTGTGTGCATTGATTTTGGATTTTGATCTGTTTGAGTATCAGATTCCAATTTTCACTGGTCCTCCAGAAGCAGCTCATAGGCGCAGCCCGCTTAAGTATCCCTGCACCTATTTTTGGCTCGATTTTAGTCGTTCCCTGTGGATTCATTGGTGGATTGACTTGTTATTATGTGGTACAGTGTTTTTTGAGCAGATCTCGCGAAGAACCCAGTTGATGGACTCTTGGCCGGACTTGTTGACGACAGCAATGTTTTCGGCCGGCCTGACACCCTATAATGAGTCGGATTCTCTCCATCTAGCATGGTTCCATTCCTTATCGCGAGGATTTCCTTGTTTTGCCGTGTTTGTGCCATGGTGACTTATGGTGTTTAGGGTGTATCTGTACGTTTTCCGGAGGCCGCGATTGAGAGATGCAGGGTCCCTGTCCGCTGCAGATTTCCAGTTCGTGAATTGAATGGACAGATGCAGGTCCTGTCTATTGTAGATTTCTAATTCATTTCGCTTGCAATGCGATTGCATGATTAATGTCAGTATTCTGTTAGGTCCAACTGGATCTTGGTTATGCATTCATTGTGCTTTAGGGATAGAGGGAGGGTGTGCAAGAACAGACTGGCTTCATATTGGCTAGTTGATGCGAGATGCTTTTCGGTGTGTCTATCACCTCTGTTTTGTGGTGTTTGCTGCTTAATTGTGACAAATAGGATATGTGTTGAGAGAATCGCTCACTTTGGGGATGCATGTATGGCTCTAATGAGCCTAAACTGCAACTTCTGCTGAAGACTAAGAAAATTAAGATTTGTAGGCATCTTAAAATAGTATAGTCTACCCGACATCTTTTTTTAGTTTTTGGGTGCGCTTTGTATTCTAATTGATTTACATCAGAGCAAACAACATTGGCCCTGAGCTCCTGATTTCAAATTCTTAGCTATAGATGGGTAACACTTACTGAAGATCAAGATTTTTATATGTTTTTAGGGAAGTAACCTATCATTAACGTAACATTCCACTGTTCAGCAACACAGAGGCAGTAACTCATAAGAGTTTTTAGTGATACACCTATATAGAGGCTTTTTTCATATTGTTTTTAGTGCATAAGATGATCAAACTAGGATGGCACGCGCGCTTCACCTATCAGGGAATTCGTTGGACCCAATTATGGTAACATGATTTTTTTCCTCGCCACTTGTCACAGTGAACACTTCATGTACATAATAGTAATTAACATGGAACCTACTTTAATCTTATGTAAAATTGCTTCCAATGGATGTCGTGTTAGGCTGACGTGTTCTAAAAATATCCATAAAACTGTCCTGTCATGCACTGAGAAAACAATCTGGCAAAGCTGCAAGTATCAGATTCACTATAATTAACTAGCTGAGTATACCAGGCTTGACATTTATATACTGCATTTGCCTCAGTTCCAGTTAGCATTCTAATAATAATAGGTGACAATAACTACCATATTTCACTGGAAATGTTATTTATGTGTCATTTTCTGTGGTTGGAAGTAACTTTTCATAATTTTTATTAATTAGCAAGTAACTTTCTCATGCATTTAATTCAACATTAAGTAGCTTTTTCATTTTTTTACTTAACAGTAAGTAACACCACTCAGTTTCATATGCATGGATATTGTGAAATTTTTGCTACTGGGCTAAAAAGTTTCTGTAGTTGGAAGTAACTTTTCATAATTTTTATTCACTAGTAAGTAACTTTCTCATGCATTTAGTTCAACATTAAGTAGCCTTTTCATTTTTTTACTTAACAGTAAGTAACTTACACCACTCAGTTTTATGTGCATTGATATTGTGAAATTTTTGCTACTAGGCTGAAAAGTTAGATTATGGAACACCTTATCATTGCTTTATTTATCCTAGCATGAACATGGCTTGTCTTTTTAGTAACTTCAAATACTGTGGTTATTTGTTTTGTGATAATTGGATGGTGCAATCATATTGGCCTGGTAGCTTGTCAGTTTTTGCTGATTTTATCTTTTTGTGACTTTTTTTTTGCATGTGTAGCTAAGTCAGGTCAGTGCATATTGTGTGCTGCAGGGATATCTCTTTACAACCAGTTGTAAAGACATATTAATTAGGTATATTCCATACACACACCTCCCATCTATGTTACTTTACTGATTTGTTTTTATTTCACCACCTTGAGCTATCAACCATAACTAGGGTGATGATATTATGTCTAGCTGTTGAGTACAATGTCGAGGAAAATTCCACAAAGTGGTATGCTGCATTTTTTATACATTTTTTTGCATACCTAATCATCTAGGTCAAGTATAATTAAGATACATTTGATTTTTTTATTTAAGCTGTAAAAGGAGAACATATTGCACGACACCGTGAAGTCTGCCCATAACAATCTTTTTTGCAATGCATTATAAACCCACCATCATGAATTTGAGGTCACAATTGTCACTACCATTGCACTATTCTTCTGGTAATGGACATATATCTTTGTTGTGAATGATTAAGTAACAAATCACTATTTCACATGAGATTAGAAGTTACTAACAATCTACCGATGTGAAATAGGAAGTAACCAGAGCATAATTTCAAACATACAGGAAGTGACTAAACTTTGGTTGACATTATATTGGAAGCATTGCTCCTCATTTCAAACATTTAGTTAGTAACTTGCCATCTATTCACACTACATAGGAAGTAACTAGTCCCTACTTTTTAAATATACATTATGTAACTAGCCATTTATTTATATGAGATAGCAAGTAATTCAAGTTTCCTCTACTTTTATGGCATTTTGCAGTTGCATCCAAGTCAGAACTAGGACATATTTTTGGTGGTCAGGCATGTGTTCTTGACATCCAGTGATTGCCACATATTCAATAGGCATGTCACAATCACATTGCCTCCCAAATTGTGATAGCTGATTCTTCTATGTTGATACTTTCAGCTTTTCGGATGTCAGCAAAATAGAATTACCATGCTATGAGTCTCAGATTGTTATGTATGATGTTTTACCATGCTTAGTTTTATTCGATGTTTCTAATATAGCATTCTTTAAAGTTACAAAACTTAAATAGATAGTCTAGCAGTAGCTCTAGTGTTTTTTAGTGGGTGTTGACTTGCATAAGTCTTTAATTGGGGCAATAAAAATACAATGGTACTTGTATGTGGTATGTGAAATAACTCATTATTTAAAGTACACTGCAAGTAAATTGCCCATGATGTGGAACATTCAGGAAGTAACTAATTATGTATTTATATTACATAGGAAGTAACTTGCCCTATCTTTAGTCACATAAGAAGTAACTAGTTGTTTATTTAGATTAGACAAGAAGTTACTTGGCCCTGTTATTCTACCATGTTGATACTATTATGTTTTTTTCAAGCATATTCAACGCATGTTTCTCCTATTTAGTAACTTTTCTTGCATGACATGTGTATGTATAACTGAGGCATTTTCCCTTTCATCCTTGGTATCCTGTTCTCATGTATCTCTTGCTACATGAACAAAATCTGTATAAGTTGGGGGCATCCCCTTGTTGTTCTTTCTGGCAGACTCTAGGGTTACATCTTTGTTGCTATCATGGTAACAACTGAACCAAGTCACTTTTACATGTTTCTTGCCTTTATCATCAGGGTTAGGCATTTGTTGAGAAAAAACCTTGGGCCACATAAATATTATTATGTACTTTTGTCGTAGAGTTTTGGACCTAGCAAAGCCTAGTGAAAATTAAATTGCAAGATTGTCCTCTGCTAATGCTTGGGTTTGTATTGTCCTATCATGTTGCTACCTCTATGGTGTTTGCTGGAGTATTTTAATGTGCCTATTACTTGGACATAGAGTGGGAATGCAACTAAATATGAGTTAACGCAAGTATGTGGTTTAGTTTCTATGGGCCGGTAATCTGCTGAACCAAGTCACTTTTACATGTTTCCTGCCTTTGTCATTAGGGTTAGACATTTGCTGAGAAAAAAATCTAGGTGCATATATATCATTCTGTACCTTTTTGTTTTAGAGTGCTGGAATCAAAGCATAGTGATAAAATTAAATCACAAGACTGTTCCCTACTAATGCATGAGTTTGTAAAATTTGGCACCTAAATTCTTTAAAAATGCCTGTTCTGTGCTGTTCGGATTAGGCACAATGTTCCTTTAGGCAATTTGTACTTAAAATGTATGTTTACTTTTTATCACTGGATGCCTTTTCTTATAACTTGTGGTCTTTTTTCTGGTGCAGCTAATGTATATAGAGGGGGTAGGGCAGAGGTATCTCTGGAAACACATGTTATGTCATCAATAAGTAACTTTTGAATTTTTTTAGTTTCATATTAAGTAAGTGATCATATCTCTAGCTGTTCAAGAAGTAACTCTGAGGAACAAATAAGTAACTCTGTTACATGCCTTGTCCAAAAAAAAGTAACTAAGCTCATCTTTCGCTTCTAAAAAAGTAACCGATCATCTTCCTAGTTAGACAACAAGTAAGTTTTCTCATTTTTTAGTTTAAGAGCAAGTAACTTTATACTTTCATGTTGTTTTCTATATCAGAAAGTAGCAAATAGGATCATTGTGTTTGGATGATTTATATACTAGGCTGCTAATGAGGCTAAACCTACCCTAAATTCACTAAGAAACATTGAATTTTTTAACTTCGTGTTTAGGTGATGCAGCTACTGATATGGATAGGAAAATAGAATCGCCAAACTGTGCTGCTGATATGTAATATGTTTTGTTTGGGGATGGGACATACTGGTTGATTTTTGTGAGCTGAAAGCAATGTTTTTGGTGCAATAACTTTCAGTAGATTTTTCTGTTCTGTTACATCTACCTTTTGCAGACAAGCGTTCATGAATGATTGTAGGAGAATATGGTTGTAGCCTAGTGTCAGGTTCACGATTTGAGTGACAATTTTAGTTCTAGGCTTAACTTCTTATGTTGTACCAAGCTACTTGTTGAGTGAAGAAAACTGTCACATATGGTAAGCTAGGTTCACATATGTTGATGCTATCAAGTTACACAAGATTGAACCTGTCATGATCTTTTTTTAACTTATAACATGCTATGCAAAGCACAAAAAAAATGTTGTGCTTTTCAAGCCACAATTTCTATCTTTGCAGTCTCATGGAAAGGTTTACTGATTCTCACCCAATTGTATTTATTTAGTAGGTACATATCTAAATCTGAAGGAGAACTGAAGTTACTTTCTTTGGGACACATGGATGGGCAAATGTTGTATATGAAGTATTCAATTACCTTTGTTGAAGATGCAAATATGTTTAAGCTGTCATAAACTATGCCCCTATGATCTCAAATACTCAGATTTGGGAAATTCATTCAAATGATTGTTATTGAAAACTTGTAAGGATTTGTTTTGAGATAGGTTAAAAAATGATCCTGTACCGACCTTATTGTTCTCTCATAAGGTTTTGAACTATTTTCCCCATAATTTTATTGATGTTTTATCGATCCATAGATGTTTGTTTCATTGGCTCTGCAGCACAACACCTGGGAACGTTTTGAATCTGTAGGGGTTTATGTCTTGCTGTCTTTATTTTTGGCCTAGGCTTTTTCTTACGTTTCTGTTTTTTTCGTAGTTTTTGTCGAGTCGATGGTGTTCTGTCCGTTGATGTCTTTCCGCGTCTCTCTCCCACGCGTGTCTGGCCGTAATTTTCCCCGCGCGCGGAGGCGCTGGTTGGTGGGCCGGGGTGGTTTCCGCGTCTCTCTCCCACGCGTGTCTGGCCGTAATTTTCCCCGCGCGCGGAGGCGCTGGTTGGTGGGCCGGGGTGGGGGGACCGTGGCTGGTGGCCTGTGGCCATCTCGGCGCACGGACCGTGGGCGGGGCCTGGTGCTTTCTGTAAATAGTAATCTCTGCGCACTGACTGTCATATTTGGAAGGCTCTCCAGATAAGACTATCTGGAGAGGGCTCTCCATGTAGTCGCCTCTTTTTTTTTACTTTCGCTAAAATTTACTCCTGCGTATAAGGAGCCATATCCAATAAGGTCAACGCATGCAGTAAATTAAGAAATCTAGGGCCATTCTCGATGCTAAGGTTTCATCTAAAAAGGTTTGAAACTCTAACTGAATAGTCTTACACAATGCAAAAGTTTCATATTTATTGTTTCCGATCATTTTTGATCGGGGGCGCGCTTGCTCCTCTGTCCGCTCGCGTCGCCCCCATGGCCATGCATGGAGTACTGATCAAGTATGCAAGCAACTCCAAGTCTCCAACCATGGTAAATCAAAAGAAAAAAGAATCAGAGTCTTATGTAGCAAGATAATCTATACACTATTTCTCAATCAACTGATGTCAAGACAGACCCAGAGTACCGGAACTACTCTTGATGATTTCACACATTAACATACGACGAAGAAAGTTTTACTGATAAACACACCGCAACTTGAATGAACAAAATCACATTACAATGATACTTTACTGAGTACTGACACGCAACTACCTTCTACTGGAATGGAAAATCACATTACAATGATAGACATGTTGAGTGACCATGCATGGCATCTTATCTCAAGAACCACGAAGGCGGAGCACCACATGGACGGTATTCTCATTCTTTATGTTATAATCTGCCAAGGTGCGGCCGTCCTCCAGCTGCTTGCCACAATAGATGAGGTGTTGCTGGTCGGGTGGAGTTCCATCCCTCTCTTGGATCTTCACCTTGAAATCTTCAATAGTATCCGAGCTGTTAACCGCAAGAGCCAAGGTCTTTCCTGTTTGCGTCTTCACGAAGATCCGCATCAAGCCTTTTGGAATTGGGTGGACAACAAGGAGAAGGGTGGACTCCTTGCAAATGTTGTGGTCCACTAAGGTGGAGTTATCCTCTAGCTGTTTGTTGCCGAAAATGAGGCACTGCTGGCCCTTAGGAAATCCCACACTATATTCAATCTTGGCCTTCACGTTGTCAATAGTATCTAAGCTATGAACCTCAAGAGTGATGTTCGTACCTGCTAGCGTATCCGTTACATGGATCTGCATCTTTTCTTGGAGGTCAATCGTGGATTCATGGTGGATGTCATAATCTGCCAATGTAAGGTTGTCGTCTAGCTGCCTTCCATCAAACACAAGGCAGTGTTGTTTCAGAATCTTTGCCTTAACACTATGCAAGGTATCTGATGGTCGGACCCTGAGACACGTTATCCTGCCGGTGGGGCTCCTCACAAAGATCTTCATTCTGTGTAAGAATCACAATTATTTAGATAAGAATGTTATATTTAGCTATGCAACGATACAAAAGTCAATGGTTCCAAGCAGTATTAGAAGCAAGAAGCCATATATAGTAAGCAGTAGATGCAAAAACAGATATTGATGCGCAAATACATTGTTTATACAGAACAAGTTGCCACGCTAAGCCTAGATGCAAAGTAAGTCTTAAGCAATCATTAAAAAAAATTGTGTGTACAGTGAAGAGATAAAATGGATATCCAGTTCTCATCTTGTTGAACACTTTCTAAATTGAATAGAACTGACGACGAGTGAATGCCAAATCAACCAAGAGGACTCTTAACATTACAAAAGCTTATAGTTGCTGTTATGCACCAATCTAAATTGAAATAGAGAACATGCAGCCCTTAATTCCCACCAGCAACTGAAATAAAATGCAGATGCTTTTGTTTAGGCTATAATACACTGGCAAAAAAGAAAATGGCAACAGCTCAAGCAGCAGGAAGTAGAAGAAAAGGATAAATCTACAGTTTGAGCTATGCTTATCATAATATCATGTACTTCCATAATGTATAGGCAGAATATATTTTAGAAAATATAAAGCATGTAATTAGTTACCGTGGCAAGGGCACGTAACAGGATTGGAATTCCAATCTAATACTATACCTATCTTCTCTAGATGAGCAAAATTTCCCGCAAGAAAAAACGATGAACAGTTAGTATTCTCAATCTAACCAATCCAAAGATCCTACAAATCCTATGATGCTAGTAGTACGTCGATATGGGCAAAATTAAAACAGTTCTCGTGTGTAACTTTATGCCAGCAGCAGAAATTAGCAGACGCTTCTGTTTGGGCTATAGAAATACCCAGCAGGAAGTAGAATAAAGAAGATAAATCTACAATTTGAACTATGCTTATAAAGTAACTCCATTATGTACAGGTAGAATATAATTTAAAAAATACAAAGCATGTAATCAGCTACCGATTCAAGGAAATATAACAAGAATTCGAATCTAATACTAATATACTATACCCCATCTTTCTCTAGATGAGCAAAATTTCCCGGAAGAAAAATTATGAACAGTTACAGTATTCTCAATTTAACCAATCCAAAGATCCAACAAATCCTATATGTGATGCTAGTAGTACGTAGAGATGGACAAATCAGCTCTCGTGTGTGTAGTGTGTACCTTGCTTGAGTCAACGAAACTGCTAGCTCTTGTGTGATTCAACTATGGTCATAAATTTGATATGCTTCGATATTTATGCAAATTTTACTCATAAGTAAAACGATTAAACTAAAACTAAAAAAAGACTAGCATTTTTCCAGTAATC
Source organism: Echinochloa phyllopogon (assembly GCA_033239725.1). Lineage (NCBI taxonomy): Eukaryota > Viridiplantae > Streptophyta > Magnoliopsida > Poales > Poaceae > Echinochloa > Echinochloa phyllopogon. The sequence continues at coordinate 14,596,950 of BTCW01000009.1, forward strand.
AACTGCTTAAATACATAGATAGTGTAGTGCACGTTACACAGATCCAAAACTATGTAAACATTGTCATACAGTTATTATTATGATATAATTTGCATCATATATTGTTGCCGTGCGACTCCCATAGTTCAGCTAGGCGACGCCTAGGCGCAACTAGGCGCTAGGCAATGGGTCAGCGCCTAGGTTCCGCCTAGCACCTAGCCCAGCTAGGCAGCGCCTAGGCGGCGAGCCGGCGACTAGACGTGACTAGACGCTAGGCAATGGGTCAGCGCCTAGATTCCGCCTAGCGCCTAGCTGATGTATGGCGACTCCTACAACAAAATTTTAATACGTTTAAAGCAACCAACTTATTTACGATGCAATCAAATGTACTAACCCTAAACTCGTAGTTGGTACAATAAAATATCAAAAAAAGCTAATAATTCCAACAGAATGTAGGAGCAAGAACCAGTAACTAAAAACAATACAAGCAGGAACGGAATGTACAGCATAAATACATTATTTACACAGCACAAGGAGTCGAAACAAGCCTGGCATGCAAAGTCAAGTCTTGAGAAATCGTTAGAAATTACATTGTCCAGTCAGTTTTGTACATTGTGATGAGATAAAGCGAATATGCTAATTTGTCTCTGAAACACTTTCTACAGGAATATATAGAACCGACGATAGGCAAATGCAAAATCAGCCAAGAAGACTCCAAAGTTACAGATGCTAGCGTGCACTTCAGAGTTGCTACAATAATGCATCGATCTAGTTACTGAAGAAATAGATCAAAGCGCCCTTAATTTCCAGCAGCAACTAAAGTTAGAAGAAGATGCTTTCGTCTTGATTTTGTTTAGGCTATAGAACAATAAGCCAAAAATGTCAATGATTCAAGCAGGTATATAGTAGCAGGATAAAAAAAGATCAATCTACAATCACACAATCACAAAATTGACATGTTATTCCTATGTGTATGCAAAATATAATTAGTTGCCGTAGCAAGGATACATAACAAGAATTCCTATCTGACACCATATTCCATCCTTCTCCAGATGAAGAAACCTTCCCTCAAGAAACATACAGTATTGTCAATCCAATCCAATCCAAACAATCCAAAGACCCACAATAAATGATATGAGATGAGCGACAAATTCCAGCGAAAACCCCTGAAAATCCTACCACGAAAAGGTTTACGACTGCTAGAATTAGAGAGGTGAGAGACGAAAAAAAAGGTAGCGTGCCTGAAGTCAATGAAGAAGATGGCTCTTGCTCGGATCGATCGGCGTTCCTGCTTCGGACGGAGGGCCCAAGGGATCGGATTTGGATCGGTGGGTGTTCGTGCTTCCGCCGGCGGAGAGCAGGAGAGAAATAGGGGATGCGCTTTAGGCTATGTTCGGCAGCCAGGGGTTTAATCCCCAGGAGGTTCTAATCCAGACAGGGTTTGGGTGGATCCTCTTGGTGACTCAGCAATCCCTGTGGGGGTAATCCGCTTATCTCTTTGATCCCTTGCATTATTCGGTTGCACAGGGATCAATACAGGGAATGAACACAGGAGCACTTGCAGATACAAGAAACCTAGGCGTGTGAGAGGTGAGGGGAAGTAAAAGAGAAACATACTGGAGAGAAGGTAAAAGACGGAGGGGATGGCCGGCGCCGCGGGGTTGCGCCGCCGCCGGCGTCTCCAAGTTGCGCGGTCGCTGTCAGCTCCAGACTATGCCGCCGCCGGCTCACCTCGGGTCGCCTTCAAGATGCACCGCCGCTGGCTCACCTCGGGAGGCCAGATCCGCCGTCCGGCCCTCGCGGGGGCAGCACACTTCGCCGCCGTTCTCGCGGTGCCCCTCGTGACCTCCCTCTCGCGTCCCTCTCGTGGATTGTTTCCACGCCACCGAGACGAGGGAGCAATCCCGGGCCGGGGTGGGGGGTTTCGAGCGGGCTGGGCCGGGATGCAACCCACGGCGGCGGGTTTAACCGATCGCCAATTTGTGCCTAATTTCTCGATGCACTGTAGAAGATAGCCAACAATGTGACAATTTATCTCGATGCCATGCGATACCATGGCTTCAACATGATGTCATGCCTTTTGTAGGTTACCCATTTTGCAATAACTACGAATGAGATAGCTATAACCATACAGATCAGGGGCAGATCCATGTTTGGTCTTGTTCTCCAAGATTTTTTCTGCCGCCTCCAGTTTCATTTCTTTGCATTGCCCATCAATTACCATGTTATAAGCCATAGCCTCAATTGGAACCTTCTCCTGGGCGATCTTTTGTAGCATAGTATATCAGCTTACCATGTTATAAGCAAGGTCATACTAGAAGGGCGATGTTTTGTAGGAGAGAAATTTTACAATGATTGGGATTAATTAGAGCCATCCGTTTTGAGAAATCGGACGGTGGAAACAAAGAAAGTATCCAAATGTACCTAAATAGAGGTACCCGGAGGTACCCAGAGGTAGCAAATTCGTGGGACCAGGTACAAAAATGGTGGGACCAGGTACAAAAATGGTGGGACCCACTATTGATTTTATATTTTTTTCAAAATTTTAAAAAGGGCATAAGGGTAATTTCTCGTGGCGAAAAAATGTGTTTTTTCACTATCTTTGCTTCTCCTTCGCCGGCGCTTGGTCTATGAATTCCCCCATGATTTTCGCCTATGAATCTTCCCACAAATAGTTCCCAATTAAGCAAGATTACCACAATGTTCCTTTTTATTTAATTTAATTTTTTACTCAAAATACTAGGTACTTTCAGGTACCTCTGGGTACCTCTCCAATCATTGTAAAACAGCTCTTTGTAGGATAGTATATCTGCTTACCATGTTATAAGCAAGGTCATACTTTCCACAACTACAAAGACCAATTATAAATGACGAGTATCCATGTACGTCTGGTTTCACTCTCATTTCAATCATCCCAACCCACACACGGAATGCTTCCTCTGCCTTATTTGCTTGAAAAACTGACCTAGTGACTATGCTCAACGAATGACCATCCAGCGTCAACTGAAAGCACTTTATTTGGTCATGAGTTGCAACAACCATATCCAATTCACTGCCCTGGGATACAAATTTGAGCACAAAGTTGCAAGCCCAAACTGTTGGGATAAATCCGAACCTGAAAAGGTGACAAAACTTCTCTATTGTATGCCTTGATTAAGTGATTGACTGCAAATGAGAATGAGAGTACATGAGAGGTGACACATGTTTTTCTGAGGTGATCAATGAGTGTTAAAATTTCAGGACTGCCACTATCAGTTGCCGAGATAATCTCACATAACAAAGATACCAGGATCTTTCCCTGGAATGAATGGGACACAATTTGTATGATCTCTGAGTAGGTTGAGAAGTCATGGTGAAATCTAAGGCTACGTGTATCTCTAAAGCAGGCGAATGCAATGGCAGGCTTCCCCTTTAGGCAGTGGAGCGTGAGCGTCTGCACAACCCTGTCAGAACTCAGAGACTGGTGCCATTTCCGGATAGGTTCATTATCACGAGCACAATTCAGGGCTTGTTTAGTTCTAAAGTTTGGATGTCCAAAATTTAGATTTTGGCACTGTAGCGACATTATAGTATTTTGTTTATATTTATGAATAATTGTCCAAACATTGATTAATTAGACTCAAAATGTTCGTCTCCCAAAGTACAACAAAACTATGCAATTAGTTTTTTATTTCATCTGTATTTAGTACTCCATACATGTACCGATATTTTGATGTGATGGAAATGTTCTTTGCATAGTGGAATTTGGGGTGGAATTTTGGAACTAAAGGCTCAGCTTTTCACCACCGCTCGAGTCGTCTATCTAAACTGAAGCGGTAAATACGGAGAAGGGATAAGAAGAAACTTGCCAGGGGAAATCCTTTATACGTGTTGACAGTCAAAATTGGCTCTGGCCCGGCCAAACCGGTCTGACTGGTTTGCCAAACCGGTCTGACCGGTTTGGTTCTGTAATTCGAGTAGGATTAGGATTTCGAGTTTAATCCCATATTGTCACCTATTCGAAAGGGGTAAGACTTCCCCGGCCTATAAATATAAAGGCTAAGGCCGATTGAGATGTATTCCAATCGAATCAAACACATTTATCGTTTACTTTTTTATCTCTCAAACCCTAATCTTTTCCAACCCTCATATTCTGTTCTGTGCTCGTCTCTACGGCGTTCAAGGGCGTTCTAGGTGGCCTGCCGACCCTAGAGCAACCCTAGCTTGCTTGAGCTCCGACGGGGTCCCTCCCGAGCTCGAGTTTCTAGGTCTTCACGAGTTCCTGCCTAAAAGCGGTCTGACCGGTTTCAGGAACCGGTCTGACCGGTTTGCCCGAGGAGCTCAGGAGTTGGTCGTTGTGACGGCCGTGCTGCGCGTTCGATCGATCTTCGAGTTTGTTGGCGTGTTTTCGTGTCAACATACTTTTTGGCGACTCCGCTGGGGAAAGATTAATCTGGTTTCAAGACCGATTTAATCTACTCCAATAATGTCTGGATCAACGTGCGACCTTGACAAAGACAACATCATCACCGCGACGATGGAAGAGCTCACGGACGAGGAGCGGAAGCGGTACCTGATCGCCGAGGAGCACTTCAGGACGCAATTCTTGAAGGGCTTCAAAAAAGATCGCGGTGGTCTTGTCAAGAGAGTGGAGGAATTCGTCATGCCGGCTTTCAAGCTGGCAAACGACCAAGTTGAAGAACTTCCAAAGGTAACTGGCGAATCTTTTGATTTGATGCAGCAAATTACTCGCATGATGGATGATAAATTGCTTGCTGCACAAACTGCTACTAGTGAGTTGATTGCTAGTATGTCGGGTAATTCTGATAAAGGTAAAAATAACGTGGAATCTAATGAATTACCTAACTCAACTCCTAGCTCATCAGGCGTGCCAGAAAATGTTTTAGATCCTAATTTAGGTATGCCGATGAATTTCTATGCGGGACAATCACCTCACCCTGGTTCGGTCCACGAACCGGTCAGACCGGTTTTCACAACCGGTCAAACCGGTTTGGCCCCCTCTGGCGGTCAGACCGGTTCTATGGGTACAGGGGCACCGGGAGCGATGGTTTTATCTAGTACGGTTGCTTCTGGTCCTGTTTACACTATTCCACGCACTACGGTTGTGGGAAGTATACCCCACGGATCTGGCGCGTCTCACGGGCCGATTCCGAATATTTTTCAAAGTGCGGCGTATAATGTTCCCCGTTTTCCACAAAATAGAGGTGATGGGAACTATCAAGCCGAGTTAGCTAAGTTTAAAGAGGATATAGCTAATACACTTAGAGCAAGACTCGGTCTTGAATTGGGTAATTCACGCTTGTATCAAAAACCGTATCCACCTGAATTTGATCTAGTTGCTTATCCTAGTGGTTGGCGTGTTCCTGATTTTATTAAATTCAGCGGCGAAGATAATAGAACTCCTTGGGAACATATTAGTCAATATATCTTGCAATTAGGAGAAGCATCATTTTATGAACCATTGCGTATACGGTTGTTCTCATTATCTTTAACTGAAACTGCTTTTTCATGGTTTTCTTCACTTGCTCCTAATTCTATTCAAAATTGGACTCAATTAGAGCGTAAATTTCATGATCATTTCTTTAGCGGAGAAAACGAGGCTAAATTGTCTGATTTAACATCGGTTAGGCAAAGCCGAGAGGAATCAGTTCTTGATTACTTCAAAAGATTTAAAGATGTTAAGAACCGATGTTTTAACATAACTGTTTCTGAAAAAGATTTAGCAGATTTAGCTTTTGCGGGCTTACGGTCTCATTTCAAGGAAAAGCTAGAGGGTTCTGATTTCCTTACTATTAATCACTTGCAAATGAAGGCTATGAGTCTAGAGCTTAAGTTTAAAAATTCAAAAGAATCTGCTAAACCTCATCGTTCGAATGTGCATATTGTTGATAATGATTCTGATAGTTCGAACGATGAGAAAGAAATTTATGCTGCTGAATTTGTTTGGTCATCAAAGAGTAAACCTGGTTCTTGTCCCTCGTTGAAGCCGATTCAGAAAAATCGGCAAGAGGAAATTAAGTTTACTTTTGATGTAGCCAAATGTGATCGTGTTTTTGATGAATTGCTTAAGAATGGCTTTATTAAACTTTCTCATGCAATTCCACCTGCCGATCAATTAAAAAATCGTGCGTATTGTAAGTGGCATAATTCTTTTTCTCATGCGACCAACGATTGCAATGTTTTTCGACGACAGGTACAATCGGCCCTTAATGAATGTCGATTAGTGCTAGCTGAAATGCAAGTTGATAAGGCTCATTTCCCTGTTCATACCTTGCATTTGAATACTAAAGTGTTGATTCGGCCGGAACAAGCCGATGGAGCTAAAGGTAAGAATGTGGTGATTGGAGACCCGAGGCCGGAAAAAGTTAATGACAAAGTTCCGGTCAGAACAGTGATGATTGGGAGAACTCTTGATGGTGAAGAGTCTCTGAAGATTACAATTAACACATCAAGGCCCGGGGGGCAAGGAAGTTCCTTGGAAGAGAATCGGTTCGCTAGTCAGGCGAAACCGGTCAGACCGGTTTCCCAAACTGGTCAGACCGGTTTGTCTCCAGACCGTCCAAGGACTTTCAAGCCTAAGCGCCCGGAAGTGGGTACTTGAAAGTTTAATGAGCCAAAGGTTCAAGGAAGGGTTCTGAAGCAAGGACCTACTTTCTCTCAGCTCATGAACAAGTACACAAAGGCCGTTCAAGTTGATCGGCCAACAAAAAAGAGACAGAGGTCACCACAGCGTTGGATTAATTCTACATCTTATAAGCGCCGTGGTGATGTTACTGAGACTTCGGTGCATGACCGATTGGTCTCATACCAATCAGGTCCTTCGGCTGCTCCCAAAAGCGGTAAGACCGGTTTTATAAATCGGTCAGACCGGTTTCGGTCTGAGCAGAGGTTACAAGCTCCTCCTAAGCAAGAATACCGTGTCAATGAGAAAAAGGAGGACGTGCAAGCCAAAACCAGTGGGATTGTAACAATTGGCAGTATTCCGGTGGCTATGCAAGATTTGGGCAAGAAGCCGATAGTCATTGGAGATTCGGCTCCTGTTCCAGTCAAAAAGCCGGTCGTGGCTAATGATCATGAGGCTAGCAGTAGCAAGGGCGTAAAGAAGGTCTTCCAACCAAGGTGGTGTCCTTCTGGATTGACTCATACGCAGAAGCGGAAGTTACAACGCCTGCGGAACAAAGAAAAAAGGGAACAGGAAGCTGAGAAGCTGAGGGATGAATACTTCAACAATTACAGGCCTATGATTCCTCAGACCAAGATCTGGCAAGCTAAGCCTGTTGTGCAATCTGCAGCACAACCGGTCAGACCGGTTTTCTAAATCCGGTCAGACCGGTTTGGATCTGCCCACCGCTGCAGAAGCGGTGAGACCGGTTTCTGGAACCGGTCAGACCGGTTTGACGACAGAAGCGGGAACTGAAATTACTTCAACCATCGATACTACTCTGCCAATTCCTCCAGTGGTTGAAGATGAAGAATTGGTTGATTTTGAGCCTTCTCCAGAACATGGCAACATGGAAATCAATGTTGTATATTTGTCTTCTGATTATTATGTGATACCGGAGGAGGAGGTCTCTCACCTTCAACTTGGGCCTCAAGATGCCGTTTTTCAGAAGCCTAGTGAATCAGAAGATCATCTCAAGGCTTTATATATGAGAGGGCACATCAACGGGAAGCCAATTTCTCGTATATTGGTTGATGGTGGAGCTATTGTAAATCTTATGCCATACTCTCTCTACAAGAAGATTGGCGGAAAAGACGAAGAATTGATCAAGACAAACATGACGGTCAGTGGAGTTGGTGGAGGTGATCCCATTGGTGCCAAGGGGGTGGCTTCTATGGAGTTGACCGTCGGGAGCAAGACTATTGCTACGGCTTTCTTCGTCTCCGAGGTGCAAGGTAACTTCAGTTTAATCCTTGGTCGAGATTGGATTCATGCAAATCAATGCGTACCTTCTACCTTGCATCAATATCTTATTCAGTGGCTCAGTGATGAAGTTGAAGTTGTACATGGTGATACTTCTTCCTTCGTTGCAACGGCCGATTCCAATTCTATTAGTACAAATGGAAATATTAAGTGTTTTTCAGGCTTAGATTTGACCGATTATGAGCTGATCAGTTGTACTAAGGATGGTTTCGTTACTGCTACATTAAAGCCGATGGAGAATCGGTTGAATTACTTACTGTAATTGATGGAGCAAACAAACCAACAGAGACAAACCGGTCAGACCGCTTCCAGAAACCGGTTAGACCGGTTTAGACCTGAACAGCGCCGATCAAGGCAAACCGGTCAGACCGCTTCTGGGAACCGGTCAGACTGGTTTACGTCTGGACAGTGGCTTCAAGACCGAATTGATCATCATCGAGCACATTCGGCCGGTATGTTTGAAGCCATTGAAGATCTCGGTGATATAGATAAGTTGGGTCAGGGTTTCACGTCAGCCGACCCTTTAGAAAAAATAGATATTGGTGATGGTACTATTCCTAGGCCAACTTTTGTAAACAAAAATTTATCGGCTGAGTTTAAAGCCGAGTTAATAAATTTGTTGAAAGAGTATGTTGATTGTTTTGCTTGGAAGTACCGTGAGATGCCGGGTTTGAGTCGTGATTTAGTTGAACATCGTTTACCGATAAAAGCCGGTTTTAGACCTTTTAAACAATCGGCTAGACGTTTTAATCCCGCTATTTATGACCGAATAAAAGAAGAAGTTAATCATTTGCTAGATGCTGGTTTTATTTGGACTTGTCGCTATGCGGAGTGGATTTCTAATATTGTTCCCATTGAAAAGAAAGATTCGGGAAAACTTAGAGTTTGCATTGATTTTAGAGATCTTAATAAAGCCACTCCAAAAGATTCATATCCTATGCCTATAGCCGATGTCTTAATCAATGAAGCTTCTGGGAATCGTGTTGTTAGTTTCCTTGATGGTAATGCTAGATATAATCAAATCTTCATGGCCGAGAGGATATGCACAAAACGGCCTTTCAATGTCCAGGATTTATTGGTTTATTTGAGTGGGTGGTTATGACTTTTGGATTAAAGAATGCTGGTGCAACTTATCAAAGAGCTATGAATTTAATCTTTCATGATTTGCTTGGAGTTATTGTGGAAGTGTATATTGATGATATCGTAGTTAAATTAGATGGCTTGGATTCTCATTTAGCCGATTTAAAACTTGCTCTTGAGAGGATGCGACGGTATGGCTTGAAGATGAATCCACTCAAATGTGCTTTTGGTGTTTCGGCTGGAAAGTTTCTTGGATTTGTTATTCATGAGAACGGCATAGAAGTTGATCCCAAGAGAATTGAAGCTCTGAATAAAGTCGAAGCTCCTACTTGCAAGAAAGATTTGCAAAAGTTTTTAGGCAAGGTAAATTTCTTGAGAAGATTTATAATTAACTTGTCTGGAAAGGTTGATGCTTTTACTCCTTTACTTCGGTTGAAAGATGAAGCCGATTTTACCTGGGGGGCAAAACAGCAAGAAGCTTTTGAGAAGATCAAAGAGTACTTGTCTTCACCACCAGTGCTTAGGGCGCCTAAAAGAGGGGTCCCGTTGAGACTTTATGTGACAACTGAAGATAGAACTATTGGGGCTGTTTTGACTCAAGAAATCGGCAACAAGGAGTATGTGATTGCTTATGTAAGCCGACGGCTCATCGATGCAGAAACAAGGTATACTTTCATTGAGAAGTTGTGTTTATCCTTGTACCATGCTTGTACTCAATTGAGGCATTATTTATTATCTAGCACTTGCATCGTGTTGTGTCAAACCGATGTAATTAAACATATGTTGCAAAAGCCGATTTCTAGTGGAAGAGTCAGTAAATGGGCTTACGCTTTAGTTGAGTATGATTTGGCTTGTGAACCTTTAAAATCAATGAAAGGCCAAATAGTAGCTGATTTTATTGTTGAACATCGAATAAATGATACAAACAACTTCGACGTCGGATATATTACTTGTACCCCATGTAAGTTATACTTTGATGGATCGGTTTGCAATGATGGGCAAGGAATTGATGCTGTTTTGATATCTTCAAGTGGTGCCGTTTTTGAATTTTCAAACCGATTGGAAGAAAAGCGAACCAATAATCAAGTTGAATATGAAGCTCTTCTATTTGGTTTGGAATTTTTGCAAGACATGGGAATAAAGCATGTTGAGGCTTTTGGTGATTCGCTCCTGGTGGTACAACAAGTGTCAAAGGTATGCCAATGTTATAATGGTTCATTAAATGCATTTCTTGATAGATGTCTTGATATTATTGCTTCTTTTGATGAATTTACTATCAAACATATTCCAAGAGAAGAGAATAACAAGGCAAATACTCTGGCTAAGAAAGCATCTAGTTATATGGTTGCAAAGAAATATTTCTATCTCCAAAAACTGATGCAAACGAAAGCCGAGGTTCTGGTTCTAGACGAACCGGTCACACCGGTTTCAAAAACCGGTCAGACCGGTCTGACTGCCAGAACCGGTCTGACCGGTTCTGAAACCGGTCTGACCGCTTCGTCAGAAGCAAAAATCCTTTGGATGATGCTAATCAATCCAAAGTTGAAGATCATGATTGGAGGGTGCCTATTATTACTTATTTGAGAGATCCTGGTCGTGGTGTAGAAAGAAATATTCGGCGAATATCGTTTAAATACGTTTTGCTTGACGATGAGCTCTATCGTCGAAACGCCGAAGATTTACTGTTGAAATGTCTTAATTCGGATCAGGCCAAAGTTGCCATGGGTGAGGTCCATGAAGGTATTTGTGGTACACATCAATCGGCTCCAAAGATGAAGTGGTTACTTAGACGAGCCGGTTTCTATTGGCCTACTATGATGGCAGATTGTTTCAAATATTACAAAAGATGTGAGGAATGTCAGAAGTTTGGAAATTTGCAACTTGTTCCTGCTGCATTGATGCATCCTATTATTAAGCCATGGCCGTTCCGAGGTTGGGGATTGGATTTTATTGGACAAATTAATCCTCCATCATCAAAAGGACATCATTTTGTGTTAGTTGCTACAGATTATTTCACTAAGTGGACCGAAGCGATTCCCTTGAAGAATATGGCGCATCGAGAGGTAATTGAGTTTGTTACGCAAAACATTATTCATAGATTCGGTATTCCTCAAACTTTGACAACGGATCAAGGTACTTCGTTTATGTCTAAAGAGGTACGTGAATTCGCCGAATCCTATAGAATTAAGTTGCTCAATTCATCTCCATATTACGCTCAGGCTAATGGACAAGCCGAGTCAAGTAATAAAATTTTGATCAAATTAATTGAAAGGACCGTGATGTCACCTAGAGGGGGGGTGAATAGGTGATTCTGCAAATTTCCAACACTTAAGACAAATCTGTCAGTTCAACTCCGGATACTCCGAGGGTATGCCGGATACTCCGGGGTTAAGACCGGAGACTCCGGAACACCTCCGGATACTCCAGATACAACTTTGCTGGAAATAAGACTAAGTCAGAACCAAAACCGGTCAGACCGGTTTGGGAAACCGGTCAGACCGGTTTCTGACTGAGAAACACAAGAATGTAAAATAACCCCCTTTTTGACCTCTAGCACAAAAGCAACTTGATGTAGTGCTTGTATAGATGATTTCTAGCAGGTCCAACAAGTCCCTGCACACAAGATAAGCACAACCAAGTAGATCGAAGCGGAAGCAAATATATGTGCTAGAAAGGAAATTGTGAGGCAAACCAAATTGGAGACGCAGCGAATTGTTTCCCGAAGTTCGGATTCGCTGTTTGCCCAAAGGCTGCCCAAAAGCACAGCGAATCCTACGTCTCCGTTGAGGAAGCCCCTAGTGACCCAAGGGTCGAGCTATCTCCTCGGTTCCACTAACTTGATCTTTTCCCCGAAGGAGGCAAGATCACACCTGCACAAACAATCCGTGGCACACCACAACCTTGGTGGCTCACCGGCGACGCCTAGCCGTCTAGGAGGCTTCACCTCCAAGAGTAACAAATGCTTCAATGAGTTGCTAGACCTCAACCGCGAGTGCTCAAGCTATGGATTCACTTCTCACTGAGTTAGCTAGCTCTCTAGCTCTCTATTTCTCACACACAACCCTTCTCTCAACCCAATTCAAAGATATGAACAAATACAACCAACTCTCACAAAGAGAGGCTTGGGGAGAGCTTGCTGGTGCTAGAATTGCTTCTGGTCGCCCAAGAGACCCAAATGAACCAGCAGCCCTCAAAGGTGAGGGCTAGGGGGTATAAATACCCCACACACAAAAACTAGCCGTTATGCCCGTGGAAAACCGGTCAGACCGGTTTCCCAAACCGGTCAGACCGGTTTTCAAACGAAACTAGCCGTTACACTCCTGAGCTCCCAAACCGGTCAGACCGGTTTCCCAAACCGGTCAGACCGGTTTGGGTCCTTCCAGCACACCTAAGTCCCAAACCGGTCAGACCGGTTTCCCAAACCGGTCAGACCGGTTTGGGTGGACTCAACACACTAAGTTTCCAAAGGACACCACTCTCAAGGCTATCTCACAAGGGTTGACCTATGAGCACTTTTTGGTGTGTAGTCAAACAACTAATGTTGCGTCCCTCTTGATAGTACGACATTCCTATACTCAAGATTGCAAATAATAAATAAACTCTCCACTTGAGCTTCTATGTCTTCATTGATGCCATACTTAATCAATATCAACTTGAGGGCTTCAAGATTCCATTCTCGCTGAGCGAATCCAACTTGAGCTAGTGACTTAGAATTTCCAAGTGTATGATCACGAATCCATACCAATTCATAAGTCACTTCTTCATATATTTCTACAATGATTGAACGCATTGCATTGCTTCACTCGTTATGGCTTGATTAATGTCTAGGGATCAATCCACGATACTAGTTCCTTCACCCTAGCAAAGTTTCTCGGCAACAAGACGACTCTTGTCCTTCACTTCACTTAGTACCTCGTCACTAGCCATCTAGCTTGATCCCTTCCATTCTATCTTGCCACCTTAAGTTTGACTTTGCTTTGCATTCACATGAAAACCATATTGAAATCCATGTCTTCAATTATCCAAGATATATCCAATATCTTCAATTGAGTTGTCCCATTGTTGTTTGACAGGCTTCTTCTAAATGAGACCTATCCATAGGCATCGCTTCTTGTCTCATTTGTCATTACTATTTACTTGTCATTGTCTATATTAATCACATGGGATCACATCCACTTGTTTGCTTTCACAATATTAAACCAATAGAGTGCATATTCTTATTAACAAGTACATCACATGAATATCCAAAAGAATAATCCCCTGCTCATATACTTAAGCAAACAAGTTAGATTACAAATCATGTTGTCATACAAATCACCAAAACACTTAAGTGCCTAGATGCACTTTCATTAATCAAGAAAAAGATAGAAGAAAGTCCTAAGAGATGGCATGAAGTTTTATCCGAAGCATTATGGGCTCATCGTATATCTAGACATAGTGCTACTAAAGTTACTCCTTTTGAGCTTGTGTATGGTCAAGAGGCCGTTTTGCCCGTTGAGGTAAATCTGGACGCTTATAGATTGGCTAAACAAAATGACTTTGATGCTGTTGATTACCACAATTTGATGTTGGACAATATTGATGAGGTAACCGACAAACGATTGAAAGCTTTGAAGGAGATTGAGAAAGATAAGCTTCGGGTTGCTAAAGCTTACAACAAGAAAGTACGAGAAAGATATTTTCAGATTGGTGAGCTTGTTTGGAAGACGATCTTGTCTATTGGGACGAAAAGCAACGAGTTTGGTAAATGGTCACCAAGTTGGGAAGGACCCTATAGAGTTATCAAAGTCATTTTTGGGAATTCTTACATGCTAGAGACACCGAAGGGAGATCATTTGCCTAAAGCTATCAACGGAAGATATTTGAAGAAATTCTATCCAAGTGTTTGGCAAGACGCATGAAGACCAATGGCCGATATATTGTTGATATCGCCCTTAGCATAAATTTTAGCTCCTGAATTGTAATTACTTGCTTTTTAGTTCTCAAGTTCACTAAAAACATAGGGGGGCATGTGTTGACAGTCAAAATTGCCTCTGGCCCGGCCAAACAGGTCTGACCGGTTTGCCAAACCGATCAGGTTCTGTAATTCGAGTAGGATTAGGATTCCGAGTTTAATCCCATATTGTAACCTATTCGAAAGGGGTAAGACTTCCCCGGCCTATAAATATAAAGGCTAAGGCCGATTGAGATGTATTCCAATCGAATCAAACACATTTATCCTTTACTTTTTTATCTCTCAAACCCTAATCTTTTCCAACCCCCATATTCTGTTCTTTGCTCGTCTCTACGGCGTTCAAGGGCGTTCTAGGTGGCCTGCCGACCCTAGAGCAACCCTAGCTTGCTTGAGCTCCGACGGGGTCCCTCCCGAGCTCGAGTTTCTAGGTCTTCACGAGTTCCTGCCTGAAAGCGGTCTGACCGGTTTCAGGAACCGGTCTGACCGGTTTGCCCGAGGAGCTCAGGAGTTGGTCGTTGTGACGGCCGTGCTGCGCGTTCGATCGATCTTCGAGTTTGTTGGCGCGTTTTCGTGTCAACAATAGGCGTGCTTGGATCTCACGTACTAAAATTTAAAATTTAGTCCCGTCACATTAGTTGTAAGGATGCTAATTAGAACTATTAAATAAGATTAATTAAAAACTCATTATATAAACAAGGTCTAATTTGCGAGACGAATCTATTAAGCCAATTAGTCCGTGATTAAATAATGTAATGCTACAATAAATATGTGATAATTATATACTAATTATATGTTAATTAGGCTCGTTAGATTCGTCTCGCGAAATAGCCATGACTTATGCAATTAGTTTTATAATTAGTTTTTTTAAACGAAGTCGGGAGGGGAAGCCCTTACCTATTTTTTTAGGTTTTTTTATTCTAAACCCAGAATATCCGCTCCCACAGGGAGTCAAACCTGGTTCTGTTGGGTCTACTCAGGTGCTCTAACCACTAGACTAGAGGTCCTTTCACAGTTTTATAATTAGTTTATGTTTAATACTTCTAATTGTCTTTTGTTTAAGGGACTAAACTCTAGTCCCTTGATCCAAACACAGCCTATGTGTCTCAACAATTCGTCAGTGCATTTGGGCCACCGCTGCAGCCAAGCATCGGAGATATGAATCTTTCACTTCTTCCTACAATCCATCAACCATCATTGATAAAATAAATATGCCTGCATCCAAAAAAAGAATTAGGCAAAATGTATCAAAAAAGAATTTAGATGGTTCCAATTACTGAACAAGCAAATGTAATTTTTAATTTCAATGCTCATTGCAGATAACAGTTTAACCCAAGAGACGATTGGAAGGGAGTCAATTTCTAGTGGATTTCTGCATCTCTATATAACAGTCATTGTAAATTTCTACCGTTGTGGTCTCAATTCTTTTTCGCAGGTTAGCAGTACCCACTATACATCCTGCAAATGTATGAACCTGCCAAGCCCTGTGGGATAAGGGTACCCCTGGGCCCACTGTCAGATTAGACTACAGCGGCTGGGGCCCACATCTGACAGGCTTGTGGGTCGACCCCTGTGCGGCCCACAGGGGCACCCCGACTTGGTGGACAAGTTTGATGAAGACCCGGCGAGCGGCTCGTCCGGATATCTAGGGATATTCCAAATGTAACCGACCCGGACTAAGAGTCCTGGTCGGAACCAAGTAGGTTTAGATGGAAACCAACTTGTAAACCCTAGCCCGCTACCCTATATAAAGCGGCCTAGGGCACCCTCATGAGGGACAACACATACACGCGCATCTCATCCTGTAAACCATACGCTCGTCCTTGCTTCCTGAAGCTTGGCCGAGTACCAGCAATACAAACGACGCCACCGACATAGGACGTAGGGTATTATACCTCCGGGTAGCCCGAACCTGTCTAAATCAGTGCCTCCTGTGTACCATCAAGATGCTAGCTCATCAATCGCCCTGCCTACAAATCAACCACTCGGGTACCCCCAGGTGTATTTCCGGTCCTAAGGTCCGACAGTTGGCGCGCCAGGTAGGGGTAGATTGGCGAGTTTTTTCGATCCGAAAACACCGTTGGCTTGATGGCAGATCGATCCGACGTCGTCTTTCCGGCGGACATGAGCGGCAGCCCCAAGAACCTCCCGGGATGCAGCTTCTTCGCCGACTCCAACGACTCCAGCTCCACCAACGTCAACTTGATGCCGGTGGATTCAACCTCGACAACTCCGAGGACTCCCCTCGACGTGCCCGATCGGCTCATCGAGCAGGTCGAGCAGCTCAGCATCTGCGAACGGATTCCGGCTCTGCTTCCGAGGCACCGAGTACCCTACCCCGATGAGATCATCGACGGGCTAAATCGCATCAACGACACGCTCTCTGAGTACATCGCCATGTCCGAGCAAGTTCTAGATCGCTCAGGGAACACGTTCCCCCATGGACTGAAGAACACGGCAGCCGACTACTCTGGCCGGCTCCCGCACCGCGAGGCCCAGATCCGATCTGGAAACCCACCCGAACCCACCCAGATCCCAGATTGTGGTGAGTTCCAGGTCGCAACGACCATACTGATGACCCCCGAGAACTCGGCGGACGCATCCAAAAACCACTCTTCGCGGCCAGATCGCGAGGTACTCGTCTCCGAGGACCAACCTACTCAAGACAACGAGACAGCATCCGCGCGACAACGTCGCATAGATGCAAGCACCCTCCGAGCCCAGCGCCGGCAGGCCGAGGCGGCAGATGCAGACACAAACGGTGGACCGCGCCATGAAGACCTGGACCCGCTGGACTCGCGCAACCTGGCACGCGAATTCGAGCGGGCTCAGGCTGACTTCCGTACCCCATCTGCGGCAATGGCGGCATGTATCGTCGAACTAGCACAGATGGAGGCCACCCCAGAGGCGACCCGACTTCGAGCTCGGCTGGCCGTCGCACAGGACCTCCACCAAAAAGACAGAGAGGCCAGATCGAGATCCAATCGATCACACTCGGGCAGATCGAGTTCCCGCAGGACCGGGTATAGCAGATCTGACCGAGGCAGGCGCCGGCATAGATCTCCAACTCTCGATGTCATCCCAGAGGAGGTTGATCAGGAACGCACAGCTGACCATCAACTGGACGAGTCCGAGGGCAGGCACCCTCGGAACCACCGCGACGGTGGCAACAGGAGACGTCATCACCGCCGCAACGACGGCGACCTTCGTCACCGGCTACGCAGGCCCGACTGCGACGTGCGGGAGCAACTTGACAAGAGGCATCGCGAACGCGACGCCGCAGAGATGGAACGCACAGAGAGAGATATGATCAGGACTTCGGCCGACCCGAACGCCGAGCCAACTACTCTGAATACTCCGACGTCGCCGATCACCGCGCACGCCGTGAGCTCGACCGGTATGATCGCCGCTACGGCTCACCCAGAGCCCGTGACCGCCGTCACGACGGCGGCAACGACAGCTTCGGCGACGATGACTTCGAGATCGAAGGCTTCCAGGCTTTCACCAAGCGGCTACGCCAGGTCCCATGGCCGGATACCTTCAAACCAGCCATGGTCGAGAAGTTCGACGGCCGCTCTGACCCCAAGCTCTGGATCCAAACCTACATCACGACGGTTAAAGCCGTACGCGGCAGCACCGACCAGGCAGCAGCCTACTTCCCGATCATGCTAGGGAAAGCGGCGCTCCTATGGCTCTCAGGACTGCCAGAACAATCCATCGACAGCTGGGCACAGCTCTGCAAGGTGTTCACAGAGAATTACCAGGCCACCTACACTCAGTCGGGCACTAGATTCGATCTAGATCTAGTACGCCAAAACAGGGGTGAAAGTCTCTGAGACTACACCAACCGCTTCTTCGATAACCGTAACAAGCTTACAGATGTCGAAGAGAGGGACGTCATAGGCGCCTTCCGACGCGGACTATACGACAAGGACGTTTTCCGCAACCTGTTCAAGAAAGACCCCAAGACAGTTGGGGAGATGATGAAGGTGGTCGAGGAGGAGGCCAAAGCCGACGCAGCCGAGCTAGCTCAGTTCAGGGCCAGAGATCGGAGAGATTAAGACCACGACCGCCCGCAGGCCGAGCAAAAGAAGGCGGAGCCAACACGCAACAGACGCAGCAGGCCTGACGTCACAACCGTTGCAGAAGGCGAACGCCGCGTGGAGTCACGACTCCAACCCGACCAGCTCGCCCGCCTCAACGAACCGTGTCCCCTCCACAAGGACGCGAAGCACTCATTCAGAGACTGCTGGACCCTGAAGAAGGAGCTCGGCGTTCCCTCAACGCCGAAAAAGCCACGCTACAACAACAACCGCGGCGACAAAAGAGACGGGGACCACCGCAATGACCGCCGTTTCGACCGCCGCAATGACCGCCGCCGCGATGACTGAGCACCAGATGGCGACGCTTGCCACCCGGACCCAGACGCCGCCGCTGCAGACGAGCAGCGCCGCAACTTTCAACACGCTGACTGCCAGGTCAACGTAATCTTGGGAGGACCCGACGCGTTCCGCGACAAAAGGAAGAAGAAGCTCCACAACCACGAGTAACTTAGGTTGTCAGAAACTCCGATCACCTTCAGCAGGAGGGATCATCGAGTCCACTTGCCTGAACCAGGATCATACCCGTTGATCGTCAACCCGGTTGTTGATAGAGTCCTCCTGACTAAGGTACTGATTGACGGAGGCAGCACACTCAACATCATCTTCACCAGGACCCTGAACGACATGGAATTCGACTACAGCAGGCTCCGAGACTCCGACCACCCATTCTACGGCGTCATCCCAAGCAAGGCGTCATCCCTGCCGGTTACCTTTGGCACGCCCGATAACTACCGCACCGAGTTCCTGCACTTCGAGGTCGCCGACTTTGGCAGCTCCTATCATGCCATCTTTGGGCGGCCCATGCTGGCCCGCTTCATGGCAATCCCCAACCACACCTACTTGGTGATGAAGATGCCGGCCCCGAACGGGGTCATCAGCGTCAGGGGCGACGTCAAGACATCATACGAGTGTGATGGAGAAGATGTACGCCTTGCCGAGCTCTCGCGACAACTCGGCAACAGCGTGCTCCTCGCAAACGAGGCCAAGACCGACCCACCTGCTGACTCCAAGGTACCGGAGCAAGATGCAACGATGATAGCGCTCGAGCCAGACGCTGAGACAAAGGCGATCCCCCTCTTCAGCGATGATCCCAGCAAGACGGCGCTGATAGGCCAAGGCCTATCCCCCAAATAGGAAAGCGCACTCACCTCCTTCCTGAGGCACAACTGTAGGATCGAGATGGCAGACTAGAGGGGGGTGAATAGTCCTTTCTAAAATTTAACTCGCCGGCTAACCGAAACAAATGCGGAATTAAAACTATCGGTCTATCCAAGACTTCACCCCCTTCTAACTAAGTTTACTAGCTGTTGACACCAAAAATTGGCACCAGGAAGAGGCTGACATGTGGGCCGGATTCGTTGAAAAGATATCATTCGGCAAAGAAGTTTTTTCCCAGAGCATTCGGTAAAGACGTTCTGCGGTCGGGAACGCATTGTCATTCGGCAAGAAAACTATTCCGCAGGAGGAATTCGGGGGCGCGTGATGACGTGGATCAAGTATAAGGAAAAGGCTGGTTTAACTTGGAATGCAAGACGGATACGGTGCCCCGGCGTTTATCTTTTTTAGGAAATAAATAATGTAATCGTAATCGATTAGGAGTCGTGTCGAAACCTGGGTATAAATATAAACCCGTGGTAATTGTAAAGAGTTCAATCAATCATACAACAAACCGGCCCCGTGCCAACTTCGAGTCCTTTAGTCGAGTCGTCGAGTTCTTCGAGAGGAATCATCGATCCGTCGACCTCCGTAAGTACCGGCAACCCTGCACCATGCCTAGTATCATGCGGTGGATTTAGGCTTTGGTTCAGGAAGGTTCCATTGTTAGATCATGAGCCATGTGGTGGGCTAAGTTTTAGCTTGGAACAAGTTATCGGTTCTATTGGATTTTGGCAAGATCTGATAGATCCATTAAGTTACCATGTGTTGCTCTGGATTTTACCTTCATGTTTAATTCATTACAACACTCTTTTGCCCAGTCTAGGTTGATTAGATTCGGTTTTAGCTCATAATGCACTGCGTTTCCATAGCCGAATTCGAAGTCAATCTAGATTGCCACGTGTTGCGGGTCCAAGCTCGTTGGTCTTGTGTAGATCTTGACAGAACCGGGCATCATGCGGTGGATGCAGGTTTTTGGGTCGTCTTAGAGCTAATCATCCGGTGGATTAGAATTCGATTCGATCTGATAGACCTATCATCATCAACGAAGCATGTTCCTTCTTCATGGAACCCGATTCGGCTATATAGCTGTATTCGGCAGTATCGCCACGAGCGAAACATGTTCACGGTTTCGTTTTAAATAAAGAATGCTTTTAGCCTTCCACGATTGGAGTATATCATGCGGTGGATTGATCTATTCTTGGTTGGTGGTGTGATTCCAAGCAAGTCGTATCATGCGGTGGATTAACTTGCTTGTTTCATGCTCGACGGGTTGAAAAGTACCTAGACATGCGGTAGACTAGTGCTTTTAGTCTATGCATTCTTGTTTATTATGAAATTATGGTCATGTTTTCGCCCTTTTATTTATCTATCATGCTCTGTTCTTCGTTAATCGGTTATGAATATACGTTACAATGTTTATTCAGTCAACTATCGATCTTTCGTCATGCTTACGTCACGCATTCGGCAGTGCGCTTCCTGCGTGCTTTGCCGATTGCCGAATGATGCCTTAACTGCTGACAGATAGCTTTTCTATAGCTATATATCGTTTCGAAACTGGCTCCGTAACCGCAATTATGGAACTATCTGGTATTACCCGGCATGTTCCAGGTGTTATTTGAACATTTTTTCTCCCTTTGTCAGTTTTCAGGAAAATTGACTGGCACGCTTTCGGATTCAAACGCTCGGGTCACGTGTAAAGCTAGCTAATTCGGCTTGCTGTGTGCTTGGCGTGAAGTGCGGATTTTACGTCAACACACTTTTTGGCACGCCCGGTGGGACACAACAAGCTTCGAAGATGCCTGAATTAAAAGACATTCTGGATGTCACTTTCGAAGAATTATCTGATGAACATCAACAAATGGTGAAGACTGCTGCAGATCAATTCATCAAGAAATGCTTGCTGTCTTTTGCTAAGAACAGGAGTGGTGCACCATTTCTCAAGTCACATCTGCCAAGAGTTCTTTTGCCGGGACAATCTGATCTTACTGAAGATGAAGAAAGGGAGAAGTTCTCTAGCTTGTTGTACAAGGCTTTAGGAGAAACAATGACCAATCATAATGCTGCATTCCTGAACAGTTTTCGGCTCATACTGGTCAACATCTTTGGTCAACATGTGGATAAGCCTTTTGAGCAAGCGCATGGACAACTTGGTGGCTCGACATATTTCAATGTTCAAGCATCGGTTCCAAAACGTCATGGTAAAGGTACTGAAGAAACTGAAGCTTCTGGAACCAAAGACGCGAATGGACAGCCGATTCAGCAAGAGCTTCAGCATGCATTTCCGAAACCTCGTACATATGGTGATATGGCATTCGGCACCACGGGAAATCCACCTGCTTCTGCTTACAAGATATACCCTCTGAACAACAGGCTGCAAAGGGATGTGTATGGGAACGGATATTCAGAGTTTATGGATTACAATGCTATCGATGCTCTCCCGAATCCCGGGTATGTTGGTACTACAGGGATGCCTGCTGGGAGATCAGGGAATCAAGATACCAATATTGACCTCATGGTGCAAAAAATGACCGATGTATTACAAAATCAATTCGGTCTGAAGCCTAAAAATCAGGGGTACATGTACTCGTCTCCTTTCCCAGAATGGTACCAAAGGGTATCATTGCCGAATAGAGTCAAGGTGCCTACAGAGTTCACTAAGTTCTCAGGACAAGATGATACTAGCACTGTAGAACATATAGCTCGATATCTGATGCAGCTTGGAGAAGCTTCAGCAGATGAGGCTTTCAGAATCAGATACTTTCCTTTGTCGCTGACGGGTCCAGCTTTTACATGGTTTGCTTCTTTGCCTGCTCAATCAATGTGTACTTGGAAAGACCTGGAGCAGAAATTCCATGCTCATTACTACATTGGCAGTACCGAGAAAAAGTTGGTTGATTTGACCAGCTTAAGGCAGAGGAATAATGAGACACCTACGGAGTTCCTCAGGAGATTTAGGGAAACAAAGAGCATGTGCTTTTCTCTGAACATACCTGATGACCAGCTAGCTGGTATGGCTGTAGCTGGCATGCTGCCTACCATTCGGGAAAAGCTATTCGGAATGGAGTTCGATGATCTGGGCCAGTTGTCACACAGATTGGCCTTAATGAGTAACCAGGCGTATGGTTTCAAGAAAGATGCCGGATTTGCTAAACATAATGATGTAGCTGACATCTATAACCAATTCCTTGAAAGAGCAGATCAAGGAGATGAGTATGAAGATAGTGAGGAGATAGCTGCAGCAGAGATAGTATGGGGTAAAGAACCAGTCATGGTGAATCAGAGGTGGATTAAACGGAATAAGGGCACCTATGATTTTGATGTAACTAAGGCAGATAAATTATTTGACTATCTTGTAAAAGAAGGCCGGATCAAGCTACCAGAGGGGCATTCTATGCTTCGGCCTGATGGAGTGAAAGATAAGAGGTACTGTGGATTCCATGATAGAAATTCTCATTCCATCAATGAATGTAGGGTTTTTAGAGTGAGGATTTAGAAAGCTATCCAAGAAGGGCATCTGAAATTCGACAATAAGATGAAGTTGGACAATAACCCGTTTCCTCAGAACATGATTGGGTTCTCAATCAATATGGTGAGTGTTGCCGAATCTGGAGAAAAGGGAAAGATGAGAGTCCTGACGTCGAAGGAAGCGAAGCAGAATGGCTCAGTCGATCCTAATCGGCAAATCACGATCGAACAGATTCGCGAGGAAAAGCCTCGCTTCCCGAATAGCCGATTTGAAATTGGGAAATCTTCTAAACCCAGAGTCACATCGCGCATTCTCCTCAATAAGTGGCAGCGTCAGCAAGAAAAAGAACGCTATCAGAGACGTGAGTACGAGGAGGAGAAGAGGAGGTGCGAAGAAAAAAGGTATGAGGAAGAACAAGAGGAATATATCCGAGAACGAGAACGTGCACATTGGGATTGTGTCTTCTTCAGACACTGTTGGAACGAGGGTTTAAAGCTGCCTACATGGAATAACTGTCCTGAATGCAGTAATGGATATGTCGAACATAGGCAAAATGGTGCCAGTCGCCGATCCGTCCACGAAAGAATTGGAAGGATACATCCTAGTGATGATCGACGTCTAAAAATATATAAGAATGATGATCAACCAAGGAAAAGACATGCTGATCATAGATGGATTAATCATGAAGAAGAAGATCGTGAGTATGTCTGGCAAAAAGGACAGTGGTGTCCACCTGGTTTAAGAAAGAGCTAGAAGAGAAGAGTCCAGCGCCTGAGGAATCAAGAGTTGAAGCGAGCAGGAACCAGGATGAGATCGATATGGCGTCCAAAAGACAAACCTGACGAATCGGGTCATTCGGCTCCTACATGCATGGTATGTTTCTTGCTGAATGAATTTATGGCTCCAGCTAATCAAATTGTACAGGAAGAGATATTGTCAGAAGTGGATGAAGCCGAGCAATGTGGGTTAATGGCACAATTGGTATTGAATAAGCAAGCTATTTTCGAGAAGCCAGTCCAGAATCGGCACATGAAGCCACTGTACTTAAGAGGATATGTCAACGGAAAGCCACTGACGAAGATGTTTGTTGATGGTGGAGCTGCTGTTAATGTGATGCCATACAATACATTCAGGAAACTTGGCATGAGCCCTGGAGATTTAACGCCGACAAGCATAGTTTTGAATGATTTTGCTGGAAATCCTTCGGACACCAAAGGATGTGTACATGTAGATCTGATGATTGGATCTAAGATTCTGCTTACAACCTTCTTTGTTATTGAAGGCAAAGGGGCATACAGCTTGCTACTTGGAAGGGATTGGATCCATGCGAATTGCTGTATTCCATCTACTATGCATCAGCAGCTTATTCAGTGGATAGATGATGAAGTGGAAATTGTCCCAGCAGATGATTCAATTAGCGTGGCTAATGTGGAACCAGCCTTCTGGGAATATCAAGGCATAGATTGTTTCTCAGGTAAGGACTGGGGAGAAGGTCCTGTTGAGCCAGTCAGCAGTGATCAACAGCCGATCGAAGCAGTCGGCTCTTTTAGTAATTTTTAATGGATAATCCAATCGATGGGACTGACGGGAAGCTAGGACATGGATTTGTGTCGGCTGATAAATTAGAAGAAGTAGACATTGGAGATGGTGACAAACCAAGGCCGATATTCATCAGTGCTAGCTTGGATTCAGTTTTCAGAGAAAAGTTGATTGAGTTGTTAAAAGAATACAAAGATTGCTTTGCTTGGGATTATTCGGAGATGCCTGGTTTAGATCGTTCCATTGTTGAGCATCGATTGCCGATCAAGCCTGGTTATAAACCTTACAAGCAACCACCCCGGAAAATCTACAAAGATGAAGTGTTGACCGATGTAAAGAAAGAAGTGGAAAGATTAATAGCAGCAAATTTTATTCGGCCATGCAGATATGCAGAATGGATCTCTAATATTGTTCCTGTGTACAAGAAAAATGGGAAGATGAGAGTTTGCATAGACTTTAGAGATCTGAACAGAGCTACACCCATGGATGGATATCCAATGCCTATTGCTGACTCGCTGGTTGATGCTGCTGCTGGATATAAAGTGATTAGTTTCATGGATGGTAATGCAGGGTACAATCAAAATTTTATGGCATTGGAAGATATAGCGAAAACGGCTTTCAGATGTCCAGGACATATAGGGTTGTTTGAATGGGTTGTCATGACGTTTGGTTTGAAGAATGCTGGTGCAACTTATCAGAGAGCCATGAATTATATTTTTATGAGTTGATCGGCAAGATTGTGGAGATATATATTGATGATGTTGTGATTAAGTCATTGGATCATGAAGCACATTTGACCGACATAAGGAAAACTCTAGAGTGCACTAGGAGACATGGGCTCAAGATGAACCCGAATAAATGTGCTTTTGGAGTTTCGGCAGGAGAATTTCTGGGATTTCTGGTGCATGAAGGAGGAATAGGAGTTGGCAAGAAAAGTATGAAAACCATTGATGAAGTTGTTCCTCCAACTAATCTTAAGGAATTACAGTCATTACTTGGCAAGATCAATTTCGTAAGAAGATTCATATCAAACTTATCACAAAAGGTGTTGCCTTTCTCTTCACTACTAAAAGTCAAGAAGGATCAGAAATTTGTATGGGGTGACGAACAACAAAAGGCTTTTGATGAGATCAAGGAATACATGAAAGAACCACCAATATTGGTACCTCCACAGCTAAACAAGCCTTTTAAGTTGTACGTGGCGGCCGATACCCAAACTATTGGATCGGCCCTCATACAAGATTTTGAGGGAAAGGAAAGGGTAGTTGCATACCTTAGCCGGAAATTGCTTGATCCCGAAACGAGGTATTCGGCTACCGAGAAACTTTGTTTATGTGTTTACTACTCCTGTACAAAATTTCGGCACTACTTGCTACATGCCGAATGCATTGTGTATTCAAAATTTGATGTGATAAAGCACATGTTGTCTATGCCAATTTTGAACGGAAGGATTGGCAAATGGATTTTAGCTTTGTCTGAATTTGAGTTAAAGTTTGAATCGGCAAAAGCTGTTAAAGGACAGATTATTGCTGACTTCATTACTGAACATCGCGATTCATCAGCTAATTTGTTTGAAATTACTCCTTGGGTATTATTCTTCGATGGATCTTCATGTGACAAAGGTGGTGGAGTAGGTATTTTGTTAGTTTCACCAAGAGGAGAGGTATTTGAATTTGCTATTCCTATTCAACCTACTGTCACTAATAATCAAGCCGAGTATGAAGCGTTGCTCAGAGGACTTCAATACTTGAGAGAAGCAAAGGCCATTGCAGTTGAAATCTTTGGAGATTCAGAATTAGTCATAAGGCAACTAAATGACGAATATGAGTGCAGAAACGATATCTTAAGGAATTATTATGAGGAATGCAAGCAAATCTTAAAGGAGTTTCAGTCAGTAATTCTGCGGCATATTCCTAGGAAAGACAATGAAGAGGCAAACAGATTAGCCCAAAGTGCTTCGGGTTATAAAAGGCTTCAAGAAGTTTTTGCCAATGATGTATATGCTTTCGGGAGTAATCTGGCAGAAGATGATTGGAGAAAAGAAATTGTTGATTATCTGGAGAATCCATCCCGAAAAGTTTCTAGAAAGCTCAGGTATAAAGCTTTAAAGTTTGTTCTTCTTGATGATAATTTATATTATAAATCCTTGGATGGGGTGCTGTTACATTGCTTAAGTCAAGAAGAAGCAAAAAGGCTGATAAGTGAAGTGCATGATGGGCTGTGTGGAGCACATCAATCGGCTTACCGAATGAAATGGGTTATTAGGAGAACTGGGTACTATTGGCCCACAATGCTAGAAGACTGCTTTGAATATTACAAAGGATGTCAAGATTGCCAGAGATTTGGAAACATTCAAAGAGTTCCAGCATCGGTCCTGAATCCTATTATCAAGCCATGGCCATTCAGAGGATGGGGAATGGATTTGATTGGCCAAATAAATCCTCCATCTAGCAAGAGGCATAAGTTTGTGCTTTTAGCAACCGATTATTTTACTAAGTGGGTTGAGGCGATTCCATTAAAGAAGGTGACATCAGAGAATATGGTTGAATTTGTTAAAGAACATATCATTTACAGATTTGGAATTCCTCAAACAATCACCATAGATCAAGGAACTCAGTTTACATCTTCAGAGTTCAGAAATTTTGCTGAAAGTATGGGCATCAAATTGTTGAATTCTTCTCCTTATTATGCCCAAGCTAATGGTCAGGCAGAGGCTTCTAACAAGATTATGATTAAAATTATACAGAAGAAGATTGATCAGAAGCCAAGAAAGTGGCATTCGGTACTCAATGAGGCTTTATGGGCTTACCGAATGGCTCCACATGGGGCTACACAGACGTCTCCTTATGAATTGGTATATGGACATCATGCTATCTTGCCATGGGAGATGCGGTCAGACTCAAGGAGGATAAAGTTGCAAAAGGATTTAAGTTCTAAAGATTATAATGATTTAATGATGGATGAATTAGAAGATTTGCATATGATTCGTCTCAGGGCCTTGGAAAATGTTGAGAAAAATAAAATGCGAGTTGCTAAATATTACAACAAGAAGGTGAAAGTCAAGCAATTTGCAGAAGGAGATTTAGTTTGGAAAGCAATATTACCGATCGGAACTAAATACAGTGCATTCGGTAAATGGTCTCCAAATTGGGAAGGTCCTTTCAGAGTGGTCAGATGCGTGCCTGGAAATGCATATGTCCTGAAAACTTTGCTGGGAGAAGAGTTTACTGCTGCTATCAATGGGAGATACTTGAAGAAATATTATCCTAGTGTTGAGGTTGATCGCTGATTGAAATATTCAATGTCAGGACAACTGAAACAGCCGGCATTCGGGAAGGAGCCGCCTTCAGAACAAATGCCAACAGAGGGAAAATGGCCAAATACCAGAATGTATTGCCCTTAGTACAAATATTTTGCATCATGAGTTTGACCAAGTTATCACAAAAAAGACTGCAAAAGATAAGTTTTATTGCCGAAATTCCATAATCCCTAGTACAAACTAATGGAACAACCTGTTCAGAACAGACTGGGGATGAATGGAATCGGCAATGGCGACGCCATGAGCATCAAGGCGATCTATGGAGGCCTCAATATCGTCGATCTCCTCCGGATTGCCATTGGCAAAGCCGGGCGGTAGCCTGGAATAGTCGGTGCCAGTGTGCGTCGACATGGCGACTAGGCCTGCGGCAGTGCCTAGACGGACGCCGTGTAAGGCCACCTCATCGATACGGCCTGCCACTGCACCGAGGCGAGCTTCTGGCGTGTCCCCAGGAGCATTCACCTTGTTTGCCAAAGACTCAATCAATGTCTTCAGCTGATCGAGTTCGGCGTCGCGATCTGTAGGATTACGAAGCAACGGCGGGTTAGTCCAAGGTCAGATTGAAGTTAAGCGAACCGCAGAAATTACCGTCGATGGTCTCGAGCAGCTGCTTGCGCTGGTGTTGCCACTCTAGATCTGCGATCCCGGCTTGTTTGGAGATGACCTCCAGCTCATGCCGAGTGTCGTCACGTTCCTGCTTGAATCGGTGGGCATCGCTATCTGAGTAGCGCAGATCCCAGTTGGGCCTGGGGGATCGGCTAGATGACTCCGAAGAATCACCCGCTGCAGCCGGAGCCGCAGTCAAGGCAGTAACGGGGTTCCATTGGATGAGCCTGAAAACACAAAGAAAGTTGAGAATAAGGCAAAATCTGGAGGAAAGGATAAGGAGAGGCAGACAGTCATCACCTCTGACGAGCACTGGCGCGGCTCCCTTCAGCTTCGTCGACGGCCGGGCGTCTTCCGCTGTTGTTGGTCATTGGGGTTTTCTGGAGATTACTGTGCTCGAAGAAGAGGGGGCTCAGGCTAGCAGAAAGCTTGGAAGACGGAGGATTTGATAAAAGATTAGGAGCGCTCAAGGTTCTTATTTATGGAACTAACGAAGAGATCGTGGCCGAAGATTGTGGTGCATATCCCAAGGAGTTCGGAAGGTGGAAAGGATTTTCCAACCGATCGATTTCCATGTCATTTGGGATTCTTACCGAGTCGTATTCAGTTTTGACTAAATGAGATTCGGCTATGTCGTGTTTGAAGCGTTTTCGGGTCTGACACTGTTATAGCCAGCTTTGCCGAATGAGTTATCCACAATGGAGAAAAACAGAGTTAAGAAATGACAAAGTTGCAGGATTGATAGAGCATTCGGTTATTAATTATTTGTCACAATTACAAGCCCAAGTACTTTGAGATTACATTTTTAGCATCTGATATCATATTGCTAATGCTCTCTAATAAGTTTTTGTCAGCTTCTTGGGTTCTAGCCAGAGCAGCAAGCTTTGCCTTGAGTTGTTTTTCTTCGTTCAGAGCTGCTGAAGCTTCCTTTCGCATCTTCTCTGTTAATTTGGGAAGCTCAACTATCTTCTTCTCATCAGCTTCAATTTCGGCCGATAGATCTCTCAATTCGGCTTCAAGTGCAGCTTTTCTGACCTTCTTCTTTTCAAGCTCAGATTCCAATTTGGTCAGTAATTCTTTGCTGTTCTGAGCTTGAGTATGCAGGTCTTTCACAGATTGTTTGGCTGTGGATCTCCTCTGTTCCAGAGCTGGTTGAGAAGATTGGTTTTTTAGAGCCTGCTTTACTGCGGCGTATTGTTGATCCAAATGAGAAACTGGTTCCAAAGAAGTTTTGATATCATAAGGGAGTTCTTGGTCAATGGATTCCAGTACATCCCTTAAGAGATCAGCATATTTGACTTGATCTTGAATACTCTTGTGCAGCAAAGCAAGGATATCTTTCAGCTTTGTTTGATTTTCTTCTGACAGAGTTTGGCCAGAAGATGTTTCTTCCCCTTGTTCGGCAACCAAGTCGTCCACAGCAAAAGAATAGCTGGATGATGAAATGGATTTCTCCTGAAAGAAAGTCTTGCCGAATTAGTAATAATCTGCTGAGTAAAAGGGTAGAGAAAGTTGAATGATTTTGTTTACCTCGTTCCTGACTTCCTGAATGGGGGAAGGAAGCCTCTCAGGCTCAATGGAAAGATTCTGTGTATCTTGCTGAGGAGAAGCTGGAAGATTTCTTGGTGAAGATAATGCTTCTGATTGAGGAAGAAGTTGCAAAGCTAAAGATGAATCGTGATGAGAAGAAGAGCTCTCCAAGATTGGATCCATTGAGGATTGTTCTGCAGTTAACAAAGAATGAGTGCCGATGAAAAAGAAGTTAAGAGGATACAGTGGTAGAATTTTACCAGTCAATGAAGCATCGGCAAGATCTGTATTGATTGCTAGTTGCTGTTCTCTGACCTGAAATCAAGAAGAGATAAAGTTGAGCAAAATACTAATGGCATTATGGTCAAAGGAAGAAGGCTCTGACCTTGATAACTTTTTTGCTGCTTGTTCTTTTCTTCTTTACAACTAAGGGAGCAGTTAAAGAAAGGGTTTTCCTCTTGACAGATGATGGTTTAGTAAGTATTGGATCTAGAGAAGCCTGTCTAGCCATCAGTTGAGCCAAGGTAGGAGATTGGTGCCCCAAAGCAGATATTGGACCTGCAGCTTTGTACAAAATCGCCCTGGCAAGAGGGGCAGGTGTTATATCCTGCAAGATGACAGAATAAGAATCAATTGGGGTTAATATTATTGAGACAGATGAAGGGATAAGCGTATTACCTCTGAAGTTGGCTGATAATCAGGCATTAACTCGAGGCAGAAGGGGTGGATTGGCATGTTGAAGATATGATCATGGAGTTCTTGCCACCAGAGAGTGAAGGAAGAATGGGCAGATATTATTGGCACAAAAGGATCAGGTGCATAGATAGTTCCGCAGCATTTATAAGTAAAAATCCTTCTTGTCTCTGTGGAATCCTTGACAATCTCCCTAGGCTTGAGAAATTCGTGAAGAAATAGCCTAGGGGGCACTTGGCCACATCCCAACTGTCTAGCCATCATATTTGGCTGATAATATTCGTAAGTGCTTTGAACCAGCCTTCCTCCACAGAATTCGGCTGGCAGGATGCAGGGCTGGATGAAAGCATTGAAAATCGCTATAGATTGTACATCAGTGCATCCAGTTTCAAAGCTGAATTCGCAAGGGAGAGTGAGGTTGTCATTGTCCAGATATGGGAACCAAAGAGGATGAGCAAAGCCTTTGAAGAAGAGCTCAAACAGTTCACCGATGTTCTTGTTGATAGATACAGTGGAGGCAACTTCTCCATAGGTTTGACAACCTTTGGTTCTCCGGTTTTCTCCTTCCTTGTAATTGATTGAAGGAAAGTCTCGGCTGTTGAGATCAATAGCGACGATTTGATGCATATACAACTGCAGCCACATTTGGACAAACCACCAAGGACCATTGACACAGGGGATTTTCTTGCTGGTATGCATCAGGTGGGTGGTTTGATTGAGCATATGGTAGACACTTCCCAGGAGGTATTTCCCAAGTGGAATGAGTTTTCCGGCAGCCAGCTCTTCAGCCATCACGATATGATTCAGGGTTGGCTCATTGGCTTTGCCACAGAAGACTGATCTGCATAACCACATGTTCAGGAAGGCTCTATATTCGACATCGGTCAGAGGGCCATCAGACATATGGTTCTGGATGTATCTCTTGTATCCAACCCCTGTTTTTACTCCTGTCTGCTTGGAGGAACCTTTGTGGTCATATGGATATACAGTTCCTGTAACGTTCAGGCCGGTCATCATGTAGACATCGGCCAAAGTGGGAGACATTGGGCCATGACCGAAGAGAAAAGCATTTGCACCATTGGACCAAAAATGGCAAGCTGCAATCAGAAGGTTCTCGTTCTTTGGTGTCTCGGCTAGTGACAGCTCCAGGCAATGAGAAATACGCAGGTGGTCCCAGTTCTGTGTTTGGGGGCTTTTGTCATCAGATATCCTTTTGTACCAATTTCTCCAGCCGGCAATTGGGGGCAAAGGCCAGTTCTTGAAGGCGTCTTGCCACTCATGAGGTTTTGTCAATGAAATCTTGAAAGGAACCCTCTGAGATTCAGCCGCGATGAGTTCGGAAGGATCTGAATTCCCTATAGGGCCGAGGAAGTAGGATGGAGCTTTTTCCTCAACGGGAATAAGGATTTCAGTAGCTAGTGCCTATCAAGAATGGAAAGAGATGAGAGGAAATTTAAAATGCAAATCGAAAGAAGAATACCGAATGTACTTGAGGGGATTGAAGTTTACCTGGAGGGCAAAATCTTGGTCCGCCATTTGAAGATTGAATCTTGGAAGTTGATAACCTAGGGTTCGGATTTGGACGAGAGCTCTAAAGATTCAAAAGGAGAAGCGGGTGTCGAGCAGAACTAACTTGGGAATGTTGAGGGCTTCTGGTCAATTCCGAGATAAAACTATCTTTTATCCCGAAATTGAAGGGGCATGTGTTGACACCAAAAATTGGCACCAGGAAGAGGCTGACATGTGGGCCGGATTCGTTGAAAAGATATCATTTGGCAAAGAAGTTTTTTCCCAGAGCATTCGGTAAAGATGTTCTGCGGTCGGGAACGCATTGTCATTCGGCAAGAAAACTATTCTGCAGGAGGAATTCGGGGGCGCGTGATGACGTGGATCAAGTATAAGGAAAAGGCTGGTTTAACTTGGAATGCAAGACGGATACGGTGCCCCGGCGTTTATCTTTTTTAGGAAATAAATAATGTAATCGTAATCGATTAGGAGTCGTGTCGAAACCTGGGTATAAATATAAACCCGTGGTAATTGTAAAGAGTTCAATCAATCATACAACAAACCGGCCCCGTGCCAACTTCGAGTTCTTTAGTCGAGTCGTCGAGTTCTTCGAGAGGAATCATCGATCCGTCGACCTCCGTAAGTACCGGCAACCCTGCACCATGCCTAGTATCATGCGGTGGATTTAGGCTTTGGTTCAGGAAGGTTCCATTGTTAGATCATGAGCCATGCGGTGGGCTAAGTTTTAGCTTGGAACAAGTTATCGGTTCTATTGGATTTTGGCAAGATCTGATAGATCCATTAAGTTACCATGTGTTGCTCTGGATTTTACCTTCATGTT
Source organism: Echinochloa phyllopogon (assembly GCA_033239725.1). Taxonomy (NCBI): domain Eukaryota; kingdom Viridiplantae; phylum Streptophyta; class Magnoliopsida; order Poales; family Poaceae; genus Echinochloa; species Echinochloa phyllopogon. The sequence goes on from BTCW01000009.1 coordinate 14,629,645, forward strand.
TAATTCATTACAACACTCTTTTGCCCAGTCTAGGTTGATTAGATTCGGTTTTAGCTCATAATGCACTGCGTTTCCATAGCCGAATTCGAAGTCAATCTAGATTGCCACGTGTTGCGGGTCCAAGCTCGTTGGTCTTGTGTAGATCTTGACAGAACCGGGCATCATGCGGTGGATGCAGGTTTTTGGGTCGTCTTAGAGCTAATCATCCGGTGGATTAGAATTCGATTCGATCTGATAGACCTATCATCATCAACGAAGCATGTTCTTCATGGAACCCGATTCGGCTATATAGCTGTATTCGGCAGTATCGCCACGAGCGAAACATGTTCACGGTTTCGTTTTAAATAAAGAATGCTTTTAGCCTTCCACGATTGGAGTATATCATGCGGTGGATTGATCTATTCTTGGTTGGTGGTGTGATTCCAAGCAAGTCGTATCATGCGGTGGATTAACTTGCTTGTTTCATGCTCGACGGGTTGAAAAGTACCTAGACATGCGGTAGACTAGTGCTTTTAGTCTATGCATTCTTGTTTATTATGAAATTATGGTCATGTTTTCGCCCTTTTATTTATCTATCATGCTCTGTTCTTCGTTAATCGGTTATGAATATACGTTACAATGTTTATTCAGTCAACTACCGATCTTTCGTCATGCTTACGTCACGCATTCGGCAGTGCGCTTCCTGCGTGCTTTGCCGATTGCCGAATGATGCCTTAACTGCTGACAGATAGCTTTTCTATAGCTATATATCGTTTCGAAACTGGCTCCGTAACCACAATTATGGAACTATCTGGTATTACCTGGCACGTTCCAGGTGTTATTTGAACATTTTTTCTCCCTTTGTCAGTTTTCAGGAAAATTGACTGGCACGCCTTCGGATTCAAACGCTCGGGCCACGTGTAAAGCTAGCTAATTCGGCTTGCTGTGTGCTTGGCGTGAAGTGCGGATTTTACGTCAACACTAGCACCTTATGAAAGATCCTAAAACAAGCAAATAAGGTGCTGGGCTAGCACAAGCTCACCTAATTAATTCTAGGAGCAAGGTCACACAACCCTATGCCACTAGTACTTCACACACCGGGGGGCTCCTATACAACTAGTAAGCAAAAGCACAAAGCCCCTAAGCTCACTAGCAATGCTCAATGGACAAGACTACACAAGTCTAATCCAAAGGCTCAATTTACTTAGCTACACAAACTAAGCAAAGAGACTAATTAAGCTACACAAGCTAATTAGTCACAAGATCACTACTTCTAGCTATACAAGCAAGAAGACAACTAGCAAGCTACACAAGCCAACTAATTGTAAGAGCAACCACACAAGCACAAGATATATATAAGGATGTAAATACAATGCTTGTGATCAAGAAGTGCAAACCACCGAGAAGAGTAGACAAGTTGACACGGTGATTTTTATCCCGAGGTTCACTTGTTTGCCACCAAGCTAATCCTCGTTGTGTCGACCAACACCTCGATGGTTCTTGGGCAAAGCTCGCAAGCCGCTGGCCACTCCGGGCACTCCAAGACACCACTCGCAAGTGAGGTAACTCAATGACACGCTCCACTAGAGTTGTTCTTCGTGATCCCCACGGGGTGAGCACAATCCCCCTCACAAATCCTTCCTCCAGAGCACCACACAATCTCCTTGCGTGCTTCAACGGAGCCTCAATCCACCAAGCCGTTTAGGAGGTGGCAACCTCCAAGAGTAATAAGCACACCGGCTTGCAACACGAACACCTAGTGCCACTCAATGCAATCTCTCAAAGCAATACACTAGATTCGCACTCACTCGCAATGGATTCGCAATCTTTCAACAAGAAGTGAGTTAGTCAACTCCCAAGGCAAGCACAACCATGGGAAATACATTCCCAAGGTGCTCAACCTCTCCCAAGCCCCGGCCATCCATCTATTTATAGAGAGGGAAAGAAAACTAGTCGTTACACCCTTTTTCCGAGCTCCAACGGCTACCGCGGACAGTCCGGACTGTCTGACATTCAAAAAACTAGTCGTTACACTCTTTTTTCGAGCTCCAATGGATACCGCAGACTGTCCGCCTCACAAAAGTGCTCTAGATCGCTCAGAAACGTCTCTGTGTAAATAGTCCGCGAAAACGGTCCGCCTCACAAAAATTTGCCTGCGGACTGTCCGCCACAAGGGCCCGGACAGTCTGCCTCACAAACTTCTTCGCGTTGAAAATCAACTGCTGACTGTCCGCCCTCCAGGCCGCGGACAGTCTGGACCTCCCGGACGGTCCGCCACCCATAGAGGCGGACTGTCCGCCACTACTTTTTCAGCACAACCGAAGCTCGGTAAAACGGCCATAACTTTTAGCTCCGATGTCCAAAATAGGTGATCTTGGACGCTATGGAAAGCTCATTCAGAGGGCTATCCAACCCAACTGAATACATGACCCAAAACACTTTGGATCAAAGCATAAATTCAATCCAAGATCATACCAAGTCATAACCAACATCCAAACTTCAACCCCTTTGCAAATGTGCCAACCCCATAAGTGTACCACCTTATGTGTGAGTGAGTTAGCATTTTCACAACCATTTCTCAAAGGGTTTTCACTCTCTTCACCACGCCACTCGATCCTAGCAACATCGCAAAGTTAGATCTCTCAAGTGGCACTAGATGACCGATATGCAAACAAGTTTGCCCCTCTTGATAGTACGACCATCTATCCTAAATCCGGTCATAAACTTCTCTACTCACCTATGACCGGTTAAATGAAATTCCTATTGGTTATACCTTTGCCTTGCACATTTCATTCCATCTTCTCCTATGTTGATGCAACACATGAACCAACATAGTCACAAATGATATGATCCACTTCATATCATCATGCGACTTAATGGTCCATTGATCTTGACTCCACTTTCTCCTCACCGTTGCAACGGTCCATCGGTGCCAAGTCATTGCTCAAGCATCCCGCCAAGCAGTCCAGCGCTTAGCCTCTGACTTGCCCTTCACACTTGCAACCGGTCCATCAAACCAAGTCTTGTCTTGATCTTCTCCACTTAGTCACATGACTCTATGTCATGTCCCATATGTAATGAGCTCCGTCATCACATTTACCTGTTGACTAATTACTTGTGTATTTCACTTAAATACATATTAGTCCACCTAAGTTGTCACTCAATTACCAAAACCAAACAATGACCTTCAACAACTGGGACATATTCGCATGGAAACCTTCGGATATGCCCGGAGTTCCAAGGGAGAAGGCTGAGCACTCCTTGTATTTGGTGAACACCGCCAAGCCGGTCAAGCAGAAGCTTCGACGGTTCGCACAAGATCGCAAGGAGGCCATTAGGGTAGAGTTGAATAAGCTCCTAGCAGCCGGTTTCATTCGGGAGTGCATGCACCCCGAATGGCTTGCAAATCCTGTACATGTAAAGAAGAAAACCGGTGAATGGAGAATGTGCATTGATTATACCGATCTCAACAAATACTGCCCTAAGGACTCCTTCCCTCTTCCTCGTATCGACCAGGTTGTCGATTCCACGGCCGGGTGTCTACTACTCCCCTTCCTCGACTGTTACTCCGGCTATCACCAGATAGCCCTCAACCCGGTCGACCAAGACAAAATGGCGTTTATCATGCCTCACGGCATATATTGCTACAAAGCAACGTACCAGAAGGCAATCCAGGATTGCCTGGACACTCAGATCGGGCGTAACGCTGAAGCCTACGTTGATGATGTCATGGTCAAGACCTACGACCCAGACACCCTAATCGCCGACCTCCAAGATACATTCAACAACCTTCACCGCTACAGATGGAAGCTAAACCTGACAAAGTGCGTCTTTGGGGTGCCCTCAGGCAAACTTTTGGGGTTCCTGGTAAGCCAACGGGGCATAGAGGCTAATCCGACCAAGATCGTGGCGATCCAGAATCTGCCGCCTCCCAAGAACAAGAAAGAAATAATGAAGCTGACAGGGACGATGGCAGCCCTAAGCCGGTTCATCAGCAAGCTAGGTGAACGGGGGGGGGGGGGGGGCTTCTTCAAGCTCTTGAAGAAGGCCGACAAGTTCGAGTGGATGCCAGAAGCCGACCAAGCGTTGGTCGACCTGAAGCAATTCCTCGCCACCCCGCCGGTGCTCGTCGGACCAAAGAAAGATGAACCCCTCCTGCTATACATAGCAGCAACCACAAATGTGGTAAGCACAGCGCTGGTCGTAGAACGCCAGGAAGACGGACACTCCTAGCCGGTTCACAGACCGGTGTATTACATCAGCGAAGTGTTGGTCGAGTCAAAAGTCCGGTACCAGCACCCACAAAAGCTACTCTACGCACTCTTGATCTGCTCCAGAAAGCTGCGCCACTACTTCCAAGCTCACCCTATACACGTGGTATCCAACTTCCCGCTTGGCGAGATTCTCCACAACCGCGACATCAACGACCGAGTCGTCAAATGGGCGGTAGAACTCGAAAGTTTCGACATCACCTTCAGGTCAAGACAGTCCATCAAATCACAAGTTCTGGTCGACTTCCTGGCCGAGTGGACAGAACTCCAGGCGCCTACACCCGCTGAGCCACCCGAGCACTAGACTTTGTACTTTGATGGCGCCCTGAACCTAGAAGGAGCCGGCGCGGGAGTGCTATTTATATCACCAGAAGGAAAAGCACCTCAAATATGTGCTGCAAATCCATTACAAGGCAACAAACAACGGCGCCGAGTACGAAGCGCTGATCCACGGGTTAAAGATAGCCATTACCCTCGGCATCAAGCGCCTCCTATGCTTTGGAGATTCAAAGGTAGTAGTTGAGCAAGTCAACAAGAATTGGGAGTGGTCAAAAGAAATAATGGACGCCTACTGTGCGGAAGTTCGGAAGCTCGAAGCCCACTTCTATGGGCTGGAATGCCGCCATGTGCCACGAGAAGAGAATGTCGCCACCGATGTGCTGTCCAAACTCGGGTCCAAGCGATCCCAAGTACCCACTGGCGTATTCGTACAAGATCTACGGAAGCCGTCCATCAAAATAATGGACGAAGGCGAACCAACAGCCACTGCCGACCAGGTCATCGCCACAGTTGTGGCTCCTCCAGAAGCAGAAGAAGATTGGCGCGAACCACTCATCGCGTTCGTGAAGAACGACCACATGACTATAGAAGGCAAGCTCAAGGAAGACAAGGCCAACCTTGAACAGCTCAGTCGGCGAAGCGCCAACTACGTGGTTATTGGCTCAGAACTCTACAGAAAAGCAGCATCCTCAGGAGTACTCATGAAGTGCATCCTACGCAGTGAAGGCCTGGCACTACTGCACGAAGCACACTCGGGTGCATGCAGCAATCATGAGGCGGCTAAAACGCTGGTTGGCAAGATCTACAGATCCGGTTTCTTCTGGCCCACCGCAGTCTTCGACGCAAAGGAACTCGTCCAGCGTTGCGCCGGGTGCTAGTTCTTCCAGAAGCAAAAAAACCTGCCGGCTCAGGCACTGCGCACTATCCCACCATCCTGGCCCTTCGCAGTATGGGGGCTCGACAACGTGGGGCCGTTTAAGCCAGCCCCAGGCGGGTTCAAGCACCTACTCGTCGCGGTGGACAAGTTCACCAAATGGATAGAGTATAAGGTCGTCACTGACACCAAGTCCGCTACGGCAGCGGCATTCATTGAAGAAATAACACACCGCTTTGGAGTCCCAAATCGGATCATCACCGACCTTGGCTCCCAGTTCACAGGGCACGAGTTCTGGGATTTTTGCCAAGACAGCCAGATCGACGTCTACTACTCGTCTTCAGCTCACCCACGGTGCAACGGATAGGTCGAACGGGCAAATGGCATGGTCCTAAACGCCCTCAAGAAAGAAATCTACTATGTACTAAACCCACGCGCAGGCCGCTGGGCTAAAGAAGTACCACACGTGGTATGGGGCCTTCGTACCCAAAGGAGCAGAGCAACCGGATACTCACCTTTCTTCATGGTCTATGGATCGGAAACTGTATTACCAGCCAACCTTGCATTCAGCGCACCACGTGTCAAGAACTACGATGAAGGAGAAGCCGAGTCTAGTCGACAGGTCGACGTCGACGCACTAGAAGAACATAGGCTATGTGCCTTAACTCGACATGCGCACCATGAGCAGCAGATACGTCGGTATCACGACAGAAACATCAAGGAACGCTCTCTGAACGTAGGAGATCTCGCTCTGCGCCGAGTCATGAGCTCGGCAGGACAGCACAAGCTATCTGCGCCATGGGAAGGCCCCTTCATTGTCAAGGAAGTGGTATCTCCGGGAACCTACCACCTAGAATGGGCCAATGGCGACCCAGTGCCAAATGTCTGGAACATCCAGCACCTCACTAAGTTCTATCCTTAGTCCAAAACACAGCTATGTATCTTTACCCTGTTACTTCGCCGTTCAATAAAGTCTCTCTACTCGAATTTTGTGCTCTCCAACCAATGCATTTGCACTAATTATCTCACGACAGCCACGTGCTCGTCCTCCAGTAAAGTTACCTACGAAGTAACAAACTAAAACGGCAAGTCTGACTCACTATAACCAGAATCTAAACCCGTGCGAAAGTACTCGGCCGGGACCCTGCCTACGACTAAGCCTCCATGCAGAGCATCGTAGTATGTAGGAGAGCTGCCTCCACGAGAGCTCCAGCCAGTTCGCCGTCCTAGTCCTTAGCACGAGTCATGACAATGGTGAAGTGACAACGATCAGCAACTTCTAACAAAATTGGCAACAAAAGCTATAAGCTTAGAAAATAGTACTTATTACAAAAAGGTCTGCCAAATACTACATGTTTTTTCCTCTACTCTTTCTCCAAGCAGGTTACATGCCGGTCACCTCCACAATGCTGCGGACCACGTCAATCGCCAAGCCGGCAAAAGACGCTGCCAGGTCCTCGAACTGCTGCTCCGACAAGCTCGGATGGTACCCGTCACGGATGTTTTCGAGGTCGAGGTCGGAGTGGTACGAGCGAACAAGGGCTAGAGTGCTCTTAACCGCGTACTAGGCAGTCTCCGTTCCCATCCCCCTCGAGTAACTTGGCAGGTGTCGTAGCCGGTCTACAAGTGGCGCTGTTTGCCGATCACCAGGGATCTCGATCCCATCGCAAGCAACCACGGCTGCTTGTGCCAGTTCTTCGTACCGACCAGCTGCCTCTGCACATGTGCACGGGTCGGGTCAAATGGTTCAGCAACATGAATGCTGAGAAAAAGAAGACAACTCGGAAGCAATCCTCACCAGTCATGGCGACATTGTGGGCGCCCAAGGCTCGGCTGTGCTCGCCGACGAGCTCCTGTATCTCCTGTTCTACCTTCAAGACCTTCTCCTCCAGGATCTTCTTCTTGCGGGCATGACCTGCGCAGCAGAACCACCCATAACCAAGTGTTATGGCCTCATGATCAATACAAGTCGGAAACTCAAGACGACGCCGCACAGGCCTCCGCTCACTTTCTAGAGCGCGCTTCAGCTCGGTGTCCCTCTCCCGCAGCACGGCCGTCACCTCCTTGAATTTCTGATCCATTGTCGCAAGACGACCTTGGACACGCTCCATCTCCTTGGCATGACCTAAGAAAGCAAGGCAAGCAAGATAAAACGTAAAGCCACTAATGTCCGAAGTACTCCTGCAAAGAAACGCCTACTGGTATTAGCCGCCTCCAGCTGGGCGATGAGATCCTGGTTGAGCCGCGCCAGGCCCTCCGCGTCCGAGTCCTTCTGAATGGAAACACCACGAGCCTCACTAGCGATGGTGCGGACCCGGGTTCTGAGCTCTTGCAACTCCAGGTACTCGTCTTCAGCGACAGTCATCAACCGTGTGCTCTCCACGGTCCCGGACATCAGCACCTGCACAATTTGAAGCTCAAGCAACAAAGACCAAAAAGTGCCAACTTCAGAGTTAGAAGGTTTACCTCCATATCCTCCAGCATCGAGCTTGACGAGCTGCAGATCTGTTCGAGCGCTGCTTTGTTCGCCTCGGCGATGCGCTTAAAGCGTTCTTGGCGGCTCAGCACCCCCTCTTCTTCACCATCCTGCTCGGCACGCTGTTCCGGGAGTGCGTCATCCTCAAGCTCTGGCATGTCCGAGTCCTCCTCGTCAGGCCGGGCGCTAGGACCAATACCCGGCGCAGCGGTCACATTCACCACGACCACCGAGTCCGTCCCACCGGTGGCACCTCCCGCCGCCGAGACTGGCGGCTCCACCTGGGTTGGAACCAGCTCTGTCGCAGGCGGATCCTGAGACACGGAGTCTCCCAAGTCACCACCGCAGTCCGACCGAGTACGCGATGTGTCCGACGGAGTGGTCACATTCCTGAAAGCATCACATCAAGAGAAAACAGAGATCCAGATTCAAGACACCAGCAGACCCGAGCACGACCAACTTAATCGAGTTCAGACTCTAACCTGTTACTCCTGCTCGGCCGCTTGAAGAACAAGCCTGCTGGGCGTGGTGGCCTACCGTCCCCCGACGAAAGAAATGGCGTGGGGGACCGCACCACAGCTACCTCTGTGGTCCCATCGGGGTCCCGACCCCCATCTTCTATTTCCGGGGAAGCAACAGCATCTTCCCCGGCCGATGGCGCAGGATCCGTCCTGTGCCTCTTTGTGCGCAACGCACTTGACGCCTGCGCCTGTGCCGACCTCTTTCGCGACTCGGCCGCCGCGGTCTGCGTTTGCAACGCGTAGTACTTCCGAGTGGCAGCACGGGTGCGAGTGGCGGCGGCCGCAGACTCCACAACGGCAACATCACCTGAACTTGGAGGGGAACCGAGTTCCTCAGACACCCAGTCCTCCGAGTCCCTAATGTCTGAAAGCCGGTCATTCCTCGCTTCCTCCGGCCTCATCACCTCCTGCCTCAATGCCGGGTCCGCTTCAGGCAATGGTGCCGGGCAGAAGAAGCGCTTGTCACCTCCTAGCACCTAGAATGCAACATAAGCTCAGGTAGCACGTAGAAAATACCAAAGTAAACAGACGAGAACTCGGAATGGAAAATTTACCGCAGGCGGAGGATTCTTCAGCGAAAAAGGACGCGAAGCATCAAGATTGTTTACTTCGCCCTTCATCATGGTGCCCACGCGCCTGACTACCTCATCCGAGTCGAACCCCCGGGACGTCTCCCGAGTCGGGTCGGTGCGGCAAGAGAACTCGTATGCCGTATGCACCCGGTCCCTGATCGGTTGTATGGTCCGGGCCATGAACGACACTGTCACCGCCATGGCAAACAGGCCCTTCTGCTTCAAGTCAGCAATCATTGCCATAAGCTCGGAGATGTCTTTGTACTCATCCCCGACCGGAAGATCGCGCCAGGACTCTCGCTCCTTCGGCGCTACACTAGTCCTGCTCGGCAGCAATGGCGGCTGGTCTACCATGTAGAACCACTCACGACGCCAATCCTTGTGGCCGTCATTCAACTGCAGATCAAAGTAATCCCGCTGCCTACCCATGCGCAGCGCAATACCAGCCCCACCGGTAATCCGAGTGGGGCCGTCTCCCTTGTTACCCGACCCAATGCGCTTGACACGGTACAAGTACCGCCAAAGATGGAAATGGGGGGCGATTCCAAGAAACGCCTCGCAAAAGTAGATGAAGAATGAAATATCAAAAATCCCATTGGGATTGAGATGAGGAAGCTCTAGACCATAGTAATGCAGTAGCCCTCGGAAGAAATCACCGGACGACGTGCTGAATCCGCGCTCAACAAAGTGCGTGAAGACGGCAATCTCGCCGGTGTTCTCAAACGACCTCCTCTCCTTCCCGGGAAGCCTCCATGACAGGGTGTCCTTCGGGGGAAGCACACCACGGCTCGCCATGTCCTCCAGACGTTCCATGGTCATCTTCGTCTTCCCCCAAGCCGCCTCCTGCTCGCCCTCCGGTGGCACTCCGGCCGCCGCCAAAGCCTCCATAGCGGCGCGCTCAGCAGCTTCATCGGCCATGGCTTCTCTCGAGTGGGTGGAGCAAAGGATGGATGAAAGATGGAGTGGGGGCGCTCGCCAATGGAGACCAATCTACGACCTCTACGCAACCTCGCGAACCTCGCTCGGGCGCAATGGCGGGCTAAGCAAAAAGCAAGGCAGGGGAAGACGAATGGTGTGGCGCAACGGTGGGATGACGACGACGCTGTCCCCGGTCGCGTATTTATAACGCAGCGCCGCCCTACCCTAACGGCTCCGAAACTAACGGACGGAATCCGCGGGATTGACGATACACGATCCGCCGGATCCGAAATTGATGGATTGGATATGTTTCCATTTCAAAGGATCGGACTCGGCGCGTTCCAAGAGAGCCATGCCAAGACCCTTGCATGCTCGGGGGCTAGGCGCCGTAAAAGGACTCGGCACGTTCCAAGAGAGCCATGCCAAGACCCTCGCATGCTCGGGGGCTGGGCGCCGTAAAAGGACTCAGCGCGTTCCAAGAGAGCCATGCCAAGGCCCTCGCATGCTCGGGGGCTGGGCGCCGTAAAAGGACTCGGCGCGTTCCAAGAGAGCCATGCCAAGACCCTCGCATGCTCGGGGGCTGGGCGCCGTAAAAGGACTCGACGCGTTCCAAGAGAGCCATGCTAAGACCCTCGCATGCTCGGGGGCTGGGCGCCGTAAAAGGACTCGACGCGTTCCAAGAGAGCCATGCCAAGACCCTCGCATGCTCAGGGGCTGGGCACCATAAAAGGACTCGGCGCGTTCCAAGAGAGCCATGCCAAGACCCTCGCATGCTCGGGGGCTGGGCGTTGGGCAGGGTTCGGTAGATCTATATGACTATCACTCCCCTTCTCCACAGAAGTCGGACACAAGCCCGACACCGTGACAAATGAACACGTTCATATTCCATACTTCGCGAAATCGCGAGTTTACAAAGCCAAGTACATTTGGCCAACGGCCATTTCAAGATACAAAAGAATAAGCCGCTCACTTGGCGGCTCTTCGACCACTTCAGTTAGGTGGTCAGCACACAATCACCGAGAGCAGTTTCCACAGCTGTCTCAACGATTTTCATGTGGCATCCCACCAACGGAAGGCCCTCGTGGATGCATTGCTGGAAGAAAGGGAGGGACTAAGCGCCGCCGCAAGCTTTGAGCTCGGTCCACGCTCCACTCGTCCTCGATGGGCTCCTGAAATCAGCCATCAACTCGGCGTCATTCACTAGCTTCCTAACGAAGAGTACACTTTCCACGGCCTCCTCGTTCGGATCCATCAAGAAGTGGACACCTTCCCCTCAAATGAGGAGCGCGATGCCTAGCTCCTTTCCCGCAGCATTTGCACCACCCTTCGACGATTTTCTTCTTGCATCAATGGCGAACACCAAGGCATGTACCTTGGCCTATCCTACCCTTACCGACGATCCTCTCAGGAAGATGGATTCTCAAGATCCACATGGTGGCTATCTCCTTCAAACTCCATGGCAATGAACCACGCAGAAGCGTCTATTTATAGGCGCTCAGGACCGCGGGTCTGTTGGCCCGTGAACCACTAAATGCCCGGCTGCGGATACGCATGCGTTTCGCTTTTTCCCGGGCGGGTGGCCATCAATGCCATTGACTGAGCATGCTCAGAGGCGGGATTCCCGCAGCACCAGCAATAACAGCTTTTGACCAGGCAGGCTCGGTCCATCGTTATCAACGCACTGTTGAAGTCACGGGCGCTAATATATTTTTGGCCCCTTCCTTGGTGGCAGCATGCTCTCACCTACCTACAACTCAGCCAAGTCGACTGAGCAAGCCCTTCAACTCGGAAAGTACTCTTGGTGGTAGCAAGCCTTCACCAACTCTTGGGCAACATGTTGTCTAGACATTTTTTGAGCCTTGGCTCGCTTATATTAACCAACCCAACGCTCGAGGGCTACTGTATACAGTGCTCCTAATCGTCTCCCTGTACTCGGCCCTCATGAGGACCGACCGACTACCTCGAAGGACTCGGCGTCGTGTTGGGTGTTCTTTCTTTTTTGAGCACCGCCCACCCTTGTGCCGACTACATGTTGAAGCACCTTCAGTCGACTACTTTGGCCTCGCTCCTTCATCAAGTAGTTCGACACGCGCCTGCACGTTGCTCGGGGGCTTGTGGGATATGGGTACCCCTGGGCCCACTGTCAGATTAGACTACAGTGGCCGGGGCCCACGTCTGACAGGCTTGTGGGCCGACCCCTGTGCGGCCCACAGGGGCACCCCGACTTGGTGGACAAGTTTGATGAAGACCCGGCGGGCGGCTCGTCCGGATATCCAGGGATATTCCAAATGTAACCGACCCTGACTAAGAGTCCTGGTCGGAACCAAGTAGGTTTAGATGGAAACCGACTTATAAACCCTAGCCCGCTACCCTATATAAAGTGGCCTAGGGCACCCTCATGAGGGAAAACACATACACGCGCATCTCATCATGTACACCATATGCTCGTCCTTGCTTCATGAAGCTTGGCCGAGTACCAGCAATACAAACGACGCCACCGACACAGGACGTAGGGTATTATACCTCCGGGTAGCCCGAACATGTCTAAATCAGTGTCTCCTGTGTACCATCAAGCTGCTAGCTCATCAATCACCCCACCTACAAATCAACCACTCGGGTACCCCCAGGTGGATTGCCGGTCCTAAGGTCCGACAAGCCCAGCTTAGCCCGAGGGAGGGACGGTGGTGCGAGCCGGCGAGGGGGAGATAGCGAGCGCGGCCAGTGAGGAAGGGGCCACGACCGTCGGCCGTCGAGGGAAGGGGAGGCGGCGCGCCCGGAGGGAGGGGCGCAGCGCACAACCAGGGTTAGGCTGACTCCAACAAGCGAATGCAAAATTGGAGAGGCATTAGTGGGTTTGCCTCGCCCACAAGGTTTGCCTCGCCGTTGCAAAAATCGTTGTCTCCAACAGCACACGCAACTCTCAATCCCCTTCCCTCTCCTCCGGTCCTCCCTCCCCCTGGCGGCTCGTCTGCACGCCCAAATCCTCCCCCTCCCTCCCTCTCCGCCCTTCCTCTCCTCTCCTCCAGCTCGGGACGGGCCAGCTCCACGGCGGGAGAAGGCGCCGGGGGCGGCGGCGGCGGTCGACGCGGCCACAGGCGCTGCGACGGCAGCTCCCTGCTCGGCCCGCGTCTTGCCTCTGCTCCCCAGCCAGCGGGACCTCCTCGCGGCGGCGGAGGACGACGAGCCTGGGCGAGCAGGGCGCAGATCGACCGCCGCCATCGCCGGCCTCTGCTCCGCAGCCCGGTCCACCCCTCCCGCCCTCCTCGCGGCGGCCGGCGGGACCTCCTCGTGGCCGGCCTCGCCCCTCCTCCCTTTCCCTCCCCTGCGGTGGTCTCAAGCTCGGAGGCGGCGGACCTCGACCCGTGAGCAGTTGGTCGCCACTACCGGAGCTCCCCTCCCTTTGCCGTGCCGGCATCGACGCTCTCCCCTAACCGCCGGAGCTCCCTTCCCTCCGTCGCGCCGGCCTGGCGCTCTCCCCTGGCCGTCGGAGCTCCAGTGGCCGGAGCTCCGCCCTCCCTCCCCACGCCGGCCGCTGGAGCTCCCCTCCCGCCGGCGCATGGAGCGGTTCGGTCTCTACTTCCCTGCTCATATGCGTTTGAGGAGAGATGGAGTGCAATTTTGCATCTCCTCTCTCTTCCGATGCATTTTGCCTCTCCTGAATGCCTACTCTGTTGGAGTGGATGCTTTGCGTGAACAGTGGCCGTTCAAGAGGCAAAAATGCATTTGCATTCGCTCGTTGGAGTCAGCCTTAGACGAAGGGGAGTGCGACACGGTTCGCCAGGAGGGGATTATTAGCCGCAGAGAAGAGAAGAGAGGAGAAGAGATGGAGAAGAAAATTTAGAGATAGAGATAGCGAGATTACCGCGATGGCGCGACTCGAGCAGGGACCGAGCGACTCGCGCCCGGTTCCGATTCACCGCAAAGTCCCACCAAGTCAACCAGACCAAGCCCAAGTTCAACCCACCCCGTCTGCCCCTCTGCTCCTCTCCTCTCCGTCTCCCCCCGCGCCGGTGCCGCCGGTAAAAGTAAAAAACCCCCATCGGAAAGTAAAAAACCGCAGCACCCACGCACCGCAACCAGTAGTACTGTACGAAGAAAAAATGATTTGACTGCTCAATCCCCACCCTTCTCTTCCCGAGCCGACGCCACCGTCACGCCCCACCACCAACCTATCCCCCCCTCCACCGCGTCACGCGCGTGTCCCTCTCCCCCTACCCGTCTCCTCAGATCGGCGTCGAGCCGGGGCCCGGCCCAGGGGGGAGGAGAGGGAGAGCTCGAGCCGAGGCGCCATGGCGAAGTCGAGCGCGGACGACGCGGAGCTGCGGCGCGCGTGCGCGGCCGCCGTGGCGGCGTCGGGCGCGCGCGGCGAGGACGTGGCCTTCTCCATCCGCGTCGCCAAGGGCCGCGGCATCTTCGAGAAGCTCGGCAGGCTCGCCAAGCCCCGCGTCCTCGCGCTCACCGGTCGGTGGCCCCTTCTCCCTTCCTCTCCCTCGCCCAGCCCCTGTCCTGCTTCTGTCTCCGCTTCGATTCGGTTGCTGCGCTGTGCTGTTGGCGAGGGTTGGGCTTGGTGAGCACCAAATTGCGTAGCTTGGAGCGGATGCGGTGGCTCGGGGAGATTGTGCGTAGCTGAATGTTATGCAGCTTGATCTCCTCCTTTTGCTCGGACGGTCGTGATCTGGACCGCTTGGATCCCAACCAGGGGCTACTCTGGATCGTTATGCACTGTATACTTGCCGCTGCCTTGAGGAGATCCACTTTGCTTATCTAATGCTACTAGCTCCAAATCACGAAATTCGCTGCATATTTTCCTTGTGCCACTTATATTCCGAGCATCCCACTACGTGCACTAGAACTAGAACTAGCAATTGTTCGTAGTTTGAACTGATAGCTCCTGCTACTGGAATTGGAAGTTGACTTCATTTAGAAATTGCATCCACTTTGCATAGTTTGAGTGCGCAGAAATGCCTACTAGCTGTCACCGTGCAAAGCTCCAGAACTAGAAAATGCAAATGAGAGAACGCAAACTTTATACATTGGCTGACTGCAGCAACTAAGGAGCAGAAATGATGAGAGATCGCTACCTGCTGAAGCTGATTGGATGATGTTCTGGAGTTGTTTGGTTTGACCTTTGTGGACTGAGGTTAGCTGGAGCTGCCAAAGTTAGCTAGAGGTGATGGCATACTGCCAGTTTATGTGCCGAGATTGGTGTTGGTTTGAGACTGCCCAGAATAGCCTGCTAAAAGTGAAATGTGCTGGGAGGCAATTATGTTTTTGTCCCTTGGAAACAGGTTAATCGATCCAGTAGCTTTCCATCCGGATCGAGAGATAATCTGTTTGTCTCATAGCGTAGTTTTGGTACTGCTGGGCCCTTCCATATGGATAGTGTCGTATCCATGACAACACAGGCATTGCTGAATGGGGTCTTAATAAAATTGCTGTAGCTTAGTTGTTGTTTCAACTTTCAAACAATTTCTCTTTGGGCACGAGCAGAAACTTTGAGGATTGCAAGAACACTGATTTTCTTTTCTTTTCTTTTTCAAATGGCAGCTGCTCTATTTACCAAATATGGAGGCATTATTTGTGTTTGCTTATTTCTATGAGCGTATCCCTAGCTTAGCCAGGAATTCTTTTTTGTACAATTTTTTGGATGGAAGAAACATTTTGAAGAATTGTGTTTACCCTTCATGTTTGGCGTGAATTAATGCTGCTGTTGCAACGGAATCGGGTTTTACTGACCTAATACTGTTTCGCATATTGTTACAGCTTGATCTGCTAAACTCTGTTGCCATGTGTGGTTGTTTTTTCATTTGATTTTGTGAAGAGATTGAGCCTGGGATGTAGGACCAGAGTCTAAGTATTAATAAATATGTCATTATGTGCTTGGAAACATATGTTTACAACATCTGCTGAATAATTTTAACTTCGTGCAGTTAAACAATCATCAAGAGGCGAGGCAAACAAAGCTTTTCTCCGAGTATTAAAGTATTCATCTGGGGCAGTGCTTGAGGTTTGTTTTCTGTACTGACAACCTTGCTAGCTAATAGTTGTTCAGTACCTGGCAGAAATGGGGTTATCTTGTTTGGTGCCTTAAGCTTTCATTAGGGTATATATGCTGTTGTTAGATGGAACACTGCCTGCCATTGTTTATTTTCATTGCATACATAATTACATATACTATTGTCTTTTTCTGTTGTTTTCTATCACTCATGATATGCATGAACATTTACCTTCAGTTGATGTTGTGTATTATGACACCCCTGCATCAGTAAAAGTATGTACTTAGTGAAGGTCAATGCTAAGTCTTCTGCTAGAAACTAAGCCTTCTCCTTTTCTATTTCAGCCAGCCAAACTTTACAAGCTGAAACATCTAACAAAGGTTGAGGTTATTTCCAATGATCCCAGTGGTTGTACATTTGTTCTGGTATGTACTTTAATCTCTTTTGCAATGCTTCTTCTGGTGTATTTGAAGAAACCATATGTTGTATCCATTACTAACTTTTTATGCTTGGACCGCAGGGATTTGATAATCTTAGGAGTCAGAGTGTTGCCCCACCACAATGGACAATGCGTAACATTGATGACAGGTTGTTGCCTAGAAAGTTTGCTCTGTGGTATTAGACTCTGCTAGACTGCTACTTTTATCCATCTTCTTTTGGCTCCTCTTCTTTACGTATTTTTCTTTGCTATATACATTTTGCAGAAATCGACTGCTTTTTTGTATTCTGAACATGTGCAAGGAGATTCTTAGTTATCTTCCGAAAGTTGTCGGGATTGATATTGTGGAGCTAGCTCTTTGGGCAAAGGTGCATATTAAACCCTTTTCCATCCATCGCAAGCGTGCCTTTTTTACCCCTAGTTTCTAATATATAGGAATAGGACACCTACATTATCCATAGTGATTCGATATAACTATTTGAACCCAAACCGTGTATCTACAGTACTTTAAAATTGAGATTAAATTTAGCTTCTACAAGATGCTGATATATGGTTCATTCATACATCTTTAATTATTTTTATTGATTGGGACATCTGGTGAAAACCGTGATATTGGTGAGAATTTTCAAAATCAATTTGTTTAAGCACTGAAGCAACAGAAAGGTCTGCAAAATTTCTTAATGAAGTCTGCGATGTATCATACTTCCATTTAAAATTTGAGTTAGTCGATTTGTATTTGGTGAAAAAGAAAAGAGACATCTTTGAGAAACTACTCTCTCCTGTGACAAAAGTGGCGTTTTTGGTTGCATGCAGTCAAACTATTTCAAAGTTTGTCTATGGATATCTTCTAGAAGATCGAGGTCGTTATTTGGGAAATGTTATGAATAGATTATTGAAGACCAGTCTCACAGTTTCATATTATCCTATGTTATGTAAATACAGTGTAATAGGAATTACTGATCAAAGTTATGCCTGAAGATTGTCAATTTCCAGCTGAACTTCTTTGCGACTTGAGGAAATATGAGTTGAATAAATGAGAAGATACAAAGTTAAAGTTTCACCTTTTCAAATGCTAATACACTCAACATAAAGAAACTGAAGGTGTACTATTCAGGGCAACTTTCTTGTTTCTGAAAGCCTGACATACACCACAGATATCTCATTTATGGGGCAATATTTCAAATTGATTTGATACTCAAACCAATTCCATCTTCATATTTTCACCAAAATGATGGTTTTGCTCAGTATGCTCACATGATGTATTACTGTCTGGATATTTTTCTAATGAACCCTTT
This sequence comes from Echinochloa phyllopogon, assembly GCA_033239725.1. NCBI lineage: Eukaryota > Viridiplantae > Streptophyta > Magnoliopsida > Poales > Poaceae > Echinochloa > Echinochloa phyllopogon. Next base: position 14,647,265 of record BTCW01000009.1, read on the forward strand.
TCAGGAAAACACACTGACCATAGATAATCAAGTGAGCACAACCCAAGATGGACAAGAAACATCAGTTGCTACACAAACCGAGAGGAAAGTAACAGTAACCGTTGAAAATGATCTCGTGTCCCAAGCAAAGGAGGAGGAAGAAGACATGGAGGCACTTCTTGACACGTAAGTACAAGCTATATCATATTTACATGCAAAATACTACAAAATCGCACACACCAGCTGTTTCTTATTCTATTAATTCTTTTAGCAGTAATAGTATTATCGTTCTAGTAGTTCAATTTACAGTTTTTGAACTTTGTATGTACTATTTATTTTGTATACAAGGACTTCCCTTGTTCTGTTGAAATGAAGTCAAGAATTGGCCTGTGTGTACCATGTTAACACTTGTGGAAATGTCAGGGGACTCATTGCTTGCTGCCCCCATCAACTCGACCTTATGGCCTAAAACCTCGATAACTTTATGCACACTAGAAATATCAGACTGATAAAATGTCATGCTCCAACAAACCTTTGCCCTTACAATCTCCATGTGTATTTAGTCTGCATATCACTCACTTGCAACTTTACTATTGCTGAAATGCTTGTGATGGCACTGTCTTACTAGTGTAAACAATGCAGCTATGTTATGGGCATAGGTGAAGCTGATGCATTCTCTGAGAGATTGAAGCAGGAGCTTGTGGCTTTGGAAGCAGCAAATGTGTATCAATTACTGGAAAGTGAGCCTTTAATAGAGGAGGTATTGCTTCTATGATCCTCTGTGATGTAGTGTTAAAATTTTTGTGCACCAATTATGGTGTACTACAGCATCCCAACTGCCATTCTGCAATTTATGCTGGAGTGATAATTGTTAATGTTTTTGGCATGGAAGTTTATTTCATTGACTGATCTAGTTGCTTGAATTTTCAGGTCTTGCAGGGTCTGGATGCTGCTAGTGCCACTGTAGATGATATGGATGAGTGGTTGCGGATTTTCAACCTGAAGCTCAGGCATATGAGAGAAGATATTGCATCGGTATGCTTGAGGAGTTTTTACTTGTTGGAAGCATATGTATGAAAAGTTGAAAACCAGAAAACTACCATCTGACATGAAAAAACCAGGATCAGTGGTTGGTCCAATTAGGTGTAGTAGAAAATAGGCAGAAAATATGTGGGTTGAAAATATTCCTCTGCGTCTCCAAAGATTAAACATTTAAACCCCATTACCTTCCGATCAAAACTCGAGGCCCCACCTGCACCATGCTTCACATAGTATGCTACTGTGATGGACTGCGGTTATCTTATGGTAGAGAATTCTAGTCCCACTGGTCTGACTCTTACAACATACCTGGCTGGCTGTAACACTCACTTGGAACCTGAAGGTTCTGAACTCTAATGTCCTAGTTATAATCAGTTCAGAATTTTTGTACGATCCTTCGGTTGCCGTTGTCCTGGTCTCCTGGACTTGACATTTTGAAATTAAAATCTCTGGTGTGGTCAATTGTACCAGAAGACATGCATGCTTCTAGATGCCGATAAGAAAGAACTTCACTTAACTGAGTCCCATGCTACCTCATTTTGCAGATTGAATCACGTAACAATGGCTTGGAGATGCAGTCTGTAAATAACAAAGTACTTATGGAAGAGCTAGATAAATTGCTTGAGCGTCTTCGGATTCCACAGGAGGTATGGTTCAGAGAGGAATAATGTTCATCTCCCTAAATGTGATGTGTGATATTGTTTTTTTTGTTTATGTCCAATGCAGTTTGCAGCATCATTAACTGGAGGATCATTTGAAGAGTCAAGGATGCTGAAAAATGTTGAGGCATGCGAATGGTTGACGGGGGCCATCCGCAGCCTTGAAGTTCCAAATTTGGACCCATGCTATGTCAACATGCGTGCTGTAAGATAGCTCCATCGTTCTCGTTTTCTGCTATTAGTTACAATTTACTAGTGCCATGTCACATGCATGGACGCTCATGTTAACATTAGAGTTGTAGCACGGTGAAATTGAATAAATCTTATTTTGCAAAGGCATCCAGCTGTATTGGTAAACGAACAAGTTTGACTAGGTTCTATCATTAAGTGTTGTATGTCATAGAGCCAAGGCAATAATACTTGGTGTATCATTGTTTCCTTAACAAACCCTATTTAAGTTTTCCTTTGTGGTAGCTTAAAGTTGAGATATGTGCAAATCTTGTCAGGTTAAAGAGAAAAAGGCGGAATTGGAGAAGCTGAAAACAACTTTTGTTCGACGAGCATCAGAGTTTTTGCGAAACTATTTCTCAAGCTTGGTAGACTTCATGATAAGTGACAAAAGCTACTTTTCACAGGTTTCTTCATAGCTTGATTTTCAAAATAAATATTTCCTTTTCCATTTTTTAAAATGAGATGACTTACAGAGTTCACTTTGAACTGAAAGTAGCGAGGGCAATTGAAGCGGCCTGATCATGCTGACCTTAGGTATAAATGTAGGACATATGCCCGGCTTCTGCAGCACTTGAAGGTAACAGCTATCTTAATCTACCACGGGATCTGCCTACATATTACATACTTTACTCCATTGCACTTCTTGCTGCTCATTTACTGCAGAGTCTGGACAAGAGCTGCTTAGGTCCCTTAAGGAAGGCATACTGTCATTCCCTTAATTTGCTACTACGTCGAGAGGTCAGATACGGATGGTTGAAAATGCTTTTTTTTAATATATGACGCCATATACTGAAATCTGTTTCAGATATGTTCATTGTTTTCATCTCACACTTAACTTCAAAATTTATTTTGTTTTGAGTCCTCCGCGCTTCAAGGATACTAATTAATTAATTATTTTACAATCCATTTGTCTTTATTCAATTTTAAAGGCCACAGTCTTATAATTTACTTTAATTTGGTTCAGGCACGTGAATTTGCCAATGAACTTCGTGCAAGTACAAAAGCACCCAAGAATCCTGCTGTGTGGCTGGAAGGATCTAATGGCTCTGGTCATAATGGAAGCAGTGCTGATACTTCAACAGTATCGGATGCATACTCAAAGATGCTTACAATATTTATCCCACTTCTTGTGGACGAGGTACTTTTTTTCATTAAATGCAACTACATGACTTTCTGTTTTGTTCGATAGACAAGCTAATTGCTATCACATTTACAGAGTTCCTTTTTTGCACATTTTATGTGCTTTGAAGTACCTGCACTTGTTCCAGCTGGTTCTCCTAATGTTAATAAGAGCAAATCCGGAGGAGATGATGCAGATGATGACCTGGGTCTTATGGATCCAGATGGCAGTGATCTTAAACCTGGTACCTTTTCTTGCACTGACTAATTTGTGTTTCATGGATGCAATGCTAATGCTCCGTTTCTTATGTGATAACTCTGCATGCGTGCCATGAAATTAATGTTATTGCTCCCTTTCTTATGTGTGATCATCGTATCTCCAGATAGTACATCTGCTGAACTGGGTACACTGAATGAAGCTCTTCAAGAACTACTTGATGGAATCCAGGTAGATTTCATGTTATAGAACACTGCAACCCTCATTCATCCTTGTAGACAGAAGGGTAAATTTTTTTTTTTTTTTGGAAATGCGGAATAAAGTACTTCTATTTCAAGATCAAATGTGCAATTTCTTCATACAGCTACGGACTGGCACAGGCAGTCCAGAATCGCAAGTGGGTAGATGACATCAAAGGAGCCCTCACAGTTCAGGTCCTAGTTGAATATCTCCAAATTTGGGGCATGGTCAATGGGCTAGCCTTGCAGCAAGAAGTTCCAGACCAATTTGTGTGGAAATTCACACAATCTGGTCTGTACACAAGCAAATCGGCATATAGTGCCTTCTTCATTGGTACTATTAAATTTGGGCCTTGGAGAAGAGTTTGGAAGAGCTGGGCACCCCCCCGGTGTAAGTTTTTTATCTGGTTGGTTTTCCACAATAGATGTTGGACGGCTGATCGCTTGGCAAAGAGAGGACTGCCCCATCCCGAGGCATGCCCTCTCTGTGACCAAGCTGATGAGACCATTCACCACATCTTGGTCGGTTGTGTGTTTGCCCGGCAAGTCTGGTCTCATCTTTTCCAACAGCTGGGTATCCTCTCCTTGGCACCAAACGCTGCAGCAGTATGTTTCTCAAAGTGGTGGTGGACAGTAAGCCAAGCAGTTCCAAAGGACATGCGGAAGGGGATCAATTCTCTGATCATCCTAGTAGCATGGGAAATTTGGAAGCACCGAAATTCCTGTGTGTTTGAAAACTCTAGACCCAATGTGCAGGAGATTATTGGGGCAGTCAGGGATGAGGGATCCCTTTGGTGTAATGCTGGAGCAAAGCAGCTTCAGGAGCTGCTGGTCAGGGGACAGATGATGGGAGGTTGAGGATATGTCCCTATAACCAGCCCTGGTCGTTTTTTCTTTTTCTGTGACAGAAGAGTTGCTTCTGTTGTTTTTAGTGTGTGTGTGTGGTGTGTTGTTTATAGGGGGGTTTCCCCCCATTTTGCTATTCTACCTTAATGAAATGACACGCAGTTCTCCTGCGTGGTTCGAGAAAAAAAACAGTAAAGTATTGCAGCTTTCTTAAATTGATAGTGAAATGTTTTTTCCCCTTGTATTCCAGGAAGACTTTTACGCGGTCGTAGATTGGGCATACAAAATTGACCCCTTGCGCTGCATCTCAATGCATGGTATTACAGAGCGCTACCTTTCTGGACAGAAAGCTGATGCTGCAGGATTTGTTCGAAAACTTCTTGATGACTTGGAATCAAGAATATCAGTACAGTTCAGCCGGGTTAGTTCCCTCGCTGAGCCTATACCACTCTTAACTACTCCCTCCAATCCTTAAATATATGACGTTTAGGACAAGCAAATTAGTTCATTTTTGAACTAAATAGCTTGTCCTAAACGACATATATTTGAGAACGGAGTTAGTATTTAATATAGGCCGGCTTTCTATCCACTGCTTGTTTATGTATTTATTTCTTCTCTCTTTTCAGTTTATTGATGAAGCATGCCATCAAATTGAGCGTAATGAAAGAAATGTGCGCCAAACTGGGATTCTAGCCTACATTCCAAGGTAATTGCACTGGATGAATTAGCATTGTTTGCAACTCCATCCTAGTGACCTGGTATTATAATTTAATGCTATCCCCTCATCATTTTGTTTTTATTTCATATTAGGATTTGTAAAAGGTTTTAGAAGTGTATTTTGACCATCAATGTCTCTTACAGTATATTATCAGTTACCACGAAATCGATGTCGTAGACTAGGTTTTAGAAGTGTATGTTGACCATCAATTTCTCTTACAGTATATTATCAGTTACCATGAAATCGATGTCGTAGACTATCGATGTAACTTTCATAAACTAGGCATGCATATAATGTGACTAATTGTTGGTCAAAATTTATGAAGTTTGACATTTTCAAATCGTAATACATCCTAGAGCAACGGAGGGATTACTTATGTATATTTGATACAGAAATGTAGATAAAACGTTCCATGTATGTTGTCTCCTCCTTTGTCTATTTGTGTTACTAAATGCTACTCTTGCATGATTGTCTATTAAATGTTAGTTTAGTCGCACCTGGATCAAGACAAAACTTTCTTTTTTTTGTGGATTTCATTAAGATACACAATACATATTTTCAAAACCCTGTTTAAATTAAATGTGGTGAAACATTGCGATACTATTACATTCTGTGTGTGAAGAACGTCGAATTAAATCAACATGACACAACAGGTTCTCACATATGTGAAAAAAAATGTGAAAGCTGGCAATAAGCAGCGTATTCATAAAATTCTGCTACAAGATAACAAGAGCACTCTGGAAAAAGTATGCTTATTCCTTGCTGTATTTGACAAGCTTTTGTCTGGAGAAACTTTCAGAAGCAGCAAACAGAGGCTATGATCTGACTGTCCTGTGTTTCATTTTTAGGTTTGCTGTCCTTGCCTCACGGATGGAACAGTATATTCAAGGGCAGTCCAGAGATTTAATTGATAAAGCATACACAAAGCTAGTGAGTTTCAATTCCCTTCTGATCTTGTACTTCTTTGCATTTGTTGTATTACATATGTTGCAAACTCAAACTTGGGACATAAATTTAAATTAGTACTGCTTATGGCATATACTATGTTGCGGGTTGTTTAATGATGTTTACTTGCCTATCAACACTGACTTCGTGTTTTAAAGGTGCCCATTGAAGGGTGTCTTTAGTGAAGAGATTACCCCCTGAAAATATACATACAGTTTTTACATCTTCCATTGCACTAAATGTTGTCTTTAGTGAAAAGATTACCATTTGAAAATATACATGCAATTTTTACATCTTCCGGTGCACTAAGTGGTCTATAGCTCTTTTTATATCCTAACTTCTATGTGACAACCACTAAATTAGATATCATATGGCATAATGTGTTGCTGCACAATTCAATTTGGAGTAAAGGAGGATTTAGTCCTAGGGTTTTGCTTTGATGCAAAATACTTATTTTAATTGATAGTAGTATTTTCTTACATGATTTTCGTGACTTGAATACTTTTATTTTCACCATATGACTAATCGCTGTTGGTATTATGGAACAGGTAAGCACAATGTTCTCAACTTTGGAGAAAATTGCACAGAGTGATCCTAAAACTGCAGATATTGTGCTGATAGAAAACTATGCTGCTTTCCAGAACAGGTGTGGTTTCTTTCTTCATCATTCTTAAACTTTAGCTCATCCTATGATTGATCATATAATCTTTCACTTATATGCATCCTTGCCTTGTCATTCTTAAACACATAGGTGGTATACAAAACTAACAATATATTATTGTTTGATGCAGTCTTTATGACTTAGCTAATGTTGTGCCAACGCTCGCGAAGTTCTACCATCAAGCCAGTGAATCATATGAACTAGCTTGCACTCGTCATATCAGCTCACTCATTTATCTTGTATGTAAATCTACTCATTCTACTTGCTGTGGGTATTAATGTATAACCCAATCTTGGATTTCGTTTGGACCTTATGCAGCAATTTGAGAGGTTGTTTCAGTTCAATCGGAAAGTTGAAGAATTGACATACACCATTGCTGCTGAGGAGGTGAGCTAACTTTATCTCTATATTATATGCTATATGTTGTAGTGTATTACCAGTTTACCGCAGGATTCTATAGTTTACTTTGAGTGGGTGTTGGTGTTTTGGTGGCCCGATGTCAATTCTCCACTACATTTCTAATTGTTTGCATGTTTTCGAAATTTTTGGTGGTGGCAATGGGTGAACTTTTAATAGTTCTTTTTTGTCATTGAGCCATCTAACTCTTCTTTCTTGAATTCCTCAGATCCCATTTCAGCTAGGGCTGTCGAAAACTGACCTAAGGAGGGTGCTGAAATCCAGCTTATCTGGGGTAAGTAAACAGAGAACTATTACATGATTCAGCTGTACTTCACAACTTTCTACCAAGCAACTATATTAGCAGGATGCCAGTTGTCCTTTCTTGCCCAAAGCTTGTGCTGAATTCAAATTTATTATGTGGTTTGAACGTAGTATTTCTTTGTAGATTCATAGACTTATTATCTTTTATTTCATATTAATGACAATTATTTGATGCCCTATATTTTGTTTATTTAAGAGGCTGCTGCCAACTGACATTGACCGTGTGAATTCACACCATTGTAACATTGTGCAGATTGACAAGTCAATTGGTGCCATGTACAGGAGGTTACAGAAGACACTGACCTCTGATGAGTTGTTTCCTTCGCTGTGGGACAAGTGCAAGGTAAGCTGCCCAGCCAAATGTGCTGTTCAGTATTGGCACCACGTATCATTGTTTTGAAATGAAGATCCAATGCCCTTGAAGCTGATCTTACATAATCTACTCAACGTTTGCAGAAAGAATTTTTGGACAAGTACGAGAGTTTTGTTCAGATGGTATCGCGGATCTATGGAAACGAGCCTATCATGTCTGTCGCTGAGATGAAGGAAATCCTCGCTAGTTTTTAGATACAAGTACAGTGACATGTATTACTTAACAGTGCAATAGCTATGTATTCCATTCATTTCATTGAATCTTGCAAGCTGACTTGTGTCAGGCCTTTTTGGGTAATATGTGTATTTGTGTATGTGTATGGGCGTATGGCCTCTGTATAAAAGTGAACGTGACATGGTTTCCTTAATTATACATCTTCCTGGGTCGATGCATCATGCCTTCGATGTGTACTTAAAAAACGCAGCTTTTTGTAGATCGTGCAGTTGCCATTCTAAGTAACGGAGAGTATCTGAATGTTTATGTTTACACTTTGTCACTGACCATTTGTCAATCGGGGTTTATCTGAATGCCTCTCAGAGAATATTTGTGTATGTGTATGGCCCTCTCTGCGTCAAAGCCTCTGGCAGTAGTGCAGTACCGGATTTCGATTCTCGGTAGTATCCGGCATGGTGTATCAATGTATCACTGATGTTATACTAGTAATTTTTTTTAGAGTTTCTTGTTGGCTAGGGAGTTGGCTGAAGTACATGTTTTTGGCAAATTATTAGAGTTGGCTGTAGTGCATGGTTCTGGCACATGTTGGATTCGAGTTCACAATGTAACCCATCAGTTCCTCTTCTATATAAAATGAATCTGTTCATGAGTTTCTCTGTGTTCAGTGAGAACCGAGAATATGAGGTTTGTTGACTTTCCTAAATCGAATCCAACTCTGTCAGCATAGCCAAACTCAGGTGTCGAACATGAACACGGAAACAAAAAAAACCTGAATAAAGCTTGCAAGGTTAGGAATGAAGAGCAAAGATGCAGCTCAACAGTGCTTGAAGGTCATCATGGCTCGTCATTTAACGAGCCTCGTGATCGTAAGAGCCATTGTTTTACTATCACTGCTGCATCAGGGTTGCTCCACAGAAAAGAAACGGATCCACAACTTTTGAAATGCTTCGGTTTGAAACAAAGTCGTACAGTTAAGTTTGAGCAGAATGAAATAGATCATCCAAAGAAAGAGGCCTGTCGACAAGGAAAACTCGTCCCCAAGCCCCACCGAATCATTTATGTAAAACAAACCATGGAAGAACAAATTGAAGGATAGGAAAAGAGGAGCCATTTCTCTCGGACAAATGCCTCGATTTGTCCTCATGGGAAAGTTGAATGGATTTCAGACTCGTCATCTAGATGTGCTCGTCATCAAGAAACAAGAAACTCCTCCAGAGACAAAAGCAAATTCCAAAAAATCAACAACTAGGATTCAGATCGAAATTACAAGTGGAAGACGCTACTGCGATGAACAAATCAGTCGCCACGGGGAAAAGCAGCACTTCTGGCAGAAGAGAGTTGGCGGCGGAGCACACAGCTGACTGGCGTTCTGGAAAGGAAAGCCCTATTATAGCTCGAGGGATCTAGGGTTAGGACTGAGGAGAAATCACCTGAATTTACAATTTTGCCCATGCAACGACGTTTTTTGGGCCCACTGCAGACGTTTTTTTTTGTGTTTTCTTTAGGGGCAATTACATGCTTTTGTGCGTCTTTGGTCTTTCGCAAAAAATGAAAAAAAAGACTACTTCATATTTATCACTTAAACGCAAACAACGCCTGGTAAAGATTTTTGTAGTGAATATGTCCACCTAGGTAAGTCTTTGACTCGGCATAAATGTTATTATTTTTTTCATGGAAATAGGCGATGTGCTGAGAATGATACATTAGTGGTGACTTAGTGAAGTTAGGCCACCACCAATGCCACTATTGACTGAATTGTTGATTCACTCCCATGTAACTGTCGCCATCCTGGTTTGATTGGAGATCTTGTTCGTCGCCTTGCAGTTCCTCACACTTGCCAAGTTTCCATGCATTATTATCTATAAGACATTCGATCATTCAAAATTTATCATCAAAAGCATTATAGACAGTTTGGGCAATTTTTTATTTAATTTTGTTAGTATAATTAATTTGGCTAAATGAAAGATAATTTGAAGTAGACTTCTTGCTATATATAACTATCATTAAAACCACATGTCAACAAGACTCCTCACACTATAATTTAGAGGTACATGTGCCATTGTATTAAATTTTCTATTTTGTCTTGTATTGGAGGGCAAAAGAATGAAATCTAGATGCAGCCAGCCATTGAGGACTTGCGTGAAAAATAATGCTGGAGACGGCTTGGGTGAAAAATAATACAGAAGTTGTGGTATATAAAGTAGACAGAGTAAGCAGGTATTGACATAGTCCTTAGAGATGAAGAAGGGCATATACTCTGGTCTGGTCAGGTTGGCGTCATCTTTGAGAATTTATCGGCGGTCATCTTTTTTATTGAATTGGACAGAAAAGCCGTCGATTATATTGGAAACAAGAAAGACTTAGATTGAACAATACAACAAAGCAGCAAGAATGACTTACATTTTAATCCAAAACCAGTACTGCTCAATGGCGTTTGGTGTACACACAACCCTAATAACCCAGGCTACGAAACTCCACACATACTTGGCATGGAGCACTCAAACAATAAGTGCACAATAGATTCATTAGTGTCATAGGAAAAACATTTCTCATTTCCTTGCCATCTGGTAAATCAGCCACATAAAAATTTTCTTCTTTGAAGGGATTCTAAATGGGGTATCACTATAATTAGTGAGAGCTATAAAAAGAAAGCATGTCTTTTTATCTTCTATAGTTGATTTTGTAAATCTCCATCCATCCATCCATCCATCCATCCATCTCCTTGATCTGACCTTGGCCGTCTCCTGGAGGGAACTAGACTGTGGGCCGCGGCTTGGCGGGCCGTGTTTATCTGGTGGCGCGGACGCGAGCTGGGCCAGCGTGGAACACACCTCGGCCCGTGGCAGCAGAGAAACCGGATACTTTCCCCTTCCCGCCACACGAGGAACGCGTCCCGTTTTCACCTGACAGGTCCGGTATATCCGGTGGTGACTCGGATGGCAAGGAAATGAGTCACCACCGGCCGGAGCCGCCGAAAAGGATGGATGGCTGGGTGCGGCGCGGCGCGACGCCTAGTACGTCAAGCGCCAGGGCTCCCTCCCTGCCGCCCGGACAAGCACAGTTGCAGTGCAGTGCTACAGAGGGAATCCTCGGCCGCCACACGCGGTTCCTGTTCCAGGAGGGACAGCGACGACCGTCCCCTGCCACCCAACCTCTAGTTTTGGCCTCCCATCATTAATGCACACAACTTGACAGGATCTATCCGGCCTGTGGTACACACAGCTTGATAGATACTACTAGGATCTGTATCTTTGCCTCTATACGTATATGAATCATGAATGCGTGAGCGCGAGTGTGTTTCAGGCCTTGAGTCGAGACCGACAATTTTAACTGACGAGTTCGTCAGTCAAGCATTACTCTCTTTGTTTTGACGTGTTTCAAAAAAGTCCGGTTTCTCGTGGCAGCTATGTACTCCCTCCGTCCCAAAATAAATGCAATTTTAAAGTTTAAAATTTGTCCCACAAAAAATGCAACTTTGACCTTCCAACCATAAAAGAGAGTCTCCGGAAGTTTCTCATACAAAGACAAGCCAATATCTAGATGTTTCTTATAAAAGACAAGAGGTAATTTTATAATTTTACATCTAGCATTAATTTACTTGGACGCAGGGAGTACCTCCCAAACACTTTGATGGTGTCCTGAGCCTGAGCGGCAAGAAAAACACAGCGGATCCACGACCCCCGGCGGTGACGCTCTCGGGAAGATTTTAGATTGTCCTAGCCTTTTCGCCCATCTTCAGTCAGACGCGCCTTCCCTACTTTTACTACTGCTTTTATTATCACGGTTCGGCAGCTATCTTTAACGAGATAACCTAATCCCTCGGCAAACACGAAGTTCGGTTTTATGGTGCACTACAGTACATGCGAGTCTGCTAGCTGTCTGCAAAGTTCGTGTGGGATCAACTCCAGCACGTGTGTGATGATCGAGCAGACATGAACCTGAGGCAATGCCTTAAAACAGTAGCACAGAGAGTAATAAAGGAGCCCCATTTCACAAGAAATTAAGTGCTAGACATCGCCATCTTCCCTATTAATCTCATCATAAGATCTACCAAGCCAGGCAGCCAGTCGTTTGTGCATCGCCCTGACGCCAAATCAACATGACCCAAGGAGGCCAGGGAAACACACAAGAGAAACGAAGAATATCAGAACCAATGCAATCTTCTTTTCACCATTAATTGCACTTTGACGTGGCAAGACGCATCTCCCTGTCAGACCAACCGCCCCTTGCTTTGCTCCCCATCAAACTACCCGTATCTAGCTTTGTGACACCTGATCGATCGTCACCACTCACCACACACGCTTGTGACACCTGATCTCTGATTGCACCTCAAAATCTGATCCCTAGCTAAACCACACACCACACCGTATCTTTGTACGTACATGTACACACACCCTACTGTACTAGTACACGTGTGCGCGGCACATTGTTGCCCGCGCGCGAGGTCATCCACGGTTAACTTCATCGTGCTCACGCAGCGGCGACACGCTTTGTCAGCTCCGGCGCCGGCCACGCTTGCACCGCCGGCGACGACGGCAGCGCTTTCCGGGGACTCGTCATCGTCGTCCATGCCTCGGACTCCCGTAGCAGCGGCGTCAACGGAACGCTCGGCTCTACCGTCGCCGGCGGCGGCTCCAGCGAGCGCTCCTCCGACAGGCGCCACACCTTGACGGACCCGTCCAGGCTGCCGCTGTACACCACGAACCGCCGCTCGCCGTCGCCGGCGTCGTAGCCGCCGTCATCCGCGGCCACCGCGACGCACTTGACGGGGCCCGTGTGCCCGGCGAGCACGGCGAGGCGGACGTGCCGGTCGCCGTCGCCGTCGCCGTCGTCGCGCCGCCACACGCAGAGCGTCCGGTCGGCGGACCCGCTCACCACGACGCGGCCGGACGCGGCGAGGCACATCACGGCCATGCTCCCGTGCCCCGCCAGCACGGCGGCGCGCCTCGGCTCGCCGGCGTCGCCCCACCGCCAGCACGTGACCAGCCCGTCCGACGAGCCCACGTACACGGCGCGGGCCTCCGGGCACGCCGCCACCGCGGTCACCGCGCCGTCGCCCTCCCGGAGAACCTTCACCAGGACGTGCCGCGTCCGGTCATCGCCGCCGCCGCCCGTTATCATCTCCCGCCGCCACACCTTGACGGTGCCGTCGGCGGAGCCGGTGAGCACGAGGCCGCCGAACCCCGCGGCGGCGACCGTGTTCACGGCGTCGTCGTGCGCCGCCACGGACTCGAGGCAGCGCGAGTCGGAGAGGCGCCACACCTTGAAGGTCCGGTCCCACGAGGCCGAGTAGAGCAGCCCGGCGCCCTCGTCGAGGCTGAGGGAGGAGACGGCGTCGGTGTGCCGGAGCCACACCGCGCGGCGGCGCTGCCGGCCGCTGGGCTGGGCGACGTAACTGGACGGGTTGACGGAGCTGGCGAGGAGGTCGCCGAGCGCCGGGAGCGAGCCGACACGGCGGTGCGCGGCGGGGTCGGCGCCGCCGTCGCGCCGCCACACGCGGACCTTGCCGTCCTGGTGGCCCGTGAAGATGCGGCCGTCGGCGGCGACGACGACGGCCTTGACGAGGCCGCTGCCGGTGCGGAAGCCGGCGAGCTCGCGGCGGTCGCGCCAGACACGCACGGTGTCCGAGTCCGTGCCGGTGTAGAGCACGTCGCCGGCGGACGCCAGAGAGTAGACCCTGCCGCCCTCCTTGGCGAGCGACGCGATGAGGCCCTCGTGGTCGGCGGCGGCGCCGAGGCCCGGGAGGTGCGCCGCCGCCGCCCAGGGGGACTTGGGCGGGCTGTACTGCGACGGGGAGGACGCGGCGGAGGGCGGGAAGGAGGAGGAGGAGCTGTTGTCGTAGCCGTCGTCGTCGGAGACGGAGTAGGAGTCGCTGGAGGAGAAGGACCTCGGCGAGGAGAGCGCGGAGCCGGCCGCCGCCACGACGGCCGGGTCCGCCCGGAGGAAGTGGAAGAGCTTCTTGTGGCCGCCCATGGCGCGATACGATCTGACACAAGGGAACACGGGAGGAAGGTCTAGCTTTATGGGCTCACGGTCACGGGGGCGGCGGAGGAGCACGGGGGGAGGAGAGAATCCGGGACGGCGTGCACGGGAAGGAATCGAATCCGAAGCCGAAAGGGAGAGGGGGAGGCAGCGGCAGGGCGCGAAGCACAGGCATGAGTAGCTTGCGAGGTTGGAGAAGGGCGCGCGCGAGGGGTGCTCGTATATATACCCGCATGGCGGCGGGTGGAGGAAGGCAGAGGAGGAGGAGGAGGGAGCCACGGCGGCGGGACAGGTGGCGGGGCCGCGTGCAGTTATGGCCTTATGGGAGCGGCGGCCTCCGATTGCTCGATTATTTGAATTTCCCCGGAATCAGGAAATGATTTTTATTCCGGTTTTCGGTTGCCTCTCGTCTGGGGGAAATGGATGGGCCGGGTGTTTGATTACCGAACAACCGGGGGGACACGTGGCTGGTGGCGGTAGGGCGCCCGGCCGTCGAGGCATGGGTTCGTGACAAGTTTGGAAGGTCCGGCCGGCACAAAAACAAATAAACCCTGCTCGATTTATTTTGCACCGTGCTAACCATTATTATTTTTCGACGATTCGCATGCTGTGTGTACCGGTAGCTAGTCCGGTACGTTACGGCATGTAGGTTGCTCATCGTGGCAGCGGTAGTCCACCGTATGCTCGACACGATGCATATCGACGCACCTACCAGGACGTCACCCAGGGTTCGTGCAGGTGCGATGCATCATGTTATATAGTGATAAAAGTCGTTGTGTTCGTAAATGGGTACGCCGCAGGAGCCACAAAAACAAGATATTTATTATCTCAACAGAGGAACATGTTTAGTTGACGGCACATCCGTATGGCTCATCAAATTGAGCGCATTTTGACCCGCCGGCCAGGCCATAGACCTGAGCATTTCTCGGGCTCAGGTCGGGCTCGGGCCGGGCCGACTAAAAGCCCGGGTCCTTCGGGCTTGTTAACTTGTGCCCAAGCCCGCCCACTAAGCTGGCCAGGCCGGGCCGGGCCGGGCCTCATTAAAAAATAGAGTATCCCAGGCCCGTCCCATTAGCCCGAGTACACACTAATGCAAACCTTAAAAAAAATATCAACCACAGTAGACAAAACAACAGCATACCACTAAAAAAATTGATTTAAAATATAAACCACACAGTAACGCAGATAGTAATGTAATCCGATGAACCTGCATATAAATTGCAGAGTACTGACTCTAACAAATTAATGTTCAAACAATTAAAAGTACCCAGCTATTACATTTCTCCAAGCTACTGCATAGTGCCTTAACCAAAAGATGATATCTAGCTTCTATATCTCTATTTATCCATAACAAAAAAAAAATCTTTTCTTGTCTATCAGCAAAAGAAACATTTCTTTCCGGCTGCAAGCTTTCACCAAAACTCCAAAAGGACCGAAGAATATAAGAACCCTGCAAAAACATTACAGTGTAATTTTTTTTACTTTCATGTGAACATCTAAAATTGAGTATAAGGAGTAAGGAACCACCTGAATTCTAATCAACAGCCATGACCTCATCACTATCATCAAGTTCAGTAGCTTCTGTAGCTGCACGTTCAAATCAGCACCAAATCAACACCGATAATGTTAAACCGAGAACATGTATTAATCTAAAAAATTAGAACATGTACAGTACCTATGTCCTTCTTTGCGCGCATCCAATCTTGCAAACACACTAAAGCCTCCACTGTTTCTAGATTCAGTGAACTTCGAGAAGGAGTTATCACTTTTTTTTCCAATACTGAATGCAAACTCTGAAGCAACTGAAGAGACAGGGATGGTAAGGAGATCTCGAGCCATATTTGTAAGTTCTGGATAACTCACAGATGAGACCTTCCAAAATTCCAATATGTCCAAATCAACATTTTGGTCTTTTGTAGGTTCTTCCAGATACAAATCCAACTGAGATTTCTGAGTTCGTGGTGCAACAGTGGTCAAGTATTCAGCATAATCATCAAACAAGTCATCTTGTCCATTTTGTTCAGCATTATTACTCAGGTTGGTGTTAGATCCGGTAGGATTCAAGACCTTATACTCATCAAATAACTCATAAAGCTTGGTCACAACTTTATTAACTTGTTCTTTAGCAGCAGACTCATCAACATGTATCTTCTTGTAGTAGTACTTAATAAGATTAAGCTTGTATCGAGGATCAAGGACAGCTGCACATGATAGAATCAAGCTGTAGTTTGACCAATACTTATCAAACTTAATTTTCATCTCTGTCACCATAGGAGACATGAAATTTTGTGGCTGTTTAGCAACTTCAAGTAGCTGAGAGTGAATCTTGAAGACACCTTTGAAGTACAAATTGGCAGTTGGGTACTTTGTGCCAGAGAAAGTGCACGTGACTTGATGAAAGAACTTCAGAAAATTAGTCACGACTGTTACCTTCTTCCATTCAGTTTCAGAAAGATCAAAATTAGCCAAGAAGGTTGCATCCCTCGATGCATAGTGCTTAAGAACTCCCTTATAAAACAAAGCATTTTCAAGCATTCTAAATGTAGAATTCCAACGGACAGGCATGTCAAGACATAGCTTCTTTTTAGTATCTAAATGAAATATGTTTTTAGCATCCGCATAAAATTTATGCCTACGGATACTAGAACCATGGATATACTGAACTCCTTGGTGAATCTTGTCAATAGCAGTATCAATTAATTTCAACTCAGCTTGAACAATCAAATTCAGAATATGCGCACAACATCTAACTTGAAAAAATGCACCATCACACAGTAATCTACCATGAGCTAGCAATCTCATCCTAAGGGAATTTGACATATTGTCATTGTAGGATGCATTATCCAAAGTAATACTCATGACCTTTGACTCAACATTCCAATTGCTAAAGCATGCTGCAACAGTATCAGCTATTGATACACCATCATAGGGAGGAAGCAATTCACTAAATAATATTATTCGCTTCTGTAACTGCCAATCAACATCAATAAAGTGTGCGGTTATGCAAATATAGCTATCTTTTGAGGTCTCAGATTTCCAATTATCAGAAGTGAAACATATTCTTCCAGGTGCATCATATAATACTTTTTCCAAAGCAGTTTTTTCAGTTTGGTACATAGCCATGATATCTCTCTTCACATTGAAACGACCAATTTTCTTAAACTGTGGGACACAACAGTTTAAAAGATAACGAAATCCAACTTCCTCGACAACTGTAAAAGCATGCTCACCACCAGTAAGAAATACAGCTATTGCCCTCCTAATAAGATCTGGGTCAAACTTATGGTTTTTGAGAGAAACAGAGCCATCTGGATTACTCTCAGCCCGAAGGACATACTGATCAAGACTAGCCTGCCCTTTATCATGCATTTCAATATGCCTTTTCAAGTGAGAAGTACCATTCTTACTATAAGCAGTGAGAATTTTCTTACAGATTCTGCATTTAGCTTTGGTCGTGCTTGGGTCATCAGATTCTAACTGTTCAAAATCTTTCGAAACAGGAGACTTCCTGCGACGTTTTCCACTAGGCTGATCCTCCAGCTGCACTTCTTGGTCCCCATCTTGAGAATCATTTTCCACTTCTATTGCCTGGCTCATCTTCCAAAAGCTGCATGCCAAAACAAATGTTGCATCATTAGAGGAAAAACTAAAACTCTGTAAGGCATAAAAAAATTACGGAGCTCATGTGCCAAAGCAGGGACACCAAATATTTAATTTGAATAAATAAAGAGTAAATAGATCTGGATGAAACACGTGATTGTCTCAAGTCTAAAGTCTAAACTCAAGATTAAAAAAATCACAAACACAACTAGATGCTGCTCTCACATAGCAAATCCGCTCGACAGTATCCTACAAGTAAAAAACTCAAGCATAGCCGAACGGAGAGGATTAGGTAGAGGTATGTCCGTACCCGAGATGAACGCTCTGCCGCCAGCTAGTGCTTCCAGATATCACGAACTTTCTTCGTGACTGTATTGTTCAGCCGCCGTTGAAAGGAGATGCTCTCGGAGAGTGAGGGGGAAAAGTAAAAAAGTGAAAACCTAATCTCTTCAGCTCTCATTTATACACCAGAACAATATTGATCGAGATCGATTGACTGTTGGACTGCTCGGGACCTCGCTAGTCGCCACCTCGGGAATCACCGCCACCGCTCCAAGTTCCCGAGGGAATTAATAACACCTCCGCCGCTCCGCTGGTTGAATGGTGGACGATTGACCTGCCTCTCGGGCCTATCGGGCTTTTAGCAAATACTCGGGCCGGGTCGGGCCGGCCCGTTTTTTCCTCGGGCCAAAAAACCAGCGCCAGGCCCGTCCAGTAAGCAACCACGGGCCGGGCTTAGCCCGACGGGCTCGGGCCGGGCTATCGGGCCGGGTCGAAAATGCTCAGGTATACCAGGCCACGGTCTATATCCGACTTTGTCTTCAACAATGACCCAATTCGGGCAAGCCGATGCCCATTCTCCAGTGCAGAAAAGAAACGTACGTGCCCACCCGGCCTCTACCTAGCGTGCGCCGGCTCTCACAAAAGGTGTGGGCGCGCCACCCTTTTTCCGGCACACACGAGCTGCACAGTTTTGCTACAACTCGCACGCGCGGTGATGGTGCCCAAACGGGCAACGTCAGCTGTAGCTAGCGGACGCCGAAAAGGCGCTTGGCCGTACCGCCTGGTCCCGGTCCGTTGCCGTGCCGGCCGCCACATGTGGCGCGCCGCCGTCGTTGCAGCAGGTCGACACGTACCTGTGCAGGACCTGCGCTGCTGTGTGTACGTACGCTGTATGTTGTGCTGCATGATGATGCGTGATGTGTTGCCTCTTCTACGAGCAAGTTAACGCGAGGTTATTATTAATTGGCATGCGTGACAAATTTTAGTCGCTAGCAATTATAATCTAAAAAAGTATTATTTTTATAATGCTATATATAATTTAGAACAAGATTAACAAATATTATTTTTATAATAATTAAAAGTATGCAATTTAGATATTATTTAGGAGTTGCTATGGGATATTATTATAATGATAAATGTGGTAATTTGAGAGACTTTTATTTTGTGCCCAGACCAGTTTGGTTGATTTTGTCCTATTTCTTTAACCTTGTAATTTTTGTTCATATTTTTTTTAAGCTGAAGACTAAGTTTGCCCCTGGTCCTATAACGGTGTCAATTCAACTATAAAAACAACGACTTGATCATGTATTTGCCTCTACTTTTTATGAGTACTGTGTGATTTTACACAACCCCTAACATCAAACATCTGGACAACATTTTGACAAATTTTAACAGCATTGTCATGTGTGTACAAATCATATTTTTAGTTCATTGATTCTAGCTCTATCTAATAGAGTTAAAAGTCTAGAAAATTCAGAAAGTTTAGAAAAAAGGAGGAAAAAATATCACTAATACACTCCTTTGAGAAAACATAATAAAATCAATGGTCATTGTTATTAATGATAACTAGAATCTAATATATCGATAGCTGGATGTTTATGATTTTTGTGATAGTCTTTTGAATTTATTTCTCGCCATAATGTCCCATCAAGATTAAAGTGAAGACTGAAAAAAATACTTTGAACTAGTAATAATAAAATATATGGCAAGGACATAAGCTTTGTGTCCTATGCTAATGGGAGAGATCATGCTGATATTATACAATTAAGGGCTTGTTTGGATGGACTAGAATTAAAATGTGGTCATGACTAAATTTTAGATGACTACTTTAGTCGACTAAAATTAGCTTTGAGTTATTTGGATGTGTACGTGGACTAATTAGCTGAATAGTGAGAAAAGTCTTTTTACCACTAAAGACTTTACCGCGTGAGCAGGCTTGTCTTTTGTAAAGACTTTAGCTGCTCAAGAACGTACTATTGGGCTAACCGTTAGCCTCGCCTTGCGCTAAAGTGTAGCCAGGTATTAGTCTTCCCGTTTGGATCTGTTGTGGTTAAACTTTAATTAGCTGCCAAAGCTTAACCTATAGAAGAGTCTAAATACGGCTTCCAACTACATATACAGAGTTCTAACTTGGCTAGCATATAGGTTGACCATTTCTCCCGTTTTTTTGTCTAAGATCGATTGAGAGGTTGGACCGTGTGACTATGTCTGTTCAAATAATTAATTCTTTTGTGTACTATACCCCCTCTATTCGTTTATGATTGAACGCAGAAACGACACTGCCTATCAAGGAGACGATCGTAACTGAATTTCTCATTTTTGCTTAAAAGACCATCATAGACGAATGGAGGGAGTACAACTTGCACCCAAAGTGGCCATAAATGTTGCCTAAAAAAAAGGCCATATGGTTAAAAAACGATTTTTTTTTAAATTAATATTATTTTAATTCGAAATTACAAATTAATTCCTCTGATTTGCAGAATTACAGAAATGTGGTACTATCGTCTGTTGGGTAGACGAAAATAGAGATTTCGTCTATCCATTGGACGAAAATATATTTTTCGTCTATTCAGCAGACGAAATCTCCCCAATTTTCAATTAAAAATAGGTAGACGAAATCTCCCAAATTTTCAAGTAAAAATAGATTTCGTCTGCCCGGTAGACGAAATCTCCCAAATTTTCAACTAAAAATAGATTTCGTGTGCCTGGTAGACGAAATCTATTAATTTCGTCTATTCGCTGGACGAAAAAATTTAGGTCCCTAGGTTTAAAAAATACAAAGTGTGCAAGAAACGTTGAAGTACTGTATATTGATGAATTGGCATATTTGTACTCACCACCCTAATGCATCCATTTGTAAGTTTTACAACTTATTATACACAATTTGATCTTAAATTCCTTATAATATTTTTATACACTTAAAAACATATTATACATTATTATTATATGTCACACCCCAAAATTTTCGAATTTTGGGATGTGAATTTTCAACATAAATAATACAACATTTTTCTCAATTTTCTAAAATTTTTCAAGCTTTATAAAATTTACAGAAAGGAAAAAATGTTTTTCTAAATTAAATCAATATAGGTTTAAATTTCGAGTGTGTTGCATTCATGCTGCTGCATTTATTTTTGTATTGCTTGTGATTCAAACAAGAATTTAAATGTATTTAAATTCAAATTTGAATCACTTTGTTTGGAGCTCTAGAAAAGTTGCAGCGGCCCGAGTTTGTTTTTCCTCCCTGAATTCTTTTCCCCGGCCGATTTTTCTCCTTCTCTCCTCCTGCGCAGCGGCCCAGCCCAGCGGCACCCTGCTCCGCTTGCGGCCCGGCCCAGCGGCCTGCTTCGCGCGCCAGCCAGCTCGGCCCGACCCAACCGCTCCTCCCGGCCCAGCATCACGGCCCACCGCTCCCGCCTCTCTCCAGCGCTCGGCCCAGCGCGCCCCCACCCGGCCCAGGTGCGCGACCCACGGCCCAGCTCGCGGACCGGCCTCCCGCGTGCAGCGCCGCCGCCGCCGCTCCTCCCTTGGCGTGCGCGCCGCGCCGCCTTGGCGATAGTGCCACCCCGCCTTCCGAGACCTTCCGCACCTCCCGCGCCCCTACATACACTGCCGGCCGCCCGCCTCTCAGCACCACCACCACCGCCGCCCTCCTCCTCGACAGAGCCCACCGCCGCCGCCGCCATTAGCACCGCCGCCGGCGCAATTGCCCCACATTCGCCGCGTCCCGACGCCATTGGAGCAAGGCGCCGCCGCCACGAGTTTCACCAGGACACCACACGTCTTCCTCACTTCGCGGTGTCCATGAATCGACGCCAGAGCCCCTCACCCGCGTGAAAGCCGGCCGCTACCCCCTGCTTCGACTCCGGCCGAGCTTGTCGGCGTCTACCGTCCACTTCCGCTGCGGGTAAGCACCATCACGAGATCCCCTCATCCTCCTCCCCTGTTGCGCACCGCGCCTTGGATCCCCGACCACCCCAACCGCCGGCGAGCTTGAACGCCCAGAGGCGTCGGCTGCCATGGCCGAGAGCTCCCCTTCCTGTTCAAACGAAGGAGATGAGCGTTTTACGGAAAACCCCCTGCAAGACTTAGATTCCTACACTTAAGTCCCACCGAGCGAGTTTTACGGATCTAACCCCGGCCTTTGCTGATTTTGCGGGCACTGTTCTCTGTGTCTCGTGACTCTTACTAACTAGCCCCTGAAGTATTTGGTTAATCGCGAAGAGGTCCCTAAAATCTTGTTTTAAGCATAAAATCCACGTTTTAGCTCCGATTCAACCCGTTCTCGATGCGTTAGATTCATAATGACATAAACTACGCGTTAGCACTATCAATTACTATGTGATCTGTTTCTGAAATTTTATTTAATATTAAGTTGATTAAATATTATCTAAAATGTGTTTTCTCAAATAAAATCTAATTAAGGTTTATACTCCGATTTTTCATATTAATGTTAACATGATTAATATTTATTTAATTAGTTTTTCTGAATAAAATATAATTAAGTTCCATCTCGGTTTTTATAAAGTGATATTAATTTGATTAATGATTATTTAACTAGCTCTTTCTAAAATTAAAAACAATTTAGAGTTAAACTTCGGATTTCATAAATAAATGTTAACATTGATTAATTATAACAAAAGTTGTTTCTCTGAAATAACCTTCACACATTATTTAATTAAAATATATCCAGCATATAGTTTTATTTGTTTAATCACCAAATCTTCCGATAGTCGTATCTTTTCAACCGTTGCTCCGTTTTCAGCGATTCTTGTGTCCACGTGACCATCGAACCAAGCCCTATCTTTTAGCGCGCTCTTTTAAAGCTTTCCCTTTGATTGGTGTACTATTCTTAGTTGTATATTGGTTGTTGCTTGTTTAGCTGCACGTGTTGTGCTCGATGATTGTTGCGATTAGAGGAAGGCCGTTCGGGAGATTTCAAGATGAAGAACTGAAGCCTTGAGCAGCTATTAATTGGATTTAAGGCAAGTTATAGCACGGACAATCCTTGCTACCTATCTCACTTTTAATTCACTGTTCTTTACATACGCATGCATTTAATACTGTTTACCATTAAGGTTGTACCTAGCATTTATTTTCCCTGTCCTTGTACTCCTATGGGTTTATGCATATGGGTAGTATTTTTGCTAGGCGCAATACTGTCACCTTTACTTAATTGTTAATATTGACTTAATGGTCCACTTCAACATTAATGATAAAACTTGCTTTTTTAGCAACTTGGATTAGGGAGCTAGAACATGTGCTGTGTGCTTTGCTCTAGTGTCTCCCTATAAGGACCGGTTCTTAAAGCGGCAACCCAGGAGCCTGTCGCCACCGCCGGAACTATATGGGCTCTGGTCTTGGTTGAGTAGCTCGTACGTCTCTAGCTTGGCAGTAGTTACCGAGTGGCCTACGGCGTTGTGGGAGGTACGGCGCTGGGTGATCTCCGATTCCACCGAGGACGGTAGCCCCGTCGGCTAGGTCACGTTAGACCCAGTCCCGTGTTGGGAGCCCCCGTGAGTGCGGGAGCTCCGCACGTTGCGCCTTTTACTTTTGTTGGCATGATTTGCCGGCGCGTGGACGCCATTGACCCCCTCACGTTGCACCCTGAGGGTCAGTCAATCTCGGTGCCTAAGTTTTCACCACCGTATAGTACTCCAGCGGCTACTGTCTTGTTAGGGTGTCTTGTGAAAGCCTCGTAGCGTCCCTATGCAGTCACACCTCGGAAGTGTTGATGTGCGTGGTTGGGTGCAAAGTTCTTTTGAACTTTTACGCGACTGGTGGGTAAAGGGCGAAACCTCTGCAGAGTGTACGATCTATCATGATAGCCTTGCTCAGGGTCACGAGCGGCCTGGATCCTTTTTGATTAGAATATGGTATTTATTCCTGTTTAATGTCACTTACACCATTAATTGGGTTACAACTGGGATTCTCATTCACTTGTAGTAATTTGGATAAAGATAAAACGAACCAACTAAAAGTGCTATTGCAGTTAAGCCAGTGTCAAGCCTTTTCTGCCTCATCCCCCGTGCTATACTTGCTAAGTAATCCTATTACTTACACTTGCTATTATTATCATTTTGGGCAAAATCCCGGACGGGTAACAGATTGGAGTCAGGCTGATTACGAGGTGGAGTTTCCGGAGGATTTGCCGTACTTCTGAGTTGGCGTTCTCCCAGTCAGAGTCCCTGTGGGATTGCGGCTACGCTTAGAGAGATGTATTAGTCTTCCGCTGTCCATGTATTTCATTTATGCAAAACTCTGATGTAATCGCTACTTTATGATGAGAAATAAGCATTGTACTCTGATTTTTACCATATTTGTTCGCTATATGTGTCTGTGGACTTCCTGGGCACACATATGGCCACATTCGGGTTTTGTGTAAATCCGGGTGTGACAGATTGGTATCAGAGCCGTGCTGACTGTAGGACCGCATCCTAGATAGTACTGGCCATCCGTTAAAGATTCATTTTACCATATAACCCTTGCTTTCTCTATCCTTGAGATTTTGATTCATAAAAAGGTGCTATCCTTGAGCGCTTTCCTCCTTGACAATTTCTATTTGGTCATTATATCCTTGGATGTTTTATCCTCTCCTTGATAATTTACTTCTCATCCTTGACTTCTGATCATTTATCTCCACCTTGTGTTGATTGCTAATTTTCAACTATTGTCTATTTAACTCCTCCTTGTTGCTTTACCTTGATCACGTATCTTCTACTACTGTTGTGAGTCTCCTTGTTTACTCACACTTTCCTTGATACTATTTCCCCTTCCCCCCTCCTTGTTCTTCAAGTATTGTCACTTTGGATTCATTCCTTGGCTTTTGATCTCAAAGTGTCCTCTCGACTTTTCCTTTATCCTAAAACACTTAGATTGTCTGTATCGTCCCGATGCATTTGCAAGTCACTTGAAGAATGAAGATACCGTCTGTCTGCTACAAGAAGTTCAAGCCGAACGACCTCAGAGTACACGACGACGTCACCCTCGGTGCCACTACAACCAAGAAGTTGGACGCCACTCAAGACGAGTTTGCAAGGTGAAGAAGACCGAAGTGATAACCCTGCATAGGAGGATTCCCTTAACATTATTGACAACGTTTAGAGTCGCTTTTAGGCTTGTGTGTCTAACCTTGGTTGAGTGTGTTTGTAATGCCTGTCCTTGTGTCTTTGATTGATTTGGATCTTTGTAATGATTGCCTGGTTGGGTTCTCTCTATTTTTCTCGCATCTCCTTGTTTTTCTTGCTATCTCTTCCTCATCAACCAAGTGGAGAACATCGAGAACGAAGACAGAAGGTGATCATCATAATAAAAGAACGAAGCCAAAGAAAATTTGGAGTAGAAGATTCGCGACTATATCAGCACAGAAGGTGAAGAAAGTATGGTGATCCAACTCCAGAAGATCTCTGTTTTCAGAATCTTGCTGTTCCGTTCTTCTCCTTCATCCCTACTCTCTACGAATCTCGGGACGAGATTCAGTTTAACGGGGGTAGCTTGTCACACCCCAAAATTTTCGAATTTTAGGATGTGAATTTTCAACATAAATAATACAACATTTTTCTCAATTTTCTAAAATTTTTCAAGCTTTATAAAATTTACAGAAAGGAAAAAATGTTTTTCTAAATTAAATCAATATAGGTTTAAATTTCGAGTGTGTTGCATTCATGCTGCTGCATTTATTTTTGTATTGCTTGTGATTCAAACAAGAATTTAAATGTATTTAAATTCAAATTTGAATCACTTTGTTTGGAGCTCTAGAAAAGTTGCAGCGGCCCGAGTTTGTTTTTCCTCCCTGAATTCTTTTCCCCGGCCGATTTTTCTCCTTCTCTCCTCCTGCGCAGCGGCCCAGCCCAGCGGCACCCTGCTCCGCTTGCGGCCCGGCCCAGCGGCCTGCTTCGCGCGCCAGCCAGCTCGGCCCGACCCAACCGCTCCTCCCGGCCCAGCATCACGGCCCACCGCTCCCGCCTCTCTCCAGCGCTCGGCCCAGCGCGCCCCCACCCGGCCCAGGTGCGCGACCCACGGCCCAGCTCGCGGACCGGCCTCCCGCGTGCAGCGCCGCCGCCGCCGCTCCTCCCTTGGCGTGCGCGCCGCGCCGCCTTGGCGATAGTGCCACCCCGCCTTCCGAGACCTTCCGCACCTCCCGCGCCCCTACATACACTGCCGGCCGCCCGCCTCTCAGCACCACCACCACCGCCGCCCTCCTCCTCGACAGAGCCCACCGCCGCCGCCGCCATTAGCACCGCCGCCGGCGCAATTGCCCCACATTCGCCGCGTCCCGACGCCATTGGAGCAAGGCGCCGCCGCCACGAGTTTCACCAGGACACCACACGTCTTCCTCACTTCGCGGTGTCCATGAATCGACGCCAGAGCCCCTCACCCGCGTGAAAGCCGGCCGCTACCCCCTGCTTCGACTCCGGCCGAGCTTGTCGGCGTCTACCGTCCACTTCCGCTGCGGGTAAGCACCATCACGAGATCCCCTCATCCTCCTCCCCTGTTGCGCACCGCGCCTTGGATCCCCGACCACCCCAACCGCCGGCGAGCTTGAACGCCCAGAGGCGTCGGCTGCCATGGCCGAGAGCTCCCCTTCCTGTTCAAACGAAGGAGATGAGCGTTTTACGGAAAACCCCCTGCAAGACTTAGATTCCTACACTTAAGTCCCACCGAGCGAGTTTTACGGATCTAACCCCGGCCTTTGCTGATTTTGCGGGCACTGTTCTCTGTGTCTCGTGACTCTTACTAACTAGCCCCTGAAGTATTTGGTTAATCGCGAAGAGGTCCCTAAAATCTTGTTTTAAGCATAAAATCCACGTTTTAGCTCCGATTCAACCCGTTCTCGATGCGTTAGATTCATAATGACATAAACTACGCGTTAGCACTATCAATTACTATGTGATCTGTTTCTGAAATTTTATTTAATATTAAGTTGATTAAATATTATCTAAAATGTGTTTTCTCAAATAAAATCTAATTAAGGTTTATACTCCGATTTTTCATATTAATGTTAACATGATTAATATTTATTTAATTAGTTTTTCTGAATAAAATATAATTAAGTTCCATCTCGGTTTTTATAAAGTGATATTAATTTGATTAATGATTATTTAACTAGCTCTTTCTAAAATTAAAAACAATTTAGAGTTAAACTTCGGATTTCATAAATAAATGTTAACATTGATTAATTATAACAAAAGTTGTTTCTCTGAAATAACCTTCACACATTATTTAATTAAAATATATCCAGCATATAGTTTTATTTGTTTAATCACCAAATCTTCCGATAGTCGTATCTTTTCAACCGTTGCTCCGTTTTCAGCGATTCTTGTGTCCACGTGACCATCGAACCAAGCCCTATCTTTTAGCGCGCTCTTTTAAAGCTTTCCCTTTGATTGGTGTACTATTCTTAGTTGTATATTGGTTGTTGCTTGTTTAGCTGCACGTGTTGTGCTCGATGATTGTTGCGATTAGAGGAAGGCCGTTCGGGAGATTTCAAGATGAAGAACTGAAGCCTTGAGCAGCTATTAATTGGATTTAAGGCAAGTTATAGCACGGACAATCCTTGCTACCTATCTCACTTTTAATTCACTGTTCTTTACATACGCATGCATTTAATACTGTTTACCATTAAGGTTGTACCTAGCATTTATTTTCCCTGTCCTTGTACTCCTATGGGTTTATGCATATGGGTAGTATTTTTGCTAGGCGCAATACTGTCACCTTTACTTAATTGTTAATATTGACTTAATGGTCCACTTCAACATTAATGATAAAACTTGCTTTTTTAGCAACTTGGATTAGGGAGCTAGAACATGTGCTGTGTGCTTTGCTCTAGTGTCTCCCTATAAGGACCGGTTCTTAAAGCGGCAACCCAGGAGCCTGTCGCCACCGCCGGAACTATATGGGCTCTGGTCTTGGTTGAGTAGCTCGTACGTCTCTAGCTTGGCAGTAGTTACCGAGTGGCCTACGGCGTTGTGGGAGGTACGGCGCTGGGTGATCTCCGATTCCACCGAGGACGGTAGCCCCGTCGGCTAGGTCACGTTAGACCCAGTCCCGTGTTGGGAGCCCCCGTGAGTGCGGGAGCTCCGCACGTTGCGCCTTTTACTTTTGTTGGCATGATTTGCCGGCGCGTGGACGCCATTGACCCCCTCACGTTGCACCCTGAGGGTCAGTCAATCTCGGTGCCTAAGTTTTCACCACCGTATAGTACTCCAGCGGCTACTGTCTTGTTAGGGTGTCTTGTGAAAGCCTCGTAGCGTCCCTATGCAGTCACACCTCGGAAGTGTTGATGTGCGTGGTTGGGTGCAAAGTTCTTTTGAACTTTTACGCGACTGGTGGGTAAAGGGCGAAACCTCTGCAGAGTGTACGATCTATCATGATAGCCTTGCTCAGGGTCACGAGCGGCCTGGATCCTTTTTGATTAGAATATGGTATTTATTCCTGTTTAATGTCACTTACACCATTAATTGGGTTACAACTGGGATTCTCATTCACTTGTAGTAATTTGGATAAAGATAAAACGAACCAACTAAAAGTGCTATTGCAGTTAAGCCAGTGTCAAGCCTTTTCTGCCTCATCCCCCGTGCTATACTTGCTAAGTAATCCTATTACTTACACTTGCTATTATTATCATTTTGGGCAAAATCCCGGACGGGTAACAGATTGGAGTCAGGCTGATTACGAGGTGGAGTTTCCGGAGGATTTGCCGTACTTCTGAGTTGGCGTTCTCCCAGTCAGAGTCCCTGTGGGATTGCGGCTACGCTTAGAGAGATGTATTAGTCTTCCGCTGTCCATGTATTTCATTTATGCAAAACTCTGATGTAATCGCTACTTTATGATGAGAAATAAGCATTGTACTCTGATTTTTACCATATTTGTTCGCTATATGTGTCTGTGGACTTCCTGGGCACACATATGGCCACATTCGGGTTTTGTGTAAATCCGGGTGTGACATTATATAACCCGTAAATCATAATATTTCCGAATAACTAATATTCCGCGTGCAGGAGGGCGCGTGGCCCGGGGTGTCGGTCATCAGCAACATCCTGCAGCAGGAGCACCTCTCAGAGTTCGACCTCAGGGACCGGTTGCTCCGGTTCAAGCACACGCGCTGCGCCCTATGATGCTGTATCGGGTGCGCGCACACGATTAATCCATCCGTCGTCCGGATAAAATTTGTAACGGCCTTCGTTCGAGTGAATGGTTTCTCTGAATGGAAAGATAATTTTTAGCGCGATGGGAAAATGTTCAGCTGAAATTGCGGTTCTGCCCCGTGGTTTGCATCTCGAGTTTGCACGAGTTGCTGCAGATATAAGATCCCAACAAACTTTGTTCAGACTACAGACCGCATGGTTACAAATAACTTGAGACAAACCATGAAATTGACTTCTGAAACAAACGGAACGACGTATTAATTACAGGGTTATATAATAATAATGTATAAAAATATTTCCGAATAACTAATATTCCTCTCTTTGGTGAAAGGGTCTCTAGCCTAGTGGTTAGAGCACCTGAGTAGCACCCTGCAGATCCAGGTTCGACTCCCTGTGGGAGTGAATTAACTGGATTTGGAATAAAGAAAAATAGAAAAATAGGTAGGGGCTTCCCCTACTAACCCCGGTCAAAAAATATTCCTCTCTTTGATTATTACAGGGAGGAGAGAGGTATTAATTATTTGGTACATGGAGGAGAGAGGTATTAGTTATTTAGAAATATTATGATTTACGGGTTATATAATAATAATGTATAATACGTTTTGAAGTGTATAAAAATATTATAAGGAATTTAAGAGCAAATTGTGTATAATAAGTTGTAAAACTTACAAATGAATGCATTAGGGTGGTGAGTACAAATATGCCAATTCATCAATATACAATACTTCAACGTTTGTTGCACACTTTGTATTTTTTTAACCTAGGGACCTAAATTTTTTCATCCAGCGAATAAATGAAATTAATAGATTTCGTCTACCAGGCAGACGAAGTCTATTTTTAGTTGAAAATTTGAGAGACGGGTAGACGAAATCTATTTTTAGTTGAAAATTTGGGAGATTTCGTCTGCAGAATAGACGGAAAAATATATTTTCATCTAATGGATAGACGAAATTAGTAATTTCGTCTTCTGGGTGGACGAAATCTCTATTTTCGTCTACCCAGCAGACGATAGTACCACATTTCTGTAATTCCACAAATTAGAGGAATTAATAATTTTGAATTAAAATAATATTAATTAAAAAAAATTCGTTAAAAAACGATGCCTGGCCGGCCGGTACGTGGCGGGATCGTGACGGCAGTCTCGCTTTCCACTTAGCCCACGCGCACCGCCGGATCCCAGCCGTGGCCTGCACGCGAATGTCCTACAACACGCTACACAGATGATGTGGCTACCTAGCGAGCCATCGATCAGGACGCAGTTAGTATCGTCTGCAATACCTGCCGCCTACGTACATACGAATACGATTGCTGTGGCGACGGTGGCATGCATTTGTGCATGTGGTTCGGAGCTGACGGCGTTGTTCATTATTCGTATTTTCGTAGGCAAGGAAAATGGCCGGGGGAAAGAGTACTAGAGTAGTGCATGCATAGATTGTAGCACGTATATATCGTCGTTGCAAGCCAAAGCTCGACAAAGGAAACTTTACACAGTACACAGCATACTCAAACTCTGCCCTAAAACTCCTCCTTTCATGAAACGACACTCTAAATTCTAAAACACCACAGGAAAGTAATTGTACTCAGATAGGGTGTCTTTTTTTGCGAAAGAGATACGGTGTCCAATATATGATATAATCTTGTTCTTTGAGCTCGAGCCAACGCTACTTTCTCAGGGTGGGTAACCCATGCATTCCCGGCCGGCCGCTTCCGTCGTCTATCACCCGTCTCCCGTGAGGCCGTGACCAATTCGGCAATTCCCTCCTTGCCCCGGAACGAGGCCGGCCACCTGGCCGGCCCATCACGCACACTGCTTCTCCTTCGTCAGTGCCGTCGCCGTCGTCCGACGCATGCGCACCAGTTGCCACGTTTCGCGTCGCCCTAAACTCTATGCTCTTTTCCTCTGTTGTTAATTATCTGTGTCTATCCCTCTGCGCGATCGCTTCATTTTCGTTCCAGTCGATCAGTCACCACGACTTATCATATATGCACATGTTGATCTCATAAGCTAGTACACAGGTCATGCAACCCATGCATATATATGCTCTCGATTGCTTGCTTGATCTTCTTCCAGTTTGGGGATGAAAAGTCTGTCCATGTTAACGACTACGTACCCACGCCCGAGGGCATGTACATACAACTCTATTTAGTCTAGTATGGTAAAACATTAATTATTACCATACTACTATTTAGTCTAGTATGGTAAAACATTAATTATTACCATACTAGAAACGGCGACCATCTATCAATTAATAAGGTAAAACATTAGGATGATGCTCTTGTTAGCTATGTCCATATATATTTTAACAAGAAAATGAGACATGCATGTGAGATCCCGCTATCTGCAGGCACGCGCATGGCGAAATTAAACCCAGCCAAATACGGGAAATTATAACAATTCATGAGCAATCTGAGGTAGGTGTAAAGTGTGAATCTATAGTTTTATTATCTCAATCTAGCTAGGTAATCTGAGTCCTAATTTGAACAACTTCATCCTCAGCTAATGATTGCATGATAACATTATTTTTTTTAGAGAGGGATCGGATTTCATTAAAAATATAACCCCGTTTACAATTGAGACCTCAACATAAAATAAAATTAACATTGTTATATCGCTCGAGATATCACCATAAAAGATCTTGGAGGACAGCTGCTGCATGGTTACAATTATTTAATCAGTCACATAGAGCTTTAACTAGTTGATCAGGATTTGTATGTAGCTTTTGAAACCTGAATTGCTATTAGCATTTGTCAAATAACGGGAGACCAGAACATGATTGATCGGTGCATTATATATAGCAATTTAATGCAAGCGAATCAAGATAGGCTAACCCCGTGGGATGGCATGGTAGTAAACTGAAGATAAGACATAAGATAAAAATTGGATATATAGAGATAAGAGACGAAAATAATGTTTGGGACTGCGCATGACCCGTGGTGTTTAGCTACTGTGCTTGATGGCAGTTTATAATGTCAACGAATGTCATTGTCCACTACCGCTAGCTAGCTACACGTGGAGTTGCCTTTCCCGTAGAAGACAGTAGTCGTTTGATTGTTAGCCATATTTTCTTAGCCAAAGGTATGTCGCAAGCCACACAGGACTCTTGTGGGCAAACTTGATGAGTAGGATATGTGTATGGCTAAGGAAGCATGGCATTCAAAACTTTTTGGCTATTAACCAAAATACATGGAAAAAAGTTTGTTGCAAAAGCCATAATAAGTACGTATATCAGCAAGAAAAACATGCATGTCCATGCTGACATCATGTAACATTGTCAAACATCACATAGTAGCTCACTAAGCTAGCATACATAGGTGAAGCGTAAGCATAAATGTCAAAAATCAATCGAGATCATGTTCGAGTAGGCATCATTGTTCATCGGGCTAAGCAATAGTGAAGAGAAGAGCGGTCTTAATTATATTTGTCACCGAGACATGCTAGACAAAAATAGGAGTTTAACCAATATGTGAATCTACACAGAGAAGTGGGAGAGCTAAATAAAGCTAGCACACTTCTCTCATGCACAAGCCAATGGCATATGACCAACATGCTAGTGGATTTATGAGAATGGTAATCTTTGCGAATTTCTTATTCGGATCTTTCTTAAGAAAACTGTTAGAGAGATACTGTATTCATCTGTCGATTTTATCATGCACATTATTGATTCTAAAGCACTGTGAAGAAATGTGTTAAACAAAGCTGACCCCAATGTTGATTGATCACCGAGAGCCTACCAGTAAAACTGAATTGTTTACTAAAAGAAAAAAAAGGCCGAAGCCGCGCACATGCATCATTTCATATACAATCCGAGGTAGGTATAAAGTGCAAATCACGATTTTATTATCCAAAATGCAGGTCCTCTGGATTGTAGCAGATCATCATACTTATCTAATCATTGCACGATAATATATTTAAAACACTGAAGATATCATCCAAAGATCGTTGAAGACCAGGTGCCGCGTGGTTAATTAGCTAATTCCATTCCATTGATTTCATGACGTATAAATCCTGAATGACACGTACATAATTCTATTTTATTTGGATTTGGACTAGCTTTTTGCAACGTGGATTCCAAATCTAGATTTCATAATTGATGGGGGACAAGAAGATGATCGATCGGCAGTATATATATTATATATCGAGAAAATCTAGCAGCAATCGAGCTAACGTCGTTTGGTTCCAGTTACTATTTGGACTAGCTTAATTTTTACATAAATCATGTCATTCTTTCTAATGCATTTATTATTACACTGTGGGTGGCATAATAGTTTACTAAAGGTAAAGCTATAACTAAAGATTGGATTAGAGATAAGAAAGAATAGGAAAAAAAATAGGTCAAATGATCCACAGTTTTAAAGAATATATATGGCGTGGTTTATTATAAGTGCTTGTCATTGTGCTCAAATATGGTGCGGCATTAAGAATTTATGTTACTTATGTCGCTATAGTAGAGTAATGTTCTACATGAGTTCTTCCCAGCGGAGCTAATTAATTGTTATAAAAAATGTTATGAACCAACATTAAATTTTTATTTGATATTAGCTAACCAAAATTTAACATTAAAAATAATATAAAATGCTTCAAGTGAAAGCTTAATCACGATAGCCGATATAAATAAGTATAATTAGAGGTGTAGGTAAAAAGGCAAATTTCATATATGTATCAAAAATATCAAACTTTAGGAAGTTCAACTCCGGATCTTCATGCTCGGTTAACCATCGTAATATATAATAATTGACTAGATAATATATTCAATCACCCAAGATGTGATGAAAAGATCTTGGAGGATAGATATACTAGATGTCCGGTAGCCGCCACAGAACACATCAGTGTGATAGTGTGTATATCTAATTAAGAAAGTTAATTTGCATAATCAACATTTAATTAGCATACCCTCTTATTGTGAGTTCATGCCAAACTGTGTATATATAGTTGTGTCACAAAGGAAGACGAAGTCGACATTTTGTCAAAAACTCTTTTTTACCGGATGATACATTCATACATACTTCTAGGGTTTCAAAGAAATCGTTTGACGATTCACTTTTGCCTTTTTTATTATCTATATATAGGTATGTACAAGGCGTCCCACACTGTAGGCTTCTTTCCTTTTTTTTTCCGAGCACGAGTTTGGTTACAAGGAAAAGAACTTTTTCTTTTTGCATAATTAGCAGGGGCCCTGCCACATCCTGCACGCTTGCCGTGGCAAGGCTATTTCTTGTTTGATCAAGGGCCAAGAAAAAAAAAAGAACTTTTACTGGCGATCACACACACCGCGCACCACGTCTAAGACGAGCACAAGCAAAACTTCGAAACGTGCGCCCCCACTAAATTTTTGAATGAAAGAGACATCATCATAACGCGTCGAGCAGAGCTGCTGAGCTGCTATAGTGCTGATTGATTGTTTACTGACGTGTGCCCACTGGTAAAATCAGTTTACTAATCACAAGGGGAAGGAAAAACAAAATACGGAAAGCGCCGTGCTCGTTTTCACCATTTACAATAATCCGAGGTAGTTCTAAAGCGCAAACCTGCGATTAAAATTTTACCCGGATTTGGGAAGCTAGATCTCAGGCAGCTCATCATGTTGGGCTAATCGTAGTAACCCCGTTTTTAAGAACTGGCATGATAACATACATATAAACAGCTGGAGATACGCTCAAAGATCTCTGGAGGCCAGCTAGCTGCTGCTACATGTTTATATTAGCTAGTTTAATCCCCTTTCAAAGATCTCTCGACGTATGCGCGTAAATCGCGTGACATGTAAAGCGATGTATTTAATCAGTATCAGGGGGTACCTTTTGCGACGTGGCAGGCGGACTATAGCAATTGTCAATTAACAGGAGACAAAGTAAGTTAAGAACGTGTGTGATCAATCGCAATATCTAGCAATTAAACGCGATCGAGCTAGCGTACGTCATTTGACTCGAATTTGATCGTATCGTACGCAACTGTTGTTTAATTTTTGGACAGGATTCGTGTCGTTCGCTCGGGGGAGGAGCAGCTAGCAGCTGTAAAGTATGTTGGAGAACGCCACTGAATTTGCCCCCTGCCACCTTGTAGGCAGGCACAGTAGCAAACCGAAGATAAAGCGGCAATTAAAAAGTGGATTAGAGATAAGGAAGGAGACCAAGACACTATGAGCTAGAGTGCATGAACCTTGGTATTCAACTACTGATGCTACCATGCGCCTGATAGTGTGGTTTATGTTATATATAATAAAGTGCATGTCATTGTTGGAGGCAAATTTATATGGTGCCGTACTGCCGCCACAATGAAAGAAAGAGGAACTCTTTTGTCGCCAGGTTAGGAGACTAGGGTTGCACATGTGCTCTCATGAATCCTGGTGATTTGAATCAAGTGCACGTAATCAACAACAACATATTTATATCAACAATGATACAAAGTTGATATACATGTAGGCTGATGTATACGTCAGCAAAGTGCCAAAGTGTCACCGATGAAGTAAAGTAATTAGAAGGCTAGATTTTAGTTTGCACCACCTGGTTTGTAAAAATACTACTCTATGAACTGTGGGTATTTTACTACTCGAATAGCATGCTGTTTCTTTAGACTTGTTATTTGTCTTTTTTGAGGGGAACTCGTTACTTAAACCTTTGATCGGACACGGACTGATCACTGAGAATCTGAGATATATCACCATTGGCTGCTATACACGGGCTCTCATGGCCCATGTTGGGTTATGCTGATTGGGCTGCATAGAGGATTAGAATGGGAGGAGCTCTTCTTTCAAGTGACTGGCAGCAGCGACCCAAGCCCGGGCGTAGGGCACGGCCCAACTCACTAGAAAAGATAAGGAATGCGAGTGGCCGAAAGCCCACCTCAGTCCAGTTGCCCACCGGAACCACATTGAGAACGTGTAAAATACTTCAATGTGGTTGTCTGGTTGAGAAAAAACAAAGCACCCCCATACAATCCATACAAATGTTCTAGCGACGAAGTCCTGTTAATTGCATACCATAACATTGTTGTATACCATACTAATCATACCATTTATGCAACTAACCAGATTTTGTTTCCACGTCATGAGGAATAACATATGCAAGAAATTTACACAGGTTCAAACAAATAAGTGATACACATCTATCTGTTATATAAGAAAAAGGAGGAAAACGAAAAAAGGGCTAGGGTGTTATTAGTGAATAGACTATTTAGACTATTAGTGAAAGTCAGATATATTGATCGACAAAACAATTTATTATAGTGATAAAAAATATAAAGAAGATAATATGTGATTGAACTATCCAAGATCTAAGGTGTGGAAAATATGTATTTAGAGGTCAATAAAGCTAGATGAAAAAACATTCTCCAACTAAAAGTTAGATATAACACACATAAATGTTAGATAATCATAGAAAATTGTATTAATGGTTAACCAAATAGAATTTTTTTTGCAAAAAAAAATCCCATGGGACTTTGCAGCCGCTTGCCACATTTCATGTTGAACTTCCAGTAATTTTCTTCCTACCACTACAAAATTGGGATATGAAATGGCACGTATAGACTCTGGGTGCTCATGATTGGGACATAATGCTTGTTGCGTCATGTGGCGTGATTTTGTAATGGTGCCTAGCACATAGCAGACTATTGAAAGTTTGAAGCAAAACAGCAAATTCCACAAAGGTTAAAGTGTTATGTGTCAAATTTCGCCAAAATTGTTAAATTCTACCGTCAAGATATCTCAACTACCCTTAAAAACATCGTACATTACTGAACATCTTTAGAAAAATTGTTATATAAAATGACCAGCAAAAAAAGAGGGCCATCGATCAGTGGCGGTAGATGAGAAAACTAAATAAAAGATTCTAAAAGGTATACTTATTTTAGTGGCGATATATTACAACCAGTGTTTAGACTAACTATGCCGTCGTTACTTTAGTATTACATTTAGAACTTTTTATTTAACCTTTTTTCCTTACCAAATTACATTAGACATTGTAATTGAATAGAAATAGTAGTAGCCATTTTCACTGTAGAGATAAGAATTATATAAGACGCATAATTACAAGAGCTAATCGGCTAGTATGAAGTAGATATAAAGAAGTCCAAATCAATCCTAAGTGACATTTATGATCGAAACGTTCTTGCAAGTTCATGGACCCACTAAAATATTTTACCTTTCCTTTCAATAACAAATCGACCAAACATACAATGTTTCTTACAAAACATGCATAGTTCATAAAACAACAGACACGTACACTTCTATTGTAAAACTTTACTTGATTTGACCTAAAATGGGTTTATCCCATTTTAACATGCACTTTTTCTAGTTAAATTTACTGATTTCGACCAAATGGGTTTGTCCCATATATCACCTAGAACATTCCTCTACAAGTAGTACGTGTATATTAATTGACCATAAGTCCCCACTAAGTTGATCGATGTGTTGTAGCAATAATTTTGTTGGCATATAATATATATAGGCGTTGTTGATCAGAATGCTCTCCATGTCGAGTCGTCCATTCCCAGCTGCTGCTCTGCCGCCACTGCCGCCGGCTGCTGCTGATCGCATTCCATTTCAACCTTTGCCAACGAGCTCGCGAACATGGCGTGCTCACCTCCGACGTTCGCCGCAACGCCGGCGAGGTCTCGCGGCTGGCTGCACCCGGCGAACGGCAGCGGCTTCTGCACCAACTGGTGGTGGTGGTTCGGCGCGGCGAAGACGTTGCCGAACAATCCCGGCGTCGCCGCCCAGGGGAGCATGGCCGCCGCCGCCGCGGCGGCGCCCGGGTTGGCCGCCGCCATCCAGCTCATGTACGCGTTCACGTCCACCCTGTGGCCGAAGCTCTGGTCGGCGGCGGCGGCGCCATGGTGGAGCGCGCCCGGCGAGCTGGACGCCGTGTGCGCCGCGGCCGGCGCGAAGCCGCCGAGGATGGAGGAGACGTCGAGCTCCCCGAGCTCGCCGAGGGAGGCGTTGGCGTCGTGGCACGGGGAGTCCATCGTGGGGCTCCCCTGTGGCGGCCTCATCTTGATGATCTGGCACTTTTTGAACACCCTGCACACCACCCATTCCTCCTGCCGATCGAAACAGAAACGGAAGGGAAATTAAACAAGAACATTTCAGGAAACACTAATTTCGCAAGTCTGCGACAATGTCGTCACTATTTCAGTGATGGATACTAAGATGCACGGATGACACGTAATTAGCAGTAATTTCCAACAGAAGAATTTGATGCTGCATTGACTGGGTATGTAGTTTGATATATCATATATATACCTTGTTGGGTTTGTAGGGGAATTTGTTCTGGAGCCTGTACTCGTGCATGACCCAGCTGGTCTTCTCCCCCTTGGGAGCTCTGCCCCTGTAGAAGACTAGGGTTTTCTTCATCCCCACGAGCATGCCGCAGTGGAAGATCTCCTTGTCCTTGCCGGTGGTCTTCCAGTAGCCGGAGTCGGTGGCGCGGTTCGTGCGGATGCCGGTCGGGTACTTGCGGTCACGCATGCTGAAGAAGTACCATTCCTTCTCGCCCATGCTAGCTTTGCCTGCAGGTATGATCAATTAATTGCAAAGTTCCATTATTAGCAGGAGCTAGCAGGCGAGCAGTATAAGGTACGCGGATGCAAGCAATGCATTACGTTACGTACAGGAGTTAAACTGATAATGTCCTAGCTGACCATTTACCAAACGAAGTACTACAACCGTGCAAATCTGAATGGCCAAAGACTAAGTCAAGTGCAGCTACTATGGTCGTCTGTAAAGTTACATAGTGATGACAGTGACCTCGGTTTATGCATATCCAACAAACTAACCAAGTCAAGGCATTGAAATTCTCACCAAATCACACCACAAAGGAGAGCAAAGGCAAACCAGGAGACATTTAGTAGTGTTCCATGCACTCATGCCTTCTTGGTCAGAATTAATAGAACCAAATTTTCTTCAAGCTAGCCGGTGCTACAAGTTAATGTGGGACGTACAAAAGCTAGCTCTATCTAGAAGCAAGGAGCTCAGGGTTAGTAGTATGTGGGATGTTTCAGAGATGATGAATAGCGCTTACTATACCTGGAAGATCCCATGGCTCGCACTTGTTGAGGTCGACGTCGGCGATGGCGCGGGTGGCGAAGGCGAAGTCGGAGACCTTGCGGGTGAGGTAGTATGTGACGAGTTCCTCGTCCGTCGGATGGAACCGGAACCCCGGCGGGAGCCCCTCCTCCATTGATCCCTTCTTCCCCTCCGGCCTCGGCACCTGAGCACGAACAGCTCACTCACTGCAGACTGTGAGCAAGCACACACAGTCTGCAGCTAGCTAGAGAGCGGCGGTGGCTGCGAGCTAGCAACAACCGCAAGCACGCATATATACCAGCAGATCGAGGATGACACTTGCTGCGTCAGGCCAAAAGGTCGCATGAACATGTGTGCGTGAAGACAAAGAATACATATATTTAACGATGAGCTCCTGCTAATCTCGGCGCACCACGTCCGTCCCTCCCCTTCTTCTAGAGCGGGATCGCAGGGGTCTCAACAACCATGGGACCGAAAATGACGGGAAGGATTATTGGCGACGGGGCCGAGAAAGGGATGGATTCGACGATCATCTTGTGCATGCCCCCCGGCGCCTAGGATTTCCAGCCAACTCCAACCACCTCCAACCACCGTGCATGCAAGTGCAACGCTCCCGGCTGCGTGATCGAGACCCAGCCGGCGTCGATCGCAGTGGAGCCAGCTAGATGCGAGACAGCGACGACGATGAGAATAACAGCTTATGCTGCTAACCGCACATATATATTATATATAGCATATATATGTTCATTCAGATGGAGACGACGCGCAATCGGACGGGGATCGGCCTTTTGGGATCGGAGCGCGTACGACGTACCGCGCGCGCGTGTACTTGTTACTAGAAAGTTTACGGTGCTCGGGAAAATGCTGGCGCTGTATAAATGAATTGAATTGCCGGCAGTTGGGAGCACGTCTCGATCATGGCTGCCGCCACTGACAGAATGATCCTATATATCTTTCTGGTAAGGAAAAGAGAACACACTAGCATAGTAGTTTCTGAACCATATGCTGCTTGCATGATGCGCGTGCTGCAGATCGAGCTTTAATTTGGTGGTGGATTCCGACCTAGCCGAGCAGCTCCATCCTCTTGCGAGCGCCATGAGGCCGGCCAAGAGGTGTCGGTCGGCAGGATCTCGGAAGAAGAAGGAAGGATCGAGCTGCTGGCCGCGATCGATTTGTCCGGCCACACGTGCGAAAATGACGCGGGTGTTTTCATATATTTCAGCGCGCGTTACGGTCTGATCAGGTTGTTGCGGACTTGCAGTACAGCGTCCGTGCGAGTTCACTGTTGTTTTGGTCGTTTGGCGCATATATGTTCTCTCTCTCCGCGGATGATGCAGGTTTGATTTTTCTGTCCTCTGCAAAGTTTTATTTAATCCTATTGGCTGGATTAAGAATGTGATCGATCCAGGATGCAATCACGTACAGTGAAGTGGAATCAATCAACGAGCTAGCTAGCTAGCTAGAGCTAGAATCAGTATCGGTGAATCTTCCTGGCTTATTTAATCGCCGACCCCGTTCTAGGAATGCTACAGCTCATTTAGAATTTTATAGATTCGATATAGAGGCGTGTCTAGTCACAAAACGGGTTTGAAGAAACTAGATGGCCCGCGCACGCATCGGAGGAAGCCTGTGGGTGCGTTACTGCGACTATGCCTTCACGTTTGTTTTGTCCCAAACGAGCAGTGCATCGAAATTCGAATGAACAAACTGCAGGCTCCGAGCACCTGTAACCTAAATTTATTAGTCACCACTCACCATCAAACGAGAAAAAAATTAAAAGAGAGAGGCCAGTCTTTCATTCTCGAAAAAAAAAGAAAAAGAAAAAGGCCAGGCTTTCATGGATGGCCCTCATTCGGGATTTCTCTCTAAACAGGCTTCAGGCAGTGCGAACGTCACGAACTTAGATCATTTTGTGCTGTCTGCTGCGATCATTTTGAACCTCTGATGGGCCAGATCCATCTTAGTTTATAGGCCTAGGCAAGTTCAGCTTTGGCCCTTCTAAACGGCCCAATAGTTGCGACGAGAAAAGGGCTGCCAGCTCTCTGGAATAGGGACGGTAGTTGGACCCTGCGGGTGCCCGCGGGTTTCACACCCATTAGGTGCGCGTAGGTGCAAAATCTCACCCGTGGGTCTATACCCGGCCCGACCTATACTAAAGCGGGTGCGGGTGTAGAATTTTACCCGTGGATGACCTATGAGCCCTAAAATAACAAAAAAAATTTAGTTTTTGTAAGAGGTCCATAACCTTATACATCATGAAATCAGCCCAACTCTCTAATTTGCTATGGATGGGTGGCTGGAGACTGGATGACTAGTTGGAGCATGGATGAATGGATAGAACCTGCAACTTGAACATGGTTTTGTACTTCTGTTGATTGATGAATGCTACGGGCATGTTCTTTGGTGGAACTGCAAGTATGCAACTCTAATTAATATGATTAATTGATATGATGTGAATACTGGAACTTATTTTATTTAGTTATGTGACGGTATATATTATTTTTGTTTGTCATGTAGAGAACCCAATGGGCCCTGCGGGTGCGGGTGCTGAAATTCACATGTGGGTCTCATAATGGGTGGGCATGGCTAAACGTGGGATTCAGATCACCTGACGTCGCTCTCATTGACTGCATTCTGCAGTCACCGCATCCACACCGTTCTCCATGCATCTGACGATGACCAGCTCCCACCTCTCCCACGCTGGGCCTTGGCCCAACAAGAACACGGCCTGTTTTTGCAGCCAGTACCCTTTTAGCGCGAAGGCTCACCATTTTGGCGGCACAACTCGCGATTTGGCGCGAGGGGTTCATGTGGTGCTCACCGCTGATGAAGAACAGGTACCCTAATCTGTATTCTGTAGTTCTACAAACCTCTTCTTGATTGTAATCGTGTTCTAATTTAGTTGTCTTCCATCTCTCTCTCTCTCATTAGATTGTGTTAGAATTGGTTGAAGTAAACGAAATCTGCTATTGGAGATGGAAGAAAACAGGTGTGTTTCTTTTTCTCCATGGAAGAAAACTTGAGATAGATTGTATTTGTTCAAACTATTAGCAAATCTTTTTTTTCTGGTAGGGAGGGTTTACTGCCTAGTTTGTTACCCCAAGTTGGCATGGAGTTCAACACTATAGATGAGGCTTGGATGTTTTGGATCAGCTATGGAGGTCAGAAGGGATTTGAGGTTAGAAAAAGGTACACAAACAAAAGAAAGTCAGATGGGAAGGTTAGATCCTGCAGATATGTTTGTGCAAATGAGGGGCATAGAAAGGAAGATAAAAGGGATCATCTAACAAAGTGTCCAAGAGCTGAAACTAGAACTGATTGTCAGATTCGCATGGGTCTTATAATGGACAGGGAGAAGGGAACTTATAAAGTTGCTGATTTGGTTTTGGAGCACAATCACATGCTTCAGTTGCCACAAACCTCGCACTTGATAGTGTCTCAAAGAAAAATTTCAGAGTTACAAGGTTTTGAAATTGACACAGCTGACGATGCAAGCATTGGGCCCAAAGCAGCACATGAGTTGGCGTGTGTGCAAGTTGGTGGTTCATTCAATCTCAGTTATACTCTTCGTGATCACAAGAATTATTTACGGGGCAAGCGCCAACGAGAGATGGCATATGGTCAAGCAGGAAGCATGCTTATGTATTTTCAAGAGAAAATTGCTGAGAACCCTTCATTTCAATATGCATTGCAGATGGACATAGAAGAACAAATAGCAAATATATTTTGGGTTGATGCTAAAACACACTGCTATAACAGTCTAGCACTGTTTTTCTGCTTCCTATACAATCACAACTTACATAGCACAACACACTGCTTCCTAATCACAATATACAGAACATAATGGGCCTGCTTCAGTTTGTCCGTGACAAAGAACAAATGTATCAGGCTCTTCCATTCAATTTCTTCATAACACAATTTACAGAACACAAAGTATCAGGTTCTTCCATTCAGTTTCTTCAGAGTGCAATGTGCCTTTCAGGTTCAGGCATTCACTTTTGTCAGTTAAAAACAGAACGAATCTTCAGTAGCATCATTCAGGCGTGAGGAGGGCTTGGTGGCAGCATCCGGGGGTCCGCAAGGAGGCTGCAGTTTCCGGGTCCGCAAGGAGGCAGCAGCGGCGCTTGCGGCCGAGCGGCTGCTCGTCGGGTAGTCAGCCCCGTCGTCGGAGAAGGATTTGGGAGGCTTGGTGTTGACGCAAATCTCGGTCAACACACGAGAGTACTTGAAACGAACGAAGATCAGCAAGTTCGCACGAACCGGTCTGACCGGCTTGCTTAACCGGTCTGACCGGTTTCTAGGGTTTCGCTAGAATCGACTGTTTGTGAGGGTAACTACCAAGCTTACGTGTTGGAGGACGGCAGGGTTTACGAGCAAACCAGCAAAGAGATAACCAACGCACTTAGTGACGAAGAACGACTAGTTTACGAGCAAACTAGCAAAGACCGTCGAAGCTCTCACCCGGGAGGGACCCCGTCAGGGTGTGAACGTTGCTAGCGTGCCCTAGGTCGACCAGCGAGCCTTAGGACGTCATCTCTGGTCGTGGAGATCAGCGGACGAGAAGCATGGAGGTTGGAAGAGATTAAGGTTTGAGGTAAAGGATAAAATAATGTTTGATTCGATTGGATCTATCTCAATCGGCCTTCTGGCCTTTATATTTATAGGCCTGGGAAGTCTTACCCCTCATGAGTCGGTTACAACATGGGATTACATCAGAAAACCTAAACCTACTCGAATTACAGCTTGAAAACCGGTCTGACCGGATTCCAAACCGGTCTGACCTCTTTCCCCGAGTGCAGATCTTGCCGAAGTCATAACTCTCTCATCCGGAGTCCAAATTAGGTGTTCTACATATGCATCTTGATCGTCTCGGCGAGAGCTACGCAATGGTGAAGTCCAATCTGCATTTTAGCAATGTTTTCCAAACCGGTCTGACCGGTTTGTGCACACCGGTCAGACCGGTTTGCACAACCCTGCCAATTTTGGGTGTCAACACATGCCCCCCTGTTTTCTGGCAAAGCTTGCGTGTCAGAAAATACTCAGCAACCAAAATTGTTCTAAGGACGATGTTCATCTAGAATACATCGGCCATGTTATAATATCTTGTTCGAGTTGAAGTTGAAGCAACTTTCTTTGGTCGCTACACCTTCGTCTTCGCTATTGGCTTCTCTTCAACTTGCTGCTCCATTGCTCCTCGCTTGCACAATCTTTGCAATCTCTTCTTTTGAATATGGGACAAGCCTGAGGGACACCACCTTGGCTCCATAACCTTAGAATTTTGCTTGTTGTTACCACCTGTCTTAATAATAGTACACACGCCACTTTTGACCAGATTACTACTATAAGCAACCGGTCTTTGCTATGCACCACAATTCGGATATGCAATAGGATATTGAATCATATATGATCTCATGTACATACTACTATAATCAACAGGTGTTGCTTGGTAAATCTTGCGTACCGAGAAACATCTCTTTTAGTCAAAATCATAGAAGACCGATGACTAATACTAGTACATCATCTATGTCTTTATTCTAAAATCAATAAAGCTTTCATCGGCCATATTACTTGGTACTATCCATGATAACAAATTCCTTTTGTGATGCAAATAAGCATCAGTTCAGCGTAAGCACTTGTTGCGCATATCAATACTTCTACCTGATTTCACACCTATGGATCATAAAATTTCTAGCTCGAATACAAACTTCATATTCGGCCTAAATATTGGTATAAAAAGTTCAAACCGGCTATAGCATTATTTGATGAAACAAAAATAGCAGCAATGCCTTGAGAATTCTTTCAAGCTGATCCAAAAAAGTACCAAATCCATAAGGAAAAAATGCTTATTAATCCTGAGACAAACCGGTCTGACCGGTTTGGGAAACCGGTCTGACCGGTTTCGCCTGATCAGCTGGCCAACTTTCTTTTGATGAATTTTCTTGCCCCCCGGGCATTAAAATAATTAGGTGATATCTTATCAGGAATTTTAACACT
The DNA here is from genome assembly GCA_033239725.1 of Echinochloa phyllopogon. Taxonomy (NCBI): domain Eukaryota; kingdom Viridiplantae; phylum Streptophyta; class Magnoliopsida; order Poales; family Poaceae; genus Echinochloa; species Echinochloa phyllopogon. The sequence continues at coordinate 14,692,205 of BTCW01000009.1, forward strand.
TTAGGACGATGATCAAAGACATTCATCGGCCATATATGTTGCCAAGGATGACACAAATTATCATCTATAGTAAATTCATCCATAAGAATATGTATAGCCGAAATAGTGTAGAGAGATATATAAATCCAGAATAAAAACCATCTCTAAAAACTAAATATTTCGGCTTTTGAATTAATCAATAGGCATAGCAATTTAGTGATAACCCTCCTTGATATAAAGACCCATATGACGTCCAAGGATCAAAATAAGAGCATGATGGATAACCAAACATATTCATGGATGAATTCCAATACACAGGCGTATATGGTATTTGTGAACCAAATAGACGATGCACTGACCAATAATTTTGATGATTTGGTGCAAACCTTATATTTGAAGATCGTCTCTTGGACCTTCTATTCTTCTTTAATTGCATTGCAACTTCTGTGGAAACATTGTCTTCGTATTGAGTTTGAATGCTTCCTTTAGGAACCCACGCCATGCCTTTTTCTTTTAGCTCTTGGGCACTAAGTCTCTGGAGCTTCTTCTTTTGCCAATCTGACGAACCAAGTAAATGCTTCGGCTGTGCTTGAGCTTTGGACAGCGACAACTCTTTCTTGATTTTTGGCTCCTTTAACCTCTTTTGCCCAGATTTAGTATTTGGAATATCAATAGCTGGATTTTTCTTTTCATTGCCATTAATAGCCGAAGTCTTTAACACATTAATCGGCTTTTCAGCAATTGTATTCAGATCTGAACTTGTAGCTTTGCGACCATCTTTTTTCACTACATAAATCTGCTTGACAACCTTTTTCTTATTTTGAACTCTAGACCGATTTTTATGCTCAAAACGGTTATTTTTAACATAAGGTTGTCTTGCATATGATGATTCTTGTGGAGCTGCATACTCTATATAATATGGCCTAAAATATGAATGAGTATGTGCCCATGAATCATTCCACCCCCGTGATGAGTAAGAATAAAAATTAGTGGGATGTGGAGCACATGGAACTGGCATTGATGGACCAAAAGAAGAATATGGTGCTGCTGAATTAAAACTCTTCCATTGCCAATTCCAATTCCCAGAATTATGTTTAGGAGGTGATCTTGATGATTTAGCTCCATTTGACCGATTAGCACGCTTGGCCTCATTTTCTTTTTGATATTTAGCCAGAAGTTTATCAAAAGTGAGCTTCGACCTTTTACTATTGTGCTTAACACGGTCTTTACCTCCATCCATCTTAGGACGCCCTGACTTCAATATTTCTGGGCGACCCTGATCAGAACCGGTCTGACCGGTTTGAGCAACTGGTCTGACCGCTTTTGTACCGGTATGACCGGTTGAGCAAACCGGTCTGATCGGTCTCGTCAACACAGCAGGAGTAATCGATTCTTGTTCCGATTGTGAAGAACCTGTTTGCCCCCCAGTATTTTCCTGATTTTTATTAAGCTCATCGTCCTCTGACACATCTTTAATTTGGACGATGTCTTCTATACCACTTGAGGGCTCAGAATCTTTCTCCTCACCAATATTTTCATTGTTACATAAACTGGCCGATGTTGGCCAATTTTGTAACTTCTTATCATCAAGACCAATTGACTTCAACTGGTCATTCTCTTGTGCATGAGAAAATTTTAATCGTCCGGAGTCAATGGCCAATTGTATAATTTGGCGAAACATATTGCAATTCTGAATACTATGATCAAATGAATTATGCAACTTGCAATAATTTCGCTCCTTTGCATCAAGAGATGACAGCAAGATTTTGTGAACAAAAGGTTTAATAACATTTTTCTCCAGCAATATATCAAATAAATCATCACACAAAGTAAAATCGAAAGTATATTTTATTTTCTCTAACCGATGCTTTTGTGGAGAAGGTTTTAAGGCTGAGCAAACGAATGGCTTAGATTTCTCATTAATCCATTCGGCTATACTTTTCTTTGTGCTTCTCACATCCGATGCTTTAGAGTTCATCACTATATCATCATCGGATTTCACAACGCTTTTTGGTTTTGGTTTCTTATTTTTAATCCCAGAATGACCATAAGTAAACCATGTAGAGAAAAACTTTGGCAATGATGATGGAGAAATTTTAAATGTCAAAATCTTGCTCTTATCGGCCTTCCTAATTTTTATATTACAATGGCCGACATAATCTGAAGGTATGACACTGCTAGCAAGTAAATTACCATCCTCAATCGATCTTTTAGAAATATTCATAGTATCACCACTAGTAGATGAATTAATTAAAAATGCATGATCTGATTGGGAGTTACTTGCAAAGCATACCTTGCTGAAATTTTTGGAGAGACGTGGAACCTTGATATAGATGGTGTCGTATTTCTCTTGATGTCAGCCCACAACAGTTGCTTTCTGTAGAAACTGGTCAGATCGGATTGTAGGACCGGTTAGACCGGTTTTCCCAAGTTTACTGGGAATCACCAAGTCGTGACATGTCAGTGCCTCCTCTTTGCCTCCAACGCCATGATCTTCAATATTTTTGGTTGGATGAACTCTTCCCAGCCATGAGTTGACATTTATTGATAACAGAATAATCGCTAGACAAATACACAACTTCATCTTGGAGTTCAAGCACAGCTGTTTTCTTACTACTGACGATGTTTTGTACAACCAAGCTTATTTCTTTTATTTGAACAGATCCAGATCGTTCGGTTGTTGTAATTACCGAACTTTTAGTCAAATCCGAATCGTCCTTCTTCTTGTTATCACGAAATAAGTTAATATACTTCTGAAGAAGAGCATGTATCTTTGCTGAATTTTCATCAATTTGGCTGGAGTTATCAGAAGCACTTTGAGCCAAATCATGATTATTAGCACTCGCATGTTGTGCTGAAAAAGTAGATGCAACATTCACTTGAGGGACATGTTGTACATCATATGACGGTTGAGAATAACTGGCCGGATATATAAAATTAGTATGGCCAATTTTCTCATTCATCGGCATGCTTTGAGTCAAATATTCTGAATTTGTTGCTGATGAATAAGCATATGAAACACCTTGTTGAACAGTATTAAAATCATTAGCACATGATGTCTCATAAAGATTGGCCGAACCCATTATGTAAGTTTGGCCTTGATAATTGTTCATCGGCATGTGAACTTGTTCTACAGCCGATGTGTTAGAATAATGTTGTATGTTGCTAGTAGCATTACAATTTAAAGCATACATATTATTTGGCAATGGCATTTGCATAAAAAATTCAGAATTATAATTTGCATAAGTAACTCCATCTGAATAATTACTAGCCGATGCAATATGCCTACTAGTATCATATCTAGCAACATCAACATGAGGATTCATGGTACTTGCAAAATAATTATTATACATAGGTAATGTATTTGCAAATTGTACCTCGGGCTCGTTGTAGTAGAACTGATGTGAAGTATATTGATAGCCCGCCATAGTAGGTCTTGATGCTTCTAGTCTTGTGATAATATCCAAATATTCAAGATAATCCAAGCAATCAATGACCAAGACTTTGCTTCTACTTTAATCTCCAATATGAAGCAGCAAGCAAAACACAATGCAATCGGTTTGAGCAACCTGATGCAATAACACAATTATATTTACAATCGGTCTAAAGACCATATGCAATAAGAAGGGCGAACCAAAATAGTAGATCAATTAACACAAGGCTAGGGTAGAAAAATTCGGTTGTAATAACCAGAATTATCGTTCCCTAGCAGAGTCGCCAAAATGTATTGACGCAAATCTCGGTCAACACACGAGAGTACTTGAAACGAACGAAGATCAGCAAGTTTGCACGAACTGGTCTGACCGGCTTGCTTAACCGGTCTGACCGGTTTCTAGGGTTTCGCTAGAATCGACTGTTTGTGAGGGTAACTACCAAGCTTACGTGTTGGAGGACGGCAAGGTTTACGAGCAAACCAGCAAAGAGATAACCAACGCACTTACGTGACGAAGAACGACTAGTTTACGAGCAAACTAGCAAAGACCGTCGAAGCTCTCACCCGGGAGGGACCCCGTCAGGGTGTGAACGTCGCCAGCGTGCCCTAGGTCAACCAGCGAGCCTTAGGACGTCATCTCTGGTCGTGGAGATCAGCGGACAAGAAGCATGGAGGTTGGAAGAGATTAGGGTTTGAGGTAAAGGATAAAGTAATGTTTGATTCGATTGGATCTATCTCAATCGGCCTTCTAGCCTTTATATTTATAGGCCGGGGAAGTCTTACCCCTCATGAGTCGGTTACAATATGGGATTACATTAGAAAACCTAAACCTACTCGAATTACAGCTTGAAAACCGGTCTGACCGGATTCCAAACCGGTCTGACCTCTTTTCCCGAGTGCAGATCTTGCCGAAGTCATAACTCTCTCATCCGGAGTCCAAATTAGGTGTTCTACATATGCATCTTGATCGTCTCGGCGAGAGCTACGCAATGGTGAAGTCCAATCTGCATTTTAGCAATGTTTTCCAAACCGGTCTGACCGGTTTGTGCACACCGGTCAGACCGGTTTGCACAACCCTGCCAATTTTGGGTGTCAACACTTGGGATCGATGGGGCGGTGGAAGATGATGTCGCAGTAGAATGGATAGGGAGTTGCAGTGAGAGAGAAGGGGAAGCAGCGTGGGAGTCAGACTGGTGGAGCAGCGGCAAGGAGAACGACTGCGACGAAGACGCCGGCGGAAGGGAAGAAGACAGTGACGAAAAGCAGCGTGGTGCCGTGGGCTGTGAGATGGGCCTCGATGGGCTGCTTTGTGGCCTACTGCCGTGGGCTGACTGCAGAATGCAGTCAAGGAGCCCGACGTCAGACGATCTGAATCCTAAATGTGACGGGTCTCGTAATGGCCGGGTTGGGTTTTGCTCAACCCACACCCGACCCGACCCATTGCCATCCCTACTATGGAAAGAACGCGATGCAAGTCCTAGGGAGCTGCGAAGTAACCATAGCTCAATTGATAAGGTTTATTATAGTAAAACTTGTTCATAAGAGTACTCGATTCAGTATTGTTGTCATACTTTTTTGGATTTATTTCAGAATTTAATCAGCGTTATTCTTTCAATGGTAGGCAACATTCTCGTCGATAACGAGACACCTCTATGACTTTGTGAATCTCAAGATCAAGACCCAATGTCTCGGAGTTGCTCGTAAGGGTAGGATTTGCGTACATGTATTTATAGGGTTGATGTATTTATAGGGTTGAGTGTGTGCCTCTTCAGTTGTTTGCAACAATCAGACATGAGCGAAAAATTTATGTGGATGCAAGCGTGTTACACCTTGGTGGGTTGTTATCTGTGAGTAGAAATGACAAATGAGGCTTAGCACAACTTTCACCTGTTGTCTCTCCAGTGTAATATAGGTTTAAAAGAGCTTGTGCATGTGCTTGTCAGCCGCGCGTAGTGTATCACAAATTGTTCGTCTTCTCTTAATACAATGTTGTGTAGGTCTCTTGTATATTCGAGAGAAAAAACCTAATAGTCTATCTAGCTTTTTCTACTCTTCAACTTCACTTTGAAGAGATAGTTGCCAATTTTTAATTAAAATGATTAGATTTTCTTTGTTTGAATGATGACAATGTCTTCAGATTTATGTTTATAGCTTTTTTCTGTCAAGGGGTTTTATCTAAATTTAACTTATGATTCTATTGTGCGGCACATCATTTCCCATCATTATGAAAATGGTTTAACTTGAATAGGTTCACCTATGATGGCTCGAGATTACATCGGAAGTTTCATATGTGAATATTGATTTTACATGCACGTATGTAGAGACCGGAATGGTTAAATTCGAGTTGAAACTTATCGAGCATTTTTAGTAACACATCATTATTTCTTAGATTTAGAACTGAAAGTTTTAAGATATAAAATAAATACGATATCAAAACTTATAAAAACATCCTAGACTTTTATGATAATGTTACACTAGTGTCCTTACTATAGATTGAATTATTATGCAATAATAGACTTGGTTTGAATTATAGTTGTTACATGATTTGTATTGGTTTTGATCTACTTATGAAACAGTTTGCCTTGGATATGGTGTGCTTTTCAACCTATATCATGTCCTGCATACGGACGAATCGGCACATTATAGAGACAAAATAGTAGTACATTTAACACGAATAATACAAAAATGGATGCCAAAATTAAGAAACCACAAATACAATATTGTGTTTGTCGTACATAAAAGTGTCACACCCAGTGGTCCATAAGTGTGAGATGCACATGTTTAGATCCATATTGCTAGTTTAGCTAGGGTGAAGCCAACTTATAAGTCCTTGTCTTTCAATCATAGCACATTCGGATTAACCCTTTTACATGAAGCGAATGTGAAAGTGTAAGCAGGGTGCTACGTGTACGTGCATGCTCCTCGGAAGGGCTGTGCGGTGCGGCTTTGAAGGGCGGGGTGTTACAAACGGTATCAGAGCCAACCCTCGTGTTGGCGCGTACGTGTCAGTGTGCGGGCATAGGGCGCATGTTGCTTGTGACACGGGTATGGCACACGGCATTGGACGTACGGTCGTACCATCTTGACGTATGGTCGTGCCATAAAAGGGAACATTCCTGGACATTTCCGTGTAGATGATTTTGGCCGACGAGGATGTCGGGTTCTTTGCTGGGAGGGGGAGGGGGTATATCACACCCGACCCAGCTTATATGCCCAATAGTGGACCATGAGTGCAAGATGCACATGTTTAGTGCCACATTCCTAGTTTAACAAGGATGGAGCCAACTTATAAGCACTTCTAGCCATAACACCTTTGGGTTAACCCTTTTATACGAAACGAGGACAATATACAAAGGTCTTTCGCTTACTGTTTTTCCAAGGTTTCAAAATACAAATAATGTATTTTTCCATAATCCTTAATCTTCCTTTCATTGCCAATACTGATAATCTTGAAACAAATATTTTATGCTTCTGGCAGGAAAAGCAATGGCATCGAGAGGAGACAACATTGCATTGGTATGTCACTATATCTTTCAAATTTTATTTGCGAACATATTAGTTCTTAAAGTTCTGAAAGACCACTTTGAATATTCGGTGGTAACTCAATGACATGAGTGTGTACTAGCCAAATTCACCCACTGCAGAATTCATTGTTATGCTGAAGATATTCATTGATCCTGACTACATGTATCATCTATTAATCTTTGTTATGCTGCAGATTTCAGCAAAGTAGACACCTATTCTTTTGATGCAAGTAAGAGAATATTTTCGGTGGAGTCTAAACGCTACAAGAATTGTTGTTGATCCTTACTGAGTTGATTTATGTTTATAGGATAATTAATTAAAGAAAGGGTTTAGTTCAGACGCATGAAGGCACTGAAGAGTTGAATATTGGAGTTTTTATCAAAATTCGGAGCCTTGGATCCTTGAAATGTTGGTCTTTTGGTTTGTAACTGTATATAAACTCTGTGGTCCTTTATGAAATCTGTAAGTTTTAGTACAAGTACGTGCATAACACATTAATGTTGGAAATTGATGGAATTTTATGGAGCAAAGAGCCAGTTCAGATTTTTTTTATGCCCTATAGCTATATTTCCCTCCAATGTATGCTTCTATACTTCCATCCATTATTTGAATTTAAACAAGTGCAGCAAATTGATGGTGTGTTGATGCTGCAGTCGGCTGCAGGTGCTTGCAAAAGCAGTGCTGCTTGAATGTTGCAGCTGCAGCCGCGGCAGTGCAGCTATAGCTGCAGCAAGTGCAGCCAATAGCACCCGTACATTAGTTTATTGTAGCCGACACGACCTATCAACTTTCAGATTGCCAACAACACTAATCGATTGCACGAAAGCCGACTAGGCCCAAGTTTCTTGACTTGCACTAATATTCTACTACATCATATTTTTAATTTTGTTTGGATAGGAATTTTTTCTTTATGGGCACCTACGGGGTCAGGAGCTCACCTGAAACATTATATTCTATCAATGGTGTCACAATTTTGAGGCAAGCGCAGCGCCTCAGGGGAGAGTACATGGGGATAGGGGGAGGAGGGATGGCAGGGGAAGGCGGTCTCTCGTCAATGCCTCCAAGGAGGGTAGCGGCACCCGAGGGCGTCGCCGTCGACAGCACAGGCGCAGTGCCAGGTAAGGATTTTTCCTAACGATCGACCTGCCCCAAACAACTAAAACTTGGTCGCACCAACATGTGGATAGGAATGCCTCAAATCAACGCCTCCATAGAGGGAAGAACGGCACCAGATGGTGTCGCCGTTGACGGCCTCATCACAAAGTCGGGCTACGATTTCTCCTGGTAGTTTCTCGGCACCACCGTATGGACAGTGACCGGCTCCCACATGGTGCCAACACTGCATCACCCAGGGCCTATATCGACAGTGGCGCAGAGAGGGCGACCAATGTGCGGCGCGGCGGCGGCGGCGGCCTCGATGGGCGGGGTTCATGGCCGAGGTTGACCGCCGCCTGCGGATCCGTCGCAGGTGTCCGACCTTAGGACCGGCAATCCACCTGGGGGTACCCGAGTGGTTGATTTGTAGGCAGGCGATCGTCGAGTGAGAAGCTTGATGGTACACAGGAGGCACTGATTTAGACAGGTTCGGGCTACCCGGAAGTATAATATCCTACGTCCTGTGTCGTTGGTGTTGCTTGTATTGCTGGAACTCGGCCAAGCTTCAGGGAGCAAGGACGAGCGTATGGGTTACAGGATGAGACGCGTGATCTCGTGGTCGATTATCTGATGTCCCCCATGGGGTTGCCCTAGGCCGCCTTATATAGGATGACGGGTTAGGGTTTACAAGTCGGTTTCCATCTAAACCTACTTGATAACGACAAGGACTCTTATCCGAGTCGGTTACAATAGAATATCCCTGGACATCCGGCCGCGCCGTCAATCATGTGTTCAACAAACTTGTTCGTCAAGTCAGGGATCCCTTGTGGGCCGCTTAGGAGTCGGCCCACAACCTTGTCAGGCATGGACCCTGGTCAGCACAGTCTCCTCTGACAGTGGGCCCAGGGTTACCCACCTCCCACAGCAGGCCCAGGGGTACCCACCTCCCACAGCAGGGGCAGCCGCCAGCGTCAGGACCTTCAAATCGAGGCGCGGCCGGGGGCCGCAGGATCCGGTCGAGGCGCGGCCGGCGGCGGCGGGGGTCACCGGATCCGGGCGGGGCGCGGCCGCCAGTGGTGGTGGCGGCAGTGGCTATCAAGAGCAGGTGGACCTTTGAGGGGAGGATGGGGATGCGGGTGGGGCTGACTTCGGCGGCGGCGGCGATGGCCGGAGGTGGGTGGACGCGGAGGGCGTTTCGGCGGCGGGGTTAGGGGGCCTCGAGTCGCCTCTCGAGGGAGATGACACGAGACCACATTATTTATCTTGGATAGGAATTTCATGTATTTCTTACATTTTTCTTCAACATTACCCCGGATAATAATTTATGTATGAAAAATCTAAAGGCAATAGTAAGTCACAAATCTAATTCATATTCTAGGTAAATATTCCAATATGAAAACATAACACATATTTCATTTTATAAAGTATTTTAATGTATTTAGTCCATTTCTCTCTTCTATGTAACCTCATATAATAATTTATTTATCAAAAATAAAAGGCAATATCAAGTCACGAATGTAATCCATATTCTAGAAAAATGTTCTAACATGAAAATATAAATATTGAAGTCTCGAGCAGTACTAGAAAACTCTTGGACAACAATTTGATATATTCTAATAAGGATCAAATTTTCTCTTATTTTATGTTAAAATAGTCACATATTTGTGAGTTGACATGCATTTGATAGATAATATTTGCGTTTGATTGAAAAAGATCAAATTAGTTACTGAATGGCCAAAAAAATCTGTCGGCTAACTATAAATTGATAAACATTACATAGACGGTATGCTTCACATCAATTATAGAGAAATTAACAAACTAATATATATCTATAATGTTTTAGAATTGTACATTAATTTTTGTAATTTTTTATTATTGAATTTTTAGACTTGACTATACTACAATTTTAGACTTAAATATATTTATTTGATCCATCAAACTGTATCTTATTGATTTGGAAAAGTTTATATAAGTAATGTACACCATGGGTTCGTTGCTGCAACCATGTCATCTTTAAGCATGTATTTGATCCATTTATTTAGCTTGTATCGAACTATTTTTATTTGTTTTCAATTAAATGGTAACGACAACATGTATATGTAATCATATATCTTATTCTTAATACAACATAAATGTCATACCGTTGGCAAAATCCGACAAGCTTTTATCATAGTTTGTATGTCAGCGTAGCATATTGTAAAGGCTGAATGTTTCATATCTAAAAGCAAAATGCATACTGCTTGTCTAAAAAATCTTGAGGTGTATATTCTAATGGATGTGTGAGATGTTTTAGTCGAGCAGCTGATATTTACTGGATTAGATCTTTTGAAGACTGAGAAAATATTTGTTGTACTGACAACTCATATCCTTCTCCATCCCTTTCAGAAGGTGTCTTGCACTGATCGCAGTGCATATAGGGCTGGACAAAATGCTCGGAGCTCGTTAGCTCGCTCGGATCGCAGCCGGCTCGGCTCGATGCATATTTCTAACGAGCCGAGCAAGAATTTTTGCTCGTTAGTATAACGAGCGAGTTCGAGCCGAGCTAGAAGGTTTAATAAACTAATGAGCAAATTATTAATTAATAATAATATATGTATACTATATGCGTAGTTATAGATAATGTTATGGTTATATTCTATTATTATAGTATGGTAGAGTAGATTTTAGAGATATTAAGACCATATAAATACTATAATTTTTTATATTATATATATTATTATTAAAATTTTAAATTTAATTCTAGCTCATCGAGCTTAACGAGCCAGCTCGCGAGCTTAATGAACCGAGCCGAGCCAGCATTTTTGCTCGTTTCCTTAACGAGCCGAGCCGAGCTGGCTCGTTTGGCTAACGAGCTCAAACGAGCCGAGCCAAAACGAGCCGAGCTGGCTCGACATCCACCCCTAAGTGCATATACCAAGAAAAACCGATTTGTGTAGTAACTGTCATGGATGAGAAGCTAAGTTCCCTAGTGCATGTAGAAGTTTTCTGAAGATAGCTCTCGCTTTCCTCGTTTGAAATTGCATAATCGTCCAATTTCTCGAAACATGATTTAATTAGGAAAACATAGATGCATGAGGGAACAAGTATACATGGAGGAGACTTATCTCAATAGGTCCATCCTCTTTTTCCCCGTGTTATTATTTTGTTCTAGTCTGACCATTTTACGGGCCAAGGCGGGTTATTTTCGCGTGTGGAAGATTTAAGATCCCAAAAATACTCGGAAGATCAAGATGCCGAATGCGCGGAGCCTTGTTATTGTTCGCAATTCACATGCGCAGGATGAAGACGCAGAGTTACAAAAAGGGAACAGAAAGCAGGAAAAAAAAACGAAGCAGGCGCCGTATGCCCGTATGTACAGAAGAAGTATGATTGTATATATACAGGATTAGGAAGCACGAATCAAGCATGGTCCGTACGTGATCCGTCGCCGCGACCGGTTGGGCTCTCACCTAGCTGGGCGCGAACCGGTCGAGCAGCAGGTAGACGGTGGCCTCCGGCATGGCGCCGCCGCGGCACGTCCTCCGCCTGGGCAGGTCGTCCTTGCTGCCCGCGACGGCGTCGCCCGCTCCGGCTTCTCCGCCGCCGGCGCCCTGCTGCTCGGCGCGGCTGCTCTGGCTCTGACTCTGCCACCTGCCCTGCAGGCCCGAGGAGATCTGGCAGAACCAGAGGCCGACCGGGTTGGGCGACGCCGCCGGAGACGAGGACGAAGCCATGGTCTCTCTCTCTCTCTCTCTCTCTCTGTAGCGAGCTACGTACGATCGAGCTGATGCTGCGATGGCTGGGTGTGCAAGGCAGATCGGATGAGCAAGCGCTGTGTGCTCGTTGGATCGGATCAAAAGGACACTTGTTGGAATTGGATGATCAAGCGCTGTGCTCTTGGTGCCGATCTTATACTGACGACGCCCAGGCACAGTCGAGGCTCGGCGAGGAGTCGGCAGATAGCAGATAGAAACGACGCGTCGGTGCCACCGTCCCCACTTGCACGTGCTAAGACCGGGCCCACCCTGTGACCTTTTCCATCCACGATTTGTGCCCCGTTGGGTCCGGGCACTGCACACGCCCGGATCCGTTCCGTTCGTTATTCATTCCCTGTTCTGGATCACTTCAAGTCAGGCCACATCAAACGGATACTCTTTACTTACAACCCGCAATCCGCGCCCGTTAACAAGGGGAGTCCGGTTGGCGCGGCACGCCGGGGGAACGCGCACGCCACGGCGCGCGGCGGATGACTCGAAGCCGGGTGATGTGCCGCGGCGGTTGCCGGCGCGGCCTTATCGCGCGAGGGGAAACTTCCACCGGAGCGGGCGCGACGGGGACACGCGATGGGCAACTTTTTCCGGGCAGCTAGCGCAGAAGCGGACGCCACCGCGCCAACCGGCGTCGCCGTCGCCGGCGACGCTTTTCCACACAGGGCCAAGTGTGTATGGCACGCCGCGGTAGCTGACGTGGACCTCTCACCTCGCCCCGGCCCCGCCGTCGTGTACTGTCCTACTGGTGATCGAGTGGGTGACTAGGTGAGATGAGATCAGGCAGGCAAACTCCACTCTACTCTACTTCTCTATTATTGGCGATATAATTGGAGTGGTCACTACCGGATACGAACGACGAAGTAGAGAGGCTCTAGCATAGGACAGCTTGGCCAATGCACGAGATGGATTTGACGTGGGTGAAAAAGACCAAGGCGGTGTTTAGTTCCGATAAAGAGAAAATGAAGTTTGCTGAAAATGTCACATCGGACACTGTAGCACTTTTCGTTTGTTTGTGGTAATTGTTGTCCTACCATGACCTAACTAGGCTCAAAAGATTCGTCTCGTCGTGTACATCAAAACCATGTACTTAGTTTTTTTATTTACCCATATTTAATGTTCATATATGAGGAGAGAGATTTGATGTGATTTGATGTGATAGATGAATAGTGAAGTTTGGAGAGAGAAATTTTGTCTTTTGAAGGAAACTAAACAGGGCCCAAGACAAGCTTCTATGTCTCCATTATTATCATGTCCCCGGGATAGATAGATAGATAGATAGATAGGATCAATTATAGGATAGGAACGTGCTGGCAGCTTCTCATCCAACTTAACAGTGTCGATACACGATACATATGGTACGTACCAAATAAGTTTTATTATTAGATCTATTATATATGAATTATTTAGAGCATTTCTTTATTAGAGCATTTCGTTGGAACCCCCGGCTGCGTTCCTTTTCTTAAAAAAACAGAAAAGGACATGCCTAATAACAGTCTAACACAGTACAGCGAATTTCTATCGAGCCCTATATGGGCCGTAGCTGTCCTCAGCGTTACCCAATTCCTTTTTCTCAACCTGAACTTTCTAAGTTTCGTTAAGCCGCGTAGTACGTTGCAGCCCAAAGCCCATGTTTAACTGGGCCTTAATTAGGGATGTTATGAAACTGATTCCTCTGTAAATTTGGTCAGAGTTAAAACAATTTGACTTGATTTCGAAACAGAAGGAGTAACGATTACCTTTGCACGTACTACTGCCTGTGTTGTTAAGTCGACCCAAATTTGTATTGTTTTTTTCTAACGAAAAAGATAGGCAAAAGATTTGTGCAGTACCTGCCACCCATCTCGCACAACTTCGGTGAAACATCTAAAGAACTAACAACTCCACACGGTTTATTTTGGTTACATGTTGATATTTAATCTTTATACAATGTGTTTTGGTCTTCTGTTGGAGAATTTCTAGCTACTTCTCTAGTTATTTCTTTTTCTAGCCACTATATATAGTTTTTTTTTTGTTGTAAAAGACCGGTAAGCACGTAAATCCTATCCCTTCGAGCACCTCTGAAAGACTGAACCGGCAAAATCAAGATCAACGGCACGTCAAAGAAAAACACTGGTTAAATTCTAAAATAAATCCAGAAGAATGTGACACAAGTGCCGAGTCAAGAACTCGAATCCTATCTGGCAAGTTTCCCCGAGAAAAAAAAGGAATTCTGGTGGACAAGTGTCCTTACCAACTGTTGATAGTCAAAATTGGCAGCAGCCGAGGGAAACCGGTCTGACCGGTTCACCGACCGGTCAGACCGGTTTGGAGTTGTAATTCGGGTAGGATTAGGATTCCGAGTTTTATCCCATATTGTAACTGAATTGGAAGGGGTACGACTTCCCCGGCCTATATATATGAAGGCTAAGGCCGATTGAGAATTATTCCAATCGAATCAATCATTATTTGTTCTTTACTTTTATCTCTCAAACCCTAAACACTTTTCCAACCCTAATTGCTGTCCTTTGCTCGTCTCCGCGACATACTGAGGCGTTCTAGGTGGCCTGCCGACCCTAGAGCAACCCTAGATTGCCTGAGCTCCGACGGGGTCCCTCCCGAGCTTGGGTTTCTAGGTCTTCACGACCTCCTGCCAGAAAGCGGTCTGACCGGTTCTAAAAACCGGTCTGACCGGTTTGCCCGAGGGAGGCCGGGTGTTGGCCGTGGTGACGGCCGTGCTGCGATCTCGAGTGTGTTGTCGCATCTTTGTGTCAACATACTTTTTGGCGACTCCGCTGGGGAAGATTAATCTGGTTCCAAGACCGATCTAATCTACCTCGAAGATGTCGGGTGCAACCAGTGAGCTCGACAAGAACAACATCATCACCGCTAAGATGGAAGAACTCACAGACGAGGAGCGGAAGCGGTACCTGGTTGCTGAGGAACACTTCAAGGCGCAATTCTTGAATGGCTTCAAGAAGGATCGTGGAGGCTTCGTCAAGAGAGTTGAAGAGTTCGTCATGCCGGCTTTTAATTTGGCTAACGATCAAGTTGAGGAGCTTCCTAATAAGGTAACCGGTGAACCCTCTGATTTAATGCAACAAATAACTCGCATGATGGATGAAAAGTTGCATGCTGCACAAACTGTTACTAGTGAGTTAATTGTTAATATGGCTAGTAATTTTGAGGCATTTAATAAGGGTAAAAATACTTTAGAAGATCCTAATGCATGCCCTAAAATTGATGCTAGCACGTCAGGTGTACCAGAAAATATTATAGATCATAATTTGGGTATGCCACTGAATTTCTATCAAGGCCAGCCACCTCATCCTAGTTCGGTTCAAGAATCGGTCAGACCGGTTTTCCAAACCGGTCAGACCGGTTTGCCCAATTCAGTTGGACAGACCGGTTCCATGGGTGTTGGTGCAACAAACGCGATGGTTTTATCCAATACAGTTGCTTCTGGTCCTGTTTTTACACCCCCTCGTACTACGGTTGAAGGAAGTGCACCTTCGGGATCCAGTGTTTCTTGTGGACCAATTCCGAATGTTTCTCAAAATATGATGTATAATACGCCTCGTTATACACAAAATACAACCAGTAGTAATTATCAAGCCGATTTGTCTAAGTTTAAAGAAGATCTGGCTAATACAATTAGAACAAAGCTTGGGATTGATATGAGTAGTTCACGTTTATATCAAAAACCATATCCTCCTGAATTTGATCTAGTTACATATCCTAATGGTTGGCATGTTCCTGAGTTTGTTAAATTCAATGGTGAAGATAATCGTACCACTTGGGAGCATGTTAGTCAATATATTTTGCAGCTAGGAGAAGCAGCCTTTTATGAGCCATTGCGTGTTCGTTTGTTTTCATTAACATTGACTGGAACTGCTTTCTCTTGGTTTTCTTCGCTTGCTCCTAATTCTATTCAAAGTTGGTCTCAATTAGAGCGTAAATTTCATGAGCACTTCTTTAGCGGAGAAAATGAAACTAAATTAACTGATTTAACATCTATTAGACAAAGCCGAGAGGAATCGGTTATAGATTATTTCAGAAGATTTAGGGATAAAAAAATAGATGTTTTAATTTATCAATTTTTGAAAAAGATTTAGCAGATTTAGCTTTTGCGGGCTTGCGATCTTATTTGAAAGAGAAATTAGAAGGTTTTGATTTTCTTTCTATTAATCACTTGCAAATGAAGGTCATGAGTCTCGAATTAAAGTTAAAACATGTTAAGGAAAATGCTAAACCTGTAACACCCTAAAATTCATCACATTTAAATTGTAGCAACCCTTTGAATTTTTCTAGGATTTATTAAGGCTTAAATAAATTTTCTAGGAATTAATTGGAATTTTTAGCCTTTTTAACAATTTAAATATCACATTAAATAATTATTTTAGTCAAAATAAATTTTTGTTGCATTCATGCTGTGGCATATATTTTTGGTTGCTAGTAAATCAAGTTGGAATTTAAATTCTGTTTAAATTCAAATTTGATTTGCTTTTGTTTGAGTTTTAGAAAAGTTTAAATTAGCTGAGTTTGTTTTTCCCCCTTCAACTCTCGGCCCAGTCCAAGTTCGCCCCCTCTCTTCTTTCTCTTCTCACCCGAGCCGGCCCGTTTTCTTTTCTCGGCCTGTCCTTGTTTCGGCCCAGTACCGGCCCGTCCGACTTCTTTCTCCCCCGCGCTCTCTCTCTCGCTCTCGCTGTCACGTGGGGCCGGGTAGTCAGCTCCTTCGTCTCCGAGGAGGACTTCTCCCCGACGCCGAGCCGAGTCCCAGCGCCGCCCGTCTCGCCGCCGACTCCTATTGCTGCACGCCTGCCTTGGTCCCCGGCCTACTTAAGGAGCGCATCGCCTGCAATCTATTCCATCGAAGAATCGAGCCCGAGCCGCAACCCGAGCACCAGAGCCACCGTCTTCGCCGAGCTTTGCGCTGCCGCCGTCGAACTTCACCGCCGAAGCCTCGCTCTCGCCGAGAAGCACACCAAGAGGTTCGCCTTGATGCCCTGAATCTTCCCGTCGCGTTCTTGCCTGGAGTTTAGCTCCACATCGCGCTAATCTTGACCACAGTGCCGCCGACCGCCATCCTTCGTCGCCGGCCACCGTCGTCGTCCTTCCCTCGTCAAGAGCCCCCGTAGTGAGTTCGCAATCTCCTCCCCTTGCTTCCCGTCCAAGTCTCGTCGTGTTTGGTGCCTCGTAAAGCCGAATTGCACTCGCTCCGGCGAAGCGCCGCCGCGGGAACGAGCGGCGCCGCCGTCCCGGCCGCCGCCGGCGTTTTTCCCTCGCCCGATCCGTTTCCAGCCGTCAGATCGTGATCGAACGGCCCACAACAGATCCAGCCTCGAGTCAAACCTCCAGATACCGGTCAACTGTGGTAATTTGCTAAAGAGTCCTTGAAGTTTTCTAAAATTAACCCGCGGTCCAATTTTATTCGAAAATAATTACAAATAGGTCCTTTTTCTTCTGTTTTAGCCCCTGAACGTTTTAAAACTTTGCCAGCAAGTCCCTGAACCTTAGGAAAGCCATATCTTTTGCGTTTTAACTCCGATTTTAGTGATTCTCACGCTCACGCGTTCGTTGTAACGTGTAGATTAGTTTTGTGCTGTTGTTTTCTCCTGTTGGAATTGTTTGGTGTACTGTTTCTTATTTGTTGTATTGTTTCCTTGTGTGTGAATGTGTGATGCGATTAGGAAACGACCAGTTCGAGGATTTCTCTGAAGAACCAACTGTTGGAGAAGGATTTGAGCAGCAACAGAGTTGGGAAGAAGGCAAGTGTATTATGTCATGCAAATGTCCTAATAATTATTAATTTCACCACCCATGCATGTGTCTTAATTTGATGGGTTCCTATTTAAGGATTTACCTAGCCACTATATTTTTCCTGTCCCTGAAACTGGGTTATTTAATTAACTTTGATGGTAGATGATGCTTAGCCTGCTCAACTGGGATTGGTTAATTGAACCCCTACTCTATGTTCCATTACTACCTTTTTAATCAATTAATGGACAAGATCATATCTTTTTAATTGGAACATGGAGAACCACCCAGGAAAACAGTACAACCATGAGTGTCATATGGCTCTGGCTTTGACTGACTAATTAGGTGCTCTGGTTTATGGTAGCTTTACTCGAAAGGGGCATGGGGGGCGGCGGTTGACGGGGTATAGCTCGGTCCTTTTGAGCTGTGGGCTTTGGTAAGAGACAGACCTCATTAGGGAGGGTTATGCTTTGCTTCTGAACCGGAAACCTTAGCGGGCTATCATTTATTAGAGTGCTTTTGTAAAGGTCTCATAGTGAAACCCAGTATTCGGTCCACGTGGTGTGGGAAGGGTACAATGCTTCGGCAATGGGAATCACGGCTTATGGTGAAAGTGTACAACCTCTGCGGAGTGTAAAACTGTTATAACAGCCGTGCTCACGGTCAAGAGCGGTCTGGACCCTTACATGATAATTATACTTAAACATGATCTAAATCGTGGTTACATGAATACGTTGGGAATATGACATTCATTAATTTGTGGGTGGTATATACTTTCATTTGCTAGTAAATAGTTGCTTAATAAAACTTGACCAACTAAAGTGCTTACAGCAGTATGGTCAGCCAACCTTTTTGCCTCAGCCTTGTATGTCATATTACATTTGCTGAGTACGTATGTGCTCATACTTGTTGCTTTTCTTTCTTTCTTTCTTTTATTGCATCAACTACACCGGAATGCTGCTCAGATTGGGAGAATTTTGAGGATTTCACCACTGGTTTTGAGGAGTTCTAGGCGAGTCTCCCCCAGTCAATGCCTGTGGAGATGGAGTCACTTTTGCTTCGTTAGATGAACGTTTATTCAAGTCTTCCGCTATGACCTTTGTGTCAACTCTAAGATTGTAAGAAATACACTTTAATACTCTTTCGTTATGCATGGTTATGAATATTCACTTGTGACGTCTACCATATGTGTGTAAACTGATCCTGGCGCATATATGAGATGCACCTGGTTTTGCCCTTAAAACCGGGTGTGACAGAGGTGGTATCAGAGCTATGTTGACTGTAGGACGCAAGCCTAGATAGAAATGGTCTTTCTCTAAGGATTATTTTGCTTAACTACTCTTGGTCTATCTATTCTTGGTTTAATTTGCTATTAATCCAGGTCATTGATAATTGTCTCCTCCTTGACTTTGTTTTCTGGTCTATCTTTTTCACCGTCTCACTTGGTTCTGATATCTTTAGAACTGTTCTCACCCCTTTCTTGCTTAAACCATAGATGGTGCTGACAAGGCAAGGTGCTTGTAGATTGGCAAGCACTCTTTCCTCTTTTTCGTCGCATTCAGTGCAAGAAGAGGAACCGGAACCCGAAGAGATGGAAGTGATGGACGAAGAAGTCAACTCAGGAGGGAATGCTCCAGCTGGATCTGAAGGAAGTGAAGGACCCTCTCCGCCGTCTGACATGTGGGTGGTGACTATTCATCACCACGACGGAGGCAACAGTGGGTTTCCGAGGATGCTTCGAATACTTTTCGAGCGTCTGAACTACCCAGTGGAGATAGAATATTGTGGAAGGAGGAGGACACATCCAGATCACCCAGAGGACTGGGAAGTCGCTGTATACATCAGGGAGCCTGATTATGAGTTTGGAGGAACCAAAGAAGCTGCAGTACATCATGCCATCGCCATCAGATCAACTTTCGAAGCTGGAATCCAGGATGCAGCCAGGAGGGCACTTTCTGTGCTTTGTCATGAAGAGGCTGCTGAAGTAAGCCACACTGCTTGGGCATATCTTCCTCGAAGGCAGCAAGGCACTCCAACTGGGGTTGTACCACACCCGCCAGGTGTGAACTCTACACTCAACGTCCAGGTGGCGTTCACCCAGATGCTTGACGTGCACGCCGATGACACCACAAGGGAACTACAAGAAGTGCGTGAAGAACTCGCTGCTGAACAAAGGAAGAACAAAAGGCTGATAGCTGAACTCAAGGGAGAAGCACTTCCGCCATTGGATGAAGATGTAGAAGGATTGTTGGGTCATTCACCACCTCGCTAGACAGTGCTTGGTGGATCGTCTAGTTGCTTCACCCATACCTATTAAGATAGGATACCCTTTATTTTTGTAGTTCAGTACATTTAGAATCGTTGAGGCTCGTGCGTAACATGTGTTTTAGTTTGGTAAAAGTGTGTAGAGATGTTGCTTTTGTGCTAAGTGTGTGATTTGGATCTTTGTAATGATTGAACTTAATTGTGGAGTGATGACCACAATTGAGTAAATAATAAATAAATAAATTTAGTTAGTTTTGGGTTTATCTTGGTCTCTGATCTTAGCCCTTAACTATCACTTTATCCATATAATCGTACCCCTCATATAAATCGTGCTATGCGACATTCTGTTCTCGCCGCTGCGTGATATCCTGGTACTATCTGAATTGTTTCTGGAGCTTCAGGACTCCGTTTGACATAAATCCAGTTGGGTTGGATTAAGGACTTGATAACCTTGGTTCTGGGAATTTTTCGTGATTTTTGGAGGTTCTGGCAGAGAGATATAATGGTTTTATTGGAGCAACCAGAATCTGTCCCGTGGTCCTGACACAGCTGTCTTGTTTATTTCATACCTCGAGCCACAAAATTCCGATTGAGGTGATTCAAGTTGGGTTAGTTTCAGAATTTTATATTCTACGTTCAGACAAAAGACCATGATTTTTGGATACACAGAATGAGAGATACAACTGTTTAATTAGGACGAACAGAATCTGTTTCAGGATTTGATTTGCCCGTCATTGGCAAATAGTTCTATATTAACTCTTATCTGTTCATGATTTGAGTTATATCTTTTTACCACCCTCTGAATCTCATGTTCTAACCACCAGATGGTAAACACCAGGTCTGGAAGTGGAGTGGATCAACCACCTGTGAATCGTCAAGGACGTGTCAACCCCAATCCAAATCCTCCGCCGAATCAAGCATCCTCAGCAATGGATCAGATCCTCGCCAACCAGACTCAGATTCTACAGGGCATGGCTAATACCTTGGCAGCCATGCAAGCACAGAACAACAACAACAACAACAACAATCAGCAGAGGGACAAGCACCGGGAGTTCATGAGTCACAAACCTCGTACCTACTCCCACTCAGCAGATCCACTAGATGCTGATGATTGGCTGAAGACTGTTGAGAAGAAGCTGGATATGGCTCAGTGCAATGACAGGGAGAAGGTCTTGTATGCCTCAGGTCATTTGGAAGGATCAGCTTCAGATTGGTGGGATGCTTATCTTGCTGCTCATGCCACCCCTGATGCTATCACCTGACAGGAGTTTAGAACCAACTTCAGGAGCTACCATATTCCTGCTGGTGTCATGAAGCTGAAGAAGGAGTTCCTCTCACTCAAGCAAGGTGGGATGACCGTCAGCGAGTACCGGGATAAGTTTATCCAGTTGTCCCGTTACGCCCCAGATGAGGTGAAGGATGATGAGCAGAAGCAGGAGCGATTTTTGGAAGGATTGATCCCGCCGCTCCAATATCAACTCATGTCTCATACCTTCCCAACATTTCAGAAGCTGCTGGACAAGGCTATTGGCTTGGAGAGCAAGCGCCGTGAGTTGGGAGAGCAAAAGAGGAAGTTCATGTCCTCAGGACAGTCAAGCAGTAACACCCGCCCTCGTTTCCAGCATCCTCAGCAGAACATGCCCGTTCGTTTTGGTGGGCAAGGGAGTAACTTTGTGCAGAGTCAGGGTCAGCGGTCAGCACCTCCACCGCAGCGCCCAGCATTTCAGCAGAATCGCCAGGCCACACCGACTCAGACTCCAATGAAGACACCTGCACCTGACAGTGCTCCTACTCCTCGTACCTGCTACATTTGTGGAGATCCCAGCCACTATGCCCACAACTGTCCTAAGAAGAATGCTCAGACCCCTCAGCACCAGAGTGGCAGTGCACCCAGGCAGAATACCCCTCAGCAGCAGAACAGGAATGTGAACCCGACGCCCCAGAGCAACAAGGGCCAGCAGAATCAGATGCGGGGCAAGGTGAACCATGTTGCTGCAGAGACCGCACAGGAGTCCCAGGATGTGGTACTTGGTATGTTCCTTGTCAACTCAGCCCCTGCATCGGTTTTATTCGACTCTGGAGCATCTCATTCTTTTATTACTGCTCAGTACGTAGCTAAGTATAATATATCTATGGTCCCTATGAGAAATTCCATGCTAGTTAGCTCACCCGGTGGAAACATGAAAGCTAACTTTATCTGTCCCCGAGTTAATCTGAAAATAGTTGGGGTAGATTTTCCTGCTGATTTGATAGTCCTGAACTCTGAGGGAATCGATGTCATACTTGGAATGGGATGGTTAGCTGCTTTTGATGCGGTGATTCAGTGTGCCAAGAGGTCAGTGTTGTTGACTAGCCCTCAGGGAGAGAAGATTGAATTCGGAGCCACACAACCCTCAGCTTCAACTTACTCAGTGAATCAGGCCAGTGGTGTTCCTTTGGAAGATATCAGAGTTGTTTGTGAGTTTCCAGATGTCTTCCCAGATGATTTGCCAGGTATGCCACCCGAACGAGACATTGAGTTTATTATTGAGCTTTTACCTGGTATTGCTCCTATTTCTAAAAGACCCTATAGAATGGCTGTTAATGAACTAGAAGAACTTAAGAAACAACTTAAGGAATTGTTGGATAAAGGTTACATTCGTCCCAGTTCTTCACCGTGGGGAGCACCGGTAATTTTTGTGGGTAAAAAGGATGGTACTCTGAGGATGTGTGTGGATTATCGTTCATTGAATGAGGTAACCATCAAGAATAAGTATCCATTGCCCAGAATCGAAGACTTATTTGATCAGCTGAAAGGAGCTAAGGTTTTCTCCAAGATTGACTTGAGATCTGGCTACCATCAGTTGAGGATCAGACGTTCCGACATTCCTAAAACAGCATTCACCACCAGGTATGGATTGTATGAGTATACTGTGATGTCCTTTGGATTGACAAATGCACCCACCTACTTTATGTACCTGATGAATAAGGTATTCATGGAGTACTTGGATAAGTTTGTGGTGGTGTTTAATGATGATATTCTGGTTTACTCGAAGAATGAGGAAGAGCACGAAGAACATTTGAGGTTGGTGTTGCAGACTCTTAGAGAGAACCAGTTGTATGCCAAGTTTAGTAAATGTGAATTCTAGTTGAATCAAGTGTCTTTTCTTGGTCATGTGGTCACTGAAGGAGGTATTGCAGTGGATCCAAGTAAAGTTAAGGATGTGTTGGAATGGAAACCTCCTACCACAGTCTCTGAGATCAGAAGTTTTCTGGGATTGGCTGGATATTACAGGAGATTCATTGAAGGCTTTTCTAAAATAGCGAAACCCCTTACGTCGCTATTAGAGAAGGGCAAGGAGTTTGTTTGGTCAGAAGAGTGTCAGGCTAGTTTTGAAGAGTTGAGAAGGAAGTTGACTACAACCCCAGTGCTTGCTATGCCAGATATTCAGAAGAACTTTGATATCTATTGTGATGCTTCTCGTAGAGGTCTTGGGTGTGTGCTCATGCAGGAAGGCAGAGTAATAGCCTATGCATCCAGGCAGTTGAGGAAACACGAGCTGAACTATCCTACTCATGATCTAGAACTTGCAGTTGTTGTTCATGCCTTGAAGATCTGGAGGCACTATATTCTAGGTAACAGATGTGAGCTGTATACTGATCATAAAAGCCTGAAGTACATATTTACTCAGAAGGATCTGAATTTGAGGCAGAGAAGATGGTTGGAGTTGATCAAGGATTATGATCTGGGAATCAACTATCATCCTGGCAAGGCTAATTTGGTTGCTGATGCGTTGAGTAGGAAGTCACAAGTAAATGCAATGTTTGGTCGCCAGTTACCAGCTGAGTTGCTTGCAGAGATGGAAAAGCTGAACTTAGGATTCCTGAATCAAACAGAAGGTGTGACAATGGAAGTTGAGTCTACACTGGAACAGGAAATTCGGAAAGGTCAGCTTACTGATGAGAAGATAAAGGAAATCAAGGAAACCATGTTAGCCGGAAAAGCTCCCGACTTCACCGAAGATGATCAAGGTACAATTTGGTTTAGAAAGAGGATATGTGTACCGGATATCGAGTCTCTCAGAGAGCAGATATTGAGAGAAGCTCATGATTCCGCATATTCTATACATCCTGGAAGCACCAAGATGTACCAAGATCTGAAGCAAAGGTATTGGTGGTATGGACTAAAAAGAGATGTGGCTGCCCATGTGGCATTGTGCGATGTTTGTCAGAGAGTTAAGGCTGAACACCAGAGACCTGCCGGTTTGCTTCAACCACTCAAGGTGCCTGAATGGAAGTGGGAAGAAATCAGTATGGATTTCATTGTTGGATTACCCCGCACTCGTGGAGGATATGACTCTATATGGGTTATTGTGGACAGATTAACTAAAGTAGCTCACTTTATACCCGTTAATACTACTTATACCAGTGCTAAGTTAGCAGAGTTATACATGTCCAGAATTGTTTGTCTCCATGGTGTACCTAAAAAGATAGTGTCTGATAGAGGTACTCAGTTTACATCTAGATTCTGGCAGAAGTTGCATGAGTCTATGGATACAAAGTTGAATTTCTGTTCTGCATATCATCCTCAGACAGATGGTCAGACAGAAAGGACTAATCAGATTTTGGAGGATATGTTGAGAGCTTGTGCTTTGAAGCATGGAGGCAGTTGGGACAAAAGTCTTCCATATGCAGAGTTTTCGTACAACAACAGTTATCAGGCTAGTTTGAAGATGGCACCGTTCGAATCACTTTATGGTAGAAAGTGCAGAACACCGTTGTATTGGAGTGAAACTGGTGAGAGTCAGTTGTTTGGTCCAGAGATATTACAGGAATGTCACACCCGGATTTACACAAAAACCCGAGATGCGGCCATATGTGTTCCCAGGAAGTCATTACACATATAGCAAACAAATATGATAATAGAACACAATGCTCGAATAATATAAAAGGTTTTACATCAGAGTTTGACTCAAACTTAATGAAAATTACAGCGGAAGACTTTAAACAGAACTCTCTCTCTAATCCAAACGAAATGAGGCCGAAGTCCACAACTCCACAGGGACACTGACTGGTTGAACACAGCTAGTAGAAAGGCAGATCTTCAGGAAATTCGGCGGCAGCAGTACCTTCTAATCCATCTGTTACCCATCCGGGATTTTGCCCAAAAATAATAACAACAGCAAGTGTAAGTAACAGAGTTACTTAGAAAATACAACACAGATTATGAAGGCTAAAAAGTAAGGCTTGACTCGGCTGAACTGCATTAGCATTTTTAGTTGGCTGATTTTAGTTTGATTCGAGGGTCTCTCGAGGGTATTCGTGGGAGTCTCGAAAGTATTCGAGGGTATCTCGAGGATACCACATTTAAGTGAATCCCGGTTGAATTTCCCCAATTAATAAAGTAGAAGTAGGCATTAAACAGTAATAGTAAACATCATCTTCTAATCAAAAAGGATCCAGGCCGCTCGTGACCCTGAGCAAGGCTATCATGATAGATTATACACTTTGCAGAGGTTTCGCCCTTTACCCACCAGTCGCGTAAAAGTTCAGAAGAACTTTGCACCCAACCACGCGGAGGTGGATCAGACCTCACAAATCACACTTCCGAGGTGTGACCGCATAGGGACGCTACGAGGCTTTTCACAAGACACTTTAACAAAACAGTAGCCGTTATGGTACAACCTAGGCAGCATGACCCAAGGCACCGAGATTGACTGACTCCCAGGGCGCTCCGAATAGGAGGGTCAGTGGTGTCCAAGCGCGGAAAAATAACAACAATAGCAGAATAAAATAGCGCAACGTGTGGAACCTCCGCCAAACGGAAGCTCCCAACACGGGACTGTGCCTCACGAGGGCATAGCCAACGGCTATTCCGTCCTCGGTGGATCAAACCATACTCTCACCCATGCTTCCCATAACGCCGGTGGCCCCTCGGTAACTACTGTTAAATTAAAGCCGTACAAGTTACTTGTCCAAGACCAGAGCCATTATAGTTCCGGCGGTGACGACAGGCTCCTGGGTTGCCGCTTTAAGAACCAGTCCTTACGGAGAGACACTAGGGCCAGGCTCGATGCATACGCCCTAGCTCCCTGATCCAAGTTGCTAAAAAGCAAATTTTACCATTAACATTGAAGTGAACCATTAAGTCATGATTAATAGTAAAACATTGATGACAGTAGCGGCGCTTAGCAAAGGACTACCCAAATGCAATAACCCAAGGTAATCAAGGAATAGGATAAACAAAGCTAGGTATGACCTTAATAGGAGCAATTTAGACACATGCATATGTAGTAATTAATGTAAAGGTGTGTTTAGGTAGCAAGGATTGTCCGTGCTGTACTTGCCTTCTACAAACTGCTGCTGCTGTTCCTGAAGCTGCTGGTCCTGATACCCCTCGAACTCGAACGTTAACGGCTCACCAACTGGACTCTCGAAGGAACACACAAGCATCCAAACAAGCCAGTACATGCAAACAATATTAATCTATTAGAACAGTACACCAAACAATAAAGAACAAAAGAAAGAAAGCTTCGAATCTAATCTACGCTTTGCTACGAACACAAGAGCGCAAAAATCACTCAAATCGGAGCTAAAACAGAGAAGCTATGGCGTCTCTACGGTTCAAGGCTAAACTTGCGAAAGTTTCGAGGGTCAAAACAAAATTTTATTTGAAGATTCGAGGGTTTTCCTGTTAAAAGACAAAACTGGGCCTTGGGCGCAACTTTAAAAACTTGCAGGGGTTAACACAAAAGAAAAAGGACTCATTTGAAAATACTTTTGAACCAAGTTGGACTGCGGGTTGATTTCGAAAACGTGAAGGCTTCTTTTGCAAAACAGTCAGCGTCGAAGGCACCCTCCGGTTCGAGCAGGGCCTCGAACTGACGCGGCGGCGTTGGATCTAGATCTAATGGCTCAAAACAAAACGGCTTTTCGAGGGGTAAGCTGGCTTCGAGGCTTGACGCTAGCGACGCTCGAACACAGCGACGGAGAAACTACTGGGTCGACAGCGGACCAAAATTAGCGCAGAGCACGGCAAGAATCGGAGCAAGAACGCTATGGAGAGCTTCGGGTTTTCAAGGCGAACCTCCTGGAGTGCTTTCCGACGAGTGCGAAGCTCCGACGGCGAAGATCGAGGGTGAGTCTCGAGCGAAGCGGAACTTCTCGGCGAGAACGACAACTAGGGTTGCGGCACGATTGGGATGAATTGAAAGGAGAATCAAGACGGCGACTAAAGGCGACTATAAATAGAGCAAAGTCCGATCTCGAGTCCAAGTCTTGGCGTGCGCGTCAGGGAAAGATTCGGCGAAGGCGGCAGCGTCGGAGTCGGTCTCGAGCTAGAGTCCTTGTCGAAGACGACGGTCTCGAAAGGGAAACGGCCCAGCGCAAAAAGGAAATTAGAGGGCAAGCCTAAAAGCAAAACTTGAAATTGGATTTTAAAATCCGATTTGAACTTCAAACAAACAAACGAAACTCAATGCAGCCAGCATGAATGCATCAAAAGTGTTTCTAGCCTTATCTTTGATTTTATTTCTCATAAATAATTGTTTTCACTAGATAAATATGAGCATAAATTAAATAAAAGCGATTTAATTACTAAATTTCAAAATGGGCATTTTTAGGGTGTTACAAGGAAGCCGAAAGACAGGTTCAGATTATCAGAGAAAATTTAAGAACGGCTCAGTCCAGGCAGAAGAGTTACGCAGATACAAGAAGGAGAGAATTAACTTTCGAAGTAGGTGATTATGTGTATCTGAAAGTATCTCCTATTCGAGGCTTGAGAAGGTTTAAGGTGAAAGGTAAATTATCTCCTCGTTTCATTGGACCTTTCAAGATTGTTGATAGAAAAGGTGAGGTTGCTTATCAATTGGAGTTGCCAGCCAGACTGTCAGATGTGCATGATGTGTTTCATATCTCTCAGTTGAAAAAGTGTCTTAGAGTTCCTGAGGAAGAATTACCCTTGGATGAGTTGGATGTGCAAGGTGATTTGACTTATAAGGAATACCCAGCTAAGATTTTGGAAACTCCTGAAAGAGTTACTCGGAGTAAAGTGATTAAGATGTGTAAAGTTCAGTGGAGTCACCATGCGGAAAGCGAGGCAACTTGGGAAAGAGAGGATGAGTTGATGGCAGAGTTCCCTCAGATATTCTCTAATCCGTCCGAATCTCGAGGACGAGATTCTCTTTAAGGGGGGTAGGTTTGTAACACCCTAAAATTCATCACATTTAAATTGTAGCAACCCTTTGAATTTTTCTAGGATTTATTAAGGCTTAAATAAATTTTCTAGGAATTAATTGGAATTTTTAGCCTTTTTAACAATTTAAATATCACATTAAATAATTATTTTAGTCAAAATAAATTTTTGTTGCATTCATGCTGTGGCATATATTTTTGGTTGCTAGTAAATCAAGTTGGAATTTAAATTCTGTTTAAATTCAAATTTGATTTGCTTTTGTTTGAGTTTTAGAAAAGTTTAAATTAGCTGAGTTTGTTTTTCCCCCTTCAACTCTCGGCCCAGTCCAAGTTCGCCCCCTCTCTTCTTTCTCTTCTCACCCGAGCCGGCCCGTTTTCTTTTCTCGGCATGTCCCTGTTTCGGCCCAGTACCGGCCCGTCCGACTTCTTTCTCCCCCGCGCTCTCTCTCTCGCTCTCGCTGTCACGTGGGGCCGGGTAGTCAGCTCCTTCGTCTCCGAGGAGGACTTCTCCCCGACGCCGAGCCGAGTCCCAGCGCCGCCCGTCTCGCCGCCGACTCCTATTGCTGCACGCCTGCCTTGGTTCCCGGCCTACTTAAGGAGCGCATCGCCTGCAATCTATTCCATCGAAGAATCGAGCCCGAGCCGCAACCCGAGCACCAGAGCCACCGCCTTCGCCGAGCTTTGCGCTGCCGCCGTCGAACTTCACCGCCGAAGCCTCGCTCTCGCCGAGAAGCACACCAAGAGGTTCGCCTTGATGCCCTGAATCTTCCCGTCGCGTTCTTGCCCGGAGTTTAGCTCCACATCGCGCTAATCTTGACCACCGTTGATTCTCCAGTGCCGCCGACCGCCATCCTTCGTCGCCGGCCACCGTCGTCGTCCTTCCCTCGTCAAGAGCCCCCGTAGTGAGTTCGCAATCTCCTTCCCTTGCTTCCCGTCCAAGTCTCGTCGTGTTTGGTGCCTCGTAAAGCCGAATTGCACTCGCTCCGGCGAAGCGCCGCCGCGGGAACGAGCGGCGCCGCCGTCCCGGCCGCCGCCGGCGTTTTTCCCTCGCCCGATCCGTTTCCAGCCGTCAGATCGTGATCGAACGGCCCACAACAGATCCAGCCTCGAGTCAAACCTCCAGATACCGGTCAACTGTGGTAATTTGCTAAAGAGTCCTTGAAGTTTTCTAAAATTAACACGCGGTCCAATTTTATTCGAAAATAATTATAAATAGGTCCTTTTTCTTCTGTTTTAGCCCCTGGAAGTTTTAAAACTTTGCCAGCAAGTCCCTGAACCTTAGGAAAGCCATATCTTTTGCGTTTTAACTCCGATTTTAGTGATTCTCGCGCTCACGCGTTCGTTGTAACGTGTAGATTAGTTTTGTGCTGTTGTTTTCTCCTGTTGGAATTGTTTGGTGTACTGTTTCTTATTTGTTGTATTGTTTCCTTGTATGTGAATGTGTGATGCGATTAGGAAACGACCAGTTCGAGGATTTCTCTGAAGAACCAACTGTTGGAGAAGGATTTGAGCAGCAACAGAGTTGGGAAGAAGGCAAGTGTATTATGTCATGCAAATGTCCTAATAATTATTAATTTCACCACCCATGCATGTGTCTTAATTTGATGGGTTCCTATTTAAGGATTTACCTAGCCACTATATTTTTCCTGTCCCTGAAACTGGGTTATTTAATTAACTTTGATGGTAGATGATGCTTAGCCTGCTCAACTGGGATTGGTTAATTGAACCCCTACTCTATGTTCCATTACTACCTTTTTAATCAATTAATGGACAAGATCATATCTTTTTAATTGGAACATGGAGAACCACCCAGGAAAACAGTACAACCATGAGTGCCATATGGCTCTGGCTTTGACTGACTAATTAGGTGCTCTGGTTTATGGTAGCTTTACTCGAAAGGGGCATGGGGGCCGGCGGTTGACAGGGTATAGCTCGGTCCTTTTGAGCTGTGGGCTTTGGTAAGAGACAGACCTCATTAGGGAGGGTTATGCTTTGCTTCTGAACCGGAAACCTTAGCGGGCTATCATTTGTTAGAGTGCTTTTTTAAAGGTCACATAGTGAAACCCAGTATTCGGTCCACGTGGTGTGGGAAGGGTACAATGCTTCGGCAATGGGAATCACGGCTTATGGTGAAAGTGTACAACCTCTGCAGAGTGTAAAACTGTTATAACAGCCTTGCTCACGGTCAAGAGCGGCCTGGACCCTTACATGATAATTATACTTGAACATGATCTAAATCGTGGTTACATGAATACGTTGGGAATATGACATTCATTAATTTGTGGGTGGTATATACTTTCATTTGCTAGTAAATAGTTGCTTAATAAAACTTGACCAACTAAAAGTGATTACAGCAGTATGGTCAGCCAACCTTTTTGCCTCAGCACTTCCACGCACATCACTCTGCAGAGGTTTCGCCCTTTACCCACCAGTCGCGTAAAAGTTCAAAGGAACTTTGCACCCAACCACGCACATCAACACTTCCGAGGTGTGACTGTATAGGGACGCTACGAGGTTTTTCACAAGACACCCTAACAAAACAGTAGCCGTTATGGTACAACCTAGGCAGCATGACCCAAGGCACCGAGATTGACTGACGCCCATGTCGCAACACGAGGGGGTCAATGGCGTCCAAGTGCGGAAAAGAATAACAACAACAATATAAATAGCGCAACGTGTGGAACCCCCGCCATACGGAAGCTCCCAACACGGGACTGTGCCTCACGGGGACATAGCCAACGGATACTCCGTCCTCGGTGGATCAAACCATACTCTCACCCATGTTTCCCATAACGCCGTCGGCCCGTCGGTAACTACTGTCAAGCTAGAGCAGTACATGTTACTTGTCCAAGACCAGAGCCATTATAGTTCCAGCGGTGGCGACAGGTTCCTGGGTTGCCGCTTTAAGAACCAGTCCTTACGGAGAGACACTAGGGCCAAGCATGAAGCATACGCCCTAGCTCCCTGTTCCATGTTGCTAAAAAGCAAGTTTTACCATTTACATTGAAGTGAACCATTAAGTCAAGAATAACGGTTAAATATTGGTGACAGCAGCTGCGCCTAGCAAAGTTCTACCCAAATGCAATAACCCAAAGTAATCAAGGTATAGGATAAACAAAACTAGGGATAACCTTAATAGGAACAATTTAGACACATGCATATGCAGTAAACAATGTAAAGGTGTGTTTAGGTAGCAAGGATTGCCCGTGCTGTACTTGCCTTCGTCCAACTGTTGCTGCTGCTGCTGCTCCTGCTGTTGGTCCTGCTCCTCGTAACCCTCGAACTCAAACGCGTACGGCTCACCGACTGGACTCGTACATCAACACACAAGCATCCATACAAGCCAGTACATGCAAACAATATTAATCTATTAGAACAGTATACCAAACAATAAAAACAGATCAAAAGAAGGCTTAGAAACTAATCTACGCTTCGCTACGAACACGTGAGCGCGAAAATCACTCAAATCGGAGCTAAAACGGAGAAGTTATGGCTTTTCTAAGGTTCGGGGACTTGCTGGCAAAGTTTAAAAAGTTCCAGGGACTTATTTGCAAAATCTCAGGGGCTAAAACATAATTTTATATAAAACAGGAGGATTTATTTGCAAATTAACCAAAGCAGGACCTCGGGTGCTATTTTTAAATAAATCAGGGGATTTTCTGTTAAAATTAGGACCTAATTGTAATTATTTTTGAATTGATCTGGACTGCGGGTTAATTTCGAAAAAGGGCAGGGGCTCTTTTGCAAAACGTCCACGGCTGACTTGGTTGATCGGTATTGACTTGGGCCAGGGGCGCGTGGCAGCCGTTGAATCTGGATCCGACGATCCAGATTGGATCAGGCGGGGGAGAGGGCTGCTGGCGGCGGCGGTCGGCGGCGCAGCCGTGTTCCGCGGCGGCGCTTCGCCGGCGAAGCTCGAAACGGGCTAGGGAGCTCGGTTTGGGGCGTGGCCGGGTGCTACAGACTTGGGGCGACGCGGCAAATTCGACTGGGTGGCTCTCGTCGGCGGCGGAGCAGCGGTGGTGGCGTGCGACGAGCGGAGGCGGAGGCGGCGCTCGGGCGGTGACGACGAGCTCGCAGTAGAGGGGGAGAGAGAGCAAGGAGAGGCTCGGGAGGCTCCTTACCACCACGCGAAGCTTCCCTGGCGGTCGATGGCGGCGGAGCGGCGCTGGTCCGGCGGATCGACGGCGGCGGCCGACTTGAAGACGACGGCGGCGATGCGAACTCGAGCGGCGGAGATTTGGCGGCGCGAGGGTGGGGATTGGGATTGAGAGGGCGGCGGCTATTTGTAGGGCGGCCGAAGAGAGTCCGGGGGTCCTCGGCGTGCGCGCCGTGGCCGTGCCGGACTCCGGCGCCGTGTCCGGGTCGGACACCGAAGCGAGGAGGGAGACGAGTCTGACCTGTGGGTCCGCTCGGTCAGCGGCTGCGGGCGTAGGCGGGCCGGCCTGGCTACTGGGCCGCGCTGGGGGAGGAAAGCGGGCGCCGCGCGGGCTGGCTGCAGGCCGCGCTGCTGGGCCAGACTGGGCCGAAAAAGGAGAGCGCGGCTGCTGCGGAAACGGGAAGGCGAGCAGGCCGGCGCGGGGCGGAGCAGGCCGCTGGGCCGGGCCGAAAGCGGAGAAAGGGGAGACGGGCCGCTGCGAAAACGGGAAAGGGGAAAGGGGCTGGGCCGGCTGGAGAGAGAAGTAGGAGGGGCTAAATCGGCCGGGAAAAAAGTTCAGGGAGGGAAATCAAACTCGGGCCGCTGCAACTTTTCTAGAGCTTCAAACAAAATGATTCAAATTCGAATTTAAACAGAATTTAAATTCCAATTGAACCACACACAAACAAAACTCAATGCAGACAGCATGAATGCAACAAAAATGTTTCTAACCTTATATTTAATTTTATTTCTCATAAATAATTTATTTTCCTTAGATAAATATGAGCATTAAATTAAATAAAAGCAAATTTAATTACTAATTTTTTTTAAAATAGGCATTTTTAGGGTGTTACAAACCTACCCCCCTTAAGATGAATCTCGCCCTCGAGATTCGGATGTGGATGGGAATAACTGTGGATATTCAGCTCTGAGATCTTCTTCTCTTTCCCAAGTCGCTTCATCCACTGAATGGCGGCTCCACTGAACCTTGCACATCCGGATCACTTTATTTCTGGTGACTCTTTCTGACTCCTCCAAAATCTTGACAGGGTGCTCAGTGTAGGTAAGATCTTCCTCCACGTTCAGGTCATCAATCGGAATCTGTTCCTCAGGTACCCGCAAGCACTTTTTCAACTGAGACACATGAAACACATCGTGTACTCCTGCTAACTTCTCTGGTAGCTCTAACTGATATGCCACCTCACCTTTCTGACCAAGTACCTTGAACGGTCCAATGTATCGAGGTGCTAACTTGCCCTTGACGTTAAACCTCTTCACGCCTCTCATGGGTGACACCTTGAGATACACGAAATCTACAATTTCGAAGCTGAGATCCCTCCGTCGGTTATCTGCATAGCTCTTCTATCTGGATTGTGCCACTTTCAGATTCTGTCTGATTATCTGCACTTGTCGCTCTGCCTCTCTTAGTATTTCAGGTCCAAATACCTGACTTTCTCCCGTCTTATTCCAGAATAGTGGTGTCCTACACTTTCTGCCATATAGAGCCTCGAATGGTGCCATCTGCAAACTCTTCTGATAGCTGTTGTTGTACGAGAATTCCGCGTACGGTAAACTCCTGTCCCAACTAGCACCATATTGTAGAGCACATGCTCTCAACATATCCTCCAATATCTGGTTCGTCCGCTCTGTCTGCCCATCTGTCTGCGGATGGTATGCTGAACTGAATTGTAGTTTAGTGTCCATAGACTCATGCAGTTGTCGCCAAAAGTGCGATGTGAACTGGGTACCTCGATCAGACACTATTCTTTTCGGTACCCCATGCAAACACACAATCCTCTCCATATACAACTCCGCTAGTCTGGCTCCCGAGTAGGTGGTCTTCACTGGTAGGAAATGCGCCACCTTGGTCAGACGATCCACGATTACCCAGATTGAGTCAAATCCCCTCTGAGTGCGTGGTAAGCCAGTGATGAAATCCATACCGACTTCTTCCCACTTCCATTCAGGTACCTTCAGGGGCTGGAGCAAACCGGCTGGCCTCTGATGCTCAGCCTTGACTCTCTGACACATGTCACATAGAGCTACGTATGTGGCCACATCTCTCTTCAATCCGTACCACCAAAATCTCTCTTTGATATCTTGGTACATCTTGGTACTACCTGGGTGTATCGAATACGCCGATTCATGGGCTTCCCTGAGAATTGCATCCCTGATCTGCACTACATCTGGCACACAGATCCTCTTCTCGTACCACAACGTCCCTTGGTCATCCACTCGAAAACCAGGGGCTTTTCCTAATGCCACTAGTTCTACGATCTCCTTGATCTTCTCATCTGTGAGCTGTCCTTTTCGGATCTCTTGTTCCAAGGTCGGTTCTACTGCCATCTCGGTGACGCTGGTCACATATCCCAGACTCATCCTTTCAAACTCTGAACTGAGTTCCTCCGATAAGCAATGTCCCGTGATCTTATTCACGTAACTCCTTCTACTTAGAGCGTCTGCCACCAGATTGGCCTTCCCTGGATGATAATGAATCTCCAGATCGTAATCCTTGATCAACTCTAACCAACAACGTTGCCTCATATTCAGATCTGACTGAGTGAACACATACTTGAAACTCTTGTGGTCAGTGTAAATATCACACTTATGTCCAATCAGGTAATGCCTCCAAATCTTCAAAGCATGTACTACAGCTGCTAACTCCAGATCGTGTGTCGGGTAGTTCTGCTCATGCTTCCTCAACTGCCTCGATGCATAAGCTACTACTCTGCCTTCCTGCATGAGTACACATCCCAATCCTAGACGAGACGCATCACAGTAGATAGAGAAGCTCTTGGTTATATCCGGCAACACTAGCACGGGTGCCGTGGTCAACCTCTTCTTCAATTCCTCAAAGCTGACTTGACACTCTTCAGTCCAGACAAACTTGACATTTTTCTCCAATAACGCTGTCAGGGGTTTAGCAATCTTGGAGAATCCTTCAATAAACCTCCGATAGTATCCAGCCATTCCAAGGAAACTTCTGATTTCACTCACATCCTTAGGCGGATTCCAACTCAACACATCACTAACCTTTTTCGGATCAACTGTCACTCCACCATTGGACAATACGTGACCCAAGAATGCTACTTCCTTCAACCAAAACTCACACTTGCTCAACTTGGCATACAACTGATGCTCGCGAAGTCTTTGCATCACCAACCTCAGATGTTCTTCATGCTCTTCCTCGTCCTTGGAGAAAACCAGAATATCGTCAATGAACACCACTACGAATTTGTCAAGATAGTCCATGAACACACTGTTCATCAAGTACATGAAGTATGCCGGTGCATTTGTCAAACCAAAAGACATGACAGTGAACTCATATAGACCATATCGGGTTGTGAAAGCTGTTTTGGGGATGTCAGTCATTCGTATCCTCATCTGATGGTAACCGGATCGGAGATCGATCTTAGAGAACACACATGCTCCTTTCAACTGGTCGAAGAGATCATCAATCCTTGGCAGCGGGTACTTGTTTTTGATGGTCACTTCATTCAAAGCTCGATAATCCACACACAATCTCTGGGTCCCATCTTTCTTATCCACAAACAAAACTGGTGCTCCCCAAGGGGATGAACTAGGACGAATATACCCTTTTGCTAACAACGCCCTTAATTCCTCCTTAAGTTTCTCTAGTTCTTTTACTCCCATTCTATATGGCCTCTTAGCTATAGGTGCAGTACCAGGCTTAAGATCAATAACAAATTCAACTTCGCAGTCTGGGGGCATACCTGGTAACTCATCTGGAAACACGTCTGGGAATTCGCACACCACTCTGATGTCTTCCAGTGCTACACCCTTGGCTTGGTAGATCTGATTGTGCCCCAAGGGACTAGCTGCTTGGTACTCCACTTTCTCACCAGTCTTTGCTGTCAGCTGCACTGTTCTTTTGGAACATTGAATCACCCCTTCATATCTGGCTAACCAGCTCATACCCAGAATCAAGTCAAACCCAAGGGTTTCTAGGACTATCGGGTTCACCACAAAGTCTACCCCCCTTATTGTGATGGTGATACAGGGGCAACGTAATGTGGCACGCTGTTCTCCCCCGGGTGAACTAACTACCATGGGGTTCCCCATAGGTTGCAAGATCATCATGTTCTTTTTCACGAAAGCAGCAGATATGAAAGCATGCGAAGCTCCAGTATCAAACAAAACAGTTGCGAGAGTCGAGTTGACAGGGAACGTACCCACAACGACATCCGTTGCTCCTTCTGCGGTTTCCGCACCCATGTGGTTGACCTTGCCTCTCGCTGGGTTCTGCTGCTGATTCCCATTCTGGTTCTGCGGTTGTCCAACCCTCTGATTGTTGTTCTGACCAACGGCGTTCTGAGCCTTGCGAGGACAAGCGCTGGCATAGTGTCCTAGCTCACCACAACCAAAACACCTCGGAGCCGTAGGTGCATTGTTGGTCGGATAGGGGCGTTGGACAGGACCATTCTGTGGCTGGTTCTGAGGACGTTGCTGAGGTAGTGCTGAGGGGTACTGGGGACGTGCCTGGTACTGGGGACGTTGCTGATACTGGTTGCGGTTCATCGGACCGGACTGTCCCTGGAAACGCTGGGGAGTCACCACCTGCTGGTTTCCTTGCTGAGGATTGAAGCGAGGGCGAACATTGCTTCCTGACTGTGTGCCTTGAAGCTTCCTCTTCTTTTCCTCCATCTCACGGCGCTTGTGCTCCAGCAGTAGTGCGCTATCCACCAGTTCTTGAAAAGTGGCGAACCTAGAGCACATGAGCTGGTACTGGAGTGTATCATGCAGGCCATCTCGGAATCGGGTCTGCTTCTTCCTATCCGTATTCACATCCTCTGGAGCATAACGGGCCAACTCAATGAACTTGTCACGATAAGCGGTGACACTCATACCTTCCTGCTTCAAAGCCAGGAACTCCTTCTTCTTCAAGGTCATCAGCGCTTCCGGCACGTGGTGAGAACGGAAGCTGTCGCGGAACTCCTGCCAAGTAATCTGATCACGATTGGGGTGAGCATACTGGTACGCATCCCACCAATCCAAAGCTGCTCCCTGGAGCTGTCCACTTCCATACAACACCTTCTCCCGGTCGTTGCACTGTGCAATGTCCAGCTGTCGTTCCACTGCCTTGAGCCAGTCCTCTGCTTGCATTGGGTCGCTAGACTTGTTGAAGGTAGGAGGGCGTCCCTTCATAAACTCGCCCCTTTTATCTCTGGGCTGCACGTGGTGGTGTTGAAGCGGGTTCTGCTGATTCTGCTGCATCAGTGCTATGGTTTGCGCCATCTGCTGTGTCAGCTGAAGTTGCATCTGCATCATCTGCTCCATGGTGAGTGGCGGTGGTGGAGGTGGTGGGTTCTGGTTCTGGTTGCTTCCACTGCCTCCGGGGTTGCCTCTGGTGTTAACCATCTACCATAGCAAGAGATCTCCCATCAGTATTCCCGCCAACTGGTATTAGATAACCCATGCTTGCAGATGGTGCATAAGAAGATAGCAGTACTTGGAAGGATATGATTCAGAGGTATAGAGAGTAAGACAGAGGAAGTGCAAAGGGAATAGATAACTCAAACTATTTATTCACTAATATTCCTTAAACCTTAGTCCTATATCTAGATGGAGATAGACTTGCGTCTATGACCATCACAATCATTACAAAGATCCAAATCAAACATAAGCATAATAACAGCAAAATCAAGCACCCAAAGACATGATTCACACGAGACTCGACAGCATTGGTTTTGAAAAACGTAACTAAATGATCTGAAACAATATCATGGTGGTCTCCTAATGATTTATCAACCGTTCTAACTAGGCTGCGTTCCTACAGTCAGCACGGCTCTGATACCAATCTGTCACACCCGGATTTACACAGAAACCCGAATGCTACTATATGTGTGCCCAGGAAGTCCACAGAACACATATAGTTAACAAATATGATAAACAGAGTACATATGCTCGAATAAAATGGTTTTACATCAGGGTTTGACTCAAATAACTAAATAAAACAACGGAAGACTCTTTATTAACTCTCTCTAAACGAAGACGAAGACGAAGCCGATAACCATAATCCACAGGGACACCGACTGGTTGAGCACAGCTAGTAGAAAGGCAGATCTTCAGGAAATTCAACAGCAGCAGTACCGTCTAATCCATCTGTTACCCATCCGGGATTTTGTTGAATGGCAAGTGTAAGTAAATGTCTTACTTAGCATATACAACACGGGTAATGAAGGCTTAAAAGAAAGGCTTGACATGGCTGCACTACATTAGCAAATTTTAGTTGTTTCATTTTAACATAAACCAAGATTACTACAATTAAGTGAATCCCAGTTGCAACCCAATTAATAAAGTAGAGGTGAACATTAAGCAATAATAAATAGCATCTTCTAATCAAAAAGGATCCAGGCCGCTCGTGACCCTGAGCAAGGCTATCAT
This sequence comes from Echinochloa phyllopogon, assembly GCA_033239725.1. Taxonomy (NCBI): domain Eukaryota; kingdom Viridiplantae; phylum Streptophyta; class Magnoliopsida; order Poales; family Poaceae; genus Echinochloa; species Echinochloa phyllopogon. The sequence continues at coordinate 14,730,699 of BTCW01000009.1, forward strand.
GATAGATTATACACTCTGCAGAGGTTTCGCCCTTTACCCACCAGTCGCGTAAAAGTTCAAAGGAACTTTGCACCCAACCACGCACATCAACACTTCCGAGGTGTGACTGCATAGGGACGCTACGAGGTTTTTCACAAGACACCCTAACAAAACAGTAGCCGTTATGGTACAACCTAGGCAGCATGACCCAAGGCACCGAGATTGACTGACGCCCATGTCGCAACACGAGGGGGTCAATGGCGTCCAAGCGCGGAAAAGAATAACAACAACAATATAAATAGCGCAACGTGTGGAACCCCCGCCATACGGAAGCTCCCAACACGGGACTGTGCCTCACGGGGACATAGCCAACGGATACTCCGTCCTCGGTGGATCAAACCATACTCTCACCCATGCTTCCCATAACGCCGTCGGCCCGTCGGTAACTACTGTCAAGCTAGAGCAGTACATGTTACTTGTCCAAGACCAGAGCCATTATAGTTCCAGCGGTGGCGACAGGTTCCTGGGTTGCCGCTTTAAGAACCAGTCCTTACGGAGAGACACTAGGGCCAAGCATGAAGCATACGCCCTAGCTCCCTGTTCCATGTTGCTAAAAAGCAAGTTTTACCATTTACATTGAAGTGAACCATTAAGTCAAGAATAACGGTTAAATATTGGTGACAGCAGCTGCGCCTAGCAAAGTTCTACCCAAATGCAATAACCCAAGGTAATCAAGGTATAGGATAAACAAAACTAGGGATAACCTTAATAGGAACAATTTAGACACATGCATATGCAGTAAACAATGTAAAGGTGTGTTTAGGTAGCAAGGATTGTCCGTGTTGTACTTGCCTTCGTCCAACTGTTGTTGCTGCTGCTGCTCCTGCTGTTGGTCCTGCTCCTCGTAACCCTCGAACTCAAACACGTACGGCTCACCGACTGGACTCGTACATCAACACACAAGCATCCATACAAGCCAGTACATGCAAACAATATTAATCTATTAGAACAGTACACCAAACAATAAAAACAGATCAAAAGAAGACTTAGAAACTAATCTACGCTTCGCTACGAACACGTGAGCGTGAAAATCACTCAAATCGGAGCTAAAACGGAGAAGTTATGGCTTTTCTAAGGTTCGGGGACTTGCTGGCAAAGTTTAAAAAGTTCCAGGGACTTATTTGCAAAATCTCAGGGGCTAAAACATAATTTTATATAAAAACAGGAGGATTTATTTGCAAATTAACCAAAGCAGGACCTCGGGTGCTATTTTTAAATAAATCAGGGGGTTTTCTGTAAAAATTAGGACCTAATTGTAATTATTTTTGAATTGATCTGGACTGCGGGTTAATTTCGAAAAAGGGCAGGGGCTCTTTTGCAAAACGTCCACGGCTGACTTGGTTGATCGGTATTGACTTGGGCCAGGGGCGCGTGGCAGCCGTTGGATCTGGATCCGACGATCCAGATTGGATCAGGCGGGGGAGAGGGCTGCTGGCGGCGGCGGTCGGCGGCGCAGCCGTGTTCCGCGGCGGCGCTTCGCCGGCGAAGCTCGAAAACGGGCTAGGTTGCTCGGTTTGGGGCGTGGCCGGGTGCTACAGACTCGTGGCGACGCGGCGAATTCGACTGGGTGGCTCTCGTCGGCGGCGGAGCAGCGGTGGTGGCGTGCGACGAGCGGAGGCGGCGGCAGCGCTCGGGCGGTGACGACGAGCTCACAGCAGAGGGGGAGAGAGAGCAAGGAGAGGCTCGGGAGGCTCCTTACCACCACGCGAAGCTTCCCTGGCGGTCGATGGCGGCGGAGCGGCGCTGGTCCGGCGGATCGACGGCGGCGGCCGACTTGAAGACGACGGCGTGATTCGAACTCGAGCGGCGGAGATTTGGCGGCGCGAGGGTGGGGATTGGGATTGAGAGGGCGGCGGCTATTTGTAGGGCGGCCGAAGAGAGTCCGGGGGTCCTCGGCGTGCGCGCCGTGGCCGGGCCGGACTCCGGCGCCGTGTCCGGGTCGGACACCGAAGCGAGGAGGGAGACGAGTCTGACCTGTGGGTCCGCTCGGTCAGCGGCTGCGGGCGTAGGCGGGCCGGCCTGGCTGCTGGGCCGCGCTGGGGGAGGAAAGCGGGCGCCGCGCGGGCTGGCTGCAGGCTGCGCTGCTTTGCTGGACTGGGCCGAAAAAGGAGAGCGCGGCTGCTGCGGAAACGGGAAGGCGAGCAGGCCGGCGCGGGGCGGAGCACGCCGCAGGGCCGGGCCGAAAGCGGAGAAAGGGGAGACGGGCCGCTGCGAAAATGGGAAAGGGGAAAGGGGCTGGGCCGGCTGGAGAGAGAAGTAGGAGGGGCTAAATCGGCCGGGAAAAAAGTTCAGGGAGGGAAATCAAACTCGGGCCGCTGCAACTTTTCTAGAGCTTCAAACAAAATGATTCAAATTTGAATTTAAACAGAATTTAAATTCCAATTGAACCACACACAAACAAAACTCAATGCAGACAGCATGAATGCAACAAAAATGTTTCTAACCTTATATTTAATTTTATTTCTCATAAATAATTTACTTTCCTTAGATAAATATGAGCATTAAATTAAATAAAAGCAAATTTAATTACTAATTTTTTTTTAAAATAGGCATTTTTAGGGTGTTACACTTTGACTACGGATCAAGGTACTTCGTTTATGTCTAAAGAGGTACGTGAATTTGCCGAATCCTATAGAATAAAGTTGCTCAATTCATCTTCATACTATGCTCAGGCTAATGGACAAGCCGAGTCAAGTAATAAGACTTTGATTAGATTAATCAAGAAAAAGTTAGAAGAAAATCCTAAGAGATGGCATGAAGTGTTATCCGAAGCATTATGGGCTCATCGTATATCTAGACATGGTGCTACTAAAGTTACTCCTTTTGAGCTTGTGTATGGTCAAGAGGCCGTTTTACCTGTTGAGGTGAATCTGGATGCTTATAGATTAGCCAAACAAAATGACCTTGATGTTGTTGATTATCATGATTTGATGATGGATAATATTGATGAGGTCACTGACAAGAGGTTGAAGGCTTTAAAGGAGATTGAAAAAGATAAGCTTTGGGTTGCTAAAGCTTACAACAAGAAGGTGCGAGGGAAATATTTTCAGATTGGAGAGCTTGTTTGGAAGACAATTTTGCCTATTGGAACGAAGAGCAACAAGTTCGGTAAATGGTCGCCAAGTTGGGAGGGGCCGTATAGAGTTGTCAAAGTTATATTTGGGAATTCTTATATGCTGGAAACATTACAAGGGGATCGTTTACCTAAAGCTATCAACGGAAGATATTTGAAGAAATATTACCCAAGCGTATGGCAAGATGCATGAAGATTAAATGGCCGATAGATCTTTTGATATCGCCCTTAGTATAAATTTTGGTTCCTGAGTTGTAATTGTCTATATACATGCTTTTTAGTTTGCAAGCTCACTAAAAAGACAGGGGGGCATGTGTTGATAGTCAAAATTAGCAGCAGCTGAGGGAAACCGGTCACACCAGTTTGCCGAACTGGTCAGACCGGTTTGGAGTTGTAATTCGGGTAGGATTAGGATTCCGAGTTTTATCCCATATTGTAACCAAATTGGAAGGGGTACGACTTCCCCGGCCTATGTATATGAAGGCTAAGGCCGATTGAGAATTATTCCAATCGAATCAATCATTATTTGTTCTTTACTTTTGTCTCTCAAACCCTAAACACTTTTCCAACCCTAATTGCTGTCCTTTGCTCGTCTCCGCGACGTACTAAGGCGTTCTAGGTGGCCTGCCGACCCTAGAGCAACCCTAGATTGCTTGAGCTCCGGCGGGGTCCCTCCCGAGCTTGGGTTTCTAGGTTGTAACACCCAAAAATGCTCAATTTAAAATTTTTGGCATTTAATTAATTATTTAATGCTTTCACCTATTTTATAAAGGCTAAATAATAATTTTCTAAAATTTAAAATCAAATATAAGTGATAGAAACATTTATTGTTGCATTCATGCTGCTGCATTTATTTTTGTATTGCTTGTGATTCAAACAAGAATTTAAATATATTTAAATTCAAATTTGAATCACTTTGTTTGGAGCTCTAGAAAAGTTGTTAGGCCCATAGTTCACTTCTGCTCCCTGGACTCTTTCCCTGGTCCACTTTTGCTCCCTCTACTTCTTCCTCGGTTCGGCCCAGCCCCTCCTCTCCTTTTCTTTTTTTTCCCGGCCCGATTTCTCCTCGCGGCCCAGCTTCCCCCCCTCTCCCCGAGCCGGCCCAGCAACTCGGCCCAGCCCGCAGCCGCGTCCCGCCTCCCTTACTCTCGCTGACGGCCCGACCCCACTCGCCAGTCGCTGACGTCGTGCTGGCGTCACCTCTCTTCTTCTCCCCCCCCCCCCGCGCCTTTCCTTTCCCGACGCCGGTAATGGCGCTTGCCGCGGATTGCGCACGCCGAGGCCCACCGCCCGCCCACCGAGCCTTCTTAACTCGGCCTGCGCCGCGCTCCGCCCCCATCTCGCCCCTCGCCCAACCCTAGCAGCGCCGCCCCTCTCCCTACGCGCAGCGCCGGCGCTCGTCGCGCCCGAGAGCCCGCGCCGGCGATTACGCCGCTCCGGTGCCCCGCTGCCCCGGCCGACTCACGGAGCTCCACCGACGAGCTGCCAGGAGCACGCCAAGCTACTCCAAGCTCGCCTTCGTGCCGTGCTGCTGCCTCGCCGACGTACACCGACGGCCAACGTCCGCCGCTCGTCGACGACCCGCCGCTCCGGTGCTCCTCCGCCCCGCCTGACCACTCCAGCAGCTTCTCACCAAGGTAACGAAACTCCCGAGCCACTTCTAGCCCGCTCGCACGCACCGTAGCATGCCCCCTGCACCACACCGGAGCTCCGCTCTGCCGCTCGTCGTCGTCAGCTCGCTACGCCGGCCGACACACGACTTGAACACCCTAATTGAACTCGTCATGCCACCCTGAAGCCATAGGACTAGATCCCGTTCAAATCCGAGCATCCTAGCCCGAGATAAGGCCTACTCCGACGAAGTTCGCCGTCGGCCCGAGCGGCGCCGCCGTGATTGCTTCTTCCCCGGCGAGCGCCAGCCCTGAGCCGTTCGATCCGCACGCGACGGCCCAGATTAGAACCCGGGGATACCCCTTCGCGTTTTAAATCTCAGCCGCTCGATCCAGATCCAACGGCCCAGATCCGACCGCCCCCGAGTCAAATCCCGGGATACCGGTCAGCGCTGGCGGTTCTGCTAAAGAGCCCCTGAGTTTTATCGAAATCAACCCGCGGTCCTTTCCAGTTCAAAAATAATTACAAATAGGTCCTGTTTTATTCATTTTAGCCCCTGGAAATTTTAAAACTTTGCCAGCAAGCCCCTGAACCTTAGAAACGCTATAACTTTCACGTTTTAGCTCCGATTAGTGTGCTTCTCGCGCTCATGTGTTCGTAGTGAAGCGTAGATTATTTCTAGCTCCTGTTTTTGTACTGTTTTTACTGTTGGTGTACTGTTTCTAATAGAATTAATTTGTTTGCGTGTAATGATTGTTTTGGAATGCTTGCGTGATGATCGTGTCTAGTCGGCGAGCCCGTAGCTTTGGACTTCGAGTACGTTGAGGACGTGCCGGAGCAGGACTCGCAGCAGCAGCCGTACTCCGAGGACAATCCTTGCTACCTACTCACTCTTTTAATACACTGTTCATTACATACGCATGTGTTTAATACTGTTTACCTTTAAGGTTGTACCTAGCATTTATATCCCTGTCCTTGTATTCCTACGGGTTTTTGCATATGGGTAGTATTTTGCTAGGCGCAGCTACTGTCACCATTATTTAACTGTTAAACTTGTATTATTGTCCACTTCAACTTTAATGTTAAAACATGCTTTTTAGCAACATGGATTAGGGAGTTAGAGCATGTGCTGTGTGCTTTGCTGTAATGTCTCCCTCTAAGGACCGGTTCTTAAAGCGGCAACCCAGGAGCCTATCACCACCGCCAGAACTATAATGGCTCTGGTCTTGGACAAGTAGCTTGTACGGCTCTAGCTTGATAGTGGTTACCGAGGGGCCAACAGCGTTGTGGGAGGCAAGGCACGGGGTGTTTTCCCGATTCCACCGAGGATGGTAGCCCCGTCGGCTAGGTCTCGTTAGACCCAGTCCCATGTTGGGAGTCTCAGCGATTGAGAACTCCGCGCGTTGCGCATTGTTGGGGTGGATACCCGCGCTCTGGACGCCATTGACCCCCTCATGGTGTGACTCCGTGGGCGTACGTCGATCTCGGTGCCTAAGGACTCACCACCTTGTAGTACTCCAGCGGCTACTATCTTGTTAGGGTGTCTTGTGAAAGCCTCGTAGCGTCCCTATGCAGTCACACCTCGGAAGTGTTGATGTGCGTGGTTGGGTGCAAAGTTCCTTTGAACTTTTACGTGACTGGTGGGTAAAGGGCGAAACCTCTGCAGAGTATACGATCTATCATGATAGCCTTGCTCAGGGTCACGAGCGGCCTGGATCCTTTTTTATTAGAATATGGTATTTATTCTTGCTTTATGTCACTTACACTTTATTAATTGGGTTGCAACCGGGTATTCATTCACATGTAGTAACTTGGGCAATGATAAAATGAACCAACTAAAAATGCTAATGCAGTTAAGCCGAGTCTATCCTTTTTGAGCCTTCATAACCCGTGCTATACTTGCTAAGTAATTTCCATTACTTACACTTGCTGTTATTACTATTTTTGGGCAAAATCCCGGACGGGTAACAGATTGGAGTCAGGCTGATTATGCTGTGGAGTTTCCAGAGGATTTGTCGTACTTTTGAGTTCGCGTTCTCCCAGTCAGAGTCCCTGTGGGATTGCGGCTACGCTAGAGAGATGTATTAGTCTTCCGCTGTCCATGTTTTTATTTCTGAAGCACTCTGATGTAAATGCTACGATATGATGAGAATAAAGCATTGTACTCTGATTTTTGCCATAATTGTTCGCTATATGTGTCTGTGGACTTCCTAGGCACACATATGGCCACATTCGGGTTTTGTGTAAATCCGGGTGTGACAGATTGGTATCAGAGCCGTGCTGACTGTAGGAACGCAGCCTAGATAGTACGGATGACAAATTACTAGGAGACCCCCATGTTTTAAATTTAAAAAACTAACCGTCGAGTCTTGTGTGAGTTTATGTCTTTAAATGCTTGTACTTATTGTCATTATGCATATGTTTGATTTGGTTCTTTGTAATGATTGCGATGGGCGTAGACATCTGTCTACAACCATCTAGATGTTGTAATAAGGCTTAAGGACTTTATTGTTTAGATAGCAGGGGGGTTATATATATTTTTCTTGTACTAATCAACTGACATCTGACCTTTGTGATTATAGATGACTAACCCCGGGGGCAACGCGGGCGGTCAGCCTCCAAACGAGAACCCGCCCCCGAACCTGAATCCGAATCATCAGATCCCCACCATTGAGCAGCTGATGTATGCTCAAGTTCAGATGATGCAGCAGATGGCTGAGACCATGAGGCTGATCCAGCAGAACCAACACAATCCACAGGCAGCTGCTCCGCCCAGAGACAAGAGGGGCGAATTTCTGAAGGGACGCCCGCCGACCTTCAGCAAGGCCAGCGACCCCCTTGAGGCAGATGACTGGCTCAAGGCAGTGGAGAGGCAGTTGGACATCGCTCAGTGTGATGACAGAGAGAAGGTGATGTACGCCGGAGGATAGCTTCAGGGGCCGGCGTTGGATTGGTGGGATTCATACCAGTCCTCACGCCCGGCCGGTACTCAGATCACCTGGCAGCAGTTCTGCAGCAGCTTTCGTGCACACCACGTGCCGGAGGCTTTGATGATTTTGAAGAAGAAGGAGTTCCTGGCACTGAAGCAGGAAGGGATGAGTGTCACGGCTTATCGTGACAAGTTCGTCGCGTTGGCCCGTTATGCTCCATAAGACGTGGCCACCGACCAGAAGAAGCAGGCCAGGTTCCGTGACGGTCTGCAGGATGCTCTCCAGTACCAGCTCTTGTGCACCAAGTTCCCGACCTTTCACGAGCTGGTGGACTGCGCTCTGATGTTGGAGCACAAGCGCCGTGAGATGGAGGACAAGAAGAGGAAGCTCCAGGGACAGCAGGTGGGCAGTAGCAGTCGTCCACGCTTCGCACCTCCACCGAGTCAACAGGTGGGAGCCAGCAGCGCTTCTAGGGCCAGTCCGGTATGCTCAGTCGTGGCCAGTACCAGCAGCAGCGTCCTCAGTTTCCTCGGGCACCACAGCAGCAGCGTCCGCAGGGTCAGCCACAGATGGGTCCAGCTCAACGCAGCCAGGTGCAGCCAAGTCCAGTTCAGCGCATCAGCCCAGCCAACACTACGCCGGTGGGTCCGAGGGTGTGCTACCACTGTGGCGAGCAGGGACACTTCGCCAATGTCTGCCCCAAGAAGATCCAGAACACCGCCGGACAGAACCAGCAGGGCAGCACTCAGAGGGTTGGGCAGCCGCAGGGTCAGCAGCAGGGAGGTCGCGCTCCGTAGGCTCCTGTTCGGGGCAAGCTCAACCACACCGGTGCAGAGACAGCAGAGACAGCCACTGATGTTGTCGTGGGTACGTTCCTCGTCAATTCGACCCCCGCCACTGTTTTATTTGATTCTGGAGCTTCGCATGATATCCGCTGCTTTTGTAAAAAAGAACCTAGTGAAATTGCTGCCCATGAGGAGTGCTATGCTAGTAAGCTCACCAGGGGGGAGCAACGCGCCACTTTACGCTGCCCCAGTATCACCCTCACCATAAGGGGGGTAGATTTCGAGGCACGCCCGATAGTCTTGGAGACCCTTGGATTTGATATGATCCTGGGTATGAGCTGGATGACCAGATATGATGCAGTGATCAGGTGTGCTACGAGGACCATCCAGCTGACAGCAGAGTCCGGTGACAAGGTGGAGTATCAGGCAGCAAGTTCCTCAGAGCAAGGCCAAGCCAATCAAGCAGAAGGGACAACAACCGAAGATATCAGGGTGGTGAGCCAGTTCCCGGATGTGTTCCCTGACGAGTTGTCAGGTATGCCTCCGGAACGAGATGTTGAATTCATTATTGAACTAAAACCTGGCACTGCACCTATAGCCAAGAGGCCGTATAGGATGGGAGCGAAGGAGCTGGAAAAGCTCAAGAAGGAGTTGGACGAGCTGTTGGCCAAGGGGTACATTCGTCCGAGTGCTTCGCCATGGGGAGCACCGGTATTATTCGTCGACAAGAAGGATGGTACACAGAGGTTGTGTGTGGACTATCGAGCCCTCAATGAAGTGACCATCAAGAACAAGTACCCGCTGCCGAGGATTGATGATCTGTTCGATCAGTTGAGAGGAGCATGTGTGTTCTCCAAGATAGACCTTCGGTCAGGTTATTACCAGATGAGGATCCGACAGTCGGATATTCCCAAGACCCCTTTCACCACTCGGCACGGGTTGTACGAGTTCTTGGTCATGTCTTTTGGATTGACCAACGCTCCTGCATACTTCATGTACTTGATGAACAGCGTGTTCATGGATTACCTTGATAAGTTTGTGGTGGTATTCATTGATGACATTCTGGTCTTCTCCAAGAATGAGGAAGAACATGAAGAACATCTGAGATTGGTGCTGCAGAGACTTCGGGAACATTAGTTGTACGCCAAGTTGAGCAAGTGTGAGTTCTGGCTGAAGGAAGTGGCATTTCTGGGACACGTGTTGTCCAATGGAGGAGTGACAGTTGATCCAAAGAAAGTCAGTGATGTATTGAGCTGGAGTCCACCACGGGATGTGAGCGAGATCAGGAGTTTCCTTGGGATGGCCGGATACTACAGACGGTTCATTGAAGGATTCTCCAAGATTGCTAAGCCGCTGACTGCTTTGCTAGAGAAGAATGCCGCGTTTGTGTGGACAGAGGCGTGCCAGGTCAGCTTCGAAGAGTTGAAGAAGAGGTTGACTACAGCCCCAGTGCTAGTATTGCCGGATTTGGCTAAGAGTTTCTCCATCTACTGCGATGCATCCCGTCTAGGACTGGGTTGCGTCCTTATGCAGGAGGGCAGAGTCGTGTCTTATGCGTCCCGGCAGCTGAGGAAGCATGAGCAGAACTATCCGACGCACGACTTGGAGTTGGCAGCTGTGGTACATGCCTTGAAGATCTGGAGACATTACTTGATTGGGCACAGGTGTGACATCTACACTGATCATAAGAGCCTCAAGTATGTCTTCACTCAGACAGATCTGAACATGAGACAGCGTAGATGGTTAGAACTGATCAAGGATTATGATCTGGAGATCCACTATCACCTAGGGAAGGCCAACTTGGTGGCAGATGCTCTGAGCAGGAGGAGTTATGTGAACAGGATCACTGGACACTGTTTGCCTGAGGAGCTCAGCCGAGAGTTTGAGAGGATGAGTCTGGGATTCGTCACCAGCATCACCGAGATGGCAGTGGAGCCCACACTCGAGCAGGAGATCCGGAGGGGTCAGCTGCAGGATGAGAAGATCCGAGAGATTGTGGGGAATGTTGCATTGGGAAAGGCCCCTGGATTCAGAGTTGATGATCAGGGAACTCTATGGCATGGGAAGAGGATATGTGTGCCAGATATAGCGCAGATCAGGGAGATGATTCTGAGAGAGGCACATGACTTAGCTTATTCGATCCACCCAGGTAGCACTAAGATGTATCAGGACATCAAGGAGAGATTCTGGTGGTACGGATTGAAGCGTGATGTGGCGACTCACGTGGCATTGTATCAGTGTCCTTGTATTCCTACGGGTTTTTGCATATGGGTAGTATTTTGCTAGGCGCAGCTACTGTCACCATTATTTAACTGTTAAACTTGTATTATTGTCCACTTCAACTTTAATGTCAAAACTTGACTAAGATGTATCAGGACATCAAGGAGAGATTCTGGTGGTACGCATTGTACCGACGGCCGCAGCGCGAGTCAACCCCCCTGTGTACCGGTCAGCCGTGCGGTTTTGCTAAAGAGCCCCTGGGCTTTCTGGTAATTAACCCGCGGTCCATTTCAATTCAAAAGTAATTACATTTAGGTCCTGTTTTATTCGTTTTAGCCCCTGGAAATTTTAAAACTTTGCCAGCAAGCCCCCGAACCTTAGAAACGCTATAACTTTCACGTTTTAGCTCCGATTTGCGTGATTTTCGCGCTCATGTGTTCGTAGCGAAGCGTAGAATATTTCTAGCTCCTATTTTTGTACTGTTTTCACTGTTTGGTGTACTGTTCTAATAGAATTACTTTTGCTTGCATGTGATGATTGTTTTGGAATGCGTGTGTGATGTTCGTGTCCAGTCGGCGAGCCCGTAGCTTTGGACTTCGAGTACGTTGAGGACGTGCCGGAGCAGGACACGCAGCAGCAGCCATACTCCGAGGAAGGCAAGTTATAGCACGGACAATCCTTGCTACCTACTCACTCTTTTAATACACTGTTCATTACATACGCATGTGTCTAATATTGTTTACCTTTAAGGTTGTACCTAGCATTTATTTCCCTGTCCTTGTATTCCTATGGGTTTATGCATATGGGTAGTATTTTGCTAGGTGCAGCTACTGTCACTATTATTTAACTGTTAAACTTGTATTAATGGTCCACTTCAACTTTAACGTTAAAACTTGCTTTTTAGCAACATGGATCAGGGAACTAGAGCATGTGCTGTGTGCTTTGCTCTAGTGTCTCCCTCTAAGGACCAGTTCTTAAAGCGGCCACCCAAGAGCCTGTCGCGACCGCCGGAACTATAATGGCTCTGGTCTTGGTCAAGTAGCTTGTACGTCTCTAGCTTGGCAGTGGTTACCGAGGGGCCAACGGCGTTGTGGGAGGTACGGTGCTGGGTGTTCTCCGATTCCACCGAGGGCGGGAGATCCGTCGGCTAGGTCCCGTTAGACCCAGTCCCGTGTAGGAGTCTCAGCGATTGAGAACTCTGCACGTTGCGCAGTATGGGTGCGATACCCGCGCTCCGGACGCCATCGACCCCCTCACGGTGTGACTCCGTGGGCGTACGTCGATCTCGGTGCCTAAGTTTTCACCGCCGTATAGTACTCCAGCGGCTACTGACTTGTTAGGGTGTCCTGTGAAAGCCTCGTAGCGTCCCTATGCAGTCACACCTCGGAAGTGTCGATGTGCGTGGTTGGGTGCAAAGTTCCTTTGAACTTTTACGCGACTGGTGGGTAAAGGGCGAAACCTCTGCAGAGTGTACGATCTATCATGATAGCCTTGCTCAGGGTCACGAGCGGCCTGGATCCTTTTTGATTAGAACTTGATATTTATTCATTCTTAATGTCACTTACACTTTATTAATTGGGTTGCAACCGGGTATTCATTCACATGTAGTAACTTGGACAATGATAAAACGAACCAACTAAAAGTGCTAATGCAGTTAAGCCGAGTCTAGCCTTTTTGAGCCTTCATAACCCGTGCTATACTTGCTAAGTAATTTCCATTACTTACACTTGCTGTTATTGGGCAAAATCCCGGACGGGTAACAGATTGGAGTCAGGCTGATTATGCTGTGGAGTTTCCGGAGGATTTGCCGTACTTCTGAGTTCGCGTTCTCCCAGTCAGAGTCTCTGTGGGATTGCGGCTACGCTAGAGAGATGTATTAGTCTTCCGCTGTCCATGATTTTATTTCTGAAGCACTCTGATGTAAACGCTACGATATGATGAGAATAAAGCATTGTACTCTGATTTTTACCATACTTGTTCGCTATATGTGTCTGTGGACTTCCTGGGCACACATATGGCCACATTCGGGTTTTGTGTAAATCCGGGTCTGACACACCGCCAGAACTATAATGGCTCTGGTCTTGGACAAGTAGCTTGTACGGCTCTAGCTTGATAGTGGTTACCGAGGGGCCAACGGCGTTGTGGGAGGCAAGGCACGGGGTGTTTTCCCGATTCCACCGAGGACGGTAGCCCCGTCGGCTAGGTCTCGTTAGACCCAGTCCCATGTTGGGAGTCTCAGCGATTGAGAACTCCGCGCGTTGCGCATTGTTGGGGTGGATACCCGCGCTCTGGACGCCATCGACCCCCTCATGGTGTGACTCCGTGGGCGTACGTCGATCTCGATGCCTAAGGACTCACCACCTTGTAGTACTCCAGCGGCTACTATCTTGTTAGCGTGTCTTGTGAAAGCCTCGTAGCGTCCCTATGCAGTCACACCTCGGAAGTGTTGATGTGCGTGGTTGGGTGCAAAGTTTCTTTGAACTTTTACGCGACTGGTGGGTAAAGGGCGAAACCTCTGCAGAGTGTACGATCTATCATGATAGCCTTGCTCAGGGTCACGAGCGGCCTGGATCCTTTTTTATTAGAATATGGTATTTATTCTTGCTTTATGTCACTTACACTTTATTAATTGGGTTGCAACCGGGTATTCATTCACATGTAGTAACTTGGGCAATGATAAAACGAACCAACTAAAAATGCTAATGCAGTTAAGCCGAGTCTATCCTTTTTGAGCCTTCATAACCCGTGCTATACTTGCTAAGTAATTTCCATTACTTACACTTGCTGTTATTACTATTTTTGGGCAAAATCCCGTACGGGTAACAGATTGGAGTCAGACTGATTATGCTGTGGAGTTTCCAGAGGATTTGCCGTACTTCTGAGTTCGCGTTCTCCCAGTCAGAGTCCCTGTGGGATTGCGGCTACGCTAGAGAGATGTATTAGTCTTCCGCTGTCCATGTTTTTATTTCTGAAGCACTCTGATGTAAACGCTACGATATGATGAGAATAAAGCATTGTACTCTGATTTTTGCCATAATTGTTCGCTATATGTGTCTGTGGACTTCCTGGGCACACATATGGCCACATTCGGGTTTTGTGTAAATCCGGGTGTGACATAGGTCTTCACAACCTCCTGCCAGAAAGCGGTCTGACCGGTTCTAGAAACCGGTCTGACCGGTTTGCCCGAGGGAGGCCGGGTGTTGGCCGTGGTGACGGCCGTGCTGCGATCTCGAGTGTGTTGATCGCATCTTTGTGTCAACACCAACTGATCTACATCAATTCTCGTGCTGCGATCTCGAGTGTGTTGATCTACATCTTTGTGCCATCTTTCTTTCGTTATCAATTAGGTTACAGAAGGAGGGTATTTCGGTGGTCCTTCTATATATCTCGTCATATTGAGAAGGTTAAGCTCGTTTTCTACACGATTTCTAGCATTCTTTATTGGAGGAACATCAGCTCAAATCACATGCATGCATGTGCGACAAAAATATTATAAATGAAGCGCATTGAAAAAAAAAGATACATAAAACAAAGACCTACAAGAAGCTAGCACCAAATTTCTCTCTAGACTCCTAGCTAGTGTCTATCGTCGATGAATTGCTTGCACATCTCATTCGCCACTCGACGAAATTACAACTAATGATTAAACGATCAGTGCATTACTAGCCATTATTTACTTCACAAGCACTTGAGGAGGGTTAGCTCTTTCGCCGCCGTGGACTCCCCGCTCCGCTGCTGCTGATCTTGCAGTAGGTTATGCTGCCAGCCTGCCACCCCTGCCGCCCCAGGCTGATCTCCAGGTTCGGTACAGCGACAACCCTTGATGATGTCACCTGCTGCTGCTGCTGCTGCTGCTTGTTCGTCATCCTCCAGCATGCTGCTTGCTCCGTGCTGCCGCCGCCGCTGCTGTTCCTGCCGCCGATCGACGGCGAAGGCGCCGCCGTCGCCGTCGACGACCAGCGGTTGGCAACACCTGCGCTCCACGATGACTTCCTGACGGCCGTGTCGGCAGCATGACCTGCATGCAGACGCTGTGCGATGTTGTACTGACCTAGGACGTGCGAAGCAGCGTCTTGCTGCACGCTGCCAGCTCTCCTCCATCCCTGCTGTAGGTCCAAAGCATGCATGCATGCATGCAGAAAATGGTTATTTGATTTGCAAAGCATGTTATGAGAATCGATCTTGTCCGATAGAGCTGACGTGCCGGGTACACCACTTTATATATTGCTGAAAGCCAGCTGAGAAAATGCTGGATGATTGATTGGATAGCATATTCTGAAAGTTGTAGCCCTAGATCCTTGTCTACATGCATGATGTGCACTGGGGATAGGCTCTTACTCCGTAGTACACTATACTATGCCTCAACTTAAAAGGCATGCACCTCTGGCGATTCCAGTGAACCAACATAGTAAGCTCGATCTAAAGTGAAATGCATGGCTATGGTAGCAGTACAACATCTCTAAACGTAGCCTTTGCATCCCATCAATTTTCCTATCTTCATAGTAGGGTGCATTTGGGAAGTCCAGTAAAGATTAAAAGTTGAGGATATCAATTATTAGCAAGTGTTATTCTGAAATGAATCTTGCAAGAACATGTTCATGCAAGCATGTGGCTCAACTAAGCTAGGACTGGCAAAACACTGGCGGTGGGCCAAACACTCAAGTTAAGACGACATCCTGCCATTTGCATGCACTATATATGATGATGTTTCTACTTTTTGCCTGGAGTGAGTAGCTCTGAGGAATTAAGAGAGGTAGAGAGAGGGTACTGCCAGCCAGAAATATATTGAGGATATGCTGATTGTCCCCCACAGTACTGATTGAGATTTGAGAATATTACTCCCCCTAATTAACCCCTTCTCAGACGTGCCTGCAGAAAATCATTCAATGCCCGTACAACAACTAGCTCCGATCCAATCCTTCAATTCGATCGCCTAAACCCTCAGCTAGGGTGGAGACATCCGGGAACACTACCAGAATAGTTGATATCTGCACCGGGTGGGAAAGCCCTTTAGCACCGGGTTTCCCACCCGGTGCAACTAAACCGAGGCTAAAGGGGTACCCCTTTAGCACCGGGTCGTGGCAAGACCCGGTGCTAATGTGCACCAATTAGCACCGGTTGCAGCCAGCAACCGGTGCTAAATGGCCTCGGGCACATTAGCACCGGTTGCTGGCTGCAACCGGTGCTAAAGGGGGAGCATTAGCACCGGGTCTCGCCACGACCCGGTGCTAATGTGTCCGCCCTGACACCCCGCAGCGCCGCCCCCGCTCCTAGCCGTTGGACCCGGTGCTGAAGCCCCATCAGCACCGGGTCCAAAAATAGCCGAGGCGGAGGAGGCGGGCGGATGTGAAGCATTCTGGTAGTGGAAGCATTATATTACGGACCACGCGCGCCAAATTATGGCGATATTCTTTCATGATCAACATTGCTCTCATCCTATGATCTGATGACCACACAGTAGATTTTAGGTTTTAATTTGCACAGAGCTAGACTTCGATCGACTGAGAAACATCATCAGTTTAATATCGATCTGAAGTATACTAATATAACGACAGTGTACTCTAGCTATGATGTGTAGTATGTGTTTACGCTGCTGATGAGACGATGTGATTTGATTGCGATATGGTAATACGTAGATTAAATATGTATAATCACCTGATTTTGTGAGAGCAAGTAGCGGTTATGGTGGGCGGACATGAGGTACGGGCAGGGCAGCGGCAGCTGATCAGTTTGGTGCGCAAAGGGCGGCCGTAGGCACCAAGCTGCCTCCTGCTTCCCTGCCGGCGACCCTGCTGCCAGCATCCTGCATGCAAAACGTATATGGAATCAAAATAGACGTACGCCAATCATCACTCTTGGATACTATTCTCATACATATATATACATGCGTGCAACTCAACTATATATATGTACAACGTATTAGGTGAAAACCAACCCTTCCGTGCAAACTTTGGAAACTAAATCTGATGAGAGGGTACGTCATCTGTACTGTACGTACGGAAGCTTCCGTTACATACGTTGGCAGCAGAGTAGTTAATTTCGTTGCTACATACATGTCGTACGTACCTATGTGTACGTGCTACTACTACTCCTGGACCATATATACGCGGTACGTACGCATGGAGACGAGAGGGAGCGAGGGAGGGAGAGAGATCAAGCTTGTCTCGTGACTGGGGTACGGCCGGTAGAAGAGACACAATGAATACAGCAGCAGCAGCAGCAGGGGCAGGCGGCAAAACAGTTAAAACCATCAGTACACGAACAAAGATGCACGCAGGAGCATGCAGCATCTGGCCATCATGCATGGGTTTATGGGTACACCGTACGCAAGGAATAATTAAGTCCAACCTGTCACGGCCAGGTCGAGCCCAGAGAGCAGGATGCATATCGAGATCTAGCTGTTGTTGCAATGCCTGGGTCTGCTGGCCGTCTGGGTATCTAGCTCTCGATCACTCCTCTACAGTCAAATGCATGCATCAAGACGCCATGAGTCCATGACAAGCACAAGTGTAGTGAGCAGCAGGCCAGAAGAAGCAGCTAGCACACACCACTACTGGAGTACTGCATGCACTGTGGACTGAATGCAGTAGCAGTCTCGACGGATGTGTGTTAATGCAGGCAGTACGTGTGGCCGGCGCCCCTGGCAGCAAGTTGGCTTGTCCATGCTCGCCACTAGCGTCGTCGTGCGCAGCGTGGTATTTAAGCTGCCGGCTAGGGCTCGGGGATGATTGTACATACTGCATGCACGCAGACGCAGCCTTAGCTTGCTTTCGGCCGGTCAAGGGCAATGCAATGGATGGAGCTGATGATGAGGCCAGAGAGGCTGCAATGTCCCCCTGCGCGCGCTAGCTGCTTGTCTTCTTCTACTTGTTTCTTGCCAAGATTCCGGGCGCCACCACTCGTCGTGTCACAACGCAATATAAGACCCTGATGGCGCAGCCGCAGCATACGCCGGGGGACAATTGATATATATGGATCTGAATCGCCATCAATGAATCATCACAAGGGCCGGGGCTACTACTATACCACGACACTAGCTAGAGATCGAGAGCCGGCCATGGCCAGCAGCCGGCCTCTTGCACATAATTAAGTATGGGATTGTTAGTTGGGACCTCAACACGAGAGCTGCAGCTGCGAGCTGAGTTAGGAGAGGCCGGCAAGCAGGGAGGGGGAAACTATCCGTTACGAGAACTTTCTGACACAACACCAGGAGGCAAGTTATCTTCTCTATATACTATAAATATTATATACTATAAAGATCCAAAACTTTCGAGGTCCGACGGGCCCACAAATCATTGAAACATTACCCTTTCTATCTTGAAGAGTTTGACTAAACAGTCCGTGGAAAAAAAACACGCGCTTGCGTGGAATAACCAATACGGTCTCTGGCTAACTATCCGTTATATAATTTTAATTTCTATTAAACGTGTGTTTCTATTAAACGTGTGTGTCGCACGTGCGTTCTTGCTAGTTATAATAAGGGAGATGACATGTTTAATCACCACTCGTCATATGTATACACCAGGTGCTTAATTATAATAAGGGTTGAAGTAGGTGCTTAACGTGTACTAGCAAGTTGGTTAAATCTATTTAAGCACCGGTTATTGCATTGTAATAACTAAATTTTGTATAGGTTTTTAAACATGTAATTTTAACAATCTCCATCATTAAGCACTCATGTCAGAGTATCTTGCATCGTGTATACCATTAGTATATATGCTAATATGCATGCTTGTTTTGTGTTATTCTCCGATCCTTAAAGGGCGAGAAATTGATTGGAAGGGAGATATGAAGATTATGGAACATTAGGAATATTTTTAATGTTTTGAGCAAACTATGATTGTACGGAAATATTTTCAATCTCAATGCTCATGTATGTAAATCGATGTTTAAAAAGAGTAGTTCTTACAATATAGAGTTAAAGCAACCTCAAGATCAATTATACATAGTTTGCATGCATAAGGGTGAAAGCTTTCCTAGCAACAAAGGAAGGGTCAATATATGAAAGCTTCTAGACGATGTTGATATATAGTGTCTTTCATTTCACAAGTATTGGCCACCAATATGTGCTTTATCCACATTGGTTATTTGATACAAATATAGATTCTTTCCATCTTTTGCATGTAAACTCAACTAACTAAGGGCAGATGCATATCTTTAATCTATCTGAAAAAACTAGGATAACATTCTTTTTGAAACGAAGAGAGTATGTGTTTTATACATGTTAGTTGTTTTATTTTGAAAAAAACAAGAGAAGTTTTTTGTGTTTCAGTTTCAGTCATCCAAACTTAGTTTGATTCATACATATTGCTCACCTTAATTTCCTAATTAATTAACCTGACAGATCCTTATGAAATGATAGTTAACAATATAGAATAGGGAAAAACTTCAAATGTTTTGTACCGCTAATGTCCATAACTCTATCCATTTTTTACATATTGAAGTATATGTTTGAATAGTAATACCAAGTCAAATAAAGTCAACTTTTTCTTTTACGTGTGGTCAAAATATTGAACTTTGACTAATGATATTTGTGAATATTTCAATCAATCATCTATAAATGATGTAAGTACATTCACCTAAAGAATGGCTTCAAATAATTACATTTTTTCATCATCAGGGTTTTGCAAATCGATCGAAATGAACTTGTGAGCAAACTCATGTGGAACATGCAAAGGTCAAAAAGGATACTCGTTTAGTGATCGGAGAAGAGGAACTGCTAGTTAGGGTTTTAAAAAATAAGGTGAATTGGTCTTAACTATTATTACATTGGGTATATATGGTACTGTACAGTTGTTTGATCTATAATTCGCGTGTTAATTAGATGAACATAAACACCAACTTTTATAATTATAGCAGTATACTTAACCATATATATGAATAGAACTTCTGTAATTAATATGATCTTTTCACATTGCAGACAAAATTATGGGATTCATCAGTCATCTTGTAAACATTGGACTTAAAAGGTTCTAGTTCTCTACTCCGTCTAGTTAAAAAAAAGAGTGGCACCTTCAAATGTGAACGACTGGTTGTTTTAGTTTTGTCTTAAGATGTTGGTATAAATATATGCAGTTATTTAGTCATATGAAAAGTCATACAACTAAAATTTTATTTAGGAAAAGAAAAGATACTCCAATAGTTTTGTTCTTTTAATATACGATGATCAAAGTGTGGTCAAAAGTACCATCCTACTCATATATGATTTTGAAAACTCAGAAAATTAGCACTAGATTGAGATTACAATATTGCACATTAATTATAGGCAAAGGGAAGCAAATAAAATACACACATTGCATATTTATAGTAGTCGTAAGATTTTTTTCACAAGTGTACGTGTTATATATCTCTGTGTTCAAAGATGCCTTTCCCCATGACTGATAGCGCGCGGCTTAATGACGTCATAGATGGATTATAGAGATATATAAGCATGGTGAGGGAGGTCGTGCATTGAGCAGTGACAGTGAGTGCAAGAAAGACAGGAGAGACCTTTTTCTGGAAGAAAGAGGAGAGAGATAAAGTGATGGGAGTCTGAGGTGGAGGCCATGCTCATGCATTATATGCATAACACATTATAACGTATGCACAGAACGTATCCATGCAAATCATACAAAATGGATAAAAATAGAGGATGCATATTCGCAATGGGAAAATAACAACCTATGCAAAGGAATAAATTTATAGGGCATCATTGTACTGAATTGTATAGTATGCGATACTAACAGTGCTGTAATATGCCGATGATGCATGTATACAAACCTAGTATTGGAAGTACTGTGGTTAAACGCTTCAAAGCCATTCACTTCACAACCCCTCTGCAGAAAGCCCATATCTCTCATCTGGACATGGCCTGCAGCAAATTATATAGGCATGTCAAATCACTTAAATATACAATGTATATATGTCTGTATGAACGTATGGGGCCATTCACTAAGTATTTTGCGGATACTGTACTGTAATAGTAGCTCAAAGACAATACTGCTGCTACTCCTTTTTTATTTAAATAATGGCGCAGTAGTGTTAGCTTTATGGGACTGACTGAAAAATTTAACCACGCCCACCCCACGCCAATAATTCAACTAGCATTATGTGATTTGACCTTACTGAAGAATATCAACTCAGGAAAAGAAATGTTTCTGAAGCCAAGCATGCTAGCTGACATATGCATGTAGAAAATGTTTTGCATACCTGCAGCACATGATCTGTCTGCCGTCGTTCCCTTCACTGTTCGATACATCTGCATCAAGCAATATAAATCAAATAAGAAAACAAAGACAAGGAAAGAAAGATTGGACTAGGGGTCTTGTAGTGCTGCCATTTGGTTTACTCTTGCAAACGTGCTAATTATAAAAATTAGTTGTAGTTGATATAAATTATATTAGTCAAATGAATTGGATGAAAAAGACAACAATTAAGTACTTGGCGACAGCTTCAAACAATTCCAAGAAGAAAAGGATGAAAGGGGTTGATCAAGAGATCATCAAATAGTGCTATCTTTTTGTTCGTTTTCTTGAATCACGAGAAACACTAGTAAGTACGTACCGAAGGTACAGTAGCTATTCTAGTAACTTGCCTGCAGGTGGCTCTTAACATGAGCCAGTGTGAGATCCTTCACGTTCATCAGCTCCAACACTGACTTTGGTGTTGCTCCTAGAAAGAAGGGTATAATTCTTATTAATTTGTAAAATGAAGAAAAAATACTTACAAAAGACTGAACAATTCAGTTTAAGTGTGCAAGCTACAATTAAGTCGATAAAAAACAATTGGAATTGTTGCTATAATAGGCAAACGACTGAATCCGTCTGAACTTATACATCTAGGTGAAGAGACTGAAGAACAGTAAGATTCCCGACGTGTAAATAAGTTTTGAGCAATCATTTAATAAACCCCCGAACTATGGCAATTAGCTTATGTGATTAAGGACAACAATCAATCGAAGAACATGATGTAAAGATTACTTAATTTGAAACAAGGACGTTCTTGAACTTACTCTCATGGCCGCCGAGGAGCTCCACGGCGTGCACGAAGTGCGCATGAAGAGCCGTCGTCCACCTCATCCTCGGTGCCCTGGAGCTCCTGCTCTTTCCACCGCTGCTGCCATTATTCCCAGATCTCGTTATGCCTCCGGATAACGCCGCCGCCGATGAGCTTTTCTTTAACCTCTGGATCTGGCTAGGTTGGTGCCGCTGCTGCTGCTGGATATTATTGTCGCATTCGCCATCATCCTGCTGCGACGTCTCGAGCCCAAGACGACACAGCTTCGGAGGCTTGGCGAAGAACGCGTCTGTTTTGTGGTACGCTGCTTCTTCACCGCCGCCGGCGTCGGGCGGCGAAGGAGGGCTGATATGGAGAGAAAGATCGGGGCTGGCAGTGGCAGGATGAGCAGCCATTGCAAGTTTCTGCTGTGGCACTTCTAGATTGACAACAGAGCTGTGCTTGTTCCTGTTGGGAGAGAAATGGATCTTGGTGATTAGGTCATGAGTGGCATATGACATATATGGTTCTTGTTTTGGGGTTTGTGCGTGTGGGTGATGAGGAGGGGAGTAGATGCCTACAGAGAGGAGCAAGGTTTGGTAATGTTAGGGTACAATTATAGGGGCAGCAGCTAGGGAGGTTGGCCGATGCTGATGAGAGAGAGAGATAGAGAGAGGGGCCGACACCGATGATGAGAGAGAGAGAGAGACGCGTGGAGAGGTGGAGCAGGCACCAATATATTTTCTTGCAATACAGTTTTAAAGGTGTGTGTAGCGTAGCACTGAGGCATGGTCCAAACAGATGGATGGGATGCGTGGACTGCAAACTGATTTGACGTGATGATATATGTGTGCACCACTCTGATCGAGTGAATGTGTCGTCGTTTATATTGTATGTACTGGCTTCAGCGTATTCCTTCATCACCATGCGTTTGGTCAAGACGTCAAGTGACAGAACACGTACGGTTTTTATTGCGCTTGCTTCGCTACGGAAACCGGCTGTTTGCGTGAACTCGGCAAAAGACAAAAACGCTCGGCAAACACTTTGCCGGGCAAAGCCGACTCGGTATATCTAGTGATGGCAAAGGCCGTCTTTGCCGAGTGTTTTCTGTCGGGCCCTCGGCAGGAGCTGATACTCGGCAAAATAAAGCACTAATAGACGACCGCGTATAGAACGGCGAAGCCTGTCTTGGCCGAGTGCCCGACAGAATACACTCGACAAAGGACCAAGCACTCGGCATACGGCGGGTTTCCCGTAGTGCTCGTTGTGTCGATCTCTTGTCAAAGGGTAAAACTAGGAATCATGCGTGAGTGGAATTTGACTGTACTCTCTAAAATAAACACTAGGAATAGTTAGCAAAGGGCGGGATGTGGGCTATCGTTTTATGTACATAGGTAATTATATCGGTATAGAACAAGTTTTGATATGATATGATATATCAAACCATATTAAGAATTTCAGCTAGTTAAAAAACATACGCATCTATGTTTGGATCTGATTTAGGCCCGAGTTAACTACCAGTGACGAGGTCTTTAAAACCTATGAAATAAGCGCTTAGCGCCCATACCTACTACCTAGTACATACCACAATTGGTGCGATCAGCTCATTGGTCCTACGTACATGATACATGAATACTCATATAAGAGTGACCTATTCCAAAAAAAATGTATGGCGACCAAACAAGCTAGGCACGCATATAGTAGTACAATTCAATTTCTAGTTACCGCCTCAAAAATTCTAATCGTAGGGAAATATCTCGTCCATACTAACCAAGGTATTCACCTGAGCAAACTATTCATATTTTTGTAAATTTATTTAAGAATTTAGCTGGTGCTATTTTTACAATGATAATCGCCGTGTTCATCGTTAGTGGGGTGCCGCCTATGATGACTTCATTAATCTTGATATCTGCCAATCTAATCTCTCCAAGATGCTCATGGAGATAAAATTTATATCCATCATCTGTTCATATATAACAGTAAGTGTGCGTAATTGAGCGTGTGCATATGTATTTATGTTTTGTAAAAAAGTTTTCACTTAGACGCCATGGCACTATATTTTTTTAATTATGACATGAACTTGAGCTAGTGCATTGGGCCCACCAATAAATAAATGTAACACCCAAAAATGCCCAATTTAAATTTTTTAGTATTTAATTAATTAATTAGAGCTTGCTCCTGTCTAATATAGGCTAAATAATAAATTTCTAAAATTTAAAATCAAATATAAGTGATAGAAACATTTATTGTTGCATTCATGCTGCTGCATTTATTTTTGTATTGCTCGTGATTCAAACAAGAATTTAAAATTATTTAAATTCAAATTTGAATCACTTTGTTTGGAGCTCTAGAAAAGTTTTTAGGCCCATAGTTCGCTTTTGCTCCCCGAACTCTTTCCCCAGTCCACTTCTGCTCCTTTCTCTTTTCCTCCCCCGCCGGCCCAACAGCCAGCGCAGCACCCTCGGCCTAGTCTCGCGCTCCGCGGCCCAGCTTCCGGCCCAGCCTGCAGCCGCGCCCGGCCTCCTTCCCCCCCTCTTCTCTCTCCCCCACTGACAGCCCGGGCCCACGCGTCAGACACCGACGTCGTGCCGACGTCACCTTCCTTCTCCCTCTCCTCCGGCTTTCCCTCCCGAGCGCCCGCTGATGGCGCGGCTCGCCGCGTGTAACACCCAAAGTACTCAAATTTAAAATTTTTGGCAATTAATTAATTACTTAATGCTTTCACCTATTTTATAAAGGCTAAATAATAATTTTCTAAAATTTAAAATCAAATATAAGTGATAGAAACATTTATTGTTGCATTCATGCTGCTGCATTTATTTTTGTATTGCTAGTGATTCAAACAAGAATTTAAATTTATTTAAATTCAAATTTGAATCACTTTGTTTGGAGCTCTAGAAAAGTTTTTAGGTCCATAGATCACTTCACCTCCCTGAACTTTTCCCTGGTCCACTTCTGCCCCCTCTATTTCTCCCCCAGTTCGGCCCAGCCCCTCCTCCCATTCTTCTTTTTTCCGCGGCCCGCTTTCTCCCCGCTCCACTTTCGGCCCAGCCGGCCCACTCCTCTTTCCCTCTTCCCCTTCCTCCCGAACCGGCCCATTTCGGTCCCCGGCCCAGTCCTCCCCCTTCCCCCCCCCACCATCCCCCTGACGCGCGGGACCCGGCCGTCAGAACCGTCTTCCCCGCCGAGACGCCCGGCCGGAAGACACGGGCGGCGACACCGCCGGCACCTTTCCCTCCCAGCGCGCCCGGACGACCCTGTGGGCCCCTCTCCCGTGGTTTCGACGAAGCTTCCGCCCGCCCCCTTGCCATAATTGAACACTCCCCTCCATGGTAACAGATCCCCGGCATGGAAGGGCAGCCCGCCGTCGCCGCCTCCCCTGGGCATGCGTGCCGCGCTCTCCCCGTACCCCCCTTGACTACAAAATTTGCGTCCCGAGATCCCGAGCCCTCACCAACCCTCGTCCCCCGAACGCCAAGGCCACACGCACCCCTCCCATCGCCTCTCGCGGCGCCGCCGTGCAACGAGCACGCGCCGCCGCCGTCGGTGACCCCTCTCCGGCGCTGCTCCACCCAAATCGACGCCTCTGGTAGCTGCGCACGAAGGTACCGCGTCCGTTGAAGCTATTGTCGTCGTGGTTCTCCGCACTCATCAATCTCTTCCGCAGCGCCACCGTCTTCCCGAGCCGGCCGCCTCCGCGCACCACTCACACCGCCGCCTCCATCGACTTGAACCCCCGGGTCAACTCGTCGTTCCGCCCTGGTGCCGTAGCCGCAATCTGCGTAGCGAACCGAGTCCCCTAGCTCGAGTACGAGCGTGCTCCGGCGACGCGCCGCCGCACTAGCAGGTAGCGCCGCCGCCCGCCGCCGCCGTCAGACTCCCTCCCCCGCTCGAATCTTTTTGAATCGTTGGATCCAGATCCAGCGGTTCCCCGTTTCCCCAGCCGCCTGGTCAAACCTAACCATACCGGTCAACCCTGACCGCTTTTGCTAAAGAGCCCTCCGGTCTCCGTCAAATTAACCCGCGGTCCTTTTCAATTCAAAAATAATTACAGATAGGTCCTGTTTTATTCGTTTAGGCCCCTGGAAATTTTAAAACTTTGCCAGCAAGTCCCTGAACCTTAGAAACGCTATAACTTTCACGTTTTAGCTCCGATTTGCGTGATTTTCGCGCTCATGTGTTCGTAGCGAAGCGTAGATTATTTCTAGCTCCTGTTTTTGTACTGTTTTTACTGTTTGGTGTACTGTTCTAATAGAATTACTTTTGCTTGCATGTGATGATTGTTTTGGAATGCGTGCGTGATGTTCGTGTCCAGTCGGTGAGCCCGTAGCGTTGGACTTCGAGTACGTTGAGGACGTGCCGGAGCAGGATTTGCAGCAGCAGCCGTACTCCGAGGAAGGCAAGTTATAGCACGGACAATCCTTGCTACCTATCTCACTTTTAATACACTGTTCATTACATACGCATGTGTCTAATATTGTTTACCATTAAGGTTATTCCTAGCATTTATTTCCCTGTCCTTGTATTCCTATGGGTTTTTGCATATGGGTAGTATTTTGCTAGGCGCAACTACTGTCACCTTTACTTAATTGTTAATATTGACTTAATGGTCCACTTCAACATTAATGATAAAACTTGCTTTTTAGCAACTTGGACTAGGGGGCTAGAGCATATGCTGTGTGCTTTGCTCTAGTGTCTCCCTCTAAGGACCGGTTCCTAAAGCGGCAACACAGGGGCCTGTCGCCACCGCCGGAACTATAATGGCTCTGGTCTTGGTCAAGTAGCTTGTACGTCTCTAGCTTGGCAGTAGTTACCGAGGAGCCAACGGCGTTGTGGGAGGTACGGTGCTGGGTGTTCTCCGATTCCACCGAGGACGGTAGCCCCGTCGGCTAGGTCACGTTAGACCCAGTCCCGTGTAGGAGTCTCAGCGATTGAGAACTCTGCACGTTGCGCAGTATGGGTGCGATACCCGCGCTCCGGACGCCATCGACCCCCTCACGGTGTGACTCCGTGGGCGTACGTCGATCTCGGTGCCTAAGTTTTCACCGCCGTATAGTACTCCAGCGGCTACTGACTTGTTAGGGTGTCTTGTGAAAGCCTCGTAGCGTCCCTATGCAATCACACCTCGGAAGTGTTGATGTGCGTGGTTGGGTGCAAAGTTCCTTTGAACTTTTACGCGACTGGTGGGTAAAGGGCGAAACCTCTGCAGAGTGTACGATCTATCATGATAGCCTTGCTCAGGGTCACGAGCGGCCTGGATCCTTTTTGATTAGAATATGGTATTTATTCCTGTTTAATGTCACTTACACCATTAATTGGGTAACAATCGGGTTCTCATTCACTTGTAGTAATTTGGATAAAGTTAAAATGAACCAACTAAAAGTGCTAATGCAGTTAAGCCAGTGTCTAGCCTTTTTGAGCCTTCATAACCCGTGCTATACTTGCTAAGTAATTTCCATTACTTACACTTGCTGTTATTATCATTTTTGGGCAAAATCCCGGACGACTAACAGATTGGAGTCAGGCTGACTATGCGGTGGAGTTTCCGGAGGATTTGCCGTACTTCTGAGTTGGCGTTCTCCCAGTCAGAGTCCCTGTGGGATTGCGGCTACACTTAGAGAGAGTTTATTAGTCTTCCGGTGTCCATGTATTTCATTTATGCAAACTCTGATGTAATCGCTACTTTATGATGAGAATTAAGCATTGTACTCTGATTTTTACCATATTTGTTCGCTATATGTGTCTGTGGACTTCCTGGGCACACATATGGCCACATTCGGGTTTTGAGTAAATCCGGGTGTGACACCGCGGCCGGGCCCTCACGACGAGGCCGGCGTCCTCGCCCTACCTAATCCCCAATGCCGCTGCCTCTCTCACCCCCATCACCCAACCCTAGCAGCGCCGCCACTTCTCCACCCCGCCATCGCCGCCTTCTCCTCACACCGAGCGCCGCCGTCGGTCGCCACCGCGATTCGCCACCTCTGCGGGCCGTTGGAGCAAACCGAGCCCGCCACGAGCTTCCCCGTGACGAGCTGAAGCCCTTGGACCGTCCCTCGCTGCCGGATTGCTGCCGAAGAAGCTTCCCCGCGTGGAACCGCCGTCGTCCCCAAGCCCGAGAGCCGCCGCTCGCCGTCCCACCTCTCTGGTCCTGCTCCGACCAATTCACCGCGTCAGGAGCATCGCCCCGAGGTAACAAAGCTTCCCAGCCCCTCAATTCTAGCTACCGAGCACCGTAGTCATTTCCCCTCGGTCGCCGACGAGCTTCGTCCGCCGGTCGCCGTCGAGCGCCATCCACACGGCACAAACCACGACTTGAACACCCTGGCAATGCTTGACACACACCCCTGGCACCTTAGCACTCTTATTTTGGCACAAATGAACCCCCTAGCACCCTTCCCGTCGCTCGCCGGCGTCCAACGCCGCCGGATCACGACGACAGCCGCCCACAGCCCCAAATCCTCGACTTGAACCCCCCTAGGACGACTCTCCATGTTCCCCTGAAGCCGTAGGATCAACCCTCGTTCGAATTCATGCTCCACAGCACAAGTTATGGCCAACTCCGGCGAAGATCGCCGTCGGCCCGAGCGGCGCCGCCGCGTCTCCTTCTTCCCCGGCGAGCCCCAGCGCCAGAGCCGTCCGATCTGAGATCGACGGCCGAGATTAGATCAGCCATACCCCTTCGCGTTTTAATCGCAGCCGTCAAGATCAGATCCAACGGGCGCGTACCGGTTCGCCGAGGCGTTTTTGTTAAAGAGTCCCTCAACTTTTTAGAAATCAACCCGCGGTCCAGGCCAGTTCAAAAGTAATTACAGATAGGTCATGTTTTAATCGTTTAGGCCCATGATCTTTTTAAAAATAGAACCCGCGGTCCAGCTCACGTAAATTTATGCGTTAGCCCCTGGTGGCTACGGTTAATTACGTTTAGGTCCTCGGTTTTTCACAGATTAGCCCCTGGAAGTTTCAGAAACTTGCCAGCAAGTCCCCGAACCTTAGAAACGCTATAACTTTCACGTTTTAGCTCCGATTAGTGTGATTCTTGCGCTCATGTGTTCGTAGCGAAGTGTAGAATCTTTTTAGCTCCTGTTATTGTATTGTTTCCACTGTTTGGTGTACTGTTTTAATAGAATTAATTTGTTTTGCATGTAATGATTATCTTGGATGCTTGCGTGATGATCGTGTCCAGTCGGCGAGCCCGTAGCTTTGGACTTCGAGTACGTTGAGGACGTGCCAGAGCAGGACTCGCAGCAGCAGCCGTACTCCGAGGAAGGCAAGTATTAGCACGGACAATCCTTGCTACCTATCACTCTTTTAATACACTGTTCATTACATACGCATGTGTCTAATACTGTTTACCTTTAAGGTTGTACCTAGCATTTATTTCCATGTCCTTGTATTCCTATGGGTTTTTGCATATGGGTAGTATTTTGCTAGGCGCACTATTGTCACCTTTATTTAACTGTTAAACTTGTATTAATGGTCCACTTCAACCTTAACATTAAAACTTGCTTTTTAGCAACTTGGATCAGGGAGCTGGGGCTTGTGTGTCTGCCTGGCCCCAGTGTCTCTTCCTAAGGACTGGTTCGTAAAAGCGGCAACCTGGGAGCCTGTCAACGCCGCCAGAACTATAATGGCTCTGGTCTTGGTTGAGTAGCTTGTACGTCTCTAGCTTGGCAGTGGTTACCGAGTGGCCTATGGCGTTGTAGGAGGCAAGGCGCGAGGTGTTTTCGGATTCCACCGAGGACGGTAGCCCCGTCGGCTAGGTCCCGTTAGACCCAGTCCCGTGTTGGGAGCCACCGTGAGTGCGGTGAGCTCTGCACATTGCGCCATTTACTTTGTTGTTGGCATGATTTGCCGGCGCGTGGACGCCATTGACCCCCTCACGTTGCGCCCTGAGGGTCAGTCAATCTCGGTGCCTAGGTTCTCACCACCTTGTAGTACTCCAGCGGCTACTGTCTTGTTAGGGTGTCTTGTGAAAGCCTCGTAGCGTCCCTATGCAGTCACACCTCGGAAGTGTCGATGTGCGTGGTTGGGTGCAAAGTTCCTTTGAACTTTTTACGCGACTGGTGGTAAAAGGGCGAAACCTCTGCAGAGTGTACGATCTATCATGATAGCCCGGCTCAGGGTCACGAGCGGCCTGGATCCTTTTATGATTAGAAGATGATATTTATTACATGTTTAATGATCACTTACATTAATTAATTTGGGATACAACTGGGATTCATCTAAAGTAGCAATTATGATTAAAACGAACCAACTAAAAGTGCTAATGCAGTTAAGCCAGTGTCAAGCCTCCTTTGCCTGATCCCCCGTGCTATACTTGCTAAGTAATACTGTTACTTACACTTGTTGTTGTTATTATTTTGGGCAAAATCCCGGACGGGTAACAGTTTGGAGTCAGGCTGATTATGCTGTGGAGTTTCCAGAGGATTTGCCGTACTTCTGAGCTCGCGTTCTCCCAGTCAGAGTCCCTGTGGGATTGCGGCTACGCTAGAGAGATGTATTAGTCTTCCGTTTCCATGATTTTATTTTTGAAGCACTCTGATGTAAACGCTACGCTACGATGAGATTAATAAAGCATTGTACTCTAAATTTTTACCATATTTGTTCGCTATATGTGTCTGTGGATGTCACACCACAAAATTTGCGAATTTTGGGATGTGAATTTTCAACATAAATAATACAATATTTTTCTCAATTTTCTAAAAATTTTCAAGCTTTATATAATTTTTAGGGGATTTAGTATAGAAAAATTGCTTTTGAAATTAAATTAAATCAATATAGGTTTAAATTTCGAGTGTGTTGCATTCATGCTGGCTGCATTGAGTTTTATTTGTTTGTAGTTCAAATCGGAACTTAAATCCAATTTAAATTCACATTTGAACTGTGTGTGTTTGAGCCCTAGAAAAGTTGATTCGGCCTGAGTTCGATTTTGCCCCTCCAACTTTTCCGCGGCCTGTTTTCCCCCCTTCAACTCTGCCTCCCAGCTCAGCCCGGCAGCTCCCCCGCTTTTCCCTTGCGCGGCCCAGCTTGGCTCAGCCGCTATCTCAGCCCAACGCCTCTCCGAAGCCCATCTCTCTCTCCCCACCGGCCCATTCTTCCTTTCTCCCTCGGGCCGAGCCTGCGAGGCCCGGCGTAGGCCCAACTCGCCAGCCGCTCCGGCCCAGCCTCGCGCGCCGCGCGCCGCCTGCCCCCGCTCCCGCCCGCGACGCGCAGCGCCGCCGCCACCGCGATTTCCGCCGCCGCATCGCCGCCTTCCATCCTCGGCGTATGCGCCCTTTTAAAAGCCGGTCCCCCGCCCCTCAGCACCATCAGCACCCCCGCCGCTCCTCAGCACCACCATCACCGCCGCCCTCTCCTCTCTGCGCCGCGCCATCGCCGCCATCCGAGCCGCCGCCGTCCTCCCTCGTCGCGACTCGCCGCCGCCAGGCTCCCTCCAGCGAAACCAAGGCCGCCACGAGCTGCGCGTCGCCGAGCCGCTCCCATCCCGCGGGTCGCCGTCGCCATTTCCTCGTCGGAGCCCGCCGCCCACGCGGAGCCGAGCGCCGCCGGCCATCTGCTCCGCCACCGGCCACAATCCGGCCGCCATAGTCGACGCCGGTGAAGGGGACCGCCACCTCGAGGTTCGCCGCAGCAAGACGCAGCTTCGCAGCCAGTCATCGTCGCCGCCCGACCGCCGGATGCTCTCCTCCGCGTGAGCCTTCCGCCGCCGGCCATCTTCTCCGCCATGGGCCCAAATCCGACCGCCTCGGTCGCCGCCGGAGGGGAACGATGTCTCCGAAAGCTTCCCCGCGTCGATCCGAGTCAACCCCGCCACTTCAAGCCGTCGGATTGCTGCCGGAAGAGTGCGCCCCCGCGAGGCCCTCGTCGCCGGCCGCCTGCTCCACCGCGGCCCGAATTCCGGCCGATGCCGTCGACCTTCTGTGTTGGTGAGAATACCCTCGTGATCGCCTCTCGCTCCTCTCCCGTTTGCACCCCTCACCGGAGCTCCCCAACAGCCCAATCGCCGGTGAGCCGAGCCCCAGAGCCACCCGTCGGCCATGGCCGAAAGCTCCCCTGAGGAGATTGGTCCATTTTCGATTTAGCCCCTGGAGAACTCTAAAAACTATAAACATGTCTTGTGTATTGGCAATTTTACAGAAAACCCCCTGCAATCTTGTTTAGCCCACAAAATCCACGTTTTAGCTCCGATTCAACCCGTTCTCGTTGCGTTAGATTCATAATGACATAAACTACACGTTAGCACTGTCAATTACCATGTGACATGTTTCTGAATTTTTGTTTAATAATAAGTTGATTAAATATTATCTAAAAATGCTTTCTTAATTAAAATCTAATTAAGGTTATACGGTTTTTCTTATTAAAAGAAAACATGATTAATAATTATTCAATAGTTTTCTAAATAAAATAGAATTAAGTTTCAATTCGATTTTTCATAAATAAATATTAATCTAATTAATGCTTATTATTTAATTAGCTTTCCTAATTTAAAAGCAAATTAGAGTTTCACTTCGATGATTTTATAAATAATCATTAATATTGAATAATATCAACATAAACGTGTTTCTATCATAATATTGATTAGTTCAACACGGTTCATAAAGTTATTCGATTAGATGCTCTCACATCCTTCATTTCAAGTTGGTGCTTTAAATTGAATAAATTGCACTTGAATATTTACAATTAAAATATGACTAAGTTTACTCCGTATTTTCTAAAGATTAAAATATAATTTGTATTCATTATTTATACATGGTTTTACTTAAATTAAAATAAATGAAGCTCATAGTCTCTCATTAAATACAAATCCTCTGATAGTTGTATCTTTCCAACCATTGCTCCGTTTTCAGCGATTCTCGCGCTCACGTGACCATAAAACCAAGCCCTATCCTTTAGCGCGCTCTTTTAAAGCTTTTCTTCTGATTGGTGTACTGTTCTTAGTTGTATATTGTTTGCTTGCTTGTTTAGCTGCATGTTGTGATCGATGATTGCTGCGAGTAGAGGAAGGTCGTTCGAGAGATTCAAGATCAAGAGATGAAGAGTCTGAGCAGCGGTATAATGGATTTGAGGCAAGTTATAGCACGGACAATCCTTACTACCTATCTCACTTTTAATACACTGTTCATTACATACGCATGTGTCTAATATTGTTTACCATTAAGGTTATTCCTAGCATTTATTTCCCTGTCCTTGTATTCCTATGGGTTTTTGCATATGGGTAGTATTTTGCTAGGCGCAGCTACTGACACCATTATTTAATTGTTAATATTGACTTAATGTTCCACTTCAACATTAATGAATAAAACTTGCTTTTTAGCAACTTGGATTAGGGGGCTAGAGCATGTGCTGTGTGCTTTGCTCTAGTGTCTCCCTCTAAGGACCGGTTCTTAAAACGGCAACCCAGGAGCCTGTCGCCACCGCCGGAACTATATGGGCTCTGGTCTTGGTCAAGTAGCTTGTACGGCTCTAGCTTGATAGTGGTTACCGAGGGGCCAGCGGCGTTGTGGGAGGCAAGGCACGGGGTGTTTTCCCGATTCCACCGAGGACGGTAGCCCCGTCGGCTAGGTCTCGTTAGACCCAGTCCCGTGTTGGGAGTCTCAGCGATTGAGGACTCCGCACGTTGCGCATT
Organism: Echinochloa phyllopogon; assembly: GCA_033239725.1. Classification (NCBI taxonomy): domain Eukaryota; kingdom Viridiplantae; phylum Streptophyta; class Magnoliopsida; order Poales; family Poaceae; genus Echinochloa; species Echinochloa phyllopogon. The sequence goes on from BTCW01000009.1 coordinate 14,763,957, forward strand.
GTTGGGGTGGATACCCGCGCTCTGGACGCCATCGACCCCCTCATGGTGTGACTCCGTGGGCGTACGTCGATCTCGGTGCCTAAGGACTCACCACCTTGTATTACTGCAGCGGCTACTATCTTGTTAGGGTGTCTTGTGAAAGCCTCGTAGCGTCCCTATGCAGTCACACCTCGGAAGTGTTGATGTGCGTGGTTGGGTGCAAAGTTCTTTTGAACTTTTACGCGACTGGTGGGTAAAGGGCGAAACCTCTGCAGAGTGTACGATCTATCATGATAGCCTTGCTCAGGGTCACGAGCGGCCTGGATCCTTTTTGATTAGAATATGGTATTTATTCATGCTTAATGTCACTTACACTATTAATTGGGTTACAACCGGGTTCTCATTCACTTGTAACTTGTAGTAACTTGGATAAAGTTAAAACGAACCAACTAAAAGTGCTAATGCAGTTAAGCCAGTGTCTAGCCTTTTTGAGCCTTCATAACCCGTGCTATACTTGCTAAGTAATTTCCATTACTTACACTTGCTGTTATTACTATTTTTGGGCAAAATCCCGGACGGGTAACAGATTGGAGTCAGGCTGACTATGAGGTGGAGTTTCCTGAGGATTTGCCATACTTCTGAGCTGGCGTTCCCCCAGTCAGAGTCCCTGTGGGATTGCGGCTACGCTTAGAGAGATGTATTAGTCTTCCGCTGTCCATGTATTTCTTTTATGCAAAACTCTGTTGTAAACGCTACTATTGTTGAATAATTGAAGCATTGTACTCTGGTTTTTACCATATTTGTTCGCTATATGTGTCTGTGGACTTCCTGGGCACACATATGGCCACATTCGGGTTTTGTGTAAATCCCGGGTGTGACAGTGGACTTCCTGGGCACACATATGGCCGCATTCGGGTTTTTGTGTAAATCCGGGTGTGACAATAAACTACTCGTTATGTTGAAATGTGAGGCGAATTGCAATAATTCGTTTGATTTCCAAATAATTTATTAGTGTATCTTAAACAATTTCTCATCTTTGCTTTTTATATACAATATGCGGCCAACTTATTATATATACATGCAACACTCGTGCCACATACATTTGGAAATAGTAAATGTGAGTTTTTTTTCAATTTTTTGAACATTTATTTTTTTGCAAAACACCACTACAAATGTAGACGCTTATACATCTACCTCTATGAGTATCTTTGAGAGTATGCGATTCTAGGCTGACAGATCTCCGCCAAAAACTCCTCCCTCTACATTCTTCATGGAAGTTATCGTGCTTATGTTCTGGAGTATTTGGACAGAGGCTGACATTCTACAATGCGAATTTCCAGGGGTCAACCATTCTCCACAGAGGCTGACAATGCAAGACAGGGTTTTTTAAAAGAATCTGCAATGGTTATTCATAGAGCAAAGCCTAAATATTTTCCAGCAACAGTAGATTGGCTAAATAACCTTTTGTAAATATTTCTGTTTGTTTTATTAATATATAACCAGTATGGGTCTACACCCCCTCCTGTTCCATAAAAAAAGTTATCCTCACTCTCACGTCAGCTCCCACTAAAAGAATAATGAGATTAATCATGAAATAAATTCAGAAAAATGTGATATAACTATACGGAGTCAACAACTTAAATCCACATATACTTTCAAAAAAGAAACTAATAAGCTGATTTACACTCAGTTCGTGTTTTTTTTGTCAAACATTTGACCTTGTAGAGTGGAAAATGCAACTATTTCAATTTTCTTGTAAGGAAATTTGCAGCTTCAAGGGACTTTCTAGGGGGTATTCCTATCTATCTTCAAGTGGCTTCAGGAAAAAGAAGAATAGCTGACTATTGTGGTACACGTCCCAACGCACTTGTTGCATGCCCCCTCCTACAGTCTTCACTCTACCGTCCCCACTTACAAACCTACTACACTGCCATCTTCGATCATTGAGCGCTGCCTCGCTCTCCTTCCTGGCCTGCCCTCTTAGGTTGAAGGACAGGTCTGGAGTTCGGTCCCAAGGAAAAAAAAACCTCGTACATTTTTGTTTGCAGACTATGGAATCTTATATAGATGATCGTGCAAATCATGCACCTCCTTGAGCATTGAATATATTATCATTTTACCTAAGCTATACTCCGTATGTATTTTTTACCGATTTCACATCGATCCAATAACTAGGAACTGAATTGACCTGCATGGAATCAACAATTAATGGGTTAAAAAATTTGTTGGATATGCGAGTTAATTAAGTTCAAGTTACTGCTGCACACGCAAATTATTCAAATATTGGATGAGGTTGCTAGCTTAAACCATATATATCTCATACATCGACTAAGGCTTGAGGGCTAGGTGCACTACAAGATATACTATCTTTCCTGATAGTTTCGTATAAGTGGTCAACGTACAATTTTACTTTCTATTATTTTTATTAAGTGGTCAAATAGTTTTTCTAGTATAATTTGTATATTTTTTGATAATTTTATCAATCATCCATAACACAGTCCTCCACATGCTCACCCCATAATTATGATATGTATATATTAAGTTATTTAAATATACTAAAAACCGTTAGCCATTCACTAAGTCACTGTTAAGAAATGTTGGAAGTCTTGTCGTGGTAGCTGGTAAGATACTAAGGGCGTGTTTGTTTCAGCTTTTGGGACCTTTTGAACCTCGGCTTTTCAACCTTTCAAAAGTCAAAAATCTCCCGGAAACCAAAAGCCCAAAAGCACGTTTTGAGGAGCTTCTGTCTTTTCGGTTCCGAGAGCTTTTTGACTTTTGAAAGATTGAAAAACCGAGATCCAAAAGCTCTTAGACAGGAAGCTGAAACAAACGGGTCTAGGATAGTTGGATGGGATGATACTCCTATCTTATTAGAGGCTGGAATTCCCAGCAGAAAAAAAAAGACTGGAAGACACGGTGATCGATTACCGACTGAAGCCCACTTTCTGACGCCTGGCCGGGGTGTTCGCCGGCATCAGACCTGCCAAGGCACGTGATCATAGTTTGGACCCTGCTTCTTTTTATTATTTCTCTTCTACTCTACACTGTACGCATATTTTCTAAGTAGTGGGTGCCGATATATACAAGCCACAAATATTTAGTATGTCCCGTATTCTCAATAGTACATCTATCATTACTGGGAAATACTTCCTCCGTTCCAAATTATAAGTCGTTTTGATAAATCTAGATTCATAGTTAGTAGTATGTATCTACATATATACTTATGTCTAGATACATACTACTAACTATGAATCTTAAAATGCCAAAATGACCTATAAATTGGAACGGAGGGAGTACAATATATATACGGAGTACGCAGTACGTATAAGGTTTCTTTTTACTGTTACTTATGTTCACTTTTTATTCGAGATAATATGATCTATATAGCTAATCTCTCTAGCCCCATCGCCACATTTATATATATATGAGACGGGGGACCTGTGTACAGCAAGAAGACGAAGCACATGCAAGCTAGGCCAAGGCTACAGCATGTACATGGTGTATCTTTGCTGATAATATTGGTTGGAGGTAGTGCGAGGCGCCTATTCGAACAATATAATCTGAAGATTGACATATGTATGTCCAAGCGCCACTAGCAAACATCCTCTGCCACTGTCCGTTGTTACCGTCCACATCAACCGGCCCATGCATTATTGTTTATTTGGCTGTCGTCTCACATTTGTATCTTCTTCTTCATCGTTAGCGAGGTCAGGTCATGATGTACCTGCATGCTACAGTGATGTGGACACTATCCTCCACGAAGACCTCCCGGCCTATTTGGTCCGAAGTCACACTCATATCAAACTCCTTAGATCGAAGTATATATGCATGCATGTATTTGAATGTTCTTGATGTGCAAAGAGCGCATTGGCTACAATACAAGAGCATCTTCAAGAGTCTCTCTAAACCCCACTCTCTAAATCATCATTTAGATAGTCATTTGTATAAAAATTGTTTTCTATATGTTTCCATTTTCCAACAATTTTTCTATATCTTGTATGCACTCTGAAAAGTTATTCTCTTTTCTATATTTGAAGAGCGAAAAATCCTGAATAGAGAGTGGCTATGTTTACAAAACCAAATAAAGAAGCTGTTGGAAGGTACATTTTTAATCAAAATCTCTAAAACTAGCAATTATAATGAATTTAGAGAGTCTCTTGGAGTTGCTCTAATCATGGCAATATTTAGCTACTACATCTGTTCTAAATTACTATTCGTTGTTGACTTTTTCTCGTAACGTTTGACTATTCGTCTTATTAATTTTTTTTGCAAGTGTTATCTCTTTTATTTGTGGCTTACTTTATCATCACATATACTTTATGTATGACTTATTTTTTCGTATATTTAGACAAAATTTATAAATAATAAAAATGGTCAAATGTTGTGAGAAAAAAATCAACAATTAATATTAATTTGAAACGGAGGGAGTACTGCTTATGACTAGGACAGACAAACATAGCTAAGGAACTGTGTGGCCGACAGCCACAAGTCAAAAGTATGGAACAATTAATGTGGCGAGGGGCACGCGTATTTAACAAAAATATATCATGATGATATATACAAATTACTCAACTCAATACGACAACTTGGTGCATTAAATAAAAATTTGCTGTTTACGGTTTTGTTCGATCTCACGGGTCAAAATTCCCTATTCTCTCTACTTTCTCACTATAATTCCAACATTGTTGTCTGGTGGTAGCATTGGTGGATGTACAAGTGAATACATGCATGGGGCAGATGGATAGCTTAGCTTGCTTTTGTGCTCCATCGCTTTAGAATTCCTCGATAGAGTGGAGGAGCGTGTACAGATGGTCGCCCTCGATGACGGCCTTATAACACTTGCAACCAGAGACCTCAATCATTGTACTCTTCAGAGGTGAGGGGAAGCAAGCAAAGCCGCAGCTACGTGTGTATATATATATATATATATATATATATATATATATATATATATATAGTATTTCGGGAACTAATGTTAAGAGTTTGTTAGAGAAGGCAATAGCTTATCTTTTGTGTGTAATTCAAATTTATTTTAGTTGGAATATTGTCGTTCCACCCAGAACTATAAAGATTTGAACAAAAGGTTATCTCAAATGATTTTTGATAGAAATCAAACATTCAATCTATTTGTATCTGAATAGGTTAGCACGTATTTTGCCATGTTGGCTACATTTATATTGTAGTGTACCAATTTGCTAAGTTATTATACTAAATTATTTATGCAGTTTATAAGCTGTTGTTGGAGTTAAATGTACGGAATTGCCAAGTTATTGAACTAAATTGAGCAGTTTACAATTTGTTGGACCAATCTACACCCCCGCCTACTAAGTTATTATATGATAGATACAATTTACTCTTAAGATCGAGTAATATAGTGAGAGAGTAAGCCAATAAAGATTCCTTCACATTAATAACTACTCCAGTAGTTTTAGGATAGACATGTCTATAAGGTGCAATTTTGACAAAAATTAGTTATGTAAAATATATTATCTTAAATAAAAAATATTATGTATTATGAAGATATTTTTCATGATAAATTTAGTAGTACTAGCTTTATGTTGCAAAACTAATTATACTTTTAGCTATCAACGCTTAAAGTTTAACATAAGATAAATCTGAAATTACCCCGTACACTGTCACACCCCAAAATTTTCTAATTTTGGGATGTGAATTTTCAACCTAATTAAAATAATTTTTCTCGATTTTCTAAAAATTTTGCGAGCTTTGTTTAATTTACAGGGAATGCATGATAAAAAAAAAGAGAGAGAAAGAAAATATTTGCAAAATGTAAATAAATTACTTTGTATGTTGCATTCATGCCGCTGCATTGAGTTTTGGCTGTGTGGTTCGAATAAGAATTTAAATTCAATTTAAATTCGCGTTTGAATCGCCTCTGTTTGAGCCCTAGAAAAAGTTGTTTTGGACCGAGTTCATTTCCGCCCCCTAAACTTTGTTTCCGACTCGCTTTCGCTCCCTTCCCTCTTCCCCAGCATCCGGCCCAGCGCCCCCTCTCCTCTTCCACCGCGGCCCACCCAAGCGCGCGGCCCAGCTCGGCCCAAAGCCGAAGCCAGCGCCCCGCTCCCGCTCCTGGTCCGCCAACCCCGCGCTGCCTCGGCCCAACCCGCTCCGCAGCCCGCTCGCTCCGCCAGCCCCCGCGCCGGCCCAGCCCACTCCTCCTCTCCGCTCGGCCCAGCTCGCGTGCGGCCCAGCCGGCGCCCCGCTTCCGCCCGCGCGCGCAGAAGTCAGCGCCGCCGCCGCCGCAATCACCGCCGCCTTCCATCCTCGGCGTCCGTGCCCCTCTTAATAGCAGCCGCCGCGCGCCCAGCTCCGCCCTCCTCCTCGCTCCCCGCTGCCCTAGCCGCCGTCCCTCAACACCGCCCCACCGCCGCCGCCCCTTCGCCTCTGTCGTCCGCGCCGCCGCCGCCATGGCTCAAGCCGTCGGCCGCCCTCCGCCTCGATTCGCCGCCGTCGAACCCCGTCACGCGAAGCCGACACCACCACGAGCTTCCTCGCGTCGATCCGAGTCGACCCCGCCACTTCAAGTCGTCGGATTGCTGCCGGAGGAGTGCGCCCCCGCGAGCCCCTCGTCGCCGGCCGCCTGCTCCGTCGCGGACGCGATTCCGGCCGCCGTGGTCGACGCCGGCGAGGGAGATCACCACCAGGAGCTTCCCCTCTCCAAGACGAACGTACGCCACCGGCTCTCGTCGCCCCTTCACCACCGGAGCATCTCGCCCGCGAGAGCGCCTCGCCGCCGGCCGACTTGGCCGCCCCCTGCCGAATCCCCGTCGCTCCGGTCCACCTCAGCCAGTGGTGAGAGCCTCATCGCGATCCCCTCCTCCTTCCCTCTGTGTTGCGCCCCTCGTCGGAACCCTAGCCCCACCCCATCGCCGGCGAGCCAAGCACCAGAGCCGCCGTCGGCCATGAGCAGAGTCTCCCCTGTGTGACCAGAGGAAGAGGAAGGTAGATTTGCAAAAAGGACCCTGCCAATCCATCTAATCCTACTGTTAGATCTTGTGTCTTGGAGATTTTACAGAAAACCCCCTGCAGACTTGTTTTACCCATAAAATCTACGTTTTAGCTCCGATTTAATCCATTTTCGTCGTGTTAGGTTCATACCAACTTAAACTACTCGTTAGCGCTGTTAATTGCCATCTAATTTGTTTCTGAATTTTATTCAATAATAATGTGACTAAAGATTATTTAAATGTGTTTTCTAATTAAAATCCACTTAAGGTTTATACTCGGCTTTATATTAAATGTTAAACTTAATTAATTATTCAATTTATTTCTGAATAAAATATAATTAAGTTTCACCTCGGTTCTTGTGCGGTTAATTTGATTAATGATTACTTAACTAACTCTTCCTAATTAAAAGCAATTTAGAGTCAACCTCCGACTTTTCATAAATAAATGTTAACATTGATTAATATTAACATAAATGTGTTTCTATCCTAATATTGTTTAGTGCAACACGGTTCGTAAAGTTACTCGATTAGATTTGCTCTCACATGCTTCTTTTCAAGTTAATGTTTTAATTTGAATAAATTATACTTGAATATTTATAATTAAAATATGACCAAGATTACTTCGTATTTTCTAAAGATTAAAATATAATTTGTATTCCTTATTTATACATGGTTTTACTTAAATTAAATGAAGCTCATAGTCTCTCATTAAATACAAATCCTCCGACAGTTGCATCTTTCCAACCGTTGCTCCGTTTTCAGCGATTCTTGCGCTCGCGTGACCATCAAACCCAGCCCTATCCTTTAGCGCGCTCTTTTAAAGCCTTCTCTATTGATTGGTGTATTGTTCTTAGTTGTTCTTGCTTGTTTGCTTGTCTAGCCACATGTTTGCGCTCGATGATTGTTGCGAGTAGAGGAAGGTCGTTCGAGAGATTCAAGATGAAGAACTGAAGACTTTGAGCAGCTATTAAATGGATTTAAGGCAAGTTATAGCACGGACAATCCTTGCTACCTACTCACTCATTTAATACACTGTACTTTACATATGCATGTGTCTAATACTGTTTACCATTAAGGTTATTCCTAGCATTTATTTCCCTGTCCTTGTATTCCTATGGGTTTATGCATTTGGGTAGTATCTTGCTAGGCGCAATTACTGTCACCTTTACTTAATTGTTAATATTGACTTAATGGTCCACTTCAACATTAATGATAAAACTTGCTTTTTAGCAACTTGGATTAGGGGGCTAGAGCATGTGCTGTGTGCTTTGCTCTAGTGTCTCCCTATAAGGACCGGTTCTTAAAGCGGCAACCCAGGAGCCTGTCGCCACCGCCGGAACTATATGGGCTCTGGTCTTGGTCAAGTAGCTTGTACGGCTCTAGCTTGATAGTGGTTACCGAGGGGCCAGCGGCGTTGTGGGAGGCAAGGCACGGGGTGTTTTCCCGATTCCACCGAGGACGGTAGCCCCGTCGGCTAGGTCTCGTTAGACCCAGTCCCGTGTTGGGAGTCTCAGCGATTGAGGACTCCGCACGTTGCGCATTGTTGGGGTGGATACCCGCGCTCTGGACGCCATCGACCCCCTCATGGTGTGACTCCGTGGGCGTACGTCGATCTCGGTGCCTAAGGACTCACCACCTTGTATTACTGCAGCGGCTACTATCTTGTTAGGGTGTCTTGTGAAAGCCTCGTAGCGTCCCTATGCAGTCACACCTCGGAAGTGTTGATGTGCGTGGTTGGGTGCAAAGTTCTTTTGAACTTTTACGCGACTGGTGGGTAAAGGGCGAAACCTCTGCAGAGTGTACGATCTATCATGATAGCCTTGCTCAGGGTCATGAGCGGCCTGGATCCTTTTTGATTAGAATATGGTATTTATTCCTGTTTAATGTCACTTACACTATTTAATTGGGTTACAATTGGGATCTCATTCACTTGTAGTAACTTGGATAGAGTTAAAACGAACCAACTAAAAGTGCCAATGCAGTTAAGCCAGAGTCTAGCCTTTTTGAGCCTTCATAACCCGTGCTATACTTGCTAAGTAATTCTGTTACTTACACTTGCTATTATCAACATTTTTGGGCAAAATCCCGGACGGGTAACAGATTGGAGTCAGGCTGATTACGAGGTGGAGTTTCCGGAGGATTTGCCGTACTTCTGAGTTGGCGTTCTCCCAGTCAGAGTCCCTGTGGGATTGCGGCTACACTTAGAGAGAGTTTATTAGTCTTCCGCTGTCCATGTATCTCACTTATGCAAAACTCTGATGTAAAACGCTACTATTGATGAATAATTGAAGCATTGTACTCTGATTTTTACCATCTTTGTTTGCTATATGTGTCGGTGGACTTCCTGGGCACACATATGGCCGCATTCGGGTTTTGTGTAAATCCGGGTGTGACATACACTCTATGTTATATATATAATAATGTTGTTCACGATCGAGAGGAACAATCTGGGCACCCTCTCTAAAATAATTTAACCACAGTATAGCATCCCTCATCCCTCCAAGCAACTACCTTTTATGTTTCGGTTGAATGAATATATATACACACATACAAGAAACTAATTATAGAACGGTGTGGCTGTCACGTTAGAAAACAAAAATCCAATGAAGTACCATGCTAGGTAGTATCGAGGGAATATTTTTTAATGCGCGATGCATGCATATGCATCCACTTCCACCCATTCTGACCCTCTCGCCGTTACATGTGATGGATCGATAGATCCATCCGGTACGTGCGCCCGGGGACCTGTTCAGGAAGACGACGGGAGGTAAAAACTAACCAGGATGCATGATGCAACGATTGAAGCTGGTTTGTCCGCACGCCATCACGTAGAGGTCGATCGGCGTCACTACTCGATCTCATGCCATATATGCGTCCAAATGTTTCGACTCTTACCGGCCGTCTATACATTGTACGTGCACGCATAATTCGCTTGTCGATAATTAATGCAGATGTGTGATTGTGCTTCCCTACATGAGGACGATCCAGACAGTAACTGCGCGCCAACTGATTAAATAATTCAGCCTAATTATCAAAACAAATATTCCCTTTATCCTAAATTACAATCCATTTGATTGTTTATAAATATTTGGTTTTTGATATGCACCTAGATATTCTCTATGTATAAACAAAAAGACCATAAGAAATTGTGATTTGGAATGGGAGTACAAAATTGCCATAATAGCGACAAAACACCTTCGCATTTCTATGATAAACCTCAATGTTGCCCCCCATGCACTCACCATAAGAAAATGGTCATGTAGGCTATTGTATGTACCTTTGGTAATTGAGTAATAACATAATCATTTGAGACTAATGTATTGGTTCATCGAGAACTCCAAATGTTCACTAATTTTTTCTCATATATCCGATTTAAGTGATTCTTATGGTCATGCATTCATAACGATGAGCTTTATCTTTTAAAGTCATTGACATATTATTTTCTAACCGTTTGTTTTACTTTTCTTATATTGTTTCTTTTACATAATAATATAAAAATAATATATTAAATAGTGATAAAATAGTATAAATACTATTTGAAAAGATAAATCTCACTGTTATGAACGTGTGACCGCAAGAATCACCTAAATCGGATGTACGAGCAAGAAGTAATAATTACTTTAAGATCTAAGGACTAAATCATAAATAAAAAATTAAAACCACCATCAAAACCGCCATGATGGCCAAATTTGAACGGTTTTAATAGTTCGATGGTCAAAGATATCTGGTTTTTGAGTTTGATGGTCAAAACCAAACCGAGGCAAGAGTTGGATGGTCAAAAATGAACTTTTTCCTATTGTGAATGCTATATACCAGGAGTACTATATTACTATCGCTTGGAAGGTATTAGATCTTTTGAAGCATAAAAGTGAAGGGGCGCGCCCTAATAGGCTGTTGAACTTAATTAGGCCATGCATCATCATCGCTAACTTTACTGAACAAGCAAGCAGTAATTTGCATTGTTTTGTCTCTTGGAATGGAAGGCAGCTGTGTGTGAAGCCGCATGGTAGTTTTCCTTTGGAATCTCCCAACTATACATTTAACTAGTGGAATGAAGTCTCCCCTAGCACACTGATGTAAACGAAATTAGATGAAGACACAAACTATCTCATAGACGTGCAAAAATTGATTTCCACAGTGTTTAGCAATTAAACTTTTTTTTCAAAACAATTAGTAGGTAGACTACGGACGGAGTAGTTATTAATTATAAGAGGATATTCTACAAGATTGTTATATATATAGTCTGAAATGGTACAGATAAGTTATGTGAGACCGACAAAGCACTGCAGGCAGCAATAAAATCAACATTATGCCGTAGTGGTATATATGCATCATGATGTCTCGTTTGAACGCTAGCTTTTCCCTGCAGGGCACGCATGGTCCACAGCGAGATAGCAGCAGGACCAGCAGCACAGGTCTTCCAGACAGGTTAGCTATAGCTTTCGTTCTCCGTGCAAAAACGCAGTTCTACTACCCCTTGCTAGCTTGGTGCAGTGTGGTAGGGCCTCTCTGGCAATGGCAGCAACCATGCATTCTGTGCCCCGCCGGAGCCAGAGGAATTGAAGACGAAAACATTATTCTCGTTACAGGGATCAAGGAACAAAATGGGACTTTTGCTAGCCCAAACTAACATGCATCGAGGGACCATGGTACGTACAGTAAAAACACACTGGATACTGCACGGTGCATTATCAGCTGATTGAGTCTCTGCGTGGACAAATAGATGAGACAAGCAACGATGCGTTGGTCCCGGGCCGGGCGTCCTCAGACGATGCGTACATATATATATTTTCTGATCTAGCTAGCTCTAGTTGATTATTATGCCCATCTTCATGCACACCACGCTACGTGTATAAGTGTAGAAGCTAATTAGTTAGTATATGTAAAATTTCTATCTTTAAAGCCAATGAGAATATATGCTAGGTACATGCATGTTTCTGTGCTAAAATGTATTTTCGGTAGATTGTTCTTTCAGTGAAAAGCGGAAAGTCTGATAACTTCATCTATATCGTGTTTCGAAATATACAGAAGAAAAAGATGGAGAAAAATACAAAGTTTTCAGATAACTAATTAATAACTTCAGCTGCACGCTGCAATAGCTGGTTCCAAGGAGTGGCCTATTATTATTAGCTCTCATTACACCGAGAGAGAGCTCCACTGGCTCCACCTGATAATGATATATCCCCTGACTCTCCTGATTATTCACTATACGAGTATACAACTATCAAGCCAGCCAATGCGCGCAAAGCCATGGGTTGGATCTGAGAAGACAAAACATGGCACTCTCACTGACACCAGAGGTGCTGGCCTACATACAGAGAGAGAGAGAGAGAGCGCGCTTAATTGCAGGCTTGCAGCCGCGTGCACCTTTTGCGAGGTGTCCCTACGTACCACGCGTACGGGAAGCAAACTAAACATGGATTTAGATGGATATAATATACTTACTATGTAAACAGTAAACATACATATGCTGATATGCATCGTGCATGCAGGCAGGCGTGCAGAATGCAAACACGCGCGCGGTCGATTCATTCAGGCGGTGTTTAGTTCCGGAAAGGGAATGCGAAGTTTGGTGAAAATGTCATATCGGACACTGTAGCGTACTGTAACACTTTTCATTTGTTTGTGGTAATCGTTGTCCTACCATGACCTAACTAGGTTTAAAAGATTCGTCTCGTCGTGTACATTAAAACCATGTATTTAGTTTTTTTATTTACCCACGTTTAGTGTTCCATGGTATGAGGAGAGATTTGATGTGATAGGTGAATAGTGAAGTTTGGAGAGAGAATTCGTGGGTTTTGAAGGGAACTAGACAGGCCTGACATTCTCAGTAGCCAGGCCGGCCGGCCGGAAGCCGAGCTAGCTAGCACGGAGCCCAAGGCCGCACTGGCACGTACACAGAGAGCTGCTTCCCCGGGCCCGGCCCGATCCATCGATGGGTCTAAGGAAACACAGCGCTGAGCACGCACGCGTAGTAGATGCATGCATGCATGGCGAGGGCCCGGCCCGGTCGTCCGTGCAGTAGCACTACCAGTGTTCACGTCAATCTCCCTCTCTCCACCGATCCATGCATGCATGCATCGGTCTCCTCCTGCTCGCCACGCCACACGCGGATAGAGCAAGATTCTTTTGCTCATTATTGGGCGCCGCCCTCTCTCTAGTAATCGTGCCATATATCGTGTCGTTGTTTACCGCTGCTGGATAAACTTGGCTGTACATGTGTTTGGTAGCTCCAGTTTCGACACTGTACGTTACTGTAGCGGAGGAGCTAGCTCCACCGGTTTCACTCGTCTCCTAGCTAGGCAAAAATGGATCTGTTTTTTTTAAGTTGCTACAGAAGAAAATAGTAGTGCAGTAACCTAGGAGATGAAGCCGTTGCCAGAAAACGAAACTCTCTCATCTACGTAATGGCTCCGGCTCTACAACGTACTATAGCAGGAGGCCAGAGCCGGAGAAGCCACAAATTTCGAGCATGCAAAAATGGGTGCAGTTTTTTTTCCTTCTCACTATCAACTATTTATTGGATTTAACAGGAATGTCTTATTTGAAATGCATTGAATCAATAATAAGGCAGAAAAGAAAATTCTCTCCTTTGGATGGACGATTACTGAACCTATTTGATCAATCTTAAAACATAAGGAAAATATTGGGCTGGACCTATAGCCCAAAGCAATATGAATTGGACTTTCGGAGCAGCCCAAAAATACTTAGGGGCCAGCCCAATAGCAACATCACTAGTAGAAAGGACGAGCATGGGCCGAGAGCCATGGGCCATAATAAGCCCAGTACTGTACAATTTATCCTAAACCCTAAACCGCACAAATCTACCTCCGCCATTCCCGTGCCACCGCCAACCCGCCGTCCGCTTCGCCACCTCCCTTCTCCGACGAAACCCTAGGCCATGGCGTGGCGCGGCGCCGCCTCCCGCTCCCTCCTCGCCGCCGTCCGTGGACGCGCCGCCTCCTCCTCCGCCGGCACCTCGCGCCTCCGCGCGGCCGCCCCACTCCCCGCCGCCTCTCGTCGCCGCGTCCCCGCCTTCGCCTTCGCCGCCGCAAGGTAAATCGAAATGGAACCCACCATCCTAGATGGTGCGGGGGACCCGCGGCCTTATGGTGAGTGACTCGTGGTTTCTGGTCCGTGCAGGCCGTTGGCGGCGATGGCGGGGTCGCCGGCGGCGGCCGTGGCGAGGCTCACCGGGCACACGGCGGTGAGCGTGCGGGCGTGCTGTGAGCTCTCCCAGGGTACCCTCTTCTGCCGCACTTGTCAGGATCGCTAGCAAGTTAGTGATCATGCATCGTGATATGCCCATTCCATCATCATTTGATACTGTATCCATTTGCCTTTAAGATTGCTCATTTTTATCCTAGGTATGTAATTGCTGTGTTTGATTCTATACATGTGCGTTGGGAGGATTGCTTCCTGTGTCGTGGGAACTGTTTTAGGAATTTTCAGAGATCTTAAATCGTAGTTTGGAAGTATGTCACGGTAGAATGTATCTTCTACTTGATTATGTCATGGTTCTGATTGAGAATTGAATGGTGAAGTGCTGCCATGAATTTGAACTAGGATCACTGGTTGTTGAGACTCTCTACTTATTTTGCGGAAAGTTGAGTATCTTTCCTGGTGGGTTCATTGGGTGGAAATGGGGTTGGTGTGGCACCTGAGTGCCCAGGTATAGTTGGTGCATGGCTACCCATCAGCATTAGGAACCTGCTGATTTGAAGTTAAATTTGCAATCATGACAAGTCGAGTAAATGAAAAATCTTTCTGCAAGAAATATATATACCGTTTTCTTTTGCTCCCACATCCAAATGCAACCCTGGAAATCTCACTTTTTTATGATCAGGCCACTTCCATTCTAGTGGATGGTAACCCGCACAATGTCTCTATTGGAATAATTAGATAATGCATATTAGTTCTTTTTATAAAATACCCCAGGTGTTGTTAACTTTGACCAATTTTGATTATGTAACTACTAAGTAACATCATGAGATAATGTTGACTTCCTTGCCTGCTGTGTGTTGTTCAGTGACTAGTAACTTGTAGCAGCCTGTAGGGTTTGTCCTTTTTTCTTGGTAAATTTGCTTTACAACTAATACAAGGACCCAAAATTGGGATTTGATAGGCCAAAATGGGAAAGACGGTTGATGAAGAGACCAGACAGAATGATTGGTATCCCATTCCATAAGATGATGTAGGTCCTCTTATTTTCCTTAGTGTTATCTGAGTTAAGAAACTAGAATAATATACGAATGATCTGTGCTTTTAAGAAACTGTGGTATCATAAAACTTACTGTCTTTGGCCCTACTTGTTTGTTTTACCACTTCAAGTGGGGTCTGAGCAGTAATCAAGCTTTTTCAATAAACCTGTTCAACTGATTTGAAAATGATCTAGAGAGTATGTTTTTTTTGTCAAAATTGTTTGCATTTATGATGTGCTGTACTTTGTTTTGTTAGTGTTTGAAGTTACCCAAAACGTGCTATTATGCTAAATAAATATGTATTGCTAATTGCTATAGATAGAAATTAAATTCATAGCTTTGGTGCCAATAGATGTTGGTGTTTTTATCATTTGTCATGCCGATCCACATATTACTGCAAGTACTACTAGTCTACTACTGCGCATCCAGAATGTATACTTAGAATCATGGGAAGTCCCTGTATCTGTTCACATGTATCCATGTATTGCCCTTGCATTATAATTTTGTTGATTTTCCTGTTTCAAAGCTACATACTCATATAGTTGGCAAGTTTGAGCAAATTTTAGTTGTCCCAGTTCCTGTTGCTGCATTTCTGATAAAATTTTAGAGACTAAAATGTGTAAGCGACTCCTATACCAATGGTCTCTAGATATTCTAGCTCATAATAGTTAGTTTTGTAATAATGGAAGGTTGATTTGATAGAAATATAAAGTCTGCCACAAGTTAGGAGGCTACGCTTTGTCGAAAGACTTAGGGAGTCTATCTATATCATGTCACGTCAAATCAGATGGTCAGGGACTTATATCTACCATGTGCCTTAAGCTTAAGGTCTAAGCACTGTATTTTGCCAAGGTGCAGAATTCTGCATATTATGCTGCATTAGTAACCTAAGAACTCTTATCTTCTTTTTCTTTTCTTTATATATACTCCTTCCGTCCTGAAGAGTGCAATTCTCATATCAGCTAAAAATCCCACAAAAAAGTGCAATCCTAGAAGTCTTGTCCATTCAGATAATTTTTTTAGGACTTAATTATCTGCATGCATGCTGTAACTAACTCTATGAAAATTAAACAGCCTCGATGCCTAAATCAATTGGATTAAGACACTAAGTGTAGGATGGTCATTCATAAAAAACAGTAATCTGTCTGGCAAAAAGACTAGAATTGAGAGTATCCTTGGATTCAAAGTGCTCCTACTCTTTTTTTATTCTTACCCTCAAATGAATTTATACTAACATGTCAATGTAATGTGTTTGTTGGTTTATTATTTTTGTATTCTGATATGATAATTTATGACTTTAATGTTTGACTACCTTGTTTGTGACCTTTTGCAGGTACTTAATTTGCACTTTTGTCCTTCAATGCAAGACTACACAATTCTTTGGAGGTTGCATCTTTTGGAAGCTCATTCAGCTGGCGTCCTTTTTCCTGCGTTCTGCAGAGTTCGTAGTACTAGCTCGCGTGTCTTCTAGACCAATGGACGTTATACTTGTCACCAACTTCTATATATGACAAAATAATCATTGCTAATCAGATACAACTGTTTCTCCGTGTGTTATTAAACATTGTGTGAATCATTGGTCAGTTCTATGGAACGAAGGTTTCATTTTACCCTGTTTTCATATTATGTTGTCAAATTCAGCCTTCCTCTGCGTGCCGCCGCCTACTGAGAATGAGAACCAAACCACAGGGCTGTGATTTAGCAGTGGCCTGATGAAAGGCATAGTGTCTAGTGCAATATTTTTTTCCCGATAATGTTGTCTAATGCAATATTGACCGTCATAGAAAGAAATAAGCTGGCACAGAACTTGGAATGCTTTGCTAGAAGTTTTGTCCGAATTCTGAAACCAGTTAATGATAAAGAGTGCTGAAACAAGTTGTGCACAAGGCGATAGGTCTGTCGAGATGACGGAAAACACCGTCATGGCCTACTGATTCAACATACCATACATACACAAGAGCTGCTTATCCAGAAGTTATTTGCAGCTCTACATAATCATTCGCTGCCAAGACGAAGACTTCGTGGTGCGAAGCACTACACTGAAGCAGGGCTCAGCTTGGCTCCATCCAAGAGCTTCAGCGCAGCAGGACGAAGCGGCCGCGCAGCTTGCGCAGGACGTGCACGGTCATGGTCAGCCGCTGCTTGGCCTGCATCAGCTCGAAGAGGCAGACGTCGTGGTCGAGGAGGCCGTTGTCGACGACGAAGCCGCACCACCCGCCCCCGGTGAGGCCACGGCTGAACCTGTTGCAGTTGTACCGGACGCGCCACTTCCTCTTGCTGCTGAGCCTCTCCAGGATGATGTCCCCGCGGGTTGCTCCCAGGTACTTGGCCGCAAACTCTGAAGATATTGCCTGACAGAAACAGAACAGGCAGAGTTTTCTGAACAGCATGATTCAGTACCCAGGACAACATGAACAATGATTTTTTTTTCACATTTCATTATAAGGTATATGACAATGTTCAGTGATGTTCTTCAGAAGGGAGGTCACTTACTACCACACCGGACTTCTTGCCGCGGACATGGCTGGGGTGCATCACCTGCACGAACACTGGGTTCGTTGGCTGGGCTGGGATTCGGAGGCTTGATATCTCCTCCCTCTCTTCATCTGTCAGGTGGTATTCACTCACCGGACCATTCTTGCAGAAGTAATGCCCTGTCTTCGCCGGCCCGTCGCCCTCGCCTAGCTCAAGATCGTCTTCGTCCTTTTTGATTTGGCAATGAAGTTGTTCTGCAGGCAGTACGTTACCATATCACTTACATTGTTACTACACAGTTATTACTTCTGTTTCTACAATGAGATGCTGTACGTGTCACCTACCAATGTCACGGTAAAGCTTGCGTTTGCATGGTTTGGGGTCGCTCCTGCTGGTGTTTTTCTGAACTGCCAACTCCAGATTATCATCATCGCCATCGTCCCCATCATCATCGCTTGGCAGCAACTGCGGTGTACAGTCTTTACCCCCCTTGAACTTGTGGCTGCCGTGTTGTGCTCCTTGAGCTCCTGCAGAGCCCTCAATTCTTTCATATCCACGATTTTCGGCAAAATGGGGCGATGTTTTCTGGCAGCCGGTTGAATCGAAGATCAGGACATCAAAGGAGGACACTCCACTGTACTTGAAGAGCAGGTAGTCTCCTTCGGCAATGCTGTGAGCACTGACGAACTCTTTCCAGCCAGACTGGAGGAAGACTTCATCAGCATCATTGGCTACTCCGATGCTCCATGCTTTGCCACTTGGGGACTTCAAGCTGACGACCTCCGAGATGTGGCCGTTGAAATTGTTCGCAAATCTAGCAGGTATGCTCTGCAACAAGAACAGATCTTTTGTGACTCATTTCTTCCCTTTTCTTTATCTGATAATAATGGTCGTGTTTACAGTGGAGATGTGGATACTGAAACTACATCTAATTTGTATCCCTAAGAGCAATATTCCTGGCATATACTGACATGCATGCCCAAAAATTAGTAGTAATCTGCATCAGAAAGAAATAATAAACCAACCAAGCCCATTCCTGTTACACATTCACAAGTGGAGGAAAACTTTTTTAAAAAGAAAAGTGGAAGAAAACTGTGAGGGAAGCTTGAGTCGGTTCCTGACCATGGTTTCAGTGAAGTCCCCAACCATAGGCTTGAAGAAGTGCTTCTGGTCGTCGGCCATGTGGCTCCAGTAGCAATGCTCTTGCCACTCCATGCAAACCCTGCAGTTCTTATCCAAGTTCTTCATACTCTCTGTTAAGATCTGCAAGAACAGATAGAAATTAGGGAAAGGTCATGGAAAAAAGGAAAACCAAAGAGAGGAGGGCAGAATGAAACCAGGGGAGCTCAGAGACTTCAGGTTCTCCTTGGACCTGAGATAGCATTGCTATGCTTCCTATGCCGACTCCTGCGGTCGATAATATAACGAAGCTAACCGTCCTGTAACAGCTTCACCGATCAATACCAATTCTTTACCCACGACACATACGTTTAACTACGTAACATATATAGTTGGTCAGAGACCGTGTTAGTTACGAACTCGACGATTCCATATTACAGGGACAGACGAGTGAGGCAAAAGGTCTAAGAGGTGGAGTCGTAAAAAGGGGTAGTATTTCAATGACTGGTGGGTCGGTTGTCAAAAGTTTGACGGAAAGGAGACCTGACAAGTAGGGTCGTTAGGAGGATTATATTTTAATGACTAGTGGGTCCGTTGGTCGTCGAAAGTTTTGAATCTTTATAGTATAAATTATTTATATTGTTCTCTTTCAAAAAAAATATTTATACTGTTTTTGGATAAGATTTAAACTATTATTTTATAGCTTCGACTTGATATCTAGGTATAGTAGAGTTATAGTTTATAACACTCTTGATGTTTTTCTAATCAAAAGCGTTCTCGTCCTTTAAAAAGATTATATACTTTGTTCGTCTCAAATTAAAATTTCTTAGTAAGGATTTCACCCATAAAGTTTCCAACGTATTATAGTACTCGCATATTGGTAGCTAACATTTGTTGGTGAAAAAAAAAATATGTGATCACTAGTTTATACTTTATACAAGTGGTTTGTATACACATGTGAGTATGTGACATGTCTTACGAAATGTAAATTGGGGAGATGTCCGGTGCAAATCAACCTCGTCGTACAAATTTTGAAAACCAACATGCACTAGGACATGTATGGGAGGTGAGAGAGGGAAACCAATATGTTGACTACCTCAAACTCTTTTTATTTTTATTGGATGCATTATTGGATATAAGTTCTTTGAATATCCAAAGTTCTTCTTAGTTTTAAATACAATAAATGAAATTTATATTGTTGCTATTATTTAAAAGTGCTAAAAGCATATTCAAGACACAAGTCAAATTGTTTTCTAAAGTTAAATTTAGCTATTGTTAGAGAAAAAAATATTTCCAACAAACTCTGTAAATGACCCTCCAAATTTAGTGGCTCTCCATCCCACCCCATTCGCTAAATAGTTTTAGCTAGCCTACCTCACTAGCCATATTTTACATAATATATTGGATTACCCTGTTATTGTTAGTCAAATCTATTTTAAAAGTAGCTAAATCGGTTAATTTGACTAGTCTTTTTAGCTAATATGCTTCAATAGTATATTTTCTCGAGCTCTATATAGAATCAAGAGAGAGTCCATGGCATGAAAAGGTTTACAAGAGTAAGTACTCCCTCCGTCCCAAAATAAATGTTCATCTCGCATTTTGAGAAGTCAACAAGTTTTAAGTGGACTAGATATATAGAAAAATAATATTAACATTTGTGTCCGTAAACAAGTGTGCTATAAAAATGTATGACGTGATTAATCTAATGATGTTAATTTAGTATCATAATTATTAATATTTTTAATATATATTTAGTTAAATTTTAAAGTGTTTGATCCTCGAAGTGCGGTATGTGTATTTATTTTAGAACGGAGTACTTTCTTATTTTTATTGAATTTTACATTGCTATTTAAGTTTCCACGATGTCCAAAATGCATTGGTAACCGTGCTCTAAGGAGGTGTTTGCATCAATAGTTGACATGACATCACCAGAGGTGGCGTACATGTGTCGTTGTTGCACAAAAAAATTGTACCGAACGTCTACTGTTCTGCAAGTTGTCTACGACGTGTGGCATCACTGTTTTTCTTTCCCTTGCCCCGAGAGGACTTCGCATGGAAACCACAAAAAGCAGCACTCATGGTATCCGATGTGCGCAGAACACAGGAAATGGTGTATGTGTCCACATTACACATGTGCATCTTCTTGTTCGATGTTTTTTTTTCTTTGATTGTCTCCATTTTTCTATACTTTCAAGATTTGTCCTAATTGGAGAAAAGAAAATGGTCAAATGGATTACTACAAAACTGATGCTTTTGTAGTACAAAGACGTGGGGGTTTCCTAATTAGCAAGAGAAGATATTTTTGCTCAGTTTTCTCAAGTAAGAATTAATGACTTTAATCTTAAATATATATTATTTAGAACAAGCTATTTTTTAGTTTAAAAAATAAACTAATTCGCTTGTACTGAACGTCATATATTTAAAAATACAGAAAGTATAACTAATTTTTATTTTTCCATCAAATGTATAGTTTTCGTTTTTTAATAGAAAATGTATAGTTAAGCTAAGGCCAACTAAGAAATAGAACAAAGATATAATCTAAACTGCTTTAAAATCTTCCCACAAATAGATGTTCTATATAGTAACTGATAAGTCATTCGGTAACTCACTTGCTGCACTAAATTCTTTGTTCAGGGTTGACCAATTCCTCACAGTTGGACATGATGACATATATAATACCCATAAAATTCACACACTTATTTTCTGCAAAGATAAATCCAAATGCGAAGCATCAAACCGTTGTGCCTGTAAAGAAAGATGACAAGGCTGGGAACTGGGCAAAACAGAGCTCAAGTGAACTTTATAGTAGTTTGCTGATATCATATACAATCTATTTGCTAATAGTTCATGACTTTACCATACAAAATGAAGGACCCAAATTAGCAAGACAACAACAAAGTATGCTACAGTAGTTAGTCGCGACATAAGCAAACCAACAGGAGGATGGATACGGAACATAGATCACAGATAGTGCATTAGCAGGTTGATGCACATTGATCAAACAGAAGGGGTGAAAAACCTCCTGCAACAGCAAAAGATGGCAAGAACAGCAGAACAGGGCTACACATTTCGTCTTCTGCGAATGACATGCACATTCATGGTATACTGCTTGTCTTTCAGAAGCTCCAAGAGACAGATGTCACCCAAACGCAAATTGTTGTCCGACATGAACAGCTTCCACCCTTTGCAAAGCCGCCTACGCTTGCCAGCCTTTGAATACCGCACGTCCCAAATCATGCCATTGCATTGAAGCATCAGGTCTTGCTTCTCAAATGGAAGGTATGCATCAGCATATTGTCGAGATAAGTTCTGATGCAAAGAGAAAAGGTGTGACTAATCACTAATGGCAATTGAAACAAATACATAATGCATTACAAACAACAAATCTTTGTTTCTGCATAAACAGTATGTTTACATTCTATTTGCAATATCAAACTCCCATTTGAAATGGAGATATTTGTAGGAACTTTGATTCCTCAATATTCATCTGTGACTTTTATGTTCCAATATTGGCCATTAAGACTTAAGAGTATGCAATGCAGCTATATGAAAGGGTGAATTACCAAAAACGAAATTTCCCATCAAAAACACACAATACCAATATGGGAGATCTATTCCAGTCAAGAACCCACTCAATAACAGGTTTTTAACTCACCATGGAACGAGTTCTTCCATATATGTTGCTCTTTTTCACAACACACACATGGACGGGGATTTCAGAATGAATAGCTCGGACTTTATCCTTCAGCTTTTTCTCTAGTGTGCCAGTAAGATAGGTGCGACATGGTAAGATGTACCTTGGCACAAATTGCACTTCCTGATCGTCTTTGGAAAATGTAGTGTCTTCTGCAACCAAAAAAACCCCACAAAACATGATGCTGCTGAAGTCAAAATATACTTTCTGTGATAATATGACTGACATTCAGGGTGATAACCTGATGATTTGGGTAAAGAACTTGATGAACTGATACCGACCACATTGTTCCCCTGGTTCGAACCATCATGCTGTCCCCTTGCTTTTTTCGCACTTGGAGAAGATTTCATGGCAATATCATGATATGGGCTTGACATGCCAACTGATTCGTTCCTTTGTGATTTATGAGCAGCATCCATTACGATAGATGATAATTTCTCACAACCACTTGGGTCAAAGATTAGAACCTTTAAATGAGACCTCCCTTCATACTTGAATACCAAGAAGTCACCCATATTCAAATTATGAGCACTGACAAATGCCTCCCATCCAAACCAAAGGAATACCTTACCCTTATTGTTGACAACTTGAACATCAAAAGTGGAACCAGTGCGTGTTTCTAGCTTAATAGTTCTTGTTATTTTCCCCATCAAATGTTGCACAAATTTCTGCGGTATGGTCTTCAGCAACAGACCAATAACCAGAAGAACAAATTGTCAGTAGATAAGATATCTTAACCTCTTTTTTGCACAAAACATTGGCTCAAAACACAGTTCTTCTGAGGTGAGGAAACAGTAGAGAGGTCTTTCTTATTATTACTCTCCTCTGTCCATAAAAATAAGGCATATTTTTCCATGAAACCTTCAAAAGTTTGCCTTTAAGTTCTCTTGCAATATATTGTAAGCTAAAAAATAAACGTCTTAAAATTCTATTGAACCCGAATTTGTTGATCCAATGCACTAAACATCTATAATTTAACTATATTGTTCGAAGGTTTCAAAGTCTGACCTTTTCAAATCAAAATACCCATTATATTGATGAACCGACAGAGTATATGAGTACTTGTGTTTATGTAGTCGAAACCAATCTATTTCAGATGTCAAATATGAGTAGCAGCAGTAACCAGAGAGCACAGATTTACGCATCCAGCAAAATCAACCGGATTTTTATTATTCCTATGTTTAGTTTACTACTTTTTTTTTGAAAGAAAACACGCCAAGGGAGACCCCTGAAGTTTACTACTTGAATCCCTTGGAGTAATGTTTTGAATGCAGAAAAGATACTGTAATTTTATGACATTATTTTTTCCACTTCCAGATCAGTTGATGAACATTCCAGTGCAGTCGGAAAAGGATAAAGATCCAGGCCCGACCCGGGGGGGGGGGGGGGGGGGGGGGTTGTAGGAGCCCCGACTAGAAAGGTCACGTAAAGTTTTTTAGAACAGAGCATAGGGAAAATATATACACACGTAAATAATTAGTCGAAAATGTGAATAATAATTAGTTAAAGATTAAACCAAATGGACAAATTCCAGCATTACCAGATGTGTATGTGTCCCTAGACTTGCACAACTTAATTTTCATGAAATATGTTGGATATGTTCCAAATTCACATCCACGATATAGGTCAGTCTTGGGCCGGAGCGAAGCGGAGGCCCATCGTACCGTGGTTTCTCTCAGAAGTGCACAGTTTAGTCCCACATTGATAACGCAACCAACCACAGAGACGTGAGCCTCCTATATATATATATATATGTAAGACCTATGTAGACGGTAGGGTAAGACAGATAAGCCATGTATCATCCCTGCTTGTAAACTCTCCTCAATAGTGATTGTCTTCCGTGATTTTTTCCCACAAAGGTTTTTCCACGTTAAATCGTGTCTCGTGTTCGATCTTATTTTTTGTATTATTTGCTAACAAAATATGTTAAACACATTTCTATACACTAACCCAAGGGGTGATTGTAACAGATTTACATAGGAACTATGTGGAAATAATATTTATTTTCCATATTTTTCATGTTTGTTCTAGTTTTTTACCACAATCCAGCAAACCCACTTTTTTCTTGGGGGTTCATTTACGCGAATATTCTAACCTCATCTGCCACCTGAATTTTGAGCCACCCAATATTTTATCTCATTGCAGATATATACTCTTCATCTACTTAACCTAGTTTCATACGACTAGAATAGTATTCATAGAATTAAATTAGTTACCACGTGATAAAAAATGACGTAGCAAGTGATTAAATAAAAAAAGAAAAAACTGGATAGACATGGTTTCTACGTAATAACCAAGACAAGATGTGAAATAGATGTGAAATAGATGTCCGATTCAATCTCTGAAGTATCCAAATCAGTCCAACTTCGTTCTTTCGCCGATGCGACACGCCACGTGGGCGAGCCTCGTCCAGTCAGATTAATGTGTAAAATACCCTTTCTATGCTTTTTTTTTGACACGCCCTTTCTATGCTTCATAGAGCAGGTAAACCCAAACAACTTTCTATCTTTTGGAAGCTCACTCGAAGCCCACATGCTGGCCCAGCTAGTGGGCCCCTCGACCACCCTAGCCCGCCCACACCTTGTGAAGGATGAGAAGCTGCTTAAGTTAACCTGCTCTATGGAGGGTATAAGAACGAAAACGGATCGGATACGGATGGAATCGGATTCGGATAGCACATTGTATCATATTTTATTTCGAATACGGCTGCGGATTCGGATATTATCGAATACGAATATAAAACGGATGGCTCGAATTTAGACACGTTCGGATAATAGTAAAACAAAGTGTTTGAGTGTAGAAAAAAGTGTTTGAGTGTAATTTATATAGATAATATATTAGTTTGAAACTATCAAAATAGTATGTTTATACAATGGTTTAAATATGTGTTTATTCTATTCGGATACAGATAATATCGGATATTTCATCCATATCCACATTTATTTCGAATTCGGGTATATCCACTTTACCTATCACATTAAAACAAATACGGATACATATATCCATATTCACGTCGGATACGGATATAGATAATTCGGATAACCATTTTATCGTTTCCATCCTTACGGGGGTAGAAAGGGTATTTTACATCTAAATTGACTGGGCGGTGATAAAGCTCGTAGATGTGGCACGCCACATCGGTAAATTGGATGAAGTTGGGCCGATTTAGACTGAATTGGACGTTTCGATACTTAATATACGAAATTAACCTATGTATGATAGTTTAGCGATGAATTGTCGAATTCAACTATTTTACCTTCATTTAACACTATAGATGGCCACCGTGATGTGCCGCCACGACACGCGGCACGGCGGCAGCCGCCACGACACGCGGCACGGGCGTGCCGCCGTGCCGACCGTACCGTGCCAGACCGTGCTATGGGCCAGGCCTTCGGCCATGACACGGCATATGGGCCGTTTATCCGTGTCGTGCCGTCCATGGGCCACGGTGCACGCGTGCGAGCTCGGCGGGTGGCCGTGGAAGGAGAGGGAGCCGCGCCGCTCGTGCTGCTGGCCGCCGGCAGCTCCACCATCCCCGCGACCCTGCGCCACGCAGTCGCCCTCTCGAGCGCCGACGGCCATGGCTCCTCGTCGACCTCCTTCAACTCCTCCCATTCTGCCGGATCCACCTCCCCGCCGGCGTGATCTTCGCCTCCCCGCCGACGGCGCCACCGAGTGAGGAGCGGGAGGAGGGCGTGGATGACGAGGCCGGCCGCTCCTGGCCACGGACGCTGCGCAGATCCGGCCGAGGATGGGCCTGCCGAGGCCGGAGGTGGGCGGTGACTGCCGGAATTAGCGGTGGCCGCCGCCCCGCCGCGCCGGAGCCATCCCCGCTGCGCTCCGCCTCGGCCGCGGGGGAGAGGGGAGGAGCAGTCGGCCCCATCGTGCTTGCGTCGCCGTCGTGCTCCATGGGCCGCCGGAGCCATCCCCGCCGCCGGCGCTCGAGTCGAGGAGGAGGCACCGCATGGCGAGGCGGAGGAGATGCGGCGCCGTGCGGGGAGAGGAAAGGAGGCGAGGTAGAGGAGATGCGGCGACGCGCGGGAAGAGGAGGCGAGGCGGAGGGGCGCGGGGAGAGGAGGCGAGGCGAGCTGGTGGCGGCCTGAGGGCCGTGCCAGGCCGTGGGCTAGGCCGGCGGCCCATGACCCGCACTGGCCTTCGGACACGGCTAACGGCCGTGCCGTGCCGCAGGTCCATGTGCCGTTTGTACACAGCACAAAGATATATACTTTATTGTGGAAGACAAAATAATTGCATTGCACAGAGCACGTGAAGTCACTATTACGAACATGACACGGGATGTCATTGCCCTGTTTCTTTTCATTGCAGGCGCATGGCTCTCAAGAACTCGTGCAGCGCCGTCCTCGACGACCCGCCGGCCTCCGCCCACGCGCCCCGCATCACCTCCCGCACCTCCCCGGCGCGCCGCCGCATCTCCGCCGCCTCCGCCGTGTCCCCCATCACCGCCTCCACGACCTCGGCCACCTTGCACCTCCCCACGGCGGCGGCCGAGCTCTCCGTGTTCCCCCGCGCCAGCTCCACGCACACCCCCCACTCCTCCGCCAGCATGCTCACGTTGTAGAACTGGTCCCCCCCCCCCCCCCCCCCCCGAGCGGCCACCCGACGAGCGGCACGCCGTGCGCCATGCTCTCCAGCACCGAGTTCCAGCCTCCGTGGCTGAGGAACGCGCCCGTGGCGGCGTGCGCGAGGATCGCCACCTGCGGCGCCCACCCGCGGACCAGCACGCCCCTGCCGCCGCCGGCGCGCGCCCGCGCCTCGAAACCCGCCGGGAGCCACTCGTCGTCGCGGAACGCGCCGCCGATGTCGGATCCCACCGGCGGCCGGACGGCCGAGACGAACCGCCGCCCCGTGGCATCCAGCGCCGCCGCGAGCTCCGTCATCTGGTCGCGCCGGATGGTGTTCTGTGACCCGAACGAGATGTACAGCACGGACGCCGGCGGCTGCGAGTCCAGCCACCGCAGGACGCCGGCGACGGCGTCGGCGTCGGACGAGTCGCCGCCGCCGCCACGGACGAGGGGGCCGACGGGATAGACCGGGACCTCGCCGCCGAGGGCGCAGCGCATCATGGCGAGCCCCGTCGGCTCGAGCTCCTCCACGGTGTTGGCGAGCACGGCGTCCGTGCGGTGCCCGTGGCGTAGGGTCCGGCGGTAGTACGCCGTCCGCCGGTCGCTCGTCAGGTCGCCGGAGCGGGGCAGGAAGGCCGGCGACAGCTGCGTCCGGTGGAGCGCCACGCCCGGGAGCTCCGGCAGCCGGAGCATGCCGTCGCAGGCGAAGGGCAGCGCCGGCATGTGGCTCCACAGGGCGTGGAGGACGGCGGTGCCGAACGCGCCGCAGGAGGCGAGGACGGCGTGCGCGCACCCGCGCCGCGTCCACCGTCCACGCGACGAACACGTCGGCGACGACGCAGACGTCGCCACCGCCGCCGCCGCGGAGGCCCGACAGGTAGGCGTCGAAGGCGGGCTCGAGGGTCTCGAAGGCCTCGAAGAGCGTGATGAACGCCGGCGCCGGGAGGTTGCTGGTGGACTCGCAGCCGGCGGGGAGGCTGTGGTCGGCCGGGACGAACGGCAGCTCGTGGAAGCCGATGCCGATGGATGGCTGCTCCGCGGCCACGGAGGAGCGCAGGGCGGCGACGTTGCGTGGTGTGGAGACGAGCGTCACGGCGGCGTCCGGGAGCTCGCGGACGAGGAGGCGGGCGAAGGCGAGGAAGCTGGCGATGTGGCCCCGCCCGGGGAAGGGGAAGAGCACGACGTGCTTGGTTCTTGTGGCGGCCATGGATGGCATGGGAGATCGTTGGCTATGGACAAGTCCGCCGGCGGCGCGGTCGTCACTCGTGACGAACGTGAGTGAGGTCCAATGCCGCCCCCTGAAATTTATGGCAAACTGATTAATTAGACATCTTTAGTACTTTGATTCTCTAGTACAGTACTCGGTATCAACCATTATATTGGTCCAAACCTGAGACCTCCTTGTGCTTGTCGTGACTAGATTAACGAAACGACGTCGGTCCAATGCGCTAATATTGCTCCCTATACGAAAGAGAGTATATATTGTACACCAATCTCTTGTTGGCTTGTAACATCACGCTAGTCTAAAGAAACATTGTATCTCGAATAATCTCGATTTTACTTATGCAAAGCGGAGCATCCTTGATAATACTGGCGTCAATGTGTTTTTCTTATAGCGCCAGGAGAGGACCATGGACGGACTACAACGTGGTTCCCTGCCCATCTCGATTTAGAAGTACACTTGCATAAAAATCTTGGCAACCTCAATTTAACTTGGTTCAATTCTCTATCGTGTCAAAAAAAAAACTTGGTTCTCTATTTCCAAATGAAACCACAAAAGTCTACAGGACAGCAAATTACTCTCCATTCGTTGTATAGATTGGACTAGCAAATTTGTATAGAGTTAGCTAGAGGTTGTTGAGTTGAGAATTAAATGGGTCCCTTTGAATCAACTCCGACTAAAATTAGGTACCTAGTCAGACTCATAACCCCTCTTCCGATTATATTTTTCAACGTTAGATCCATTTTAAATAGTCCCAATGGGTTTTCACGCTTACAATTTAGCACCTTGGTACGAAGACGGTGATACATGTTTAAAAATTAGGGGCTCATCTCTCTTGTTCCTCCACCACCATCTTTTTCCTTTATCATTTTCATCTTCTCTCCCTCCCTTTTACTTCGTGTCGGCTGAACTCTAGGGTTGTTGAAAAGCCCAAACTTATTGTCACATTTTAGCCTTGTCATGACTCTTAGCATGACCATTTTATAGCTCAACTTTCACCATTAGAGACCCATGGAAAAGGACAAAAGGTGGATGGACGAAACAATACGTCTCTGTTATTCATCCTAACTTCATTACAATTTATTATGTTTAAACCAACTAATTTTGTCACTGGGGTATGGATTTTTATGTACTAAATATTACTACCTCCGTTCTAAATTATAGTTTTTTTACCTTTATATCATAAAAATTTAAGTCATTTTGAAGAATTTTGTTAATAAAGCTAGCCACCACAAATAAAAATGATAATTTGCGTAAAATTTTGACTAAAACGAGCGGTCAAACTTAGAGTTAAAAAATTAAATGAACTATAATTTGAAACGAAGTAGTAATATGCAAATCATGTAATTTTTTTAAAAAAATTCTCCATACGTACCAAACAAAAAATTAGGGAAAAAATCCTAGGCTATTTTCCTCTCTCCCTCTGTCTCAACTCTCACCTTTGCTCAACCAAAAAATAATAAATTCTCAACTCTCACCTCACATTCGCTTCCCCCCTGCACTTCCGTCCGCAAAGCCTACTAGGCCGCCGCCGCCGCGAGAGGAGATAGCTTCGTCCAGTTCGCTCGCCGCCCTCGGGTAAGGCCGGCCAGCCGCGAGGCTCCTCGCAGTTCTTCTCCTTAGCTGTTTGATTGATCCGTAGCTGCTACTCGTTAGGTTCAATCGGAGGCGACGCGAGCTTTCCTTGCCTCTATCACTGAGCTTTCCTTGCCTCTATCACTGAGAAGTCAAATCTGAATACCATTCAGTTTAGTTACGGATCTGTGTGCTGCGCGGTATTCTGCTAATTTAGCCCACTCCAATGCATCCATCCATGATTCGATCTAGCGCCTCTTCGGCGTGCCAAGAAAAAACCACTCGCGGTGCGAAAATGGAGGTTGAAGTGAGCTCCGGATGCCTCCGCATCATGGGCTGTTTGTGTCGCAGGAATTTGGCAGCAAATAGCAATCTCCTAGAATTTCAGTAGAAACAGTTCAATTTTAATATAATTTGGGGACATGCCCTATTAGGATGATCTCTAAAATATTCTGTAGTATTATTCCTGTGCCTCAAGTATGCATAAGCCATTAAGCCTGCTCCTGGCAGAAAGTTGTGGATGGTGTTGCTTCTGTCAATTACAATAGACATGGTGATGATGATGATGATGTTATGGTACAGAATGCAAATGTTTACTGTAGCTGACCTTGATGTACCATTTTTAATGCAAGTCCACACACCTTGTTCAGTTGTTTGTTAGTTGGTACCGCCCTTGTAATGCACCATAATGCTGAGCTGAGTTGCTAAATCTCAAGCCACGCCTTGCAGATATGGATGCATCAGGCTTTCCAGCATTTGCCAATGGAGAGATTCTGAAGACGATGGTAGGGCGAAGAGTGCGCACAGTGGTTCAGGTCCAACACAACGAAGGTGGAGTGCTTGTTGGACAGTCAACTGATGGGCATCAGTTGACTATTAGAGGTGCCATGGGTGTCCCTGTATCACACTTTATGGAGGTTTTTGGAACTGCTGAAAGCGACCAGTCCATCTGTGCTGAAGTTTGCACAGATTTCGGCACCAACTTTGGTGAGATTTGGGCACTTATTTTGTTTGTGTTTGGCTCTCTGATTAATATGTTTGTGAATGGTTAGTATGTTCTAATTTCCGGCCATGGTTTCCGACCTTCAAGTTTATTAGCTTTTAAATTATTTGATGGACAAGGCAGACTGTAGTGTACTTGTTCTCACGCTTGACCACAACCGGCATGTGAACAAGAGATATTAAAGTGCTAGTTCCCTGTTTCTCATGTTTATGTTTTAGTTGGTTTGGTTATTCTTGGGTTACATAAGTGAATATCCATGTATTTCTCATTTGGAACTCATCTTGTAAGCACTGATGCACATGCAAAACTGAAAAGTATGAAGCTAAGTTGCTGGAGTTTTCTCCGTCATTCTTTTAAAATAGTCAGTTTCTTTTTTCCTTGACCTCAAACCAAATTAACTTGAATGATGTACCTTCTTATTTTCCCTTCATGTGCCTGAGCTATCTCTTGACAGTTCATTCCTGTACTCCTATGCCCCAAATGGTGTCACTACATGACTACAAGTGACCGTCATCTTAGAACAGATTTCAAGATATCCAGTGGGATGCACAGCTCTTCTAGTTCATATGCTAATCTCCTGACAATGTCATTGGAGCCAAAATGCCAAAAGTTTCAACAAGTTATTTACAATGGCAAAGTAATGCCCATTAAAGATGAGCTTATTATGCTTTCAAGTTTATTTATGTTAGCTTCATTCTTCTCATCTGATGGAAAAGCATAATTAACTGTATGCAATGCTCTTTTTGTAGCATGCTTTCTGCAACAACTTTATTTTACATTTTGTATTCTTATCATGTTCTTCTGGCAGATGTTGAATCATTCAATGGACTGTGCAAGTTTGCGAACAAGATCAAGGAGCCATTCCTGTAGAGTTCAGTAACTGGCAGAAGACATTTTCGCCATCTAAAGCTTGTCAAAGTTGACGTCTTCTTAGATTTAAAGATTTGGCTAAATGGTTCTTCATAACCTCAATGCTATATTGCTATCAGTATCAGACACTTCTAATGACCTATTAACCTAAGCTATGTAGCAAGGAAGACAAGTGTCTCTCATGATCTCATGTAGGAACCTAATCTAAGCTATGTTCCTTTCGTTTCCTCCAAGCAAAACGAGCAGAAGCTCTATCGTACTGTCACTTGCATTTTCATCATGAGAAGTTGCTGTGACGCTTTCGTGCGTCATGCATCTTTTTTTTATACTTACGTCATGCATCTTTATGAAGATATATGTTTAGGTCAGATCCGTACGTTAGAGTGAAATTTCAATGACGAGTTACCATCACGGCACATTCTGTTAATTGCAATGTTTTCTGCATAGCTACTGATGTAGCTGAGTAGATTATGCATTTATTAATACATTCACATCCCTTTTGTGTAATGTGTGCATCAGATGAGCTCTTTCGGACAGATAACATAATTTCTGTGATCAATTCAATCTTTCAGTAAAACATGTAAGCCAGTCTCTTCTGCTTGCGGAGAAAAGAATGAGAATGGAACGGAATGTGCCCAAGTGAACTTTATAGTGATTTGCAGGAAATCCCATATCTTTTGCGAAACAAGGTCATGGCTTCGTGAATCACTGGAAGCATTAGGGTCCAAAAGACCAAAAGGGATGTAAACATCACAGCAGGTCAGCAATACTTGTTACAGTATCTAATTGCACCACAACAGAAAGAAAAACATATGTAGATGCATTACGAGTGAACCGGTCTGAACTTGGGCACAAAATGAGCTAACCAAGTACCAAATCAGGGAATGGACAGGCCATGGATATCTGCAAGGCAAGTTAGATGCATACCAACACTGCCACCTTTGTAAAAGTTGGCACCCATAGTGTTAGCTGCTTGT
This sequence comes from Echinochloa phyllopogon, assembly GCA_033239725.1. Classification (NCBI taxonomy): domain Eukaryota; kingdom Viridiplantae; phylum Streptophyta; class Magnoliopsida; order Poales; family Poaceae; genus Echinochloa; species Echinochloa phyllopogon. The sequence goes on from BTCW01000009.1 coordinate 14,796,620, forward strand.
CAAATTTCATTTTGCGCGAATGATATGCACATTCATCGTGTACTTCTTGTTTTCCAGTAGCTCAAAGAGGCAGAGATTTCCCAGCTGCAAATTGTTGTCACGAGCAAACTGTTTCCACCCTTTCAAAAGCCTTCTCATTCCGTAATTGCCACCCCTCTGAACGTGACATCGCACTTCCCAACTCTTGCCACGATGTTTAAGCAACAGTGTCTGGTCCCCAAATGGAAGATATTCATCAGCATATTCTCTTGATATGTCCTAATTGCAGTGGGAAAGGGTTACACATTTATTAATTCTAACTTTTTAAAACGGTTACTAATGATAACTGAAAATAGCAAAAGCTTATGTGGTTTAATTTCCCTTGTAAGGATTCTGAATCTCCTCCAGGTTTTCTGAATCTCTTCTTGGATTCTAATAAGAGCTGGTAGTACTTTATTAAAATTCTAAATCTCCTCTAGGTTTTCTGAATTCATATAATATCATATTGACTAGGACAAGAAGAAAGTGAGAAGGACTATGTCCCTATGTGGTTTAATTGCGCTTGTATGGGATTTGCTGGGCTGTAGATTAGTAAAAAGAGATGGTGATTGCTGAAAAGTTCAGTTATCATATACTGGTTCAATTCCTCTGTCCCTGTTTCTGAACTTGTAGCTCGCTCTCTAATAAAGCTGGGAAATTCCTGTTCTCGAACAACATGCTTTCAAACTGAAGTATAATTGCAATGGAATATCAATCCAAGAACAAAGTTTCATAGCTCACCATAGTTTGAGGTTTTCCATCAATATTGGTCTTCTTCATGGCACACCCATAGATGGGGATTTTGGAACAAATAGCTCGGAGTTTCTCTTTCAGTTTCTTCTTCTGCACACAGGTGAGACAGGTTCGCCGTGGAAGGATGTAACTTGGAACAGAATGTGATTTCTGATCTTCTGGAGATATAGAATCTCCTACACCAAAAAAGAAAGAAAAAGTGAGAGAGATGTGTAGTCATGATCTTGTAACAGTAAATCCGGCTCAAGTTGGTTAACATGGGGACTCAACCTGATGAGTCTGATGGGGAGGTTAAACTGGTGTTAACATTTATACTTCCCTCCATTCCCTTCCAAGGTTTCCTTTTAGTTTGAGGTGGTTTCGGAAGATCACCACAGCTACTTGAAATCTCAATTTGTTCTTTCCCCCTTCCTCTGCCACGGATAGGACTTCTCGTGACAAGACATGGCGGTACTTTCTCACAACAACTGAGATCAAAGATAAAAACTTTCAATCGAGAAGTCCCGTTGTACTCGAATACCAAGAAGTCCCCCATTTTCAAGTCATGGGCACAAACAAATTCTTTCCATCCAGTTTGAAGAATTACTTTGCTCAAACTCTTGGTTACTTCAACATCAAAACTGCACCCGGTGAGTGATTCTAGCTTAACAGTTTTTGATATTCTGCCTCTGAGATGTTGCACGAACTTATCAGGGATGGCCTGTAACAATAACATGGAACAAGTCCTTACGAGATATACAAATATCAATCAACGTTTTGGTTGGATGAGAAATGATCATTTCATTGTCTTATAACAAATTGAAGTATATAATATTTATAGTACAATGATTCATTCCATACATCAAACAGAGGGTAACTAAACAAAGCAAATAGGTGCCAACATCTAAGTTAATTAATTCTGTTTCATTCCTTGAAGCTGTTTATCTATAATAAGTTTCCAGCATGCTATCGTCACAGGTGAACAATATTCTAGTATGTACTACTTTACAACGCTAATGCAGCAGTATGGGGGTGCATTAACACTAAATGTAACGACACAGCATCATGTGCTCAATCTGGCTAAATTAGCATCTATAACAAGTCAAACTCAAAGCAATATTTGGGTTCCAGATTTCTTTGGACGTGGCATTAGTCACTGGATCAAATGGTCACAGAAGGGAGATGATGGAATTGCTAACACAATACTCCACTTCGTAGTAGACAGACTGTGGTCAGACTAAGATCAAAAAGGAAAAAAAAACATACAAGCAACACAGTGCACTTGAAAACTTACCAATCGTTCATAGAAATTACCCATCATAACCTTGAAGAAATACCTCTCCTGCTCATCCGGGTTATTACAGTACTGATAAGCATCCCTCTCCTTGCATCTCTTACCGGGCTTTCTCATCTCTTACCACACCTACATCAAAACAAGTATCATGTCCATCAAAGCAAGTATCATGTCAAGCTCAAGATAAAAGGGAAAGGGATAGCAAGTATCAGGTAACCGCGCTAAGATTGGTGATATTAAAGTACGAGAATGATATTATTAGTTCGTCTGGGAGATAAAAAGGGAGAGAACATGAAAGATCATAAAGGGGGAAAAGGCAACGGAAGGAACAGATAGCACAACACTGGAAGGATGTGTGACCATGGAGGCAGAAACGCAAGAACAGCGACTGAAGGAAGGAGAGCTTACTTGATGCCGAGCTTGATGGTATGCGCCTGTCGGCCGTCAGAGGCCAAGCCTTGGATCGAACGGGGATGCCAAGGGGCCTTGAGACCTTCCAACTCCGTCAGAATGGCTGCTCTGCCGGTCTGGGTGTTCGCATTTATGCACTTCAACTCCAATTTGCAGACACCTGCTCAACCATGAGCATTGAAGTCCATCTGCTCTGCATTCATTAAGCACTATTTTTTTGAAAAATAATTCATTAACTGCTAAAATCCGCATCTAGTCATCAAGAGAATATTACTGTACTAGCAGTGGTCGTCTCTCAGATGAACATGAGGAAACGGGGCGATGCAAATGCACCTCTTTTCTTCTATCCCCTTTTCTTGGAGATGATGCAGTAGCTATTTACAACGTGCATTTGTCCTATCTTATGCCAGCTCTCTTTCCATTCCTGTATTTTCTTTTTCAGAAGCCTCCCATTCCTATCCGCTAGAACATCTGAGCAAATCTAACCCGGCCCAAGTTCAACGGGGTAAGCGCTCGTGGCTGCACTCTGGGCCTGGACAGAAGTATCAAAGCCCAGAAACAAATGCAGCTTTCAGCTTGCCACTGGGGTCCTCGCAAAGAAAAAAAAGAAAAAAGATTCACCGGAGAACCTAATAGTAAAGGCAAGTTCAGAACAAGAGGAGGCCCCCGCGTCGTCCCGAGAGGCGACTCGGGCGGCGCCGCCCCCCTCGCCGCTCTCGCCTCCTTCCCCGTCCAAACCCCCCTCGCCGCCGCCGGAGCCTGCTCGCGGAAGTCCGCTCGCTACGATGAGAGCGGCGGCGGGCACTTCTTCCTCTCCTACACCGATTCCGGCAAGCCTCCATAGCTTCTCCCACCCCTACACCACCTCCCTCCCCCACTGATTCCGATGGTGGGCGCCGGCCCTGGGCTGCCGGCGGTCGGATCCAACACCGGGACGCCCGGATCCGGTGCTGTATAGGCTGATGGAGCTCTCCCCTGCAGATCCGGTGGGGGGGAGGGGGCATCCGTTGAAGGCCATGGCGGCGGCTCCTGGCCATGGCCTTGGGCCAACGGCGGCCGGATCCGCCCCCTCCACGCCCGGATCTCATATGCACAGGTGCGGATTCCTTCGCCGGGTGGTTGCGACGAGCTTGAGTACATCTCGGGTGTTGGGGGCGGTGCTCCTCACAGCTCGCGCGAGCCGTCGAGGGCTCAAGCTATGGGTGCCCTTCCTCTGACGCATGGTGCCAGGCTGCCGGCGCCAGAGATGTGCCGGTATAGAGAGGGGCTCAGTGAAAACTATGCCTGATTTTCGGGTTAACGGCGACGACGCCTATGGCGCCGTGCACCTTCTTGAAGGCGTCGTCATGCTCCTCTCCTCCCCGCAACATGGGAGACCTCCGGGTGAAAGCCCTGCTTCGGTTCTACCGGACGGGCGGCGGTGACATCTCCAATGTCACACCCTATTTGTAGGCGCCGTCTATGGAGGTCTTTGCTGCCCGGCAGAGGGCATGGTGTGCTTGGGGCCTTTCTTCTCCTTACACCTCATGGATAAGCTCGACAGTGACTGTTGGCAGCTGTCGTGGTTCAACGGGTGTCCGCCAATGGCGCCTCTGCTTCGTCGGCACTCTCCTTGTTGGTGGTGTCACCAAATCAAATGCCGGGTGGTTTCCACCGCTTCTGCTATTCCCCTCCAAGGCTTCCTCCCCTTGGACGGCGCTGAGTGGTAGTACGTGGAGCCCGGATGTGGCGTCGAATGTCACCATCAGCTCCAAGGGAGGTCGTCGTGTTCAGTGAGCTGTGGCCTCTGCATTCTCTCACCGCCTTTAGTCCCCGCTCTGTCGTGCGGTCCCTCAGATGGAGGGTGGGAGCAGAGCGGCGTAGCTACGAGAGGGGGTGTGGAGTGCAAGGGCCTCAACATTACAGGCAAGTACGCTGCTCGGTGGTGGCACAAGTTGACGATCTGTAGTTGTTTTTCGGTTAGTGTCATGTCTTGTCAATGTTTTGTTCAGGAGTTGAATCTCCTCTACTTCTTTTGTGCTGTTTTTGCACGTGGTTGTATCTCCCCTCATCCCTGCTTTGTATCTCCTGGGCTATGCCCTGACTTTGTAATGGCGCCTGGCGCCCTCCATTCCCGGCATCAGTGGAAAACTATTCAGGTGGGGACCCTCATCCCCCCCCCCCCCCCCCCCCGGTGACTTGTCAAAAAAAATAGTAAAGGCAATGCTAAAGTACACCGGTTATACATCTTGGTGCAGTGGTAGCACTCTGCCTCAGCTTCTTTTCATAGCTTATACCAAAAAAACGAAAATCTTCTTTTCATAGCATTAAATACAATACTTAGTTCTAAAATATGATAAAGACACTTCAATATTTTCTTCGCACCCTCGAGAATTTTAGGTAATGCACGACACAGTAACTAATTCCACAAATCCATTATATAACACAAACAAAACACGGATGCACCATAAAGCGAAGCGGTCTAAAATTCAGCATTACAAGAATATCGAGCCACATGTGGGTGTTGGCCGGGGCCAAGCGGCTAGGTTGTTTCGTTAGCGAGTAATCTCCATAGAATAGAGTGGCCTAGCCACGAGTTGCTTCTGCCTAGCAGGTGTTGGTGAGACTAAGCTCCATCGGAGTCATGTAACTTTGGAACATTTGTTTCCTTTCTTCTTGATACAATGATACGAAGCTCTCCTTCGTATTCGAGAAAAAAGAATATCGAGCCAATCAGGGGATGGATAGACCATAAATTGTTCCATTGGAAAGAAAAATCATGAGTAGTGTATTTCGAAGCATAAAAACACTACTTTTACCATTACAAAAGCTGGGTCCAATGGCTGAAAAGATTATCGAGAATTCGAGATCATCAGAGTAAGCGACTCTTATCAAACGTACCACATCTGCAAAAGTCGCAACCAACAGCACAAAACATTTGTTAAATCTCATTTTTCACGAACGATATGCACATTCATCTTATACTTGTTTCTGGTCTTCAGTAACTCGAAGAGGCAGAGATCTCCCAGCCGCAAATTGTTGTCACCTGCAAACCGTGCCCAGCCTTTGCCTAGCTTTTGGTATTTGCGATGGCCTCGTTGAACCTGAATGCAGCACATCACTTCCCAATTCTTTCCATGACGATGAAGCATCAGCTTCCCCTTCTTGAATGGAAGATATTCATCAGAATATTCTCCAGAGAAGCGCTGTTCAAAGAGTGAAATTGTTTTCAATGTTGACGTACAGGTCAAAAGTCCCCCAAAGATTGTAATTTCTTCAAGGCAAAACAACCTGCTAGCTAGAGTACGTGCAAAAGATATGGAATATAATGTCAATCGAGTAACCATAATCCTAACTCACCATATTTTTACATTTGCCAGAAATATTGTTCTTCTTCATGACACACCCGTAGATAGGGATTTCAGAACAAATAGCTCTAACTTTTTCTTTCAGTTTCTTCTTTTGCACACTAGTAAGGCAGGTGCGTTGTGGAAGGATGTAACTTGGAACAGAATGCACTTCATGTTCTTCCGAAGATGAATCTCCTATAATCAATAAAAAAAATGATGAAGTCATGATCTTGTAGATGTGATACTACATCCATATATCTGACGTTAGATTGCTAACGTTAAATAATTAGGAACAGGGGTAGTACTAGGTTTGACATTGTGGCACCTAACCTGGTGACTCAGATGGGGAGCCTGATGAGCTAATATTGGTGATCTTACTCGTGTCTCTTTGCCTCCATGCTTTATTTTTAGTTTCTGGTGTTTCAACTGGAAGATTAGCATAGTTGCTTGAAATGTCAATGGGTTCTTCCCTCCTTTGTGCACAACTAATATCATTTTTTGTGACCGAACATGGTGGTACTTTCTCACAACCACTGGGATCAAAGATCAGAACCTTCATCTGGGAGGTCCCATTGTACTTGAATACTAAAAAGTCCAACATTTTCAAATCATGAGCAGTGACAAACGACTGCCATCCAGATTGAAGTGCTAGTCTGTCCAAATTCTTTACAACTTGAACATCAAAAGTATGACCACTACGTGATTCAAGCTTAATACTCCTTGGTATTTTGCCTCTGAAGTGTAGCGCAAGTTTATCTGGCAAGACCTGCAGCAAGAATATTAATGCAGAACTGCATAGCAGAGCTCGTATGAGGTGAGGGAGCACTATAAAAGTCATTACTAAATTTGAGAATTTCTCAATGTGATCACAGTTCATTACAAATGACACACGCCATCATCTAACTGAACACAAAATTATGCACAACATCTAGTAATTAAAAATGAAAAAAAATCTGAATCTAGCTTAATTGATGCAATTTCATGGTGCAGAAAGATTAACAGTGTTTTTTTTCTTATAACTTGTAAGAGGCCAAAATAGAAGTTTCACGGCTACCAGGGTTGTGTGGTGTGGGTTGTATGGCTATTTTGGCCTAATTTCCTTTCTTATTGCAATGATGTGCAGTTCTCCTGCGTATTCGACAAAAAAAATCAGTTGTCTTGGGGAGAACCTGGTAGCACACAACCACAATATGATATGGAATCACCGATATCAGTTACTTCCACTTCTAGTAAGTAGCGACTCCACAGTCCACAAGCTGTATCTAATAATACTCAATAGCATATAGATTTACTCAAGAACATATACAGTGCGCAGGAAAATTGCTCACCAATCTTTTATGAAAATCACCAATCAAAACCTTGAAGAAATGCTTGTCTTGGCCATCTCTGGAATCATTCCAAAAGTAATATGCATCCCTCTCTTTGCATGTCGTACCAGGCTTTCTCATATTGGAAGTTTGGAACCACACCTACATCAGGTTCGGGTCACAGAGAAAGGGTAAAAAGGATTGAAAGAACCGCTTATTTTTTCCATGCTTCAGGGTATTGTTTTGTATATCCTATTTGCATTTTGTAATTCCATTTTCTAATGGAATCACACCACAAATCACAGTGAGAAATAAAAGTACGTGAATGACTTCACATCATCTTCAGAAGAAAAACCACAAAAATTAAGAAAGGGGAACAGCAGAACAAGAACCAGAAAGCCCAAAACTGAATGGACCTTGTGAAGACTAGCCAAAGGAAATCGCAAGGCATCAATGGACATGGACGAGGAGAGCTTACACTGGCTGCAGAGCCCAAGTGCGGAAACGTTTTCTGCAGGAGAAGTGGAGAACAAGTGCTCCTTCCGCTTCGTGTGCCTATCGGTCTTCACTTCGGAGTTCAGAATGGGCCGGGGGAGAAGAATGGGCAAGAAAAGAGCTTTCTGGACTACCCCAATATCCCAATGCCTGCTTTAGTGCGTGCATTAATGTCACCTACCGGACATTGAGTTTTTTTTAATGCAGGGGTATTAATCTGTACCTGGACAAGTGAAATGCATTTTTTTTGTAGTTTTTCTCGTGCTTTATCGATCAATATATAGTTGCAGCTCTCCTCCCGTCCCTTAAGAAGAACTAAACATGAAAGCGTTGAGGATGCAACGCCTCGCAACAGGGAAACTGCGTCGTGTTACACAGTGTACTCCTATCAGCTAAGCAATTCTGTAGACGCTCTTCCACAGGTAGACAGAAGACCCATGAATATCCCAACCGGCAAACTTCGATGTTTCCTTTATTACCCAGGATTCCAGGTACGACTCCATGATTAAGGTACTTCTTTTGAACGTGCACTGGACCTAAGTTACAAAGTTTTTGGATCAGGAGGTCCTGAGAGCAATCAGCCTGCTCATAATAGTACCAAATAGCACAGTAACACTGTAACAGTCAAAATGTGTTGCTGCACTGTGCACTGGCTGATCTCCTAATACAGATACAGAGCTTGATGCTGAACTATAGATTACATCACTATATATAACTAAGATAGAACAACTATATTTTGTAAAGTAAACCAGATGATTGACAACAATTCAACACAAATACACTACTGTTGCAAAAATCTCCAGCTACATCGACTTGCTGAGTGGATGCACTGACCACACCACTAACTCTGCTACTTATCATCAGTTCTGCATTCATGTGCATGTAGGCAAGCAAGCTCTTTCTCACAATTCACATGGCATAAATATATGTAAACGTTCCTTTCAGGAACACTTAATTTTAAGCAACAAACACTTGCGCAAGTGATCTCAAGTCAACCTTGCAGTGATTTGCTGCCACAACCATTATGCAAGCAAGTTCATGGCTTCACCAGATGATATTACGGGCCAAAACAAATATACTCATCACAGCAATGCACGTGAAAGTAGCAATAATTTCATTAGTATAGCGCAAACAAAAGCATAGGACTACAAGCGAAGCAATCTGAACATTAGCAGTACAAGAGCATTGATCCTTCAATCAGGGAGTTTATCAGCAGAGTAAGGTGGGCTCTTTGTCAAGCAATAAAGCCCTACTGTCACCCTTACAAAAGTTAGTTCCAATGGCTGAAAAGATTATCGAGATCATCAGAGTACTAACAAAAAAATCAGAGTGAGCAACTCTTACCAAACCTACCACCACAGCACAAGTCTCAATCAACAGCAGAAAACGTTGTAAATCTCATTTTTCACGAATGACATGCACATTCATCGTGTACTTCTTGGTCTTCAGTAGTTCAAAGAGGCAGAGATCTCCAAGCAGCAAATTGTTGTCACGTGCAAACCGTGCCCACCCTTTACAAAGCCTTTTGAAGTTATGCTGGCCTCTTCGAACCTGAACATGGCATATAAGTTCCCAACTCTTGCCATGATGACAGCATCAACGTCCCCTCCTTGAAGGGAAGATATATGTCGGCATATTTTCCAGAAAAACCCTGATCATAGAGGGAAAGGGGCTTAAATGTTGACGGGTCAAAATAAATGATGAAGTTCCACTCATTTCCCTCAACGATTGTAAATTTTTTCAAGGCTATCTGGGAAGCTAAATAACCTGCTCGCCTTAGTGCACTTGCAATGAAATATCAGTCTAGGAACAAAGATCCTAACTCACCATATTTTGATAGTTTCCAGAAATATGGGTCTTCTTCATGACACACCCATAGATAGGGATTTCAGAACAAATAGCTCCGACTTTCTCTTTCAGTTTCTTCTTTTGAACATTAGTAAGGCTGGTGCACATTGGGAGGATGTAACTCGGAACATAATGTGCTTCATGTTCTTCTAGTGATGTCGAACCTCCTGTAACCAAACAAGAAAAGGAAAAAGTCACGAACTTGTAGGTGTACATAGATGCTTCTAGGTTTGACATTGTGGCTCTTAACCTGATGGCTCATAGGGGGAGCTTGATGAACTGATATTGATAATATTACTCCCATCCCTTTGCTTCCTTGCTTTTCCTTTAGGTTTTGGTGTTTTGGTGGAAAGATTGGCACAGTTGCTTGAAATGTCATTGTATTGTTCTTTCCTAATAGCATTTTTCATAACAAAACACGGTGCTACTTTCTCGCAACCACTAGGATCAAAGATCAGAACCTTCATTCGAGAGAACCCATCATACTTAAATACCAAAAAGTCCAACATTTTCAAGTCATGAGCACTAACAAACGACTCCCATCCAGACTGAAGCGTTAGTCTGCCCAAATTATTTGCAACTTGAACATCAAATGTATGACCACTAGGTGATTCAAGTTTAATACTTCTTGCTATTCTGCCTCTGAAATGTAGCGCAAGTTTATCTGGCAAGACCTGCAGCAAAAAGGATTAATGCAGAACAACGCTCATATGAGGTGAGGGAGTAGCATACAAATCATTACTGTATTGAAAGTTTGGTTAATGTGATCGCGGTTCATTATCTTCTAAGAAATGTCACACACCATTTCCTAAAAAGAACACAAAATTAGTTTCAGATGCAAAACAGTTAGTAGAGTTTCTCAAATCTAGCTAGATCAATTCAATTACATTCCTTGAACCTGTTTAATATTAATGCTGTCAGTATCTTGGACAACCAATAAACATTTTGTCCTCATCTCATGGTGCAGAAGGATTCGAGTGAAGTAGTAATTAATTTACATTTGTCTTGTTACTTGTAAGTGATGTTAATGCATACCAAAATAGAACTTTGATCAATAGTCATAGGTAAAATATGCTAGCATGCATTGGAAACATTACCACAGTTGAATCAATGTCACAAGTTACTCCACTTCTGAGCATGTAGCAAGTCCACAGGTAGTGACCGGGAAATATACAGTGCACAAGAAAATTGCTCACCAGTCTTTTACAGAAATCACCAACCAGAACCTTGAAGAAACGCTTGCGTTGATCATCTGTGTGATTATTCCAGTGGTTATATGCATCCTTCTTCCCCCATACCTTACTAGGCTTTCTCATCTTGGAACCAAACATACATAAAAAAACGAAAATGAAGATCAAAAAGAGAAGAAATTGGACACGTTAAGAAAAAAAAGAGTCTTTTTTTTATTTTGTCAGACTTCAGATAATATGTCGTATGCCCTACTTACAACTTCACATTCCGTTTTTCTGTGGGATTCAAGTCATATAGAGAGAAAAACGTACATGAATGACCCGAAGGGGAAAGAAAAGAAACACTAAGATTAAGAACGGGCGACAGGATAGGGAAGAGATAGAAACAACGAAACTCAAAGGATGCATAGATCAGACGGATTTTCTTAGGACTACCTAAAGGCAATCGTAAGGAAGCACCCAAAGGATGAGAACTTACAGTGATTTACTGATTTTTATTATGCTCCCAACTGCGGAAATGTTTTCTACAGGAGAAGTAGAGAACAGGTGCTTTTCGCCCGTTGGTCTTCAGATCAGAATGCAGAAACCAGTACTCGACAGAATAATAGAGGAGACCAAGAGGCTTTTTTTTTTGGCAGACCAAGAGGCTGCTTGTGTGAGCATTAAGTGGAGAGTTCAATCTCGATCCGCGTAGCGCTCCACGCGCCGCTCCGCAACACCCGTTCACAGTGTAGCCTGTACAGCTTTGGTTCTTTGCTTTGCTCCATGTACCTGCAGCAGACAATGCATTTGGCCCTCTCCGTCCTGTCTTTAGCCGTGCGCGAAATTCTCCCTTTGCTCGCGAGCCAGGACGACACTGTACTGAAGGGATCCTGCTGTGCAAAGGCCCATGCGTCAGTCACCATTACATCAGTGCATCACAATTCCACCAGTACTGTTTTTTTTTCATGCAATGTGTTAATGTAGATATGTAATACTTGTACTTATTGCACGTATGCTTCTTTCCCCCTTCATACCATTACATATCCGATTCCTATAGGATTCGTCATGGCATTTTCCAACTTGATATCCACAATGTTCTGGTACTGCTCAATCTCTTATTTTTTTCTACTAATTTTGAAAGAGTGGCAGGACGACCTCTGCTTTTTTAAAGCCATCGGGGTTCAATCAAAAGGTGCCGAAGCCACAAGCCGCCGCTGCAATATGTTGGACTAACAAAATGCTCAACGATTCAGTGATCTGTTAACTTTATTGTTACTTCTTTTTGTGCCACAACACGGAGTAAATATGCAAGTGCCAAAAACATGTATGAAATGACCAAATTCACAATGCCTAAATCTGAAGAGAAAAAAATCTTGTCTTGAGGCCTAAAATCAACCAGCTTAGGCTTTAGTCTGGCTCTTTAACATTCCAAAATATTGGGGCAAACTTTGCATGACATAGCAACGCATAAATAGTACGCTGTGCTGAAAAAGTCACCATACAGGAGCTAAGTTTGGTTCTACCCTATATATTGCAGTACAAATAATTATAGATATCATATCTACATTCCAGAGTACAAAATAGGACTGCTAAAAGCTGGGCACGAACACACCACTGTTGCAAGAAAAAAAAACATTCCCAGCAACAGAACATACATCTCTACGAGCAATTTCTATTTTCGAATAATGTGGACGTTCATTGTGAGCATCTTTTTGTTCTTCAGTAGTTCAAAGAGGCATATATCACCTATCTGCAGCCTGTTGTCAATTACAAATTCTTTCCATCCACGAGATATCCGTACTGAATTTATCTTGGTAACACGAAACAGGACTTGCCATGCCTTTCCGTGTTGCTGCAGCCTTAGAATTTGGCTCTCACCTGGAAGATACTGATGGGCATATTTTCTACAGAAGCCCTGTAACAGAGTTTGAGATATGTTATAAACTAATATAATAACTAGAAAAAACGCAATTTTGTTTTAAATCCACGCATTTAAAATGGTTTTGCCTGTGGGACACCCTTATACGGTTACGTTCAATGATTGTCTTAGAGCACTGCAAAATCACAGTTTTGTCTATAGTACAGATGAAAAGGGGAAAGAACATTCTGCTCTCACCTTCACTCCTCTTGAAAAAAGTCCTCCATGCATAGATTGTATATATATAATTCATCCTAATCTTTTTTTTAATGATACAAAGCTAACCGTGCAATGTTTCCAGATTTTATATGGAAATTCTATAGAATTAAGCTGAGAGCGTAATGGTCTTTCCCCTATAGTGTCCTACAGACAAAACCATGATTCTATTACGGTACCTTTGCACCAATCAAACATAAGGATGTTCCATAGGAAAAGTCACATTCAAATAGTGTTCTGGATACAAATTTACCTATTAAAATATGGCAGAAAATTAAGATGGTCTATGCTGCCATCTGAGAGTAGCAAGGCTTTTATATTACATGGTCATGGATTTAAATATCTTACACTACTAATTACAACATATTCGAGCATGAGAAAATCAAACTCACCAGATAGCAAGGGTTTCGAGTAATGTTGCATTTTGTCATGACAGACCCAAATATGGGGATGCTAGAACATATATCCTGGACTCTCTTTTCTACTTTCATCCTTTGCATTTTAGTGAGATGTGTAAAAGGTGAGAAGATGTAACTAGTCACAGAAGATATTTCTTGATCGTCCGTTGAGGAATAAACATCTGCAGACTCTTCAGTGCCCAAAAGGAAACAAGAAATGTGATTTAGGAATTGAACCGTAATTGCAAATGAGGTATGCACAGTTGCACATAATAGTGTATGTTCTGTTATTACCAGATGCATTGAGGTGGCAGGTTGATGAACTTCTATTGGTTTTCTTGGCGCACTGGTTTGGGCCCTTCTTTTCAACTGGAGTTGGGTCTTCACTTCCTGATGATTGCATGGGTTGATTGCCATCATCAGAATCGCTTGAAATGTCAATAAGATCTCTGTGCCTTTCTTGGACATGACTGCAACAACTGTCCCTAGCAACATTTGAGGACTCTTTCACACAACAGCTTGGATCAAAGAGTAAAACCTCAAACTGAGAATTTCCATTGTATCTGAATACAAGTAAGTCGGCCAGCCTTATGCCATGAGTGCTTACAAATGCCTCCCATCCTGCTTCAAGGACTAATTTATTCAGATGTCGGGCAACTACAACAGTGCATGTGCTTCTGTTACACACTTTCAACTTTATCTTTCCTTGGATCTTGTCCCTAAAACGCCGTGCAAATTTGTTTGGTATGGTCTGCAATGAGAATGGGAACGGCATTAAATTGGAAACCAAAAACTCTTATGATGTCTGGAAATGGCAAAGTATAACGGCAATCAAGGAAAAAAATTGGAAATTTTGCTCGGCCAAGGTATTGTAATACAAGGATCAAAATACTTTTTGGCTTTTCAAAATTGTAGTCAAGAGTTTTTTTATGCTGACAAGAAATGAAAGATCCACATTATGAAGGTATGAAACTTAAATATTGATTCTCAGCCTCTCAGCTAGGAAACTGAGGAGCACAGAAAAGTCCACTTGAGAAATTTGAGAATGACTTACACTTACCATTCGATTTCGAAAATCACCCATCATAACCTTGAAGAAATACTTGCTTGGATCGCCCATATCCCAAAAATCACAATCTCTGCACCTTTCACAATAATTGCTCATGGTATGGTCGAGAGTCACCTAGCGTACGAAATAGTGTGGTTACAAAAATACAATTAGGACAGCTCATGTGGAGTTTACATAAAGCCTGATTCAGGAAAAATATTTTGTGTAAGTGGGCTCCATTCCTTTTCCAGGACTTTGCCATATCTTTTGGTAGGGTAATGGCCTATTTGTAAAAAGGATTATCGAAATACAGAAATGGGAAAAACGCAGGAAAACGTATATCAAAACTGCATGAATAACAGGTGGGATGGAACATAGAGACGACAGAGGTTTAAAAAGAGAGAAGGAAAAGCACAGAGGAATGCTCCCAAGAGATTGGATCTTGTATTGGAATTTCTACGAAATTCTCCAGAATTTCTGCGAAACAAGCCGTTCTCTTTTTTAGGGCCAAACAAGCCATTCTGTCATTAGGGATTTTCTTAGCATTGAGATTCCTTTTCCTTTTCGCAAAAAAAAGATTATTTTTCCTGTACAAACAAATCCTTTAAAATTTCTCAACTTTTCCATTGCTCCAAAATCTAAAATACGCATAACGCAGGATGATCCAATCACAAAGACTAATCCACAGCATAAAGAATCGCGAAGAATTCGTCACCTGCGAGAGCTCAGCGGCTCACCCGAACCAACAGCGGCAAGGAGTGATGATGGCGGAAGGCGGAACGGCCGCTCGCGTTCAGTCCGCTGTTGCTGGGAGGACGCGGGGACCTTGTCGAGGAAGGAAAGGAAGATAGCAAATGGTGGGATGGCGACGCACACGTGGCCGTTCAACGCTTGGGAGCCCGTGGCCGGCACCGGCGGCAGCCGGGGGAATGGTGCAGATACGGCGGCCGTACAGCGCCGGAAGCAGAGGAGCCGCACCGCCTGAGACGCTGGATCCCTGGGTAATCACCATCGGATGGCTGCCATGTGGCAACAGCTGCTAAGCTAGTACCCCTATTTTTCATTTTGTTTTCTTGTTGTTTCAGCCGTTTTCATCATTATCTGACTACTTTGCTGTTAAGCGGCGTCTCATATTACTCCTTCATCCCCTGACTCCTTTGCCAACTGCAGATCATATGCAATGCTGGCAGCCTAGCACTTGGGGTTCCCGTTAAATGGTCAATCTCGAGTGAATTGATTTCTTCATTTTCGTTTAATATGTGGGGATTCCAGCAATGCACGTTACAGTAGCTGAATTCAATAGTATATCAGAACAAAAACATAGATGTACTACATGTGAAGCGGTCTGAACTCCAGCACTATAAGAGAATCATCCAATCAGGCGATGGATAGATCATAGAATGTTTCCATTGGTGAAAATAGATCTTATATGGAAACAGATAGTGTTATCAGCAGAGTAAGCTGGACTCTAGTCAAGCACAAAAGCGCTACTATCACCCTTAAAAAGTTGGAGTTGGATCCAATGGCTGAAAAGTAACAACCAACAGCAGAAAACATTTGTCAAATCTCATTTTTCACGAATGACATGCACATTCATCGTATGCTTCTTGGATCTTTGAGCCCAAGAACAAAAGAAAAGAAAACATCATTGCAGGAAGCCATACTGATTGATGGAGATCTCAGTGGAAAACGATAGCATATGGAGTTGGAGCATGGGGTAAGAGATGCAACCAACCTGGTAATGGAGAGCGATTCTTTCTTCCTCCATGTGGCTTGGCTGCTGTCTCTGCTCCCTGCTGGTATAGTGGTATTACTTGTCTACTCCGATTATCATACAAATGGTCTAGGGGTGAAAGTGAAAATGTCGATGTTTAACTGTGTGTGCAAGCTGCAAAGCTGCATCCCACGGGTAACGGATTCTCATATAAATTTAACAAGAACTAGGAAACCACAGGTTCGACTTTATAAGGAGTATCAGTTGTTTACAAAAATCGACTAGATGTTCCAAGTAAATTGAGCTTGAGGGAAATCCCTGGGCCCAAGAAACAAAACGAAACAATGGTAAATTGACCGGGGTCTCAGTGCAAAGTGACGGCATGGAGCATGGCGGGCTGGTAGCAGGGAGCGATGCTTTCCTCCTCGGTTTGCGCGCTGCCTCTGCTCCTCTGTGCTGGTACAGTGACACTGGAAGGTTGCGTGTGACAGGGGCTGTGACGTGAATGCTGCGGGGTGCGTTTAGTTAAAAAAAAAGAAAGTTCGTTGAAAATGTCTCGTCGGATACAGTATTTTTCGTTTGTTTGTGGTAAACATTGTCCTACCATGACCTAACTAGGCTCAGAAGATTCGTCTCGTCGTGTACATCAAAACCATATAATTAGTTTTTTTATTTATCCACGCATTTTTCGTTTGTTTGTGGTAAACATTGTCCTACCATGACCTAACTAGGCTCGTAAGATTCGTCTCGTCGTGTACATCAAAACCATATAATTAGTTTTTTAATTTATCCATGTTTAGTGCTCCATGCATGAGGAGAGAGATTTGACGCGATTTGATGTGATAGGTGAATAGTGAAGTTTGGAGAGAGAATTTTTAGAAAGTTTGTGGAACTGGCCTTGTTTAGATCCCAAATTCACCTCCCAAATTTACTATGCAAAAAGAAGATTCTCCATCACATCAAAATGTCATAACATGTATGGAGTACTAAATGTTGATGAAATTAAAAACTAATTGCACGGTTTTGTTGTGCTCTACGAGACGAACATTTTGAACCTAATTAATCAATTTTTGGACAATTCATGCAAACGAAACGCTACAGTGCGCCGACTGACGGCGCAGTGTCCCGCAGGCCCAAATCGGCAGCCGGATTCGGCATCTAAACAGGCCCTGAGTTCAGTACTACTGTGACGAGAGCGAGGTGTCACGTCGATCTACTGTGACCGACGACCAAGGCATTTAAAGGTGGTGCGGTTGCCAGGGCAGGGCCGCACAAGCCTCCAAAAGTCTCCCCGGTTTCAATCCGATCCAGCGCGTTCTTCGTTCAAGCACGCACAGGAAATTGACAGAAAAATAGCGAAAAATGACTATGTGACCCGGCACTTGTGGAAGATCTAATCGCGTCCACGCAAGCTATATCGAGATGTGCACGTTTGTCTCTTCCTCATGTATTACAGATGTATTTCATTTTTTCTTGAAACCATGTCAGATACACATAAGGGAATCTCATATAGTTGATTTGACATAAAGCTACTTTAAGGAGAGAGAAAGCCTGGTGTGACATGTGACTTCTGACAAAGATCAGTGATATGTCCAACGTTCTGCTCCGTTTGAATTAACAATTAATATATCGCTTCTGAGTAATACAGTACTTTAATGAATATGTTGCTTTTAAAATGATAAGACACGAGTTAGAAAAATAATTACATAAAGCTTATCGACACGCTGTTCGAAGCACCATTTAAATATTGACCTATGTTTGTCTCAGTCATTTGTCTCGGTCATTCTTATTTGTACCTCGTTAAAGATTAGGTACACATTCACGACATGAAGGTATATATGTTGGTACATCTCGCATCTGTATATATAAAGTGTTTATTTTATTATCATATGCTGATATGATTTAAATAGAGAATCTTCACTGTTTTAGGTCCAGTGAAACGTGACAGTGTTTATTATTATATTTCTCTGAAGTACATCAAATATAGTTAAATATATAGATGATAGATGGAGTACATTACCTGAGAGTGCTTATTATTACCAAGGTTTTAAATGGCGCGCTATTGAATTTAGTGTTTCCCATTTTCTGGACGCTATGCCGCTATTGCGGCCGCTATAGCGGCGCTATTGCCGCTACGCGGCAGCTTCGCGCTATAGCGGCAGATCACTGCTCACGCTATAGCGCTGCTATAGCTCGCTATTTGTTTCCAAAAACATGATCATAAATTTATAATTTAATATAAGAATATCTGATAAAGTGATAACTGATAATCAAGTGATTATAACCCAATATTGCACGGGCAATAATCCAACATAAACAAAAGACTAAGGACTTAAGTTCACAATTCACATCACGATCACAAGTTCACAACAAAGCAAAAGAGCTATAATTTGTCAATTCCACATTGGCAGCCAAGACTAAGGACTAAGGACTTAAGGAGCAAAGCAATGATCTAGTATGGATTGTATGGTTCAGCTTCAGCCTCAGAATCAGATAGCATATCAATATTATTGTCATCTTCTCCATCTGGGCCGAATTCACCATATTTGGGAAAAGTGGAAATAGCACCAGATTTAGCGCGCTATGCCGCTAAATAGCTATAGCGGCGCTTTAGCGCGCTATATCGGCTATAGCGCCAATAGCGTGAAAAGGCACAATAGCTTCGCGTTGGTTCTGGTTCGGCGCTATAGCGCGCTATTTTTTTCGTGGATTATTACATTTCTTTAAAGTACATCAAATATAGTTAAATATATAGATGGAGTACGTAATATTCTGCTACATAACTGATCATGTACTATCACGTCATTGAGGTACAAGCTTTTTAGATGGTACAGGCTTACATGTATAGATTTTTTTCACTAGCAATTAACTACACAAAAACCAAATAAATTAATTTTAAATAGTATTTAATTATAATCCATCACAGCTCACAAGATGCATAAAAAACAAGCGGCACTAGATTGAAAAAATGAGCAGGTACATATGTATATGTATAAACTAATTGACTTATATATACAGGTAAAAACTGACATAAAATAATTCTTACAAATAACAACATTAATAAGAGGTCCAACATTTTAATGGGCGACGATCAGAAAAATGACCCAAGGCATCAGACGTCCTTCTTAGCCTAAATCCTTCTTGAATTACAAAAGTGTCTGGCTGCACACATACATACATATGACATCTAGTGGACTTTCTCAAAACAAGTTTGATCTCTTCTTTCTCTGATAAAATTTACAAAATCGGCTAGTAGAGCACAAAAAAAGGTACCATACATTATAATCAGGCGGCAATACTTGCTGCTCACCCATGTGAATCCGACAGGTATAAGATTTCAGCACCATTCCCTTCTAGATGTACTACGTTGATCTAATTATTGGTGTTCAAATCTGTCCTACAGAGCAGTACAACACAGCATGTTAGTTAAAATTCACTGAACTGGCAAACAAGTATTTACGAAGAGAGCAAATTAGTAGCAGCTAGTTATCAGCACGACATTTATAGATTGTTTTTGTTTCACTAGCATGAAAACAATCTGGAATAAATAAATATAAAGGTAGAAGTGTTTCAGCAATCTGCTCTGGCTGACAGCCTCATTTAGCACCAAGTTCTAGCCAATGGCAGCATCGACACATGTACCACTTAGGCAATTTCAACAGAAATAGATATAGTAAAACAACATTATAAATTTTAGAAATAAACTTTAATAACCAGAATCAAGAGTTAACTTGGCATGCACAATTTCTGTATTTTTTTAGTCTAGTTATATAAATTGTACAAGGCAACACATTTATGAAGAGAGCAAATTAGTAGTATCTAGTTAACACCACAACATTTATGGATTGCTTTCTTTCACTAGCGTAAAAAAATATTCTTGAATAAATAAATAAAGGCATAAGTACAATTCAATTTGGCACATAACTAGTTCCAATATTTGGCATGAAGTTTAGGAGAGAAGATAGGAAATGCAACACACAGAAATCATGCGTGGATCCATGCGTGATGTATCAAAATTTCATTAACAAATGGAGTAGGTCATGTGATAAAACCTCAAGTTCCGTTCGTGTAGGCCTCCGCTCTCCAGCAAAGCATAGCAAAAGGCTGCTCCATCTTCTCTTCCTCAAATCGGCAAGCACAGGGTGAATCTCCTCTCTTTCTCTCAGCTATTTATTATCCACGCACAGCAACATCAAGCCAGCAGTAGTAGCAGCTCCTCCATCTGCTCTGTTTCCCCATCACAGCTGCACATCCCCTCCCTCTCTGGTCCCTCCATCTACTTTATCTGAGACAAAGAAAGATACGGAACCAAAACGAATAGATCAAGAACACATGAGCTGCTAGGAACAAGATTAAATGAAAATTCTTTTCTGTAGCTTACCTAACTCCGAGGACCTTGGCGTCGGCCATCTTGTTCAGCGCGAGAACACCTTGGTGTGGAACTGAATCCAATGAGTATTGTATAGCATAGCGTATGGGAGTATAAAACAGTCGCGTTTGTACATGATGGGATATAAATCAGAAGACTCTGTTCAGGACACAAATCTCGGGGTGCTACAGGTACATGATTCAAGGGTACGGATAGAGTCTATCCTAATACTCCAGTACTATAAATCTTCGTTCGAAAAATAGGCATGGGCCACTGTCAAGCAAGGGAAATTCGAGAGGCGTCAAATCAAGTTTGTTTCGGCTTTGAGGTTTTTCATTCCTGGGAGTAGTTGGTGGCTGGTGATGAGCAACAGTGAAGAAGCTACCAGTCTCTTCTTTTCGTGCTGCCATGGGCTGCCTGTATGTAGGTTTTTATGTTTTGGATGAGAGGGTGTTACATTACATGAAGGTTTCTTAGGTTTTGAAGCATGCGATGGATTTGCAATTGTTGGATCAAAATTGACCTTCGAACTCACTTCAAAGTGTATGGTCTTATACCGTACACATGACGCTAGGAATTGAATGTAGGAGTATATGGTGACACTTTATTCACTTGAAACTTGAAAGTTAATATTGTGAGACGAAGGTTATTAGTATATATATTTCGGTTTCCCATGACAACGCCAGATGTTTTATGCTTCCACACTCTTTAGGCCGGACCGTCGCATCGATATTTTTGTACTACAAATTACTAATGAAAGTACAACCAAAAGATATGCTGACTTGGTTGCACTTAGGCTTCAATTCAAATGAGATGGCAAAACCAAAACCTAATGCAGAAAACATCTTTGCTAAACAATAAAATTGTACTTGGAACTTGGGAGTCACGTTGGACTAATTAAATCAAGACTTGATAATATGAAACCATTTTATTTTGGATTTCCGGTACTGCTGGTATTGGACCTGGCCTTATTAGCGGTTTCTCAGTTGTAGCCTTCCTTCCTCTCCTCGATTATATGTAAATCCTTTTTTTTCTCTAGGGGCTAACAACATGTTGGGTAACTTTTCTAACATATAGATAGAAGGTTATTGGAGATGACTTTATGCTCCCAAATGTCTCCGAAAGCTCTGGTGGTGCTCTCAAACGTCAAAGCAGCAATACACTTCCGATGTACCTTTTTTCTTTGCAGCCAAAAACTTGTATTTAAATTTTATACAATTTTCATAAGTAACACGTAGGTTTCATCTGGATTAGAGGGACCTGTGCAGCTGTGCTGATGATTATTTACCATTTTATTTAAAATTTATACTAATTATAAAAAATGAAATGGAATCCCCGTGAACATATTTTTCATGAAATTCCGTAAAATCTCACCTACCAAAAGTTTTTTCTCAAATAATCTCCCATCTTTTTCATTGAATTTGAAGCTTTACCTTACCTCGAGATGGTCTCAAAGTCTGAAGTTGGGGACATTGGCAGCCATCTCGACGGCTAGATCTGGCATAAACGATACTGACATCTTGGATCATATTTTTTTGACCAATTGTGTCTTGCTTTTGAGTTTTGACACCCCACTAGTGGCTCTCATAGTTTGGGGGTGTTTGGATAACTTCTAGTCCTATGACTAAAATTAGTCAGCTAAAAATTTTTAGTCACTTCCCTGTTTGGATACCCAGACTAAAGTGAGATTTAAAGAGCATTAAATTCTAGATTTTCTCTATTTTCTCTCTCTTCTCTCTCTTTTTAGTTGGGTCTTCCCTACTAGAGACTAAACTAATTTTAGTCACCTTTTAGTCCCACCTGTTTGGAAATTTAGTCCCTCAAAATGACTAAAATTAGTCAAGTTTTAGTCACCCACATCCAAACACCCCCTTTGTGTCCACACAAGCAAACAAGCGGGACGCTGAATTAATGAAGTCTAGGTTTGGTCATGTCCTGTCACACTCACCAACTTTCACTTCATTCACCTAGCTCCAATGGCAAGGCGACACCAGGGGGCATCGTCTTGAGACAACGAGGCAAGCAAGCAAATGTGGCGCGCTGGCACTGGAGCATATATATAGTTTTGTCTCCATAGCCACAACCACTTTTTTTTAAAAAAAATAACAACTGAATTTTTTTCCTAATAATCTGGTCCCTTTCTCGATACTATTTCGCAATAAACTTTGGGAGAAGAGATATTTTGAAACCGAACCTGCGGCCAGGCCACCAGCGCGACCAAAATCCATACAGTGACAGCCTTGCTACTGTCCGAACACTGTCGGAGAGCTGATAGGGATTCTAGCAAAAGAAATTGAGTTGTCCGAAAGACCTGATAAGTCTCATTTATCTAGTACTACGTATATCCGAGAGGGTCCAAGATGAAAATCTTCTTTTTCTCATTTTCTTTCTGAACACGCAGTGTGCCTGCATATATGTAGAGCAAACAAACGGTCCCTTACAAAAGCAACTGCATCAAGATGAGGCTTGATCAGAAGTTAACATTTTTTTTTCGAGGAACACTGTGGTAGACTTACGCAACTTTTCATTAAAGGATGGAAGCATTTACATCCTAGTGGTCAAAGCAATGAGAGTGGGGGAGGGAGATGAACTAGAGATTACAAGGTTGTGTTTACATAAGTCACAATACGCGCACTCCACTCGCTAAGGTGGCTTCGTGTAATATGATCACGGACCCTATGTGTCCAAAGTTCCAAAGTAGAATGTCTTGTGCTACCTTGGTGGCGACTGCACGATGGTGGGGCAATTTGGCCGCCAAAAACCTTAGCATTGCGGTTTTTCCAGAGCAGAAGTAGCATGCCCTTTATATGTAATTAATTTTGATGCAAGGCCCCAAGGCTTAAGAGATGATGATATAAGGCTGCTCAAGAGCCTGCACGTTGGGTGGCTGGAGGTTTTGGAGGCAGGCTTTACAGTTGACATGCCTGCACTGAGGGCTCATGCGATTGCCGACCCCTCTCTGATAGATCGATAAAAGTGGCTGCCCTTTTCCTTACCTCTCCATGCTCTGGAGTCTAATTAAAACTCACTAATAATCTCCCACTGCAAACCTGCAATCACGGTGCACGAACGCATGGCTCGTGGTTCCCCGGCGGCCCCGCCGGCACCGGGTTGATGATAGCCTGCAGCAGCAGCAAGCAAGCAAGCAAATGATCATGAGCACTCGTACTGGAACTTGACCTCGATAATATCATCAGCATCTGTATTCTGCATAAAAAAACACATAGC
This sequence comes from Echinochloa phyllopogon, assembly GCA_033239725.1. Classification (NCBI taxonomy): domain Eukaryota; kingdom Viridiplantae; phylum Streptophyta; class Magnoliopsida; order Poales; family Poaceae; genus Echinochloa; species Echinochloa phyllopogon. The sequence goes on from BTCW01000009.1 coordinate 14,820,117, forward strand.
AGCTCGATCATTTCCTGATGCGAGGTTGACAAGAAGAAAACTACTCTTGGGTTGCAATCAGGTTCCGACATTTGTCGTGTAGATGATGAGGTCGCAAGATCCCAGAACACACAGCACCCATTGGCCATTGCTCCCACATCGCAGCTAGCTATCCGCGAGCACCAAGAGTCAGGCGAAACGAAGCGCACCAGAACGAAAGAAAGAAACAAAGAAAGAAAGCAAAAATGGCCGCGCCTAACCATGCGTTGGTGCCTAGTACCCGTCTGTCAGAGATCCCAGCCAATGGATCAGTGCCGCCTTGCTCTGTCAGTGTCGCATGATAAGGTAGTTAAACGCCTCTCCCGGGGGTTTATTAATCGGCTGTCTACGTTCTTTAAACACAGGAGGCAAACAGGGACCACGAACACGACCACTTCTAAATCTGTTGAGTTCAAACCAGCAAGTGGAGCGCGGATGCCTGGCCTGCTATTCTTGGGTTAATTTGGATGATGGATCGGAGGCTGGATCGAGCTCACCACCAGCTTTTGCCAGGGACTGATCATATGAATATAAGCCATGTTGTTTTGTTTGTATGCACGCACGCGCGCGTATCGCTGGGATTTATCGGTGTGTGACAGGATCAGCACGCCGACTACCTAAACATGGGGGGTTTAAAATGGGCGTGATCCAGCTGCCTGCGATGGACTGAAGATGTATAGAAAAGCATATGGGTTTTTCAGTTCACACATGGATGTATATCTATCCCTGCCATCCACAGGAGTTGTAGCGAATGGAAGCGACCTATGGGATTGATGCGGGCCGCTGACAGCCTCATCGCCACCACCTACCGTCCGATAGATTATGAAAACCTGTATCGTCGGAGGCGGCGCACCAGTTTTCCTGATGACTCTGTTAACCGAAACGCAAAAAGGTCAACCCGGTTGGTGCAATCGTGCAGCAGTGCAGGAGCGCCGCGAGTGACCAAAGGTTTCACTTTACAGCAGTTGAAGAAGATACCTTCAACGCGGCTGAGAAGGCGAATTGCTTCCGTCGCGAGCTGGCGTTTAGGAATCTGCGTTGCAATGGGTTCAATTCAAGGATCATCTCGTGTTGCAGGCTTGCAGCCTCAACTCTGAAGCGCTCAGGATGCATAGCAAGCAATGGTATACAGGCAGCGTAACACACGTTGCAGAATCTGCGTGCTCTTCCACTGAGCGAGTGACAGATGCAGCTTGCGCTTCGTTGTACGCGGAGGAGGTTTTCGTGACACAATTAGCAAATTTAGCATGCAAAGGATGAACTGAAGACGCAGGGCAGGGGGGGCCAACCAGAACGAGGAAAGAAAGCCGTGGCCGGGGACCATAAGCACGCCGATTCGGGTCGCAATAATGTTGGGCCCGTCACGATTACAGGCCCATGACTGTATTACGGCCCAGCCCTACCTTTTAGGTGTTCATCTACTACCCAATCAAATCTCCCAAAAAAAACTACTACACAATCAAAAAGAGCGCGCTCGAATAAATCAGTTAAATTCCTGTAAAAAAGGAATAAGGCGGTTAAATATTAGTGGAGTAATATGCTTCATTGCTATACCTACAAAAAGGCTTGTACAAAGTATCTACTTTACGTACTGCTGGACTGGGGGTTGTTAAACATCTAATATACCTGAATAATATTGTCTTGCCTAAAAAAACCTGAATAATATTGTCAAAAAGGATGTTAACCTGAATAATACAGTTATGCAACGCCCTACTGTAGCGCAACGCAACATCATCCACCGGCCAGATTACAGATAAGCCAATCCATTTTATCCTTAAGTCGCTGCATTAATTACTTTGGTGTCAACTCAAGATAAGTACATGGTTTTGTTCGTTTATCTTATCTAGATAAGGTCAATTAGTTGAGATAGGATTTGACGCCACGTATGTGCTCCTATCTGTGAAACAAGCAACGCAAGGAAGACACAAACCAAGACTCCGTTCCATCGGCTGTTGAGAACCTACGGGCTTGCCTCCGTCCTTGTTGGCTTGGCTGCAAGAGTCAATTGGTGAGCAACCATGCTGCCGCCATTTGTATTTATATTTATCTAAACCATACATGCTCCGCTAAAGAGAAGCAAAAATTATGCATGCTATACCTTCTCACAAAAAAAAAAGCATGGTACACATTGCAAAAGGCAAAGCCTTGGACGGTTGGCTATGGCGGGTGAAGTAGATAGTCGAGTAAGGGTGCGTTTGGTTGCCTGCATCAAGCCAGAACTAGGCTCGCGGGATGCAGGAGCTCTAGTTTGGTTGCATGGTTCACCATTTCAGCCAGGCTGGATGCGTGCAAGAAAGCCTCTCAAGCCAGGCTTCACAGATACGTGAGAATTGGTCGCATCTCTCGGGCCAGGCTCGCTGGATGCGAGTAATTAGTCAGCTAATGATGTTAGTAGCACATGATTAACAAATATTAAATGATATTAACGTATTTTAAGTGAGATTAAGAAGTAATAAGATGAAATAAAAGCTGCACATATATAGTTGCACATATTAAATACCATAATAATTATTATTTTTATTATTTTTTTCTCATACCACATGTTTCATGCGAGCAACCAAACACCATCTCATCTCAACCAGGTCGACCAGATGCATGTAACCAAACACGAGTATGTTGCATACATCGAGCCTGTCCCACGAGGACCTGGCTCTAAGGTACGAGCCAGGCTGAGCTCGTACACGAACCAAACGCACCCTAAATTTCACTCAGGTGCCATTGCGATGACCATTGTCAAAAACTTGTTTGTGGTGTAGACGTGAGTGGGGCCCGCTATGTATTGATCAAATTTTGTCATTTCTTTAGAGTGCTGCAGAACAAATGTCGTTCTAGGTTGCACGCAGTCCAACTTTGATTCCAAAACGAATAGAAATATGCGATCCAACTTCCAAACCTTTGACGGCTGGTGCACGCCGAAATCGTTGAAAAATGTAGTTTTAATATGTTGCCTTTTGGAAATGCATGCGGTTTTGTGAAAATTGATCGTTTAGTTTTGCTTGAAAGTATTTTTTTCGTTAAAAGAAGAGAAGATACAGCTACACAACAGGCCGGGCAGACGTCGATCGGCCAATAATGAAAAATACTATTAATGATTTCGTTTTTCTTTGAGATTATGATGGACCAATTATTTGCACCTACATGGCCAATAATTGGCTGACATATATAAAAAGCGTTCCACTAACATCCAATGACGAGCATAGTATGTGTAAGGCATGCCAGCTTTAATTTCTCACGAAAATAAGCATCAGCTAGAGTTTGAAATTAACAAATGATGGGAGGCAGGGTGGTGCAGAAAAATGATGTATTTCCTTCAGATTGTATAACTGAGCCACATCACTATGTTGCACGATCACTCACTGCATTTCATATCAACTTCCAGCTAAACACAATATAGTTTACTTTATTTCGTAAGCTGTCTTTGACTGTATACAGAGATTTGCTACCAGAGAGGGAATTTCTAAAGTGAGAGAGAAGGAAAAGCAATGAACGAAACGACAGTCCCGTATATCAGACCGTTTGCCTTTCTTGTCTTGACAAGTTTCAGAGCATTTCCTGGTGTACAGTAACTATATCTTCTGCCATGTCCTTGTGGGCATTCACGCCAATTCTTCAGTGACTGCAGACTGGTTACAAAAAAGCAACTGAAGAACATCTATTCGACCTTCGTTTTTGCCGAAAGGTTGGATTACCCAGAATGGCTTATTGATCAGATCAGGAACGTGTTAGTTATAGAGAGTTTCTCTCAAGTCTAGAAACCCGAATCATATCCTAAGTAGAATTTGCAGAAGTTTCTGCAACTTCAGGTTTGTTATAAGTGGTTTATCAGTGCTGTGAGAGGTTCAGATCAATTCCGATGTTCATCCCGTTGTATGCAATTGGAGCATACATCCACATTTCGTCAGAGCTAGGAAGCTGCAAACAGTAAGCATAAACCAGTTCAGTAACACATTAACATGGAGCATTCCAAAAACGGAATTGAACTAAACTGCAAAAGGCCTCACCTTGATTTGAAGCTGCAGGAACTTCACATATTGCACGGCCTCTTCAAGCATAGTGCTGATATCTACCTGCAAGACAACACCAATCTTGCCCTTTGAGTTGTCGTCTTTCTTCTGCCTTCAATAGTTAAAATAGATGTTTTGTTCAGAAGCTTACTTTGGTTCCATTTGGCACAAGGTTCTGCAAGATCCTCAGCCTCTCATTGATCCTCTCTCTCCTTTTCTGCACCCAACCAACAGCACTGTAAGTAATTGCAGATTTATTTTAAAATTTATCATTCTTTAACAGCGAGGCAGAAGATCATCAGTAGTACCCTAGCATAGAGGCTTTGGGACTCAGTTGCTGACCGGCGGTCAGGTTGAGCCTTGCCATTCAGGTTAGCAGCAGCAGGTGATCCTTGAGAAGTATTCGAGTCATTATCAAATGTGCAGCAACTCGAGCTTTGCTCATTCATTACAGCAGCGCCTGCACCCTCAAGTTCCCGCTGCATGGTCTTCTTCGCCCTCTTCGAATCAGACTTCCTAGCGTATTTCCGACTCTGCATTTGGTACATATCAGCCAATCAGCGTCCACATTGCTTTTTTTTTGTCATCTCGGGCATATATGCTTATGCATTTTCATTGCAAAATAATTTCAGGAAAAAGAAAAACTCACTCTTGTTTGGCCATCCAGTTTGCCTTGTTCCATATGCTTTCTCTTGTCAGAAGCACCAAAATGACCAAGCAGATTCATGCCAGAATCCCCAAGATCCTCGCAGCTTGAATCACTGCTCCCGTAAGGAGGGTTGAGAATGGTATCCATAAACTGAGCAGCACCTTGCTCCTGAACCATGTGCAGGTGAAGTGGTGCAGTGCAGGAGTTGAGATCCAGGGCCTCATTTGAGTCGCTCAAATAGTAGCCCCCATATTCAGATGGCACAACGAAAGTGAAATTACCAGACCTATTGCAATCTGTGGAGCTATATGTACTAGAACTAGCATTGCAATTGGAATAGAATGCATTGGAAGCTTGAATAGGCCATGGCAACTCTTGGTCACCTTCCACACATCAGATTGAGATGGCATGGCGACCAAGCTCCAGCTCGCATCTGCAATCACTCCTCCATACTCCATTGTTATCAGTAAGGGATGTGGAAGATACTAGAAGTGACGTGAAGCCTATGCTGTTAGACGTGCTTGCTGAAGAAGAACTGCCTGTGAGAGGTATTTATACTGATGAGTGATGACAAGGTCGAAGAAACCGACAAGAATGGCAGAAGTTTCAAACATAATCATCATTAAAGAAATGGATCCCCACGGCTGGGGATGAACTGTGGTGATAGCAACAGCTCCAGGTGCTGTGTGTAAGATGTGTCCATTAAAAGGTTAGAAAATGTCAACTGCTAGTTGGTAGGAAAGATAGTGTGACTTATCCGAGATCACAATTTGTTAGCCAAGCCAATCGAAGGTCGGAGTGGCCGGTGTCTGAAGGCTGGTTTCAATGATTGCAGAGATGTCTCCCTCAGCCTTCATGCAGTATGGAAAAAGAAAAACGAGCATGATGTTCAAAAATCAGGACAAGCATGGGTTTATACTTACAAAAGACACTATGAGATTGTGTATTTGTGTGGAGTGTTATTGGAAAGAAATAATCCAATAGAAAAAATGAGGCACAGAGACGCTTGCACGAACATGGTGGATGGAATCTAAGGTCTCAGTATCCTTGAGAGCTCAAAAAGGATTGGCCAGTGCCTCCGCAAAGCATGATGTATATCTTCTTTGCCAATGTACAGCTTTTCATCTACCAACAGTTCCAATTGTTAAGGGCAATTAGAGTCGTTTTACTGTGTCTAAAGTTTTACCACTGTATGGATTTCCTTTAATGTTATATTGCCCTTTAACATCAATACCAATAACTTCCACCCACAGGCCCTCTACAGCTTTTACTGTTTTTAAATATTTATAAATTATAATATTTACATAAAATTTACAGACTTTGACACACAAGAATGGCACCAAACCATAGATCTTTTCTGAACTATTTTTATAGAACACCTAAAGTCGTTAGGTGTTTTAAACGTTGCAATAAAAGATCTAGACATGCTACAGAGTAAGCAAACAACTGGCTATTTGCGAAGCGGTAACCATTCAGGCAGTATTGGCAGAGACTTGCAGTAGAATTATTTTCATATTATTGTGATATATCTTCAAATTCTCAGAGCATGTGCAATTAAACTGAATCTGCATGATGTACTGACCCGACAAACCTAAGTCATTGGGTGATCTGATACTGATCTTACCATCAATAGCACATGACTCTAGGGTTAGCAGTAGTTTAAAAAAATGAGTTGCCGTTCTGTAGTGTCCTTTTGCCCCCAAGAAATTCTTTAGTCTTATTGCCTCTTTGTTCCAAGCAGAGGATCAAGGGAGGAATAAACTAAAAAAAAAGGGGCGTACCCAGTGCCGTAGGCTTCCCGCACTGTGCGGGGTCTGGGGAAGGGTTGTAATAGCGCCCAAACCTTACCCGCACAAATGTGCAGAGGCTGGGGCTTGAACCCGGGACCTTCCGGTTACAGACGGTAGGCTCTACCGCTGCACCAAGCAAGGGAGGAATAAACTATATAGCTAAAATGCTGGCAAGGAAAAATGAACTTGAGGAAACAATATGGTTTGTTTAAAGCCCCTTCAGTTCCAGCTGTATGAAAGATTATGGTACCTGAAAATGTTATAATATAACATTGATGCAAAAAAAAGAACACAGATGATGCCCGAAAAGGAAAATCAACAATTCGTGTATCTTTCAGCTTCCAGAAGGGCAGGTTTTGGGTCATGGAGAAGCCAAAGTGAATCAGATTAATCTCCAAGAGGCCCTTAAAATATACTTGAAGGGACAAAACCGTAGCTAATCATTATGGAGAAATGGCCTTGCTGCTGTCCTATTAAGAACGTTAAGAGTAGAACCAGTTATTTCTGTAGATGAAAAAGGTTTCTAATATAAAGCTACTCAAGTTTGCCAGTTGAGCTCAGTTATGGATTTCTGGAAACAAAAAATATTAGTGTCTCATTTCTGTTATCTTCCATTTTGAAAAATAGTCTATTTTTTTACAATGTTGAGAAAACACATTGGTACATCTTCATAAGTCGCTCCCATCTTATTTAGTGAATGCTACATTGTACACATCGCAGTCTTTTGTTCATTCATCAACAGTACTGACTACTGAAGGAGAGTGCTTAGGAGCAAATCGAATTCACCGTGGTTGCAGGAGACATAAATTTAACAGGCACAGGTGGCCTTATTGTGTTTTTTTTATCTGGGACTTTGGTCATGTACAGAACAATGTTTGCTGTTTTGTTTTCCATCTTTCCCCTTTCTGTGAACTTGTGCTTTCGACATAAAGCAGGGACTGGACCCTTTTCTCAAAAAGAAAAAAAATGGAAAAACTGGTGTGTCGTTGTCCTTAATGGAAAACCTTAAAAGTCTGAAACATCAAAGAAAGATGACAGAGGGAGTCACGCAATCTTGTGGTCCCTTTACACTATAACTTATTGAAAATGATGGTCACTTTCAATGAAAGGAAAAGTAATAGTATGTCCAATTTCCTATTACTATTTATCGATTTGCTTCAGCACAAAAATTCAATACAATAGCAGGCTCAAATGTCAAAACTGTTTAATCAATACGTGTGGCATTAGAACAAATAAACTGTTTGTGTTACCATCTTTCTAATTAATTAAGCAGAGTTTAGAGCAGAAGCAGTCAAGGCATTTAAAATAGGGAGAGTTTAACTAGAAATGACTTAACTATACCAACAAAACGACAATGATCTGTGAAGAATAGCTCTTCATACATGCATGCTGCACTAAAGGAGAAGTTCGCCGCGTAGTTGCTCAACAGTCTACAACAGATGCCTGCACGGAAACACTGCTATAGTAAAGTTAACCAGTGCAGTAATCTACCTATAATCAATGACAGTTGATAGCCAGGTTATATCATGGTCTAGAAAGATTACGCCTGGCTTTCCTGCTGCAGGTTAACTTCATCTACCTATCTAGATCCCTTGGATAGTCTAAACATTATCAATAAACCGCTGCATAGTTAATAAATCAAAAACAGCTGCATAGTTAGTCTTCCTCTAGAAAAGCGAGCAAAACAACAGTCTTGACTAGCGTGACCTATTGGACCATAAAGAATACGTGCACTGCTTAACTGATCTGTAGTAGATGCATTGCATCTGGAGTTTGGTCACTTCAATCTATCAGAACAACATCTCTGCAAAATCCCTATGGACCAATAAAGAACTCTCAAGGTTATGAGCATAAAAGTAGAAAGATGGATGGCCACAAAAAGAATTGCAATCACAAATAAAGATGGATGACAACCATAGCCAAAAAATAGGCTAACTGAACTTTTGGAGTCTGACTGTAACTTAAATTGATAGCCTTTTTTTAAAAAAAAATGTTTCAGAACTATTCTACCGTTTTTATGAATTTAAGGAGAACATTGGAGGTATGAACAGACTTTAAATGCTGTTACTAACAACTTATATAACAATGTCTTTCGTTCCCAAAACAATTATGCTACCACCACCTAATGAGACTTCAGAAGTCATTTTTTTATTTGGGGAACCTCGCCATCCCAGTGCCCATTTACAGTTCAGCACTATCTAAAATACCTCCAAATAGGATTAGTAGAAACAGCAAGAACCTATCACAGTTTAAAACAAATCATATGCATCAGTTAACGCAAGAAGTCAAACAAAGCAAAACAAGCCTTTGAAAATTAGCTATTGAACGAAAAGTAAGACTATAAACAACTTAAGGTCAAAGTCTGAATAGAGGTACATTATTGCACAGCATATCTAAGTCAATTTCTTTTTTCAAGTCAAACAGCATAACAGCATCTTGATCAGCATAATCAGAAGAAGGCACAAACAGCTGATTTAAACTTTTTTGAAACAATCAGCTGATTTAAACTGGAAAACCTTCAAGATGCACTCTTCAACTAGATTCAATACTAGCATTTTCAAAAAAATAAATAAAAATAAAGAACTTAGACCCCAGTTGTAAGAACAATACCACAGGGCCCACAAATGATGTTCAAGTCAGAATACAAAAAAATGTCAGATTGTTTACAGTTGCCTTTTTGGTATCAAGGGCTGACTAATTATAGTCTCCTAGCTATGTCAGTGCCACTTGATGTTTGGTCAGGTCAGTAAATGTGATTCTTCAAGTCCTACACATCCCCAGAATTCATACATTGTATTGCATAGGATGGCAACACTTGATGGTTACAAGAAGGGGAATTGGAACTAATTCCAAGACTAGCACTAGGATACACAGGAAGTTTCTTGTCATAAAACTGGGAGTTCAGGACCAAGATTCCCCTTTGGTTGTTATGCTATCCTAAAGTAATAGTTGCAATAATGGCCATGCTTCGACTCCATGTTTAGCCCAAATCACCCAAAAAGAAAGAAAGAGAAATTAACCAGTGCAGCTTTGTTAAAACATTTCAAGACATTTTACTTGCACGGATAATCTACAAATGTATTTTACAATAACCAGTCACCTGCATTACTGTGGTCTATTAGATATTCAAAGTTCGAGTTTCAAACAAATCACTGCAGCTAAGATAGTACAGAAGAGAAAGTTACACTAGCCAGATCCATGCATTACTGTGGCAATGCTATGGACCTGTGATTATGCGAAGTCCACATAAGATAAAACTTGAGAAACTTCCAACTAACGGAGACTTCAATCTTCACAAAGTATAGTTGCAGTGAGCTAAAATTGTTGAACATAATACAGAAGACACCCTAACTATATCCATAGATGCCGAGGGCGGCTGATGTCTCATATATAATTGAGTGTCTCATAATTGAGTTTACATTTGGTATTCATTCCATGATGATCATAACAAAGAATAATGCAGTACAAGGCTTATGATTTTATTGGAACCATGCCACTCACCTAATACTATCATTGTACTGCAAAGTTGATGTTATTCTCTATGAGCTAAAACAACACAAACCAAGCTACAATTCCAAGCAAATTTGACTTGGTTACATTCGAATAGGGGTTCCTTGCCTCCGTATAGTGCTGATGAAATGGAAGTCATACTCCCAAGTACTGTCATCATGGACGAAGTCTTGGTGTGAAAGATCAAGGAAATAGGGGCTGGTATTGCAGCCCCATGTTCTCAGGGAGTCCCATCATCAGATTAAGGTTCTGCACAGCCTGACCAGATGCTCCCTTCACAAGGTTATCTATCTGCAGAGTCGAAGCAGCGGACGTAAGAACTATGCATCTCTTGAGTATGTGATGTATTTTGCTAAATGCTTCTACATGATAAGGTTCACTGAAGGCACTTACAACAGAGATGATGATGGCCCTTCCAGGAATTCTATCCTCATAGACATTCATGAAGCAGTAGTTTGATCCTGCAACATGGCTCGTGCGAGGAGCGCTGCTACCATGTAACAGCTTGACAAATTCTTCACCCTGGAAAGATACAATGATGAATGAACTCTGATGCTAACAAGAGTATACATTTCTCTACACACAATAGATTGATGAGTTCAATGGAACGTTATGATCCTTCCTAAGTCAGCATAGTTTAGCCTACATGGTCAGGTAAACAGACCTCATAAGTAGACTTGAGGTGTTCATACAAATCATTGGCAGTCACTCCAGACGCCAATTCGACATACATAGTAGATTGCATCCCACGTTTCTGTTAAACACCAGTAGATATAATGACTGCATTTTACAAAAGAGGCTGTAGAATATGGAGTTAGCAAGTACAAGGATGTGCATATTTAAGTGCTTACCATACACATCAGATGTGGAGTAAAACTGATGGTAACTTTTGATTCAGCAGCATCCGCAAGTCCTTGCTCAATCTCAGGTACTGCCATTATTTGTATCTCAATTTGTCAGTGAGGTAAGATATTACCACTTAATAGGACAGATATAATCAAAAGATTATGTAGCCAATTGAGTATGAGAATTACCGTGTCGGTGGCTTGTTATTCCATAAGCTTGGATACCTTCAGCGATTTCAGTGTAAAGATTTGCTTCCTTAGCCCCACGTCCTAAAATGGTCCATGTATTAGAGGCTTGATCATTATTGTTCAAGAAGAAATGGGAAATGAATGGGTTATCCAACATAAATACGAACCTGCACCACTGACCCCAGATTTTGCATCAATGATAATGTTGGTCAAATTGATCAGTTTTGCCTGCAAAACAAACAAAATATGGTAACCAAAAGGCTGAAATAGATAGTCAATAAATTTCACACGCACAATTACATGCTACAGAAATATAAGATTATGCTTCTAAGTTGTAATGGATTCAATTCTATGGCATCACTTAGGATGATTTTTTTAAACTTGCAAATAAGATCAGAGATAAGTGTATGATGCTAGAAACTTCTATGGAACGTCACCTTTACGAGAGGAACAAGTGGAAGTTGAATAGATGTGGGATAACACCCTGGATTTGCTACCAGCCGTGCATTTTTTATGTCATCTCGATGAAGTTCGGTCAATCCATACACAGCCTCTTCCTGACAGAAGAAACAAACAGATACAGAAAAAAAATCAAACAAATATAACAAAGTGGCACAAACTGAACCATCCAAAATACACTATGGAAGCCAAATCCATTTCTTAAAAACAGCATCAGACAAGAAATAGATGGAATATATCATTCAGAATAATTGACGACAACTCAAGTGCCACAATAGGAATGTAAGAACTAGGAAATAGCCAATAACAAAGGCAGTGCTAGTATGGACAAGGCTTAACAGGAAAGTAGTTAAGAACCTGCAGTTCTGGTGCCCTGTGGGAATGGCCATACCACTCAGCGTATTCATTGATGTCACGCAGTCGGAAGTCCTGTAAGAAATAGTTTTTCAACAACAACCTGGATCGCACTTAGAACTCAAGAGTGCGTGTAGAGCATACCGCGGAGAGATCAACAATCTTCAAGTGCCGGGGCAAACCTTTGATGATTTCCTGATAAAAAAATATAATTAAGTAGTGCATGATAAAGTTTATTTTAAAAAAAGAAAGATCTAGTGCTCCATGGTACATAACAGAGCCTATGATAGTATTACATTAATGCTGTTAAGCAATAGGTATGAAGAATTAAATGTAAAACATATTAGCTACTAAACAAACCTGGGTTGTCCCATGTGGCAAGCAACAAAAAACAGCATCAACATCTGAAAAGTCAGCGTCTTTTATTGCAACCAGTCTTGGCAGGTCCTGCAAATCAAAAATAAAATCAACAATACTCTAGTCTCTAGAGTTTTGACAAACATAACAAATAAGTTACGATAACATCAACTGTATTATCATGAAACGTACTACCACCCAGAGGTTCAGTTGATTCTTGATATAATTAGGCTAAGATTACCAATGGAGGAAGAGAAGAAAAGTTCTCACCTGAGATATCAAATGGGGAAATACAGATCCAAACTGTTCACCAGCTTTTCTGTCTGCAGTCATCACTTTTATATGAAACTGAGGATGGTTCGCCAGAATCCGAACAATCTATTAACACAAGTGTAATAATCACATTAGCAAAAGGATGCAAGGACGAAAACCTTCATACAAAATGAACCAGAATGATAGAACAACCTCAGCTCCAGTATAACCGCTGGCCCCTAGCACTGCAACGCGCACTCCATCCCCTGATTTAGCTGCTGCTGCTGCCTTAGGGGAGAACAGCTTCCGCGTTGAAGAAGCAACAGATCCCCTCATACGGAGTGACAGGGGTCCAACCTACAGTGGAGTAATTTTTCATTAGCATTTCAAGGACAGCTGGCCAATCTTACTTGGGAAGACAACACTATACAGAACTCACCTGCTGGGCTGTCTTGAGCATGAAACCCTTCGTGTTGGATCCAAGGATTTTATTCTGCACGTCAATGAAATATTTTCAGTGCTTCAGAGTGCCAAAAGTCCATGAAGCCATGTAATGTAGCTTGCTGAAACTTGGAACGATGTCAGAGTCGGAGCAAAGAATCACTCTTTATGACAGCAGTCAGAAGATACTGCCATTGAGGGTGTTAACACGCCATTTTCAAGGCATCATAATCAAGGTGCTAAATAGCATTTGTAGCCACTATTGCACCTGCAATAGAGGTAGCAGGAAATAAAGGCTACCTCTACAAATGTAGCATTGCATAAACAGACAATTAGAACTTAGCGGACTCTGTTTTTAATTTTAAACTTTTGTTACCTCGTTACCTTCTTGAATGTAGAAGTTATGCTTGTCCAGTCTAAAATTTAGCTCACAAGGTATTTTACATGATTTTTTGTGATGGATGAAGCACGATTGTTTTGCAATTTCCGTAAGTATCACTACTGGAACTTAACGGCTGCTATGTTCTATCCACCACTGAAGCCAATGCGCTACTAACTCAGCTAGCCTCTGTTGATTACCTTGATTCTAACTGCTAGTAGATAACTGATAGAGGACCTCCGTTACATTTTAATTTGTCCAGTAGCACCAACAAGTTAGTACTAGGTCCTAGAACTTAGAACTGGCGACACAGATCAATCCGCAGCGGCTAACAGTGACAGAATCACCCAAACTAGCAGTGGCGGACTAGAACCAAAACTGGGTACCCTAACCGGCGCGTGCCTTGGACAAATCAAGCCGGGAGCTATTCAAACTCAATGGCACGACTGCGCGTGGACGGACTGTCCTGTCCAACCGAAAAGGGGAGGGGGAAAGGGAGCGTGTCGCCGCTGACCTGGGGAGCCAGCCCGGCGCGCGCCGGAGCCGCCGCGCCGCCAAGCGCCGCCGTGGAGGAGGCCATGCCCTTCCGTGTCCCGGCGCGGTGCGGTGCGGCTGCGAGGAGGGCGTGCGCCACCGAATGCCGCGGGGTCACGCGACGGCGCCCGTATAAATAACCCCGCTGGCTAGGAGAGGGAGGGGCCGGGAATGGGGGAGCGCCGCTGCTGCGCTCCTGACGGCGGCGGCGGCTGGGTTTGTAGTGCTACTGCTGGAGAGTTGGGCGGCGGCGGCAGGATTGAGTGACTTGCCTTGGGTAAGTCACGGCGTAACTGGCTCATCCAACGGTTGCAATTATTCCTAGTGCTCGGGTCTCGTCGTTTTGGCGAGAAACCCCTAGCAACCAGCGCCGCCGGCCAATTTCATCGCCACCATTTCACGATTCGCACCAAGAACTACTCAAATCGATTGCCCATGATCTCCTCTTCCCTTTTGTGCTTCCACTTTTGTTAAAGATGGCTTAAATTTTTGTTGGCTGATGCCATCCTGCCGCTGCCGCATGGTTCTGTCCTGTCCGCTAATGCTGCCTCCCTCGCGTCCTGGATCCTGTCGGAGCGCTGCCGCGCTTGGGCCCGTGACAAGCACGAGACGCTGGGCAGCTTCGTGCGGCCACATGAGCGGCGGCGCATCAACGATTAGGAGGCACAAACAGCTCACGGGCTGCGTTGTGCCATGAGCCGGCCCGCCTGATGGTGACCGCGCCCAAGGTAAGTTACGAATCCTGCTCCGGTCTGACGGACCCGACCCGACCACGCGCGCGCTTCTCTGTGTGCGGCGCCGGGCTTGGGGTTTGGTGGCTGAGGTGAATGGCGGCCGCCGGCTGGCTGTGTACGTTTTTTCTTTTTGAGGGTTTGGTGAGGTAACTCCACTGAGGAGGCGGCGGAGTTAAACAAAAATGAGATGTGCGATCTGAATGTCGTCAACATCCAGCTTCCTGAAGTTGCTCCTCCTCCTGGTGTAGAAGAACTCGCCCCAGTCGTACGCGTTGTACCTCGCGGGGCTCTCCTCGCTCACCATCTCCGGCAATGGCTCCACCACAGTGTCCCTCGCCGGGTTGAAGAAGAAAGGGATGGAGAGCCTCTCCTCCGACGAGTTCGCCGACGCCCGGTGCTCCACGCTCTCGTACCTGTCGTTGCTCCACACCTGCACGCAAACACATAGTCAGAGACCACCATGATCAGCAACAACTAACTCGTCATCAGAATGGCAGTTCTAATGGGACCTTCTGACAGTATCCTGATCGGCACCTCACCTGGATGATGTCGCCGACGTTGACGACGAGCGAGCCGTGGACGGGCCTGACGCGCACCCACTCGCCGGCGGGGCGGCGGCGGACGTCGAGCCCGCCGACGCCGTCCTGGTGCAGGATGGTCAGCGCGCCGCTGTCCTTGTGGCGGCCGAGGCCGAGCGCGAGGTCGGGACGCGGGCACGGGGGGTAGCGGTTGATCCGCAAGTACGTCAGCTGATGATGCCTGAAGAAGCCGTGCAGGCGGTCGGGCCTCAGGTTCAGGCTCCGGGCGATCAGCTCCAGCACCTTGAACGCCAGAGCTTCCATGGCCGCCGCGTACTCCTCCAGCGCCTCCCTGCGAAACAGAGTCAGTGGTGGTTACAAATGGATAGGCTCAGAGCAAAGAGATTGTGGTTGCTTGTCCACATGCTCTTGCTGTCAGATTCTTACAAAATTTGTACCTTTTGATCTCGCACCCAAGATTTTTTTCGGAAAACTTGAAAGTCATGGAACAAAAATGCGTTAAGAACAGAGATTGGCCATCCACGAGGCTAGAGGGGAGGGACAACCTGAACCCCGGCAGGTCGCCGTCGTCCGGCCACTTGTTCACGAACTCCAGCTCGCCGTGCGCCGCCGCGGCCGGCGGCGGCGGCAGCTCGCGCGGGAAGATGTCGAACACCTCCTTCCAGTCCCTGACGTTCTTGGTGTGCTCGGCGTCGTAGTACCCGAGCGGCGCCCGCTCGGTGCGCCGCACGGCCGCCTTGCGCTCAGGCGGCAGCGCGAAGAACGCGCGCCCGGCGTTCGCCGCCCGCGCCACCGTCGCCTCCGGCACGCCGTGGCCCACCGCCACGAAGAAGCCCCACTCCCGGCACGCCGCGCCCACTTGGGCGACCAGCGCGTCCACGGCCCCCGGCGGCGGCGGCGGCGTGGCTGCGAGCGGGGAGAGGTCGATGACCGGGACGCCGGTGGCCTCGGCGACGGGCGCCACGGGCCGGTGCTCGGGGGCCTGCACGAAGGCGTCGTCCTCCATGGCGACGGAGGCTGGCCGATCCCGTGCTGAGGATCACAGAGTGGTTTGCTAGTTCACTGCGGAGCGGGATCTAGCGATAATGTGTTCAAACGATTGCGATTCGATCTGTCATAAATAAAATTACAAAATTCTGAATTTTTTATGCCATGATGATTGATCATGCATGTAACGGCAAATACTACAGTGCTCGTATGGTCGTATTGTACTGTTGTTGCTCGGACTGGGAAGAACCAACACCTACTCCCCCCCGGTGCTACCTCTGTTTCAATTACAGTAAGTTCGTTTGACTTTTTATACTCTAAGTTTTACCGTTTATTTTATTCAAAATTTTATGTAAGTTATTATATTTTTATGCTAACTTACTTTATTAATAAATTTTTTTTTAAAAACCGACTTAAATTTGACTATATTTACATAATTTTTTTAATAAAATAGGCGATTAAACTTGTGGTAAAAAAGGTTAAACGAGCTGTAATTTTGGAATACTTGGATTAGATACTAGTACGAGTTTTGAGTAGAACCGGTGGTAGCGGGATTGAGGAAGGATGAGTTGATCAGGACGAAGACATAGAGCCGCTTATCCGCTTGTCACGAGCCAGAGACACTGGCGACACAAACGAGGAGTATTTGAGGTCGACGACGACGTCTTTCTTGCTCGAGCACATCTGTGATTGAGACTTGAGAGAGAGGGAGAACAGAAGAGGGTTCGAGTTAGTTTATTCCATTCCGAGTCGATCAGTTTCTCCGTGACTCCGCGCGGCCGAATCTATACTTGGCCTAAGCGTCCACGTACAGTCAGTATGCTCGAGACCAATGCTTATGTTATCTGCCGGTTGCCATTTTGCGAATTGCGAGCCGTTTATTCGGCAATCATCAAAGCAAGTAGATGCGTCGGGACAGAACTTTTTCCTTAGGTATTAGTACTCATAATGGCAAAATCAAAGCTAGCGTACTTCTTCATTCTATTCGTGCATCGTGTTCTCGCCACACGTGTGGCTACTCCAAAACATAGATCTTGTGCTTAAGTTAAGGGACTGTTTGTTTTGCCTACAACTTGGAGTTTCTCTGAAAAGATACCGCTAGCTTTTAGTTTAAAAAGTCAATAATACATTTTGGATTATGCTTTTAGCTTCCTGGATTGAGAAAGCTGAAAAAACTAACAAAATTGAGTTTTTCATGTTTTTCCAATGAACTCAGCTTTTATGAACCTTTCGCTTCACAGAAGCTATATGGAAAGTTTTAATGTTTGCTTGCGTTTCTAGCTTTTCATACTGAGAATTTGTTGAAGCTTAAACACACAATCCTAAAGCGCTACTAGACTAGATTCTGCTTGGTCAGCTCTCCGATTGTCCTATGGTTGAGACACAAATCCTTTCTATTTACAGGTGCCTTCTTTTTGTGCCGAGCAAGATGCAGACAAGCCCATAAGGTAAAAGGATGCTGATATGACAGAACCAAGATTCCACAAAAAAGGAGCAATAATTAATTAATACAGAAAAAGAGTATCTCAAGAAAATAAAAACTAATTTTCTTTCAATAATCATTATGACCAATAATCAAGTTTAAATAATAAACATGTTCATCGTTGTACCTTCACAAGAAATGTGATGCTCTGAGTGCGAGTCTGAAGGATGCTAGTCCTGCATCCATTGATCGTTTGGATTGTTTCCAGCGAGCCAACAGTGTTTTTCTCTCAGCGAAAACCAGCGCCAGCCACCAGACACCAACCAGCCAGCAATGTTTTTCTCTCAGCAAAAACCAGCGCCAGCCACCAGCTAAACGAACAGGACGTGTCATCTAGTCCCTCTATCTTGAAATACAAGACGTCCTAGTTTTTTATTAGAAAAGCTAGAATGCCTTATATTTCAGAACGCAGGGAGTAAGTCTGAAACATGACATTGCTCACCAATAATAATCCTAAAATGTTAATGATTTTTTTATTTTTTTCTAATAATAAAGCAGACCAACACAAGGCTGTTATTTCCAAACATGCCAAAGTACTCGTCACATCACGTTTACGTTTACAGAGCACGCACATTATTTCTACTGCCACACACACGGCGACATTGCATGACCGTCTCTGATCTGAAGAACACGACGGCCACCTGTCACGGTGTCACCTCAGTCTGGATCTTTATGTACAGATCCTAGGCGGCGATGCTCTTCTTGAAATGCGAGATCTGGATGTTCTCCACGTTCAGTTTCTTGAAGTTGCTGTTCTTCCTGGTGCTGAAGAAGTCGCCCCAGTTGTAGGCGTTGTACCTGGCCGGGCTCTCCTCGCTCACCAGCTCCTCTACCGGCTCCACCATGGTGTGGCTCGCCGGGTTGAAGAAGTAGGGCATGGAGAACCTCTCCTTGGCCGAGTTCACCGACACCCGGTGCTCCGCGCTCTCGTACCTGTCGTTGCTCCATACCTGCAAGGTTCAGTTCAGTTAAGTGAGATCGCAATTCGTGAATCATTAACGACACAAAAAGATTATTTCAGAATGTCGATCAAGGTGTATATTTTTCAGTTGTTGTACCTGAATGAGGTCGCCGACGTTGATGATGAAGGAGTTGGGGACAGGCTTGACGCGGACCCACTCGCCGTCGGAGCGCCGCCGGACGTCGAGCCCGCCGACGTCGTCCTGGTACAGGATGGTGAGCGCTCCGGCGTCCTTGTGGCGGCCGACGCCGAGGGCGAGGTCGGGGCTCGGGCAGGGAGGGTAGTGATTGAGCCGGATGAAGGTGGTGGTATGGCCATTGAAGAAGCCGTGCAGTCTGTCAGGCCTCAGGTTCAGGCTCCGGGCAATCAGCTCCAGCACCTTGAACGCCAGCTCTTCCATCGCCTTCACGTACTCCTCCAACGCCTCTCTGCAAAAGTTCAGTTCCCGTTCAAGTCAACATGAAAAGAGAGATTTTTTGGAGAATTCAGTCGCAACAATTACTGATATGGAGAGTGAAAACACCATTTTTTTAGCCGTTCATCAAAATTCAGTGACCGAACGAACGTATTGTATTTGTATCTTTGATCAAAGACATGAAAAATTCACCTGAATCCCGGCAGGTCTTCCGGCCACTTGTTGGCGAACACGAGATCGCCGTCGGCCACGGGCGCCGGCGGCGGCGGCTCGCGCGGGATGAGGTCGTACACCTCCTTCCAGTCCCTGACGTTCTTGGTGTGCTCGGCCTCGTAGTACCCGAGCGGCTCCGCCTCGCTCCGCCGCACGGCGGCCTTCCTCTCCGGCGGCAGGGCGAAGAACGCGCGCTGCGCCTCCGCCGCGCGCGCCACGGCCTCCGCCGGCACGCCGTGCCCGATCACCACGAAGAAGCCCCAGTCCCGGCTCGCCGCGCCCACCTCGGCGGCCAGCGCGTCCGCGGCGGCGGCGTCGCCGGAGGCGGTGAGGGGCGAGAGGTCGATGAGCGGGATGCCGGTGGCCTCGGTGACGGTAGGCTTGGGGCGGTGCTCCGTGGCCTGCACGAAGGCCTGCTCCATGGAGAGGCCGCCCATGGCGATGTGCCGATGGATCAAGCTGTCCTGCTCCTGCGTCGAGCCAAGCTAGGTTGTGTGAGGCTGTGAGCTAGCGCGAGCGGCGACGGATGAGCTGCGTCAGTGTCTTATTAGCTAGGACGCCGCATGCAGTGCTGGAGAGTGGGACGTGACGAGTTGGTTGGTTGCTAAAGAGGGACGTCTCGGCACTCAGCAGGTTTGGATTCATTGAATCTGGATGGGTTTTAGTAGGTGAAATTTTGTTGGTATCTCCCGTGCTGATGTGTCCGGGTACACGGAAGATGATGATCGTAGGCTCGTAGCGTAGCAACCCACCTTTTGCTTCGATGTGGTTGCTGTTCCGTGTGTTCTAGTGTGTGACGTCATGGGTGATCCATGGACCGGGAATCTATTACAGTGAGTACTCTACAACGATGGATCATATCCTTTGCTGCTTGCTGGTGCTTGTCTCACCTGACCACACAAGAACTGGCCACGCACTTGGGACATTTTTCTTTCGTGTTTGAACACACAACTTGCAGACATTAGGATAGGAGCGAAGAACCAGCCGTCGAAGCAACTACTCTCTTCGTCTTCAAACTTGTTCGGTACATAGGCAGAAATGATTATATTGTAAAAGAAAAAATATATTAATGATCAAAATTTTTTAAAAAATGATCAAACAAACCTCAAATTTCAGGCACACCTTCCATTGTTTACCGACATATATATACCATTTTCACTGTTATATTTCGTTCACAAGTCATATACTCCTTATTTTCCTCAAAAAAAAAGTCATATACTCCTTACTGACGTTAAGCATCATCATCGTCAGTAGGTTAAAATCACCCCGCAATCAACGCACGAGTCGGGACACCATTTTGGCGCCGAGCTGAGGGATGGCCCCGCGAGCGGGCGGTGATGCGAGCGGTGAGCCGCACCGCAAAGTGACAAAATCCGAGCCCAGCTTCCCATCAATGCTTGTATCGTCGATTGCCAATTTGTCATCGCCGTCCTTCACAGGTTTTTTTTTAGCACAAGGCACGACGATAGGTGTCAGTCGAGCGCCACGTAGCCGCCACGTGCGCATGGACAGCGAATTCGATCTGGGCTTGTTTGGGAAGAGCCCAGCTGGCTAAATGATCGGGCCGGATAGCCGTGTAGCCCAAAACAATTTGGGCTGGTTAGATAGATGACGGACCCCGTCGGGCGCCGCTGCCACGGCCCACAAGAGAGATGAATTCCGATTTGCAAATTTGACATACTCCACCACATGGAGAATTTCCCAAAGATTTCGGAATTATGCCATATCATTATATCAGCCTTTTAAGAGACCATCCAAGTAGCTACAGAAAAATCTCAATAAATGTGGATATTGCACCTAGGAGCCCTAATTAACGTGAGAATAGCTTCAAATATCAGTGGAGCAAAGGTTAGGAATCATGAATAAATGATTTTCGCACAAAATCTTCAGTTTGTAGGGAGCTAGCTAGAGACAAGTTTTTTGGTTGAATTTACAAACGAAATCCTATTTTTATAATAACAATAAAATATTTTTTTAGAGGAAAAGAAAAACTTAGCCATCTCTTGGCACACTCTCTCACGGTGGTGGACTGGTGGAGGTGGCAGGTGGTTCTTCTGTTCCATTCCAGTTTCCAAACACAACGTGGCAAGCACATTATTCTACGCTAGAGTGAAGCCATGGAGGTACTTCTACAGTTCTACTCCTAGTATTTCCGGACGGATTCAGGAAGGCAAATGACCAAACGATATAGACATGAATTGTATGCGCAGATGATTGACAAATTAAATCGAAATTTGTGGACCCTGTAAATTACTTACGCCATAAGCTTAACATTCACATGCATGTGCACACGAGACACCAGTCTGTAGGACGTACACTGTCACGAGGAGATATAGATGACCATTCTACGTACTCTAGGACGGACCAAAGCTGCAAAGTAGGGCCCTTTCTAGCTATATATCAAGCACAGGCAACACATACAGGACACGATACAAATCAAGAAATGGATTGCAGGGCACCTGATTGATGAACAAAAAAATTAACAGACTACGTATGGGGAACGAACAGACGAAGAAAAAACGCCACGGCCGACACGCCATGGAGGCGTCGTAGCGGACGGCCGCTAGCTTGCACCACTCTCACATCAGCTGGGCCCCACCGTGCAGCAACCCGCCGCCTGTCTGCGCCGCCGTAGCAGCAGAGAACTCCGGCCACATTGCACCACCGGCTCCGGCGCCGGGGAACATCTTCCACGTGTCCACGCCGTCGTTGTCCAGCAGCCCGGCAGGCCAGAGCAGCCCCGACGACGACGACGCCCCAGTAGCGCCGCCACCTCCGCCCCTGAGCCCGAGGCTTGGCATCATTTGCATGCCGGCGTCACCGCCCAAGGGCCCGCCGGCTTGCAGCCCGAGACCCAGGTCGAAGCCCACCCCAGCGCCGCCGCGGCCCTCCAGCAGCGGCGCCGCCGGGCCTTCCAGCAGCGGCCCTACGCCCAGCGCGAACAGCGAGCCCAGGAGGCCGCCCGGCGCTTGCGACGACGACGACGGCGACGCCATCATCGGAGGCGCGCCGCCGCCGAGGCCGAAGCCGAAGACCGGGGCGCGCCTGGCCGCCGGCGAGTGGTGGTGGTGGGCCAGGCGCGGGCGCTTGCGCGTGGACCCGCCGATGGGGACGTTGCGGAGGGACCCACCCAGCGTCCAGTAGCGGCGGCAGGCGCGGCAGAAGTGCCGCGGCTGCGACGTGTTGTAGTTGTTGTAGTAGCAGAACTTGGTGTCGTGCGACGCGCACCGCGGGCACTGCTCCCCGCGCGCCGCGCCGCCGCCGGTGCTGCCCTGCTTGCTCGCTTCGGCGGCGGCAGCGGCGGCGGCGGTGTCCTGCAGCTGCTGGAGGTAGGCGGCCATGTCGGCCGCCGTGGCATTGTTGGTGGCGTTGGAGCCGGACATGGCGCCCATCGCTGCCGTGGTGGTGGTGAGGTGGTGGTGAACGACGTCGTTCTTGCAGCCGGGCGGCAGCGGCGCGAACGGCGGCATGGCGGGAGGCTGCAGGCGCGCCTGATGGTGAGCTTCCATCACTTGGCCCGCCATTGGATGCCGCCGGAGATCGAACGGAACGAAGCTGATTGATCGATGCACACGCTCCTTCTTGTCAGATTGTGGATGGTGTGTTCGCTGTGTGCTTGTGCTTCTCGATCGCTGTTTGAATTCGATGAGGATGTACGCCGGCGCAAGGGTGGTATATATACGCGCGTGCAGTGCATGCCGCTCGTAGGCGCAGACACGGACAGAGGTTGAAGAAGACTGATGGGTGGGTACGGATGGCGACAGAAGGCTGACGGGTCCAGTACGCAGGGCGCAGCGGGCTCAGGCTGGGGCCTGCCGGGCGCCACACCGGACCGGACCGCCGAGCAGTAGCTTTCCTTGCATTGCATTGCATGCAGCCCCACTGGTCTGTCCCAGCCATATGGAATCCATAGCTGCTACCGTAGTAGCTGCTTCCTTCCAAGCTAGCTGTGGGCACACGGCTGCTGATCTGAGATGTGCCTCGATCGATCGCTCTGCATACGAGTAGCTTACGGTCTTGTTCGACATGGATTGTGCGCCGTCCGATCGAACAACAACTGACATGCCGGGAGAGAACGTACTGCAGCGAGCAGCGTGACGTTTGCTTCGTATTGCAGCCTGCTGGACACTCAGGATTGAGTGACTTGATTAGCTCTAGTCCTCCAATCTCCGTACGTCCGTAAAGGTTCAAACGGGGTCGTGATGATGTCAGTTGCCTGACTGAACTGAACCTGAGTCGATCGATCGACAGCCCCCATTGTTGATTGTACCCTGCCATGATTTGTGATCCGCTGTGTAGCTGTTGCTAGCTTGGGGTTAATTTGGGGTTCACCGCCTGGACTGCACCCGGCCTCCGCCACTACTACTACAGTAGGGTGGCGGCGCGGCAAGACGGCGGTGGCCGGTGGCACCTGCTGCCGCTGCCGCCGGTTAATTTGCTTTTTTGTTGCCGCCTGCACGCTCAGGACCCTAGGCCGTGTTTCTTTGGGTGGAAAAACCCCTTTCACCAATAATTAAGAGTATTAAATAACTCAGTTTACAAAACTATCTTCACAACGTTGGACTATTTCACGAGATCTATCTAATGAGGTCTTTGACCGCACGATTAGAGAATGGTTACTGTAGCAAAACATGGATTAAGTAGGCTCATTAGATTCGTCGCGTAAAGTTACACTCATCCCTAAAAGCTTCATGCGTGAAAGATTTTTCCTCCCTCTTGTGAAACACGGCCAACGGGGTCGTGATGATGTCAGTTTGCCCTGACTGAACCTGACTCGATCGTTGATTGTACCTCGCCATGATTGTACTCCGTAGAGCGCTGTGGTAGTTGCTACTGTAGCTCCATTTTAAATTATAGTTTATTTGGCTTTTTTTATTCTAAGTTTGATAGTTCGTTTTAATCAAAATTTTGTGTAAATTATTATATTTTTTGTATGGCTTACTTTATTAATAAAAATTCTTGAAAAATAACTTAAATGTGACTATATTTTCATCAAAAAGAGAGAAGTAAAATAGGTCTTCAAAAATAACTGACAAATCCATCACATTTTTTTAGAAAAGAGAGAAGTAAAATAGGTCTCACACGATTCTTACTCAAACTCAAAAACAAAAGAAACAAAATTAGGAGAAGTGCCACTCATTTGAAACATACATCTCAGGGCTTCCACGGGCCAATCTCTTGGTCTTTTTTTTTTGGGGGGGGGGGGGGAGAACAGGAGGGACAACCCTACTGATTAATTTTCAATCTTCTGGTCTTTATCTCCTGAAGGCCAGTCCCTCACAATCTGATGGGTCATCAGTGAGGTTGTTATTCGGAGTCACTAGCGGAAACTCTATAGTTACCGAGTGCATTTTGTCGGACAATCGACAAATAAAATATTTACCGTGTGCCACAAGAAATACACACTTTGCAAAGTGCAAACACTGACATAAACAACGTGCCTTTGGTTATTCTAGGTGAACGTACTGCTATCTACTTGGTATAACAAGATAAGATGCGGCCATAAGAGCATGTCTCTATACGTAATAAGTGTAGGATAATGTTTTCATTCTACCAGTATACTCCCTCCGTATCATATTTAGAAGTCGTTTTTGGACAAAGTTTCAGTCAAACATTGGAAATATAAATCACAAATAACTTTTAAATCGTTGAGTTTGGAAGTGTAAAAACTATATGAATAGATTTGTCTTAACAAATATTTTTTAATAAATATTTTTGTAAAAATAAGAGGTCAAAGTTATATTTTGAAGACCGTTTCGTTGTCTAAAACGACTTCTGGATATGATACCGATGGAGTATATACGCATCATGGGCGGAGTAGTAGTCAAACTGGTGGATAAGTTTCCCAGGTATGTTCCGCATGAGACGTCCACACTCGACAGGCCGGGCATTATTCCGTCACCTGCGTAGGTTCTCTGCGGTGCTACCCACCATCCACTACTATAGGTGCATGTGAATCGTATGCTCAGCTCCTACAGCCTTTCTTTCGCAGCCACAGGACGGGGCCAAAGACAGAAGCCGGACGCAACAAGAGGACGATCGAGTAGTATGAAGGTGCTGCGCCCGAGGCGGCGGCCGGCATGGCGATCCCAGCTACACCTGCGGCGTGTCGTGTTGGTGTCCTTGACTGACTGACCGGGCCCCGCTCCAGCCGACGCGGCGTTGTCACCGCCATGCACCCCGGACCGGCGACCACGACCGCGCATGGCCTCTCCGGCCTCTTCCTTCCAACGCCTCGGTGGTGGCCCGCCCGGCGCGCAGGACAGGAGCTGAGGAGGCCGGACCAGTAGCAAGAGGCAGCAGCCCGGCCGGCCGGGTAGGTGCGGACATGGACCGCAGCCTTTGTCGCGCCCGGTCACATCCGGCGGCCAGCCATTCTCAGCCAACGTCCCGCTCCCGCGCCACCCCACGCCGGGACAAGCCCGGCATACGCCGGCGGCCCGCGCCGGCGCCGGACCCGATGCGCGCGCGGCATGGCCAGCAGCCTGCTAGCTAGTCTGCTAGTACTGTGTACGTAGGCTCCAATCCGGTCGCCATCCACATCTCCATCGATCGATCGCCTGAGGTACAGGTACAGCTGCATGCAATGCAAGCTGGGTGCGTGACAAGGCGGGTAGCATTCCGAGGCCACGCCATATGGCCCCTCCGCTAGCTCCTTTTGCATGGCGGCAATGCCGACCGGTCGGCACGTAGCTGCGGCTACGCTAGCTACTGGTGCATGCGCTTGGAGCCGCCTGCTGCTACCATATGCGCGCCCGCCCGGCCACGCGAGATGCTAGCTTTCTGCCCTTCTCGCATCGCATGTACGTATAGCTAGCCAATGAACAGGAAGCAACGTCAACGGACAACGGACGGACACAAAATCTAGAGACATGGCGCATATATCCAGAATCCAATTGAACCATAGGGACCTAACAAGTTCATGACGCATATCCAGAGCACTACTACATTTCTCGAGATTTGATAAGCACCAACACATGATTACCAAACAGTAAGATTAGATCGCGACAGCTGAACAAATCAATTCACCTGGTAAAATCACGGGTCGCCAGACCACCTCAGCAAAAGAAGCGAAAGATAGGGGGTTAGAATGGGGAAAGCCGCAGAATAAAATGGGCGCTCCTCGAAAAATGAAGAACATATATTAACAAATGGGTCCCACGATACAGTGACAAAAAAAACAAACAGCGAAAACTACAAATCTCTCACGGATTACTCAACCACAGTGATTTGACAAATTAATCCATAATCAAACATCGACGGAAATCACAAACCCTACCAAACTGCACAGCTCAAGACAAATCAGACAGACCACTAACCATGAAAAACAGAGATCCAACGGAAAACAACCAGAAGAATTGACTGAAAACACTTGAATCAACTAAAATTAGGAGAGATACGGAGGGGAACGAACGGAATTCGGCAAACCTCTCGGAATCGTCAGAACGCACAACACCTTGAGCATAAAGGGATGAGCGGGGAAAGCAGAGCTAAGCAACGGGAAGGGAAAAGTAACTGGCAGTCGGAAAAAATTGAAAAACATGAAGCTGACAAATGGGGTCCACAAGCCACTAAAACAACAACCACCGGACAGCCAGTCCCACAACAACAAATCAGGCTGACTAGTGGGGTCCACAAAGCAAAAAATAAAAAAAAGCAAAACTACCAACTCAGATCCAACGCCAGAGGATTGCGCGAGCAGAGATCCGGCGGCAAAAAATCGAGTGATGATGACGCCTGAACACACGAGCAACGGTTAGCTTTATCCTTTAGTATTATAGGTATTTTAAGCTTGACTTATCCTTTTGCATATTTGCGATAATTTTTTGAATAAGACGAATGGTCAAAGTTGTAGAAAAAAGTCAACGGCGACAAATATTTCGATACGGAGGGAGTACATACATGGCCTTGTTTAGTTACCAAATTTGGGACTTCCAATTTGAAAGTACGAAATTCCATGCGAACTGTAGCATTTCGTTTGTATGTGCGAAAAATTGTCCAAAAATTGATTAATTAGGCTCAAAATGTTCGTCTCGTAGAGTACAACAAAACTGTGCAATTAGTTTTTGATTTCATCTACATTTAGTACTCCATGCATGTTATGACATTTTGATGTGATGGAGAATCTTTTATTTGCATAGTGAATTTGAGTGTTGCTTTTTGAACTAAATAAGGCCATACACATGCATTTTCCGTTTCTGGCCAGCTATGTCGGACCATCAACTTCTGACCAATTAATTCCTCTACACAACTCGTGTCGGTTCTTAGTTTTTTTTTCCTGAACAAACCATTTTTAAATTTAGTTGAAATTTGAACTAAATATATAGCAAGTCTGGTATTTGGATCCAAAATCAGATGCCTCGCGTCGAAACAGTTCTACAATTTACTCCGTATATACGTACGGAGTACGTCATAGCAATCATTATTGCACGGTCAATATTCAACGGCATGGAACTGACTGTGCTACAGCCTACAGGTGTAGCCGAGCCCACATATGCGCACACTGCACTGCGTGTGTTATGCATTCTAACTCGCATCGTTCAAATGGACCGGGCCTAAACTGGAACGCTACAAGGTAGTAGTCACTTTATGGGCCATATGGCACGCCAAAAGGAAGGTGGTTTTTGAAAGTTCATACCAAAGTTCTTTATCCATTTACTGCTTCATTGACATGTTTATATCTGATTTGGAGGCGATCCACCCTAAAGTGAGGTTGGTGCAGGCGCGCGCCGAGCTTATGACAGCTCCACGATGGATCCCACATTCCCACACCCGTCGGTGGCTGCGAAGATAAATGGGGACGCAACACTCTCTAAAAACTCGAGTTGAGCATGAGTTGCAGCTATAGCACGATATGTGATGGGCAAGTTCATTGGAGTTTCACGGATTGATCAAAGATCGGTCGGTAAGGTTCTTTCTTCTCTGTGGTGGAACCTATCCATTGGAATTCGAGTCCCCGACTCAACGTTAATGTCGTATTTTTCTGGATTTATTCCAAGATTTTATGAATTTCGAGATCTGCCGGCTAAGTCTCTCAGAAGTGGTCATAAGGGTAGGGTCGTGTGTGTATTCATAGGGGTGAGTGTGTGTATGTGTTTGTGAGCGTATACGTTTGTACTGTGTTCTTTTTAAAAAAAATTCAATCGAGCTTTTACAGTGTTGATGATCGACATTACTGTCCCAAAGATAATGAAAGTTTTGGCTTCCAGGAAAGCCATGACGCTGGTTAAAGTCCTCCTCCGGAAGGTGAGGGTGGCTTATAAATGCGTCAATGCGGTGAGAACCATGGAAGGTGTTACGATGGGGGTAGTACGGGTACGGCCACATTGTTAACGATATCAAGGAAAGAGCGGAAGCTTTTCAAGAGTTTGAGGTCATCCATGAGAAGAGCTTTTCAGGACTTTGCATTGAGAGACTCAGTGTCATTCATACATTCAAAAATCATTAGATGACATGTCACTCTTGAAAATGACGCAATAAAATTTTGCACCGAGAATGGCCTTAGTATCCTACTGTCTTTATGACCCTTATTATTTACAACAATATTCTAAAAATAAAGTAGGGAGATGAGGATAGTTTAGGCTAAAGAAAGTCTCATTTAAAGGGTTCACGACTTTCTGAATATAATCAAGCTCTATTGTTCACCATCCATGTCATTGTCCTTACTACGAGTTTCGTTATCTTTACTGCTTGGCCCGATGGTCCGCGACGGAGAACCAGCAGTAGCTGCAGTGCTCCTCCGCTCGGTGGACTGTGGTGCGCGCATCTGCCGCTCCTCTGCCTGGAGATGCCTGATGTAGTCGATTGCGTCCTTGATGATCGACGCCTTATCCATCTGCAACAAGAACGCTTTGTCGTCAAAGGCTCAAAGCTCAGTCTGGGAGCAGTCTGTCCCGATTGAGCTCACGCACCTTGGTGACGTTTGGAATCACGCTGCGGAGACTGTAGAGCATCTCGTTCATGTGGCGGCGGCGGCGGTGCTCTATAACGATGCGCGCGCTCGGCACCCCTACGTGGCCGTCCCCTTTATCAACCTCATCTGTCTTCCCAGCCACCTCACTGAAACTGTGAACACGAGTGTAGGTAAGGTATACCGAATGACAAGAATTTATGCGTCGCATTCAAACTGTGGATAATTATTTCAGAAATTTTACGGTGCTTGTACATTAATCATATCTGACTGTTCTCCGCTGTACATAGAAATATAGAGTAAAATCTATGGCTAGTCTCCAAACTTGTATCGGCCGGGGTGCTCCTGATTATATATGTTACCTGTTGCCCGAGCGGGAGTGTTGTTCCAAGACGAGCCGCTGCTCATCAGCGGTGAAGTTGTCACCCGTCAAGGCGACCTGCTTCAGTCCTGCATGCGCCACACGTTTATACATATACCTACCTGCCTTTCGTTGCTGCATCCTGCACCTTCTGATCCACGAAGCATCTTGATAATTTCGCTGGTTGTTGGCCTTTCCTCCCAATCAACATTCACACAGACTAGACCAATCTGAATGCATCTTGTTATTTGTTCGCAATCAGTTTCTCGGGATGCATAAGTGGTGATTCCTCCAGCCTACTTATCCAATTCTTAAGCACCTGCGAAATAAGATCTATGATGCATGGATACTTTCAAAATATCATGCGTCAGATAACGGTACTCTTATAATACTTATCCTATCTTATTATAGATATATATAAAGATCCAAAACTTTCGAGGCCGACGGGTCCACACATCAATAGAATTTTTTCGAACC
Organism: Echinochloa phyllopogon; assembly: GCA_033239725.1. Lineage (NCBI taxonomy): Eukaryota > Viridiplantae > Streptophyta > Magnoliopsida > Poales > Poaceae > Echinochloa > Echinochloa phyllopogon. The sequence goes on from BTCW01000009.1 coordinate 14,849,978, forward strand.
CACGATTTTCGTCAGACTCTTTAGTGACACTTTTGAAGAAATAATAAAACGTTACGCCTCGTCACGGTAAAAAAACACGCGCTTACGTAGAATCGTCGAGTTCGTAACCAATCGTCGAGTTCACTTATATAATCTTATTTTCTACTAAATGTGTCTCTATTAAACGTGCGTGTCGCACGTGCGTTCTTGCCAGTAGATATAAAGATCCAAAGCTTTCAAGGGTCGACAGGAACATTACTCCTCCTGTTTTGAAGAGTTTGACTAAACAGTCCGTGGAAAAAAAACACGCACTTACATGGAATAGTCGAGTTCGTAACCAAGGTCTCGGGCCAATTATCTGTTATATAATTTTATTTTCTATTAAACGTGCGTGTCGCACGTGCGTTCTTGCTAGTAATATTTATCAGATACAATACCTCAATGATACTTGTCAGAAAAATGTCAATCATTTTTCTATTTTAAAAAATAATAATCTGAAACTTAGTTGACACCTGTGTGATACTTTTCCCTACACCTCCAAACCATAAATCTTGTTGCATTTTCTTTAGGAAAATCTTGTTGCATTTGTGACACTACCTTCCTGTAACAACCCAGAATTTCGTAGGAAAAAGTTGAATGCAAAAATGAGGATTTAAAATTTTTTGGTGAATTGTTGTGCATGCAAACAAACATATAAGAGTGTCTTCTAATTGCTCCCTAAATTCCTAGGCAATTTAAATTCAAATTAAAAATAATTTGAAGTGCTAAGGACCAAATAGATGTGATTTGGAGTTAATTTGGTTTTAATGGATTTTTGGTTGTGTTTGAATTCAAATTCTAGATTTGAATTCAAACAAATACTAACTAAACTAAATCAAATCCTAAACTAACTTCGTGGGCCGAGTCGTCTAGCCAAAGTCCGAAAACCACCCTTCAACTACTTTCCCGAGCCAACCAGCCAACCAGCCCGGCCGGCCTTGCGGCCCAGCAACGGCCCAGCTGAGCCACCGCGTCGACCCCGCGCTCCACCCTCCGCCGCAGCCACTGACGTGCGGGGCCCGCACGTCAGCTTTCCCCTTCCTCCCCTTCTTCCTCGCGCGCGGCCGCCTCCTCTTTGCCACCGCGCCCGTGACCTTGAGCCGGCCCCATCGGCCCTTGTGCGGCCCGTCCGATGCGCGCCGCGTGTCCGCGGGCGCCTGGCCGCCTCATCTCGCCGTCCGTGCCGCCCCGAAGCCCTAGCGCTCGCCTACAAAACCAGCGCCGGGGGAGCTCTTCCCCCTTCGAGCCGCCCCCGCCCCCTTGGGGTCTAGATCCAGTTCGAGAGGGTGAGGAGTGGGGGAAGGAGTCGAGGGAGCCCGTGGGGGAGAAGCCGTGGGAGGTGGAGGAGTCGATCCCCTTCCCCGCGTCGACGCCGAAGACTGGAGCGCCGCCGCTCGCGGAGCCGCCGACACCGAGCCGGACCAAGGACGAGAAGAGGAGCACGAGCACCGGAGGAACACCGCGAGCGCTACTCCGAGCTGCTGTGTTCGACTACTTGCCCTAGGTGAGCCACCCACGAAAGCCTCCCCTTTCTCCCCTGTCTCCGGCGTTCGCCGCCGTTTCCGCCGCCGCGCGAGCTAGCCGTTTCTCTGAGAACCGGCCTTCGAGCCGTATGTCTTGTGCAGGAACCCCCTTCGCGCCGCTAACCCTTTTGCAACCGCCGTCGACCGAGCCGCAGCCAAGGCCGCCGTGGCCGAGCTCTGCTCGCCGCGCGCGCACGCCGAGGCCGTGTCGCGGCCACGGGCAACCGTGTGCCCGCGCACGCGCACCCCCGCAGTGGCCGCGACGTCGCGTTCCAGCACTCGCTGGAGTCGCGCGTGCGCGAGCCCTTGCAGCCGAGCCGTTTCTGAGCCACCTCCACCCGCGCGTCGCCGGCCGCCGTGGTGCCATAGCCATGTCGCCGCCGCTCGCGTCGGGAAGCCCAAGCCACAGCCAAGCTCCCACCTTCATCTTGCCGTTTAACTTCGCGAAACCCTAGCCGAGCCGAAGCCGCCGATCCCGAGCCGAAGCCGGCCTTCCCCCTCGCCGTTCGCCGCGAAGACGCTGCCGCCGGCCGTGCGCTGGAGCGCGCCGCGCACGTCCGCGTCGCGCCGTGGCCAGGCCACACCGTGGACCACACCAACACGCCGCACGAGCGCCCGCAAAGAATCCTGAGTCGGCCACAATCTGATCCCATACACCCGGCTCACGTGCACCGCACACACGGTTCACGGTTGACCGATTCCACCAGAGCAGACCCCGCGGCCCAGCATTCGCGGGCCTAATCTTGCACTAAAGTCTGGTTTGCACCCTTGAACTTTCTGGGCGCATCCACCTTTCGGCCCAGTTTCAGCCTAGCGTTGTTTAAACTTTTCCTTTTAATTGCGCTGACGTATGGGACCCACATGTCATACACCGCGTGTCACTGACCGCTGGGGCCCACTGACCAGAGCTGACCGTTGACCGCTGACCGTTGACCGTTGACCGGTCAACGCTGACGTCATCCGAACCCATGATGATGTCAGCATAGGGCTGACCCCACTTATGACGTCAGCATGACGTCATGCTGACGACGGCAGGCTAATTTTTGTCTGTTTTTATTTTTTGGAAATTATTTAATATTTTCAAAAAATGGTTTAAACTCCGAAAATTAATAATAAATCAACTGTAGCTCAGAAAAATATGAAACCAGTTTCTATATTTTTCTAAAATCATGATCTACGCGTTAGTGTAGAGTTTAGTGTTCCTTGGGACTTCTTTCATCACTGTCTTGGTGTTTCTTTGCTAGTAGTCGCGTCTTATTTTATTTTCCGTGACCCTAGGAGTTCCGGAGAGCCAGGAGGAGCAGGACCACTACGACAACTGCTCTGACGAAGACGAAGATTTTTGCCCAGGTTCACGCCCGACCAATCTCTGAAATACCTATTAGACATGCAACTAGTATGCTAGCGCTTTACTTACTCGCATGATACACCTGCACTGCCTTTGATAATATCCTGTTACCTTGCTACCTACTACTCACTTTATAAAATATGCTATGCTATGCATGTGTTGGGTTGGTTGTGAATTGAACCTCTTGACGTGAGTTGTGGGTGGTATGGGAGGTGTAGTGCAGCTAGGCGGTGTAAGCGAGTAATAACAACTCGATCGTTTGATCGGGGTGCTTGGGGACTGCACTCGGGCAGCCCTACGGAGTACCTGTTGCGGGTACATGGTTCTTGGATATTGGTTACTTGAGAAGTTTGGGCGGCTATACCTGTTATGGGTGCCGATTGCGGACCGTTGCGGCGAATCGCTTATGACGCTGATACTCGCTTTACCGACAATTAAGGACCGAGTCGAGTTCCACCTTTGGACGTGGGAATACCGTGCTCACCATCTACCCAGTATGGGGAGGGTTCCAGCAAGCCTACTCAAGTGCGGCGCCGAGACTGTAGGAGATTCGAGCTTGATATGTGTAAGGGGGACTCGTTGCGGCGTACTCTCCCTGATTTACCACGGCCCCCGACTGGCCCCGGTGGGAAGGTTTCACATCCCTGGGGCAGATGTTAAATCAGATGTTTCCCGAGCCCAGGGAGACAGGATTGACGCCGTTACTGTTTAGGGTCTTTGCTGTGGGCTGTGTCTCAGGTTGGTTGCGGACTAGCCTTGCAGCCCGGATGGATTCCTGGAGTGCCACCTCTGCAGAGTGTAAACTATACGTATAACCGTGTCCACGGTTACGGACGACCCGCTTCTGATAAGTTCCGACTAGCATGGGAATCTGCTTTTTTACCTCATCCTTTGATTTGGGTTATGAGAGATTGGTCTAGCGTTGCTGATGAGACAAGGTGGGGAGGGAGCTCACCGAGTCGACCAGTGAGCGAAAGGTGTTGGTGAAAGATGTTTGCGGGAACCTGCTGTGGCAGGACGAGCCCGATGTGAATGTGAGGCTGATGGGTGGATCTGGGGAGTGGATGTGCTTGTGAGGGAAGGAGTTGGTGATGAGGTGAATTTGGGTTATTGCTGCTGCTCGCATAAGAAAACCCTGGCTCAAACCTTGATTATTTCTATACCTTAGAATATGCCACTTTAAAGCTTGCTTCATATTATGGTCGGTGACATGAACTTGTCCCATTTCCTTGGGGACAGACTTTGGGTTCTCAGGTGAAGACCCCGACCACGAGTTCAACCAGGACGGGTGGTACGATTGAAGGGTGGGCGCTATGCTCAAGGATGCCTGCGGGAAGTGGACCCAGAAGATTTAGATACCGCTTCGTAGCTGTTTCTCATTGTCGATTTAGCCCAGAGGGCTTGTACCAGACCGCTATGTTTTATATATGTCATGTATTGGATCTTTTATCGTTGTATGGATGTGATATTCGACTGAGATGAGTTCTGTACGAGATAACTGCTATTCCTGGGACTATCTCGAGGGTACAGGGAGTCGGATTCTCTTCGTTGAGAATTCGGTTCGTTTCACTTCCACTCCCTGCCCATCCTTAATAGAAGCAGCAGCACAGATGGACCTATTCCCACGCATTGTTGATTGTCCACCTTTGTGCCCGGCCATATTGGTACCCCATTGTAATAATGTAGTGCAGTGCCAATAACAGTGAACAACGACTTCTTTGTCTTCTCCCATTTTTACGATGTTCAGTGATCCAGTTTGTTTTTTCTTCTAGCTTCATAATTATTGATCTCTTCTAAGCACGGGGAAATTTTATATTTTATTATTTATCATATATGTAGGTGTTTTTGGAAAAAAGACATATTGGGGTATAGCTGTATCACATACCCATATATGTATGAAATATCTAGTACATAGTATAAGATCACAAATTATCTAAAATGTTAGTACCACAATACAAAGGAAAAAAAGAATTAAATGCATCTCTATGTAAAAAGGGCTCTGCCTTGAAAGATGAAAATAATTTTCTTACAAGCTGGATAAATTTCTGTGAAGATGTTTCAGTCTCAAATGGGTACTCCTTGCACCCCGTTATTATCTCAATGATTATTACACCCAAGCTGAATATGTCCAACTTTTTGGTAATTATACCTCTATTTAGGTATTCTGGCGCCATGTATAACCCCTGTATGACAGCATCAGTCAATCAGCTTTGAAGCTTTGTGAGACTGTAAAGAAAAAGGCATTATGGTAATGACCAAAGAATGAATCGGGAGGCATTTACATACAATGTTCCTTCACGACTTTTAGTGCATGTTCGAGTTTGCTCTTCCCCGAAGAGCCTTGACAAACCAAAATCCGCAATTTTAGGCACCATGTTATCGTCGAGCAATATGTTTGGAGGTTTTAGGTCCATATGAATAATTGGGGTTTTAACTTTCCACCCCTCATGAAGATAATGTAATCCGTAGCAAATACCCTTTATAATTTTATAGCGTGTGTACCAATCAAGTCCAGAAGACTCATCTGCATTTGTAGTGGACTAAATAGGGCATCAGAAAAAAGATATTTTGAAAAGGAAAATAAAATCGTCCACTAGATAATATGTGAATAGCAACTATGTTCAAACTTCCAAGATACACCCTATACTGGGTTTTCATACCTGATATGTGCCTATGAAGGCTTCCTTTAGGCAAGTACTCCAAGCAAAGTAGTCGTTCTGATTTCTCAGCAAAAACGTATTTCCCCTTGTACGGTACAGGTATAGTTTCTGTTTCAGAACAGTAACCTACAAGTTGCACTATATTTGGGTGTTTAAGCTTCATAAGATGATGGACTTCATTCTCAAATTGTCTATCCTGAATTCCTGGCATTGTCGACGTGAGTTTCTTCACAGCAATCAGATTCCCATTTTGTGCCACTCCCTGTGTGTAAAAACTCATATTTATAAGAATATATAGGGGTTTCTGGATAGAGTCTTCTTACATATATTGATAGGGGTGGGTTTTCGTACTAAGAAATATATATGAGCCTTGTTTAGATCCTAAATTTGGAGGCCAAATTTGGGAGTATGGTGTCACTTCGTAATCATTGCGTCACTGTAGCATTTCGTTTGTATTTGTGAAAAAATTATCCAAACATTGATTAATTAGGCTCAAAATGTTCGTCTCGCAAAGTACAACAAAACTGTGCAATTAGTTTTTTATTTCATCTATATTTAGTACTCCATGCACGTTATGACATTTTAATGTAATGAGAATATTCTTTTTACATAGTGGAATTTTAGATCTAAACAAGGCCTAACTGAAGCCCAACCTTTCTTCACCGTCAAAATAATTGAGACAAACTCTGCAAGCAAGGTCTCTATTAGGTGACAGCCGGCCTCTCATGTGTTGGAGTGACACCCCAGCTGGCCAGCTACCAACAAGGTCACACGAATATGGGAGTAGAAATTACAAATAAAAAAAGGTACTTCACCTGTTTCAAAATATTTGTCCCCACCCACCATTACGTACAGACAAGGGAATCAAATTCCAATGCAAAAGCTAACAGTTTCAGCAATTAAGCTAGTAAAATTTGAGCAAGAAAAAACAAAAAGATAATCCGCTAAAATGAAACACAAATTAAGCTACGAGATTTAAAGGGGTCCTGGTGACTGTTCCGATTCAAGGCAACACCTAAGCTGTTAGAACATTAGGAGATGAATTGGAATAGCAGAACGAATTAGGAACGCGACGCGACGTCGTCGAGGAAATTATGGATAGAAATCTTGGGAGGTGGCGTCGACGAGTTGTACGTAGCCGCCTAGCGGCAGCGCAAAACTGCGGCGACGTAGTAGTTTTTGCAAAATAAAGCATCGTGAATTCGTGCACTAACCTGGTTTTCGTCCCATGCAAATCAAGCTCCGACCTGCAGGCTGCGGCGAGGATCCTCCTCTTGGGCCTTTCGTTCTTCAGACTCTCGGTAATGGTGTTTGTCCGGCTAGCTGGAGGATCGGATCCTCCTCTTGGACCTGCGCGTGTTTGGCCGTGTTTAGTTCCTGAAAAACAAACGAGTGAAGTTTGGTGAAAATGTTACATCGGATACTGTAACGTATTGTAGCAATTTTTATTTGTTTGTGGTAATCGTTGTCCTACCATGACCTAGCTAGACTCAAAAGATTTGTCTCGTCATGTACATCAAAACCATGTATTTAGTTTTTTTATTTATCCACGTTTAGTGTTCCATGCATGAGGAGAGAGATTTGATGTGGTTTGATGTGATAGGTGAATAGTGAAGTTTGAAGAGAGAAATTTTGTCTTTTCAAGAGAACTAAACAGTGCCACGCGGAATGTGTGTCTTGTTTTGTTTTGTGTTCAGAAATCAAAAGCGCTTCAGCGGACACGCGGAATTTCAACACGCCTATCCTAGGGGGTTGGTGGTGCTACTTTTCATGTTCTACAAATATCCGTTGCGTGCCTTTGACGCAAGGCCGGCAAGGCAAAACCGAACCGCGATCTCCCTGCCAGGATAGGATCAGGATGTAAAGTACTTTTTTTTCTTTTTTTTTTGCGAGGAACCAAAATAACAATTTTAGCACCATTTTGTGAGCAATGCAAGTATGAAACCCCTATTTTGCTCACTAGCCAAGTCGCGAGTTGTGTGCGCGCTACTCGGTGCCACCTAGTTGTCAATTCCTTTTTTTTTTCCGGTTTGTCCATTCTGTTTTTTTTTTACGTCTGGGATGAAATGTTTCGGTAGCGAACCATTATGATGATGCCCCACTCACACAAGAAAAACAAAACGGTTCAGATCCTAGTAATTCATCACCTGAGTGGCAAAATATATACTCGGTCACGGACAGACAAGGAACAGCAATCCAAGATCTCGCAATTTGCATCATCTTGTCTCTGTTTAACTCCTCAACGTTCAAGAGATTTCTTCCTATATATTGACACCTTAATATTCCCTTTTTCCTCGATTGATAAATATATTTGGCCCGTTTTATCGTTGCCCGTCTCTGTTGATTTTATACATTTGTCACCACTATTTCCCTAAAAAAAATCACGAGTCATCAAACACGTAATGATTTTGCGCACTAACCCTTTTTATGGGTCGCACCACTAACTTTAATTAATCAAGATAATATATGGGGTACCTATCACGAATATATGCCGCTTGTTATCCTTACTTGCCGATTGGTGGAAGAAAGATATATACGTACGTATTCCTATAGCCGGGAGGCCATCCTGGCCATACGGCAATGATACCAAGATGTAGTGCAGTTGTATGCACCTAGGGGTGGGCACTTTGAACCCGAAAACCGAACCGAACCGAACCCAAATTACTCGAATTGTCGGTCTATTCGGGTTTCGGGTTCAGTCCTAATAGTTTTATAATTCGGAGTTCGGTTTCGGTTTCGGTTCCTATGGTCTATAACCCGAATAGACCGAATAACCCGAAATTCAATATATTTACGTATTTTGACTTAGACTATGAATATTACAACTTTGTGTTTTAAACTATTTTAATTTTTTTTCATAAACTTGTTAGTTACTTTCTTTCATTGAGCAGTCCTTAAATTCATAGGCTTGAAATGAGTTGAGAATTTGAATTTCTACCATAGAGTTTTGAGAGGTGACAAGGATATCTATGAAAATTCGGGTAATTCGGTGGACCGAATAGACCGAACCGAAATAATCGGTCTATTCGGGTTCGGTTCCTATTTTACTTTTTAAAACTTCGGTCCTAACTTTTCCAAAACTCGAAATGACCGAAACCGAATAGACCGAACCGAAATGGCCGAATAGACCGAACACCCACCCCTATATGCACCCACGTACCTGCAAATGCATCCTACAACAATAGGTGCTCGCCCTATCTAGTTTTTCAAGGTAAAAGAAAAAAAAGACCGTCGCTAATTATTTGTTTTGAAACAAACATGTATGTCCACAAATACATATCACTTGCTCCTATCTCTACCTAATTATAAAGCAAGGATTGCTTCCGCGGTACCTAGGAAACGATTGATTCTGCGGTACGTCGTAAATTTATAATAAAGACCCTATAAATTCTATTATTAACCCGCAGTCCTTTTATAACCTTCTCCATTGCGTATTGGCCCTCGTTCTATAGAAGCCTACGTTCGAGATGCACACAATAAAAGATTCATCCCGAAGCGGACTCCAGGTACCCCGATCGAGACGCGCACAACAAGGATCCGTCACCGACACAGACTCAGTTACCGTCACGATCGTGCATATGATTCTATGCCGCGGCCTCCTGGGCCCTGGGGTACAATTAATGCAAATAACGAATACCCTAAACAAATAGATTCCAGCAATATTGAGAAGTGTTGCGCAACGCTGGATTGGAGGGACGAGAGAGGAGGGCAGAGGTGTATCCGAATTAAAAGAAGACATGGAGGGAGGATGGCCTACCAACTATACGAGCAGCAGCCATGGGTGAGGAAGAAGGATGCTGAGGCCGAGGACGAGAAGCACGCCCCCTCGCTCGACTGCTTGAGGCGTCTCGGTCTCTCCTGGTCCACGATGCGGTTTGGTTTGGAAAAAAAGCATCATGGGCCCAAGGAAGAATATGGTATTTTTCTATTATATATACTCTACTAAGAAATTAAGCAGCGTAAGAGCTAAGCTTATGGATTTGGACATTTTCTACTCTCATAGACAGATTTTTTGGGATAATGTTAACATAATTTTTTGTTCCATCATGTGAACCGAATTTTATTTTCAACATATAGTAACGCTGCAAAAAGTTGAACTCAGTGTCGAATAGGGAGGAATTTTTTTAAGGCCAATGGGATATGTTTCTCAGTGTCAAATAAAAGAATTGCTCATATAATTTTTTGTCTTCATAGATGGCAATTATGGAATAAAAACCATTTGTAATGGTCTTAATTGACTCAAGAAAAAACTGATAGTGCCTAGGAGTACCGATACTAACAAACTTGGTTTTATTTTATTTACTAGCACAAATGCCCGTGCGTTGCTACGGGTGAGCAGCCGTAGGTACACTATAAAATTTTTATTGATGTTGGAGTGCAAGAAACGAGGGACATCAATCATTTTTAGCTACTACTTGTATGGAGTAAATGAGGTAACCTGTTATGACATTGGCGCTCTCTTGATTGCCACACTCACTGCTTGTAGCCTAGGTTGGGAACTAAAAATTCAAGAATTGTGGATGTATGCAAGCAATTACAAAGGCATCACGAATCATCGGAGATAATTTCATTGGAGGGGAGGAACCAGGGCGGCAGGGCTGAAGGCGTACCTTTGTGACAAGGCTAGGACAGAGAGGCGGCGGCAGCAGCACAGGGTCGGGCACAGAGGGCAACACCGGGGTGGGCACAGGACCTAGATCCACGACCACCAACGGCGGGGACTCCGGCTCCCTGGAAACCTCCGTGGCCATCCAGCCTCCAACATGCTAGGAACAACTCAATTTAGACAGCACACGGGCTCCCGCTCCACCAGCTTGGACTCGCGCCACCGTCTCTGCATCAGTAGCGCCAGCGCCAGCATGTCCAAGAGGGCCATTGGCACCAGTAACACAGTTGCGGCCGAGGATGTGTCAGCACGAAGTGGGCAATGGGTTCCAAGGTGATGACGCTCGCCAACGGCGTCTTCAATTCCCGGTGCTAGGCGAGCCATCTGCTGCTTGATGTTTGATGCCAGACGTCTAGAGCAGCTTGGGGTGTTGCAGCGGCAGCTGGATGAGCTTGCGGATACCGCCCACGTCGTCATAGCCATGGCCATTGAACCGCTATTCATCCTTGTGCCCGAGCCTGCCTAACATGGCCATGTCCTGGTTGACAAGGGCACAATTGGCCGGTTTAATTTGGTCGTCAAGGTGGGTATGAATATTTGTCTACACGACACGTTTGAATCACACCGGCCATCGGGGCACAGGTGGTCGGGCAGCTGGAGTAGATGATCTAGCGATGAAGCTTAGCGCGGAGGGCCGGAGGAGCAAGCGGGTCATCCAAGTTGATCTCGATGAAGCTTGGAGTTTGATATATAATGGGTTGCTCAAGCATAACATATCGTATTTTATCTCTAGTACCTGAATTGCATATGTATACATGAAGTACATTTGAGGCACACCGGCCATCGGGGCACAGGTGGTCGGGCAGCTGGAGTAGATGATCTCGCGACGAAGCTTAGCGCGGAGGGCCGGAGGAGCAAACGGGTCATCCAAGTTGATCTCGATGAAGCTTGGAGTTTGATATAATGGGTTGCTCAAGCATAACATATCGTATTTTATCTCTAGTACCTGAATTGCATATGTATACATGAAGTACAATTAGAATTGAACTACGGCAGATGCAGTCCTTTACGGTGGAGGGGCAGCATGTCAAATTTAATAAATGTCAGGGGGCTTTCTGCAAAATTATAACTGTTGACACCAAAAATTAACACCAGGAAGAGGCTGACATGTGGGCCGGATTTGGTGGAAGGATGCCATTCGGCTAGAGGGCTTTCTCTGAAGCATTCGGCAAAGATGCTCTGCGGTCGGGAACGCGTCGCCATTCGGCTAAGGGGTTTTCTCTGAAACATTCGGCAGAGATACTCTGCGGTCGAGAATGCGTCATCATTCGGCAGAAGCATTGTTCCGCAGGCGAAGAGTGGTAGCGTTCGGGAAGACATGATGACGTGGATCAATATAAGGAAAAGGCCGGTTCGAACAAGGAACGCAATATGGGCACGAAGATTCGTCATTTATTTTTAGAAACAAGTATTATAGTCGTGTCCGACTAGGAGTTGTATCAAGACCTGGGTATAAATATAAACCCATGGCAATTGTAAGAAGAGATCAATCAATCATACAACAAACCGGCCCCGTGCCAACATCGAGTCCTTTAGTCGAGTCGTCGAGTTCTTCGAGAGGAGTCATCGATCCGTCGACCTCCGTAAGTACCGACAACCTTGTATCATGCTTAGTATCATGCGGTGGATTTAAGCTTTGATGCAAGTAGTCTTGTTACCATGCTTAGTATCATCCGGTGGATTTAAGTTGTGGTCTCAAGAAGGTTCCTCTGTTAGGTCATGAGCCATGCGGTGGGCTAAGATCTAGTATGGACCAAGTTATCGGCTCTGTTGGATTTCGGCAAGATCTGACAGATTCATTAAGTTACCCCGTGTTGCTTCGTTTTTACTATGTGCTTAATTCATGCAACACACCTTTGCCCAATCTAGATCGGCTAGAATCGGCTCTACTTCACGATGTGACGACTTATCCCCTCACAGCCGAGTTCGAAACCGATCTAGGTTGCCACGTGTCGCGGGTTCGAGCTTATCGGCATCGTGTAGATCTTGACAGAACCGGGTATCATGCGGTAGATGTAGGTTTTTGGGTCGTCTTAGAGCTAATCATCCGGTGGATTAGAATTCGATTCGATCTGATAGATTTATCTTTACCGATTAAGCTTGTTCCTTCGCCATGGACCCCGATTCGGCTAAATAGCCGTATTCGGTAATGCTCTCACGAGTGAACGTGTGTTCATGGGTTTGCATTGGACAAAGAATGCTTTTAGCCTTTCATGATTAGATTGTATCATGCGGTGGATTGACCTAATCTGATTGGTGGTGTGGCTTCAAACGAGTTGTATCATGCGGTGGATTAACTTGTTCGTTGCCATGCTTGACGGGTGCTGCTTTCGGCCTATGCATTCTTGTTTCAATGTAGATCCGTGACTGTGTTGTGGGTTCGTAATTAAACATTGAATGCTTTTAGCTTTTCACGGTTAGATTGTATCATGCGGTGGATTGGTCTAATCTGATTAGTGGTGTGGTCACAAACAAGTCGTATCATGCGGTGGATTAACTTGTTTGTTATCATACTTGATGGGTGCTGCTTTCGGCCTATGCATTCCTTGTTTACTGCGAATTTATAATCATGTTTCACCCCTCTTTATTTATCTATCATGCTCTGTTTCCCGTTAATCGGCTATGAGTATGTGCTACAATGTTCATTCGGTTGAAAGCCGATCTTTCGTCATGCTTACGTCACGCATTCGGCAGAGCGCTCCTTGTGTGCCTTGCCGATTGCCGAATGAGATTTTAACTGCCGACAGATAGCTTGTCCGTAGCTATATGTCTCTCGGGATTGGCTTCAATGCCGCAAATATGGAACTGTCTGGTCTCACCCGACACGTTCCAGGTTTTGATCTAAACTTTTTGTTCCTTTGTTAGTTTTCAGGCAAACTGACTGGCACGCTTCCGGATGCAAAAGCCCGGGCCACGTGTGAAGCCAGCTAATTCGGCTTGCTGTGTGCTTGGCGTGAGGTGCGGATTTTACGTCAACACACTTTTTGGCACGCCTGGTGGGACACACACAAGTTTTCAAGATGCCTGAGTTGAGCGACATCATGGATGTCACTTTGGAAGAGTTGTCTGAAGAGCATCAACAGATGGTAAAGGCTGCTGCTGGTCAATTCATTAACAAATGTTTACTGTCTTTCGCCAAGAACAGGAGTGGTGCACCGTTTCTCAAATCCGACTTGCCAAGAGTTCTCCTTCCTGGGCAGTCTGATTTTACTGAAGAAGAAGAGAGGGAGAGATTCTCGGGCTTGTTATACAAAGCTTTGGGAGAAGCAATGACCAATCACAATGCTGCGTTCTTGAACAGTTTTCGGCATATAATGGTAAGCATTTTTGGTCAGCATGTGGATAAACCCTTCGAACAAATACATGGACAATTGGGTGGTCCGACGTACTTCAATGTTCAAGCACCAGTTCAGAAACTACATGGTAAAGGAAACGCTGATGAAACTGGAGGTTCTGGTGCTAAAGATACAAATGGACAACCGATTCAGCAAGATCCTCAACCTGCACTGCCGAAAACTCGCACATACGGTGATATGGCATTCGGCACCACAGGGAATCCGCCTGCTTCTGCTTACAAGATATCTCCCTTGAACAACAGACTGCAGAGGGATTTATATGGAAACGGATATTCAGAGTTTATGGATCACAATGCTATCGATGCTCTCCCGAATCCTGGATATGTTGGTACTGCAGGCATGCTTGCTGGGAGACCAGGGAATCAAGATACCAGTATTGACCTCATGGTGCAAAAAATGACCGATGTATTGCAAAATCAATTCGGTCTAAAGCCTAAAAATCAGGGGTACATGTACTCGTCTCCTTTCCCGGAATGGTACCAAAGGGTATCATTGCCGAATAGAGTCAAGGTGCCTACAGAGTTTACTAAATTCTCGGGACAAGATGATACTAGCACTGTGGAACATATAGCTAGATATCTGATGCAGCTTGGAGAGGCTTCGGCAGATGAGGCTTTCAGAATCAGATACTTTCCTTTGTCACTGACGGGTCCAGCTTTTACATGGTTTGCTTCTTTGCCTGCTCAGTCGATTTGTACTTGGAAAGACCTGGAACAGAAATTCCATGCTCATTACTACATTGGCAGTACCGAGAAAAAGTTGGTTGATTTGACCAGCTTAAGGCAGAGGAATAATGAAACACCTACGGAGTTCCTCAGGAGATTTAGGGAAACAAAGAGTATGTGCTTTTCTCTGAACATACCTGACGATCAACTGGCTGGTATGGCTGTAGCTGGTATGTTGCCTGCCATTCGGGAGAAGCTATTCGGGATGGAGTTTGATGATCTGGGCCAGTTGTCGCATAGATTGGCCTTGATGAGTAACCAGGCATATGGTTTCAAGAAAGATGCCAGATTTGCTAAAAATAATGATGTAGCTGACATCTATAATCAATTCCTTGAAAGAGCAGATCAAGAAGATGGGTATGAAGATAGCGAGGAGATAGCTGCAGCAGAGATAGTGTGGAGCAAAGAACCAGTTACAATGACTCAAAGATGGATCAAACAGGTGAAGGGAACGTATGATTTTGATGTGACTAAGGCGGACAAATTGTTTGAATTCCTGGTGAAAGAAGGCCGAATCAAATTGCCGGAGGGGCATTCTATGCTTCGGCCTGATGGAGTGAAAGATAAGAGGTACTGTGGGTTTCATGATAGAAATTCTCATTCCATTAATGAATGCAGAGTCTTTAGGATGAAGATTCAGAAAGCTATCCAGGAAGGACATCTGAAATTCGACAACAAGATGAAACTGGACAGTAACCCTTTCCCTCAGAATATGATCGGGTTCTCGGTTAATATGGTGAATACTGTTCCGTCTGGAGAAAAGGGAAGATTGAAAGTTTTAACCTCAAAGAAGGCAAGACAGGATGATTCAGTTGATCCCACTCGGCAGATCACAATTGAACAGATTCGTCAGAAAGATCTTCGGTTCCCGAATAGCCGATTTGAAGTGGGAGAATCCTTTAAACCTAGAGTTACTACACGTATTCTCCTCAACAAATGGCAGCGTCAGCAAGAAAAGGAGCGTTTTCAAAGGCGTGAATACGAGGAGGAGAAAAGAAGGCGCGAAGAAGAAAGGTTTGAGGAAGAACAAGAAGAATATGCTCGAGAGCAGGAACGTGCGCATTGGGGGTGTGCATTCTTCAGACACTGTTGGAATGAAGGTTTGAAGCTTCCCACATGGAATAATTGTCCTAAATGCAATAATAGGTATGATGAATATAGGCAGGGAACTGTTAATCGCCGGTCTGTCCATGAAAGAATTGGCAGGGTGCATCCTAGTAATGATCGGCGTTTTGATGATCGACCAAGAAAGAGACATGCTGATTACAAATGGGTTGATCATGAAGAAGAAGAGGATCATGCTTATGTTTGGCAAGAAGGACAATGGTGCCCACCTGGTTTGAGGAAGAGCCAGAAGAGAAGAGTACAGCGCCTGAGGAATCGGGAATTGAAGCAAGCAAAGGTCAAGGTGAAATCAATATGGCTCCCAAAAGACAGGCCTGATGAACATGGTCATTCGGCTCCTACATGTATGGTATGTTTTCTGCCGAATGAATTCATGGCTCCAGCTAACCAAATTGTACAGGAAGAGATATTGCCCGATATAGATGATGCCGAACGATTTGGGTTAATGGCACAATTGATGTTGAACAAACAAGCTATTTTTGAGAAGCCAGCCCAGAATCGGCACATGAAGCCACTGTACTTGAAGGGATATGTTAATGGCAAACCATTGACCAAGATGTTTGTCGATGGAGGAGCTGCTGTCAATGTAATGCCATATACCACATTCAGGAAGCTTGGTATGGGCCCTAGAGATTTGACACCAACGAGCATAATTCTAAATGATTTTGCTGGAAATCCTTCGGACACCAAGGGATGCGTGCACGTTGATCTGATGATTGGGTCCAAGACTCTGCTTACGACTTTCTTTGTCATTGAGGGCAAAGGGGCATATAGCTTGCTGCTTGGAAGAGATTGGATTCATGCAAATTGTTGTATTCCATCTACTATGCATCAACAGCTTATTCAGTGGATAGATGATGAGGTGGAGATTGTCCAAGCAGATGATTCAATAAGCGTGGCAAATATGGAACCAGCTTTCTGGGAATATCAAGGCATAGATTGTTTCTCAGGCAAAGACTGGGGAGAAGGTCCTGTGGCACCAGCCAGCAGTGATCAGCAGCCGATCGAAGCAGTCGGCTCTCATAGTAATTTTTGATGGAAAATCCAATTGATGGAACTGATGGAAAATTAGGACGTGGATTTGTGTCGGCCGATAAATTAGAAGAAGTGGACATTGGAGATGGTGACAAGCCAAGGCCGACATTTATCAGTGCTAACTTGGATTCGGTTTTCAAAGAAAAGTTGGTGACATTGTTAAAAGAATACAAGGACTGCTTTGCTTGGGATTATTCGGAGATGCCCGGTCTAGACCGTTCTATTGTTGAGCATCGGTTGCCAATCAAACCTGGATACAGGCCTTACAAGCAACCACCCCGAAAAATCTACAAGGAAGAAGTGTTGGCCGATGTGAAAAAGGAGATTGAAAGATTACTAGATGCAAATTTCATTCGGCCATGTAAATACGCGGATTGGATCTCTAATATTGTTCCTGTCTATAAGAAAAATGGAAAGATGAGGGTTTGCATAGATTTTAGAGACCTAAACAAGGCTACACCCATGGATGGATATCCAATGCCTATTGCTGATTCATTGGTTGATGCTGCTGCTGGATACAAAGTGCTCAGTTTCATGGATGGTAACGCAGGATACAATCAGATTTATATGGCGTTGGAAGATATAGTAAAGACAGCTTTCAGGTGTCCTGGACACATAGGGTTGTTTGAGTGGGTTGTCATGACCTTTGGATTGAAAAATGCCGGTGCAACTTATCAAAGGGCTATGAATTATATTTTTCATGAGTTGATCGGCAAGATTGTGGAAATATATATTGATGATGTGGTGATCAAGTCATTGGATCATGAGTCTCATTTGGCCGACATAAGGAAAACTCTAGAATGCACCAGGAAACATGGGCTTAAGATGAACCCGAACAAGTGTGCTTTTGGAGTTTCGGCTGGAGAGTTTCTGGGATTTTTGATACATGAAGGAGGAATAGGAGTTGGTAAGAAAAGCATGAAGGCAATTGATGAAATTGTTCCTCCAACTAATCTTAAAGAGCTACAATCGCTGCTTGGTAAGATAAATTTTGTGAGAAGGTTCATATCAAACTTGTCACAAAAGGTGTTGCCCTTTTCCTCACTGTTGAAAATAAAAAAAGATCAAAAGTTTGTATGGGGTGACGAACAACAGAAGGCTTTTAATGAAATAAAGGAGTACATGAAGAAGCCACCAGTACTGGTACCTCCACAATTGAACAAGCCTTTCAAGTTGTACGTGGCGGCCGATGCCCAAACTATTGGATCGGCCCTCATTCAAGAATTTGAAGGGAAAGAAAGAGTAGTTGCATACCTTAGCCGAAAGTTACTAGATCCAGAGACAAGGTATTCGGCTATAGAGAAGCTTTGCTTATGTGTTTACTACTCCTGTACAAAATTTCGGCACTACTTACTACATGCCGAATGCATTGTGTATTCAAAGTTTGATGTGATAAAACACATGTTGTCTATGCCAATTTTGAACGGAAGGATTGGCAAATGGATTTTAGCTTTGTCTGAATTTGAGTTAAGGTTTGAATCGGCAAAGGCTGTTAAGGGACAGATTATTGCCGACTTCATTACTGAACATCATGATACATCGATAAATTTGCTTAATATTGTTCCTTGGGTCTTATTCTTCGATGGATCTTCATGCAACAAAGGTGGTGGAGCAGGTATCTTATTAATTTCACCCAAAGGAGAAACATTTGAGTTTGCTGTTCCCATTCAATCTGCTGTTACTAACAATCAAGCTGAGTATGAGGCATTGCTCAAAGGGCTCCAATATTTGAAAGAAGCAAAGGCAATTGCGGTTGAAATTTTTGGAGATTCAGAATTGGTCGTAAAACAATTGAATGGTGAATATGAGTGCAAAAGTGATACCTTGAGGAATTACTATGAAGAATGCAAAGAAATATTGAAGAGCTTTCGGTCAGTAATTCTACAACACATTCCTAGAGGGGATAATGGAGAGGCAAATAGATTGGCCCAAAGTGCATCAGGTTATAAAGAGCTTCGAGAAGTTTTTGCTAATGATGTACATGCTTTCGGGAATAATCTGGCAGAAGATGATTGGAGAAAAGAGATTGCCGATTATCTGGAGAATCCATCCCGAAAGGTTTCTAGAAAGCTCAGGTATAAAGCTTTAAAGTTTGTTCTTCTTGATGATAATTTGTATTATAAATCCTTGGATGGAGTGCTGTTACATTGCTTAAATCATGAAGAAGCAAAAAGGCTGATGAGTGAAGTACATGATGGGTTGTGTGGAGCACATCAATCGGCCTACCGAATGAAGTGGGTTATTAGAAGAACTGGATATTACTGGCCGACAATGTTGGAAGATTGTTTTGAATATTATAAGGGATGTCAAGACTGTCAGAGATTTGGAAACATTCAGAGAGTTCCGGCATCGGCTTTGAATCCCATTATCAAGCCATGGCCATTCAGAGGATGGGGAATAGATTTGATTGGCCAAATAAATCCTCCATCTAGCAAGGGGCATAAGTTTGTGCTTTTGGCAACCGATTATTTTACCAAGTGGGTTGAGGCAATTCCATTAAAGAAGGTGACGTCGGAGTATATGGTTGAATTTGTTAAAGAACATATCATTTACAGATTTGGGATTCCTCAAACAATCACCACAGATCAAGGGGCTCAATTTACATCTTCAGAGTTCAAAGATTTTGCTGAAAGTATGGGCATCAAATTGTTGAATTCTTCTCCTTATTATGCCCAAGCTAATGGTCAGGCAGAGGCTTCTAACAAGATTATGATTAAAATTATACAGAAGAAGATTGATCAGAAGCCGAGAAAGTGGCATTCGGTACTCAATGAGGCTTTATGGGCTTACCGAATGGCTCCACATGGGGCTACACAGACGTCTCCTTATGAGTTGGTGTATGGGCATCATGCTATCTTGCCATGGGAAATACAATTAGACTCAAGGAGAATAAAGTTGCAAAAGGATTTAAGTTCTAAAGAATATAATGATTTAATGATGGACGAATTAGAAGATTTGCATATGATTCGTCTCAGGGCCTTGGAAAATATCGAGAAAAATAAAATGCGAGTTGCTAAATATTACAACAAGAAGGTACAAGTTAAGCAATTTACAGAAGGTGATCTAGTTTGGAAAGCGATATTGCCGATTGGAACCAAATATGCAGCATTCGGCAAATGGTCTCCAAATTGGGAAGGCCCTTTCAGAGTAGTTAGATGCGTACCTGGAAATGCATATATTTTGAAGACATTATTGGGAGAAGAATTTGCTTCTGCTATAAATGGAAGATATTTGAAGAGGTATTATCCCAGTGTTGAAATCGATCGGTGATTGATATATTAAATTGCCGAATAGCCGATATTTGGGAAGAAATCGTCTTTAGAAGGAAATTGACAGAAACGTTGGAGAAAAAGAAAAATGGCCAATACTGAATGTATTGCCCTTAGCACAAAGTATGTTACATCAAGAATTCATGCAAAGGATAAGTTTTATTGCCGAAATTCCATAAATCCCTAGTACAAACTACTGAAAGAGCCTGTTCAGAACAGACTGGGGATGAATGGAATCGGCAATGGCAGTGCCATGGCCATCAAGACGATCAATAGAGGCGTCAATATCGTCGATGTCTTCTGGGTTATTGTTGGCAAAACCAATCGGCATTCTGGAATAGTCGGTGCCGGTGTGCGTCGACATAGCGACGAGACCCGCAGCGACGCCCAGACGAACGCCATGGGAAGCCACTTCGTCGACACGACCTGCCACCGCACCAAGGCGTGCCTCGGGTGTGTCCCCTTGGGCGTTCACCTTGTCCGCCAGCTCCTCCACCAGCGCCTTCAGTCGATCAAGTTCAGCATCACGCGCTGCAAAGTCACAAGGGGATAACAGATTAATATCATTTGGAGGACGAGAATTGAGATTGAGCAGATTGCAGGACTCACCATCAATGACTTCAAGCAGCTGCTTGCGCTCGGCCTGCCATTCGAGGTCCGCAATCCCAGCTTGCTTGGAGATGATCTCCAATTCGCGACGAGAGTCGTCGCGCTCCGCCTTGAATCGGCGAGCATCGCCGTCTGAGTAGCGGAAGTCGTCCGATGAATGAGTCCGATTGGACGAACTCGAAGAGTTGGGCGCCGCAGGAGCAGCGGCTGGAGCCGCAACTGGCGCACCAGCGCCGGCAATCCATTGGATTACCCTGAAAAAACAAAGAAGATTCGTCAAAAAAGAGAAAGGAAATCTCGAGAAGAACAGAGAGAAGCAAGCAGCCAATCACCTGCGGCGAGCGCCAGCGCGACTTCCTTCGGCCTCATCGACGGCCGGGCGCCTCCTGTTGTTGTCGGCCATTGGAAGTTCCTCGGAGTTACTGTGGATGGGGAAAAGAATGGCTTGGGCCGGCAAGAACTTGGAAGACGAAGAACTTGGTGAAAAAACTGTGGGCTGCCTGGGTGTTATTTTATAGAACCCGCAGAGGAGATCGTGGCGCACATCCCAAAATTTCGGAAGGTGGAAAGCCCCACGAACCGAGTAGTTTCGGTGTCGTTTGGGATTCATGCCGAATCGGGTTCAGTTCTACTGAATTGGATTCGGCTGTGTTGTGTTAGGTTGTTTTTCGGGTCTAACGCTGTTACGACTAAGCTTTGCCGAATGTGTTGTTCACAATAAAGCGAGGAAGAAAGCAAAAGATTGGTGAGACTACAAAGTCGGTAAGACATTCGGCTAATTAAATATTCGATACAACTACACACCCAAGTATTTGGAGATTACATCTTTAGCATCAGATATCATTCTATTAATGGTCTCCAAAAGATTTTTGCCTGCTTCTTGGGTTTTTATCAGAGCAGAGAGCTTCGTTTTGAGCTGTTTATCTTCAGTTAGAATTGCCGATGCTTCCTTCCGTATCCTCTCTGACAGATCAGGGAGTTCGGCTAACTTCTTCTCGTCAGCTTCGATTTCGATTGACAGAGTCCTCAATTCGGCTTCTAGTTCAGCTTTTCTGGTCTTCTTCAGATCAAGTGCTGGCTGCAGTCTAGCTGACAATTCTTTATTACTCTGAGCTTGAATATACAGATCTTTCAAGGATTGCTTAGCTATGGCTCTTCTTTGTTCTAGAGCTGGTTGTAAAGATTGACTTTTCAGAACCTGTCTGACTGCAGCAAATTGTTGATCCAATTGAGAGATTGGTTCCAAAGAAGCTTGGATATCAACAGGAAGGTTTTGTTCAATGGGCTCAAGCATATCTCTCAGAAGATCAGCATCCTTGACTTGATCCTGGATGTCTTTGTGCAGAAAGGAGAAGATTTCCTTTAGTTTTGCCTGGGTTTCTTCTGATAAAGTCTGACTAGAAGAAATTTCCCCTGCTTGTTCGGCAACAAGATCATCCAAAGGAAATGAGTAGCTGGATGATGAAGTTATTTTTTCCTGGAAAAAGATATTGCCGAATTAATGATTATCCATTGAATAAAGAACTGGGGAGACTGGGTAATTATCTCTACCTCATTCCTGATCTCTTGGATGGAGAGAGAGGATGGCTCAGGCTCAGGCAAAGATTCTTGTATGTCATGCTGAGGAGAGCTTGGAAGGTTCTTTGGTGGAGATGAGGCTTCTAGCTGAGGTACATCAGGTAGAGCTGAAGCTGGTTCTTGATGAAAAGGGGAGCTCTCCGAAATTGGATCCATTGAAGCTTGCTCTGTGACTGAAAGAAAGTTAGTGCCGATGAAAAGAGTTTTAAAAGACAAGATGGTGAGAAATTTTACTAATCATTGAAGCATCGGCAGGTTCTGTGCTGATGGCCAATTGCTGTGATTTGGCCTGAAATCATAAAGGAGTAGAAAATGAGCAGAATGAAATTAGCATTTTTTACTCGAAGAAGGAGAAATTTGACCTGTGCAATTATTTTGCTGCTTGTTCTTTTCTTCTTTATAGATGAAGGGGCAGTTAGAGAAGAAATTTTTCTCTTGGCAGCAGGTGGTGCAGCAAGAGTTGGATCCAGGTTGGCAGGCCTGGACATTATTTGAGCCAAAGAAGGAGAGTGATGCCCCAGAATAGATATTGGGCCTGCAGTGTTATATGCAATTGCTCTGGCCAGAGGGGCAGGGACTATGTCCTGCAAGATAACAGAGTTAAAAGTCGATGAAAGAGGATGTCATTGGAAAAACAAATGGATTATAAGCATATTTACCTCTGAATTCGGCTGATAGTCAGGCATCAAATCAAGGCAGAGAGGGTGAACTGGCACATTGAAGATATGATCACGGGATTCTTGCCACCAAAGAATAAAAGAAGGATGGGCAAGTGCTGTTGGCACAAAGGGTTCGATCTGGTAGATGGCTGCACAACACTTGTAATAAAAAATTCTTCTTGTTTCTGTGGAATCTTTGATGATCTGCCTAGGCTTGAGGAATTCATGAAGAAATAATCTTGGGGGCACTTGGCCACATCCTAATTGCCTGGCTACTGTATTCGGCTGGTAATATTCATGTGAGCTTTGAACCAGCCTTCCTCCACAAAATTCAGCTGGTAAGATGCAAGGCCGAATGAAAGTGTTGACTCTGCATCTATACATCCAGTCTCGAAGCTGAATTCACAAGGGAGGGTGAGATTGTCATTGTCCATGTATGGGAACCAGAGGGGGTTGGCAAAGCCTTTGAAGAAAAGTTCAAACAGTTCTCCAATGTTCTTATTGATAGCAATAGTGGAGGCTGCTTCCCCATAGGTTTGACAGCCTTTGGTGCTCTGGGTTTCTGCTTCCTGGTAATTGACCGAAGGGAAATGTCGGCTGTTGAGGTCAATAGAGACAATTTGGTGCATATACAATTGCAGCCACATCTGGACGAACCACCAGGGACCGTTAACGCAGGAAATTTTCTTGTTGGTGTGCATCTGATAAATGGTCTGATGGAGCATGTGATAGACACTTCCCAGGAGATATTTCCCGAGGGGGATAAGTGTGCCTGCAGCCAAATCTTCGGCCATTACTATGTGATTCAGAGTTGGCTCATTGGCTTTACCACAGAAAACAAATCTGCACAGCCACATGTTCAGAAAGGCCCTGTATTCAACATCAGTCAGGGGACCATCACGCATATAAGTCTGGATGTATTTCTTATAACCGACTCCGGTCTTCACCCCTGTCTGTTTGGAAGAACCTTTGTACCTGTATGGGTGTGTTATCCCTGTAATGTTCAGGCCGGTTATCATGTAGACATCGGCCAGGGTTGGAGTCATTGGTCCGTGACCAAAGAGAAAAGCATTCATGCCATTGGACCAGAAATGACAAGCTGCAATCAGGAGACTTTCATTCTTGGGTGTTTCGGCTAGAGATAGCTCCAGGCAATGAGAGATACGAAGACTGTCCCAATTCTGCGTCTGGGGGCTTTTATCTTCAAGAATCCTTTTGTACCAGTTTCTCCAGCCGGCGATTGGGGGCAGAGGCCAGTTCTTGAATGAATCTTGCCATTCGTGAGGTTTCGTCAGTGAAGTTTTGAAAGGGATCCTCTGAGACTCGGCCGCAATAATTTCGGAGGGATCTGGATTCCCTGAAGGGCCGAGGAAGAAAGATGCGGATTGCTCCTCAGTAGGGGTCAAGATTTCAGTGGTCAGAGCCTATTGAGAACGGAAGAGGAGCGATTCGAGAATTCAAAATGCAGTTTGAAAAAGAGTAATGCCGAATATGGTTGAAGAAAGCGGAACTTACTTGAAGAATTTGATCCTGGTTCGCCATTTGAAGATTGGAGTTTGAAAAATTCGACGAACTAGGGTTTGAGTTTGAGAACGCACTCTGAGGATTTGGGAGCAGAAAACGGATGTCGAGCGGGCTCAGCTTGGAAATGTTGGGGATTCCTGGTCAATTCCGAGATAAAGTATCCTTTATCCCGAAATTGAAGGGGCATGTGTTGACACCAAAAATTAACACCAGGAAGAGGCTGACATGTGGGCCGGATTTGGTGGAAGGATGCCATTCGGCTAGAGGGCTTTCTCTGAAGCATTCGGCAAAGATGCTCTGCGGTCGGGAACGCGTCGCCATTCGGCTAAGGGGTTTTCTCTGAAACATTCGGCAGAGATACTCTGCGGTCGAGAATGCGTCATCATTCGGCAGAAGCATTGTTCCGCAGGCGAAGAGTGGTAGCGTTCGGGAAGACATGATGACGTGGATCAATATAAGGAAAAGGCCGGTTCGAACAAGGAACGCAATATGGGCACGAAGATTCGTCATTTATTTTTAGAAACAAGTATTATAGTCGTGTCCGACTAGGAGTTGTATCAAGACCTGGGTATAAATATAAACCCATGGCAATTGTAAGAAGAGATCAATCAATCATACAACAAACCGGCCCCGTGCCAACATCGAGTCCTTTAGTCGAGTCGTCGAGTTCTTCGAGAGGAGTCATCGATCCGTCGACCTCCGTAAGTACCGACAACCTTGTATCATGCTTAGTATCATGCGGTGGATTTAAGCTTTGATGCAAGTAGTCTTGTTACCATGCTTAGTATCATCCGGTGGATTTAAGTTGTGGTCTCAAGAAGGTTCCTCTGTTAGGTCATGAGCCATGCGGTGGGCTAAGATCTAGTATGGACCAAGTTATCGGCTCTGTTGGATTTCGGCAAGATCTGACAGATTCATTAAGTTACCCCGTGTTGCTTCGTTTTTACTATGTGCTTAATTCATGCAACACACCTTTGCCCAATCTAGATCGGCTAGAATCGGCTCTACTTCACGATGTGACGACTTATCCCCTCACAGCCGAGTTCGAAACCGATCTAGGTTGCCACGTGTCGCGGGTTCGAGCTTATCGGCATCGTGTAGATCTTGACAGAACCGGGTATCATGCGGTAGATGTAGGTTTTTGGGTCGTCTTAGAGCTAATCATCCGGTGGATTAGAATTCGATTCGATCTGATAGATTTATCTTTACCGATTAAGCTTGTTCCTTCGCCATGGACCCCGATTCGGCTAAATAGCCGTATTCGGTAATGCTCTCACGAGTGAACGTGTGTTCATGGGTTTGCATTGGACAAAGAATGCTTTTAGCCTTTCATGATTAGATTGTATCATGCGGTGGATTGACCTAATCTGATTGGTGGTGTGGCTTCAAACGAGTTGTATCATGCGGTGGATTAACTTGTTCGTTGCCATGCTTGACGGGTGCTGCTTTCGGCCTATGCATTCTTGTTTCAATGTAGATCCGTGACTGTGTTGTGGGTTCGTAATTAAACATTGAATGCTTTTAGCTTTTCACGGTTAGATTGTATCATGCGGTGGATTGGTCTAATCTGATTAGTGGTGTGGTCACAAACAAGTCGTATCATGCGGTGGATTAACTTGTTTGTTATCATACTTGACGGGTGCTGCTTTCGGCCTATGCATTCCTTGTTTACTGCGAATTTATAATCATGTTTCACCCCTCTTTATTTATCTATCATGCTCTGTTTCCCGTTAATCGGCTATGAGTATGTGCTACAATGTTCATTCGGTTGAAAGCCGATCTTTCGTCATGCTTACGTCACGCATTCGGCAGAGCGCTCCTTGTGTGCCTTGCCGATTGCCGAATGAGATTTTAACTGCCGACAGATAGCTTGTCCGTAGCTATATGTCTCTCGGGATTGGCTTCAATGCCGCAAATATGGAACTGTCTGGTCTCACCCGACACGTTCCAGGTTTTGATCTAAACTTTTTGTTCCTTTGTTAGTTTTCAGGCAAACTGACTGGCACGCTTCCGGATGCAAAAGCCCGGGCCACGTGTGAAGCCAGCTAATTCGGCTTGCTGTGTGCTTGGCGTGAGGTGCGGATTTTACGTCAACAATAACGTACCGTCCTTGCTTTATAATTATGTATAGATTTTCCTTTTTTTTATTTGCTCTTTGTCTAGATGAAGACACATGCGGATTTTTTCTCTCTCCGTTGCAACGCAGGACATATTTTGCTAGTAAATAAATATGTACACAACTCTACTTCGACTAACACATTTGAAAGACCAAATCGGTCAATATATACGTTTCACGGTCAATAGACACGTTGCCTATGCCTGCATCTTAAAATAAACCAAGAAAAATATTAGAGTATAGAACTAATTTGGGACAGATAGTAACTGACTTGCCCAGACATACTATAGTACTGTACTATCAAGTACGGAGTCTCAAATCAAGGCAGTGAATTACACACACAAACTAGTAGTACGCTCGAACATTTTGCAAACACGGCAGCGATTTTTGAACTTTTTTGATAAAAAAAGTCCACGAATACCCTGAAAATTGGCCGTTAACCGCCGGCCCGAGGCGGAGCCCTCGATCCTGGTCCCACCGCCGCCGCGCTCTGCTCGGCCGCTCGGCTAGTCTCCCCGGCGCCTTCGCCTGGAGGAGCCAGAACCCTCGGCGCCGCCAAGCCCAGAGGCTACAGCGCTCCAGTGCAGGTGATCCTACGGCGCAAGCTGCCGAAATCCTGCAGGTCCGGCCTTTACCCCGCATGTGTTGTTGATTCTGATTCCCCTCCCACTGCTTTCATGATCTCGGCGATTCGAACACCTCAGGGGCAGGCGGTTCGGCGAAGTAAGCAATCCGGGAGCAGATTGGAGAGAGGCGCGTTGTTCGTGTGATCGTGTTAAGGTAGATGCGGGGCTCTGCTGAAATTTGTAGAAACTGGAGTTTCAGTAGGTTCAGATGCTGAGTCAACCGATGAAATCGGGCTGAAATTATTCTAAAATTCTCTTTGGAAGTATACACGATATATATTGGCACTCATAACATGAATGCGGATCTTAACATGACTGCAATCCAGAGTTTTGATCATGTCTTGGGAGTTTGATACATATACCTGATGGTTCGTTCATTCTATAATTTCATACACAAAAACCAGAAAAAAGTACTTATGACTCGAAAATCTTAAGTTATGAATGCTAACCCAATCTAGAGATTTGATCAACAGCTGGAGATGCAGAAAAAATCTCCCGGAAGACTCTGCTGGGTATGTGTCAGTTTCCCTAGTGCCCAAGCAGAAGACACAGGCTACTACCTACTGGCTACTATCATATGCGTAGGAAAGCTGCCGAAAGATTCTGAAGTCGTCATTATCTGGCTGCGTTCACGTGAGCATATACTTACTGATTTTTTAGTCCCTCCCATTTTCCCCATATTAATCGTCACTTGTGTGGGGCTTTAACTTTAACTGATACGATTGAATGCGCCTGGAAGTCGAAGTGCTTCCGACTCTTGGGCTCCATGTTCTTCTCTCCTTACAAATGATCAGTACCGACGTATACTGTTGGCAAACTCTGGAGCAACTCTAGGATACAGGCATGCATAGGGACTTGGAAGCAGTAATCTAGGTATCATATCGTTTCTTCAAGTTGTTTCATCTTCACCTGTACTACAGTATACTGCATTTTTTATTTCATAGAGCTGCAGAATCTATTACTATATTATAGATTTATCATGACACCTTCAGATTCCTGCCATCTTTTACTGAATTGTCATTCGATCAAGTTCTTTCTAAAAGAGAAATGATTACCTCTGCATCCATCACTTGTTTTCTGTCCATGTAATGATGAATTACTGGCTTCATGACTTCTTCACTATATATATATATATATATATATATATATATATATATATATATATATATATATATATATATATATGGCCTAGTAGCTTTGAGGTTTCTTCTCTACATCACCATTTTTCGGTGGAGCTTCTATGCAAAGGTAAGAGTGTTTTGTCTTCCCCTACGAGCATCAATAATGCAAGAGAGAAGAGAAATTCGATTTTTTTTGGCTCTTTTCATGGTAATTTGTTTGATTTTGAGCCTGCTTTTCTCTGCTATTAGCATATGAAAGCACTATTGAGCTCACTTCCAAAAATGGATTATATTTTTGGGCGCTCGATTGAAGTATTTAAATGTAATGCACGCTGCTTTGCTGTACGATGGATAGACAAGAGTTGCAACTCCTGTAATGCTCTCCAGAAAAAAAGGGATTATTTATTTATGGAGGCAAACTACCTTTATGCTGTGATGTTAAGATTTTATTCTGTTGGAAATGGGAGAGTAGTTTCTTTTTAATTGAATATGCATCTAATATAAACTGCAGTTCCAGCTTACATGACTAGGAGTGGTGGTTTCCGAATGAAGAAACCTTGTGATCACTGCCAAAGTTACTTGGACCATTTGGATGAAAAGAAAAAAACTATGAGCTGCTTCCTCAGGTGTATGACCGCCAATCCTAAACATTGCATGGTAATCGTTCCCAACTTTGATATGTTGCTTTTCGTACCTTGTATTTTCCATATTTTTGTAACAAGACAAATTTGGATTGAGAACTTTGATTAACTTGATTTGAGCTATCCAGAACTAAATGGTGCTTGCTATTACCTGAGTATTGGAAAGAGAAATAGTGACGCTCCTATTATCATGGTTAAGAGAAATAATTTAAAATTGCAGATATTCAGGTATTTTAGTGTTTGAGTGACATGTCCAAATCCCAAAATGGCAGTTTAATAGACCTGTAGGTCGTACCACAATAGAGAAACCTTCAATTTTCCCTTTTAAAGAGAGATATAGTTTGTTTCATGTATCTTAGCCTTCTTCCACGTACCTTTATTACTACCACTGAGTAAAGTAAATAACATATGCATGAGTCCCACACACAGAATGCTCAATTTTTTTGCCTTAAAACCTCTTATGGTTCATGGTTGACAAATCCTTTCAATCAGAATCGTATAGATACTGCATTGTTAATTAAATGTTGTACCTAATAGTTTTAGACCTTCAACAAGTGGAGTGCTGCTACCGGCTTGTTTTTGACAAAATTTATTTATGTTAGCTTCTGAATGATTTTGAACTTTTTGACAAGGTCCCGGGCTGGTCCCAACTTTTTTCTGGGGAAGACTAATTTATTTGTAAGGTTCTAAATTATGTTGTTGACATTCCTCTGTTTCACAATCTTTTGATGCTCAGAATTTTGTGCATCTCATGAGTATATGCTTTGTGGTGTGTGGTCTACTGATTTCTATGTCTTAGATTATATTGTTTCTTTACAGTTGGTTTGGTGAAGAGGGAGTTGCTATATTTACATCAATTCCTTTTGATGTTACTACAGATCATACCAAACAGATTTCTGAAGCATTTTGCAGGAAAGTTGTCCGGAACTATCAAATTAGAATCCCCTAATGGTAGTCGATATGATGTTGAAGTTACCAACCGTTATAATAAGATGGTGCTCAGACATGGGTGGGAGGCATTTGTTGATGCCCATCATATAGAAGAGAATGACTCATTGCTGTTCCAGAACATTGAAAACTCTGTTTTCAAGGTTCTGATCCTTGATTCTGATGGTTGTGAGAAAATGTTTTGTTGTGCTGGCATAACAACCACCCGAAATGTTGAAGAAAGAAGTGTAGATTCTGTTGATAGTTTAAGAAATTCTCAACATGATACCACAGAATCATCAGCAAGTGGAAGAGTCGCTAGGTGTGTGAAAGGTAGCTCCAGTCGATGTGTGAAAACTTCGAAGTTGGCTGTAACATCCTCGTCATCTGGAGGCTCAGGTTATACAGTTATTTTAGTTACTTGCGTATTTGCCTCGAATATATGTTACTTATTCCTATAGCCTGTTGTGTCAATTTGTACAGGAGAAAGCATTCCTTCTGAAAACGAATCTTTTGAGCCAGAAGATCTTCAGACAACCCCAGGGGCAGATTATGTTATATCATGTAGAAGCCATCTATCTGAAGAACAAAAAGAGGGAGTAATTGCGCTTATTCAGGAGATTCAACCTGAAATCACTGTCTATGTTGCCGTCATGCGGAAAAGCCATGTTCATCCCCCGGCTCCTTTTGTTGTAAGTTCACTGCTCCCAACATTTTTTTTGCTGTAGCTAATGCTGTACATGCTGCCATAAGTGAAATCCGACTATCTTCAAATTCTCACCAGCCTTCTGAATATGCGTGAACTGCGGACAAATAACACTTTTTTCTTATCTCGATGATTGAAATTATTTTGTTTAGTGTTCTTTGCTGTTTGTTTGCATCACATCATGTTCCATCTGTAATCAGGCTATTAACAAGGAATACGCATGTTCCCATTTTCCACATGAAAACACAACTGTCACACTTAAGAGACCAGGCAAGAGCAAGAAATGGCATCCCAGATTCTATAAAAGAAAAGATAGAAGCATGTACTTGCTTCGAGGTCAGTGGTTAGACTTTGTCTGTGACAATCATGTCCAGGAGGGAGATATCTGCATCTTTTCACCGACAGATGGTGGCAGAAGATTCACATTTACAGTCTATCTGCTTCACGCAAGAACTACTCATTCCAGGCGTGGAGCGAATTCTCAAAGAGTTTGCCCATGCCCAGGTGGGCCTAGTGCGAAGACAGCATCAGAAGTCAATATTAAGGAGGAACCAACCGATGGTATTGTACCAAAATATTAAAAAACCAGTCGCATTAGGAATCATTCCTTTCTTACGGCCTAAAACTATCTGCAGGAGAAAATGTTCCCTCGGAAAGTGACATGCATGAAATTTCTTGTGAATCTCTGGAGAGCGAAGACTCTGGTGGTCCAACTCAGCATCCCTATTTTTTACCATGCAAAAGCGGTTTATCTAAATCCCAATTGAAGATTGTTGAGGAGAGAGTGCGAGTCATCCAATCTGAAGTTCCAATTTATGTAGCAATCATGAGGAAGGGTAGCATTGCTGTCTCCCCACGTTCGATGCTTGTAAGTTTAATTCTTTTTTGTATCTTGAATTATTATTTTTCAGTCTTAAGGTTCTGTTCCTGTCATTTTGATCTGGTTTGTTGAGGTGGACGTGCTATTTACTATTTGCTCTGAATGACAGACTATTCACCTGCTTTCTTATCAGCAAACTATTTGTTACCACATCATAGAAATATCTTATTCCTCCTGAAAAGATTAACTATACAGAGACCAATAATATAAACCCTGAACCTGTCAATGTGCTCCTAATTCTCCATCTGTAATGCATCAGGAATTAGGTTCGCGATATGCTACTGCCGTGCATCTTCCAGCTAGAGGGCAACCCATGGTGCTCCAGTGCATGAGGAAGATGTGGGAGACCAAAATGGTGATTCGTCGTGGGTGCAGGTGGTTTATAAGTGGTGGTTGGCTCAAATTTGTTCGTGGCAATGGTCTGCGAGTCGGGGATGTCTGTTTGTTCGAGCTGAAGAAGAACGAGAAAAAGCTTACCATGAAGGTCCATATCCTCTCCAGGGAGCAGCTTTAGTTTGTAGAAGAAAGAAAATGGTGACCCTTTATTCTTCTGCTAGTACCTATCATGTGTGTTATTTTTCCTGTTTTGTACTTTATAAAACCTAGTCCCTGGTTGTGGTTGATGACTCTTTGACACTCTATTACTATCCATCCTAGTGACCTAGTAATCTTTATGGGATGCGACATCTTTTGTGGGTTATTACTTGTGGCACAAAGAAAAGTTCTGCTTGTGTTGTTTTTCATGCTGTAGAATTTTATAGGAGTGCATTGAAGTTGAAGCTATACAAAATTCTCCCCAGGAGGTTTGAAAGAGGAAAAGCTTGCGGTGCACTGGGAGATGAGGAAGGACGTATGCAGCGATGAAATGTTTTGGGTTTTCACTATTGACACGAAACATATTTTTATTTGTGGACAGTTTTTGTTAGAAAAAACTTTCTTATTCAGGAAATTAAAGGGCTATTTGGAAAAGGAAATCATTGACGTGTCTATGCCCAGTTTGACATGAATCGTCGTTCAGAAAACGGAAGTACTGGCGCCCGGACGTCCGACGTCTACCAAAAAATCGGACGGGTGACGTGGCGCAATCTGGACCAAGTGTTCTCCTCCAACGGTACTGCAGCAATTAAAACTCCCACCGCAACATGAGTATTATGTTGCATGCAACATGTAAACTTTTTTGCAACATTCAAGAATAGAGTATGCAACATCATAGAACTATACTTGCAACATGAAAAATCATCAGTTGCAACATCAGAAACACGTACAGAAACACACACCGTCGCATATCATCCAGTTGCTACGGGAGTTGAGTAAAACATCCCGCCGCAACATCAGAGCATGTTCATCCGATTCAAATGAAACATCCAATCAGAATTCATACGGAACATCCAATCAAACTTCGTGCAACATCAAGACAAGGCTATTGCAACATCAAAATTATACAACTGCAACATTGAAAAAACCGTTGCAACATCTAGAGCACGGTGAAACATTGGAACACGGATATTGCAACATGAAAAATCAACAAACGAAACATCCAAAAATAATTGTTGTAACATGCACAGAGTTATGCACATATGCACAGAGTTATGCACATATGAAACAAAATCTGTTGCAACACCGTGGGGTGCTTAACGCAACATCACCCTGGAGCTCGCCGCCACTGCCATGTTGCCCGGGGGCCCGAAGCCATAGAGGAGCACGAGGACGGGTACGTGCCGACCTCGCCGCCGTCGGCGCCCGGCGGGAAGCGCTAGTAGTGGACCGTGGTGGTGCCACCATTGAGGGGCATGGAGGCCTCCACGAGGCCCGTCGGAGCAGCGGCGGCGACCTCAAGGTCACGGAGGAGCGGCGATGAAGGAGGCGGCAGCAACGCGGAGGAGCAGCGCAGAGGAGCGGTGCGTCGGCGGCGGCGCGCGGAGGAGCAGCGTGGAGGAGCAAGGGCGGGCGGTGTCGGTGGCGGCACAGTCGAGCCGGCGAGCGGGTAGTACAGGACGAGCGCCATGGCGAGTGCCTTGCGGATCGACCGGCGCCCGCGGAGGAGCGGCCAGCAGCGGTGGCGGCGGCGCCGCGCCTGCGGAGAAACGGCGGCGCGTGGAGGAATAGCCAGCGACGGTGGCGGCGGCGGCGCGCCCGCGGAGAAGAGCTGGCGCGTGGAGGAGCATCCGACGGCGGCACCTCGACGCTCGAGCACAGATGGCGGCCGGCGCTGCTGGGGAGCGGCTTCCGAAACGGGGCGGAGGTGAGGGGCTCGCCGGCACCGGCTCGAGGACGGAAAGGAGCAGCTCGCCGCGGGCTCGAGGACGGAAAGGAGCAGCTCGCCGGCGCCGGATCTCGGGGATGGAGGGGAGCAGCTTGCCGGTACCGGTGTCAGGCTCGGGCGGATGAAAGCGAACGAGAGAGACGGGGCGAGCAGATAAGGACGAGAGAGAGGGGCGAGCGGATAAGAAGAAAGAGGCGTCCGATGCGTCGGACGCCTAT
The DNA here is from genome assembly GCA_033239725.1 of Echinochloa phyllopogon. Lineage (NCBI taxonomy): Eukaryota > Viridiplantae > Streptophyta > Magnoliopsida > Poales > Poaceae > Echinochloa > Echinochloa phyllopogon. Next base: position 14,883,571 of record BTCW01000009.1, read on the forward strand.
GTTGGAGCATTTCCGTTCAGAAAATCAGAAGGCCAAATTTTGTAGGATATACCCATGAAAATTATTAAAGTGAAATGAAAGCTAGCGGAATTTTAAAATAAAGAAGCCGCGGCGGTATTTTTTTTTCTCCTATGATAACTTGATTAGGAACTGCATAGCCCTCTTGAATCTTGATAGTGCTTTCCATAGTTTCCAATTTCCCATATATTTTCCTTATTCCGGTCCGAATTGTCCTAGTAGTACCCCAAAAGATCGGCTAGAGTTGTTTATTTTTGTCTTTTCCGAATTCCGATCTTCGGGCAAGCAAAATACGAGTATATCCGAAACTTTCCTGAGGTAACCCAACCGCCTCTCTCTGTGGTGGGCCCCACCTGGCACGCCGCAACAGCTCCTCTTCTTTTCCGTTCTCCGCTCGCCGGAGCGCCGCCTCCCTCCGTTCGTCAAGCCCTTGCAAATGCGCGCCCCTCAGAGTGATCCAAAGCCCCGGCTTCCTGGAGGTTCCGGGGTTGGGATCGGCGGCTTCACCGTGGTATGTGAGTATCATACTCGATTACCCCTCTCGCGCAGTGTGATATCTTTTTTTCTTCTTCGATTCTTGACAATGGAAGAGATGTGGCCGGGGTGGTTTTGTTTCCACACAGAAAAAAGATGGTTTCTTGGGGCGATCGATTGATTGACGGGGATCTGGACCGGCCTTAGTCTGGATTATAGTGCTCAGTTCTCAATCGGGATAGGATTCGTGTGCGGGCTATTTTTTTCGAGAACACGCAGGAGAGCTGCGTATCTTTGTATTAAGAAGAAAATTTGTGAGTTACAACGCGGGCTGCTTGGGCGCACGCAACGGCACGGAGTTGGATTATACGGCAAACCACACAACCAAGCGACGAGGGAGGCGAGACTAGGACTGTCTAATGCTAACAGTAACTACCTCCGGCCAACCCAAGGCCCCCAAATGTCTTGCCCCAGCCTTGATCCAGAGCTGGCCCTCGGAAATGATCTTGTGCGCCAGCAGACTCTCGATCATGCCTGGTTCGGAGTTGAAAGTACGATGATTGCGCTCCTTCCAAAGACACCAGATTATGAGCATGAACATGGAGTCGAGGCCTCTTTTCTTGAGTGAGGCATGCCCAGAGCGCAGGCGCAGCCACCAATCGAGCAATGGAACCTCCGGTGGTGGCAGCTGGACCTGATGGCCCAAAATTGCGGAGATGGCGTACCAGATTTGCTTTGCATAGCAGCACTGGATGAACAAATGGTCCACCGACTCCTGCTCTTGATCACACAGCTTGCAATTTGTCCACGCTTGCAGCCCATGTCGATGACGCCGATCGGCCGTCCAGATACGGTAATGCACCGCGAGCCAAGTGAAGAATTTCACCTTCAGTGGTGCCCATGCCTTCCAAATTGGCTTGGCCCCCGCAAAGCGCATGGATCCCTCGAAGAAAGCCCTGTATGCCGAGCGCGCCGAGTAAGTAGCACTGGGACACCATTTCCACCCGATGATGTCCTCTACCCCCGGGCGCAGCTGAACATCCATCATCAAGGGCCACAACCGCAGGTACTGCTCGATCGCCGGGATAGTGAGGACGCCTGCGATGTCCTGGATCCATCTCCTGTTGGACAGCCCGTCCAGGACCGATCTGCACCGCCTAGTTCTGGTACGAACCAGCTTGCACAGGTCAGGTGCAAGCACGCAGGGGGAGTTACTCCCCAGCCAAAGGTCAGACCAAAAGAGGGCCAGACTGCCGTCCCCCAGGGTGATCTTCATGGAAGCCTGGAACATGTCTTGGACAGCTCGATCAATCCCAAAATCAAGATCAAGGTGTCGCCAAGGCCTGTTATCATCCGTGCGTTGTAGCCACAGCCATCGTGTGCGGGCCATTGAAATGTTAAACATGATGTTATTGGTTGCTCCCATTTGCGACAATATCTTATTTGTAGTACTGGGCATGAAGATAGATAGGGTCACTGGGACACTAAACACCCAGATACTCTATTAGCAAATATGGGAATATGCCAATTTTGTCAGCAAAGCTATATGATTGTAATGCAAGTTATTTGTATAATTGATAATTTCATAACAGCAAACATTTTGGCATTTTTACAGAATACTGTGTGTGAAGTGTGTGGAGATATTGGTTACAAACGTCTTCTGGTTTGTTGCAGAGACTGCAAGCGTTCTGTTGTGCACCTGTATGTTTTCTTGTCACCCTAATGATGCTATATTTTATTTTAGTAAAAATCTACTATGTCACACAAACTTTTCTACCTTCTGTAGTGTAGTTATGTTAATATGTCATGTTATGATCGGGCTCTTCTTATTATATGATTTGTCATCGTGCAGATACTGTTTGGACAAAATTGTCTTTGATGCATTATTGGCAGAGTGGTTGTGTTATGAATGCCTACAGAGACATGGTGAAGTTACTTGCAGCAGGTCTCTAGAAAAGGAAGAGGTCAGATGTCAACTCGATTACAGGGCTCACAATGAGTTGGCACAGAGAAGCATTAGTGCCAATGTAACACAGCCTTCTATTCTGCGAAAAAATGCTGCAGACAAAGTCATTCCATTTTCACCAGGTGACAATTGTGAGAAAGTGCTTCCCTGTTCTGGCTTTAGAAACACCCCAACTGTTCAAGAAAGAAGTGTAGATTCCATTGATTTATCAAGCGGCTCTCAACATGATACCACAGAATCATCAGAAAGCAGTGAAGGATCCGCTGAGTGTCGGAAGGGTAGCTATTGTACACGTGGGAAAACTATAAAGATTGCTGCAGCATCCTCCTCATGTAAATCATCACGTAATACCATTAGTCAAGTAATTTGCACATTGTCCACGAACTTTAAATCAATTATTAGTATAGTTCATTATGATTCTTTTTCCAGGAGAAGACATTACCTCTGCAAACGATTCTTCAGAGTCTGATGATCTTCAGATACCCCCAAGGGCAGATTATGTTTTATCATATAGAAGCTATCTATCTGAAGCACAAAAGGAGAGAGTAATTGCATTTATCCAGGAAATCCAACCTGAAACCACTGTTTTTGTAGCAAACATGCAGAAGAGGAATGTTCAACCCCCGGGTCCTTTTCTGGTAAATTCACTACTCCTTTTGGATAGGCACTCACTTTCAACATTATCTTGCTGATAGCTTGTGGCAAAATTACATGAGAAATTTAGCTACAATCTCCATGTTGTCATTAGTCTTCTGAATATGTGTGGACAAATGCCTTATTTTTTGCTTGACTATTGAAACTATTTTGAGTTTTCTTGGTTGTTTCTTAACAGCATCATATCATGTCTCATATGTTATCAGGGTATTTCCAAGGAATATGCATCTGCACATTTTCCACATAATAGCACAAATGTCACACTTCAGATGCCTGGCATGAAGAAGAAATGGCATCCTAAATTCTACAAGAGAAATGCCAGTAGAAAGAACATGCTTATGGGGCAGTGGTTAGGCTTTATCCGTGACAATCATGTGCAGGAGGGAGATATCTGCTTCCTTTTCCCAACAGATGGTGGGAAAAGATCCACATTTACCGTCTATCTACTTTGCGCAACAGCAACTCATTCCATAGGTGGAGCTGGTTTTCAAAGGGCTTGCGCATGCCCTGGAAGATCCCGTGCAAAAATGGATTCTGGAGTCCATATTATGAAAGAACCATCCAATGGTATTATTGAAAATATTTATTTATTTATTTTGCATTTTATATTATCCTATCTTATGGCCTAAAGCTGTCTTCAGACGAATATATCTCCTTGGAAACTGGCATGCATGAAATTTCTCGCGAATCTCTGGAGAGTGAAGACTCTAGTGGTCAATATCAGCCTACATACATTGTACCGTGTAGGAACTCTCTATCTAAATCCCAAAAGAAGATTGTTGAAAAGCGAGTCCAAGCCATCAAATGTGAAGTTCCCATTTGTGTAGCAGTAATGAAGAACAACAATGTTGGTGATGCTCAGAAGTGGATGCTAGTAAGCTGAATTCTTCTTTTGGTTTTGATTGTTATCTTTTTATGGTCCAACGTGGTTCCTATAATCTCAACTTGCCTTTTCTAAGTGGGTATGTTTGTATCATTTGAATGCCAACTATTCATTCTCCTTGATATATGCAAATAGTTTGCGGTTATATCATAGAAACATCATGTTTTCCTTGAAGCAATCAGCTATACAGAGTCCACAGAAAACCCTAGAAATTGTCTTGTCTAATAAAAAAGTTGTGCGCCCATCCTGCTAACATTATGTCCATTATACATCAGGAATTAGGTGTACGGTATGCTGCTGTATATCTTCCGGCTAGTGGGCAAACTGTGGTGCTCCTGTGTATGGGGAAGGCATGGGAAACTCAAATGGTGATTCATAATGGTAGAAGGTGGTTTCTTAATGGAGGTTGGGCCAAATTTGCTCGTGACAATGGCCTGAGAGTTGGTGATATCTGTCTGTTCGAACTGAAGAAGAATGAGAGAAAGCTTACCATGAAGGTCCATATAATCTCCAGGGAGCAATTTAGTTCGAAGTAGGAAAAATATGGTCTTCTTTCTGCGCTGGTACAGTGGTACCTCGTGGGTTATTTTGCTTGTTTTGTACTTTGAAAAATGGTGTTCTTCGACGGCGCACTATCCAATATCCATAATTCCATATTCCATATAGTAGGTTGTGTTTGGCGATTGCTATTGAGTACGTGATGAACAGTTTCTCAGGGGTTGCAAATGCGTCATCTTTTGCTAGCTAGTATCTGTCATATTAGTATGTACTTATTATGCAGTAATTATCTGGTTATCTTATATGCTGAAATACGGCATTGCTATGTTCTTGACATGTACGATATTTTGAGGAGCACATTAATTGAACTCATCAGAAAAACTGTTCTTAGAAGAATCTTTGGAAAAAAGTTAATTTTGAGATGCTGATCAGCATCCACCATCTCGTAAAAAAGGTTAAAGCGCGCCTATGAGCTAGGGCTCGAGGTGATGCGGGATCTAAGAAGGTTTGGATGTGGCAAAATCCATAGTGGAAGATGAGGTAACACTCCATCAGCCTTTCAAGGCATGTACTCCCTCCGTCCTAACATGTAAGCATTCGTAGGGTTTAAATTTTGTATCAAAATGTAAGCATTCCTAGAAATAGGACAACTAAATGAGGGGTATGGAGCTCTTTTAGCCGTTCTGCTATTTTTTTTTGTATTTGAATGCTTCGAATGCTTATATTGTAGGATGGAGGGAGTATCGTTTAGGAGCATCTCGCTTAGGAAGGCGGGGAACCTTCCCATGCCTTAGGCTGAACGCAGTGGTGTACTGAAAAGGAGCCGCTACAGTGTTTAGCGCATACGGAAGGGAAAAAATCGGCTGCAGCGGCGTACTGAGAAGCGAACGACACCATCGCGTTCCGCCTGGCATACGCCATTCCTGGCGTGGTAGCGCGCGTGCGCTACCAGCGTGGCGTGGCGTGGGGCCCATGGCCCCGGCGCGCCGTCGCAACCGCCTGGGAGGAGGGAGGAGGGAGGAGGCTGTCGGCGCCGAAGGAGAGGGAGACGGAGGGGCGCCGCACCGCCCAGCCGCCGGCGCACGCGGAGGCCTCCGCCGACACTCCCACGAGCAGCCCGACTACATGCGCCGCCGCCGCCGTCGACGTCCTTGCGCTTGGTCGGCACGGCGCCGGGGCTCGCTGGCGGAGGGAGGCCGCGCGAGGGAGACGAGGTGCGGGAGAGGGGGCAGCGGCCGCCGAGGAGGACGAGGCCCATCCGCCGCCGCCACGCTGCTTTCCCTGCGCCGTCGTGGAGCTCGTCGTGCTCGCCGCGGTGCGCGTGCCCGCCGCGCTCTGCCGCCGCGCCATCCGCGCCCGGAGGCGCCGCCGCCGCGCCGAGCATGCCAAGAAGAAGGAGATGGAGGACCTCGTCGCCTCCGACGCCGGCCAAGGACATGAACGGGGACGCCATGGACTTCTCGCACGATCTGAGCGCGGGCGGCGGAAGAGCTGAGCCGCGGCGCGGGAGCGGGAGCGGCGGCGCGCACGGGAGCAACCCATGTGCGGCGAGGCCGCCCGCCGCCGAGGAGGACGAGGCCCATCCGCCGCCGCCGCGGGGGACCGCCCGTCGCGCTGCTGGCTCGCCGCTCGCCGAGGCCGCGGAGCTCGCGGCGGAGCTCGAGGCGGCGGGCTCGAGGGGGCGGAGGGGACGCCGCCCGCCGCTCGTCCCCACGGCCGCCGACGCGGCCCTGCTCGCCGAGGCCGCCCGCCACCCGTGCAGATGGAGCCGCCCCCGCTGGACGCGCGCCATGGAGCTCCGCTGCCGCCGAATCGAGCTCTGCCGCGCTCGCGTGCCACCGCCGCCGCGCGCGCCGCTCGCCACGGCCGCCGCCCGCCGCGCGGCCGCGCGCCGCTCGCCACCGGAGGAGGAGAGGGAGAGAAGGGGCCATGGGCGGCGGCGAGCAGGGGAGAGAGAGAAGGGGGAGGTGGAGAGGATGGTGGGCGGTGGGGAGTAGGTAAGGTCGAGGTGGGTCCCACTCGTCAGCGGCTATAGTAGGGGTGGGTAAAAAAGATTTGAGTAGAAAATGTTGATGACTAGGATATAGAGTAGGAGATATAAGGTATGACGAGCGCGAGAAAACTGAAACTGAAGTAGAGAATCTCGATGATCAGGACGGAAGATTCCTTTTAGGCTTTAGCATTGCCGATGTGGCACAAGTAAAACAAGGATACCAGTCAATTTTTCATAGGAAATATGATTGATATCGTCTATAGAACGCTTCCATAGTCTATGACCTAAAAGTAAAGATGACTCGTGGTGACCCCTTATTTATTATTGGTGGCGCAAGCAGGACGCGGCCATGCACAAAGATGGAGCGGAGCCTATTTACGTGTTTGGGCGCGTTATGTGTTTGTGTTGGCAGTGCCACGTTTTTTTTCCAATTATCATGATAATTTGTTTGGACACATTATATTATAATAATGATTTTTTGACTGATTTGAGTGCATAGAGATATAGGCTAATGCTGATCACATACACGTATGGACTTAGGAAAAACATATTAATATGCTGTACTGATAATACTATACGCCAGTAACTGTTGTGAAGCATTAGCCTATATCTCTGGATGTGGAGAGGAGATTCAGCCCGTACGGAACATTCCCCTGGATGTGGATTTTGTGGTTGTGTTTTTCTTTCCTTTAACCCGTAAAAAAAAAGAGAAAATTACACTCATCATACAACAACTTGTCTGGCTGTATCACTTTGATCTAACGAGTTGTCAAATGTGCAAACGGATACATAAAGTTATCAAACATGTGCATGTACGGTCATTTTACTCTATCAAGTGTATTTTGCAATGGCAGCTAAGATGTATTATAGCTTAGGTCGCATGTATTAATTTTCAGGAAGCCGAAGACCAAAATGCAACCCTACATCCATCGCCAAGGTCTTTATTTTCTATATTTTTTTTAGAGTTGATCGGGTTACGTATCAATAACATAAAATATGGTTTAAAAAGTGTAATATGAAAATCAATTCGAAGACCTCTGGTGAGAATAAAGAGTGACCCGACAATGATAATATGTTATCCATTTTTACTTAATAGATCTATGCAACCAAAGTCTGATTCAAAATTTTCAAAAAAATGAGTAAATTAGTTTAAAATCGCCAATAAGATTTATCAAATTTCATCATAAATTGGCCAATATAGCCCCTCGCAGCCTATTAGCACGGTAAAATACTCTTAAGTTCATACATGTGACCGTACATGCGCACACATTACAAGTTAATGCGTTTATTTGCATATTTTACAACTTGTTAGACTAAAGTGATAAATCATACCGGTTATTATATGGTGGATGTGATTTACTCGAAAAAAACGTGTACTCTCTCTCCGTAGGGGGCTTTCCGTGGATATCAGGATTCAGGATATGGGTGCTGCTCCTGCTGCGGCGTGTTCCGGTGTTCGCTTTCTGCCTTCCTCCTTTTCTCGAGCGTGTTCGAGTCTTTTTTTGGTAAAAGTTCCGTCACGACCGAGGGAGGATTCGGAAGCCGAGCTTCTTCCTCTCCTCTGGTAAACGACGATGATCCGGGGCGTCGGGGTGGGCCGCACCTGACCCGATGCGGACAAGTCTTCCGTACTAGAAAATCTTTCCACCCTGCCCTACTCGCCGGCCCGGTCGTCCAAATCCGAATCCAACGGCGCGCCCCGGCTCCTCTTCTTCTGTCCACCGCCTTTTTTCTTTCCACCACCCGCCGTACCGTGCCGCCGCCCCCCGGTCCGTTGAGCCCTCTGCCAATGCGCGGCGCCACCGACCCGATCGCCCGTAGCGCCGCCGGTCTCCCGGAGATTCCCGCGGCCGGGATCGGACGACGCCTGAGCTGCTGAGGGCGGAGGCGTTCCGTGTTTCTTGGTTGCGGGTTGTTGGAAGAAGGAAACATGGTATGTGTACTCGATCGATTTCTCCTCTCTTCGACCTCTTGCAATGCCATGTATTAGTTGCATTCTAGACGATGTGATGTGCTCCCACAAAAAAAAAGAGTTTTTTAGCGACTGATTGAGCGGGGTACCGCCGCGGCCTTGGCCTGGATGTTTCCGGTTATGCGGCATTGACTGTTGTCAGTAGCATTATTGCGGTGCTCCGGTATGAATCAGGATTGAATGGCCATTGAAATGTCAATCTCATACACAGGCGGTATCCATTGCCCCTGGTGTGCAATATACGATCTTTTGTTGGGGGTTGTGCGGTAAAATTGGGGTTTGGGGGTGTATAAAAGCACATTGTTGTGGTGTAATGTAGGAACCGAGCTTAGCACAGTTTCACAGCCGGTGGGAGGCGTGGGTGGGTTCCTGGCCTCGGATTTGGGTGCATGTTTCTTTTTGTTGCAATGCCACATATTATCCTCATAGGTTGGCCTAGTTTTTTTTATTTGTGTTTGTGGTGTAATGTACTGTAAGTTTGTTTGGTTCTGTTATTACTTTGGTATTCCATAATTTCCTCGTATAGTCTGCCTTTGGGTCACCACGTCAGTACTTTCCAATTGTCCATTTGTGTGTGACCTGATGCAAATATATGGCCATTGGTTTCAATGCCTTCCATTTCCACATCACTGTGGTGTGGGGGCATGGTTCAAATTTCGATGGAACTTTCAGCTGGGATTTGCAAAATCCATCATTCCCGGACGTGAATGGAAAAGTGTAGTTTTTGTTTAAAAATCCTGGTCTATTGAATTTCATGGTGTTTAAATAGGATTTGTATCAGCCTAAGGACCAGTGGGTGGGTGCTCCTCATATTTTTATGGCGTACAGCTGGGTCCCACATAAAATCGGTGCAAATTAAACCACATGTAGCATTGGCAACTTAACGTTTCAAGGATGCCAGTGTGTGATAGGGATATCAATATGGTATTGCCAAGGATGGTTGCAATTATATTGATATATAGCATTGGCAACTTAACGTTTGATCCTTTTGTTCTGTCAAAAAAAAAGTTTGATCCTTATATTATTGTCTGTAGACAGTCTTAACACTTAACACTGTTGAGTAATATATTCATGTAACACCCAGATGCTTTATCACCAAACATGGGAATATTTTTAAAGCAATTTGATGATCATATGGAGATGCTCAATTCTCTACAGCGTCTAGGAGATAGCTAGAATATTTCCAGGAACAAGAAAATCAGAAGAATCTTTTTCTCTTTTCACTACCATCCTGCGTCTTCGACTTCTATTAGTTTCTTTTCTTCTTTAATGCAATAGCTTTAGTTTGATTGTTAGTTACTTGTATAAATTGTTAACAGCAAACCTTTTGGCATCTATGCAGAACACTGTGTGTGAAGTATGCGGAGATATTGGTGTTAGACGTCTTCTGCTATGTTGTAGAGGCTGCAAGTGTTCTGCTACACACCAGTATGCTTTCTTTTACCCTAATCATGCTTTATTTTACTAAATTCGATTTTATGTTATGCGTGCTAATGGGCTTATCCAGCAATACTTTGTTCCTTATGGAAAATCTATTATTAATCATGCTATTACAAAGGTTTAGATATGATTTTTAATACATTGTTTTACCTCATTAATTTTTCCCCAATGAATTTGAAAGTCTAGTAGGCAGAATATATGTATTTGTCCCTACCCTCGCATTCAATTGATTAGAAATGGATATTTGCAATTCAGACAATACCAAAGATAGAACGATGAAGTACCTTATGTAGTACAATTATATATGTCGTTAACCCTGTGCCTCCCGACGCCCTTTCCACATAAAACCCCTTCGAACCTTATCAATTGCTTTGACTGCCCAAGGAGGCAAATCAACTGCCATAATCATATAGACAATCATTGCTGTGAGGACATGCTGCACCACTATTACCCTACCAGCCCGAGTCATCAAGTCAGCTTTCCATCCTGGAAGCTGGTCCGCAATCCTGTCTATGATGGGTTGGATCTGTTCCTTAGTTAACCTTTTTAGAGACAAAGGCAGTCCTAGATACTTACATGGGAAGTCCACCAATTCACATGGGAGCAGGTCCTGTACTAGAGCCAAGTCTTCATTGGAACATTGTATAGGCATCACACTGCTTTTTTGCACATTGGTCACGAGCCCAGACGCATCTCCAAACAGCTGTAGCATCTCCAGGGTTAGATTAATGTCATTGGCAGCCGGTCTGAGGAACAGGGCCACATCGTCAGCATATAGGGAGATTCTGTGCTGGATTGGCCTTCTAGAGAGGGGTTGCATCAGACCCAAATCTGCCGCTTTAGTGACCAGCCAGTTGAGGACATCCATCACAAGTATGAAAAGCATAGGAGAGAGGGGGTCTCCCTGTCTAAGGCCACGCCTGTGCTGTATAAACTCGTCCGGGGAGCCATTCAGGAGGACTTGTGTTGAGGAGGTCACCAGCAGCCCACATAGAAGGTCCCTCCATCTTGACCCAAATCCAAGTTTCACTAGCACTTCCATAAGAAAGGGCCAAGAGACAGAATCAAAGGCTTTAGTGATATCCAATTTGAGCAGAATCCTTGGCTGCCTCTGACTGTGCAGGTAACGAGCCGTTTGCTGGACTAGCATGAAATTGTCTTGGATGAACCTTCCTTTTATGAAAGCACTTTGATTGGGGGAAACCATTTCATTCAGCCGTGTTGCCAATCGGTTGGCAAGAATTTTGGTGAGGAGCTTAGCAAAATTGTGCACTAAGCTGATTGGCCGGAAATCTTTGACTTGATCAGCAACAGCTCTTTTCGGAATTAGGTTGATATATGCTGAATTTAGCATCCATAAATTTCTGAAATTTTTTCCCCATACAGCATGAATTGCAGCCATAATATCGCCTTTGATGATAGGCCAGCAGGCCTTATAGAACCGACCAGTAAATCCATCCGGTCCAGGGGCTTTGTCAGATGGCATGCCTTTGATGGTGTTCCAAACTTCTTCCTCAGAGATTGGTGTGTCTAGGGAGTCCAGCACATGGGTGGGGATGTCAAGGCCATCAAGATCAATTGTTCTAAGGCGATCATCATCTGAACCAATCAGATTGGTATAATATTCAAAAACTGCAGCAGCCTTGTCCTCATGTGAGGTGAGGACTCGGTCTCCATCCTGCAGCTTGGCAATAAAATTCTTCCTCTTTCGGTGTCGGGCGTGCATATGAAACAGCCGGGTGTTAGCATCCCCATCACTAAGCCACCCTATACGAGACCTCAGTCGAGCCACGGTCCTGAGGAGAGAAGACAGAGCAAGTGAATGCTTCTTGAGGCTGTTTCGCAGCCAAAGTTCGTTCGGCTGCAATGTTCGACTGTCTTGGGCAATATCAAATCGATGTATGACTTCCTTTGCAAGGGATAGCTGGGATTTCAAATGACCAACCCTTTTTTCACTCCAACTCTGCAGGGCTTTTGCTGTTGCCTTTAGTTTAAGAGACAGGGATTGTACTGGGCATGGTGAAGCTTGTTCCGATCCCCAAGCAGATTCCACTGTATGCATGAAACCTTCCAGGTTGGGCCAAAAGGCCTCAAAGTGAAAGCATCTCTTGCCTGGTGGGTTATCCCTCAAACCAAGCAGCAGGGGGCAGTGATCAGATTCATCAGAGGCCGTATTCTGTAACAAACAGTCAGGAAACTTCTCCCAGTCCAAGGAACAGAAGACTCGGTCCAGCCTTACAAGAGTGGGTGAACTGCTAGACAAAGAACTGGACCAAGTAAATTTGCGTCCATGGAGGGGGAGTTCGCTTACTGCCATATCATTAATCCATCTACGGAACCTGCCCATCATTGCCCGGTTCAGATTGGAGTTGTTTTTATCCTCATCCTTATAAATAAGGTTGAAGTCCCCAGCAACCAGCCACGGACCAGTGCATTGAGCCCGGACATCTCTGAGTTCTTGCAGAAAAAGGATTTTCTCTTGGGATTCTTGGGGGCCATAGACACAGGTGAGCCACCATGCCTGGCCATCCGTTGGGCAGAACTGGACTGAAACACAGTGACGATCCACTCTGCTTGCACCCAGGGCCCCAAGCCTATTCTTCCTGTTAGACTGTCCTCCTATCTTCCTAGTATGAATGCACCGGCCTAGAGCCCTGTGCTGTATTAGTTACCATAGTCATTAAGTTCCCTAGATTATCCAACCCGTTCACACCTTGGACCTTTGGGTTCTCAGCCTATTTATATGTACCACCTCTTGTAACTCAATAAATGTGAAATACATCAGCTCTCATGGTATCATTCGCTTAGGTTTTCCTCCCGAGCCGCAGCCGCTTCCGCCGCCCCGCCCCCGGGGAAGCTCGATCTCCGCCGGGGGCGGCGCCCTCTGATCCCCTTCCTCTGCCCGCGCCCCCCTCGTGCGTCGTCTTCAAGCAGCTACAGCAGCTCGGTCGTCCTTCCGCTTCCCCGAGTTCCGCCCTGGATCCACCCGCCGGCGCCCCACCCCCGCCTCTGCTCCGCCCGACCTCCGCCCAGGATCCGCCGCCGCCGCTGCCCTGCGCGCGGCCGCCGCCGCCGCCGACGCCGCTGCCCTGCGCGCGGGCGCGGACGCCGCTGCTCCCAAATGTCGTTTCTTCATGTGGCTGGTCGCCCATGACAGGTGCTGGACTGCCGATCGACTGGCCCGGCGAGGCCTTCCACATTCAACTCACTGTCCTCTCTGTAATCAGGAGGAGGAGAGTATTCAGCATCTGTTAGGGCCATGTGTGTTCTCAAGGGAGTTTTGGTTCAGGCTGCTCCAATCTGTGGGTTTATCTGGTCTCGCTCCGCAGCCACAGGAAGCTTCCTTCGATGAATGGTGGAGGAGGGTAGAAGAGGGGGCTAACAACGAGGATTTACGAAAGGGTCTGAATTCCCTAATCATTCTTGGGGCCTGGACTGTTTGGAAGCATCGTAACGATTGTGTTTTCAATGGAGCTACCCCTAATGTCATGACTGCCTTGTCTGCAGCTAGGGAAGCAGGCCCGGTCCTGGAGGGGGGCGAGTGGGGCGGCCGCCCCGGGCCCCCGATTCCAAGGGGCCCCGTCCAGGCGCACGCGTATAGTAGCTAGTCGAGTACTTGTTACTTGTACGCGTACAGCGAACGCCGAACCAGTTAAAGAAACGAAACGTTATGACTCGATTTCTGGTGACTCCTCGTGCCATCCGATCAATGGACGGCGTCCATCGCCTCGAGTCCACTCTTCTATGATCTTTTTTTCCCCAACGGAGATGGATCTCATATGAGTCCTCGTGCTTGCGACACCGGCAAACACGAACATGACTGCTCCGCCGAAGATGCTCCAGGGCGACTCTAGGGGCTAGAGCTAGGAAGTTCAGCCTCCGTGCGCTTGTGCTAGGGATTTTGCTCTAACGTGCTCACGAGGAATTATGAATTGATTTTTAAGTTTAATCGACGAACGGTTTATCAATATACTCTATTCATTGCCTTACAATTTAATAACCCATTGATTGTATTGGACATCGATTAGGGATAAGATATATAATATCAGAATTATGCGAGTTCTGCATGATAATATATGCGATATTTTCTTGAGTACATTCAGTACTCTGTAGATTTGCGCTAGATTTCAATTGCTACAGTTTTTAAAATTTTATAGAACCATCATATTTTGTCTATAAAGCAAATAATTGGAAGAAATTATTACTTTTACTACTACTTCTGGTAGGGCCCCTGTTTTTAGTCTCGCCCTGGGCCCCTGAAATCTCAGGACCGGCCCTGTAGGGAAGAGGCTGGTTTTTGGTCTTTGGCAGGAGCCAAAAATCTAGCTGTGCTAACAGGGGTAGGGTAGATTTTTTAGCCTATTTTTGGTCTGGCTGGACCCTCTGGTTTTGAGGGTCTGGGTGCTGGTGAGGAAGTCCTGGGTGTGTTTGTGCGTTGGTGTGTGTGTGTGAGTTTATGTACGACTCTTCTTCTTCTATCAATATAATGATGCACACTTCTCCTGCGCGTTCGAGAAAAAAATATATGTTGTTAAAAGCTTATTTTCTTATGATTGTATTTTTCTTATTATGATTCATCATTGTGTAGATACTGTCTGGACAAAGTTGTTTTCGATGCTTCGTTAATAGAATGGTTCTGTTATGAGTGCCTACAAAGGCGTGGTGAAGTTACATGCATCAGATCTCTAGAGAAGGTGCCAAGTGAAAGGCCACCAAGCCATACTAATTTTGGTTCTATAGTACATCAGCCAATTACCAAGAGAGTGGAGTCAGAAAGAGATGTAGGGCCATGGAGAAGTAGTAAAAGTAAATCATTTGTGACCAAATATGTATCTCTCAACAAAATTTATTATTCAGGAAACAAGTGCACCAAAAATAAGTCAAATTGGCGACCAATGGGCAACTACACGAATGGAGAAGGACGAATTGCTAAATTTGCTGCCCATACAAGTGTCAAGGATTCATGTTCTTGTGAAATCATCGGCACAGAATCAGATAAGAGCAACAATGATAAGAACCAGCAAGTGGATCATGAAATGGAAGTCAGCTCTGTAGAGGATAAAAAAATTGTGGTTGGTGCAGATCAAAACAAGTATCGGGCTGCAGGATCGCTGAGAAACAGCATGGACAAGTCTGAAGTACATGGTGATAGTAATAGCAATATCATAGATGGCTTGATGCCACAAAGAGGAAAGGAAGAGGTCAGATTGGAACAGCTGTCTACTCAGCAAAATGATGCTGTGGACAAAGTCATGCCATACTCACCAAATGATGGTTGTGAGGAAATGTTTTCCTGTCCTGGTTTAAAAAACATCCCAAGTGTTCGAGAAAGAAGTGCAGATTCCATTGATACTTCAAGCATTTCTCAACATAATACCACAGAAGCATCAGAAAGCAGTCAAAGATTCACTAAGTATCAGAAGGGTAGCTCCTGTCGCCGCCGGAAAACTTTAAAGATGGCTGCTGCATCCTCATCATCTCAGGAGTCAGGTTATAACATTATTGAATTTACTTGCATATTTGCCTTGAATTATACATCCCTTATTGCTAAACTCTGTGCTGAATTTTTGTACAGCAGAAGACATTACCTCGGAAAACATATCTCTGGAGTCAAATGAGCTTCAATTTTCCCATGATTATGTTTTATCATATAGAACTTATCTATCTAAAGCACAAAAGAAGAGAGTAATGACACTTATCCGGAAAATTCTACCAGAATTCACTGTTTATGTAGCAACCATGCGGAAGACCAGCATTCAACCCCCGGGCCCTTATCTGGTAACTCACTTATCTCAAATTAACTTTTTGTTGATAGCTGTGCCAATGTTATATGAGAAATTTTGCTATTCAAGATGTTGTGACAACATAATCTATTTGTTATCAGGGAATTACCAAGGAATACGCATTGCCACATTTTCCAGATAAAAGCACAACTGTCACACTTGAGATGCCTGGAAACAGCAAGAAGTGGCATCCCAAATTCTACAAAAGGGACGAAAGTAGAAAGAACTTTCTTATGGGGCAGTGGTTAGACTTTGTCTGTGACAATCATGTGCAGGAGGGAGATATCTTGCTCCTTGTACCAACAAAGGGCGGGAATAAATCCACGTTTATGGTCTATCTACTTCATGAAACAGCGACTCATTCTAGAGGTGGGGCTGGTTTTCAATGCGTTGGATCATGTCCTGGTGGATCTAGTACAAAGATGGCTTCAGAAGTCCACATTGAGGAGGAACCAATCACCGGTACTCTAGCGGAACATTAAAAAATTAGTATCTTTTTATATTATTTTTCTCATGGCCTCAAATTTTCTGCAGGAGAGCATGTTTCCAAGGAAAGTGACATGCATGAATATTTGGAGAGCGAAGACTCTGGTAGTCCATTTCAGCCCGAGTACTTTGTACCGTGCAAGAGCCCTCTAACTAAATCCCAGAAGAGGATTGTTGAACAGCGAGTGCGAGCTATCCGATCTGAAGTTCCCCTTTGTGTAGCAGTAATGAAGAACAACAATGTTGGCATCGCTCAGCGTTGGATGCTGGTGAGCTCAATTCTTTTTTTTTTTTGTCTCAGATTGTTATATTGTCTATTCTTAAGGTTGTGGTTCCTGTCATCTTACACTTGTTTTTGTTATAGTTGACATCTTTTTTATGATGAGTGTGAACCCAATCCATTCACTCGCCTTCTTATTAGCAAATGGTTGGTGTAAATCATGATCATGGAATATTTTGCCCACCAATATAAAACTTAAAAGTTGTCTAGGTTGATAACAAAGTTATTGAACCTTGCAATGTGTTGCTAATTATCTATTCATAATGCATCAGGAATTGGGTTCACGGTATGCTTCGGTATATCTTCCAACTAAAGGACAAAGCTTGGTGCTCCAGTGTGGGGGGAAAACATGGGAGGCCAAAATGATGTTTCATAATGGTAGGAGGTGGTTTATTAATGGAGGTTGGCCAAATTTTGCTCGTGGAAATGGCCTGCGCGTCGGTGATATCTGTCTATTCGAACTGAAGAAGGAGAAGCAGCTTACCATGGCGGTCCATATCATTCGCAAGGAGCAGTTTTAGTTTGACGTAGATATATGCGGCTCGTTTTCCGTTTTCTTACGGTTGGTACCCGGGGCTTATTTTGCTTTTTTTTACTCTGAAGCCTGCATGGTTGTGGCTGATCTCTGGAAGGAGTTAGGAACTAATCTGTAACATCTGTTGCTAGCTATATCTGGTAGCAACATTAGCATGCACAACATGAGGAATAGCGTGATTATTCCGTAAGGTCGCGTTGATTGTGCTCAAGTACACTTAGCAAGTTAGCAGGCAGCTACTTTTTGCTTTGCATGTGTTATAAAAATTACAGAAGCATAACTGATGGCGCTCGCCTTGTTTTAATTAGTGAAGGATCGGAAGCACCCAACAAAACTTGTAGCTACGATTATGCAAGGGTAGCACTGATCCGATCCGACAACAGCCAGCTCTTTCAACTGCAGCGCAATTGTTCCCGACCATTCACTATGCAACTAGTGTGTCAAAAGTAGCTTCAGAAGATGGAAAAAACTGCAATATCTTTGAACGCAAACTCATTTTAGGAAAAACAAATGTGACATGTTTTCGAAGCAGTTTCCACAATCCTTCTTTTGAGCTGCTCTTTGAATATTGTCAGTTGCAATAAAATACGTATGAAATTCAAATTAGTGATAGCGATTGAGATATCGGATCCTTATTCGGTTCCCTTTAGATTAGGTATCTCCTCTAAAAAATCTGAGAGGTTCATACATGACCTGTTCGTTTGGCTTATCACACACTAATCAACGGTATTTCACCAGCCAGCCAGCAGAAGCCAAGCGAACATGCCCTCCATCAGTAAGAAAACAAAACAAGTTCAAGACACAATGCGCACCCCGAGGGTAAGCTCGGTCAGATTTGATTCTTGGGAGCTGATCCTTTTCTTTTTGTAGCTCTTTTTCTTCTCCCCTTCCACACTAATCGCCTCAGGTTTGTTATGTACAGTCAATGTTAGCATGTTTTACCTTTAATTCCATTTCGTCCCAATTGTTCCTCATTAATCGCTGTTAGTTATTTTCTGGATGGGATTTTAACATATATAGGACATCAATTATGCTTCCTGGAGCTGAATTGCTTCAACTCTGAAGCAGCGATCTACAGTTTTCCATTTGACAAGCGGCAAGGCGGCAACCTTTTGTTTTCTCTCTTTAATATCAACGTTTCATTTCAAAATTTTCATCTGCGCACCACAGTATACCTGTGAATCTTGGAACTGCTAGTTGCTACTGTAGGAGACAATATCGTGGCAACTCGTGCAGATTCCCCTATGGTATCTTCTCGTGTTTGTACTGCCCGCCAGAAGCTGTGTCTACTGAACTGTCTTTCCATGGAGTTTTTTTTTCAGAACATCGGGATTTGGTTGTTGTCTTGTTTGGTAAAGATATGCCTCGTCTCTCGATGGCGGTGTTCACTTCCCTTCAAATCCAAAACTTCCCCCAAATTTTCTCTCTAGACTTCACTATTCACTATCACGTCAAATCTCTCTCCTCATGCATGGAGCATAAATAAAAAAACTAAGTACATGGTTTTGATGTACACGACGAGACGAATCTTTTAAGCCTAGTTAGGTCATGGTAGGACAATGATTACCACAAACAAACGAAAAGTGCTACAGTGCGCTACAGTGTTCAATGTGACATTTTCACCCAAATTTACGTTCCCCAGAAGGGAAGTGAACACCGCCAATACAGTATATAGGTACCAGAGTACCTTTGAGGTTTCTCCTCTGCATCGCCATTATTGCTGGAGCTCCGCTTGCAAAGGTAAGGGCGTCTTCTCTGTCTCTGATACGCATCATGAAAGTAACAGAGATAAAAACAGCTCGGATTTTAGTTGTTTAGTGATTACTTATGTTTTTTTAGATAATAGTGATTACTTGTGTGGTGGTTTTGGTTGATCATTCTTTTCTGGGGAGGGGTAACCAGTTTGCATTTAGGGTTATAGTAGATTTACAGCATTTTGGCCAAGTGCACACATTGCTATGTTGAACAAAACATATGCAGCATCGCAGTAACTAACGTAATGACCTCGAGGCAAACGAATTCATCATTAAATTACTCATGCTCAGAAAGTTCTTTTTTGCTGGAAGGTTCTTTGCTCTTATTGAATATTCATTTAGTGTTTGTTAATATTTCATTTTGATGGAAGGTTTCTTTATTGGATGCCACTCTGATATTAGCTTCATATTCCAGGTGAAATGGCAAGAAGCAGAAGTGGTTCTCGAACGAAGAAAGCTTGTGATTGTTGCAAGAGATACTTGGACCATTTGGATGGAAAGAATCAAAAGATGAATTATTTCCTTAGGCGTATGATCACCAGTTCTAAACATAGCATGGTAAGCCTTCACAAGTTCAATATCTTGCTTGTGTGCCTACACAATTTTATCCCCATTCAGTCTGGCATTCATGATAGTTTGCATTAGCATGTGAATGGTGTCTTTAGTATTTTTATGCAGTTGATTGGAGCTAGCAAAACAAAGTGTACGCACCCTGTGTGGAAATGTACGGGATTGACCACAGTTCAACAAATATCTAACAAATTAACAATCAGTTCAATGTTCCAGTGACATCTCCAAGCCTCAAAATTAAACAAGAGCAGTACAGATACCAGGAAAATCCCACTTGTCACTTGATGAAAATTAATCTATTTGATTTATCTTGCTCTTCTTGCACAAACCATTGATAAATGCCGAATAGAATTAATAATATTTGCATCAGTGCCAGGCTTGCTATGATCTTCAAATTTCTGTTAGCCTTAAAAAGAAATTTAAAACCTCCCATGTCTGACTTGATGAAACCTGCCAATCAGAACTGTAGAAAGCTTGCTGATTGTTGCGGCCGATTTCACATCGTTCACAAAATCAAGCGGTGCTTTCCAGTTTGCTTAAAAAAACCATATTCACTCGTACTATTTTCTAAGTGATGTTATTGACATTGCTCTGTTCCACAATCTTTACTACTGTTGAGTTCTGTACATGACACGAGCATATTTATTCTGGTGTTAAGCTTGCTAGTATTAAATGCTAACATGTAAGCAGTTTTCAATTATGAATGCATTTCTTAACTATCAAATGTACGTCTTACATCGCGCCATATTTTTTGAGCTCTTTTACAGTACCCAATACCACTCTTAGGTGGTAGGTAATTTAGTAATTGCGATTACCCATCGCCGGTCGCCGTATAAAGACAAGAGATAGACGTCGGGAAAATGAGGAACAAACTGAAATGAATAAGATTGAGAGGGAAATAAAACGGCAGGTCACGGTAAATTTGAATGATCGAACGAAAAAATTACTTAATTACATTAATTACAGTGATGCCATTTATATTTCTTCCAATAATACCCTTATACTACCTATATCACTCACCATATACTACCTATACCACTGGTCCACGTTATAATGGTATATAATTTTTCTCAACTAATCAGAAGTTTATATACTACTCCTTTTTAATTAGTGGTACAATGCTTACATCAATAGTTCTTGCTGTTCTTACTACAGATTGTGCCGAACAGATTCATGAAGCATTTTGCAGCAAACCTGTCAGGAACCATCAAGTTAGAATCTCCCTATGGTAGTCTATATGATGTTGAAGTTGTGGAGCGCTTTAATAAGGTGGTTCTCCGACATGGATGGGAGGCATTTGTTGGTGCCCACGACATAGAAGAGAATGACTTCTTGCTGTTCCGTTACACTGAGAAATCCTGTTTTGAGGTTTTGATCCTCGATTCTGATGGTTGTCAGAAAGTGTTTCCCTGTACTGGAATAGAAAACATCCCATGCTTTAAAGAAAGAAGTGTGGATTCTGTTGATATTTCAAGCAGCTCTCATCATCAGACCACAGAATCATCAGGAAGCGAAAGATTCACTAGCTGTCAAAAGGATAGTTCCTGTCATCGTAGGAAAACTGTCAAGGTGGCTGCAACTTCCTCGTCATCTGAGGAGTCAGGTTATACTGTTAATTAAGTTACTTGCATATATGCCTCGTATTTTACATACTTTTTGACTTCTTGTAGTTAACTGTGTAAAATTGTTCAGGAGACATTCCGTCTGAAAGCGAATCTTTTGAGTCGGATGATCTTCAAACACCCCCAGGGGCTGATTATGTTTTGTCACGAAGAAGTTATCTATCTGAAGCACAAGAGGAGAGAGTAGTTGCACTTATCCGGGAAATTCAACCTAAGGTTACTGCTTTTGTAGCAATCATGCGAAAGAGCCATGTCCAAGGTCCAAGTGCTTTTCTGGTAAGTTAATTGCTCACTGCTAATACTTTACCTTTAGTTGATAGAGGTTGGCTTTTTCCCTTTGATTTATGAGTGAAACAATCTTGTTTAGTACTAATGATTGTTTGTTGAAAGCATCACATCATGTTCCATCTGCATACAGGCTGTTTCCAAGGAATATGTGTTTGCAAATTTTCCACATGAAACCAGAAATATTACACTTCAGAGGCCAGGCAAGAGCAAGAAGTGGCATCCAAAATTCTATAGAAGGAAAGATATAAGGTTGTACATGCTTAGGGGGCAATGGTTAGACTTTGTCCGTGACAATCATGTGCAAGTGGGAGATATTTGCCTCTTTTTACCGACAGAGGGTGCAAGAAAGTTTGTATTCACGGTCCATCTATTTCGCACAACAGCACCAAGTTCCAGGGTTGGAACTGGTTCTCCACGTGTTAGCTCATGCCATGGTATATCAAATCCAAAGTTGGCTTTAGCTGTCCATGTTAAGGATGAACCAGCTGATGGTATTCACCAGTCATAGAAAAAGATTGAAAATAACATTTAGCGTTCTTTTATTACTCTTTTCTTATAGACTAAAACGATTTCAGAAGATGACATGCATGGAATTTCAAACAAATATCCAGAGGACTCTGGGGGGTCTTTTGAGCCTCCCTACATTATATCATTCAGAAGATGCTTGTCTCAATCCCAAAAGGAGGTAGTTGAAGAAAAGGTCCGAGCTATCCAATGTGAAGTTCCCATTTATGTCGCAGTTATGAACAAGTCCAGTGTCAGCGCTCGCTGCGAGCTAGTAAGCTTTTTATGTTTTGAATTATTATTTTTTTATGATCCTTTATGTTGTGGTTCTGGCCATCTACTACTCTCACCCTATGATTTGTTCAACTGCACACTCTGAATATAAAACTACACATCTGTTTTCATACTAGCAAAATCATTTTTCCATCAAACCACAGAAAATTAGTCGCCCTGTCAGAGATGTGCATCTAACCTTATGTTCTGTAAAAACATCAGGAAATAAGTGCACGATATGCCCCTGCAAATCTTCCTGACAGAAGACAAAGTATGGTCCTTCATTACTTGGGGAAGTCATGGAAAACCCAGATGGTGATCCGTAATGGCAGGAGGTGGTTCCTTTCTGGAGGTTGGTCCAAATTTGTTTGTGACAATGGTCTGCGACTCGGTGATATCTGCCTGTTCGAACTGAAGAAGAATGAGAAAAAGCTTACCATGATGGTCCACATCATTTTCCTTGAAGAGCTTTAGTTTGGAGCTCTTTTACGGCGTGTCATACTAGCCTTAAAAGAGCTCTTAGTTTGTGGAAGAAGAGAAAGTGGCGTCCCCTGTTCTTTCTGCTCCTACTTTGTGAGTGTTGTAGTTCGCTTCGCCTGTAATTCTGAAAATAAAACAACTAGTCTGGACATGCGCCGAGGACTTAGGAAACCAATTATATTTCGCTTGAGATTGCTTTGTTTAGTGGAAAGGCAAACTGGGTCTACCTACGGTCCTGGAAGCCACCAAGAAGGAAAAAACTTGGACTTCGAGGGTACTGTTCGGTGGAAGCAGCCAGTCAATTGCCCAGGAGTGGCCCATGCTCAATTTGGCGTAGACCTTTTCGGTGATCGAGAGGCATTCCTAGGCCGATGGGTGCTCATGCCGATTGTAATACGTGCGGATGCTAGTAATCTCTTTTCTTAACTAAAATGACCTACAAATCATCTCCAAAATTTATGATTTTTTTGTAGTCATGCAATAGATAGAAATGAACCTATTTTGCATACAAAACATGTATAAAAAGTTAAAATATCTAAACTAAAATTCATCAAATTAAGCTACTTTTGAGGAATATATCTGAATTTTTAGGACACAAACATACTTCCAAAAATTATGTCAAAATATATAATATTCCTGTTGCATTATGAAGTAATTTATAAAATTATTATGCAGTGTATGTCACAAAGAGAGCTTTTGCGGAATTTTTTAATAATAATTTCTAATGTTCAAATCTTCGGTTCACCTTGTTGCGGGAAAGCTTCTTCCTCTGCTGGCACTAAAAGTACTTCTAATGTTCAAGAAGGAAGTGCAAATTCTGTTCCTACCTTGAGTGGTTCTCATGATCATGCCACCTGTTCTTCTGCAAGTGAAAGACCTAGAGTCCGGAGGGGAAGTTCAAGCCATCATAATAAAACAGTAAAGGCTGCAATATCCTCGCTGAATGAGGAATCAGGTTAAATTGTTGAGCCATTTGTATTTCCGCATCACACTTCTTAATTTCTGATGCTTTTACAATTTATATCTTAACAGGAGAAGACAGTCTATCTGGTTACGAATCTATACAATCAGATCGTGTTAAGGCATTCTCAGAGCTTAATTATGTCTTATCGGGTAGGTGTTACCTGACTTCAGAACAAGAGGAGAAAATAGATGCTCTTGTCAAGAAAATTCAACCTGAGATTCCTGTCCTTGTGGCTCAAATGAAGAAGAGCAATGCCAAACGTGTTCACCCTACTATGGTAACTCTATGCATGAAAACAGTCTCTTCTTTACATGTTTATATAATAATTTAACGTGACTAATTCTCAGATACATCATGTCACATTTTCTTTTTGCGGTTACATTTATGATTTAGAATTGTAGAGTAAACGATGATATGTTCAAGTTCTTATTAAACTTTGCAAGATTACATTTTCACCTGTCACTAGATCAGCATTAGCATTTCCTGTATTTTCAGCTGAGCACATGCTGCATTGGATTTGTGCTAGCTTAGCGCCTTTCCTTTAAAACGTTAAAATTTGTTTTTCTATCTATTACTATTAGGTCATTTCTAAGGGCTATGCAGCCGAATACCTTCCCCAAAAGAGCCAAATCATCACACTTGAACGCCCAGGAGGGAAGAAGTGGCATCCCAGGCTCCATGTTAGACCTGATAGACGTGGATACATGCTAACCACGCATTGGCCAAACTTTGTCCATGATAACCAGATACGGGAGAATGATATATGCATCTTTCAACCAATCGCAAGTGAAAAGGGATTCAGAATGATGGTCCATCTGCTTCGTGAATCAAGCACTCGTTCCCTGGGTGGACATGCTCGTGTGAGAAAAGAAGCGACATCAAAAGTGGATGTTCATGAAAAATCGGGCCGTATGGACAGTTTCCTCCTTTTAGGTTACAGCATGTTGCAAATTTTGCATCTTTTTGTTCTGTTTGATGATGCAAAATCTTTTTTCAGCAGGGGAGAATTCTCGATCGTTGGACTGCCATGATCTTCGAGGTGTGAAAGAGCATCACGTGCTGAGTGATTCTGGGGGTCCTTCTAAGCCTCCTCCCTACGTGGTACTTGGAAGTGCCTGTTTAACTCCGGCACAGGAGAAGATTGTGCAGCAGAAAGTCACGGCCATCAAGTCTGAAGTGCCCATTTTTGTGGCACCCATGAACAAAAACACTGTTGACTGCAATGATGCTTTTATCATAGTAAGTTTCTGAGCCCAGAAATCCTGAGCTGTCTATCTGGTTCTTGTACTCAGCTCTTGGTTGATCTGACTCTGTACTTGTAAAACAGGACTTCAGCGACGCTGCTCAGTATCTTCCAGACGGGAAGCAAGCTCTGACGCTCCATCGACGGAGCAGGGCGTGGCGCACAAACTTGCACAACAGGCTGATGCCTGCCACAGGAGGCTGGCGCGAGTTTGCCCGCGACAGCCGCCTGGAGAAGGGAGACCTCTGCCTGTTTGAGCCCATCGTGAAGGAGAGGCTTGCCATGGTGGTGCACATAATTCGCCTCAATCGGTACGCTTAATTGGCTGGCTTTCTGCCGGTAGCAGATTGGACTGTGGCGGCTCAGCGTCCTCAAGAAAAATAGTTAGTTGTTGCATTTTGCTCTCCTAAAATGGTGTGATTGCGTGTCCTGCTATTTTGGGATGAAAACGGTCGAAACTGGTGTTATAATAATATAAAAACAAAAGCCGCAATACTAGTATTTTCCATTGTTTAAGAAATGAACAAATACAAAAAGGTAAAAACGATTATCAAATTGGTAAATAAAAATGACAACTTTATCTTTTAATAAAAATCAGAAATAGTATCATAACACACTATTGAAATTTTGCGTTCCTGTTTTTCACCTCTACTCTTATTGTTATGCCCCTGTAACTATGCAGTGGTGCATTCGTTGATGACTGAGAAGCATATTGTCTATTATATTATGAAAAATTGTATGACCACCACCTCCTGTCCCATCATCATTTTGTTTACATGAAATGAAATCACCCAAATCGTTCCATTGGAACTACTCTAAAGCAGTACTTTGAGATTATGGAGAGCATTTGATAAAACCTAGAGTCCTTTACCCCTATGCCATTACGAAAGATGGTGTTGACCCGTATGCCACTAAAAAGTTCGGTCGCACATGTATGACATCCACCCAACTTTCTTTGACCACGTCATTCCATCCACGATCTGTTAGTTTGGAGGCTCTTATATGTGGGCTCCACCTAGTGAAATGACCATCTTACCCCTGTGAACATTATTGACAGTGACTGGCACGCGGGACCCACTTGTCATCTCCTTCTTCCTCCTCCCATCCATCTCATTTCCTCCTTCTCCATTGCCACCGGAAAACGAGCAGCCACGCCGCCGGCGAGCTCCGCCGCCGCGGGCGAGCTCTGCCTCCACCTCGAGCGGCCGCCGGGCGAGCTCCGCCGCGCGGCCGAGCTCCGCCTCTACCTCTGCCTCGCGGGGTCGCCGGGCGAGCCCGCCTCCGCCTCGCGGGTCCGCTGGGCGAGCTCCGCCTCCGCTTCGTGGGGCCGCCGGGCGAGCTCCGCCTCCCCCTCGAGCCGTCGGGCGAGCTCCGCCGCGTGGCCGAGCTCCGCCGCGCGCGGCCGCCGGCGGGCAGGCGCCTGGGGGCAGCTCGCCGAGCCGGCACTACGCCGGGGGCGGAGCTTGGCTCCTTCCTCTGACGTTCGGCGGCAGGAGAAAGGAGAAGGGGAGGCAGCGGGAGAAAGAAGGGGTGGAGGAAGACGGTGGGGCCCACAGGGGTAAAATGGTCATTTCACCCGTCGGTTTGACACCGTCAGCTCGCAAAGTGGACGGAATGGCGTGGAGGTCAAAGAAAGTTGGGTGGATGGCATACAAGTGCGACCGAACTTTTTAGTGGCATACGGGTCACCACCATCTTTCATAATGGTATAGGGGTAAAGGACTCTAAAACCTATTTTCCCGCATCACAAATTAAGTTTATTACAACATCAGATCGGTCTTAATGACAGAGAATATATTTATAAAATATGCTATTTAAACGGGAAATAAGTAATTATACATTGGACTGTGGCGGCTCAGCGTCCTCAAGAAAAATAGTTTGTCGTTGCATTTTGCTCTCCTAAAATGGTGTGACTGCGTGTCCGGCTATTTTGGGATGAAAATGGTCGAAACTGGTGTTATCTCTACCTAATTATAAAGCGATGGTTGTTTCTGCGGTACGTCGTAATTTTGCAAAAAAGACTCTAAAAGTTTTATTATTAACTCGCGGTCCTTTTATTAGTCAACTCTGTCTCGGAAGCAACCTGCAGCAGAGGCGGCAGGCCCAGGCGCAGCGGGCGCCAGGCGGGGCACGCGCAGGCCCACGCACAGAGCTCGCGGCCCAGCTGAGCGAGCAAGCCGGGGCGCCAGCAGCGCAGCGCACAGCCCAGAAGAGGTGTCTGCCGCAGCAGGCCCGAGGAGCTCTACACCCCTTTGTTTGCTGATGAAATAATATCTTCGTCCTTGTTTAATCATGTGATGTATTTTACTGTTTAACCCGCAATCCATAGGATAAAGATTGACTACAGAATCAGTCTACATACATACACCACGCAGTGCTTTATATTTTTCTAAGCTAACATACTTTCCCAAACCTTTTAGGTCTTCAGAAAACGCATACCAGATATGTTTGTTTGCATTGGGGCCGTTAGGTTTAATGCAACTTACAATGCTATTTAACTTATCTAAAATATAATCTATTACCCATCATTCTATACCGGTGCTTGTTAGGACATATTGCGATAGCTTTGCACTCGATGAACCAATTAGATTTCTTTATTAAGAATTACACGTGGCTTTTAGCCACACGTGCACTGTGGATGGTGTCTTTGATAGAGTTGTCCGCGAAATTTGTTCATCACACACATACTACGAGGCACCCTTCAAGCTAACTCTCTCGTGCATCCAGACATTAGTTAGGGATTAGAGTTCCTTTCAAAAAAAAAGTTAGGGATTAGAGGAGACGGCCAACATCGATGATTTTATATGGTGCGCGATCGGTCTTGATCGTCTATTCAAGTCGATGATTTAGAATAAGCTAGAACTCTGTCTAAATTCTTATTTTAGGTTTACAAAAAATAATTTAAACCTTTAATTTTTTATATGTGTTCTATTTTTAGTTTATTAGTTGCAACGTACGTCAAACTTTTACGAAAAACCCCCTAATATATTACCTAATTCGTGAAAAAAAATCTTTGTACGTTCTGTCCGTGTACTTCGTTCATCGTTTACGAGTCCCGTTCTATTTCAAGGCCGTGTCCCACTCCAATCAACCAGCGATGACTCGGACTCGATCTCATGCATGGTCTCTTTTACCTGACGCCGCAGCCTTTCGCATATAAATAAAAAGTCGAAACACCGATTATTGATCGATTGATCTTTCTACAGCGTTGTCGTGGACGTCGCCCAATAAAAATCCGGTTGCCTCATGCATGCTTCTGCTTGATGCTTTTTGTACGTCGCCTAATATAGATCCGGACTCAGCGTGGCCGTCAGTCTGACTCCGTTTCCTTCCGTCCAAAATCAACTCGACGTTTATGGCGAATGAGCAGTGAAGGCAACCAGATTTTAAGTTTTGAGCTGTGCTAAGGTTATTTTTCATAGTCTTGACCTTTTAATTTTTTTTATTTTTCACTTATATTGCGTTTAAAATATGATAATAATACACTATATAGATTTCACTCGGTAGGTCATAATTTTGAAAATAAAACCCTTAATACTTATAAAAATCAACATATCTCTTTTTACCGTGCTCGTCATCGATGCGGAATTGGTGGCTCCCACTTGTCTTCGCTTACAAAGTCCCCTTCACCCATATCAATGCACTGATATTTAATCAATCCATAATACCTCACCTCCTCTTGCTGTCTCACACCGACACACGCACCCCTTCGTCGTATCACATCATTCGCATCCCGCCGTCGATCGGATGCGGAATCGGTGGCGTACATGGCTTCCACTCACCTTCACTAACGAAGTCTTGTTCACCCGTAGCAACGCACGGGCATATTTGCTAGTAATAATATAAAAACAAAAGCTGCAATACTAGTATTTTCCACTGTTTAAGAAATGAACAAATACAAAAAGGTAAAAACGATTATCAAATTGGTAAATAAAAATGACAACTTTATCTTTTAATAAAAATCAGAAATAGTATCATAACACACTATTGAAATTTTGCGTTCCTGTTTTTCACCTCTACTCTTATTGTTATGCCCCTGTAACTATGCAGTGGTGCATTCGTTGATGACTGAGAAGCATATTGTCTATTATATTATGAAAAATTGTATGACCACCACCTCCTGTCCCATCATCATTTTGTTTACATGAAATGAAATCACCCAAACCGTTCCATTGGAACTACTCTAAAGCAGTACTTTGAGATTATGGAGAGCATTTGATAAAACCTATTTTCTCGCATCACAAATTAAGTTTATTACAACATCAGATCGGTCTCAATGACAGAGAATATATTTATAAAATATGCTATTTAAATGGGAAATAAGTAATTATACATTATAAAAATATTTGGTCTTTTTTTGGCAGAATTAAGGCTCCTTTGCAGTTTTTCTGGTGGAGGTGAAACCGTTTTAAAAAACATTTGGGAACAACTCCCTATTTGACTTGTTTTGTTTGACTGGATTGTATATTTGTCCACAGTTTATAATTTGAGTTCATATGAAACAAAAGAATAAATGAATAGGAATAGTGCTTAACTAATAATGAATGCTTTGGTATGTAGTAGTAGACTAAGTAGAGTAATTTTTACAAAAGAAGTCATACTCCTCACATAATCATAGAACCAATCATACATGCTCATGATGACTTACAAAGAACGATTGCCCAATAATCGGCTTCTCTATTACCAACAAAATCAATACTATCACTAGCACAAAACAGCAAGCAAGCCTACACATTCGATTTTTTACAAACATCAAGTATATATAATATATTACACATTCCTTTCCATGTTTTAACCTAATCCATTGGCACATTCGATTTCAACTAAAGTATACTGCAGATTCTATTTCAACTCGCGAGACTTCCGAACGCGCGGGCGAGCTCGGCGTCGGGACGCGGCGGACGGTGAGCTCGGCGGGTGACTCGTGGTTATGGCACGCGCGGGCGGGCTCTACGCCAGGGTCGTCGGGCGCGACCACCGCGTTGTGGACGATGAGGCGGCGAATGGGATGGCCACGCTGACAGTCTGGCCCGCATCTCTGTGTCACTGACATATAGGCCCGTAGTTAATAGGAAGAAAACGGCGTCAATTTTCAGTCTATCCTCCATCTTTCCAACCTAACAGCAAACCAGAATCATTCCATGCTTTTAACCAAAAGCGTGGTGTGAATGTGGGATCATAGGATGACTGTGTCCCGTTCCATTGTGACTCCAACCACACACACACTGAATTCAACTGATTTTGACTGCGGAAGGTTGTGTTTTGACTGCAAAAAGGTGGAAGTATGTAAGGTTGAATCTGGTCTCTCCAAATAAATTCAACGGTCTGAATTCAACTGATTTTCTAGTAACAAATTAATCAACACATATAGTACCATTTAAAAATCTTTCGTCTCGACGAGCGCGCAACCGATGATACCCCGTCCGCACTGGCTTTTGACTTGGCTGTGTTTAGGGCCTGTTTAGATGCCGAATCCGGCTGCCGATTTGGGCCTGCGGGACACTGCGCCGACTGACGCGCGTCAGTCGGCGCACTGTAGCGTTTCGTTTGCATGTGCGAAAAATTGTCCAAAAATTGATTAATTAGGCTCAAAATGTTCGTCTCGCAGAGCACAACAAAACCGTGCAATTAGTTTTTAATTTCATCAACATTTAGTACTCCATACATGTTATGACATTTTGATGGGATGGAGAATCTTCTTTTTGCATAGTAAATTTGGGAGGTGAATTTGGGAGGCCTCACCAAGAATTTCTGCACCATCAGCTCTGCCCGGCAACCTTTGAATGCAAAAGTATGCGTCACCATGCACGGATACGTGTTTTCGTCAGTAATATCACAGCCAGCCTGCATATGCTCTCGTCAAGGGTGCTCGGTTCCGTGCTGACTGAACGAAGTTAGTGCAGCATTTCCAAATGATCATAGATCGATCTTGATCTGCATTCTGATCGAACTCCCATGATCCTTAATCTGGCCGGGATTTGTTTGCCTCTCCCAAGTGTTCTTTGTTCTGCAGGTTAGATCAGGTGCCGTTTGTCAGATCCACAGAGATGGATCGCTCGTCAGAGTGAATTAGTGAATTGTTTGCACCCGCTCTCGCACACGGGAACTTTGAAATTCCCGCGCCTCAGTCGTACTACCACTACCTCTAGATCCACGCAAACGCGAGGTCGCAGCTCACCATGCTAACTACTGCTGCTGTCTTGGCTTAGCATTTTGTTTTTTTTAGCTCCAACAGTTTGTCAGAGCGCGTGACGGTCAATAATACTCTGTATACTATGGTAGGCTGGTAGCATCAAGGCCGGTAACACGAGGTAAGTATGTAACCAAACAATATAATAAACCTTGCAGCCTTGAAACTACGTAGTACGTAGTACATTATTATAGTCTGGTAGCTAGAATTTTGCCTTTTCTTAACCGATAGATACAGTAAATTTTACCCTTCCAATCGCCATTTGCCGACCCAGAGCAAGGTCCACTCCAGATGATGCTTCAATCCCAGAAATTATTATGTTACTTGAACTACAGTATAACCACGAGGCAAATGATTGAAGCGTCGACGAGCGAATCTAGATCGAATTCCAAACGACGATCAGTGAAATTAGCACAACTAGCAAGGTGGCCAGCGCAATTTGCGCGGGTAGCTAGTTTCTCTTTCGTCTTATTATTTAAAATTAGTTGCTTGACTATGCATAGCGCACACGGCACACTATAAATTTTATAGTGGTCCATTTATTTTTCTAAATAACCCAAATTAAGATATATGTATTGTTTGTTATCATTAGTCATATTTTTTCAAATCAAAAGAATGGGTATACTTTTTAAAAAACAAAATTTTGAAATTAATATATATTTTTATGTTTTTACATGACTGTATTTTTATAAAATACATTTTTATAATATTTTATTAGTGATGTTGGATTTTAGTTATTGTGCTTGATAAATATTTCTTGTCTTCTTGTTTTGTTTATTTTTATTACAGACTTGTTAACGAAGACCATCAAACATGTTTGACCGTGGGTAAATCATTCGATGATCTTTCATGGGTGCTGAGCGTGGTCATGGTGATGGTGATCAATCCCGGCAGCGATTCACTCCATTTGGATATGGTGAATCTTTCTCTCTCGTTGTGCTCACAACCTTGGTGAACGCCCTAAATTTGAGCACAATTTAGCACCTTTCTCATCAGTTACATGTGAAAATCAACGTGATGTCCTCCGATCATTGTTTCTCCGCTTTGTTTTTCCTCTGCGTGTCCCTTCTTGCACTAACTCGTCGTTAACAAAGACCATCAAACAGGTTTGAGCGCGGATAACCCGTTTTATGATCTTCTACTTGCGTTGGTAAATACACTGAGTGTTGAGCGTGGCCGTGGTGCTCAATCCCGTCAGCGATTCACTCCCTTCGGACAGAGAGAATTGTTCTCTAGTGCTGTGCTAACAACCTTGTTGAACGCCCTAAATCCGAGCACCTCTCATCAGGTACACGTGCAGATCGACGTATTGTCCTCCGCTCATTGTTAAACGTTGCCTCCTATATAGAGGAACATGTTAGGTTACATGGGGCTTCAGGATGTCCGCACTCGGCGTACTCTATTCCCATCCTCAAATAAATATTCCAACCTAGTCATTCAGATTCTCCCCTCTATATCAATTTTTTCTGCACCTGTTATCCTCTATATTTCATATTTTATACCAACTACCAACACGTGAGCCCACTCATCTCCTTTTTTCCTTTTCTTTCACCGACGCCACCACTCCCCCCACTCTATCTCCTCCCTCTATTTCCACCTCTCTCTAGTGGCGGAGAGAGGTGCCAGTCTCCCCCGCCGGCAGCCTTCAGCGCGCGCGGCGGCCGCTGATGGCTCCCGTGACGGTGACGGCGGCGGACGACCTCCCGGTGGCGGACGGTCGTGCGGCGACGATGAGGACTCCCGTGGCGGACACGGTCGGACGCCGACGACGGTGGAGGCCTCGTACTGCGGCCACGGACGGCTGCGCTGCGGCGGCGACGACGACGATAGCGGCGGACGGCCTCTTGGTGGCGGGCAGTCGCACGGCGACGGCGAGGACTCCCGCGGAACCGCGGCAGCCACGGACGGCCGCTCGACAGCGGTGGAGGACTCCTGCTGCGGCCGCACGGCCTACGACGGCCACGAACGGCTGCGCGGCGGCGGCGGGCTCCCGCGGATAGCCGCGCGCTGATAGCGGAGGGGTATCGGCGGACGGAAAAATATAGACCATTGTGCACGATAAATATCTCTTGTCTTCATGTTTTTGTTTATTTTTATTACAGACTTGTTAACGAAGACTATCAAATGGGTTTGAGTGTGGGTAAATCATTCGATGATCTTTCATGAGTGCTGAGCGTGGTCATGGTGATGGTGATTAATCCCGGCAGTGATTCACTCCATTTGGATATGGAGAATCTTTCTCTCTCGTTGTGCTCACAACCTTGGTGAACGCCCTAAATTTGAGCACAATTTAGCACCTTTCTCAAGAGTTACATGTGCAAATCAACGTGATGTCCTCCGATCATTGTTGAACGCTACACCACCTCAGTTTCTCCGCTTTGTTTTTCCTCTATGTGTCCCTTCTTGCACTAACTCGTCATTAACAAATACCATCAAATAGGTTTGAGCGCGGATAACCCATTTGATGATCTTCTACTTGCGTTGGTAAAGACACTGAGTGTTGAGCGTGGCCGTGGTGCTCAATCCCGTCAGCGATTCACTCCCTTCGGACAGAGAGAATTGTTCTCTACTGCTGTGCTCACAACCTTGTTGAACGCCCTAAATCCGAGCACCTCTTATCAGGTACACGTGCAGATCGACGTATTGTCCTCCGCTCATTGTTAAATGTTGCCACCTATATAGAGGAACGTGGTAGGTTAGATGGGGCTTCAGGATGTCCGCACTCGGCGTACTCTATTCTCATCCTCAAATAAATATTCCAGCCTAGTCATTTAGATTCTCCCCTCTATATCAATTTCTTCTGCACCTGTTATCCTCTATATTTCATATTTTATATCAACTACCAACACTTGAGCCCACTCATCTCCTTTTCTTTCACCGACACCACCACTCCCCCCACTCTATCTCCTCCCTCTATTTCCACCTCTCTCTAGTGGCGGCGATGGCGGCGAGAGGTACCGGTCTCCCCCGCCGGCAGCCTTCAGCGCGCGCGGCGGCCGCTGATGGCTCCCGCGACGGCGACGGCGGCGAACGACCTCCCGGTGGCGGACGGTCGTGCGGCGACGGTGAGGACTCCCGTGGCGGACACGGTCGGCCGCTCGGCGGCGGTGGAGGGTTGCCATAGAAGGCCTCCACCGTCACCGCACAGCCGTCCGCGGCCACCGCAGGAGCCCTCCAGCGCTACCGCGTGGCCGTCTGTGGCTGCCTCGGGAGTCTTCGCTGTCGCCGGGCGACCATCCGCCGCCGTTGCCGCCGCGGGAGCCACCCGCGCATTTTCAGAGATATGGGGTCCGGCCGCTCCGCACGCTGCCAGAGGCCGAAAGGGCTGGAGGCTGCCGGCCGGGGAGATCGGCACCCTCGCCGCCGCCACCACCCCTCCACGGCCGCTACAGGAACCCTCCGCCACCGCACAGTCGTACGTGTCTGCCGTACGAGGCTTCCACCGTCGCCGTGCGACGTCCACCGCTGGCAGGCCATCTGCCGCCGTCACCGCCGTGTGAGCCATCCGCGGCCGCCACGGGAGCCGCCCGCGCACCTTCGAATATCGAGGTCCGGCCGCTCCACGCGCCGCTAGAGGCCGGTAGGGCTGGAGGCAGCTGGCCGGGGAGACCGGCACCCCTTGCCGCCGCCGTCACCGCCACCCCTCCATGGCCGCCGTGGGAGCCCTCCGCCGCTACTGACGCGCAGTCGTACATCCCGTCGTAGCAGGCCTCCAACGTCGCCGCGCGACCGTTGGTGGCTGTCGCGGCAGGTATTTGTGGAGTTAATCTTAATAATATAATATCATTATCATAGTAATTGAAATAAAAATAATACACACTGTTGGTTTTTTGTAAGATCTAAGAATCAATATTAACCCTTAAAGTAAATAAATAGTTAAATTCTTTAGAGATCAGAGTCCGGCCGCACCGCGCAAAACTCCCTTCGGATATGGAGAATTTCTCTCTCATTGTGCTCACAACCTTGGTGAACGCCCTAAATTTGAGCAACTTTCATCAGTTACATGTGCAAATCAACATGATGTCCTCCGCTCATTGTTGAATGCTACACCACCTCAGTTTTTCCGCTTTGTTTTTCCTCTTTCTGCTCCTTCTTGCACTATCTCGTTAACAAAGACCATTAAATGAGTTTGAGCATGGGTAACCCGTTTGATGATCTTCCACTTGCGTTGGTAAAGACTCCGAGTGCTGAGCGTGGCTATGTTGCTCAATCCCGGCAACGATTCGATCCCTTCAGACAGGGAGAATTTGTTCTCAGATGCTGTGTACACAACCTTGTTAAACGTCCTAGATCCGAGCACCTCTCGCCAGGTTCAGATCGATGTGTTGTCGTCTGCTTATTGTTGAACGTTACCTCCTATATAGAGGAACATGGTAGGTCACATGGGGATTCAGGCTGTCTACTCTATTCTCATCCTCAAAAAACATTCCTGCCAAGTCATTCAGATTCTCCCCTCTATATCAATCTCTTCTGCACCCGTTATCCTCTATATTTCATATTCTATACCAACTACCAACATGTGAGCCATCCATCTCTTTTTCTCGTTTTCTTTCACCGATGCCACCACTCCCCCCTGTTATGTCCCCCTCTCTCTAGTGGCGGCGGCGGCGGCGAGGGGTACCAGTCTCCCCCACGGGCAGCCTTCAGCCCCGCCGGTCTCCGGCGGCGGCCGCGGATGGCTCTCGCGGCGGCGGCGGCGACAGACGGCCTCCCGGTGGCGGACGGTCGTGCGGCGACGGTGAGGACTCCCGCAGTGGCCACAAACGGCTGCTCGGCGGCGGTGGAGGGCTCCCGCGGCGGCCGCACGATGACGGTGGAGGCCTCCTACGGCGGCCACATATGGCTGTGTGGCGGTGGCGGGCTCCCACTGGGGCAACAACGACGGACGGCCTCCCAGTGGCGGACGGTCGCGCGGCGACGACGATGACTCCCTCGGCGGCCACAGATGGCCATTCGACGACGGTGGAGGGCTCCCACGACGGCCACGTGGCGTCGGTGGAGGCCTCCTACGGCGGCCACACGGGAGAGACGGCGACGGACGGCCTCCCAGTGGCGGACGGTCACGCGGCGACGGCGAGGACTCCCGCCGCGTCCACGGATGGCCGCTCAGCGCCAGTGTTGGGTTCTCGCGGAGGCCGCGTGGCGACGATGGAAGCCTCCTACGGCGGCCACGGACGGCTGCGTGGCGGCGACGGGCTCCAACGGTGGCCGTGGATGGCCGCGCACCTACCGCGTAGGGTGGCGGTGGATGAAATAATATAGACCGTTAGATCTTCATAAAATCCGACTACATATATTCTTCTCTTTTTTGGATTAATAGAATAATATAGACCATTAGATCTTCATAAAATCCAACGGTTTGTATTCTTCTCTTTTTTAGATTAATGTGGTAAATATACACCGTTAGATCTTCATAAAATCCGACGGCTAATATCCTTCTCTTTTTTGGATTAACGTGGGAATTTCTTGGCCCTCTCGGCGAACGTGGTGGCTCCTTTTAACTCTGTTGTATTAATATAATAGATAGATAATAGATAGATAGATATGGTTGCGTAGAAATAATGTCGCCTACCTTGTTCCCTACCTTTTTTATATATAGATCGATGTATATATGTATATATGGGTTCGTTCCCTTTTGGGTCTTGCTTTCAACAAGCTGGGACAAAACGAAGGGATTTTCCGGGCACGATTCCCCGGTTGTCCGTTTGCCTGAATCAGCGTGGTCCCCGGCATAAACTACTACGTACCACAGCAGGAGGTTAGGTATATATAGGTAAATAAAAAAAATTAGATTGATCACAATGCAAGCTAAGCGTGGTCCATGATCCCTGACTCCTGTACGTGTTTGTCTGTTTGATCGATGATCCTTCATTCACCTGCCATGCATCCATGCATCTCGATCGATCCCTACGTGTTCAAACAACCATGCATGTATAGAGTACGTGTAGGTGTGTGACCACTGACAGACACCGTTGCACACACTTGCACAGCGCATCAGATCCTCCAAATAAACAGGAAGTGCATGCATCGTATCGGAGTATAGGTAGGCACTGTTCCTGCATATATACGTACTGTGCGTTACACCATGCATCTATCGAGATATGCTGCTATGCCTGCCCTGGCTAGGGTATGTAGAGTCTGATGTTGGAGATCCATCTCTACAGTACCCGGCCGGCTGATCTTGTACCACTGCGCTTCGATCATATCCTTTGCCTCACGATTTTTACTGTAGTGTGTAAGCAGTAACATGAATATGTTGCTGTGTTGCTTCTCCTTCGGTAGGTCCTGCTCGATCTGAACTTGCTCGTTAAGTTTTGTTTCAGTCGTCAGTCCTGAAAAATTATGAAACGATTTTGTCTAAGATATGATAAAGGATATGATAAAGTACTACTCCTTTGGTCGCTACTAGAATCCCAACATTAGCCAACTGTTTTAAAACTGTCGGCCATCTACATGTACAGTCAGAAAAATAAATAGCCAAGGGTACACCGTCGGCCATTTCCCCTCGGCCATTCATCGTCGGGCATTCGACCAATAGCCGACGGGTTGACGGCCACTGAGTTCCCGACTGGGCAAGCCCGACGGTGCACTGTTGGCCATTTCGTTGGTAGGCTAACATGAGATACGGACGGGAATCACATTTCCTGATGGTTTCGAAACTCTCGTTCATTTATTTCGATATTTAAAAAATAAATATTTCTGATCCTCTTATAATTCATATTATATGTTTGTATGTTTGAGTCAATTTTTGGTCCCATATATTGCAGTTATTGTGCTCTTGTATCCCTAAATTAAGAAGATAGGGAAATAGACAAATAATATGATACACTTCTAGAATAACCTTCTTTGTTGCATTTCATACAGGTGGAACTTTTGTATCAATAAAACAACTTCTCATGTTAAGTGAAAGAATCAGTACACGACTGCTAAAGTACATGTTCTCAGATATATGCTAGTATAAAAATCTAGTAACAAAAATTGAAATCTATCCTTTTGGCTGCTGCTTCCTGGAGTTGTATAATCCTTCATGCTTTATCATAGACCCGATGAACGTTTGAGACAGGTTAATCTGGATTCACAGGAAAGTAAAAGTATATTAATCCTCAAACGGAACTGGTTTCAAAGAAAAGTAACTGGAATAATAAGAAATTGACGGATGATAACTGAAGGTTGAAAAAACATTGAATATTGATAACCTTTTCCTTGATGCAGAAGATTAACCAAATAAGTCTAATGGATTGTTATCTTAAGAAATATATGAAACCCATACTAGAACGTAGTGAGTATGGATGCTGCTCTCACCTATGAAACTCATATGCCCTGAATTCCTACGCTCTTGTGCAGTAGCCTTGTCCCATCTGCGTGCATGACACATCTCTTGAAGGAGAGAAGGCATGTAAAAAATACTGGTAATTATTGAGGAAAGGATACAGATCGGGGGCTTTGTCCAATTACCTGGCGTTGCAGTGCAGACGCCTTGCCCCTGTTCCTTCCTGCAGTAACCAAAAATGGCGCTGGTTATTCTCCCCTGCAGCGAAGGCGCTGGACTGATCACCAACAAGCAGCAGCGCGGTGTAGTCCGGCCTCCGGCGTTGAAGTCCAACCATAGCAGCGGTGGCTTTCAGATCTATTTTTGTGTTAACGACGGAGAGAGAGGGGGCCAGGGTCCTTATGTATTGGTAACCACCTGTTTAGGATGAGTACATCGTGGAGGCCAGTTGTAGATTTACCGAGGGGATATGGAGAACCATCGGCCACTCCTAACCATAGCCGACCGTGGTTATTAAAACCGTCGGTTATGACAATACCCGTTGGCCATTATATTAAATAGCCAAGAGTATTAGATTACACAGTCGGCTATTATCAAACCATCGGCAAATAGTAATGTTCCCGAGGGGCGGTCGGCAAGTTTCTAGGACTGTTGGCTAAAGTTAGGATTCTAGTAGTGGTCCTGCTCTAAACTTCTTCGAAAAATTTTCTAATAAGGCAAAATACAATAATTTGTCTAAATTAGAAACTTACATAATTCTTCGTCATGGAGTATTATATTAATATAAACCATGGATTGCTATATCATTGCTCATTTAAATCTCGAAGCATATATAGCGGCACATTGGAAGAGGTGGATAATTAGATACTTATTTCTATTAAGTATTTATTTAGGTTATTTTTCAGTAATTGCATATGTGGGTAATTTAGATGTGAATACTTGTTATTTTAGAGGCTTTGTATAATGACAGATAACAACTTATATCCATAACTAGGAGGTTATTCAAGCTATTGTTTATAATGGTAGAGGTGTGGATAATTTTGAATCAAATTATCTCTAATGGCTATTTTTGTTAAGATTTTTTTTTGCAAAACACAGTGCATACATTGACAATCATATACATGTGCACGCAATCTTTTATATGTGAATGCACCTCTTAGAGACTAAGCAGATCCTGAGATTGACAAAGTCACTGCATGCACCTTGAAGTCGACGAGCCCCTGAAAGAATAACGTCTAACAATGATTGGATCTATAAATCGATAGTCAAATGTTTTGCATTTTTAGAACTTTCAGAAAAAATTATATATAGCATGCCTTACGAGAATCAACATGGAGGTTCTAAGAGACATCTCTATTGAGTAACGAAAAATAGTTTTTTTAACAGTAGTGCGCATATGACAATTTGAAAGTATCATTGCAACTGTACTAGCTACAAACACTTGCTACTTCTTTTTTACTATGTACTACCTCCGTTCTAAATTACTAGTTGTTGATTTTTTCGCTTAACGTTTGATCATTCGTCTTATTCAAAAGATTTCACAAGTATCATTTATTTTATATGTGACGACTCGCTTCATCATCGTATATACTTCAAGAATAATGTATTGGTTTGTATATTTGAACAAAATTTTTGAATAAGACAAATGATCAAAGATAATAGAAAAAAAGTCAACAACGAATAGTAATTTGGAACGAAGGTACTACTACATATAATTAACAGTTTTTAAAGTTTTACTGTAGATGTAATTCAGTACATTTGTTTGAGAACGGATTGAGTAATATACGTCATGCTTTGTTGCTAGCGTTGCCCATACTTTTGGTCAGCAGTCACATGTCACGAGCCTAGTCATGCAGAGAGCTGCTGGACTGGATCTAGATGCGCAGGGCGATTATTTCCCACTGACAGTGTATCGACACAGTAATTGGCGATGCAGTAGCACGGCATCAGGTGATTAAATGCACTTGATGCATCTGGACCAGTAGCTTGCTGGATCTGAAACTAACATCTCCTTTGGTAGGAGTAACTGCTTGGTTAATTTGTGGAGATTAAGATCTTATTTCTGTCTAGATCCTTAATAACATGCCAAAACTTTTGACCGATCTCCAGATGCAACTGAAGACTCGAGGTCACTATTAATTAGTTTTAGTTTCTCAGATCAATTTGATCTGTTGGGCACTTGGAAGAAAGGATCAGGGATTGCATTTCATATTAATAATAATAACTTGACCTGTCATCACTTGCTTTGTTATGTTTGGCATCTATCTATAATATAGTACTAAATGACGTACACTTAATTTATGGTTGGTCATGCATTCAAAATTGTGAACTGATAAACGGCTAACAATTGTAAAAATAAAAGGCTTCCCTGACGCATTCAAAATAACTACGGGTAGCAAAATAGACTTTAAATCTTAACTTTGTGCAACCGATGAATAGATCCATTGACCAGCTCTAGTTCATCTTAATTAACTAATTTTTCAAATCATAGCTCAGATAAAAATATTAGATCATTTTAAGTTGAGCTACAGTGGGTCCATGGATATCGTTTTGGAGTGGGGTGGTTTGGCTAGCTTCTACTATATACGGAGTATACTATGTTCTCCGTTGCAGTTACAAAATTGATCTATCTATGCTCTAGTCTAATCTTGCACAATTCCATATAGCAGGACTAGAGCATGTTCGGAACAGAATGCAAGTTAATCCCTGTAGGAATTGTGAAAAATATATATATTCTTCCCACGTTCCGAACGGAGCGAGCACAAAAGATTTAATTTGAAGATTAAGCTCCACATCGACATGCATATGCTTAAATATTAATTATAAGGTCAGACTCCGGTGCCAGTCTTTAATATGTCTAAGCAACATTAATTTTCTTCGAGACCCCTTTCAACTTTTGGCGATAGGCTTTGCTGTCCTGGACCTACACGGGTGAGAGGGTGGGCAAGTGGGTTTGTCTCACACTAGGCACACTTGCACAAGAAAGGCGCCCCTGCTTGGCTGCACCAAGAAGTAGATGGTTTATTAACTTCTTTTGTGGATGAAGTGAAAGGATGAGAGGTGCTAAAGGAGGAGAGATGCTACAAAAAAAGGTGGTTAATTGGGATTACACTCTCACTGACTGCCTTTGCATAACTAGCTAATAAAGCTAGCCTCCAGTCGATCTGCTCCTTGATGGGGCTTTGGATCACGTTCTCACTGACACTAGAATATGTAGATTGACCAAGGTATGTATAGTATATTCTTTTGTGTCAATTGTATTGATACATCTATACAACTCATACATTACATGCCATCGAAAGCATGTAAAAATAATGGAACTAGATCTATTTTATCACACTCAACTAATCTAAGAAAGGTGCACTAAAAGAACTTATCTAAGAAAGGTCCAATTTTGCAATATCCCTATAATAGCAACTAATTGCACTCCTATTTTTAGATTATGTATTGCATGCACTACTCCTATTATGTCATAGCCACATCCATGGATGGTTTTTTCGGGTATTCTCATTGCGCACCACCTTTACTTGACATATTTCCATGGTGGCAAGAAAAACATCAACTAACCTCTAGCATTTTCCCACCTTCCAATGTTCTAATTTCTCTTGTGTCACTTATCCAAGCACATTATAGATCTCTGGTCACTCTCGGCTGCCCTTTCGGTAATTCAGTGAAGAACTGGAGCGGTACAATTGTCACGAAGCAATTCCAATAGAGAGAGAACACAAGAGGTCGGTCATGAGTGGGGAGAGAAGAGAGGTAAATAAATGTTGAAGAGGGCATAAGAGCGCATAAGAAAGCAGTTAATTTCTAATTACATGTTTCTGATACGGGTGGATTTTCAAATGTGATGTGAGCCACGTCAAAAAAAATTGGACATGTAGAGGTCCAACCAGCAATATTTTTATTTGTACAAGCGGACAACATATCAACCAAGCCATCGTCTTGGCGCTCAGGCCTCAGGGGGTGTTATGCCTGTTTTTATGATTTGGAGGGTTGAAAAGAACAATAATTCAGACTAGCGAGAAGACACAAATGGTTTTGTTCTTAAAATGTACCGCTCCCTCTGAAAAACAACATGAATAGGATCTAGATAGGTGCAATTAAAAAAAATCTAAATAAGTGTACCAACTATTTTATACGTTTATTTTTCTGTCCTAAATCATTTTTTATGCTAGGATGATAAGTATCCAAAACTTCATATAAAGATTAAAGATGCTCGGAATAGATATTTGCAGTGAAATGTCACGTACATAATGCCCGTGTCCCAATAGACCATGGTATTTTTTTTTGGAACAATTGAATCCACATTATGATTCTTTTTTAACATAAATATTCATATGATTAAAAAAAGTAGCCTTACTGCTGTGCTTTCATATGGACTCGTTTTAATATGTATATCCACACCCTATAAATGCAAGTGCTTCGTACCTAATCCAAATGTAGCGCTCCAAGTTTACAGAGA
The DNA here is from genome assembly GCA_033239725.1 of Echinochloa phyllopogon. Lineage (NCBI taxonomy): Eukaryota > Viridiplantae > Streptophyta > Magnoliopsida > Poales > Poaceae > Echinochloa > Echinochloa phyllopogon. The sequence goes on from BTCW01000009.1 coordinate 14,926,176, forward strand.
TTTCGCTCTGTGGTTCCGATAAGTGCACATATCATTGGAGTAAGTACCATCGCTACTTATTAGACCAATGTCAGGACATAGTTTTATTGCATAATTAACTAGATTAGAAACTAGGTAACATAAGTTTTAGGGATGAAACTCCTCTCACATCTTATAAAACCCTCTCTATCTCTTCCGTTATATCATCAAATTTAATATTACGAAACTGTCAGTGAAACTCCACTGACCTTAGACAGCCCTGAAGATGCTTTCGACCTAGTACAGTTTTTTCGAACAGGTTAGACCAATACGTTTATGATTAGATTAACTAGCCGTACTCCTTTTAGTACTATCCAGTGGAACTGAAACAAATTCTTAGCACCCAAATGGCCAAATGTAGTTTAGGACTTGTTTAGTTCCAGAATTCCCACACCCAAATTTACTATGCAAAAAGAAGATTCCCATCACATCAAAATGTCATAGCATGCATGGAGTACTAAATATAGATGAAATCAAAAACTAATTGCACAGTTTTGTTGTACTCTGCGAGACGAACATTTTGAGCCTAATTAATAAATTTTTGGACAATTTTTCACACATACGAACGAAACGCTACAGTACGCGGGACTGTGCGATGTGACCCGCACAGTCCCAATTCGGGTGGCCGAAATCTGCAACTAAACGCGGCCTTAGAGAGATTTCTGTTCTGTGGCTGTGAGAGGCGCACATCATTGGACTGGGCAATGCTGCTACAATTTCAAGTACTACTGTACTACCTCGCCTCGAAGTCAGAGGTGTGCAGAAGCGGACATGGCACCGCCCGGTCAAGCGCGCCGGTGATTGGAGCCCCGAACTCCGAGCCCTCATCGGCCAGCTCGTCTCCTCTGCACTGACGGCATTTCTTTCCTCACTCACGAACGACATGAATTCAGTCGAAGCGTAACCGATACTACATCTTGACCAACAAGACGCTCGAGGTCATTGACAAAAGAAATTAATAAAAGCCGAGCCAAGATTAGACGAGTGGAGTGGAGAGTGAGACACAGAGTGAGACAGAGAGTGAGACATTTAAATAGACAGAGGGTGCTCAGCTCAAGAGGCCGCCACCACCTTGCTCGGCTCCGGGCTCTCCCTTTCCTCGGAGATTCCACTTCCGATCAGGCCGGGCAGTGGCGCCGATGGCTCTCTAATTGGTTCTGGTTCATCCATCCATCGCCTGATTTTCCGGCGTGATTAATTAACGAAGGGGATAGAAGAGGTGGTGGTGGTTGTTGATCAGGAATGGGGGAAGCGGCGGCAGAGGAGGGCTGCTCCTTCTCCCTCATGTGCCTGGAGGACAGCGCCGACATCGACGGCGGCGGCGTCTCCGAGAGCGCCGGCGACGGGAAGCTGCTCCTGCTGTACGGCGGCGGCGGCGGCGCCGGCGAGGAAGACGAGGAGGAGGAGTACATGGGCCACCTCGTGTCCAAGGAGAGCAGCTTCTGCTGCTCGCCTTCCTCCTCCTCGTCGCCGCCGTCCTCCCCTGCCTTCTCCGACGCCGGCACCGAGCCCTCGCCGTCGCCGGTGGCCTCCTCCGAGGACTGGTTCCGGTGCGCGCGCCGGGACACGGTCAAGTGGATCCTCGAGGTGAGTGAATGATTGATCGAGAAAAGCTCCCATCTTTCACCTACCTTTCCATTGGTTTCTTTCTTTCTTGATCCTTACCCGCCGCCGCCGGCGCCATTGCAGACTCGGGCCTGCTTCGGCTTCTCCCACCGCACGGCGTACCTTGCCGTCGCCTACTTCGACCGCTTCTGCCTCCACCGCTGCTTCGATGTATCTTACTTGACAATTCCATCATCATCCATCGATCGATCACGATCGATCTCCTCTGTTTTCGGGCACTGATCGCGACGTGTGATTGGATTGCGCGTGCAGAGGTCGGTGATGCCGTGGGCGGCGCGGCTGCTGGCGGTGGCGTGCGTGTCGGTGGCGGCGAAGATGGAGGAGTACCGCGCGCCGGCGCTGCCGGAGTTCCGCGCCGACGAGGACTACGACTTCAGCTGCGTCTCCATCCGCCGCATGGAGCTGCTGCTGCTCTCCACGCTGGGGTGGCGCATGGCCGGCGTCACGCCCTTCGACTACCTCCCCTGCCTCGCCTCCAGGCTGCACCGTGGCAGCAGCGGCAGCGGCAACGGCGGCGGCGGCGGCGGTCTCGTCGCCGCCAAGGCCACCGCCCTCATCTTCTCCGCCGCACAAGGTTAGTTAGCTCTGCAGCCGCATCCATCCATGAACGAACATGATCCATGTCTGTCTGACTGTCTGGGAATCTGAAACAATTGTCTGTTGTTGGTTGCAGCCGCTAGCGTGCTCGACTACCGGCCGTCCACGGTGGCCGTCGCCGCCGTTCTGGCGGCGACCCACGGCGGCGCCATGACGAAGGAGGCGCTGGAGTCGGAGATGAGCAGCCTCTCGCCATCCTGCCTGCTCGACAAGGTCAGTGCACGCCCCCGTCTTCTTCCGACGACACGTCTCCATTGATCAAACCTTGATTAGTTGCGTAACACGATCGTGATATTTATTTCTCTTCTCTCGGTGATCAGGAGGACGTGCACGCCTGCTACGCTTTGATGCTGAGCGAGAGCGGGAGCTCGTCGCCGGCGACGGGCAAGACGGCCAAGAGGCCGCCGCCGCCGCCCAGCCCCGGCAGCACATGCGACGAGGCGGCCTCGTCGTCGTTCGCGGCGGCGGCGAGCGGTAACAAGAGGGCGAGGCTGATGGAGCTGCCGGCCGTCGGGCGGTGAGGAGCGCCGCCGGGACGCGCGCGTTTTTTGTCAGCCGTCCTATCCTACGCTGGCCGGAGCTCCGATCGCACGCAGCTAATTTTCTTCGTGAATCTTAGTGTTTCTTTTAGTTCTTTGAATCGCCGGCGCTGCCAAATAAACGGTGATTGGCAGCGCCGCCGTGCCGGAGACGGCGGGTTTGGTTGGTTTGGTTCTTGTGTGACACTGTGACAGTGTGAGATTGAGTCACGCGCGGGCGCGCGCGAGAGTCAGAGAGGATGAAGAAAACAAAAGAAAAGACAACAAAAAAAAAGAGAGAGGAAGAAAATGCCAAAATGGCGATGGCTCATGGCTGGCTGAGCCTGATCTCGAGCTTTTCCTGCGGAGAGGATAGCTCGAGCTCAAGAACACAAAGCCGCAGCAGCCAGCAGGAGCAGCACAAGGCGGTGAGATTTCTGCTGCTGCAGAGGCAGAGCTGCACGTCTCGCGTTCCACTCCCGGCGGTGATCGTCGGAGGCCGCAGCGGCGGGACGTGGCAATGGCGGCGGAGCACGTAGCAGGCATGTTGCTGCTGCAGCATGGAGCGTTGCAAGCGAGCGCCATGGCCCATGCCCTGCCGAAAGCCTCCTCCTGTACGCGAGACGGTGACCGAGGGGTGGTGGTTCCTCGCAGGCCTGTACAAGGCCCCTTTTAGCACGTGAGATTCTCTTGCTCTTGCTACTGCAGAGTCTTTTGTAGTAGCAAGTTGTAGTAATTGTAAAACCCTACTACATGGTCTTGTGAGAATTGAGAGGATGATGAGAATTCAGACTGCATCTTCAATTCTGCATGTGTGGGTCGATCTGTAGTGGACAGCCACCGTCCTCTGCAATTCTGCACCTGGGGGGGGCGGGGGGCGCTGAGCTAGGTTGATCGATCGTGCTGCACAGATAGTATTTGGGTTGCCAGTGCCGTCCAGTTCAGAGTTCCAGACTGCCTTTCTCGCTTCCTTTGGGTGGCTGCAGGCATCCAAGGTGGCTTTTCTCTCTGAGACCTGGGTCTGCAATGTTTGGTCATGTTACTGTCACATGCGAGGGTCGCATTGCAATCTTCAAATTTAACAGTTGAATTCTGACGCCTTTTCCCTGCACTTTCGGCGCCCGCTCCCCGTGGGGGAAACGCACTGAGTGAAACGCAAAAACACCAACCGGAGGATCCAAGTTCCTGTGGTGCCTCGTGGGACAATGGACGCTAAAAACTGTTTCTGTATCTCAAATTCCAGGTCGTTTTGTCAAATTATAGCGTATGCGTATATTTAGAAACATAGTACTAGTATATAAATTATTTATAACGACACCTCACTTTTTTAGCTAACGGATGTCATTACTAACCGTCAGCACAAATACTTTCTATTTATGCTGGCAAATACTTTCTATTTATGTTGGCGATCGACCATCAACACAAATCATTTTGTGTCTGACATAAGCGACTGCCAGCATAAATATGAAGCATTTATGCTAACATTTGGCATAAGCGATCGTTAGCACAAATATGGGGGCAAAGTCACAATTATTTCACATAAATTAGATTACATCCTATAAATAATTGTCTATATTCATACTCATAGCTTAATTTATTGTTAATAGTTTGTTGGTTAACCGGAGTTTTTACTACCAACCTTTTATATAAGCATAATTAGATTACATCATATAATATTTAGTCATCATATGTTAGTGTGAAATTGCTACTTTCAACTTTCTATATAACATCACTAGATTACATGTACAGTGTCACACCCCAAAATTTTCGAATTTTGGGATGTGAATTTTCAACGTAATTAATACAATAATTTTCTCAATTCTCTAAAATTTTTCAAGCTTTATTTAATTTACAGGAAATTTTATAATTAAAAAAAATAAATAAATAAAATATTTACAAAATATAAATAAAAATACTTTGTATGTTGCATTCATGCTGCTGCATTGAGTTTTGATTATGTGTGGTTCGAATAAGAATTTAAATTTAATTTAAATTCGAGTTTGAATCGGTTCGAATTGAGCTCTGGAAAAGTTCTCTCGGCCTTGGTTCAATTCTGCACCTCCAATTCCTTTTCCCGGCCCGTCTCCGCCCCCTCCTCTCTTTTCCCCAGCCCAGCTCCTTCTCCCTCCGTTTCCAGCCCAGCAGCCCCCTTCTTTTCCCTTCGCGCGACCGCGGCCCACCGCTCGGCCCAGCCCTCCCACGCGCGCCGGCCCACTCCTCCTTTTCCCTCCCCCGCTCGGCCCGACGTCCCGTCGGCCCACTCCTACCGCTCCCTCCCCACGCCAGCCCGTTCCTCCACCCGGCCCACCTCTCGTCGCGCAGGCCCAGCCGCTTCCCCTGGCCCAGCTCGCCAGCAGCTGCGCTCGGCCCAGCTCCTCGCGTCGGCCCAGCAGAGCGAGCCGCGCCTGCCGCCTGCCTCCCGCGCGCAGCGAGCTGCCGCCGCCGCTCCACAGTCGCCGCGCGCAATCTCCGCAGCGCCGCCGCCGGTTTCCTTCTCGGCGTCCGCATCCCGTGCCTATTTAGCGAGCGCCCTGAGCCTCCCCTCCCCCATCTCGCCTGCGTAGCGCCGCCGCCAGGCACCTCCGCCAAGAGCGCAGCACCGCCACCGCCTTCGTCGAGCTTCCTCTGCCGCCGCTCGATCCACTGCGGTGGAGCACTGACGGAGAAGGCAAGGCCACCCCGAGATCCGCGTCGTTGAGCCACACCTCCCCCGCCTAACCTCGTCGTCGTTCCTCCACTGAACGAGCTTCCCCACGTGGAGCCCTCGCCGCCGACCACCATGTCCGTCGCCGGCCAAATCCCGACTGCCTCTGCTCGTGGTGAGCCCCCTCGCGAGTCCCCCTCGATCCCCTCTCTCTGTTGCACGCGTCCTGTAGGCCCCCGATACCCTCAGCGCCGGCGAGCAGCGCCGCCATGGAAGCGCCGGCGAGCACCCCTGTGCTGTCCCGAGGAAGAAGACGGCCAAATTGCGATTAGGCCCCTAGAGATTCCTGTAATCTTTAGTTAAATTTCTGTGTCTTAGCCATTTTCCAGAAAACCCCCTGCAATCTTGTTTAGCCCATAAAATCCCCGTTTTAACTCCGATTTAATCCATTTTCGTTGCGATAGGTTCATATCAACGTAAACTACACGTTAGCGCTGTCAATTACTATGTGATCTGTTTCTGAAATTTTATTTAATATTAAGTTGATTAAATATTATCTAAAATGTGTTTTCTTAAATAAAATCTAATTAAGGTTTATACTCCGATTTTTCATATTAATGTTAACATGATTAATATTTATTTAATTAGTTTTTCTGAATAAAATATAAATAAGTTCCATCTCGGTTTTTATAAATTGATATTAATTTGATTAATGATTATTTAACTAGCTCTTTCTAAATTAAAATCAATTTAGAGTTAAACTTCGGATTTCATAAATAAATGTTAACATTGATTAATATTAATATAAATGTGTTTTTATCATAATATTGATTAGTTCAACACGGATCATAAAGTTATTCGATTAGTTGCTCTCACATGCTTTTTTTTCAAGTTAATGTTTTAATATGAATAAATTATACTTGAATATTTATAATTAAAATATGACTAAGTTTACTTCGTATTTTCTAAAGATTAAAATATAATTTGTATTCATAATTTATACATGGTTTTATTTAATTAAAATAAATGAAGCACATAGTCTCTCATTAAATACAAATCCTCCGATAGCTGTATCTCTCCAACCGTTGCTCCGTTTTCAGCGATTCTTGCGCTCACGCGACCATCGAACCAAGCCCTATCCTTTAGCGCGCTCTTTTAAAGCCTTCTCTATTGATTGGTGTATTGTTCTTAGTTGTTCTTGTTTGTTTGCTTGTCTAGCTACATGTTGGCGCTCGATGATTGTTGCGAGTAGTGGAAGGTCGTTCGAAAGATTCGAGATGAAGGACTGAAGACTTTGAACAGCTATTAATTGGATTTAAGGCAAGTTATAGCACGGACAATCCTTGCTACCTATCTCACTTTTAATACACTGTTCATTACATACGCATGTGTCTAATATTGTTTACCATTAAGGTTATTTCCTAGCATTTATTTCCCTGTCCTTGTATTCCTATGGGTTTTTGCATAAGGGTAGTATTTTGCTAGGCGCAGCTACTGTCACCATTATTTAATTGTTAATATTGACTTAATGGTCCACTGCAACAATTATGGATAAAACTTGCTTTTTAGCAACTTGGACTAGGGGGCTAGAGCATGTGCTGTGTGCTTTGCTCTAGTGTCTCCCTCTAAGGACTGGTTCTTAAAGCGGCAACCCAGGAGCCTGTCGCCACCGCCGGAACTATATGGGCTCTGGTCTTGGTTGAGTAGCTTGTACGTCTCTAGCTTGGCAGTGGTTACCGAGTGGCCTACGACGTTGTGGGAGGCAAAGCACGGGGTGATTTCGGATTCCACCGAGGACGGTAGCCCCGTCGGCTAGGTCCCGTTAGACCCAGTCCCGTGTTGGGAGCTCCCGTGAGTGCGGGAGCTCCGCACGTTGCACCATTTACTTTCTTGTTGGCATGATTTGCCGGTGCGTGGATGCCATTGACCCCCTCACGTTGCACCCTGAGGGTCAGTCAATCTCGGTGCCTAGGTTCTCACCACTTTGTAGTACTCCAGCGGCTACTGTCTTGTTAGGGTGTCTTGTGAAAGCCTCGTAGCGTCCCTATGCAATCACACCTCGGAAGTGTTGATGTGCGTGGTTGGGTGCAAAGTTCCTTTGAACTTTTACGCGACTGGTGGGTAAAGGGCGAAACCTCTGCAGAGTGTACGATCTATCATGATAGCCTTGCTCAGGGTCACGAGCGGCCTGGATCCTTTTTGATTAGAAGATGATATTTATTACTGTTTAATGATGACTTACATTAATTAATTTGGGTTACAACTGGGTTCTCATTCACTTGTAGTAACTTGGATAAAGTTAAAACGAACCAACTAAAAGTGCTAATGCAGTCAAGCCAGTGTCAAGCCTTTTGAGCCTTCATAGCCCGTGCTATACTTGCTAAGTGACTCTGTTGCTTACACTTGCTATTATTATCATTTTGGGCAAAATCCCGGACGGGTAACAGATTGGAGTCAGGCTGACTATGCTGTGGAGTTTCCCGAGGACTTGCCGTACTTCTGAGTTGGCGTTCTCCCAGTTAGAGTCCCTGTGGGATTGCGGCTACGCTTAGAGAGATGTATTAGTCTTCCGTTGTCCATGTATTTCATTTATGCAAAACTCTGATGTAATCGCTACTTTATGTTGAATAATGAAGCATTGTACTCTGATTTTTACCATATTTGTTCGCTATATGTGTCTGTGGACCTCCTGGGCACACATATGGCCACATTCGGGTTTTGTGTAAATCCGGGTGTGACATACAGCCTATACACTTACCACATAGATATATGCATGCAACTATAGTGGTGTGCAATAAATATTTCTTTTTCTGTATGCAGTAACAACAACAAATATTTCTTTCTTTGTGTAGTGAGAAAAAAATCATAATTATTTCATATGAAATCGAATGGAGACAAAATTCACATTAAACTAATAGATTTTGACAAGATATAAAAGTGTATAGTTAACTTATTCATTCAAGGTCATTTACTACGTGAAGTATTCCTTAGCATTTTCAAAATCCAATTCTTAAAGCAAACAATTTGGATTTTCAATTTGTTTAAACAATCTCAGATGAAAGTCTATACAACAAAGTTGTAGTACTCGACGAGATATAAAATTTTGTAGTTGACAAGTTTTAAATTTGAGGCCATTTAGAATGTCAAAACACAATGCAAAATTTAGAAACATGAAATCCAAATGATAGAATTTGTGATATGGACCGGTTATGATGTGCAGGTGAGATGTTAAGACAACAACTCACAAAGCAAGAGGACTTGTGTCAAATGATGGGCGGTCAACGAGAGACGCCTAGTAAAATGTGAAAAATATATTTTAATTTTATATTTATATTTTGACCTAGTTGGAATTGATTTGTGCTGGCGGACGCTTAAGACGACCGTAAGTACAAATGCATTTGTGTGGCGGTCCACACCCGCCAGCTCAAAATCACCATTTGTCAGTAAGTGTCAGTTCTTATATATACTAGGAATGGAGCGACATGCGTATGAGATGAGGTTCGGTTCAAGTATAATATGTTTTGACTCAACCAAGATACTATTCGGTTGTAGAACATAGTATTAGGCAATTCAGTATAAAAGTGGCTATATACAACATGATGATCCAATTTAGGATGGGTTTTTATCTACAAGTGCATGTAGCTACACCCACCATTAGTATACCATTTTGTGTATTTTCACAAACTAATTTATTAGTTTAAGTACATTACTGATTCTAAGATATTCCAAAACAAATTACATGAAAAATAGAAGCAATCATATTTTTTAAATATATTATGACATACTATTATACTACTATATAATGTATGATTGAAAATGTATAATTGCATACCCAACCTACAAACCACCTATATAGTCTAGTATCGTCATATACTTTATGTACATATTCTTTGTTGGGTTAGATACGTCTTCTATCATTACATACGCGGGGGGGGGGGGGGGGGGGGGGTGAAGGTAGCTACATGCGCATGTATAAAATATTTTTCCATCCAATGTATATGTATAAATGTAAAGAAGTTAGCTACAGAATATAATCAACATGAAAATATAGACCATAACTAAAGTGTAGTGTGTAGAACACTTGGGCATCAATATATGAGTTATACAAACAACAATAATATCATCTCATATTGGTGAGGACATATGTATGATTAAAGGAAGCTACATGGACAAATACCTAATTCTTTTATGTGGGCCTAAACCAAAAATAAAAACACCCATTGAATAATATTAAAATAAAAACCAGAAGATCATAGAGTTCCCTGGTTCCGTTTAATGTCCCAGGCCAGCAGACAACAAAGCGGTGTAGCATAAACTGACCATCCAGAGAGTAATGATAGGAGTGAAGCCTAAGGAACCAGTAGACCAACGCTGATGTGGTATTCCTCACGGTATCAGCAACAACAGTGCACTGACGCGTGTCTCCGGGGACATCCACGACCTGCAAGCGGGGCTCACGCGCAAGGTCGCCAGCTCGGAGCGATGCTCTTGCAGATTCCACATGCACATACATCACACTTGCTCCTAGATAAATAAAAGATGCAACCGCACCAAATCACGCCACAAGAACAAAGATTTTCCCCGCAAAAAAAGCGATTGAGAATGCAGAAATCAAAAACCTACCGGTACAGGGTGGTTCAGAAGGTTGTTTGCGGGAAACGTAAACGCCCGGCCCCGCCATCCTCTGCTATTGGAGACGCCGGAGCTCAGGGAGAGCTCTTGGAGACGGCGGAGCTCATGGAGTGCTGAGGGAGCTGCGTAGAGTTCAAATACATAACATGCTCTAACCACACATGGTGCGCAATATGGGTGTAAAGAGAGTTAGTTTCTATAAACTCTAGAAGTAATCTTGTTTTCCTACATAATTAAGTTTGTTTTGCATGTCTATTTCTTTGCGCATCATCAATGTTGTACAGAAAGGAAAGTACTAGTCTATAAATCTTATTTTTGATTCTTCTATTCTGAATGTAATCCACATGTAATCAGTAAATGTTTCACAGATATATTTACCCTAAATATTAGATTAATCAATTAAGATGTGCAAATACAAAATAACCCAACTATATCTTAAGTACATCTTAAAAGTCATTTCATCGAGCAATTTGCAAACACGAAAATTCTTTTGAGCAACCAGCAAAGGGAAAAAATAATGTTACTTGTCGCAGAAAAAAGAATCTAATCCTTTCAACCTAATCATCTGCAACATGCAACACACTAGAGTACAAATCCATTATAGAATCGGTTTGGAGAGGAAGATAAAAATTATATTTGTAGGGACAGGTCCAAACATTTTATACGTAGCAACCTATAATGTTCCTACTTCTCATGTCACAAAGCATTTAAATCTAATAGAATATGCAATTAATCTTTTAAAATTTTGGCTATCAATAACTATACATATATTTAGTCTGGAAACATAAGTCACATCATTATCACATAAATGTGTTGGTTCTATAAATAAATTCTACACTTTGGACACAATGCTAGGGAGTATATTTATATAGGAATTGGCAAGCTTGGTGAGAAAATTTTTTTTTCTAGACACAACTAATAGGATTCAGAGCTAAAAATCTATAACAAGTTAATGGACAAGATTAACATGGAATAATCAATAATAATTTCGTACAATTATTTTTTTCTTAAAAAATGTAGGTGGTGCATAGGATATTTTAATGCTCATGCTGAATCTGCTATAGCGTTTGATTTGTGTAGCCACGCCATAGAGCAAATAAAATTTGGCAATAATGTCAAAGGATCCTCTGTAGCCATTTGATTCCTATATAAGTCCTTAATTACTATTTATAAAGCTTCATTTATCATACTGTCACTAACTAGCGGCTCTTTTTTGAGCCTTCATGCTAATCCTTAGGAGACACATTAGAAAAAAACATCATAGAAATTCTTAAAAAAAGTCAGAAACATTTGGTTATTATTCAGTAGACTCTAACCACCTTTGGTTATTAAACGATCAAAGGGGATTTTTTTTAAAAAAATAACCACCTATTCCACTATGGAAAAAGTGTAAACAAATTCACTAAATTTATATCTAAATTATCTTCCTCTACCACTACGAAAAAGAGCCTCATGTAACACATTAGTCTTAGTCTAAATTATCCAAGTATGCCATTACAAAAATTAAACTAAATTAACCCTCACCTTACATTTGCATTTAAATTGTCTTTCTCCATCGTGACTCCAACCTTTGCCATTATAAAAAATAATCAAAGTTAATTCCCTAGATCTGCATCTAAATTACATTTCTCTTAAAGTGACACCGACCTATACCATTATGACAAATAATCAAAATAACTTCCTAAATTTTCATCTAAGTTACACATATCTATTGTTGTTAAAAACTAGCAAGGTGGCCCGCACAATTTAAGCGGGTAGCTAGTTTCTTTTTTGCCAATCTTTATATTTTTATTATTTAAAAATAGTTTCTTGACTGTGCATGCCTCACACGGCGTGAACGTGAGACTATAAATTTTATAGTGGTGCATTTATTTTTTCAAATAACCCAAATCAAAAGAAAAGTGTATACTTTATAAAAATGAATTTTTGAAATTAATATATGTTTTTATATTTTTTACATGATTGTATTTTTATAAAGTATATTTTTATAAATTTTTTATTAATGATGTTGAATTTTAGTTATTGTGCATGATAAATATCTCTAGTCTTCTCGTTTTTGTTTGTTTTTATTACTGACTTGTTAACGAAGACCATCAAATGGGTTTGAGTGTAGGCAAACCATTTGATGATCTTCCATGAGTGTTGTGCGTGGCCGTGGTGATGGTGATCAATCCCGGCAGCGATTCACTCCCTTTGAATATGGAGAATTTTTCTCTCGTTGTGCTAGCAACCATGGTGAACGCCCTAAATTTGAGCATCTTTCATCAGTTACATGTGCAAATCAACGTGATGTCCTCCGCTCATTGTTGAACGCTACACCACCTCAGTTTCTCCGCTTTATTTTTCCTCTCTCTGCTCCTTCTTGCACTAACTCGTTAACAAAGACCATCAAACGAGTTTGGGCGCGGATAACCCGTTTGATGATCTTCCACTTGTGTTGGTAAAGACACCGAGTGTTGAGCGTGGCCATGGTGCTCAATCCCGGCAGCGATTCGCTCCCTTCGGTGATGAGAACCCGCTGGGGTTTGTGCCCGATCTTTCGATGAGAGGCATGGGGGATAACTCGATTGGAGGAGACGATGTTCACGGCCCGACTACAACCTTTCAAAGACTGCGCCTTAGCGACCGATACACCACCTCCTATGGATGCCGCGATCTTGTGGGAGCGCGTCACCTGACCTGTCTTGCAAGCAATCGAAGAACTAGCAAGAACAAGTATGATACAAGTACTGAATTTACTAGATGGGAATTGAAGTGTCTCAATCTCAAACTCAATCACCAACGAAGTGGGGTTCCGTCGACTCGAAGACGGGCGGCTGGACCAGCACGCGCGCTTACAAGCAAGTAGCAATGGCTAAACTTGATCTAAACAAAACCCAATCTGTTTGTGGCGGCTATGGAGGTATAAAAGAGGGTGGAGGACGACCAGGACGAGGTTGGGGTCGTCCTACAACCCTAGGACGCGCCCCTAATGGACCCAACGTGATACACGTCCCATTGGCCCAAAATAAGGTGACGCAGCACCGTGGGCAGAAAAGGTCTCTGTAGTAAATCGATGATTGCGGCCGCATCTGAACAGGTACGAGGGTGAATCCGGATCCATCTGAAAGTAGACTTGATAAGCTTTCCATCAAGTACTTAAACGCCCAAAACGGAGTCCGGATGAAACCGTGGTGGCCGTCGTAAGTCAGCACTTTCCAGCAGTCCGAATCCAGACTTTCCAAAACGTGTTGGATTTGGTCTCTTTCCTTCCTTAGGCCAATGTGACGTCGTAACCTGATGGGGGACGTGGGAATACTTAGAATTGGTCCCCAATCAACTTCTTTGGTCCTCCATGTCTTCCATATGTGTCTAACACTCTTTTTAATCCACGTATGTATTTCTGAAAATGAGAATGAACACACATTATGGCGCAACATCAATTCATCGAATGTACCAACAATAATTGTGATATAGGATTGATTCACCTTTGGTTTGCAAGCCATTAATATGGTCGTATCTAAGCCGGTGATGTCCTCATCATTCTCCCCTTCTTGGCTGCAAGTCGTCCTCGACTTGCTCTGGTGGCATTCTACGGCGATTGCTTTGTTGGTTAAGCATGGAAGGACATCCATGTTACATGACCACAACCAGCAATGCTCCCCTTCTTTGGGCTGACCCTGTTGCTTAAGAGAAAAACTAGCGAAACTTTGCAAAACATCGTTAGTCTTAGTGCAGCCCTCTATTTGATTATGATATTGTAGCCCAAAAGGATATTCCAGATTAGAGCAGATATAAACTTTATGCACCAAATACTCTCCTTTGCAATTATACTTGCCAACAAAGTGATATGTATGATTAGACAAGCATGAAAATTCAGAATATGCAAAAAGTTTCTCCTCGAAACATTTTAGATCACAAAGAATATCAAATTCAATATAACCCAAAGTATTTAAAGAAGACATCAATTTCAATTCATCATGTGCACAAGTAATAGGATGGAAAAGCTTTGTTTCAGCACATGTGTATGATTTCAAATTAAAAATATCACTCTTATTCACTACTTGTGGCATAGAAGTACAAGAAGCATCATCGCACAAGTTCTCTTTATCATAAGGAACAACAACTAATTCTTCTTGTGACAAAATCAAATCAGTTGTAGGTTCCACATTTTGATTATCATGCAAAGTGGACAAATTTCCAACACTATGGGACACATCATTCTTGCAAGTACTATTAGATGAAAGAATTTCCTTTTCAACACTCATAGCAAGCCAAAACAATGAAGCAATATTGTTGTATGATTTGCTAATTAGCATGGTTCGAATTTCAGAATTAAGCCCTTTCATGAACCTACACATAACATCTTTCTTGCATTCATCTAATCCACCAAACATGACACAAATCTTAAACCTATGATAGTATTCTTTGACAGTCCTACTGCCTTGCTTCAATTTGTCCAATTTTTCAAGTAAACAGTCAGCATAATATTCTGGAACATATTCATCTCGAAAAAACATTTTAAATTCATTCCAAGTTTGTGGAACTTTGTTGTGCCTACAAATGTGTTTCCATGTAATCAAAGCATATTTTGTTAAAGCACTAGATGCAGCAAAAATCATTTCATGTTCAGACAAGTCATAATTATCAAATTCTGCATCTACCTTAAGCTCCCAATCAATATAAGCTTCAGGATCAAACATACCAGCATATAATGGCAAATGTTGAATGACATCCCGAAGATGAGGGTCTAGTTTCAACCGCTCAAAAATCTCTGTATCACCTGCCATGATTAGTTGACAACAAGAAACACAAAAATAAGATGTATCCTCCTATCAACTACTAGATGTGTTGGTTCTAATTCTCTCAAACTATCCTTGTTCAAACAAGCTCTTACAAATTCTTACCAAGCCAAACAGGTGGTGACAGCAACCAACAAGACAATAACCTCAAAGATAGTGTATCGGTGCTGCAGCAACAAGACCTGTCAAACTGTAGTCGGATATGTGGAGCTATAGGTGGGCTGAAAAACAAGGAATAGCTAGCACCACGTTAGTTAAACAAAGCAAGCTGAATAATCGTTCAACGGCGGCACTGTGCTGGTCCTAGCCTAGACCGTGCTAGAGACGCGAGCCTCGACACAAGGGAAGTTACAATGCACCACCGAAAACAATAGATACTCACGATGAACAGATCAGCTCCCTTTCTTTCTTTCTTTCTTTCTTTTTTTTCTTTTCTTTTTTTTTCTTTTTTTTGTTCCTCTTCTTTTTGGGGACTAAAATCTTTTGATTGATGCTATGACAACCAAAACAAATGGCAGCATACAACCCGTAACAAAACAGATTTACAATTCTTATTTCAGCTAACCAGACATGCAAATCTCAAAGGCGATTGCGGCGTGCTCAGAAGGAATTTTTTTAGCACGGTCAGATCCGTTCGAAAGAGCACGAGTTAAGCTTTCCAGATTGTACTCAAACACCTGATTTGGATATCGGACGTGGAAACTGCGTCGGTTTTCTTCTCGTGCTGGACAGGGACTCCGAATCAGAAAGTGACAAGAACTCGAAACTCTAAAGGATTAAACTAAGACCAGCAACTCGACGCGACCGATGCAACCGAAAAGTCAACAAGCCCTAACTAGGCAGTACTAGCAAAGGCTCAAAGGGTTTATAGGATTGCGGTAAAACTAATCTACTATTTTTTTGGCTTTTCTGGACTATAGGAAATTAAAATCAGCAAAGAATTGATACACTCACACCGATAAACCTCGCTCTGATTACCAACTGATGTGAACCCACTGGGGTTTGTGCCCGATCTTTCGATGAGAGGCGTGGGGGATAACTCGATTGGAGGAGACGATGTTCACGGCCCGACTACAACCTTTCAAAGACTGCGCCTTAGCGACCGATACACCACCTCCTATGGATGCCGCGATCTTGTGGGAGCGCGTCACCTGACCTGTCTTGCAAGCAATCGAAGAACTAGCAAGAACAAGTATGATACAAGTACTGAATTTACTAGATGGGAATTGAAGTGTCTCAATCTCAAACTCAATCACCAACGAAGTGGGGTTCCGTCGACTCGAAGACGGGCGGCTG
This sequence comes from Echinochloa phyllopogon, assembly GCA_033239725.1. Lineage (NCBI taxonomy): Eukaryota > Viridiplantae > Streptophyta > Magnoliopsida > Poales > Poaceae > Echinochloa > Echinochloa phyllopogon. The sequence goes on from BTCW01000009.1 coordinate 14,942,288, forward strand.
GACCAGCACGCGCGCTTACAAGCAAGTAGCAATGGCTAAACTTGATCTAAACAAAACCCAATCTGTTTGTGGCGGCTATGGAGGTATAAAAGAGGGTGGAGGACGACCAGGACGAGGTTGGGGTCGTCCTACAACCCTAGGACGCGCCCCTAATGGACCCAACGTGATACACGTCCCATTGGCCCAAAATAAGGTGACGCAGCACCGTGGGCAGAAAAGGTCTCTGTAGTAAATCGATGATTGCGGCCGCATCTGAACAGGTACGAGGGTGAATCCGGATCCATCTGAAAGTAGACTTGATAAGCTTTCCATCAAGTACTTAAACGCCCAAAACGGAGTCCGGATGAAACCGTGGTGGCCGTCGTAAGTCAGCACTTTCCAGCAGTCCGAATCCAGACTTTCCAAAACGTGTTGGATTTGGTCTCTTTCCTTCCTTAGGCCAATGTGACGTCGTAACCTGATGGGGGACGTGGGAATACTTAGAATTGGTCCCCAATCAACTTCTTTGGTCCTCCATGTCTTCCATATGTGTCTAACACTCTTTTTAATCCACGTATGTATTTCTGAAAATGAGAATGAACACACATTATGGCGCAACATCAATTCATCGAATGTACCAACAATAATTGTGATATAGGATTGATTCACCTTTGGTTCGCAAGCCATTAATATGGTCGTATCTAAGCCGGTGATGTCCTCATCATTCGGACAGGGAGAATTGTTCTCTGTTGTTGTGCTGACAACCTTGTTGAACACCCTAAAACTGAGCACCTCTCATCAGGTACACGTGCAGATCAACATGTTGTCCTCCGCTCATTGTTGGACGTTGTCTCCTATATAGAGGAATGTGGTAGGCCACATGGGACTTTAGGATGTCCGCACTCGTCGTACTCTATTCTCATCCTCAAAGAAATATTCCTGCCTAGTCATTCAGATTCTCCCCTATATATTAATTTCTTCTGCACCCGTTATCCTCTATATTTCATATTCTTTACCAACTAACAACACGTGAGCCCATCCATCTCTTTTTCCCCTTTTCTTTCACCGACGCCACCACTCCCCCCACTCTATCTCCCCCTCTCTCTAGTGGTGGTGGCGGCGGCGAGGGGTGCCGGTCTCCCCCGCCGGCAACCTTCAGCCCCGCCGGCCTTCGGCGGCCGTGCATGGCTCCTGCGGCGGCGACGACGCCAAACGGCCTCCCGGTGGCGGACGATCGCGCGGCGACGGCGAGGACTCCCGCGGCGGCCACAGACAGCCGCTCAACGACGGTGGAGGGCTCCCGCGGCGGCCGCGCGACGACGGTGGAGGCCTCCTACGGCGGGCTCCCGCGTCGGCGATGGCGACGGACGGCCTCCCGGTGGCGGACGGGCGCGCGGCGACGTCGAGGACTCCCGCGGCGGCCACGGACGGCCGCTCGGCGGCGGTGGAGGGGTCCCGCAGCGGCCACGCGGCGGTGGGCTCCCGCGGCGGCGACGGTGATGAACGGCCTCCTGGTGGCGAACGGCGACGGACGGCCTCCCGGTGATGATCGCGGATGCAATAATATAGACCGTTACATCTTTATAAAATCCGACAACATATATATTTTTAGATTAATGGAGATCTTCATAAAATCTGACGGTGCATCCTTTTCTTTTTTGGATTAACGTGGAAATTTCTTGGTCCTCTCGGTGAACGTGGTGGCTCTTTTTAACACTATTGTATAAAGATAATAGATAATATAAAGTAATCCCTTAAATTACTTACATATGTGATTATAAAAAAATACCCTTAAGTACTTCTATATATGCTTCTAATTACCTATTTTTCTCATTATTAGTATAAAAAACTGATATATATGCATAATATGCGTCATCATGTAGACCATGTATACATGTACATATGTATGTAGCTATGAACATATCGATTTTCTATGTGTAAACATATGACTCAAGCTAAGACTTCAACTAAACACATGTTAATTAATGCAAATAAAAAGCTATAATTGTGGATGAAAAAGTATATAGAGAAATTTAATAACTGTCACAACCTTATGTATGTTTTATGATATAAACAAATTAGAGACAACAGAATTAGGCAATTTCAATGATTTGTGGGTCTAATCTTTTTGATGAATTCTAACACTTAGTTCTTATAATTACTAGCACATGCAGGAGCAGGAGCATGAGTTGATGGATTAGTTGCTAACTAAGATCTATCACAACTGGATAAAGGTAATTACATATATGCATGAGACTATGTTAGTGTATTTACAAATTAGATAGAGCATAGATTAATGGAACTGTTTCCCTAACACCTATTTCCACCGTATGTGTCGCGTAAGAGTGATACCTTGTCTTTACATGTAGTCATATTATGCCAAGGATTATTTTCAAGTCCAAGGATTATTTGTCTGGAACAGAAGTGAGAATACCTTGAGAAACATATAAATACAAAAGGTATTCATACTATGCCTTTGGAAAAATCAGAATTTATTCTCCAATGTTACTTTGTGTGTGAAGCAACAACAGTACAAATTTCTGATTTTGGTATAGCTACATACGACAGCCCAAATCTAAAAAGAGGGAGCTAGCTAACATAGGTACTGTACAACCTTAACGTTATCGAATATACATTGATGGCGTGCATTATTGAACTTATGAAGTACACAAGGTACATCTAAAAGTTACAAGTGGATATACTGTTGTATTCTCTGAATCTGAATCAGGACTGATTGTGTGAGAGATGCATATGGTTGTTGGAAGGAAGCACAATTTGCTGGGAAAATATAATATGTAGCTGCTCACTCATACCAATGCAGTCAAAAACAATCTTTGAGACAAGGTTTGGTGAAACTAGTTGATCCAAAGGAGGACAATACCTAGCATCTACAGTATAATTGAGTGTCAACCACCTCAAGCCCTGCAGGTCAGCCTGTGCCTAAAAGGCACTTTGAGAGACTGAACCAGCGACAGGTGAAGCCTAAGCAATACCCTGCATTTTCTACACATACTCATCACATTCACAGGCCTCTGATCTACACTGTATCCAACTATTCACCTTCTACGACAGGATGGTATCGCATTTTGTCTCTACCCAAAAATGTCATGCTAGTACATTGCTTGCTGCATGCATGTTTTGTTTTGGGGGCACATCATGTGATGAATGCCCATAAAGGGTGCACGCACATTGTGCACAATGGCGGTGTTCACTTCCTGAAAAGGGAATGTGAATTTGGGTGAAAATGTCACATCGAACACTGTAGCGCACTGTAGCACTTTTCGTTTGTTTGTGACAATCATTGTCCTACCATGACCTAACTAGGCTCAAAAGATTCGTCTCGTCGTGTACATCAAAACCATGTACTTAGTTTTTTTTATTTACCTACATTTAATGCTCCATGCACGAGGAGAGAGATTTGATGTGATAGTGAATAGTAAAGTTTAGAGAGAGAAAGTTTGAGGAAAGTTTTGGATTTAAAGGGTGGTGAACACCGCCAATGTAGCCAAACACCCACTTTCGCTGGTGCTGGTGCGCGCACATGATTCTGAATTCTAAATTTTTTAATCCGAAATGAATTCATCTCTGTCTCCCGGCGTGCAAATGTGAATCCCGCGAAAGAATCAAAGAAACGCAAGCGTACAGCACAGCTGCGGGTCAAAAGCCTGGAGCCTCAACTGAAAGCCTGGGAAACGGGTAGTGTAGGAGCTTTGCTCATCAAACAGCAGGGCATGGCCCGGGCATCGAGCACGCTCTCTGTGTGGTGGTCGCCTGCTCGTGCAGCTGGCAAGGGATTTTGCTTGCATGAGTTGGGTTGGGTGCCTGTAGATTTCTGGTCTGCTGCAAGGACAAGGGACGCATGCAGCCAACAAATAAAAGAGAATGCCTTGTCAAACATAAGAAAAGAGAAGAGTGCAGAGATTGCCACAACAATTACTAGCATGCCTTGCCAGCCCAGGCAGGCCACACCCCGACTCTGTGGTGCCTGTGCACAGTGCACACCGCATGGATCATCGGTGCCTCTGGCACGGTCAAAGAATCATTGGTGTCTTTGCACAATTTGACTATTCCTCGCTCTTGTACTTTTTCATTCATCCGCAGCTGCAGCCTGCGGGGAAACTGTGAGCGACGAGCTGACGAGGCGCCTGTGCCTGCGTGGTTGCCTTGCCGATTGAAAGCTGCAAGATGTATTGGGAAAAGCAGGCGAGGCACGGGCAGCATGGCGAAAGGCATGGCGCGTCGCGGCGGCGCTCCGGTCCGGCGACGCATGCACGAGCCTTGCGACCGCCGGCCGGCCGACCCGAGATTAGCCACCGAGCAAGTAACTGCAGTGTGCGTGGTGGCTGGTCAACCACGCGATCGATGGAGATGGAGACGCCCGGGACACGGTACGAGACGTGTACTTGAGCGATGGCACCTGATCGCGTCATCTCTCTCTATCAGTCACACACTTCCTCCTCGGCACCTGCACTACACAGTAACAGCAGATGCTGGCGCTGTGCTGGCCGGGCCTTGGGTCCTCGCGACCTTCGTCTTCGGTTTGACTATCTGCTATGCTACCTTGGGTTCGGGTTGTTCGAGGATCAACAAAGAATGGAAAAACGCCGGAGCTTGCCGCTTACGGGGGTGAGATGAATGAGGGTTTCTGTTGCGTTGGATTCTCTCTCTCAGCGGCACGCGATGATGGAACGACCGACACTCCCACTGATCAGACTGGAACTGGACGGACGACTGCTATTCAATTCCAGGCACCAGGAACACTTGTGCGTACTGTTTGCAGAAGACCGCAGATAATGGGAGACCGAGACCAAACAGGCAGTCACCGTACAAAAGCGTTATTTCCCTCATTTGTTGCCCAAAAAGAACATGAATCGCAAAAGCGTTAAGTAGGATTTCCATAGCGTACGAAAAATAAAGGAAAAAAAAAATAAAACGGCATCTCAATTTACTCTGTTTTTGTGCTAAATTGCTCGATTGCAATTGTTGGACGGAATAAATTTCCGAACTTGTCTGTAAGAAAAAGAGGGGTCTTGGTGTTGTATAAAGTCATTGACCGCCCGCACTCTCCCAGCGCCCCACGGGCCACACGGTTCATCTCATTCGGCTCATCATCATCTTATTATGACGAGGGCCCAGGTCCCGTCTTGAGTTTCTAGTTTGGACAGCCCAACTTCTAATATGGCCTTTTTTGTTTGAAGAAATCTCATATGGCCCTTTGTCCGGGGCTCCTATATGGCTTCCATGTGCTAGTTAAGCAACATGGCTTAGAGGCCCATTTAAACCCAAAACACTAGTACTATTTATTAGTATCGATCATCCACGTGACTTTTTCCATTCCGTTGAAAACAAAGTCGCATACGTACTGTATTCGAATATTTTTTGGTACGAAATTTTATTAGCTTCCAACAGTTTCATATGATAACAGATTCAACATTTTTGTCAACCCAATTCAATATTTTAACAATATTGGTTCAACATTCATAGAAAACTAATTCAACATTTTCTAAAAAAATGTTGAAATAGTATATTACAAATGTTGAACTAGTCTACGGTAAATGTTGATTTAAAAAAACAACTACCAAAAATATAAACTATATTCAAATTGGAGCTTATTTTGTTGTATAAATTCTAACTAAGACCACGATTCAAACGGATTTAAAAAATGATTTATAGTTTGAGAGAAAAATGAAATCAAAGATCAAAAACTAAAAGGAATTCATCCGCACGCAGCGGGAACTCCGTCCGCGCGTCCCTCCAGCTGTCCAAGATGGAGGAGCAAGAGATCCGACGGAGGAGGAAGATATGATGAAGATGATCCGACGGCTCCTAGCACGGAAGCCAGATGGCTCGAAAAAAACTTCCGCAAGCGATTCCCGCCTTTGTCCCCCTTTGGTCTCACGCGCGGGCCGGCGAATGAAAAGTCATACGGCAGCCCAATCCGGCCCATCCCAACACGTGGGCTCAGAACCCCACACTCCTCGCTTACAGCCCGAAAGAGCCCAAACCCCCACCACGCACGTGCTCTCCACCGTTCCACGCCAAACGAGACCCTTCTTCTTCCACCTTCCGCCTTCCCTCCCTCCCAAATTCCCCGTCAATCCCGCGCTCCATTTCGAACCCCCCCACCCCCCAAAATCCCGCATCTCCGCCGCAATGCCGCCGGCGCGCCGCCGCATCGGCACCCCCGCCGACGGCGACTACTCCGTCCCCTCCACCGCCGCCGACCTCCTCGCCCTCGCCGGAACCCTCGTCCCGGCGGCCGCCGCCACTGCCCTCAAAACCCCTCCCCAACTCAAGCAGCTCGTCCACTCCCTCCGCGCCTCCCACCCGCTCCTCCTCTCCCTCCCGCAGGCCCTCGCCATCGCCCTCGCTCCCCCCTCGGACACCGCCTCGGCCTCCACTTCCGACGCGCCGCCGCCGCCTCCCCCGGCCCCACGCGCCGCCGCCGTCCTCCTCCACCTGCTCCTCACCCACCCATCCAATCCGCCGCGATGGGACGACCTCATGCGCCCGCTCGAGCTCCTCCACGGCCGCCTCGCGCTCCTGGCCACCGCCGACCCGCCGCTCGCCGCCCTCGCCGCCGCCTGCTTCGAGCTCGCCTGGCGCGCCGACGCGCCGGGCCGCGACGCGCTCGTCGCGCAGACGCTGCCCTACCTGGTCGCCCTGGCGCTCACCTCCGGCTCCAGCGCCAGGCCGGTCCTCCGCCGCCTCTTCGCGCTCCGCGACGCGCTGCCGCTGCTCGACTACGACGACGACGAGAGCATCTCCGACTTCAAGATGCTCCTGCTGCGCTGCTTCGTGTCGCCGCTGTTCCTCAAGGCCGAGGAAGGGAGGAAGCTCCTCGCGCTAGTGCTCGGTGTCAGCGAGGGGATCGCCAGGGAGGGGCTGGAGCTCATCAAGGCGCAGGTGGGGATAACGGGTGCCAAGCGAGCGGCGGTGGTGGCCTACGGCGAGGTCGTCTTCAGGGCGTGGAAGGATGGGGGCTGGGTCAGGGCGGAGGTGGGGGAGGCATTCCTGCAGGCGATGATGGAGGCTGCGGTGCACGCTGGGAGCAAGGAGGTGGCGAAGGCGGCCAGGAAGATCCTATCGGTGTTCATTGAACAGAAGGCGGTTGCCGGGGTTGAAAAATTGCTGTTCCGGCTTGCCGAGCCTGTTCTGTTCCGATCGTTGCAGGTATATATGCCTTGCCTTATTCTTTTCTAGTGGTAGTGGCAGTGCTTGTGAGTAGTAATTCCAGAAGGAATGGCATGAATTAGCAGATAGTAAAAAAATAGAAACACCAACTAGAATTGCTCACTTTGGTGATTATGTTAGTATGTTACACTTCAAGTGAATTCGGCTAAAAGATTAATAGTATGTGATGTAATGACTAATGCTGTCACATGCTAGCTTGCTTTGAATATACTCAGAACCTCTGAAATAACACATCCATAGTTTACTGAATATTGCTGGCTCTTTACTAAGCCTTGTTGGTCACAGCAGAGTCCTTAAAGCACTATGTGCTAGGCTGATGGCAGGGTGGCACCCAGTGCCTAGCGGTGTTCCTATGCAGGCAGCGCGGTGCTGATTTCACACATTAAGGAGACAAGAACTTGGTCTTTAGTATGAATGTGTTTATCAATAAATGTAACAAATTATTGGTTACTATGATACTCTAATATTGTGAACAGTATATATATTCCTCTCATGTCCCAATAAATGTTGAAATGGCAATGCCATGAACAGATAAGTTTAAGTCGAATTCAACTTGATTTGTTATAATTTGTTAAAAAATGAATTATTTGCTCTGGTTTACAGTTCAATACTGGAAGCATATATTACGTCGCCGTAATGTCAATATCTAATGTATTGGCTATTCATATTTTAAACAAATTCCCTTTGCCTTATCTGAACTGGATACTGTTTGGCAGGTTGCGAACTCCAATGTTCGTCATAATGCTTTGCATCTTCTTTTAGATTTGTTTCCCCTTGAAGATCCAGATGTGACAAAGGATGTTAACGATCCTCTTATAGAGAAGCAGTTCTTCTTGATAGACAAGCTCCTCATGGATGACTGCCCAGAAATACGAGCAATCGCAGTTGAAGGAATCTGTCGTATTCTTAACCAATATTGGGAAATTGTCCCTGCCCCAACTATTTCAAAATTTCTGAGTAAGATTGCCGACGACATGTCCAAGGATTCTTGCAATGAGGTTCGGCTGTCAGCACTAAGTGGTCTCGTATATTTGCTTGACAATCCACAAAGTCATGAAATACTGAAAGTTCTACTCCCAAGATTAAGCGACATGATCTCAGATACTGCTTTGTCTGTCAGAGTTGCTGCTGTTGATCTTCTTTTAGCTATTCGTGATCTTCGATCTTTTCAATACAACAAGGTATGATACTTGTTACAATCTATGCTATAAACTTAAATAACCTTAACATCCATAATTTGATCAGTTCAAGAATATTAGAGTGTTTTTGGTATCTTCAAGTGGGTTGTTTACATTTCATTCTTTGTTGCAGGTTGTTGGCCTGGGTACTCTATTATCTTCACTTGCAAATGATCATCCCCGTATTGCTCAAAAAATTACAAAGCTCCTCATTCCTTCTTATTTTCCATCAAAGTTGAGCCCCAAAGAAGCATGTGCTCGCTGCATTGCACTAATAAAGAGGTCACCAACAGCTGGCGCAAGATTTTGTGAATTTGCTCTGTCTGAAGGGTCATCCCCAAGGTCTATTGTTGAGCTAGTAAAATTCTCTATTACTCTTGCATTATCACAGGCAGAACTTAACTCAGATCAGATTGATGGTCTTATTATTGCTTCAGTCAATCTTATAAAAAACTTATCTGGAGAGCGCTCTAGTTTGGCTACTTTGCGAGAATTCTTTGCAAAAGCAAAGTTAAGGTTGGTCCTTCAAACTGTTGTTTCCGAAGGTGCCCGGGCTGCCCTTCTTAGTATTGCTCCAGTTGTTTTACCTGATGATCTATCTGTGCTTCATGAGGAATGCATGGATATAGTTTTGAATGCTGCTAGGATTTCAAAGCAAGAAGAATGTCAGGAAGCAGCGCTTGCAGCGCATAAGTTGATAGTTTTGAGTGGCTGGTCTGATGAACTGTTTGAAGCACTGACAAACATTCTACAATCCAAAGCCTCTGATTTTGCTGAGATCTATGGACTTGAACCTCCTCCATGTCCTATTGCATCTTCAAGGAGGAAGAAAGGGAAGTCACTTAAGAAAACAACAGCACGTGACCATGTTGGGAAGGGGTCATCCAAATCAAAAGTCAGTAACGAAGAGCTTGCTGTTGCAGCAGGGGCGGCATGGCAGATCAATGAAATAGTAAAAGCTGAAGAAATGAGAGATGCCTTTCTGCAATCTTCTTATTCAGATATTGCGTTTTCCTCCCTAAAGATCATTTCTCAAGTGTATGTCGAGCAATGCCTATATTTGGACTCTTTAGACCTTGCGCCTGTCCTGGCCTATTTGAGTTTAGCTACATATAATGCCCTTCCAGATGATGATAAAAGGTGCTCTGAGGTGAGTTCCACTTCCAAATTTCCACCACGCTTGGATCTCACAGTTTGACTATAAATTTGATAATAAGTATACATCTAAAATCCAGTTGAATTTTCATAAGTTGAAATATCACAGTTTTCTGACGGATGCATCAATCTTTTTCTTTGCCTTCTGTTGTTAAGATCTACTTTATATGGGTATATTTTCTATTCTCACAATAAATTATATTGTTTCAGTCATCAACTGCCAATCAGTCACTGGATCATCTGCTGAATTGTTTCGACAAACTCCTAAATGCACCTATTAAAAATCCACCATCAAAATCAAACCAGAATGGAAAAGCTTCACGATCAAAAGGCCAACAGAAAGGAGCATCTGAAGGTATAGCTATACTAGATTTTGCAATTCGTGACGTGAAAAATCTATTTAAAGTTATTCTTGTATTCAAAGCCTGACATGTTTCTATGTTTGTGGAAAAAATGTAATTAACTCATCCGTTGTCACCAGTATTAGTGTATAATAATGTTACCAGGACTGCAGAATTTTGCTTTTTGATTAAGTGGGAGGTGTGCTTTATGCAGGAAACACAGTGAAAAGCACAGTTAATGCGATTATGCTGGGCACTTTAATTCTCAAGTTTATCATTGACACAACAACCATCAAGCTGGTCAATGATGATAAAATAAGATGCCTCAAATTCGCATCATCCTACACAAAGTATGCAGTATCATCCATCAAAAAGCACCAGGAACAGGGTTCATCTTTCAAGGGGGGTGATCTGAAGGATGCTCTGGTTCTTATACGAAGCTCCTTTACATATGCAGCCAAGCTACTTCATTTGGTGCTATCAAGCTCAACTGAAGAGTCAAGCCCTCCAGAGGAGGCCTTCTTCCTTGCTAATGATCTTCTTGATCTTGTGCCCTCTGTCGAGTCCTTCGCTGGCTCAAGATTTGCACTCAGCATAGTTTCTGCTGTGAAGCCATGGCTACCTGTTCTCATATTGGGTCTTGTATGTCGCTGGCTCATTGGCCCACCAAATGAAATGGATGCCAACTTCTGCCACTTTGGTGACTCTTGCTTACCACTGTGGGTTGCTGCTGTGGCAAAGAATGAGCTTGGTGATGGCAAAGAGCCTGGGCAGGACAAGCAAAGTGAGCAGGCTGCAGAGGCTGAAGACTCTCTGTCATCCAGAAAGCTAGCGGAAATGATGGCAATCCTCCTGAAGAAAGGAAGCCCCAAAATCCTTGACTGTGTGGGCAGAGTCCTCTTGTCCACCCTTCAGTTGTCGCTGCAAAGATCAGAGTGTGACATCGTCTTGGGCATAATTCAATTTGTTTGTGCCAAGTTGCTCGGGAACAACACAACAGCGTTGGAAAATCTGCAGCTTACTTGTGAGTCCCTTCGTGAGAATTTCTTTGGGATTGATAAGTATGTTAGGGATGAGCTTGTTGATGATGACGATTCGAGGCAACAACTTGAGAGCGCAAAAGCACTGATAAGATCAGTTCTGCCTGACGTCTGATGTACATACAGTATTAGGAAGTAACTGTAACGTATGTGGAGACTACGACTAATTGTAGTAACTGGAAAGTATTGTAGTAACTGGAAAGTACTATGTACTTACGCGTGCATAATGCATATCTGTGTATTCATCTTACTGTTTCTGTTAGATTTCAGGGGCAAATCTCAACATGTTATCAGCGAACAGTTTGGAACCGTGTGTGATTGGGTAGAAAAGTGTTGCCGTCAACAAGTGGAAATGGCAGTAAACTATGCTAGTGTCATATAACCATTGTTCCATCCAGTATACAATCTACTTACAATTGACATAGGGTAGGACGTATGTACAATCTCCAGTTATTGTAACCTACACTAGTTGCCATTTCATAATATCGAATGGGCACTAGCATATAAAGTTACAATTCTTAATGAGAAAAATAGCTGTACAGTTAAATATGCATTTTGGTATGTCCGAGAAGAACTCGCCGGTAAGTTTCATTGTCTGCTAGGCTCGTAGTACTGATTGAGGAAAACCAAAGGAAAGACAATCCCTTGCATCCAACCCAATCGTTCCTTTGCAATTTGCTGTCAACTTTTGGGGTCAGTGCTGCTATTCAGCTCCAGGTAGAATGTCACTGGGACAGGGAGTGTATATTAGCTTACCATAGTTGGGAATTAGTGAGGATGAATTATTTGCTTAATCTAAAGGATTATGATGTTCTATGTCCATTGCCTTCTTCATGCGGTTCCATGGGAATCAGTTTGATGGCGGCAGCAATGGGCATCCCAAGGAGGCCAAAGAGAACACTGACAAGCCACTGGAGTTGGGAGAGAGGCGTGGTGTCGGCAAAATCTCCTAGGAACTGGACAATGATGAACTGGAAGATGATGGTGCCGGCGAGGATGCCCATGAAAATGGAGTTATTTGGAAGGCCTTTGAGAACGTTGATCTCCGTCATGTCTCTCGAGCTTATCTCATTGAACACCTACACGGCAATAAAACATATTAAAAGAATTAGCAGTTACCATTTGTTCCACATAGGGGGTGTTCACTTCCTGAGAAGAGGGGGTGAAAGTTTGGTGAAAATGTCACATCGGACACTGTAGCGCACTGTATCACTTTTCGTTTGTTTGTGGTAAACATTGTCCTACCATGACCTAACTAGGCTGAAAAGATTCGTCTCGTCGTGTACATCAAAACTATGCAATTAGTTTTTTTATTTACCTACGTTTAGTGCTCCATGCATGAGGAGAGAGATTTGATGTGATAGTGAATAGTGAAGTTTGGAGAGAGAAAGTTTGGGGGAGTTTTTGGAAGTGAACACCGCCATAGATTGCAATGAAACATACGAAAATAATTAACAATTTTCACTGGTTCCACTTGGCAGAACGAATGGGTTAATCTTTAGACATCTTCTTCCATTGTTAGAAGCAAATTCAACTTGGACATATTCCAACTCTATTGTTTCCATTTCATGTCTTGTACTATAGAGTATAGAATGCTAACCAAAGGTGAGGGTTTTGTGATGGCTGACATACCTGGCAAAAGACGAAAGTGTTGAATATGATTGTATTGAGGACAGTATCAGCATCAGAGCCTTCAAGCCCAAACAAGGACTTCCCTTGAGTTTGTAGATACCACATGACCACAATTTGGAATATTGACTGCCCCAAAATATTCCGCCACATTACATTTGTGATGAATTTCCCTGTCCTACCAACTGGTGCTTTCTTCATTAAGTTATCGTCAGGTGGTTCAGTGGCAAGCGCTAGTGCTCCTAGGGTATCCATAATCATGTTGACCCAAAGAAGTTGAACAGCTGTCAGTGGAGCATCTCCTGGCAAGAGAAATTGTAAATCATGAGATGGAGAGGTGGTAAATTAACACAATTGACAATGGAATATACCTGTAAAGCATGCAGAAGAGAAGTTAACTAGCAACGCAACAACATTAACAGTCAGCTGAAACTGCACAAACTTTTGGATGTTGACATAAACAGAGCGTCCCCATTTGGCAACCGTTACAATGGTGGAGAAATTGTCGTCCAAAATTACAACATCAGCGCTCTCTTTTGCCACCTGTGTAAAGAAATTAATTTACTGAATCTGGGAGTAAATGTTTTTTTTTTGAAAACGCAGGAGAGCTGCGCTTCATTGTATTAGAGAGAAAAAGTACCCCATACAAATCCCCTCCCTCATACGGGGCCAATATGAGGGATAAGCTTAACACACACAAACTCTAGCCTAAAGAAAACAAAAAACAAGACCAGAACCCTTGACCAAAAGCAGCCTAAATTGAGCCAATTAGGCCCAAGCCGTGCAGCTTTTTAGCGCCGGCCAGGCACCACAAGCTGTGCTCTTCCTTGAGATCCCTCATGATGGAATCGACCGAGGGCGCAACCCCCTCAAACACACAGGCATTCCTATGCCTCCAAATCATCCAGGCTCCCAAAATTACTAAGGAGTTTATTCCTCTCTTTTGCTCCTTTTTCACCTTCTTCATCAATTTGCGCCACCATTCAGCGAAGCTGCGCTCCCGCAGCCTGGGAATAAATGTTGACCGACACTTATATCCGAAGAATCTTTTGCCAGTTACAAGATTCGGATAATTGAGGATACAGAAGACCTTATTTTCAAGGGTTAATAAGATCCACAAAAAAACGGTAACCACAACCAGTAGGGCCACAAGTTAAACCAACCTACAGCAATACAGACATACAGCTCTATATCACCAATCGATTGGCCTCCAGCAACTTTTCATGTTATTCTTTCATGATTCAGGGAAAAAAAATGCAGGAAGGTTCCCCATTTCCCCTATTTTAAAAATAAACTTGCATATCTTTATTTTATCAAATTGTTATCGGGATTACAGAAAAACCCTTATTTCACTCAGAACTAGTTGAACACTGGTACCAGAAATCCTTGACAGGCCGTATAGGCCACTGTTTTCCTTGAACAAAAGCTTACACTTGTTTTTCTTTATTCTCTCTCATAATAATAAAATAATACAGATAAAAAATAATATCTGGACATGATGTCAAGATTCAGGTCCACTTAGCTTCCAATAACTCACACAATTTTATGTAACAGAGGAAAGATTTATAGAATGTAATATCTCAAGGATATGCTACCATTACTTAGTTGTGTTATTACCTCAGTCCCTGCAATTCCCATGGCGAGTCCAATATCCGCCTCGCGTAGTGCAGGTGCATCATTTGTACCATCACCAGTTACAGCAACAACCTCATTAAATGTGGTGCGCAAGTGTTTCACAAGTGTATGTTTGTCCAGTGGTGAAGATCGGGCCAGTACCTTCAGGGCAGAGGCATACTCCAACATGAGAATTTCCTAGACGGATAAAATTTTTCAAGCCAAAGATAAATATTGGATACATGGCAAACCTGCATCTTTGGAATCAACTCAAGGAGTTCTTCAGGATTTTTCTCTCTGAATTCAGCACCTTCAATGGCAAGACCATCCTCAGTAAGTATACCACATTCACGAGCAATTGCCTTTGCTGTATTTATGTTGTCGCCTGTAATCATTCGAACCTCAATGCCAGCAGAACGACAAGTTGCCACAGACTGCCTGACACCTGGACGAACAGGATCTTTGATACCAACAATACCAATGCATGTGTATCCTTGTAGCGGTATTTGCTCATCAATGGAAAATCCATCATCCATTTCCCGATAAGCTAGGCAGAGTGTCCTAAGTGCTTCTTTAGAAAAGGTTTCAATGGTACCATTGAGCTTGTTTGTAGTTGTGTTATCGAGGGCAACAATATTACCTCTGGGATCTATGAATTTATCACAGGCAGCCAAGACTACTTCTGAAGCACCTTTACAATGTGCACGGTATCCTCCTCCAGGAAGCTCAAGAATGATCGTCATCCTCTTTTTTGTTGAATTAAAAGGCTCCACCTTAACAATCTTTGTTTGCTGCCGCTTTTCTTTAAAGTCTCCACCTATTGATAATGCAAAGTCCAACAAGGCCACCTCAGTTGGGGTCCCGAGTACTTGACAGTGACCATCTTGGTTGATCACCACTTCACCTGCAGTGTTGTTAAAAATAGATTCCAGAAGAATTTCCAAAGCAGCTTCTGGGAGTTTGGAAGAAAAATTAGAAGGTGCTGGTGGATTGTTCACTTCCATTGTGTTTCCACATATGTAGGCCTTAATGACAGACATGCGATTGGTTGTTAGTGTTCCAGTCTTGTCACTGCAAATGACTGTGGCTGAGCCCATAGTTTCACAGGCGGCTAATTGCCGGACCAATGCCTTGTCATTCATCATCTTCTTCATTGCAAATGCAAGGCTCAATGTGACCGCTAAAGGCAATCCCTCAGGTACAGCAACAACAACGATTGTAACTGCAACAGCAAAATGTTCCAATATTTCCATCAAATCATCTCCAGACCAGCTTAAAAGAAGCCCATCAAGGTATTTCTGGGCAACTAACCCTTGCGAGAGTACAACAAAAGTCAAGAGGGCAAAAAATAGACCAATGTTCCCAATAATATTTGCAACTCCATTTAGTTTGACCTGCAGTGGAGTTTCATCATCCCCACTTTCGGTGATGGCAGCCATTAGTTTACCCCACTGTGTTCGCATCCCTACTGCAGTAACCAGCATTTTGCATGAACCATCTAGAACTTTGGTCCCTGACAGAAGAAAAGGGTTATCTTCATTTACGACAACAGGTTCACTCTCCCCGGTTAGACTGGATTCATTAATCAATACTGAATACCCGGATATGAAGAGGCCATCTGCAGGAACCTGATCTCCAACCGCTAGGTGGACAACATCACCAGGAAGAAGATCGTCTATCAACATCCTTTGTCTGAGCCCGTTTCTTGTAACTTGAACAAATATTTTCCTTTTCTCTTTGTCCAGATCCCTGAATTGCAAAGACTGCTGATAGTTACTTGTTGCAGTAACAGAAACAACAAGGAGTATACTTGTAAAAATTCCAATGCCATCATGAGCACCTTTTGGCCATCCTTCTGTGGCAATGCCAACAACCAAAGATACGAGAGCACAGGCCATAAGAATTATAAGCGTGGTATCTTGCAGTGCTTCCCACACAAACTCCCATAAGCTGCGGGCCTCACTCTCTGTGAACTTGTTCACTCCATATATGTCTTGCCTTTGATTTAGGCTGTACTCATCTATACTGATCCCATCAGTCAATGATGTTGCCAACTTGTCTGCAATTCCATCCAATTGATCATGCACAGCCAACTTTTCAGTGTCACGGCTTTCAACAATTGATGCCAGTTCATCGGCAGAAATCTGAAACCCAGCAGCTTTGACACCTTCAGGAAGAACATACTGACTCTGAAGTGAGACACCTGAGTAGATGTGATTTTGGCAACAAACTTAGATAACAGCAGCATTGGAGACTGGGTTGAGGTCAGAAAATGCAACATCTCGGAGTCAGAATTATATGATGGAGCAAATGAACCATTGTGCAAGTGCAATTACCATGTTCAGTCTCCAGTGTGGATTTCGACACAAGGACAGTAACACGTAGCTTTTCCTGCCACAAAAGAAGAAGATGCAGCCGTCAGTTTTGCTGAAGTAAAATTGATGCACCTTTTTGGAGAGTGGAATCGTAATAAGTTTGACCAACATAGAGGATAGTGAACCTAGCTTGTAGTTCTAGGAGAGTGGAATCGTAATAAATTTGACCAACATAGAGGAGAGTGATGGTAAAAGGAGGACAAATTTTGCTTCACTATTCAAGAAAAAGAGGTATTGGTGTAAAGAAGCGTCACTTGACAGTAATCAGATCAACGCGAAACTTGAATCCTGATGTTGAGAACCCAAGCAAATGAGAGAAGTGTCAAAACTGTCAACGGCTTACTAAAATACGCAGTAAATAAACTACCGATTGCATCACATACTATCTTGTACTAACGTAGAACCGTCCTAGACTCCTAGGGTCAGGTGAGAATTTTACACGAGAATTACAGGTAAATTTACGGCAACGACTGCTCCACGAGCTATGATTTTGACCCAAGGTCGCCTAAACGACAAGGCACACACGGATCATCGAAAAGCTAAACGCAGGGTGAGAGGCACGGACACGGTGGGCTCGACTGCAGACGTCGCCGGCGGCGAGGGGCCCGAAGCAGAGGCTGCGGCGGCGGCTGGGGCTCCTGGGCCGGCGCAGCGCGGCCCCTAGCCCCGACCGCGGCCATGGGACCCGGCCGCCGGGGGAGGGAGCTGGCGCGGCGCCGGGGAGGAAGGGAATTCGGGGGAGGGGCCCCGGCCGAGCGCTGTGGACGCCGCCGCGCATTACAACCGCCGCCTTCCCCTCTCGTCTGAGCTGAGCTGGGAGAGTTCGCTCACCGGCCTTGTCTGTGAGAGGAGTTGTTCCGACCACGTGTGCTCCAAAAACTGGGCATGAAATGGACCGACAGGTACACGCTTTTGATCGCGCCGGGATACGGCCAACGAACGAATGGTAGATTGCATCGGATATTTCTTTATTTCTTTCTCTGCGAAATCTCTTTTCTTAGGGGAAATATCTTGATTTTTTAATAAGAGATATCGGTTATTACTCCATATGACGAGGAATGTCGTTTTGGGTATCGCCGCGGGGTCTCACTTCAAACGGAACTGACAAATGGAAGGTGCCTGTTTCATCACAAGAATCAGTTCTGCTACATTAGATGTGCCTGAAATTGATTTTGGAAAACAAACCCGACCATGAAGGTTGTTGGACCTCGACATAGCAAATTCATATAAATTTGTTTTTTTAAAATATAAAACTCTAGTTTCACTATGAACTTGCTGTAAATGTCCTCTTCATAAAAAGTGAGAGTACATCATTGTGTTATTGGAGCTCAGGAGCTGCACTTTCACAGCCACTAGCAAAGAGTTGAGCTGATATTTACACATTACTCTTATGAACGATAAAGTTACACAGACAACACTCGGCTGGCACACCCATGGTTATAAAGCCCGAAGCCGCCAGTAGGCCCTATCCTACAAGTTCTTATTACACTTTGCAAAAAATGCATCAATAGGAATATGTTTCCCTTCTTTGGAAGACTTCAGCTTTTTCTTGGGCGTGGGTGCAGTACAGCATGGTCTTTCAGCCAACCTGCTGAATACAATAAAAGACAGACAACGATGCTATGAAGCAACCATTTATGTTCAAACGATGATGAAATTGAACTTAATTAAGGATATATTAATGTTGCATAAGGACTGCTTGTAAGGATGAGGCATTATACTAGCTGCAACCAGTAAAAGAGGTCTACGATGTAACTTGGAATGGTAGCAGGATCAGATAGACAATGGAGCTATGAAACAACTTATTTGCGAGGGCATGTCAAAATATAAATACCTCTCATTAGAAATGAGTCTTTTATTATCAGCTGTTTCTTCCTGCTGTAGTGATTCAGCCAAGTGAAAATCTGAATGTTCTTGCCTCTCCTCCTCAAATATTGGAGGTAACTCAAACCCACAAATGGAGCAAATGTAGCCATCAATCCACAACTGCTGACCAGGTTTACCTGATGAAGCTGTAGCTTCATAACTGGTCAAGTGGCCAAGATCCTCGAGCTTCTCAGCGTGCATAATCTAAATGAAAAGTAAGATTCACTAACTGTATTCATGTATCAAGACATGGGAATAAAAGTCCACCTTTTTTCATAGCTGCAAAATAATTCAAAACTTAATTTAGACAAACCTTCGCCCTGGGAGTGACATCATCTGATTTTGTGCCACCTAAGCCATCACGGATAACCGGGTTGCTTAACATAGCCTCATTACTATAATTGACTAAATTCCTTTGTTCTGGAATGAAAAAGCTATCATCATGCACACAGAAATCCTGTTGATCTGTGGACGCAACAGTTCCAGCATCAGGTACCAAGTACTCGTCCTTGGTTGTCACACAAACAGAACCATTGTCCTGCCCTGAGGTATTAGTGATACTCTGAACATCACCATTGGCATTTAAGTTACTGTTTGATGAGCGAAAAAATATATCTAGTGTCTTTTGTGTTGAAGTAGATGAATCATCCCTCTCATCATGAAGCTGAGACATCCGCAATCCTATTAGTTTTTATAGTGTAACTGTCAGGTCGGCTTCCCCAAAATAGTCCAGACAGAATATATTTAGCATCAGAATATAGTCCAGACAGAATATATATAACATCAAATATAGACCATAAAAAAGGCAAAATCATTGCAGCTCAACTGATAAGGTAACTGAAACATGCACCATGCCAGAATACATTACTTTAGCTGTCAAAGGCAAGCCACTAGACGAACTCGAGGATAAGCCAAAAATAAATTGCAATAAATACTCCAACGACAATAATATTCCAGTAGGTATGGTTCATGGTTGTCATGTGAGCAGTGTTACAAGTTAAAAGCCAAACTTGTAGGAGTTCCACATAACTTGTAGTCATTAACCTTGGTCGAGGAACATAATTTAGATGTGCACTCACTTACCCATCAATCTCAAAGAAAGAGGCATTTCAGCCTTAAGCAACTTTGTAGCATAGATCAGGATGTCTTCCTTGGAGTTGATGTAGCCTCGTGTTGTTACTGCTCTCGTTCGAACCTGATTCAGATATTCGATCAATCTAGGAATCCGTAAAACAGAAATCATTTCTTTAGGTTATCTTTACAGAAAATCAGTCAATAAGAGAAACAAACCTCAAAGTCTGCAGTCTTTAGTTTGAGTGTTAGTGTCTTTCCCTTCAAACCCTCCTTTCGCAAATCATCAGTTAAGTTTTCAGCGAGGTTAGCTGAAAATAGAAACAATGTGGTGAGTCATACATTGAAATTGTTAACAACATATCGCATCAGGTGCAGTAGCACATGACATCTATAGCGTTTTAAAAGGGTTTATTCCCACAAAAGCATAATTGAGACCACGAAGTGGTGGTGGTAGTATATATCAATAAAGAACCCGCACCAAAACATTGGATCTGCAGATAAACCATAATGAGAAATGGGTCTGTTAAAATAACACAAAGAAAAATCTTATTATTACTTCAATAAATTTAGCATGATATGGCAGCAAGAACAGATTGGGATTTGACATTTCTTCCCTTAATGTGCTCATAAAAGTATAAGCAATCTTACCAGGGAAACAAAACACACAGTTCAAACTGACCTCTGAAGGTGTTACCAAAAACATCCATAATGCATTATAAACTGTGTTATTCCTAGTACTTCGATAGATCGCATAGTGCAAAAGAATGTAAGCAAGAGAATAAATTACTTATAGAGCAATCAGCCTTGTGTAATGAATCCAAGTTGCTTAACCACAAAAGATGTTTATTGATGATAAGATGCCAATATTTGATATACAGAATCATCAGGCCTTTTAGCAACCTATAAATAAGTTATGATGTTTACCTAATTTCTCGAAAAGCAAAGAAGAATCACTTGTTGCTGTGAAAGTTCGCTCACAACTGAAACTTTTCCTTTGCCTTTGCTCTGGAGTTTCTGTACCTCCTAAACCAAGACCAACCGAAAGAAAGAAATCTGAAGACATTGAATTTACAATTTGAGTCATGAGATCTTGCTTTGGAATAGATTAATATAGCCTTCTAAAAGCTTGAAACAGAACAGCTAACAGGTGTAGTCAACATACAGACCAGCTGAACCTTCAGAAAAAAGAGCACATAAGAAAGCAGCCTTTTGCAGCATCTCCTGACATGTACTGATTCCGAGAACCTGACGTAGCATCTGTTCTGTCACCTTACCTATGCCTCCTATCTGCATACAAAAATCTTTAAATAACAAATCAGCTGTTTTTCCTTTTCACCAATGTCCAAAGAAAGGTCCGCATCTGGAAGGGAACAATATATTGCATCTTAAATAAAGAAATAAAATGCACATAAAAACTATTATCAAGAGTCTTTTACACTAGTTACAATACATCTTTGCTTACAGCCTAAATAAATAAATGATCAAATATGAAGTAAAACAAAAACAGAACAAAGAGGAATACTTTTTTATGAAATAAAGCAAAAGTCAAAGTACCTTTCTTATAGGTAATGTAGATACAAATGTCAATACAGCTTCTCGATCATTTGGCAAAATAAACTGTCCATTGGGTTTGTTGATATCAGAGCAAACCTATCAAAGGGATAGAAAAGGGGAGAGGAACCTCGTAACTTTGATCTAGGATAAGGTACACAATATGAATAAGAATACAAGACTTTAAAAATGAGTAAATTGGATGAGTAAACCAAAAAAGATCGCCAGTCATACGTGCCAAAAAATAGCTTAAATTGCAACACATATTGGTTATGCAAAACAAATACTACCAAATAGCATAGCACAAGCAAAAGGCTCTGTTTATTGCCTATTTTTTGTCTTAACCCAAGAAGATAGTTGATAAAAGACAGATAGAGAAAAGACATAGAGAATAAACATAACAGGAACAAACTGTTGCCACTTTAGCAATAAAATTCAAACCAGAAAAAGAAGTAAGTAAAAAATTTTAGTTCTGACCTTTGCAATCATGCGGTTTGGAGCAACCCCAGCACTACATGTTAGACCAGTTTCCTGGTGAATGGCAGCCCTAAGTTCAGTAGCAACCTAAGAAAAATGGTGATGCACTCAGTAAAAATGGTCATGTAGTACAAGAATGTTGTAAAAACATGTGAACTGTGATAAGCTACTCAACTCAACTGCTCCTAGTAACTAGTAAGTAAAGCACTGTGATGATTAGAAATTTTCATGGTTACCTCCTCTCCTGTAATGCCTCTCTCAATGCAGACACTGGTTATATTGAGGTATGCTTCATCTAGACTTGTCGCAATGAAGTTGGGATCATACCTCTGGAAAACTAAGCACACCGATACTTCAATAATCAGTTCTTCTCATCACATTATCTAACATTATAGTTCTTTCATAACGATTTAATGAATATTATTTTACAAACCTTTTCTTGTCAGCTCACTATAATGAGTGTATCTCTCAAAGTTTGGTCGGACAAAAACCAAACCAGGACATAGTTTACATCCAATAAAACCAGGCATTGCGGCACGGACTCCAAACTTTCGTGCCTGCATCAGTTAATCAATTAAACTATACATTAGATAAAAGAAGAATACTGTTTGTACCTTTAACAAATCAGGACAAAAAAAACTAATACTACTTTGGCCAATCCAGTTTCCAGTCTACAATACAAGGAACTTCAACATCGAAATTTTTTTATCCACATTAGATCTTTGACTATCATCTTCAAATTCGGCAACTAAACACATTATTTAGAGTAATTAAAATTAAATTGCGCTTATTCCATGACAAGGTGGTATGTTCACCTCATAACTGGCAGTAGCTATCATAGACATGCTACCAACTGCCAATGGTTTTCCCTTCAAGGATGGATCCTCCAATGTCTCAACAGCAGCATAAAAGGCATCCATGTCAGTGTGAAGCCATATCTTCGAAAGATCCCGTGAAGCCTCCAACTCCAACATTTTCTTTTCGGCAACCTGAAAATTATGTTGTCATGTAGGGATAAAAATATAAGAGAGGAAAAACAAAATGCTATTACTTAAATATGGCACGCTCATACATTGATGACTAACTTGGCTTAGTACAAAGTCTGTTTGATGTTATGAATCAGATAGAGGTTTGTACACATGAACTATAGCTCAAATGACGTTAAGATGGTAAAAGTACTCATGTCAAAATGATAAACGCTACAGAGCACAGATGCACAAATAAACATTGATGAATTTACAACTTGATATTAACCAAAAGGAATCACTTTTTTTCTGTATTCTAGCTGTGTTGTATACTACTATGTAGGAGAGCCAAGCATAGTTTACAAATTACATAAAAAATGACAGACATAAGTTAGCATGAAAATGTGTTAATCTATACCTTCTGAAAATGAGATATGTCATTATCAGTCAGTGTTGCACACTGTGCACGGAGATGTTCAATCTTTTGTTTTATCAATGCCTCCTTCCTCTGCTCATTTTCGAAATACTTTGAACCCTTGCTCATTTCATAGATTACCTTCTGCACCTTCTCTTTGTCAACTCCCTCCATTCCTAATGCAACACCAAAAGAGAACAATTACAAAAATCCCAAAGAAACATCAGAACATAGACACATTATTCACTTATAGTGGTCATGGTTGACAAAGTACTAGTCTACTAGACAAAAAGATCTAGTGGACAAAAGGAGAACACACCACTCGGCTCTGATTGACTATCGAGATAGGATCTATTGAAAGTGGCAAATTCTATTCTAAATTATGAAAGAAGAAAAACTTCGTTCTCTTGAAATGTGTTAAGCTTTCACTCTTGCAATTTTATCACTCTGTTGAACTTTTCCCCATTTACTCAAGAAAACAAATGGAACTAATCTAGTATCAGATACACATCTAACTTGTTGACTGATCTAATGGCAGAGCGAAATATCAGTTCCAAGACGCCTGTGCGGAGCCAAACCCCAGAAAACCACCAATATTAAGGGAACAGAGGGAGAAAGTGCCGCCCGTACCAGCTTTGGCATTGGTGTACGCAGTATGGTAAGACTGCCACGGACGATCCCCTCCGCCTTCCGGCGGCGTCCCCGCCGCGACCGACATGGCCGCGGGATAGATTTGGGGAGAGGAGGGTTGGGGAGCGGAGGGGTGCGATGCTATACGGGAGAGAGGAGGGTTGGGGAGCAGGGGGTGGTTCGGCGGCGAGGCCTCCGGCGCCGGCGCGCACGCGGTGGGTTTTTAGAAGTGCTATTTTTTTCCCGTTCGTACACGCACGAAACGACTGGGCGACTGGCTCAGGTTCACAGAAGAAAATAGACACCGTTTACGTTTTGTCACGAAGGGAAGGAGACGGCTTAACCGGAAGCCGTCTTTCCGTGTATAACATGTGATAAGGAAACTTACGCTTTGCCACTCCACACTATATCTAAATGCATTTGATTGTTTTACTTGGCACCATGAAACTTAGTCTAAAATATATTTTTTTAGGTGTGAATATATTTGTGTAAATATAAATCTATATAGTACGAGTAGTTTGGCATTTGTTCTAAGTAAGGATTTATTAAACTTACCTTGCTATAGTAGTACTAGTCTACTAGACAAAAAAAATCTAGCGGACAAAAGGAGAACACACCACTCAATTCCGATTGACTATCGAGGTAGGCTCTAAAGAAAGTGGCAAATTTTATTCTAAATTATGAAAGACGAAAATATTTTTTCCCATAAAATGTGTTAAGCTTTCACTCTTACAATTTTATCACTCTGTTGAACTTTTTCCATTAACTCAAGAAAACAAATAGAACTAATCTAGTATCATGTACACATCTAACTTCTTGACTGATCTGATGGCAGAGTGAAATATCTTTTCCAAATTTTATCTAATGATATACGGCCCAATCAGTAAAGCATGCCTGTAGAATATTTATGACGCCGGCGCCGAGCCAAACCCCAGAAAACCCCCAATATTAAGGGAACAGATGCAGAAAGTGCCGCCCCTACTAGCTTTGGCGTTGGTGTATGCCGTATGGTAAGACTGCCACGGCCGATCACCTCCCCCTTCCGGTGGCATCCCCGCCGCGACCGACATCGCTGTGGTCTTCGACGAGGTCTTCACCAGAACAAGGGATTCCATGGGCGTGCGAGAGCGATAGATGGAGTGAGTGACTCCGGCGAGGCCTACACGGTGCGATATTACACGCGCGGGAGAGAGGAGGGGGTGCGGAGCAGGCGGTTGCTCCGGCGGCGAGGCCTGCTCCGGTGCCGGCGCACGCGCGTGAGAACGCGGTGGGTGTGGGTTCATAGAAGTGCCACGGTTTTTTTCACACACGGCTGCCAGGCCCCAGGCTCAGGCTCACAGAATAAAAACTGACAACATTTACGTTTCGTCAATGAGTAAACGGCTTAACTGGAAGCTGTTTTTTCGTGTATGTAACATGATTACGGGAATTACGCTTTCCCACGCCTTCCCTTATGTCTAAGGCCTCCTCCAATGGTTGTTTATGGCCAGTTGCGGATCCAAGCGCTAGGCGCGGAGGGGCCTTCTCTCTCAGGCACGGCCTCCAAAATCAATGTGCTATCAATTTTCACTGTGCCCGGTGAGCTAGTGCTGGCTGGCCTCTACTACAGAACAACAGACCTTTAGTAACACCACTATGTGTTACTGTAGATTAAGAAAAGTGTTACTGAGACTAGTTGTAACACAATTTATAAGTGTTACGAATTTCAGTGTTACTATAATATGGTCTATTGTAACACAATTTATATGTTCTTGTTCCAAAAAAAATAGGTTACAACCAAGTTATATTAACACATCTAATGTGTTCTTGTATATAAGCAAATGTGTTATAACTATTCAGTAACACTTATGAATGTGTTCCTATGTGTAAAGATGTGTCACCATGAATACATTGATCAGAGTAAAGCCAGTAACACTTTTTCTAGCTTACACTACATCCTAGTAACACAATCTTAATCTGTAGTATCACAATGGTTGTAACCATCAATACATTTCAATAAATATAATCATTAGAGAAATAATTTTTTATTCCTAAATAAAATATTGAGAAACATCCCATGTCACACGATAACAAAAAGCATACAATAAGAGCAAAAATAGCTCATTTGTAAACCGAATTGCATCAACAAATAACTGATTCATAACACTTCATAATTTATGATTATTACTCAATGCATATTGAAACATATTTCTTGTACATCAATATTGTTTAATACTAGAAGAATCTGAAATATATATAACTATTTCTATCTATTTCTTAAAATCCTTTTCCAATTGATCCCCTCGTATGGCAAACAAGAAAGATGTGTGAACCAGATTGGCATCGTGGAACCTGTAAAAAAAGAATTCTTCATGAGCTTGCACAAAGTATGATAATTTTGTTCATACATGAAGCAACAAATTAATAGGCTCTCTATACACTAGGTAAAATTAGAGAAAGTAATATCCTAAAAATGTCAGATAAAGTATAAAAAAATATAGACTTCAAAGCTTGCTGTAATTTGTATTACTCTAGTGCCTCCAAAACAATCTAGATGAGTTCAAACTAACTAATTCAAGTTTATTTGACCATACAACTATAAATTGCAAGTAGCTAAGCTAACCAAATATTGAGTGGTAAACACACCTTGTGAGGGCAATCAAATGATGAGCTGACAACCAAAAGTTGGTAAACTTAGCAAAGTGGAGTAGCGTAGAACGGTCTTCTGAAGATTAAATAAATACGAAATTTCATGATTAAATTAAGCACCATTTCTGGTTTACTGGAACAACAAGCTGCAGCATGTTTACAAGAATGCATGAAGTCAAAGTCAGTTGGATAATAATACATGAAAAAGTAAGATAATAATAATTCCATGATTACCAAAGAAGTACAACATTGAAATCCATTTCACACTACAACCATCTCGGCATATACTATAGGAACATAAGAAAAAATAAATCCTGTTACGAATAATGAAAGCTTTATTTCAACTGTGCTCGATCCATCCCCATCCATCTTCAATGAAAGAAAATAAAAATGTAATCAAGAGTCATGGAAATAATTCGAAGTAAAGCACTAGGATAGTAGATCTCACTAGATTAAAGTGCATCATACAATTTATTATCAAACTCTGAACAAATTGCATATCTGCATTCTGGCAGGTACTCATCACCAGAAATTAAAGCCATCAATTCATCTTAGAAAAAGGACATGGCGCAATCGTTCAAAGGACTTGTCATATGAAATGAAAATGATAGTTGACTTGTTACAGGAAACATAGAAACGAAGATGCCAACATGTACAGATAATCGTTGTAGGGTTCAGGATGATAAAAATTAATATAACCTAGTACAGGAAACAACAAAAACCTGATTGCTGTTAGAAACAATTCCTTTTCCTATCCACAAAACTATGCGGCCAAAAAATTTCTTCCACCTCCGATCCCATAAGAAGGGTAAAGGAATTATCTGCAACTGTCACAACTATTGCCCAGAGAAAATGGGCATTATGATCTTGATGGTCTAATAGTGAATAGATCTAAAGCACTATTCTGAACATTGACAGAATTGACATGCCACAAAAAACCAGTCATATCTCCAAAATTACTTTACCTAAAATTATGACTATTGATCCCAATGAAATATTATCAGGTCCTCTCAATAATATGAATTTGCTCCTAATTTAGAGGGTTTACAAAAATTGCAAAATCGCAGAATTAGGAAACTGCTTATTCTGAAATCTCTGCCCATCCAGAAAAATGAAAAATTCAACATACTCTCTTGAGACTTTCCCTCTACTCGACAACTAGCATGGTAACTTCGACTAGGACATGTAATTTCACGTGCTACAGATCCATCACGGATTAAGGTTAAGGCCTTACCTAGGGTTTTGCCTTGAACAAGAACAAGACGACGAAGCACATCTTCATCTACCTCTCCTCCCACTTGATCCGTTTATTTGCTGATTCTTCTGCAGCCCTCTCCTTAATTCTCGTTGTCTCATTGGCAGCATGGAGAACCGAATCGGAGGGGAAAATCAAGGATGCACAGCCAAAAGGTAGAGGGGAAAACTCACCAGTAGGAGGGGCACCAGCGCTGCAACGCTCGTCCCTTCTCTGATCTATCCTAGATCTCCTCTCCCGCAGTCTCTGCCCTTTTCGATAGTCGCATCCCTCCCATCTCGCGTAGAGAACATGAGACACAGAGAAATAGAGGTTACGCAGAGACGAGCATTACTTGTATTGGAAAAAGGAAAAACATAGGAACGGCCGAGGGGAGACCGTATGTGAATTGGAAACGGACGGGGGTCTACTTTGTGCGGTTACTGTTTATGTGTACATAGCACACGATACTCCCATCTCATGAAAAAAATAATAACTCTGTGATTCTAAATCCAAACAATGCGTATGAGTACTCAAACGGATCCAATTCAACGGGACGTATGCAACAATGCTCTTTGATCATCCATCCGAGCAACAGAATTTAAAGTCAACTTTTGACCCCTCCCTTGATCAACCTTTCTTAATTATTTTTTCTATTCTAATTTGCAAAGTGCATTTTTAATTTTTGTTTACGAGTTATATGGGTGTTATACCGAAGATATCACATAGTCGTCTACTAGAACGCTCATTCCTCATAGATTGTGCCCTTCTTGTGGCACTCTTGCCATGAGCCCATGAGGAGATGAAGCGGGTTGCGACTAGCAAAAGGCAATGGCAATGGTGAATAGGGATGCAAATGACAATATCAGGTGTTTGCAATCGGGTCAGCAACAACAACTTGGCATTGGAGGAGATGACTGGAGAGAAGATTAGGAAGATGGTGTCTAGAATGAGGCCAACATGAAGAATATGGTCTATGTTTTTTTTATTTTCTTTGTTAAACATGTTTAGAGATCTCATAAGTATGTACTTCGGCCCAAGGTAAATTTCACAATTTTCAAAGAAGACTACTGTTTTATTTAAAATTTATGTCCATTAACCTTAAAGTACATAAGTAACCTAGCTAGGTTACCAAAGTATACACACATTTAATTTTTAAATAAAAAGTCTAAAATGATCTTAATATTTTTTTATGGGATGTGAACAAGTAATACACATAATACAATTATTTTCTCATTATTTACTTTTTTCTAACATTTACATTAATATCATGATATTTTGTGTAGGAAACAATTATTTTGCAAAAATAAATTAATATGACTTTGATTATACATTTTTTGCAACATTCCGACGGTTGCATTTTTGGAAATAATAGTTGAATTAAATAATTTTTATGTTTTAGAAATAAAAAACTACCTTTTTCCGTCTCTTCTGTTTTCGGCCCGTAGTATCCTCGTCTCTCTCGGGACCAAACTCATCAAATCGAAGGAAGGCTGGCAACAAGCTGAACTGCAGCAGACCACCACCTAGTTTTCATAACTATTATATATAATTTTATTTCTGTAGACACGTAACAACTCTGTAGCTCGGTGGTTTGTGCATTAGTCCTTTAACACAAAGGTTGAGGGTTCGATCCCTTTTAGATTATTAATCGTTTATAGCGTTTTTATCTTATATCAAAATTCTTTTGCTAGAATATCCTGCTCAGATTAATTGGTATAGTATTTTTGATCTTATTACCAAATTTTTTTTGCTAGAAGTCGATTTATTTTGGGGAGGATAGAGTACGCATAGACATAGTTTTCTGAAAAAATAGGGTACTGTATGTATACTATATAGTAGTAGCATAAATGAAACAAATTTAGTATAGTGGTTCCATGAGTCCAATACTAAAGGAGCAATGGTAACATTGTAAGAATTGTATATGTTATAATTCATATTGTCATGCTTAAGATATAAAGTTGTCCACTAGTTATAATATTATTAATTTTGTAATGCAGTATAATCACATATGTTTTGTTTGTTTGTAACACTTTAGATGTATCACTTTTTGTGTTACTATAGAGTATATATTAGTGACACGTTTTATATCTTTCCATTATGTGTTATGACATACTATTGTCTTTGTATCATTTTAGTTGTAACACTACTTTTGTGTTACTATAACTATTCTCTGTAATACAAAATTACAAAACAAATGTATGTGTTACAAACATCACTTGTAACACATAGTTTTGTGTTCCTATGAAATTTCTTTGTAACACATTGAAAAATGTGTTACAACAGTAGTAACTATGTTGTGTAGTAGTCTTCTCCAACAACTGTAGTCACTGGGTAGCTCATAGCTACAGTATTTTTCTGACGGAACAGTAACCTACAGTAGTGCATAGAAGAGGAGTGAGAGGAAGGTGTGTTGGAAAGCGTGCGAGACAAGCGCTTGCAGGTGCGTAGCGTAGATGTTTTGTCAATATTTTGGTACTGTTCATCGATTAAAGAATGTAAGAGCTAACTTATATGTCAGCTATTGGAGAATACCTAAGTTAGTGTTTGGTTATGACCGTGTTTGGTTATGTGTACTTCTTATAAATATCTAACCCTCACATCTCTTTTCTCCATTTCTTCGGTGGTGTTTAGATGTTAGAATTGGAAGGTTGAATTTGAGAGTAAGATGTCACTTCGTAATCATTGCGGTACTGTAGCATTTCGTTTGTATTTGTGAAAAATTATCCAAAAATTGATTAATTAGGCTCAAAATATTCGTCTCGCATTGTACATCAAAACTGTGTAATTAGTTTTTTATTTTATCTATATTTAGTACTCCATGCATGTTATGACATTTTGATGTGATGAAAAACCTTCTTTTTACATAGTGTACTAGGATCGTGTCCCTGCGTTGCTACGGGCAACAAAATATTTATAGAAAATAATAGAAAATATGTCCGTGCGTTGCAACGGGTTGAAAAGCTAGAACGAGTTGGGACAAAGGAGTATATGAGCGATACATTAATATCTATGCACGTAAATAGTTAATTCCAATGAGACAGTAGTTTTGATGTAAACAGTGTGATATCAACAGGAACTATACATAGCACGATAATCACACCACATGGAAAATTATACTTCCGGTTCGCAGTTTTAAAATCACATGAGCTTTGTGTTACGTTCTTCCTTTCAAAAGACATTTCATGGCCTTTCTTGATGATCTCCTCCCTCTTTTCAGCACATATCTCATGATACCCTTTTGTCGCTCTCCTGCCTCATAGCCTCTTAAACATCTTGCGATGGAAAATCAGGTGTATTTTGAATTCCTAAGATGGAATTGGCAGAGAAAAAAATTACTATATTTACCAGTGCCCAAGCTGTAAGTTTACCTCGATTTGTATTGTCGGAGAGGTCTCCAAAGGAGATATTCCACAATTTTTTCTGGCTGAATCCATTTGTGTGTTTCTGCACACGCCACAACCTGCAAACAGGAAAAACAAGCTCCATTTTATAAGTCACAGGGTGAAAACAGTCAACATTTGGCCTCAACAACTAAAGACAGTGACCTAGTAGTCTACATCCGGATAGAAGCAGAGAAGAAAGGGCATCACATACATCTATCTCGGCTAGTAATCTCCTCTCCTCATGAAAGTCCTCAACATGATGAGTGTAAATGAATGAAAAAAGACGCTTGCGAGTGCTCAATTAAAGAGACTGCACATTAGAATTTGTTTCTTTTGCAGTTTCAAGATCCACATTGTAACAACCCTAAAAATTCCCTTAGGATTTGTTGAATGCAAAAATGTGAATTTAAAATTTTTTGGTGAATTTTGTGCAAGACAACAAACATATAAGAGTGTCTTCTAATTGCTCCCTAAATTCCTAGGCAATTTAAATTCAAATTAAAAAAAAATTTGAAGTGCTAAGGACCAAATAGATGTGATTTGGAGTTAATTTGGTTTTATTGGATTTTTGGTTAACAAATACTAACTAAACTAATTCAAACCCTAGCTAACCCTGTTGGGCCGAAACCCCTAACCCAAGTCCAACTAACCCCCCTCGACCTTTCTTTCCCGAGCCAACCGACCCAGCCCGGCCAGCCTTCCGGCCCAGCACCGGCCCAGCAGCGCCACCCGCGCCTCTTCCCTTCTTCCCTCGCTGACGTGCGGGCCCGCCGCACTATTCCCCTTTCCCCTACCTCTCTCCCTTCTCTCTGGCCGGCGGAAAGCAGCAGCGCCGCGGCCAATCCTCGCGCCCAAGCTCTCGCGGCCTGTCGCGATGGCGACGCGTGTCCGCGGAAGCCTGGACTTTCCATCTCGCCGTCCGTGCCCCGAACCCTAGCAGCCGCCGCCCTTTATAACCCCCGCCAGGGAGCTCCATCCCTTCCAGCGCCGCGCGCAGCCCCATTGGGGTATTCCAGCCAGCCGATCGAGAGGGTGAGGGGAGTGGGAGGTGTAGTTGGGGTCAAGGAAGGTCTTGGAGGAGAGGAGGCGGGTTGAGGAGGAGACGAGCGTCTTCCCGCGTCGTCGCCACAGGAGCCGTCGCCGCCGTCCGTGGAGGCGCCAAGGAAGAGCCGGACCAGAGGCGATCGTGGACGCCGGAGCTTCACCAGGCCGCGTCGAGTCTTCCCCGAGCTTGCTACGCCTACACCGCTGACCCAACGTGAGCCCCGACGAATCGCCCCCTTTTCTTCCTTGTTTCCGGCCGATCGCCGCCGTACTTGTGCGCCGCTGTGCAGTCTAGCCCATGTGAGCCAGCCTTCGTGCTGAGCACCTTTTTCTGCAGGACTCTGAGCCGCTAACCGCTTTGCAACCCGCCGTCGACCGAGCTCCGCAGCCGAGGCCGCCGCGGCCGAGCTCTGCTCACCGCGCGCGAACGCCGAGGCCGTGCCGCGGCCGTGGGCGACCACGAGCCCGCGCACGTGCACCTAGCTGCGTCCTAGCAGTCGCTGGAGGCCGCGTGCGCACAAGCCAACCCTTTCCGGCTGTGAGCCGTTGCGTCATCGTAGCCGCTCCGCCGGCCGACCGTCGCCATGGGCAACCTCGCCGTTGGGAGACCTCCGCCGTGGACCTGGGACTTCAGTGTTCCGCGCGTGTGTGTAGCCTCGCCGAACCGGAAAACCTCGGCCTTGAGCCGTTCCTTCTCGCCGTTGAGCCAAACAGCGCGAGCTCGCCGGCCGCCAAAGTCGCGCCGCCGCCGCTCGCGACGGGAACCCGCCAGGTCGGCCAAGCTTCCCCCTTCCCTTGCCGTTTGTGCTCGCGAGCACCAAGCCGAGCCGTAGCACCACTTCTAGGACCAAGCCGAGCCATCTCCGGTGATCGCCGCTGGCGAACAGCGCCGCTGGTCGCGCACCAGAGCGCGCCACGTTCGCGTCGCGCCGAGCCACACCCTGGACCACACCAACACGCCACACGAGCACCCGCAGAAAATCCCGAGTCGGCCACAATCTGATCCCGTGCACCCGGCTCACGTGAACCGTTCTCACGGTGCACCGTGGACTTGGTCCACAGCGCCGAGCCGAGCAGCCTACCCTTTTTGGGCTTAAAGTTAAACTTTAAGTCCAGTTTACCCCCCTGAACTTTTCCGGCCCAAGCCTTTCGGCCCAGTTTCAGCCCAGCGTTGTTTAATCTTTTCCTTTTAACTGCGCTGACGTATGGGGCCCACATGTCATACACCGCGTGTCACTGACCGCTGGGGCCCACTGACCAGAGCTGACCGTTGACCGCTGACTGTTGACCGTTGACCTGTTGACCGTTGACCAGTCAACGCTGACGTCAGCAGGGCCCACAGCTGACGTCATCCTAGGCGGACCCCACTGCTGACGTCAGCATGACATCATGCTGACGTCAGCAGGCTAATTTCTGTCTGTTTTCTTTTCAGAAATTATTTAATATTTTTAGAAAATGATTTAAACTTGTAAAATTCATAATAAATCAACCGTAGCTCAGAAAAATATGAAACTAGTTTCTATATTTTTCTAAAATCATGACCTACGCGTTAGTGTAGAGTTTGGTGTTCTTTGGGACTTCTTTCATCGCTGTCTTGGTGTTTCTTTGCTAGTAGTCGCGTCTTATTTTATTTTCCGCAACCCTAGGAGTTCCGGAGAGCCAGGAGGAGCCAGACCACTACGACAACTGCTTTGACGAAGACGAAGACTTTTGCCCAGGTTCACGCCCGACCAATCTCTGAAATACCTATTAGACATGCAACTAGTATGCTAGCGCTTTACTTTACTCGCATGGTAAACCTGCACTGCCTTTGTTAATATCCTGCTACCTTGCTACCTACTACTCACTTTATGAAATATGCTATGCTATGCATGTGTTGGGATGGTTGTGATTTGATCCTCTTGGCGTGAGTTGTGGGTGGTATGGGAGGTGTAGTGCAGCTAGGCGGTTTAAGCGAGTAATAACAACTCGATCGTTTGATCGGGGTGCTTGGGGACTGCACTCGGGTAGTCCCTACGGAGTACCTGTTGCGGGTATATGGTTATTTGGGTACTTGGTTACTTGAGGAGTTTGGGCGGCTATACCTGTTATGGGTGCCGATTGCGGACCGTTGCGGCGGATCGCTTATGACGCTGATACTTGCTTTACCGACAATTAAGGACCGAGTCGAGTTCCACCTTTGGACGTGGGAATACCGTGCTCACCATCTACCCAGCATGGGGAGGGTTCCAGCAAGCCTACTCTAGTGCGGCGCCGAGACTGTAGGAGATTCGAGCTTGATATGTGTACGGGGGACTCGTTGCGGCGTACTCTCCCTGATTTACCACGGTCCCCGACTGGCCCCGGTGGGAAGGTTTCACATCCCTGTGGCAGATGTTAGATTAGATGTTTCCCGAGCCCAGGGAGATAGGATTGGCGCCGTTACTGTTTAGGGTCTTTGCTGTGGGCTGTGTCTCAGGTTGGTTGCGGACTAGCCTTGCAGCCCGGATGGATTCCTGGAGTGCCACCTCTGCAGAGCGTAAACTATACGTATAGCCGTGTCCACGGTTACGGACGACCCGCTTCTGATAAGTTCCGACTAGCATGAGAATCTGCTTTCTTACCTCATCCTTTGATTTGGATTATGAGAGATTGGTCCAGCGTTGCTGATGAGACAAGGTGGGGAGGGAGCTCACCGAGTCGACTAGTGAGCGAAAGACGTTGGTGGATGTTGTTTCCGGGAACCTGCTGTGGCAGGACGAGCCCGATGTGAATGTGAGGCTGATGGTTGGATTTGGGGAGTGGATGTGCTTGTGAGGAAAGGAGTTGGAGATGAGATGAATTTGGGTTATTGCTGCTCCTCGCGTAGGAAAAACCCTGGCTCAAACCTTGATTATTTCTATACCTTAGAATAGGCCACTTTAAAGCTTGCTTCATATTATGGTTGGTGACGTGAACCTGTCCCATTTCCTTGGGGACAGACTTTGGGTTCTCAGGTGAAGACCCCGACCACGAGTTCAACCAGGACGGGTGGTACGATTGAAGGGTGCGCGCTATGCTCAAGGATGCCTGCGGGAAGTGGACCCAGAAGATTTAGCTACCGCTTCGTAGCTGTTTCTTATTGTCGATTTAGCCCAGAGGGCTTGTACCAGACCGCTATGTTTTATATATGTCATGTATTGGATCTGTTATCGTTGTATGGAATAGCTGCTATTCCTGGGACTATCTCGAGGGTACAGGGAGTCGGATTCTCGTCGTTGAGAATTCGGTTCGTTTCACACATGACAGGTAAAGCTTGGTGGAAATAAAGGTTATGAAATTAAATAGTCCTCTGAATGGTTAGCACAACCAATCGTCCTCGGAATTAATGATTAATAATACAACAATTCTAATTCTGAAGATATAAAAATTTTAATCTCTTCATGAGTCCTTGTGACCCTTTGCATGTCCAACTAAACAGACATTAGACTATAAGGAATAAGAAGAATGGAATCGAGAGAGATCGAAGCATGCCAAACAAAAACCCAATGACGCATCCAAAACCAGACACCGCAAAAATTTGGGTATGTTTAACCAAGAGGCCTAGAAAAATAATTAAAAATGAAAACCTTATGGCATCAAATTAGGAGTTTTTACACAACTCTAATGTCAAGATTCAGAGATTACTGTTGTCTACTAATGCTTCTTAGAAATGTGAACAAATTGGGAACTACAAGCAGGAGTGCATTTAACCACTAAGCATGAAGAGGTGTAATTTAATTACTTGCTAATCACCATGCCATCTTGGTAAGTACTGACATAAAACTAATAATCACAGTGCATAGTATCACTGAGATAGGTTATTTTTCTACCATGCAGCAGAGAAAATGTAGCAACTAAAATTTAGAATCATGTTTGTACTGTCAGTAGACTACATTCTCAAATGGTTAGCTTCAAGACAACTACATTCTGAAAAGGTAAACTGTTTGGTTAGTTATGCGACTACGATTGGAGACATCTAGTAAGAAAAACTAAAGTACCTTCACATTGATAGGAAACAGATAGGAAACAAATCCAACTATGGCTTTGTCAGAGTAAATAAAGTATCCATATTTAATCAGTAAAAAAGAATGCATATGGAGTCTGCTGAAACCTTGCCTGCTGGACTGCCTACAGAGCACTTGCTGTGATCACGAGCACTGACCAGGCAATCTTGGTTCCCCACGTGGGCAGGCCGACATAACTAAATCAGGAAGCACTTGAACTTTAACATTAAGCAAACAAGGAATTATTTGAATGAGACATGCTAATTTAAAAAGGATACATACAATGCACATTTCAGAGACTCTTGAGTCTTGATAGCTCTAAATCACCATTTACTTCAGGATTTGATTCACCAGCCCCAACATATATATGTGCCAACTTCTGCCTTAATCTTCAATTACACAGACAAAATGTCAGGCATTTATACCAGGGAATTTAAAAATAAACCAATACAACGAAATATGCATAATGTTTCACTGCAACAATTATTAAACACCAAAATGGGATCCACACTTTGTCAGAATCAGGATGTGTAGCTATATATTATATAAATTCAACAGGGTTCTTACTTCTTATTCACAAAAATTTTGACACTAAAGTGTGCCATGTGAATTCTGCCCCTATTGATTTTACTTAGGCTCTGCCACCGCACAAGAAGATAGTAAAAACACTTCAACTTAATTTACTATTCTTGGTCCTTTAATATTAAGTAAAGCCTTGATTTTGTTATTATTTTCTAAAATGACCTGTATATAATAAATCAACCCCACAAATGGAAAAACATGCCTCCCTAAATCTATAAAATAATGGTCTGAAGAATATAAAATTTAGAAACCTAACCTTGAAAGAGAAGCTGACACTTGAGTGGTTCGTAATTGCGTGTTGCAACTGGATGAACATCAATTACCTTAGTTATACAGCTTATACATATGAAAATTTGATGCTAGAAACACTTCATGAGCTTTCATCAAACAGTGGCCAAAGTAGACAAACATATACATATAATTATCAAGTAGCAGTTAACTTGTACAAGTGCATTTGCATGTGTACCAAGCAAGCACTAACATTATACCGAAGCAGGAAATGGTGTTCAATGGTACCTTAGCTGCAAGTACAATATGCCTGAAAGAGCACCAAGTAGGCTTACTCGTATAGCCATTAAACAGCTCAAAGCTAGCTGCCTTGACTTTTTGGACAGACATTGTCACAAACTCAAACGGCCAAACCATGTCTCTTCCTATCAATTAGTCACATACAATCTAATTCTCTCAATTAGCTAAACGCGCGTACCGCCTACTGATAGAACCTAATATAGCTAGTGCAAGCCAAATGATGTAATTTAAACCAGAAAATATAGCAGTCCGGTTCTTGTAGGAAAGAGAGGGCTTAGCTGTGTGCTAGCTAACAGTACAAGATATGCCATGTTTGAAAAAGTTTCAACAAAACTCTTCGTTCCAATCTCAAAAAGAACAGGTTGAGGGCATTGTGCCAATATTCTCACACGAGCAGTAACAGTGATGTGGTGGAAGTCTGGAAGAAGAATGTGGTGTAGGTTCTCACGCGATCGAGGAGAAGGGCGACCATCTTGCACTCCTTCCTGGTGGCTTGCTGCTCCACACACGCTTCCGACGCACTGCATTTGTCATCTCGATGTACTGCATCTGCAACCACCAGTGGGAGACGACATCGGCGGGTACGAGCTCCGCAGGCGCACCTCAAAGAAACCGCGCACTGGGATGGGCGATGGCAGAACGACATGAATCGGAGGAACTGGAAGGATCTGCGCTCGGCCACGCGGAGAAGGTTGTGAAGGACAGCGGCGAGGAACGCGGATGCGTCGGCCAACGCGGATGCGGCGGTCGACGTCTGGGCGGCGGCGGCAGCGGCTACGGGCGGCGGCCGGTACGGCGGCGGAGAGTGGAGACCGAGGGCGAGGGGCGAGCGACGACGGGGATCGTGGGGCAAGCGCAAGTCGCGGGCGGAGGTGTGACGGGATCGTGGGGTGGAAGTTTTTTTTCGGAGGGGGCAGGATACGCAGTTTTTTTAGGAGGGCGAAGGAGCGACGGTTTTCTGCGTACACAATTCTCCTTCTTGGTTTTATTAGTTGTAGAGATAGAGATTTGGAAGTTGTTTTTTGAAACTGTTTCAGGCCCTTTCTTCACCACCGCCGCCGCGTGGTTCATCTCCCCTTCCGTTCTTTTTTCTCTTGCAAGAAGCTAGCGTCAACTTTCTACTCTCTCTGTTCTGTTCTTTCTTCCACCGCAAGAACAGACAAGCTGCTTGCTCTCTGCTCGATCTTTCCTCTCTAAATTTTTTCTTGACCGAATAAGCAAAGCCACCAAACCCCTCATGGCCCTGTTCTGTTTAGTTTCCTTCAAAACACAAAAATTCTCTCTCCAAACTTCACTGTTCACGACGAGACGAATCTTTTGAGCCTAGTTAGGTCATGGTAGGACAACGATTACCACAAACAAACGAAAAGTGCTACAGTGCGCTACAGTGTCCGATGTGATATTTTTACCCAACTTCATTTTCACTTTCCGGGAAGTGAACACCGCCCATGTCTCTCTCTGAATTTTTCCCTCCCGGCCTCCGGTTCTCTCTCCACCGAGCAAATCAACAACCAGCAGCAGCCTTCCTCTCGATTCATACACCTACGCAAGTAATCGGCGACATCTCCTTCCAAATTAGGAACTCACCTACTACGCAGCTGTGCTAGCAGGCCCGTCGTAGCCTACGCGCAGGAAAGCTGGTGCCTTGGTGCGATGTCGCCGTGCCCGAGCTTCTAGCGAGGAGTGCCAGCACCACGACAACCAGGAGCTATGGCACTACGCCATGTCTAGGAGCGCCACCTCAAGAACGGGAGTACGACTACATCAAGCCGAACCACAAGCCGAACCACAAGCTGCTATTCTGGTCGCCCCCAACCTGTTCGACGGAATGACCAACCTGTACCACGACCCTCTCTGCATCGCCTTGCCTCTGTTCCAGCCTCCTTTACCGGCTGCCTGTGGTACCGGCCTTCGTGCCGAGCCGTCGTCGCCACCGCCGCCAGCTCTCTGCGTGTCGGTCTTCGAGCCGAGCTTCTTGTGCAGGACCTCGACACCACCGCTAAACCCTTCGCAGCCGCCGTCGCCTTTTCGCAGCCAAGGCCGCCGCGGATCGGGATGCCGGCCACCGCGTGCGAGCCGAGGTCGTGCCGCAGCCGCATACAACCGCGAGCCCGCGCACGCGCATCTAGCCTCAGCCAAGCCGTACCGCAGCCCAGCTGGTGACCACGCACGTGTGCTCTAACCTACCGCCTCCGCTTTGCCATCCTAGCCCGTCATGGCCGCCACACCCGGGGGCGTCTGACCCGTGCGGAGTGCCATGGCCGACGCGCGAGCAAGCCCATGGCCTATTGCGCGCGTGCGAGCACCGTTCTTGGTCCAAGCCGCCACCATCTAACCTCGCCGGAGCAACGTCGTGCCGCCCGACGCCGGTGCCGCGTTCCTGCGTTGCGCACCGCGGAGGCTGCAATGCGGGCCACACTAAGCCCAGTCAGCCGAGCCATAGAGGATCTTGCCTGGCCACAACCGGATTCTGTGAACTCGACGCATGTGGACTGACCTCACGGTCGACGGTGGACCAAGTCCATCGCGCCACTAACCCAGCCAGGCCGCAGGTCCAGATCCTCATGGGCCGATCCAGCAAATTCGGCCCAAGGCTGGCCCATGAGCTATACTCTTTACCTTTTTTCCTAAGCCAGCTAATAGACTGGCCCGCTCATCATTGACCCGTGGTGACTGACAACTCGGGCCATTGACCTTGGCCACTAACTTGTTATGACATCTAGGGTCCACTGACATGTGAGGTCCACATGGTGACATGTGAGGCCCTCTAACCCCTTTTACCGTTGATGTCGTTGACCGTTGAACAGTCAACACTGACATCAGCAGAGCCCACTGCTGGCATCAGCGTAGCTAACGTAGAGCCGAATGTCGCATTCTCTTTTTCTGCCATGTGTTCTTCATGTTTCCTTTTCATAATTAATTAAATCTAAAACGTCTTTCGATATTTGAAAATTAATAATAAATCAACCATAGCACAGAAAAGTATGAAACTAGTTTCATTATTTTTCTAAAATTATGCTCTACGTATTAGAGTGGCCTTTGGTGTTATTTGTCTCTTCTTTGCTTTTTCTTTTGAAATTTATTTGCTTAGCTTATCATTATTTATTGTAATTCGCTCCCTATCGCGTCTCCCCAATGTGATCGGCGGCTACTCCTCCGATGCAACTGATAAAGTGGTAAGGTTGGTGGAGGTTTCTACCTTGTGCATTTGTTAGGAGAGAGCCTGGCAGATTCAACATTGAGCCCATAGGCTCGCATCAACAACATCTATAGGCTTATATATGGAGTAGTAAGATGGTGGGTGAGCGTGTAGCTTGATGCCCATAGATCGAACAACTTGTTTAATGAAACAAGAGGAGAATTGGTTTGGTTATATATCTTGGTGCTGACACCTACAGGTTGTTACAATTTTTTGCATATACTCGACTCAATTTCACCACGTATTACTTTGAGCCGTGTATATGTTTATGTTGGTCTGCACGACTCCGTTCTAAAATGTAGATTGTTTGACTTTTTTACCATTAGTTTGACCATTCATCTTATTTAAAAAATTTATGAAAATATAGGTATTTTTAAAGATTTTTTTAATAATAAAGCAAACCATCGCAAAAATTATGATAATTTACACAAAATTTTGAATAAGACGAGCGGTCAAACTTAGAGTAAAAAAAGTCAAACGAACTATAATTTAAAACGGAGAGAGTATAAAATGAGATAGTGTACATCAAGTTCATCATTTGAAGCCAGGGTTCACTCCTGGTATAGCAAATTAGCAAGAGCAACTTATAAGTCTTATTTTAAACATGATAAACACGCGCACACACGTTTATGATTGAAGGAGAACTTGCATGACCCAACTATATCTACTCCTGTCTGTTACAGGCTCTGTTCTAGCTCGACGCCTCGACCTGCTCTTGCTCCGCAACGGCGCCATGGACTCAGACCGCGGAGTCACCCTCCTCATCGGCACCGTCCTCATCGCCGCCGGCGCCTTCATCAGCTCGGCCGCCGCGGAGGGTGCGGGGTGCGAGGCGAGCCTGGGCTGGGATCTTGACCGGTCCTGCGCCGTCTCCGGCGCCCTCTCCTCGCAGTGCTGCGACGTGGTGCTGACGCTGGTGGAGCGCGGCGGCGCCGCGTGCCTGTGCCGAGTCTCCGTGACCTACCCCTTCGTCTACTCGGGATACAGCGGCGACGACGTGCTCATCTGGTACTCCCAGGGCTGCGGCGGCCCGGCCAAGGTCCCCGACTCGTGCAACGAGGCTGCTGCTGGTAATAATAGGCTCATCATCTCGATTTCTGTCTCAGGCCGTCAGGTGTTTGCCTGCCTGATCATCGCTGATGTTTTGCTCTGTCTTTGGTGTTGGTGATTTCAGACAGTAGTGCTCCGGAGCCTGCCGCATTCTCCACCGGCGAGCCCCTGTTGTAGGCCACGTGCCCCGGCTGCTCCGCTCCTCGCATGCAGCCCTCGTCAATTACGGAAGGAACAATAATAAATCTGTAATCTGCAGTAGTACGTGCAGCCGGAGAATCTCTCTCTCTCCGTTGATGGATACTAGTTTACTTCTTGTACTGATGAGGATGAGGAGCATGTATACGTATAACTAATTGGACGCAAATATATGTAGCAGGACCATTATATTCTCTTACCATTTTGTTGTATGATTCGCTTGCAGTTATTAATAAAAAGACATCATGTCAAAGGGCTGTGACCTGTCAGTGTTCATATGATCGAGTGACATGTACAGTGCATTGTTGTTTCTTAATTACTAGTAGGCAGCTATTTACAGTAGTATATATGGCTTCGGCCTGTAGGTGGTCGTCATCATGACGATGCAAGGTCGCCTGTAATGGTTATTATCTTCTTCATTGCAAATTAGTAGTGCTCAAATATCAATTTCTAGGACGTCCATGCCAGCCGGACATCTAACTCTCGCAAGCAAGCGAGATTTCCCGTTGCGAAGGCATGCACCAGAGCAGCATGCCGTACAGAAGCACACTAGCTAATGAGAGGCAAACTGCTACGCGATGGTCGCTGTTGCCGGTTTCCCCGCCGCGGCCACGAAGCAACCTCAGCGTGCGTGATCACCATCACCACGCCTGGACGCAGCACGCCCAACACCTCCGAGATTCACCTGTCCAACTCCGATTCACGCACGCCCTGGCCCTGCTCGGAGTCGGAGCAGCCAACCGAATCGGATCCACGCAGCCCAGGGCCCAGGCAGCGGTGGTGATATCAGGAAAGAATCTGATCGAGCAATCGCCGTGGGCAGGGTGCAGGAGAGCGAGAAGGATTATGGAACGGCAGCAGGAGGGCCTGGCGCGGCTGCTCCCCGACGACGTGCTCGCGGAGGTCCTCCGCCGCCTCGCGCCCCGCGACCTCGCCGCGTGCCGCTGCGCCTGCACCGCCTGGCGCGCGCTCGTCGACGGCCGCCGCCTGCTGCGCGCGGACCTGCTCCCGCTCTCCCTGGCCGGCCTCTTCGTCTCCTACGACGAGCTGCCGTTCCCGGAGCTCTTCGCCCGCCCCTCCTCCTCCTCCGCCGCCGCCGCCGCCTACTCCACGCCCCGGGCTGCGTCGAGGACCACTGCAACGGCCTCCTCCTGCACTGCGAGTGCGTCTCCGACCCCGCCACCGGCCGCCTCCTCCTGCACCACGGGTGCGTCTCCAACCCCGCCACCGGCGGCCTGCTGCCGCTGCCGGAGCGCCCGCCGCCGCCGCGCCTCCTGCACTACGACCGCGCCTCCAACCCCGCCGCCACCGGCCTCCTGCCGGCGCCGCGCGCGGGGGCGGCGGACGAGCTCGTCGAGTGCGGGTACCTCGCCTTCGACCCGGCGGAGTCGCCGGACTACGAGGTGTTCCTGGTCCCCACCATTCCACGCTATGGGTTGCCTCGCCTCGACGCCGCGACGCTGCGGTCGGCGGAATGGCCGCCGTCGCCGTTCAGGGTCA
Organism: Echinochloa phyllopogon; assembly: GCA_033239725.1. Taxonomy (NCBI): domain Eukaryota; kingdom Viridiplantae; phylum Streptophyta; class Magnoliopsida; order Poales; family Poaceae; genus Echinochloa; species Echinochloa phyllopogon. Next base: position 14,985,124 of record BTCW01000009.1, read on the forward strand.
GCGTCCTGTCGTCGAGGACGCGGCGGTGGGAGGAGAGGCGCCTCGTCCGGGAAGGCGAGCCTGCGGGAACGGTGTCCGATATGCTATCGGAATCGGATGGGCCATTCGGATTCAGCGTGGCGAGCCGCCGTGCCGTGTGCTGGCATGGTGCACTCTACGTTCATCAACACAAGGATTTTGTTATCAGGATATCGTTGACAAACCATACCTACCTGGTAATCAAACCACCGAAAGGGATCGAGATGTTCAAATACCGCAAACCTCATCTTGGAAAGTCTCAGAAGGGAGTTTACTATGCATTGACTGATGACAAGTGGCAGCTTTGGGCTTGGGTCCTTGACGAATCATGCGGCGAGTGGGTATTGAGACATGATGGCAGCCAAGGTCGTCTACTGTTGCCGATTCTAAACTGTGACGAACAGGCTCATGGACCTTGGATCTTAGATAATGTTAATTGCAATGGAGGCGATATCAATGCGGAACAAGTAGAACAAGAGTTTGAATGGGATTCTGACGACGGTGAAACTATCCACCACACCGAGTTCGAAGACAGGGACGGAAAGGATCATGGTTTTGGGGGGTACATTGAGATCCTTGGATTCCATCCTTATAAAGAGATTATCTTCTTGCAAATATCATCTCAGAGAGGCTTAGCGTATCATCTGAAGAGCTCTAAGCTTGAGGACTTGGGTAACTTGTACCCAAAACGCTACAGTTCCGTCGATGATTATCATTTAGGCTACATAGAAGATGCTTTCCCATACACACCTTGCTTGTTGGGGGAGTTTCCTGAAAATATGGAGTCATGGCCTATATCGGGCTGAACTTCGATCTTCTAGGAATAGAATGCATAGCTTACTTGTGTATAAAGGCATGTTTATTCGCTTGTACAACAAACGGATTACAACTGAGTGCTAATATTGGGAGTGTCCACCTAGAATTTTTTAATTGTATTTAACAATTGATGAATACTCGGATTTTCTTTTGACGATACTTTTTAATGCATCTAATAAGCTCATGGAAACCGTAGGTGTACGTAATTCCGGTGTAAACCCGTCCATAGCTCACTTTCTCAAAATCATTGTGCCTATCCGATTTTGGAATTGTGGCCTCATCTGGTCTCTTTCTTCTAGCTAATTTTTCCCCCTTTCTTCTAGCTAGGAAAAAGGCTTCAGCTAGCTAGTAGGTCATATATACTTTTAGCTGTCCGCTCCCACTAGGTAGTGTTTGGTTCAGATTTTGTAACGCAAATGTAAACGTAATTGGATGGCAGCGGAATGGCACACGGTATCAACGAAACCATACTTTGCTTGGTTCATGTCTGTAAAGGGATCGCATAGCAGATGCACGTTGAGCGGAGACCAGAGACAAGACGATGGGTGCCGCTATCTGATTACGTAGGGGTGGCGGGTGTATCGGTTTTGTATGTCGCGGTATCCGATTACACGGAACTCGATTACTTGGAAGGCTGAAACAAACACGATCGAGTGTAAACGTTTAACGCTGTAATCCATTTACGTTACACGGAGCCCAACCAAACACTATTGTTTGGTTCTAAAGCAGTAACGAAAACGCAGACGCAAATAGATAGCAGTGTTAACGTTAACAAAGTAACGAATAGCAGACTTTGTTTGGCTCGTGGGCTGTAACGTAAATGGAAACACAGAGCAGCACAGCGGCAGTTGCAAAGAGCAGCAGCGGTGACGGAACGCAGGCATGAGTGGTTGCCAGCGTGCTTGGAGGAAGCGACGGGATCCGATCCCCCTCGTGATCCGGTGTAATGGAATTTGTACAGGAGCGGTATCCGTTTACGTGATATCGGATTACAGAGCATGGAAACCAAACAAAAACTATCGCAAACGCTTTACGGTGTAATAATCTTATTACGTTACAAAATCACGAACCAAACACTATCTAATCTATAATCTTTGGCACCTTTGCAGAAGTGCATCAGTGGCCGGTGGTGGGATATGGGTCGGCGTAGTTTGTTAAAGCCAAGCAAGTGCTGGTGGGAAGTAGTTGATGCATGTATTGCTACATGCTTGCAACTCGCATGCAAAGTGCATGGAGTCAAGTAGTTCCAGTTGACACATGCATGTGTTGATGCTTTAGAACACTAGCATAGAAGCATAGGGATCGTGAGTTCGACAGCTTGTTATAGCTAGCATATCATCGTACAAACTTAGTTTTCGCTCCCTACTAAGGAATTCTTTGAGCTCTCAGCTGTGCCACGTCATCCTCCATCTATCCTGACATTTAATTCCCACCACCTCACCTGCCCACTGACATGCCTCACGGTATTACCCCGCGCCTTCCTTCTCCGCCTGCAGACGCCCCGTCGCCTACCCAGTGCCCGCCCCCTCGCCTGCCCACCTCCGCCCCCTCGCCTCCCTTCCCTGCCCTCATAAATCGCCCCTGCCTCCCCTCCGCTACCCATCGGGAATCTTCGCCATAGCCCCGCCAGGGAGCGGAGGCCAAGGTGCGCGGTCACCGTGGGTCACCGGGCATGGCGAGACGGGTGCCTACGACGCTGAGTCAACATCCACCCACTACCAGAATGATCGACATCTGCACCGGATGGGAAAGCCCTTTAGCACCGGGTTTCCCACCCGGTGCAACTAATCCGAGGCTAAAGGGGTACCCCTTTAGCACTGGGTTGAATAACCGGTGCTAAAGGGGACCTTTAGCACCGGGTGCTGTCTGCAACCGGTGCTAAAGGCCCCGGATTTCTTTTTTTTTGCTTTTTTCAGTAGCCATGCGTGCACGTCTATATACGTATATATTCTAATACGTGTATTCTAATGCGTATTCGGCCGACTCTATATTCATATTAGCTGACATTTCATCAAAATAGAAGACATATATATTACAAAAGTAGATATTCATGCATGTCAACTCGAGTTATATATATTTAAACTGTATTTTCTACTTAATTAAGATTGACGACTAGCTTGTTGGACTGTCCGGCACGTCCTCCAGTACTGGCGAGTAGAATTCTCCTCGGGGATTGACGACCTCGTCCCAGATCCATCCGACGAGCTGTTCTGCAATTGCGTCAATTCTTTCTAGCTCTAGGGACTCTTCCTTCAGGTTGAATATCTGTAATTTACAAATAATTGAAAGATATTTAATCCGCCGAGTTGGAGACAATAATTGTGCACTTAATAATAATAGAAATGTATTTATTATTACGTACCATAATATCCTGTTGTGTAAGCTTTTTATGTCCCCAATTCCACATGAAATCGCAAACATAGTATGCACATAAATTATTTCCCGGCCCCTGTTTGGCACACTGTCGACCAAAAGAAATTAAGTAAAATTCATATAATATATTAGCCGAGGCCTACATGTACAAATTACTTGCTTACCGGAAAGCCAATGTTCCATTTTAGTGTTTCATGTTGAATTCCCGGGTGTTCTTGACGAAATTGAATCCAGGCCCTGCGAACAAAAAAAATTGAGTAAGTCATTGCGAGTGTAAGGGGTGAATTAAGTAGGGGAAAATATACATCACCTTGTCATCATGTCCATGATGTTCTGTAGTTTTTCTTTTGGAGTGTGCAACGAATCAAAGACGTTCACGACACCCCGGTCAGGACACAATATTATTAGGAACCAGTGGAATCTGTGCACATATATACATTATAATCAGAAATGAATTAGTACACAGACAGTATAAGAAGAAGCCTATGTATGTACTCACTCGATGTTGTACGGGATTAGTATGGAGTCGCAGTAATTTTGTTTCTTAATATACTTGTATAGGTTTAAATATGTTTCCTCAGGATTGTGCAATATCATTGCTTCACTTATCCTTCGAGGATCAACGAAACCAACGTCATATATATTATCTCTCCGACATTTTTGAATCTCCATTCTGCATATGTTAAGCAATAAATAAAGCCCGCGTCAGCATAGATTGGAATTATTGTTTTCAAACTGTGAATTATAAGCAACAACAAAGTACTTACAGTGTCCAACAGGTGATCAAATCCACGTCCATGGCGTCACGGTGGTACAGCTCATATATATCCTTAAACCTCAGCCACACCCAATCCTCGTCACCATTGTAGAAATCATGGTCCTTCACGCCTACTTTGATCATGCGCCGTTTATTCCTTCTCGATTCTTCCAAGTACCACTCATGGAATCGGCGCATCTTCGTCTGTAGCTTCCTCTCCATTTCAGGAGGGACCATAGGCTCGCCAAGATTAAACGGCCACCTCAGCGTTGTGTTTACAGGCACCTCTTCTTCCCCCAGGACTTGCGCTCTGGTTAGTCCAGTCTCGGCCATTACTCGTTGCACGTTAAGCTCGTCCAGATATGGCAATGGACCCAAGGGCCGCTGAGGTTGCTGGCCGAGCTGAGGAACCTTTTTGGATGGGCCCGCCTCCTTATCTGCAGCCTTCCGCTTCCGGTGAGATTTCAGTAATGAGCGGTCATAGTCTGTTACTATTACTTCCTTATGTTGACCCTTGCCCAAATTACCGAGGAATGACTTGACGACGGTGGGATCAAGCTTCGGCTCTGGCTCAGGTTTTTTCCTCCACTCGGCCATTTGCCTCTTTGTGTCTGCTTTGACCGAGGCTTCGAGCTCCTCTAGAGTCTTCTCACCCGCTCTTTTCTCTGGTGCGGGCTTCTCTTTGGTTTTCCGCGCCTTCTTCGCTGGTGGAGTGGGGGCAGAGGCTTTAGTGCGGCGTCCCCTCTTTGGCGGAGGGGGCGGAGACCTCCGCGGCGGAGGAGACGGAGACCTCTTCGGCGGAGGAGACGAAGACCTCTTCGGCGGAGGAGACGGAGACCTCTTCGGTGGAGGAGACGGAGACCTCTTTAGCAGAGGAGACGGGCTTGCATCAGGAGCTCCCGGAGAATCGTCATGATCCTGTGGATCTCTTGGAGGTGACGGGGGCTTGTTGGTAGCCGCAGGTGTACCGGGTATGACGACGTCTGCCTTGCTCCATAGAATGATGCAGTGAGAACACTGACCGAGTTTTGTTTCTCCGTCACCTCCGGGGATGTCAAGTTCCAAGTCTTCCCAGCTGGTGACGACTTGCTCCACCTCAACAGGTACGTAACCATGTGGAATGTCATTGTAGTGCCATTTTTGCCCTTCTTCCACACGTTTGGTCATACCGTATGCGACCTGATAAGTTAGTAGTCACAAAGAAAGTTAGTAAATGAATGGTATTTACGGTGAAATGTATGCAGTATGAACTAAGGTCGCATACGTACCACCACAACTAAGTTCTTCTGCCTGACGACAAGCTCGCACGCGGTCTGTTGAGTTATTTCATCCACGGTGTAACGGACCGCTTCGGCGGCCTGTGTGGAAGCGTGACTGCTTTGATATTGTTGTGGAGGGCTAATAAGGGCCGCATCTTGGAGAGGTGCATGCTCTGTGGAACCGGTCCCGCCTGCGGCTTGTTGGAGAGGTGCAGGCTCTGTGGAACCGGTCCCGCCTGTGGCTTGTTGTATCTGCAGCCATGCTACCTTCATCCGTCGCTCCATCTCTGACTCCATTTCTTGGAGCTTTGAGCCCTGGGCGGCAACCGTTTGCTCTAGGTCCCTCACCCTCTGCTCATATTCGGCCTTCTTCCTCGAACGGCTCCTATAGGTGGCGGCGTGCTCTTGGAAACCTTTCTTCCATGAGATGCTTGTGCCTACGCCGCGCGTCCGTCCAGGATGCTCCTTGTTCCCTAAGGCATAGGTTAGCTCATCTCTGTCTCTATCGGCAACAAATTCTCCCCTATCAGATGCCCTGAGGATATCGAGGAGACGCTGAGCTAGTTCTCGCAAGTCCTCGGGAAAAACTAAGGAGCCGTCGATTGGGCTTAGGTTGCCTCCATGACCATAGTACCAATGCTTGGTGCTTGTGGGCCAGTCATGTGTCGCTGGAGTGATGCCTCTAGCATATAGATCTTCTTCCATCTTCTCCCATTTAGCGATGCTTGCCTTGTAACCTCCCGAACCCATCTTATGAGAGTACTTCTTATTTGCGGCGTTTCCAGCGTTTCTAGCGCTAGCCGTTGCACCCCCTTCGGAGGTTTTGTACTCAATGAATGCTTCCCACTCGTCATTGGTGATCTTCTTATACTTCTCAGGATCCGGGGCCTCTCCGGTTTTGAGAAATTGCGAGTACAACTTCTTCTTGAAATCCTGAAACAGAACTGTCATCTTCTTCATTGTCCAATCCCTCAGTTCTGCTTCATGAGTGCTAGGCCAGTCGAATATTGCCTTTAATTCCCTCCATAGCATCTCCTTCTCCGTATCGGGGAGCACGTACTCCTTAGTGGGGTCCGTGGACTTCCATTTTCTGATACTAATGGGCACATTGTCCCGTACAATTACCCCGCATTGAGATACAAATTTCTTGGCCACTTTTGGGGGCTCAACTGGCTCCCCGTCATGCTCCACTCGGGTGATGTGTAACTTGACATCCTTCAGCTTCTTCGTGGTCGATCGTTTTGATTTCTTAGCTCGACTTGTAGAAGCAGAGGCGGCCTACACAAATTACATATATACGAGATGATATAGAGATGGTATACATAATTGACATGTACAGTACAAATTTATGTTATCTATATACACACCTGACTAGACGAGGGCTCGTTACCGGCCCCTTCAACATTTTCGGCCTGGACATTGGCGGCCCCTTCAACATTTTCGGCCCTTCCAATGATCCCCAACACATCATCCATGGACATTGGTTGGGTTACCATATTGAAAAGTTGATTCGCTAAGAACGTGTCGTTGTCCTCTTGAATGGGTGGGACAGGGGTGTTGTTGTCCTCTTGCATGGGTGGGACGGGGTTGTTGTTGTCCTCTTGCATGGGTGGGACGGGGTTGTTGTTGTCCGCCATCTATAGAATTAAAAATAATTGATAAAAAATATATACAAAGCATACATATTCCCAATATGATTCGCTAAGGGTTCGCTAAGGGTTCGCTAAGGGGGGTCGGTGCGCGAAAAAACGGATTCGCTAAGGGGTTCGGGTGCGCGGTGGGTTCGGGTACATAGAATTTCCAATATACATTTAAATGAAGCATTTTCCAATATACATTTCAAACATATAACATTTCCAATATACATTTCAATGTAAATATCTCCAATACATTTAAATGAAGCATTTTCCAATATACATTTCAAACATATAACATTTCCAATATACATTTCAATGTAAATATCTCCAATACATTTAAATGGAGCATTTTCCAATATACATTTCAAACATATAACATTTCCAATATACATTTCAATGTAAATATCTCCAATACATTTAAATGAAGCATTTTCCAATATACATTTCAAACATATAACATTTCCAATATACATTTCAATGTAAATATCTCCAATACATTTAAATGGAGCATTTTCCAATATACATTTCAAACATATAACATTTCCAATATACATTTCAATGTAAATATCTCCAATACATTTAAACGAAGCATTTTCCAATATACATTTCAAACATATAACATTTCCAATATACATTTCAATGTAAATATCTCCAATACATTTAAATGGAGCATTTTCCAATATACATTTCAAACATATAACATTTCCAATATACATTTCCAATATACATTTCAATGTAATTTCTAATATTTTCAATGTATGTGCTTAGCGAACGCGTTCGGCTAAGCGCATTTGGTTAGCAAACGTTCGCTAACCAAATGCGCATGGCCGAACACGTTCGCTAAGCAAATGTGCATGCAACGGGTACCTGCACACACAAACACGTGCACGGCACGAAGGCCGGCTCACAAACATTCACGCACGGCACGAAGGCTGGCTCACAAACATTTCACAGAGGCTCACCGTGCAGTGACGGGCGCGGCGGGCGACGGCGGCGAGGGGACGAGGAGCGGCGCGGGGACGACGTGCGGCGCGGGGACGAGGGGCGCCGGCGCGGGGACGACGGGCGCGGGGACCACGGGTGGCGGCGGCGTGGGCGCGGGGACGACGACGGCGGCGGGGACCACGGCCGGGCGGCGGGGACGACAGGCACGCGCGGGGACGACGGGCGGCGGCGCGGCGTGGGCGCGGGGACCACGGGCGGCGGCGGCGACGGGCGACGGCGACGGGCGGCGGCGGCTGAGGAGACGAAGGGGCACCGGCGGCGGTTTCGATCTGGGGGGAATGAGGGCGAAGTGAGGGAGGGGAGAGAAGTCCCCGGCCTATATAGGTCCGGGGCATTTAGCACCGGGTGCAGCCACGACCCGGTGCTAAAGGCCCTTTAGCACCGGGTCTGTATAGCACCCGGTGCTAAAGGACACCCCTTTAGCACCGGGTCTTCCCACCACCCGGTGCTAAAGGCCCTTTAGCACAGGGTCTTCTACACCCGGTGCTAAAGGCCGTAACTGTGCGCCAGACGAAGGCCTTTAGCACCGGGTGCAGCCACGACCCGGTGCTAAAGGCCCCCCCTTTAGCACCGGGTCTTCTACACCCAGTGCTAAAGGCCGTAACTGGCGCCAAACGAAAATTGGGGGCATTTAGCACCGGATTTTAGATCAACCCGGTGCTAAAGGCCCCAAATTTTCGTTTGGCGCCCAGTTTCCAAACCGGCCTTTAGCACCGGGGGCTACTATTTGGGAATCTTATAAATATAGTTTTTAATATATAGTTATTAATACTTGTTTTAATTCAGTTATTAATACCTATTAAAAATATATATTAAATAAGAAAATCTTATAATTTACTAGAAAATCAATATAAAATTCTAGAAAATCTTATAAATTAATAGAAAATCTTATAATTTACTAGAAAATCTTATAAATTAATAGAAAATCTTATAAATTAATAGAAAATCTTATAAATTACTAGAAAATCTTATAACTTACTAGAAAATCTTATAAATTACTAGAAAATCTTATAAATTACAAAAATTGATAACTAAATGAAAGATTTTGGAACATTAAATGGTCTCAGATGAAAAAGCCATGAATACCAAAATTTCATATCTCATCAAGATCTACAATCTTTATTTAAGTCATTTTTTGCATTTGAGAAAGTGGTAGTATACATTGTTCATTAATCCTAGATTCACTCGCATAGTTTCTAAAGCTTTGCTAGAGACTTGTCAAATTTGTACTACATGTTATTACCCATTTTGAAAATGACAAAATGACCTAAATAAAGATTGTAGATCATGATGAAATATGAAACTTTGGTATTCATCACTTTTTCATTTGACATCACCTAGTGTGAAAAAAACCTTGGTTGTAGTTGTCATTTTTAATTCAAAATTTGGATTGTTCAAACACGAGAAGATTTTTCAAAATAATAACATTAATAAGTTTCATAACTTGATAGAGTAAGATTTTAGGAATTTTTAGGAAGAAAAATGATCTTTTTTGAAGTTTGTACGAGGGAGAACGACTAGTTACAACTTTTATACAGAGATTAAAAAGAAAAATTGTTCTTGTTCATCCAGTGACGTGGCTCGTGTGCGCCCGGTGACGTGGCCAGCTGCCGCACGGCCTCCGTGGCCAGGCTGGTCCGCGGCCCGGTCGTGGCCTTTAGCACCGGGTGCAGCCACGACCCGGTGCTAAAGGCCACGACCGGGCCAGTGACGTGGCTCGTGTGCGCCCGGTGACGTGGCCAGCTGCCGCACGGCCTCCGTGGCCAGGCCGGTCTTTGGCTCCGCCGCACGGCCCCCGCGGCCCGGTCGTGGCCTTTAGCACCGGGTGCAGGCACGACCCGGTGCTAAAGGCCCTGTGCTAGAAAATCTTATAAATTAATAGAAAATCTTATAAATTACTAGAAAATCAATATAAAATGCTAGAAAATCTTATAAATTACTAGAAAATATTATAAATTACTAGAAAATCTTATAAATTACTAGAAAATCAATATAAAATGCTAGAATTAATAAAAACAATCTTATAAATCAATAGAAAATCTTAGAACATAGGTGGAACATAAAGGCAAATATAGTTATTACAAATTGGGTGGAACATAGTGCAATTAAATTACATGGCATCATCGTTTACTCGGACACTAATAAACTTCCTCTTTACAAGTGTTCCTTGATTGTGATCACGCCGTAGATACGGTGTCTCCTCCGCCGCTAACAGGATGCTTGGATCATCAGCCACTGAGAATGGAGGCCGGCCATCGAGCATATCATAATCTTCATCCGTCTTGTCCTCAACTCCTACGATTTTTCTCTTTCCAGGAAGAACTATATGACGCTTTGGCTCGTCTTGTGATGGGTCCAATTGCTTACCCCCACCTTTCTTATCCGCCCCTTTCTTCGGTCTGCTAGCCATGTCCTTCACATAAAAAACTTGTGTGACAGCTTTGCCCAGGACGAACGGTTCGTCTAGAAAGCCAATCTTGTTTAGGTCCACTAACGTCATTCCATAGTCCGCTTCAACTTTAACACCTCCTCCAGTCAGCTTCACCCATTGGCACTTGAACAGTGGGATCTTCAAAGGTCCGTACTCTAGTTCCCATATCTCCTCTATGATTCCATAGTATGAGTTTGTATTGCCATTGGTGTCTGTCGCGTCGATCCGGACACCACTGTTTTGGTTGGTGTTTTTCTTGTCCTGGGCTCTTGTGTAAAATGTATACCCATTGATGTCGTATCCTTGGAATGTCAAGATCGTGCTCGATGGACCTCTAGCTACAAAAGCTAGCTGCGCATCAATGCCCTCGACACCCATAAGACGTCTTCGCAACCAATCGGCGAAAGTACTATTGTGCAGACGCTGAATGAAGGCCGCAGACTTTGTTGAGTTTTCGTCCCTGAGAATCTGCATGTGCTCCTCGATGTACGGAGCAACTAAGGTTGATTGTTGCAAAACTGTGAGGTGCGCTTTACGAAATGTCTCAACGTCCTTGATCACCATCGATCTTCTCCCTAGTGTGCCCTTTCCACCAAGTCTCCCCTCGTGATGGGATTCGGGCACACCAATCGGCATAAGATCGTCGACAAAGTCAACACAGAATTCAATGACCTCCTCCGTTTCGTATCCCTTAGCAATGCATCCTTCTGGACGAGAACGATTACGGACATACTTCTTTAGGACAGCGAAGAACCTCTCAAATGGGAACATGTTGTGTAGAAATACTGGGCCCAATATACGAATCTCTTTGACGAGGTGAACCAATAGATGTGTCATGATATTGAAGAAGGATGGTGGAAATATCATCTCAAAGCTGACAAGACATTGCACCACGTCGTTCTGTAGCTGATCTAAATGGTCTGGATTGATCACCTTCTGAGAAATTGCATTGAGGAATGCACATAGCTTCACAATGGCTTTCCGCACGTTAACTGGTAGCACACCCCTGAGTATGACGGGAAGCAGCTGTGTCATCAACACATGGCAGTCGTGAGACTTCAGGTTTGTGAACTTCTTCTCTTTCATATTTATTATTCCCTTAATATTGGAGGAGTAGCCAGACGGAACCTTGATACTGTTCAAGCATTCAAACATGCTTGCCTTCTCTTCTTTGCTGAGAGTGAAGCTGGCAGGACGCAAGTACTGGCGTCCTTTGTCTCTCTTTTCTGGATGTAGATCAGTCCGTTGCTTCAATCGTTTCAGATCCTGACGTGCTTCCAGTGTATCTTTTAGCTTCCCATAAGTACCCAGGAAGCTTATCAAGTTCACGCAAAGATTCTTCGTCAGATGCATCACATCAATCGCGTTACGGACCTCTAAACGTTGCCAATAAGGTAGCTCCCAAAAGATAGACTTCTTCTTCCACATCGCGGCACGACCATCCTCGCCCGTCGGAGCAGCCTGGCTTCCGTCTCCCTTGCCAAACACCACGTGTAGGTCCTTCACCATATCAAATAGCTCTTCTCCACTCCGGTGTCTCGGCTTTGTACGGCGGTCAGCATTCCCGCCAAAATGCGCACATTTCTTTCGTAGCTCATGCTTCGCCGGAAGGAATCAACGATGACCCATGTACACAACTTTACGATAATGTTTCAAATACATGCTTTCGGTTTCCTCTAAACAGTGAGTGCATGCTTTATATCCTTTGTTTGATTGTCCTGATAGGTTACTTAGTGCAGGCCAGTCGTTGATGCTTATGAAAAGCAGTGCTCGAAGGTCAAACTGCTCCTGCTTGTCCTCATCCCACATGCTAACACCTTCATTCTTCCACAGCTGCAAAAGTTCGTCAACCAATGGTCTTAGGTACACATCAATGTCGTTGCCAGGTTGCTTTGGGCCTTCGATGAGCACTGGCATCATAATGAACTTCCGCTTCATGTAGAGCCAGGGGGGTAGGTTGTAGATACAAACAGTCACGGGCCAAGTGCTATGACTACTGCTCATTTCACCAAAAGGGTTCATGCCATCGGTACTTAAACCAAGCCTAACATTCCTCGCATCAGCATCAAACTCTGGGAATGCTCTGTCGATGTTCCTCCACTGGGATCCATTGGCGGGGTGTCTCAACATGCCATCCTGCTTACGTTCTTCTTTGTGCCAGCGCATCAGTTTGGCATGGTCTTTGTTCCTGAACAAACGCTTCAGACGGGGTATCAGAGGGAAATACCACATCACCTTCGCAGGGATTTTTTTCTTAGAACGCTCTCCCCCAACATCACCAGGGTCGTCCCGCCTGATCTTGTATCGTGCGCAGGTGCAAACCGGACAACGATCCAAGTGTTCGTACTGTCCGCGATAGAGGATACAGTCATTAGGACATGCATGTATCTTCTGTACCTCCAAACCGAGAGGGCAAACAACACGTTTTGCTTGATACGTCGTCGATGGCAATTTGTTACCCTCTGGAAGAATCTTCTTTACGAGTTTCAGTAGCTCCTCGAAACCCTTATCAGTAACACCATTTGCTGCCTTCCACTGCAGAAGTTCAAGTGTGCTACCCAACTTCTTTAGCCCCTCTTTGCAATCTGGGTACAGGTCAGTCTTGTGGTCCTGCAACATGCGCTGTATCTTTTTCAGTTCCTTATCATTGCCGCAGTCTTTCTCGGCATCACGCAACATTTGCCCGAGTCCATCAGTAGGTTCATTTTCCTGAGCAACATCTTCCTGAGCATCACCTTCCCGAGCAACATCTTCCTCATCGGCATCACCCATTGCAGCATATGCAAAGGAACCGTAGTATTGAGCCAATAACGGAATGTCGTCATCGGCCTCGTCTTCTTCATCTTCATCCATTAGAATTTCTCTTTCACCGTGCTTCGTCCAAACAGAATAATTCCTCATGAAACCGTGCCTCATCAAATGCACCTGAAGACAACCTCTTTGTTTGTACGATTGTATATTTTTACAATGGGTGCATAGGCAGAACATGAAACCGGACGGCGTCCTGTTAGCCTCGGCGGCATCGAGAAACGTCCTAAGGCCATCACGGAACGCCTGAGCGTGGGGGTCCCCGTACATCCATTGTCTATTCATCTGCATTATTAACCAATAACAAATATACAATATAATTTAAAGATAAAAAATTTAATATATAAATAAATACAAATTATAATATATATTCCATTATATAAATAAATTTCTAAAACTACATTACTATATTCATTAAATATAACATTACTATAAGCCTTATAAGATTTATAAGATTTATAAGATTTTCTATTAATTTATAAGATTTTCTAGCATTTTATATTGATTTTCTAGTAATTTATAAGATTTTCTATTAATTTATAAGATTTTCTAGCATTTTATATTGATTTTCTAGTAATTTATAAGATTTTCTAGTAATTTATAAGATTTTATATTAATTTATAAGATTTTCTAGCATTTTATATTGATTTTCTAGTAATTTCTAAAACTACATTACTATAAGCCTTATAACTATTCACAAGTCATACAAAACAAAATACTAACTAGCTTGCCTTCTCTCTCCATTTAAAACACAACATGAACACTCTCTCCACCATGAACTCAAGCTCTCTCCTCTCTCTCCTCCAAGAACACAAGCTCTCTCTAGCTAGCTTTACTTTGATTCACAAATCCCTCTATTTCTAAATCATAGAAGGATTACAAGCTAAATAAAACATTAGAGAATGAAAGAGTGTATCTTGTAGTGCTCCTTAGATGAGTAGAATCTTCACAAATTTTGAAAAAAATTTGGACAGCACCTCCCCTCCCACGGCCGAGCAGCATGAACACAGCGCCTAAGTGTTCAGCTGGCTCGGGCGGGGGAGGAGGAAGCCCCTATATTCAAACACATTAGCACCGGGTCTTGCCACGACCCGGTGCTAATGTGTCCGCCCTGACACATCCACGCGCCGCCCCCGCTCCTAGCCGTTGGACCCGGTGCTGAAGCCCCATCAGCACCGGGTCCAAAAATGGCCGAGGCGGAGGAGGCGGGCGGATGTGAAGGATTCTGGTAGTGACCTCTGCGCCTCCGGTCCTCCAAGCGAGACGTCCAGGCGAGGTCACGCCATCGCGGGGATGCCGGCAGGGGCAGGGGCAGGTCCAAGCGTCGGCGGATGTTCTCTCTCCGTCGGATCAGCCAGAGTTCTTCGCAAAGCGTACGACCCAGTATAGGATGTTTGCTGGGTGGGCCGTTGAGGCGTGGCAACCAGCCCAAATAGAACCAACGGGGCAGGTATGTTGCTAATATCTCATAGTTTGCACTATCATATATCCAATAGGAAGCGTTTATAAATCACAAAGTGTCTGTATATGCAACAATCATCTTAATATTTATATTTTTCAATTTCATCTTAAAATTTTATTCACAAAATCCCGCAACATCGCGCGGGGTATCACCTAGTTTTTATATATAAGCAAACTGAAAGGTGGATCCACGGTCATGGAGCTTGAGCCCCCCCCCACATATACTGTCTATAACTTCCAACTATTGAAGCAGTTGATGAGGTGTCGGAGGAACACAAATGAGTAAAATTAGAAGAAGATGAGAGAGAGAAGATGGGGGAGGAAGAAGGGCATGAAGGTCATGTGACCATGTTTATTTGCAGCCAAGCAGCACGCTTCAACCGCCACCAACCATGCCCAAATCCATTGCATACTCACTAGCCAGCGTCTTCATCTGCTACAATGATCGACCTACCAAAGCTGAGGCTCTTCACTCGCCCCTCCACAGATTCTGCCGACTACTACACGCTCAGCGCCCTCCTCTTGCACTACGACTACATGCGTGGAGATGGATAATTTCTTTTTATATGCTATAGGCACAATATAGAATTACCCTGAATTACCCTTCCGATAGCATTTCCCAGTTTAAAAAGCGTTTGCAACTGTACAGTGGCATGGTATATGCAGATCTATAAGACTCCTTCCGATTAATTCGTGGAAGAACTAGCATTCTCTCAACAACGCAAGTGAAAATTAATTGCAGCCACATGGAGAAAAATGACCGCACTTTTAATGGGTTGTTCTTGTCAATGGGCAAGCGATGAGGCTAGCTTAGAGAGTTGCAAGATACTTCATTTTACCCTAAATTATAGATCTTTGGGTACCACTAACCGGTCTTTGAACCATGCATAAGACATCCTTTTTAATCTTGGTGAAAACATATATGTCTCTCTCATCACCTGCTTTCTTTAGCTGTTACTTAATCTCGAGCGTTCCTTTGTCACTTTGCTATGCTAGGATAATTTTTTTCTTGCAAGGTGGTTGAAGTATTATATTAGCCAGTGTGCCTTGAAATATATAACTGCCTTTAGGTTTAGCTTTTCCATTTCATGACAGAGTGTCACTATAGGATTTAGCAGAGAGGAAATTGCATTGAGCATTGCGACTGAACGCATCTATAACCACATTTGCTTTTCCCGGATGATAAGTCATAAGTGAACCTCGAGATCATAACCTTTGATTAATTATAAACATATTCTCTGGCACATATTCAAATCCCTTTGTGTGAAAATGTATATGGGACTCCTATGATCATCAGTGTAGATGTTACCGTAATTGCCATGAGATAATGCCTCTATATTTTTAGTGAGTGAACCACTGCTACCAAATCGAGATCATGAGTATGATAGTTTGCTTTATGAGACCTGAGACATGACTCGGTTTTCTTGCATAAGAACACAATGAACCCATACCTGATGAATCATAATAGACATTGAAAGGTCAGATGTGTCACGTTGAGCTTAAAACAGATGCCGATATCAAAGAGTTTTCTTAGGATGTGTGAAGCAGCTTCACATTTGTTGCTCCACAGAATCTCTTTCCTAAGTAATTCTATCATTGATTTGGAAGTTTTTGGACATTCAAGAGTGAATCGGCGATAATAGCCTGTCAAGCCTTGGAAGCTTCATATCTCATGAACACAGAAGTTGGAGGGTCATGGAAAGAGAAGCTATAGGGTGTGTTTAGTTCCAAAAAGAGAAAGAGAAAGTTTGGTGAAAATGTCACATCGGACACTGTAGCGTACTGTAGCACTTTTTGTTTGTTTGTGGTAAACATTGTCCTACCATGACTTAACTAGGCTCAAAAGATTCGTCTCGTCGTGTACATCAAAACCATGTAATTAGTTTTTTTATTTACCCACGTTTAGTGCTTCATGCATGAGGAGAGAGATTTGATGTGATAGGTGAATAGTGAAGTTTGGAGAGAGAATTTTGGGGAATTTGTGGGAACTAAACACAGCCTATGGCAAACAATTTTTCTCCTCCTCTTTCTATGAGATGGTACATACTGTACTTGCATGAGCTAACATTATTTTCTCTCTTGATTATTATGAGCAGGCTACAAGGGAGCAGCCACGCCAGTAAGCGGAGATCTCACTCATGAGCTATGGTGCTTACCTTGGCCCTCGAAGCTTTGGTACCTTGGTGCATGGTGGTACTGGATCACAGTTTCTGCCTGAAAAATAGGGACCGGGCTATCGCGCGACGGGTCGCGCGTTAGGGAATCGCGCGACCCGCCGCCGTGGCCGCCGCAGCCCCCGCCGCCGCCCACCTCCACGGCCCAACGCTAACTCGTCGTTCGTGTTCGCCGGCACCCTCTCCGCCCCCGCCGCCTGCACCTCCGCCGCCTCCGCCGCCGCCGACCGCCGCGGCCGACGCTAACCTCGCCGGCCGCCGTTTCTCCTCCGTCCCCTCCGCCCCCGCCGCCGGCACCGCCCACCGGGGATCTCCCACCGCCCGGCCGGTGGCGCCATCGCTGCCCGGCCCTCCGCCCGGCGCCCGGCGCCCCCGCCGGGCCGCACGCCGCCCCCCCCTCCCCCGACCCCCTTTCTAGGTCCGGCGGCGATGGATCTCCCCCCAGCAACCCCGCCCCCTAACCCCGGGCACTAACCTGATGGTGCCGGCGCCGAAGAAGACAGCGGCGGCGGCGCGGCGGCGACGCGAGCGGCCGTGGGCCGCGGGCCGCGAGGGTCGCGCGCTCCGCGCGAGCGCGACCCCGCGCGCGTTAGACTTAGCGAAAAATAGGTGGATGGTCAATCGCCTCCCAACTGGATTCCAATGGACCTATTTGGAGGGAGAATGCATGGCCGGCCCACTTAGGCTCTTTGAATGGCGAGCTGGCCCAACAACTAAAGCGAGCTCACCCCACCGTGAAACCTGCCAAATCATTCATCCAGCCAAGCCCATCTCCATCTTTGTTCTTGCTCCACTAAACCCAGAACCCGAGAATGGCGCAGTGTCTCCGCGGCAAGGCCGCCGCCGCCGCCGCCGCCGGGGTGTCGGCGCCGTGGCGGCAGGCGGCCTCTGCGTCGTACCACCACACGATCCAGGCCGTTCCGCGGGAGACGGCGGGACCACGCGCCGCGGCGCGCGAGCGCCGCCACGGCCGCGTCCCGGCGGTCCTGCTCACGCTCGCGGGCGCCTCGGCAGGGGACGGGGTCGCCCACCGGAAGCTCCTCACTGCCGATAGGAAGCAGCTGGTGGAGATGGTGAAGCAGTCGCCCTACTTCCTCTCCACCCCCGTCCGCCTCCAGGTCCGCGCCGGCGAGCGATCCAACGCCGTCGTGCACTCCGGCACCGTCCTCCCCCTCAAGGTAACCCAGATTTTCTCCTATTCCCATCAAATGTTGCCTCCGTTGGTTGTGCGGCATCTAGAAATGGCATCCATTGGCTTTGTCGTGCTGGGTGCTGTTCGTCTGCTCACCTGTGTTCGACGGAATGCTCCTTAGGGGAACACAGTTCCTAAATGCTGTTTGCTAACCGGTACTCTCTCCGGATGTTGACAGATGATGCTTAGACAAATGCTTTTGATCTGCTGCTAGCTCATTCCTCTAGTCAGGAACGTCAAACAAACTTTTGGACCTCCTTCCCTCCTCATCGTGTTTCCTTCTTTATTGGCTGGGCACTAATGTTCTGTGTTTTGAATATCAGAGGTCTATATCATTTGGCATACAGTGCACTGTATGTGATGTGTATGCTCTTGTATGCAGGTGCATAGGGATGAAGATACCGGGCATATATTGAACTTGGTAATGGTGCAGGCAGATGAGGGAACAATGCTGAAGGTGAATTTGCCTGTTGAGTTCAAGGGAGAGGATGCTTGCCCTGGGTTGAAAAAAGGTATCACTTCTTTCCTTTTGTTTTCCGACAACATTTCTTTGGTATGCTCAGCATGGAAGTGTAGATGGTACGGCAAACCAGAAATATTCTTTTTTCAATACTGGTACACATATTTAGAATTGCTGCCTTGCATTGCCTAAGTAAATGGCTGTGGCCTGTGTGAAAATATTAGTCGTAGATCAAGCTCTTGGTGTAATGGGCACTTACTGGAACTCTTTTTTATCATTTGCTGTTGCTGGTGTTCGGTGAAGAGTGAGGACTTCTACTACCTACAGTCATGTAAAGATGACATTTCAGACAGGCTGTACAGCTTGTTTTCTTCTTCTTTTCCATGTCTGAACATCAAGTTTTCTTGATTGGCGGTAGTATGACATGCCTACCTAGGGTCCTAGGCACATCCACTTTTCATTAATGGAAGTCCTAAACACACACACACACACACAAAGAATTGTGTCCTTCCACAAGTAGATACCCAGTTACCCAAATACCATGGCTGCATAAGAATAGTAAGTCAATAGTAGTTGGTGCTGCCTAACTGGAACTCATTGACTTATTGTTGTGTCATTACAGTCATCAACTCTCTGAATTTCTCATGATTCCTTGCTAATGCCTAATTGGCAAAAGAGCTTTTGTCAGTGGATATTGTTTGTTGAATTAGAAGATATCTAAAGCTTAAGTGCTTGAGAATTCCCTTCCAAGTAATGTAGAGTTGATAAGAGACTTTCTGATCATAGCATTTGTCTACGTTTCCGGAGTTGTTTGGAATTATGGGTCAGATCTCTGCAGTTACATGAAATGCTAAACTTAGATTGTTGCCATGTCATCTGGAAAAAAGAGACCATTACCATGTTTGGTGTTGATCAGAGGGCAATATGCATTTACGATTCTAGTGCAGAACGTATCCACAATTTATAAAGAAAATATATCATCTTACTTTACTTGTCCAAAAAAACTTTGAAATCAAAATGAGAAACAGGATTGGCACTTGAAAGCAACTTTGCTCATCTTGCAGTCCACATTGATTATGTGAATCTTGAGCCTGTCTGCATGTTATGCTGGGGAAAATGGGTGCTGGATGGGGAGGTGGAGAAATTTGAAACATGACTTATTGACTTCTTTCAGTGACCATGTCATGAGCCCATAACTAAGAGTGGAGAAGCATGAGGTTTTCTGTGAATTTGGTGTAAACTTGTCTAAAAGGTCATGCAATCATGTCATGTGAGGGTTGACATAAAAAAAATCTGATGCTTAAAGTGTTATGACCAGTGGCCATAACGGGGATAAACACCACCAGGAGGATAGCCGGATGGAGACGGCTGTTAGGGATGAGAGGCTAGATCATAGATGAGAGGGACGAACACTTGAGGAAAGACTAGACTGATTGTTTCTTTGCTTGCTTGATTCCTTTGATTGATACAACTCCTCTCATTATATAGAGAGGTTGACTAGACCCTAAACAATAGACTACCAATCTGGTACTATTATCTCTAACTAACCCTGACTAATCCCGTGGTACTGTTCAGGGGTACTGTAGCACGGCGGGGTACTGTTCACGCCGGCCCACCAAAGGCCCACCTGGCCTAAGGCCTAGCCCATAACACTTCACCCCTCCTTTCGAGCAGCTCGTCCTCGAGCTGCAGACTTGACATGCACACGCAGGTGCAAAAACTACCTAAAATGACTCGGAAATAAGCCTTTTACATCTCGGCAATATTTATTTATTTATAAAAAATAAATTTCTTCCCTATCCATCTATCAGGGGATGTAGGAGGACCCCATCCTAAAGTGCGAAGAGATAAAAGGTCCTGGTTCCTGTGATCTCCTGCCGTTACCAGATGATGTCTATGTTGATCTCCCAAAAAGTGGCAGGGCTTCATGTCAGGCAGCACCATGCTGTCGAGGACTCCCGTCGGGGCTGACGACCCGGAAGCCTGTGATATGCGCGGATGCACGGCCTCTTCCATGCTCTGTTTGGAAAGCAAGGCGACGCCATAGACCAACTGGCCGTCCAGATCATCGATGCTGCAGCCGCTAAGGCGTGGCAGTGGCGGCGCTGGCAGCGGCGCGTCCGCTATCTTCGGCGGAACCGGCGCATTGACCGGATCAGCGGCAGACGTAGCGGCGGACTCTGCGGACAGCAGCTTTGGCGACGGCGGCGACAGATCAGCAGCTGTGAGTGGAACTAGATCCATGGCCGGATCAGCAGCAGGCGTGGAGGAAGGATCAGCAGCGCTGTCGGCAGGATCGACAGCGGATTCAGCCGAGGCGTCGGTGAGCACACCCTCCTAACGCTCAAGGCATGTCAGGCGATTCATGATGCCGTGCAGGATCGTTGCGAGCTTGTCGTTGTTGGCCGATTGCTTAGCACGGTCGGCTTCAATGTCTTGGCGCAGGAGCTTGAGCGCCTCTCCTTGCTCCTTGATCGCCGCAGTTTGCTCCTCGAGCAACTTCTTAACTTGATCCAGATCAGAGGGAGATCCCATGGAGGAAGAAGTCCTGGATGCTGATACCAAGTTGTTATGGCCGAGCGCCGGCGACTAGATCACCGGAGGTAACTATCGCCGGGGCGACCAAGCAGGAGAGGAGAAGTAGAGAACTTGGGATGAGAAGATTAGATTGGTTTAAAGGCCAGGTGGGCCTTTGGTGGGCCGGCGTGAACAGTACCCCGCCAAAGGCCCACCTGGCCTAAGGCCTAGCCCATAACATAAAGCCTTAAAGTTTTAAACATAACTAGTTAGGTCCCTTAAAGAACGGTACTGATGCCGCGCATCATTGTACCCAAATTACTTATTTCGAATTTTAGAACTAAATTGAAGCCAGTTAGTATGTTTTGTGATGTATTTATGAATTATGAGTAAACCTACTTTCCATTTCTGCCATAAGCAGGCAGAACCCAATTTGTTTGTATTTGTCTAGAGACTTCTCTTGATTAACTGAACACATGCATGTGTAAACAACTTTTCCACTGTGACATTGCTTGAGTGTAGGTAAGTAAACAGTATGTGGCATCTCTTATTCTTTCTTTATCTTTTGTTAAGATATCACCCATGTCAATACCAATTATCCGTTTCAGGATACCCAAAAATGTAATCCTTGTTTCATTATTCAGTAAGACCTGTTGGAATGAATCTTGTTGTCTGGTGTAAATGTGAATGTGAACTGTCTGTGTGTCCTTACACATGCATCCGTATGTCAAGCAGTCAAGTGCTACTTGAAGAGTTTAGTAGATCGAGGTCAATGTGAACTCTAGAAACTATCTAATTGTGTAAAAGAGCCACTTTAGTGTGATCAAATCAGCCCCATATATAGCTACATAACTTGCTTTGTAAATATGAGAGAAAGGGAGAAAACGGTGCTAGTTGTGCTGCACCGCAAAATTTTCTGTAGTGTTTCATCTTGTTTTCTCCTGCATGAGCAATGTTTCTGCGCTTCTCAATTGATGATCCAGGTTAAAAGCCAACAGACCCATGACTAGGAAACCACAAAAACAACAAAGCATTTTAGTCCCATGCAAATTGGGGTAGGCTATAGAAGTTTTACAGTAAGATATTACTATACTGTATGCATTCCAATAGCTTTATCATAATTCACGAAAACATTTGAATTATTAAAGATGTATTTTAATAGTTCTATACACAAGGTTTGATATATTTTAGGTTCATCCATTTTCTACAAGCAGCCCATGTATTCTCTATTATTTACTTCAGCATCAACTGTGGTCCTGGCCTGTCCCTTGTCATTGTTTGTATCGAAACCTCTGGTGTAAGGAATCAACCATGACTTTGGTGCTCCTGCAATGATAAACTGCAATCAATAGGTCCCAAATGTGCTTGATTATGAAAGCTAGATTGATTGTGAGAGAGACAACTTCCCACACTCGATTTTCACGGACCTGAATGCCAGCTTCAATATGCTTATTTTCACTTCTCAATACAGTGTGATGTAGTCTTATGTAGGAAGCCATCATAGCTGCATTTTATGATGTCACAAGTTCATAGCAGTTAACTTGGCCTAATTGTTTAAGCAGTATTCAGGTTAGTGCCAAACTGACACAACAAGAAATAAAACATCATGAATCATGCAGCTCATGGTTGATATGCACAGTCAGTTGACGCTTTGAGCAGGATAGGGCATACTGGTTGGCAGTTGGCACATCTGCTCAAAATATTCAAGTTGGTGTCTCCTTGCTTTTTTGCGTTTGTCAGTTTCCTGAGTTGCTGAACTGATTGTACATCTACTTCTGGGGTTTAAAGTCTTTCTTAGTAGTTTTGTCTAATGCATGTTGTCTCAGTAACTGACATGCATGATGTTTACTACCTTCTGTCAAACTGAAGTGTTCCTTTTGACTTTTTTGTAGCCATCATGATTTAGCTTGAGTGTTGGTTTGTACTTTGTACAATCTGTGGAAGCTGTAAGGAAGTCTTTCTGTGAGAAATATATTTATATAAATTTGTATATATCTGAATATACAAAGTGGTTATTGCTTGAAGTTGCTCAGTTCAATTGCTCTCATTCCATTCGCGCTTTTCAGTGGCCAGTTTATCAGAGTGCATGAGTTGCAGTTTGGTGGGAGTAACAATTTTATCTGACTGCAGTAATGGATAATACATTTGGTACTTTCTTGAAGTCTAATTGACTCGGGATGCTAGCAATATGCATCCGATTTGCCAACTAAAATTTTCCTGTATATGGTGCACCTAGGAATAGGATAGGTGATGCTCATTTTATCATCTTGTTTCTTAGCTACAAACCATATTACTATACAAACCTGAGGTACACAAAAATAGCTGGTTAAAGCAGAGTATTCCAGCACATTCAATATCTTCAGCCGCTTAGCACCTTATGTGCATTGCCTAGCTTTTATTTAGATGGGCAGGTAGTCACGCTCTGCCCTATTTTCATTCCGAAAACAAACCATGCATCGCCTAGCTCATACTTTGGTGTTCTTTGATGTATTTGCTACCTGTTGAATTACTTGCTTTCTGTGCTTGATCTGACTATCAAATTGGCTTGATAATGCAGGAGGCTTTTTGCAGAAAATAAGGACCAGCCTGGTGTATCTCTGCCCAGCTGAGCACATCCCTCCAAAAATTGAGGTGGACCTGGCGAATCTCGATGTCGGAGATAGGGTATTAATGCATGACATTCCCGTCCATCCGTCGCTCAAGTTGCTGAGTAAAAATGAGACCATGCCGGTATGCAAAATCCTGGCCTCAAAGCCAGTCAAGTTACAAGATTTCGAGAGTTACACCTCCTGTACCTGAGGTGGTACAACCATCCAGCAGTTCCACCTCTTGTTCTCAGCTTGCTTTTTTGTCATCTGTTTGCTCGATTTCACTCTGGTAGTAGATCGAATCAAGTTATCATCTTCAAAATAGAATCAGAGGAACCAATCAAATAACAATCACAAGAGAAACCTTGTCTGTATCGATCACTATAAAAGAACATCCTTTATCTCTCAGTTCAGGAACATATGACATGTAAGAAGACATTCGGATTATTGTTTGCTGTGGCCAGGGTTAGTTGGCTACCTGGGCATGATGTTTTTCAATCTGTAAGCTGCTCTTGCAGTGGCTCATGATTCTTACTGTTCATCGTTCTGACTGTGGTTCCTGTCATGATTTTACGCATTGAATTCTGAATGCGTGCATCCGAGGGGGGAGATGAGCACCGCAAGCTCATCTTCTGGCGGAATAATGTATGTGGGTTGTTGCCCTGCCTTTTCATATTTAACCCTTCTTGTTGGCTTGGCTTCAAGTTTGTAGATCAGTCTCCAGAGTCCAGACTGGGCTCCAGTCACCGACCATCTGATCTTTTCATGCCTGGCCGATGGACCATTGCATGCACGCATGATCTTGTCCAGATGATAGCATCTGCATGCAATCTCTTTAGTTTTCTCCTCCAGGATGGTAACACCTGCAAGCTCTACACGTTCATTTTCTGAGACATGTAATCAAGATGTCCTAAAAGGAATGAAGCACGCGGCATAGTATTTCTGATGCATTACCCATTTCATACTTTGTTGAAGACAAAATTTTGCTGGTTTTTCAGTATATATATGTTTGTGCTCATAGTTGCAGCCTTACCCTTGTACGTACTCCGTATATCTCATGGTCCTTTTTGGCCCAGACAGCAATGCGCGGCTGTTACAAAGTCAGTATGAACAAATCAACACTTGTCCTTTTGGACGATTCCAATGATTGAAAGATACCTCTAATCTTTGCACAGGTCTCACAAATTACAAAGAGCGCAGACTGAGGAAATGGCGACAACTCCTCCTGCGGCGTTGGTAACTGCATAGCGCCGGCAGATAGTCGCGGCAATAACTCCAAAACCGCACCCAGAAGCAGCAACAGCAACAACAACTAGAGACTAAATTCAGAGGTCCCCGGAGTTAGATACACCAAAGCCTACCCCGTCTGCTTCTGCATTTAAGCCATGGAATTTCATTGGGGAAATCGCTGCGCTCACAAAGGGTACATTCTTCTGTATCTGTATGGAGATGTATACTGCTCCATCTCATGTAAGCGAGCCGCTCGCATCCGAATGTAACTCCTTGTTTGATTGAGACTCCATTTGGATTAGGGTCAAACTCGTTCTCAGCTATTCTCTCAGCTAATTCACCTTTCATCCAAACTCGTTCTCAGCTATTCTCTCAATTCCAAATTATATATTGTATTGGTATTTCTAGATACATATGATATATATCTAGATGTATAACAAAAGCTATGTATCTAGAAAACCAAAGCGACTTATCATTTGAAATGAATGGAGTAATTTTTAAACACTCTTTTCTCGTAAAAAAGGAGTTTCCCACGATAAATCGGTGCACAAAATTAAAGGGGCTATCCGGTCGCAGCGGCTTACTAGATTGGGCGGTTAGTCACTCATTTGTGTCTAGGACTTTAGATCTGCTTGTGCGCGTAGCGGCGTTCTTAATTTGGTATACTGGTACTAGTAGACAGTTGCGTAAATTAAAGGCTGTTGCTCTCCTTACATTTTGGCATGTATCAAGAAGGGACGACGCCGATGGAATAGCTCTTTGTTTTTTCTCTTGTGCAAAGGGAGCCCTACCACAACATGGCCACGGCACTGATTGGTGCCGCCACTGTTTGCTAGTACAACGCTATAGATCGAGCTCTGAATTTTGATTTCTGAAATTTGTAATGTGGGTCAATAGCTTGACATGAGGACAAGGAGCTTAGTTTAGCATCTAGATTGCACGTACACCAAAACCTTGGTTTGCACTACACTTTATACATATACATACAGCTTGCACACTTGCGGCTAGGATTAAGAAATGTGCATGGGTAGAGTAGACCTAGTTGGCCAGCAGCTAATGGTTTTTTAGCTATGGGATCGGTTAAACAACGACACAGGCTAGCCATGGAATATGAAAAGGAACTGCGGCCAGGTTGGGGAGATGGGAAGTCAGCCCTAGTTGTCTGTGAGATCCATTGATTTCAGTGCAATCCATAAAAGCCATTGCTAAAGACTAGTACCTGTTGTCCAAACAGTTCCTCACTCTAGCTCCCTGTACATAGAACAATCTGGGAAAAGAATGATGCTTCAAGTTTGACGTAATTTACCTCAGCTCAACTGAAAAATTACTCTGGGATACTGTTATGCCATAATCTTTTGCTCCAGGATCTGCTGAAAGAGCACAAATTAAAAAGGACAGTGTCCTAGAGAAGAATTCCCCCATGTCCCATTAATTAATAACTGAAAAATACACCAAATATCAATAAGAGAGTTCTTTAATGAAAAATTCATCTCAGTAGCAATACGTACGCAATGCAAGTTTTTGTGAACCACAGCGAGATCTTGTTACTAAAACTTAAACATTTTCTGAATGGAGACAATACATTGTCTTATCAAATTGATTTATTCTCAAACCACGAGAAGGGGAACCACGCCTACACTAGGTTCTGAAATCTCCCAATTAAGGTTTTCAGATAAAGATTGGATTTGAAATTTATGAACGATAAAATATCAAGATTTCTGGCTATATATTGCCCATCGTCGTGTGTGTATCTCGATGTGTCATTTAGTAAAATATTTCTAGCTCAAATTAAACTCTTTTAGCATGTGATGGCTACTGGTGAGTGCACACTGGGAGCTGAGTAGCGGCCATGTGTAATGAATGAAAGAGATAGCATGTGTACTATTGGCAAGTTGGACTCTGGTGTGACGGTACACATGCATGAGAGATTGTGAAGCTCTTTAATTAAGTGTACTCTTCGGGTCCATTTGAAGCAAAAGCATGATTTATCAACGTCAAAAAAAGAGAAATAAACACATAATCGGCAATGCTTGTTTTGTATATATATATTCTTACAGAGAAATAACACAGCTGTAAAACTGCTATTATTATATTGACTGATGGGACAGTAACAGATTTTATATATGACGAAGCCAGCCTCAGTTTTTGCCCCTATCCATTGGCATGCACCAATGCCACCGAATAGTATACAGTCCAGAAAAAAAAATGATAATGTCACAATGAAATGACTAGCTCCATCCATATTTATTATGTCCAAATAAAGTCTTCTCTTTATTTATACACAAGAGGGCAGAACGAATCATACGAATGAGAGAAACAGAAGAAAGGATAAAGCGAAAGAATACTAATAACAGCGGTGAAAAGAAGATATATATGTTCAACAACAAATGCGCACAAGTGAACGAAGATATATGTTTAGCTAGTCCTACTGCTCTTGTTAATTTGTTTATTCATGCTCACTGCTAGCTCACTCCAGCAAAGTGCAAGCACCTTTAAATTTGCATGCATTTTGTTTCTCTATCTCACTTCACCATTTGCTGCTCCCCTCCTGCACGTACTGCAGCACACCATGCATGCTCCTCTGCTGTGTCTGACTACCACCACTACCCCCATCATCTCCACCTTCCCACCATTAATTTCTCTGTGTTACACTGATCCATGATGAGTATCTGTCCCCGTTTCCTACCACTCTTTCTGTCTTGCATTTATTTGGCTCTAACTCTTGAGGAAGAAAGGCAACTGATCATGAGGAACCTGACAAGGCATAATTCCAGGTGAATGATACGTCAGTGAGTGAAATTGAATGGGTGATAAACAGTGTTTCATACATCATATGCATGAGTGCCTCAGCTGTTTGCTTCCAGCCACAGCTAAAGATAGAAAGTGGGATATATACTAATATATCCATGAGAGCACATACAAGCATGGATCATTGGCACGCATGAACACGGATTGATTGACTGCTAACCTAAAAGGCCATTCAGCATTCAAAATGTAAGAATTGGTCACTTGTATTTCCCAATAACAACCATCAAACAGATGTGTTATGACTCCTCAGGCACACGCTTAGTGAAAGTAACTTATTTGCACTGCAATCAATAACTGTTTAAGCAACAAAAGAGAGTTTACTGAACAACTAGGCAGGTTCATTGCATCATTGGCATCAGTACATTATCTTTTGGGGATCGGCATGGACACCAGAGAAGGCCAGAATCTTTTTTTAGGGATCGCCGCGTAAACCCACTAGTATTGTTGTTTACTCCGTCAGCACTTCAAAGCATATATCAATCTTTTTTTTCATATTTAATGGCATTTCTTGTAATCAAGTGAAATGCTGACTTGGGCACTTAGCTATCCACAGCAGCAATGATTATAATGTGTTAGCTTGTGTGTTACACATGTTAAATTTCCTTTTAGATCCGCAAGGAACAAAGAAACTATATAGAGCCATGGGCTCCAACAGGTGTTTCCCATTTGCAAGCCAGGTTTAGGGTCTGTTTGTTTGCGCTGCAGCTTTTGGAGCTTTTCTAAAAAAGCTGCTGCAAACTTTTAGTTCTTAAAAAGCTAATACTAGCTTTTACATGATGTTTTTAGCTCTCTGAGCCAGGAAGCTAAAAGAGCTCACAAAACCGAGCTTTTCAGCTTTCTATATAAACAACTTTTCTAAGTTTTTCGCTTTCCCGACCAGAAGTTTGTTGTCTGTTCGAGCTTCTGGCTTTTCACATAGGACCTTAGTCATTTCATGAAGCCACGACATTACACTGCCATGGGTGCGCAAATTCACCTGCTCAAAGATCACTTTTCCCTAAATCTCCATTGTCGATTCTACATGCACTAAAAGCATACCACACTACCAGAAACAGGAATGGTACTATTGCTTTCTTGGAGCTACCACTTGCAAACAACATGTACTTTCAACCTCAAAATTTAGTAGAGAGCTCATAATAATGGAGCACACAAATGATGATAGTAGTACAAGTTTAACAAGTAAAAACTATTTGGTTCAATAGAATCGAACTTTTATGCACAAACACAATCTCGTTTCAGAGAACAAGAAAGTCAATGAGAATCAAATAGAAAGGCCAGAATCAAGAATAGGAAAAGGAGGGTAGTATATGTGAGAAGAAGAATACCTTGAGAAGGATCCACCTCGCCTGCCTTGGGGAAGCACGGAACCTAGATCGATGCCGATGCCGACGCCATATGATGAAGAAGACGGAAAGAAAAAATCGTAACGAACAAGGAACACCAAAGAAAAACGAAAGACGACTAAACAAAGGACGACAGATCAGAGGCGGGCGCGGCTGCCAGATCAGGTCGGCGGCACGCCGCTTCCCTCGTCGCTTCCGTCCGTATTCTGCTGGTGGGACACCTCGGGGTGCGACTGGCCCGACGAGGACGGCGGCGGGGACTGCTCCATCTGGTACGTGAGCGCGACGGCCGTCTGCGCCTGCGACGGCGGCGGTTGCTGCTGCTGGAAGAGGAAGCCGCCGCCCTCGTACGGCACGGCGTCTGGCGGCACGACGGCGACCGTGGCGCCGCCGGCGCTGCTCCCCGGCGCGGCGTGCGCGTAGGCGGCGGCCTGATGCTGCCTCATCGTGAGGTCCTGCTCCCTGGCGACCTCGACGGCCGCTGCCAGCTGCTGCGCCTCCGCCATCTGCTGGTGGTGGTGGAGGTGCTGGTGGTGCTGCATGATCTGCTGGTGCTGGTGCGGGTGGTGGCCGTGCTGCGGCGCGACGCCGACGGCGACGCCGAGCCCCATAGCCCCGGCGGCGGCGAGCGGCACGCCGGCGTACTGGTGGTACTGCGGCGGCGGCGGCGCGACGAAGGACGCGAAGGCGGCGGGGCCGATGTACCCCGCGAGCTCCTTGCGCGCGGCGGCGAGCTCGTCGCGCGTCTGCTTGATCCTGAGCTGGAGCACGGAGATGTAGGAGACGCAGCCGTAGACGGGGTCGCGGAGGCGCGCCTCGGCCTCGTACGCGAGCGAGTTCACCGCGTCCTCCCGCTGCGCCTGCGGGAGCTCGTTGAGGAGCTTGGAGACGTTGCTGGCGCCGAAGACCCGGTGCACGTTGGCGAACTTGGCCGGGTTGTCCGGCGGGAAGTAGGGCGCGAAGACGCAGCCCTGCGTGCACTTGCGCCGCAGCAGCTTGCACGCCGCGCACGGCGAGCTCGACGACGACATGCCGGCGGCCGACGGCGCAGCTCCTCTTCCTCCTTGCTGGCATACAGACAGACACGTGAAGGTCGGTCAGTGCGGCGCGTGCGCGAGGGCCGGGGGGATCGAATCCTAACAAGAACGAATTGAACCGCATGGATCCAGCGGCCAGCCGAGGATTCGAGGAGGCCGGCCGGGAAGGCGCGCAATGGAGGCGAGCAGAGAGCTAGGGCACGATTCTTACCAGGCGGGCGGGGACGAGGAGGGGATCGATCAATTCATGGCCCGAGGAGGGATCTCTGTGCTCGACGACGGCGAGGAGCTGAGGACGCGGAGGGAGAGAGATGCGCGATCTGGATGGGTGGAGGCGTCCGTTCGTTGGGGAGGGCGGTCGAGTCGAGACGTCCAGGTCCAGGTCCAGGAGTTCGTGGTCGTGGGGGAACAAAGAAGGGTTGGGTTGCACCGACTAGACTACACTACTGATCGATCGACCGACCACACGAGGCCGGCCGGGGTGGTTGGGGTTACGAATTGCTGGCCGTGCAAACTTACGAACCTCAACTGATGGTGGAAATGCTCCTAAAAAAAGATGGTGGAAATGCTCCTAAAAAAAGATGGTGGAAATTAAATCACAACAGTCAAATGTCCGGTGAATAATAGTAGTTATTTTTTTGAAAAAAAAAGACTCTTGGACGATATCTCTTTATTTGCTCTGACGGATGAAACGCAGCGTCTGATCGATGGACGTGTGGAATTTCAACTGATGAACAAGAGGCCGGTCAAAGCAAACCGACATGCACGCTCCAAGTACAGTACACAAACTAATTGACGATCAGGAGCTGATGCTGTCAAGCCAAAAATGATCGCAAGTCGATTACAAGGCGGTTTGCAGTTGCAGCTGCGGACATGCATGTGCCTACTCGATGGCCCTGTTAAGTTTGCTTTGCTTTGCCCTTCTGGCTTAGCAGGGTCGGCAATTTTTAAACATTCCGGCCACTCGGCCAGCATTGAGGTTCGAGAAACCCAAGGCCCAAACACGGCTGCTCAGAAAAAGGCCGCCCAACAACAGACATGGCCCAGTGAGATTTCTGATAACCGAAACGATTAACTGAGATGACCAATTAGATCGAATTATACAAAGAGGCCCAACAACCCCGCACTCATTCCTCAGCGGAAGAAGTCTATCATAACTCTCTCCACTATCACAAAAGTCTAGTTTTACTCGCTCAGCTGTAAAACCAGACATCAAGCATCCCTAAACTCAGTAAAACCGGTTGTTTTTCCTCCAAGCTGGTTTGAACCTGGTTTTGAGATTACATGATGCCGCATGGGTGTGTAGCGATGGATCCCACTTATAAGCCCATACATGTAATATCATCTCAAGATAAAAATAAATTGACTGTTGGTGTACCTCCTAGGGGATTAATTTTTAGGGATACTTAGATTATGGATCCCATTTGTGAGTATGTCAATTTCTATTTATTATTGATGGCTTGATTTCCTACTTCGTTTGTGTGGAATTTCTCTACTCTGACGTGACTACGTCAGCAGGGTGTCCACCATGGTTGATTCATCAAGCTGCAAGCTTGTGGATAAGCCAACATGGCCCAACTAGGATGAACCAGGGCTCAAAACCACTTGGGAGGAAGAATAGTCGGTTTTACTGAGTTTAGGGAGGTTCGATATCTGGTTTTGTAGTTGAGGGATTAAAATCGGACTTCTGTGATAGTTGAGGAAGGCAAAATAGACTTTTTCCTTCCTCAGCCCCTCAACTATTCCAACCCAATATGGCCTAGTCGGCCCAAGCTATCGAGCACCCGGCAACCGCCCCGAGATTTCTATATGGCTTCCGAAAGTTTTGTTGTATGCATTCAGCCTAGCTGAGATGAACCTGGCCCTGTTTAGTTCCCTTGAAAAGAGAAAAATTCTCTCTCCAAACTTCACTGTTCACCTATCACATCAAATCTCTCTCCTCATGCATGGAACATTAAACGTGGGTAAATAAAAAAAACTAAGTACATGGTTTTGATGTGCACGACGAGACGAATCTTTTGAGCCTAGTTAGGTCATGATATGACAATGATTACTACAAACAAACGAAAAATGCTACAGTGCGCTACAGTGCCCGATGTGACATTTTTACCACACTTCACATTCTCCGAGCCAGGCTAACCTCGTCCGACCAACCAAACACACCCATAGCGCCCGCAACCGCCCTGGCCTGCTCTCATCCCAAATCCTCGAGAGAAAAAAAACCCACCGCACCTCACGCGGTCACGCCCGGCCCCAATCTCTCGACTCCCCCACGCCTCCGCCGCCGCTTCCTCTCCGCAGCCCGCACGGTGGTCACACTTCCCCCGCCCCCCGCCTCCCCCCTTCGGCGAGTCCTCTCACTCCGTCGACTCCTCCCTCGCGCGGCGCGCTGTCTACTGAAGGCTACAGCCGGCGGTGAGCCTCTCTCTGTTCGTCGATGCTCCACCCTGCCACCAGGGCAGATGCTGCGGCGTCTCGCCGGCGGAGCCGCCGCCGTGCGTTCACCGGCGGCCGCCGCGCTCCGGCGTATGCTCCACATCAGTGGCGGAGGCGGATGTGGGTCTCGGGAGCCGGAGAGCGTGGCGTACCGCATGTCGATGCTGCGGCGCCCCTCTTCCGTCGGGAAGAAGGGGCTCACCTGGAACTCGTGCAGCCTCATCGGCCGCCTCGACGCGCCGGTGACGCCGTTCGACGGTAGCTGCGACGAAGACCCCGGGGCGTACACCTTCCTATCCGTCTCCCCCTCGTCGTCCGCGGCCTCCTCGAGCCCTTCCAGCTTCAGGTTTGAGTCCCTCTCTCCAGCTCCTCCCGGTCAATCCCCATGTTCTTTGCTCCCTCGCTGCTGTCGTCTCCTAGAAATTTGGTGGGTTGTCTTGTCCTTCTTATGTGGATTTTGCTTTGCAGTATGTTCCTGCAAGGTTTTATTGTGGTTCATGTACTGGGCAGAAGACGTCAGAAGTTGGATTGTGTGCTCTGTGGCAACTAGGAAGATGAAGATCCATGGTTTAATCACTAACTAGAGTTAATATATTCTTCGATAAAAATACGACCTTTTTTGTTTGTCCTGGTAGGATAAACAAGTTGTTATCATCTTGTGTAAAATTTGGTGTAAGTTACCCTGTGAGAAACAAAGGGCTGAAAGGGGACAATTGGACACATTTCTAACCAAATCAGTAGAAACTTCCTACATTTGCTCCATAGTGGTAACAACCAATTTTCCATGCTTCTGGGTGACTGGAACAAATATTTAACTGAAGGTATAATATCTGGTGCATCATAAATAGCTTGGGACACATGGATTGCGTATTTCAGATATTGGCTTTGAAGGAGTGCTATAAATTTAGTTGAACAAAAAGAGGTTTTAGTTTCTTGGTTGCTAATATGACAGTTACAATAAATACATTGAGTTTTTTTTACAATAAATACGAATCAGAAACCTACCATTCAAATTGAGAGCAAAGAAAGCTCTAGGTACCAGAAGCTCAAGCAGCAACTTATTTTTGTAGCACCCAGGAACCAAACAGGAGTTCCTCAATGTATTTACAATAGCTTCCTTTTCCAGTTTGTTTTTCCTAGTGCCAGTTAAGAGTTAATTACATATGTTATTGTCCAACTAACTGTAATTATGATTTGCACTAAATGAAAAGGAGACAATATGCTTACAGTATGATGAACTTGAACAGGGTGACATTGCAGTTAAAGGGTGAGCTGGCAAATGTTAGCCTAAAGCATCTGAAGTGCAATGACCTTGTTTATGTATCAGGTCTTCTGGGTTCTTACCATAGAGTCAGTCCAAGTGGTGAACGCTATATTTGCTATAAGGTCAAATAGCTGTTACTATTCTTTTAATGTTTTAGCATTCTGAATTACACTTTTCTGTTCAATACAATTAGTGGCTACATATTAGTACCACCTACCGCTGTGTTGGATATCAGTAGACCTTATGTCTTATAAAATACACATCTATTAGTTATGTAGCCTATGGTCAGATGTGGTCACATAAATTTCTATTGCTTCTGCAGCCTTTGATTGGAATTACATTGTATAATTCCTATTACTTACTCAACCTTTGATGAAATGTGATAATATAAATTCATTTATCCAATATGCCACTACCTCATTGTTGTAGACAGGTATTTTTTTTTGCAATATGGACATTAATAAGCAGAAATATGTTTACAATGTTCACTTATTCCATGCTGTATTTTTGTATTAATGATTTTTAATATACTTTTTTAATGCATTATGTCTTTCTTTCATAGTTCGAACTTTGAAATCTATCATGTTACAGATTCACGTCACAGAGCTGAATTATGTTCTTGATCAAAATAAGAAGCCTCAGGATGGTGAAGACAAAGTACATCCACCACCGAATCTATCTGCCACCCGTAAGTTCTGTCCGTTGTTCTTGTTCAATTCTGCATTGTATGCTAGCAGTCTCTTATAGTCTTATCAAGTCTTCATATCTCTTTTGTTTACTTTGTCAGCTCAAATGCTAAAAGAGAAAAGGTACATAGACCGGCTTCACTTGTGGCAAGTCTTCTTTGCCAATCCTTATGAATGGTGGGACAACCGACAATCCAAACCCTGGGCCAACTACCCGGATTTCAAACACAAGGACACTCGTGAGAAAATATGGCTCCGACCAGATGACCCTCCCTGGGTACGAAAGCAGCTTGAATTACATGACCTGGAAGTAGCTGAGAATGGTCACAAGGGTAATGGTCGGCTGTTAAAAAATCATAACTGGAAAGCCCAAGATTTTGACTACTCTGACGACGAAGAAGTACAGCATTCTGCAGAAGCATGAACAAGAAACAAAACATTGCTCGCTAAAAATGAAGAAATTCATCAGGCCATTGAGCGGTCGCGCTTTTTTGTCCAATGATCTTACTGAATTGTATAGATGGTATGCTTAATAGTTAGGATGTGGATTTTTTTTAACATAGCTAGTTATTGGGCTTGCAGCGTTAATATGTGGTTTGTAATTTGATTTACATGTATGGTAAGGTGCAAATGTGATGAAACATCAACATTTTAGCAAGGCCCTATCAATTAACATGCCTCAAAGTTTGTTAAGCGATATTGTCGTAACTTACAGAAGTCATACTATTACTTAGTTTTGCTCTCAATTTGTTCTTTCATGTGTTTCCAAGTTTTAGCATTTAAGGATGAAACTGAAGAATTCGAAACTTGGGGGGACTATTCTTCCATGTCATTTATCTGTGATCACTGTTCAGCAATTTGTTCTCAGGACGTTACCATACTTTTAGCAAAGAAGCCCAACGATTCAGACATACACAGTATTGCAAACCTTTTGTCGCGGCAACGATTTTGTTGCAAGCCTGCAAGCGGGTTCAAGCCCCCCTACCTCAGCGGCTCAGCTGTCGCAGCTCTAGCGCCCGGTAACTCAGGGTGAGGAGGTAAGGCTATTCAATCAAATCCCTAATGTACAAACACGATAGGAAAAAAAATACAATTACCATTCGTAAACTTCCTTGAAATCATGCAATCTTTGGATATCTATCATGAAAAAAATGCATAATTTATTAATTTAACAATCTTTTACTATTATCCCCAAACATAATATAGTGGTTAAACTTGTGCATTGGAGACCTGTCAATGTCAAGACATTAGGCATTTAGTAACAGAGTATAAAAGAATGCCTTCCCTTTGGATTCACTCTATACTTGTATAGAGTATGAAAACCTGCATTCTACATACACCGGAAGAAACACAAATCTGATGGTGTTATCCGTAGAGCCAATGAAAGATTAAAGGAATAGTTGTATAAGCACAAATGAAATGGTATGATCAAAAGTTCTAATAGGCTTGCGGGGTCAATGTATTGTTTGAGAATGGCTGGTTCTTTTCGTCAAAATTGTGGATAAACACCTAGAGGATTGCCGGGTCTTTGTATCTCTTGAAAAGATCCTCAATGCCGTCAAGAACTTCTTGTGGCAAAGGCCGTGGAGCAGTGGTAAACGCATCGATGTTCTCCTTTAACTGATCCATGGTGGTTGCTCCGATGATGGAGCTGGTAGTGAATGGACGATCCCGCACAAAGCCGAGGGCAAGCTGGACTGGAGTTAGCCCATGCTTCTTGGCAAGCTTTACATATTCGTTTGTCGCTTCCTGCCATACAAAAAGTTCACCGAAGTAAGCTAGAATGCATACTAACAGTCAGAGGTACATACAGCAGGGGCACAAATAAACTGGTTCTACTGTATGCTCATACTTTAGCCAAAGAGGCATTGTAGCGTGCCATGTATCCAGGGAAGAGATTTAGCCTGCTCCTCTTCGAGATGTCAGCGTTAGCATCAAGATACTTCCCAGTCAGAACACCACCAGCCAACGGGGAATAGGCAAGCAGTCCAACATTGCAGTTATTTGGGTGGCAAACTTCAACAAGATCAACTGTGATGAAACAAAGTGAGGTTCACAGCCAGCATGGTCTTTCTAATTGTATGAGAAATAGAAGGGAATTCCCAATAATTCTGATACAATTACAGAAATGAGGCAATTACTAAGAGAGTTCAATGAATGAAATGAATGGATTGAAGCAATCTTTTCACCTTCAAAGCGGCATCTCACAATTAGACTATAACTGTTCTGGATGCTCACGATCTTCGGAAGGCCTTGAGCCTTAGCAGCATGCACAAACTCCATTACTCCATATGAGGTCTCATTGGAAACACCAATATAGCGAACCTAAAACAGAGATAAATTCGAGATGATTAATAATATGGCATTCTTGATTGTCTTCTGAAATGAGCTGTCAATGCTGAGACAAAAACTAAAAGCTACCCGATGTTCTGCCTCTATTGTTCTACCTACACCGCAGTTGCATGCTGATAAGCTATCTCTTTCTGTAAAGAATACTTATACGGCTGTTACCAGATGCTAGACGACATTTTTAACAAAGATGTACCAGCACATGCTGTAAGTTGCATCCAAGTCAAGACCAGATATGTAGCTATGTAATTGTCATATTTATCCTGTACCAGGAGAAATATTTTTTGTTACTACTTTGCTTGCATAAGGATGTCAATTATACAAATCTTACCTTTCCTTCATCAATTAGCTCCTGGAAAGCCTTCAATTGATTCTCAAAAGGGACGCTTGGCCTCCATTTAGTTGGATTGTAACTAAATTCACCAAATAGTCCCACATATCTATCTGGCCTGAAGATATAAAGCAAATCATTGGAACCAGGAATGTTTCTTTCATTCAGTTACCAAATATCAATCTAACAGAATTACGCGAGCAATTAACAAACTCATGAAACTGCACCCAGAGAAAGCTGGTGTAAGAAAAAGTATAAAAAGAAACCACTACTCTAAGGTTTAAGTGGACAAAATAAGGGTGAAAAGAAATAAACTGAAATGTACATAGTCAGGTATCTTATATGTTCTAACATGTTCTACAAGGAACTCAGACTGAATTCCAAGAAGAATAAAGTTGATATATGCTCATTAGTTTTTTCTCTCAATTTCTCAGCAAAGCAGAACCTGCTGAACCTTATATATGAAGCATGAGAATAGAAAGGCATCGTCACTCATCAGCTTGGGGGGGGGGGCTGTCTCATTGGACCTAGTTTTATATGACACAAGGCCTATTGGGCATTGGCTTTTCCTATCAATACATTCACCAGTTTTTTTGTTCAATGACATAATGCATAACCATTAATTTTGTACAAGAAAAAAATGCATACACTTGCGTAATGAAATGTTTGAGTGTACGTGGATAGAATACTGACAACAAAAGTGAACCTAATTATGGTTTCTGGCAGGCATACAGTGAAGCAAGTTAATCAAGCTGATACTGACCAGTGTATCTGAAGCAAATCAATGTAGTCTGTAGACAATCGTTTAAGGCTCTTTTCAACACTTTCTTTGATATTAGCAGCATCAACACGCACCACTTGTGCGTTGTCCCGAAGAAAAGTAGATCGCTCTGAATAACCAGCAACTTTGGTGGCCAAAATTATCTAAAGTGCACAGAAACAAAATAGAAAAGACCCATATTTCAGTCAGATCTTTTAAACATGTCATCATGTAGTGGCAAACATAGGGATTATGCACTGTAAAGACTGAATGGTATTTACTCTTCACTCATCAGCATAGTGTTATTAGTAAAAACGTAAAAACTATGCCTGCAAACCCTAAAAAATGTGCCAACTTTAAGGATAGCAAGCAAGCATATTATGTAAGAATCACTAGTCACATAAAGACGGTTCAAATCAATCGCATGAAGGAATAATGCGTTAATATAACAGTTTTGAGTTTTGTGCCTATACTACTGTTGTTATCCAGATGATTCAAAACAGTTTAGTATGAGATAATATTATAGCTTCTATTTAGGTTACCTTGTCTCGTGGCTTTGATTGCATCCACCTGCCAATATATAGATCAGTACTTCCTTGAGTTTCCTTTTTCGTTGGAACCGGATACTAAAGACCAAAGGAAAAATGGATGTTGAAAATGAAGTTGATCAATCACTTGACTTCAAAATACAAGGGAGGTAGTCAGTAAAAGCAAGGAAGTACTAGGCACTGACAATTTCTGCAGTGTCAAGGATATTGATGCCTTGATCAAAAGAATAAGAGAGCATATCATGAGCTTCCTTCTCTGTGTTTTGCTCTCCAAAGGTCATCTGAAAAAGAAAAGGATTAATGTTGAGATGCAGAAAAGGTATTTGACAGTAAGGAGAATACCCGCTTCCAGTTTTGTACATACTGTTCCAAGAGTGACCTCACTGATAAGGAGGTCTGAATCTCCCAGCTTATTGTACTGCAACTGTGCTTGTGCCAGTGCCCGGACTTGTCTGTGAGTTCGTCTCGTGTGCAATCTTTGAGAATGACGAGCATGCAGCGATGATAAGCCATTTCCATGCGATGAAGGTGAGGTCACCGCAGACGCTGACATGGCCATTTGCTGCATACTGACACTCCTGCCTTGCACATCCCAGCAACAAGTCAAATGGTCAGGTGTGTCAT
Source organism: Echinochloa phyllopogon (assembly GCA_033239725.1). Lineage (NCBI taxonomy): Eukaryota > Viridiplantae > Streptophyta > Magnoliopsida > Poales > Poaceae > Echinochloa > Echinochloa phyllopogon. The sequence goes on from BTCW01000009.1 coordinate 15,024,036, forward strand.
AAATTCAGTAAGCCTTCAGAAAGTAGAAGCCTAAAGAACATTCTCCATGGCAGCTTAGTCACTATATCTTGCATCAGGTGAAAATAAAACTAAACATGTCCTTGTGGTTAAATTGATTACTTTGTTAACGTCCACAATTAGCAGTAGGCATATATAATAGAAAGAAATGCAAGACCATGTCCCATTTGGCAGATTCCTGCCCTACTCTCACCCAGGGTCCAACGCACCAATGCTGCAGATAACTGCTCGTGCTCCTAACTTTAAGTCCTTCATTCAATTGCACCTAAACTTACGAATTTCAAGTTTTATACACCCATTATTATGGAGGAATCATCAGGGGTAAACGAATAGGAAGTTTGGGACGAATTGCAGCCTACAAGAAACCTTTTGAATTACGCCTATCTTTTCAGAAAATACAAGGCCCAAACTGAATTACGCCTACCTTTTGAATGCTAGCTACCTGTATCCCGGTCTGGGTGGTTCTCTGGCCTCCCCGGACAAGCCAATCCGAAGCGTACAAGAATGGTGTAGAGGTGCTCTCCACCGAAGGCTGGAGCTGCAGGAAGCGGGGAGGGGAAAGGATTGCCGAAGCCAGAGGACGGGTGCCGGCGGTGTTCTTTTACTGGTGGAGTGGTGGTGAAGCTGAAGCCGACGAAGCGGATGAGGTGGCCAAACTCGCGACGGCGCAGATGGGTGGCGGAAGCCAAGCCTCGTGGCCCTCCTCGTGGGTGGTGTCCCAGGCCCAGCCTAAGTTGTCCACAAGTCACTATACTGTTTAGGCCCAGCCCAGAATTTGCTTACAGCAGGGCCGGTCAGTTCCTCAAAGACCCATCATCTACTTGGGATCCCAGGCTCGCTGCCTCGCTCGGTTGAATTGAATCGTTTTCCCAGGCTGCAACCGCGAAAAATAATTGAACATGGTGCGCACTTATAACAGAAAAACAAGTCGATAAAAGTCGTTAAATTTGGTGATACGTACATTTTTCTTCCCTGAATTTACGTCGTTTCGACTTCTCTAAATATATAGGTTTCACCATACATTTAAACATATTGCAAAAGCTATATATTGAAAAACTAAAACGACTTATATTTAGAGACATATGGGCATTTGGAGGCCGAGAGATTAGGTCATGAGTGGAGTTGTGTTGTGCATCCTCGTAGTGTGGATCCATTTGCATCTCCTCACCTAACCACACCGAAAGAGTTTTCGCCGTCTTCGCCACTGACATTAATTGGAATGAGCCTGTGTCTCTGACGGTGCAGAAAGCTCAATCAACCGAGGAAGGAAATAGCCACTAAAATTGTCGTACCAAGTTACATAAGTCATCACACGGCTTTGTATACAAAGTTAATTTTGCGAACAAGTGCGTAAAATAGTTTCACGTTTGTTGTCAGATGCTGTATGATATGAGGCAGAGAGGGACCCACCGAGGCCTTTGAACGAAAATTTTGTTTTTCATAGTGTATACGGACTATATGCACCTATCTATCTATCTATACTATAAAGATTCAAAACTTTCGATAACCGACGGACTCACCAGTCATTAAAACATTATCCCTCCTACGAACCCACCTGTTAGGCTCTCTTTTTTCGTCAAACCATACTTGACGAAACAGTCTGAACCCAGGACTACTAATTGTCAAAATATACAGGAATCAAAGGTGATATGCACTATAAAGTATGAAGCCAGGACTACTAATTATCAAAATATACATAAATCAAAGGTGGCATACACTATAAAGTATGAACCCAGGACTCCTCATCATCAAAACAGCAGCGTCGTAATAACCGGCATAATGAAGGTAGCACGCACGTGTCGCACGGGCATATTTGCTAGTCTATCTATAAAGATTCAAAACTTTCGCTTCGTCAATCAAACCATCGTAATTTTACAAAAATTCCCTAATGTTTATAAAAATCAACACACGGTCCTTTAATACGTTGTAATTTTAGAAAACCATCTAATATAATCGTCGAGTTCGTAATCAGCACGGTCTCTGTATTTTCTATTAAACGTGTGTGTCGCGGTACGTTCAACGTAATGATAAAACATACAGTGCGGTCCGATGCAGAAGCAAGTAGCCGGTATGCAACCTAATCAAGTGGCCATACACTATTCAAAGTGGAGACACCACTCCACTAGTGCTGTCACGATGCAATCAGTGAGTGCCAGGTGCTCACTCCATTTAGTCCTGGGCGGTCATATGTTGGAGAGGGCACCAATCTAACAAGTACTCACTATATAAGAAGCACCAGCCATGTTGGAGAGGGCGGCAGCAGCAGCACCACCACGAAGTGTAATCGAACCGAATTGCACTAGCTAGAGTTAACCCAAGAGAAGTTATCATCATCAATGAGGTCGCTCGTTGTGCTTGGTGTGGTCCTTTTGCTCGCAGCCGTCGCGCTGCAGGGAGCCGACGGCGCCGGGGAATGCGGGAGGGCCTCGGCCGACAGGGTGGCGCTGCGGCTGGCGCCGTGCGTCTCGGCGGCCGACGACCCGCAGTCGACGCCGACGAGCGGCTGCTGCTCGGCCGTGCACACCATAGGGCAGAGCCCCAGCTGCCTCTGCGCCGTCATGCTGTCCGGCACCGCCAGGGCCGCCGGGATCAAGCCAGAGGTGGCCATCACAATCCCAAAGCGCTGCAACATGGCCGATCGCCCCGTCGGTTACAAGTGCGGAGGTACGTGGCACTACTGTATTTAATAATCCAGTGAAGGTCTGAATCGAATCCTACAAAACTGTGAACAAGTTTTGTGCAGTGCTGATCAGCCAATTTTTTTTTTACTTCCACAGACTACACGCTGCCCTGACGAGTGACGACCTCTTGACTGATCAGGTCGCGCTAGCGATCAACGAGATCGATGCCCTGTGTTGGAATAATCGTATCCGCGCAAACCATTAATGTACGTGGTCATGTGGAGAGGGGCTCTAGCCCTATCACACTGAGCTGTGCTTGTGGTGTATGTCAAAATAATCTCATACTATGTCCGTTTCGTCTAAAAAAATAAGAATGAATTGTGTTGTGTGGAAGAGGCTCATATGAATCGTAGCTTCTTTTTTAACACAATATGAATCGTAGCTGTGCGCGGCTCGTTTACTGGCTTGTGTAGAGGATATGTTGGGCCGGCACCACCGTCAGCTCGTGTGAACTGCGAGGGCGAGGAGAAAACGAAGTATGCATGACCTACATGTCCAAGGGGGTGTTTGGTTCCACGGACTAAAACCAAAAAGTACTAAAATTAGTCCCAAAACGGACTAAAGATCTAAACCATTGGGACTAAAAGCTCTAAAAGGGACTAAAAACTCTTTAGCTCCACAAGAGGAACTTATAGGGATTAAAACCACTACTTTTTCACTGGATGCCCCTCCCCCACCACCGGCCCAATTGTTCCCTTTTTAAGTACATGGGCAAAATAGTCTTTGCGCAAGCTATTAAAGTAACTTTAGTCCCTTTTAGTCCAGGGATCCAAACATCAATTTTAGTCCCTAAGAGACTAAATTTAGTCCCTTGGTTTTAGTCCCAAGATTATCGGCGATTTGGATTGACGGACTAAACTTTGATGACAGACTATTTTAAACGTATACACCTAATTTTGACAAGAAAAAGTATGTGATGAATTATATGCTTCGATACAACATCGGAGCCTACAAAAATATGATGTGAGTGCCCATCAATTCAGTGGCGGAGCGTGACGACAGATCAAGGGGGGCCAATTCAAGATAATGTGTGCAACATGTAGAGACATGCATGTAGCCATGCAAAACAGTAGAATTCTTCGAAAATTAACGAGGGCACGGGGGCCGGAACCCATGACGGCCCTGACGTAGCTCCGCCACTGCATCAATTGTTCATCTCTGGATATTATAGAGTGCTCTGTCCCAAACTCTTCGTGTATCAGATTAATTTTTCGTCAAACTCTCAGCCTTTCTCGTCCGTCTCTTTAGTATATGTAATCGTCGGTCTACGGCCAACTATATATTATGCAATCTTATTTATAAAAATCAACCCCTAGTCCTTTGACACATTATAATTTTTTTTCTATACTAACCAATGTTTCCATCAATCGATGAAACACTACCCCTCCTATCACCCCACATGTCACGTCTTTCTTTGTCAAACTTTTGACAACCGTCGGACCCACTAATCATTGAAATACTACCCCTCTTAATGACCCCACATATCAAGCCTTTTTTTGTCAAACCCTCCGTCTCTCTCGTCGTCTCTCTAAACCAGCACGATCTTCGTATTTTAGGTGCGTTCTTGCTGTAAAAAAAATAGTAATCTGTCATGCAGCCACGAGTCATCGCTGCTACTGTTAGTTCTAAGGTCCTGATTTCCTGGTGTAATTGCAGACTTGCAGTATTACTCCATACTACTCCGTACTACCTAGCAGCATGGATTCACTAACCTTAACCGCCTTTGCTTTCAGGCTTTCAGCTGCCTTTCCCGGCTGCGCAAGCATCCACCCCGGTCACTGTCCGCGGGCCCATCACCAGAGTCCAGCGAAGAGCGATCCGCAAGCAAACCCAGCCGACCTCAATTAATCATCACGAGAAGCTGACCAACCCCAGCTCGTCGGCACCGCGAAATGACCAGTCTGCCCCCCGTACGCGGCCACCCGGCAATCCGCTCTCAGCCGTCCAGGGCACAAGGCGACCACTCGATAGCCGTCCGATCCCATCGTGTGATGTCTACGCGTCTTACCGACTGGGAAGCCCATTCCGGTAACTCCGCACGTGCACTTTTTGACCCCGCAACCCCGCGAGATATTTCTCCCGCCCCCCGCCCTACGCTACCCCGCTTCCCTAGACTCTGACTGACAATCCGGTCCCACCTCAGGCTCCGCCACACACTGGGCCCACAGTTCAGTCACCTACTTACCGCTACAGCACGTTCCTGCGAAATTGTTCCCTCCCCGGAACCGACGTTGGCCACCGCTATCCTTCCTAGACAGTTGGAGCTTGATCAGCTGGCCAAACGAACGATGCTCGGCTGGCAGCTTATTTCCTTTGACAGAATACTATTTATTCTACCAGCCGAAAACCAGTCGAACAGGCTTTTAATGACAGGTGGGACCAGAATGAAATTTGGGCCCACATGGCGGTGTGAGTTTGGTGCGGGCGCGGAAGGCGAGGAGGATCGCAACCCCACCACCGTCGTCTTCCTCTGGCTCCCACTGGAGAGTTCGTTCGTTCGGCTCGCGGCGACGCCGGGGCAGAGCAAGACGATGAAAAAAGAACTATTTTTTTTACTTGCTTAGCGAAACAGCAGAGAGGCCAGTTTGGGAGGGGGAGAGTCAGAGACTGAGAGAGACACAAGACTACAAGAGGACAATAAATAATAAATAATAAAGGCAGCAAGCGAGGTGGGGGAAAAGGGCGAGGTGATAGAGAGAGAAGAAAGGGGGAGAGGGGATCACGAAGTGTGCTCCCTCCTCCGCCCAATCCGACCGACCCAACCAAATCCGCCAGCGCCGCCCGCACCTTTACCTCTGCTGCCCGGGAGCTAAAAGGGACGGGAGGCCGCGGGCGGGCTCGCTAGCTCCTCGGATCGCGGGGGTCACGGGACGCGCGCCGCGGGCTGGCTGCTGGGTGCTGGTGGGAGGGCTGCTGATCGGGCGGCCTCTTGGCTGGCGCCGCCGGCGAGCTAGCGAGGCGGAGGCGGAGGCGCGCAGGCAGGGATGGACCGGGCGGCGGTGACCGTGGGGCCCGGGATGGACATGCCGATAATGCACGACGGCGACCGCTACGAGCTCGTCCGCGACATCGGCTCCGGCAACTTCGGCGTCGCGCGCCTCATGCGCAACCGCGCCGACGGCCAGCTCGTCGCCGTCAAGTACATCGAGCGCGGCGACAAGGTGCGTGCCGTGGCGTCCTGCTGTCGCCGCCGGCTCGCTTCGCTTGCTTGCTCGCCTGCCTGCCTGCCCTGTTCTTTTCTCACGAGGCTTTCTTGCTTGCTTCCCCTCTGCAGATTGACGAGAACGTGCAGCGCGAGATCATCAACCACCGCTCGCTGCGCCACCCCAACATCATCCGCTTCAAGGAGGTCATCCTCACCCCGACGCACCTCGCCATCGTCATGGAGTACGCCTCCGGCGGGGAGCTCTTCGAGCGCATCTGCAACGCCGGCAGATTCAGCGAGGACGAGGTCCTTTTCGTTCCGTCTCCTCTCTCTCATCATCCCGGCCTCTCTGCTTTGCTGATGCTGGCTTCTGTTGCCAGCCCTCTGCTCTGTACATGGTTGACTAATCGCCTGTCAAAGTTTCCCCACCTTTTCAGGCGCGCTTCTTTTTCCAGCAGCTCATATCAGGGGTCAGCTACTGCCATTCCATGGTACTGTTCTCTCCTACTCCGTATTTTTTTTCTTTCTTGTTACAATATTATTACTCCTGTAATACCAGATATATAGCATGTTGTCCGTCGATCTTTAGCACCGTACTGTACTGGTCTGGTCTGGTCTGGTTAAAACCGTTCTATTTTGTGCCTACTTTTTTGTCAAGCAAGTATGTCATCGAGACTTGAAGCTGGAGAACACCTTGTTGGATGGGAGCACCGCCCCTCGCCTCAAGATATGCGATTTTGGCTACTCAAAGGTACTGCCAGATGCTCCAGATGTACAAAATTACTCTGTTCAGGGGGAAATGGACCTCAGTTTCAATTAACAGGGCACACCTTTACTCTGCTAGTATAGCAAATGAGAAGTAAGATTGAATGGTATCTGCAATTAGCAAGCCATGATGTAGTGGAGGAAAAAAAACTACTGAAATCATCTGCTTATAAAATGCAAAGAGAAAGGCAGCTGTAGTTTTAACTCTATTACTAAATACTGTCATTGTGTTCCTTTCAAAAAAAAAAGACACCGGTATTTTGTGCCTTTAAAAAATACTGTTATAGCGGAATGTCTCCCTGAACCTCTTGCTCTGCTTATAGCTTTTTTTTTTCTTTTGCGTTTCAGTCATCAGTTCTACATTCTCAGCCGAAATCTACAGTGGGAACTCCTGCATACATTGCTCCTGAGGTTCTTCTGAAGAAGGAATACGATGGAAAGGTATTATACATATTTCTATTGATTATTCTACACTTTCATACTGTTTCTAACAACATGCATGTGATTGCCCTCTGCTTTATCAACGTTTTGCCTTACAGTGCATTTACAAGTTTTACGTGCTTGAGTGTAGCTATGTGTCACATGGAACGACGTTGGAGTATTAGTTCAGTCACTAACTTTTTGTTACTGAACTAAGGTTGCTGACGTGTGGTCTTGCGGAGTAACCCTTTATGTGATGCTGGTTGGCGCATATCCATTTGAGGACCCAGATGAGCCTAAGAATTTCAGGAAGACAATTCAGGTTTCATTTGCAGCTGCATTTCCACCAGTGTTTCTGAATTGGCCGTGAATTTTTATTGCAGATACTAATGTGATTTAATTGGCAGAGAATATTGGGTGTGCAGTACTCAATTCCAGATTATGTCCACATATCTCCAGAGTGCCAAGATCTTATTTCTAGAATTTTTGTTGCTAACCCTGCCACCGTGAGTACTTTCGGCTTTTGCTATTGTTGGATCAGTAGGTTTTGCACATTGTTACCTTAAGCCACTCACTGACATTATGTATACAGAGGATCACCATCCCTGAGATAAGAAACCATCCATGGTTCTTGAAGAACCTCCCAGCCGACCTAATGGATGACAGCACGATGAGCAACCAGTACGAGGAGCCAGAGCAGCCGATGCAGAGCATGGATGAGATCATGCAGATACTGGCTGAGGCGACCATACCGGCAGCTGGTTCCAGTGGAATCAACCAGTTCTTGAACGATGGCCTGGATCTCGATGACGACATGGACGACCTTGACTCAGATGCCGATCTCGACCTGGAAAGCAGTGGGGAGATCGTGTATGCTATGTGATGCCACCGAATGCTCATCAACAAAGCAATGTGTATCAGCCCCATGGCGCTCAGATTGGTATGTTGCTTCGTAAGTACCTGGATAACCAGAGTGGCAAAAGGGGAGGTGAATTGAGGGTAGTAGTACAGTGCAGGTTCTGTTGCCGATGCTGCTCGTGCCTGATGCGGTGATGCCCTTTCATCATCCTGTTGTTTTGGCTGTTTGTTTTGTGCACCTTCAGTGTTGTACAACAGTTTAGCCTTTTGGATGTGACTGTTGCTGCTGCTGTTTGAGTCATCCATCTGAGAAGAACCCTTGTCTCCGCACACCCCAACTAAGGGACAACGATGTACTTGTATCATTTGATTGTGTTTGTATCATAGTATGTATTGTGTTGTAGGCAAATAAAGAGACGCTACGATTCGCCCGTCCTCTGCCGTCTGTGTCATGTACCTCTTACAAGTTTTCTAGAACCTCGTGGGAGATCTTTCTGGTAGTGCAGTGTTATTAGGTTCATAGAAAGCACAGAATCTGAACTGCAAAATATGAAGACATGAGTGAACAGATGGTAATTGCACCAGATGATCAGATGTATCTTACTTGGAACTTCAAATATGGAGAAATTTAGAGATATTTCAAATGCAAATGACCTAAGATATTAGCCAAGCCAAAACAATCGAAACAGTTAAGTGAAATGCTTCATCAACCAGTTCCAAAATGATCCGTCATCCAAGATTACATCTCACCATTTTTTTCTTCATTGAGAAATCACTTCAGCAGCATGTCTCATTTCATGACCAGGTTGCAAAGGCTATAAGCAAGCACCATATTTGTAGTAATTACAGAATATATCGTCACATAATCTCACATACATTGATCAAGCTGCTTATTTATTGAGATACAAAACATATAGCAGACTACACACGAGGCATGATCAAATGTCACAACCCTGCACTCACAGCACCAAGGCAGCGGTTCAGAACAAAGACACTACGGATCAAGTAGGGGGTTCACCACATGACCGACGAACAGCACCACACCAGTCGTGTCCTCTCGAATCAGGAACAGGAAAGGGTGATCGGCGACGAAATCCACGGGCTCCCTGTAAGAACAGAGCACAACCCTTACAGCAGAAGCAGCAGCGGCCTCCGTGCCTTCCTCGTTAACTTCCACAAACGACTTGTGAAAAATGGATGAAACACACAAGTTCTGTCCCGTTGGCAAATCAACAAGCTCTGACAGATCTGCTTCTTCACTAAATGGCAGCTGGAGTCCCAAACCTTTCAGCAGATCGGTCGCTTCAAATCCAAAGGATATCTTGAACTTGGGGACTTTGAACCGCCCAACTGGAACATCCCTCATTGGGATATGCTTCTCCAGGAACTCAGGTTCAGAACTCAACTTTTCAGCCAAGCTCCAGAAACCATCTTGTGATTCTGGAAGAAATATGTACATGGAGAACTGCCTCTTGTCCCCACCCTTCTGGTATGGAAGCTTAAGCACCTTAAAGTTGCTGTAAGACCGAATATATTGGTCGTCTGTGCTGGACATGAAGTGTGCTTGAACTGAGCTCCCATCAAGAAGGTGGAATTCACTATCTCTCGTTTTAGATGCATCGAACTTCTCAGCCCAAGCTCCTTTGAAGTAGAGTGCATTGCCAAGAATCAGCCTGGTGGTTTCATCAACAGAGTCAGGTGGAAGAAGCTCTTTGATTAGACCTGAGGTGACCCTCTCTACCCATGAGTTCACTTGACCAGCAACTTGAGCAGCCTGATAAGTGAGTCACAATACAAAATATAACTGCCTAGTTTCCAAATTAAATGGGGCAGTGAAAAGATAAGATTATGTAACGAGACTGGATTAACCATTATATTTTTATGTGCCACCAAACTTACATTTACCTGAAAACATTTCTTATAAAACTGTATTTAGAAGGTGACAAGGGTACCGAGCATCATTGTAGTATCCTTTTTACCAGAAGTGCTCACAAAAAAAGGGATTTAGAAACCCGTATATTATGTCAACTCCCAAAGAACGATTTGGACTAAATGTCTATTATATTCATAAGCAGAGCATATTTTACTCTAAAAACACCTCTTAGCAACAAAAGAATGCAATGATACTTCCATAGCTCTACTACTCATGATCATATATTACTCAACACCAACATTTTTAATGCAACAGGGACACAAATCTTGCGCAAATATGGCAATTTGTTAATAATAGATTTCAGCACACCTTTGAGCTACATAAATAAGCTCCGCAACTCGCATATCTAATATCATAAGTCTACTATAGCTGTCCCACACCACAGCATACAGTAAAGGTCCAAAGTTCACCAATCTTTTTAAAACAAAAATAAAATGGTGTCACAAGGTTAAGAACTGTTCAAGGGTACTTCAGTCAGAGACATGAAAATAGTACTCCCAATGTCAACTACAGCCTAGATTGCAGTATCAGTTAAGCAGAAACCAAACAGCTCATGTCATCATTGTCACTGTGGTCTAAATACACGCGACAAACAAAACCACCAGTTCAAAACGAGAAGAAACTAAACGGTCCGTAATAGAAAGGATGTCAAAATGAAGAATTAGCAGTAGCTAGTTGTTTAATCTTTCAGCAAAGATATAACAATCGTTACTATCCAACCATGCTAGTTTTTTTTAATGCAAAGGGGATCGACCTTTTTCTGGAAGTCGACGGACTGGGCGTTGGCCTTGTATTTTCCGACGGCGACCTCCTCGAAGGCCGGCTTCAGTTTCAGCGACGCGTCGACGAAGACGCCGTCGGCAAAGGCCACCCGCGGGCCGCCGGCCTCGGACCCATCAGCGAGCACGAGCTGCGCCACCTCCTCTGCGAGCGCGTGCAGGCTATCGGCTGCGTCCGGCCCATCGCCTCCGCCGAGTGCGGCGAGCAGCTGGCCGCGCGTGGCGCCACCGGAGCCGGCGGCGAGGAGGCTGAGCGCGACGTGGATGGACAGCGGGGAGAAGACGGCGTTGGTGGAGGAGGAAGAGGAGGGGGAGGAGAGCGCGCCGGCGAGGCGGAGCGCGAAGCGGGTCTGGTGCGCGACGGAGAGGCGCGTGTCGCCGGCAGCCATGGCCGGTGCGGGCCTTCGGGGGTGGTGGTTCCTTTCCTTGCGGTCGGCGGAGTGGAAAAGATGGAAATGGTGTAATTTCGGATTGTCTCAGGGTGTTTTGGTTATATACTTATTTTGCTTTTTTTTTCTTTTTGCGAAAATATACTTGTTTTGCTGGACAGGTTAAGCGTCATTCCTTGCAACACGTGGAATGTCTCACTGAGGATGTCTAGATATAGTTTTAAACTTCTTTTTCTTGGTGAGGTCAGTACGAAGAAATAGAGTACATAAGCATATCTAGTAGTATGAATGTTATCCCCTTGACTCAAATTACTATTTATTTTAGTCTTTTTTGTATACCATATAATCGGATTATATGGTCCAACTAATAAGTTAGACGGAGATTAAACAAAAGTAGCTAGCTAGTGTGCGCTGTTTAAACGCTCCTTAAACAGGCTAAACGTTCGTTTGGGTGAACAATTTGCTAAAACAAAAAATACATATAAAATACGGTCGATTAATAGATAGTTTTGAATCAAAGAAAAGAAAGTTAGCATATGATCAAAGAGTTCACGTGAAATATAGTTAATACATAGATAAACTTATGATTTAAAAAATAAGAAAATTACTCATCCACCAAAGAGTTCATGTCAAATAAATGAAAATTAATAACTAGTTAAATTCAGATTAAAAATAGCAAACAAAAATAGCTAAATAAAAAGTCTATACCAGGTACAATTGATACAAAATTTAAATTTAGAGTTATAATAAAGGAAAATCGTATTTCAATTTGATATTAAAAGAAAATTATTTATATACATTGTTTATATAATATAATTAATTAATAGCTTAAAATTTTGAAATAGGACATAAAGTTAACAAACTAATAAAAAAGGGAATGATTTATACCCGTTTATTTATATATAATAGTGGTCTAAATTAATCAAAAAAACATGACGAGTACTGTTAGTAAATATATAAATTGAACATTAGTTATATTCTAAATGTGTTTAGGAGCAAATAGTGCAATAGTTCATATCAAATATATTTTTATTGACTAAATGAAAGAAAAATATTGAAAGTGGTATTTTAATTTCCTATTCATTTTTAGAAATAAATTATTGAAATTCACACATGTATAATATATTATGTCGATAGATAAATTTTAAATTAAAAAGAAAAACATATTGATACTCTTATCTCTTTATTTTGTTGATAATTTTTTTTAAATAAAAATATAATCAGGTTAGGTAGACGCTAATACTCGAAGAGTCCTTTCTTCCAACACGTGTAATGTCATACGAGGATGTCTAAATATAATTTTCATAACTTCGTTTTCTCGATGAGGTCAGTACCAAGAGCTGGAGCAAAATAGCATATCTAATACGAATGTTAGGTTAAATAAATTAGAGTTCTTAGAGTCACAATACCCCAATATATTCTATAGAAAGGCACAGCTGTGGTGTTTCGTGTTTGTCCTACGTCGGCTCTCTACTCAATATTAAATGGGCTAACTCATGATCTAAATGCTTATTCACTCTATTGACGTGTTAAGATCCACCCGCAAAACAACATACAGCGCTGAAACAAATTAAAAACTGGAAATAAAAACGATCCCGGCCCCGACACATGCATGTCCATCACACTCTCAGGTTTGGTTGCATGACTGAACCACGACCACTTCGTGTTTCCTTTGCATATGCAAGGTGGAGCCTATAAAGCACGAAGGTCGAAGGGTGGTGATGGTTGCTTATATTATTATGACTCGAATGGTGCTAAAGAACATAAATTGAGCTCGAAAGTGCTGTTGGTACTTTCTCTTCTGATTTTTGCATAGTAAGTATCTTTTTCCCTTCATAATTTGGCCTGTTTGCTTGTCTTACCAGCCAGCAGTATTTTTCTCTCAGCAGAAATCAGCACCAGCCAGTAGGCACCAGCCAGCCAGCATTATTTTTCTCTCGACACAAATCAGCAGCAGCCACCAAGCGAACAGGTGTCTTTTTTTTTTGCCTCAATCCACGCCATGCTGCTCTTCGTCTTGGAAAAAAAAGATATGCAGCAGTGATGCAAAACAAGGCCACCGCAGCACCACCACCTAGATGGTATATGTGTTGCCGTCCTATCCATCTCAAGTTCTCAGCGCGCATGTCGAGGGCGCTTCTTATACTCGGCTCCACTTCCTGACTCGCCACGTTTGGAGAAGCGATGCAGCCTTGGAGCTGCCCCCAGCAAAGATATATGGGAGCCAGGGCCTTCACCAAGTGTTCAATTTGTAGAAGGCGCAGAGTTTGACTGCAAAATGTGAAGACATGCATCAACTCTAAAAAAGAACAAACTTATCCCGTCACTAATCATTTTCACTCTGGTCTGTTTGAAAATCCTCAACACATCAAAGCGTAAGGAAATTCTGCTGAGCAACTTCTGTACCTGGCAGTAAAAGAAGATTCAAATTTGACACATAAGAAACAGATATTAGCGGCACCAGTTGATCAGACTTCAAACACGGTTAAAATGTCCACGATTCCATTAGGCACTACCTTTTTTTTTACAACTATTATATGGCAGACATAAGTATCTAACTTTAATTTATCTTGGAACTTTAATTGTAGAGAAATTCAGAGAGCACACAAATGAGAACATCATGCTTGGCACCGGCCTCATCAACCATGCCAACACAACCGAAACAACTAGAGTGATATGGATCATCAACCAGGGTTCATCCCCATTGCATATCACCATTTTCTCACTGTATCATCAAGAAGCACTTCATAAGCATGTATCATCTCATAACCAGGCTGCAAAAGGCCATAAGCAACACGCCAACACCATATGGATTATATCATCCCACGACCTTACATACATCGATCAAGCCACATATTTATCCAGAGGCACAAAATATATGCCAGACACCATGCACTCGCAGTTCAGAACACAAACTATGGAGCAAGTAAGGGATTCACCACATGACCAACGAACAGCACCACATCAGTCGTGTCTTCTCAGATCAGGAACAGGAAAGGGTGATCTGCGATGAAATTGGTGGGCGTCCCATACGAAGAGGGCAAAGAGCTCCCAGCCATTAGTATAGCAGATGCTGCAGTAGCCTCGGTTCCTTCCTCATTAACTTCGACAAACGACTTGTGAATAATGGACGAAAGAGACAGATTCTCTTCAACAAACTCTGATAGATTTCATTTTGGGCTAAATGGCAGCTGGAGCCCCAAATCTTGTAGCAAATTGGATGGTTCAAACCCAAAGGATATCTTGAACTTGGGGACTCTGAATTGCCCAACTTGAACCTTCCACAGTGGAATATGCTTCTCCAAGAACTCAGGCTCAAAGCTCAACTTTTGAGACAAGCTCCAGAGACCATCTTGTGCTTCTGGAAGAAGTATGTACATGGAGAACTGCCTCTTGTTGTGTTTGTTTGTTTTTTCCTTTGATTGTAATGTCCAATCTGGACTTCATCTTCTTTTTAATATAAATCGACAGCTCTCCTGCCTGGTTCGTTTAAAAAAAAACTGCCTCTGGTCATTGCCTTGCTCGTAAGGAAGCTTAAGCACCTTCAAGTTGTCGTAAGATGCAATATATTGGTCGTCTCTGCTGGACATGAAAGGTGCTTGAACTGAACTCCCATCAAGAAGGTGGAATTCATTGTCACTTGTTTTAGACGCATCGAACTTCTTAGTCCAGGCTCCTTTAAAATAGAGTGCATTAGCAAGCAGCTTGGTGGTTTCATCAACAAGGTCTGGTGGAAGAAGATCTTTGATTAGACCTGAGGTGACCTTCTCTACCCATGAGTTCACTTGATCAGTGACTTGAGCAGCCTGAAAAAAGAGAATATATGGGTCCTCTGTGCAAATAAGATTATGTAAAAGAAATGGGTTAATCCTATATTCTAATGTGCCACCAAACTTACTCGTAGCAGGAAATATTTCTTATAAAATAGTCTTTAAAAAAAAACTCGACCTGCGAGGGGCAAGCCGCCTCCCGGGCATTTCACTTAAGAAGAAGACCTTTTCACGCAGGCCAAGAAAACCCTCGAATCCCGGTCCCGCCCTGACACTGGGAAACATAACCCGTGAAACCCTGCCTGGGCCACACACGGTCCTCAGGTCGACCTGAGCCGTCTCTTGACCAGTGCTTTGGCACACGGGACCGGTGAGGGAATTTTTTTTTATTTTCCACAAATTGTGCAGCACCTAGGGATTGAACCCTGGGTGGGAGCTCCCCAGCCAGTGGCCTTTGCCACTGCACTGTGAGCCCCTTTGCTATAAAATAGTCTTTAGATGGTAACAATGGCACCAAGAATCAGTGTAGACTAGAGGCGTTGTTTTCATGAGAATCTCATTTAAATAGCCATCATACAGCATAGAACTGTGGTACAACAGTCCACAGAAACCATAATTGACAAAAGGGTGATACATTCGAATGTGTAAACCCACAAATGTTGCACACACTGTTATGATCCTAAAGAACGTGAATATATATAAATTTTCACCGGACTACCAGCCTTTGAAATACCAAGGTGAATACTAACTGTGTACTGTATTGATTATTGCAACCTGTATTGATTATTAATTGCAACCTGACTACTAACTGTGTACTGACGCAGTTCATCAATACAGAGGCATGAAAAATTATACTCCTATGTCAACTAAGGCCAGTCTCAGCGGAAGGTTTCACTACACGGTTACCCGGACCAGAAACTAGGTACATGTGTCACAGGAGTTTCATGGTGATGAAACTCCTCTCACATCCCATGAAACTATTGTTTATCTCTCTTATATCACATCAGCATATTTAATATCATGAAACATCCATGAAACTCCCATTGAGATTGGCCTAAGGAATCCCTCCTATGGTCTGCATTGCAACCAATTCCTGCCATAAAAATGTCATCTTTATCAAATACACGCCGAAAGGAATAAATAGTCTGCGTCGCCTAATCTTTCAGCAAAGTACACAATCGCTACTGAACCATTATTGTACATGCTAGTTGTTTGGAAGAGGGATCAACAACCAACCTTTGTCTGGAAATTGACGGAGTGGATCTCGGCATTGTACTTTGAAACTGCGATCTCCTCGAAGGCAGGCTTCAGCTTCAACGACGAGTCGGCGTAGACGGCGTCGGCGAAGGCGATCCGTGGGCCTCCGGCCTCGGACCCGTCGGCAAGCACGTGCCGCGCCACCTGCTCGGCGAGCGCGTGCAGGCTATCGGTTGCGCCCGGCCCGTCGCCGCCGCCGAGCACGGCGAGCAGCTGGTCGCGTGTGGCGCCGCCCGAGCCGGCGGCGAGGAGGCTGAGCGCGACGTGGAGGGACAACGGGGAGAAGACGACGTTCTTATTGGAGTTGGAGGGGGGAGAGGACGGGGAGGAGAGCAAGGCGGCTAGGCAGAGAGCGAAGCGGGTCTGGTGCGCGATGGAGAGGCGCATCACGCATGGCGGCGGCGGCCATGGTCGGTGGGGGTGACGGCTCCTTGCCTCGGACATGCACTCAGGCAAAGCAAATACGAGACGGGTGTAATATATATAGAACTGTCTTGGGGTGGATTTATTGCTGGACAGGTCATCGAGACGCGTCCGTAATACATGTAAAAACACGTAAACCCAGGAAATCAGGTACAGTAATTAAATGCTTACCTATTTGAAGCACACGGATGGTTTTCATGTGTTTAGGTAAGTCCCAAATAATTGTATCATAGTCTGTTCTTATTAATTAGTTGTCATAATATATGATTCTTACTCCCAAGACACATCCAAAAATCCAACTTTCGTCTCTCCCCCGCGCCCCGCGGACTCTCGCAAGGCGACCCGGGAGCCCCCCTCGCGCCGCCGCTCCAACACCGCCACCCCTCCCCTCTTCCCTTGTCGTCGCCTGAGCATGACCTCTGGAAGCCCAGAAAGAAGCGCGATGAAGGCGACGGCGGGGCAAACCGACGGGAGCTCGACCTTGACGCCGTTGCGGGCGACGCGACGAGGCGCAACCATGGTAGTGCGGCGGCGCCGGAGCGGTGCGGACCCGGGGCTACCGCCGGCGGATCCGGTGGTCCCGTGCCCGGATCTGTCAATCCGCCCCCTTCTCGGCAGGGTGCTGAAGCGTCCCCTCGAAAGAGAGAACTTAATGTGATACAAATACCAGTCCCAGGATGCCGGTTCACATTATTACAACAGATAGTTCAGTACAAAAACAACATTACGGGAGACGGTGGCATTGCAGGGCCACGACAAACAGAACTAGTACTAAGCTCCAGAGAAAAAGGTTGATAACATAGAGGTCTTCATCAGAGTGGCAACGCATGCGGCTTCCAGCGGGTGACCCTAACACACAGGCAAAGGTTGGGTGCAGAACGAACCCCTCTAAACGACGTCCTCAGGCACAAAGTCCGGGTCTGCCTCTGCAACAGATTAAGCAAGGGTGAGTGTATACGTACTCAGCAAGCGCAACCACAACCACGGAGGGGAAATAACAGAAGTATGCAAGTATTGTAACAAGGGTGGCTTATGGTTTAGTTAGCAGCAAAGCAAATTTTATTACTCATGCAAGGGGGTTGGTTTTCGCAATGGGTTTTCACAAATATTACTTTTAAAAGGAACAGTAAGTGTAATATTTTTTTGTACAAGATTTTGTTGCTACCAGATTTCCCATCTGTCGTAGCCCATGTCAAAGCATTTCTCAGCTCAACCAAACACCAACACTTCCTTACACCAAAACAGGGGACTAGTGAAGTGACCAAGCCGTAACTCGCCCAATACCGTGGACACGGCTATCCGGATAGGTTTTTAACTCTGCAGAGGTGTACACAACCACAAGCAGGCTACCACGACATGAACACCTTAGTGTCAGTGCAGCTCCTATCAAAGCCATTACCCACCATAGCTAAACTGACAAGTTATCACAGACGCGACCAGGGGTTAGCCACCTACCGACGAGGTCCTAACCAGGGGCATACCTCACATAGACCGTATCCCCGGCTCCATGGCCCTCTGTTGCTCACCAGCACACCACATAACCAGCAGCTCAACTAGTGGGGTTTATGCTAGGCCGTTGCCACATACAACGGTCGAGTGGTGGTACAGAAAAAAAAGGGTTAGGCTAGACGACACATCAACAACATCCCAAAACTTGTGATAGGATAGACAACTCCCACCATGCTCAACCACACCGGTTCGAGCTCACCTCGGTATTTCACACGGAAATACCGTCTGTCTCATCCCACACGGGTACTCATTTTATTTACACAATCATCTCTTTTATTTTAAAGTACGCACACAGTTGCTTTTGTAAACACCAAGTATTTGTCATGGGGGTTTAATGGTAAAATGTTCCTAAGCATTTCTAGCAGTGACTAATATTCAAATAGAACATTGTCATATTTAAATATTAATCTAGGTTGTCAAGGAATCAGTCATAGCAATCAAGGTATGGCTATCCAACCGGGTTTAGCAGTAGAATTATGCAAGTTTTATAAATCAGGCCATGGGGTGTGTTTATAAAAACTGGTACAACAGTATGCATCAAAGGGTGGGATTGCACTTGCTGTTCTCCCAACCCTCAGGGGATTCCTGCCCGGGGTCTTGGTCTCCAAGCTCCTGCTCGTAGCACTGCTCCTCCTCGAGTCATTCCTCGTTCACAGCGGAGTCTACGGCACACACAACAAACACCCAATAAATAAAAAAAACTTTCATTGAGCTCCAAGAGAAAGAACGGAAAAAGAGAGCGGATGGTGATGATATGATTATTTTCGAATGTGGACTGGATGGATCTGGCGGAAATATGCTGGTGATCATTGTGGTGGAGTTTGGGGTCAAACGAGATTAATTTGGCGCATGAAATGATGAGTTTGGTGGAGGTTTAGGGGCTGTTTATAAAGAATAAGGATCTTTTTGTAATTCTGGAAAAGTTCAGGGGCCTCTGGCAAATATAACAGAGAGAGAAGGAATAGTATATATGGACTGCGGGTTAATTTGATAAAAGTGCAGGGGGTTATGTGTAAACATGTCGGAGAGAGGGGTTCAAGTTCATTTGGACCGCGGGTTAGAATAGGGAGAAAGCCAGGGGGTTATGTGTAAAATGGCCATCTCTTTCGTTTTAACAGAGAGAGAGGGGGGGAAACAGGGGAGGGGGTCCGGCGGCCGGCGGCGATCCAATCGCCGGTGATTGGGGCGGCGGTGGTGGTCGGGAGCAGGGGGAAAAGGGAGCGCAGGCTATGGCGAGCCCACCCCTGGTCTTATCTCGAGCAGAGGTGGCCGTCGTAGTGCGGACCACGGAAGCGGCGGCGGCGGCAATGGAGGTGGTGGCGGCGGCGTTGCGGCGGTGTGGAAAGTGAATTGGGTGGCGCTCGAGCTGGTGGAGGTGGAGGGGATGCGGGTGAGCCTATTTATAGACGCGGAGGTGGTCCGGGTAGGCGGGCCGACGAGAGGGGGGCTCGGCGGTCGGTAATGGTGGTCGGCGGCGGAATCAAGGCGGCCGGGGCCCGTGGCCGTGATTGGTACGGCGGCGGTGTGCTTGTCGTGCGCGTGCGCGTGGTGAAGCGCTGGCGCGGCGACGGGACTAAGGAGGGGCCGGGTGGTGGCGTGCAGGTGAGTGCGGCGGTCGGCGGTGTGTCTGGTGGCGGTCGGAGCAGCGGCGGCCGTGGTGCAGGGGTGGCACGCACGAGGGGGTGGTTCGGCGGTAGTGAGCTCGGGTAGATGGCGTGGTTTGGCGACGACGGTGGCGGGGTCACGGGGAGGGCGGCACGGCTGCTGCGTACGGCGGCCGGCACGACTGCGTACGGCGGCCGTCACGGCTGCGTGCGGTGCTTGTGCTCGTCGTAGGCGTGCGAGCAGCACTGCTGCAGCAGTGCGGTGGCGGTGGGCGGCACGGCAGCGAGGGGAGCGGGTGGACGTGGCCAGCGGCAGCGTTGCGGTGGGGACGCCCCGGGAGCGCGTGCGCGGCGGGCACGGGGGCGGCGTGTTCCGGTGCGCCGGCCGTACGGTGGTAGAGCGAGGGCGGCACGGCAGGGGCGGCGTGCCGGTGATGCAGGCGGTCGGGAACCGGTGGTGATGTGCTGTATGGGTGAGGGGTCGGCGTCGAGCAGAGGGGTGAGGCCGGCCGGGGACGGGTGGTCGGCGACGAGTGGCGCGGAGCAGAGCGCACTGGAGTGGAGGGAGTAGAGGAAACAGGGGAAGGGAAGAGGAAAAAAAGAGAAAAAGGAAAAAGAAAAGGAAGAAGGAAAAGAAGGGAAAAAGGAAAAGAGAAAGAGGGGGGAAGGGGGAGAGACGGCGGGATTCGCGGCGGGAGAGACAGGCGCCGACGGCGGTCGGCCAGAGACGGTCGGCCCAAGAGCGGGCGACCCGGGATGGGACGGAAAGAGGGTGGCGACGACGAAGCGAACAGGAAAAAGAGGGGGGGGGGGAAACAAGGCGAACAGGTTTTGGCGGGAACGGGAGCTCGGGCGGTAAAACATTTGAAAACTTTTCACCGGTGATTCGTTAGTGATTTTCCAGAGATTAAAACGCGGGCGTTACAAACCTACCCCACTTAAAAGGAATCTCGTCCTCGAGATTCGGCTGGCTCCTAAAAAGGTGGGGGAACTCTTTCTTCAAGGCATCTTCTCTTTTCCCACGTAGCTTCCTTTACACTGTGTTTGCTCCACTGTACTCTGCATATTCGCACTTCGGAGTTTCTGGTTCTCTTGGTGACGGTGTCCAAAATTCTGACCGGTACCTCCTGATAACGCAGATCCATCTGCAGGTCTATTTCTTCTTCCGGTATGTGTTCTTCCTCGGGTACTCTCAGGCATTTCCTTAATTGCGAGACATGGAATACCGGGTGTATATCTGACATTGCTTCGGGTAACCCCAATCGGTAGGCTACCTTTCCAACTTTCTTTTGCACCGGGTATGGTCTGATGTACCGGGGGGCCAACTTTCCATGGACTTGAAATCTACGGGTTCCCCGGATGGGTGAAACTTTGAGATAAACAAAATCTCCTGGATTAAACTCCAGTTCTCGTCTCTTCTTGTCTGCGTAGCTTTTCTGTCTGGACTGAGCTGCTCTCAACTTTTCCCTAATTTCAGCTACTTTCTCTTCGGCTTCTTTTATGAGCGCGGGTCCCACTAGTGTACGCTCTCCTACTTCTGACCACATTAGAGGAGTTCTGCATTTTCTCCCGTAGAGGGCTTCAAACGGGGACATACCTAAACTTGCCTGGTAACCATTGTTGTAAGAGAATTCTGCATAGGGTAAATTCTGTTCCCAATCTTTACCATAGGTAAGGACACATGCTCTCAGCATATCCTCCATAATCTGATTTACTCTTTCTGTCTGGCCATCGGTCTGAGGGTGATACGCGGAGCTAAAATCCAACTTGGTGCCCATAGCTTTATGCAAACTTTTCCAAAATGTCGAGGTGAACTGGGTCCCTCGGTCTGAAACAATTCTACTGGGCACTCCATGCAACTTTACTATGTTCTCCACATAAAGCTTGGCTAGTTTCTCTCCACCATAATTTGTTCGCACAGGTAGGAAGTGTGCGACTTTGGTGAGTCGGTCCACTATTACCCATATAGAGTCGTGTCCCTTCTGTGTTCTGGGTAAACCTACCACAAATCCATTCCTATCTCATCCCACTTCCATACTAGGATAGGCAAGGGTTGTAATAATCCTGCCGGCTTTAGTGTTCTGCCTTAATCCTTTGGCAGGTGTCACAATGAGCGACAAATTGAGCTATGTCAGCTTTCATTCCTTTCCACCAATAGTTCTGCCTCAAGTCCAAATACATTTTGGTGGACCTTGGGTGAATGGAATATGGCGAGTTGTGAGCCTCGTTCATGATTACCTGTCTAAAGTCTCCTTCCTTAGGCACACAAATCCTATCCTTGTACCACAGCGTTCCTTTGCTGTTGACCCTAAAGTCTGGTGCCTTATTTTCTCCGGTATGCTTGCAGATCTACACTAAATCCTTGTCTGTCCCTTGGGCTTTTCTGATCCGATCCTCTAGAGTGGACTGGATCGTCAGTTGGTGGCTATTATTCTGGGGAACAATGTGCACATTTAGTCGGGCCATTTCTTCTTGCAGGTGGGCACTCTTGGGTCTGTAGGATTTTCGGCTCAGGGCATCTGCCACTACATTAGCTTTGCCAGGGTGGTAATGAATTTCCACATTATAATCTTTAACCAATTCTAACCACCTTCTCTGTCTGAGGTTCAGATCCGGTTGGGTGAAGATATACTTTAAGCTCTTATGATCCGTGTATATTTCGCACTTGTTCCCAATTAGGTAGTGTCTCCAGATTTTGAGTGCGTGCACTACGGCCGCAAATTCTAAGTCATGCGTTGGGTAATTCTGCTCATGAGGTCTAAGTTGTCGGGAGGCATATGCCACAACCTTCCCATCTTGCATGAGGACACACCCTAATCCTTGGCGGGATGCGTCACAGTAAACGACGAAATCCCTGTGAGTATCTGGTAGGGTTAAAACTGGGGCAGCGGTCAGCTTTTTCTTCAGCTCTTGGAAACTCTTTTCGCACGACTCGGTCCAAACAAATTTCTTTTCTTTCTTAAGCAATTCTGTCATGGGTCTAGCTATCTTGGAAAATCCTTCAATAAACCTCCGGTAATACCCAGCTAAACCAAGGAAACTTCTGATCTCACTCAGATTGGTTGGTTGTTGCCAGTTTGAGACTGCCTCTACCTTCTCGGGGTCTACTGCTACCCCTTCTGCGGTCAAAATGTGACCAAGGAAAGCTACTTTTTCCAGCCAAAATTCACACTTGCTAAATTTGGCATAGAGCTGGTGTGCTCTCAACTTTTCCAACACTACCCGTAGGTGTTGCTCATGCTCTTCGGCACTCTTGGAGTAGATGAGTATGTCGTCAATAAAGACTACGACAAACTTGTCTAGCTCATCCATAAATACTTTGTTCATAAGGTTCATGAAGTAAGCCGGTGCATTGGTGAGTCCAAATGGCATTACTGTAAATTCATACTGTCCGTAACGGGTGACAAATGCGGTCTTTGAGGTGTCACTCCCCTTAATTTTCAGTTGGTGATACCCAGTTCTTAAGTCAATCTTGGAGAAGTATTTGGCTCCTTTCAACTGATCAAAGAGATCATCAATTCTAGGGAGTGGGTATTTATTCTTGATAGTGACATCATTTAGTGCACGATAGTCGATGCACAACCTCATGCTCCCATCTTTCTTTCTTACAAAGAGTACCGGGGCTCCCCAAGGGGACGTGCTGGGTCTGATAAATCCCATCTGTTGCAACTCTTCTAGCTGTTTCTTCAACTCTGCTAACTCTGAGGCTGCCATCCTATAGGGTCTCTTGGCTATAGGGGAGGTTCCAGGGACAAGTTCAATAGCAAACTCTATGTCCCTATCTGGTGGCATTCCAGGTAGAACTTCAGGGAAAACATCAGGATATTCCCTGATTACTGGGACTTCCTCTATGGTTTTTGTCTCCATACTAAAGATCATAGGATCTGGTCCACTTCCTTTGGTGTGACAGGTCACTTGTACTCCCTCTGGGTTGGTGAGATGTACTATTTTATCCGCACAACCTATGAGACCATTGTGTTTGCCTAACCAGTCCATTCCAAGGATCACATCTATTCCTTCGGATTCTAGTACTACTAGGTCTGCTAGAAACTCTACCCCACTTAAAAGAATCCGTACCCGCGAACAACCTAATTGGCACTTAATATCACCTCCAGGTGTTCGGGTTAGTAGGGGTGTCTTTAGTAGTACTGTGGGTATCTTGTGCTTTTCCACAAAACTTGACGATATAAAAGAATGCGATGCTTCAGAATCAAATAATACTGTTGCTAAAACTGAACCGACCAGGTACTCACCGAGTACTACTCCTTGTGCTCCTTGAGCTTCCTGTGCGTCGATGTGGTTGACGCGGGCTCGTCCGTATGACTGCTGGGTGTTGTTGTTGCTGCTGCCGGTGTTGGTGTTGCGGACGGGTACACGGTTGGCTCCAGACACTGGTGGCTTGGGTCCATTCACCGAGTTGGAGTAGACTGATATCGCAGGCTTGCTCCTAGGATATGGGTAATCGACGATGTAGTGCCCGGTCTCATGGCAGTTGAAGCAGGCTCTCGCATTGCTGTTGCTGGCTGTGGCCTGACTGACTTTGCTCTGTGGTGGCTTCGAGGTGTTCTGGCTCTTGAACTGGTTGTTGGGAGCCTGAGAGCTTGTAGCCTGAAACTGGGTCCTATACTGCACGGGAGCCTGGGGTCTAGGTGCAGCATAACCGGAGCTCCTGGGTTTCTGCGAGCGGTCCATCTGACGGTTCTTGCTTTCCAAGAACTTGCGCTTGTTCTCTTGCCTTGCATCCATTCTGGCCTTTTCTGTGACAATGGCCTTGTTCATCAGTGTATTGAAATCGGGGAAACTGTGGGAGACTATCAGGGCTCGAAGATCTGGGTGCAACCCCCTGATGAAAGCGTCCTGTCTCTTCGCATCTGTCTTCACTTCATCTGGTGCATAACGGGCTAGCTCAGTGAACTCGTGGGTGTACTCTTCCACGGTCTTGTTCCCTTGCTTCAGTGCACGGAACTCATCTGCCTTGCGCCTCATGGTGGCGTCGGGGATGTGGTAGCGGCGGAACTCTTCTTCAAACTCCTTCCAGGTGATTGCAGACTCGTTTGGGGAAGCTGCACAGTAAGCGTCCCACCAAGCTAAGGCAGTTCCAGTGAGTTGATGGGTAGTTAGGAGAACTTTGTCACGGTCTCCACATCCAAACGGTTCCAGTTTCCTCTTCATAGTTCTCAGCCAGTCATCTGCTTCCAAGGGGTTGCTAGACCCTCCAAAGGTGGGTGGCCTGGTTCTCAGAAAGTTGGTCAACTTATCACCTGCATTGGGTCTACGGGCTGTCTCCTGACGGCGGCTGGCATTCCACACATTTTGCATGAACAGGGTGTGGTGGTACAAAGCTTGTGCCAGGTTGAAATCTGGTGGGAGTGGGGGCACAACAAAAGATCCCTCATTCTGACTTCTTGGATGACTTGCTTCTGGTCTGCCTCCTACAGGCACTTGTCCTTCAGGCTGGTTTTCTCCCATAGGGTCCTGCTGATCCACTTCCTGGTTCTCAGGGTTCTCCCTTCTTCCCTCTGGTTGCTCTCCCCCAGCAGGAGGGACGCATCTCTGAGAGGCGCTAGCACGAGTGTTCACCATCTGCAGGTGGAGCAAGGCCTTCGTGAGATTAGGTTAAATGATGTTTAAGTTGATTAGTTCGTGTTTTAAAAAGGCAGAAACAGCACGCAAGCTAACAAACAAACACACAAGGTTTCATTCCAACAGCTGAGGGCTACAGCACTTGGGGGGGGGGGTTACAACAAGGCTCGCACTTCGAGGCGGGGCACAAGACAAGGTAGGGAAACTACTGCTAGGGATACAAGGGTTCTTCGGACCAAGCTGGCTTCATTCCCATCTGAGCGCTTGACTCTGGGCCTACTCGCGAGGCGAGCTCTCCTCTGGGTTGGTGTGCTCCTCTGGCTGTGCAAGTCGTGCATGCTCAGCCTCGGTCAAGGTCCCATTCTCCCGAGGCGGCTCAGACGGTCCTTCTTCGGCGGGCGGTGATCCTGCTGGGGTTCCCGACAGTGCCTGTGGGTTTCCCACCATTTCTCCCCATGCCATGATCGGTGTCCCAAGTAGGACATGGGGTTCTCCAATTGCCGGAACAGGCGTTCCACTTCTGGTCCAATCCTGGATACGCAGGTCCCGAGCCTGCCGGAGGCTTTCTTGGGCGACTGCCTCATTGCTGATAGCAGCAGCAGCTCTTGCTTCAGCTTGGGCCACCTGGACTTGGTGCATGCGGACCGAGAATTCTGCTTGTTCAGCCCGGGAGGTTTGTTCCCTCAGGCGTTCAGCCTGCTCGTCAAAGAGTTGGTCCAAGGAATTGAGGTAGGTGACCACTTGGTACAGGATGGGTACCTCTTGATGGCGCTGCTCCAAGTTCCTTATGCGGGCTCGCCAGACTGCACTTCTGACGACCGGCAGAAAGTACCTCATTGGGGTGGGGACCAGGTGCCTTTCAAAGATTCCGCACATGAAGCGGAGGGCTTTCCTGAGAGCCAAGGGGTAGGTGTCCTGGTGCCTGAATCCTGTGGCGGTCGTACGCCATGCTTCGACAGGGTGGAGGTCACTCTTGGCGACAACTATGACCACTCTGCAGCGTTGGGTCCCATGGTGCTCATACTCCCTGCTGCAGTACCTCGGGCGTTCAAGCACACCGAGGCGTTCCAGCGCGGGGATCAACAAGCTAGCGAAGCCCGGTGTGACTGGGCAAACTCCCTGGGTCCATCCTTGTTCCGCCATCTGAAACCAGGGGAAAACAAAAATTGAACAGGTGCAGGATAAAAGATGACTTTTATTGCATAATATGGTGGTGTACAAAGATCATGGATACATCGATGCTAAGCTGGTAGTGCTACTGGAACAACAGACTCTACCCTAGGAGAGGCTAGACTAAGTGCTAGTCTAAACTAGGACTCTACTCAAGGCGGACTCGACGTTTCTTCAGAGGGAGCTGATACTCTGGCACTTCCTCTTCAGTCTGTGTGCCTGCATCCATGTGGGTCATCTCTGGCTCTCCTTCCAATAACCCATTCTCCCTCCTGTAGGCTTCAAGCCTATCCATGTACTCAGAGTAAGCCTGGCATCTAGCGTGTTGAGCAGCTAGGGAGCTGACAGCCTGAGTAGCTGTCACCTTCTGTATCTCCAGCTCTCTCTTCACTTCTTCCATCTCCTTTTCCGCCTTCTCGGCTCTGCGGATCTGGTGCCTCAGCTGTCCCGATGTCTCTCGGTACAGCCTGTCCAAGCCAGTGAGGTAAATGGACAAGTGTGACACGGTGTCCTCTATATCTTCATCTCTCCCAAGGTTTCTCATCTGAGCAATCCACTCACGTCCTCCACTCACCAGGGGTGGGGTAAAACCTAGTGCTGTTCCCACGAGGTACTGTCTGTAGAGTGCGCGGAGGCACATCAGGGCTCTTCTTGCGGCTTTGCGGTAGGCATTGGGGCGGTCGTAGCCGGTGGCGTGGACGAACCAAGGTGCCACTTCCTTGTAGAGTGAGCTCTTCCCCACGAAGATGAACATCCGGCACCGACGGGTACCATTGGTGGTGAACTCCCGGCAAAAGTACTCGGGGGTCTCTGTGACTCCAACGTGCTCCAGGCTGAGCAGCAGCAACTTGGGGAGGCCAGGTTCTGCGAGGCAGACTCCTTCGCCCCAACCCTCGTCAGCCGGCTGGGCCATCTGGAACAAGTCAAAAAGCCGTCGGTGAGTACTTGTGTGGGGAAAAGGATTAGGCAAGAACAAACTAGGGTCAAGATCCTAGGGGTACGTCCTACGGCCAACCTATCGGCTCTGATACCACCTGAAGCGTCCCCTCGAAAGAGAGAACTTAATGTGATACAAATACCAGTCCCAGGATGCTGGTTCACATTATTACAACAGATAGTTCAGTACAAGAACAACATTACGGGAGACGGTGGCATTGCAGGGCCACGACAAACAGAACTAGTACTAAGCTCCAGAGAAAAAGGTTGATAACATAGAGGTCTTCATCAGAGTGGCAACGCATGCGGCTTCCAGCGGGTGACCCTAACACACAGGCAAAGGTTGGGTGCAGAACGAACCCCTCTAAACGACGTCCTCAGGCACAAAGTCCGGGTCTGCCTCTACAACAGATTAAGCAAGGGTGAGTGCATACGTACTCAGCAAGCGCAACCACAACCACGGAGGGGAAATAACAGAAGTATGCAAGTATTGTAACAAGTGTGGCTTATGGTTTAGTTAGCAGCAAAGCAAATTTTATTATTCATGCAAGGGGGTTGGTTTTCGCAATGGGTTTTCACAAATATTACTTTTAAAAGGAACAGTAAGTGTAATATTTTTTTGTACAAGATTTTGTTGCTACCAGATTTCCCATCTGTCGTAGCCCATGTCAAAGCATTTCTCAGCTCAACCAAACACCAACACTTCCTTACACCAAAACAGGGGACTAGTGAAGTGACCAAGCCGTAACTCGCCCAATACCGTGGACACGGCTATCCGAATAGGTTTTTAACTCTGCAGAGGTGTACACAACCACAAGCAGGCTACCACAACATGAACACCTTAGTGTCAGTGCAGCTCCTATCAAAGCCATTACCCACCATAGCTAAACTGACAAGTTATCACAGACGCGACCAGGGGTTAGCCACCTACCGACGAGGTCCTAACCAAGGGCATACCTCACATAGACCGTATCCCCGGCTCCATGGCCCTCTGTTGCTCACCAGCACACCACATAACCAGCAGCTCAACTAGTGGGGTTTATGCTAGGCCATTGCCACATACAACGGTCGAGTGGTGGTACAGAAAAAAAAGGGTTAGGCTAGACGACACATCAACAACATCCCAAAACTTGTGATAGGATAGACAACTCCCACCATGCTCAACCACACCGGTTCGAGCTCACCTCGGTATTTCACACGGAAATACCGTCTGTCTCATCCCACACGGGTACTCATTTTATTTACACAATCATCTCTTTTATTTTAAAGTACGCACACGGTTGCTTTTGTAAACACCAAGTATTTGTCATGGGGGTTTAATGGTAAAATGTTCCTAAGCATTTCTAGCAGTGACTAATATTCAAATAGAACATTGTCATATTTAAATATTAATCTAGGTTGTCAAGGAATCAGTCATAGCAATCAAGGTATGGCTATCCAACCGGGTTTAGCAGTAGAATTATGCAAGTTTTATAAATCAGGCCATGGGGTGCGTTTATAAAAACTGGTACAACAGTATGCATCAAAGGGTGGGATTGCACTTGCCGTTCTCCCAACCCTCGGGGGATTCCTGCCCGGGGTCTTGGTCTCCAAGCTCCTGCTCGTAGCACTGCTCCTCCTCGAGTCCTTCCTCGTTCACAGCGGAGTCTACAGCACACACAACAAACACCCAATAAATAAAAGAAAACTTTCATTGAGCTCCGAGAGAAAGAACGGAAAAAGAGAGCGGATTGTGATGATATGATTATTTTCGAATGTGAACTGGATGGATCTGGCGGAAATATGCTGGTGATCATTGTGGTGGAGTTTGGGGTCAAACGGGATTAATTTGGCGCATGAAATGATGAGTTTGGTGGAGGTTTAGGGGCTGTTTATAAAGAATAAGGATCTTTTTGTAATTCTGGAAAAGTTCAGGGGCCTCTGGCGAATATAACAGAGAGAGAAGGAATAGTATATATGGACTGCGGGTTAATTTGGTAAAAGTGCAGGGGGTTATGTGTAAACATGTCGGAGAGAGGGGGTTCAAGTTCATTTGGACCGCGGGTTAGAATAGGGAGAAAGCCAAGGGGTTATGTGTAAAATGGCCATCTCTTTCGTTTTAACAGAGAGAGAGGGGGGAAACAGGGGAGGGGGTCCGGCGGCCGGCGGCGATCCAATCGCCGGTGATTGGGGCGGCGGTGGTGGTCGGGAGCAGGGGGAAAAGGGAGCGCAGGCTATGGCGAGCTCACCCCTGGTCTTATCTCGAGCAGAGGTGGCCGGCGTAGTGCGGACCACGGAAGCGGCGGCGGCGGCGGCAATGGAGGTGGTGGCGGCAGCGTTGCGGCAGCGTCGAAAGTGAATTGGGTGGCGCTCGAGCTGGTGGAGGTGGAGGGGATGCTTGTGAGCCTATTTATAGGCGCGGAGGTGGTCCGGGTAGGCGGGCCGACTAGAGGGGGGCTCGGCGGTCGGTGATGGTGGTCGGCGGCGGAATCAAGGCGGCCGGGGCCCGTGGCAGTGATTGGTACGGCGGCGGTGTGCTTGTCGTGCGCGTGCGCGTGGTGAAGCGCTGGCGCGGCGACGGGACTGAGGAGGGGCCGGGTGGTGGCGTGCAGGCGAGTGCGGCGGTCGGCGGTGTGTCTGGTGGCGGTCGGAGCAGCGGCGGCCGTGGTGCAGGGGTGGCACGCACGAGGGGGTGGTTCGGCGGTAGTGAGCTTGGATAGATGGCGTGGTTTGGCGACGACGGTGGCGGGGTCACGGGGAGGGCGGCACGGCTGCTGCGTACGGCGGCCGGCAAGGCTGCGTACGGCGGCCGGCACGGCTGCGTGCGGTGCTTGTGCTCGTCGTAGGCGTGCGAGCAGCACTGCTGCAGCAGTGCGGTGGCGGTGGGCGGCACGACAGCGAGGGGAGCGGGTGGACGGGGCCAGCGGCAGCGTTGCGGTGGGGACGCCCCGGGAGCGCGTGCGCGGCGGGCATGGGGGCGGCGTGTTCCGGTACGCCGGCCGTACGGTGGTAGAGCGAGGGCGGCACGGCAGGGGCGGCGTGCCGGTGATGCAGGCGGTCGGGAACCGGTGGTGATGTGCTGTATGGGTGAGGGGTCGGCGTCGAGCAGAGGGGTGAGGCCGGCCGGGGACGGGTGGTCGGCGACGAGCGGCGCGGAGCAGAGCGCACGGGAGTGGAGGGAGTAGAGGAAACAGGGGAAGGGAAGAGGAAAAAAAGAGAAAAAGGAAAAAGAAAAGGAAGAAGGAAAAGAAGGGAAAAAGGAAAAGAGAAAGAGGGGGGGAAGGGGGAGAGACGGCGGGATTCGCGGCGGGAGAGACAGGCGCCGACGGCGGTCGGCCAGAGACGGTCGGCCCGAGAGCGGGCGACCCGGGATGGGACGGAAAGAGGGTGGCGACGACGAAGCGAACAGGAAAAAGAGGGGGGGGGAAACAAGGCGAACAGGTTTTGGCGGGAACGGGAGCTCGGGCGGTAAAACATTTGAAAACTTTTCACCGGTGATTCGTTAGTGATTTTCCAGAGATTAAAACGCGGGCGTTACAGGTGCGGAGGCCCGAAGACGACGCACAAGTGGGCGGCGTGGCGTGGCGACCGACGAAGGACATGGCCGTCCGGCTGCAGGAAGGCGACGGGCACACGAGGCGGCGGCCGGCGATTGGGCTTTGAGCGGATCTGGCCCAGGATGCGGCGACCCGGTCAGGATGCGGCGGTGGTGGCGCCCAGTGCCGGGCGTGCGCGACGGGTGGAGGCGGGCCAGGCGCAGCGGCTGTTGCACCCGGCGGCCTGGACGCGCGGTTCCGGCGCGGGGACGGGCGCGATGGCGGACAGAGCAACGGCGTAGCCGCGGAAGGAGGCCGCGTGGAGAGATGCGGAGCGGGGCGAGGCGTTGGGCGGTCGCGAGGAGGGCCGGAGGGAGATGCGGCTCAGCGATGAGGCATGTGGCCGGCGCGCGGGGCCATGCTGGCGGCGCGCGGGAGCGGCAACCGGGGAGGAGGTGCTAAAGGATCTGCCCGGCCGGGGTTTGTGGGAGGCGGTGCATCGCCGGGGCACGAGGACGGCGACAGGAAGATGGGGCTTCGACGGCGGGCTCAGTGGTGCTGCGACAGTGACATCCCCCAGTTGGCTTGCCGCGGCGAACGCGTGCAGTGGGGGTTCGACACTCAGGGCGAAAGCCCTCGCCAGATTCTTCTGGCGAAATGGCGGCGACGTCTTCGGGCGTCGCTTTCCATGTTGAGGGCAACATTTCGGATTTGTAACCCTACTGCACGGGGTCTCTGGGTGAAAACCCGGTCCAGCTCCTGGACGAGCGACAACGGCGCCTGAGGGCGTCGTGACCTCCTTGGAGGCATCGTTTCTAGAGACACCGTTCGATCTGCGGCATGACCGGCCTGCTACTCGTGATTGTTCCGGTCGGTGGTGACAAATTTATCGGAGGGCATGTGAACGGGGGGTTGTTTACCTCACGCCAAGACGCCTACTCTCCGGTTGGTGGCCGAGGGTCTTCACTCGGTTGTTGTTCGGCTGCTTCCAGCGTTCCGTGGCGCCTGGTGTTGCTTGGCAATCTCCAGTGCGGTGCGGGACAACGTTTGCGGCAACGACAACCAGTGATGACTTAGCCTACAGCGGATCGCGGCGGGGGTGTTCAGCACGACTGAACTCACATGGTGCGGTACAACGTTGGCGGCATCTGCGGCGTTCTTCGCGCACCAGGCGCCCGCTTACGCCGTCGCGTCGCGACGACGCAATCGCACCACTGTACGTGTCCAGTTGCGCAGCCTAAGCAGCAAATGCTGCCGCCGATTCCCCTTCCCCCGGTGCTACATGCGTGCCACATGCCAGTGCAAGCACCGGCGCACCACTACCAGCCTCAGCCGCCCGTGCAGACGAAGCAGGGCACGCGTGATCCGTTTGAAGCTGCCGAACTGAAAGACGAAGCATCGCCTGATCTAGCACAAGATCTCGACATTGACGAGATTTGCAGGGCACTAGAAGAAGATGCATGGCGAGTTGTTCAGGCCCTCTGAAGACAAAGACACCGTGCCGATAGGCGAAGCAGTCCAGCGGCTGCCAACTCCGAGATCCCAGTGATGGCTGATGGCGCGCCTGTTCCGGCGTCCAAGGAGCCCCCTGCTGCGCTTCCACAATGTTTCGACCTCGATGAAGTCATGTCGCTTCCGGATGCCTTCTTCGAGTGCCTCCAGGAGCTTCCTGTCCACGTCGATGAGGCTTTCAAGGTGCCCCAGGTTGCGATCCAGGTTACATAACAGAAGGCTTGCTTAGACATGCAAGAGCAGCAGCAGCAGCACAAGAGCTCGCTCCATGCAGTTACAGATTCCCAAGAGTAGAAATAGGATGGCAACACTTGTAATTGTAAATCTTTCTGCAGATGAACTAATGTTAATATGTTATCCTTTTGTGACAACGTTGTTGTGTGTTAATTCAATTCGGGCAGTCTTGCGGTAGTACAAGAGCAGTTTGTTGTTCTTTGTTTTGAAAGCTATGATTCAAAATGAGTTGCTAATCTGTGCGGAAAACATTCGGTGCCCCCGGCGGCACATGCACCCCCGCGCAGTTGTTGACGCGTGGACAGTTGATATGTTTTTGTTATTAGGGTTGCGGAAGGGTTAGCAATAAAGCGTCTACTTGATTAGGTTACCGCAAAATGGATAGGGGGTGCATTGCCCATGTTTGGTGGGGCCGCCTGTGCATGCGCTGCGCTACCGGACAGAAGCAACCTCTCCAACAGACACTATATATTTGACTAACACTCTTGTTCGTTTGCTGGCTGGCATGCACCGGTGTTGCAGCATGTTTGGAAAAAAAAAGAACCGGCAGAGCTGCGAAGGAGGCACGCTTATCCGTGTGGAGTGTACAGCCGAGGTGAGTACGGCACACTTAGCGTCGGACCGGAGCATGCAGGTGCGGAATATTCATATATGCGCATACGAATTTATAAGGTTCAATCGAAGCTAACATGCACGTTTTGCATGCATGCAGCAGCTACCTGTAGGGCTTGGTGCAGGTTCTTCCTGGCGGAGTTGCAAGCCGCGTTCATCGCGGAATAGGGTTATGGGTAGAGGAGAATACATTGGAGACGTGCGTTGTCCATGTGGGATCAAGCCGTCATATGAATATGTTTTTAATATGGTTTCCCAGCTCGACAACAATCGCCGGCAGATTGTGGAGGCTCTAGGTTTTGGTGGGTTTCTTAATTTCCCTCATCTGACCAACAATCATGAGCAACTTGGTACGTGGTTTCTTGGCAAGATCAATGTAGGCACCGGTGAGCTTGTAGTGGATGATCGCACTCGCATCCTTGTCGGGCCTCAGCAGGTTGGTGAAGTGTTCGGCATCCCTTCAGTTGGTAGAGACGTATGTGATTCAGTGGTTCTGAAGGATCGCAAGTGTGCCGAGGCCGTTGCTAGGTATGCGTTGCGAGCTCAAGGTGCTAGGTGCCCGCTTGAGAGTGCGCATGAAGTTGTCTTGGCAGGGCACTCGCTTGGGTCAAGCCCTACCGATGCTGATGTATTCCGAGTAGGTTTTGTGTTTTTTTGTCATGGCTCATGTGCTCGCACCTTCAAGGCAGCATGGGTTGGATGCATTGAAGTATTGGCCGGCATTGCTGAAGTTGCACGAAATCAGCAAGTGTAACTGGGCAGCGTACGTTGCCGAGGATACGCTTCAAGCTTCACGGAACATGAATGGATCCGCAGCAGGTGGTACCGGGGAGATTGACTCCAGGGGATGCTGTCTCCTCCTTCAGGTAACTATAAATGTCCCGAGCCCGCCGCATAGTCTTTGTGTTTTTGGTCTACCACATCACGTATTTTAAGTCAATGCAAACGGATTGCATGCATGCAGGTATTGTATATGCGGGTAGTCGCAGGATCCGGTGATGTGTTGTCTTTGGCGCAGCGGCCGCTAATCAGCGTCATTGGTTCATCGTCCATGTATAAGTTGCTGGCAGCCGAAGAAGGAAGGCTAGGACGGTGCAATGGCAGAAGCGAGAGTCGCGGTGTTGCCGAGGAATACCAGGCTGATGGGATCGGAGCATCAACCAAGCGTACACCACGACTGTCACACCTGGATTTTCACAAAAACCCGAATGTGGCCATATGTGTGCCCAGGAAGTCCACATACACATATAGCAAACAAATATGGTAAAACAGAGATCAAATGCTTCATTTATTCATCATAAAGTAGTGTTTACATCAGAGTGCTGCATAAATGAAATACATGGATAGCGGAAGACTAAATAAACTCTCTCTAAGTGTAGCCGCATCCCACAGGGACTCTGACTGGGAGAACCCAACTCAGTAGTACGGTAGATCTTCTGGAAACTCAGCAGCAGACTCATGCACATCCCAATCTGTTATCCGTCCGGGATTTTGTTGAATAAATAGCAAGTGTAAGTAAAGCAATTACTTAGCAAGTATAGCACGGGTTATGAAGGCTCAAAAAGGCTAGACACGGCTTAACTGCATTAGCACTTTTAGTCGGTTTGTTTTAACATTATCCAAGTTACTACAAGTGAATGAAACCCGGTTGAAACCCAATTAATGAAGTGTAAGTAACATTAAGCATAATTAAACATCATCTTCTAATAAAAAAGGATCCAGGCCGCTCGTAACCCTGAGCAAGGCTATCATGATAGATTTACACTATGCAGAGGTTTCGCCCTTTACCCACTAGTCGCGTAAAAGTTCAAGGGAACTTTGCACCCAACCACGCACATCGACACTTCCGAGGTGTGACTGCATAGGGACGCTACGAGGCTTTTCACAAGACACTCTAACAAGACAGTAGCCGCTGGGGTACTACAAGGTGGTGAGTCCTTAGGCACCGAGATCGACGTACGCCTACGGAGTCCACCGTAAGGGGGTCGATGGCGTCCAGAGCGCGGGTATCCACCCCAACAATGCGCAACGCGCGGAGTTCTCAATCGCTGAGACTCCCAACACGGGACTGGGTCTAACGAGACCTAGCCGACGGGGCTACCGTCCTCGGTGGAATCGGGTAAACACCCCGTGCCTTGCCTCCCACAACGCCGTTGGCCCCTCGGTAACCACTGTCAAGCTAGAGCCGTACAAGCTACTTGTCCAAGACCAGAGCCATTATAGTTCTAGCGGTGGCGATAGGCTCCTGGGTTGTCGCTTTAAGAACCGGTCCTTAGTGGGAGACACTAGAACAAAGCACACGGCACATGCTCTAGCTCCCTAATCCATGTTGCTAAAAAAACAAGTTTTAACGTTAAGGTTGAAGTGGACCATTAATACAAGTTTAACAGTTAAATAAAGGTGACAGTAGTTGCGCCTAGCAAAGTTCTACCCATATGCAATAAACCCAAGGTGAACAAGGATAGGATAATGAAAAACTAGGTACAACCTTAAAGGTAAATCAAATTAGACACATGGATGTATGAGATAATTTAATACAGGTGAGTAGGTAGCAAGGATTGTCCGTGCTATAACTTGCCTTCCTCAAGGTGCTGCTGCTGCTGCGAGTCCGGCTCCTGAAAGTCCTCGTACTCAAAGTCCAACGCGAACGGCTCACCGACTGGACACGAATCACCACACAAGCATCCACACAAGCCAATACATGCAAACAAAGGTATTCTATTAGAAACAGTACACCAAACAGTAGAAACAGTACAAAAGAAGGTTCTAGAAATAATCTACGCTTCGCTACGAACACGTGAGCGCAAAAATCACACTAATCGGAGTTAAAACGAGAAAGATATGGCGTTTCTAAGTTTCGGGGAATTATTTGTGAAAAACCGAGGACCTATACGTAATTATGCGATAAAACAGGAGGGCTTACGCGCAAAAAGACGAGGGCTGGACCGCGGGTTAGTTTATTCAAAAACACAGGGAGTTAAATGAATAAAACGGGACCTCTTTGTAAATACTTTTGAACTCCATTGGACGGCGGGTTGATTTGAGAGGAACAGGAGGGCTCTTTAGCAAGATAACCAGGTCTGACCGGTATTGACCTTGTTGACCGACGTCTGACTTTGGTCAGATCCAACCGAGGCCGTAGGATCTACATCGGACGGCTAGGGTTTTGGGAAGACGGCTGGGTCGCCGGCGGCAGACGGGAGGGTGCCACCGCCGCTCGGCCACGGCGGTGGTTCGCCGGAATCGGCGCTAACTCGAGCTACAGACCGCCAAACACTAAGCGTCTTGGACCTACGGCACCAGGGAAGGATGACGAGTAGGCCTAGGGGGTTCGTGGCGACCGGCGGGGCACTGAGGCGGCGGTCGACGTGGACCGGCGGCCGGCTGTCGTCGGCGAGCAACGAGCGGGGTGGAAGCTTCAGCTTGGGACACAACTTTTGGCGCTACGGGTGCAGAAAGTCAAGGCTAAGACGGCGGTGGGGTTCAAGTCGAGGGGGAAAGCGGTGCGGGCGATGCGCGGCGGCGAATAGAGGAGGCGGAGCTCCGGCGAGTCCCGACGACGGCGGTGGAGGTGCTACGGGGGCGCGAAGGGAGACGGGAAGAGTTCCGTACCCTCACACGCAGCTGGTGTAGCGGTCAATTTGGACAGAGCGCAACCACGGGCGGAGATCGATGGCACGGCGGTCGGCGGAGCTGCAAGGTGGCCGGCGATGGATTAGATGCAGTGCAGGGTGGAATCGAGCTCAAGGGCGATTCGGATAGCTTCGTTACCTCGTCTCGATGCTACCGGTGAGGCTGGACGGGGTGGAGCAGCGCCGGAGGGGGATAATCGACGGCGGCAGCTCGAGCTCTAATGGCGGCGACGCTGCGAGGCGAGGGGGAAGGGAGCCGCGGCTCGGGATTGCTCGAGGGAGATGGGTGAGGGTTCGAGGGTGCGGTTGCTGGGTTTTATAGCCCCGGGGAAGGGTTGCCTTGGCGTGCGAGCCACGCCCGTGGATCGGGGCGGCGGGCGGCGGCTCCATCCTTTCCATCGGTGGCGATAGGTTTCCATGCGAGGAGCGAGGCAAAGAAGGAAAGGGGAGGCGGCGAAGGTGCGGGGAAGGTTCCTGAGGGGTCCACAGTGCGCGCGAGGCGGGCCCTGGCGCCAGGCCGAGGCGGCGGTGCGGGCCGAGCTCGATCGAGCTTGGTTCGGTCGGAGGTAGGGGACGGCACTGTTTGAGCGGGGCCCGCGTGTCGGTGAAAGTGGAGGGAGGGGCTGTGGAATTGGGCCGGTGCGGAGAGGTGTTGCTGGGCCGCGGTGTCGTTGGCGCAGGAGCGGGCCGAGCTGGTGCTGTGCGAGCTGGGCCACTGGGGGAGTGGCTGGGCCGGCAGTTGGCTGCTGGGCCGCGGGGGGTGGGGGGGAGAAAGAAAAGAGAGGAGGGGGGCGCTGGGCCGCGAAAAGGTGGGCCGAGCGGGACGGAGTGGGCTGCTGCGGGAAAAGAAGAAGAGAAGGGGGAAAAACAGACCGGGAAATGAAGTTCAGGGAGGGGAAATGGACTTTGGCCAAACAACTTTTCTAGGGCTCCAAACAGGGTGATTCAAATTTGAATTTAAATAAATTTAAATTCTCATTTGAACCACAAGCAATACAAAACTCAATGCAGCAGCATGAATGCAACAAAAATGTTTCTATACCTTATATTTGACTTTAATTTCCAGAAATTATTTATTTACCCTATGTTAATTATGAACAAGGCATTAAATACTCAATTAATTACTAAAAATTTTGAATAGAACTATTTTAGGGTGTTACAACGACCGGAAGGAATTGATGCCTCTTACCAATCAGATGAGCCGGTGCATGGAACGGCGCCGACAATGACTCAGGTACGTGGTTTGTGCGTTCGGATTGATGCGGTGCTAGCAGATCTGCCGTTGAATGTTGATTTTGTTCAGATGGAGGACGGGTTAAGCAGTGATGTACAGGTAGCGCTGAAGAAGTATAACGCACGCGTGCTTCGTGCGTTGCGCAAAGTGCTCGAGGCTGAAGGTTCACTACTCGTCCAAGGTGTAGCAAGTAGGCAAGAACATGTTGTTTCTGGGTCCGACGACAGCTGTGTTCAAGATGTCTCGGCAACGTGGAGCACACCAGCGAGTGATGTGTTTGTGACGCCACCCACAAGTATGTATGAATTTGTTACGCTGCTTACCCCTCTCTGCACTCACATCGTTGGGTCTCTTCACATTTTCAGTGACCTCCAAAGGCCGGTATGCTCCCAAGTGCAGGAGGGCCCCATGCGAGTTCAAGAAGAAGCAGGTGTCGTTCTCTCCCGTGATGAAGCTGCACTTCGCAGACGGGAGCACGGCATGCAGAGCTTTTCCTGCTCCTAGCCAAAATACAATCCCCGGTACAGTCTCACCACATCGTCTCTTTGCATGTGTGGCTGGAATGGTCAATGAAAGGCTTCTCAGCAGGTTAGTCCCTTGCCCAAACGGTTTGGCGTCGGCGACTGTGCCCTGGGTCGGTGTGTAACACCCCGCCCTCCACGAGCCGCCCCGCACAACCCTTCCGAGGGGCGCGCACGCGTACACATAGCACCCTGCTTACACTTTCGTCCTCGCTTCGTGTAAAAGGGTTAACCCGAAGGTGCTATGGCTGGAAGACAAAGGCTTATAAGTTGCCTCCACCCTTGCTCAACTAGCAATGTGGCACTAAACATGTGCATCCCACACTAATGGGCCACTACCGGGCCATACAAACTGGGCCGGGTGTGACATACACCCCCCCCCCCTCAAAGAACCCGACGTCCTCGTCGGCGCAATCACCCACTCGGGCAAATGTACAGGAACGTTCCCCCTTAGCGCACGACCGTACGTCCAGTGCCGGCGCCATAGTCCATGCCGTATGCCCTACCCGGGCCATACGCGCCATGCGCCCTATGCCCGCACACTGACTCGTACGCGCAACCGCGAGGGTCGGCTCTGATACCATTTGTAACACCCCGCCCTCCACGAGCCGCCCCGCACAGCCCTTCCGAGGGGCGTGCACGCGTACACATAGCACCCTGCTTACACTTTCGTCCTCGCTTCGTGTAAAAGGGTTAACCCGAAGGTGCTATGGCTGGAAGACAAAGGCTTATAAGTTGCCTCCACCCTTGCTCAACTAGCAATGTGGCACTAAACATGTGCATCCCGCACTAATGGGCCACTACCGGGCCATACAAACTGGGCCGGGTGTGACACGGTGTGTGTTAGGTTACTACTAAGCGCTGTCCTTTGGTGGTTGGTCAGTGTGTGGATCCGGCACAACCATCCAAAGATGCTCGAGGTCACAGGTGGTGAAGTAAAGGATCAACTATGCGGAAGCACAGACATGGGTCGAGCTACGCTCGATCTTTGTTTGCGTAGAATTTTCCAGATCAGCGGAAACCGAACGAGGCATATATTCGAGTCGCACGTGATGGTGAGAATGTACCTGCACACACGCGCACGGGCCCGTTCATTTGTTGCTCGTTTCACGTGCGGATCACACACTATTGTGTTTCAGTCTAGCTGCATAGCCGATGATGGACATGGACGCACCCTACCGGGGATGGAGGAACTTGCAGGGGTGTTGACAGCGTATCAGGCGCACAGATGCAGGATGGTATTTTTTTTCTTGCACACACATTCTGTTGCCTGCCGTTTGCATATGTATCCTGATAGTCTTGCGGTTGTTAATTATCACGCCGTTCATGTCCATCGATGACAATTTAGGTCTTCACACCGGTGAAGGTCAACTCATCATGGTCGTGCTATGCATGGGACCTACAGAGACGGGAGTGCACGGCGTATGACCCACACATCCTGGATGGTAGCGCCCCACAACGATGTGGCTTATTAGCCGTCATATATAGACGCATGGTCGATGCTCTCGCCCGTTACATGCACTGGAATGCCGCTGAGGCCGACACCTTGGCTAGTTTTTTGTACCAGTCAATTACTGAGACACACGGAGCAACGAATGAGTAAGTAGCGTAATGACACGATTCCCGTTTTCAGTATATGGCTGTATTGGGTAACCGATTATTACATGACAGATTGGCCTCCGGTATCCGGGTGATTAACTATTGTTGCTGCTTCGATGGGGATACAATTCTCGGGAGGATTGGCAAGGTACGTAACTGTTGAAATAGTTCTTGACAAATGAGGTTTTGTAAGGTTTTTGACAAAGAAACGTGCCACCTACATCCAGGAAGGAATAAAACGTCTGAGGCAGGAGTTGCTGTTCGACCTAATGAAGATGGAGGGGAATACTGCCGTACCACCTACCATGCAGGAGCTCGCAATTTAAAGCATTATGTACACTGACCGATCGAAATCCAACTTGTGGGTCACATAATGCGAATAAATCAACCAGAAAGCGTACCACTTCAGCAATCTGGCCTCGTGTGCATTTTCTTCAGTGTTCCACTTCATCTCTGATCGATCATGTAGAATGAATATGATGCCATGTACGCGTCCTTGTGAGTAACACACATTTCAACCTCAGGTGAAATCAAAAGCATTGTATCTATCCTAAGATGTACACGCGTAATGTTGCAAAGACGCGGTGGAAATGTTGCAGACGTGTCGCTGCATCAGGAGATCGCGTCCGAAATGGATGCACTTCGCGACCTCATGCACCCATGGACGGCGGCCGAGGCGTAGTGTGCATGTGCGCCTAGTTACTTTATCATCCTTGAACATCATGCATATACGGGTTCACACGCATGCGCCAAGCTGCATTTTAATGTGGGGGAACAAAAGCATTTATTTCGGCAAAGCATCGAACGGACACACTACTAAACGTGCACAAGTAGGTGGGGCTCCCAAGAACAAAGTGCAAGCTAAACGAAACAAAACGTGAACAAGATGCTGGGGCTACCAAGCACGACCTACACCTTACATGAGACGGAATTACGCACGGTGATACAACTCACGGTTTGAACCGCCTTGGGCTAGTTCCGCGAGACTAGGACAATCATGACACCTACCAAACTTAAAACAGAGAGAACCATCAAGCACCAGACAATCCACTGGATCTCGGTCAGCGCCCTCTCCATGAAGATGCAGAGGTTATCCGGAGCACCCTCTCCCTGATTGTTGCGGCTGTATCCAGTCACAACAATTCCAGTTTCTTCGAGGTATCGCAGGTACTGATCCTCCCATTTCCAGAAATCGCAGCCGGCAACAGAGTCCACCTAAGCAGGAACAAAACTTGTGTTAGGAGGTGCTTGCGGCGGCACCGAATGTTTTCCAAACAAGCTATAGAAGTTTTATCACACAAACTAAATGAGTAGAGTGCCATGCTTACCCGGTGATATATGCACTTATAGAAATCTCTGTTTGGGTTGCCGGGCGTGTGGGAAGTAAACACCCTCACATAGTCACGCCTGCATCTGGGGCAGAGGATCAGTGGAAGCATGAGCCTACCTCCATAGTGGTTTCCTACGTTCCTGCGCCTAGATGCAGAGGAGGATGAAGTAGACATGGATCTGTTTTGAGGTAGTG
This sequence comes from Echinochloa phyllopogon, assembly GCA_033239725.1. NCBI lineage: Eukaryota > Viridiplantae > Streptophyta > Magnoliopsida > Poales > Poaceae > Echinochloa > Echinochloa phyllopogon. The sequence continues at coordinate 15,065,660 of BTCW01000009.1, forward strand.
TGTTGTTGGCTTCCTGTATGCGAAGGCCGATGGAAGCATATGGAGCACTTGAGCTCGCTATATAGGCAGTACACAGGGATATCTTTGTCAATGCACACCGCGGCACGACGGTGCAAGAGTTTCCGACTAGCGGGTCCCATCTTTTGTACCGTAGCCTTCTTTCGTGAAAGTAGATGCACTAGGGGTACACGTCGTTTAGGGCGCGAGTCTTCGTATGGAGGTATTCTCTGCACCTCTGGCGGTGGCCAATTCTTTTTTCGTGACAGCTGTGACCGATTACATTTTCGTACACACGCTTAAGATACTTGCATCATCACACGTGGCGACACGAAGCTTAATAGGTGGAAAAACACGATCGGTAAGCAGCAAATACTTTCTTGGGTACAGGATACATGCAAACGGTGGGCAACAGATTTGCCGACTACCGTCTAGATGGTTTGTCACTCGGCACATGCCCTTCTACTTTATTCGTCTGCGTATACGAAATTCGGGTAGACTAAGCCCAAACGGTGCAAGCGTGAGTGACGGGTGGCACGCGCTCAGGGGTTCTACTTGGACTGAACCTTAGTAACAGTCATGTGCAGGTAGTCGCGCTCGGCAACAGGAGTCATCATTAGTGCACAGGTGTCTCCCACCACGAGCCCAGTTTCTCGAGCAAACGGACTCCATCCGCCCGTAACTCTGGCTATCCCGTCACGCCCTATCTTCAGGTCACCAGTGCGCAGGCCGACCCCACCCGGCCGGAAAATGTGCACTTTCTTAGGTGAACTCAGGAGGTTTGCACGGGTGTACTCCCTGGTGAAATTCTGCAAAGAAGTTGAGAACAAATGCTTAGCCACCTCGCCGCGGACGTACGGGTCCCATGTACATGACAAAAGTACAAGCTGCTTGTTACATATGAACAGGATGGAATAAAACATGATTAGAAATGTACACGCTCCTGTTGATATTCGACGAAGTCATTGTCGCTACATATGTTGGTAACACGCCAGGGTCAGACAGGCCCGCTGCTTCGACGCGCCTGCGAAGGCCTGGCATGCGTATTACGCTGCGCTCGTAGTAAGCTTCTGGTGCTCTGGCCAATGACGCCAGGGGTGTTGGTGGCATGCCTGGGCAACGGTGGCCAACTGCAGGGTTAGCGAAGGTAAACATACACAGGCGTGTGCACGCACGCACGACTAGAGTTGGATATACAAATTCATATGACACACGTACGTATGGGTATACACGCATGTATTTATGCAGCAAAGGCAATGTACATATCATTCCCCCAAAAAACACGCACCTCTTGTGTGTATGAACGAGCTATACTTCTCTGTGCCGTGGCCGTTGAATAGGCGCACGTCGAATTCGGTTGGCCCATGTACGTGAACACGCCGAAATCACCTTCGCGTATTTTCTGGTCTTCCGCGAACGCTTCCCAACCACTCCCGAATAACAGCGCTCCTCCATCCACCTCGGTCATCACGCTCGACATGGTCAGCTTCACACTGTCAGACGGTACTCCTCGGAAGAACCTTGCCCATTCACCACTGCCCACCTGCGACGTTCAGGTGCATCTATGCCCATTATAAAACCAACAAATTATGTTCGTCCATCGCAAAATGACCAAACTCACGAAGGTGTCTTCAGATCCTCCCGTGAAGAACTTGAGGAAAGACTTCCCCGCATCTGGAGCGTGGCCCCAGTAGCACTCACGCGTTGCACTGTCGCACACCCGCGAATGAGCTTCCTACATAGTGCCATTGTCTGACGTTAAAAACAAGGAACGGGATGAATGCCTAGATATGTTACACATTGAGGAATACATCTCCCAACAATCGCGCTGGAGACTCCATTGCATCCGGCTGTGTTCCATCAGGGGAACCGCTCGGTGTTAGCGGAGGGGCCGGGAGCTGGAGTCTGTTTCCGAACCACCTAGACATGGCGTACGCGAGTGAAGTGTTTGGGGGCAGGAGAGAGATGTTGGTTCCCAAACACCGGCATCCCACTACCAGTGCGTTCAACCCATCTCATCCTTTCTGTTAGGAGGGAACATGAGCTACTCCCGCACGACCGTGCGCGATCATGCCTTGTACTGTTAGGCAAATCGTAAACGCTGCAGCAACTTTCGCTGCGGAAGGAGGGATGGTGATTAACAGGAAGAAACCTATGAATGTAAGTACGTTTATGTTTGCATTTTACTCGCTTTGTAACACATGGAAAAGTTGCTGACGGTATTGCCGATGTTGTCAGGTTCGTTTGGTCGGTAGATGCACGGGCGTGCAGCCGTCGCCTGACCGGGTGCTGTTCGTATTTGAAGATGGAACCGGGTCGTCTTCCGCAATATTCTGGACGATCGGGGAGCCTGCAGCAACGGTTAAGCTAATAAGGTGATGCGGTTAGGATATGAGGAAAGTATCTCACGGAAAAAATACCCCTTCATATAACAAACGTTCGTTATGTTTCTCCAGCGATGGTGGTTACGCCATGATCGTGGCACGCCCGGACTGCAAGAACAACGAGTCCGTCCTGACGGTTATGGCAGTCAGGTACATGTCGTTTCGAAGTCAAATAAAGCACGCACTGTATGGTTGACAAAACTTCGTTTGCTGACGTAGGCGTGTGGATGATTTCAACCTGATAACTCATCACTTTATCGAGTGCTGCCACGTCCACGCTGTCTACACCATGCAGGTACTCGCAAGCATGTTGTGCAGTTGGTGAAAATCTAAAAAGCTTCGATTTCAACCATTTTTCCCTCCAGGACTGTACACCCTCGCCAGCTATTAATGATGAGCATTTAGGACCCGGTGTTCATGGTTCATCAGCGAGCAACCAAAACCATTCTGATCCCACAGTTAAGCAAGACACGCGCCCGGTCATAAAGGCATATGGGTCAACCAGATTCATGCGGGGAAGCCCACTGCAACCCCTTTTGAAAAAAAGATACAGCTGCCACTGCTCACTCCAGGGAATGCAGATGTCATGCTCAGTCCAACCGAGACAAAGAACATCTGCCCAACAATGGTGGCAGGACATGTAAAAACCGAGCGGGCCCCCCTGATGGATTTTCTGGGCCGGGCCGATATAAGGTGAATTAATCTTTTCCTTTTGTCCCGGACCTGCGATTGATATAGTGCTAATTCTTGTGCCCGTATCCCCCGAAGGGTGCTGGCTGACGGTGTACACATACAAAGTATAATAGCAGGCACTGGTTTGGCGGAGCGCGATGCAAGGTAACTTTACCAAGATTGAAATATTCTTTAGTGAGCTTTAATCAAATGTGAACCCTACATTTTTTCCAATGTATGCAGGAAGGAGATCGGTGAGCTGATGGACGTCGGTGATGTATACTCAACTGTCGATGACAACCATTTCAAGCTCGCCGAAAAGTAGGAGTGTGCTTTGAGTGAGAGCGCCGTAGTACTCTTATTTGTTATTTGCTTGAACCTTGAGTAGTTTGTACCCTAGGCGCATCCCCAAAGTGTACCACCGTTTATTTTAATCAAATAAAGGCGTCGGATCAGGATGCAGTCTTAAAACGTTATTAAATGTTCAACAAGCAGATGAAACAAACAATTGAAAAAAGATACTACGGCGGCAGCGGAATGATCACATACAAGCATGACAGTTCCCGCATTTTGCTGCACCTCGCAGCACTACATGAACCGATAACATCATTGGCATGCTCTCTTTGTCAAGGACTAAGCCGCATATGTCACCTTCCTTGAGGTTATAGAAGGAACTGATAGGCGCCCACCCGCTTGTAATTCTGGCCACCCGATCATCACCCATCAGCATTTTTGCATCCAGCGTTCCCTTGCCAGGCTCTAATTTGACTAGTAGATCGTGCGAACCAACCTTGACGTGGTCCCTTGAGAAGTTTTTGCTAAAGTACTGCAAACGGAGCCGGTCTCATTAGCAGTAAGCACATTTTGCTAGACAGCAACAACCTTAGAGCGTATGTATTACCATGAGATGCTTCGTTGTGGTCGATAAGTTCATCCTGCACAAGTACATCACCTCACCAGCAGTCGCATGGTGCATTATCGATTGCGCAGCCAGATGTAAAAAACTCGTCCAGGAGAGACCGGCCCCCAGCACGCACCCAGGCACACCTTTGCACCAACCTGATTCCAAACGCACACGGATCATGTGAACCGCCTGTGGGTAGCGAACAAGATTATGTTTTTCCAAGATATGACGAATTCCTCACCTTTCTGCGCCGGTAGCTGTTCCATGTGCTTACGTTTATTGGTAGGTTTGCCTTGGTGCACGAGCTTTTCCTGGCCTGAGCCTCGAAAGAACCTCACTTTGAATTTCTTGAAGCCACAATGGGTGAAGAACGCGATGTCGCCTTGCTCCAGGTTTAGCGCCCTGCGGATCACCGGCCACCCCGCTCCAAGTACAGCCCGCCCCCCCTTGACGAACACTTCCACCATTGAGATGCTTGAGTTGTGTAGCTCCAGGCACACTCTACTGTTAGCATACACTTCGAATGCGCTGGTGAGCTCGCAACCCAGGACCTGCCGCGGCGCAGAAACTTCAAGCCATGGAAGGTATATCCGAAGAACCAAAGACATAATGCTTCTCCCCCCACCAGGAAAATACATAATTTTTGTACGTAGCTCGAAAACTTCTTACCATCTTTTCCAGACATTCATCCCCTAGCAGATGGCGCATGGGCTTCATTCCCCACTCATGGACTCCAGCATCTTCCTTCGTTTCGGAGGTCCCACTGCCACCCAATCCAGCAGCTAGCCTGCAAGAATGCACATGACAAACATGCCTACTTATCTGTTTGCATCCACACGGGTTCATTCTATCACTCGGCGCTGCGAAGGAAAACTGCAAAGTTCCGAGAGCTTACGTGGGACGCCACTGATTCAGCCGCCGTTGATGCAGCTGCACGGGCGGAATCATCGATGCAAATCCGAGGAGGTAGATCCGCCACAACGACCTCGCAGCTTCGTCCTCGCTCAATCGTCGAGTCCATGCTGCAAGTGCGCCGCTGAGGGGGCTTCTTGCTTGGTCGGGGGAGACTGACTTCTAGATCTGGGAGGGCAATGATTCATCTCACCAGTCAATACTTGAACAGTCTTATCACGCCGCAACAACTATGGCCCATGATGAACAGGCGGCCAAGGAAAGGGGACCATGTCACTCCTCGGCTGTTGCGCGTCTGACGTTTTAGAATTTAAAATTGTTGTATGGGTCACCTACGCACCTGGTATGACCCGCATATGCACCGTAATGGGTATACCATGGAAAAACTTGGGTTAATACACACCGGGGACAACTGCACAAGGCACTCCCCGATCATTTATTCACATCTAGCTCGAACAGAAGTCGATACAAACCATTTTTCAAGGATTACATATCGGGGAAACACGATGGAAATCAGTACAACAGGCTGCACCATCAGGTCGCGACACGATGGAAACTACTACATTGTATTTATTAAATGGAACGAGCGCGGCGCTTGTGCACAAGAGGGTGCAGCACCAGGTCAATGAATGCTCCTCCTGTATCCGAGAACACAAAGGCCAGGATGGTGTCATTAGTGATCGAGTGCTGTGTCAGAGATCTCCTCCACCCGCAGATGACAGCGTGTCCTGTTGGCAGTCGCACAAGAGCGTAGCAGCTCACACTACTCTTCCCAGCAAACGTCGTCCGAACTACCCTCGCATTAGACGGCAAGTATCGGCGAGCAAACTCTGGTGGAATAACCTGGCATATATGTGTATGGTCAGCATAATGTATTTTCTCATCTCGGGTTTTACTGATTGAATTATTGTAAGCAACGCTGACTTACCGTGCCACCTAAGAAGTTGGATGCTTCCCCTGCCCTACCAACGAACACTGGGATCCTGGGCTTGTATGACCGGCCCACCTTCCTCAGTTCACTCAACTGCGCATTGGTTAAAGCAAGGCCCAATTCAGATATGTAGAGGCGCCACTTCCGTCCTGCGCAACAGGCACGAAATGCATGGTGCTTCTACCATTGACCGGCTATTTATAGCCAATGGCATTGGCGCCAAAGTAAGTTCAAAATTTTATCCCGCCCACTTTGGCGCACGCACTCTACGGCATGGGGTTTGGCAGCTGTGTCCTATATAAGGATCTTCTTATATATCGTTCAACTGCCCTTAAGCAACCGTCACCCGCTAGCACACAGTGAGGCAAGAAACGGTATTCGCGAGCATGCAGTGTCCGTTCACAAATATTATATGTTGCACTCCACCGTTACCAGATTTCAGCAGTTATGTGTACCCTTTCTTCTGGCCGGCCTACGTCGACGACAATGGTGTTGAGATTGATGTAACGGTGAGCACGTCCAGATGTTTTTCCCTTTGCTATTAGCGACGATCTTTTGCCGGATAAAGAACCTATCGCATTTGCAGGTTTACCAGTTCCCTTGCCTTCCATCACTGTGTGATGACGTCCCACCATTGGGCAGCATTGCGGATGAGGCAGTAGAAGAATGGTGGGGTGACTACTTTATCTGAATGACGGGGTGAATAGCGGCACTGTCGCCTGGTGCAATCCAGGTAGAACCAACGCATGCGTCCCACCCCCGTAGCGTTTTATGCTGGATGTACTGGGCAACGGTTATCGCATGCGCCGAAGCATGCACGCATCACGCATCGTGTTGTACTTTATTTTGTAGTAAGCAAAAAAAACACATTTGTGTTGTTCAGAACGAAGAGCATTATGGAGAAACTACCATTTAGATCCATGCAGGCGCGCCAGCCATGCGAAGCCTGTCCATAGCGTATCAGCATACCTAACCATTTGGCAGGGTGCGAACTTGGAACATTTTGTTGTCCTTACGATAGGGTTGTTAGGTATGGTGGGAATTTTTCTTCTGGATACCCTAACGAAAGCGCTCGATCAGGGTTAGCATGGTACTTACTTCGATACGAAATACGCACAAGGTACGGTGACAATCTGGGCCTTTAGTTGACGAGATGTAAATAGGAGGTCTCAGGAAATTATGATGCGGCAGAACTAGGGAAATTTTTTGTAAGTGTTTCCGAGATTTGATTAGACCCCACGGTTTGAATAACAAATTTGTGACTATGCTATCAAGTCATATTTGATGTGACAATGTATCGCTTAGACGAGCACAATAAAAAGTGTGCGTTTAGTTTTTTACTACACACACATTTAATACCTCACGCGCGTAACGTTTTTTTCCACGCGGTGTGACCCCTTTTGATGTCATACTGAATTTTGTCATTAGAAGTTCTGACGGCGGTATGACAGTATGCTGGGTATGCAGTCTGGGTTGCCGGCCATTTTATCTACCTCAAAAAAAATATGGTACTATACTGTCCGCGTGTCAGATTTAATGTATTCAGTATATTACCGCTTACCAAATGTTGTTTCCCCACCATCCCCATGCTGGATATGCCGGCTGTTGCAATTATTCCATCTCCCCCCACCACCGCCCTTACTGGTTATCTTCTAACTCCAGCACTGCTCCCGGTCCGTTATTCTCCCTCACGCACATCCGCCTAACGCCATCACCTCCCTGCTCATCGAGCTGCATCCCATCGAGGATGGCTGATGATGGAATCCAGCCTGTGAGGAGAGCTAGGAGCCAGCCTGAGGGAACCCAAGATTCATCGCGTGCTGGTTCGCGTCAATGGTGGAACCCGTAGAGAGCTTAGGGTCCAAACTTTTTTCAACCTTCCCGGCCACAGTGACTCCGGCTCCTACATGGGCAAGAAGCACATTGCTTTCCTGGAGACGTGTCGCCTGGACGGACTTCCCTCCTTTCCCGACAATGCTGGTTTCAAGAGGAAGAAGGCCATGCAGGTTTACCAGGACATGGATCCTGACCGCCGGACCATCAGCGACAAGCAAGCTGGTTCAAGATCTAACAGGTTTCCCTCTCAGCGGGAAGCCTATAACCAGGGGAACCGCTGATGAACAAGCCGCCGCTGAGGAAGCGGTGGCAAACATCATCTTCAAGAGAGTTATTGGGGCTCGATTCACCATACTGTCGTTGCTGTCACGGCTCCAAGCTCTCCATCGAGAGATGAATCAAGGTATGGACGACGATGAACATGTCATAGCCATGGTATATTGCTACATCTTGTTGGCAGTGGGATATGTCCTCGCCCCGTCGAGGACCCAAGATCAGATTTGCTGAGCAAACCCGACGAGGTGCACATGTACAATTGGTGCGGGTTCATCCTCCGGCATATTATCGAAGCAGGACGGTCGTTGCAGCAGCAGCGGCGAACTAGTGCTGCACGAACTCCGTTCCTGCAGGGCTGCCTGATAATACTTTTGGTGAGCAGTTCAGACATTTGTCTCCCTTTATTTCTGTGTGCAGTTTCTCCATATTGTTCGTGGACTGCATATATAATTAGTGATCTAACACAGGCGATGCGGTTTGAGTTGGCGCGCCCTTTGCCCGTGCAACTGCTGCACGACCTCGGTGGCAAACCAAGGATACAATCGTTCAACCAGGTCGTGATTACCGCCCTGTCAAAGAGGACTGACTACTCGATGAAGGTAAGGTTCACATAAGGGTGCTAACAGTGAACTTCCTTCCCTTACTTGTCATATTCCTGACAAATTGCTTGTTATACCCTCGCTCGATAATGTTCGAAATAGTATGATGCCTGTTTGTACAATGTTTATTTTGCAGTTCCCTCCGAGAGCTGATCCTGGAGGTCTGAGGATAATTGAAGGTTCTGCAAATCCAGCAGGGGCCGCCAAGGTGCCGCTGCCTGCTGGGAGCTCGAAGATGATGGACCAGTGCATGAGGGGGTCCGAGAAGATGACTGACCAGGTACCACCCCACAGGACTGGACCTATCCAGCTCCCAGTTTCTAAACATACATCATTTCTACTTCTTTCAGACGAGGGTCACAACTATTGGTGAGCTCCATCTAGCAAGCCAGAAGCAAGATGCAACACCGGACGAAGGTTCAGGTGTTCGAAGCAACGAGTCAAGCCCAAAAGTTGCAACAGCCAGCACAAGCCCAAAGCACTGTCTTGATCCAGAAGTGGAGATGTCAGATTTACCAGACCTCAACCTTGCGGTCGGGTCTGATGGAAAAACGATGAAAGGTAAACTACTTTTGCTTATGTGAATGTCAGATTTGGTGGGCATTGGTTTGAAAAGGGTTTGATTCTTGAACATTCTTTTTGATTTATGGATGCCGCAGTGCGTGGGAAAAGGCCTGCGGAAAGCCTGCTAGCTGGGATGAACAGACGGAGCCCGTGGGGAGTGAACCCTGTTTGCTCGATTGCCCCGGATGGCAGCAGCTTCAGGTCCGGTCTTGCGCTGTCATTCACCGGTAAGCTATCGAAGCCAGTCCTCTACAAACCTGATGTATTTGTTCAAAGTTTCAGTTGGTTAGGGTGACCTAGATAATATCTTGATGCATAATCGGAAAGATATAGGTTGTGCTGATCATACTGAACGTGCCAAACCAGCTGTTGCCTCACCTCTCCCGTTGCACAAATTATTCAGGTGGATCCACGTCTTCCATTGTTCAGGGCCTGCCCCCGGCCGGAAACATTCATTCTTCTGCTATTGCCCCCGGTTTTTCTCCGCCCCAATTTGGAGTGGGCTCATTCTTGGGCCTGAATACCTCCACAGAAGCTACTTCACAGGGACTTGTGGGCCATGTTGTCGGCACCATTGGCAAGCCTTGGGCCTGGACAACGTCTCGGGATGTTGGGCCTCCTGCACCCAACTCGCCTTGGACCACAACAACCACTCTGGTCTATCGGGCACCTGGTCCCTCAGTGAAAGATTTGCAGGCCCAGCCGACACATGGGGGCCATTTTCAATACTGCAACGGTACTCCTCTTGCATATCTTTGCCAACAGATCGCTGCCACCATTAATTACCCAGCGCAAAACTTGAAGGTTTATCGATTTATGCAGGTGATTTGCTCAAATCAAACCCGCTATTTAAACAGTACGTGTTAAACTCTGACCGCAACGTTCTACTGAATCAAGCCATCCAGCTAGCATCGACCACAAACATGGCTAGCAGTAACATAGGTAACTCCCTGATCATTTACTGTCAATGTGTAGCAACAAGTTTCTTGGTTTCACATTATATTTGCAACATCCCTCAAATCAGCTAGCGTCATTGTACGCCGTTACAAAAAACCTCCGGCAAATGGTCTCATCGCTGGTTCAAGTCCTTTTGGGCAGACAGATTTCTTCATCCCAGCACCACAGGACAGAGCGCACCAATTGCTAGAATGGATGTTTTGCGGCATACAGGCCGATGATACTGCTCGGTAAGTCAACTCTCTATCCTATACCAGCTAATTTCCCGCCATCTCTCGTCCGTTGTATTTTCATCTACAAACTTGATCCTTCAGTTTGGAGGTTAAGGTTCCACCCCCGTTTCCTGCCAACATCGATGGTCAAGCAACTATGGCAGCTGCATTTGGTGTTGAGTTGACAAGGGATGCCTGCAACGCTATATTTGCATTCTATGCTGAACAAGAGCATAAGTTGCACAAGTCCAACCGGTCATATGTCTGGCGTCACTACCTGCCAGTCCATTTCTTTGTAAGCAATTTTATTTTGGTGTGTTAGTACCGCTGACAGTGCCAATGCGCCAGACCTCGCTGCTAACCCATTGTTTTACGTGTTAGGACGATGTGATCTCCAACCATCAAGACGAAGAAAAACTTCTCGAGTGCATGTCATATTTCAACGAGTTCATCATGAGGCATGATGCCCGGTTCTGTCGTATGGTATGCCTTTCTGCCATCACAAACCCCAAATTTTTTGTAGGTAATGTATCTGACCATCGTTGAATGGTGCATGGGTCCGTTGATTTTCAGGTTACTGTCCCGGCCGTGGTCAATGATGTATGGTGCGTCTACAACTTCGACATCACACGGAGACGGCTTATTGTCTTGGACCCATCCTTCACCCATTCACCTGGTGAGATTGCCCAGCATGAGGAGCAGGCATTTGCTGTAACCGATGCGCTGACCAAGTGCTTGCGTTTCGCGTACAACTACAACAACCGCCCGGAGGCATGGTCATGGCAAATTATCAACCCGCCAAATTGCATGGACCCCCGGTACGCAATAGCAATCCTCCGACCTGCCCTTTTCATTCGATGCAATCGTCTCATATTCAAATCAACTGTTTACCACACAGTGAACAACATGGGTTCGTGATGACATATTACGCGCGGTATTTCGACGGTTGTGGTGTCTACCCACCACTGTCACAGGTACGTTCACATGAACTATGATACGTCAGTTTACCATTCATGCGCGCTCAGGCCAGGCATCATGTCTGTAATGGCGACGTGATATTTCATTATGCAGGAACGCGTGGAGCGGCACCGAAGGGATATCGCTTATGGCCTCACATACATGGACTCCAACTTGGCGAAGATGTCGAACGCTGGTTTCCTCCATCGCCACGTCGGCCTCTAAATGGATCGTCACTGCTTTTGTAAACCAAACCACCGGCTATGGCAGCTTGCTTGTCCCTTTTGGAGAAAGTTACTGTATTTTGGGTCAGCCAAACAATCCGTGTCCAGTTAATCTTAGTTTGCCCCGGTTGGCCAGTTACTGGAAACTGATTTTCAGATTTATCGTTTGTACCTCACGCTTGATGTTATATATCCACCATCCCCTATGGATGTTGTTGACTACTACGCCATCTGCTATATTTGATAACTACAACATGGCCTGTTGTTACAGTATCGCTGGGGAAAAAACGTCGAGAACACCATGCGAGTAATATGTAGTGTGGTACGCGTACAAACAGGAGCATGTTCTTTTTTGTGCCGTACATCGTAGTGAATCACGTCCACCATGTCCGTGCAGCAACCTGATTGCCAAGCGTCTTCTAACAGCCGATGCACCTGACCTCCCCTGCATGCACGATGTTTTTCCAAACACATGATGTGTCGTGGATCACCTACTGACCTTGCAACAGTCATGTTGCTTAGCTAGTGGTAAACGATTTACATAAGCGTCGACTGAAACTTATAGTTCGTATGCGCATACGAATAGAACGCACTTGCTTGATCCGGTCAGCCGCCAAGGCTGCCGTTCTCACCTCAGCTGTGCGCTCGCCCGGGTTAGCGTGCTCCTTCGCCCCTGTACCGGTTCCTTTTTTTTCAAACATGCATCACTACCGGGTCATGCTAGCGAACAACACAACAATAGGCCTAGTCAAATATTCGTCGCATGGAAGCTCCCGATACAAGGCATCCACCCCGTTACATGATACACGCACACATAGCACGAAAACCAAAAAAAAGGTACAAGTGCAACCCTCGCCGAACAAGTTACCAACATAAGAGTGGTACCAAAAAAGTCCAGAGAACTATAGATTTAGAGGAATAACACACAAGATCACTCATTTTTATTCCAAGACGGACGGGGCTCGTAACAATCATGAACGCGTTGTTCACTAATTTACAGCGCACCCGGGCGATGACGATGACGTTACGAGATGCCGCAACTGCACTGCGCTAACTTAACATTTTCAGGTGGTACTACGCTACCGCAACAACCAAACAGATATCACTGGACGCGCCCCCGTTTCCTACCGCACGTAGCTCTGTTGTGTCCAACCGTTCCACAAGTGCCGCACTTGATTTCACGCCTGTTCGTCGCCCCCACCCGAAGTGTTTCTATGGCTTCAATTTCCTTAGGAGGGGCAACGGCTCCTTGCTTCGATGGAGGCAGCTTCCTGGATTTTTTGTTGCCGTAGTACTCGTAGCTTGGCTTCCTCCTAGCTGACACTGGTCTACCCCTGGCACGCACCACAGGTGGTGCTTCTACTGGGTCTCGCGCGAGGGTGTATGCGACATCGCCACACCCAGGTCTCGGCTGCTCGTCACCACCACCTGCATCACTGGTTTCCTTCAAAAGCTTCAGCGCATGTCTAGCCTCTTGTATGGCCCTCATCGACATTTCAAATGCTGGTGCGCTGACATCAGTATTCTTCAAGAGATCCATAACCGCAACGAACAACATGCTCTTGCGTGCACTCCCATCAACCATCGTTCCTCCCCTGATGCTGCCGCCTGGTTCACGCGAAGCATCAAGCGTGCGGGCGGAAACTGTCCACCTGCGACATACATTCCCAGGAGGCACCGCAGTAGCGTTCTCAACCATTAGCACCTGCATGCGATTAGATAACGATCGCTTAGACAACTGAAGCATGCGTCAGACATAAGTAGGTAGGACGGGGGCCAACCTTCAGGATGTGCCTGCACGGCATGCCTATATGCTCATACATGCAACAGGAGCAGGTGTACAACGACCCCCCAAGCCGTCTTGATACTTCATGCACCTCTCCTGCAACTTGGTGCCCGGCTGCCTGTAGAACTGCACTGACGGTGTACGTACAACCGTCATGCATCGCAGACGCAGCAAAACCACCCGCAGCGTACAGTTCACCAGAAAACTTGCCAAACATGACTCTTGTGTACGTCTTCGCTGCATGCCATTCTATGGGCGCCCCGATTCTTATCAAGCGCTTCTTCTGCATTAAATCGTTTGAGCCATTAGGACGTTCACAAACAGGATAATCATATGTGTAAACATGAGTTCCGCACGTTACCTGCTTCGTCACGTGTTCCTCACGCTCCTCGTCCGCTTCTCGCGCCCTTAGCATAGCTTGATATTGGCTGACAAACAGGTGCATCGGCGCCGACCTCGGGATGAATGTCTTGAGCAGGTGGTTCGCACTTTCACTACGCTGTGTGCTAGTCATTCCAGCACAAAAAGTCTCGCGGAAATACGGCTTCGCCCACATTTGACGGCTAGCAAACATCCTATCCAGATACTTGTTGCCTTGGAGACCATACCTAGCTAGCAAATCATGCCATTTAGACTCAAATGACACTGGCGGCATGATGCCAGAGAGGAGCTCATGGAATTCCGCTTTGAACCCGCTTGTTTTGCTGTACACGATCCCTAGATTCTCTTTCGCGTTCTTGAGTACATGCCACCTGCACCAGCGATGCCTCGTCCGGGGCATAACCACTTTTATCGCTGCTTCCATCGCCGAGCACTGGTCTGCAACGCATGATTTACTCCGTCATTGATTAATACTGAATAATTCCCACACATGAAGGAGATGAAGTTCTCGAACGCCCACTGGAAGCTAGCAGTGGTCTCGTTTGTCATTAACAGTCCACCAAAAATGGTGGATTGGAAATGGTTGTTGACCCCCACGAACAGCCCAAAAGGCATATTGTACATGTTTGTTCTATAGGTAGTGTCGAACGTCACCACATCACCAAAGTCAGCATAATCAATCTTGTTCTTCCCTGTGCACCATATCATCGCACTGATGCGATTGTGCTCATCGGTATCGACAGCCATACAAAAATTCGGATCATCCCTCTGCATGCACTGGAGCAAGCGCATAGTCTTGCCAATGTCATCCATCACCGAATCCCTAGATATCCTTCCACATAAACTACGCAAGGTGGTTTTTGTGAAGGGGGCGTAACCAACAGGCCCTACACTTGTCTCTAACAACCCGTATAACCGGCTTAGGCTTATGTTGTTTGATCTGACATTCCGAACAAACTCTTTTATAGATGGGTCTAGATGATTGTGTGAGCGCCATTGCCTCGTTTCTCCGCACCCTACAGAAAGTGGATGATTATGCTCGTCGACGAACCGTGAAATGAACCAACGCTCATCCTCTGTCCGCAATAACCGGATCATCGCCCTGCATCCAGTTCTGTGGGTGGAACTCACTCCCCTCCCACCGACCCCCTGCCGGTGGGAAAATCGTGGTTACATACATGCGCAAACAATAATATACACAATTCACAGGAGGACAGGGTCTGTTAGATTTACCGCGCACGAGCACACGATCTCCAGCCGTGTGCGGACTCCCTTGGCGTTCGTCCTGCTCCTCCCGTACCTAACGCCGAAACCTTTGTTCCATGAATATACGTTGTAGAACTCATACGCTGCTTCAGATGTTGCAAATCGTTGGCCTGCGGTTGGCGCTCCCAGAATTCTACCAGGCGGGGCGGAGCCGCCTGGCTCCATTCCTCCGGCGAGGACTCCTTGGGCCGGAGCAGTTCCATCACTCCCTGTTCCGCTGTAACTGGACACGAAGACGAGGCGATTAGACGAGGCAAACTGGTTCAGTCGCAAAGGTGCTGTTTAAAAGCAACGATTAGTTGCACAGAAAAGGGTACCGGTACGATGCGAGATCGTTACGCGCCGCTGCACGCTTGCATCCACCATCAAGTATCTCACAATCGCTCATCTCGACAGGCTTGTGGACCACCACATCCGCCGCAGACATTGTAGTTCAGCTGGCTCAATCCTACGGTTATATCTGCCTGCTCATGCGCATGCCCTACCAAGCCAATGCGATGCCCAAACATACACCGCTATCTGCGTTTTATACCAGTCCGGGTAAGCACAGTACACCATTATAGGGGGGCAGCCCGCTCCAATCCATGCCGTGGGACCCAGATCTGGCGCTAGACGACGCCACTCATCTCCGCGCGCAAAACTTTCAAAGCTGGGAAAAGTTTAGCGGCTGATGAACCGGCTAACCGTAGCAGCCACTGTTTAAGCTATGTCGCGAATCGCAAAGCAATCGTCGCATGCACACAATCGGACGGCTGCATGTTGGGGGGCGTGTGCCGCCGGCGGCAGGAAATCCACTCTGTAATCTGTGTTCAATAGTTTTATTTATTAACGTGATAACAAAACATGCAAAACCTCCAAAACACTACATTAAGCACCCTTGAAGTGCTGCATAATGACACAAAATATGGTTCAGATTTCATAAAGCACACAGACTGACACTGTAAACTAATAACAAGTGCTGCTTATTGTTTGATGCAGTTTTATATGGGCTAGCAAGCTAACGTTCCAAATTGTTTAAATAGATGCATGTCTCGTGCATTTTGACAAGTAAAAGCTGTGAAAATCTCCAAGAGTGCCCAAAAAATATAGTCCCAAAAAACTAGTTTTGGGAACTTGCAAAAAAATATTGGGAGTAAAAAAGAAGTCATCCGCCAACAGTGGACTAAAAATTAGTTCCCAAAAGAATTTGATCGCTGCCGAGTCATCCATTCGCAGCATTTTCTTTCGCGTGATGGAACAAAACCAGGCATCAGGAAGAGAAATTCCCCGGTGTCGATCGATACGGTTGGGCGATTGGGCGTGCAAGCGCGCGGCGCAAAAATGGCTCGGTTGGCCGTCAGAATTGGGCGTGCGGGAATATTGGGCACCGGTTTAGCCACCTGTTGGAGCTGGTGTTTTCCGATTTATTCCCAAAACTGATTTTTAGAGATGTATTTTGGGCACTCTTGGAGATGCTTAAGGACCGCATCAAGCACCCTAAAGCACTGCATTTTTGAGAGCAGCCAGTTCAATTTCCTTCTCTTTTCATCACTGGATATATCATTAAGATACAGATCTTTGCCATTTCTCATCCAAGAATGCATTTCTGCAGAACCAGATACTCAGACAAAACAAAATTCAAGCCCATAATGGCTCTTTTGGTTTTAAAACATGATTATTATCGGGAAGCACAGTACAACTAACAGTCATTCAAACTCCTAACACCTTAACCAGGGCCTTACACAAATACTAAACTCAACACAACCAACACAACATCTATAGATCAGGCATACCAACCCCAGCTTTCTCATTGTAGGTCTTCTCCAGCACAAGCTCAATTGGCCCTTTGGGCCAGCTGTGTGATTGAAAAGAAACAGTCAGACACAGAACAGAATGCATCCACTCACAAAATGGACATGCCAGCAATGCTCAAACAGGAACATGATGGATTTGCTTTCATGCAACAAGAAAATAAACCATAGAGAAAAGGCGAAAGAGTATATGGTCAAATGTGTGATTAAATTGCAATCCATATCATCCTGTGGAGCTTATTAATCACTGTTGAACTACTATTCTCATCCCAGCACATGGGACTCAAAATGTATATTGTCCTAACATCATTTGTAGTTTCACAAGAGCAACTGCAGTAGGGTGACTATGGGGAATCAGTTGTCTGCCATACACAAAAATCTATAGCATTCCAGTGCTGGAAAAGAAAATCTGAGCATCAGGAGGGGTAAATAAAGCAAACACCAAATGTAGCTACCTTATATTTGCTTTAATTTTGCAGCACAAGTTTCATTTAGTTTAGTTACACCTTTTTATTTAAGGTAAGTAAGCATATAAAATGCATTTAGTAGACATGCATGATGTGAGTCACCATTAGTTAGCATAAAGTGAAATTTTTATGACACATACGTGATGTAGGTCTCGGTTTTTTTTCCTCTCCTTCAGAATTTCGGGCCGGGGGATCACAGCACGGCCAGATGCATTCATCCCTCTGGCAAACCTGACTTTGGTCCCATCTTCCAAATACTTATATCCAATCTTACATGGTTTCCTGCAGGAAATGTTGTGTTCACAAATGATTTTATAAATGCTAAAGCAAAATCTCGATAGGTAGTAAAACATGATCAAGTATCATATTACACACCCAGTTACAGGATCAACTACTTGGACATTCGAAACATGAAGTGGGGCTTCAATGGAGAAAATACCACCTGTGTGCCCTTCCCCTTGCTTAATGTGTTTCTTAACCTGAAATGATGATAGCCCAATTATATAAGGAATTCCTGGTGTGCAGCAGGAGGGCAATACAAAGCACAAGATGATGAAAACAATGTTTTCCTTCTGCTGGTTGCAGTTAACAGCACCCAGGATAAACAAGCAAATATGTAATGACATTAGAAGGTGAGAAAAGAACAATTTGTCGTTCTTGTTTGGTATTCAGCTGGGAGAAAACATATGGAAGGCAATACTACTTTGTCCAAGTTGAGTGTAGACATTATTTTAAACAAATAGAAAGGCAAGATATAGTCACAACTGGGAGAAAACTAATCATTGGACCCCATTAATACGACACGATTATTGTAGCATTTCAAAGCCAAAATGCCGCAGGCTTCACACTGTAACATGAGAGCGATGGAAACTTGTAGCATTGCAGCGAAGTCTCAGCAACCGTCAGGTGTCCATTCGTGTCAGAGCTGAGAGAGAATGTTTTCAAACGGCAACATGCCGTCATGGGCTCTTTCATCGTCTCTTTGTAAGTAAGATTTTCAAAATTCTCCAGCCAAATCCGCACAGCTTCGGCATCCCCAGTGCTGACACACTCCACAAGACAGAACCTGCTTTCTCCCAAGTAGACTAGTGTAGTGCCTACATGACTCTCGGCTGGCTCCTTCATTGACAGATTCTCCTTGCTGAACCACACATCACCTGTAGTACACCTGCAGAAGCACAGGTGGCCGAAGGCGTCTTTGTCTTTTGGGAGCCCAACAAAGACGCCCAGGCTAGGGACAAAGTATGCACGGCCGGAGAATGGCAGCGACCACTGAAGGTGCTCTTTCCACTCAAGACACAGGCCGGTGTCGAAGGCGAAGGTGGCGGCGGCGGTGCTGGCGAGGATGGTCTGTCCATCAGAGCCCACAGCGTAGGAGGTGACGTCCCAACTTTTGAAGCTGGGCACCGGGAGGTCGCGCCACGACCCCTCACTGATCTGGTGGAGGTTTTCGTGTTCCAGACGTGGGGGCCAGAGTGGCTTCATGGAGAGCTTCTTGAAGGTGCGCAGGTCCAGAGCGAATAGCTCGTCGTTGCCGATGGGGATGTAGATGGGATGCTCCGGATACAACTCCCCAGGGGCAAGGTTGACGCCCCGCGAGCGGACGTCGACCATGGGCAGGATGCCACCGGGCGCCAGCACGGCGCCGAAATCATACCTGGGATGCGTCGCCAGGATCTTGGTGCCGACGGCGGCGAAGAACTCGGGAGACGCACGGTTGGCCCCGCTGCTCAGGGCCCGCATTGAACAAGGCTAGCTTGCGGATGCTGTAGCCCAACTCCCAGTCATCAAAGATGAGGTACAGGTGCTGCTGCTCCGTCGGCGGCTTCGACCCATCACGCTCACCGCGATCTCGCTTCCCCATCGGACCTGCGATTCGAATACGAAGAATCGATTAACCCTAGGCCTCCGCGGCGGCGGCGGAGACGATGAGGCGGCCAAGGGCTTGTGGGCCTCAGCCCGAAGGCCCAAGCATCGAAACGATAAGAAAAGGGTCCTTCTAACGTCGTCCCTCAACTATGACGTTTTCGTCCGATCCGCTCTCCCCATCTGCCGAGCTTGCGTCCGGTTGATCAGCATCGGCCTGAGCCGCGTCAGCTTAAGCATAATCGCTTGCCGCCTCCCTGCGTCCGCTTGGAGGCCATACGCAGTCATCCCTTGTTCTTCGCCGCTGTTGGCACTAACATCATCGCGGCGCATCCCAGGAACGAAACTTTGTTCGCCCCGGTGCCTGAATTCATCATGCCCATCGTCGATGTCAGCTCTATGGGCGTCTGGTTTGGCCCCGGGCTGTTGGATCCAGCACAGCATCCCATCTTTATCACCGTCAGCGACGTGGTATTTGCTCTGGACATGGGTGTCAGAAACCGAACGGCGATGTACGCCGGCGGCCGGTGGTGATTGCGAACTGGAACGCAAGAACACTTGAACACAAAAGATTCTGTGCTACCTAAAAAGCGCACGCTTCTGTTGATTGGTTTGCTATTTATTGGAATACAAATGCAGGTGAGATGCAGCCACGGCGCCCACGATTGCGTGGAGTGCGCACGTCCATCCCCATGCGCCGCAACAGCCGGCCATGGCTTGCATGCTCGAGTTCATGGGAGCTATTCTCGGCCATGACTCCTACTTGCACGGCCACCACAGGTTGGCGCTCGTGCATGCTGAAACAAACTGAAACAAACATGCTAAAACGATAAAGACACTAGGCTTATCTAACAAATCTCCTCCTAAGCCTTGTGTTGACGCTGCACACTTCGGACTCCAATGCGAGAACGTAATTCACAGAACCGCTCCCGTGCCAGAGCCTTGGTTGCGATGTCCGCCAGCTGCTCCTCTGTCCCGATGGAGTCGATCTTCACCCTGCCATCCTCGACGCACTCCCGAATGAAGTGATACCTGACATCAATATGTTTACTGCGATCGTGGAAGACAGGGTTGTGACTGAGGGCAATGGCGGATTGGTTGTCGATCTTCAGGTTGGCGGCGTTGGTTGTCTTGCCCCTGAGCTCTGCAATCAGCCGCGCCAACCAAATTCCCTGGCAAGCAGCAGTAGTACCGGCCATGTATTCAGCTTCACATGAAGAGAGGGCCACTACCTTCTGCTTTTGACTTTGCCAGGTGATCAGGTTGTTGCCGAGGAAGTAGAGGATGCCGGAGGTGCTCCTTCGGCTGTCAATGTCTCCGGCATGGTCACTGTCGCTGAACCCCACGAGCTGAACCTCCTCCTTCTTCCTTGTGTAGTGACAGCCATAGTACAGCGTGCCACTGATGTACCGCAGCACCCTCTTCACTGCTGCAAGGTGCTCGGTGGTCAGCTTTTGCATAAACCGACTCAGGTAGCCCACCGAGAACGCCAAGTCTGGCCTTGTGTTCACCAAATAGCGGAGCGAACCGACGATGCTTCTGAATGCTGTGGGATCGACGGCAGGTGCGGTGCTCTCCTTGCTCAGCTTGAGGCGTGGCTCCATGGGAATCCAGCTGGGGTTGCACCTAGCCAGACCGGCGTTCTGCAAGATCTTCGCCGCGTACGCGCTCTGGCCCAGGGTGATACCATCTGCTGACTGGTTCACCTCCAGACCGAGGTAGTAGTGGAGAAGCCCCAGATCACTCATCTGAAATGTGGCCTTCATCTGTGACTTGAACTTGTCGATGTCACTTGCATTGCCACCGGTGATCACGAGGTCGTCAACATACACGCCCACAACGAGACGGTGTACGCCGTCGCCTCGCAGGTACACAGCGTGCTCGGAGTCACTACGCTGGAACCCGAGTCCAAGCAGCGAGCTGTCAAGCTTCGCGTACCAGGCTCGAGGTGCTTGACGAAGCCCGTACAGCGCCTTGATGAGGTGCAGCACCTTGCCTTCATGCCCCTTGAGGACGAACCCGGGCGGCTGCTCGACGTACACTTCCTCCCGCAACTCGCCATTCAAGAACGCAGACTTGACGTCCATGTGGTGGACAGCCCAGCCCTCGTTCGCAGCATGTGCAAGGAGAAGGCGCACGGATTCCAGCCGCGCCACGGGTGCGAAGACTTCGTCGAAGTCGATGCCTTGGCGTTGCACGTAGCCCTTCGCGACCAGCCGGGCCTTGTACTTGGAGATGAGCCCGGCTGCGTCCTTCTTCGCCTTGTATACCCACTTGAGGCCAATGGGTCGAGTTCTCGGCGGTGGGTCGACGAGTTCCCATGTACCATTTGCCTCGATCGCCGTCATCTCGTCGAGCATGGCGTGGCGCCAGCACTCGTGCTTCAGCGCCTCGTCGAGACTGGTGGGCTCGGTGTCGCAGGCGAGCAGGAGATGCTCCTCCAGGTCCCGTGCGTCGAGTCCAGGTGTCGGTGCGGGACCGATCACGTTGTCCACTCGGCGAAACCGGAGCGGGGCGTCGTCGTCGTGGTCGTTGTCGAGGAGCTCGCTGACGGAGGATCCTGGTGGAGAAGCAAATTCGACCCCGTGTGAGGGGGCCGAGCTCGACGTCGTGGCGCCCGAGTCTTGCGCTGGTGTTCCCGCCGTGTACTGGTCCGGCGGTGGAGTTGTGGGCGTTGTTGGTGAGGCAGATCGCGTTGGTGTTGAGGAAGCAGCGAGTGGCGCGGTACTTGAGATGGTGCTGATGACGTCCACCTCCGCTGGTGCCTCCACGGTGAAGTCTCCTGGCTCGCCGTCGTGCTCAGCAGACCATGTCCACTGGGTTGCTTCATCAAACACAACGTCCCGGCTTATGTGCACACGCCGGGTCGTCGGATCATAGACTCTATAAGCCTTTGATCCAGGCTCATAGCCCACGAACACCATCTTGCGGCTGCGATCATCAAGTTTGCGAAGGTTAGGTGTGTTCACCTTGACATGGGCGACGCAGCCGAAGGTGCGGAGGTGCGACACATTGGGGGCGCTGCCGGTCCAGAGCTGGTACGGCGTCTTCCCTTGGATGCTCTTGGAGGAGGAACGGTTGAGCAGGTACACGGCTGTGGAGACCGCCTCCCCCCAGAACACTCCGGGCAGTCCTTTCGCCTTGAGCATACTCCGGGCGGTGCCAACGACGGATTGGTTACGGCGCTCGACGACGCCGTTTTGCTGCGGTGTGTACGGCGCCGTGAGCTCGCGCCGGACTCCGAGGTGAGCGCAGTACTCGGTGAAGTCGGTGGCGGCGAACTCGCCACCCCGATCCGTCCGGAGCGCCAGGAGCTTCTTGCCGGTCTTCCTCTCCGCCGCCGCCTGGACGCGCTTGATGGCTTCTGCTGCTGCGTCCTTGGTGGGAAGGAGACACACCCACATGTAGCGGGAGTAGTCGTCGACGAGGAGGAGGAAGTAGCGGTTGCCGCTTGGTGTGGCCGGCGTGATTGGCCCGCAGATGTCGCCGTGGAGCAGCTGGAGCGGCTCGGTGGAGTGCCGCTCGGCCTGTTGCGGGAACGGGGTGCGACGATGCTTGCCGGCGAGGCAGGCCTCGCACACTTGATCCACCTGAGTGAGTTGGGGAAGACCGCGGACAAGCTCCTCCCTCGCCATCTTGCGGAGCGCGGCGAAGTGGAGATGCCCGAAGCGGGAGTGCCATCGCCACGCCTCGTCGTTGGTGCGCGCCGCGAGGCAGACCGGACGCGCCAGCGTGACGTCGAGCACGTACAGTCTTCCGGCTCCCCGGGGAACTTTGGCGAGCAGACGCCGCTCCTCGTCGCGGATGCGCATGATGCCGTGCTCCACGAGCACCTGGAATCCGCCCTCATCCAGCTGCCTGACGGAGATGATGTTTGCTGTGAGCTGCGGCAGGAAGTAGACGCCGGTGAAGGAGCGGTGTTCCCCGTTCTTGAGGGAGAACAGGATGGTCCCTCTCCCCTCGATCCGCGCCACGGAGCCGTCGCCAAACCGCACCGAGCCTGTGACGGCGGTGTCGAGGTCGGAGAAGGCAGCGCGCGATCCCGTCATGTGATTTGACGCCCCGGTGTCCAGGATCCATTGATTCAGACCCCGGTCCACCTCTTCGTTGAGATTGGGGACGACTTTCCGCTCGACGAGGTGGAGCTCAGCGGTCGGCGGCGGTGGAGCGGTGTGCGCCGCCGGGTGTGGGGGCGACGGCGTTGGTGGTGCGAGGAAAGGAGTCTCCTCCTGGGCCGAGCCGATGGCCAGCATTAGGGTTTGCTCCTGCTCCTCTTCTTGGGCCAAGTGGGCCTGATGGGCCGGCTCCTCCTTCTTCTTGCTGCGACAATCGCTGGCCCAGTGGCCCTTTTTGCCACAGCGTGGACAGGGTGAGTCTGGCGGTGGGCGAGACTCGCCGGAACCACGTCCCTGTCCTTTGCCCCGGCCTCGCCCGCGACCGCCGGAGCTGGAGCCGCCACGAGAGGACTCCTGGCCCTTCTTCTTGTACCTCTCGACCCACTGCTCCTCTGTAAGGAGTAGTTTGCCGCTCGCGTTCTGAGGCGGGGACGGCTCAACGTCGTCGGCCGCTTTGAGTCTCCCGGTGACTTCCTCGATGGAGAGCTTTGAGATGTCAAGGAGAGTCTCAATTGAAATGACCAACTGCTTATACCGTGGACGGACGACGCGTAGGTACTTGGCCACCACTTTCTCATCAGGTTCAGGGTCGCCCAACGTCGCCAAGCGCTGGACGATGCCGGTCAGGCGCAAGGCGAAGTCCTCGATCGGCTCCCTGTCGCGGAGGGCGATGGACTCGTACTCGGCGCGGAGGTTCTGAGCGGTTGCCTTCCGCACCCGTTCATCGCCGATGCGGAGGGTCTTGATGGCCTCCCAGGCCTCCTTGGCGGAGTTCTTGGCCAGCAGAATGGGGATGAGTTCCCCTGGAACGCCGCTGCAGATCGCGTCCAGCGCGGCGCGGTCGTCGTCGTAGTCGACGTCGTCGTAATCCACGGCGTCCCAGAGATGACGAGCCTGCATCTTCAGTTGCATGCGCAGCGACCATTCGTGGTAGTTGTTCTTGGTCAGCTGCGGCCAGTTGCTGCCGCCGCCGCCTTCCCGGACGATGCGCTCAACGATGACCTCGCGACGGGTGCGTGAGCGGCGTGGTACCCGGGAGCGACGCGGTGAGCGCCGCGGCGAGCGGTGCGGCGAACGGCGTGGTGGAGAGCGGCTTGGTGACGGCGTGCGCTTCGGCGTCTCGGTGCCGGAGCCGCTGGCGCCGTCCTTCTTCTTCCCGGCGGGTGGGCGGCCACGAGGCTTGGGTGGTGACGCCATGGCGGCCGCGTGTTTCTTTGTCCTAGCTCTGATGCCACTTGTCAGAAACCGAACGGCGATGTACGCCGGCGGCCGGTGGTGATTGCGAACTGGAACGCAAGAACACTTGAACACAAAAGATTTTGTGCTACCTAAAAAGCGCACGCTTCTGTTGATTGGTTTGCTATTTATTGGAATACAAATGCAGGTGAGATGCAGCCACGGCGCCCACGATTGCGTGGAGTGCGCACGTCCATCCCCATGCGCCGCAACAGCCGGCCATGGCTTACATGCTCGAGTTCATGGGAGCTATTCTCGGCCATGACTCCTACTTGCACGGCCACCACAGGTTGGCGCTCGTGCATGCTGAAACAAACTGAAACAAACATGCTAAAACGATAAAGACACTAGGCTTATCTAACAATGGGGAGCTTCAGGAAGCTCTCCGTGGATCCATGCTGCTTCTCACGCCCACGTGAGTGGTCGTGGTGCGACCTCCAGCACCCACCGTTAGACAGCATCGATGTCACTTCCTTTGCTGTAGGTGACGACGGACGGACCATCTTCGCCAGAACCGATAGCGACACCTTCGCCTTCGACATCGTCAGTCTTGAATGGAAACAATCCTTAAAATGTTCGCTGCCATTCATCGGCCTCGCAAATTATGTCAGTGCTCTTAATATCTTTGTCGGGCTTTCAAATCCTCCAGACGCCTATGGCCACCTCTGCTTCTGCCATGAGTTAGGTGTTGATCAAACTGTGTGCAAGCAGAATCTGTTTAGCAAGGACAATCATGTAGCCGCTTCACTGGTCTACTTGGGAGGAAGTGAGCCTTGGTTTTGTCTTGTGGAGTGCGTGTGGTTGGAGAAGTGTGATCGGCTGGCCAAGTGTGTGGTGGATGAGGGGACTGGCAATTGTGGAGAGCTAGATCAGCTCAAGAAGAATGTGGATGAGGGGGATGGTGCGTCCGGAAGCATGCACGAGTGTGGAGAGCAAGATGAGCTGGGAAGCATGCACGAGTGTGGAGAGCAAGATGAGCTGGGAAGCATGCAGGAGTGTGGAGAGCCGGAGGGTGGCGCGTCTGGATGGAAGAATTTTAAGTATGGTTATCGTTTAACAACATTCTCTCTCAGCTTTGACAACAATGGAGACCTGACGACTGGTGAGACTTGTGTGGTGCAATACTACAAGATGCCTGAGAACGTCTCTGTGTCAATCTATCTTCATCCTGTGGCATTTTGGCTGTAAAATGCTAAAATCATGTTGTCGTGTTAATGAGATCCAGTGTTTAGTATTCTGTCAGTAGTGACTCTCACTTTTATATGTTTTAATGATGTGTAACTGCGACTAAGTTAATGTGTTGCCTTGCTATGTTTTCTTGTGTAAGAGTTTGCAACACCTTTATTATTAGTAATCTGTTTCTTTTGCTGAGTGATATCTTGATTTTATTTTATCTATGTTAGATGCATTTTATTCCTCCTGTTTGAATGTGAGGTGGTTGGCCGTGAAAGAAGTCAGGTGGTTAGGCCTCAAACGATGTAATCAAACTTGTTCATGAAACATCGCATCATTTTGTTTTGTACTCCTATAAGCTAATATGTTCCTTCATTCAACAATTCTAGTCATTCATAATTGCGTAGAACTTTTGACATAGTCAATGTTAATCGTACTAAACATCTTATAACAACAGGAGCCTCTTATTTCGAGCAATGTCAGGGCTTACAAAGTAGCTGCATCATTCACTAACACGATGTCTTGTTGAGTACTGCATAGTTGGCAAAACAAACATGTGACAGACCTAGGGTAGTAGGGTTATCACGGTTTCTCTGAAAAAGAAAAATTGATAGAGCCCTACTCTAGTTCTTCCGACCTGCAACACACATCCTCCCGCCCCCAATCGTCTACGAGCGCCGCTGATGTCCGTCCTAATGCTAGCAATTTTGTCACAGCTCCCATCCTAACATGTGTCGTTACAGGGATTAGCTATACTTGCCTTCCATGAACGAGCTGACAAAACGAGAAAAAGACACCCCCAAAGAACATAGCAGAACGATCACGACAGCTGCGTCATTTCTGAGAGGTTCCTGATATGACAGCGGCCAGTAGCACTACAAGAATAACTCACATCCGCACCCCTCATATGCCTCGGTGCACTCAAGATCCGGTGCTAATGTAACGTTAGCACCGGGTGTAAAATTGGGGCGCCCTCGGGAACCCTTTAGCAACGGGTGGTATTACGACCCGGTGCTAAAAGTCCACTTTAGCACCGGTTGTTGTTACAACCCGGTGCTAAAGGGTCCCCCTCCTTTAGCACCGGGTGGTATTACGACCCGGTGCTAAAGGGTCACCCTTTAGCACCGGGTGGTGTTACGACCCGGTGCTAAAGGCCCTTTAGCACCGGTTCGTAAATACGATCCGGTGCTAATGTAGGTGTCACATGCTACTTCAAAAGGAGCGCATCTTTAATCCTATCACATGTGCCGCGTAGGTGAGATGGTTAGGTGGGTGCGCGCGAGCCAAGAGGTCTCGAGTTCGAATCCCGCAACACGCAAATATGCAAATATTTTTGGCTAGTGCCCCCACCTTTAGCACCAGTTATTTGACCCGGTGCTAAAGGCACCCTTTAGCACCGGAAGATTGGCACCCGGTGGGAAACCCGGTGCTAAAGGGCTTTCCCACCCGGTGCCAAAGTGCATCATTCTGGTAGTGTAGGGATTAAATACTGAAGGGCTCATTCGGATGTTACGTGATCGGCTGTTCTACGATGCGGCGCTACGCGGGCTCCCGTGGACTCCGCAAAACAATCACGGTAGTAAGCGGGCTGCCGCGTGAGCCCGCGCATGCCTTTGCGGCTCGTGCGGACGCCCGCCCCGCTTGCATCCTGACGAGGGAGGCATGTGCTTAGAGCAACTTCAGTGAACTGATTAAAAATGGGACTCTATAATTCAGTTTGATGGCCACTTTTATAAATTTAGAGGGCTAAATGAGAGTTGTGCTCCAGGCTAAGTGACTAAACAAAGCTCTATCCATCTGACCAGTGGAGCCATCCATCTCCCACCTCACCGACGCCTCACACCCCAGTCCCCACTCCCCTATCTCTCCCCCCCCACTCTCTCTCACCCCCTCTCTCTCACTCTGGTGCACAGTGGCAGGGGCAGGCTGCGCCGGACCGCGGGGGCTAGCGGGCCGGTGTGCACGACGAACCAAAGGTAGTACCCCGGCGGCGCCACCCCCGGCGCCGGCGGCGCGGCGACCTCCACCTCGTACACTCCAACGTCCAGCTGCGCCACCCTCCCCACGACGAGCTCCACCAACCTCTGGTTCATCCCGAATGAGTGTGTCGCGAACGCCGGCGCCACCGCGGCCACCCTCACCTCCCCCGCCCCTCCGCCGCCGGCGCGGGCACCTCGAACCGCACGACCGTCGCCTCCCTATACCTGACCTCCGGCAGTGCCGCCAGCACCCTCAGCAGCACGCCGTCGAGCCGCGCGTCCAGGTACGGCGGCAGGAACGCCTCCAGGTACGTGCTGTTGCGGAGCGTGAGGCAGTAGGTGCCGCACGGCGCGTCTACAGCGTGGTCGTCGGGGGCGCCGACGAGGGCGTAGACGAGGCCCGGCGCGCCCGACCGGAGGAGCAGCACCTTGGGGTCGAGCGGCGACGTCGGGATCCTTGACGACTCGCCGTCGGACAGGCGCTTCGCGGCGAACCCGACGAAGAGCCGCGGCACGGGGAAGAGAGCGGCGCCTGCACCGGCACGGGGCCTGTGCTCCCCGCCGCCGTGGTAGGACACCATCCTCCGTCGCATCACCGGCCACCGCAGACCTAGACCTCCTGAAACCGCAGCATCGCCGGCCTCCGGCGGCGAGCAGGAAGAGGGCGGGGTCGCCTGCTGGCGGCTATCGCAACAGCGCTGCCAAGCACGCCAAGAAGAGCCCCCTCAAGGAGGAGAAGATGTAGGACGAGGAGTAGGCGACAACAGAGAGCAAGCCCGCCGCTTCCGCTCCCGAGCTCCCCGCGCGGCGCGGCAAGGTGGAGCGCTGGTCACGACGGCGGTGAGGCCTTCCTCTTCATGGCGGCGTCCCTCCCCACGAGCGGTGGCGGCGGAGCTGAGCGGGGCGGCCAGGCGGGCACGGAGCCGGGCACAGAGGTGACGGGCGACGGAATCATGAGCGGCGCGGCGACGGCGGCGGCGTCTCCTCGCGGTGGCACGGGCGTTGGGGGAAGAGGCCTCGTGCCGGAGCCGGCGCCGCGGGCATCGGTGGGCGGCGGCGGCGAGCGCCTGAGCGTGGGGCGGTGACGGGAGAAAGAAAGCATCGTCGGGAGAAAGAAAAAAGTGGGCCCAACGAGGGAGAGAGAGGGGGGATGGAGGGTGGCTCCTATGTAACTTCCGCAAGCTAGATAAGCCATGTAGTGCACGGCCTACTAGAGCCCATCATTCCACTATTATACGGTCCACCAACCACGAACAACACAGCAGCAGCATATACCAGCGATGCAGCAATGCGTAGTGGGAAACAAGCAATTATATCGGTTGTTGTCGCTCTGTCGCAAGTAGATAAGGAGAATCAATCATTGAGCATGTTTTATTTTTATGTTTCTTATATTTTTATTGTTTTTTACAATAATTCTCACAATTCCCGTAATATTATATTGAATATTTTTGTTAAATAGATTCAACATTTGGAAAAAACCAATTCAACATTTTAATAAATGTTGAAATAGTATATAACAAATGTTGGACTAATAAATTAAAAATGTTGAAATGAAAAAAATAAAATTTATAATATCATATTGGATCTCATTTGGTTACATTAATTCTAACAAATATCACGGTTTAAACGGATCTTAAATGGGATACATAAGTTAAAGAAAAGAACAATTTAAGTTTGTAGCTGGTTTACTTTTCTTCCGTCCGTCGAGTCCTCTACCACCCATGTCCCCCACTTTTCTTCCTGCCCTCCGCCGGCCGTGGTACGCGTCGTTCGCCCAAGATGAGGAACAAAAGGATCCGACGTCGGGGAGTGTGGAAGCCAGCATCGCCAAAAAAATTTCGGAAGCCATATAGGATTCCCGGGATGGGGGTCCCTAGATTTGTGGGCTTTGTCTTAAAATTTGGTGGGCTACCAATTTTAGTCACTTGGGTAGTCACTCAATTGGAGAGTGATTTTTGGCCCAGAGTGACTAAAAGGTTGGATAGGGGGTTGTTTTGTCACCCGGCTGATGCTCTTAGGGTTCGGAGGATTTGGGTTGCGGCCAACTGTCAGTGATGTGGGCTTAGAGGGACGTAATAAGTAGTAACGCCGATTGGGGATGATTTGGGAACAACTTGGTTCCAATCCACCGAGGATGCGGGCTTAATGTTGGAATGCAAATCGAAATAGCGAGCAGCTAAGCCAAGCAATGAGGGTCACACACCACCAGTTGTGGGCGGCGTGATGATGGTGCGTGCTAGCTTCAAGGGATCTTACCTGGAATTTGATCAGGTTACAGAGAAATTTAGAGAAGACATTTCAAGAGTGCACAGATGAGAACGCCGTGCGCCGTGTTGGGCACCTGGTTAACCAGACCAACAGAACCGAAACGATTAGACTGAGATATGATTTATCAAGAAACGCTTGATGAGACCAGCATGTCTCATCTCATGACTGGCTGTGACCGAGAAATCTCAGGCGGCAAATGTAAGGTCAACTGGACCAAAACGACTCTGCCTAAGGAATATGAAGGCCTCGGAGTGCTACATCTCGAAAAATTTGCGCGGGCCCTGCGCATTCGCTGGCTCTGGCAGGAATGGACCTGCCCGGAGAAGGCCTGGATCAGCACGACAATACCTTGTGATGACACAGACAGGCTACTCTTCGTGGCCTGCACGCGCCTAACCTTGGGAAACGGACTTAAGGCGCGCTTCTGGACAGACGCATGGATTCAAGGAAATCGAGCAAAGGACATCACCCGAGCCTTTTCGACAAATCCAAGAAGAAAAATCGAACTGTGGCGACTGCGCTGCAACATGACAACTGGATCCGGGACCTTTGCCCCAGAAGCGGCTTCACCATTGAACACCTCCGTGAATTCGTCACCCTATGGACATTGATCAGGGGCGTCCATCTAGAACCGCACCTCCAGGATACCATCACATGGAAATTAATGAAGCATGGTCAATACACAACAGCATCGACATACAAGGCCCAATTCCTTGGATGTATTAAAACGCCCCAGAGCACAACAATATGGAAAACCTGGACGCCTCCCAAATGCAAATTTTTTGCTTGGCTAATCCTCCAAAACCGAGTCTGGACCTCGGACAGACTTGCGAGACGAAGATGGAATCACTCTCCGACTTGCCCACTATGCCGACAAATCATGGAGTCAGCCCACCACCTACTCGCGGCCTGCCGCTACACAAGGCGAGTATGGGCACTAATAGCCGACTGGGTGGGGCAACCTTTGTTACAGCCCACGGCATGGGCCACGAGCAGAACCCCCATCTGTTGGTGGTCTAACGTCACGACAATCCCCGACACACCAAAAAAAAGGAATCTGGACCCTTGCGCTACTCGTGAGCTGGGAAATTTGGAAAGAGCGCAACACAAGAGTTTTCAGAATGCAGGAATCCGCGGTCCCGTCCTTGACCGCCAGAATCAAAGATGAGGCTTCAATATGGGTAGCAGCGGGAGCAAAGGAGCTCGCGAACCTCATTGCGCGTAACTAGTTTCCAGTAAATCTCTTGTACAGTTATTCACAACAGGCTAGCCGGTCTGTAACTCTCTTCTTTATCAATGAAATAGGCACAGTCTCGTGCCCGTTCGTTCAAAAAAAAATGATTGGCTGTAAAAGGCTATATATAGGCACTTAATTAAGCAGCACCATATCTATCATGGACTATAACATCCCAGAACATAACATACATCGATCAAACCACTTATTTATTCAGACAAAATATATGCCAGACCTACATACGGCCACGGGGATCAAATGTCACAACCCTGCATTCACATGGGATGGATGGGATCGCACCAAGGACGGTTCAGAACCAACACACTATCTATGGAGCAAGTAAAGGATTCACCACATGACCAACGAACAGCACCACACCAGTCGTGTCTTCTCGGATCAGGAATAAGAAAGGGTGATCTGCGACAAAATCCATGGTCAACCTTGTTTCAAGAGAAGTAGCCCTAAACAAAATAGCAGTTGCAGCAGCAGCAGCCTCGGTTCCTTCCTCATTAACTTCGACAAACGACTTGTGAATAATGGACGAAAGAGACAGATTCTCTTCAACAAACTCTGATAGATTTGCTTTTCGGCTAAATGACAGCTGGAGCCCCAAATCTTGTAGCAAATTGGATGGTTCAAACCCAAAGGATATCTTGAACTTGGGGACTCTGAATTGCCCAACTTGAACCTTCCACAACGGAATATGCTTCTCCAAGAACTCAGGCTCAGAGCTCAACTTTTGAGACAAGCTCCAGAGACCATCTTGTGCTTCTGGAAGAAGTATGTACATGGAGAACTGCCTCTGGTCATCTCCTTGCTTGTACGGAAGCTTAAGCACCTTCAAGTTGTCGTAAGATGCAATATATTGGTCGTCTCTGCTGGACATGAAAGGTGCTTGAACTGAACTCCCATCAAGAAGGTGGAATTCATTGTCACTTGTTTTAGATGCATCGAACTTCTTAGTCCAGGCTCCTTTGAAATAGAGTGCATTAGCAAGAAGCAGCTTGGTGGTTTCATCAACAAGGTCTGGTGGAAGAAGATCTTTGATTAGACCTGAGGTGATCTTCTCTACCCAAGAGTTCACTTGATCAGTGACTTGAGCAGCCTGAAAAAAGAGAGAATATATGGGTCCTTTGTGCAAATAAGTCATAATACAAAATCTAGGTGTACGCTTTCCATTTCGATTGAAGCAGTGAACGAACAAGATTATGTAAAAGAAATGGGTTAATCCTATATTCTAATGTGCCACCAAACTTACTCGTAGCAGGAAATATTTCTTATAAAATAGTCTTTAGATGGTGACAATGGCACCAAGAATCAGTGTAGACTAGAGGCTGTTCTCATGAATCTCATTTAAATAGCCATCATACAGCATAGAACTATGGTACAAGAGTCCACAGAAACCATACTTGACAAAAGGGTGATACATTCAAATGTGTAAACCCACAAATGTCGCACACAATGTTATGATCCAAAAGAACGTGAATATATAAACATTATCACCGGACTACCAGCCTTTGAAATACCAAGGTGACTACTAACTGTGTATTGACAAAGCATATAATTGCAACCTGACTACTAACTGTGTATTGGCGTAATTCATCAATACAGACTACAGAGACATGAAAATTATACTCCTATATGTCAACCAAGGAATCCCCCTATGGTCTGCATTGCAACCAATTCCTGCCCTAAATGTCATCTTTATCAAATACACGCCCAAAGGAATAAGTAGTCTGCGTCTCTTAATCTTTCAGCAAAGTACACAATCGCCACTGGTACATGCTAGATTGCTAGTTGTTTGGAAGAGGGATCAACCAACCTTTGTCTGGAAATCGACGGAGTGGATCTCGGCATTGTACTTTGCCACTGCGATCTCCTCAAAGGCCGGCTTCAGCTTCAACGACGAGTCGGCGTAGACGGCGTCGGCGAAGGCGATCCGTGGGCCTCCGGCCTCGGACCCGTCGGCCAGCACGTGCCGCGCCACCTGCTCGGCGAGCGCGTGCAGGCTATCGGCCGCGCCCGGCCCGTCGCCGCCGCCGAGTACGGCGAGCAGCTGGTCGCGCGTGGCGCCGCCCGAGCCGGCGGCGAGGAGGCTGAGCGCGACGTGGACGGACAGCGGGGAGAAGACGACGTTCTTATTGGAGTTGGAGGGGGAAGAGGATGGGGAGGAGAGCAAGGCGGCGAGGCAGAGCGCGAAGCGGGTCTGGTGCGCGATGGAGAGGTGCATGGCGGCGGCGGCGGCGGCAGCCATGGTCGGTGGCGGTGGCGGTGGCGGTGACGGTTCCTTGCCTCAGCCAGGCACTCAAGCAAATACGAGTCGGGTGTAATATATAGAATTGTCTTGGGGTGGATTTAACTATTTTGCTGGACAGGTCATCAAGACGCGTCCGTAAATATAAAAACGCGTAAACCCAGGAAACCAGGTAATTAAATGGTTACCTATTGGAAGCGCACGGACTTTTAGGCAAGTCCCAAAGAATTGTATCTCATACTCCGTTCGACCGTTCTTATTAATTGTTGTCATATATGATCCTTTTGATGACGTCGCTGGGTATTTTAAGCCTATTATTTGAGAATTTCTATGGTATCGATCTTTTTTCTTGGTCTTCTTTCCATTGCTGGTTGCCTCTTTATTTAGAGAAATAGATCAGTGTTTATGATTTCGCTAAATTACCTTTGCAGTCACATAAGGTGACCTTTGGACTAAGTAGAGTCTATAAGATATTATATTGACAAATAAGTTATTATGTGAAACTATATACACAAATCCTAGTTATATATATTTTTTTGAAAAAAAGAGTGACAATAACAATCACACAAATATTCTAAAAGCTACTCCGTATTATATAGCGCGATAACGGTTCCTCAATTTATATCCCAGCATATTGTCTCGGAGCGGCAGTCAAAACTGTAAGGTCACAAACAACTGTCAGTGGGAAAAGATCACTGAAACAAGAAACCTCAAAGTGCAAGCAGAGAACAGGAAGGACAATGATGCCGACCATGAAGGCTAACATGGCGAAGATACCAATTCTTAACTACATCATCAACCTTACAAACATCGATCAAGCCATCTTTTTATTCAGAAACAAAACAAAAGTCAGATTACACAAGGAGGCATGATCAATTGTCACAGCCATGCATACAGGACAGGATGGAAGTGCACCAAGGTCGCTATTATGAAAACACACACAGAGACTATGGAGACAGTAGGGGATTCACCACGTGACCAACGAACAGCACCACGCCAGTCAAGTCTTCTCGGATCAGGAACAGGAAAGGGTGATCTGCCACGAAATCCATGGGCATCGTGAATGACCTGAGCACAACTGTTACGGCAGATGCGGCGGCAGCCTCCGTTCCTTCCTCGTTCACTTCAACAAACGACTTATGGAAAATGGATGAAACAGACAAGTACTGTCCCTCAGGTGAATCAACTAACTCTGATAGATCTGCTTCTGGGCTGAATGGCAGTTGGAGCCCTAGACCTTTGAGCAATTTGGATGCTTCAAATCCAAAGGATATCTTGAACTTTGGAACCTTGAACTGCCCAACTGGAACCTTCTGCATTGGGATATGCTTCTCCAGGAACTCTGGTTCAGAGCTCAACTTCTCAGCCAAGCTCCAGATGCCATCTTTTGCTTCTGGAAGAAGAATGTACAAGGAGAACTGCCTCTTGTCCCCACCTTGCTGGTATGGAAGCTTAAGCACCTTGAAGTTATCGTAAAACGCAATATATTGCTTGTCTGTACTAGACATGAATGGTGCTTGGACCGAGCTCCCATCAAGAAGGTGGAAATCGCTATCTTTTGTTTTAGATGCATCAAATTTCTCAGTCCAAGCACCTTTGAAATAGAGAGCATTACCAAGAACAAGCCTGGTGGTGTGGTCAACTGATCCTGGGGGGAGGATCTCTTTGATGAGACCAGATGTTATTTTTTCTACCCATGAGTTCACTTGACCAGCAGCTTCAGCAGCCTGACCAACAAGAAAGAATACATCAGTGCTTCATGCTGATGTCAAAAGCATAGAACAAAATCATACTGAAGTTTCCAAAATAATCAAAACAGTGAAAGGATGCACGTATGTAAACAAACTGAGGTAACCATTATATATTGTGCCACCAAATTAGGCAAAACAAAAACTATTTCTAATCAAACAAACTTTAGAAAGTGGGCAGTGAACTGATCATTAGTGTACTACCATCATCACAGGGCACTCTTATGAGAAGAAAATTATATGCAGCTAGAAAGTTCACCTGACTATAATTATCTAATTGAACAAGACACAACAACACATGCATAGTACAAGAGACAACGGCAAAACCCTACCATAGAAAATTGTGATATGCTCAACTGCATATGTCCCAACTTCTAAACAATCCTAGTGATCTATATGTCACTGGCCCTAAGTCTTCAAAATCACAAGGATGCACCCAGTGCGAACAGCAAATCCTAAAAAAAGGTCCTAAATCCTGAACTTGCTAATTATGCTACAAAAAAACATCCATACATTTGATTCATTAACAGTCCAGCACCCATCAGATATCGAATGGAAATATCAAATCCCAGTGCAAGATTCAGACTGAACAGTGCAGACTAACAAACAGCTTTTAGCACAGTTTGATGAGAGAAGATGCACGTTCAACAGCATCATCTTAGCATTGAAATAAATTAATGATAACTGTCTAAAAATATATTGTAAAGGCTTAAACCTAAATTTTTCAAAAAAAATAAAATAAAATGGTATGTTGCTAGCTTAAGCACTGCTTAAGGTGACAAACATTAAATTAAGCACTGCTTAAGGTGACAAACATTAAATTAAATAAGCTCTAAAAACACCTAGGTGGCATATAAACTACAGTAGAACGCACACTATGTTTTCCAATATTGTTGCCAGTGCCAATTAAGGAACCTCTACAGTTTAAATTTCATTATCAGTTAAGCAGAAATCAGACACTTAATAATAATTCCAACATGTGTGTCAATGATGTATAAATGCACATAAAAACGAATCACAAGGTAACAATATTGCAGAGATAGCAAGATTTGATTAATTTCCCAGCCAAACAATCTTTAGTATAGATATCTGGTAGCAGTTCGCAAGTCTTAAGAAGCAGCTCGGCAGGAAGGGGATCGACATTTTTCTGGAAGTCGACGGGCTGGGTCTCGGCCCTGTACTTGCCCACGGCGACCTCCCCGAAGGCCGGCTTGAGCTTCAGCGAGGCGTCGACGAAGACGCCGTCGGCGAAGGCGACGCGCGGGCCGCCGGCGCCGGACCCGTCGGCGAGCACGACCTGCACCACCTGCTCGGCGAGCGCGTGGAGGCCCTCGGCCGCGCCGGGCCCGTCGCCCCCCAGGGTGGCGGCGAGCTGGTCGCGGGTGGCGCCGCCCGCGCCGGCGGCGAGGAGGCTGAGCGCGACGTGGAGGGAGAGCGGGGAGAAGGCGGCGTTGGTGGCGGGGCCGGCGCCGGAGTCGGCGGCGGAGGGGGAGGAGAGCGCGGCGGCGAGGCGGAGCGCGAAACGCGTCTGGTGCGCGATGGAGAGGCGGATGTCGGCGGTGGCCATGGCCGGTCGGTGGGCCCACGTGGTGGCGACTCGCCGGAGAGGAAAGTGGGGGGACTGGACTGATCGGGGTCGTGCGATTTCCAAGTCTTGCGGGGTGTTTCGGTCTATTTTGCTGGACAGCACGACGCTCGGCTCCGAGTTTCCATACGAAGATGCTCCGTGTCAAACATGGATCATGCGAAACAGCTTCTTTTATTTTCGCCCTAAAAAAAACAGCTTCTTTTATTTTCAAGGCTGACCAAGATAATGCCAGATGTCATTTTCAACTCATCAATCTATTTAAATATTTGAAATATATATTGTTAGTCAAAGTTCTAAATCTTTATCTTTCTTTAGGGATATAAATCTTTACCTAGCACTAAAGATGATTGTTTATTTTGTTTCATTTTGGGTTTAGACTAAATGTACTTTGCGAGCCTTCTTATATTTTACTTCCGGGTCTTCATCGTTTGCTTTGAGGCCCATAGCCCTCAGCCCCCTCGTCGTCTCCCTCATGCCATACAAATCACCATCTCGACACTCGCCGGTCCTCAACGACCGTCCTGCGCCCGGACTAGCTCGGCACTGGCGGTGAGCCGGTGACAGCCCCTCAAGGCGGTGTTGGGGCAGGCCTCAAGGCGGCACTGTGTCATAGTAGGTTTGATTGTGCATTTATTATTGTTACAATGAAACGTTTATGAGACATTATAAATCAGATAGAAAGCGAAGCAAGCGGATGGCAACTTAAGAAGCCGTAGCAATGCACGAGCATTGTTGCTAGTATTTATTAGGAGAATATCCAAGGCCTAAATATTTAAGACGAAGCAATGGCTTTCCAACATGAGAACTGCGTATGCCTATCAATTAGCCTATGGGATCCATAGCATGCGTAATCTACATGTTTATCGACCCGAATTTTATTTTTTTGTTATGCAGACTCTCAATCAAATTGCACTGGGCAATCTTCCATTCCTTCCATTCAATTCAATCTGGTTTGGCTTATAGGACTAATTAGAACATAACTAGCACTATGCTAATTTATAACGATAACTATTATGTATGCTTTGAAAAATGGTTTCCCCTACATATATATTATTTATTTAACATTCATAGTAAATATATTTTTTGTTGTTTGTCTATTTCGGGCTGCACTTGAATAAGATCATTGGATCCGCCTTTTATTTCAATCTAACGTTCCAGTCTTCTTCTTTTTCGTGATACCTTTCTTCTTCTCTAGACCCTAACCACCGTGACTTCTCTAACCCTAAGTATCACGACTCGTCATCATCCCTAATCCACCCTCCTTGCATGTCTATAGTACTATAGTAGCCCATGATGCTCTTCTTTTCATGCTCTTTCTATCCCTCCTCTCCACTGTACCCAGGGGCGAAGCCATGTAGGCCTCCGTGGGTGCAGCTGCACCCCCCTCCAAAGAAATTTCCGGTTCTTACCTTTCTATGTTGACCCTATATGCACCCCCCTCGGTCCAATATGTTGCACCCCCCACACGGCCCAGACGACAGCTCAATCTTACTTGAACCCCGTGAGAAAATTATAGTAGGTTTGATTGTACATTTATTATTGTTACAATGAAACGTTTATGAGACATTATAAATCAGATAGAAAGCGAAGCAAGCGGATGGCAACTTAAGAAGCCGTAGCAATGCACGAGCATTGTTGCTAGTATTTATTAGGAGGATATCAAAGGCCTAAATATTTAAGACGAAGCAATGGCTTTCCAACATGAGAACTTGAAAGGACCAACACTAGGCCTAGAGGGGGGTGAATAGGTCTGTTTAAAAATTCCTGCAAAAATCCTCCGAAAAATGTCAGAAAGTCGGATGATCCGACACAGTCTCGGATCTTCCGGCCAGGAAGATCCGACACTGTACAGGATCTTTCGACTGGGACAGAATACCGGAAGATCCGATGAAAAGCCGGATCTTCCGACAGGCAATTCAAGTGTACTTCGAGATTTGAAATCTAAAGACCTTTTGACAATTCCACTTGAATACAAAGCTCACAAATGATGTAAGGAACCTTCTATATATGATCAATATCAGAGTATAGCCACAAATAAGTAGATCGGGACAAATCAAGTTATAGAAACAATAAGAACAAGAACAAATGTGGAGACAAAGGATTTTCTACCGAAGTTCACTCCACAAAGGAGCTACGTCTCCGTTGAGATGCTCACAAAGAGCCGGGCTGTCACACTAACCCCAAGTCTCTCCCAATCAACCACAAAGGAGGATTGAGTTACTTACTATGTGCTCCCACGAAGAGAGAGGGTAATACAAACTTCCGAGACTCAAACCACAAGAGAATGGGAGTTCACCGGCACCTCTAACCGTCTAGGAGCAAGCTCCAAGAGTAACAAATGTGAATCAATGAACTCAAGTTGCTCGAAGTGCTTCACGAGATGAACAAGGGGAGTTCTCACTTCTAGTCTTCTCTCTCACTCAAACCCTAGGTGAATCTTGGCAAGAATCAAGCTTGGGAGGGGATTTGAGGAGGAGAGTGAATGCTCTTGTCTTGTGTTAGGTCGTGTGTGCAGCAGCCAAATGAATGAGGGGGGTGAGGGGTATTTATACCAACCCCCCAAAATATGACCGTTATGTGCTCTGCGAAGAGGTACCGGATCTTCCGACACTTGGTCGGATCTTCCGATAATCAACAGATACGTGTTAGGAAAACTCCAGAAAAGTTCTAGGGACCGGATCTTCCGACTGTATGTCGGATCTTCCGGGGGACCCCGGAACTTCCGGCCCGGAGAAAACCAAGACAGAGTCGGCCGGAACTTCCGGTCGGATCTTCCGGCCTAGGGTCGGAACTTGCAACAGGACACTCGTGAGCTCGAGAAACGGCTAAGTCAAGCATCTTCCGATGCTACGGCCGGAACTTCCGGTCCGTAGAATCTCGAGACCGAGCCGCCCGGAACTTCCGGTCGGATCTTTCGGCCTAAGTTCCGGCCGAGCAGAAAAAGTGTTTGTGAAGTGTTTTTGTGTCTCTCAAGAGTTTGTCATCTCAAGTAAAGCACTTTTAGCATCTAGAATTTATCAACTACGTCCCCCTTGATAGTATGGTGGTCCTATACTCAATTTCAAACGGAAAATTAAATTTAAATCCACCAATTGAGTCCTCCACCATATGAATGAGCGTTGGGGTCCTTCCTTTAGTATTTTCTCCTTTTTATTTCATTTTATTCCTGCATAACTCATGCAAAGCATCATATCCAAATTTCTATTGCCATAAATCACCAAAATAGATTAAATGCCTAGATGCACTTTCAATCTCCCCCTTTTTGGTGATTGATGACAATACAAATTTGGATTCACAAGATGGAAATAAAATTCATGTTTTGCATCCAATATATTTTGGAGAGGCTCCCCCTAAATATGTGCATGTTCAACTTAAATAGCCTAAAATGCTTGTGCACATATTTTGCAAGAACTACCAAAAAAATATTGCATACAAGTGCCTGGTGTGACAAAATCAACGTGATGCATATGACAAGTTATACACAACAGTAAGGTGAGAAATAACATCACATCATCCATAAGCAACTCACAATAAAATAGATAACGAGATCCACATCACACTAGCAATTACCATAATTAAGTCTTACAAATAAAAGTCTCACTTGGCACACCATACATAACACAAGTTCAAGTTCTCACAAATTCACAAGCTAAAACATGAATAAAAGATAGATAGGTGATGAGTTTCCAATGGCCACATTCACTCCCCCTTTGTCATCAAAGACCAAAAAGGGAGCTACTCGTCCTCGTCGTCGTCATCATCATCACCACCCTCGTCATCGTCATCGTCATCGTCGTCCTCATCGTCATCATCAGCTGTTGCGGCTGCCTTGCCCTTGCGACGATCGTCATCCGTCTCTGACTCACTTTGATACTCCTCCTCCTGCTCAGTTTCTTCCTCTTCTCCTTCTTCTTCTTCTTCTTCTTCTTCTTCTTCTTCTTCTTCTTCTTCTTCTTCTTCTTCTTCTTCTTCTTCTTCTTCTTCTTCTTCTTCTTCTTCTTCTTCTTCTTCTTCCACTATCTCCTCCTCACCTTGTCCTTGTTGTTGAGAGGCACCAAAGACGTATTCCTGTGAGTAGTCCTCCCAAGGATTTGCAAAGGGAGGTGGAGGAGTGACTTCCCTAAGTTGATGAACAGGAGAATGTGGCATATTTAATTTTTCAAGAAGCTCTTTGTGGCGCTTATCCGCCATGTATCTATCATACTCGGCGCGTTGCTCACGCTCATGAGACCTCTTGACTTCATATTTGCACATGTTGAAGCAAGAGAACATGCCTTGGAGCAGAAAGTCAATCTTACTCATCTTGCCTTTGGGAGTAACAGAGGGGCCACTCGATGAGGCTAGAGCATGTGATGGAGGAGCTCGGGAAGATGAGGCACCTTGAGAGGATGGGGTTGGAGCACCCTGATATGCCTTGGACTTGATCTTTAGAAGTTGTGTGATCTTGCCCGGAGGAGATTTGTATGGGGGATGAAGCTTGTCAGTCAAAATGTTGATCCCAGTCACATACTTGATCATATGAAAAATGTAAGGAGCATAGTGACAGCCACTAGAAGCATCATGAGAGCAGTAGATGATTTCATTCCAAATAAAGTTGAACACCTTGAACTTGGGCTTCCCGGGGGCCATTTGAAAAAGTAAGTTCTTTGCCCTCTTTGAGATATTGTCGGCATCTCCTGCTCTAGGGTACAAGGTCCCTCGAAAAAGTTGATTTAGCAACTTGTAGAACGGAGAGAGACCCTTGTACTTCCCATACACCACCTCTCCATAAGCATGATCATACATGAATGCCAACTTGGTGTCATCTATTATTCTCCCAAGATGAAGGTCAACCTTGCTACGATCATTGCTAGTATGAGCATAAGCAGTCTCCTCAGCAAGGTCAAACAAACCGGCAAAATCATGCAAAGAGATGGAAAGACGTTTCCCACACAAAGTCCAGTGCATCTCATACCTTTCCTCATCAACCCATAGAGTAGCATAAAATTGGGCAATGACTTCTTCATTGTATGGACACTCAAATGCCATCACCTTGTCCACATCCATCTCCACACATCGCTTGTATACATCATCAACAACAGGCTTGAGCGGTGGTGGGAAGTTCCTCAGATATTTCCAGTCAACCCAATACATTGGAGTGCAAATCCGAGTCATCTTCAGGATCACAGACTCATACCAATCTGCCTGGTGTGGAAGCCAAAACCGAGGATCACCCTTGAAGAGTTTGTATCGGATGCTCCTTGGATCCTCATGTTCACTGAACCTTAGAGGCTTCATGCTGTTTTTAGCTAACTTGAAATTGACCAAGGGACTATCTTGTGAGTGACGGAAAGGAATGGCAGTGCTTATGAAATTCTGAGCAAGAAAGGATATGTCAATATCATCATTATACTGTGTCCCAGGCCCTTCTTCTTGACCAGCTCTCTTGACTCTGGGACGAGGAGGAATTTTGCGCCCTTGCCCAC
Source organism: Echinochloa phyllopogon (assembly GCA_033239725.1). Taxonomy (NCBI): domain Eukaryota; kingdom Viridiplantae; phylum Streptophyta; class Magnoliopsida; order Poales; family Poaceae; genus Echinochloa; species Echinochloa phyllopogon. The sequence goes on from BTCW01000009.1 coordinate 15,107,701, forward strand.
TTGGCTGGGCTCTTCCTCGAACAGAGCGAGAAGTTGTCAGTTTCTCTGAACGCTTCCCCTTGCCAACTTCTCTAATGCCCTCATCTGAATTGGTGTCCGACTCAGAGGACGAACCACTGGGTGGGTGAAAGGAGCTCTTGGTGCGACCGGTACTTGGACGCGCAGTCAAAAAGGTGCTCTTCTTCTGTGTGACCTTCTCTTTAACCATCTGACAAGATATGCAAGGATACATTTAGAGAAAGGATCAAAGATTGGTAACTGAATTGATAGGACAGAGCTCGACTCGGTCGGATCTTCCGGCAATGAGTCGGAAGATCCGGTCCGGATCTTCCGGCCCATAGTCGGATGATCCGACAGAGTCGGGCCTAACCCTAACAACCAAGAAACCGAAGATTTAGCCCACCAAACGACACGAGATCATAGAGAAGTGTACTAGGCATGTATATGAGATGATTCATCAAGGGAAAACCACTAGAACTTCCTACATTAATAGATCGGGCGATGGGGATTTTGAATCAATACCGTTGAGATTTCCCGCGAAAACTCCGGAAGATCCGATGGAGATCGAGTCTTGGAGCCTTGGGGAATCAAAAGAAGTCCAAAGATCAACAATCCCACGGATGCACCTTGAAATCGCCGCACGGGGTGAAGGGAGAGAGAGAGACAGCGTCGGTGTGGGGAAAGAAAGAACTGAGGAGGGTAACGGTTAAGTCCTGGTATATATAGTTCCCGCACAGGCCGGAAGATCCGATATGTTGTCGGAAGATCCGGTAGAGACAGAACCAGGGAGATCAACACCGAAAGTTCCGCCAGCTCCCAGGTCCGGAAGATCCGATATGTTGTCGGAAGATCCGGCCGGATCGGAAGATCCGGCAAACTCTCAGAGAGAGCGAAGGGAGACAGAGCCGCCCGGAACTTCCAGGGGTAAGTTCCGGGGGTCTGTCGGAAGATCCGGCCCAGAGAAGATATGTCCCGAAGATGATTTTCCACGACGAGATTTGATTGACGATTTTGAGAGAACTAGCTTATGAACATGTAAGGAACTTGTCCCAAAGTTGATCAGCAACAAACAATCAACACATAACCATGATCAACTTGAAACAAAAAAAGATCCAACGATCATAAAATCAAAAATTTTGAAAAACTCACACCATAAAAATAGAATAAAATCATTTTTTCTTCTAGTCTAGGCATCAATCAATTGTATATGCAACAAGTCAAGCCAAGTTACGAGAATCCAAGATATTTAGCTCACTCCTCAAGGAACAAAACCTTTGCTCATCAAGAGGCTTGGTGAAGATATCGGCCAATTGTTTTTCGGTTCCAACTTGGCATAGGGCGATATCTGCTTTGGCTTCATGGTCTCTAAGGAAGTGATGTCTAATGTCTATGTGCTTGGTTCTAGAGTGTTGAACGGGGTTGTTTGCTAGTTTTATGGCACTCTCATTGTCACACAAGAGTGGGATATTTTTGAACTCAACACCAAAGTCACTCAAGGTTTGCCTCATCCAAAGTAGTTGAGCGCAACAAGCACCGGCTGCAACATACTCGGCCTCGGCGGTGGATAGCGCAACGGAATTTTGTTTCTTAGAGCTCCATGACACCAAGGACCTACCAAGAAATTGGCATGTCCCCGTTGTACTCTTCCGATCCACTTTGCAACCGGCATAATCCGAATCGGAGTAGCCAAGTAGATCAAAAGTGGAGCCCTTGGGATACCACAAGCCAAGGTTTGAAGTATGCACTAAATATCTAAAAATTCTCTTAACAGCCATTAAATGACATTCCTTAGGATTGGCTTGAAATCTTGCACACATGCACACACTAAGCATAATATCTGGCCTAGATGCACAAAGGTAAAGCAAGGAACCAATCATGGAGCGATATACCTTTTGATCGACTGATTTGCCTTCCTCATTTAGATCAAGATGGCCATTCACCGGCATAGGGGTCTTGATGGGCTTAGCATTGGCCATGTCAAACTTCTTGAGCATATCACTTGTATATTTGGTTTGACATATGAACGTGCCATGCTTCAATTGCTTGATTTGAAATCCGAGAAAGAACTTCAATTCCCCCATCATTGACATCTCAAATCTCTTGGTCATCATCCTACTATACTTTTCACAAAATTTTTCATTAGTAGAACCAAAGATTATATCATCAACATAGATTTGACAAACAAACAAATCTTTGTCTATTTTCCTAGTGAAGAGAGTAGAATCGGCTTTGTCCATTACAAAGTCATTCTTGAGAAGAAAATCCTTGAGGCATTCGTACCATGCTCTAGGTGCTTGCTTAAGCCCATAGAGCGCCTTATGAAGTTTGTAGACGTGGTCGGGGTGCTTGGGGTCTTCAAATCCCGGTGGTTGCTCCACATATACTAGCTCCCCAAGAGGCCCATTCAAGAATGCACTCTTCACATCCATTTGATACAACTTGAAGTTGTGATGAGATGCATAGGCCAAAAGGATACGAATTGACTCAAGCCTTGCCACCGGAGCATATGTCTCACCAAAATCAAGCCCTTCAATTTGAGTGAAGCCTTGAGCAACCAATCTAGCTTTGTTTCTTGTGACAATGTCATTTTCATCTTGTTTGTTCCGGAAAACCCACTTGGTGCCAATCACATTTTGCTTGGGTCTTGGGACCAATTCCCATACTTCATTTCTTGTGAAGTTGTTCAACTTTTCTTGCATTGCAATAACCCAATCCACATCTCCAAGAGCTTCTTCTACCTTGAGAGGTTCCAAAGAGGAGACAAACGAGTAACATCCACAAAAATTTGCTAAACGTGAACGAGTGGTTACCCCTCTTTGGATGCTCCCTAGAATGTTGTCAACGGGATGATCCCGTTGAACACTTTGGTGAACTCTTGGATGTGAAAATGTTGATTGACGTTGGATGGGTCCATCATCATCTTCTTCATGATGTGACTCAACATCTTGAGCATCTTCACCTTGAGCTCCCCCTTGATCATTGCCATGGTCATGATCGTCACCATGATCTTGGACTTGATCTTGTGATGAGCTTGGTGGTTCAACTCTTGTTGATGGTGATGGATCGATATTGAACATGATTTCTGGATCTTGGTCTTGTTCTTCATCTTCATTTGGAGGCTCTTGAGGCTTCACTTCCCCTAAACTCAAGTTCTTGATGGCTTGACTTGGCGGGACTTCATCTACAAGGTCATTTACAACTTGCTCTACTTGAGAGCCGTTTGATTCATCAAATTTTACATCTACCGTGATCTCAACGCAACCGGTGGTTTTGTTGAAAACACGGTAGGCGTGTTCGTTAGTACCATAACCAAGTAGAAAGCCTTCATCAACCTTAGGTGCAAACTTTGAGCTTTTGGTTTTCTTGTTAAGAATGTAACATTTGCAACCAAAGACTCGAAAGTAGTGCACCTTTGGTTTGTTACCGGTTAGTATCTCGTATGGAGTCTTGTTCAAATACTTTTGAAGATAGAGACGGTTAGTGGCATGGCAAGCTGTGCTAACCGTCTCGGCCCAAAAGTTATCCGGAGTCTTGTACTCATCAAGCATGGTCCGTGCCATTTCAATCAAAGTCCGGTTCTTTCTCTCAACAATGCCATTTTGTTGAGGTGTGTATGGCGCGGAGAGCTCATGCTTGATTCCTTCTTCATCAAGAAACTCTTCAACATTGGTGTTCTTGAACTCCGTCCCATTGTCACTTCTTATATGCTTGATCTTCAACTCAAACTCATTTTGAGCTCTTTTAATAAATCTCTTGATGATTGTTTGAGCTTCACTCTTGTCTTGCAAAAAGAAAACCCATGTGAAGCGAGAAAAGTCATCTACAATGACAAGTCCATACTTGTTCCCGCCAATTCTAACATATGCAACCGGTCCAAATAAATCCATGTGAAGCAACTTGAGTGGTCTTGAGCTAGTCAAAATATTCTTGGGTGGATGTGGAGCACCAACTTGATTCCCGGCTTCACAAGCACTACACAATCTATCTTTCTCAAACACAACATTTGTTAGTCCTAGAATGAGTTCATCCTTTTGAAGTTTGGCCAAGTTCCTCATCCCAATATGAGCTAGCCGGCGATGCCAAAGCCAACCCAAGCTAGATTTTGCCACTAAAAAAGTCTTCAGTTCCACTTTACTAGTTGTGAAATCAACTAAGTAAAGCTTTCCCTTGAGTCGACCCGTAAAAGCAATAGAGGAATCCTCCCTTCTTAGGATGCTCACACCCTCATTAGTAAAAAGACAATTGTAGCCCTTCTCACAAAGTTGTGAGACCGACAACAAGTTGTATCCCAAAGAATCAACAAGATAAACATTGGAAAGAGATGAGTCTTGTGAGATAGATATTTCACCTTGACCTATGACATCACCATGATTGTTGTCACCAAATGTGATCTTCTCAACGGGTGAGTTATACTCTTGTAGCTTTGCAAACATATTCATTTCTCCAGTCATATGATTTGAGCATCCACTATCCAACAACCACGAAGGTCCACCGGAGGAATATGCCTACAAAACAAGTTTAAGCCTTGGACTTAGGTACCCAAAAGTGGTTGGGTCCTTGAGTGTTAGCTTTTGACATTTTAGGCACCCACACACTTCTCATCATCTTCCTAGTATGAGCACCTATATACTTTACCACCATCTTCCCATTTTGGTCCCAAGTGACCATATAGTCGATGGAGTAGTTTGGCGATGGCCTGTGCTCAATGACCTTCTCTTCCTTCTTGGTCTTGATCTTGACATCTTGACTAGATGCTTTTGCCATTTGCAAGGGCTCCATGGACCTTACCACCCCATGAGCCGCATCCATTAGTTCACCTAGATTGGTCCCCTTGGTGAACAATGTCACATCACGACCTCTTATCTTCTTTGTCCCATTGGCCTTTCCACCTCGAGTGTATCCAAGCACATCCTTAATAGTACCGTATCTACCGGCTTTATATGCCGGGTGGGTCTCGAATACACTCTTGCCCTTACCTTGGTCTTGGCCAATGGCATTGGTCAACTTTTGGATTTGGGCATCTTTAGCCTTGACTTTCTCTTCTAGCTTAGAAATGTTAGTTGCACAAGCATCTAAATCAATTTTATAACATCTTGAGCAGCCTTCACTAGTAGAGACACTTGAGTCAAGAGTCGTTTTAGAGTTGTTCTTGGTACTTTCCCAAAGTGAGCTAAAGTTGGCTTCTAGATCTTTATATTTGATCTCTAGGCTTGAATGTCTTTCTTGAAGCTCACTTTTAGCATTCTTTAGGTTAGTTAGAGAGTCATTTGTCAAAGACAATTCCTTTGACATCTTCTCCCGTGAGTCATTGGCATGAGATAACTCACAAGCCAACTTCTCAACCTTGAGTTTCTCCTCAACTAGAGCCTCTTCTAGGACAAGGTTTCTCTCCTTCTCAAGGATGAGCAATTCTTCTTGCCTATCAAGAGACTCCTCTCTTTTCTCAACTTTCTCTATTAGTTTTTTAATAAATTTGTAGCCATCTTTGCCGAACTTCTTTATCATGTTTTTCTCATGTTCGGCTTCTTCATTATCTAGATCATTTTCAATGTTTCTAGATGACAAGAGAGTGGATAAGAGAGGTGGTGTGGTGTCAAATACCTTAGTCCCTTGAGCCATGAGGCCCATGGGAGCTTCGTTATCACTCTCATCGATGTTGTTGAAGAGTCGTGGAGTTGGTGTAGGAGCTTGAATGGCACAAGTGGCCATTCCTTCATCACCGGAGTCATCACTTGATGAGTCCCAACTTTCACCGACGTGGGCGCTTCCAAACTTTTTCTTGTACTCTCGACTCTTCTCCTTTTATTTCTTGTCTTTGTCACCGGTCTTGTCCTTGGACTTCTTGTCATCCTTGTCATTCTTCTTGCGAGGACAATCGGCAATGTAGTTACCTTTCTCCCCACACTCATAGCATCTTCGTTGAGAGAAGCTCTTCTTTTCACCTTTTGTCTTCATGAATCTCTTGAAGTTCCTAACCATCATAGTGGTTTCTTCATCGGTGCTCTCATGGTCATTTGAATCTTCATTCTTCTTGGAAGTTGAGGTCTTCTCATTTGACTCAACTTTCTTGCTTGGTTCGGCCTTGAGAGCTATGGTCTTGACTTCGGTTTGTTGGATTGACCTTGTCACATCCAAGCTATTCATCTCATGATATTGCAACTTGTTGAATAGCTCCATGGGCACCATTGTCTTGAACTTGCCACTTTCTCTAATCATTGTGGCAAGCATTGGGTTCTTGGGTGCGTATGCTCTAAGCAATTTCTTTGTGACTTTGCTCTCGCCCCAATCATTGCTTCCAAGCATTCTAATTTCGGTGACAAGAAGCTTCAATCGATCATACATCTCTTGCAAGGACTCATCCTTCTTCATGACAAAAGCTTCTAGTTCTCCTTGTAAGAGATCTACCTTGCCTTCCTTGACCTCATCCGATCCTTCATGCGCCATTTGAAGAGTGTCCCATAGCTCCTTGGCACTATCGATTCCTCTAATCTTGTTGTACTCATAGGAGCTTAGAGCACTCCGAAGCACGGTCACGGCTTGAGAGTTACGGAAGATGTCGTACTCTTGTTCTCGACTTGGCGTTGCACTCTTGTCGACACCTATTTTCACAATAGTCCAAAGAGATGGATGAAGACCATGCAAGTAAACTTTCATGTCATCGCTCCACCGGGCATAGTCGATCCCATTGAATTTGGGGACTTTGCCCATTGGAACGGATTAGAAATTAAGACTAGAAGGGTCGAAAGATTTGTTAGAAGATGTCTCATATCGATAAGACACCGAGTGAAGTCCGTCGAGAGCGTCTCTTTCTCGTATCTTCTTCTTGAGAAGCTTTTGCGCCTTTCTTTCGGCCTTCTCCTTCATCTTCTTCCTTATCTTCTCCCTTCTTTGCTTTTTCTTTCTTGTTCATCCAAGCTCTCATCAACATCGCTAATGTTGAGTTCATCATCGCTTGAGCTTGACTCGACGGGCGTCGAATGTTTATCTTTGTGAGCGGAAGCCATCTCGGATCCATCTCCCGTACCGGCCATAGTGTTTTTCCCTTAGCGATTAAGCCTAAACAAGGGATTAGGCTCTGATACTAATTGAAAGGACCAACACTAGGCCTAGAGGGGGGGTGAATAGGCCTGTTTAAAAATTCCTCAAAAATCCTCCGAAAATGTCAGAAAGTCGGATGATCCGACACAGTCTCGGATCTTCCGGCCAGGAAGATCTGACACTGTACAGGATCTTCCGACTGGGACAGAATACCGGAAGATCCGATGAAAAGCCGGATCTTCCGACAGGCAATTCAAGTGTACTTCGAGATTTGAAATCTAAAGACCTTTTGGCAATTCCACTTGAATACAAAGCTCACAAATGATGTAAGGAACCTTCTATATATGATCAATATCAGAGTATAGCCACAAATAAGTAGATCGGGACAAATCAAGTTATAGAAACAATAATAACAAGAACAAATGTGGAGACAAAGGATTTTCTACCGAAGTTCACTCCACAAAGGAGCTACGTCTCCGTTGAGATGCTCACAAAGAGCCGGGCTGTCACACTAACCCCAAGTCTCTCCCAATCAACCACAAAGGAGGATTGAATTACTTACTATGTGCTCCCACGAAGAGAGAGGGTAATACAAACTTCCGGGACTCAAACCACAAGAGAATGGGAGTTCACTGGCACCTCTAACCGTCTAGGAGCAAGCTCCAAGAGTAACAAACGTGAATCAATGAACTCAAGTTGCTCGAAGTGCTTCACGAGATGAACAAGGGGAGTTCTCACTTCTAGTCTTCTCTCTCACTCAAACCCTAGGTGAATCTTGGCAAGAATCAAGCTTGGGAGGGGATTTGAGGAGGAGAGTGAATGCTCTTGTCTTGTGTTAGGTCGTGTGTGCAGCAGCCAAATGAATGAGGGGGGTGAGGGGTATTTATACCAACCCCCCAAAATATGACCGTTATGTGCTCTGCGAAGAGGTACCGGATCTTCCGACACTTGGTCGGATCTTCCGATAATCAACAGATACGTGTTAGGAAAACTCCAGAAAAGTTCCAGGGGCCGGATCTTCCGACTGTATGTCGGATCTTCCGGGGGACCCCGGAACTTCCGGCCCGGAGAAAACCAAGACAGAGCCGGCCGGAACTTCCGGTCGAATCTTCCGGCCTAGGGTCGGAACTTGCAACAGGACACTCGTGAGCTCGAGAAACGGCTAAGTCAAGCATCTTCCGATGCTACGGCCAGAACTTTCGGTCCGTAGAATCTCGAGACCGAGCCTCCCGGAACTTCCGGTCGGATCTTCCGGCCTAAGTTCCGGCCGAGCAGAAAAAGTGTTTGTGAAGTGTTTTTGTGTCTCTCAAGAGTTTGTCATCTCAAGTAAAGCACTTTTAGCATCTAGAATTTATCAACTACGTCCCCCTTGATAGTACGGTGGTCCTATACTCAATTTCAAACGGAAAATTAAATTTAAATCCACCAATTGAGTCCTCCACCATATGAATGAGCGTTGGGGTCCTTCCTTTAGTATTTTCTCCTTTTTATTTCATTTTATTCCTGTATAACTCATGCAAAGCATCATATCCAAATTTCTATTGCCATAAATCACCAAAATAGATTAAATGCCTAGATGCACTTTCAGAACTGCGTATGCCTATCAATTAGCCTATGGGATCCATAGCATGCGTAATCTACATGTTTATCGACCCGAATTTTATTTTTTTGTTATGCAGACTCTCAATCAAATTGCACTGGGCAATCTTCCATTCCTTCCATTCAATTCAATCTGGTTTGGCTTATAGGACTAATTAGAACATAACTAGCACTATGCTAATTTATAACGATAACTATTATGTATGCTTTGAAAAATGGTTTCCCCTACATATATATTATTTATTTAACATTCATAGTAAATATATTTTTTGTTGTTTGTCTATTTCGGGCTGCACTTGAATAAGATCATTGGATCCGCCTTTTATTTCAATCTAACGTTCCAGTCTTCTTCTTTTTCGTGATACCTTTCTTCTTCTCTAGACCCTAACCACCGTGACTTCTCTAACCCTAAGTATCACGACTCGTCATCATCCCTAATCCACCCTCCTTGCATGTCTATAGTACTATAGTAGCCCATGATGCTCTTCTTTTCATGCTCTTTCTATCCCTCCTCTCCACTGTACCCAGGGGCGAAGCCATGTAGGCCTCCGTGGGTGCAGCTGCACCCCCCTCCAAAGAAATTTCCGGTTCTTACCTTTCTATGTTGACCCTATATGCACCCCCCTCGGTCCAATATGTTGCACCCCCCACACGGCCCAGACGACAGCTCAATCTTACTTGAACCCCGTGAGAAAATTACGGCAGAAAGAGAGCAAACAGACCCCCTTTGTTCCAACGCTAGACACACGTGCAGCATCTCGGCATGGTGCTATGGCTGCCCATTGCCGCAGCGCACGATCGAGTCATCAAGGTAAAAATTATATGGATGCATGCTTCCTCTAATTCTTTCTCAATCAGTTTGATTAATTAGGTAAAAAACAAAGCCCTACGATTGCTAATTGGTTCTTCTTTTAAATGTGGGTTACAGATAGGGCCAATAATGCCCAAAATTCATGTTCGGGTGATTTGGATAGTGCCAGTAATGTCCAAAATTTATGGGTACCATCCTAATCTTTCGGTGAGGGTGAGAAGAAAGTATGATCGAGAATAGCCATTGCTAACCTTGCACGCTTAGTTAACGTTTTCATGTAACTCAGATTATTGGAGGAGGATCTATAAGGTTTGTTTTAGAATGGTATAATGAGTTTAGAAGTCGTCTTTAGTACATTTCGTCTAAACATAGAGCATATTGTGTTGTTGTTGCTTGTTTAGGGAAAACATTGTGAGAGGAGTTTTTAAACTATATGGAATTGTGAAATTGCTTCATGAAAATACAAGGTCGTTGTAGATTCAATGAAGAGGTTAAAGGTGGTGTATTATATTTTTTCCATTGGACCATTCTTTCTCCTTGAAAAAAAAATTGATTCATAAATTTTCACCTTTTTAAGCGGTTGAATCGCGAAGGATGTTGAAACCTTCAAGTAAATTGATATATTTCGCCTAAGTTGATGTTTTCTGTTCATGCTACACCAAATCATATTAGTGGCCTTCTTAATTTTGGTGAAAAAGACTTTATCCCCTTTTTATCGTCGCACCCCCCTCCATTTCCCTCTGGCTTCGCCACTGACTGTACCTATAGGTTTTCTCCTATCAACCACCGTGCCATTACATGGGCCGCTTCAATTTATGGACGCCCGTACGCAGGCGAACTAGCGGTCGATCTTATAATATCTTTTCTGGAATCACCTATCATTCTCTTTGGGTTTCCGGTCCCCACGTGATTCTACTCTCCGGCCCTCTACCGGTCCACCCCACCTGACGCGCTACAAGTCTCTCTGTGACTCTATCCACCACGTTACACTAATCCCACTCCCATTTCCTTTTTAATATATCCAAACAAATATTTCGTACATAAACATTTGAATCACAAATTATTGAAAACTACAAAAGTATTTGCAAATAATATGTGTACAAAGATAAGTTCATATCAAATATAAAAAGCACTATCCGAAATGTCAGCACAAAATAATCTACACAAACAACTTTTTGAAAAAAAAATTAAAGGAAAATATTCTGTGCCACGTTGGAGACCAAATGTTATAGGAAAAATGAAAAAAAAAAGAATGAAAGGGAAAACAAGAAAGGAAAAAAGGAAAATACCATCGCTCTCGACTGGGGTTGCCGCATTGTGCCGCCGAGGGATCTGACAGTTCCTCGGCCGAGTGGAGGTAGTCGTGCTCACCGCGCGATCCAGCAAATCCTACCGATGAGAAAGTAGTTGTGCCCACCTCAGCGAGATTCGACCAGTGTAGAGGTCATCGACATGTGACTCTGGCCGTCAGCCATCAAGCTGGCTCCCCGCGCCCACGGGTGGCATTCATTCCGGCGCTCCTTGCTCTCCATTATCATGGCTGCTCCTTCGAGATTCTTCGTGCCCACCAGCGACGTTCGGCCCGGCTCACCATGCTCTCTGTCTTGAGTCATCCGAGATTCATCACATATGCTTCTCCACCACCGAGCTCGTCGTCACACGTGAGAAAGAGGGTAACACCCCCCCCCCCCCCCACACACACACCGCTCAACACTCTCGTGCCACTCTGGCGTGATCGTTGTCGACGTCGCGTTAGATCTTGAGAGTAGAGGAAAATGGAAGAGAGGATGAAGAATAAAAGGGAATAGAGAGAGAGAGTCACATGTAGAGAAAGGTTATGTGACAGGAGATTAGAAAAGGTCGAGATATCACTAGAGACACCGGTGGATCCAACCACAGGGTTAAGGGGGCTTGAGCCCCCCAATTGGTACCGAGCCCATGGAGCCATCCATGTGATCTTTGGTTGGGAGGAGATAGAGCGTGTGTGGAGGTGGAAGATGAAGGGGAATTGCGGATTCGGACAGCAAATTAGTGATATGTCGTTTTCCTCCTTCATTTATGCTAGTATCACCGATATTGCTTCTGACCATAAAAATAGTTAATCGTGTTTAATCTATTGTCTAGTGTCTAGTACCTTATAAAACATTTAGTGGTTGTTTGGATCAGTAAAATATAAACCTATTTTAATAAAACAAGTTTTAATCCGATTTTTTCAAAAATCAGCTTTAGTTTAATTAGTTAGTTATGGCAAGTTTTATAAAAAACAATGTTTGGACTCTGTTCGCCGTAACAGACGTTTGAGTAAAATGATGTTTGGTTGGCCACCGTAGGAGTATCTGAGTATCTCCGTGACGGGCGAGGGGAGTGGTGGAGCAAGGTGCTCGACACTCGTGGGCGTGGGAAGTGCCGGGCCGCAAAGGTTTGCGGCTACTGGTCGTGATGAAGCAGGTATGAGGCCCGAGCAAACCCAAATCCTCAGACGGTTCATGTCGAAAGTTGGACAGATCCAACGGTTAACGTGTTAACGGTAATTTGGTCTGATTCTCCGCCCTTTTTTTTTGACAGGATTGGTTCTTCAGAGATACCAACGCTGAAAGCAAAACACGTGAAACAATAATAAATTATTGAGAGGTGAAACACTTTTTTTTGGAACAAAGTCATCGGACGTTTGGAACAGCATGATCTACCTTTGCATTTGACAAAACATCCTTTCGAAGACTTGTTGAACAGCGAAACACTCTCGTTCCTCTTCGTTTCCATCATCAGTATATAATAATATAACAAGAACAAAAACAACACAACTGATACAAAATCAAAGACAGATGGGTCATGGTTCACGGATGATGCTAGACTTTCTCAATCTGATCAGAAGTCGACAGGAAATTCATTCCAAGCCTGAAACTCTTCAGTCCAAACCACGTCCTACCGTTTCGCGCGCTGCCGCCTCCTGGCCATTGTCATTATCGCCGCCCCTGGCGCCCAGACCGGACGACGACGGCGAGGCCGGCTGCGACGGCGTGGGAATCCTGGGCGAGAAGCACGCGTGCCTGGGCGCGTCCTCCTCGCCGCCGCCCTCGTCGAAATTGTGCGCGTAGCTGATCGCGTCGTAGTGGAAATTCCCGGAGCGGCGGTGCGCGTGCTTGCTCGACCCGAAGCTCTGGCCTTTCGCTCGGATCCACGCCGACGGGGACCGGAGCAACGACGGCGACGCCGCCTGCCGGTCCGCGTGCTGCCGTCCGTGGCCGCCGTCGGCGTTGTGGCCGGCGGCATGGGCGCCGCAGGGAGCTGAGGCTGGGCCGGAGGGGCGGCCGGACCAGCCGGCGGCGGAGTTGGCGGCGGGGACCTGGATTTGGAGGTCGTTGAGTAGGGGTCGCCGATGCTTCGCGCCGCCACGGGGAGGGTCGGTGCCGCCGGTCGTCGTTCTGTGGTGGTGGTCCGCCGGCTGGGTGGCGGAGGCGGAGGCTGCCATGGTATGTTCTTAATTTCTCTCTCTTTTTGATAGCCGGCCAATCTTTAAGCTAGCAAATTGAGGGATTTCGTTTCGCTGGGCTCTGTTTTGCTCCTAGAGTGACGGATGTGCCTAGCTATAGTTAGCATTATTGGTGTTTTTGCTGTTTTTGTAGAAGGGCTGCGAGCTGCGACTCTTTATAGCTTTGTTTTCATCCTCTAGCGCTTTTGTTACGTTGTATGTTTCGTGAATGTAGCGAAAAGGAGTAGGTTTCGTGAACGCGGAGAAAAGAAAGGGGCGACGTCAGGCGTGCATGGCACAACATAAGCTCCGTCCGAGGTGATGGCCGGGCGGGGATCTCGGCCATGCATGTGCTGTGATCTCCTTCGATCGGCTAGCTAGTCAGATTCCATGCCTCCTCACGCCTCGGCCATACCGCGCGTGGGGATTCGATCTGCTGGTGAAGCAGGGAGCCACTGAACCAGCTTCTCGTTCCCCTTGTCGTCTCGATCTTAAATCTTGTTTGAGTACAGCCTGATCACAAAAATACTGCCAGAGGTTGTACGTCAAACTTTAGTACATGCTTGCTTACTGATGAAATCCTCAAGAGATCACACTAGTTCGACTGCTGGCATTGGTGTTGCAGTTGCTTCCTCTTGCTCTTCCTTACCCGGCTCCTTGTTCACTTGAGCAGTATTCTTGTGTTCTTGCCCATCTTGCACACCATGGATGGTGTTGTCGCTACACTCAAAAATCTCACTCTCCATGCTTTTACCCCACAACACGATATATAGGCCGCAAACCAATAGGAGTCCACCCACAATGCTGTCAATAAAGAAAATCGAGAAGATTAGTTAGCTGTTCAACATAATTAGATGCAGCTCCGATCCTTTGCTCCGCTTGTACCAATATAATTAATTTACTTACCTGCCGAGGTGAACAATCTCTCCAAGGAAGAATGAGGAACATAATATGGTCAAGACAAAGCAGAGTGGGTTCCAGACGGCAAGGAAGACTGGGCCTTTGATCTCCACACACCAAGCTTGCAGGTAGTAGGACACTCCAGTTACCGCGAACCCCTGTCAGATCAGAACTCAGAAGTCAGAACCACCAGATTGATCGATGCATCAATCAAAATGATGTATGTAATCACTCAGCTCGATCATTAGCTGCTCTCCCTGCAACTGGACTACTATTACGATAATATATATTCAAGTAAGCAAATCACCATTACCGTGTAAGCAACAGCGATCAAGCTGACGTCAAGCTGGAGCTTCCACTTGGTGAAGTCCCTCTCAGCTACTGCCGCGACAACGAACGACTGCAGCATGCTAAACACACACTGCACTGTTGTGATGAGCATCTTGTTTGGGTATTCCTTGAGCAGCACGGCCTGCAGCACCATCCACAGGGACCATGTCACATTGGACAGGACCATAAGAAACGTGCCAATTATCCACGTCCCATGACTTGGTGGAGCTTTCAAGGCATGCGCAGCACGGGCGCCAAAGGCACGGTGATGGTTGATAGGATTGAGTGATGGCCCGGTGTAGAAGGCGATGACCAAGGCACCGGCCAGGCAGAGTGCTACGCCGGTCACCTTGGCTATGCCGGAGGAGCTCCTTAATTTCACCACCTCCATCCTGCCATGCATGCCGTTGCATGAGAAAAGAAGCAGTCAAAGCGTCTTTTTCTTTATCGAATACGCAAGAGGATAGAAGCAGTCAAAGTGTCAAACCCGGGCTCTAAGAAAAAGAATTATATAGTCTTAACTCTGCTGGTATGGAGTTCATCTTACTAGTATGGACAGATCGAAGAAAGTTATGTTGAATAAATAATTTGCTAGTCCTAAAGATCATATATTTAAAACCGAATGAAAGCATATCTAGCTTGTGCACTGAAACTGATGCTAAGCTCAATTATTTTTTCTGACTGCGTGGTTGTGAAAGTGGTGTGAGCTGTCCTTAATATCTCCGATTTGGCAATTTGTGTTGGATTGTGAATCTGTAACCACTAGCAAAGGTGGCGAATTAGATTATAAGGACAAAACGAATTAGATTCTTAACACTCAATCCTCTAGACGCATTGGTGGGCAATGGCTAGCGATTTCTTATCTTTTCATTATAAACTACGTCGAATACTTGGGCTGTATGTGAACTGATCATAGGACATGCACGCACACATCCGAGTTCGAGTTCTCGGCTTAGCACCGGCGTTATTTTTTCAGTAGTAAGGTGCTGACTTTGTGAATCTCAAGATCGGATCTGTAGATCCATTCTCTCTGAGGTAATGGGTAGTGTTTACGAGTGCGTACTTACAGGGGTGTAGTGCCTACGTCGGTATTTTTCGCAAAAAATAAAATACTTGGGCCGTATGTGGTTTAAATCGCTTGATCTGAATACTTGTGTTACTGGAAATCGGTCGATAAGACTTTTCCTATTCTGGGGCGCTTTGTTGTTTCGGAGACTTCAGGCATGGACGGTTCGGTGTGTGTGTGTGGATGTTTTGGTTTTATTGAAGAATTTTCTAGTTATTAGTGCTCAAGTTGATGTACACTTGATCGATGGTGCATATATTAGCGGTACCTCAACAGCAGCGCTAAGCAGAAGGTGATCACAGGGGTTGAGTTGCCTGTTGCAGATGCTACAGTCGCTGATGTCATCGTCACACTTGCATTGCATAGATTCATGCCTAACGTGCTCCTGGGAATGACAGAGCAATATAAATATGTTAATATATTGTATAACGTACGTGTCACTACGATCTGCATATGTATCTCCAGAAGTATAAACGACATGACATCGATCTCACATATATATCATATCATGCAAATTAAATAGAAACAGCCGTGGATATATGCATCGATCGTTCCTTGTTCACTGAAGAAGCAGGCAGCGAATTGAATAATTAATCAGAATAACAAGATGATGCATACCCAATTAAGGCCAGGAAAAACAGCTTCAGGAGCAACCCAAGCGACATGGATTGCACATTTTTCCTGAGAATTGATGCAGAACAAACAAATTCAGCTCGAATACTAGAATATGTTAAGAGACTGGACAATTACGAGTTGGTGTGGTACATACCTTTCGAGAACAAGTGCAATAGGCAGCAGGAGAAGTGAAGCAGCAGCTTGGCGGTAGAAAACAAAGACAAAGCTGTTCATCCCATGGTTGAAGGCAGCCTTGGATATGACGTACATGCCAGTGTAGATGGATACTATGATAATGGCGAGTATGTATGGCTTCTTTGCGCCCATCTCAGCTTGATCGATCTTCGCGTACTAAAAGAAGGATTTTTACTAGGATATCCTAGATCGAGCACCCGTTTCTGGATATGTATGCCTGTAGTAAGTTGATACAAATATCGATCAAGTTATATCTCTCAAGATATGTAGCTGAAGAAGATGAGAAAAAGAGTGTCCTGACCAGTGCGTTCATCAGGTATGTTTTTGGGTATAGATGGAAAACTTAAATAGAGGGGGAGAGAGAACCTGGGCTAGTGCGCACAAAGAAAATGTGTGCGCATCTGATCAGGAGTGGCTGCTTACTTGTTATATAACCTACCTACCTGATTAAAGGAGAAAAGCTACAAGTAAAGGACAATCACCTCCGAATATACACAAATGTATAGTGGAGTCTGACTCATTCATGCATCATGGATTCATTCTACTTTGGCATTTGAGTGGGTTCATATCGGGCCAGTGTGTGTGTCGCAGGTCACATATATACATTTTGCTCTACGCTTTTACGTATCAACTAGATGGCGCCTGCGGTTTGGGATCAGACAACAAAACTAACATTTAATTTGCACAAGTGGAGTAGTGATGCATACCAAAATGTGTCGTTATCTATAAATTTCTGGCATTTTCTACCCGTTAATGCTACTACGTGGGCTTCCGGAGGCGCGTCCAAATGTTATCTTTATCATTTGACAGTTTGACTTCTTCTATATATCCACATTTGTTTTCTCTCTCGACACGACGGTGCTTGCTGCGCGTTGCCTCCGCCACCCATTCGAGGATCTCCGGCCATGCATGACCACCTGATGGGGTGACGATGGGAATATGTGATGATTGCCAACCGTCTAGCTAGGCACTACGAGGCAACAAAATATATCAAAGATCCTGTTCCCTACAAGTGTGAACAGACACTAGAAGCTACTGTACGAGTATCGATCTCACTTTTCTCTCCGTTTCTGTTTAAACCCTAAAGCACATACGTATACAATCTTAGATTTTGTTAATATAAATTTAAAATGGTTGAATTTTTAATTAATATATTCTTAATGATATAAGTTTATAACTATATAATATACGTTAAATAATGATCAAAGTGTAGTTTAGAATCGCAGCAAGTATAACGGAGGGAGTATTATTAAGTGTCCGATACCATTCTACATTTGGCATACAGTACAATGTTTTGTGTTGGATATTATTATTCCTTGTCGGTAATTCTTATTTGATATTGATACTTTCACTATACGAAAATGGGTCATCATTAATGATGTGGGAAAAGTGACATACCTGCTATGTCCTCCATTTTAATTTACATGTCATATTATATTTGTCCCAGTCAAAAGTGTCCAACTTTGAAATACAAATTTATAGAGAAATATAACAATATCTGTAAACATATTGATTATCAAGATATAGTCCATGATGAATCCAATAAAACAAATTTAGTATTATAAATGTTTTTATATTTTTTATAAATTTAGTCAAATTTGGTGATAGGTAGTTCACGCTAGAGTGGCCTCTGCCCTGCTCGGCTGCACCCTTGTTCTCTCGGGCTGAGCCCTCACCGAGCCGCCACGCAGCCGTCCCGGATCCCACCGCCCCCTTGGCTTCGACTTCGACACGGCCGCAGCAGCGGCTACGTCCTTGGGTTGGGTCATCACTTGGCCGCTCCCACGCCTCAAACACCTCCCATCAATCAATGGCCTCCGCCGCGCCGCCGCTGGGCGAGACGCCTACCCCGGCGGCCTCGTCCACCCCCGGCCCACCGCCGCAGCCGCCTCCCGACCCGCTCCATTCCGCCGCGCGCAGCCGCGTCCGCGAGGTGAGCTCGCGCTACCTCTCCGCGCCGCTCCCCGCCCACGCGCACGCGGCCCCTCGCCTCTCCACCTCATCGCCCCACTCCGCGTCCGTGCCGCCGCCGACCCCGCGCGCGCCGCACCACCACCACCGCCGCAGCACGCCCGCCCCCGCCACCGCCCCCGCTCCCGCCCCTTCGTCTTCGGCCTCGCGGACGAGAACCGCACGCCGGGCTCGCGCAAGCGCGGCGCGGCCCCGGGCCTGCTCGACGCAATGCACCGCCCGCGCCCGGCGCCCACCCTGAACCCACCCGCCGCTGCCGCCACCCCGAGCCCAAGGAGAGCCCTCCGCCCGTCCAGGGCCTCTCCCAACGTGGCCGCCGCGGCGCTCCAGGGCCGCAGGGGCTGCGCGCGGCCGTCGACGCCAGCGCGCGCCAGCTTCAGCTTCCGCGGCGCCCCGTCCGACGATACCTCGCTCGCTCCATCGGCAGCCATCGGCTTCGGCGCACCAGAGCCCTGCTCTCGCCGCGCCTCGTACTCTGAGGTCCGGTCGTCGCTGCAAATGACAGAGGGGTGCCGGCGGCCACAGAACCCATTCTGCTTCCGCGCACTGGACTCGGCGCTGTCAGACTGCCACCCGACACTTGCACAAGCTTTGGTGAAGCCACCGCAGCCGCCTGCACGGAAGGTGCCAGTGTTCAAGACGGGGGCAATGATGGGTGGCAACAAGGTTGCGGGGAAGCAGGAGGACGTGCACCAGCTGAGGATTCTGGATAATTGCTGTATGCAGTACAGGTTCTTGAATGCCCGGGCCGAGGCGGTGGCGATGGCGAAGAGTACAGCAGCTGAGGTGATGAATATTTTTAAGTTGCAGCCCTTTTCTCACCACTGTTTTTTGATTGGATGTTTAATTGTGGTAATCGTATTGTTATTTGTCTGCTGGGTCTACAGAGATCACTCTATGGGCTGTCAGAGAGGATCGCTGGTCTGCAGGAATCTGTTGCAGAAAAGAAAGCTGAATTGGAGTGGCTCAAGATGGTGGAAAGGGTGCATTCTGTTGTTGGTCCTCAGGTACGGCAAATTGTATTCTTCTTCTCTTTCTCAAAAATGCATATATATTTTTAGTTACCTCATCATGAAGAAGAAAATAGTTGGATATGTGATTGCCTTTTGTTTTTCAGAATACAGAGTGAGTTACACAGGTTATGGGCTTGAGCATATGGTTTTTATCCGTACTACCCTAAATGATCCAAACACTAATCTTAGGAACAACTCAACAACGAGATGCATTTTCATGATTTTTTTTTGCAAAATTCTAGTGTGAGAGCATGCACTCATCCCTAGCTAATTACAGTTTCCTCGAGTATATCAAAGAATACCTTATTTTCTTTGGATGCAATGAGGACAGTAGTTGAGCATGACGCAGGCCCACAGCAGGACCTTGCGCACAGGAAGGTGGCTAGAAGGGTTGCTTAGGAGATATGTAAATAGTTTCTCGTTAGATACTTCGATGGATAAGTTCTGGTTTACTTGATTCTTTAGGGTCAAGGTTGTTTGATGTTGAAGTTGTTTGCTTACTCCAACCAGCCTTGAAATCTTGGCTGTTATGAAATAAGAGCTCCTGGGTTCTTCTTCCTTTCTGACCTTTACCCAACTAGGCATGTGTATTGCATAGCTCACCATTTCAAAACAAAAATGGTTTATTATGGACTTTCCTCCCCTGCTTAAAAAATAAAACAAATCTGACTGTCTTTGTGTCTATTTTTCTGCCCTCTATTTTCCGTCACAATCTTATGCTTCTCTAACTCATCTCATCATAATGTTCCTCAAAATAGAGCCATTTGATAAATCTGTATGCACCTATCAGTGAAGCATATTGGATTCTATCAACCAAAAGTTAAATCTGAACCACAAAATTCTTTTAACTGCTAACTTCATGTAATAAAGTTGACATCCAATTCCTTCTGAAAGGCTATGAATTGAAGACTTTTGCAAATAGTGGTTCAAATTCTTGGCTTACGCACATCACAATTTGTGCTGTCTAAACCATCAGGTGCCTTTCTTGGAAAAATGGAGTGAAATTGAGGCAGAACATTTAAGTTGCCTTGGAAGAGGAACATCAGCACTCCGTGATGCTTCATCATGTGTACCAACCATAGGGAATATTAGGGTAAGCTTTAATTATTAAAAGTAAACACATGCTATTCTAATTTGATAAAAAAATTTCATTATAGTGCTTCATATCAACTTCTTTATTTTTCTTGGCGCGCATGGTTTATTAAGTTATGCTTTTGATAATATTTCAGACCAACATTGGAGGAGTTAATGAAACTCTTCAAACTGCAATGAAATTTATGGAAGAATTGTCTCCTTCTGTTGAAAAATTGTTAGGAAAGGTAACAGAAATGTAAAACTTTGGTTTAGCTACGATTCCTATAATGAATTTGGGTGTGAACTTATACAGTTCCTTTTTTATAAAACTGAATACCCTCAGTTTGCAGCATTCATGAATAATGTAACCATAAATCAACATAAGCTAAAACTGTTTCCTCATGGAGTTACATAGAAATAGCAATATCTAGGATATACGTTGTGGAAAAACTGGTGTGATCTATGACTATAGTCATTTTTATTTAAGAGTATTTTGCTTGAAGTAACTGATCAAGTTGTAATGATTGGTATGATCTATGACAAATTAACGATATACCATGACTCAGAAGCCTTTTAGTACCAAGCGAGTTAGGTAGGCAGTAGGCTAGAGATGAAACAAAAAAGAGGCAACAACAAAGAGGATATAAAAGTATTTTCTAAAAAGAATAAAAAAAGAGGATATAAAAGTATTTTCTAAAAAGAAGATAATAATAACATTAGTTTAATAGGGAATTGATAACCTATATGTCATGGCCCGGGCACATGGATTACTGATATCCACCCAGTCTTATTCAAAAAAGAATTCTCTATGGCCATTTTTCTTTCAAGTTCTTTGCTGGAACTAATTGACAATCTTGTAATCAAGGTTCAAGAAGTGGATGATGTGACCTCCAACCTTGCAGAAGTGGTGAGAAGCGAACAAAAGTTGCTCCAAGAATGTGCTACCCTCTTACATCAAGCACACAACATGCAGGTTCGGTTTTAACCAAAAACAAAATGAATACCTTGATCTGCATAAACTTAGTTCTATTCAGTCATTCTTATGTGGTGACACGGTTTGGTGTTTACATGCTACGTTTAACCGATAGTGTTGGACATTCTCAATTGTGTAGGTGATGGAAGACGGGCTGAGGATCCAACTCTTGCTCCTGAAAAATCAAGCCGAAAACAAAACATGAAGGCTATAAGTCTTGTAGGTCGGTCAGTGGAGCTAATTTTGGCTGCTGTTGATGTCGTAGTTCGTTCTGTATTGTGTGCTGTTCTGGGCTATTCTTAGTATAATGACCAAAACAATTGTTGATCGTAGCTATAGTCAAGTTTAGATGATGTAGAGGGGCCATATATTATATAGATAGAAGAATGAGGAAAGGATCGGCCAGTCAAGAAATTTTGATCCGGTCGCAGTACAGCTTTTGTTTTCCTCGATGTAGAAGAAGCACACAAGTCTTCTTTTTTTTTTGGACAAGACATAAGTCTGCTATGAATGAATGAAAGTATATATAAAGAGCTCATAGATGTTTCTGATACAAACAAAGACTCCGCGCGCTGTAGCCTTAACGAATTTCCTAACTCAAACTCGCACACGGGCCGAATGTTTTCTCCTTCTCTCCACTACATAAGCGTGGGCCGTTTTCCTCTTGGGCCCATAAGCGGTTGAAGAGATGGCCCACGAGGACCCAACCTGTTCGGAGACGGGGTTCGAGTCCGAACTGTGTCGGTTAGAGCTGTTGAACAATAATACTGTCACGGATCCCCTGATCCGTTTTCCTTCCTCCCAGCAGAAGATTAGGCGTGGAAGAAGATGGTGTAGATCGCCCTTGTCTTCCCAGCAATACGGCACAGAAGAAAATACACAGGAGGCAAAGAACTCGGTGGAAAAACTGTTTCTATTATTCTCATTGATCAAATACAGGTCCATATATATAGCCATAAACCTTCAGGGTAGTTTCGGTATAAGCCCATAATTATCCCTTGATTAAAGGAATATCTTAACACTCCCCCTTGAGCGAATACCGCGACCAACACATGCCTCATTAAAACTCCTAAAAACCCAGTGGGAAAAATATGGAGAAAGAGTACATAGTTGCCGCTAGATGTATTGCACTTGTTGCCTCGTTAAAAACCATTTATGAGAAACTTCTGGAAAACTCACTTATGGAAAAGAGTACAACAATTGTCTACTTGTCTTCAGGACATTTTACAATCTTCAGGATTATAAAACTTAGGATCTTCTGGATCTAATCATAAGGGCAAATATTCAGGGGCGGTCTCCCCCTGAATCCAGAAAATCTCTCAGCCGCCTCATGCCAATACCATAGACACATTTTCTGAATGTAGTGGCCGGTAAAGACTTAGTAAATAAATCAGCTAGATTATCGCACGACTGGACTTGCAAGATATTCACCTCACCCTGCTTCTGGAGTTCGTGAGTATAGAAAAATTTAGGAGATATATGCTTAGTCATATTACTCTTAATATAGCCCGTTTGCATTTATGCAACACATGCTGCATTATCCTCATAGATAATGGTGGGAGAATCAATAGTACTAAGACCACATGACTTCTGGATATGGTTAGTCATCCGCCGCAGCCAAGCACATTCACGTGCGGCTTCATATAGCACAATAATCTCTGAGTGGTTTGTAGACGTCGCTACCAAAGTTTGTTTGCACGATCTCCAGGATATGACAGTACCTCCACAAAGAAATACGAAACCAGTTTGAGATCTTGCATTATGTGGATCAGACAGATATCTTGCATCTGCATAACCCACTAATTTTAGATCTCGATTCTTCGGGAAAAACAAGCCAAGATTTTTAGTGCCATTGAGGTATCTAAGTATCGTCTTAATGCCTACCCAATGTCTTCTGGTTGGGTTTGCACTATGACGAGCTAGTAAGTTCACTACGAATGCAATATCTGGCCTGGTACAATTCGCAAGATACATCAGTGCTCCAATGGCGCTCAAATAGGGAACTTCAGGCCCTAAAGGTTCTTCATCGTCGCCTTTCGGTCTGAATGGATCCTTGTCCTTGTCAAGGGATCTGACAACCATCGGGGTCTTCAAAGGATGGGCCTTTGACATGTTAAATCTTTCCAGAACCTTTTTCGTGTAGGTCGACTGGTGTACAAAAATTCCTTCAGGAAGATGCTCAATCTGCAGGCCCAAGCAAAATTTAGTTTTACCCAAATCTTTCATTTCAAATTCTGCCTTGAGGTAGGTGCTCGCCTCCTCAATGTCTTCTGAACAACCTATGATGTTTAAGTCATCGACATAGACTGAGATGATACAAAAACCCTTATGGGATTGCTGAATAAACACACAAGGAGAATCAGTATCATTAAGGTATCCCTTCTTCAGGAGGAAGTCACTAAGCCGGTTGTACCACATCCGACCAGACTGTTTAAGCCCGTACAACGCCCTCTGCAATTTAACGCTGTACATGTTGCGATTTATTTTATAATCCGGAATTTTCAGCCCATCCGGGACTTTCATGTATATATCCGAATCTAATGACCCATACAAGTATGCGGTTACTACGTCCATCATCTGCATTTTCAAGTTTAAACCTGCTGCCATTGATATTAAATATCGGAAC
This sequence comes from Echinochloa phyllopogon, assembly GCA_033239725.1. NCBI lineage: Eukaryota > Viridiplantae > Streptophyta > Magnoliopsida > Poales > Poaceae > Echinochloa > Echinochloa phyllopogon. The sequence continues at coordinate 15,131,381 of BTCW01000009.1, forward strand.
GTTATGCCACTCATAACCGGAGAATATGTTTCATCATAATCGATGTCGGGTCTCTGCGTGAACCCTTGTGCTACAAGCCTCGCTTTATATCTCACCACCACATTATTTTCATCCCTCTTTCGGACAAATACCCATTTGTATCCTACAGGGAATACTTTGGGGGCGTGCGGGCAACTGGCCCGAATACTTGCCTCTTAGAAAGCGAGCGCAATTCCGTCTCTATTGCTTCTTTCCATTTTACCCAATCTGAGCGCTTCCGGCACTCTGCCATGGACTTTGGTTCAGGATCCTCGTCGATCGCTTCTGCGATCTTAGAGACGAAATTAATGTCGACATTTGTAGTCTTTCTGTTGTATAGTTCTCCAGATTCAGTATAGTTTGTGGCAATTTCTTCAATTGTATCATCTGGATCATCATGATTTTCGAAATTACTTGAGCCTAGTTGTTCCATTGTCCTTGTGCTATTATTTATGTTTGTGCGCACAGTTGCACTAGGACTTTCACCTTCAAGGTGTGTCACTGTTGGGACTACTGAATGGGAGCGTAATGCATTATCTCTAGTAACTTGCCTTTGCAGGCGTCCCCGCTTGGCTTGTACTGTATCATCCGGATCCCTCCCCCTTTTCCTAGGATGGGGAGCTTGGATAGAGTTTATGCCCTCCAGGGGTATTTCCACTCTCTCCGGTGCATTAGCCGCAGGAATATGCGACTTCGATACTCCTCTTATATCAGTAAATACGTCTGGCAGATTATTTGCTAATTGTTGCAGGTGTATTATTCTTTGAACTTCAAGTTCAGCATCTTTAGTGCGTGGATCAAGCGGTTGAATGTTGCTGGCACTCCATTCTATTTCTCGGCATTCTTTATTATTAAGGTACAATCCTCCCCCTAATGCCGGGAAATGCTCCTCGTCGAAGATACTATCAGCGTACCTAGCCGTAAATAGATCTCCAGTCTTAGGCTCTAAATATTTGATTATGGAGGGACAATCATAGCCTACGTAAATCCCCAACTTCCGGTGAGGTCCCATAGTTGTACGCTGGGGTGGTGATATCGGTACATATACAGCACAACCGAATTTTCGCAGATGTGAAATCACTGGTTGTTGTCCACGCGCTAATTGATGAGGGGAAGCAGAGTGATATGCAGATGGTCTATATTGAATTAAAGAAGCAGCATGCAGCACTGCGTGTCCCCAACAACTGGTGGGAAGTCTACTATCTTGTAAAAGCGGTCTTGCAATTAATTTTATTCTTTTAATTAAAGATTCAGCAAGCCCATTTTGTGTGTGCACATGGGGCACGGAATGCTCTACATTGATGCCCATAGCAAGACAATAATCATTGAATGCTTTTGAGGTGAACTCTCCAGCGTTATCCATTCTGATTGCTTTTATGCGGTTCTCCGGGAAGCTAGCGCGCAATCTAATGATCTGGGCAATAAGTTTTGCAAATGCGTGGTTCCGCGTAGACAACAGGCATTGTGGCTCCACCTAGTAGAAGCATCTATAAGAACCATAAAGTATCTAAATGGCCCTGATATGGGGTGAGTAGAACCACAAATGTCGCCTTGGATTCTCTCCAGGAAACCCAGGGACTCGGTCTTTATCTTCAGGTAAGCGGGCTTAGTAATTAATTTTCTTTTATCACAAGACACGCAAATAAAGTCTTTAGGAATTTGTGTGTTCTTAATTCCATGGCCAGCAGAGCTATTTATAATGTTTCTCATCATCCTTAATCCAGGGTGTCCGAGCCTTTCATGCCATATTGTAAACGACTCAGGATTTTTAAATATAGTGGACATCGCAACGTATTCTGGAGGTGGCTTAATTTTTGTGTAGTACAATCCAGAGGAGGTGCCTGGCGCCTTTTCTACCACTTTCGTCTCACAAGTGTCTGATGCTGTGATATAGAGGTATTCGGCACCATTTTCACAAGCAGTTGTAACGTGGTAGCCGCTACGACGAATATCTTTGAATGTGAGTAGAGTACGTACAGCTCCTGGGTACAAAAAGGCTTCTTCTATAAAGATGCTAGTATTATTAGGGAGTACTACTACGGCTCTACCGGAGCCTACTATGTGGCCATTGCTGCCGGCAATCGTAGTAATATTTTTAGTCTTTTTCTGCAGTGTCTGAAAATATTTCGTCTCTCGAAGTATCGAGTTTGTGGCAGCGCTATCAATTAGGCAATGTTCTTCGTCAACCTCCATCGTGGAGTCCAGCTCTTGTTCTATTAATGTTAGCTTTAAATTAATATATCATACGTAATGACATATAAGAGAGCTAGCAGGGGCCAAAGTTCTAAGCATGTACAGGATCGGAAAAACATGCAAGAACTAGCAAAAAGAACACACGCACACATTCGTACGTATAACAAGATAAAGCCTCAATATAATACTAACCATCAAACAATATTTAAATACCAAGAGTTCATCCTAAGCAAATAAAATAATCCGTTGCTCAACAGGAGCATTATTACATAACGACCAAATAGTTCTGCAGGAAAATAAATCACACCGGCTAATGAATATTTATTTAAAGCAAATGTTTGAGACTGCATGCTCTACTCCAGGAGATCCTCATCTTCGAGATCAAAATCATCGTCACCCATATTGGTGTCCTCCCCTCCAGTGGTGGCACTGATGCTAGCATTAGGATCAACCTCCATAGCTTCTGACTCAGACTTCTCTGTAGGCTCTAATGGCTCCGTGAGGTGTAATCCAGTCTTGGCATCCATAGACGCCTGGATGAAGTGTGCCTCCGGATTTTGGCGCTTCTTCCACTCTTGATACAGTTCAATCAAGTGTGGCTCGGCAGTGCAAGTACGAGACCAGTGTTTCTTTGATCCACAGCGGAAACAACCCTCATTTGGGTGCTTTGTCCCATTTGCATTGCCTTTGTAGCCCTTCTGGGACTTGGCATTGCCATTGCCATTGCCATGGGGCTTCCGGCCTCCATTCATATGCTTCTTAAACTTTCCCCCCTTTGGCCCCGGATTACCATGGTACTTCTGGCCTTTGTTTCTAAAGGGACCCTTATCCTTGTTGTGGAAACTGGCATGTGCTTCAGGTTGTGCCAGTGACCCAATAGGGCGCATGTTGTAGTTATTCATCAAGAGCTCATTTTGAGCCTCAGCAGCAAGCAACACATTGATGAGGTCACAGTACTTCATGTACTTGTTGTTGCGGTACTGCTGCTGGAGCACCATGTTGGAGGGGTGGAAAGTCTCGAGCGTCTTTTCAATCATCTCGAGTTCAGTGACAACTTGGCCACAAAAGCAAAGCTGAGCCACGATACGATGTATCACTGTATTATATGCCTCCACTGTCTTGTAGTCGAGGAAACGGAGTTGGGCCCAATCACGTCGGGCTTGTGGGAGCAGTACTGTCTTCTGCTTGACGAAGCGCTCCTGAAGCTTCTGCCACAGCACCAGAGGGTCTCTCACCTTTAGATACTCCATCTTCATGTCGGCGTGGATATGGTGCCTCGGGAAGATGCAAGCTTTCGCCTTGTCATGGAGTGGCGGAGCAGGGACACCGGCAGCAGGCCTGGTGACCGTGGAAGTCAGCTGCATCGCCTCTAGATGGAACTCGCAGTCGAGTGCCCAGGTCTGGTAGTTCTTGCCGTTCAGCTCAAGAACCTTGAACTCCGTCTTGTTGATTGCAGCTATCACCTATTAATGCATGCAAATTAATTTCTGGTAAATAAGCATGCAATATAATTTATAGCCGTGTGTTTATGGTCGTATGAACATGCATCATATATATACTACAAATAAAAGTTGTGCATGTTGTATCTTATTCAACGCATCAGAATGAATGAGACCAAAACAAAACGCATGGAAATAAACAGTATATAGGATACATGCATATTCAAGTGTATCGAATACGTCGGCGTACATGCATATAGCATGTTGGGGTGGCCGGCGTCTAACGAGGCCCTTAGCAAAAGAAAGCAATATCATCTCAAGCTGGAGAATAAAACTAGTCATAAAAACCAATCTACAGGAGGTTCTATACTAGTTTGCTGATCAAAAAAATCTACTTTAATCTATACGATTGCTCAACAGCAAGTCCATGCACGTAAAGTCGCCGGTGTACGTGCATAACACGCGGTGGGTTAGCCAGCGACCGCCGTATAAAACGGAAAAACATCTAATCTACTAGCATGAACATCTGGATACAGAAGCAAAAGCTGCGCATAAAAACCAATCTATAAAGATTCTACACATGTTAGATTGCTCCACAGCAATGCAAGATCATCAAGCGGGTAAAAATTGCCGTCGTTTGCGCAAGAGCCCGGGGGCATGCACGTTGGGGTGGCCGGCACCGCGCGAGGATTAATAGCCGCCGGCGTACGCGTTGTACGCGATGGGTTGGCCAGCGGCTGCCGCATGAAGCGGCACGTCTTGTCGTTGATGATCAAGACCAGAAAATGATTTACCATCCGTAAGCAAACGCATCTAAGACTAGCATGCACGGACGTATATGGTAACAACAATTGTATACAAGATCCGATCGACAGCGGTTCTATTCATATTCGAAGGTAATAGAAAAAAGATGTGTGCTAAAGAAAACTAATCTAATCCACGAGTAGACTAGCATATTTCAATATGTGTGCTCGACAGAAGCACAGACCAGGCGGAATCGATCTACAGTGAAATTAAAAACAATCTGCCAAGAGATGGATCCAGCGGGATCAGAAAACAGCATACCGTCGTTGACGAGTACTGGCAGAGCGTGCTGATGACGTGTTGAACAATAATACTGTCACGGATCCCCTGATCCGTTTCCCTTCCTCCCAGCAGAAGATTAGGCGTGGAAGAAGATGGTGTAGATCGCCCTTGTCTTCCCAGCAATACGGCACAGAAGAAAATACACAGGAGGCAAAGAACTCGGTGGAAAAATTGTTTCTATTATTCTCATTGATCAAATACAGGTCCATATATATAGCCATAAACCTTCAGGGTAGTTTCGGTATAAGCCCATAATTATCCCTTGATTAAAGGGATATCTTAACAAGAGCATCTCCGGCAGCATCGCTAAAATGGATTTCTATACCTAAAAACTACCACAATACCTAAAATCTACTAAAAACAGCTCCAGCAGCATTAATATATGGATGAGTATACCTAAAATTTTTAGGCTATGACCTAAATTTCTCTCTAAATATACCAATCCAAGTCTTGGATTGCTATATCTTCTGCTCCAGGCGGGAGAGCCCAACCGCTAACTCCAAGAAATTTCCGTGTTCATCGACTGCTGCACATCGTCGCCGACCTCGCAACCGGCGAGCGCCCACTGGAACCTGGAAGGGGCGAGCTCTGCCGCACGCGGCCGGCGAGCGTCGCCGCCGCCATCGCCGGGAGGGGCGAGCGCCGCCGTCGGGAGGGGCGAGCTCTGCCACGCGCGGCCGGCGAGCGCCGCCGCCGTCGAGAGGGGCGGACGCCTCCGCGCACAGCCCACGAGTTCCAGCGCCTCGGCAGCCGCGGATGTGCATTGCCGGCCACGCCCCGGCCGCCGCGCGGACGAGCTCCGTCGGCCTCTCCACGGTCGCGCAGATGAGCTCCGCCGTCCTCTCCACGTCGCCGTTCGGGCTCCCTCCGTCGCCCACGCCCCGGCTGCCGCGCGGACGAGCTCCGCGGGCCTCGCCATGGCCGCGGACGAGCTCCGCTGGCCTCGCCATGGCCGCTACGCGAGCTCCCTCCGCCGCTCACGCGCCGGCTGCCCGCGCGGACGAGCTCCGCCGCGAGGTGAGGAGCCCCACCGCCCACGCTTGGCTCGTCGCCCGGCCGTGAAGCGCGCGAGCTCCCGCGCCCGGCTCGCCGCCCGGACACGGAGCGGAAGAGCTCCGCCGGCCGCACCTGGCCCTGGCGAGGCGTCCAACCACAGCGGCTCGCGACGGCCACCGCACAGCGCCGTCCAGCTAGAGCGGCTCGAGACGCACAGCCGCACAGGGAAGGACCGAAGGGGATAAGATCCCATGAGATTTTGCAAAAAGGTCCGCGTAGAAGCATGTAATGTTTAGTATTCTTTTGTGTCTAGGCTTTTTTATAGTAAACCCCTTGGATCTAAGGTTATTTCTACAAAGATTTATAGGTATCCAGTTTTAGATATGTCGCTGGAGAAGAGCCCAACAAATTTGTAAAAACCTTCTCTCTCCTGTATGTAAAACGATATCCAAATTTACGTACGCTGCTGGAGATACGGGCCGACCATGTAACCCCACGGATGGGCGCCATCGTCATCAACACAAGGCAGAGCAGAGTAGACCACGGCCGCCGCCTACCAATTCCCCTCGATCTAGGGTTTGGTTGCGAGAGAAGAGAGGAGAGGAAGAGATGGCTCCACCGGATCTCTCCATGTTGAGGTTGGACGCTGCCACGCCGGCGGCCGTCAAGGTTGTTAGGGCGGATTCGCAGGCGAAGGGAGCGCGTGAGAAGGGGAAGAAGAAGAAGGTGAAGCTGTCGCAGAAGCAGATCGACGTCTTCATGGAGATGACGCCCCCTCGTCCCCTCCCCCGCTTGAACATCGACAGCATCCTCGCCCTCGAGGACCCAGAGGACCCCGAGTTGCTCGAGATCGGCCTCGAGCTCTTTGAGGCTTGTGAGAGCTGCGTGGCGGGGCATCAAGCCTGGCAGGACGAGAAGAAGAGCATCCGTGAGCAGTTCCTCACCACGGACGAAGCGTTCATCGAGGTCACTGACGACGAGGCGGACATCGAGGTCACTGACGACGAGGCGGAGTGATTCACGTCACGATGGTGGTGGTGGTGGAAGCAAGAGCTAAATCATTTGTGTTTTGCTACTGTGTTCAGTAATGTCGACGTATCTATGTTTCGTAAACTCTAGTAACACCAGTCGTGTGTGTCTATGTTTGCTGATGCTGGGGCTGTTCCTCCCGTATGTCTATGTGCTACTGTGGATGCCAATGTTGATATATGTCCAGTATGTTGTTTCCATGCCATGCTTATCTTTTTTGAACGGAACGTGCTATGCTTATCTTCTCCACTTGCTGTGGGTTCATTGTGTTTTCAGCTGCTCCTTGCAATTAACAAGAGGAACAGTTACTTTTATGTATGTTTTTCTGACCCCTATTTTTTGCCACAATCCTCTGCATCTGTAACTCATCTCATCATAATGTTCCTCAAAATAGAGCCATTATTTGAAAAATCTGTGTGCACCTATCAGTGAAGGTGTGAAGCATATTGGATTATGTCAACCAAAAGTTAAATCTAAATCACAAAATTCTTTTAAATGCTAGCTTTATGTAATGAAGTTAACATCCAATTCCTTCTGAAAGACTATGAACTGAATACTTCTGCAGATAAGTGGTTTCAAATTCTTGACTTGCACGCATCACAATTTGTGCTTTATAAACCATCAGGTGCCTTTCTTGAAAAAATGGAGTGAACTTGAGTCAGAGCATTTGCCTTGGCAGAGGAACATCAGCACTCCGTAATGTTTCATATATAACATGTGCCAACCATAGGGAATATCAGGGCAAGTTTTATATTTGTTAAAAGAAAACGCATGCTATTCTAATTTGATCGAAAATTTTCAATATTGTGCTTCATATCAATTTCTTTATTTTTCTTGGTATACATGATGCTTTTGATAATTTCTCATACCAACATTGAAAGAGTTAACGAAACTCTTCAAACTGCAATGAAATTTCTGGAAGAATTGTTTCCTTCTGTTGAAAAATTGTTAGGAAAGGTAAGAGAAATGTAAAATTTTGATATCCAACTCTTGCTCCTGAAAAATCAAGCCGAAAACAAAACATGAAGGCTATAAGTCTTGTAGGTCGGTCAGTGGAGCTAATTTTGGCTGTTGTTGACGTCTTAGTTCGTTTGATGTGCTGTTCTGTGCTATTTCTTAGTGTAATGACCAAAACAATTGTTGATCGTAGTTACAGTCAAGTTTAGATGATGTAGAGGGGCCCATATCACATTGACAGAAGAATGAGGAAAGGATCGATAAAAGAATGAGCAAAGGATGTCGGGCAGTCAAGAAATTTTGATTCGGTCGTACTATGTACAGCTTTTGTTTTCCCTAATGTAGAAGAAGCACATAAGTCTGATATGAAAGGATATAAAGAGAGCTCATACTGTTTCTGTTAGAAACAGAAAGATCCTCTCACTTCTCTCTTAATTTGAAGCGTTGAATGACTTGAATCATGTGTGTACAGATCAGATTGTGGATTTTCTTTCAGCTCCCAGTTCAGTCTTTTCCTCCATGCCTGCACAACGTTTCGTGTTCCTAAGTCCTACTCCTATCCTGACAGGAACATCTAGCGATTCTAGCATCCCTTTCCTGCTGGAACATGGAGCAAGCTATCAGAACGAATGCTGCATCAGCTGCCGCCGCACGCTGGGCGGGGCCTCCGGGTGGTTGTCGACCGCCGCCTTCCTCTTGCAGCCGGACACGAGCGCCGCCGGCACGGCCGCCGCCGCCGCCGTGGCGGACGCCTCGTTGCGAGGCGATCTGAACAACCTGCACAGGACGAAGTCTCCGCCGCCTCCCGCGCCACCGCCGCCGCCGTCGTCGAGCGCGAGCTCCACCATGCACCAGCCGTGCCTGGTGACCGCGGCCCACGGCACCGCCGCCCTCGCCCCGTAGGACAGCGCGCGCGACTCCCCGACGCGGCGGCCGTCCGGTCCCCGGACGGGCCCGACCGCGCCGGCCTCCGGTGAGGTCGTCCAGCACCCCTGCCCTAGCGCGCCCGCCGCGGCGGCTCGGTGGCGGCAGCGCGCGGGGCAGACGAAGTACCAGACGTCCTTGTCGCCGCCGCCGTCGGCGGCGCGCGGCGCGGGCGCGGGCGCGTACCGCTCGGCGAGCCGTTCGGGGGCGACGGAGTAGACGTCGGCCATGTGGATGAAGCCGCCGCCGCCGTCGAAGAAGCCATGGTGGCCGGCGGCCATCGGGCGCAGGACGAGCGCGATCAGGTCGTGGTCGCTGGGGCCGGCGGCGAAGGCCCCTCCAGGGTGATCGCGATCGGCCGCCGCCATGGCCATGGCGACCGGATCGTTTCGATCTGTTCGTTCTTGCCCTTTCTACTGTGGATTGATCGATCAAGAATTCAACGTCGGTGCCGGTCACGCGTGGCCTATTTATGGATGAGACACGTGAATGCAATGCGAGTCCATGTGATGTGATACAGCTAGCTCCAAGTATGTTTTTCGGACTTGGTTTGTTATCGGATTTTTTTTTTTGGGCATGGTCACATGAACGGACTGGATATACTCCGTGCTACTGAAATAGCAGGGTGCGTTTTTGTTTGGTCGCGATGTGAATGCATATGATTCTTTTCGGACTTGGGTTTGTGATCGGATTGGGGTTTCTTTTCTTTTCGTTCTTTTTTTGGCATGGTCACATGAACGGACTGGAGATACTACAGAGATAGCAGGGTGCGTTTTTGTTTGGTCGCGATGGGCTTATGATTCACGGGAAAAAGTTGCACTTGCAATTGCAAAGTTGCACACCACTGAGATAGCTGAAAATAAAGTAATATGGGACACCATTAGTGTTAAGGCCATATGGAATTTGATGGGACAGAGTATGGGCTACGGCCCTTTAGTTCCCTTGAAAACCCAAAATTCTCTCTCTAAACTTTACTATTCACCTATCACATCAAATCACATCAAATCTCTCTTCTCATGTATGGAACACTAAACGTGGGGCAAATAAAAAAATCTAAGTACATGGTTTTGATGTACACGACGAGACGAATCTTTTGAGCCTAGTTAGATCATGGTAGGACAACGATTACCACAAACAAACGAAAAGTGCTACAGTGCTACAATGTTCGCTGTGACATTTTCACCAAACTTCACATTCCTTTTCGGGGGCTAAACACAGCATATGTGTAGCCCACTGTAGACAGCAGACTCAATAGTCCTTCGGGACGGCGTACCAAGTCTCGAATAAATTACATATGGTCGGACGAGATTCACCAAGCATGTAAACGGCCTTTAGAATGGCAAGTGTAGACAAAAAAAAATAGCAGGTCTTTTGGAATTTTCATATGACATAGGATCAACCCCACTAATAGCCCTCAAATTAGACTCTTTGGATATTAAGGGGGTGTTTGTATCCATAGTGCTAAAGTTTAGCACAACACTTTTAGCTAAACTTTAGCACTAGAGTACCCAAACACCCCTACTAATGAATTGCTAAAAGGATTTGCTAAACTTTAACCTCAAAACCTTTAGCACATGAAAGGGGTGCTAAACTTTGCTAAAATGTGCTAAAGTTCACTTTTTCCATTGGTACCCGCGTTCTCTCTCCTCATCCAAGGTAAGGAGGAGGGGACCATGCAGGGGTAAATCTGACTTTTGACAAACTTTAGCAATCCATAAGTACAGGTAACCAAACACATTCTTGCTAAAGTTTAGTAAGTTAGACTTTAGCTTGCTAAACTTTAGTAAGTGCTAAACTTTAGCAATGAGTATCCAAACAGGCCCTAAATAGGGTTATCTCTATATCTTGAGGATCTTAAAATTTAATCTAACTTTAGGAGTAGCACTGTAGCATTCGTGAATAGAGGCCTCTTAGGAACCCATGAATGGAAATGGAGTGAAGATGGCTGGATTTGGAAGTCTTATCAAAATAGGGAGCCAAGTAGAAAATCTACTAGAGTATAAGTTTTATTACTAAAACTCTCTGAATTTAGGATATCAAGGTAACTTTCACGATGTACGCAGGGTCGGGGATAGGAATGCTAGAATTGATTAGATCCATCAGAATTGATTAGGAAGGCAACCAACTACGATTTGGGAGGAAATAGTCCCGCCCATGGTTTTTCCATTATATGTCGAGATCACGTAATGATTTATTACCATTATTCCATGGTTTTTTTAGTGTCTTCCAAATCAATCGCGGAGTTTCTAAATATAATCCATGGTTAACCACCCGAGAGAATGAGACCCCTAGAACGCAGTTTTCTGGCGCTGGGATTTGTTATCCAAGTACGTACAACAGGAAGGCCCTAAAATCCTGTCGCCGAGAAAGATTTGTTATCCAAGTAGACAGAGTGACAGACAGAAAGAAAGGCCCTACTCGTGTGTTGCTGTTGCCATCCTACTTATGGGCTGGGCTGGGCTGCCACAAAAAATCCGGCCTAACAGGCCCAGGAAAACTCGCTTTCGGGCCAGGCGCGCGCGGTGCCGCTGCCGACGCGGCGGCGCCCAACTGTGGCACGTGCGAGTCGGCGGCTGGAATTCGGTGGATCATCACACGCATACGCATGTGCTTCCCCAGCTAAGCCGGAGAATGAAAGGCCACGCCATTCCGCGTAACACGGCCCTACCCCTCGCCCGGAGTTGACGGGCCGGCCGATCGATGGAGTTGACGCGGCCCACAAGCTGTGCCGCCGGCCGTCGGTGTGGTGTGCCGAGTGACGACGACGGCCGAGATCTCGCATGTACCTTTGCTTGCTTGCTTGTGCTAGCCACTAACGCGTGGTCTCGTCTCCTACAGCCGCTGGCGCTACGCTAGTCGTTACGATCCGACACTACCAGTCGTTACGCCGCAGCAGCTACCAACGCAACGCTAGCTCGATCATGTGGGGACATTTTTGGCCTAATTAACGGTCGGTAGCTAGCCTGGACCGACCCAATCAGTGGACATACCGACCGTTATAGATTTATATGCTAGCTAGAGGCCACTAGAAGGAGGATCGAGTAGTGGCTGCTGGCCGGCTAGAAAAGGGTACTACACAAGAATAGCCTGGAGTGACGGCCGGACAAGGATCGGAGGAGCTGATGATGCCGTGTACGTCGTGACGATGCAGATGTAGTAGCTCTCTCGATCGCCAGCCAGCTGAGGAAGAAAAGGAGCACACACGTCGCCAGCCAAGCCGGTGCCCTGTTCCATCCAGGAGCTGGAACGCTACGCCTACACATGATCGAACTTGCCGGCCTGCAGTTTCAGCCTTCCTTGTGTACGTGCTCCACTCGTCTCGCCGCAGCCGACGTCAACTACTCCTCTCTGTATCAAAACTCAAAAGAGAAGGTTAAAAAAACTAGTACTGGTCCACTGACATGTTATTCCCCTCGCATGAATGAATTTCCTCTCTTTTGGCACCACCACCCCGGCCACGGCAAATGCCCTTGTCTACTGAGACTGACCGACGTCCTCCTCCATGAATTTCTACGCACTGCGTGGACTAGAGACTCGGTCACACAAAGATAATAAGCCACGGACTCCGGCCTTCTACTTGGTCTTCGCTGTCCAGACTGCATTACTTACAGTACTTCCTCTTGACTGGGCCTCCAACTCCAAGTAGCAATGTCGTCGTCCCATACATGTCGTGCTGTCACCACATGGTATGCTTATACATATGGAGCTTGGAAGTGGATGGAAGCATCGTCTATCTATTAGAAAAAGTCTATTTCACCCCTTAACCTATGAGGAGTGGAACACATCACCCCCCAACCTATGAAAATTGATTTTTTACCCCTAAATTTTCAAAAACCGGACAAATCATCCCCTGAAGCAGTTTTGAAAAATCATAATAAATCACAGAAAAATCGTAAAATGGAAAATCAAGTTGTGTTGGACTTCAAATTAGTAGTTCTATGCAGTGCACATATAATACTGAATGCTTTAGTATATTTTTTTCTGTAACTTTAGATTTATGCTTTTTCTTCGTATCTATTTCCCCTCTCCGGCCGGCCTCCTTCGATCTCCCTGGTTGACCAAACACTGCAGGCCGGTACTCCAATCTTGCATCCATCCTTGCCAATAAACCGATCAACCAACCACCAGTGGATTACTCCAGTCGCTGCTGCTCACACACCAGCTAGCAAACCAAGCCACCAACTTCCCTGCCGCCACTAACCTCCTCCAATCCATCTCCCACCTTCCTAGCTTCTTGTATAAATCGATAAAGCCACTCTGCATTTTCTCTGTCCACTCACATACAATACAAGCAAGTCCTTCCCTCCATTCCTCCCTCCTCCACTTGCTAACTAGCTACTCCTCCTTGCCCACTAGTCCTCTGCTTCGAGGCGGCGGCGGCCATGGTGGAGGCGGCCCTCGACGCGGCGGCGATGCCGTGGCCGCGCCGGGAGGGAGGCGACGAGGGGTCGGCGGCCTATGCGCAGCAGCAGCAGCAGCAGGCGCGCGCCGCCGAGCGGTGGGCGAGGCCGCGGAAGCAGCGCTCCAGCAGGCGCCGCCGCCTCCGCGCGCGCACCGCCACCGAGGAGGAGCGCCTCGCGCTCTGGCTCCTCATGCTGGCGCGCGGCCAGCGCGACGGCGCCGGCGTCCCGGCGCCCCAAATGGCGCGGCACCCGGAGCACAGGTGCTCCGTCTGCGGCAAGGCGTTCCCGTCCCACCAGGCCCTCGGCGGCCACAAGTCCAGCCACCGCGCCAGGGCGCCGCCGGCAGCCCCAGCCCCAGCCGCGGCCACGCCGGCGCCGCCATCGGCCTCGCCCGCCGCGTCCCCGTCCCCGTCCACGTCCGGCGCCGCGGGCGGCAGGGCGCACGAGTGCTCCGTGTGCAGGAAGACGTTCCCGACGGGGCAGGCGCTGGGCGGCCACAAGCGCTGCCACTACGAGGGCTCCGGCTCCGTCGCCGGCGCCGCCAACGTCGCCTCCACCGGCAGCACAGGCTTGAGCTTCCGCGGGTTGGATCTCAACATACCGGCCCTGCCGGACGTGATCGCCGCCGATCGGTGCATGCCGGCAGCCGAGGAGGAGGAGGTGCTCAGCCCCTTGGCCTTCAAGAAGCCCAGGCTAATGATCCTGGCATAGGTAGTTAGCTAGCTAGCTGGGTTGATCACTGCAAAGTCAACTCCTTGATTAATTGGATGCACTGTTGGATTGCTGAATGTGCTCGCTGGTGACTCGGTGGTGTATGCTTGTACAGTTGTAGTGGTCCACAAGCGTTAGGTCTTTGATTGCTGTAAACTGTAAGCTTATTATTGTATTTAATTTCGTAAAATGATTCTTTTATCGATTGATGTAATTAATCCTTTTCTAGACAGATTGATGTAGTTAAGCTTATGTAGTTGGTAAAGAATTAGACGTGGCATATGATTTCTACTTCAGGCCCAGACTCTCATTGTAAAATGGAAAATTCAATTCAATGTTTTAGGTCATGGGCAACTTTATATTATATTTATGACATATGTACTATATATACATGGTTCTAGCGATGATCCATTTATGTTGCACTATTATATTATGATAGTGTAGATTTTAAAAGTATAAAAACTTTATATTATATTTTTATGTTTAATATATGCTATGGTGATAATTTTAAATTTAATCCTTGCTCCGCAAGCTTAATAACAATCCAATTTTAATTGTTAATGAATTAAGATGAACTAGCCTATTTATTATTTTCTTAACAATGTAAGTTGAGCTAGCTCTAGTCAAACCGAGCTAGCTCGACGTCTATCCATAGCTGGAGATTACATAGAAAAGGAAAACTGACATGTGCTAGGGGACTGCATTCGCCGATGGGCCGCGCTAAAGAAACAAATCAGAGATAGGAAAGCACGATGCTCACATACAAAAGAATCAACTGATAAGCGAACCGATTATTATTCGAATAACCAGGCGGCTTGTTGTACGTCGTTGTTGTCCGGCCACACGCCAATACAACAAGCCGCCTGGTTGGCTCTCCTACTACTGCTGGGTCAAACCCATGATCAATGTTTGAATAACAATTAAATTTCTAGATTTGATCGAGGACAAATTAGATGAACATTTGCACCATAACCAGAGCACACTCCGTGTGCCTGTGTAATTAAAGTTATAACATAAAATCAAAGGTATTATAGTCTACATTCTTAGTAAGTCTATATGCACAAGGGTAAAAAAGACTTTTTCTCATTAAATCCTATGATTTCTAGAGTTGGAGTCCTTCTGGTAGCCAAACAGGTTAATGGCTCCATATTTTTTTAGAGTTGGTGAAGTGAAGCTGAAAAAGATGGAGTTTGTGGAGTGGAGCTGTTTTTTTCGGAGTGGAGCTCTCCCGGACAGGTCCAGGACCACGCAGGGTCTAAACTAAACAGGCCTGCAAGGCCCATCTATCGGGCGAAGAGATGGCCCACGAAGGACCCGGGTTCGGGGACGGGTTTGAGTCCGAACTGGGTCGGTTATGGGCCGACCATATAACCCCCCTCGGATGGCACCAGAGTCACCAGGCCAGACGGAGAAGAGGAGGCGTCGGCGATGGCGCAAGAGCGAGAGAAGAGAGGAGAGGAGGCGATGGCTCCACCGAATCCCATCAAGCTGAGCCCGTACGCCGCAATGCCGGCGGCCATTGAGGTTGCTAGCGCGGATTCGCAGGAGAAGGGGGCGCGTGAGGAGAAGGGGAAGAAGAAGAAGAAGGTGAAGGTGTCGCAGGCGGAGATCGACTTCATCATGGCGACGCCTCCCCGTCGTCCCTTCCCCCGTCCCTCTGCCGAGAAGATCCGCGAGATCGAGGACCCCGAGTCGCTGGAGATAGCGGCCGAGCTCCTGGAGCTTTACGACAGCACGGAGGCGCAGATGAAGGCCTGGGATGAGGAAAGCATCCGCCGGCAGTTCCTCGCCAACGGCGAAGCCTTCGTCGAGGTCACCGACGACGAGGCAGATTAATTTTTGTAAATCTGTAGGTTGATCGGTAGGGAAAGAAGTCATTATTGCCATGGGCATGCTGGGCTGCTGAGGTGGAGTAGTGGATGGAGTATTGTCAATGGGCCGGCCCAACTAGCATTACATGTGGTCCGGGCTTGAATTCTTAGCCCAAGTACTAGTTCACTGTAGAGTGTGCTAGACACTACAAGGGTTTTCGACATGTCCTGTAGATAGAGGGTCAAATGTGGGTCAATTCTTTACAAGCCTCGTTCTTGTATGGACTGGAGTATATTTATGTGTAGTGAGGCAGTGAATTGAATGCAACAGATTGTTATTACTACAAGAAAGTACATTTTTTTAGTAGCTCAACATGCATGTTGAGGAAGTCTCTCTCCCTCTTGCAAATTGTAATGGACGGCCTCCCTTTGTAGCCGGCAGCCACGTTCGGCGAGGCGCCATTTCCGGCCAGGTCGCCCGCCGCAGGGGGACAAGGCGCTCTTAGTTTAAACCCCGGCGTCACATGATGTCAACCGATCTGGGTTTAAAGACAGCCCATCAGGAACCGATCGAGCCACAAGTCAAGTGTTATAGCTAGGATTCCATTTTTCTATTCTTCAGATTGATACCAAATGTGTTACTGTCTCCTCCTTTTTGTTCCTCGAGAGATCGTTTAGTTTCCTATGTGGAATCATCCCTGTTAGGCTATTTATTAGCTAGTGCCTGCATGCATGTGATGAATGCATCTCTTTTCTCCTCGCTCCTTTGGATGCTCATGCTTCTTGATTAGTTTAAGCTATTTTCTGGAGATGTTCTTTCTTTAAATCCGTTGTGACGCTACAGAAAGTTAAAGTTCTAGATGGAGTATTGTACTGTGAGTTGGGTAGGTACGGTTCGTTGGGCGGGTCTAACTGTAACTGTCTTGGGAAATAAAATGTCAACTGGTATTTTTATAAATTTGCTCCCTTCTGGTAGTAGTAAATTTGAAGCTAGGATCGTGCTTGATGTCCAATTGGATAGTTGTGACTTGTGACAAGAAGTTCTACACACGCACCTCTGATGGCCAGAGGGGTGCATTGTGGAATCAGTATAGATTATATATGGACAGGACTATTCACAGGTGTAGGTCATGAGGTCCATGTGTGATGGGAGTGAGTGTGATCGGGATGCTTATTAGAGCATGCTGGACAAGAGCGGCAAATATATTGATCGTGACTCATGACTAAAAGTCTGCGATCGAGTGGCTTTATTGGCTCTGACCTTTTTTTGACATCTTACAACTGTTTAGATGGAAAGAAATATAGTTTCTGCAGCATGCACCAATTAGAAGTGTAGATATAACCATTTTTTATGTGTGTAAAAATACCTGATATAAACTTTATACGTGAATGAAAGTCCGATGCTAGCTAAAAATAGCGTAAATTCCATTCAACATGTGTTATTAGTGCCGCTAAGTCTATTAGAAAACCATGACGTGCGACGTGTGCACGCCGCTGCCGGCCACGTTAGGGTTCAGGGGGGTTGGGGGATCTAGTATTTGAGGAGGGAGGAGGTCTAGAAGGGGTGACCAGGACGAAGGGCGGTCCAATGGTGGTGACGATCAACTGGCAGGCAGCGAGGGCGCCGACGGCCAAAGCGGCGGGGGCAAGGAGTACGGACGGGGCGGCACAACAGCAAGTCGCCGGTGGCCACTAGTGGTGGTGGAGGTCGGCTGGGTGGGAGGACAACCGAGGATGATGAGTTGGAGAAGAAAGACAACTCAAAGGTACACGTGGGTTGGCGGAGGCGGAGATAGAGGTGGAGGACCGAGCCACTCGAAGGGAAGACGGCGGACGCTGTCCTAAAGGATAAGTGCGCGACCCGTCGCTCTTTAACTCAGTCCGCCTTTTGATATATCTATTTTTTTCTTCTTTTTAAAGTTAGTGTACTGAACTGTGGCTGTGTATATATAGACGGGTATGGAGGCGAGACCGTTCTACAAACGTTGTTGTCATCAATAAATTGGGGGATACAGGTCGTCCACACAGGAATGGGCCGTCCAAGTTAATTATTGGACGGGCAAGAAAGTGAGCAACCAGCCTGGCCAACCCTGTATGCAAAGTTAGATGGTACTCGGCCGTCAAGCCGCTATATATGCACGGATGATGCATGCATCGGACCTGTCAGCTTTGCATCGCTAGCTTGCAGTATCAATTGTACTATATATACGAACCAGCCCTACCAAACCACAGTATAGTGTCCTAATTGAGAACGGAATCCCGGTGTACTTTGTGCATTCCAAAAGAGAACGGATTTCTGCATCTGCAGAGGATGCTTACATTGATCATTCGATTTCATACATGCTAGCTGGGCCAAAAACATGACGGTCTCAAAGTTGTTATTGATCTTTTCCGACTAGGCATTTTTAGTTAAGCTAGGAAGAACAAACGTTGTCTTGTCTTCTTCTTTAAAGCATGCTATTACAATTATTCAGTTCAAATTTGCGAGTTTTCATTTTGAGCTGGCTATGTACTTTTATCGATCAGTTGTGACTTGAGAGAAGATTTGATTTGGATTCGGTATATAGTGATGTAGTGTCCCGATCTCCAAGCTGAGACTGACAATGCTGGATCGAGTCGGTACAGTGCTAACTTTGCTAGTGGTACTGTCGGCGTGTCGCCTGTATACAGCTCATATATATATATATATATATATATATATATATATATATATATATATATACACGTACAGGTGGCGTTTCTTCAGGATCTTGCATATATACAGGCCAATTAATAATAAGGGCATGCGTGCCCTCCAAAAGACTGAACTGCCCTTGTTGATAGTGCTAGCTTATTCCCTCTCCATGCATTAGCTAGGATGCCAATATTCGGAGTACGTTGTTTTCCAATTATTAATGCTTGTCGAGTTGTCTGTCGGTACGCATGGTGCTGTGCCAACTTTGCAGTGAGAAGCTGATCTTACGTGGCTGATTAAGGTGCCACGTACTACCCATAGTCCCCTACATACCCCGGGCCCCGGCAGCGTTCTCGCTTGACTACGCTAGCTGCATCATCCTCGTGACGAATGGTTGGTTATGCGAGAAGCTCTCCCTAGCTAAAACTAAAAGAGAAAGACAATATAGCATCTATCATCGGTAAGTGTTTGATGAGATTGCAATTAAAAAACTAGGTGTATTATGGTGTCATTGTTGGTTATTCTTCTTAACAAATGGTGATGGATGGTATCACACCGTCTCTTGCTTACCTCTGATGAAGATCCAACTGACAACGACGTGTTCTTTAGTAATGATTAAACAAATTTAGTTCTATTAGTGCGCACTTGAACCTGCCTTGTACACTTACTCCAAGGTATGCAGTTTGGTTTACGTCGAACTTACTACCAGCGATCAGCACTCAAGTACCAAAGAGTGACAATTGAGGTGCTGTTTGGTTCACAAATTGTATCGCAAATGTAAATGGTAAGAGATCACGGAGGAAATGGTTACCGAATAAACGTTTCCTCGCTTTGTTTGGTTCAAGCCGTGCTCTGTAACGGGAATGATAGGGAGGAGGCACAGCGAGAGCGAGTGGTCTGAAGGGAGCTGCTGTGATAGGTGATATCTACGAGGAAGGTGCGGAGCGACGAGGTGCGGCCGCGTTGTAACAATCGTGAGTCGCACGACGTGGAGTACGGGATCCGATTAACCTCGTAGGCGAGGGGTATCTGTTAACGCCGAAATTGTATTGGCCTGGGAACGGATTACACGGCACCTGATTATGGTACGAGCGAGCCAAACGTATCTAAAGGAATCAGATTACGCTGTGACCTGATAACCTGCAAAGTTGCGGAAACAAACACTCTCTGAGTGTGATAAGATTAGCATGCGTATAGAGAGCGAGGTCTCAAAAGATTCGTCACCACTAGCTGAATGCCAAACGAACGAAGCCATGCACGGGGGATTGCTTCGCGTAGCTGCCTACCAATTCCAAACACACAGGAGAGAGTGATCCAAGTCACACTTTTGACTTTGGCCACTCCACGCCAACCCTGCTACTGGTTAGCATGCATGCCAACATGTTATGGGCCAATCGATATATCCCTCTCTAGTCACAGTTACGCTCGACCGTACGGGCGAACTGTATATTGACCACCTCCTCCATTCGACATGAATAAAATAGATGAGTTGCTCACAAATACGGAGTACATGCAAGATTCATGTAGGAATGGGAATTGGGATGCTTCGTTTCAAATTCCTGTATTTATGGATTATTGCCTTATTGGCATGGCCTAAGCTGATCATTCTGTACAGTACAAATTAGTCACTCGGTTAAAAATTGCAAGGTATATTTTATTTTCAAAATGTCAACTTTGTATAGTTGACCGATACTTGACCAGATTCTTAAGTATATTTAATTAGGTTAGTGCATCAAAACCATACAACTAAATTCTTATTTCATAAAATTTTCCACTATCTTGGTTTCATTATATATTGTGATGTATAATATGAGAAATATTAGTCTATGTCTAGATTTGAAGACCAAGCTGATATAAAATACATCTTGTATTATTGGACGGTCGGAGCAAGGAATTTAGACACATGCATGGCTGTGGATGCACTTGTATAAGAAGTACCGTCCAGATGCATATATTTGACATATATCTAGTATACGAAACAGTTCAAAAGATTAGAGAAAGAGGAAGTACTTAACACATTACTCTTTGTTTACTTGAAAATTAAAGAAAGAGCCCCACAAAAGATTCTTAACTACAAGGTATGCTGAGTCAGCACCATGTGTCACGGCAGTGGCAGACCGGTTTTTTTTTTTTGAGAAACCGAGATTAATTCATTTATAGTTTATGAAAATTACAGCCCACATTACAAGAACACCCTTACAAGATTCAGAAATTACAAACGAGTCCCTGTAACACCTCCCGGTCTTCCACGCCGCCGCCGGCCGGGGAGCAGCGCTAGAGGCCGACCTCCTCTCTGGCGAAGGAAGAAGATTTTTGATATCGTCTTGTGCAACATGTCGAAGCCAACATGCATCTTGCCCGCTGAACGTCCCGGCTACAGAAATGGTCGAGGACCATCGCATCGCCTAGTCATCAAGGAATCCGACGCCACCAGGACCGGACACCCCGTGGTAGGCGACGAAGAATCCCGAAAGGGAGCTGAACCACCATACCTGGTGGTATATAAGAACCAACCCGATTTCTCGTGCTGGTAGTTCGAACTCCCAAGCTCGCCGCCGAACGAAACTTCGACGAAAGCAAAGGAGTAGCAAAAGACCCCTAGAACAACAGATCTAGGGTAACCCACCACTCACCGGCTCACCACTGGTCAGAAGAATCTTCCCAGCGAGGTGGGGAAGACGTCGGCGCCTTTTATTCCGCTCCTGCAGATCCGCTCCCCCCTCACGAGATCCGCTTGGCTTCAAAGTAATTATAGTATATAGGTATATACATAACAGCCACCTCAATCCGCGTTCCCCATCCTCTCTGGCGCCGAATCGGCCGCCGGCGGAGCGGAAGAGGAACGACGGAAATCGGCGCTGGAGCTCGGTCGCCTGGTTTTCGCCTCCTCGCAACTGTAGCCGGAGGAAGAGACGAGAAGGAACTAGTGTTTCCCCTTCCGATCGCTTGGATTGTAGGGGCTAGCGCGATTTTGGGCCGAGCAACGGATGTGTCAAAGATTCACCGTGGGTGCTACAAAGTCCATATATTATAGGAGGATTTTGTTTCGATCCACATCACTTGAATTTATTAGTGTCAATTTCGACCAAGTTTGGACAAGATCTGAATTCATTTATGTAAACCTCCTCATGTGGCCGGTCTAAATTGGGTTTCATATAGAGTTTCATGACATTAAATTTACTTACGTGGCAGAGTTATTATGATCTAGGAGAGAGAATGTAGAGTTTTGTGACATGTGAGAGGAGTTTCATCCCCATAAAACTTATGGACCATGCTATCATGCGACCCCCTTCTCCTTCCTTCCGCCGCCGTCGCCTTCCTCCTCTTCCTTCCTCCCCCGCCAGCAGCCTCCGCCGCCCGGCTTCGGCGGCCTCGGCCGCCCCCGCTGCCGCCCGCCGACCGCCACCACGCTAACCCATCGGCCTCCTCCGCCCCCGCCTCCTCCTCCACCCCCGGCTCAGGCGGCGCCCCGCTGCCTCCGCCACCGCCCAACGACCGCCGCCTCGCTAATCCGCCGTCGCCGCCGTCTCATCTTCCTCGGCTCCGCCCCCGCCGCCGGGTCACCGCCCACCGTCCGTCCTACCCCGCCCAGCCGGCGGCGCTCCCGCGCCGCCTCGCCTCCGCCGCCGGCCGAGCCATACCCGCCACCGGTCCTCCACCGCCGCCCCCTACCTCGTTCTAGGTCCGCCGGTGGTGGAGCTCCCCCAGCAACCCCGGGGCCCTAACCCCGGGGCGCTAACCCGGCCGGCGGCGGCGCGCGGGGGTCACGCCGAGCGCGAGGAGCGCGACCAGGCGCGGGTTAGATTTTCTCAAAACTTATCTAATACGTTTATTTAGTTCTTAATCTAGTTAACTGTACAACGAAGCTGTGCACTGAGATTGACATATGCTTCCGTATCACTGGAAATGTGATGACTCTTATAAGTGCTTAGTACGTAAAGCAATAATTTCTTATTAAAATTAAATCTCTGTCCTCCACAGTGCAGAATGATATTAGTAAATTGACTAGCATATTTTAAGACCAACAGCCAAAGCAAATTAAAGCAGCGATAAGATTTTTTTTACCAGAACGTCATATCACCCCACCAGTTACATTGGGGTCCTCTCATATCTGATACCATCTCCACTAGGCTTGTCCTGTTTACCGGCCACTTGTTCAACCTGCCCAAGCTCACTGAAGGCTAGTACTTTACATGCAAGTAGCTTAGCCCAAGCTCGAGCCGAGACTGCTGGTAGCCAAAAATGAACAGACAGAATAAGGTAAGGGCCGGTGGTAGCTGCACGACGGCGTGTACACAGTAGAAATCCGGTGAGGCGCTGCGCCTCAGACGTCGCAGTCATCCGTGCCTTCCATGACACTGGGGAGGTGATCGAGATACCTTGTCTGCCACACACACATATACATACTCATGGACATGACAATTATTCATCCATCGCCCACTAGACACGTAGGCTGCCTTTTGTGTTGCCCATCGATCCAGCAGCATGCAGGTTTGAATTTCAGCCAAAAGCATCCATCGAGATAAATCTTTTGTCATATATATTCATTGTCTAGTGAACTCAAATTATCTGGGGGCAAAAAGGAAAAAGTCTAGTACTAGTGTACTAGGGACAAAATTTGACCAGCAGCGTCAATTGTCAAGGATGCCTGTGTCCCCTGCTGGCAGCGACAGGGAGGGATTGTGTCTGCTCACTGAAGGCTACTTTACATGCACTCTCCTGTCACCACGCACGGGATAGGAGAGAAAAATCCAGGTTTTAGCATACGAGGATAACTACAGTTACTTTTTTGTGGACGGTATGTACTGCGCCGACGTACACGACCTGGGGTTGGGGAAAACGACAAAACGACTCCTCAGTCGATGGACAACATGCTCACACCATCCATGGCAACGTGTCTTTCGTCGAAAGCAATTGGTTGAAAACTAACAATCAACATGTATGATAGGGATTATCTCTAAAGAACCGATTATCGTTTTGCTGAATACTGAAGTACTGATGAGCCATATTACAATATTTATGTTTTTTTAAATAAGTATAGACACAAAAGCTCACACGTATGATACCCATTAATGCACGAACGTAAATTTTATCTCTATGATAAGGACGCAAACACGATATCTATATTATTATTAGTTGTCGAACAAAGGTAGGAAACGGAACTCATGTGAGCCACTAGATGAATGTGGTCAAGCTAGGATTGACATATGTACACAAAAGTGGATATGCATAGAAACGAAAAGTTCAGTTAAAATTAAACTAGTGTAGATAAAACTTTTCTAGAGAATAGAAATATATTTTTTTGCGAGTAAAATAGAATAGAAATAGATTTTATGAGCACATACCTATGGTTTATCTCAATCTCACCATAAAACCAGTATCGAATAGGATGATATTGAGACATGTCATTCAGTGGCTTAGACGCCACACCATAGGGTGGACAAGTACCTATGTGCGCACAAAAGTATTGTTTGTAAAACAAACTATTAAGAAAAACTATAACATAATGTACAAAACCAAGAGGTGTCATAATGGAATTTGTCCATTCGGATTTAAGTTCTTAAGTTCAATATAATTGCTCATATTTTTCAATTTATTCTAAGGAGAAATAATAAATGTACAATTGAGTGTGTTATAAGTGATCGAAGCATGTGGCTGTGCTAAGTGAGACTAGGTTTTCAATCTTGTTAGACAATAGATATCTATGGTGGTGTGTGGTGTGTGCGCACGAGAGCTCTTGCATGTCTTCCCTTTCTTTCTTTCTTTCTTTCTTTCTTTTTTTTAAAAAAGAAGACAACAAAAACCAACAAGATCAACATTCCTGTGCTATGAAGAGCTACAACCAAACTTGAATGATAAATCCTATATGGTGTAGTGTACTCTCAGAACCGCATTCAGTTCCTTCAGTACAATAAAAAAACAAAATATTGCTTTTGCATGTATTCGGATCGGCCAATGCCTATTCGCTTGGCTTATCAGCCACCAGCCAGCTGTGTTTTTCTCAGCAAAACCAGCACCAGTCACCAGCCGTTAATGTTTTTCTCTCAACAAAACCAGCATCAGCCACCAGCTAGCCGAACAGGCCGCAAACTTTACGAAATATTCCTCTCAAGTAGTCGAATGCTATCGATCTTGATACAAATCGGTATTTTTTTTGGTCCAAACCAGAAAAATTAGTAAGTGCTAATTTAAGAATACACACTCCAATTAAAGGGAATAGCATCATTTTTTTCATTTGTATTTGGCAATACAATACGCATGTAAACCTGGCCACAGCATACATATTGCTGGAAAATCTGTTCACATGTGTGGTTATTGGACCATTGGTTACCAACTGCTAGTTGGGACAGTTCACTGTTCACAAGAAGCACGCTAACTGTTGCACCGATAATCACATAGGACGATGGACGCTTTTGTTGCATGCAATTGATTGCCTTTGTGACAGCCTAATGAATCGTGGCCATTTCTCACGCAGATATTTCATCCTGGCCCCCTAATCAGGGCTCCATCGGATTGACTTCAAGTCTAATCCCTGTGCCCTTCATCAGAAAGATGAAGTCTAACCACTGTTCACCTAATGCTGATCAAATTCCAAAGGGACATTAGTACTAATAACGCGCAACAAATCAATTAGTATATTTATTCATCGTCAGGTCTCATCTGAAGTACTTTCTTTTTTCCAAGGGAAGCTGAATATATACCAAAAGTGTGCCTACTTTCTCCTCCTATCCTACAAATTAAATCCTCCAGCAAGAAAACCCGTCACCAGGAATTAAATTATGCATCGAAAAGGGAGATAAAAAGCAGCAACTTATGATTATAAATAAATCCATCTACGGAGTACTACATGATCTATGGAGTCCATAGAAGGGAGGGAGACAGAGGAGGGCCCAGCAACAGCAAGAGAATGGACATGAAGCATTCTGGAAGGAGGGGCAAAGCTGTCCATTCACAAGCCCACCTCCATGGGCCATGGCCATGCATCGCCACCCCACCACAACCCCCACCACCGCACCAGCTTTTTAAAGATAAACCAAATCCGCTGCCCTGTGCATCGCCGCAGCAGAGCAGCCGATGAGCAGCGGCCAAAAGAGAAGGCGCGATTTGATCCTTGCCGTTGCCGTTGGCGCCTGCCCGCCGCCGTGCCGTGCCCCGGCCTCCCGGCGGCTCCGCCTGGAGCACCTCGCGTAGGGCGGCGGCGGCACTGCCGGAGCCCGAGGAGGAAGGTGAGAGCTCAGAGCTGATGCTGCTTTTGTTTGTTCGTCCGCCCTCCCTCTTTTCCCCACTCTACAATTCCGAAGAGAAGAGATCGGAATCCATTTTTGGTGTCGACGAAGCTTTTCTCAAATCTGCATCGCATTTTTTCTGTCGAAAAAAAATGTTTTTTTACAAAAAAAATTGTCTGCTGGGATCAGTAGCCTCTGTTTTCTGGTAGTACTGGAGTTGGTTAGGAATGTTTCTTGATGATGTTGGTTGGGTCATTTCCTCGTCCTGAAAAGCTGCCTCTTCTTTTGCCCTTCCTTTGTCCACTTCCCCCTCTGAAAAAACGCGCAGTTTTCCGTGCTTTCTTCTTTGGGGGCAAAAGCTCCGCAACCTCCCAAGAAAACCCCCGTTTCGCTCCGCAAATCCCCCGGCAAGCTGCCTCCTTGGCGCCGCCGGGAGGCTCGTCTCGTTGCCGGCGTCGGTAGGTCGCGCCATTGCCATCGCGGCATCCGCTCCCCATGTTCTCGGGAATCATTTCGGTCTTGTGTAGCGAGATGATCGTTTTTTGGGGACTAATCGTCAGAATTTCTTCTAGGGTGGAAAATGGTTCTGAGTGAAGTTGTGATTTGACAAGACCGGTTGCACAGTCGGGCTTAGCATTACTGAATTTGTGCTTCAGGATAACTGATAGAAATTTGCAATTTTTTTTGCGAACCACGTGTTCTTACTTTTCTCCCACGATTAGGAGATCAAGTGTGTGTGTCTGGAAGGGTGTGTGTCTTCTTTTTTTTTTGAAGAAATATGTGGGTGTGTGTCGAGATGAGTAATGGGATCAACCTGTTGGCACGAATTCGCGACCAACAGAGCGCAAACGCAGGAACCGGTCAGACCGGTTTCTGTAACCGGTCAGACCGGTTTGCCAGGCAGAGCTGGCGGTAGACCTTCGAGCGTCGTCCGGGCAGGATCCCGTCGGGGCAACGCACGTAGGGTTGTCCTAGAGTCGGCAGGCCACCTAGGACGCCTTCAATCGACGTAGAGACGAAGGAAGAACAGCAAATAGTAGATTGGAAAAGTAGGGGAAAGAGAAAAAATAAAAAGATAAAAGATAGATGTATTTGTTCGATTGGATGATTCTTCTCAATCGGCCATGACCCTTTATATTTATAGGGAGTCGTACCCCTTTAGGTTGGTTTACAATACGGGATAAAACTCTAGAGTCCTAAACCTACTCCAACTGCCAATTTTGGGTGCGAACATATGCCCCCCTGTTTTCTGGTAAAGCTTGCGTGTCAGAAAACATCTACAATGATCAAAATTGGTTAAAGACGATGATTAACAGTACATCGTCCATATATTGCTCTAAGGGCGATAATTGTTTTATCGGCCATAAACTTGCCTTTTACTTCAAGGAACGACTTGCTTTGGCCTCCATACTTGCTTGGTAGTTGCTAAGCTTGTTGGGGTGACCTTTGCTTGTTGCTCCATTGATTCTTGCTTACGTATGCGCTGCAATCTTCTCTTTTGAGTATGAGACAAGCCTGAGGGACACCACCTCGACTGTGAATATCTTGAATCTCTCTTGATGTCCTTCTCATCTCTTTTAGAAATAGGTGTACTTCTGACCAGATTATTGTTAACAATAAACGGTCTTTGTGTTGGATCATAACTTTCACATGTAGGAGCATATTGAATCATATATGAACGCATATGTAAATTGCTATAATCCAAAGGTGAATAATAATAAGGATAGAACCAGGACCATGGTGGGGTCGGTCCAACATATGAACAAGGTGCAGCAGCATAATTTACTTGAGATTTGCAAGAACAAGGTTCATTTTGATATTCTGATGGAGGTTTTGATTTTTTACCTTTACTAGGCCGATTTCCTTGCTTCTGACTTGATTTCTTCTTCTTGTACTTGGCCAAAAGCTCCTTGAAGGTCGGCTTCACCTTTTCCTTGTGCTTGGAGCACTCCCAGCTTTTCTGGAGAAACCGGTCAGACCGGTTTGAAGAACCGGTCAGACCGGTTTGCACGCTGCTGGTCTTCTTTGTCTTTTGTTGCCCCCCAAGCACTTGAGGGACCTCCTTCTGCACCTTTATCACTTCTGGATCAGAAAGCTTGTCATCTCCAATGATTACATTTTTTCCAACGGCTTTTTCGGCTTGATGTGGCCGAATTAGCACTTTAGGATCTTGTAACTCAATAGTATTCATAGGAAAAGGATTAGTGTCAACTTGCATAGGATGAAATGTCAAACGACCTTCATCAATGGCCGATTGCACTTGCCGCCGAAATACATTGCAATCATTCGTTGCATGAGAATAAGAATTATGAAATTTACAATAAGCACGTCTTTTCAACTCTTCTAATGGTGGTATAGTATGAGTTATTCTAATTTTTCCAGCTTTTAGCAATTCATCAAAAATTCTCTCACACTTAGCCACATCAAAAGTATATTTAACTTCCTCTTGCCGATTCTTGCGGACCGGCTTTAAGGAATCACAAGTAGTAGGTTTATCTTTGGCTGACCACACAAATTCAGTGCTATAAACATTATTACTTTCATCGTCCGAATTATCAGATGCATAATATACAAGACGATTACTTTTATCATTAGTTTTTTGTAAACTCTTAGATTCTTTAAGTCGGTTTTCATTAGCTAGAGCTTTTTGCAGCAACCGACTCACATCTAGAAATTCTTGACCATCTAGCTTATCTTTATGAATATCAAGCAAACCAGCATAAGCAAGATCAGCTAGATCTCTATCTGAAATTGTCAAACTATAGCATCGGTTTCTAGTATCTCTAAATCTTCTAATATATTCAGAGACAGATTCATTAGATTTTTGCTTAACCGATACAAGATTTGACAATTTTAACTCAGTTTCACCATTAAAGAAATAATCATGAAATTTACTTTCTATATTAGCAAAGGTATAAACTGAGTTGGGTGGCAAAGAAATAAACCAAGTAAATGCAGCACCCGATAGAGATAAAGGAAATAATCTCATTTTACAAATATCATTAGAAGCAGCTTCACCACATTGTATAGTAAATTGGCCTATGTGCTCTAAAGTACTTCTACCATCATCCCCACTGAATTTAGTAAACTCTGGTATTTTAAAGCCTGGTGGGTATGGGATATACTCATAATTCTCAGGATACGGTCTTTGATACGACCGACTCTTTGTTTTAGGCTCCGTACCAAAAGTTTGTCTAAATATCTCAATTATTTCTTCTCTAAATCCTTCCATCCCCGAAACGGTTCTAGGCCTAGATGATCCAGGATGTGGTACTTGATTTAGAGTGGGTTGTGGTGTGCTATATGTTGCTGTTTGATTCGGCAATGTATTAGGAATATGATGCAACGAACTATTAGAAACATATGCACCTGTAGATGGCTCATTATACACAACTGTATGCGGCATCATAGCATTAGTAGCAGCCATCGTATTCACTCCACCAGCCGAAGTACCAATAGTAGTCCGGCTATGTATGTGGTGGACTGGTGATGAGCCAATGGGAACTTTTGGAATATGCAAATTTGATAAATCCTCGGATGCATTATAATTTTCGGTATTAGAAGTAGATCCATTAACATCCTTACCAGAAAATTGTTTATCAAATTTGGCCTCTAAATGTTCTAAACGAGATTTAATCGTAGACTCAAATTTTTCACCCATGGCAACAAATTTATTATTAAAACTAGCGCTGACAGCTCCATCAATAAAATTTGCAATTTCTGAATTAACTTCAAGAGGGGCATTGGATTGTACCTTCAGTGCGGGAATATCAATGACGACATCCTTGTCTTTCTTGACATTCCCTTGTCTATCCACGGAGAAGTGCGATATGTATTGCTTCACAGCTTCTTCTTCCATCTCCTGGGCCTTTCGCTCTGTATGCTCACGGATCTTTCTTCGGATTTCCGCAAGCGCTTTCTGCTCCTCAGCCGCCGTTTGATCAACGTTCGGCCTCTGAATGTTTGCAGCATCGACATCAGCAGGTTTAGGTAATTTACCGGCCATGATAGCCGATTGATTTACCTCAGGATCGATAAAACGGTTTGAGCAACCAGATTTTCTTCCCCAGCGGAGTCGCCAAATCTGTTGGCACGAATTCGCGACCAACAGAGCGCAAACGCAGGAACCGGTCAGACCGGTTTGCCAGGCAGAGCTGGCGGTAGACCTTCGAGCGTCGTCCGGGCAGGATCCCGTCGGGGCAACGCACGTAGGGTTGTCCTAGAGTCGGCAGGCCACCTAGGACGCCTTCAATCGACGTAGAGACGAAGGAAGAACAACAAATAGTAGATTGGAAAAGTAGGGGAAAGAGAAAAAATAAAAAGATAAAAGATAGATGTATTTGTTCGATTGGATGATTCTTCTCAATCGGCCATGACCCTTTATATTTATAGGGTAGGGAAGTCGTACCCCTTTAGGTTGGTTTACAATACGGGATAAAACTATAGAGTCCTAAACCTACTCCAACTGCCAATTTTAGGTGCGAACACAACCCACAGGAAATTTTCTCTGTCAATTTCCTTGTGCGCATTCCAATCCTGTTGTCTGCCCGGGGAAAAAGGATCCAAAACCTGTGGCCTGTGGATTGCAATTCTTTAGTCACCGTTTGACTGCCTACATGTGCTAGATCCTTAAAAAATTTTCCCTGTTGCAACCCGTTTTTGCTTGCCATTCATTCATGTGCTTGCTTGCAAAATTAACGAGATAAGATTCCTCCCCTCACTGGTGCTTGTTCCCATGGTCTCCCAACATCGAGTCGCCAATTATTCTCACTGTCCCCTCACCACGAGATGCTGCCCTTGTGCTCTGCAGGTGGTGCTGCTCCCCCTCTGCCGCCCGCGTGGTGTGAGATCCATCCAGCTCGGAGGAGGAGGAGCTCTTGGCTTCTAGACGTTGCGACCCAGATCTTGATGCGGCTCCAGAGAGTAGTTTACTGATCTAGAGGAGGGGTTGGCTTCTTGACCCGATTTGGTGGGGGCTTTGCCACTGGGATAGGGGGACAGTTAGGCCTGCTGGATCTTTATCACCAGTTGTTGGTCCTGTCCTTTCCGTTGGCCTGGGAAGCATTCACATGCCGGTGGCCACCGGTTTGGTACTTTCTTGACGGATTGGTTAAGCGCTGTCTGTGGGGTTGTTGTGCTGCTCCTCTTTGGTTCTCAATTTGGTGGTGATTGCTGAGGCTTAGAAGAGGAAGAGGAAGAGGAAGAGGAAGAGGAAGATTTCTCTCTTGTTTTTGGGTCATTTCTCAGCGTGGCACGATGAAGTATATGAAACTTGGATCGAAGCCGGATGCCTTTCAGACGGAGGGCAGCACTATCAGGTTAGTTGATTTGTTCCTGTCCTGGCTCCACAGTTATTGATTCAATCTGCTTCACCATTACTGGCCATGTTGCGCTGAATGTTAGTCCAATGGATTGTTCTAGGGACCTTATGATATGGATTTTGAGATCCATTTCCCTTAGTGAAACAGGACTCGGCGAAATTGGTTCCATTTTCCTGATGTATTTGTGGCTTAGTATGCATTTGAATTGGTTAATGGCCTGGTTTTAGTGAATCTGTTTTTTAGTTTTCAAAATAGAAAATGTAAATCAATGGAGTTGTCCAATCATACTGGTAACTGGTCACATGTAAGATCAGCTGGAAAGAAGGCCTAATTCTGTAGTTTTCTGTGCCTTGTTTCTTAAACCAAAAGAAAAGAAAGTACAATATCCATAGGTGCTATTACTTTCCCTTATGCTTGTTTGAGTTTAGAATTCAGCATGGAGGATCCAATAATTTTGACATAA
The DNA here is from genome assembly GCA_033239725.1 of Echinochloa phyllopogon. Classification (NCBI taxonomy): domain Eukaryota; kingdom Viridiplantae; phylum Streptophyta; class Magnoliopsida; order Poales; family Poaceae; genus Echinochloa; species Echinochloa phyllopogon. The sequence goes on from BTCW01000009.1 coordinate 15,162,632, forward strand.
GGAAAACTAGTATTTATTACTCCGCAAAGCCAATTAAGGTTTTAAGTTTACTCCTTATAGATCAGTTCCATCTGAACTATATAACTGCTCTGTGTTTCATAGTGTGCACTACATTACGTGGCATGTGTGCCAGTTATGAAGGTGCCGATTGCCCTCTCATTTAACAATCACCATGAAACTAATGGTCTGGCATGCTAAGTAGCGCATGTTATGATGACTTGCAGATGGCTAACTGTCTTACTGAACTTATTTATGGGCTAGGTTGTCCTTGATTCTTTTTTTTGTGGCATATGTTCTTAAAGTTCTTCTGTACTTTGGAGGCTTGTGACGATTAACTCATACTCCCTTTCTCTGCTTTGCTTAGTATTGACCTTTTTGATGTGTGGATTGGTTGGTGACATTGTGGTCCATCGTGTAAATTTAAATCTCGGAGCTCAATAAGTTCTCTTTACCTAGATAAATTATTTATTGTTTAATCATTTTTGTTGGACCAGGACCACATATCAGTTCAATCATTTATACATGTCATGCACACAGCTTCTATATGTGAAGTTGCTTTTGCCTTTTATGGTTTTGCTTCATGTACTTGGGCCCAATTGGAAATGCTGTCACTGTTATCTCACCTTTTAGCTGATTCACTGAGTGCTGATTTTGTTATGTCAGGCCATTTCAGCTGCGCATTTTAGACTATTAGAATTTACCCAACCATCCTTGCATCCAATAAGGGAAAAAAAATTATCCTCAACATATCTAACCTAATTTTTAGATGATAATATATCTGCACTTTATGAATGATGCTCCTTTCACACATCGCCCTGTTTATCATGTAATATTTGCTCCTATTGCTATTCTCTTTTGTACGGATGTGCATTTCCTCCACTTGTGCCACTTACTTCCATGCTGATATTAACTGCAATCATGCTTTTCAGGTTTGTTGCAACAGAGCTGGCAACAGACATTGTTATCTCCGTTGGAGACGTCAAGTTTTATCTTCACAAGGTATCAATTTCTACAGTCTTCACATGCTAGTAACTTAAGAATGCATTGAACAAGCTAGACTGTACAGTACACTGCCAATATAGCTGTTATTGTGGAGATATTTTGTGCCACATGATACCTTTTGTGTGTTATCTGCTGGCGTATGCGTATCACATCCTGCTCCTTTTGTTTTGATATTCCATCTTCAGGTGCATGAAAGCTTCGGTAGTTTCTATTGTCTTTGTTTAGCATGGACTTGCATTACAAACAGAAGGAAATGATAATACATTTTCTGTCGTCTCTGTTTAGCATGTACTCTTGCTGTCTTGCATTAAAACAGAAGGAAATGTTATACATGTGTTTTGCTACATATGCTTTTTCCTTAAATGCTACGGAGTACCTTGGAAGAACTAGTTAGCTTTCTTACAAAAAAGGGGGAAAACATTAGCCAAATAGACTTGACCCAGGTGGCGGATGTACACCACACCTTCTGCCAACTGTGGCTCGGTTCTAGCTATGTTCATTTGCTTAGCAGCTAGTTCATATATAATGCATCCTTGTTCTATTTTAGCTTTTTTTTTATGTATCGAGGAATAAAAAATTCACAGTCTGTCAAATGATTTTCAGTTCCCTCTTCTATCAAAGAGTTCGCGGTTGCAAAGATTAGTGGCTTCAAGCAGTGAGGAGAAAAATGATGAACTGGATATCTCTGACATCCCTGGTGGACCTTCAGCATTCGAAATATGTGCCAAGTTCTGCTATGGCATGATTGTAACACTCAATGCATATAATGTCCTCGCTGCCCGTTGTGCGGCTGAGTATCTAGAGATGTTTGAGAGTTGAGACAATCGATAAAGGAAACCTCATATATAAAATTGATGTGTTCCTGACATCAAGTGTGTTTCGCACCTGGAAGGACTCAATCATAGTTTTACAGAGCACAAAGTCACTGCTACCCTGGTGTGAGAATTTGAAGGTAATCAACCACTGTATTGACTCTATTGCATCGAAGGCTTCAATTGATCCATCAGAGGTTGAGTGGTCATACACTTACAACAGAAAGAAACTTCCATCTGAGAATGGTATTGATTCTCATTGGAATGGTATCAGGAAGCAACCGATGGTACCTAACGACTGGTGGGTTGAGGACCTTTGTGAGCTCGAGGTGGATTTGTACAAACGAGTGATCATGGCAATCAAGGCAAAGGGAAGAACACCGCCTGTTGTAATTGGAGAAGCACTGAGGGCTTATGCGTACCGGCGACTGCTTGGTTCCCTTGAAGATGCTGTGAGTAACGGAGTTGATTGCACAAAGCGTTGTGCAGCTCTTGATGCTATTGTATTACTCTTGCCCACTGAGGAAGGTTCAGTGTTATGTGGTTTTCTTCTTAAGCTGCTAAGAGCGGCATGCTTGTTGGAATCCGGGGAGTCCTATCGCAATAGCTTGATCAAGAGAATAGGGACACAATTGAATGGTGCTTCAGTTTCAGACCTTCTTATACCAGTAAATACAGATGACAATGGTGTATATAACATAGATTTGATCACGGCAATAGTGGAGGAATTCATGTCGCAGAATAGTGATAATAGCAAGGCGAAATTTCAAGATGATGAAGAAATTGTGGAGGTTGAGAACGTAAATGTGACAACTATTTCCAGTGAATCAAAACTGGCAGTTGCAAAGCTGATTGATGGATATCTTGCTGAGATTGCCAAAGATCCGAACCTTCCTCTTCCAAAGTTGATGGCGCTTGCTGAAATGGTGTCTTCTCTACCCCGACCAACACATGACGGGCTCTATCGTGCCATTGACATGTATCTGAAGGTATCTCTTTCTTTTTTCCACTGAGTATTTGCTTTGTTGGGAGTTAGAAAAATTACACTGCTTTGCATGATTACAGGAGCACCCAAGCCTATCGAAGAGCGAAAAGAAGAAATTATGCGGACTGATGGACTGCAAGCAGCTATCACATGATGCTTGCATGCATGCTGTGCAGAATGAGCGCCTCCCCCTGCGCGTGGTTGTGCAAGTTCTCTTCTTTGAACAAGTTCGGGCATCAGTTGCTTCTGCAAGGAGTGACCCTTCAGCTGAGCTACCACCCGTTGTTCGCTCGCTTCTTCCCAGAGAGAATGGCAACTCCATTGGCAGCTCCAGGTCAGCTGCCACAACGACAACAGAGGAGGAGTGCGGAGTTCCGACATCGAGTGACATTAACTCTTTGAGGTCGATGAGGCTGGCCAACAACAGTGGTGGCAGCGAGAGGAGCAGTGGCAGCAGTGACATGAACAAGAACGGCGAGGACAAGAGTGTCGCAGGGAAGGCAAAGTGGACGCTGATGCCGAAGAAGATACTGAGCAAGCTCTGGTCCAGCAAAACAAATGCCGGTGAGAACAGCAGCTCAGACACGTCGGAGAGCCCTGGGTCCGTGAACCCGGAGGAGGTGAAGTCAACGCAGTCGTGGATCACAAGGCGGTCGGTGTCCTAGTCGTGGGCGTTAACACGGGTGACAGCCATAGTTTTGTTCTCGCTCTTGATTTGCCTTGAGAGTAGTAGTAATCTCAAAATGTGGAGTGCTACTACTGGCCTCATCTGTGATATCGCCAATGATATTTTTTTTTAGCATGGAATGCTTGTAATTGGAGTAGGTTGGGTCATTGGTGATGTTTTCAGCAAAGTTTCAGGGGTTATTTCTGTGATCTTTTCTCCCAGTAGGAATATGAAGAAAGTACAGGTCTCTATAACTGGTTTCTGAAGGTGAAATCAAAGTGTTTATAGTTTGCTTATTGCTATGACATCCGTTACACTCGTAGCATCATTGAAGTGAAATGGCCTTAAATTGTCGAGGTAAATCAGAACATAAGCTGCTAATAATCTTAATACGAAGAGTGCAGCATATGGACCGAAAGAGTAGGTATATATATATTCTATAATATAAATATGTTATGTTTTCATATTAATATAATAATTCAAGGTTAAAAGCATTAAGGTACCTAACTTTTGCGTTTGTTGATTCCGGAAGAGCAACATCTTAATTTCAAGTTAAAAAAAGGTACTTTTGAGAGGCATCTTCAGGTGCTTGAGTCAGTTAACATGCTGGCATTTTCAATCTGGCCACACGGAGCTTGCACGGCCCAATTTGTGTGTACATAGTGGGCTTTCATAAATTGGGTGGTAATAGCCCACAACAGTCCGATCAGTCAAACATATGTTAGTTCATCACTTAAAAAAAAGGTCAAAAAGGATGCTTTGGAATCTCTGACCTACCACTACGCATGTTCGAGGATTCCTACGTAGTAATTTATGGTACATGAGAAGATGGTGACATGGAACATTGCCGAAGAAAGGCAGTATATTTATCTTTCTTAGCGTTAATGACGTGCAAAGCATGTTCATGCAAGTTGGGCACTGGTCTAAGGACCAGGAAATCAAGTTTGTAACCAAGTAAAAGTAAAGTAGGAGTACACTAGGCAATTAGCTGAGTGTGTAGCTGATTTTCGTGTACTACTAGGTGGCGTGGCGAGGCGAGGCGAGGCGAGGCCGGTGGTTGGCTTCCACCATGTGGATGGATTGACCAATCGCGCCAAAGCCCTGTCGTGCCCTCCCCTCCCGGCGATTTCAGCATCGAGTACTACCACTGGTACAAAACCCCCTTCCCCTTCCACCCGCCGCCGCTCCACCCCAACCCCCGCGCGCACGCCCTGCCGCCGCTCCCGCCTCCCCCAGCGCCGGCCTCGGAGGAGAGGCCATCTCCGCGCGCTGTGCTCCCTCCCCGGCGCCGGCCACCGGAGGCCCCCGCCCTCCAGATCCGCGCGGCGCCTCCTCCGCTTTGTCCCCCCGAGGTGAGTGCTGGATCTGCCCCACTTCCAGATCCCCCGAACGCGATCTCCGCCGGTTCCACTCTTCAGATTGTTTGTTCTTGTTCCCGTGCGTGTTTAGTGCTTACCCACTGGCCTGAATCGCACGGGGGTAGTGCAATTTGCGAGCATTAGTGCCTGTTGCGAATTGGTTTACTGTGTGGTTTTGTGGTGCCAATCTCGGGCCTTCTCTGCTTTCTCCAACCTCCTGGGAGTAGCGCAACGTGGCAATGCTATCTGTCTGGATGCGTAGAGACGGATTTGGCCTTGGGGGTCGGTCAAGTTAGCTCAATAGCTTTGATTTCTCGTTTCTTGGAAGCAAGACAAAAAGGTGCTTCGAATGTGAGTTAGATCTAGCCCAGTGCAGTGGCAGCTTACTTTCGCGGGCTAACATCTGTAGTGTCTTGCTTATAGCAAAGGTGTGTTTCTCGCTACTTGGATTTTAGTAAGATCCGGCCCTGGCAGTGTAGGCTTTGCAGACTGACTCGTTCAGTGATCTTACAGGAGTAACAGCTGTTTCCCTCTAGAAAGACAGAATCCAATTATATTTTTTGCTTCTCTGCAGTTCATGCGATGTAGAAGTGGTCAGTCTAAATCTTATGCCTGCTGAACACGATTTTTCATTTCAGCCATGGTTGAAACTTGTGCAAGATTTCAACTCTATTTTACACATTGCCTAGTTGTAACTCAGTTCAATAAGAGTATACACATATTCAGTTCTTGATCTAATCCGTGCTTCTTTGATCTTTGTTGGGCAGGTCTGTTCAGTTAATCTGCAGCATCTTGGGATTGTCAAGTTAACTTACTTATCAGATCATCAGTAAACTGATAAGGACATGTGAAGCACGAGTGAGGAAGCACCGATGATCAGTAATTTGTCCACTTCAGGTTGTAGTACCCTCTAGATGGAAGGAAGATAATCAGGCTTATGGTAAATCCTGGTGAATATTCATGGGAGGTCAGCAAGTTCTGGCCTGACTAAGACTGGTAGAAAGAAACAGTTTGCTTCATCTCAGATTGTCAATAATGAGAATGAAGTTCCCGAAACGTTATGTCATAGTATTGCTGACATTCATCTGCACAAATGTCTGCTACATTGAGCGTGTGGGTTTCTCTATTGCTTACACTGTCGCAGCTGATGCCATCGGTGTGAATCAAGCAAACAAGGGCATGATACTCTCTATGTTCTATTATGGTTATGTTTTATCACAGATTCCTGGTGGATGGGCAGCACAGAGAATAGGAGGTAGACGTGTTCTGCTACTGTCGTTTGTGTTGTGGTCTTTGATATGTGGCTTGATTCCACTAGATCCCAATAGAGTTACCATTCTGGTCCTTTCTCGCCTATTTGTTGGTGTTGCACAAGGTTTCATATTCCCTGCCATTCACACTGTTCTCGCGCAATGGGTGCCACCGCAGGAGCGTTCTCGCTCAGTATCTCTTACTACCTCAGGGATGTATCTTGGTGCAGCCTGTGGCATGCTTTTCTTTCCAAGTCTGGTGAAGCACATGGGACCCCAGTCAGTTTTCTTTGTTGAAGCAGTATTGGGAGTAGTATGGTCAGTAATATGGTTGAAATTTTCCAGCGACCCACCTCGTACTGATCTCCCAAAGGTATCAATGCCAAAGGTGGCATCTCGAGACATGATCAAGGCACAGGCAGGAGGGGTTGTCGCACCTCGCACTGTAAAGATCCCATGGCGAAGGATAATCTTCAGTCTACCAGTTTGGGCAATTGTTGTAAACAACTTCACCTTCCACTATGCCCTGTATGTTCTTATGAACTGGCTCCCAACCTATTTTGAGCTAGGCCTTCAGCTTAGCCTCCAGGATATGGGTTCCTCGAAGATGCTTCCCTATTTCAACATGTTCATTTTCTCCAATATCGGTGGTGTGGTAGCTGATCACTTGATTACAAGGAGGATTTTATCTGTTACCAAGACAAGGAAGCTTCTGAACACCATCGGGTTCGTTGTCTCAGCATTTGCACTCATGGCCCTTCCTTTATTCAGCACACCCTCAGGCACTGTAATGTGTTCAGCGATATCTCTTGGTTTTCTGGCTCTAGGACGAGCAGGGTTTGCTGTAAACCATATGGATGTTGCTCCAAAGTTTGCAGGGATAGTAATGGGGGTCTCAAATACGGCAGGGACACTGGCTGGAATTGTTGGTGTCGGCCTCACTGGGAGTATTCTAGAGGCGGCAAAGGCTTCTAACAAGGATCTAACAAGCTCAGAAACCTGGAAAACAGTCTTCTTTGTTCCAGCATACCTTTGTATTTTTAGCTCTGTCATTTTTTTGGTCTTTTCGACCGGCGAAAAGATCTTCGAATAAAGGGTGATTATTTTTTCCTATTCTTGTTCACGGTGAGGCAGGATAGCAAAACAGGAATCTCACATGTATCTGTAGCATTTCTTACTAAATTTCAGAGTTCAGACTGCACCCCCACACATGATGAAAAGCTATGTCAGGAGAAAAACTTGTATTTTTACAGTAGAATATATGATACCAAGAGTCATCTCATTGGCCCACGGTGGTTTGTGAGCGCAGCTAACAAAAATTTGCTGTGCGCCAAGGTTTTATATTCTTGCTCTTGTGACATCAAAATCTTGTTATATATGATCCCAATGAGAGTAAACGCCGTTGTCATTTACTTATTTGCATGGCCATGGGTGAGATGAGGCTAACGCACTTAGCTTAAATGCTCTGAACCATTTTCTGTCATTGTTTGTTTAATTGAGTTGTGGTTGGTCTTTCCAGCCTTTGCACAATTGCATCGGTGAGCATGTCTGTTCACTTATCTACGGTGTTTTTCTACCCAGAAGATATCTGGCCTTGCTCATCCCCTTTCTCAATTATTCATTCATCTCTTTTTCAGTTCTCTGCTTGTGCACGTGCAAGAGCGAGAGGAACACTGACCATATGACAATATCTTGCATACTGGTTGAAGCCTGTTGATGAGTATAACAGAGTATTTACAATATCGCCACTTTGCAGCCGCTTTTATGATGTTTGCTTCTACGGATCGGAAAATCCTAGGTTATCGACTGCCAGCTTCAGGAAAAAAGTTGTTACGAGGGGTGGTAAAGGGCCCTCCATTTTATACTAGAAATTTCAAGGGCCGGACGGTCGGGCCAAAAAAGTACTAGTTTTTGACCTAAATTTGACTAGGACCAAATTGAATCGTGAAGAAACAAACGACCACGATCCGTTACCACCGCTGGTTGTTACGATGCATCTTTGAATTGGGAATGTTTGGCCGCGGCCACTCTGTATGTGGTCCGCGTCCGTGGCGGGTGGTCCGCGTCCGTGGCGGGCCGGCGGCCGTGCAGCTGGCTCACCTGGCCTGGCGATGTGGCGCAGAACAAAGGCCAAAGGGCCATGCATGTGCGGAGACGGAGAACGTGTCGACCGCTGCGGATGCGGTGTCCCAAAAGGCCCGACCTCTTCGTGGGATAACAAGGTGCGCGCCCGGTGCTGCCTCGGTCCCCAGGGCCCTGTAACAACTGACGGGCTGCATCCAATCCAACAGCTCACAAGCATGAAACACCACTACATACTACTCCCCGTCGCCGCTCTAAAAGCAAAGAAAAGAAACATTTAAAATAATGCCTACAACTTAACGGGACTTTAAAATATTGACCTCTACTATTACCCAAAAAAAAACTCGCACACCACACAAATATGCCACGAGAAACATCGTGAAATGGTTAGTTTTTATAAATTCTAGTCGATTTCTAATACATGTATTTGAAAGATAACCTGTAAGTTCCATTTATTTAAAAACATAGAATCATGTCTGATTACCGAATCTTGACTGGGTAGTTGGAATTCTCGATAAGTTGAAATGACATCCACCTCGGGGTTATTTCCAAATATAGAATGACACACAGCTGATACGATTGGTACTCTGCATCTGCATCCGGGAGTTCCGGGTGTACGTGCGTTGTCTATGACTGTGTGCACGGTGCACACCCCTTATGAATCACGACGCCTTCGTACCTCCTGCACACGGCCATTTTCAGACCGCAGCTTGTGCACCGCAAGAGTGGGCGAAGGGCACGTACGGCGCCCTTACAAGTCGTCGCCGGAAGTTGCAAGATTTGTTTGTTTCTTTGCTTTCTTCGCTCACAGGAGAAATGCATGTTGAAGAGCGCAGCAGAAGCTCAATAACCCGTTGACGATGTGCTGATTATATATACTCCATCCGTTCTAAAATATATGTCGTTTAATTTTTTTATCATAAATTTGACTGCTCGTCTTATTAAAAAATATAAAAATATAGTCAAATTTAAAGCATTTTTGAAGATTTTATATCAATAAAGCAAGATAATTTGTACAAAATTTTAAATAAGACGAGCGGGTCAAAATTGTATGACGCCGCACTCTATCCCACGTCTCCACCACCAGCACCGGCACGCACCGCGCGCGGCGGCGGCACGGCATCTGCACGGAGCACGCACGCGCGACGGAAGGGCCAGCGCGACGCCGCGGGGGCCGGGGCCGGGGCCGGTTGGCGTGGATGGCAACCGGACGGGCGGCGAGGCGACCTCAGCCCTTGGCGCCACCCAAAGGGCAGGGCAGGGCAGGGGGCCAATCGCGTCTCCCTCTGTCTGTATGCATTTTGCCTGCCTTCCATCGCATTGCAATGCCCCACCCCCACCGTCGTACCCGCTGGGGCCCCACGCCGCGCCGCGCGTCGCTTTCCGCCTTTTCTCCTCTCGCTCTCTTTCTCTCTTCCTTTGTTCCTATCCACAACCCCCTTCCGCGGCTTAGATTAGCCTAAACATCCGCAGTAATGAGCCCCACACCCGCGGCTCGGATCCTCTGCGTCCCCCGCCTGCTGCATTTTTGTTGTGTGCGGTTGAATTAGGTTATTCACATCCATGCATGCCGATGTCATATCCCCAAGCCTTACGAGCTTAACGGTATATTATGGGGGAATGAAATAACCGTTTGTAACGATCCAAAGCAATGCCTATGTAACTTGTCTATCGGGTCGGCAATTTTTATATTTGCTAGGCTAACTATTTTGGGGCTAGCTAGCGTGAAATGAAATTGAAAACAAAACAAAATTTATATGTGGCTAGAGACTAAAACGACATCACTTTTACGCAAACGATTTTCGATGTCTCAAAGCTAAAGGAATTTTTTTTACATATATATGCTAATGTTGCTAGGATTTGGTTTCATCATTAGGAATAGCTAGGAACCCTACAATAATTAATAATATTGATAGACTAGTCAGTGCCAAATTGAAATGATTTTCTTGCCTCCAGATCATTTGTAGGTAGGCACACATTTTACATATAGATTAAATAATTGTGCGTAAACGTTGGCGCACGAGCGAGCACTAAAGGGGGCGATGCCCCCCCCCCTCACCCAGAGAGGGTTGATTTATGATTTTATTAAAAAAAAAGCCACCAATGACATCGAAATTAAATCCTAGCTTTGCCTATGTACGTAGAAAGGTCGACACCTCGTTCTTTTTAATCTCTACATGTAGGTTCCGTTTAGTTCGTTTAGGCACTTGACTAAGTTTAGTTACTGAACTAAAGTTTTAGTCTCCGTTTTTTATTTATTTCGGTGACTAAAGGTCACCAAAACAGTTAAACAAAGACTAAAATATCCTTGATAAATGCACACATCATGATGGGGAAGGGATCAATAACGAAGGGCATGTGCTGTCCTTTAGGCATTTAGTCCCCCTTTTAGTCACCCCTTGGGGACTAAGGGGACTAAACTACTTTAGTCACCTTTTAGTCACCATGTTTAGTATTTCAGTGACTAAAGTTTAGTCACCTCATATCAAACAGGGCCATAGTAGTACTCTCTTTCATCTCCTAAAAAGACATTTTGTGATTTAGAAATTTTTTTGAGAAGTTTGTGTCACAACCTTTACCATTGTTACACCATTTAGCATGTGCATACCGTAGTCAATGCACTACAAGATATGTTATCTTTTCAGACAATTTTATATAAGTGGTCAACAGTTTTTATGCCTTGTACTATTTTTTTCTTGAATGGTCGGCAGTTTTGCGAGTATAATCTCTATCTTTTCCAACATTTTTATCTATTACCCACAACATATAATCCCCAATAAACTCATCCCCTATAGTTATCTAAATGTATTAAAAATTGTTGGTCATTCATCAAATCACTGTTGGGAAATGTTACAGATCTTTTAGCAACCAGTACTAAATATAGGTGAATAAGATCATCTTGCGTCTTAATTATTTTTTTCTGAAAAATAAGGAAGTACCTAATTGAGGGACGTCGGCAAATTAAACACGATTGCATGCAACGCAAGTGGTTAGCTGTCTTTTGAAGCTAGCGTTTCTGCTGCGTGTGTGTGTTTGATATACAGTCGATCAGGGAGTAATGTATCTGTAGTATGTGTCATCTCGACCCGCATGCGTAGAGGATCCCGGGGAAGTGTACGTGGGCCATAGCACGGGCACAGTGGGGGGGCGTGTTGCGGCAACACGGAGGCGCCAACGACCGCCCATGTCATTGGAGCGGAACCCTTGCAATTTGCGGCAGCATACATACATTTCGGGCTTGTTTAGATCCCAAATTCACCTCCCAAATTTACTATGCAAAAAGAAGATTCCTCATCACATCAAAATGTCATAACATGTATGGAGTATTAAATGTAGATGAAATCAAAAACTAATTACACAGTTTTGTTGTACTCTGTGAGACGAACATTTTGAGCCTAATTAATCAATTTTTGGATAATTTTTCACAAATACAAACGAAATGCTACAGTAGCGCAATGATTACGAAGTGACATCTTACTCCCAAATTCAACCTCCCAATTCTAACATCTAAACACCACCTTCCTACGTCATATTCCATCCCCTGAGCCCTCGGGCGCTGCGTTGGTTGCCCCCTGCGACCCCGGAGGACCGCCTCTATTTCTCTATAAAACCACCCACCCTGGCCTCTCCCTCTCCTAGCTTTAGCTCTAGCTGTTTGCAGCATTGGTTTGGTTCACACACGTCACACCACCCCGTCCTCCTCTCTCTCCCGGCCCGGCCGGCCTGTCTCCGTCGCCGACAGCTAGTGGACACTGCTGCGGCAGCTCTCCGAGCTAGACAGCGTCCAAGAGATCAGCATATCACACGCCGCCCCGCCGGCCGCTAGCTGCCTAGCTCCCTCCTCCGTTGAGCTGAGCTGATCGAGAACGAAGGAGAAGTAAATTGTTGGGAGGTGAGGTGATATCTTGATCGTGAGGGAGGAGCGAGATGAGCTGCAACGGGTGCCGCGTGCTGCGCAAGGGGTGCAGCGACGCCTGCGTGCTCCGGCCCAGCATCGAGTGGATCGACGGCGCGCAGCCGCAGGCCAACGCCACCGTCTTCGTCGCCAAGTTCTTCGGCCGCGCCGGCCTTGTCGCCTCGCTCGCCGCCGTCCCGCTGCCCCACCGCCCAGGTAACTAATTAATTACTCTAGCTAGCTGCTTGATTAGGCTCCTAGCTACCGAGTAGTATAAGTGCTATAGTATCTTCCATCAATGGCATGGTAATTAAGATCAGGCTCAGTGTCTGCTCCGTTTACTGGCGGTAGCTAGGTACTTAATTTGTTTTCATCTAGACCAACAACGATGTTATCCTGAAGAGAATAGACGACTTGACGGCCTGTCCACCAAGGTATCTCCACAAGTACCATCGATTTAACATTTCTATATCTATATGTGGCGTTACGCGGCCTTCCGACGTCCCATGGGACAAAGCCATAGATCGAGTAGAATACTCTTTTGGCCAGGCCCCAGCCCAACGCTCGCTACTTCACCAAACTGATCGACTCGAATATGTGTGGCAGATATCCTAGTTAATTGATGATGGGGTTTTTTTTAATTATGGTTTCGACCTTTTCTCGTTAGGTCACTTAATATCTTTTATAATTTGACTTTGAACTGTGGTGACTCCTGACTGCTGGCGTAAACTAAGAGCCACTTTGCTGTACGTGCTTCACAAAGCCGGATACTTACTTCACTAAGCGCACTTAGCGGTTGTCTTGCTGTGGGATTATTTTAGTCCCATTTTCCTAAACACCATGCTTAAGCTTAACGATGATACAATGATTTTATTAAGTGGGAAAAAATGGCGTGTTAGCATTATTCTTTTCTTTAGAATCCCCGTACGTGTAGAGCGCGCGTGATTACCGAATCATCTAATAAGTTTTAGTAGTAGTATTCATTTGTGGTTGATTAAGTAGTTAACTAACGTGCCATGCACAATGGTTGATGCAGCTCTCTTCCGGTCGCTGCTGTACGAGGCCTGCGGGCGGGCCATCAACCCGGTGAGCGGCGCGATCGGGCTCATGTGGACGGGCAACTGGGACCTCTGCCAGGCCGCCGCCGACGCCGTCCTCCGCGGCGAGTCGCTCCGGGCGCTCTCCGCCATCCCCGCCGCCTTCACGGACCGCGACATGGACGGCCTCTACGGCAACGTCGGCGTCGCCGCCGCGTCCTCCCCCTCCTCCTCGCCGGAGAACTCCTCCTCCGCGCCGCCGTCCAAGAAGCGCGCCAGGAACAACAACAACAACAACAACAACGGCGGCGGCCTCGCCTTCAACGCCGGCGCCGCAATCCGCACGCCGCCGCCGCCCGCGGGGCTGCTGCAGTCGTGCGAGCTGGACCTGTGCCTGACGGCGGGGGGAGGGCGGCGGGGCTGCGGCGCCGGCGCGTCGGACGAGAACTCCGCCACGACGACGTGCGAGGACCTGCAGGCCACCGGCGACGCGGAGGCCAGGGCGGCGCCGGCGCTGCTGAACCTCTTCAACTGAACTGACTGACCCTCTTCTTTGTTTCTTGTAAGGAGATGTAACTGTACGTACGTGCAGAGAGTGTGTGGTAATTAGTTGCAGGAACCAGGAATGGGTCGGTGTTGCTTGATCAGAGCTTTTTTGGGGGTGTGAAGATGGTTTCATTTTGAAGCGAAAGCGATATGATCCAGCTAGCTGTTGTTTAGAATGACAAAGGCTGAGATGAGCCGATGATGCATAGGTGGATTAACATTGATGAGCTGTTTGTAAGGTCCATGTCTCGATCATGTTGAGAACCAAGGCCTTATTTGCAATTCAAGTTTTTCATTTTGTATTCGGGGGCAGAAATCTATGATGAAGAGATGGACATGATTCGTGACTACTGGCAATTGAGGTTTCATGTTTGAGTAAAAACACGCATCCTAGCTTGTTTTGTGCTACCAGCTGTGAGGCATGCCGAACAAGGAAATTTCGTAGTTAATTTCATACTTGGAGCATCGGAATTCGAGATAAACGATAGAAAAATGCAAGGCATTGATTCCACTGTCTCGGAAATCTTATTATAATGCTTTTATTTCAGTAATGTGGCTTCTGGCTCCCAGGAGCCTGGGTTTCCTTATTTAGACCCAGCATAGTTTTTTTTGGGTCAAAACACTGATCCTCTAAATTACCGGAGCACTTCTTGCGATCAAAGAGATTATTGAGTCAACCAACCAAAACACCCCTTAGAAGATTTTGCGCCAAGCAAATAGTAATGGGAACATATTAAAAAAATAATTTCTAGAGAGCACGGAGGGAGATCGAGAATATTCAGCTTCTCGCGCTGTTTGTTTGCATATGCGCCCGAGAGCGATCTCGCTGAAAAACAAACAGCCCTAAACGACGGGGCAGAATTCCATCCGCAGCCTTCTAGCTGCGGCTGTCTTCATTCGCCACCCACAACTACACAAGGCTACAACCTATTCGTTCGATTCAGTCAACCCGGCCACACCACACACGGCGACGCATGCGTGCGTGGCGCGGTGGCTCCTTCCCGGCCGTCGGCCTCCACCACGTACATACCCTTGGACGATTTCGCTGGGGGCATGCATATGATGTATATATTGATGTGCGGCAGTGGCATCGACACCGCCGGAGGGCCCAGATGCGTCTGCAACCAATAATAAATCTTCTTGCTCGATCAGCCGATCTGCATTGCGCGCTGCATATATCATTGCTCTATATATCCACGTCCGGCAGCCTCTCGCAGTAAATCGTCAGTCACCGTCATCGCCCGGCACGTCGTGGTCATATACCACGTGAAGCCGGCCTGCTAATGAGTGTGAGGCAAGGCTTGTGCGGGCTCCGGAGAAGCTGCGTGCACTGTGCTGCTGTCGGCCGGCTGTGCACCGGGAGAAGGAGATGACTAGAAGAGAAGGTTGGTATCAGCACAGTCTTCCCGTGGAAAAGAAGGAATATAACCTTGCTGACAAGTGACAACGCCCAGATTATACAAGAGGCGGTGCAAGCTGTGGAGCCACCATCAGTACGTCCAGCACAAGAGGACAAGGTGATGAGAGCATCATCTCCCGCTATATTCTTCTTATGAGAGGCGATCACTTATTAAGGGCATCTCCAATATATACAAACACCCTGATTCTATAGATAGGTCCCGTCATGATTTGATGTCTAGTGATGTATTATCTGTTGGGAATATGCCCAAGAGACAACTGGATTCGATCCACTAGTCTTAATGGGCCACAAATGTTGTGAAGCCCATTACCAGGGGAAGGGGTGCTTTATTTATTAGTCCCATATTGCTAATGGAACATGGTGTGAAGAATTTCATCCAAATAAATAGAGACCAAACCCCTCCTGAGAAAGACATGACTTCCAAGCAATAGTTGCTTTTCTCCCCCATCGTGCTCGTGGACCTAGCAGTCCGGTGCGCGACGTTTCAATCCTCGTACGTGTGGATACCTCGGAGGTGCTGCGCTTGGAGCACAAGGACGAACCGCACGTGCAGGACCAGACGGACGTAAGCAACTGCACTGCACTGCCACTTCGACGCGTTCGTCTACATCGAGACGGCTTCCGCTGCAACTGCGCGTCAAGTGGTAACAATCCGTGATCTATAACTGCTGCTGTTCCTATTTTGGGTGAACGAGTTTTTGTGTGAGCTAGCGTAGCTTCCATCGTTTCCCTTCAGTGGTACCAGAGCCGTAGCTGTTTCGTTATAGATTCGGATATATGCATATAGAGATATGCTTGGTTGTAGATTGGTCTCTGATCGGTTCGTGATCTCCACTATGATGGTAGTGTAACGAATTACTCCTACCGGTCGGAATTCCGCCACCGGAGTTAAGTGATACACACAAACCCAGTTATGGTGAGATATAGACCAATTGGATTGGTCGAATCGAACTTAGATCAATGACCGCGTCGCATGTCGATATACGACGATGTTGACTAGGATTCACTATGATGGTGGTGTAACGAATTACTCCTACCGGTCGGAATTCCGCCACCGGAGTTAAGTGATACACGTAAACCCAGGCATGGTGAGATATAGACCAATGTGATTGGTCAGATAGAATTTAGGTAAATCGTAGGTCCGCTCAGGAACGGCGGACGGTCCGCGAGAGAGCGGCGGACGGTCCGTAAATTCGTTCAAGAATCTTATAGAGACGTTGTCTAGCGTTCCAGAGGGTCGGACGGTCCGCCAGAGCAGGTCGGACAGTCCGCGGAGCGGATCGGACAGTCCGGGAGAAACGGCAGACGGTCCGCACAAGAACGGCGGACGGTCCGCAAGTGAGCGGCGGACGGTCCGCAAATACAGTCGGAATTTTGACAGAAGCGTTTTTCCAGCGTTCCAGAGGGTCGGACGGTCCGCCAGAGCAGGTCGGACAGTCTGCAAGGAAACAACGGACGGTCCGGCGAAATTAAAATTTTGAAAAACGATCCCTCAAAAATTGTTTAAGTTCTAAATGTCCTCCCAACTAAATCTTGCACCATCACATGTCTTGTACAATTAGTGGTGGGTCTATGAAATTAGGGTGCCACTAGTTTTCCTTGACTAGATGGGTTTGTATCGGATACTTACTCGCATAAGGAGTTGGTTAACTTAAACAAGGTCATCTTAACGGTTAAGGACCTTGGGACATAAAGGTTGGACGCCGAGACATAGAGATGTCAACCAACAACAGGAGTCATATAAGATATGATTAGCAAGAGTTGCTTACCGATCTACCATGTCTTCTAGCGGTGATGCTAAAGCTCACTAGTCGACTTGTTAGTTGTGGATCCTGAATCACTAAAATATCAATGGAGGGATATTGATTTTAGTGGGAGTAAATTCCGTTAAATTGTTTAATGTATTTTACTCTGTCATAGATACATTGTCTTAGTATTTTGCATTATTTTCTGTTGTAGATCAATGGCACCTAGCACACCGTTTTCTTTGCGTTCGATCCTTGAGAAGGATAAGTTGAATGGAACAAATTATGCGGATTGGATCCGAAACCTTAGAATTGTTCTCAGGGCTGAGAAAAAGGAAGAAGTTCTAGACACCCCATTACCAGTTGAGCCTGATGATAACGCAACTCTTGCTGAGAAAAATGCTTACAAGAAGGCATGTGATGCCAATCTTGAAGTGAGTTGTCTTATGCTTGCTTGCATGGAACCCGAGCTGCAGATGCAGTTTGAGACAAACCATGAGGCGCATGATATGATCGAGGCGCTCAAGGATATGTTTCAAACTCAGGCCAGGACTGAAAGGTTCAATGTCTCAAAGGCCTTTGTGGAAACAAAGCTAGCAGAAGGCGCAGCTGTAGGGCCACATGTGATCAAGATGGTTGGTTACTCCCAAAGGTTGGAGAAGCTAGGCTTCCCACTTGGCCCAGAGTTAGCCACCGATTTTATTCTAGCATCACTTCCGCCTAGCTTTGGGAACTTCATCTCGAACTACCATATGCATGGGGCGGAGAAGGGATTGAATGAGTTATGTGGCATGCTCAAGACGGCAGAGGTTGATATCAAGAAAAGCGCTAGCAGCAGCCATGTGATGGCCATCCAAAACAGGCCTAACTTCAAGAGGAAGGGCAAATCTTGGAAGAAAAAGAGCAAGGCTAAAGATATGATCTCTCAGCCAAGCTCTACGCCCCAGACTGAGTCTGGACCAGCTGCAGAAAAGAAGGAGTGCTTTTATTGTAAAGAAATTGGTCACTGGAAGAGGAATTGCAAGAAGTACCTGGCTTTTCTGAAGAATGGCGGTAGTAAGAGTACTTCCGCATCAGGTACACATGACATTAATATTACAGACATTTTTCTCGCTGAATCTTCTATTAATTCCTGGGTATTTGATACCGGATCGGTTGCTCATATTTGCAATTCGATGCAGGGATTAGTAAGAAGTAGAAGCGTGGGAAGAGGCGAAGTTGATTTCCGCGTGGGCAATAATGCAAGAGTTGCTGCTTTGACCGTCGGGACGATGCAACTCCACCTTCCGTCAGGATTTATCATGGAATTGAATAATTGTTATTTTGTTCCTAGTTTGAGTCGAAACATTGTATCTCCCTCATGTTTGATGAAGGATGGTTATACATTCGCGAGTAAAGACAATGGTTGTGTGATCTCAAAGAATGGCATGTTTGTGGCTCTTGCATCCATTGTGAATGGATTGTTTATTTTAAATCTTGATGATTCACCTATATGTAATATAATTGCTAAAAGGACTCGGCTAAATGATTTGAATCCTACCTATATGTGGCATTGTCGTTTGGGTCATATAAGTGAGAAGCGCATGAAGAAGCTCCATTCTGATGGACTTTTAACTTCGTTTGATTTTGAATCATACGAGACGTGCGAAGCTTGTTTGCTAGGCAAGATGACCAAGGCACCTTTCACAGGTTTTCCTGAGAGGGCGCAAGACTTATTGGAACTCATACATACTGATGTATGTGGACCAATGAGCACGACAGCTCGGGGTGGATTTCAGTACTTCATAACTTTCACTGATGATTTTAGTAGATATGGCTATGTCTACTTAATGAAGCATAAGTCAGAGACTTTTGAAAAGTTCAAAGAGTTTCAGAATGAAGTTGAAAATCAGCGTGGTAAGAAAATTAAAGCCTTGCGATCAGATCGTGGAGGCGAGTATTTGAGCCACGAGTTTAGCACTCATCTAAAGAGTTGCGGAATTGTTCCACAGCTAACGCCACCTGGAACACCTCAGAGGAACGGTGTGTCCGAGCGACGTAATCGAACCTTGTTAGACATGGTGCGATCAATGATGAGCCAGTCAGATCTACCGTTATCATTTTGGGGTTATGCTCTAGAAACAGCAGCTTTCACACTAAATAGGGTACCATCTAAGTCCGTGGAGAAGACACCATATGAGATATGGACTGGCAAGACTCCTAGTTTGTCTTTTCTGAAAATTTGGGGTTGTGATGCATATGTCAAGCGACTTCAGTCGGACAAGCTTACACCAAAATCGGACAAGTGCATATTCGTGGGATATCCAAAGGAAACAATTGGATATTATTTCTACAACCGATCAGAGGGCAAAGTGTTTGTCGCTAGGAACGGTGTTTTCTTGGAGAAAGAGTTTCTCAACAGCGAGAAAAGTAGACAGAAGGTGTATCTTGAAGAAATTCGAGATGAGCCTATGAGGCAAGACTTTACGAGTGATGCTAATGTAGCAGAACAAGTTGAGACACCTGTGGTAAGAGAAGAATCGCCACAACCACGAAGGTCGGAAAGGCCACGTCGCGCTACACAGAAAATGAATCTCCAAGTTACGGGAGAGCGCGACATATTGTTGATAGACAACGATGAGCCTAGGACCTATGCAGAAGCTATGATGGACCCAGATTCCGAGAAATGGCAAAGTGCCATGATATCCGAGATAGATTCCATGGGGCAAAATCAAGTTTGGAACTTAGTTGACCCGCCTGATGGTGTGAGACCCATCGAGTGCAAATGGATCTTTAAGAGAAAGAGAGATGTAGACGGAAATGTTAACGTCTATAAAGCACGACTTGTTGCAAAAGGTTTTCGACAAGTTCAAGGAGTTGACTACGACGAGACATTCTCTCCAGTAGCGATGCTTAAATCTATCCGGATCATTCTAGCAATAGCTGCGTATTTCGATTATGAGATATGGCAAATGGATGTCAAAACAGCTTTCCTCAATGGGAACCTAGAGGAGGATGTATACATGATACAACCAGAAGGTTTTGTCGATCCAACTAATGCTGGAAAATTATGCAAGCTTCAGAAATCAATCTATGGATTAAAGCAAGCATCTCGGAGTTGGAACCTTCGTTTTGATGAGGTAGTCAAAGGGTTTGACTTCCGGCAGAATGAAGAAGAGGCTTGTGTTTACAAGAAGGAAAGTGGGAGCTCTGTTGTATTTCTAATCTTGTATGTGGATGACATATTGTTGATTGGGAATAATATTCCTATGCTAGAATCCGTTAAGACTTCGCTGAAAAATAGTTTTTCTATGAAGGACTTAGGGGAAGCTGCATACATTCTGGGCATAAGGATCTATAGGGATAGATCAAGGAGGCTTATAGGATTAAGTCAAGATACTTATATTGACAAGGTGCTGAATCGGTTCAGCATGGAACAGTCCAAGAAAGGGTTCTTGCCTATGTCACATGGCATACACCTCAGCAAGACTCAGTGTCCTACGACGACTGATGAGCGGGAGCGCATGAGTAAGGTTCCTTATGCTTCAGCAATTGGATCCATCATGTACGCCATGATAAGTACTCGTCCAGATGTCTCATATGCTCTAAGTGTTACGAGCAGACACCAGTCTAATCCAGGTGAAAGTCACTGGACAGCGGTGAAAAACATTCTTAAGTACTTTAGAAGGACTAAAGATGTGTTCCTAGTCTATGGAGGTGAGGGAGAGCTCATTGTAAAGGGTTACACTGATGCTAGTTTCCAAACTGATCCAGACGATTCAAAGTCGCAATCAGGATTTGTGTTCACAATAAACGGTGGTGCTGTAAGCTGGAAAAGTTCTAAGCAAGATACTGTGGCTGATTCTACAACGGAAGCAGAGTACATCGCAGCTTCGGAAGCGGCGAAGGAAGGTGTTTGGATGAGGAAGTTTCTCATTGAGCTTGGTGTGTTTCCCAATGCATCTAGCCCATTGGAACTCTACTGTGACAACAATGGGGCAATTGCACAGGCTAAGGAGCCAAGGAATCACCAGAAAAACAAACATGTACTGCGGAAGTTTCACCTCATTCGAGAGTTCGTTAGACGTGGTGAGATAAAGATATGCAAAATACATACGGATTTGAATATTGCTGATCCTTTGACAAAGGCTCTTCCACGGCCTAAACATGAATCACACACGAGAGCTATGGGTATTAGATATCATTTAGATTAGCTCCAGTGTGAGTGGACAATGTTTTGTATCTATGATATATTGTTTATTTATTGAATATCCATGAAAGGCAACTTGTATATGATTAGCAATTATGTGAATTGTTTGTGAAACTCAATACTTGTATGGTTATTCAAAAGGATTGTCCCTAATTTGATTAGCACATGTATTAGTTGATGACTATGTTTCACAAGTCATGGACATGGAGATGTCAAACTAATAATGTGGGCACATGTATGACATGGGGCTGGACTGACCCAGTTTGAGACTTGTTTATCTCTTCTTCACAACGCGTATGCTTTGTCCTTAGACCTGAGATTGTCGTATGTACTCAAGATGTGAATTGACCTACTTAGGGACTACCAAACGCTGCACCGTAACTGGGTAGTTATAAAGGTGGTTTTCGGGTTTGTCAGGAAGCATGCTGTGAGGCATGGTCAATCAAGATGGGATTTGCCCCTCTCTATACGAGAGAGATATCTCTGGGCCCCTCGAGTGATCGGATCAAGAAATGCATGGCCGTGCTAGGTTAAGTGTTAACCTCTTGAAGGATCTGACTCACAGTTTCGAGAAAGGGAGGTCTTACTTGGAGTTAGACCAAATATCGTGAGGCAAAGGGAATAGCTTGTACGTGATGTTGTGGTGGTTCGTCTGATATGATCTTTACGTATTCATGGGAGTTGACACGTCTTGCTAGAGGCCGCTATCAACTATTGGAACGAGTAGGAGTACTCGAACCATGTCTATGTGTACGTGAACCCATAGGGTCACACACTTAAGAGGTTTGGAACACTGAAAACTTGCTTATGAGATTGTCTCTAGTGCAAGTGGGAGATTGTTGGGAATATGCCCAAGAGACAACTGGATTCGATCCACTAGTCTTAATGGGCCACAAATGTTGTGAAGCCCATTACCAGGGGAAGGGGTGCTTTATTTATTAGTCCCATATTGCTAATGGAACATGGTGTGAAGAATTTCATCCAAATAAATAGAGACCAAACCCCTCCTGAGAAAGACATGACTTCCAAGCAATAGTTGCTTTTCTCCCCCATCGTGCTCGTGGACCTAGCAGTCCGGTGCGCGACGTTTCAATCCTCGTACGTGTGGATACCTCGGAGGTGCTGCGCTTGGAGCACAAGGACGAACCGCACGTGCAGGACCAGACGGACGTAAGCAACTGCACTGCACTGCCACTTCGACGCGTTCGTCTACATCGAGACGGCTTCCGCTGCAACTGCGCGTCAAGTGGTAACAATCCGTGATCTATAACTGCTGCTGTTCCTATTTTGGGTGAACGAGTTTTTGTGTGAGCTAGCGTAGCTTCCATCGTTTCCCTTCATTATCAACAATGTATAGAACTAGGAGGTGGATCTATACACGGGTCCCATGCCTCCACACTCTCTCTCCCACTTTATTCTATAGAACCTGGTTCCATGTATGGGAGCCGGTTCCATATAGAATCAATCTCACAATGGTAGGAACCTGGTTCTATAGGAAAGAGAAATCTATGAAACCATGATAGGATCACCCAGGTGGCCCCTTCATTCTACGCAATCGAGTAAGCACTTAGGGCGTCTCTAATGTACAGGAACACCCCTAGTTCTATATATGGGTCCCATGATGATTTGACTTTCTACTAATGTATTGCTACCAATGTATAGAGCTAGGGGTGGATCTATAAACAGGACCCACAACTCTCTTTCTTCTCTTTCTCTCTCCCTTTTACAAATATTTATCTCTTTTCTATTCTATAGGAGCTAGTTCTATACACGAGAGCTGGTGCTTCATAGGACCTGCCTCACAATGTATATAGGAGCAGGTTCTATATGAGAGAAAAAAACATAGGACCATCATAGAACCTACCATTGGAGAGGCCCTTAGGGCAAGATTGGTTGTCGGGAGAGCATAGCCCCCCCCTGCTTTGACAGGCAAGATTTGGCTCGTTTCAGCAACAAAATGCTTGCTCGCGCAAGCCCTGAGACACCGGGGCAAGGAAACCAACCACTTCTTGTACTCGGTGTTCGTGCGGGCAAGGCGAGGCAAGCCTCAACTGTAAAACCAAATTAATTAAACACACCCTTATTGCTATGTGTAGCACCCACCTTTTGATCGATGTACACTCTCATTACAAATTGCAATTGTTTTTTTAGTTTTGTTCTAATTGCTTAATTTTAATTGGGTATATAGAAAAATACAGCTATATCTATAATGCCAAATAAATGCATTGTCAAGATATGTTTTATGGCGAATCAAATATAAACACAACTAATTTGATGCTATACATTTTATTTTTTAGGTAAATTTGGTTAAAATAAAAAAAATGAATCAGGAAAAACTAAATTAAACTATAATGCCAAGTAAATGCACTGCAAAGACATGTTTTATGGTGGATTAAGTATAATGAAACTAATTCGATGTTGTAGATTTTATTTTTTTGATACATTTGGTTAAAATAAAAAAATCGAATCATAAAAAGAACTAAATTAAACTATAATTTGGAAAACGAACTAGCGCTTTTTGGACATAAACTTGTTGCTCACTGACTTCATTATTGGGATTTCCAACGTGCACCACCTTCGGACTTGTTAAGGTCGATGGAGTGCAAATTAAAGCATGGCCATATAGGCCCTCAGTTCTACTGGGTTGTCCGCCCATGCAATTTCGGCTTACGATCTGCTAGTTGAACCTCCGTGACAGGCCGGCCCATGATGAATTGTGAGAATCCGTAACATACCTGGCCCAAATTGAATACCCAAGGCCTGCTGCTCATACGAATTTGGTCACTGGTCACAGTTGTTCCACTAATGGTTCTCAGATAGACGATGACGACTATCGGTACCATACATATCTTGAGTAAATGAGTCATCGCCGTGTATGTATGGTTGATGCTTTTCTAGTGGTTCTACACTAAACATATCTTGACATATAATTGCCGTGTATGTAGGGTTTATGCTTTATATTGTTGTCGTTTTATATCGTAAATTAAACTCATTTAACCACTAGACAAGCATATAGCGCACACTGATTTAGGCTTTATTTGTATTGGGCCAAACAATTTATGAAAATGGCTAATTTTAGTGCAGCGTACATAATTGAATATGAACATGAATACATGATATAATTGTCATAAGAACATTTCAAGCTGTAATAATCATATATGAAAATTAAGCCACGCTTCGTTAAATTGGGATCTTATTAATTCTTTGGGCAAGTAAAAACGTCACTCCCCGGCACTGCAGTGAGTAGATTATAGAAGCGAGCCAAACTATGACAGGAACAGGGCCCCCGAATGGCTGAATCCTGATGTATCCCTCTGCCATCATGTGTTGGCATTTGGCAAAACAATATGACAAATTCTAGTACAGCTATGGTAAAACTTATAACATTTCTATTACAATAAACTTCAGCAAATAGGAGGCAGATCAAGGGAGCTCCAAAGAAGCATGTCGCTGTCGACAGCTTTCGCGCCCTGTGGAGAGCTCGCTGCTTCCGGCGACGAGCTCGTCCCTTCCGACGAGGCGCTATTACTGCAGCTCGAGCTCTCCTCATGGCCAACGGCGTTGCTTCTCTCATTCTCATCAACTACTTCTTCCTGCTCCTGCTGCTGCTTCCCGATGCACGCGTTCTTCAGACTGGAGAGCGCCAGCTCCTGCCTCCCATGGCCGCCGCCGCCGTCGCCGCCGAGACGCATGCGGAGGCACTCCGACACGCCGCTGAGCGCGTACAGCGACGCGGAGAATTTCCTCTCGTACTTCATCCTCTTCACCACCTCGTGGATCGCCGCCCCCGCCGGCTCGCTCGTGCCTTCGCCTTCGCCTCCATAAGCCGGCGGTTCCGCCTCCGCCGCGCCACCGAGCTCGCCCGCCACCATCTCGAACGGCGAGTAGAGCCCCGCCGCGTCGTCGCCGACCTCGCTCGCCGGCGATGGCTGCTTGTCCATAAACCCAAAGTCCAAGGGCGCCTCGTCCTCCTCGTCGTCGTCGCCGCCGTCCTCCGTTTCTTGAGAGCAAAGGAAGTCGTCGACTTGGAAGCTGTACTCATCTTGGCCGCCGCCGCCGCCGTACCCTTGCTGGGCTTGCCGGTGTTTCACCGGCGCCACCGCCGCAGCTGGTGTGAGTGTAACAGCGCTAGCACCTGCGCTGCTGCCGCCGCGTGCTTTCTTGAGGCGGAGGAGGAGAAGGTTGGTGACCTTGGAGGGCAGAGCGGACGCCGCCGGCGGCGGCAGCGGGTGGTGCTGCAGCGCGACGGCGGCGGCGCCGGCAGGCCGCGGCCAGAAGTTGGTGCGGGTGTTGGAGCCGCGGAGGAGGCATGCGGCCTCGTCGTAGGCGCGCGCGGCCTCTTCGGCGGTGTCGAAGGTGCCGAGCCACACCCTGATCTTCTGGATGGTGTCCTTGATCTCCGCCACCCACCGCCCCGACGGCCGCTGCCGCACGCCGACGAAACGCTTCCGATGACCCCGCTGCGCCGCCGCCGCGCCCACCGCCTCCGCCCACGGCCCCCTCGACGCTGCCGCCGCCGTCGGCACAAAGCTGCTGTTCTCGGTAGCGAGGCGCGGCGGCGCGTGGCCATGGGCGCCACCGTAGGAGATCAGGCCGTCGTCGCCCATGCCGGGAGACGCCTTGCGCTTGAGCGCCATGGCGTTGGGTATACGTCTAGCTTGCTGGAGGTGCGGTGAAGGTGAAACGCACTTGTGAATTGTGATGCCAGGTATGGGGTGGGTAAATGGAGTATAAATAAGGGTGTGGAGCAAGCTTTGAAGAAGAGGAAGAAGAACAGGAATGGAGAGGATGATGAAATGGCTTCAGTTGCTTGTGCAAATAGTGAACGCGTTGGTGTTGGATCTTGACGGGTACTGTCTTGTACTCTTGGGAGCTTTACAAATGGAAGCTGCTGAGGGAGAGGCTGCAGATTCTGAGACCCGACCAATGTTGGCGTGACTTGATTAACGTGATATGTATATTTACGGCTAGATAAAGCCTCGAATCGCAGACTTTTTAGTTAATTAATACCCGTATACTATGGCTCAATGGCTGATAATTGGGTTCTGAGAAGACTTGTTGGGCTTGAGGCTTGACCAAGTAGTCCGGGCTAGACACAGAGTAAAGCCTATTTGGAACACGGACTGGACAAAGCTTGGAAGAAGAGTGGAGAGAAAATGAACACCAAATTTTTAGAGGAAAGAAGCTAGTGCTCTGTTCGAGTGATTGTGTATTTTTCATGTGAATTATGCAAGCATCTATTTCTAACTGAAAAAAATACAAACGTTAACTGAATTGGCCTTAAACTACAACCTTATTCTCTGGGGCACATAGTGCTATCTGTGTTCGTTGTATCCAACATAATTCAGTGATTGATAATGAGGAAATTCAATCTCGTCCACAATTTTCAGAAGAATGTTTCACTTTTCTTCATGAGAATCCTATATTACTACTGTCAGATCCAGTTAAAACTAGACTTTTCAGTGCACATATAGTTTCAAGCATATTAACTTTGAATATCAATAAGCCACGACTAATAGCACACATCTTTTTCAAGATTTTCAACTGAAAGTGACCTAGTCTAGTGTTTCGTTAGCGTCTCGTACAGGGTACGTGCATCTGTTTATCTTTGCGCGACCTGAAAGAGACATACAAGAAACGCTAGGAAGCTATGTTTCATCATTGAGACATAACAAACTCCATACTCCATACACTAAGCTCTGTACAAAGAAATGACCTACTAAGGCCTTCTCCAATGGCCATCTCTTACACTAGCTCATAAATTTTTTAATCCGTGAACAGTGTGTAAAAAGTTAAGAGCTATCTCTTACTTAAGAGATATTCTCATACACGTATTTCGAGATTACGTGAGAATGACGTGTGGGGTTATTCATGTTATGAGTTAGGTGCTAAGAGCTAGATCATTGGAGGAGCTATCTTTTAGAGTGCTTAGAGCTAGGTGCTGACTCTTACCATTGGAGAAGGCATAAGCTACAAACCAACATTTTTTAATCATCAATGACCTACTAAGCTCTGTACAATAGTGGGATTAAAAATGAGTTAGATTTAAGAAAAAAGAATCAAGCAACATGCAAATGTCATGTTGTTATGAAGTTAAGCAATACACTGTTAGTCTAGTAACCTATTCAATTAAGAAATATCCTTGCAATGAATACAATCAAGAGTTCAAAACTGAAGGTTTGATGAGTTAGTTTCATAAATTCATCCTCATTTCTTTGTTTGAGCCCCTTCTCCTGGATCTATATTTGGGGTCAACTGACATTTGCACCGCTTAAATCCTGAAGTATACACTTATCGACCACAACAGAGAGATGGCGTGGCTGGTGTGGCACAGTAGCATAACAGTGACAAATAATGGCATGCCCCGATCAGCATAGATTTCAGGTGCCATGTCATGTGACTTGTGTCGTGTGTACCATTGTACAATAGATAAGACATTAATATTTAATGATTGCAACATGGGAATTTCATAAGTGATTTGGAGACATTTCACATGTTAGAGCATAATTCTCCGAATAACATCAAAATATACATGGAAAATGCATTTCAGATTTTTTAACCAAAGTAAAAAAAAAGAAGCCAAGATTTTCAATCGACACAATTGAAATGATAAGGTACAAATAAAGTTTTATGTAAACAACACAGCAAACAATGGAATAACTCCGAAGTTTAAAAGCAATGCATCTGAATTTAACAACAAAGCAACAATGAATGATTACTTCATTAACTTATTGATTGGCAGACAAGAGCGGAGAAGAAGCAAAGATGAGAAAGAGTCCCTGACGTCTCTATCAAACTTTGGAGCTTTGACAAGGTCCATAATACGTCCAAATTTCATCTTTTGGTGGTTACTTGATGTCTTATTATTTCCAAAACTTTTAGGTGAAGCCAAACTTAATTGTTTATCTGGTATTTTGTGGGCCTGAATTGGTCAAGTGGCCTAATTTGATACAAGTTGCTCCATGGAATAAATAATCCACTTGGGTTCCAACGTCGAAGGACTCTGCAAGGAAATTTAAATTCCCACATTGCACCACCCATACACTAGCCAAACGTACATTAATGTACCAAGCCCCATACTTAATATACATATCATATTTGAGCTGCCCTACAACTACATACTTATAGGCTGGGTCAGTCAGTTTTGATGAGCTTTTGTTGTGAGTTTAATAACCAAGTTCTGTTCCAAAACAAATGCAAATGAACAATGTACTTCTGTTTGCTTCGATATAGAAAAAAAATAGATGAATCTGCACATACAGCTCCAGGAAGCAAGCATCATAACTTCACTTATTCTATATTGCAATACAAATCTATTTTGTATAAGTCTGTAACAATATCTACATTTTATTTTAATTAATTAATTATATTTTAAAATTAATCCAGCTATTCGATCTATAAGATGATACAATCTAAACCCATCCTAGCATTGCGTATTGTACATAATTTTTTGCACATTTGTTATCACTCCTGGCATAACCAATTCCAAGCAATTCTATCTACACAAGTGAACAAAGTTGCGCCATAACTTTGAAGCACATTAATTTATGATCACAAGGCATCTTGGATGGTTGTGGCAATGGAGTTTATTTCTACGGGCCTATTTGGGAGCACTATCTAGGGTACCGAAGATTTGCCCTTTTGGAATCTCTAAATTTCCTAGTTGCCACTTTGCCAGGACAGGACGCGCGATCTCCCCCGCGTCGCCCCCCGAGCGGGCGGCACGGGCAGACGAGCCGGCGCCGCCGCCCCTTCTCCCTTCCCCGCGTCCCTCCGCCGCGCTGTCGCCCGAGCGGGCCGCCGGAAGCCCGTGCGGCATGCCATGACGGTGGCGGCGGGGCACCAGCTTTTCCTCGACCAGATCCATGGCAGACGTGGCCGCCACATCCGGTCGAGCTGCCTCGCCGACAATGGCCTCCCCGACGGCAGTGAGGGCAGGTGGTCGTGGATCTGGGCGTCCCTCGGACGGATCTGAGTCGTCCGAAGGCTAGCGGCCACCAGGCCGCAAGGAGGATGGTGGCCGACGCGAGGGCACGGGTGGCTCGCGGCGGCAGGTGGCCTGTGGGGGTGCCATGACTGGCGCCTGCGTGGGGTCGGATCTCCAAGGCAGTCGGCGGCGGCGACGGCAGCCCCGGGATAGGGGACGGGCCCCTGGTTCGGTGCAACTATATCTGGTGATGACATCTTTAATTTCACCTTTATTTTCATATAGACCAGGAGACATGAGTCACATTGGCTTCATTCACAGATTCTCTTGCTCGAAGACGGATTTCATCTGCAATTTATTCTGGTGGATTTTGCACGGTTACCCAGTGGCTACTTTGCAGCATGGTATCTCTGGTTACGATTTCAGATGGTCTGCCGGATTTGGAGTTCGTGGCCGTTTGAAGTGGGTCAGGTCTGGTCTATATGAAAGCATTGGCTTGGTAAGAAGGGGGAAGGAACACAGTGTGACTATATCGTGGTAGTAATTATTACTAATTCACCGGTTCCGGGAAGAAATTTCTAGGTCTGGCCTTAATTGGTTGTACCTGGCAGTGACCTTGTTGAAAGCATTGTTTGGATTATGATGAATTACTCCCTCGGGTAAAAACTTTTGATCTGGTCTTAATTGATTAGGTCACTGCAATGTCGGCACGTGCGCGTGCCGTTTCCTCGTTGGAGGTGTTGTCTCAGCAGCTTACGTCATAGTCCAAGAGCTGCTTTGGTTAGTGAAGCGGATGAAGGTGAAGTCGCTTGTGGTAGCTTGCTACAACATGATCTTTTAGTTATGGTGCTCTCATTTTTTTCTTTTTTATGGGTTGTGTGCATCTT
Source organism: Echinochloa phyllopogon (assembly GCA_033239725.1). Taxonomy (NCBI): domain Eukaryota; kingdom Viridiplantae; phylum Streptophyta; class Magnoliopsida; order Poales; family Poaceae; genus Echinochloa; species Echinochloa phyllopogon. Next base: position 15,192,434 of record BTCW01000009.1, read on the forward strand.
AGTTATGTAGAGGCCGGGTTGGATCTTATATAAAAAATCTTGGATGGTTGTTAAGGAGACAAATTTAAACAAGAATAGATATGAAAGTAAATTCATAAGGTGGATTCCTGGATCTACAGCTGTTAGGAAACACTTACCTTCCTTTCTTCTTGATTTACCTTGTTACATTTCGTATTTGTTAAACCAGCAACGCTTTCTGATCTCCTCTGTATGTAGTTGTCATGTCTGACGAAACTATCCAGATGATATGACGGTGTATCCGATGCGGCAATGCCCTTTTCACACAGCTCCTTTTAGCCAAAAGTTGGTAGCGTCATCTGAGCCTGGTCTGAAACTAATCTGATTTGAGAAAGTGAAGAGACAAACACGAATGGTCAATCGTGCATAAGCGATAGTGACATGACATTGTTCCGACGTAATTTAGTTTAGGTTACTAAAATCAATGTGCAGAGGCACTTGAGTGATTAGTAGGGATTTTGATCATTATGTGGAGGGTTCAATTTCACAATATTTTACACTGAAAGAGTTTATGGTCTGAAAGATTTATATGTTTTTTGTGTGCAATATGAACAAACAGAAATGCATATAAAAACCAAAAAAAGTGACCTGAGATCTCCATTTCACAAAATATAACCAACATATGATCCTCACTGCCCAAAAACTGTAGTCCAATACCTATAATATGCAAATCAGTATAGCATCTAAGTCATTCAGATTGCTGAGAGTTCAGAAACTATTACATAAATTCCCTAAAATGTTAACTTTTCATCTCCTTTTCAACTGCCACACGTTTTGTATGGTGAAATCCAATTAACCTTTAAGCGCGACTTAATCAAGCAAATTGAGATCTCCGGGCGTATTGGGCTATTGGCCAAGACCATACCACACCCTGCATTCACATTACTCAACTTTTAGGCGCTAACTCACTTGACAAATCCTCCCACCTTTCTACTTGCCCCATGACAAGGAATAGACAGCACTAGAAACATGTTGGTGCGGCGTTGCCGCACCTACGCTGGATTGGACCAGTGTAGAATTTGATGTCTGCCAGCTTGAAGCGTTGGCTGAAATGTAAAAGCTTCAGATTAGAAGCACTGAATTACTGATATGCACAATGTATGAATTTCTTTCTAAAAAAGATGTTGTGTATAAAGCGATAACAATACTATAACAGCAAGGAGAACAAATGTAGAAAGTTCTACGAAGGAACTGAGAAGCAAATATTTGAATACCGGGTTACCGGCTTACAGTGCCAGATAGAAAGGAAATTAGCCAAGCACTTAGGCTTGTAGCAACAATACTACCCCTATTACTAAAGCAGGTCAATGACATCTGAGATATCAGAATAGATCTTCCAGACTCCCCTCGGCAACTTGATGAAGGTATTGAGTCAGCTCTTTACTAAGCATGTGCGATAATGTCATAAACTTGTGATGGGAATCAGGACAATAACGATGCCTATATTTGATTACATTTTAGATTGAGCACTAAAATTAACACATTCAATGTAATTATTAAGCCCGAGATGATCCTTTTATGAACATCATATTGCACTTGGTAGAAGGGACATTGATTAAAATTTCAAGTAGACAGTTGCATTCAAAAATATATATAGTACAAAGAAATTAAATTTACAATAAATATTAAACAGAGGTTAGTGCAGTCGAGGGGTCACCACTGGCTAGTGAACTGAAAGTAATTTATAACCTACCGTGTATATATAGCCATATACTTGCAGTAATAGACAATGGTACAGCAAAAACAAATATTAACAAGCATAGCTATATGCCCAAAGTTGAAAAGGTCGATATAAAGTCACAGTTAAAGATTTTTCATCATTTTAGGGAATTGAAGAGCCAATAACATGTTGATCAATTAAGGTGCAGATTGAACATGGTTTATCAAATGAAGTATTGGAAACCTAACGTGACCATATGAACTTTATGCAAGTTTTTTTTATTTTTATTGTGTTTGTTATACTGTTATCATACTTTATAATGGTCCGTCATTTTGGCTGTTAAATGTTGCAGTGTCTAAACTTTCACCTTTTACTTCTTCGATGTACAAAGATGAGAAACTTGGAACTGGCTATAGATATCTTCGAATCTTCTTTTGCTTGAATCTTTACTGTCATCTGAATTTCTGAAATTGTAGTGAAAATGGAAATTATCAAGGCTATAATCAAGCGCAACCACTGATGTGCCCCTGCTGAGCTCGCCAGCGTAGCTCCTTAGCATTGAGCATTTGAGCTAGTGTGTTTAGTGTATTGAGGTATGAGCTGAGGGAGAGTAAGAATTAGCAATGGCCTTGATCAAGATTTTCTACAAGATGAAGACCTACTCAGGCAACTTTTAGAATACGATTCAAAGTCTCTTTCATTGCAGCCAACATTTTTATTTCATTTGCTCTTGCATCGCAGTCAACATTTATATTTCATCTGTCCCTCTTGTGCTCATCTGGAAAGAACTGTATAGATTGCCACTAATCTTAACTCCATTTGAAATGAATCGAGCTCTGCCCCTCTTTATTCAGACGTGGAAATTTAAAAGGTATTTGCAAGTTACAATGGCCCTTAATACAAGTGTCTGTGGGTGAATGACACCTTAATGCTTGTAGTCATTAGAAAATAATCAAGACGCTTTGTTTTCATATGTTTGTTAAATTTGTAAGGGAAAATAAACAACCACCTCAAACATTCCTTTGAAACATTATTTGGTCTAATAGTTGTATTGTGCTGGCCTGGAGTGGTTGAAGGGAGCTAGCATAGCAATGTTCTCATTGCTCACCTTTGATGTGAAGCTGATTAGGCAACGCAGCTTCCTATCTTCACCTGGGCAATGCCGAGGCTGTGGAGGCTTGCATTCTGGTGGCACTCAAACTGCTGGTGAGCAGAAGAGGCACATGGGAGTGGGAGCCTGCGCTGGGTAGGAGGCGAGACAACACTTTGTGAGCACCATGGTCACCACTCCCATCAGGAGAGGCGTCCTCATTGTTGCCCTTTTGGAGCTGGAAGTAGTGTCCTCACGGTTGCCCTTTTGGAGTTGTGCCATGCTCAGGAACATGGCTTTGTGGTGAGGAGTGAAGGATGTATTTGCATATCAATTATCAGATTTTAGGTACAAAACAAAGCAAAAGGCTTCAACAAAATTTCATCAAACGACACACACTACTTGGAGAGAATTCATGGCTGACGACTTTATTGGTACCTTGCTACAACGCCTGGGATGTCTGAGCCGCTTTGGGAGGCATTTCGTCGAGCAGCTGCTGGGCATCTTCCATGTCGATGGCTGCTCCGGCTAATGGCTTACTGGGGCGCTGGCCTGTGCGCTATGTGGAGGAGGACACAGAAGGCTACGTAGAGGCTGCCAAGGGCTGGTTGTACCCGCTGCTTTCTCGCGTGTGCGTTGCTTGGCACCTGCGCAGACCCGCCTGCTTTCTTGGTGCTCCTCCGGCTGGTGATGGGGCTCCCCCAAGGCCCCAACTCCCCCCTCTGCACAACGGCAGCAGCCTTTCCCATCCCCCATGGTGTCTGTGCTCGATTGGCAGCCCTTCCCGGTGACCAGCGAGCCGCGCCACCGCAGACCCGATGGGCGAAGGGAGATGTGGGCGGCGTAGCGGGAGGCGCTCGGGGTAGAGAGAGCGGAGACTACCAGGCGAAGTGCGCCGCGGCTGCTTGCGAGGCGGAGGCCGGGGATGCGGAGGCTGAGCGGTTCCGACGATTCGCGAGCCCGCGTGAGCGCCCGGGTGCATAGCTTAATGGGCAGGACACGATTCGACCCGCAATCGAACGGTTGATGCTGCGAGATGGCCGGATCCAACGGTTATCGGGCTAACGGGCGACGTGGCCCTATCCGCCGCCCGCAGTTTGGGTCCGGGATTCGAGTTTAGAGATATGAGGCTTGTCAGCAAGGTTTTTTTCATGAGTAATAAAATTATAGTAATATATACATAATCTAATACAACCATCAGGCCTGAACTGTCCAACTAGTTCAGAAGCAAAGATTGTTAGCAAGCGTAGTATATAGAGTTAGCCATTAGGCACATCATGCACATCAAATCAAACATAGTTCCCATTAACAAAGATGAAGACAATTGGGCAAATGACCAATGTCGTGAACAGATAACGTGATTAAATCAGATGCATTAAACAAGTTTAGTTTGTTTTTGCTCCAAGTGGCATCTCATCTAAAGCTGAAACATAAAAAATATTATTTATTTCCATACACAGCATCAGATATGCACTTAGATCATAGGAGGAAAAGAGAACCCAGAATATATTTCCAAATTTAGAAATTCCATCCATTTCCAACAAAACATATTCTTTCCTCTACAGGTCTCGAATTTTCTTTTGCAATCAGTGAAATATCAACCGTTTTAGTATCCCTTACGATCATATATACCAAATATGAGCTGATATTAAATATTAAGTTTGTTCCGTGCATATCAAGCTGTCAATACTAACAATTTTTTGGAACTTACTGGCAGGAATGTATAAAATATATCAGGAAATATAGTCCACCTATGTTTTTCTACCATTTTAAAGAGCTTTATATTTAAATAACAAATAGAATGAAAAGGAAACCAATCAATGTGAATGCGCGGCAGGTGCACAGCAGAAACCCTGATGCTACGAGAGATCTGTTTCTTCAGGAAAACAGTGTTGTTCGTTTCTTTCCCCATTACTGTAGTCAACTGTATCCTCAGATTTCTTTTTCTTCCTTTTCCACTGCTTTGTCACATTGCTGTCGCCGTCCTTATTTTTGTTCAATTGTTGTGGTTGTTATGTACATGTTCGCTGCTTGATCTGAGCTAGTGCCATGTGTTCAACTCTCTGATGTATGCTCTGCCTGTTCAATTGGATTTGGGGTGTGAATCTACAGATCAGAGCAATCTCTGTTGGCAATTGGCATCCCCTTGTTCTATTTTTTTTCTTTCAGAATATAAATATTCGTGCGTTCTTCACTGCTTCTCCCCCCAATGTTCCTCTGCGAGCGTTTTACGCTCTACTCTCGCTGTTTTCTTCTGACAGGACAGTAGGAATGTAGGATACTGGCCATAGAGAGGTAGAGAAAGGCCACGCTGTCTGTCTGCACTGGCCTGCCGCTACCTTGTCAAAGCTGCGAGGTACAAAGTATATACAATCTGGTTCCAAGGCGCAATGCAACACAAAGGAAATTAATTAAAGGTTTTGAGCGCTCGAGCAAGTGACGATCGATCCAGCGCACTGTATAGTCAGTCAAGTGAAGCAAGCCAAGTTAAGCGAACCTGCCATTACATGGGGCTGGTGGCTAGCCTCCGCCGTTCCTTGAGCATGCCGAGGCTCTTGCTGGCGTCTACTAGAGCATCATCAACCTTTCTATATCTGTCGCCACCCTTGGCCAGGATCAAACATAAGATTGATTTAACAAATGTACCAAGCGTGAACATTGAAATGTAATGCCAAACAGCCTTAAGGTTAATATCCAAATGACACATGTCCACACATATTAACAAATTGTTGATCCAGAAGAGACAAAATAAAAACAAAAACAAGAATGTTATATAGTTTTGAACCATAGCCTATCACCAAACAATCAGTGCTTTTTAGATCTTGAAGGACGTGGCCGAAAAGTCTTGAGAAACTTATTGATCTCGCTACAATGTAGAACGAGGCTATGACCTATATCAGGAGCTTGACTACTTCCCTGCTTATGACATAGCTTCCGTAACAAAATACCCATTACATGTCCAGTAGACGAAAATACAAGGTCTGAATGACCTCTACTGTGAACATTTGCTACCTGAAAATGCACAATACCATCAATCACCCGCTTACGGTGAGATACTTCGCCAACAGCAAAGGAATATAATCCAGACACCTCATGCGCAATGCAATACACCTCTTGGCATTCAGTGATCTGCACAGAGTCATCCGAAATGACCGCGTGATCATATCCTTCTTTCTTCTTCTTAACTGGCTCCAAAATTAACATAGAATTACCACGCTTCACAACCTTCAATTGCTGAAAGCCAGTACTGTTGATTTCACGACCAGAAATTGTATCACCAGACTTTCCAAAAACACAGGACGTTGTAAGAACGTGACCCATGTCATTAATGCAAATCCCACAAGCAACATCCACGTCTGATCCCTTCCCAAACTTAAGAACCCAGACAGAGGACTTCATCAAATCATAGAATTGCCCTTGTTCTTCAATTGTAAGATCACGACCTCTCCCAATGTGTGCGAATGTTTTCAGTGACATGTTTACAGTACCTAGAATAGGCAACTGTTAAAGCATAAACTTTGTTAAAATAACAATAAACTATAAGTTCATCATATTTCATATCATTCAATAAGTGTATAGGCTACAATCGACCAAAATAAGCCTTAATATGTGTGGGCAAATGCACAAAGTAGCTACAGTTGCATACTCTTCAATCCATTCATATTGTTTTCTCTGTTCACATTATATATCACTTTTAGTGTTAAGTACTGACAATTCCCCAGATTAACACCCTAAACCCAACATCACACTAATGCTAATTTTAGTCTTATGCATATCAATTTCCAATGCAGGTTATTTATGTAAAGTGTCCGGTTTTCTTCTCGTTCGAGTGTTGTATACTAAGTTTGAAGTTTGTAACAAATGTAATAATAGAAGAAATAAAAGAAAGCATGATTCATAACATGAAATAGAGTTTATATGCACATAAGTTTGATGGTTACCTATTTGAAGTGATGAAACACATAATATAAACCCATAGAACTCAACTGATATGCAATAGTCTGGTTAACATATAGTAAATGCACTTTTAACCATTACAGAATGCACTAATGAATCAACTAGTGCAATCTGAATGCCAACGAACATTCATGAGTGCAGCCAACATAAGCACTCAAGTGTAAATTGTATGGCTAGAACAATAATTTGGTATGTGTGTACAAACAAGTCACAGATCTTAAAAATTGTTCATGTGAGGCATTGGTAGTAAAAAAATTCACTCAGGAGCTAATTCCATTCTAAGTGAGTGTTAATTACTCTTAGAGTATGGATGTTGAATCACAGTAGTGGGTATTGGAGTTAGTTGGGGTGTATAAATTGCAAAAACTCCTTACACACATTCGAACTCATTGTCTTACAGCTGTTTCATCTACTTACATACTCCAGTCCTGGGTGATCACCCTGCCGAACATTGTTGCACTCGTCCAAGCATCTGTTTGGTTTATGTGAGTGTGATTCATGGTCTCCTATGGACCAAAGATTTCATTGAATACAGGTGTACTGGTTCATAGCAGACAAATATTTCTCTAAAGGGCCGGGTCTTCTAATTCAACTGCTTATCAAGAGTTCATGACCACTGGCTAACTCAAACTCAACCAAGCCCTAGTAGCACAAGCCAAAACCCCAATCCTGACATGTGAAAACCAGACACTCTACACAACTGAGGCATTGCAGACACCACATGTACAAGGTATTGTATATAAATAATCTATTACTGTACTACCAAAAACACAGAACAGAGGATTCAGAAATATTAACTGTGGAATCTTAATTCCTTACCTTACTGACTGTCACTACTGCTGGTTTGCCTGTGCGGTATCCGCTGCCTCCTCCCGGCCTGCGGTGCGTTGGCTGCCGCGCCGCCGCCTGCAGCAAGCCGTCGCCTCCTTCCCGGTGTGCGCCGCTTCCGTACGTCCTACCGCGCACTGCCGCCGCCTGCCCGGTGTGTGAACCGCAGCCACTAGGGAATGGGACGTGAGGAGTCGATCAGTTGAGCGGTGGAGAGGAGTATCGCCAAATTTCTATAAAAATAAAAGCTTTACTAAGAAAAGAGAAGGGGAGAAGCTCTTACAGCCACCGCCACCGATGACGCCAGAGCCGGAGCCGATGGAGCACCGCCGCCGGGATTAGGGGTTGGGTTCTGTGGCCTTCTCCCTCCCCCGGATCTAGAATCCCCGGGGTAAGAGAAGCCCCGCTGTAGTCTGCGGGCGGTATGGCGACGCAGCGCGCCGCAGTACGTCGGTGGTGGTCGCCGGAGGTGGGACAAGTCCCGGCGGGGGAATGACGTCGACAAGTTTCACGAAGGGCGGGGACGAGGCGGCGGCGGGTGGAAGTCTCGGGCGGCGAGGCGAGGCCGCGTCGGCGGAGGCGCGACACCTGCGGCCTGCGGCGGTGGAGGCGGAGCGGAGGCGGGGGCGGCGGTCGTGCGGGAGGCCGAAGGCGGCCACGAGCTCCGATCAACCAATAGAAACCCCCGGGCGATCCCTCACGTGGGCCGTGGGGAGGCGAAAAGATCATGTGCTCGGGGTGAGATTCAGTGGGCTTTCGGCCTATTGGGCTGTGATGTGCAGGATTTTTTCTATTGTATACATGGGCCGGTAAAAATTCTTTACACAAATCCCCACCAGTAGTACGGCAATGGTTTAGAACGTTTAGATCTGTTCGTTTGAATTTAAATCATTTGTATTTAGTAACAGGGGGACAATGGATTAAAACAAGACGTCTTCACCGCCGTCTTTTTTATATACTTACGTCCTCACCGCCGTTGAGCCTGGCAGCACTGACGAGCTTGTATTATCCACTACACTTATTAAGGATGATAGATTTATCAACAGATTTGTCTTAATTTATGTTTCCCTTCGATCTAAAAATGGCAGACGGAAAGTGCCACACATAACAGGGAAACTTTCTAAGATATACATAATTTAGGTTCAGATTTTGCAATACAGATTTTTAAGTTCACACTAATAGAAAAAGGTTTCATATAGTTTCCAGTGCGAGGACCAAGCATGCCTTGGCTTTCTCACACAAGAAAGCTATCTTCAGGACCTGACAAATTTACTGATACTTCAAAAGCTTCGATCTAGATAACAAAACATCATTAATTTCACATACACCTTGTGCAGCTTTCTTTCTAATCTAAAGAAAGCAACAGTTATTGATATTACCATTATACAAGAGAAGAACACTAAGCATTCAACACATTGTCCGAATTCCGTTCCATATACTACATAGGAACCATTGCCATGCAATCAAAAAATCCATAGCGCTTGCTGGTACATATGTCTGATACTTGAAGCTAGTACATCATGTGCAAGTACAAGAGACCCATAGCACTTAAATTCACAAATGCTTGATACATGAGCTTTGCTTTTCAGTTGTGGTGTTCATGGCGAAGCAGCCCCTCATAAGTTTTTGTAGCAGTAGCACTTTCCTGTAAATAAATACCAACAGTTGTAATGTAGTACATCTAGGTCAGTCGGTCTAACACATGTATGAGGGTATTGTCTACAAGATAGATGTAAGCAAATAATGCAGACATCCAGATGTCAGAGTCATCCTTCCCTATGACAATATGTGCTATAGAACAAAAGCTACAGGATTGGAACAAAATTGAAAAAAGGAGTACCTCATGTCATGTTTTGTGCACCAAAAAAAAAAGGATGTTGAAGACCAAATATATTATGGACCAGGATTGGGGTTGGTGGGTGTTCTCTCCTTCGACTTACCATTTACCAAGCTAAAATTCTCATAATAAAATGATTGGTTCTCCCTCAGTGGTATTATTGTACCACCTGATATGACATTCCAGGTGATCCAACATCCTTGGCATCTCCTCCGATAAAAAATAATGAGAAATGCCACTTCCGCATTTCACATCAGTACAGGGAATTCAAAAAAGTATGAACTCCATATTTCAGAATTTAAATTGTTTTCATTCAAACTTCTGAAAATTTGAATTTACATAGCATTCCTCAAGATTATTGAGGACTGGAAAATAAATTACTGCATCAAGATGGTACCTCAAAGGAAGAGCACCACAAATAACAAGCAGAGGCAATGTGTAAATGACAAATAAACTACCGAATCAATTAAGTAATCAGGTTTTCTGTGTATTCCCATTCCAATGCAAAGTTAAACACTTGTTTGTCAAATTTTGCTTTCAAACTATTTGCACAGCTAAATTTATCTGGTCAGGCACGGAAACCAACATAAAGAAGGTATGGTTATGAAAAATAGCACACAATTTTCTTTGCATGCAATAGTACCAGAATAGCTGTTTATAGTAGTTATGGAGATAAATATTTTTGTAGTCATTACAATAATTAATGAAGGTTAGGGCATGCAACAAAATCCACTCCACTAATCCATTTCAGTTGTGACCCTTCAAAAACTAACTCTCTATACACACCGTTTTTTTTACCGCAAACAGTAGGAATATATGTAGATATTATGACATTAGAAGCTCATAGCCTCAAAACTCAAAAGTGGCCAAAACAACAGCATTAATACATGTAAATTCAGCAATGTTATTTTCCTATTTGCTTCAATACTGGTTTCAGCATTAGCAACCAAAGAACAAACTTACATAATGCAAATTTAATGAAAATGTAACTGAACACAACACTTACCTTCAGTTCTCATTGGATTTTCCGTCTGCCAATTTTGTCACTAGCTTGTCATATTTCTTTTTGGCGTCCTCAAACACTATCCACAGTGCAGATACATGCACAGCATAGCTCCTTGATAACCCTTCTGAAGAAAGCATACCAACAACTTGTCTGGTGGGAAGAAAAATTGGACCTCCCGAACCACAAGAGCCAAGATGAATATTCCTGATTTCAATTGTTGGTAGATCTTCATGAATATCATGAGAAATACTTATCTCCCCGTGTGTCCGGTATTGAGATGTTTGAGATGGCACATTCATTGCTACTTTCTTCCCTGAGGACTTTGAGGACATCTTGTCAAATGACATCACTTCATTTTTGCTAGGATAGCTAATCTTACCACTAGAAAAGGAGTACATAAGGTTATGCTGATGTGAAATAGCATATACATCTTGACCAGGGTTTAAGTTCCCATCTTTTGCCAATGAAACTACTGGATAATCATTAGGGGCATTATCCTTCTGTTTTAACCCCTTGTCAAGGCAAAGTATTGCTATGTCCCAAGAATCCACTTTGTGCAGAACATAAGCCTTTTGAAATGTATTGTCATTCTGTCTTGCTACATAGCAAGTTTTGCCACTCACACAATGCGCACAGGTCATGATCAGTCCATTTGGATCAATACAGAAACCTGTCCCTGTTGTTGTATGACCTTCTGCTTTTACACACACCACCCACACAGCACCTTTTAATTCATTGTACAACTTCTGTTCATCCTGACCACGAACTGATTGTGTACTCCGAGTATCATCCATCCTTTAATCAAAAAGGAAAGGTAGAAATATGTAAAAAAACGATATATTACCACCAGCATATTAAATTCATGGTGTCATAATGAATTGAAAGTAGAAGAGCAGCGTATGGATCTAACAACAAATTAAATTCAAGGAATGTCTACTTCACCCCGTCCCAGACCTATTCAGGGTGGACTAATTAACTTCCTAAACTATCCAAAACTGTTTTAAGGATCCCCTTCTAGCGGTTTTAAATGTGATTTTACTTTTGTCTACAGGTGGATTATGACATGATGAGTATACTTTTCAAATAATTCCAATGTACGTACATGCTTTAGTGACCACCACATAAAAAATCAGCGGCAAGATTAGAACAAGGTCACCAATGAGTAACCAATGGAATTGACGGCAGTGTCATTTGAGGAAGAAAAGATAGAGTCAGTGTCAAGTAAGAAACTAAAAATATTTTGGGGCAACAGCAGTGTCAATTGAGGAAGAAAAGATAGAGTCAGTGTCAAGTAAGAAACCAAAATATTTTGGGGCATTTGTGTTCTTACCCTTTGGAGTGTAATTGTGATTTTGTCCTTTTTTTTGAACTTTGTGATCTTGCCCTCTACTATCTAAGTCAATGCAATTTTTCTCTTGGTCTTTGCGCATTTGTCCCTGTTTTAACCGTTAGCTTTAGGGAAAAATCGCATTGACTTGTGAATAAAAGGGGGCAAATTCACAAGATTGAAAAAACAAGGGCAAAATCACAATTGCACTTCAAGGTAGAGGCAAAAACACTGAAAAAACAAATATTTTCAATGTTGAATAAGGAATTGCCTTATCTTCCAGTGCCACATAAGAAATTATTTCTAAATAGGTGAGGGGGTGAAGTAGACTTATTCTTGAGTTGACAAATGACATATCATTTCTGTAATCTGATGATGATAAAATCCAAAAATCTAAATAAACTTGTAAATCTCACAGAAAGTAAGGATCATTCGGCATCACCTTGGCTTGAATCGGCCGGAACGGGCAATGTTTGCTTCCCCTAGCTGTTAGGGAGGGAGCCTGGAAGCATCAACAGCCGGGGCTGGCCAGCATTGCTCGACGCCGGGGGTCAAGAAAGCATCTTTCACCGACGCCGGGGATCAAGGAAGCGCCATCGCAAGGCAGGCGGCCAACCATGATGAGTCGGTGGTCACCGCTACTGAGACCGACCTAGAGCGCGGTGCGGTGTGGGTAGACGGAGCCTCGCCGTGAAGCCTGTCGGTCTCCTCACCAAGAACCCCTGCCGGTCGCCGAGACAACGAGTGACGGCGGCTTGATCTGAGAGAAGGTTGAGGGGACACCCTAATTTCGAAATTAATTGGAGCAAATGTCAAGAAACTTTCACAGAAACTCCGTTTCAATCAAAGAAACAAAGAGCCAAAATGCCACGCACCGATGCGCGCTCGCCGGCGACGAAGCTGGAGTCCCTGGGACCGGCGTGGTCTGGCTAGAAGTAGACGATCCGGGAATGCCCTAGCCGACCAGCGGAGCGGCGGCGCCGAGGTGTGGCTGCCAGCGATGATGAGTGGGGTTTTTTCACCGTAACAGGCTACCAGCAGAGTTGGGCTGTAGTGCCCCCAAGGCCCAAACTCTTATGTCAAAAAAAAGAAAGGGCCCAAACTGTTCCCGAGATCGGCTCTAGTCCTAGTCCTCCTCTGTTTCACGGTTTCACCCTTTTCCTCTCCCGTTCCCGGTTCCCCCAAACCCTCGGGCAATAGAAACCCCAATCTCGCCGAATCTCTCCACTAGTACGCGCCATGGCGGAGCGGCGGGATCCGGTGCTTGGCGAGCCGCCGGAGAAGCGAAGGGATATCGACCCCATCGCGCCGACCGACCACCCTTGGAACCTGCCCGAAAGGCTCGGACTGCTACACTGCTCGTGTAAGCCAGGTGCGGACCGGAAAAGTTTTTTTTGTTCCAAATGTCGTCCCGTTTTACCCGCTTCATGGTACTGAAACCAAAATTATGTAATCAGAGAATAGTTCCGTGGTTATACCCCGGGAGGCAAACCTGCCAATCGATGCACAAGCTAGGAGGGTTGTGGCGCGGGTCTCTATGGCAGTCGTCGCCGTCGCCTCCGTAGATGGTAACCTGGGCTTCTTTCTTTTGCGTGTTCCTGATTCCTTCACTGTGTTAAATTTGCCAAAGCTTCGTTTTTTCTGAAAAAAAATTGAACCTTGCTCCCTCTTCGGCGCTCAATATTTCTTCTGTATTTTGTCCACTCTCACGTGCATATGCACTCTAATCTTAACTACAGTGGGCAACATTAATAAAGATTATACCTTTACAATATGTCCTAGATTTTTTGCTAGCTAGTAGTGTATAGGTCAAAGATTAAGAAAGATTACACCTTTACGATATGTCCTTGATTGTTTGCTATCTAGTAGCCTAGTAGTGACTAGTGTAAAGCCGTAAAGGTCGAAGGAACCAGTTAGTCCTGTCGTAGCCAACAAGTTGAACAGAAAAAAGATCCCATAGGGCATCATGCTGCACAATACCGTACACATGACCGTGAGTCCGCCACATTCTGTGTTTGGAAGACCATCTGATGCTAACTGAGGCTAGTGACCTAAATATGGAATAACAAACTGCAGGAGTTTCGTAACCACTACAATTCAAAAAATAAAAGTATGTAGAGGATTCAGTAGTGTGGTTTTTAATAGAATCTTTATGTTGGAAATTACTGTAATACAGAACATGTTGATATTATTTTTGTAAATAACAGTTTGGTCTTTATTTCTCTGTGGTACTCTGCTATATCATTTTACTATTCGTCATCTTTTATGAGGGCACAAGGTTTAAATTTCGATGTTGACACTTGACAGTCAAATAGACAGTAAAAGGAACCCTATAAATTTAATTTCACATGCCAAAGATGGTTGTTATGACGATAATTTTTTAAAACTTTTCTAATGCATCAAATTATTCTTTTTAATAGTTGATGGTGATCATCTGTGGGAAGCTTCAGGATTTATCGTTGAATTTGATGAAGCCAGCATGGTTGGGACAGTATTTTCCTCAGCAACTGTAGCTAAACGTGACTCTTTCTTCCCGGCCATTGAAAAAGTAAGTTCCTGTCTACTAGAGATTTGATCTTATTTGCTGTTATTTGGTTTTTGGAGGAAATGCAAGATGCTAATTTGTATTATGTTTATTGTAGATAAAAGTATATCTATTTGACGGTGCCTCTTATGATGCCACCATAACAGCATGTGACTATCACTGGAATTTGTTAGTTTTATCTGTTTCATTTGACCGTGTTGTCAAAACCATGAAATTGGTGGAGATCAGTGAGAATAGAAATTCTAGGGGTCCCTGTCTGGAAAGATGTAGTCTTCTGCCTCACTCAGCTTGTGAAAACCTTTATCCTGGAGACACCATTATTGGACTTGGTCGACAGCCTGAAGAGCCCTTTGGGCTTAAAGCGAATCGTGGACTTTACAGGTACCATGCGTCTCTGATTTTGCTGGATGGCTTTCATATTAGTATATTTATAACGAATCCAGCTTTTAGCTAGTTAAAAGTTGAAAATCCATACCAAAGACTGATTTTTTTGGGGGACATTGAAGAGCCACCTTATGCCTTGTACACCTACTTATGTAGGGAGAGAAAGCAACCAATATGGTCTGGATTTTTCAATTGGAACATTATCGTAATGTTATATGGAATCTACCTTTTGATTAGTTACAAACAGGTCATAAAGAGTTTTCTTTTCTGGATATTGATTGAAGAGGCACACTGGTCCTTGTATACACAGGGATAGGAATATGGCTTCCTCATAATTCAAATTTGAATTTGTCACTAAAACAAGGATGCAATTTTTTCATCCAATAAATGGTACTATATGGAAGGAATTTGATATTTATAAATTCTATTACTGCTGTATGTACGTAATCAGTTAGAATTTCTAAAATCTAGTGCTTATTTTTATCCACTAAGGTTTATTCGTCATATTGCAATTATTTATTGTGTTGCATGCTCTTTTTATTATCCTGAATGTCAATTCTCGATTTGATTTGGAGTCAATCAACATCCATAGTCGAATTGGAATTCAATAAGATTTGAATTCTTATTTGTCTTACAAATATGTGTTGGAATTTGTTGTGAACCTGTGACCAACTTTGGGTCCATATTCATTATTCAATAATATTTCCATGCATATACATGTATGCTGAACTGCTGATGTCAAAGATAGAAATATAAACACTATGGATCAGATAAAAAGCAGGATAGAAAACAAGAAAATGAACCAAAAGCAAAGAAAGTAAAACAAAATAAACAGGACAGGAAGAATGCCCTTTTCACTCTGTCAGGGCATTATTGTGGTTAGAGATAGTATCAAATATAAAAACAGTGGCACTAACTTTGATCACTTTTTTTGTTCTAGCACTGAGCGTTGGAGTCCATACCACCGACTTTGCCAAGAAATGCAGAAAGCAACATTTCTAAACACATATGTAAATATCTTGTCTTTTTATTGTCCGTCAAATAAAATATTAGTTTCTTCTCTTTGTAATACTGTCGTTTCCTTGTAGACTGCAATTGGAGGCCCAGCTATAAACAGAGATGGGAGGGTTATTGGAATGCTTTTCCAAAGTCTGACTTGTACTCCATTCCTACCATCTAATATCATTATAAGATGGTGGGAACATTTTAAAAATACAGGGTATGCTTCTAACCTATTGAGCATTGCCATCTTTGGTACTGGTTGAGAACATGTGCCGACTGAAAGCTCTTGTGTTTGTGATGCATATAAGATATGAAACTATCAATATATTTTGAATAGATGGGATGCAACTTACAAGAATATTACCCTAAGATGCAGCATCCAAATTAACAACCTGCATGATGCCTGTTATGATCTTTTTTATTGGCCAGACCTAATGGTGATTCATATGCTGTATCCAGACCTACACCAGGGACCCAAACACATAGGAAGCCCCTATTATTGTTAATGAAGGCATCAGGAATAAACCTTTTCAATTCTAGGGAGTCTAGTTGGTCTAGGAAATAAGATTTATTGGACTTTATTGCCATAAGTTAAGGATCCTCATTTTTGTTCTGGTTAAATTTCCTATAAGTATACCTTGTAGCCTCTCTGATCATGCCCTTTGTAAAACCCATGTTCTTCTCTGTCTGCCCCTCTCTTCTTTCTATAAATGCGGCATGAATCCTACACAGGTGCACTCATAACTGAAGCAAAAAAACTACCTTAACAGAAAATATGCTGTTTGGTTAATATATTTTGCATGCGACAAACTAGTCGAAGAGCTATGCTGTTACATAGGGTTGGGAGTACTTTATAATGTTACAGATCCAACACTTGGTCTTCCTTTCAGGCTTTTTCCCTGTCATACTCAGGCTGGGGTAGCTTATGTTTCATGATATAAACCTGTCTTGGCTCTTGTTCATTTATCTAGGATTCTAGCCTCCGTTAGCACTAATTCCCAAACCACCTGGCAAGTAGATCCTCATAAACATAAGAAAAGACAAGACTAGATCCAATAAACAGAACACATTGTTTATTGGATATGTTTTATGATTGAGTAAGCATAGGGGAGGGATGTTGATATACCATATTAAGAAAAGTTGAGCTGTGAAGTGCAGCATAGGTATTGGGGGTGCAACAGATTGGTGCGAATGTGGCAAAGAGAGAGATCAGATCATACATTAGGCCTCCAAATATGTTTTTGTCTAGCATTTTTGTGCTACATATGGTCAAAGGAAAGTAGGTAATCTGTGTAAACAATTGTAGCTAGTAGAAAGGAGAGTGCATCATTCAGCATGTGTATTTTAGATGTGAAAGATGGCATCTTATTGTAGTAGCCAAAGATAGATCGTACGTTTTGACCTGGCATTTGTGTTAGATATGGCCACAAGTAGGTACCTCAAAACTTGGAGTAGAATGGAATGTTCATCATTCAGTATTTGTATTTCAGATGTTAAAGATGAAATATTTACAACTTATGTTAAGGATAAGAATATTTTTATTGCATATACCCAAAGAAAATTACGTACTGTAACTTTTTGTCTGAATCATTTTCCTTTTCTTTAATCGCCGGGCAAAGCTCCTGCCATCTGTTACCAAATAGAAAATGAGGACTTCGACAAGACTACAACAAAAAAATGTTAATATATGTGATTCAGTAGAGTGTTATGGTCGGCATCAAGTATAACAGGCGCAACAAGAGTCAGTAGTAATTAAGATTGTTTAGTTTCAGATTGGTTAGTTAAGAGTCCAGCTTGTTTAGGAGGTTCAGGTTTGGTTAGTTAAGATTGCGTCTGTACATGGGCCTATATATAGTGGCCGACAGTTTGGGAATAAAGTTAAGTTGGAATCAATCTAATCTCTCATCTCCTTCTCCAGTTCCTCATCTCCTTTCACAAACGTCGCCCTCCAGCGACAGCTACCGTAACAACGGGCAGGAAACCGGCAGCTCAGCAGCCGGCAACCTCCCACGAGTATCCGATACGCTCGCTACCGCAGACCCATAACAAGAAGTTTCTGTCAGGATAACAGAAAACCTTGCAAAAGAAACAAAAGTCAAGAGAAAGAGATTATCAACTCTTTATTAGTTTGCCTTGCAAAAGAAACAAAAGGCAGGAGCACATGCTTTGTGTTAGTGACAAGTTGTCCCAAGGCTGCTCTTATAACTTTTGACAGTTACTTTGTAGCTTGGTAGGGTTTTTTTTTTTTTGCGACCAGTAGCTTGGTAGAATTTAGTGACATTATATCCGCTTTCTTTGTGTATCTTCTTTATGGGCTTCTTTTACAGGAAGTATTGCCGTCCAACTATAGGGGTTTTGAGTGTGAATTTGCATAATGCCCAGTCTTCACCTTGGGTGAAAGTTCCCACAACTTTGCATGAAGGGTTGGATGGTCTTCTTGTTGAGCTGGTATGTCATATGTTCATTATTTGCTTTGACTTGCTTATTAAATGTATAAATCATGTTTTTGCTTTATGATTATTTAATATGTTCTTCGAATATGTAAATGTAGTTTGTTTCAATATTGAATATAAATACTCCCTCCGTCTAGTTGGTCAAACTACTTAACTTGGTCCATCAATATATTGACAACACATAGTTGATGCTGTTAGATTCTTCATGGAAAGTACTTTAATAATATATAACTTTCTCTATTTGAAATATTATACTTTTACAAAAAGATCAAGTCAAAGTATCATATTGGAGACCGTGTAAATGTCCTAAATGACTGACATGATATATACATGTAAATAATATACGTGATGTACATTTTGACCAGCCTGACTTATGTGCAAACAATATAGGTGAGGTTCATTTATATAATGCTTCCATTTTTTCTGAATTCTTACTACTGTGGTGATGCTTGTGTCTCCTACAAGTTACCGCGAGCAACTTTATCCCTTGGACTACAACAAAAAGATCTGATTATCCAATGCAATGGAAGATGCGTTGCTACTAGTTTACAGGTAATTCCATAATTCTTTTTCATGAAACTAATTTTTTTGTGGCATTAGGACTCAATTTTTGCTGTGAGGCTGCCCTCACATTTAATTTTTTTTTTCAATTTTGGTTTGACTAGTTGTTCCAAATCTTGGTGGAAAATATTGGAAAGATGGTGGAGTTGACTGTTATAAAGGCCGAGGATGGCACTACACATTCGATATATCTTCCTGTCGAGGAGGCTGTGGAGCAGAAGTTCTACTCGTAGTTATCCTCCCCTTAGTTTAATTTTTGAACATTTTTTCCATATTCTTATGTATTTTATAATTGTGGCAGGTGGCCAATCGCAAACTACCATGGAGGATTTGTCTACTAGCTGTTGTGGAAGATTCAACATTATCTGTTGCCTAATTCGGAACTGGTGCATGCTGTTTTATGTTTGTTGGAACAATTTATATTTAACTTTTGGATGCTGGTGAAGCAGACTCTTAGTTTTCTGTGTTATTTATAAGTGTGAAATACTTATTAGAAGAAATTAAGTTTTTGGAGCTTAACGACTCAACATATCTTCTTGGTAGCGTTGTACACAACAATAACTTTTTCAGGTTGCCTGACCCTGACCTGCACCACTTCGCTGCCCGGTACTTCTGCCTGTAACTCATGTTGGTTGCCAGTTTTTTTTTTTAAGAACCATGTCAATTATATTAAAAAGAAGATGAATCCTAGACTAATTGGGCATTACAATCAATGAGAAAACAACACCAATTGGTTGAATTGAAATATCAACATACCTGCAAGATTGGTTACCAGTTTTGAGTTAAGCTGTAAATCGTGAGCTTAATTTGCAATGCTGAAACTTGAAACTTTATTAACTTCCCATCTCCGATGTCAATCATGCATGCTTATATAATTCACTTAACCAAGAAAGCGCAATAGATTGGATCTTAGATTTTGTTGATGGGTTTTGGGAATTCCAGTATGAACTACAGCATTGAATATACACGGTTCTTCAATAGAATTGTGTTTGGTGGAAGTGTTATTTGGCTCACACTGGTATTGATAGTTTGATAAATTCGTCCCTCTCCCTCGCTCTATAAAATGTGAACTATAATTTTTGATGTAATAGTGTATCATATATAGGATTTACACAAATAGTCAAAATAAACAAGTAAATCACTTTAATTGGAAGTAAATATGGTGATATGAAAAAAAAATGGTGATATGAAAAACAGATAGCACTAAAAAAATGTGTTGTTTAGAGTGTATTTAAATTATAACTTAAGACTTATGAGTTGCCAAGTAAGCGAAACTAAGATACTATATTTTTTTCATTTGTAGTACCATCCGACTTTTTCCCCCATTTCCTTTGATGATGCATGAGGATATAAATTATGTGGATATAAGGGTGGAAATAAATATTTTTTATTTTTAAATTTTATTTAAGGATGGAGCAAAGTAGTGTTAGATTTTTTGTTCCTATAGGCTATGTTTTTTTCTATTTTTTCTGATTATTTTGAGTATTTGCACGGAATAAATCTTGAGGCAGGGATTCTTCTCCGGAAATATCATCGGCCATGGAAATCCCCCTAGTTAAGTTAATCCTCAAATGATAGAGATTGGAGGGGATTGAGGGAGATTAGATCCTGAACTGACTTGTAGGGAAACTAATCCTCTCAATCTCTTCCAATCCTCCCATTTAGAGATTAAACGAAGAAAGCGGATGTTCTCTTCCCTGGATTTATTACCCTTAGCTACCAAACTAGGCCTTAGGGCAAGTAGTGTCGTCTAATAGGCGGTCTAATAAAGTGACACCAATCTTCAGATAATTTATCAGACAATCTAGATAATAGGTTGTTTTGGTTGCATGACAACGAAACTTATACAATGATGAGGAATTTGTCTCATAGTCCTAAAATTTAACTCATGAGACAGTTGTTTCGCGAAACAATGACATCCTTCTCTCACCTCGCTCTCTCTCCTCCATATTAGCAAAACTCCAACATGGCACTACATGAGATGACCTATCTACCAGTCAATTGACGTGGTGAGAAACCTCCTTCCAACCACTCTCTCACTCTTCTCTAATTATCACATAGATAAGGGTAAGCACATTGTGTCGCCTGATAGACGATCTTATACAGTGACACATAATATTGAGACAATTATCATACCACACATTAGACGAGCTATGCCAGGTAAAATAAACTAACTTGCCGTGGTGGTGATTTGGCACGCCTAAGCAGACGTTGCATGCCAAAGTTGCGGCACAGGGAGGTGTGGCATGCTGTGGTCATCAACCAAACACAGCCGCAGTAATACAATATCCTCTAATTTGTAGGGGGAAAATTTATTGGTTGCATGGTAACAAAACTCATACAACGGTGGATGAGTTGTCTCATAGTCCTAATATTTAGCTCATGAGGCAGATTTCCTTCTCTCACCTCACACTCTCTCTCCTCCACATAGTAAAAATCCGACGTGGTACTGTATGAGACGACTTATTAGACTACCGGCGCGTAGCAATATACCTGCCCTAAGGGGGTATATATTTGGGACTGAATTCTCCTTTCTCACACTCAAAGCCAACCACACTCTTGTAGTAGGAATAATTTTATGTCACTTATCACCCTATAAGCCACTGGTCTATCAGCAAGAAACCTGAGGCAGCCCAACCCACGGAATCTATGGGTAGTATCTACGATGACATGTCAATAAGACACTGCAATACGATGACATGTCAATAAGACACTGCATTAGAAATTATACTTTTCAACCCATAATTTCTTAGAGTGGGTCATCAAAAAATACATCATTTCTCTTCTCTACCAATTATATTTGTTCTCCTTCTATTATGAGTACACAACCATCTCCTAATGCAAAACTTGATAGTGTCTAGTGCATATGTTCTCGTGTTAAAACTGAGTCTTGCACGAGAACCAATTTCTTTTTTTTCATTCTCTCTCATATTTAATATAACGTCATATATGCATATGGTCCTATATGACAGCTCAATTAATACTATAAAAATAGTCCTATATAGAGGGTTGGGACTACCCTGATGCCAACCACTCTCTCCCACTTCTCAATTATTTCTATTTGCATAGTGGTTGTTTGCGTTCTGAATTCTCTTTTCCTGGTAAGCAAACACGCAACCACTCTCTTTTAGCAGGAAAAATTTTATGCAAATCTTGAACATTTTTCTCATAAATCTTGAACATTTGTTCCAAATTCATAAAAAATGTCCTCATGTTATGAAGAATATTCTTAATAAAATATCATCGAAACGTACTAGTAGAGTAGTAGTACGTCTTTCTTTAGGTAGCTCTATCCTCTGCTCCTCTCATTTTTCGTTAAGGAAAACCGTACAAACATATTTACAAGCTGAGCATACAACCTAAATTAAAAGGCGAATCAGGGAGAGACTTGTTGGACCTAGTCTTTATCAAGTTGAGGCCCCCACCGAGAGCCTCGAGCCCTCAACTATTAAACTACTCTAAATTTAAGAAAAGTTTTTAATATATATATATATATATTTAAGATTGTTTGACTTAGAATAAAATAAAAACCTTTTTAAAATGGAGGGAGTACAATTCCTAAGGACCTATTTGGCACAGCTCTAACTTATACAAAAATGGTTCTAGTTTCTCTGGTAAAGTAACTTTTTCTTGCTCTGACTTGTCTGGCTAGGAAAGCGATTCCTTCTTGTTTTATAGAAGGGATAGAGCCATAGAGGAGATTAAATGAGAAGCTAGGACGATCTAATTTTTTTTGGCTCATGGTTCCTAGTTCATTTCTCCAATCAGTTTTTTTGGCGAGATTTTGTGTTGACGCTGTTTTGATAGATGTGATTGGTAAGGCTTCAGTTTGTGCCAATAAGCTATAGTGAAACCCTGTAAAAGAACTAACACCAGTGTACCTTTTTATGTCCACTCTTGACACCCTAAGTAGGTCTAAATTTTGCAGGTCCAGTTCCATTTTTAGGCTTTTCTAAATTTCTACTTGTCCAACAAATAAAAGAACAGCTTGCGTATTTTCACTATTCAATGCTTAGAGTAAAACTTAAATTGCAATTTTTCCACTGAAATCCTAATAATGCTCGGACTCCAACGAACAGATCGATGCAAGCCACCGCATGCATATGTGACACGTGGCTATCTCCGATTGAGACCGCGGAGGGCCCATATGAACACAACACCACGTCCAAGATGCATAAACCACCAGCCAGCAGTACTCTTCTCTTAGAACAACCACACACAGTAAGAAGTTCCATTCAATTGTTGCTTTGTGCGTACATGACTATACTCATATGAGTACATTGTGAGTCGTAAGCACCAAGTTACGTGCATGGGCTACATACTGCTCAATACTGTAAATATCTTCTACTACTCAAATCAATCTTACATTTGCACTTTCTAATAATAGAAATGGAGCTCGTTCATAATAACACAAGGATCTTTAC
Source organism: Echinochloa phyllopogon (assembly GCA_033239725.1). Taxonomy (NCBI): domain Eukaryota; kingdom Viridiplantae; phylum Streptophyta; class Magnoliopsida; order Poales; family Poaceae; genus Echinochloa; species Echinochloa phyllopogon. The sequence continues at coordinate 15,215,526 of BTCW01000009.1, forward strand.
GTGTGGCCCAATGCCCAGTGATCTCCATGGCCAATTCCCATGAGAACACACCACACCCTTCCATCTTTAACCTATGGTGGCGTTTGGATACTGGGATAGGGAAATAGAAGATGGCATAAGGGTTTTCTATTGTTTGGGTATGGGGTTAGAGAAAGAACGGTGATTTTGGTTAGTGATACACGGACCTATGGCAGTGAGTATAGAATTCCAAATGGGCCGGACACGATGGACGGCCATAAAAAGCACGGCACTAGCCCGGCCCTAAGCACGATCGATAGTGCCTTGGACCGGCCCGACACGAAGGGATTTTAGTGCCTGGACCGCCACCTCGGGCCATAGTGCCGGCCTGAGGCACGGCCCGAAAATGGCCGGCCCGATTGGCGGCCCGATTATTTGGAAGCCCACGTGTATATATACACCAAAAAAACCCAAATCCTATCACTCCCTCACCCCTCCCCCTCCCTCAGCCGCCACTCCCACTGGCTCATCTTGCCCCTCCCGAGCGCCCCCCCAGGCCCTGCTCCGGCCGACGGCCGCGCCGGCCACCGGCCCCGACGCCGCGTCGCGCCCCCTCCCCTACCGTCGAGCCGGCTCCTCCTCCGCCCCCTGCTCCGGCCGGCAGCCGCGCCAGCCCCATCCCCGCCGCCGAGCTGCCACGACGCGCCAGCCCCTTCCCCGCCGTCGAGCTGGACGCCGCGTCAGTGTCCGCCGCCGCGGGGAGGATCTCCGCCGCCCGAGCAGGCCTTCCGCGCCGCGTCGGCCTCCGCCACCGCCACGGCGGCCGCCTGCTCCGGCCGCGCCGGCCTCCTTCGCCGCCATGGCGGCCGCCAGCTCCGGTCGCGCCGGCTTCCGCCGCCGCCACAGCGGCCTCCTGCTCGGCTGCTCTGCCGCGCCGTCGTCGGGCTGGCAAGGCCCGATGGGCCGGCCATAGCCTGACGGGCCGACCGTGCCGCCGTGCCGGCCCGGCCCGAAAAGCAGGCCGTCGTGTCGGGCCTGGGCCGCCACCTCGGCACGGCAGCCCGGCCCGGCCCGGAACGAAGGAAAATCGGGCCTGTATAGGGCCGGGCCGCGTCGGGCCGGGCCAAATCGTGCTAGGGCCGGGCTCGGGCCGGGCGGCCCATTTGGAATTCTATAGCAGTGAGTGGGTTATGACGCAAATAGGGGTGGAGAATGTATAAAATTATCAATATGCCCTTCATTATGCTTCTGCTCACGGATGCCTGTTTATTTAGAAGGGGTATTTTGGTCACGCAAGCTAAAATTTTCTATCCCTAACCCATCCCATCCCAAACAAAAGAATGGATTATCTATATCTATCCTATACCCTTTCAAATAATTTCTATTTCCATTTCGCAAACTCCATCCAAATGTCACCCATAGATAAATATTAGTTTCACTTTTGTATTAGTTCTTAATTTTGGTTACATATCTATCTTTTTTTATCTAAAATAAGGATATGGTATAGAATTTTTTATTTTGTCCTAAAAAATGTTGGTATTGAATGTTTACGTATCTCCTGTGTGGATCGAGCGTCAATTTTGCCGACTTCCAATTATGGAGTGAAGGTATTGATGCACGGTGAGAACAGGACGCGCGTGTACTACATGTACATCTATGATAGTGCAATATTAAATTGCAGGGTTATTTAATCTTTTTACGGTCACATACGACACGACATGGTGTTTCATGAAAGAAAAATCACGGTCAGCGTGTCAAAAGAAAGGAAAAAGTTTAGATAACCCTCCAACGTATCAACACTCGACTACTTAACCCTAACTTCAAAACAAGACATTGTGCATCTTAAAATAGTTAAAACAGTCTGATTAACTCCATGCGGCTGTTTTGCATGCCGGTTTTGACTTCGTGGCGCGCCACGCTGGCTCCTCTTCCACGCTGGATGGCTGGTTTAAGCAGTCGAGTGTTGATACTGTTTTAAGGTGTTGATACCTGGTTTTGAATTGCCTCTCTCGAACTCCTCTCTCTTCTGAACTTTGAAGGCTCGTTCAGATCTCCTCCTCAATCCCAAACCCTAGATCCTCTCACCGCCGCAACCCCCACCCACACTCCCTCTAATTCAGTGCAAATGCCCTCGAGTCGGTCGCAGTGGAGTAGGTGAAGCCTTTTGCGGTGATGATTTGGTGCCGGGAGGAGCCGTGGCAACAACGATTTGATCCCTAGGCGGCGGCAGGCGGCCACGGCACACGACTGCTGGGTGCCAGGGTTCCCCGTCCCGAGTCTCGTGATTCGACTCTCTCCCGCCGCGCTGCCGTGTGTCGCCTCCGCTAGTCTGCTGTCCCCCTTCTCCATCACTCCTGCATCAGGTGAGTCGACCTGAGATTGTGTGCAGTCTTAAGTTGCAGTGGCAGTGGCCACTGCATTTGATCTCGGACGCCCCCTCCCGCATCTCCCTGCCAGATGCCCATTCGTCTCCACTACTCATGCCTTTCTTGTAGATATTTGGGAAAACGAACCGCGGCCAGTGGCTGAAGCAGCTCGTCTTGGACGACTCAAGGAACTCTTCTCCCTCCTCCAGGAGCTCTCCCTCGACCACCTCTCCTACTTCTCCAGGTACAACCCCGCCGCCTCTTGTTCATGCTGTCGCCATATATAGGGTATCAATGTGTGTAGCCGTCGTGCTCGTGTTATGTTTTCAGAATGTGCGGAATTTATTGCTAATTTATTCAGAATATGTGGAATCAGTATGATCTCTAGCTTCTGTTCACTGATAATATCTGCCATTCGCTGCTAATTTACTCAATTAGCTTCTGTCATAGGTTGTACTGCTGTGTAGTAGATGCATCTAGTTAATATAGCTTTTCTGAATTCTGATGGATGCTCCCTTCACCATTTTCTTGAGATTTGGAATGTTTTACATCACATGTTCACAAACATATGAACTAATGGAGCATATGGTATGTTTATTTTAACCAATGTACTGATGTACTGAGGCTTCATAACTGGTATCACTTATCACAAGGCCTTGTAGTGAGTAATGACGAGAATCACCTTGAAACTGTTTTCCTATTAGATCTATTTTTGCAAATGCAATCTTAAAATTCAGCATCTTTAAGCTAGTTGTTTAATTGTTCCATATCCACGTCGGATTTGTTTTTTGAACTTCGAAGTAGGTTATGGCGACCAGTCAACCTGATAGATATCAAGCCTACTAGCAAAAGTATCTTATTATCCCTTATTTAGAAGTCATAACATTCTGACAATGTGGATGTCAACTGAATCTAAAACGGGTACACCAAAGCGTGATGTAACATGGACAGCTACCTAACACTACTATTCTAAAGAACGATTCTATCAGTGAGTAATCCATCAATGCTTGCTCTCTTATAGATTGTTATTGGAATGACTTCCCATGAAAAGATAGTATTCAGTTGCATAAAAATTTCAAGCCCTTATCCTCTGACAAGATTCTTCTTTTTGTGTTCTGCTTCTTCAGTTTTTCTTAGCTAATGAGGGATAGTTTCATTAGTTATTGACATATATTCTATACTATCCCAATATTCCAATTGGAGCTTTTATCATTTTTGTTTGTTTTTTGGCACATCACATTCATGAATTTTCTGTGCTTCGAATACTTGTGACAATCTTTTTACATAATGCTAGTATTCTCAAGTAAATTGTCATGCATGTGCTAATTAATAATATGATTTATATATACACACATACTAGATAATGGGCTCTTGAGAGGACCAAGTTAGGCAGTTCTTGTCAGAGGAGGAAGAAGAGGATGATGAAATTCTGCTTGTTTGGCTCTTATACGCTTGTTGATAATTCTATTGGTAATGAAACAGTGATACCATCCCTGGGATTTAGTGTATGCTAGCTGAGTCATCTAACTGGAGTTGATATTTTTAGTCAATGACGCATTATAGTTGCAGAAAAACTTGTCAAAATTGCCAGTGACAGTTATATGCTGTCGGAAAAAGTCTACTTCACCCCCCAACCTATGAGGGGTGGAACACATCACCCTCAACCTATGAAAATAGATTTTTTACCCCCTGAACTTTCTAAAACTGGACAAATCACCCCCTGGAGCAGTTTTGAAAAATCATAATAAATCACAGAAAAATCATAAAATAGAAAATCAAATTGTGTTGGACTCCAAATTAGTAGATCTACGCAGTGAACATATAATATGGTATGCTTTAGTACATTTTTTTACAGCTATGAAGAAAAGCATAGATCTAAAGTTACTGGAAAAAATGTACTAAAGCATTCCGTATTATATGTTCACTGCATAGAACTACTAATTTGAAGTCCAAAACAATTTTATTTTCCATTTTACGATTTTTCTGTGATTTATTATGATTTTTCAAAACTGCTTCAGGGATGATTTGTCCGGTTTTAGAAAGTTCAGGGGGTAAAAAATCTATTTTCATAAGTTAGGGGGTGATGTGTTCCACCCCTCATAGGTTGGGGGGTGAAGTAGACTTTTTCCTATGCTGTCTATCATGTATCTATGTCGGACATTGCTCTGTTTCTCACTAATTAAACTTGCTATTCTGTTTGCTTATCACCAGCACTGCTTTTTTTTGTATCTGCTATAGTGTATTGTTTAAAACATAGAATGCTTGTGCATAGTTACCTCGATCAGTTAGTCTTGCTTGGCACTGAAATTGGTGAGGATGAAATTAGTCTGTACAATTGTGATGACTGATCGGTAGGCTTAGCAAGTTCCTGAATTTTGGATGTACAATTTTGGTTTAGTAATCACGTCAGCACTACTATAAGAACACATATGTGCGTGTCCAAAAAAACAAAGAACACATATGTGTTTTGGATACTGTTGTCATGCCTTGAAATAGCAAGTAGACAAGAAAGGGTTACTTAGAAGGCTCTTGCTTAGCCTAACTGACAACTTTTTTTGCTCAAATATGTTACTATTATCGTATGATAAATGCAATCTGTTACTAGCCCTACAATTGTATGATAGATGCAATATGTAACTGAGAAGTTTTTAGACTTTAAGCTGAGTTTGTACGATATTTACATTGAAGAGCATGTACTAGTATTTGTGAATTCATCTATGATGAGATCTTGATATAACTAATTTGTGCTGGATACTTACACTCTTTCTGTGCTGTAACCTTCTGTTAGTGACATGGCTCAATTATTTCTTAAATTTCTTTTTGTTAGCTACAGATTCCTTGGTGGAAGCAATACATGATCTGACAATGTGAAGTGAACCTAGTAGTTTACCAGTCCTTTATGCTATGCAAATGTGTTCTTTGTGTGCGTGACGATAGCAATTCTGAACCTGTATGGGAACAGGATTTTTTATAATTTATTTATGTATGGATGCAGCAAAGCATTGTTAAATTTTTGTAATTCTGCACTGCTTGTGAACATTTGCATGTTTCCAGATTTTTTTTAAAAAAAATACATGAATTGAGCTCTATCTTAAAACGATATATCATATTTCCTTTGGGTTTGTCCAAAACAAGATCAGTTGTGGTCTTTTATTTCCCTGGAAACAGGGTTCCAAACAGCAGCAGGTTGATTTTCCCTTTCGTGGATTTCTCCCCTGTGGTAGAGGGGGGAATCAATAGGTCCAAAAATTTCCCACACGGGAGCTTTCTTCCTTGGGCCAATTAACCCCTGCTGCCAAATTAGGCCTGAGAATGTTTCCTTTGCTTCTGTCTCTTGCTTTATGCCTGTTTGGGCTGTCTGGCTGCAAGTTTACAAATTGTTTCATGAAAACCCTGGGCAAACAGTGTTTGTTAAAGGTGTCAGTCCTGTGGCCTGTTTGTTGGGTTCCAACCAATTGCAATAGAAAAATCGCAGTTATGCTCATTTTAATGGCAAATCTGCAGTCAATAATGATTGAAACCAACGGCAAAATTTGAAGTCTTTCAAAGAAGAAAGCTGGTCCTGATTTCAGTTTGTATTCTTCCTTGCTCATTGGGAGTTTTGTGTATAACTTTCTGTTTGCAACCTTAATACTAGGTATATGGTGTAAACAAGCTTTCAAGGACCACGGTATGATGTAGGAGAGGAACTGGAACTTTTCAAATCCTTGCGTAAGGTAAGTTGTGCCCTATTTCGCTCCTCGTTCTCATTGTTTTGTGATACTTTGATATGCCGCATTAAAATTGTGTTCTCATTATGTATTCGATAAACTAGAGTTTCAGTTAGCCTTTGCTTACCACTTTGATGTGAACAAAGTTACCTATTACCTTTTCACATTGATGTAGAGTACTCCGTTCGTTTGATGATTCGGTGTGAAGAGCATGTTCACTTAGTTGCACATTTTTTTGATTTAGTTATACTGTACTGGATCTATTGTTTGCCATTGTATATAGGCCTGCTGAACTATATCAATTGTCTAGATCATACCGATTTTTTAGATTCTACTAGCAACTATTCTAGGCAACATATGTGTTTGACATTAAAGCTGGTAAAACTAATCTGCTTAAGTCCTTTTGTTAACTTTGTATGCAATAAAGTATTTTAAATATTTGAAAGTATCAATAGTAAATAACGTGGTTGCAATAAATAAATACCCATGCTTCTTATTCGCGTTGAAATAAATAAATGATCATTATATATTTACTAGTTTTTTTGTTGCAAAATTGTCTTAACTAATAGTTTTTTTATTGTCTTTTCATATTAGACCACAACATGTAAACTTTTGAAACAAAATGGCAAATAAAGTGCTTGAGGGAGTACAGATGGATGCATGTCTTGACCAAGAGCAGAGACATCAGTTTTCAAAACAATTATCCAGTGTTGTTTGGATGATTAAGGTGGAAGATTCAACTACTAAGCAAGATAAGCAAGATGAGGGTCATGTAAATGTAGCTGGGGTATGCATTAGTCCAATGGGGTATATTCTTACATCTTCACATATTATAGAACCTGGTATGAAGTATGTTGGTTCATGCCCATCATGGAAAGCTGGCTGGACCTCGTTGAAGGTGGTGAAAAGATCTATGACATATGGTCTGACTTTGTTTCAAGTGGAAGGAACAAGTTCTAAAAGTGCTGACTACACTAATTTAGCTGATACAGGAGTATTGAGAGTAAATCAGCATCTATATGGGTTTGGTCATCCAGAGTTTTTTGAGTTATCATGTGTGAACACATTTGTGAGGGGCTCTGTTGAATATGAGTGTGAGGATGTCACGGAGTTGCCACCTTGTGTTAATGATTTGGATCGTTCACTTGCTGTATCACAAGAATATATAGATGGTGTAGAGAATTTTGATATACAAAAGGCTATTGCTCCATCTCCCAGAATGGTAAAGCATCTGAAGGGTGTAATCAATTTGGAAAATTTTGAACCAATCACTATCTTGTTGATGCATGAAGACATTCCACTAATTCAAATAAAAGGTTTCCATTTGAAATATTGTGGTGCTCCAGTATTTGTCTCTTCGGGCCATGTTGTTGGCGTCGTTCTTTTCCAGCTAGCTGACATTAACTTTGCAGTTCATCTGTCAGCCATCAAGGAATTTCTTAAGGGTGTCGATCTGGTAAGTATTTCTTTTATTGGCATGCGATCTAAAATGTTTTTTCTTTCACGAGGTCACAATCCATGTGCTATACTAACTTTCATTTTTATTGCTGCCTCAGTCCCAGGCCCATGTCCCTGCCAAGTAAACTGCTAGAAAGTTTATCAGAAGCTAAGGTAATGTGTGTTGCTATTGAACATCAGGCTTAGCACAAACCAATTCTACACTGTAACTTCTTTGTTTTTAATTGATGGAAAAGAATATGAACAATGTTTTAGATTCTCAATTGCTGTCTATTGCCATATGCTTTGGGGCTGCATTGTTATGTTGCTACTTTGCACAACACTTCCGCAATCCAATAAATTTACAAGTTACCAACTTACTAATTATGCTCTTGACATTTTAGAAATTCTATGTGTGTGAGTCTTGTTGGGTAGCTACATTTTTTTTTCTTTATAAAGGAATGATAGCTTCTTAAATTTGGGACAGTTTGAGGACATACATACTTTATCTGTAATGGGAGAAATATAAACATGTTCTCTTTTTTGAAATTGAAAATTGGATTCATGTGCAGGCGCTTCAGAAGATTATTATCACGCCCCAAAACTTGCAGATGCTATGTTTGTGCTCACACTAGCCTTTGATGGATCGGTGCTCCTGACTTCTGGAGATGTAAAGGAAGTGACTATTCTTGTAGATTTGACTTGTACTGGATAATGAGGACATGCTGCTTTAAAGCGAGAGTCAAGTTAGGGCCTTTGAAACGTGTACTCATGCAGTTGATTTCACCTACATGAACTGTGTTGTATTTTAATTCCTTTAGTTTGTGACCTGATGTAGTAATATGTCTCAGAGCGGCTGCCGTGACTTTTCTGGATTGGTGCTGAAGTCGCATGTAGACTTTACAAGTCTGGTAGGGTTGTTGCCTGTCACACCATGAGAGCTTGTATTGCTGAGCGTGGAACAGGCTCATGTTCTTTAACAATGTAACTTTGAGTTCTATTTTCCTAGAGAGATATCAGTAGTAGTACTACATGTGCATTCTTGTTTATACGTTATGCTTGGCCGCCTTATTTTGACTCGGTTTCTGCTACGAATCTTGGCTAAAACATGAACTTGTTCAATTTCAAAGCGTGTTTTCGATTTGTGCGGAACTTCAATCTTATGTCCTGTACGGAGGTTTCAACTCTCAGATCTGGACGAGAATTGGTTGGTGGCATTGTGATTTATCTGGTGCATGTACACACGGGCCAAGGAAACCAAAACGAGCGCGCACGACGTTACCTGCAAGCGAACCAGGCCTCTCCGCTCTCTCCTCTACCAACCTGCTGCCTCGCTCGGGCTCTGATCAGAGTGATCACGAGGGTCGTCGATCATTATTGGAGTTCAGTTCGATCATTTGATATCAGATTATCAGTTGGCGTGTTTTTCGATCATATATGTATATCGCCAATAATGGTTTTGACTACCAGCTCTCACTTTTTCTCCTACGATACTGATAGAGCTAATAATCGCTCGTGGTATATAAAATTTTTGGAAGAAATTTGGAATTTGAACAAATATTGTTCAAAGTTCACTGACTAATCGCCCATATAAATTGATGATTTAGATTTATTTAACCCTGGTATCCCTACCTCCGCTGAGCTATATTGTATTGTTTGATGTGGACCGCAATATATAGCTGATGAGTTAGTATGTGCGTGCATGTCCTTTCCAATTTTTGCGAGCAATTAGTGCTTTATTTTCTCATACCAAGAGTGAACTTCTATGAATTTCTCAAACGATATTTAGACACTATATTGTATAATGTGTGATTCTTTACATAAGCATAAGAAAAAACGGCGTAGCAAATAGCTTCACAATTGTCCTCAAACCACATCAGTCTCCAGAAAACCGGCATAAAATTGCCGTTTACTAGCACTGTAATTAGTCGGTTGTAAATCCATTTTGATCATAGAGAAGTGTGCATGCAGCTTTTGTACATGATACGTGTCATCTGACTGACCGCCTGTTGTAGTAAAAGTTTGAGAGCATTTTTCAGATATTAGTTCAATAATCAATAGTGTACGGTGAAAACAACTCAATGACAGTGAGATTCTAAAAAGATCAACTTGACATGGTACCGAATTTTCATGTTCCCGCGTTTCTAGATTCTTGCTTGGCCAAGTGAGCAGATCCACAAGCTAGAGTTGTTCAAACAGACTAACATAACAGTAAATATATGCTTCCTTTGTATACTACTGATTATAAGTCCCGGCCAAGAGCAGTATTGTTTTATCTTCAAATCCTATATATACATAACCTTTTTGAGGAACTTCAAAACAAAACTTTTCGGGCATCTAATACAAACAGTTTTTTGGAGACATGCTCTAAGATTCTAAATATCATAGACAATTTTCATTGGACTTTTAAACATTCAACTTCTCTAGCACGTTTTTTTTCTCTGTTGCGTGGTGGAACTTTTACAGCACAACTCTCATGTCTCAAACTCTCAACCCTTGGAAGTTGGAAATTGGAATGGTTGCAGAACAACCTCGACTTCAAACTTAATTAGTGGCGTTGCACATTGTAGACGCCGACTGAGTACTGACGTCCTGGGAGATAGCTCAAGTATTAAACTGGCCATAAGCCCATAACTCTAGTATATGGAGTACTACAATTGAATTGTCAATGAGATGTACACAAAGATTTAGGAGTTAGTAGATGATCTAAAATGCTTGATTTTTTCTTACTGGAGTAGTCATCATCCTTGAGTACAAATCTTGGCTCACACTTGCCGAACAAAAACAAGCGATATATAAGAGGCCAAGAAAGACGTGAGTGTTGTTTTTTCGCTTTCCCCTTTCATTAGCGGTGACTGAGCTTCATCCAAGAGTGGAGTTGAGTAGTTTAATTTCCTCAGAGGACAACATTTGTAACAACAAGAACTCCTTTTCTTTTAACCGTTTTTATCAATTGGATTCTCGGAAGACGGTTAGTTTTAAATTAACGAGGACATCATTCCTTGGCCACATGCCAATGGAGGGAGTACTCCATATACATATGACACCTTATTTATTACAGTAGTTTACTCTAGACAATATCATGTACTAGATATGCTGTATTCGACGTGTATGCGGCTAAAACCCATCAGTATGTGCATAAATATAAAATGCAGTTGGCTATTTGTGCAATGCACCAACTGAAATTAACAATGCACTGTGTTTTGACCAGTCAACAGTCTTTGGGGTTGGTCGCTTAATTTTTCAGCTGTACTTTACGATGAATAATTCAACAACAAATACAGAACCCACACCAAACGTGCGCGAGTGTTCGGTAGCTAGTGTCCATCGCCTTGTGCGTGTGCGCGTTCATGGCATGCATGCGCCACGATTGTAATGCGAATAAAACATTCTCAATTCGCAAAAAAAAAGTCTGAAATTAACAATCCCTCACAGCTTGATGCATGATCAAAAATTCAAAATGCATATATGTTGCATCCTGCAGGCCGGCCGGAAGGGAATCCACACTGCTGTGCGTGACGACAGGGAACCATCCATCAGGGTGCGTGCGGTGCACGTATCGGTCAACCAAACCAAACGCGTTGCCCCGCGACGCACGGAAGAAGAAGCTGCTGGCTGGACACATGCATCGACCCCCCACCAACTCGAGAGCTAGCCTCGCAAGAGACTGCCTCCTGATCGATCGGCTATATATACGGGACAGGGATTCCATTGTTCCAAGAAGTACCTTGTCATTCGGCAACACCAACACATACAGCATTTTTGCACAAGCACAGCCGGCCTAAGCTACGAGATTATTCTAGGTGTTGACAAGACAAGCTAGGCTACCGAACCATGGCCTCGTCCAGGAGCTTCGCCGCGGCCTGCGTCCTCGCCGTGCTCCTCGCCGGCTGCCTGGCGGCCGCCGACGCGCGCCGGCTGCTCGACACGGCGATGCCTCCGACGATGGCCGCCGATGACATGGGCATGTCGTCCATGTCCCCGGCGCAGGCGCCCGCGCCTGACTCGGGCGCCGACGAGCTCGCCGGACGGATGCTTTTCCACGGCCGGGGCCTGCTCGACGGCGGCCTTCGCATCGCGGGGAGGCTGCTCATTGGCCTCGGGCTCTGATCGATCTGCTCCTTGGACTTGGATTTGACACTTGTTTCTTGTTCCATTCCTGCAGCTTGTATTCTTTGTTTTTCTTCTATTCTTTACATCCAGTACAATATATAATAATGGATGTTTGGTTTTAATTTAGTAAAGTTGATCATTCTTTTTTGCAATCTGTCGCCGTGTGTTTATTAGTATCACAAGTGAAACGATGTGTTGTTTCGCCTCTGTAAGGATTGCTCTGCAATGTTTCCATACGTTATTTATGAGGAATGAATATACAGCTTATGTTTCTTGTAGTGTGGGCAAAGCTTCTCTCTTGATCTCTCTACATGCTCATTCTTTCTACTGCATGCCAAGAAAAGTATCACGAGCAACCACCACCACCAACCATCGGAGATATGCCGTTGCAATATTTTAAGTAAACTGAACCCAAAACTAAAACTGTTAACTAGTCGTATGTTTCCTAATGTACAATTGGAGGAGAAGTTTCTAGCAGGTTAGGTACTACCCTGCTGCCAATGCAAAGTACCAATCACCTATTCCAAATTATAGAGTCATGACATAGTCAATGAATTAGGAGTCAATTTCAGACTAAAGAAACAAACGAAGTACTCGGTGCGTCCAATAATGTAGGACATGTCTCTTTTTTTAAAAAAAATCATATATATTGACAAACACTTGGTCAAATTAAAGTACGTTTACTTAGAAAAATTTTAAGCTTGTTAAAACACTTGATTTGTAGCTATAAATGATGTATCTATTTTCCTATTATAGCAATATATGTTAAAAGAAGTTAACATACCATGTTCGTTTTAAGGATTAGAAACTAACGTTAATCGAAAAAAGATAAGAATATACATCATTCAATATCCATGAACAACCGGGCAATGTCGCATGAGTCACTAATAGCCTTGCAGATCGAAACACCTTGTATATGTCTGAATCAGGTTGAGAATTCAAGTTCGTTTGCCTTTTTCCTGATTTATTTCAACTTGGAAAAGCTCGAGGTTGATCAACTAATTAAATCTGGGATCGGTGCTTGCTTCATTTGTTGGAGCCCAACGTGCCGGCTACCCATGAAGAGCCCAAGGGTATCTCCTCCATTTCTGTATTGAGAGCATCATCATCATCGTCATCATCTACGGAGTACATGGCACTAGGCGTGCAGAAAGACAATCGCTCTCGCAGCCAAAAAGGGTGAAGAGGGAAACCAGATGGTAATGCTCGCAACGATGGACCTCATCATCCTCTGTGGTGTCAGAACGGAAAGCAGTGATGAAGTTAAAGTGATGAGCGTAAAACATCACCCAATGAACCGAGCAAGTGAGCAAGGTGGTATTCTGGAATCTTCATCTGAATCCATCACAACGACCAGTCGACCAAGGACATTACAAAAGTACCTTTCATCTTCATGGGTGTCGGCATATTGTTCGAGATTATTTAAGTAACAGAAATCATGAATGCTAACTAAAATTTTCATTCACATATCCCCTTTAATCAATGCAAAAGCTACACAGACTTGGTATGAAATTCTTAACATAAATTTAACCTATATGATTTTTTCCTCCATTATTTAACAGTGCAAACAAGGACACCATCAAAATAATCAATTTACTGGAGTACATCAGCGAGAGTATTGACAACACTGCAGGAGCCATCACAAAGCTCAGTCTGAAGGACAACATACTGATTCTATTTGCATCCAACAACGAAAGTACTCTCTCAAACTCGAAAGTACATACAACAGAAAAAAGGATACGATTGAACTAATGAAATTTACAACATCAGAGCACTGATCACGTTACATGAGCTATCACAAACTAGATCTCTGTCAGAAGAACAACACTACATACGAATCTTACATTCATCCAACAATCAATTCAAGAACTCTCAGTTCACGCACACAGAACACGCAGCCTCCGTCTCTTGGGCAACGGCCACTCCACTTCCTCATTCTTCGGCAGCTCCAGCGCGTCGATCTTGGCGAACCATGGGAGCTTGAGCGCGGCGGCTGCCGTCAGCCGCTTGTCGGGGTTGCAGGTTAGGAGGCCGCTGAGCACCTCGAACCCTTCCATGGACAGCTTCGTCTCCGGGAAAACCTCGCGCAGGAGGTTGCACCGCCGCAACTATTGGACAAAGAACGGAGCGACGTGGGATTTGCATGGCAGGCAGGAAGGCAGGCGGATGCACTTGCATGGAGGCATGCAGAATTAAGTAACGGAAGTGCTACAGGAGAAGGATTAATACCTGTTTTGGTGCTAAATTAGGAGAGAAAAACAGCATTAAAGACACATATCAATCATATAGTATAAAGGGATTAGCAGAATGTTGGGGGTGCCAGGCCCCTCCCAGCCCCAACATTCTGCTAATCCCTTTATACTATATGATTGATATGTGTCTTTAATGCTGTTTTTCTCTCCTAATTTAGCACCAAAACAGGTATTAATCCTTCTCCTGTAGCACTTCCGTTACTTAATTCTGCATGCCTCCATGCAAGTGCATCCGCCTGCCTTCCTGCCTGCCATGCAAATCCCACGTCGCTCCGTTCTTTGTGCAACATGCAAACCAATCATGTTTAATCCCATCACTCGCGTTACTTAATTGCATTTCTCCTGTACCGAAGCACTGTGGAGACCAGACAACAAATACGATATCCAGGTCACCGTGAATACAAAGGTCGTGCCTGCTCACTTGGCTGCTAATATTTTGTTCAGTTTTTGTCCCTTCACACCACAAGACTCGCTCCAATTGCCTAGAGTTTTAATTAGGTAGCCGACGGTTACTAGCCATTATATCTATTGGTTTTGATCTCATCGTTCATTTCTAGTCGTTGATTGTTTATCGGGACGATAGATATTTTCTCTCGGTAAAAGCACCTGGGCCACTTAAAGAAAATGCTCAACAAAAATTGAAAATCCAGTAGCATCTCTTATTCGGTTTATAGTTTACTTTGTTCATTGCCCCCTCTATACCCAATTCCTGGCTCCGCCCCTGCCCGCCGTACGACCCCGTCGGCACCCTGTGGTACAAGGCGCCGGAGGTGCTGCTGGAGAAGCCCGACCACGGCGGTCGACGCCTGTCGCTCGGCTGCGTCATGGCGGAGCTCCTCAACGGCGGCGAGCCTCTGTTCCAGGGCTCCGACGAGCAGGGCCAGCTCTGCGCCATCTTCGACGTGCTCGGCGCGCCCGGCGACGGCGCCTGGCCGTGGTTCTCGTCCACGGCGTTCGCCACGGTGGCGGCGCCGGACCTCGACGTGCAGCGGTGCAACCTCTTGCGCGAGGTTTTCCCGGAGACGAAGCTGTCCATGGAAGGGTTCGAGGTGCTCAGCGGCCTCCTCACCTGCAACCCCGACAAGAGGCTGACGGCAGCCGCCGCGCTGAAGCTCGCATGGTTCGCCAAGATAGACGCGCTGGAGCTGCCGAAGAGAGAGGGAGTGGAGTGGCCGTTGCACAAGAGACGGAAGTTGCGTGTGCTGTGTGCATGACGACTTGAGAGAGTCCAATCCTCTGATTGTTTGATGAATGTAAGATTAGTACGTAGCATGTGGTTGTTCTGACAGAGAGCTTGTGATGGCTCATGTAATGTGTTCAATGCTCTGATGTAGTAAATTTCATTATTAGTTGAATTCTGTCCTTCTCTACTGTGCTTTCGAATTATCGAGAGTCCTGTCATTGTTGGATGAAAATAGAATCAGTATGTTGTCCTTCAGACAGAGCTTTGTGATGGCTCCTGTAGTGTTGTCAATACGTACTCTGACTGATGTAGTAAGTTGCATTATTTGGATTGTGTCCTTCTTTGCACTGTTAAATAATTTAGGAAAAAATCATATAGGTTAAATTTAGATGGTAAGAATTTCATACCAAGTCTGTTTAGCTCTTGCATTGATTAAAGGAGATATTTTAGCTAGCATTCATGATTTCTATTACTTAAATAATCTCAAACAATCCGTTGTGATGGATTCAGAAGAAGATTCCAGAATGCCACCTCAGTACCTCACTGGCTCACTCGCTCGGTTCACTGCTTTCTGTACTGAAACCATAGAGGACGATGATGTCCATTGTTGCGAGCATTACTCCCTCTTCATCCTTTTTGGCTGCGAGCGATTGTCTTTCTGGACGCCTGCCAGCAATGGATGAGATACCCTTAAGCTCTTGGCTCCAACAAATCAAGCAAGCACTGACCTCGAGCTTTCCAAGTTGAAATAAATCAGGAAAAAGGCAGACGAACTTAAATTCTCAACCTGATTCAGACATACAAGGTCTTTTTGATCTGCAATGCTATTAGTAAATCATGAGACATTGCCCGGTTGAGCGTATGGTGTTCATGGATATTGAATGATGTATATTCTGATCTTTTTCCGATTAATATTGCAGTTTCTAACACTTAAAAAGAACATAGTAGCTTCTTTTAACATTGCTCCAGAAACGAAATAATTATCCAAGCAGGACAGTTATGGTTGCCACGTTTCCTATACGCCACAACTACATATACTGTGATCTTGATGATGGAGCAACGAACATCTATGAGTATGATGGTGAAGATGATCTTGTATTTGGAGAAGAAAGATGGGCTGGAACAGATTTTCACGTACACACATGGTGGTTATCACTGGTTTTCGGATTTTTTTTTAAGATATATGTAGTGGTTTTCGTATCTGAGGAGAAGGATCCTTATTTTAGATTTTTTAGATTGCAAAATGGTAAGACCTTGGTTTTTAAATTTTCAAACACATAGCGGCTATAACTGGTTTTTATAAATTCGTGACTTTGGCGTAATTGTTGAGGTTATAACTGGTTTTTAGAAGAAAGATGTGCATTCGTTTTGCCAAATTTTGAAATGCATTGGCAGCTTGTCGTACAACGTAAAGTACTAGAGTTGACCTTATACCAGTCAAAAATAACTTGACGGGTTGCACGTTTTCATGCGATTTTTTTTAGGGATACGTTTTCATGCGATTTATTCTTTACGTTTTCCTACAAGGTAAGGAGGATGATGCCATAATCAAGTTTTTCCTCTTTCTAGCAGGCCGTCCTGGGCCATCTCGTATCCTCTCCTCTTTGGAAAAAGTCCTTTCACCGTCCCTCAACTATCGCTGAAGTTCGGATTGCTTCCCTCATCCGTAAAACCGGATATCCAACATCCCTCAACTATGTAACCCGCTCATTTTTGGTCCCTCGCTGGTTTTGGTAGCGGTTTTGGATGATGTGTCAGTGGGCCCCACATGTCAGGATGGGCCCTACATGCCAGGGTCCCTTTCTTCTTCCCCTCTGCTCCAAGGACGCGGCGGGGCACGGGGAGGCAGGGGCCGCGGCGAGGACGCCCGTACATCTCGTCGACAGCGCATGGGGAGGCGGGACCTGCTGCAGCGGCAGCTCCGACGGCGAGGAGCGGGAAAGGCTGGAGGGGAACGCGGGTGCGGCAGCCGCCGGAGTTGCCACCACGATGCCGCCGCCGCCGGTGTGGAGGGCGGTCGGGATGAGACGTCGCCGCCGCCGGAGTCCCCCTCTGTCGTCCAGCTCGAGGATGAGCCGCCGCCACGACCGTCGCGGACGCCTGGATCTCCTCGCGCCGCCGTGCCCCTCCGCCGCCGCAGCAGCTCGAGCGCGCGCTCGCCGTGCCCCTCCGCCGCCGCCGCAGCTCGAGCGCACGCTCGCCGTAGCTCGAGCGCTCGCTCGCCGTGCTCCTCTGCCGCCGCATCCTCCAACACGGTTGGATACCCGGTTTTGCGGATGAGGGACAAAATCCGAACTTCAGCAATAGTTGAGGGATGGTGAAAGGACTTTTTACCTCCTCTTTCTAGTTGAACAGCCCAATAGACAGCCCATGGCGGGTCCAACTCCGTGTAGGAATCCTTTCCGTGTCCTACGGGAAGCCTGAGAACCCACTCCCAGCCCAAGTTAAAAACCCCCCTCCGACCTCTTTCCGTTCCGTCCTGCTTCGGTTCCCCGAGAACCTAGATTTTTCCGACGAGTCCCAGCGCCGCCGCCGCCGAGAAGTTCCTCACCGATCGAATCGTCGTCTTGCGCGGCGACGCAACGCCCCGTTCTCCTCCCTCCCTGTGCGCAGCTGAGGTGGGAGCAAGATGTCGAGGGCCAGTTCAGATCATCTGGTAGACCTCGAGAAAGGCGCCGCCGGGCTGAAGGCGGCGGCGATAGAGGAGGCGGAGGAGCTGGGTGCGGTGGACCCTTGCGTAGCCACATGCATCAAGGCCACGCTGGTGAGTCTCAATTTTGCTTTTCTCCCCCTATTCCTTCCCGTCTAGATTTTCCAAGCTCGGTCCAAAGCCGGAAATTGCTGCTGGATTTGAGTCGAATTACTGTTTGGTAGTGTCTTAGTCCCGTGAGGAACATAACTGAAAGCAATGCCCTTTGTTCAATTTCAATTTCGTCGTGACAGTTATGCTATTATGCTATCAGTATGTGTTGCAAACTCGAGTATTTGTAGGCAGCTAATCATTATAATTATGTGTTGGTGGTGGATCCTAGTTTCTAAAACCTGCGTGCACAGTTTTCAAGCGACAAAACCCACAGCTAGTATCAACATGTGTTTGTAACAAGACCATCCTCCCAGCAGCTTAGCATTCTTATGTTTCTGTTTGCTGGGATTGGCCATTCAGATTTGCTTACTAGAAACTGTAGTCCTGAAGACGCTGATGACCGTTTAATCAAGAATGTGATGTGACCTCCGGCTGCTGCATTTGATGCTATTCATTATTGAAATCCATTCTGTTTCTCATATCAACTGCGCCTGCACTGATCGTTTGCTCTCACTGCTTGTCTCCACTTTGTAGGATGTGTTCGTTGTGCTATATTCCCTGTTTGTAGTTGGTGTGACCGTGTGGATGGTTAAGGTTTCGGACAACTGGTATGATCCATGGCCGGCTGTTCTTATGCTCTCAACAATCTTGCTATGGACGATTTGGATTACACCCAAGATCAAAGATATCATAAGTATTACTTTCGTTTTATATCTCGCTCGGGTCAATCCTATCGTACCAATCCAATCCTTTTTAGTAGCGAGCCAGAATCGAACCAGCGCTTGAAGCAAAGATTTCCATCTTGTCGCCACTTTTGGTCACCCGGTTCACCACGTTAGTGGCTACATCCGGGACGGACTCCCTCGTGCTAATTTTTCTTTCAATCTTCGGGGAACGCCCGGTTTAGGATGGCCTCGCGTTTATCCTTTTTTTCCAAATCTTTTTTGAGAACCCATAGGTTCTCAATAGTGAAAGCCTTATTTTGGCTTTGTAGAATTGTCTCAACTAAGTAGTGGACACGGGCCTCTTCACCTTCTTTCGTAACGAGGTTAGTTGTTTGTTCTAAAAGTGGCATTTGAACGCCAAACTTCTTATTGCAAAAAAACCACAAGTGTTCTTTAAAGATTTTTATCTCAAGGTTTTTGATCTCTGTGTTTAATTGTTCCGGAGTCAATTTTTTAATAGTATAAAGATAATCTTGTAGGTCGATTGCTTCTTTTGCTTCGGCCCGGTGTCTTTTAACACCCTCATGCTTTTCCTTCCTATTCTTACAATAAGAGAACTTGACAAGCATTTCCTATTGATTTGGCCGGCGGGCCTAGACGTTTACTCTGTCTTTCCTTCTCGAGAGCCTAAAACCTCCTGAATTCGCTCTTTCTCGATTCTCTGGAATTTGTCTATGAGTGAGTGAATCTCATTTTCCTGGACTTGGCTAATGTTTAGTCCAGGTACCCCACTTTCCGAACATCCAGTCAGACGAACAAAGTTGCGGCTTCTTGAAATGACCAGCCTATGAAAGAAGCGGAAAAGCGTAACGACTTGATTTTGAGATAGAGGATATTGGAAAGAAGTGCGTAGGTAGGCCTCAACGTGTTCATTGAGTAGCTTGAGGAAGTTTGCCATTGTGAGACGGTTAAGGCCACCCCTAAACTCCTGGACCAGTCTACCAGTGCTAATACTTTTCCCCCACATCTTTAAAGGAATCCTAACTTTGATGCCCCCACTATCTGTAAAAGAGACAAGCAACCCTGTCAAACTTTTTTTTCCCACCAATAAAAATGAGAAGTTTCTCAGAGGTAATCTCCTCCCAGCTGACATCGAGGTCTAACTTATCGCAATAATTTTGGAGTATGGTTCGCGCATGCTCTTTAGCTCTAGTGGCATTAAAGAAATTTGGAATTCGTGGAATGCCTAACAAGATTGTGTCCGCATACCTAGCATAGTACACCTTCAAAGGCTGTTCTCCCTCTTGGGAGAAGTACCACACCTCTTTTAAGATCTTGTCAAGCTGGTGAAGATAACATTGGATTAGAACTTGGGAGATAGAGGTGTCTTGCGGTATACCTATAGATTGGCATCTGTATTTTTTTCCCCGCACCAAAAATCTCGGAACCAAATCCACAAACCCAGAGTTTTCCTCACCAAGATGCTCTCTAAGAAAATTACCCAGTAGGTGGTGATCTATCCCTGATCTGCACTCAACGATTGAAAACTTCACCATCCAAGCCATCTCAGGCCATCGGGAAACGCTTGCGAAGAAAGCCTCGCTACCCCATACTCTCTGGAATTTAGATGGTATATCGAGTCCATTTCCAAACAAAGCAAGCGGGCCATTGCCTCGACTATGACAGCATCCAAAGCGCCTATCGGCCAGAATTTATCTGGCTTGGTAGGATCCCGTATTGACCAACGCCTGCGAGAGAAGGTGTAACCCCCTTTTAGTAAGCAGCGTATAACATGGCTAACCTCACTATATGTAGTATTTGAATGAATAGATGAATGCCTCCAGTTTTGGAGTAGATATAGGCACAATTTAGCAAGTAACATGGTTGCTGTCACAATTCCTTAATCTTCTCGGCTGGAATCTACAATGGGCTACGTACGCCCTTGTTTTTGAATCACGGAAATGCAGAGAATTAGTGCTTACCTGCAGTCCACCCTTTCTTTGAACCTTGTAAATGATCGAATTTACAGATATGAACTGAGTGCCATTTGATGAGTAAGATCGAACAAGGGAGAGGGATATGGAAAGGATGAAGTAATGAAAGAGGAAGTCATTGCTAGTAGTAACGACTTGTCACGATCCATTGGTTCATATAGAATCCATGTCCTAGGTCTATCAAAAAACATTCTTTTCGCTAAGCGTATATAATAAAATAGAGTGAAAGGGTCCACCCCGAAACCAAGGGGGTACTAACTAACAGCTGAGTCCTCTCCGAACCGCAGGAGATAGTTGCCCATCATACGGCTCACCAACTTCACTTGCCTCTAAGGGGGGCTCGCTCCGGGCAGGTTCGGATCACTTACTATACACGGCCCTACGAAGGGGTTAGGAGCGTTTTCAAGATGATTCTTTCTTTGTCGAGACGAAAAAGGAACCCATCTTTTCGATTGAAAAATGTGAGTCTGTTTTGCCCACTTTATCCATCCCCCTCTATCAAAATGATCAAAAAGGCATTGCTTCTTATTCCCGTGTTTGATCTTATCCATCTCTGCCCCGCTTCCATGTGGGCAGAGACCCCTGTAGAGAATGAAGAGGAGCCAAGGATCTTACTCTCAAGAGTGCTTCGATAGGCTCCACTCTCTCCCCTGAATAAGTCAGGCTCCGTTAGCCTGGGCTGAGATGGGGATAACGAGTCGACGATTGAAGCCCCCAACGTTCTGCCAGACACTGGACAGGGGTAAGCTCTGTAAATGTGTAGAGCCAAGTGTAGTGTGGTGTAGTAGTAGGCACTTCTAGGCCCCTTCTCGGCTACTGGATCACTCCAGTGCTTTGGGTACTACGGACCCTCTGCCATCCATTGCAGCAGAGCCGTTTCATGAGCGGGGGGGCTAAGCGCAGTTCTTTGAATCAAAGGTTTCATGAAATCAAAATAGATTCTTTTTTAGATATCTGGATAGATGGATGGATCTATCTTTCGATTCAGATATCTTTTTCAATCAGCCCCAAATCCTTGATTTGGCCAGGAAACAAAGCACTGCTTTGGGCCCAGGAAGCGAAGGGAATGAGCTTCTCCTCCACACTTCTTTATTTCTCCGTGCCCCTTCCGCATGCGCTTCGCGCGCCATTGGCGCTTTGCTCTCCTCTTATTTCTTCATTGGAGGGTTCGGATGGACTTCGCCGTTCTTTCCCAACGAAAATGGAAAGGGCTGTATCACATCGAGATGTCGATTCGTTTTCCGCCCCAAATGAGATGGGGAATTAGTCACCTCTGTCCCTTCATCTTTATGAAAGGAATCGAGGCCCGGCCCGGCTCGCGTCGTTCCAACAACCGACGGGGAGCACCTCAGTATACGATCGCGCGCAGTAACTGGGAGTCCTATTACACCTAAGGCCAACTTCCATTCACCAAACCCAGGTTCATCTCGTGTAGTGATTGTGGACTCGTACAAGGATATGGAGTCGACGGTTGATGTATCAGACTCGACCCTGTCTTTCGTAGCATGCATTCCCATCTGTGTTGCAACTGATTCGGTAAGCTACGTGTCCGGCGCACGGAAAACAGCCTTCGGTCTCCCAACCTTACTCATGGCAACCTTCCGGCCGCCCAACGACCTATAACGCTAGTCACTACTCCCACTGGGGCTAGGAAGTAAGCCCCACAACCCAAAGCGGCGAAGAACAAATAGAATTTGCTACAAAAGCCGGCTAACGGGGGTATTCCTGCGTATGAGAACATTGTAATGGAGAAGGTCATAGCCAAAATAGGATTCGTTTTGGCTAGAGCGCCCAAATCCGCTATATATTTGACACGGGTTTGCCGTAATGCTGGAACTATGGCGAATGCATCTATCGTCATTGATGCATAAATAAATATACCAATTAGTAGTGATTGAATTCCTTCTATGGTTCCACATGAGAAACCAGTACGAATATAACCTACATGTCCAATCGAACTATGAGCTAGAGGTCTTTTTACTTTCGTTTGGGCCATGGCGGCCAGTGCTCCTAAGATCATAGAAGCAATGCTGCAGAAAAAGAAGATTTGTTGTAATGTACCCCCATAGGAAGCAACAATAGAAACACGTGACATATTTGCAGAAATAGAGATTTTAGGCGCAATAGAAAGGAATGCTGTCACCGGGGTGGGTGAACCCTCATAGATATCAGGTGCCCACATATATAGAGTCAAAAGAGAGATTGAGTCCGAGGGAGAGGGGGGTTTTCTTGGGGCTCGAGAGATTGAATAGATAGGGCCCCACAAGTTGTTAATTCGCCGCTGGGGAATTCACACAAAAGGGAAGGACTTATTCTCAACGAAAAAAGTGCTCTCTGAACCGAACGTGAAAGTTGTTTTCCATCAGACGGCTGTTCACGTAACTCCACTCTCGGCTTGGATTATATATCCATTTGGTCCGCTCTCGGCCATTCCACACGCTGCCTAGCAGAGACGTGGTTATCTGAAGTGGATTCTCTCTTTTTTTTGTAGTAGATGCCGAACCTGCTGCTCAGTGGGCGGGCGCAGCAGCTACATGGACCCCTTTCTTTATGTTGTTGCCAGCGCTTTCCCGGGCCGAGCCGGAATTCTTTATTAGAACGTCGGCAGGCAAAGCCCGAAGGAAGGCTGCTATCCCCTCGGCCTTCTTCCTTTTCGATGAAAAACAAATCGACATCTCAATCTCCGAAAGCGTTTTCCTTACCCGGAAAATCTCCCCCCCTTCGTCGAGCCTTTCCTTTAGTGGTAAGGGATATGCACCTTATCTGAACGTCGGCAGGCATTCCGGAATTCTCCTTTTTGAGCCCCGGGTGAACATAGGCTCAAACATGATTGGGGGGGTCCTAGCTACGCCATGCGTTCAATAAAAAAAAAGCCTCTGGGAAGCAGCAGAGATTACAAAAAGAGGGTGCTTTCCTGTGTTGCACTGAAAAAAGGACAAAGGAGAAGACGCTCTTCGACTTTCTTTCTTCCTCCCGCGCCCGCCTAAGCCCGGCCCGCGTTAGAGGGGAAGATTAGCAAAGCGGAAAAAGACAGAGGGAGGGGGAGCTGCATCTTATTCTCTTCGCGAGAACTTCAGGATCGGAGAAGCATTCGGAAGGGGCGAGGCCTTCATTTCGTTGGCAGAAGCAGAAACGATCCAATCCATTCGGGGCTTCGGGGAACCCAAAAACGAACTCTGTTTACTTTTTTCATAGATAGATGAGATATATAGGAATAATATATACATCCCTTTACTTTAGATGTCTATGTATCTTTTTTTTAATCATCTCCCGATTCTCGTTTTTTTTTTAGTTCGCACTGCTCTTTCTCTCTAAATTGCATCAAAGAAAATAGAGAGAGAGCAGATGGATCCTATCCCCTATAACGAACACTCATTCCTATCTATTGATAGAAAGATCTTCGTCACGGACTTTGCCTTAGACTGACGGAACAAAGCTAAGAAGTAGGCTGAATGGAAAAAGGAAAGGGACAAGGGCGGTCGTCGCTTGGCGCGAAGGCTGCTGGTTCGGTACGGTACTAAAGGTCCTCGGACTTCCAGGCGGTTTTTCTTTTGGGCTGCTGTGAACCCTTGGATCTCGCCAATACAGCCTCCTATGGTTTTCGTTACCGAGATATCTTTTCTTTTTTCCCAGGGATTTTTTGGGTAATCAGCTCCCATGCTGCAAACAGTAAAATCAGAACCTTGTCGCTCTTCTTTCCTCGTGGGCAGGAAGCACACCAGCTGCGTGCGTTGCGTGATTCCACTGTGTTTTTTGCACTTGACTGGGCGGACAGTTGACCGGAAGATAACTTCGATTCGCCCGGCCAGCAGGCGGGCGGCGTGCTTATCTTGTGTGACAACACTACAGAGCGAGTAGCTCTTCTAGTCGGGCAGCTGTGTGACAACACTCCAGAGAAAGCGGCGCTTTTGTGTAACATGCTATGGTCTCAACGCCCTTACGAGGTAGTGATGAGTTTCACGCGCTCTAAGCCCGGCCCGCGCGCAGTTAGGAGGATTGGCCGCTATCAGAGCGGTACCACCCATCCTACCCTACTACCTATAGGGGGCCGTCCGTCCTACAGCCGCCCGAAAAGGAACTGCAGTAATCTTGAATAGGGATCCTACAGCGATAAAAAGAATCCCCATAAAAATACCACTAGATCGAGCACCAGTGATTTCGTATCCGGTCAAAATCTTGGCTAATTGATCGAAGTGGGTAGCTCCAGTAGACCCATAGATCATGGAACAAATAGGGTGGGTAGGCCCAACCACCACACTACACGTATAGACGCGAACCCCCCTCCTTACCGTACGTGCGACTCTCACCGCATACGGCTCGCACAAAGACTCCAAAATCCATCCCGAGCTTTTTATTCCACCTCTCCTCTCCAATCCTCGATCAAACTAGCCTTCCCCAGCAAGAAAACGTATCCGCAGGCGCAACAAAGCGCTCATCCCTTACTTGTTCTTGAGCGCGCAAGGCGCTCGGTGATTCTTGCTTCAAAACTAAAGGGCTAAAGCACTCCAGCTTCGAAGCTGGAGTTTGCAACTTCAAAACTACAGGTTTTAGCCCTCCAGCTGGGTGGGCGCTTCCTTCGTCTATCGTATGTCTCGCTTGGCTTCGTCCCGAACCAAGGAGGCATGATGGCGGGCGGCGTGCGTGTGCCGACTGTAGAGACTACAAGCCGACGCCGGAAGCGACTCGCTTCTATTCTCGATTAGATATAGATGGGGAATCTCTATAGATCGTCTTTTTTCGACAACCTCTCTAAAACGCATACGAGAAAATTGCACTTCACGGCACGGCCAAAAAAAGAAAGAGCTTCGCTCGGTTGGCCCTCCTAGGCTTCCGCCTACTTTCTCTTCTCTTAAGTCTACAACAAGTGGGAGAGGCAGGATTCGAACCTACGTAGAAAACCTTCAACAGATTTACAGTCTGTCGCTTTTGACCGCTCGGCCACTCTCCCCTTCCCGGGGATACGCCCTCCTCAAACAAAGGGTTCCTGAATAAGAAGGATGGCGGCCTTCGTTCTTAAGTTAAGAAGAGCAGATGGAACTATTAGATTTGCTAGCGTTCCGGGAGAATAAATAAGGTCATTTAGTAAGTTCATAACAATTTCTGTAAAGCAAGGGGCAAAGCTTCTACGACAGCTTCCCCCTCATTGCCATCGTCGGCCTTCCCCAGCTCCCCTCCTTCGTCGCTTCTGGCTAAGCATCTTTCGGCGGAGGAAAGGAGGCGACTAGTCGCTTCTGGCGAAGCAGCGAGTTCATGAGCAAGTGAATGAACGAGCTGCGAGTGAAGTGCAACAGTCGTAAGTAAGGCTCGCCATGTTCCTAAAAGGAGTGACCATCTTTTCTTCCCTTCTACTGACACTGAGCGAGCAGCAAGCATAGGCAATAGTTTCCGTAGGGGTGGGGCGCAAGCAAGCCAGGCTCCGCTAGCTAGCGTACTCTTCTGCTATCAATGAAACCGAAAGAAAAAACCTGTGCCCTTTCGTATAGATCGAGACGCAGTACTTTTTCTTGACTTCTTCCATACTAGGGAGAATGGAAGGAAATCCTTCGATAACACTTCTTCCTTATTTGAAGAAATGATATCCGACGCCCGCTCTTTCATTTCAAAAAAGTTCTTCTTCTTAAGAAGCAAATAGCATTTCCTATTGATTTGTCCCCTGGACTAGACCTATGTAGATTCGGAATTATCCGTCGCTACGCTGTTCCCAAGGACTAGCAAAATCGAAATAGCGAAATTCTTGGGTCATCTCAATGGGTTCAGAAACCACACGTTTCTCTGGATCATCATAGCGTACTTCCACATATCCACTCAGAGGAAAGTCTTTTCGTAATGGATGACCCTCGAAACCATAATCAGTTGATATACGGCGTAAATCCGGATGATTGATGGAAGAAACACCAGACATATCCCATACTTCTCGCTCCCACCGGCCGGCTGATGGAAATAGACTGACTACCGGAGATATTCGTGTTACTTCGTCCGCACTTGTTTGTACACGAATGCGTGAGTTATACCGAGTACTCAGTAAATTATGGACAACTTCAAATCTTCGTTTTCGAGAGGGATGATCCACTCCGCAAATATCGATCGAAACTTGAACCCTTGTATAGGTATGCCATTTTAGAAAGCACAACAATGGAAATGGGTAGTCAGTATTGGTATAAGATCTATTCCCATGTTCCGATCTTTTCATTTTATGTACCCATTTCTTGGGTAAAATCTCCCAACTATATTGGAAAATGGATTGGTTATCCATAAATGAAAATAAAGAATTTCTTTTAGTTCCGCTTCTTGCTCTAAGCAGAAAGACTTGTCGGAAATCGCCGGTTGGGTTGGTCCGACCAAGAAAGGCATGGGAGTGGAGAGGCGGAAGTGAAAGACTGGCTACCAATAAAGATCCCTCACTGCACATTTTCTATAGTTCTGTATCCAGGATCGGCTGCATGCTCTAGTGTTGAATCGGGTATAGAACCCAGGATGCTTGGTTACAATTCCGAATCCGCTAAACCATGTTTGTTTTCTTTTTTTTTCTCGACTGGCTTTATCCATGGGTAATGAGTTTCGATGTATTGGGCGTTTCCGTTTAGAAATAGAAGCTTTTTCGTGCTTGCTTGCGAGCATTGGAATGGCCTGAATGGAATGAATATTAAGAGAAAAAAAAAGAAAAAAGAAACCATTGAGAAAGTTATTCATTCTTATATTAATTTCCTATTTCCTATACTTGACCGAACAACTTCCAATTCCGTTATTTCCACTACACCAAATGATCTTTCGAATTGGTCAAGACTCTCCTGTTTATGGCCCCTTCTCTTCTATTCTATTCTATTCTATTCTCTATGGTACCTGTTGTTGTTTCATTGAATTTGCTTCAGGCTCGCGATTCGACTTTGATCATTATGGATTGGTACCAAGAAGATCAAGTCCTAGGCAAGCGGACCTAATTTTCACAGCCGGTACGGTAACAATGAAAATGGCTCCTTCTTTAGTGAGATTATATGAGCAAATTCAGATCAAATAAACACACACACACACTCGTTCCCTTATTCCTTAGATGCTAGTAATTTGGTACTAACATCACTGTCATTTGCACATGTTGGCTTCATGGCATATTTCCGAACGCAATTTCCGTAGGCCCGGCAGAGTCAGTAAAAGGCTCGAGAAGATATCGGAGTGTAGATCGAGTCGAGATATACCTTAGGTTGGCTAGGGATAAAAATAGTTACGTAGGGGAGCGGCCCCTTTCGCACGAGACTTATGTTAACCTAACTGTCCGGAAAGCAGTAGCAAGCCGAAAGCTGTAGTCAACAGTAGTCTAGTTCTCCAGTTCTCAAATAGCAGGTTGAGCCTTCCAAACTTTTTATAGCTGGCTCAACCATTCCACCTACTTTCTTTGAAGGGGGTTCGGGGGAAACTTTCTTTCCTCCCCCGAACTGAGCTATTCTTATTCTGAATCGGTTTCATGTACAAGACCATACGTTTGTTTACACCCGGTATGGAGCCAGCGTCGTTTCGCTTTCGCAGGATAGGACCCCCATGGGATCCGTCCAGTGGGCCTCTACCACCAGGCGTAGGTGAGGTGTTCCACGGCCAAGTGCCTTCTTGTCTGATATGGTGGATTTATCTTTGAATAGCCTTGCCCATCACAGGGAATGTAGTGTCCTCTCGGTAGATAAAGCCGTTATCCCCTTGGGGTTGATTTCGGATAGGTTCTTCGGCGCTTCCTAAGCCTGAGCATCGATCTGGGCAAGGTAACATATCAGGTTCACTTGACTATCTACCGATAAAACGAACGGAAAGTTATCATATCTTCGATATAAGGCGAGTAAAGGCCATCCCCCGCCCATTTCCTTCAAAAGTACGAAAAGTAGCGGGAAAGGGCGGTTTAGGTGCTTGTCTCTATTGGGCTCTCTATCGCGAGTTCCGAGAGGTCTTAAGGTGTTTATACCTACAGTTGGAAAACCCTCATATCGCCTCGTGCCATGCGCTCTAACCGAGGTTGGGTTCCTGGGTTGCCACAGGAATACAGGAAAAGTAGGCACTTCATCAATCCCCGAAGGGCGAGCCCGGATCCAGAAATAGATGGAGTAGCTAAAGGAAGGACAAGACTAGAAGGAAGACAAGCTAGACAGTAGCTCTCCCTCCAAAATAGTATCCGACCTTCGGGAGGAATTCTAAATAATAATCCTTGTAATCTGATTACTACTCGAATCGAGGGTAGTGCCTTGCAGTCTATCTCGAATAAACTCGTATAGTAAGAATAATCCTCGAGTTAAGATATACTAGACTAGGGTCCTGCCATTCCTAAGAGTCTACTCTGCCCTTTTGCCCTTGAATTGGGGTAGTTCTATGATGCCACCATCACTAGAAACCATAGAATCTTTTCTTTATTCCTATCCTTATTTAGTACACGCATATGCCTATCCATAGAATTTCCCCACCCTCCGGGGCGAGGGCTCTGCTCACTCTACTTCACCTCCCGGGTGTATGGAATTATACATGAATATTCTTTATTTCCCTTCTTATAGTCAGAAAGGAGTAACTATTTTTAAGGAGGTATATCTCGAGGAAGATCGAAAAGCAGATAGCAGCTCGAGCCGCTGACTCACCCTAAGCCGGCCAGTAATCTAGAGAACGAGGTGAAGAACCGAGTAATCGCAGGTTCAAACCACGTGATCGTAATTACGCAGTCAGGGAACTGAGACTTGTGAATGGAGTGCAAGTCGAATTCCCTGAGAGACCGTAAGTCTTCCGAAGACTGGAGGCGTCCGTAGGCCCGGCAGAGTCAGTAAAAGGCTCGAGAAGATATCGGAGTGTAGATCGAGTCGAGATATACCTTAGGTTGGCTAGGGATAAAAATAGTTACGTAGGGGAGCGGCCCCTTTCGCACGAGACTTATGTTAACCTAACTGTCCGGAAAGCAGTAGCAAGCCGAAAGCTGTAGTCAACAGTAGTCTAGTTCTCCAGTTCTCAAATAGCAGGTTGAGCCTTCCAAACTTTTTATAGCTGGCTCAACCATTCCACCTACTTTCTTTGAAGGGGGTTCGGGGGAAACTTTCTTTCCTCCCCCGAACTGAGCTATTCTTATTCTGAATCGGTTTCATGTACAAGACCATACGTTTGTTTACACCCGGTATGGAGCCAGCGTCGTTTCGCTTTCGCAGGATAGGACCCCCATGGGATCCGTCCAGTGGGCCTCTACCACCAGGCGTAGGTGAGGTGTTCCACGGCCAAGTGCCTTCTTGTCTGATATGGTGGATTTATCTTTGAATAGCCTTGCCCATCACAGGGAATGTAGTGTCCTCTCGGTAGATAAAGCCGTTATCCCCTTGGGGTTGATTTCGGATAGGTTCTTCGGCGCTTCCTAAGCCTGAGCATCGATCTGGGCAAGGTAACATATCAGGTTCACTTGACTATCTACCGATAAAACGAACGGAAAGTTATCATATCTTCGATATAAGGCGAGTAAAGGCCATCCCCCGCCCATTTCCTTCAAAAGTACGAAAAGTAGCGGGAAAGGGCGGTTTAGGTGCTTGTCTCTATTGGGCTCTCTATCGCGAGTCGGTATCTCTATTTGCTAAGATGGATACCTACAGCGCTCAATAGTTCCAATTATTTTTTTCACCCTTCTCTCAGCCATGTCTAGGAGGCTGAGTTTTGATCCTCATCCGCCCGTAAGCGGACTCTTTCGACCAAGCGCCAGAAGGTAGCTGATTGCTCATTCCGGCTCTGTAGGTCGTCGAGCATTTGGTGCAACCTAGCCAAGTCTTCCTCGCCAGTGGCCGTACGGGGGTTGTCCAAGGCCCGCGCGCCCCATCCCATCCAATCGCCACTTGGATGCAGGCCCGCCATCTTTCTTATGATTTCCACTTTCAGTTCAAATAGATCCTCCGCTTGAATCCGGGACATTTTTATGTCATGGGCGGAAGGATTCCAATTAGTCCCCAAAAGTCTTCTTTGAATGGATTGCACGCTATCCCCTCCAATTATCTCATCAACTGGATGAGGGTAGGGCGTGTAGGGCGGAGCCCGATTAGCAGCTTCCTGCATAACGGGAAGAGCGGGAGGCATAGCTTGTTCCCCTGGAAGCGGGTGATTGACCGAAGGTTCCCCTACGGAAGGTGTCTGCGGCACGGAAGGAGTCGTTGATGCCATCAGCGCGTCCATTTCCCCCGTGCTTTCTTGAAAGGTGGATGAGGGCGGCGTATGGGCCAACGCAATTTCCCCTGCCGGCGGTGCAGCGGATCCTTCAGGACCCGCTTCACTAGGTGAACCCCTAACAGGGGGGTGATCCATAGCTTGTACAACTGAAGGGCCCAATGCTAATACTGCCATCAAAATAGCGAAAAGACTTGAAAAAATGGAGATTATACTTTCAGGAGGGGAGGCAAAATCCTCCTTCTTCTTTAAATGTAAAAGAATCAAACTGGTCAAAATAAGGCAAAAAAGAAGAATAAGAATAAGAAACAGTAGATCCGGGGACAAAAAATCTTGTGAAAATAACCACTTTCCAATGAATCGGGAACACGCACGTTCGAAGCGTATCATGATAAACATGGAATGCCAGAGTAGAGTCATTCAAATTATGTAAGGCTTAGAGAAAAGCAAGGAGAGCTTTCTCAGGGAGCAACTTTTGTTGCTTTGGTTAACTTATTATACTACGAAAATTACAACAACTGAACCCAGACACAGAGAAAGAAAGTAAAACAAAGTGAGCTTTCTTAATAACGAATAGAGAATTTAGGACGAACGGTGTGAACGAGAGTCATGACCACCACGATACACATAATAGTAGTTCTTCTTGCATTTTCTTCAAAGGCACATGCACTGGGTTACTTACGGAATCCCAAAGAAAGAGTCGTCCAGGAGCACTTCGTTAGATTTGCATGTGTTAAGCATATAGCTGAAGTAGCCTAAGTGCTTCAACCTGCTCTTACAAGACTTTTCTCTTTCTATACGAAAATTCTACAAGAATCTACTCCTTTCAGGTCTGAAATCTCAGTGGAGACGAGCCCGAAAAGAATCTAGCCAACAGATCTCGAGTTATGAGACCCTACTAGGCAGGCAGAATCAGGGAGAGAACTTCATTGCAAAAGCTTGATTCGAACCGACACTTGTTGGCTCGAAAGCCGGAACAACCCTTCCGAGATTGGACTCGAGGAAGGGTAAGATTACTCCCCCTGACCAATAGGGATATTGCTATTTCCTTTATCTACCCCAACAAGCTTAGGCCGAGCTACCGCGAAATATATATAATTGCGCGTTAGTCACGCGCATACGTTTTCTTGGTGGGGAGCACGAACGGTAACTGTCTTTAGAACTATCTCAATCCAGGAACTAGCTCCTATCTGTAGGTTCTGCTATTTAAGACTTAGAGGAAGTGATTTCCGGGAACTAGCAGACCAAGCCAATCAACAAGGAAAGTTGGAGCGAAATGGGCTGGTGGCTCAGTTGCTACAGGACTAGTGAAACGAGCAGTCAGCTCAGTCAAGAGCAGGTAATTAGTTGGGACAGCCAAGCAAACAGATGTGCTATTTTGTTTTTTCCCTTGCATCAACAACTATCCCTAGCTTTCCTGGACCAGGTATATACTCCTCTTTGTCCAGTAGCTCAGTAAGTTGGAACGCTTATTCCAAGGAAGAAAAGCAGTGACTCTCTGAAACTAGTCAGTGCTCGCTACAGTTGCTTACTACTTGCTCGGGTCAGGCAACAGTGGAGATTCCAGAGAATCTTATGATTTTGGGCCCTATATATTTATTGATGCATCTAAAGGATAATCCCGGATTAAATAATATAGATTTGAATCAAGCTCCAATATACACGGTGCATGATAATTTGCAGTGCCTTCTAAATGCAATTGACGGTATTCCAGTAATCGAATTGGTAGGGACTGGAAAGAAGAGCTGAGAAGAACCGGAGTGGTTGTTCTACTTTCATAGGCTTCATGGGCCACAGCTCAGAGATTCAAGCTAGTAGTTCCTTGAAAGATAAGAAGCTAGCAGTTTTCTTCGAGGAAGTAACCGAGCGAGTGACGATTTGGTATTATTTCTTAATTGATCGATTATGTTTCATCAATTCTTTTAGGCGTATTTCTCTAATCCAGTCTTCCCTATCCCACAGAACGAGGGAGGTATCCACTAAATCAATATTTTCTTAAGCAAGTGAGCGGCTTAATAACCTTTATTTTTTCTCGTATCTAAATAAGAGAGAACATCTGAGAAAATCAACATTATACTGATTTAGAGACCTGTGCACTTTGATTCTAGGATGTCTAGCCCTTATTGCTAGTTATAGCATTTGGAGATCAAACAAAATCTTAATGAATTTCGAGTTGTGTGCTAACCTAGTATGCTTTCTTTCTTCTTCCCTTAGACTGCTGTGGTTCCTCTCTAAGACCCGCTGTGTGAGCTACGCGGTTCTACTTGATTTGTCAAATCCGGTAGATTGGTATTCCATTGCAACATTCTAAACCAAGCCAAATTACACTTAAGGAAGGCTTATCTATCAAACTAAATACTAAAAGCTAACACTGTGTGTGACTAACAGATGGTTGTTGATTCGTTCATGGTATGATAAGCTTCTTCTTCATGAAAACTCCTCCTTTGGCTTTTCAAAGCATATAACACTTATAACCAGATAGCGCTCCAGGTCGAATCTATCGTTCTGGAATTCTTCACTTCCACGACGGCGATCTTTTCTCTGAGAGTTCACTCTTTTCCACCACAATTGAATGCTTCTTATTTATTGGTCATAAAGCACACATGACCTTACCGTGTTTAGTCAAAAATGTTATGAAATATAAGGCTCAGGGTGTCGCCCTCACATTCATCAGAGCAAAAACCCGAAGAACTTGTTTAGCCAGGGATGTCCCTCCAAAGAACAACCTTTTTTTATCATGGAAGAAAGAGGCTTTAGACAAAAGAAGTCTGCTCTGCGGGTGATACAAAGGGAAAAGGAGTGTGGTAAGTTGTAGACATCTAGAACTCAAATAACTTATCAACAGAGCTATCTTTTGATAGCATTTCAATGGCTTATTCAAGGTCAATCCGTTATAAATGACATACTGCACAGGTGCTGTTCTTCATAGCTGCTATTGGTCAACTTGCATTCTTCACTGACATACATCAATTTCCCAATCCTAAATTCAATAACAAAAGAATGTCCTCTCAGAACCAAAAACTCTTCCCCGCCTGCTTGCATCTGGAAACTATGTGGTGCTCGGGATGAACCGATGTCTAGAGCACTTTCTCAAAAACAAGAAGACTACAAATAGAGCTATTCAATCAAACTCAGGTACTATGATGGTGGACTACCAATTCTCTTTCTTGTTGAATGCAAAAGAAGCAAGATTATAGGCCGTATACTATGTGATTTCATCTTAGACGATCAAATCACTAAATGATCTCTCTCTACGGCACTCTTATTTCAATGTTTGGCTAGGCTTCTTCTTTCCCGAAGGACCTCTCACTCTCTGGAATGTCCGATTAACCGCTGCTTAGTGGTATCGAATGATACAAAGTTGTTCAAGGAGCTAAACGCGAACACAAGAAATTGCGTACCTTAGATGCCATAAGTGTTCCTTACCGAGGAAAAAAGCATTGGGACTACTTTACCCACCCTTATTAGCAACCTCATCATAAAGAGGACCCAGAAGGACAATATGCGGATCTTCTCCTTGCCTTCCTTACAGCTACGAGAGACGAAAGGTGCTTCAGAAAGCTGAGAGAAAGACACCTGGATCTACTGCCACAGTATGATACCAATGAACATACTTGAGCCACTGCTGTTCCCTTTTACTCATAATGGAAAGAAAAGAGATGCAGAAAGAAGAGTCTAAAGAAAAGAATATATAACGATTATAGCCGTGTATGTAGTAGGAAGAGGAAAGACAGAATTAATACAACTATGTTGTCAACTATTTATGCTCATTGCTAGAGTGAAATAAGTTTCTTCATGCGCTTACGAATAAGCAAAAAGAATAGATTCTTACTCAAATAGTT